>CM036910.1:24288416-27087727 GCA_020800305.1 Porphyrio hochstetteri | reverse complement strand
AAAAGAAACTCGCTTCCTTGATTCTCAGCATGATTTATCTCAAGGGTCATCTCTTCCATAATAGCTCATTTTTCCCCAATGCATATTCCTAACTGTAAATGTTTCTGTTATTTGCCGAAAGATTCAGGCTTTCTCAAAAGCTTGTTGTGCTTGGCAAAAAATATCTAATGGCAGAAAACTCATCACTCCTGATTGCTATAAAAGCTGCTTATGTGTGTACGGTGTACATCTGTCTACAGACCCAAGGAACAAGCAGCACATTAAATTTCCCACTTTTTTTTTCCATTTCCCCTCACAAGGAGATCTAGATCAGATCACATTGGCATCTTTAACTAGTCTCTGTCTTTCAAAACAGGAAAGAAAGCATATAGAAACATACTGCTCAGCTTCAATGGTTTACCCTTGTTTCACTGCACAAGACAGTAAGTAGAGCCACAGGAGATCACTTACCTGCAGAAAGAATAGGTGTGTTTGACTGAGATACCTACAACGATGCTAAGGTGGTTTGCAAAATCCTGTGGTTGACTTGATAACTGTTCTCTATTCAACTAAGTACACCAATGAGTCATGAAGAAATGCCGAAGGGTAGATAATATGAAGACTAACTTTGTTCTTTGAAAAGCCTGACTCCATCTGCAAAGAGAGGACTAGCAAAAGCAAAGCCCCTCCCATACCCAACAAAGTTCCCCACCGAGCTGCAACTAAAAGTAGGTGGTGTATACCACTAACAAAGCCTCTCTCATCTCCTGCTAACTCCAGCCAGCTGCCAGATGAGCCCTACTAAAAGGAAAGCTTACCGTCTACCTGCTTTTATAGATGCCCCGTTTCCTAGCCTCACCTCCCTGTTCCCCTCTGGTTTTAATCAGCCTGCCATTTAACTCACCTGGGATGCAATTAACCAGGAAACTCCACTAAAGGGTTCATTATGGAGAGAGAAATTCCCTATCTCGGGTTTTGAGCTTACCAAATCACAACACTGAACCTCCCACCAAAACGTCCTTCCAGCTACAGTACCATGTGTCCTAGAAAACTGTGAGCCTGACAGTTGGGTTCACAATGCTTTCCCAGGTGGGAGGGAAATAAGACATGATCGATGACTACATGTTTCAACTCCCAGGGGAATAATTTACAAGCACTGAGATCCAATTCAACCTGAGAACCAAAACAAAAAGCTCCATTAAAAATCAATAGGAAGTTAACTAGCCCTCTGTATTTTGCACAGTGAGATTTTTCAACTGAACACTTGAGTATTTACTACTCCAGTCACATCCTTCCAGGATCAGAATATAAATGTTATAATAAACATGTTTCTACTCAATTTTTATTCATTAAAGAAGAAACTGAGGCATGGATTGGTGAGGAATAGATCTAGGAGCAGATCCCTGCCCTCCCAGTGTGTTACTCACCATCCAAGTTATCGGACAATGCTGTCTCCTCCATTGGTTTTCCTTTCAGTAAAATGAAATGCTTTTTGCAAGTAATCAATACAAGAAAAACCAAACCCCAACCCTCAGAAAGCACAGCCTCAAACACTATTGTGTTACAACAGCTAGGATGGATCCTTCCAACTAGAGAAGGGTTATATTGAAGCTGGCATAACTCTGCTGATGCTGTGCAGGAGGAGTCCTTTTCTGGGCTCTTTGCCTGAATTTGGTAAGAGTGAATTGCATCAGCGTCAGTCACCCATATCCATTTCCATACTCCACACGGCAGAGCTACATGCCATTTTCTTCCTTATGTTTATGCTTTATTATTTCTATTACATCAGTGCCTGGAGGCCTTGGGATAGACCAGATCTCTATTGTATTCACTGATGAATTTACACAATGACGTACAATCATGGCAGCAAAAAAGCTCCTGAAGCACAGTATGCTGTGAGCTGGAAAGGTATTTGGGGTAATAAAAAAGGGAAGTTAATGATAACATGTTCTCAACCAAGGTACAGTGAAATCATTGTAAATTCCATTATGGGTAGGTGATTTAGCTTTGACGGTGCATCACTGTGGAGAACAGCCTTGATGTAAGTGTCATAAAGGCTGGCACAGCATCAAACCCACAGGCAGTAAAGCTACAGGGCCAAAGCATTTCAGCAGATCCTCTCCTGGCCCTTCCTTCCCCCTCCAAGCTTCTTCCTCATCAACTCCCTATTGTGTGAAATGTGCTTTAACATCATATCTGTGCTAGAGGTGGGACACCACAGGGTTAGGACAAAGCTTGTTCTTAATTTCTCTTTTTCTTCTTTTTTTTTTGTTCTTTTTTTTTCCCAGGCTTTTGTGTTTCCTGGCTCTTGTGGCTTGAAGTCACACCCTTGATGTAACTTCACTGTGGTTCATTTTTCTTGTGGTCTAATTAAATCTGGCTCTAGAGAGAGTAGTGTGTTAGCAACAACGGGAAAAGGAGGCTGGAATCTGGAGATCTAGGAATCATCAGGAATGTCATGGTCTGAAAAATGAAAAGTCAAAGTGGAGGTAAAGTAGCCCAGAGAAAATGGAGGAAGAAAATAATGGGTGGAGAAATTCTCTGACCAGTCTAAAAGCAATTCAATTGCTTATCGGAGTATTGATAATCCAGGGCAGACATGGGTGTGGTGGAGAAATGTGAGTTTCTCCATCCTGGAACACAACAGCTGTGCACAAGGAGTCCTTGCCATAATGCCTTTGACGTTAGCAGAATTACATCAAAGATGTCAATCCCACAGGGGGGAAATCAAACTGAGTGCTATGTGTTGTTAGCAATGGAGACTGGGGAAGGGTCCAAAAGGGAGAATTTGAGGGCCATCTCAAGGACTGAGTCTTTCTAAAGTGGTAGAGTGGTAGTTCAAGCAGCTGCTGGGGAGAAAGGAAAGGTTATTCTGAGATAAACCCTCCACTTGATTATGGAACCTGGTCCACTGTCCTCTTGGTTTGTCTGTGAAAGTTTCAAGCCCCTGTTGGGGAGGAGGTTGTAAAAACCTCATTTACCAAATTAAGCAGAATTTTAATGCAAAAAATAGGTTTTCATCAATCTTTCTATTGCATTAAACCTTTTTAATACTGCTCAGCTATGTTACATTTATTGCATGTTCAGAGCTTTCCTCCTGTGTCAGTAACTGCTCGGCTATGAAGATAAATGGCCTCCTAAGAGAAAATGGTGTTCAGCTAGAGTAAAGCAGGTGAGAAGTTAATTAATTATGTTTTGTATTATATGCAGTATGTATGGTTGAATCTGTTTGAATCAAGAGCTGGTTATTCATAAGATGCAAATCCACCTATCGGACCTGCGGGACATGCCTGCACTGTGCAGAGGTCTCTGTGTTGTACTGACTAGCATTTCAGTCTTAGGATGATGAAATATGAGATGTAATCCTTACAGACCTGAGAGATGTAGGATCTGTGGTGGCTAAGAGTGGAGAGGGCAGAAAGTCTCTGTTTCCCTCCCTGTGGTGAAGATAAGATGATGAAGGGATATAAGTGCTGAAGGGAGGTTTAAGATGCTTGCTTCTATGCAGTTCTCTATCCTCAGAGTCTGATAATGGTAAGGACATCTCCCACATTGGTGAATATTTCTGCATCTTAATGCCTGTCATTATTAATATTTATTTGTCTCCTATTAACTCCTAGGGAAGCTATCATGAATAAAAAATGTAACTGTCACAGACTCAGATCTACAGTCCACGAGCCTGCATCTTATTTCAGACTGAAAGGAAAAGAGGGTAAGAAACAGAGTCTGGGTCATCTGTCCCTCAGGCTGTCCTCCCAGCTGCCACAGTTGGTAGCTCGCAGATTTCCTGAGCTGCATCTTGCAGCTGGATTTGAGACATTGTCCATTACACCTCTTGTTTTCAGTAGATATGTGTTCTGTCACCCAGCAGAGTGACAAAGCACAGTCATAAAAATATGGTGCGTTCTTGGTCTGTGTCGTTACCTGTGATTCTGATGGCTGGTCAAGCTGAGTCTAGAATCCTAAAGTCAGTCATCAAAGTCAATGCCAGTGAAATTAAGTTGTTCAGTGCCACAGGTTTTTTACCTGGGTCCAAATATGACTGGTGACATCTTAGGAAGAAAATACTTTTTCTGAAACACCACCTCTGACTCAGTAAGAGCCACAGAGGACTGGAGGCATGACGGGTGCTCTGAGGAAGGGTCACAACATGTTTTGCAGTGTCCTTGACATCCCTTGACATCTGCTGGTCATGGATGCCAGCACAACTGAACTTGTGGTCTGACCTTGACATTGCCGTTCTTACGTTCGTGTCTGGAAGCCTAAGGAGGGATGTAGGGATCGTGTCCTATAACCCTGAGCAGGAACGGCTTCCAGAGCAATTCCAACATTTTTAAAAAATGGTTTTCTTTTCTAATTTGGGTAGAAGAAGACAAGACATGATTTCCCATGCTCTAGATTCCACTGTTTGGTTTTACTTCTGTTTAGAGGGAGAAGAATATGCGAATTGAAAAGAACTTTCTCTGCCTGTTTTCTGAAGTTAAAAACAAGACAAAAATAAAATTTAAAAAATTCCAGTGCTACTGTCTTGGATCCCAGGAAAACATGGGGAATCCCTGACATTCAGGGAAATCACCCACTTCAAAGCAGTTTCCTGGTGCCACTGAGGATGCGTGGAACTTGCAGTGTTGCCAAGAGCTCAGCTGCTCCACAGCAAGATGCTGTTGGGGCTGGGGAGATTGGAGTGTTTTCACTAGCAAGCCTTCTGGCTGCTCAGAGGACTTCTGTTGAGGTAAGCCACTCCCAGGATGTTCTAAACCAAGGAATATTGTCTCCTTCTCTGCTACAGAGGTCACAGTTACAGTAGAGAAGACAGGCAAAAAGCAGGAGGAAATATGAGTCCCAGGAAAGGGGAGGAACTTGCCTGGAGTTACACAGTCTATCAGGGTTAAAGTCAGGAGTAGGACCTTCACCAGCTGAGTCCGAATACAGTACCTTGTCCAATGTTCTTCTCCAGTGCATCAAGAGAGCCTAGGGACTGGCTTAAAGCATAAAGGGGCAACAGTTCCCCTTTGAAAACCTTTCTGGTGAATCATGTTGCATTACTAACTCCTTTCACTAGTTCTCTGGTTTTATTTTTAAGATAAGTTTTATTATCACTATTCTTCCACTACTGTTTTCCTTTTATTTTCCATGCTACCTTGCATGACACCATTCACTGAGGCAGTCTCCAAACCTCTCCTCCAACATTAGCACATAAAATAATTTCCCTTGTGAGGAAGCTGGGAACGTTCAGACACTCTAGTTGAAGAAAAAGCAGTGGGAACAGTGTAGAATTTTCCCTTTTTCTTCCTTTTGTTGTTTTTTTTCACCCTTGGGCAGGTTAGTTTTGTTGATGTAAGACTGTCCAGTGTTTACTTTTTTTTAACGGAAAATGGATCAGTTGCTCTTCACCAGCCTCCAACATCAGCTTGGAATCCAGCCCTCCCCATGCCATGAGTCCTCAATCATCACAGCAACAGGTTTGTTGTGATGATGCCTACAGCTTGCAGTTTAGTCTGACACTGGAAGCTCATTGGGAGATGCAAAGTGTTGCCATGGGTGTTAAGCAAGGATGTGCCAAGTTGAAGCAATGGGTGTTAGAAGACGTCCAGAAAAGCAAACTACAAAATCCTTCAGAGTTAGGTTTGTCACCTCTTAGGAAAAGAGAAGGGTAAAGTCTAATCCAGACTCCAAATCATTGCCTTACAAATGAGATATGCAAATCCTTAAAAACTATTGGAAGTCATTTGTGTTCCAGAAGGGAAGGGGGAAAGCAAAATCTGCTGTTAGGCAAAGGATCGACACCTTAGATAAAAACACATTCTCTTCACAGGCAAGGCACAGTCTCAGCTGTGTTTCATGGAGAACTTCTCTTTGGCCAATGGAAAGGGACTGTTTGTGCTCTGTAGAACTTACATATTGAGATGGCCAGCTAGCTCGGGTCCTAACTCAATGTCTTCATAGCTGGCATCAATCAAGTTTTCTACTTCATTTTCTGGGTATGTCTTTACTGTCTGCTAATGGTGGCCTCAAGACTGTGCTTGCCTCCTGCCCACCTGCTAAGTCTTTGACCATGGCCTCTTGCGTAGCTGGAGATCACTCTTCCAGGCAGGTAGTACTCAGCATGGTCAAATCTGCCAGATGGATAGAACAAGACTCAGCATGCCTGTGGAGGCAGTCTGCAGGCAGGTTGGAGGTATCTGTGAGGCAGTCCAGGGTTCAGGGCATGGGTGGATCCAGAGCAGATAAGGTCTAGTTTCTCTCTTCAGGGGTTGAGAGGGCTGAGAAGGTGGTGATTTTGTCCCTGAGTTAGAGTGGCATTAATGTAAAGTAATGAACACTTGTAGATTGTCTCCTGACAGCAAGTTTGCTTCTCAAGCCATTCTTGAGAAATGCAATGGCATTTGAACTGTTGTCTCAGTCCCCAGACAAGTTGCTGTGGTCAAGGGACCATCTTTAAAATGTCAGCTTCCCTGTGAACTCAGGGTAGTGTGGAAAGGTGGATTCCTCTGTTTCTGAAAGCCCCACTCACCTTCAGCTTGTTCCTTGAGTGCAAGTGAGCTCGTGCTTTTTTAGCTAGAAAACTCTCCTCATATCTTTCTTTAGACGAGCATCTAAAGCCAGAACAACAGATCAGTCCAAGCCACTGGTATCTATTGAGGGCAAAGCACAGTGCTGTGGAGGTGGAGGAATGTTGGCTTTTTTCCATGCCCAGCTGAGGTCAATCATCTATTCCTTCAGGAAACCAGTGTCTGGTTGCAAAAATTTTGTGCATTACAGGAAAATAAAAAGAAAATTTGAAAGAAATGTTTTTCTTAGTGTGAATGTACAACACAGAATCCAGTTCATCCAATTTCTCAGAGATATTGTGAAATAAATAATAAGGGAGTAGTTGTAGCAGCCTTGACGTGATTTTTAGCACTCATACCTTGTCTGTCATCTTCATTGCACTGTAAAATACACCCTCCACAAATTACTCAGAGAACTGCATGTTCCCTGTGCACTCAAAGTTATCTCATCTGGGACTTTGCTGTTCAAGAGTTTAAAAAGAAAATCTATCTGGGATTTTGAAAATACCTCAGTCCATCTTTCAGAGCTGCCTTGTAATGTCTATACCCGTCTGACTGTGCATATTAGAAATTCCTAGATTAGGTTGTTCAGATCTTGTCATATCTTTTAACCCAGTAACACAATAAATTTAGCACAGAAGGTGAGAACTACAACTTCTTATTTAGCAAAAAGTCAACACATCTCCAGGGCTCTGGGACACAAACCTGCTGATCCAAAGAGTTCTATTAAATACAGAGGTAAAGCAATGTTATTTATATGATGGCACAAAGAGACTGTTTAATTTAGGGAGGTTCAAGCAGGTGTCTCTTAGCCAGTTCCACATTGTAGATGATGACTCTAGCAATGTTCCATCTTTGCATGGAGTAGGATGGGGAGTGGCTGTCAGGAAGCATGCAAAGTCCAACAGTCCAATGCCTCACATCACCCGTGTTCAGAGCCAACAGACCCTGTGACCAAAGAAGATGAGAATAATACACAAAGAACAGTTCTACTGGTGGTTTCCAAGTGTGATAGCGTGATCAGAACTTCACACTGCTAATGGCTGCTTGTCCAGAGGAAACTGGGAAGAGTTTCTCTGTACATGCTACATTTCCTGTAGTCCTAAACTAAATATTTACCTATGCTCTTGTGTTCATCAATCCTGTGCTTTTCTGAACCTAAACACAGGCTAGCCTTCAGACCTGGGACATACTACCACCTCTGGTTGTTCATATGGGAAAAAAGGTTCCAAAACAGCTATTTATGTTCTGCCTCTGGAGTGCTTGGATTATCCAGAGTTAACTGAAAACAATGTCATTCTCTTCTTTATCTTTTTAGCTTGGGATCTGTGTTTGGACATATAAAGGGTAGCTTTTTCAGAAATCCATGAAGGCAGTGAAACCATAAATTCTATTATCATTGTGCCCATTCCCCATAAAGCAATATCCACACATAATCCTCTTGTAGCTCATTCCCACCAATGTATTGTTCAATCCTTAAAGAACCAAATCCCTCTAAGGATGTTTGAACAGAGTGAGTTGTGACAGTAATCCAGATTTATGCTACTTAATTACTTACAGCCAATAGGGCATGTGACTGTATTTACCATACTTGCTGAGATGTCTCCAGAGCTTGCACTGGGCCAAGCTGTCCAAGGTTGATTTGTTGGTTGTGTTGGCTTTTTTGCTTCATCAGACCTCACTCAGGATACACTCCCACTGACTTCAAGACAAGAGCTTCCAATTGTTCCTGATTTTCATTAATCAAGCTAAAATCAGATACAGACCAAAGGGAGTTTGCCTGCTTAGAGGAGTGAAAACTACTTCAGAAGACAAAAAGAAAGCTGGAGAGGGACTTTTTGCAAGGGTATTTAGTGATCAGACAAGGGGTAATGGGTTTAAGCTGCAGGAGGGTAAATTTAGATGAGATGTTTGGAAGAAATTCTTTACTGTAAGGGTGGTGAGGGACTGGAAGAAATTGCCCAGAGAAGCTGCAGATTCCCCCTTCCTGGAAGTGTTCAAGGCCAGGTTGGATGGGGCACTGGGCAGCCTGGTCTCATGGAATGTGTCCCTGCCCATGGCAGGGGGTTGGAACTAGATGATCTTTGAGGTCTCTTGCAACCCAAACAATTCTATGATTCTATGAACTTTTATGTTGTACTGTGACATCACCTTCTTCCAGTTTCTTTTCATTGACTACCAGTTAATTTTGATACTGAAATGGCCTAAGACATCACAGGGACTGGAACACATAAGTTTCTAGGTTCTCTTGAACATATGATCCTCTCTTACAAAATCCCTCCCACCCATCTAACATCCACCCATACTTCAAAGCAAAATGTAAATTCTTGGGCCAAGACATTACACCAAAAATTGGGAAAAATTCAGAATTTTCATCCTGCAGCAAATCCTGACATTTCAATGTTGTTTTTATCCCACATTGGAACAAAGAGCTGAAATGTCAAGACTTTTTCTCAGGGTGGAAATTTTGGGAAAAAAAAAACAAACAAACTTTTTTCTGGCAAAGTCAGAGCATTTTGCCTGACATTTTCAAACAAAACAAAATATTTCAACATTCCTGAAATCAAAATGTTTTCTTGTGGTGTGTTAAAATGACCCCAAAATGCACTGTTTCAAGTCACTTCAGTGTTCAACTGTGTTTTCCCCTTGTGTCACTGCCTTCTGGGATATGTAGTTTGGAAGTTTGCTCTTTGCAGTCTCCATACCTGGATTGTGTGTTGTTTCATTCCTAAAGACTCTGAAAACCCATATAGATAATCCTTGCACAAGGCAAAATGAGAAACATCTGCATTGCATTATAGGATAACAAAGAGTGTCCCATCTACTGAGAAAATGTCCCGAACTGTAACCCTGTGCTGTTACTGGGAAGTAATTCATTACTAAACTCATCTGACTCAAAATGGTTTGGGCAAATTCAGAATTAAAGTATTCTGTCTTGGGTCAGTGATTTTTTTTTTTAATTTTTTTTCCAGCATATATGGATTTTCCTCCAATTTCACTGCACATTTTAATAAAATAGCAATATTTCTGCAGAGACTGGTTTTCTGTTGAGTTTTGAGTTAAAAATGGCCTATTTGCTTATGTCCAGGCAAGAAGCAAAAGTTGCAAATCCTGGCATTTTCTTGGTGCTCAGAGCCTTAGGCAGGATTTAAGGTCACTCCTAGTTTTGGCATCTCCAATAGGAAACTTAGTTCATTGGGAATCACATTTGTTATTCCGCATCTAAGGGGAGCCTGAGATGCCACAAGTCCAACTTGATGGCAGATATACCTAAAAATATGTGTATCTACTTCTAAGGAAGCTACCCACTATCCATATGTGAAGATTACAATAGCACCAGAACTGCAATCCAGATTTACAAGTCCCAGTCTCATCAAGTTCAACCATTAACCTAACTCTGCCAAGTCCACCACTAAACCATGTCCTTAAGCACCAACATCTACACATCTTTTAAATACTTTCAGGAATGGTGACTCAACCACTTCCCTGGGCAGCCTGTCCAATGCTTGACAACCTTTTCAGCAAATAAACTTTTCTAATATCCAGTCTAAGCCCTGCCGGGTGCAACTTGATGTACCTTTCTTGGCTGACTGGAGGGAGACTTAAAAGACTCTCCCCTAACTTTTGCACTTTTTTTAAGAGCTTGGAGAGAGGTGGGAGGAACAGAAGCCTATGTGCCTTCTCAATGGTCCATTTTGGCTATGTAGGTGCACTGGACTGTATATAGGAGAGGCAGTGAGGTATAGCTGATGTGCATTTTCTCAGCAGTATAATAAAACCCCAAAACCCATGGGAAAAATCTAGTAATGTATTACATGTATCTTTAAACACTGAATCTGCATCAAACTCATTCATATTGTATTTGTCTTATTTTGGCCACACGTGTTTGTTGACAACACGGTACGATTGCATCTTCCCCCACACAGAGAGCAAGACAGTAATGTCATGGCTTTCAGACAGACTGTCTTAACAGCTTTATCATAATCTGCTGAGGCAAAACCTGGGGAAGAATCCACAGTAGTTATTCAAATACCGTGTTTGCACACTACTACCCTTTCCCACTCCTTGTACGCTGCCAGCCATGGAATATGAGCTTCTGGCAAAGCAAGGAGTGGGTCGTGTCTTTCCACACATGTGGAGATCACCTAACACACCCTGTGTGCACAATATGAATAACAAATACTAGCAATAAACTCATATATCCAGTATGTGACATTCCCATAGGTGCTGGGCAGCTAGCTAGTCCTTGTCTGGCATCATAATAGTGCAAGATCTGTGTCAAGCCAGCATTGGCTCTGCTTTGGAAGATGTGGCTTGCGTGTGTGTACTTTCATTTGCAGCTGACCTTTTCTTTTAGGAGTTAAAAACTAGTAATCAAGAGGTTAGGGTGCAGCTGGTGGTGTTAGCAGTTTCAAGCAGATGCCTTCTTTGACACAGCAATGATTTTGCCAGAGGTGAGTTGTAGGGGACAGAGCAGCCAGACTGATGACATGTTCATAATATCTAATGACCACAAAATAGAGATTTCCATGAGATCATAGTTAGTCTCACACATATTCATTACAAGGAAGAACTTGGGCAGGAGATCTTTTTTTTTTTTTCCTTTTCTTTCTCTTCTGGCACTGGTTCTGAACCAAGGCAGGGAGAATATAAAACATTGAGTGTGTCACTGTGAACTTGGCACTGATTTCCAGAAAGACCAAAATGTAATATCCTGCCACTGCAAAGGGATTCATGCACACCTATCCAGCAGGAGACACTTTTCACCTCTGGACATTTCTTTTTTGGTCAAATATGCCATGATTTTGATCAGATCAGTTCCCAGTGAAATAAATAGATGATGATTACCTGCAAAGTGGGCTTGCTCCAGAATGCTGCATGGTAGAGACCTTAAAGTGCCCAGAGCATTTGGAGTGAATGAATCTTCATGAATCTTGTGGCTGTGTCAGATCTGCACTCCATGTGGAACAAGCATTAACAGACACCTGGTGGTGAAGGGAGAGGGGGGAAGTAACAAATATTTTAAAATACTGAATATTTCCTGCCAAATATATGTTCCTGTCCTACAGATGCTATTGTCAGAACATTCTCATCTGCCTAACTGACTCTCACAGTTCATTCCATGTAAGACAGGCAGAAATCAAATTCATCACTCTAGAATAATGTCAAATCCAAGAAATCAAAAAGTTGTTCTGTTGTTCTTCCAAGTTGATCTATTACTGTGATTAGCAGGGTATCCAGTTCCAAACGTCCAGGAAAGAGGAATGTTTTCTTGCAACTGTCAAGATTTCTTCTCTCAGCATCATGGCTGAGGTTTCTTTCCCTAGAGGACAAGATCTGCCTTCATGAGCAAATCAGGTCTAGGCTTATACCTAACAGGGAAGAGGAGTGTTGTTCCTAATTCCTGTAAGTGAAACAGCTGTATCCTGACAGAGGAGAAAGTAAAGTTCATAGTAAGCATCAAAATAGAGGGAAAGTATTAGGGCGTGTTCATAGATCCTCATAGATTATCTCCACCACAAAGAGAAATAACCTGAATATAGGAAATATTATAGAGTGAAGCCCTTGTTTCTTTAGCCACAAGTGAGGCAGTAAACCTTTGATGAAGAACTGATGAAAATTATTTTTTTATGGAGTCAGAGACTACTTTTCTAACTAAACTCAAATTACAACCCCCTGACAATACAACTTCTTTTTAAGGTCCATTAGCCATGTCATAAAGAACCTGACCTTCTTAAATGAACTTTGGAGCTACTGCACAAATAGCGGTTCTAATTATGCAGACCATAAGAATTTAATTAAAAAATCCAATTACATTACTTACCCCAAAGAGCTTTCTTCAACCCAGAGGACGCAACTTCTCCATCCCATTGTTTTCCCCTCCCTAGCATACATTAGCCAAGGGAAACACAGTAGGGCTGTGCTCACAGTGGCACCTGGGGTGGGGTTGAATGAGTGTCTCTACTTCTTAATAATCTTGTGGAAAATTGATAGAGGATATGCTCTAAGAATAATTCTTCCAGGGTCCCAAGATGAAGTTTTGATGTTTTAACTTACCATTCTTCTGTAGTTACCTCTCTCACACATCTGACCTAGAAAATACTTGCTCAAGAGAAGCTAGAGGAGAAAGAATGGAAGAGTGGGGAGCAAAAGGGTTTTCATATCCATTTTTGGTATCTATTTATGTTTGCTAACTTTTGGGGTTTTTTACAGCTAATTGGTCCAAACAGCTCCTCCAAAGGGCAACTAGGAACAGGGTTGTCACTTAAATGACCATTTCTCTGCATTAAACTCAGAGGTACTTAATTATATTAGTTAGCCAAAGCTGAGTGTGTTGTCTTGCTTCAGAGTGCTGTTCCTTTCTCCAACATGCACCCACGTTAGGACAAATGTGTCCTTCTACAAGGGCATCTGACTTAATGCATTAGTGAGGAGACACATACTAATGAGGGCAGAAATGTAAATGATACCCAGCCCAGCACCTTTCTCACATGGTATTTTGTGAAAACCCACATGTTCCCTGCTGACTTTCGTTCTGTGGTTAGGAACAAGTGTGTGAGTTGCTCTAAAGATGATTCTGGGGAAGTAGCCATCATTACTGGATTCAGATGATTGGAAGCCAACTGATGTTGTGGTCACTTTGGTATCACTTGAGGAATTGTTTTATGCAGAGATGAGTCATGTTGTTGGTGGAGCAGGACCTGACCCTAGGGCCCACAAGCAGTGCGAAGAACAACCATTGCACCACCCTCTAATAACACACAGACCCAGGCATGAGCACTGGCCAGCCAAAATAAATTAATTGCATCATCCAGTGGATATTGTGTTATATCAAAGCCTCCTTGTCCCTTTAATAAGGGCAGTAAAAATGTCTCCATTAATTGCTTTCACTGCAACTAGCCAGCTTGTACCTTCCAAGAATTCTGAGGACAAGAGCTGGTGTGGAGAGATATCTCATTCCAGAAGCATTAGGAGAATTAATTCCTTGCTCTTTGAAGTCACAGGGACTTTGTGTTTACCAGAGATGGTTAACGTTTGCTCAAGATTTCCTATGATTTTATTGATTTACTCCTTATCTCTGTCATTCTACCCGCTGCTGCCCATAAGAACCATGAGATAATGATGGAGAATTAGACATGACAGAAATTTGTCTCCACTTCCATTACTGTTATGTTCCAGGACTGAGAGTCCATGGCATTGTTTGACTTCTCAGGGAGAGGAAAGAAACATAAAAAAGGAGCCCTTGTAATTTAGTGTATTTGGCCCTCAAACAAACAGACTTGAGCAAAAGAGTAAGTAATAAGGAGAGAGCCTGGCTAGGGTGAACTGAACAGCCAGTGCTAAGCCATCCTGGTATTGATAGGAGCAGCAGGAGGGAAGAGGCTAGAAAGCTGGAAGCACAAGTAGGCAAAAGGCTGCAAAACAAGGTGAAGATGGCGGTTCTGACAGAAGGATAAATGTAGAGTTCTCAGTAAAACCAAGGTAAAGGAGCAGGGAAAACAAACTTCTGTTGGGAAATCTGTCTCTTCCTCCCCTAAACCTTCAGAGTATGGCTGAATCCCACCATTGCTCATGGTATTCACCCTCCAAATTTCCTTTATGCCTCTCATAAATCCTTACTTGGACTTTGAACCACCCAGAAACATTTTCCATTGTGACTTCATCACCCCTTTCCCAGCTGCCCTCCACCCCACCCAGCCTACTGGCTTGTCTTGCAGCTTCCACACTTCCCTGTACTTTCCTCTCAAGCCTCTGTCTGCCTTGAACCGACATACCTCCCTTTTCAGTCCTGAGACCCAGCCTATTCCAAGGATATCTCTGGTGGCTTCTTTCCTACTTACATGTTCAAAGTCAACAGTTACCAAAGTTTTATTCTTAAAAGAGATAAACAAAGCTGAATTCACATTTAAGACAATATATTTTAAGTCAGTAGAGATTACATGATATTACTGAACATGTATTATGGCACCATAGGCAGAACTAGACAGCACTTCTGAAATTCATACTGGACTTCAGACTTCCAGTATCTAAAGGGGGTCTATAGGAAAGCTGGATGAGTCTTTATCAGGGAGTGTAGTGATAGGACAAGGGATAATGGGTTTAAACTCAAGGAGGGTAGATTTAGATTAGATAGGATGGAAAAAATCTTCACTCTGTGGGTGGTGAGGCATGGGCACAGGTTGCCCAGATAGGTGGTGGATGTTCCCTCCCTGGAAATGTTCAAAGCCAGGTTGGATGGTGCTTTGGGCAACCTGGGCTAGTGGAGGGTGTCCCTGCCCATGGCAGAGGGTTGGAACTAGGTGATCTTTAAGGTCCCTTCCAACACAAACAATCCTGTGATCCTATGATTATATGACTGGGACTGGCACAGCTGGAGATGTATAATATCTTTGACCGGAAGATCAGCTAATTCTGTCAGTGGTGGTTACAATTTAAAACATCCATTGCTTTGGGAAACCTGGGCCAAGGGACTGAGGTACATGCTTTCTGTTGAATCACTGTAATGTGTGTAGCTAAACTGTCTTGACGTCTCAGCATATCGGTATTCTCCTCCCAGACTAATTTCTCATTCTCTTTAGGTTTTGGAATAATGTTCTCCCTTCTTTTGTGCCAAATAAGATCCTCCTGCAACTTTTTTTTCTTCAAGACCTTTCAGCAGTTGGTTATTTTAGATCCCTGTGCAATGACATCTGGATACCTGTTGAGTAAAATAGAATGGACCAGGTGCATACATTGTATCGCCATCAACATAATGCCAGGAGCAAGTCTTTTCTTGTATGGTTCTAGTGGGAAACAAATGTTAGATGAACTGCAGAAGAATCCTACAGTGATGGAATCAGCAAGGCCAGACACCCAGGACAATACCATCTGCCTCACTCAGAGACCAACAGTTGTGGGCATCAGCATGTGAATCCCTGGGAGCACAAAAGAGCAGATGCTTCAAACCCTTTGAGGTTGACCCATTCCTGAGCAACGTTCCTAGTGTTTGGCTCTGCCTCAAGACAAGCCTTGAGTTTCATGCATTTATAAGGGCAGAAGTCAGCTCTGATAGAATCAGAATGGGCCACCTGAAATGAAAGCTCAGCATTGGGTGTGTAGCAAAAAACATGCCAGATGTCCAACTGGGCAAAACATGAAAGAGTTGTGAGTGGGTAAGAGGCACGAAACAAGCCTTTCCTCGTTGCTTGCTACACAGCTGGTTGAAATGTGTCAATACAGGTATTTTGGGGATTTTGCAACTCTCCTCTTATCCTGGTAAAGGCCCAGAGTTTTGTACACCCCTGATCCCATTCAGACATCACCCACATTAAAGCTGGAACCATAACGTGTGTGATAGAAATGAGTTTGTCTCAAAACTTTGAATAGTAATTCTTGCTGCAGAAGCAAAAGGAAGGGACCCCTGATCATGGTTGTACACAGACATGGACTTCATGGCAGACCCAGAGTTTCCCATTCATCTCTGACCAGGATAAGGATGAGCAGCCTTCTTGTGAGTAGCACATGAATGATACATCACACTAGCAGATACAGGCAAGTAACTTAAGGCTTATATAGCTGATTCCCATGTCTCATGAAATGATAGTGCCATCTCAGAGGGGTGAGAGTCTTCTGAATGGAAAGTACATTCATAGAAGCTGGTGAAACCAGACACCAAACCTGGGCAGAATATATTCAACAGGAACTATTTGACTCATTTCTCTTCTCAGAGCAGTCAGATGGGGTTCAGCAGGATGGAGATGTTAAAATTGGAAGAAAAGGCCCAAGAATCCTCTTCTTCCCACCTGCCAAAAAAGGAGCCTTCCTCTCCATGATGCACTCATACACATACACAGTCTTTTCCTCAAATGGACAGAAATTCCATGACACTGAAAACCGCATCATTGGATGGATTTTATCTTCAATCAAAGTGCACCTCTCCCTTTAGAAGAAAAGCTGTAAAAATGTCCTGATTAAACATGGAAGCTCCAAGGTGATTCTTTTGGCCAAGTAGTGAAATGGCTGGAAAGTGACCTCTAGGTTAACTCCTTTTAGGTTCCTGGCCCTGAAGCTGATAAAAGAATCCCCCATGAGAGCAGAGCATTGTCTTTTGAAACTCAGTAAAAAAGAAGATAAACACAGATGCTTTCAGTTGTCAGGAGGGAGGTGACAGGTCAGATGGAGAGTGTATGCATGACTTTGTGGGGGGAGGGAATGAGGTGGGGATGGGTTAGTCTTAGGCTCTTGGATTGGCATTTTCTTATCAGCAAACAAAGAACAGGAGAAATACAATCCAAGAGAGTTTTCCCTTAGGTGTTTTCGCAGTGAAAGCACTACCTTGGTTTACTCACCACAGCTGGTGCTGTTGATACAGCAGGACTTGCAACATGTACTGAGCTGACTTTGCCCAGCAGGTTGGGTCAAACCCAAGCACCTGAATTAACCCAGGAGAATAAACTCTGTCTATTTGACAGTCACTTTAAGAACATTCAGGTGTTCCTTGTGCCTTGGATAGGCACCAGACGCCTGGCATGCTTTAATGGGTCAGAGAGAGGAATCAACGGTCACATCACAAACTCGTGGGCTTGTTCTGGGAGTAAGCAGAGAGGCTCATTCCCTAGGGCTGTGGAATAAAGAGTTTTAAAATTCATATGAGTACCCCGTATTAAAAATTGGACTGGGCTCTGTTGGCCTCAATGGTATAACTGCACCAGGGAAGTCTTCTTCCCAGAGTGGTGGCTCTCAGGTATATCCAACAGACAAACTATGGCTAGCAGAGCACATGGAGGCATGAAGTACCCTGCTGTACTGCCCCAGCTTGTCCTTCCTTTCTGCACAGCCTTTGCTGGCACCTGAACTGCCTTGTCATCACCCAGCAGAAGTGTGGCCAAGTGAGGGGGTTACCCAAGCTGGAAAAGCTACTGCTCATTCCCCAGCACCCAGCTGACCATGCAAATGTTCCTCCCTCACCCTATTTGTAAAACACTTGCTCCAGTTGCCTTTCTGTGAGAGATGTGGGAAGCAGGCAGCCTCCAGACCAGCCAGCGGCCTGCTGAAATGCCTGTGTAAACCTTTATGTTTGTCTTTTCTCCTCCTACCCTTTTGTCTGGCTTGTATCTGTAAACCATAACTCCCCAGCGCGGGAAGTCTCTCCTGCTAAACACAGATGCCAAGACAGCAGAGCAGGGTGCAGCCCACAGGTATGACTCAAACAGTGATGCTAGTGGTAAAAGCCCAATGACCCCTTTTGAAAAAGTCCAAATATTACATCTTTCACTCTAACGGAATTCTAGCCATGCAGTTATTACTTCAAATTACTCCATAATTTCAGATGATGGCATTCTACACTTCTGGCCTTAAACTGTGAGAATCATACTGTCAGTGTGTATTTAGAGGGTGACCCCTCCTGCAGATGGACAGATACATGACCAAAAGCAGCCCCACGTGGATTAAAGCTCTCCAGGGAGTGATGCATCCACACCAGTAGTTTTTACTCTTCAGGGACATAATCGCCTTCTCTGGAAACCAGCTAGGCTGGAGGTACAGGTACAGATACTAAAAGCTGCTGCCTGCCACCTATGGTGGAGGCTCTAACCTTGACAGCTATCCCTCTTTTGGGTTTTCAACCACAGGTCTCCTTCTTCAGGCTACTGCTCATCACAGCTGGTAAAGCAGAGTTTAAACATGAAGCTTAATCCCAATGAAAAAACCCCAGCTCCCCCAATTTAAAGGAGGGGAGGGCGGGGTGAGAAGAAAGCGTGGCAAGGGTCTGCCCACATGTGTTCCCAGTTTCCACAGAGTGCACAATGTCTTTCCCTTTTCCAGTGGTTGATAGGATGTGGCATTCTTTCTCTGGCAGCCCCAGCTGTCAGTATCCAGACAAACAGACCAAGCCCCTTGCTTCGCTCCCTTCCTTGATGAAGAGTCAGCAACACCATCTGACATGAAATCCTGGAAAGACAAAAGAAAGAAATAGCTGAATTCTGCCTCTCCCAGGCTGTGGTTGAGGGGGCGAGACAGGTAAAATGCATCAGGCCACAACATCTGTGAGATCAAATTCAAGCTCTCATCTGTCTTGCAAGGGCTGACCCTGACAAGTTCTCTCAGTGCTGGGCTCCATGTGTGTATATCTTATTTGACCATGCTTTATTTTGCTTTATTTTGTATTTTATTTTACTGTGCTCTCCCTCCCTTGTTTGCAAATGTTCACAATGAATATAAGACAGCTCTCCAGCTCAGATTTACAGCTGCATGGAAAGCAAGATTGTTACTATTTATAGTCATCTCAAGTTTGTTTCATCTGCCTACACAATCAATTAACTTCAGCTCCAGCTAATTTTGCAATCAGCCCAAGAAAAATGTCTCTGGCATAATAGCTTGTTTTCTCTTTCTTCTCCCTGGAGCTATAAAAAACTCTGTTCCCCTTACTTATCCAAGTTCTACACCTGAGTACAGCACTAACTGGACTCATCCTCCATGTCTTTAGCCTTTTAGCAGCTTCTTCCTGGCTGACTTGACAGAAGAACATTTACTTTGCATGATGGAGACCTTTTTTCCTCTCTCCAATGGAGGTTTGGAAAGAATACTCCACCGTTTATTTTTCCATCAGCTAATTGCAAATACTGGAAGCGTCTAGACAGGGGGAAAATAGCTTTATAAATCATCAGCAAAAGGCATTTCAATGTTATCTTAAGTCCCACACAAATACTTTTTAAAGATGTTCAGTAAATACATATTTGTATATAGAAAAATTGTGCTAACCTGGAACTCAGGTTGAGTGCACAACAGGAATTTAAATGATCTGGGGAGGGAATCACTGCACACGGATGTTGTAACCAGCCCACAAACAAGCAATAAAATGTAGTAGATTAAAACCAAAGGTGTAGTGAAGAGCGTTGCTGAAGATAGTCATTTAGGACAGCTCTTCAGTTCCTCATCACTAAAGCCTTGGACTTCAGCAAAGCCTTGTCAATCTCATCTGAGCTAGGGACTAAAAGGGCAGTGTAAACTCACTCAAATTCCACTGCATCTATGAACTTACCATCAATCAATCGTACAGTATAAAAAAGGAAAGACAAAGGGAAAGGAAGGTAGGGGAAGACTCCACGCCCTTCCAGCTGGCCAGTGTTACAAACTGGTGGTTCAAGTGGTATAACCTGTGGAGAATCATTAGAAGTCTTTGAACAGCAACTGGAATCTGTGTGAAATCAGAACTCCTGTCAGAGACACAAAGTGGAAGGGTGTCCCCTCAAGCCCCACGGGAGACAAGGCACTGTGAGGGCAAGCTTGCAATTCTACCTAGGACTTCATGCCAATATAACCAGTAGGGCTTATGAGGTGTGTTCTAATCCAACTGTTTCCATATGGTAGGATCAGAAATGCTTAAATCAGTCCTGACAAGTGCTACATAAATCTGTACTTTAAAACTTCCCGCTATCGAATGCATTGCTCCCTCTTCTCCTGAGTGCTAAAGCATACCCTGTGGCTACAGATCTAAGTTGAGTTGTAAGCACAGGACTTTGCACACTGACTTCTGTCAATTAGCTTCGAGAGGGTCACGCATTGCCCTCTGGGAGTCCAGTCTCAAAAGATCTCTCAGCTCAGACAGGAGATTCCTGTGGTTTTTCAGTAAATCTACAAGCCCAAGACAACTTATTTAGAGAAAAAAAATATTGTTTGTCCTTGTGGGATAAACTGTTTACTCAGTTCCTTTAAAACTGTCGCATCTCTTTCAAAATGCTAGAAGTTTGTTTTGGTTTGGTTATGGTTTTTTTAGTTTCTTGTTTAGCAGAAAAGAGTGTCTTGAGGAGAAAGTCAGGGGTGCATTATGTACTCACTGAGGATGGAGGGATAGGGTTTTTCTCTTAGAGGAGCATCCCCCTCTTCCTGTTTGGGTTACTATTTGAGTTTTGGCAGATTAAAGGGCAAAATACATAGATAAAGATGGAGGAGAGGCTGTGAGAGTATGGTGGCCAGTGAACAGAAGAGGGTTGAATTTTAACAGCATACAAGAAAAGGTTTAAAACAATGAAACCTTTCACTGATGGTCTAAAGTAGTCCACACTAACCCAGCCATAATGCATCCCCACCTGTTTGGGCATCTCATCTCTCCTTTCATTTCCTGTCATCCTTGAACTTTGGTCCACATGTGGCTGAAGAAACACAAGGCCATAGTGAATGATACTTCACAGGTATATCATGACCTCCAAATGTTTTAGGAATTGTATCGTTTGTTTGTCTAAAACCATATTTGCCTTTCTTTTCCCTGGCAGCAGTGTTTTGATTCTTTATGGGACTGAGGATCTGTTCGACTTCCCTGGAATCAGGATTACATCCTTGCCATAACCTGCAAAGCTCTGCCTTTATGTACCATTGTTAAATAATACTGTAGGAACTGTGACTTTCTTCTTCTTGGTAATGGTAAGCAGGAGCAAACACAGTTTATCCCCAAGCTCTGCAGGCTCCCAAGAGCAGCCATCTTTCATCAGACATCCACAACAGCTGTCCTTCCTGCTGGGATCTATTCCAAGTGACAACTAAGTCCCAGCCCTTAAAAACTTTGAATTTCAGGAGTAGTTGATACTAACATCCATACTTATAATGATCTGGATGGGAGTTTCTGACCCTTGAGAAAAGCCAGATTATGATGCAGATTATATCTGATGAGATGGCTGTAGCCCATCTTTTACTTTCGGGATATCTTCTGTCTGCATGGATAGGGACAGAAATGTTCTGAGATCTGAGAATCACTTCTACCATCAACTTGTGCTGCTGATACATTTGGAAGTTAGGACAACAGATGAATGGAAGAAACCATGTAAACTGAAGGAAGCAACTGGAGTCAGTGGGGACTTTGTGGCATTCTTGGAGGAGGACAAGAGCTGTTGGCTGCTGCCTTATTGACAGTGAGCTGGTAATTTGGCTGCTGGCCTCACTTTTGTGACACTGTGTTTACAGAGGTTGCTATAGAGTACAGCAAGTTCCTTTGAGCTACAATTGCTTCAGATCTGCCGCTAACACGTTAGGAAGGCCGTGATAGATAGACTCCCTGCCTGACAGCTGTGGAGGATGGAAGAAGCCAGAAGCATGTTCTGCTTTGCATCTCAAAGTTGTTTCCAAGCACCATTCCACTAAAGCTGGGAGTCCCCCACCCTCCCACTCCCAGCTGTTCCCTCCCCTTGTCCTTCCCCATGATAGGAAAGAAATATGCCCTTAACAGCAACACAAAGTCTCAGGGCATGGACCCCAACAGCACTGGTGGTATGCATGGAGGGAGAAATGTGCTACGGTTCGGAGGCTGGAATGAGCAGCCAAGGCTGCATGATGCCACAGGAACTCCTACAGCTGGTGTATCTTATGGACATGGTTTAGTAGTGGACTTGACAGTGTTAGGTTAATGGTCAGACTCAATGATCTTAAAGGTCTTTTCCAACCTAAACAATTCTATGACACTATGCTTTTATCCAATACTGTCTGACTTATCAAACCACAGCTTAGCTGCTAATAGTCTCTGAACTCCCTTTTTCTTCTACCTATTTCATCTTGCCCTTAACAGTTGGATAAAGAGTATTAAAACTAGCTATAAAAGCTGGGGGGAGATGTAGAACTCATATTTCAATGTCCCAGAGTAAATGTCTTGCTCAGAGCCACCAGAGCTATTCTTATCCATTTATATGGTTATGGGCACTACCAGACATAGCACATTTAACGTTGCTCCTCTGGATTTAACCAAAAGACCAATCTGGTTAAGTATCTTCATAATCCACAAGGCCAAATGAAGTTGTCCTGGCCTGGTAGTAGAATAAATTGATGAAAGAGTTCTCCATGACTGCATACATAATCCTTGCTCATTTGCATTAAAAATCTTTGATGTTGATTTTCCTTGATCTCTCCCCAAGTTCAGTCCAGATCAGAGAAATTTGCCATCTCTGAAACCCACCTTGTGAGACAACCCTTACTGTGCTTGGTAAATTAGAAATCGTCACAGCAGATTTGCGAGGCTGTATTATTTTAAAGACTGTTGTTTGGCTTTCTACTGTCTAAATCAGTCACTTATTTTCTACTGCAGGAGGAAAAGGTCAGGTAAAGGGATATTAACAAGAACCTGAGACAAAGACTTCTTTGGCTGATAAGCCTTAACCAAGTTCGGTTTGCATATATCTAACAACCTTGTAGAATAAGCCAGGATGGGCTTGCTTAACTCTTGACTAAAAGGCTTCTAAGGACTATGCTGAGTTCTATGAACTATCATAGCACACTTTAAAATATATTAGGAAACTAAAGCACACTTTTCACAAGGGCTGAAGATGTGTTTCAAAGCCCTGGCTAGTTCACTAATATGGTACCTTCTGTCTCCTTCAATTTCCCACATAGTTTGATCTTGATACAACATTCTGCTCTGGAGTACGATGAGCATTTATCTCTGCTGTACAAGAGCTGCTGCTTCCCACACTGACGATAGCTGCATAATCCTTACATATAGTATGCTTCAGGATGAAATGCAGCTACCTCCACAGGACCACACATCTGCCTATTCTTATCCATGTCCAAGACACCTGAGACACAGAACAATGTGGTTTGAAAGAAAATAAGAGTGCTTTGGTGGAAAAGTTGCAAAGGTTCATGGCTAAACCCTGTTCTAGTCCCACAGGCTGCTCATTTTGGTTGTGTGGATGCCTCATAAAAACTCTGCTCTTAGGTGAGATACTGGCCCCTGCCAGCAAGGATTTGTTCCCGGCATTTCTGTATTTCCCCACATTTCAAATGCCACCATAGTGTCCTTGAGACACCCACCTCATGAGAGAAATTTCCACTGGAAGGTGATCCAAAACAGAAGACAGCAGTCAGTCAGACCTCTCTCATGATGCTTGCCAAGGCAGGTGGATCAGCTTGTCCATGTGCCTGAAGAAGACCATGTGATAGAATAATAATAATACTAATAATAATAATCATCCACTTGCTACTACATTCTGTGACAGTACAGAGAAACATTACACAAAGACCTCAAGGCCATCAGAGATTTAGTCAGCTCCACTACAACAGGCTGAGCAGGAAGGAGGGATAAAGAACTCAGTTTTCCCAGAAGGGATTTGTTACATACCTCCATCATTTCTTTCAAAGCTTTCTTTGCTCTACCTGGTGCAGGCACTGGACATGGGCCAGGTGCCCTTGTGCCCCTGGATGTGAATTAGTCAGGAGCTGGGGGAAGCCGAAACTGCAATACAAACAGAGCTGCCAATGCACCAAGCTGAGCCGCCAGTGTCAGCCCCGAGGACGAAGGTTATTCTAGTGTTTGATGCCAACTGGCACAGCCTCCCTCTTCTTCCTTCACACAAGTGTTGCCTGCTTCCCCCTCCCTCTCCACAGTATTTTGCCTTTGAAGTCACTTCATCAAGAAATTCTTCCTCTGTCAGAATTAATCTTCCACCTGCCAGGCCATGAATAGCCACCTTTTAGTGTGTCTGCAGCACCTTGCCAAAGAAAGGGAGCAGAAAGGAGTGGGTAAGCCTGGCAGAGGTAAATGGTACAAAGAATCACCAAGAAATCCCAGCAATACCTGTAACCCTAAAGCAACACAAGCTATTTGCCCCTCCAAAGGCCAGTCCCACACAGGGTTTTCTCTAACCTGGTTAGATTTCAGAAAGTTCTTCAAGCCATAATCCTATGTGGCCAGATGCCTACAGAGGATTTTTTCCCTGACTAAAACCACAGTGAGAGCAAATACCCAAGTTCCTGACACTTAAATAAACCTGAATATATATTTCCCAGAAATAGAAATATGCCTGAACCAAGACCTCAGCTGTCCCAAGGGATATCTTTCCCACTCTTTCATATGAAAGCTAATCTATGGTTCCTAGACATCTCTGATATTCTGTGGAGTTCAGACTCCACAATTAGCTTGGCAAATCTCTTCCCATGATGCTGCATTATTTCCTGTAAAGCTGAATCATCTGAATATGAATTTTGAGGATTATCTGGATCATCTGGGTATCCCATTGCCCTAGAACTATGTAGAAGATATTTAAGAAACACTTTGGAGTCCTAGGGCAGCCTAGCCCCTAGACCTTGACAAAGTCAAAGCAGACTGAGTTAAAATCTAATGACATGGAGCATATCTTAGGACATGCACACCCCAGAAGTAGGAGTTAAATGAATACTTTAGATTCAGTGAGTATCCTAGAGAAAAGACTAATGATTTTTGTACAAATAAGCTATCACGGCTCCTAGCACAAAGAGTCTTTCATAGCTGCATATCCCAGGTAGGACAAGACATTTTCTTGGTACCTTGTCAAATGCCAAATTTCCTCCAACAGGTCAGATCAAGAGGCTATATAAAACATTTCAAAGGTGAACTTGCCGAGAGGAAAGCAGGAGTAGGATGCTCAGCAATCCTGAATCAGGCTTAGTAAAGTGGAAATGTAAGAAATTTTGAGATCACGGTGCTTTTGCTCTGGATGCATTGGTGTCTTGACTCTCGCTCTCGCTTAGGTGTAGCAGCAAGGTGTCTTTTAAAAGCCTGAAAGAGATTTCTAATCACAAAACAACGCTCTGGTGATTGGAACACTAGGTTGTGATGCAGCGAAACTAGCTCCTATTCCTATTCAAACCAATAGTTTTGACTCTGAATACCTCTTATTGCTTCTATTTCCCTTTACCATCCTTCTCCTTCCTCATCCCTTGGCCCAGCTAGAAGGACCTGGTCTTCACATACATGTGAACTGAGCAATTTTTGGGAAAGGTTTGTTTGTTCTGTTGTTGGCTTGAGGTGTTTTTTCCAGAACCTATCAAGGTTCTCAGCCTTCTTTTAGTACCAGCCCTGTCCCTTAGTAATGCTCTCCTTTGAGGAGCAAGGGAAGCTTAAAGCACCTCAAAGCAGGGGAGATAATAGAGCACCAGACACCAAAATGTCAGTGATTCTCTTTCCTCCCCCACTCTCTCCCACAACTGCTACACAAAGACAGACTGGCTTCACAGGAAACACTACCCTGGAAATCTGCCTCCTGTTCCATTTTACATTCCTGCAGCTCTAAATACAGCCAAACCAATTTCATTGTGTTGTTAAAAGGGATCTGATTCTAACACTGTTCCTCTGTGGTATAAACATAAAGACGCGTGCCTCCACGTTTTCTACTTCTTTGAGACACAAATAAGGAGTCCTTCTAACGGTGTTCTGGTGGTGCAAAAATCAGGGTGGAGTGAAGGTCTGAATCACATCTGTGTATATTCCCCAGGCTTCAGAACAGAGAGGGCAGGAGCTGAGGACTTGTATGGCAAGTTGAACTGAGAACCAGGCTTTTATGGCTGAGTAATAAACTCATGAAAATTGGGGGTTTATTAACGAAAATGTTGACAGACCTTTAACTTTAGTGGTGCTACTGGGCACCACTATATGTAAAATAGACAGCTTTCTGCACTTAAAAAATTTATTAGCTGTAATCTTATTTTTATTTTTTTTTTTGCTTTCCACATATAGAATATGTGCTGGGGAAACAAGAGCACTTTATGCCCTGTGAAACCAGAGCAATTTTTTATTTCTTTTTTTTTTTTCCTAGAGGATTTAAGGGTATTCTTCTTTAATACATGCTTTGTTTCTCAAGCTCTGGCATTTCTGGAAGTCCAACACAGTCCTGCAAAGTTCAGTGGGATTTTTGGCTAATTTCAGTGCAGCACTACAGCCAGTCTGGAAAGTCACTTGCTGACAAAAGGCACACACTGGAACAAATGGATTGAATGGAAGGGGAGACCCTCGTTTCCTTCTCTTTGAAACACAGCTTGCTCCATCCCTCCCATCAGCTTGTGTGTTTTCCCAAATTAGATCAAATCCTGCCAGCAAAAATTACGGAGGAGGTCGACTGACTTTTACCAAATTACAAACCAGGAAGTTTGCCTCAGGGTCTCAGAAACAAGCTTTTCCCCAAGACTGACTCTCTAGTCTTTCCTGCTGTTTGTACAAACCCTCCTCTACCTCCATGGCTCTCCCAGTGGCCTGTGACACTTGACAGTGGTTTGGAGGAGAGACCCAACTGCTCACTCCTGCCCCAGGAGGTAACACCACCCTATCCAAGAGCTTCCTCCTACAAACACGTCTACTTTGCCAATTACTCTGGAGTAGGAAGTTCGCCAAGTAAATTAACTTCATCTTTTGGAAGGAGGCACCATCCTCTCTGTGCTGCCCCCTCAACCCTCAGAAGCTGAGAGCTTTTGCCAGCCAGCAGTTTTCCCTTGACAGTGATGTTCTCTTTGTGGGGAAGCAAGAAAGCCCCTGGAGGTGTTTCTGCATGCTAGCTGCTCCCCAGCAGCTTCTTAGCCATTGTTGGTTGTAGCCAGCAAATGATAATGCTTGGGAAACCAGTGTCACTCCTCTGAGACCTCTCGTCCTGCACAAACCAGATTGAGCTTTTCTCTCCTTCTCTGGCTGTGACCATGGAGGGATTGGGGGATGCATGGCAGCATGCTCCGTGCTGGGAAAGACAACTTTGTCTGTGACTGGTCATAACAAGCACCACAGGAGAGCAGAATAGCTCCCCATGCAATGAACAGAACCCCATGCATGGTATCTTGTCCTTGCTCACCGAGAAACCTTCTGATTTGCAGGCAGTAACCCACAGGACAGCCAGGAAGCCATCACCAGCTTGGTCAGAAACTCCAAGAAGAGCCTGAAACACAGCAAGGCACATGCCTCTCACAGGCTTGCTCAGGTCACTGTATGGAACAAATCAGCCTGAAGTAACGCAGACCACATTGAGGATCTGCAAGTCATTACCCATAATGATTATTCAGAAAGGGAGCTGGCATCAAAACTGTCTTCCCTCTCCTCCAGTCTAAATCTCTCCCCCTCCCTTTTTCTTTCACTCCCTGGTGTTTTCAAGCAACAAAGTGTATCTGAGGATTGTTTCCCTCCTGTTGTGAGTCATCAGAAATCAGCTCAGGAGCAAGGCACAGTGGAGCCACAAGGAAACACCAGCAGAAGGCAGGAAGCAGAGAGAGCTGATCCCATTCAGCTGTGCCCATCCTCCTCCTCATGGAAGAAATCACTTGTTTGGGACTGGAAAGCATAGAGGAGATGGGAACTATGAAGGCATCTCTGTTCTGCCTTGCTGACATAACTAAGGGGGAGAGTAAAAATATTTCCCTTTACCCAAAAAAGCAATGGATGGTGTACTGTCCACAAGGTCTTGCAATTACCTTATGGCTTAAAAATATCTTAAACCCCTGCCTCTGATTTTCTCACATGGGAAGTATTCACTTGCTGATACCTGCACACACACATACATATACACACACACACACAAAATAATTCCTTGCATTTGCAATAGCAAATATATTCCTTTTCTTTACCATTAAAGTAAGAATGTGGATGAATGCATTTGGAAACCTGTACTTCTCTCATTTTAGTGCCATACACACAAAGACACGTAAGAAGAAAAGCGGCACAGAGCTGGGAGAGCAGATACTTTGGCTGGTGGTGATGCAGAGCACAGAAAAGCCTGCAGAAAAGTTTTACTGTATCTTTGACTGAGAGAATGAAGAACTCTTCTCTGGGGCTTGTTAGAACCATAACTGTCTAATTTAGAAGAGTAGGATAGGATGAATATTTTATGAGGGTTTTTCCACAGGGCTGTTAACATTTAGCAAACAAAAGACATCCGTGATTCATTTTCCTTCTCACAGGGGGCAAACGAGTTAACAGATGTAACAAGGGAATTAAAAAGGGATGCTCCCAGCACTAAGAACAGCTGTTGCCTTTAGCAGGTACGTGGAAAACTGGGAGCACTGAAACTCATGCGGCACCTATAAGACGAGGTGGGTCTAGGGCAGAGTTTACAAACTGATCCAAACTTGTTTTCTGCTCCAGGGTCCCTGGGCAAGTGCTGCTAGTCCCAGTCGTGGGACTTAGGTGTTTAAACACCGCTGACAATCTCTGGCTGTGCTCCCTTTCTCTCAAAAGGTGAAGGAAACCCGCCATCCGACGCCTGATCCAGTTCGATGGTAACTCCTGGGCTGTGGTCAGCATGGTCCAGCTAGTCATGACCTGACTCCAGGTACTTCCCCAGGTGCTCATCCTGCAGAGGAGGCATGAGACTGTTTCAGGGAGGGCCCTGACCACACCAAGAGAGGGAGCAGACAGCCCTGTCCACAGCAGCTGCAATCTCCCTGCAGGGTTGTGGGTCAGGGGATCGGCACCAGTGGGGATGCAAAGAGGTGCTGCCACTCCCATCTCCTGTTGTGGTGAACTGGCCCCTCTACAGCACATCACATCATCCCTCTGGTAGGTCAGTTGGACAAAGTGCTTCCTTTTCAGAGCGAGGTGTGCTGCTCTGGAGCAGGCAGCCATGGGCACCTTGCCCCATCCTGCTGACTCTACCAGCTACGTAGGTGTCCTGAGATTAGCCCAAACCTCTGAATAGGCTGGTCCACTCTGGGCCTGTGCCTGCTGCATTGTTAATGAGTGACTGAGCATGGCATGCTCTGTCTCGCTCCTGGCTGCTCAGCTGCCTTGCACAGAGCTTGCAAACAGCCTGCTTAAGATATTTCTTTTGTAATGTATGGTCCAGAGAATGCTCTCCACCAGCCTCTGTCACAGATGAGTGGCAGTTTCATTTTTACGATCTACAGATTATAAAAAAAAAATCCAGCTAGGCATACCCCTAAAGATTGGGGTTTTTTACATATGTGCAAGTACCACCACCCCCCCACACACACTTCTTATGTAGACACATACACGTGCATACAATACAACTCAGTGCCATAAAGATAATACTAACGCTCCAGATGAGGCACATCACTGGACTGGTGGCGAGAATTTTAAGCCTCTCCTTTGCTAAGCCATGTTATGCAAGATCGGTTTCCAGGAGAATGTGCCCATTGCTGTAGCACCCACTGGCAAAACTAAACAGGAGCCAAATGCATTCAAGACCTCTAAGAGTCTGAATGTTGGTTTTTTTCCTAGTCCATCCTCCACATTTTGTCTCCTTGTTCAGAAGTTCATGTCTAGCAAGAGCTGAAAAACCTGTTCTTGCAGTCTTCTCTAGAGAGCCACATCAAAGCAGAACAGCTAGATGATCACCAGATATACTGGTGCAACCCTAATCCTTTCCAATCTCTAGGCTTTCCCCTCCCTCCCACTAAATCTGACCACAGCTTTCTGCTGTGGGGCCAATGCTGCTTAGCCCTATTTTAATCCTATTTTGGAAATCTATTACTACTGGTTCTAAAATGTACATTGGGGACTAAACACAGATCACAAGCTGGATGGAGCTTTTTCATTTGTAGCAGGAGACAGACACAATGCAGGGTCCGAGACTAAAGTGAAGTAAGTCCCCCTTTTCACTGCACGCTGTCCCTGGAGTGCACTTTGTATTTCAGCAGGGCTCACACACCTGTCTGTGCTGGCCTCTGCTTTGTTTTTCTCCTGGAGAAAGTGGAATATTCAGGCTCGAGCCCTGTTCTGACATGATTCTCTGCAGTGATTTTCTGCAGGCAGCTCTCTTCTGATGTTGGAGGTTCAAGGCTGGGATCCTTCCATGCCTGAGGGCCTAAAATCATGGCAGAAGTGTCATCATACAATGTCATAATGTCTGCCAACTGCCACCTGCTTTGACCAATCTCACCAGCCCTTGTAGCTGAAAGCCACAATAATGCAGCTTGCCAGCTAACTGTCCCCGACTTGCTTGAAGCTCTGTTACTTCTTCAGAAAGCAAAATTATCCTGGACTTCCCCTCACATACAGCCACCTCCTTTCAGCACTTCATGTGTCCAGCCTGGACAGAGAACTCACCCCAGAAACAGATTTTAGTTGTCCTGGAGTATGATGGTGGCAGAGCCTGGGTCCCTGTCATCCTTTACACTGGTCCCAACCATGCTTCTATCCAAGCATGACCTACTACACTACCTCCTCGCAATTTTAGGAAACAAAAAACAGGCAGAAAAGTTTTCTTGTCTCCTTCCTAAGGGAATCTGCTATCACCTGGAGCAGGGTAGAAGAGGATATTCAGGCAAAAGACTACCAGAACTCACACTGATGACTATCTGCCCACATGAAGTGCAGATGAAGAGCATGCCACATCTCAGCCATCTGGCCGACATGCTCTTAAGGAAAACAGAGGTGGAAGGCCCGTGGCCTGCTTCTGCATTCTGTGAATGCAAAACATGGGAAAACACCTTGAGTCTCAGGCTCGGGCTCTCTCAGATATTTATTAGGCTAATGATTGAGGGGCAAAGGGGAAGAGGACCCAATACACATCATAAAAATGCACAGTCTCTGGGCAGTGGATTAATTTTGTGGTTCTGAACTAAATACAAATCTCTGCTTCTCAACTGACCCATCTGTGAAGGGGGAATAAAAATGCTGAGTTAAGTCAGTGGAAAAAGCAACTGTATGTGGCATGTAAAGGCAGGGTTGGTACTAATTTTTGCACTGGTATTTGTACTAATAAGAGAATGTATTTTTTTACATACTAATTGTCAGGAAGCTGGATGGCATGTGTTGGAATAATTTAGGAGCCTTAGAAAGGAGTGCTTCAACAAGACCTAACACAAAAGGCTAAATGATTAACAAAAGAAACGTACTGAAGAAAAAGGTGCGTGGCTCTGTTTGGGTTGGAATGCATTCAGCCTTTTCCCGGAGTTATACCAAGAATGAAATTGCTACCATATTTCAGCTTCTGTTCCAGTCCTTTTTTGTAGGGTGATATCCTTTTATTATTTGGCCTTGGGACATCATCATTGTTGAAAACACTATCGAGTGACGCTCCTGAAAATGAGAGAGCATCAAGATTTGTTGGAGTGCCGAGCACTTCTTCCTAAAGCCAGTTCTGCTGGCCAGTTCTGACTCACAGAATGTATCATACACCAGCGATAACTCACCCTCAGCTCCAGGTTTCCCTGTCATGATTTACCGCTCTCTCTAGTATTCTGTGGTTGAGTTTTCAAGGCAACTGATGCATAAACAGCTTCTTCAGCCCTGAACTTCCCTGGAGTACAGTCTGCTATTTACTTAGCTATACAAAGATGTAGATATATATGTGTTTATATACATATATGTGTGTAAGTATAAATATCTATCTATGCAGCACGTACATATCCAAAGCTCTCAAACATTAGTTAATTAACTGTACGGCACAATTAATTAATGCATTGTTTGGAAATTCCAGTAGCATTAGATGAATGATTCCAGCAGGAACTTAGCCAGACACACAGTTTCAGAAACTTCTCTCCATAGTTTTGTCATTCTGGGAAACAGGGGGGGTTAAAAAAAAACTCCTTTTACAGAACAGATGGCTCATGTGAAATACTTGAAATTCCACCAAATCAGAGCTGATAAAACCAGATAGTTTCACTGAACCTGGTGGGTGCTAGGTAACTCGCAGGGGAAATAAATTGTACGAGGCTGACGATGCTTACGTAAGCTTAGCCATTTGCACTATGCTGCACCGTGCTGGATACAAGATAGAGCACATAAGTCTTTCTACTTCATCACACTAACGCAAGCATCACTAACCATAACAAGCTTCCTTATCTGTCCTGTGATCAAGCACAGGTGACACTGCAAGCAGTTTTGTAAAAAAGGATGCCCTACCAGCTCCTGTGCCCAAAAAAGGGAGCAGAACATGCCATTTTCCTCTGAAACTGAGCTTGTGCGGGATTTAAGGGAGAAGGAAGGAGGGATTTTCGTTAAGAGGATTCTTTCTGGGAGGAAAAAAAATAATCAGGTCTGGGTTAGACATTTTATTGACTTTCTTTGAACTAACATTTTTCTCAAAAAAGACTCTAGCTTCTACATTTTCAGTCTGAAATGGACTTTTAGAATTTCTGAAAGCTGAAATGAAGGGAAAATGTTCCCATTTCTTTCAAAATAAAACCCCCAATTTCACACTGTCTAAAAATCTACAATTTATGAAAAGGAAAAAAAAAAGAGACAAAAAAAGAAAATTGGAACTTTGGTTTCTGTGCTAAACTGGTATGAAGCTGTGGGATTTTCTTTTTGTTTTGAATTCCAAATTTGAATTGAACTTAAAAGCCATGTTCCCGTCACACTTCTCTTCTTATATTCCATTCATTCACCCACACTGGACTGGTATCAACAACAAGAACAGACGTGTTATAGGTGGAGAATCAATGGCATTAGCTTTTACTTTGGTGGAGTTCAAGTAGTTCTTTTAGGGAACATTTGTTACTTAGAAACATCCCACAAAGACAACAAGCAGCTCACAAGAAGCAAAATGTCTTAGACTGGGAAATCAGTGTCAGAGCAGAGATTTTTTTTACCTGAATTATATGTATTAACTTACGGACTTTGACATAGTAAATGTAAACCTCATTAGTAGGGGTACCATAAATACCTGTAGGTATGAACACTTGTCTGCATCTACATATAGACTTTAAATGTCAACGTCCAAACATGCAAACTAGTCCCTCCAAAGGAGAAAATTCAGAATGACAACCAAGGTTTTGCTGATTGCTCTTTCTCTAGGCAAAGTTTAATGCTACCAGTTGTAATATATATTATATGTGTGAATTTCCTCTCTCTTCATACCTTCATTGGTCTCCACGGACCTCCTTTCAGAGTTCCTTCATAAAGTCCTGTTTATTCCTACGATGTAGATGGAGTCCTGAAGTGCTGAGAAAACATCTTCACAGAGGAGGAAGCCAACCCTGTCAACCTGCTATCATCGAGAAATTTCTGAGTAACCTGCTGGTGACTTCTTTTTGGAAAAGGATACCCACTTAGATAAACCCCTTGTATAAGGATTCAGTACGTAAATGTTCCGTTCTGCCTGGTTGCTAAGGGAATTAATGAAGAAATGGCAGAGGCAGGTTCTGCAATTGTGCCATGCAGCAGGAACATAATATTTCCTTCTGCACTGAAAAATAATATAAATGGGATCTTTCCTAGCCAGGATTTTACTCAACAAAGTGTTTCCAAATGGAAAACAAGCACATCCACTGGGTAGCAGTAGGTATCATGGAGGTTTCCATTGCCAGTCCCTTGCCAAAACCACATGAAATGTCCTTTTCCTCAGTAGATGGTAGCATGTAGACATCTCTTCAGAGACTCCAAATTGCACAAATTATGCTGGAATTCCCTTTCTCCCTGGCACAGCAGGAAAGAAGGCACTAGATGGGTAAAGGGCTTCACAAATGCTTCTCAAAGGTCTAAAGACATCTTCAGGACAGCAGGGCGCTTTTTTTGCCAGTTTACCAGGGATGAGGATTAGAAATAACTAGGTCGAGCAGTTTTATTGCCAAAAGAACGTGGCCAAAGGAGCTGGGAAATGCACAAATTCAATGATGGATCTAGGGGCTGCCAGAGGGTAAGTACAGAAAACATTAATACTGGTTAAGGCCTTCTCTTTACAGGAGACTTGAGCTAGCAAAAACAGCTGCCAAGGTCCTGACTGAGCAGATGAGTCTATTGCTGGGCACATATGTTGAGTGAAGCCTGCTGGGATACTCGGCACGAAATTCCATGATTTGTGTTTTCTTGCTGGGACATCTGGCCAAACCACTGAAGGTGAGAATTGTCTTTGTATTAGTAAGATGCTTGCCGATTCCAGATGGACCTGAAAAAATTGTGATTGCCCTCCTTGACTACTCATGGATGATGACTACAGAGCAGTTCCCCAATGGATCTGCAGGGGAATACCTTACTTCTGCATCATATGTATATGATTTGGTTCACTTCCCTTGTACTCCTTCTCTCACTTCTTAGGGAGTGACCCTCAATGAATTCCAGATGAATACACTGTTTTGTTTTGTTTTGATTTGTTTTGTTTTGTTTTGTTTTACCCAAGTGATCTCCACTGGGGGTTGAAAGCCAAACTGGTAGATTTTTCTTGTATTATCAGCCTTTGGAATGTATCTCCTCATTGTTTCAGCTCTCCTCCTTCATATTTAGCAGTGAAATATGTAAATTGTACATTTTTTAAAAACTGTTTTAACCATTTGACATCATGCAAGACCTCAGAGAAAAAGGAAAGAATGCCCCACTCTCTCCTGCTTTAATTACTTATACTTTTCCATATTAACTACTACTATCTTAGGCTCCATACAGAGACATGGCAGGATGCAGCCTTTTCCTTTTACAGGCATTTCCAGTTTAAGAGTAGGAAACATTAATTTAGAGCAGGTACAGGTTGAAGAATTGAAGCATCAAGATCTTGGACATCACTGTCCTGACTGCAGCGCTAAAAGGTTCCGTCCACAGCTGAAGAGCAATTTAGAAAAATAAAGGACTGAACTCCTCTGTGCCAATATCTGTTTCAGAGAGGAAGCCTTCAGCTACTACATACCTGATTCAGACATTTGAGTTTCATGTCTAATGTTTAATGACCTGAACCCTTGCCTAAGTTTTTGAGAGTTGGGTGCTTTAAGTATCTGCAGTTTTTGTTGCCTTCACTTCAGTAGGTGTCTCTCACTTTTCAAAAGCAAATTCTTGAGGGTTTCTTTCAGTGAGTTTCTGTAAGGAAAAGGAATTTAATTCAGAGCTCATTAGTCCAGCCTAGAGACTTTTGGCCATCTGGGTCATAAGCTTGGGACTTTTTCCTCTGAACACATGCATCTATGTTCACACTAAGAGGAATAACTGTGCTTCCCAGAACTGGACTTGCCTCTGCTAGTTCCAACCAAAGAGGGGAACGAAAGAGCTGGCTTTTTAAAATGTAATTAATACTAATGGAAAATAAATAGATGCATATGTTCCCTGTGGCCCGTGATGGCCTTTTCTGAGAATGCTTGTTCATATTTAACTGCAACAAGCAATGGGTATTTTTCCAATGAGCAATTACCTCAGGCTGGAAATTGGGAAGGAAAGGAGAGGAGCCAGATGTCTTGAGCAGAGGACTGAGTACCAACAAGATCAGAGCCCATCCCCAGTAAAGTCTATGATACAAGAGATGTCTCAGCACAGGCCCATACATCCCAGGTCCTGTCCAACCATCTGCATCTTAATTAAAAGGTTTGCAGGGAGCCGGCTCTATCCCTGACACCCATCTGAGCTAAACTGGAACTGGGCCACTAGCAGGGTCTGGTTTTGGTTAACCTTCTCATTCACACAGCGTCAACCGGCTTAATTTTTTTATTGTTGCTGTGAGAGAGAAAAATTAAAGAAGGAGTTGCCTGGCATGGTGCGGCCTGCAGCTGTTTCATCTGAATTTCAGAGAGCAAGAGCGGAAGTATGGAGAGACTCGGCTAAAATGGAAAATGTTAAGGGGGGATCGGGTACATAAAACACAGCTGCTACTGGGCAAGGGTCTGACTCCTGGGCCAGAAATCTGGACTGCAATACCCTCTCGGAAGCTTGGAAATAACATCTGTATTGATTGATGTTTGTCCTTTTTCTTTTAGCCAAACCCTGTTTCCAGCTGTTTGGATGTTTTGACAGAGCCCAAAATTCAGCTTTTCTTTCTGTCCTCTTCCCCCCATTTTCAGTCTGGTTTTGTCTTGACACAAGAAAAACCCAACAACAACCAAACAAGATCACAACCTTGTGCCCTTGGTCCTCTTATACTAAGGTCTTCCACATGTGAGCAAAAAACCTCTGTTCTGCACAGTACTTCTCCCCACACTGAAAAGGGCCAACTCTCATTTAGATCACCTTGGGTTTGTTGCCTCACCATAAGAAGTTGAATGCCTAAAATCACTGTATAATGAGGGTTGGGTTTGTGTTTTCTGGTTTTTACTGATATCCACCTAGCTTGTAGCAGTCAGTTGTGCCCGCTACACAAAGCACTTCCACAAGAAAGGCTGATGCAGCTCCTCAGAAGACTCTTCATAATGTTCATTGAGCTGGCCCCAGAGCCCAGGCTTGGTGAGTGAGGTAATCTCTCACCTTCAATTTCAACCTGGAAAACTGCTTTCAGGGCTATTACTTTGGCATCTTTTATGTACTTGAAATTCCAGAATGATGAAAATAAGGAAAAGAAATAAACAGATATATATGTTTAAATATATATATATATATATAAAAAGACAAAAAGAGAAAAAAAAGAACAAAAAAGCAAAATCATGATTCTTGAACTGAGTGTTGTTTCCTAAGTAATCGCAAGAAATGAAGAAAGGCCAATTTCCCAGGTGAACCCTGCAGAAGTGTACATGGACTTTATTAGTTTCCCAGAGGTTTAAACAGAGCTTGACATTTCATATTTCACTGAACATTACGCTCGTACAATGGGTTGGGTAGTATATTTTTGAGCCAAAAGTTCTCAAACAAGGGCATCTAAATCTCTGAAGCCAAATCCCTGTTTGGGCACCTAAAAGTTCTGAACACCCACAGCTTTTTCTGATTTTGATTAGACTTGTTTGTGCTCAGCACTTCTGAAAAATCCCTCTGATTTTATTTAGGTGCAGGGATGTCTACACTTCAAAGGAAAAAAATGGAGAGAAGAAGAAAATGGAAAATAAGGAGTATTTTTAACATGAGCTTACTTAGAGATTCAAATTCAACTTTAGGATCCTTTATTGGCCTAACCCAAAACATTCTGAATTATTTTGGCTCCAATAGTGCTCTAAACGATGCTGACTAACTTAGGCTATCTATTCCAAATTAAGAACACTTCTAACACATATTTTTAGCATAGATTTTCTTTGTTGATTTCTGTATGTTACCTTAAGGACCGCAGCTAGAACGTTTTGCTCCAGGACCTTATTCATTGCACTCCAAGTAGAAATATGACCAAGAATGGGAAACATTGTTCTATCAAATAATTTCTCCTGCCAATACCCAAGACCAATTGCCAGCACAATCTGCATACAGGACAGCAGATAGCAGGCAGAACCAGAAACTTCTAATGGAAGGGCTGTGGCAGGGGGGTTGGAGCTCTATGATCCTTGGGGTCCCTTCCAACTCATACCATTCTATGATTCCATGAAGGGCTCGCATGCTGCCTTTTGGTACCGGCATGAAGAGCAACTGGCATCAAAATTGATTTAGTATGGGTCCAAGGTTCATACCCTGAAGCAGCTGTATGGAAGAGAGGCCAGATCAAGATAAGAAAAACAGCAGGAAGTTATCCAGTGCCCAGCAAGGGGTGTCCCAAGGAGCAAGGCTGCTGGGACAGGTCATCGTGGGTCATGAAATAGGTAAATGATCCTTTCTCTTTCCAATTTTTATGTCTCCATCCCTCATATCTCCTGACATTTTCAGTCTATCTCTAGCCTTCCTTTGGGCAAATTTCCATTGGTTTTGCCAGAGGAAATACTGAGTAACAGCTGAGTCAGGTTCTGAAGTGTTGAATGTGTGACCTTATACATGACACACTGCAGAAATATGCTTCACTGAGTGATGGATTTGAGAGCAAGAGAAAGGAAAACCCCAGCTGCAGGTGCAAACCCTTCCCCCCAAAACCAAAGGACTGAAGAACTTTTTAATCTCTCATAATATTTAGTTTAATTCTTTTCAAGGGGGAGGGGGAAATAGGACCGTCAGATTATGTAACTTTAAAAAATGTGTTTCTACTTAAAGGCTAATCAACATCTTCCACATCAGACGGTAAACGTGGTGCTTTTGAGCAGGATTATTCCTGATCTCTGCTTTGTCTCAGCTGTGGATTAAAAAGTGTAATGTTATCCTTTTTAATATTTTAACCGTATGGGCCGCAATTTCATGGGCAATTATATGACAAGGGAAGTGCTCAGCAAGCCAGTCACAACCCAAAGGATCGTTATTTCCCTAAAAGCTACACTGAAATGTTTGCCAATGGTAACAGGGGTCTGTCTCTTCACCTCGCTCTTCCACAAGCCTCATTTTTTAATTGTTTTTTTATTATTTATTTCTCTATAGCCTTCCTAAGGTGCTTTTCTGCCAGCAGTGCAAGGAAGACTAGAACTGGGAGTTGTACCTGGAGGCTGGGTGCCCTGCACCAGATATGCAGAGCTGCACATAGGAAGCCATTCTCACCACTCCAAGAAGACAACTATAACCCACCCCATGGCCCCAGCCAGTGCTCTCTATTTGAACCAGCTAGCAGATTATGCTTCCTGTTCGTTATGTCTTGCACTCACACAGCAAATAGGATTAACACTGAGGAGAGCCTAGGATGAACACTTAACTGGGTTTCAAGAAAGAGTTTTGTATAGAGTGTGTGGATGGGATCTCTCAGCTCCTTGCATGGAATGGCATGGCATGGAAGACAACTCACATGGAAGGGACCCGCAATGATCATCTAGTCCAGTTGCCTGACCAGCTCAGGACAGTGACCAACACTGAGTCAGTGTAGCTCCCATTCCTGTCTTAGAGGATGCTGGAAAGCCAACCTGTCCTGTGATGAACTTATTTCCAGTCTCAAACTGAGCCTTCTATTTCTGTGCCAGTGGCCTGATCTGAGGTTGGAAATAAGTTCACACATACACACACACACACACACACACATATTTGTGAAATTGGAGATAAGAAGTGTTTGAACTTTGTTCTGGCATCAGCAAACACATAAAACAACGCAGATAAAGTAGCATGTATGTTGGCTGAGTGTTTGAGTTCGTGGTGGTTCACTGTGATCAAGGCCAGGAAAAATGAGTTATACTGAAAAAAAGGGGAAGATACGATGATAGTTAATTAAAAATAAATAAATAATGAAATCAATTTCACATGTACCAAAGCAGACAGCTAATAAAGTCCTGGGCTTGTTTGTCCAAGTTTGCTGTTTCCTAATTTTGGGCTTTACAATGCTTGTAATTTCACATTTGGATGGATTTTAAAACAAAAGTGAATATAAACACAGCATGAATGTAGTTTATGTGACTTCCCCTCCTAATGAATGTATTCTTCACCAAATGTAAATAATTTTCACCTGTAATTTGGAAACAGGTTAAGTACCTGTGATATGAAAAATATCATCATGCACTTTTATAAGTTCAGTAAGAGAAACTGGTTTTTTCTACCTGGAAGAGAAACTGTATTTTTTTTACCTGGACCAACCAAAGGAAATGTGAGAGTTTCTAAAGACACGGGGAAGATTATGGCATTTTAATGAGATTATTACTAAAGTAAAACCGCAGAGATTTTAGTTGCTGGACTGTAGGACTGATCTGCCCTTAATCTCCACAAAGGGGAAGTTGTGCTTCACTGGGTGCAGAGACAGAATTTGATGAGGGTCCATGAGAAATGTTTCTACTCCTAGGAGGGATGGACAGCGGGATGTTGCTCAAGTTCCTGCACAGCATGTGTGGGGACTTTCACATCATATCTCATCTTGATGGCACAATTTTGGCGATGGGTGATTTGTTCTGTGGTACATGGTGTGTAAGTAATTCAGTGGTTACTGCCCAGAGCACTCCCAAATCTTTGTCTTCTCACCAAAAGTACCTAAGTGCTAGGAGGGAAGGACTGTCCAGCAAAAACAGAAGCCATCTGCACAGAGGGGGACCTATCATGTACAGCCAGGCAGTTATTTCTGAGATGGCCACAGAAGACTGAACTTAAGGAAGGGGAAAGCCTGTTTCTCACCTCTCATGAGGTTAGAATTAGGAATTTCTATCTGTATCTCAGGTTATCAGAAAAGATTTCATGGACTTTTAGGGACTTTTTAACTACACAGATGCTTTTGCAAAGGAAAATTTCCAAGACCAGCCAACTCTATCCAATGTTACGGAAAGGGAGATGAAATCACAGATCAGAAACCCTGTTAGTGTCATTTATATCAGAACACAGTCTTGGGGCATGTGGCTGTAGGGAGGTGACAAAGTCTTTGCTGGAATAGCTAAGTACCCTGTGAGCTGAAAATTGTCCAGTTTTCCCATCTTCCAATTCTTGGTAACATGGAACCCATGGCAATTAACAGATAATTAAGAGGAACTCACCACAAAAGGCTGTCCTGCAAGAGCAGGCAGAATATGCTGATTTTTCAGTTTGCATAGATTTGTCCAGTGAGTCCCACATAAATCTGTCTAACTCTGAACTGATGGCACTGCTGTTTACATGACCTTCTAGAACAGGCAGAAGTTATAGGTAAAATTCAGAAATCACTGAATACTACAAGCCAGTTTAAAGAAAGAAAAAATTGATGGTCTTTTGATATGTGGCAAATTGTTACAAAGAGGTTGATGGTGACTCTTTTGCTGTATCAACTGATGAAACAATAAGGGGGGGGTAGGTGGAAATCCCAATTTACAGAAAAGAAAATTTAGGGTGGAAATTAAGAACATAATTGTAACAAGAACAATAATTTTAGGAGTACATTTACTCTCTCTTTGCTGAAGCTTTTTGAGGCTTGACTCTTGTCTATACAATATGTTCTGCACATACATCTGCTTCATTGGAGGGCAGTAAAACAGCATTTCTCTTGAGACCCCTTCCTATTATGCAACACAGCAGTCTCTGCTATTTTACAGAAAATAAATAATTATCTGTGACTATGTGGGTATCTAAACTGAGGTCTTTATTTCACCCCAAAAATGCCAGACAGAAAGTAGTAATTGTGAAGATGAAGTCCAGAACAAAACCTCCTAGGAGTTTAGATTAATTCAGATATGGGACTTTGATTCCACAGGTATTTTGGCTGGCTAGGAAATTAGGTCATTAACTATCATTATAATTTTAAAAGTTGTTTATGGAAGCTCCCTAGGTGCTTTCCAGGGATTCAGCAACTCCTGCACACTGCTTAGAAAAGCTGACATGCTGGGATGCAGCTTTCCCAAAGTCTAGGGAGGTCTAGCTCTGTGGATTTGACTCTAACCACATTCTGAGTAACAACAGTTCAAAAAAAATGGGAAATTTAGAATTATTACAGCCTCCCCATCCAAGTAACAGACTGGGAGAAGCAGCCAGGACTTGGCTCCCCATTCTCCAGAAGCCTGTGACACTACAGCTTTTTTGGGAGTTGATTGAGAAGGAGGCAAAGCCATGCTAAGGCTCACTCACCAGTAGATGCATTTCAGCAAACATTAAAATCCAAAGGGGAGGGACAGAACTCACACTGGATATGAAAATCCCAGATGTGAGAGCAAGCCTTGGTGTCAGGTAGAATTTGCCTTACCTTTTACACACTTCCCATAATTGCTCTTACCACATTAGATAATTACCTGGCCGTTCTATGTTTCAGCTAGTTGTGGGCAAAGCTGCCAAAAGCTTGGAGGTTATCTTTGCTTAAGCATCCAAGTATTAAAAGGCTTAGCCAAAGCTTATCTCAGATTCTGGAGGCTTCTACATTGGGCTCTCCGTCACCTTCCTTTGCTGGACCCAAACCCTTTTCTCTCCTCAGTCAACAGTGGCCACTGACTTCAAGGAAATCCAGATACAGCCTATCCTTACATTATCCAGTTATTTTCAAAACGCTGTTGATCTCAGTAGCAGTACTATTGCTAGAGATAGGCTTTACCTCTTCATCTGAGCCTTCCCCGAGATGCAAATCCTGATTTTGGTTTGATTTCAATTGATTACATTTATCAGCAGCATTCACATCTATATCTGAACTCTGCAAGAGTTCAAAGCTGTTCATTTCTGGCTCGCTCCTGAACACTTGTGTTCCTGCATCAGCCACTGAATCATACGGTCTTTATTTTCTGCTGTCTCTATCTTCTTGGTTAACTGATAAAATAGTCAAAATGGAGCTTTACCAAACTTCCTGGCTTAAAATCATATTTCAGGTGAGAATGCACTAGGCATTTATCTTCAGCAATGAACAGTTTTGGAAAGTTTTAAGAAGAAAAATGCATCTGCCTGAGGGCAGTGGGAGGCAAGCCAAAGTGAGCTGAGTTTAGGTGGGAAAGAGAAATTATCAATGGGGTACCAGAAGGGAGAGGCACATCCAAATTTGTTCCTGGGCCTTTAGTCCTGCCATCCTTCCTGCTTGAAACCTGATACTATAAAGTCCAAAAAGTTACAGACCTGAAATTCCTCCTATCACTGCAAATATCTCTTGTTTTAAAACTGTTGCAGGTTCCACTTCTCAGGAACACATTCCTACAGCAGCATGAAATACACAGAAACTGGTCTGGATTCCTTAAACATTCAAATAATATTAGTCTGAAAGTACTAGAGAAGCAGTTAAAATACTTGTGAGGGTGGGATTGTTTGTTGAGTTTCTTTTTTCTTCCCCCCACCCCGCCCCTGCCAACCCCCCGACTACTTCTGTTTCATTTTCAATGTTATCTTAAGCTTTCAGATTCCGTTTCCCAACCATCATCTTGGAAAATGGGCTGTCATTTCCAAGACATCTCCCCAACGATCAGTGGTTTAGAAATGTTTGTTTTTCAAATACCTTAATTGTATGGTCTACCCAGAAGTGATCAGCACTGAAAATTATATTTCAGAGCTAAACACAACCAGATGGAGAGAGAACAGCCAGCCATTTGAAAAAGCCTAAAAAACCTTTTTGAGCTCCCCATGTGGTTTGGTTGATCACTGGTTAATTTCATAATGATTTCTCTTGCAGATGGGTGAAAATAATCTGGGTTTATATTTATCTATCAGAAGAAAGAGCCAGGCTTTCAAAGGCAATTCAGACATATCAATATCAGACAGGCCATGGAGCTGGTACAAATGCAGCTACTCCTGGCTTCAGGGAAACATAAAACCCTTTTCAGAGGCAAAGTTTTTCTTTGTAACACGCTCACCCTGGACTCTTGGTTTTCATTAGCACTCGCTCATCCTGTTTGAAGACAGAGATTCCTTGCACCTTGCTTTTGCTCTCAGGTGGGTTGAATTACTTGGTTTTTTAATTCAGAGAGAAATGGAACAGCATACAGTGTCATAGGAGATATAAATTATGTTGGGGAGAGACAGTCCGTGCCATCTACTGCATTCACACAGACTTTATAATGAAACATATACACCCTGTGCACTGCCAGATTCACTCTCAGGAATCCTTTTGCTGGCCTAGGTCACTTTGCTCTTTGCTCATGAAGCCCTTCTGAAAGACAATTTGTACTCCACTTTACAAGTAGACTTCTACTTCATTGTCACAAGTTGCCTATAAAGTACAATTCAACAAGGTGATGGAGGACAGGTGGATGAAGTTGTCCTGCCATCATCCAAAATCATCCATATTCTTTTGTACTTGGGAGCAGGACATGTCTTCCAGAAGACAGTACTGATGGCAGGAAATCACCTTGATGATCTGATCCCTGTTCCTTCTGCTCTGTATCATCAAAGGTATTTGTGTCTTAGCATGATTGCAAGCTGGGAGAGATATAAGCTTCAGAACCCAAACCTTAATCAGGAGTCCCAGTTCAGACCCTGTTGGCCACCAGAACAGGTTATTTCCATGCCTCAAAATTGAAGGAATCACTCAGTAAATGCAGGTCTTGAAAGGTCTCAAGACTAGACCTCAAAAAACGCTTCTCAGAAGCCTTCAAAAACTATATCCTTTCCATACCATGCTAGGACAAGCTAAAATAAGTTGGTGTCATTGAATTATCAAACCAAAGAATTGACATCCACAGAGTGGTTTAAAAACAAATAATTGTAGGAAGGAAGTCATGTCCAATAAGCACCGAAAGAGGCTTTACAGATTTACTTGGGAAGAGGATACAGAGAGGGTTTTTTAGTACTTCTTCTGTTCAGCCTAGTAAGATATCTAGAAATAAATGCACAATGCATGGTTCTGAGCATGTTTATATTGGTTTGATAGCCCTAGAGCTTCATAGCTGGTGTCAGTGAGTCCTGGCGCAAGAAAGACTTAACTCAGACACCTGATTTTACCTGTGTTGCCTGAGAGAAGACAGGCACCTTGTACTTCAAAAAACCAAAAATAAATAAATCAACTACAAAGAAGTTGCCTCCAGCAGGAGCCCTCTTCAAGACTCACATTTAAAGGCACAAATGAGCAACTGCAGAAATACAATAGGCCCCCAGAACAGAAGCAACATACCACAGGGTTTCTTACCAGAAAGTGTCCTTCAGGAGTCTCTGCAGCTGTCAGATAAATCCTGATACCATCACTTCAGAAGGACGATCTTAACCTGAACAGCAGCCCAGTTACTGAGGGAGAAGTCATCTGATACCTCCTTATGGAGATGCTTGACTGAGAATTGGGTCTGGAAGAGATGCAAACAAGTGAACTAACTGAGGGATAGGGGAGGACAGGCCTCAAAAATACTCACAAACCCCATGAGACTCACTGATTTAAGTGCAAAGAACAGGCTACAGAATGAGTGGGTAGGGCTGACCAGAGAAAGAAGCGGGAGTTTAATGAAGCTGCTTGCCACAATCCTGCTTGCTGGCAGAGGGGACAGTTTTGCTCCCCACTGAAGGGCTGTCCTGGTTTTGGTTAGGATAGAGTTAATTTCTTTCTAGCAGTGGATGGAATGCCTGTTTGGGAGTTGGGATGAGAGCAATACTGATAGCACACTGATGTTTCTAGTTGTTGCCAAGCAATCAAGGACTTTTCAGTTGTTCATATTTCCCTGCTAACAAGAAGGGAGGGGACAAAGCTGGGACAGGTGACCCAAACTGGCCAAAGGGGGTATTCCATGCCAATTATGTCATGCTCAGCACAAAGGGAGGGGAGGAGCAGGTAGCAGAGAGCTCCAGCACGTGTGGTTTTGGGGATGGTCTGGTTTCAGGATGGCTCTGAGCTGTAGGGTCTGAGTTGTGCAGTTCAGTGAGAAACTGCATTGTGTATAACCAGTTTCATGTACTTAGCTGTAAAGTCCTGTTGTTATTACTATTATTATATCTATCTCTCTGCTAGCCCAGTAAACTATTCTTATCCCAACCCCGAAGTTTTGGTTTCTTGGGTTTTCAGCTCCCTCCCTTTCCCCCCTCCCTCAGTTCCCTCCCCCCACACTCCCCCTTAAAGAACAAGCGGCTGCGTGGTGCCCAGCTCTCAGGTTAAAGGAACACAAGGCAAATTAAGTATGCTCAACAGGAGATATCATCCACAAGATGCATATGATGGAAAAGAAGGAAAGATTATGTTGATAAATCATTTTTATATATATTTTTATATATATATATAAAGCGCCTATCACTGTATTGATAAACACTCTTTGGGACCACTCATTCTTTGGGGTCTATTCAGTTTAAGATCTAAAGAAAGTACTACCCTGCTTTCCTATGTTATCAGAGACCACTAATTTAATTTGCTATTTCTTTTTATTGCTTCATCAAGAACCTTGTGGGCGCCCTTGCCAATTTTTCATTGCTTTTGATGATATTCAGGTATTGGGGAATATACTAGCTACCTCCCTTGCTGATGCAAATTAATAGATGGGAAAGTCTGCAGTCTAAAGGAGAGAGGAGAGGGCAGTCTTAATCAAGGCTGCCTTGAGAGTAGTTGAAATGGGCTGGTGCACAGCTGCTATGCATCAGGGCTCTCCCAGGTCTCAAAAGGCTTGACAAATAGAACTAGGGAATTATGAGCTTTTTCTGTTCCATCACCAAACAAAATATTGCTGGAAAAAACATTTTATTTTGGACTGAGATTTGGGGGTTTTTTTGAGAACAAAATCCCAGAATTAATTGTGAACCAAAGAAAGATATTAGGGTCTGTTTTGAAATGGTTCAATGCTTTAAAAAAATATTTTTAAAACATTCTATGAAACTTTTGTCTTTAAAAAGATCAACTTAAAAATAAAATGTCATTTTAAAACAAGAAATTAAATATTTTTATTTGATGATGTAAAGCAATGTTTTCATTCATTCCTTTGACTGAAACTATTACCTAAATGAGAATCAAGTTTAAAGATAACTTACACTTCCCCTGCAAACCTCAAACCTCAATGAAATGTTTTCTCCATCATAATTTACATCATTCTATAATGATGTAAAATGAAAGCAAGAGCAGTTGCACCATTTGCGTCCCTGTATTTTTGTGTCACGACTCTACTTCTAATTAGCGCTCCTTTCTGTACTACTATAACATCTATTGCATTGTTTTGTTCATTAAAATATTCCTAAATTACAGGGATTTCCAGATCCCTTACCAGCCCATCTCCCTGTGCTTAATCAGGATTGATTATGCCTGTTTTATCCTTACAGATGTTTCTCTAATTTGTTCTTAAATACCTCCAGTAATCCTCCAGTAACACATTGGAATGTTTCACTCCTTCCTGATCAGAAAATCTTATTTTTTCCTCTCATTCCTATCTGAGAAACTCTCCTGTTGTTTAAGCCATGGCTTTGGTCTGTCATGTATATGGAGAAACAAAACATCCATTTTCTTTAGACAGCATCCTTCTACATACCTAAAATCTAGGATAAACAATCTCTCTTTCTCTAGGTTGTGTTTTCTAGATCTCCAACCTTATCACTCACCTCTCAACTCTCTCCAGTCAGTCTGCATCTTGCTGTGCATCACAGGTCCAGGATTACCCAAAGGACTTTAAAGAAACCTCCAGGTAATCAACAATGAGCTGTGGGAAAAGATAACTGTGCATATTTTGTAGGTGACAATTGTGTTTATACACATTATTGTGTATACATCTCCTGTTCTGTTTGTCTTTTTTGAAATATTGTGACACTGTTGGCACATGTTCAGATTATGCCCCCCTACACTATTTTTTTAATAATCATATGAAACTGTCCTCCTGCCTTCCAGCATTTGCAATTGCTCCCAGCTTGGTATCATCCGCAAACTTAATGTCAAATACCTGTATTCCATCATTCAGTTGTTAATGAATAGTACAGGAAGCAGGAACAAATCCCTGTAGAACTTTACTCCTATATCCTTTCACTTTGTCAGTGAACCATTGATAAGTATGCTCTGAGTACAGTTTTCCCACATGTTCAATTACTTGTCTGCTATGACCTCTCCAGAGCCACCACTTCCCAGAAACAGCCCTCTTCTTTGAGGGCATCTCCAAAATTATTTGCTCATTCCCATGTATGCCCTTCACTTGAATAGGCTCAGTTTATCAAGCATCTCGATTGCTACATTTTTACATTTTCAAAGTCTCACTTCACTTTCAAGAGAAAAAAATATCCTCAGAACATCTCATCGGGGGCTGAAATACTGTGTTTGTGCTCAGTCAAGTTAAAATTAGGCTCAGATTCAGACTTTCACCTATTTTTCATCTTTTTTCTTTGCTTCCTTGCATGGCAGGAATGTTTGTGTGTGGGAGGACTGTTCTGTGCTTTTTGAAAAATAAAAAAAAACAGTGAACACTCCTGCTACTTCTTTGCAGTTTTATGTGATCAAGTTTGTTTCCCACGTCTCCTTTTCTAACTTCTCCAGAAAATCTTCATTTATAAAAGTGCTTTATTTCATAAGATTTTGTTGTACAGCTGTTTAATCAGCTCCCATTTAGTGTGGAATTTTTTTTTTGAATTAGACAAAGCAACTTGGTTTTGAAATGAGCAAGTTGGGCCGGATAAAATCTTTACAGTGGTCCATTATCTTTCCACAGTGACATTTGCTACCCAAACTTGTGATCTCACCAGAGAATGAAATTGTGTTGGTTCTACATGGCGCATTTCTATTAAACCATGTTGACTGACATTAAGTAGATTTGTTCTCTAATTTTTAATTATTTGACTCCTGGTTTTGTGGGTTTTCTTATTTTGCCGAAGGCTGGTGTCAAGCTAACTGACTTACCATTAGTTGGGTCATCTTACTTGGCCTTTTTTAAACATTGGCACAAAATTAGCTGTTCTGCTCTACTGGAATTTACTGAGTAGGCTAAGACTTATTCAAAACTAAAATGAGTTGGCTAGAGATCCCTTTAGACAACATTTTAGGACTCTTATGTGAAATTTATCCAGGCCTACTGATTTAAAAATGTTTATTCCTCACTGAAGTTGTTTAAAACCATGCTTGGTTACTAATGGACTGGGATCCGAGTTCACTATTCTCATGCGATAGGAGTACAACATCCCACTTCTTTCTAAATGTAGAAACACTTATTAAAAATGTTTGATTTTTTTAATGCTGTTTCTCGCCAAAAAAAAATTGCTACTCTTATCTAGCCATGGGTCTTTATCACTGTGATGAATCAGATGTGATGTGAAAACCCTGCAGTTCTCAATGCACAGTGGAAAAAAAAAAAAGTAGTTTGTTGTTTTGTCAGATGAGTGTAATTTGTGCCAACCTGATCCCTTTTTCTCATGTTTCCTCCATTTCTGCTTGTCCCTTCACTGTCTTTCTAAATGGAGAGAGATGCTGTATCCACACAGCATAGAGACACCAACTGCCTAGAAGTGACTTTTCCAGCTCAGGGCCAGGATGTAGTAACAGGCAGCAGTACTGTGCTGCTGGTGTCTGTAGGTGCATTTCATAAATAGGTACACATGATCAGTAATATCAAAAATCCAGGTGATTTGTGGATATAGCAGTCACTGTAGGGATCAAATATCTCCTCTCTTCTGCCAACCTGACCTCACAGAGACATGTAACACCTTTGTGTCGTTAAACAGCTGAGCCACAGTGACAGATATTTTAGTATACAGATGTCTCTTTCCATGTAGTAAGCCACAGTTCAAAGAAGACCTTCAAGGAGACTGTTCTGTACCAATTTGTGTTTCCGTACTCTGACATTATAATCCAAACCTAAAGCCTTAGGCAAAAAGGACCACATGCTGAGTAGAACCAGAAAGCGAAGATATTAAATTGGCCTCCACATATTAAGAACCTGATGGGAGTCACAGTTCAGTGCTGGAGACTATGTAAAAAAAAAAAAAAAAAGAAAAAAAGTCATGAAACGAGGCTAAAAAAGATCTGTTGCTGAATTTGCACAATCAGAATAGCTCATGTAAAATCAGTAGCATGTGTCCATGGCCAATGCATGGCTATAGCAAACATGAAAAAGGTATATGCAGCTCACTGGTTAGTCCAAAATGAGAAAAATGCATGCCTGGATGGCATTCATTAGTTTTGCACTTTTCTTGCTCTTGGGAGATGCTTCGCTCCCAGTTACTCTTACCCAAAATTGAAGCCACCTCTTAAGCTTTTCAAGCTTACACTAGCTCACAAGACTTTCTAGGAGCATGATGTTACTGAAAGCAGATCAGAATAAAGTGTCTCATATTCCTTCTGTGACCTTGCACATCCTACTACTCATCTACGCTCTGTGGAGAGTCCTCTTATCTCAGGAGCAACTCCAGGTGCTTGCTTAAGGCCAACTGCCAGGTGTTTTGTGCTGTCTGGGCACTATAGGCAGAGCTGGAGATTTCATCCAAGAGCTGTTATTCTCCACAGGGAAAGAAGGAGGTCTCTCTGGGTTTGGACTTCACATTAAAGCTGTGGCTGAAGGCTCACCTGCTTTTGTTCAGCCAGCCATGCTGTTTTTGCAGGTGCAGAGTACTGAGCCCGAAAGGGTCGAAGGATAAACAGCCACAGCTTTGAGTAGGGAAGCCACTGCCTCATAGGGATGGAAGGGTTAAACCAAGCAAATTCCCACGGGGAGGAGGGAAAGAAAAAGGAAGCTCTATGCAGGGCAAGTTTCTCTTGGTGTTTTATTCATGAATAATGTGTCCCCCTGGGGTTAGCTCCTGGGTTCAGAGAAGGATGTTATCTCGTCTAGACATATGATCTGAACATCCCCAAAGAGCTGGCGCCTGAATCTCACAGGAGACAACGTTTCCCCCACTGACTCCCACGGGATGCATCCAAAAGATTTCTATTTCAGAAGCACCTGCAGGTAGATGAGAGGAGAAAGGGGAGGTGGGAACAAGAAATTAGACTATCTTCTATGTATGTCATTCCTTTTTCATGCAAGAAATATCCAGTCTCCTGAATCTCTGCACGCAGGGGTTGTGAAGCTTTAGTAGCCTCACAGATGACTAAGTGGAAAAGTGACCAGGATGCACTCTAGGGAGCCTTGTGCCAGCTTCATATGAGATCGGTTCATGTTTTAGTTGAGCCTGGGGCAAACTTTAAGTGTCTTTCAGGCAGTTTACAATGTCAGGAAGACAGAAGGCTATCTTCCATGGAACAAATACGTCCTAGTGTTTTTTAGGATCACCTTTACCCAGCAGATAGCAAAACCATAGACTAGCAGATCCTGGGTGTGATGCTACACCCATGATCTGTGCAGCACTCTGTGCTTCTATTTACTTATTTTTAAATGTAAAAAGAACCTATAAAGCAATTTAATTTGGAATTATTTCACTCTGCTCAGTCTAATGCAAAAAATTACACAGGAACAGTTTTTCTTTCAGTTTCACAGATGCATTTGAGAGGATGACATTTAAGCAACACACCAGGATAAATAGAAAAGACAAGGCAATATTCCTGTAGCTTTTTTACAGGAGTTTTCCTCCACCAGTCTGGCTCAGTGGAAAGACTCTTTGGTGCTGTTAGGCTCACAGAGTTCAAGGACCTTTGTTGTTCTGGCAGGCTTTAACACTGGCCTTGATCTTGTTTTACCATTAGCATCCTGTATCTGTTCAGCTATACTCAGAAATACTCTGTTTCTGGTGGATATTGTGTCCTCCTTTGTCACACCACCATCAAAGCTCGTTCGCAGATACTGGGTTTCCCCATATGCAAAAGGCTGATTTGATATTTGATGCAAAATTCTAATTAAATCAGCTAGGAGTGTGCAAGGCATACAGGTATGTACGTCTCTCTACACCATGTTTTGCCTCAAAGATTGTACATAGTTGAAAATATTTAATTCTATGTGGAAAAAATCAGTAGAAGACAAAAGAATTAAATGAGGTATGGAGTCTTCAACCACCACATCAAAGGTCGTCTTCAGCATAGGTGTGCACCAGAAACATGTCATTCATGATTTGCTGAACAGAGGGGAATATCAGTGGCTAGATTTAGGGTATCCTGTGACTTCAGAGATTGGAACTTGTCCTGTTGTCTTTGGGTGACTCTCAGTTGCTTTCTCATCCTTTCCCTCTCTGCCTCATGTTCCTAAAATGGGTATAATAACACTTCATTGTCTGTTTCCTGCTTTGTTGACAGAAATACAGAACCTCAAAAAAGGCCAGCAGAAAGACCAATAGCTGTTAAATGATAAGTGAGTCAGGCAGGTCCCCTGTATTCAGGTTATCAGAAAGGCCAGAAAAAGGACTTTTTGATCCTGGGCTGAGAAGAAAATGGACATGACAGGATGATGCCACAGAGATATAAAAAAGCAGTAAATGCAAGTGAAAGACACTGTACAACACAGAGTTAGAATACAGTGAGCGAATCTTAGGAGTAAGGATCCAGGAAGGATGCTATAGGGATGTTAGCTGAGTGAGTTCTTAAAGAATGAGAATGTTCTCAGATCTGACAGAAAAAATAGCAAAGTGTTTAGAGATTTCAGGGTGTCCCGCTCCCTCTGAAATGAATACAACTCCAAAAATCTGGGTCATCGTGTCTGTTACTCTGCATCCCCCTGCTGACTGAACCGGGCAGTTTATCAACTGTGTACTCTTGCTGTGACAACTGCTTTTAGCAAAAGAGAAAAGGAAAGTCAGGTCTGTGTGGTTGTATCACCCCTGAATTCCTTTCCCAGCAATGAACCCAGCGTCCGCATGCACATGGCCTGGGCTTCGTTACACATAGCTGCCCACCAGTGATGCTGTGAAATGAGTTAGTGAGCTCAGCACAGCTCCCCCTGAACAGCTGTCCACATGAGAATATGCACCGTTAGGACAGAATGACCTTAAGAGCAGCTAGAAAGTGACCCAACAAAGGAATTTTCTCCCTCGCCCCCCTCACCCCCCTTTTTATTTCCCCTTTTTGCTTCCTTTTTGATAGTGGAGAAAAGGCTTGATTTTTTTCACACCATAAGCTCACAGCAAAATCAAGTCTGAATTTTCACATATTTTAGGTAACATTAAGTTGTTCAAACTCCATCAGAAATGCAGGCATGTTAGTTCTTTAACACTGTTTTCTCCATTCTGTAGAAAACAATGGTATATAAACATTCCTGTCAAGACACCTCTGTTGTCTTCTCAGTGACCAAAGCAACTTTCTGGGAGAAGAGTGTTCACAGACCTGATTGCTAGGAAGCATTCTGCATAGCTTCCTGAAACAGTGTAAAGGTTACTTTTTGCTTTACAGCAAAGCTTTTTTTCTTCTATCTATAATATATATAATTCTCTGTATAAGCCTGAATATATATTTGTGGATCTTTGCCATCCATTCCCAGGTTTTTATATTTTGTTATAATTTTTCTCCTTACAGACATAATTTTCAATAACAGTGGTTCAACAGTTTTCACCAGCTATGCCTTTACACTCTCCATAAGCCATTTTTGTGAAGATCAGCAATTTAAGTTTTTGAAAGATATGGACACAAGACCGTGTCTGCAACTTATGCATGAAAGATCATCCTGGCTCTGGATGCCATTCACCTGACTGTCATGACCAATCCCAGGGGAGATACGTAGCTATAAATTCTTTCCTCTTCTCCCCTCTGCCACCTCTAGGTTTCTAACCAAGCACTGACATACCTTTGCCTGGATCCAGTATATTTGTGTTTTCTAATAGCACGGCTGGGAGCAATCTCTGACAACAAAGAACAATGGTGCAAGCACTCCATGACTATCAGAGCAGTAGAAACACTTAGGATGGCTTTTTCAGAGCTGGGGGTGGGGACAGACCAAAAAAAAAAAACCCCAACCTGCACCCAAATCCAAACACTGCCATTTGTTTTGTGTTTTGCAGGTCACCTCTCTCTGTTTTGCTCTTTTCTTTTTCTCCTCCCTTCTTTGCTTCATCAAACAAAAAATTGCATTGCAAAAAGATTCCTTCCTACCATGACTCTTGGAGATTTCACAGCATTAATGCAGATAAGATTTAAGTAAGGGAAAAATTCACTGTGATGAGGCTATTTTGCAGGAGTGGGTTTTCTTAATCTGTTTATGGTTTACAAATGGAATCCCTGGAGAAGCCATTTACTAAACCCATGGCCCCAGTCTAACTATGGACTTTGCAAAGATATTGGATTTCCTGTCTTTGCTCCAAGGAGGATTATTACTGAATGGCTATTTTACTGCTGCATTGCAGGATTAGTTTGTAAATTTGCCAATTAGTGCTTGCCAATTAGTGCTGTCATATAGTCCACAAAACCCAAAAGCTTCATTGCTCAGTTGGAAAATTAATGTCTTCATAGTTTGCAAAGACATCTTCCCACATCTTCCATCTCTGTTAGGTTCTCTGGGTGGTTGTTTACATTGTAATTCTGTAAAAGGTCAAAATCTGGGCTGGATTGATTTATTTACTGAAAAATAAAAACAGCAACAGCAAAATATTCTTCCTGGTGAAAGTAGAAAAGAATGCCCTGGAGGTCAAGTTCAAAACAGATTTACTAGAAGACAGTGTAAGTAGCCATCTTGCTGTGCCAGCCAAGCCCAGCCCATGCATTATTGCATGCATGTCAAGCCCTGTGTGGAGTTGTCTCCAATCAGAGCCCATGCAACTCTGAGTTCATCACAGTTTAGAAGAACCGTGGGGAAAATTTTCCATAGGAGTTTATGAAAAGTCATCTCCCCAGTTGACCCCATTTCCGGGGAGGATTGGTTGGTGTTTTTTTCTGCGTGCAGATCATGCTGGGGAGAGGCTGGGCAGGGATCAAGTTAATCTAGTAGGAGGCAGGTTCAAAACAAAAAAGGCGCTTCCTCTTGTAACAGGTAACTCAGCTGTGGAACTCCTTGCCTCAGGATACCAAATTGAAAAAGTGATTGTATCAGTTCATGAGGGAGAAATCCATGGAAAGCCATTACACAGAAAGTCATCCATCTGACTGGAAGCTGTGAGAACAGTCTGAGGAAAGACTGCTACAGGATTTCCTTCTGCCCATGCCGTTCTCCAGGTGGCTGCTGGTCTAGCATCTGTAAATGGGGTTGGTTCTTATGTTCACAGTTTATTCCCTTGAGAGACAGATCCTGTCTGAAAACATCAACAGCAGCAATCCCAATCCTCCAAGGCACAAATCCTCCAATCGGTTCATACCCAGTAGGTAAAGACAAAGGAGGAAATGCTTGTAGCAATAAAATCCTTGCAGCAGTCTGTCCGCATTTTAATGGTCCAGGAGGAAAGCTCCTTGGCTGGAATGGACCTTTGTCCTCAGGACTTCTCTTCAGGAGAATGCTTAAAGGCATTAGAATCCTGCATCTCTCAGATGGTTTTCAGTGTACTCTATTTACCAGAACTTTTTCTTCAGATAGCACTTCCTGAAACAATCACTGCAAAGGAATAAAACCAGAAGTATCCTAGGTTTATTTTATAATGCTTTAATGGAAGCATTAAAAAAAAAACCTTCAAAAAGTGAGGCAGGGCAGAGCAGTTCTTTTTTTCTCATGTTTTGCCAGTCACACTAGTATTCAAAACTTCCCCACTCCCAACTACCCAATCTTCTAAATACTTGTCCTTAAACACTGCAAGAGACACTGTCTCAAAGCACAGAACCAGCCACAACATTAACCAGCCATCACCTTCACTACTGGTTTGTTCAAGCAAGATATGAAATTACAACCAGAAAAGAATTCAAGCCTGCGGAGCTTGAAACGTGATTTTATTCCAAAATTGAAATATCCCCAGTGGGCCAGGAAGTTTCAGTTTAGCAATCTGGCTCAGCCCCCTTATTAAAACAAGCCTGAACCTGGGAAATTCTAATCTTGATTGAAATCTAAAGGTGACCTTTATTTTTACTTTTTTTTTTTTTTCTCCAATGGAAGCTGGATTTGGGTGCCCTGTCTCTGAATCACCCAAACTTCCCTTGCCCTGACAGATGGTTTGTCCTTCCCAAGGCAGGCTGGACATTTTCTCTCCAAGGGACAGATCCAGAGACCTAGGTCATTGTGTTTATCCCATGTGGAGCCACGTTGTTCATTGTGCTGGGGATGGCTGGAATGTCTCAGCAAGAAGGAAATCAAGGCGCCAGATCTGATACAAAAGTGGGGAGGGGCTTTCCCACTGGGGGGAAGAAAAAAACAACACAACAACCACAAAGGCAAAAATTGAAAGAAAAAGGAGAGATCATTAGTATTTTGAAAATGTACTTGGCAGGTATTTCTCTGCGTCCCCTCCGCTGTTATTGTTGATCTGCTTGTGTGAATAAGTTGCTTTTTCTCCCTTGGGCCTGGTGTGTCTTTTTTGCTGAATTCTGCACTGAAGCTTGAATTTGAGATGGGTCCAAGCCCAACCCCACCACCCCCAAGCTCTGGATACAGATTCTGCTCTTGTGGCTCAGGCCCCATCTCTCACTATAATCCTGGGCTAATGATTTCACCATCTACTGTCATCACACCCGTGCCTGGAGCTCCCTTCCCTCCCTCAGCATGCCAGACACACATGCTCCTTCTCCTTTTCACAGCCCTCCAGCCATAAAGCCCACACAGGCAAAGGAGTGACAGTAGAACCATCGTCACCTACACCCTGACCCTGTGTGCAGGCTGGGGTGGGTGACCAAGAAATTGAACCAGCATCTCTGGAGGTGGGAAGATGACACCACCTCTCCCTGGCACAGGATTGCTCCTTGCCAACCTCCTCGCCTTACCTGCAGCTACAATAAGGAGGAGGATTAGGACATGGAGGGTGTGATCAGGGCGTCAGTGTGCCCGTGATCTCAGATTACTTGAGCGTCGCCTGGTGGATACTGCAAGCCAGTATAAAATAAAGTTAATTTCAGGAAGGAAAAAAGAGATCAGGAATATGACTAAAGGATATGGTGCTGGCTCTTGGAACACAGAGCAGGTTTCCCAAGCATGGCTGAAGACCAGATTTAAATGCAAATGTTCTTCCGTGCCAGAATCAAGCTTTTTATGGTATTTCTCTGTATAAGACCATCTAAGCAAGGTAAGAAAACATGCCACATCATGACTGCTCTTTGGAGCTTAGCAAATAGACCCTGGGGTGAAAATTAGAATTTTTATAATAATGGAGGCAATGAAAACGATCACAGCAGAAGCATTTTGTTACACTAGGTCTCTAACCCACTACTGGTGGTTCTTGATTGCTGTTTTATAGATGTGGAAATTGAGGCAGAGTAAAGAACTGACTCTCCAGCTCCTCACAGCTTGTAGAGATATGTACAGAATCTGAACAGCAGGTGATGAGAGACATTCAAGATATTTCTTCCCATTTCAAAGCAGCCAGAGGATGATGATGATGGTCTCACTGTCATATTGGCAAAGCATCACAAGGCTGGGGAAGACCACGGAGGCAACAACTGGCTGACCACCCCATGAAGAACATCTCAGCCTGGTGTCAGGGCCAGGGTAGAAGAGCCTTATGCATATGTATCCCACATATGTCTCTTCACAGAGGATGGACTTGAGCTGTGAGGGACAAGGGGATTTCATCCTTCTAATTCTTGCCATTTTGTTCCATGCTGATCTAACTCTGACCATAACCGTAACCCCCTAGGAAAGGTCTGTTTCCTGTTCAGTCTTGAATCTGGTGTCCTGCAGTGTCTCTTTGGCAAGGAGCTACACAAGATATCCAAAGAGAATGAAAAGGGCTCTGCTGCCTTATGTCACTGCCTGGTCTGACTTTTCTCTGCTTTTTGTGCAACCTGTCTCCACAGGAGTCTGACTCTATCAGGGCCAAACCACCAACACTCAGTGTACCATATCCTGGCAGAGAGGGGTTTCCTACCAGCAAAGGATGAGCTGGGTAATGTCCTGAGGAATTGGGCCACACTCAGTTGCATTTACAGAATTGGGCATGGAGTTTGACTGCAACATCACGGTGCCTTACTGTATTACTGTAAACTAGTGATGTGCTGACAAGAGTGAAGCAAGAGATGCCCACAGAAATGTCCCCTCTTTGCTTGGGGCAAGTGCCATCCAATAGGGCTGCATATAAAACATCAGACCCTGCAGAGTTTATGGGACCCATCATCTCAACCACTTCCATTTTGGTATGAGAAGTCAGAAGCGTTTCCAGAGGGGTCCCTCTACAACATCGCATTTATAATCCTTCATGTGGAGACAGCCTTTCCTCTTGGATCCTCTGAAAAACATTGTTCCCTGCTAGGCCAACAATTCAGCTCCTCTCTGGGCCAGAGTGAGTCAAATTTCTCATAAACAAAACAAAAATGAAGTGGAATCATAGCCTGGTTCAAGAGAACAAATATTCATCACATCAGCAGGTCCCCGAGCTGTCAGGCTATGGAAGATGATTTCTCTAGCTTTCAGCCTGACACATGGAGAAAGTTCCCATTGTTTTGCTCTGCAGATAAAATCAGCCAAATCTGCAGGATTTTGGGGTAAGATCCACCAGAGGCCAGACATGCTGTGCCTGACAACAAAATGCTCAAAGCTCTGGAATGCCATTTTCTCAACGTGTGAAGATGTCCTGCTTCCATGAGCAGTCCCCCCACAGACATCCCCTAGGTAAAAGTGAGCTGCTTCCAGATGCTAGAACAACTGTGGGGTTAGACGGGGCTGTTATGAGATTCTTGCTAACATTTGGAAACCTAAGACCATGAAAACCCTTCGGGGATATCATCAATCTCATGGGTCCTGTACCAGGCTTAACTGAAGTCCTACAATATCCTCATCTAAGTCTGGATTGACAACCTTTAAAAATACAGGGAGAGGATGTTTTGAGAACCAGAGAACTGTTCTAAAAAAACCGCTCTGTAAATAGCATTAAGCATATCAATCAGGAAACAAAATGAGATGCACAGAGACTGCTTATCCCAATTCCAGCATTGCAATTCTGCTCCAAGGAACATATATAAACAGTTTTATACATATATATTCACTTGTGTGTGATACTTATTGGCTTATTTATATAGCTAGATGGACAGTTTTCCTGCTGTGCCTGTTGGTAGTAATTCAACCAGCATCAAATGTCTTTCTAAATCTGCTCTTCCAATTGAAGAGGTTTCAGAGAATGCCTTCCCTGATGCATGCATGTTTGCATCTGTTTCTCATGCCTCTCCAAAATGGAATTCCATTCATTTCTGGTTTGGTTTGTTGGGGTTTTTTTTTAAAGAAGGGGTACAAAGAGAGAAAAAGGAATCAAATAAAAATAAGTGTAGAAACCAATGTAAAAATAGCACTTCAGCCTTTGACTTGTTCTTAGAGCTGTGTGTGTAATTTAGAAAGAAATAATTGCTGAGGCTTTGGAAAAGGTCAATAATAAAAAAAATAAATCCTGCAGATCCCATCAGCTGCCAATTTCTGCCTCCTCCATGAAAAGAAAAGGGGGAAGGAGGAGGGAGTGCAAGTCAGCTTTCAAACTTTGGGAAGAATAACAATGATCATAATACTGTCCAGCTCTTATAAAGTGATTTGTGTCAGCAGACCTCACAACAGACTTGCAAAGGAACTTCCAAAATAATTACATTAATTTTCCAAAGGAGGAAACATCTTTGCATAATATCACCAGCCTGGTGGCAGAGATAGGAGTAAAGCAACAATCTTTCAAGGCTGGAAGCACATCCGAGCCAGGAGGGCACAGTGTCATATTTGCCATTTCTAACCCTGTTGATTATAGGAAAATTACTGAAAAGGAGGCAAGATTAGTGGAAAAAAGGCACTCTTCTTCATGATAAGCATTTTAACAGTTTGTGGGGAAAGGCTGAGTAATTGATAAGAAACATAACAGCAGGGGCATTACAGAAAAGCAATGCAACTGTCCCTTCATTCTTTTATCACTTCTCTAAAAATACATTTTACTAGCTCTTTCGGTGACACCTGTAACTTTATCCTGTAAAACATCTTTTTCTCATATTTTGAAATCCAGTACCTGTCAGGCTAGACTCTGTGCAAACCAACAGCAAACAGGCAGTCCCTGATCCAGAATGTCAATGTCTGCAGAAAGTATGTCAGGATGAGGAAGCAACACAGTGAAGGGTAACCAGAACAGCTTGTACTTAATTTCATACCGAGTCCTACAGAGGAATGCTTTGCAGCCATACAGTGATCTAGATTTTTCAGAAGAAAGTTTAGACAAGCAAATGGTTTCATAAAGGTGGCTGCGTCTTTAAGGCCAGCAGCAGATAAGAAAAGAGGCTAAAGAGAAAAGGAGGTAGAACTGAAGCCACCATTAAATGGTAGAGTGAAGGCTCCCATTCACATATTGACAAATGCAAAAACCTGCTAAACTTTCTAAATCTGGAGATGTCCAAGGGATGTACTACTGCTAGGAAGAAGACTTCTGGCAAGTGCAATCCTTTGCTTTTTTTTTTTTTCTTTGAGGATACTGCCCAGGTTGCTAGGGCACTGCTGCTCCCATCTGGACATAAAGTTGGCCTTGGTTCAGTTATAAGCCATCTACATTATGCTACAGCATGCCTGGAAAATAAGTGCCTGATTCAAATTAAAGCAGAGGTGAAAAATTACCTTAGCTGTACACGTAAAATGCAGCTGTAGACTGCTATATCAATGAATTATTAACCACTAATCTGTTCAGGTGACAGCAATCCTGGCTGTGGTTAAAATGGCTCTCCATTACCAGATGGACAAGCTGCTTCTCTGCCGTTAAGTTACTAATGAAACTGAGTAATCAGGGATTTCAATTCCATAAATACAGTTTTGATGAATGCAAAGTAACGCATATGGGGGTGGGAGGAGAATCAATATCCAGATGAGCTATAATTTAGCCGTTTCTATTCTCAAAGTGATCTTGGAGCCACAAAGGTCATTTGTCTAAAAAAAGTCAGCTTAGTACCCACTGGCAGTCACAGAGCCCCACATAGGATCAGGAGTGCAAGGGAGACCAAACCAGCAAATATCACCATTGTACAGACCGAGGGTGTGCCTACCACTTGGAAAATGAGTAGACTTCTGTCCCACCTCACTAAAAAAAGATACTATAAAGCAGGAAAATGCATGGTTCTACAGTTTTGCCAGGAGGCATTGAACAGGCTAGAAAACGTCTTAGAAAAGAGGTATCTGAGGGGAGTATGATAGAACCCTACAGAGTTATGAATTATACAGATCAAGTGAATAGAGAACAATTAGTGATTACTTCTGTATAATAATAAAAAGTTAGCAGAACACCACAGAACAGGCTGTGGATTGCCACTGTGCTCACAGAAGTGCCTTTTTACACAATGTGTGTTTAAATCAAAGAATGCATTCCCACAGGGTATTACAGAACTTAACTTATACAAGGGCTCAAAATGTGATTAAACCATCAGTGATATGTCTTGATGGCCACTAATCCCAGTGATCTGAGAAATAACCTTTAGTCCAGAATGACTTTAAATCTGCTAAGTGGAGGATCATGCTAGATCTGCCTTGTCTCCTATACTTCTTCCTCAGATATCCCCTATGTCACTTTGCCAGAGGTAAGGCATTGGGTTGGATAGGGTCTTGTGATTTAATTTTATATGACTGTTGCTCTGTGTTGTGTTAAATGTATGCTGTCGGCTCCAGGTGGCACCTTGGCAAGAATCCACAGCCTGTGCCAAACTTATGTCAGTGCAAAAATATTAATGCACATGACCCACGTTATTTGCTGTCTCTCCAGGAAGAGAAACCAGTGGGGTTTTTTTGAGTTCACCAGCAAAGGGTACTTACAATTAGTTAACTTTATCTTTTTGTCAGAAAGCGCAATTGTTGATGGCATTTCGGAGACCTCTTGGCAGGAGTTACACTTGGTATCCAAGTGGAAGATTGTTTTAGAAGAAGGGATCGTATAATTAACATGGCAGCCACTCAGCAGTGCCCATGGTATGGAAATACTTTCAATTTCAACTCCCTTTTGCTTACAGCTTACGGTAACATCAGCTTCTGGCTTGGGGTTTCCTATCCATCATCTATCCTGAAAGGTAGCGACTAGTGGAAAATGTGTAGATAGACCATTTTACCAGGTTCAAACCTGGCAACAAAATGGAAGTAAATTTATCCTGATTTTAAATGCTCAATTTATTCTTTCTGTTTCTAATGTGTGCAATTGTGAGTGCTCTCTAATCATAAAGCAATAATGAATTTATGGTGGCCGTGTCTTTTTTATTTGTTCCTAAAGTCAGGTGTGAAATAACCATTCAAAATCAGGTTCCATTGCCGTTCTGACCATTTAGAACTGCCTTTGTACTAATGACACTGTGACTATTTAAAGAAAGAATAATGAACTAGTGTAGAAGAATGTGGTTTTACAGGCACATTTTAAAGAGGCTTTGGGGACATGTGTCTATTTAAGATTGCACTTTCTAGGGAGGCAAAAGCTTTGAGGAACTTCTGCATCTCCGCTTTTTTCAGGCAAATTTGATCAGCACTGCTCTACTGGAACCAAGCAGCACTTGTCTAATCCATAGCATCTGGAAATCCATGCAAAGATTCTCCTTGCCTGGATGAGGTTTTGAATGAAATCCTTTTGCTCACTTGTATGAGTTCAAGGAACTCAGTGTTTAGAGATACCACCTAGACAGAGGTGAAGATAGGAACTTGTTAGCCTCGGGTAAATGGAGCAAGATGAATAGTTGTTCCAAGGCAAAGATCCAGCAAAGAATCTTTGTTTCTTCTTATCTGCTTAAATACCTACAAAATTAAAAACAAATGATTAGAATTCCAGCAATCAAGAATGTGATCTCCTTTATGGCTGGAGGTGCTTCCCTGCTGTAATTAGCAAGGTAGACGTGAGCTTCTGACTTGGAAGTCTCACATATTCATAATGGTGACAATAAGGGGGCAGCTGTGCCATATGTTCTCCCTGACAGAATATCTTCATTTCCTTGTGTGTTTTTCTTTAATCTACTGGATTTTGTTGCAGATGCAAACAGCAAAGCAAACGGAAGATGCAGTGCACCGTGGTTCACATTACCAGAGGAATCTTTGTGAGTTGGTTGGAGCCTCATAAAGCTGATATTGCATTAAACATGGTTCAAAGAAGAGAGAGAAAAAGAGAAATGCATATCTCAGACTTTCCAGTCTAATGCTTTGGAACTTCTCCCCTTCTTGTCCATTCCTGGATGTTCCCCTAATGGAGCAGCTGAACTAGTAATCCGAGAATGGTAAGACCAATTCTACTAAATTTGAATGTGAACCAGGAAGCTTCTGTCCAGCAAGAAAAGATCAGCCAAGAATAATCACTCTTTTGCTCTCTCTGGCCAAGAGAAGCCTCTGTGATAGATGATGAGAAAATAGCACACGCTGTCTATGTCCATACTGGTTATAGGGCAGAAGCCATCTGGGCAATTTCTCTTAAACCCACACAGTCTTTACACCCAACGGCTCTGTGCCATCACCTTAATGCCAGACAGTCATGTCTGCGTTCCAGGCTGCCCTCTGAGCAATGTGTCTCATGCTCTGTATGAGATATGCTATTCTTTGGTGTGCTTGCTGGTGGCTTAGCAGTTGTTACTCTCTTAGCAATTATGCTTGGATCGCATACATCAGCTACTATATTGTTTCCAAATTCAATCCTTCCTCCTCCATGCTCTTTCTCCTGCACCTTTTGGAATAGTTTTTGTCATGAAAGCAAGGTTGCATGTCTTGGTGCGTGGATTATGCAGTGTGATGCATTCCCTCCTAGATGAATCATTCAAATCCAGCCCAACTTATTAATAAATATAATCAGATAAGGCTTTTGCAGTGGCTTCCCAAATGGGGCCTCCTTTGCTGGCACTATCAGTGAGATCAAAGAATGAACAATGCCATTCAGAATTAATTCCCTGGTAGACCCTCCGGGCTGAGGCAGAAGTACATTTCTAAGCAACCATGCATGTTGCTGTCCCAGGTATGAGGACAAACAGAGGCCTCTAGGCTCCATATCAGCATGAATGCAGACATTAAGACAGATAAAATGTTACCGATCTTTCCATCTCCCTACGGGGAGACTTTCTTGATGAAGGTTCTGCCAGAAATGACTGACTATATCTTATTTAGCATTGGGAAAGGATTGTTGAAGGAAAGTGGCGGACTAGACCAGGTTCATTTTAAGTGTAACTATTGCCAGCACACTGGGGAAGGAGTTTGGCCCCCTTTTTGCTTTTGTAGCTTCAGCAGATAAGCAGCGAGAACTCATGCTGGGGGCACCGTGAATATGATCTTCGAAGTCCTCCTGGAGGGCAATCCAGTGACAAGTAAGCTGGCTAATTAAGGCTAAACAGAGAAGGCAGCAATGGAGAAGAACACTTGGGCAGAGTTTGAATTGAATCTTCAGAACATACCCTGCCCATGCAGGAAATCCCTCCACCATGTTTCTGTTAACACTTGTCTGTCATGCAGCTGAAATTTGCAGGGGACTGGCATTCTGTCTGTCCCAGCAGAAGTGCCCCTTTCTGAGAATGAGTTTAGGTTAGTCAGTTCTTGTTGAAAAGGCTTTGCTCTAGAAGAATGCTTCTGTCTCTCAAGGCTAATGCTATTCTCTTTGTGGATTACTGGAGAACAGCACACAGAAAATGGGCAATAGTACAACCCCTGAAAGCCAGACCCTTAAAGGATTTCCCTTCACTCTCTTCATGATATTTCACCAGCAACAAGTCTCATAACAGATTAACTTCAGCACCCTTAAAGGTCCTTTCCAAAGCTCTTTGGTTACTCCTTCAGTGTTTTGGAGTATGCCACACCACCTGCTTCGTTTTGCACTCCTTCTGATGCAGTGATGGAGACCTCCAGCTGACTCCCTCTTGGCCAAACCATCTCCTGGCTTCCTTCCATGAAAGGCAGGATTTTTCCCAGTAACATCTGTTGCAGTAATGTCTGGGCAAGACAAACCCCAGGTTAGTGCAAACAAGGCCCTTGACAACAGCCACATACCCTCATTTATAGCATAGTGGTCTGTGATCTCTACTACAAACATAGAAAATATTATTTAATTCTACCATTGTTCCAAACTGTCAGTGACACCATGAAGGCTTTTGTTCCCAGGAAGAGTTCCTTATACCCTGGCAGCAGCTGCTGCAAAGGAAATTGTTTGACAATGCCAGTCTGACGCAGCAGATCTTGATGCCCTAGATACAGCTTCTCCTCAGGGTCCACAGGCTGTACACTCCAGCCCTTTTCCCCCAGCCAGTCTCATACTTTGGGTACTGGCTTATTTGAGTCTATTCTCATGGCACCTCTCCCAGCTATGCCTCCCAGGTCCGACAACCACTCTGACGCCAACCAAATGGCCTGAAATCCCTCCAGTCTGGATTCCTGTCTGGAGCTACACTCTTTTACTACATCAATCTTTAAGGATATTCACCATACCCGTCCCAGCTGCCTCCGCATTTCCCAGCTGCTCTTTTGGCAACCAGTGTTGGACAAATAAGCCCAGAATCTACTTTAGAAGAGCCTTGAGATCATGTGCCCCAGGGGCAGATGGGATTTGTGGGCTGTGTAAGCACAGAATACATTTTGCAATCATAGCCTATCGATCAGTGAGAGCATGGACATCTAGACATGCATCAGAGGAGAGAGGACCAGAACTCAACCTGCTCCTTGGCCTAGTCTCCCCGAAGAAAGCGTTGATGCAACTTCACTTCTTCCAGTGGCACCTTGTGATCTAACTCCATTTTACATCTGCTCTTTGCCAGCTAGGAAAGCACCACACTGATGCTCAAATAATCCACTACAACTCTGACAGTGTGGCACAAGAGGGACTAGGTGGAACTGACCATCCTGTTCCTTACTGGACAGTGGTATGACAGGGGGTATATGCCAAAACTGAAGAAAAAAAATAATCTGTACATTTCCCTGCAAGGTTTACATTTGCACAGCTGAACTTTCAATGAAATATGAGCTTCGAATCCCTTTCTTTTCCCTCTCATTGTGCAAACAGTAGTTCTTCTAGTTTTTCTCCTATGTTTCTTCTGTTTCTTCCTCTATGTCTTCTTTAACATCTTTAACATCCTAAAGCAAGTGGGTTTGGCTTTAACGTGAGGGTGTGGACAAATATGGCATCTTTGATCCTCTACCTTCCCTTTCCTTTCCCCTCCCCAGAAATCAAAGCTGGAGAGTATCAAATGAAAAACTGTGCAGCACAGGCCCTGATCTGTCAGCATTCGGGTTCAGATCAAACTTGTCCAAAGCCATAGATGCAGCTGGAGATTGCTGGTGGTTTCAGCCATTTTTTCTCTTCCCCTCTGAGATCACTAGGTGGAAGCTGTTTAGAGGATACAGTTCAGCTTTGAAAGGTCCCTACCTAGCAATCATTTTAATAAATATTAATCCACATCACTTTAAAAAAATGGAGAAAAAACAGCAGAGAGGGAGTAGAAAAACTCTTGCTGCACTGTATTTTACTCTGTCTATTTTACATTTTCTAAATAGGTATTTGGTGCTCAGTTTACCACTATGGTAGACTTGTTGTTTCAATTGAGTTAACAATTATTAGTACAATATAAGGTAACATGAAACTGGAAATCTTTGAAGAACAGCTTTCATGCCAGTGGAAGATAAAACTTGAAGGGCATCCATGGCAATGCTAAATGGAATATGAGAAACAGGAGACAGGAGGAAGGCTTTTATCATGCCAGACTATTCTGCAAGAAAATTAGGTCAGTCCCTTGGTCATCACAAATTTTCTATAACCACCTGTGTTATTAAAGGCTGTCACATCAGAGGACAGGTTCTGAAGTCTTCTGGCATCATCCTATCCAAGACTTCACAGACATAGTTCCCAAAGGGTACCCATTTCTTGCATGCCCATGTAAATATACAGCTGCACATGCAAGCTCCTCACCTACAGAGCAGAGCACTAAATGGAGGTCTTTTTTCTTGGCAGAGGGTGAGGGGAAGCTATTCTTTAATGGGATCTCAGACTCTTGAGGCCTGAGAATATTTCTAATCTGGGCTCCCAGGTGGAGCTGAATTTGGAAATGGCCCCTGCACCAGAGCAAACAAGCCAGGCTCCATGCTGGAGCACCCCATTGAGGGTGTGTTCAAAGCCCTGCACCAGCCCAGTAGCCTCACTTCTCTCACTCCTGTTCTATTTTGATTCATTATTTCAGGTGTGCAAATTAAACCACAAGAGGAGGGAGAGAGGTCCCTGCCAGTAGGGAAATTAATTAGGATTTGGGAGATAAAGTTTCAAATCACAGCTTTCTTCGGTGATCTTCCTCACAACCTCAGGCAAAACACTTTGGACTCCATCCAGGCTCTACACCAGATTATGGCATGAAAATGCTGTATGCGTTGAACAGAGCAGTGAACAGTGGAGCCCAGGACTGAAAGACAAGGTCACTGGACACAGACAGGTGTGGTGCTTTGGGTGGACACCTCTGTAAGGTGGCCTAGACCCAGGCCCCTCCTCTCCCTAAATGCTTGTTGAGCAGTTGCTAACCAAGACACACCACACTTGGAAGGGATCACTTGCATCCCAGATGCAGGTGTGAGTCTGAAATGCCTCAAGTCTTGGTTGCTTTGCCCGCCCCAGGCCATGCAGTCAGCTCTTAATAAACAAACAAAAACATGTGGGGGTGTGATTAAAGGAACTGCTGGCAAGGATTTGGGAAGTGCGACTGCATGGCAACAAATACAAGGGAGGCGTGAAGATCATATGAGGGGCGTTCTGGATAAAGTTCACTCTCCCCCTATCACTCTCTGGTGCCCCATACTAGCCTCACTTGCCACAAGAATGAAGAGAAACGTACACACAACATGCATGCCCATAGAGAGCTATAAGCAAGCCTTTCTAGGAGAGTTTGTTTCAGAAATAGGTATTCTGAATTTCTACCAGTGTGGCCATTACGATGACATTCTCACATTCTCATTTGCTGAAAAGAAACACTGAACTCTTGGAAAAGGAAATTATGAGACTATTTGGAAAGGAAATTAGGAAAAATTATTTGATTTTGTTCTGTCCTGGATCTTATGCTTTTCCACTGCCATTGTTTCTGAGCCCCTGCCAGTAGGGCAGAAAATAACATAGCTGCCATCTGCCTGGTGTTGTTTGTGCTTTATCCTTTTCCCTAAGGGAGATGCACATGGAGTAGAAAGCTTTGTCTGGGTGGGTTTGTTTTGCTCTGTTTTTTCTGTTGAGTTAGGTATTTTGGGGTTGGGGACAGGAGTACCTTTGTTGATTGGACAGCAAATGTCACATGTAGCCATCATGATGGATGGGTGGATAAGCAGAATTCAGATAATTTGATCAAAGAGAGTTGCTAATGCAATATATCCTTTGGTGGAGCTACAGTGTCTCATGTGATGTCCTGGCTGTAAGTGGTACCCTAAGCTATCCACAAACCATATAATGGCCACTTGGCGTTGCGGAAGACTGGAGCAGGGGAAGGTAAACCAGCCTTAGTTTGGTGTGATCTTTGACACTCACTCCACATTAACAGCGCTTGCTGGTATGGCAATATCACTGAGAAATGACTATAAGCTCATGATACATTTTTGGCTTTTCAGAAATTATTTACTGAGATTCTACTCCAAAAATCACTGTGGCTGGCTTAGCTATAAACATTGTTTCACAGAGACAGATGTGCCTACTTGGATTCTGCAAGAGTCTCATTTAACATCTTCGTTAATCTCTGGAAATGGAAATAATCAGGCACTTGATGAAATTTACAAACAGCAATAATTTGGGAGGAGTCACAAAAACAACCGCTGTGGAAAAGGAGAAGAAAGGCAATTTGGGGAGTGTAATTTAGGAGTAAATGGCATAAAGGAAGGATGCAGTCTAATTCTATTTATTGGTGAGAATAAGAAAAGAAAGCACCACAAAGAACTGATGGAAAGTAAGATTTAGAAAGCAGATAAAGAAAAATGAGTCGAAGGTTTATGGGAAATATTGCTTTATGGCATGAACTAGCAACAAGACAGGTCAGTGGGAATTGTGCAACAGGATCAAGTCACTGAGCCACAAAATCTAGAAAAGATCAAAACCAAGAACAATTAATTTAATTCTTGAAAGGAAGACAATGACAAGATCATGAAATTCAAAGGAAACATCTTTAAATGATGAAAGAACTGGAACAGATGATATATGCAGAAAGGATAAAGATCTGAAGATGCGAAAAAAACATGGAAAAAACCCAGAAAAACAGGCATTGAGTAAGCAGGGGGAGAGATAAAGCATCCAGACTGCAGAAAATGGGAAGAGATTTGCTATGGATAATGTAAGAAAATATAAATAAAGGAGAAATTTGGAGCCAGCTTTTTCCTGACATGAGATAAGTGGCACCATCATAATGTCTTCTAGAGGGCATTGGAAAAGCCAGCATTTAGAGCTGTCAGATCCCATCCTGAGGCAAAGCATGGATAATACCTATGTGCCAAACAGTCCTCTGAAGGCAGGGAAGTTGGCAGACACCCAGTGCTGGTTTTCTAACTTCTGTGACTTCGTATTTGCATGGAGCCTTTGAACAACTTGCAGGAGATACTTCCTTCTCAATATATTCCAGAGTAAAGAAAGGTCATATCTTGGTAGACACAACCTGGTATTTATGAAGAGTCACCTAAATAACCAGTGACGTATCTAGTCCTGTTGGCCTTAACCTAAAAATGGCTTGTCCACACTTCTAATCTTTTTGGCTGCACCTCTGTCACAGCTCACACCACCTTCTAGGATGCCTAACCACACGTTAGACTAAAAGCTTTCATTAAAGTTTCAATTCACACATTTGTATGATTTATGGCTAGAGGAGACCACGATAATTATCTGTCTGTTGTGCTGCACAAAATTAATTTCTCCCGTTAACTTAAGCCTGTATTCCCAGCTTGAGCCAACCCGTATTTGTATGCATTAAGTAATGACACAGTAGATGCACCTTTGCTAAGTGCCTGAAAAGGATATTAGGTAGACAGCATTCGAAATTGCCAGAATCAAAGCACTTACATTCTTCTGTATAAACACTGGCCTTTGCGCTGCCTTTCTGTCAAGGACATACAATAAACTCAGATTTGGCTTGTGAGCCATTAGATAAATAGCAAGTCATTTCCTCCTGAATGTCTCTATTTCTTGATTATGTGTGTGACACTCGCTGCGAGTATGTGAGCATGCATTTTATTTTGTTGGGGCTCTTTGTGCTTTAAACTTCCAGAGCTCTTCCCCCTCCCCTTTTTCCTTTTGGATGGAGGCTCAACATTTCAGTTGCTTGTTTTATAAGGCAATGCATCATCTCTTCTCATTGCCATTAATTAGCCAGTGTAATATTTTCCACGTGAAGTCACAGGACTTTAAATGAACATATTTCGGCATCAATTAGGTCTCTGCTCATGTGAGGGCCCAGCTGCACTTTAAATACTATTTATATAATGGTAATGAGCCAGTCATCACCACTGCTGGCTTCCAGCAGGTTTTGTACAGTGCCTACTTGAATATGATTAGAAGTGTGTGGATCCTTCCCCCCACCCTTTTTTTTTCCTTCCCAGAAACTATGCTGAATAAAACTGAATGGTTTTTAAAGTCATAAAATGGGCTGGCAGCAGAAAATCGGATGTTATTCTTGGTGTCTGCTATATTTTTCTTCTATTTTTCTTGGAAAATGCACCCATCAAAGGCAAGAGTTTCTCCTTTTAATATTCCTCAGTCTTCCCCCCACTCACACCTCACCTTTTTTTGGGAGTAGGGATGATTTGTATTTGGCATCTTTCCTGTCAAACACACATGATTTTAGGGAAAGAAAAAAAGCCAAACTTAAGACCTCTAAACAGCCATGACTGGTAGATGATGTTATCAGAGGGATGCAAAGGAAAGAAATGAGGTTAGAGAAGCTCTGGCAGTACTCAGTGAGGATTAGGTAAAATCCACAGGGATAAAACAAGACCTGACCCAGATCCCAAGCTTTGTACTCAGCCACAGTCAGACTGGGACTTCAGAAAACTTTCTTTTGAAAGAAAACTCTGTGTTGTGGTGTACAGAGAAACCCTGTCTGGTGCAGTTGGAGGTAAGCATGATCCTTGCTAGGTAATGCGATCAGACTGAACCATGTGATCTGTGTGTGTCCTGCAGACTTAAAGAAAACAATAATCATCTGCAGATATACTACAGCACTCCTATTTCTTTTCTCTCTCTAACTAGATTCCCCTTCAGCATGGTATTCTCAACCCTCCCAAGCATTGCCAAGGAGAAGCAGCATTAGCAGCCACTCCATCTGCATTTTCATGGTGCTGGAGAAATACCTGGCCTGCTTGACTGTGTCATTGTGTGCATGAGCCACAGATTAGGGGGAAAGCAAGTCACAAACTGTACTTTTCTATCTTGACAGAGTGAGGTTCCCAGTCTCAGTTGTCTAACAAGGAGCTCCAGCGTCTCAGTTCATTTTCCAGGAAAGCTTTGCCTTCAAGGGTCCTTTCCCATGAAGTGACAATGTCATGATCCTGGTGAACTCCAGCATGGAGGTGGGATGAATAGTCAGGCTGCAATGGCACTGTTGCCCTGTGCAACTTTAAATGCTGGAAAGACAGAAATGAGCTCATGGTCTCAGCCATTCCCTTTGCTGGCTGCATCCTAGGAGTCCTACATGGAAAGGCATCCTGGCAATCTCTTGTATGTCACTTGCTCTCAGATAAACCAGAAAAGCTACTTGTTCCTGCATCAGACAGTAGCAAGTAATTTCCTTTATGCAAAGGACTACAGGGCCTTCATAAGAAGGAACCTGATCACCTTTTCTGATTAATGTTATCAGACATAGATGGTCTAGCCAGATTCTGCACAAAAAATACCAGCTCCTCTTACCCCCTGGTAGGGGTAATGTAAAAGTGGTTGGTGTTCTGTGAGGATTCCCCCAGGAATGTTAGCAGGATCCTAGAAAGTCTCCCCTCAGAGGTGAATTTTTGCAGGCTGCCACATTGTCACTGCAGCTCTTCAGGGCAAGCTTTTTAGAAGCAGTGCAGATCTGTAGCCCAGGTCAGGGTTGGAAATCATTACCAGACTGGTTGGGCTCTAAAGCAGTTGTCATGAACAATGTGAGTTTACTGTCCTCTGATTGGAGCTTTTCCCAAGGAAATCTGCTATCCAGTCTCCCAGTCAGCATCTGCACTTGTGAAGACTCAGGCACACACTGAGGCCAAGAGGAAATAACATCTAAATGTGGCCTCCCAATGTCTTATTGGTTATTCCTCCAAGTATTTCAACTGCCTTTAGTGAAAACAAATAAACAAGAATTGCTTCCTAAATCCCAGCCATCGGCCATCAAAATCCCAGTCAAAGTGTAGGGTTTTCAGAAGCTAAGGACATTCAGGTTTATCTTTTTTTTTTTTCCCAATCTCATGTTTTATCTTCTTAGTTTCATGCAAATTCCCTTATTTCAATAAAGATGGCTTTTCAGCAAGGGAGACATGCAAGGAACATGAACATTTCAGAACAAAGGCAGCTGAAAACATGGGGGCTGGGAGGGGGAAGCTCGTCTTTTTGTGTATCAGAAATAGCTGCTGGCTGTGATTCCCACAGGGAGGAGTGAAGTCTGGGATATTTTATCAGGTTACATTCCCTAAACTGCAATTTTGTCTTAATCTGTTTTTAAGGCTTTAATCACCAAATTCACAACAGCAAGAGTATCAAACTCCTCTTCCTCACCCTCCTTGTCTCTCATCCCAGTTCCCAGGATAAAAACCACAAAGGCCAATGTGAGGTACAGAAAAAGAACATCTCTGAGATGGAACAGACCCAGTGCAAATTCTTAGAAAGCATAAGAGACTTTTTAAAAAAGCAAGAGTTGTTTTATCCAGCTGTAACTGAACAGTTTTCGGGGCAGATGTTTCAACTGGTAAAACCAACCCACGTCACTGACTAAGAACAAACACTGGCAACAGACTCCATACCCCCAAAAAGAAGAAAAACAGAGGGCAGCAACAGGAAAAAGGCCAACCTAGCAACCATTTTGTGGTTCTGCTCAGAGAAAAGAAGTTGCAAGAAAAGCCAACAATTTAAGATGGGTTTGACCAGTGTCCAAAATCTCATGATGTGGACCAAGCTCTATCAACAGCTCATCTGAACGAAACCATTTTTTTTCTGTCAGAGCTCTCCAAGTCTCCAAGTGTCTATCTCAGAGAAATACCACAATTGGAAAGGGAAGTTTGATTGTCTCTTATCAACTACTGGAAGGAAGGCACTTTTTTCAGTTTGGCTGTCAATCTATTGCTGTTTCTTTTCCCCCATCCCACAGTCTTTTCATCCAAAACCAATATTTTAAACCTCTGTAAGTTCAAAGATTTGTGTGGAATGTTCTAGGAGATCTTTCATGCATCAAAAGGAAACTGTTTGACTTTCATTCTGTCAATTCTGTTCTTTCACTAGAAAGAACAAAGGACTCTATCTGAGAAGTTGTATTGCTTAAAGGCCTGGCAAAGAAACACCCTTCTAAAATGCTCTCGATATGGCCTGTAAGCAGCAAAACCAGAATAAAATGGTGCACATGAAAATACATATAATGCATGAAAATATAATTTACAGTTCTCAATTTTCATACTATAGGGCTGCTCTATGTATCTATAGTTCAACATAGAGGATAATCAGATAGTTATATGTTTTCATTTTGATTCTATGCACAATCAAAGCTATACTTAACTGGAGAAGAACACTTAAGGATGGCTTGGTCAGACATATTGATTACCATGGGAATTTAAAAGTTCATAGTTTTTAAAGTAGGGTAGAATCATTATAAACTCCAGCAATTCTTAATTTCTCACTCCAACACCTTGTTTTTACTTAATACTAAGTGGGAAACTGATCCTGGGTAGAGTGCAGAAAATTCCCAATAACAGAGTGAGTGTGACTGGGTTACTCTAACCTGCAGAGGTCTGCAGTAAAATTGTCTGCATGTGCGTGTCTGTGTGTGCATGCACACGCATGTGCATCTGTGTTCACACATACACAGGCAGGGAGTGTATAAACAGATATTGTATAAACTTAACACTTAAAACGTGCCAGTTCCACCAAGCCAAAACTAATCATTAGTCAGGCCAGTAGAGGTGGAGAATTTAAAGCAGTGGTAAAATTATGAATGGTAATCAGGAACTTCTTAAAGAAATCTTATTAGATTCCCTCAAACTGAAATGATGTCAGTCTAAAAGTGGACGTGCTGATTATAAAGCCATGCTTCCTTAGCAGGGATTTTGAAGGTCTCATACACTTCCAGACATGCACACCCCATGTACACACTGACATGGCTATATTATACAAAGAAAATAAAAGAATGGAGAAGCTCACAGTGAATGACATAAATCAGAAACTATGAGGAAGGAGAGTAGAAAGCTCCAAGGAGAAACATGCAGCAATGAGCACTGTGGACAACACACAGAGGATTTTTTAAATAAGTAGCACCAAAGGAAAACTAACAAAGGATCTGCTGCAAGATAGGACGTGACAATCCAGGGTAGGCAAATGTTTTCAGGATATAGCTCTCTCCTGTACTTGAGAAAAAAACTTGAGGAAAAAGCTGCTTGTATGACATCTGTACACTACATTCTAGCAAGAACAAGGATACTAAATAGCAAGGGTAAAGCATGGATATTATGATTAAATGACATAGACCCATAAGATTTGAAGGAGCTAGCCAGGGCATGCAGTCCTTTGGTGGGATTATTCTCACTTCATTTCAGATGCCCAAAAGTCAGGTTCTTGCTTACACCAGCCTTTGAGACTTGCTCTGTGGCAATGGTACAGCTAAGGTGATTTATCCCATCTGAAGGTAGGTGTAATAAATTCCCTTAAAGTTGTTTGTCAGTCTTCATTTAGAGTAGGGAGTGTAGGAGATGAAGCCTGGGATGCATTCCCTGTTGTGTACCAAGTACCAAGGTATGTGACACAATCAACAATTTTTACTGTTGCAGTTTTCAGTGAGCTTGATGCTTCAGTGAGCTCCCAGGAGCTGGAGCACATAATGTACAGTGGGAAGCAGAGCAAGATGGATATGTTCATCCTGGAGAGGCAAAGGAAAAGGGGGGGACATATTTCTGTCTTTAGCTGTCTAATGGAGTCTTACAGAGAAGATGGATCTAGAAAACTCTCTGAGATGCACAGCAAAAGGGTGAGAAGCAACGGGCCCAATTCGCCTCTTGGGAAATTCAGATTGCAAATCAAGAACAAAATCTGTACAGTGTCAGTGTTAAAGCACTGGGAGTGGTTCCCAGAGAGACTGTGGAATCTCTGTCCTCATAGAGATGCAAAATTGGACTGGACAAGGCCCTGAGGAGGCTTTGAAATTGTCCCTCCTTTAAGTTGTGGGTATTGGAGATGACATCCAGCGGTCCCTTCCAAACAAAATTTCATGATTCTGCGATTTCCCATTATAGCTCTAAGTCTGACAGCTTGACATACATCCCACGAGAAATCATGGCATGACATGGGCTCAGCTAATAAACAATTACGTGAGGAAATATAAATTAGGCCAATCAACAGGGTTTTATGGGAAACAGATCCTGTCAAACTGACTTGATATCTTTATTTGATAAAATTACCAGTTTGGTGGCTAAAGATAATCTTGTTGATGTAACAGACTTCTGTAAGGCATCTGACTTTGCCCTGCAGGATGTTTTAATTAAGAAACTAGAAAGACACAAAATACATTTGGCCTGCATTCAACAGCTCAGAAATGGCTGACTTGTGGGACTCAAATGAAACTATAAATGAGAGAACTCTTGTGAAGTAAAAGCATTTGTGGAAAAGCCCAGCTGGCATCCAGTCCTCTTCCACTGCTCTTCGAGGATCTCAATGACCTGGAAGGATCTGTAATACCAATCCCTACAAAGTTTTCATAGTGTACAAAGTCATAATAAGAAGAGAAACTGGATGGGGAAACAGAAGACTGTAAATAGTGAAGGTAGATCATTGGTACAAATTACTTTGGGTCAGTGACCCAGCTCAATACAAGAAAACACAAGTTAGATGTATCCAGCTGCAAAGCTGTAAAGGGGTTTATGTGTAGGATAAAGGACTCCATCCACAGCAGCTGCAGCTTTGGTAATTATTTGAGGACCTCTGTGGACATGGTATCAAAAATGTGATTTCTGGAAGAATTTAAAAGATATACTGAAAAGAAATAGAAAAGGAAGTAGACAACTGTATTTGTTATTGGTGCGACCACTGCTGAAGCGCCGTGTTCATATCTAGCACTAACAATTCAGGCAGCATATAGATAATTTGCAGAGGGTTAATGGTAGAGCTGCTTGATTAGTTACATTATTGGAAAGCATTCCTCAGGAGGAAATAATTAAGATTATCACATTAAGTGACTTCCAGAATCCCATTCAAGAGGTGGCATGATCCTTCAGAGACATCCTTAGCTGATCCCTACCCACTGGGAGATCAGCAACAGGCATGTCACTTCTGACAGATGATGTCTAATCTACTCTTAAAGAACTTGCATCTCTCATGTTGCAACATTAATACATAAAAGACAGCTGCACTGAAGAAGAAAATCATCTATGCTATTTATTTGCTGAGGTAAAACAAGAACTTGTTTTAAAGACAGTTACACAGCCTCTCCTCAGACTTCTCTAGACTAAAAACTCCAATTTTGTCACTGATTTCCCCATGAGTTTAGTTTTTGAAGACTCATTACTCTAAGAGCCTGGGCACACAAGATAACACCTGTTTGCTTAATCAGCAGCAACACTTAAAATCTCAGGGCTAGTGTATCTCTAATGCATGAACAGGAGGAGCAGTACATCAGGATCATCACTTTAGGTCACATTGTTCCTGAGCAGCCAGATAAAGAAGCAAAGGCCACACAGTCAGCCCTTCACTGAGATGTTCATTTCACTAGGAAATCCTTTCCTCTATGCTTCCTGTGCTCTCTTGGCTCTAGGTGAGTTACAAAGCAGAATGGAAAATTCATATGATCAGAAGATACACAGGCTTTTCTGTTTCCAGCAGTCCACCCAAAATTACAACTCAGGGACAGGAAAGGGATGATATCATGAAACTGAGAGCCTGATATTTCTAAAGGCATGGAAAAAAAGGAAAAAGTTACCATTTTGTCTGATCCAAATGCACCATGCAGGCTCAAAAGCCAGAAAGCAAATCAAAAGAAAAAAATTTGCCTTTTAGCTCATAAATATATGTGTTTCTTTTCCTTTTTTTTTACATACCACCCCCCTTCCTCTTAATCCTGTCAGGAAATGGGGACAAACTGGAGCCTCTCTCCTCTCCTGCTTCTACAACTCTTTTATCTGCCTGATATAATCTATTTCAGAGCTGTTTGCCCTATGAGGTTGCTTCCTAAGTGGCCTGGTCTCCCATTTCTTCAAGTGCAGAGGAGAGGGCTTTCTCATCTGATGTGCTAATGTGTGTCCCCACACAGAGGCGTACACATACCTGCTTCCCTCAGCAGGTTCTGCCTCCTCCTTCCATGTCAGTAATGTGGGAGAGACACAATGGCTCTGACACACAGTTCAGTTTGTCCCCTCCTGCAGCCCCTGCAGCGATGGCATGGAAATCACACAGGCAGGAAGGAGCAAGGATCATTTTGGTTGTGAATTCAGTGTAGAGGAAATGTGGTGAAGGTGATTCAGGGAGGAGTAAGTTGTGACATAGTGTCTGCCTGTTTGTCTGCTTGTGTGACTGATCCTGAAGAGACCTGAGGACATCAAGAAGGTTGTTCAGCTCTTTCCACTGGGGAAATCTACTTACAACTTTGCCGGGTTTTCATCATTGGTGTTGTAATTGCCAATGGACATCTTGTCTTGAGCTTAAATCCTATACATATGTGTCTATGTGCATATATGTAAATGCTTATTTATACATATGTATATACGCGTGTGTTGGCTGAAACATCTTACTTGCAAGTCAGGAACTTGGTGGACTGAATGCTTAGTTGCAGCATTGATTTGCAACATGCCATTTCTTCCAGCTTACATAACTTAGATTATGGTATTCTGAGACTCTCCCTTAAAAATCATTAAAGGCACTACTGCCAATAATTAGTGGCAGAAAAGTGCTGCTATGTAATGCCCTACCATTGACAACTTCAGTGTCAAAGGCAAAAAGGCAATTGTTCTTTTGAGAGGTCTCACTTTTCATGCTAGACATCAGGCATTTGATGTGCAGAAGCAGAGATGACTGTTGTTTCAGCCAACAGCTGTGTCATTTTCTATACCTGTGAACATCCTTTCAAATTTGCCACATAATTTTAAGAGAAAATATGGGCTTTATCGAGATTTAGATTTTTATCACCTAAAATCACCAAAGAGTCATTCCTCCCTGAGCTCAAGTCTCTCACAGCTCCCAGGGTGGCTGTGCTTTTCATGTGCAATCCCCATGAATCGGTGGTATGTTTCACCCCCCTCATTGATAGCTGAACTGCACATGTGCTGTCTTCATGAGGAGCACAGACTCAGTGAGATGTTCCTGGAAGACCACCACTGAAATGCCACTACTACAGGGGAAAAAACATGAAGTAAGAGAGGATTTAGATGGCATGCAGTCAATAATGACCAATAAAATAAAAAAGGATATGGATAAACCCGATATTGAGCTGTTCTCTGTATACAAGCATGGATCATAGTATAAAAGACCATGCTGTACAGCAAATCCATAAAAGGAAGCCTGAATCTGTTTGTCTATGCCTCAAATGTCAAGTGGTGAACCTTAAAGACCACTCACTATAGCTGGTATGCTGATATAGAATGAGGAGTGTCGTATGTCTAAATGCAAAGCCTAAAAGACACTTCCCCCTGGCTCTAGTTCCTGCTTGCCTCAAGCAGTAAAATCTTAGATCTTTTAGGCTTACTGGAAATAAAAAATGTAGTCCTAGTGGATGAATTAAGCAGTTATTAAACAGCTTGGGTAACTCTTTCAGAGCACTGATTTATAAAATTCAGGCTCACTACTGGAATCCTGCGTTGGATTATTTCCCTTGGCCTAAAACCTCCCTCGGTGGTGCGTGTTGTAAGCCCCCTGCACTTCTAGTGCTGAGACAGGAACCTTGCAACCCACTCTCTGAAGGGACTCAGAAAAGGTGTAATAGTCCAGTAAGGCACAGGGAAGGTGCGCCCTCGACTTACCTCACCTCCTGAAATCACAAGTGAGAGTGTAATCTACATTAGGATTTGAGGCTTGGATCTCATCTTGCTTGGGTTTGGAGACTGTTCAGATGTGTGCAGCTGCGGGGTGGAGAGAGGGGGATGCTGCCCACCAAAACCAGCACCCAGGAGAGGGGACTCATTCAACAGCAGCACAGGATTGCACAGGACTGAGAGCAGAGAAGAACAGCTACCCTGGCCAAACCATGTTCAGGCTAGTCCAGATTTTTACATATTTCTAGAAAATGTGACCAGTGGTCATCTGAAATCCATTAGGACAGAGAAAACTGTATTTGTGATCCATTTAAATCTATTTTTGTAAGTTTTGTGCGCACTACAATCCCCAGTGCACTAATCTGGCAGGCTAAAACTCCAATTGCTGTCTCTAAACAGACATTGGCTTCTCTAAGACTCAGCTGTAGCTTAAGTAAATTACTTCAAGTTTCCCATGACCCTCGGGAGAAGACAAGGACGCAGCACAAACCATCTCAGAAGCTGGGTTGTATTGGTGGCATAGATAACTCTGACATGGCTGGTTGCAATCACATAGCTCAGACTAGCTGCTTCGAGCAATACATCTCCTTTCCAGGACCTGGTGAAGAAGAGAGGCATGTGTTCACAATTTGCTCATGATCCACAAAGAATGGATCGCCCTGTGCCAAGCTCTTTCTGATGTTTCTTCCAGGCTACAGATTTTTGTGACTGACTCTCTGCTACCATCTTAACTTCACCAGAACGTATCTCAGTTGCTGGGAATTAGAAATACTTGTTTCACAAACCTGGCTGCCTTAAGACCAGACCAGAGATACTGACCGTTGCTTAAACAATGCACAAAGGACTTAAGTTCCTCGCTAAGCAACCCACAACCTCAAAAAAGTCATACCTTTCCCATATGTGTGTTACGTGTTTCATATAATTTATTGCACACATGGTAAAAATATATCTGACAATATATAAAATGCAATTTTTAAAAGAAGAAGAAGAAGAAAAAAAAAAGAATTGGCCCATTGTTCTGCTGCTTAAAATATGGGACACCACACGATATACGTTAAAATTATAAGAATATGTTGAAAATATTTTATGTCATTCCATGTAATATATTTGAAATATCATGACAGCTGCTATAGGCTGTAATATGTTCCATATTGTCTGATATATTCTAAATGTCTGTGTAATACATTTCATGAAATACATGGCAAATGAAAAAATGAACAAAATTTTTCCCTTTGCTTAAGCTGAATGCCTATAATAAATAAATATACCGGCCGATTCATGACACAAATAAAGAAAAAAAAAACCCTTCTTATTCCTAACACCTTTTATATTCTCATTCATTGACATTTGGGTAAACACGCTTTTATTTATAGCAAACACGAATTTCACAGAAACCATGACTCTACCTCGGTACACCAATTCTTCAATCACGGGTTTGAAATGATCAAATGCAGAGTATACATAATACCCCATGATTTGCATAACCCAACAAAAACAGAAAATAGAATGAAACTAGACAATCAGTCACACTTGCAGAAGCCACTTTACAAATATTTCACTGAAGCCATAAGTCTGTTTGATGAAAATCATCCTTCACACAGATGCCACAAAAGAGCATCCCCCACCCAAAAGCCCAACTCATTGTTACCAATTGCCTGACATATTGTTGTGCTGAAGGGCTTAGAATATTGTGTTCCATTCCAATGCAAAAATAGAAAACCATAGGATCAAGAGACGGAAAAGATTTATTAGCTCCCCTTTCTTCTCTTTCCTCACAACCCAATCAGGATGATTTCCCATTGTATAAGATGCTGAAAAAAAATTCCCTGTGTCCTTATGCTTGTGGTGCTATACAATGAGAGGGGAGAGGGGAGGACCAACTCAAGGATTGGAGAAGGCATTGTCAGAGGAAGGCCTAATCAAAGTTTATAATTATCTGAAGCAGGGGATGCAGGGGGAATCAGCCAGCCCCTTTTCAGTGGTCTGTGGGGATAGGACAAGGGGCAATGGCTGCAAGTTGGAGCATAGGAAGTTCCGCACCAACATGCGGAAGAACTTTTTCACAGTGAGGGTGACTGAGCACTGGAATAGGCTGCCCAGGGGGGTGGTGGAGTCTCCTTCACTGGAGATATTCAAGACCCGCCTGGACGCCTATCTGAGCAATATGAGCTAGGGAGCCTGCTTTGGCAGGGGGGTTGGACCCGATGATCTCTCGAGGTCCCTTCCAACCCCTACAATTCTGTGATTCTGTGATTCTGTGATCTACCAGTGACGGGAGAAGGAGTCTGGAGCTTAGATTGCCACAGAGGAGGTACAGGCTAGACATTAGGAAAACATAAAAGGGGAAGGTTATTGAACCTCTCAGGCAGACTGCCTGGGGTTTTGGGCACCCTTTTGTGAGAGGTTGCACGGGTCAGGTAGAGAAACACAAGTCAGAGGAACTGATACAGGGGGATGGGTTGTGATATCACTGAAGTCTCTTCTTCCTCTCACCCACTCAGTGATTAGGTGATTATCAAAATTCAATACTTGTTACATCAGGAGAGTATCTTAGGCAGTTTGATATGCAGAGAGACATTTTCATAGCTGTGGGTTTAGGGTAAGCATGTTATCAGCTCTGCTGCAGCCAGACGTGATGCAGAAAAGCTGCTGGACATGAAAGGAAATAACCACTCCAACCAAGAGGAAAGATAATTTAAAGGCTTATGCATTTGGCCAAAATTTAGGTGATCTTGGCCCACTTCACCCATTTGTTCACTGCTTCCTCACTTACTTGATCTTCAAAACCCAGTGTTCCACTACCCCCAGCATCTACCTACCTTGACTATCAGCACAGCAATTCTTCCTGACATGCAGAAACAGGCACAACAAGGCTCTGTATCTGACTGGCTGTTCTCACTCCCCACTGCAACACGGTTGTCCATTTGACTGTTCCCCTAGTCCAGCTTTCTCCCAGCCCCCAGACTTCCCGGATGTTTTTAAAACATGTCTGTTGTTAGGTTAAAAATCTGCTACTCGTGTGACTACTGATCAGTAGTTAAACCCACATGCATGCTCCTTAGCAAATATGCCTTTCTTGATGCTGCAAATGGACCATGGGATGCTGCTGCTCCTGTCACACTGTTGGTACCTACATCTCTGCAACCAGAGTTTGAAAGAGTGACCCATAATGTCTTTATGCCTCAGTTTCCCTATGCATGCCAGGAAGAAAGAATGCCTATGATTCACGTGGTGAGGCAAAACTGTAGGATCATTTATTATTTCATTGTCCATCTGTCCAAGACTGAACCACCATCAGTTAGCCACTTTGATGCAAAGTACTCTAAATGTTTGAAAAAGACCAGAATCCTAGGTTGGGGTTTTTTTTGCCATGCAGTCAAAATCCAATACTGAATTTTGTCCAGATTTAACACACTTTTATGTGCTTATGAAAAGTAACACAGCTTATGCACATGTTTAAGTGCTTTGCAAGATAGAGATGAGTTTATGTACATGTGGTGATACTTTGGTGATAGCCCTTCCCTGTATATGTTATGACAGAATAGTCAGGGTTAAGCAACTTTGAACCAATTCACATTTTAGGGGCTGGGATATACTTATCTGCCCAGTGAGTCATGATTTCCTTGCTGTTAGCTATTAATAACCCTTGGAGGAACTTTTCAAGCTGATAACCATTTCCTATCATTTTTGGCGTTTTGTTTTTATTTTATTTTCCCATTTCTCCCAGTCCCCCAAAGGCAGACAGATTCCCAGAACCCTCATGGAGTAAAGAGATCTCTTCCTGCCCTTCCCGTCCTCCTCCTTCCTCCACCCTTTCCAGGCCAATAAAAAGGTTTTTAGTTATTGAGATTGTCTGTTTTTTGGGGTTTTTTTTGGTTCTCTTCTGTTTTGTTATTTTTAGTGTAGTCATTTGCTTCGTACTTTCTCATTTTCTGGCCCAGACCTTCATCTTCTTCTGTAGAGTGGATGTAACATGAACCAATGAACTTTAAACATTTAGGGCCAGCAATAGCCCTTAAAGAAATAAATATCTAATAAAGCAATATATATTTAACACCCCTCCCCCAGGGTTAGAGTTCAAAGACTGGCCAATGAAAAAGCTGCCCCTCAAGTGCTGATGTTGATCTTGTGATGCCCTCCTTTTTCTGTCAGAAAGGGAGTATATGCAGAGATTGGAAAGAACAGTCTATCAAAAAGATGGAATGGAGAGGGATTTCACTTGGCGATTCCACTTCTAAACTAAGCATAAAAGACAGGGACTAGAGGAATCCTCAGTACACTTTGTTCCTGCTCAGGAGAAGCTTGCTTCCTGGAGCTAACCCTCTTTCTTACAAAGGCGAATTTGAGCTTGTGGACATGTTCAGTGTAAGGAGAAATCTCCACTATTTCACGCAGCCTTTGAGAAAACCAGTGATGTCTCTTTTGTCTAGAGGAAAAGTGGAAAACATGTTAGCACAGATGCCCCCTGAAAGATGAAAATAGGGGGGAGAAGATCTAGAGGGATTATCAGGATTGCACTTTAAACACATTCCACCTCAACAGACGTACAAGAGAGAATGGCAGGGAAAAAAAAAAGGCAGGGAAAGCCCAAGATGAAATCACTTCCAGATGCAGCCCTTGTCCTGATGCAGCCAGATCCCCGCTGCCTCTCCGACGGAACATCTCAGCTTCTCAGAGCTCATTAGGACCTAAAAAAGGGTCATGGACAATAACCATGTGCCTTAAATCTTGTCCATCTTACAGGCATCTTGTCTCAAACAATCAACGGCAGCCTATGCTGGCACAGCCCGTAATCACCCGGCTGTGCTTCCAGCTGGTTTGCAGGCACATGGCAGGTTAAATAATAAATAAATCAGATTAGGCTGAAATCTGTTAAGCAAGAGTGGTCCTGGCATTCAAAGCCATTTCTTCAAAGTACTGCACATCAGTGCTCAGGTTTTATTTTCCAAAGCCTGTTATCATGGGTATAGCTACATGGTACTTTGCAGACAGACACAAGATCGTTTTGGCTGAGATTTGAGTTGGATCCATGGACTGGCTTTAGACCAGAAGCAGTAGAACCTCCTGAGAAGGCAGGTATATGAGCTCTGGTTGACTTGTGGCTGATCCAAGGCCCAAATAGAGCAACCTATGCTGTGCAGAAGGAATTTTCCTTGCATGACCTGGGGAAATACTTGTGCTCACTTGCAAACCTCACAGCCTCCATCCAAGCAATTGTTACCACTTCTAACCGCTCCATGGACTATCCTGTCAGCTGCAAAAGTGTTTCAGCAGGACCTCGAGGTCTGTGCATGAAAAATACAGGTTATTTCTTTGTTTAGGTCAGACTCACTGCAATTTATACATAATGAGAAGGAAGGTAAGATAAACCAGACCTTTTTTTTAAAAACAATGTCTATTTCTCTGAGATCTGGGGATCTCAGCAGGTGAACAGGAAGCTTTGTCTGCATCCCAGTGGAGATGACTCTGCTCCCCACTCTTTGACATGGCCTTGCCTGTCCCGGATCAAATGCCTCACCCTGGAGAAGACCCCCCAAACCACCTCTCACTGCAACACTTCCTCAAGAAGTCTCTGCCCATGGTATCTTACGTTTGCATCTTCCTCCGAAGCGAGGCAGGAGTCTGCGGTGTCCCAGGTGGGCACATCAGTGAACAGTAAATGATGGGGCAAACTCTATTGTCAGTGGATCTTTGTGAGAAAAGCTGTACAAAAAAGCTCCTGTGGGAATCCAGGGGTTAAATTAACGGCAAAGGCAGCATTTCATTTCTGGAAACCCTTAGGGAAGTTTAAGTAATAGAAAATGCTCTTTTACCCTGCTTTTACGTAGTTTTCACCATAATGACATCTACAAGTCCCAGACCTTGACTTCTTGTGCCCAATGCTATATCAAAGCAGCTGAGAAAGGTGGCCCCTGGCCATAGAGCATACAGTGCCATACCACCAGGCAGAAGGGACAAGCAACACTGAAGTGAAAGGGGTCATGGGCAACCCACCTGCCACCTTGATCCCGCTACCCTACCAAACCTGATTGGAGAAATTTAGAAAGGGAACCTGATAGTGAAGGTTGAATGCATCTTTACTGACACAGTCTGTGAAGGCCTGTCTCTGTAGCAGTCAAGATGCTATTGGTCTTAGCCCATCTCTCTCATTTTCCTCATGGTTTTTCCATACAGCCTCTCACTAAAAATTACTCATCCTCAGCAAGGCTAAATGACACTGTTATAAAGCAATGATTTTTCAATGCCCAGGATGCAAGCAGCTTCCAAGCAATTCAGTTTCTTCCCCCATACCCCCCAGATGCCTCTCTGCTTTGGGAGAAGAAATCAAAATATGCAGTGTGCTTTCTCCAGGGAAAATACATATATCATAGCTAGTGAGTTGCTTATAGAAGCACTTTTCCACCTTTTCAGGCTGTGTTTTGCCTCCTGGAGTTGAGGGATCTTCTTTCCCTCTTCATAGTACCTCACTATCAAGGCACATTGCTTTAGTTATGAATTGTTCTTCCCAGTGGGATAAATATCCCCTTAAAATTATTTTCAGATGGAAATAATGGGATCTCTCTCACTCTCCCTTCTCCCTCCCTCCACCATCATCCCTGAGGAACATTCACCATAGGCTGCATCTAGAGATGGTGCAAATTTGTCATGTTTTTATCTTGTTGGAAATCTGTCAGAAATCCCAACTCTCAGACATTATTTTTTTTTTCCTATAAAAAAGCTCCACACATTCTTCCTTCAAAAAAATAAACAAACAAAATTGTTTCCTTGGCAGAGGGAGGATCAGAGCTCAGCTGCTTTGAGATCTCTCTTCCTCTGTGCCAGGGTGGTTGTAGTCTTCTCCCTTTCTTCCCCAACAAGTGTGGAAAAGTTTTGCTGTCAGCAGGGGTGTGCTCAACAGCACAAGGCCATCCTGACGTCACTGGTACTTGGCAGCTGGGGAGCTGGTGCCTTACTTGGTCTTGCCGTTCTGATAACTACTGACAATTTGGGATCCCGCCCTTCCTTCTTATCATCGGCCGATTCTGTGCTTATCTTGCTGCGTTTGGGATGGCTTCTTAAACTATCTTTATCAATGACAGATCTAGCAGGGATTGATGGAGATGTTTTGTGGGCTTGGCAGTGAGAACTGGGGTGGTGCTAAATTTCCTCTCACTCAGCTGACCCCAAAAAATAAGACTGGTGAAGCATGCACTCACAAATCCCTTAATTAGCCAATGCTGACATATCACATTGCAAGTGTTAAGAAGATGTTAAATAGGGTTGTTTTTCATCCACTGAAGCAAAAGAGAGAATGCTCGAATTTTCAATTTACCCTGGCTCTTAGACATTAGGTTAAATTACCAGAGATATGTGAAAACATGCATCCAGCCATATAACCTTCTCTGTTTATCTTTATAGATTGTTTAAAATCTGTGACATAATCCTATATTGCTCTAATTTCCATTTTTTTCCCTAAGTCCTTGAAGTAAACGGACTAACTTTGGACTGCATTTAGCTAGAGGCTATACTTGCAAGAAGCCAGATTTGCTGTCCAAACAACTGGGCCAAAGATTAAGGACAGACAACTTAGCAACGTCATATCAGATCTGTTCTTTCTCATTTCCCACTTCATCCTCTTCCCTGATCTCCCAACCCAAGATGAAAATCAGCCTCTAATCCTGACTTCTTGTAGGCAAGAACAGGATGGATTCCTTTCTTGACAGCAGACCGCTTTTGTGCATCAGCCAGCAGGAGTGGTATATGATACATCTCCCTTGCATAATCTGTCTCTCTTCTCTGCAGTTTTCTTCAGCTCTTTGTCTCTGCCAGCTTTTGGAAGCTCTCAAGAAGGGAGGTGGTGAGACTCTTTAGGAGGAGGAGTACTTCCCTATGGCATCATTGTTGTGTCATACTAAGAAACAGCATACTACCCCATGGGTATCCCCAGAATTAATGCCAGGAGTTAGAGCCCACTTTGTGCCTCTTTCCCTGCTAAGTGCTCTGCTTTTGTTTTGACCAGGGTCCTACATTCACAACAGAGAGAGCTCTCACTAAGCCTGGTTGAAATGGGAATGAGGAGAGTTTTCAATTAACTTCCTTGCTCCAAGAGCTTCAGGACAAAATTCAGAGTTCTGTTGGGAAGGTGGATCCAATGGCTTGTGCATTGTGCTTTCTCCCTCCCGGCATGAAGCAAACCCCTGCACCTCAGCATAGCGTGTGTAGCAAGAAATCTTAAGGAGTTTCATGTCAGAATCCCTCAACCAGAGACAATTAAAATCCCAAGTCATCTCCATGGCCAGAGAGCATTTCCAGGATGCAGAAGCAGTGGCTGGCTCTATACAAGCTTTGTATTTCTCAGGCAACTTGGAACATCGCAATAGCTGCCTGAAAGAAACGAACCCCTACTTTTCCAGTTTAAAAAAAAATTCTTCTTTTAAAGAGAAAATAATATTTGGAGATTTTGCCAATGACAAAACATTTTTCAGTGTCCCTTTGCAGTTTCCCAGCGCACTATTGAATAGCATGCCATTGTTTAGGGCTGGTTAGTGAAGAAAATAAATAAATATTCACCACCACAACAAGCATGTATCTCCCCCTCCATGCTGCCCCAGTGACCCACTGCTGAGAACAAAACCTGCCTTGTTCTGTGCCATCTGACCGATGCTCTTCTTTCGCCTCCATCTCTCCTGAATGCATGTGTAACACGGCTCTCTTTGAAAGCCCATCAGCCTAAGCAAGATTAATGTTTGCATGGGGGTGCAAAAGCTGGCTTGGAACAATATCAGCTTTGAGAACCCTGCCTTGTCTCCACTCTGGAGATGGGTGCAGGAGCCATTTGGTACATTATTCCTTTATTTATTTATTTTTATTTGAATGTCTTGGTTCTTCTGAAGCAAGTGTTGGCTGCAGGCCCACAGCCAGATGGAACTGAACTGCTTTCTAAGAAAAACACGAACAAGGGAATTGCATTTTGATGTTGTAATTTCTTCATAGGGGTATTTATTTCCAGTGCTCTTTTTTTCCCCCCTCTCACTCCTCCCCCACCTCTGGAATTTGGTGTACAAAAGTCAAAGAAGCTATCAAACTTCTGTTGTTGTTGCTGGTTCAGTTTGCATCTGGTTTTAATACTGAAATATCTGGGGCAGACTGCTCCAGAAAGGGAAATCCACAGATTGGGCAGTGCAAGCAGTGGCAGATTGCATCATGGTATTCTGGTCCAGTGAGGAAGAGGAGAAATACATCTTTTGAGTGGATCTGCTCTTGTCACAGTCCTTTCACATCTGGTGAGTTTACAAACAAGCTCTGGGTGCACTGCGAGGGACTAGTCCGGATCCATTAGCTTCTTTCATCCATCTAAACTAAGAAAGAGCCATCAAGTGGTAACTTTATGTCATTACGGTGTGGCCTAAATTAGAAGTGGATGTCAAAGACTCTGTATGGAGTTTTTACGTCCTAAAGAACCAATTCCAGTTTAATACAGGGACCAGCTCCATTCAAGCCAACAGTACTAGCTTGAATTACTACCTCTAAAAATTTCACCGAATATATCTGTTCTTCTTGGCCACTAAACATATTTCAAAAGCAAACTAGCTGTGTTTTCTGAGAGTCAACTGACCCTCTTTCTGCTTGAAAAAAAAAATCTCAGAACATTCCCATAAGCCTGCTACTCAGTTTCCTCAGCATAAAAGCTGGCCGAGGAAGGATGCAGTTGTTTTAGTATTTTGCCCTTACAGAGCATGAAAACAGAATTATTTTGCTCATAATCAGCTTGAAGACATGTCTTCATTCAAACAACTACAGAAAAAAAACCCATGGAGATCAAATTCCTGTTTCTGCAACTTTTTTGCAATAAATTATGATTAGGAAACACACACTTTTCATTCTTTGGTACTGCTTGAAAGACGGATTATTGGTAAAGTAAAACACAATGCCATGAAGATGTACTTTATCAAAACTTGCTGCATGAGCAGGCATTTCTTCTGTATTTCTTTGTGTGTCCTGACTTTGTAGGACCAATAAATCTCTGGCATTAAAAAAAAAAAAAAAAAAAAATCATTCTCACTCATCTTTGCATCTCTCTGGATAGTGGGGAGGAAAGATCAAACAAGCATTATGGGTTGATTTATCTGATTTCCATCATGCTCAACAGAGAATGAGGAGGAACAACTTTGCCCCTGAAAGCAATACACTGTATTTATGACCACTACAAAGTGCTTTCTAACTGTCTCAGGGAGGAGGAAGAGAGGCATCATGGAGCAGGGAATTTCTGTGAGGAAAGATTAAACAAACTTAGCTTGATAGTTTTCAGCAGTTCTTTCTGGAACTGAGATGGTCAAAGGCACTAGTTGAGCTGAAGAAGTAAGGGATCACCCCAGCTTACAAAATATTACAAGTAGAATCAATACGTTGTCTTTACAAGAAGCAACACTCATGCTCGCAATATCATGCTCACACAGATTAGCTGGCTGATTTCTACTTACCCAGAGATTGTGCAAGAACGAGTTGATGGTGTTCCCTGCACAGCTTTAGATGCACCGACCTTAACCACTCAACCCCTATTGATTCTGAGAGAGCTCAGAGGCTGCAGCACACCCACCCTTACAGGTTGCTGCAGGCCCAGCCAGGCTGCTCTCCCGCAAGCTACAGCTTCTCCTTCCTATGTTGCAGGAATAAAAGTACAAGAGATGATTTTATGATTTATTTTGGGTTTGTTTCAGGCATGAGGTATGTGCCGTTGCAAAGTGCATGACCCCGAGGAATGCTCCCTGTCACTACTGCCAACTTCTATGCCAGAGAGTGACAACGCAGTCTGTAAACACGTTGGAGGGTAGATGCCATGTCAGAAGAGAATTGGAGGCATTCATTTTGTAAAGGTTCTTAATTTTCAAAGGTCACTTTTTGCATACCATTTCTTTCTAATCTCTTGGTTGCTGGTTTAGAAACAGACAAGTGCCAGGAAAGAACAAGGAGACAGAGCAGTTTGAAGGTAAAAGGGCAGAATGATCTCATGAACCTGGAGCTGATAATGGTCTCTGGTGCTGAGCAGTTAATCTGGGGGTTGGGGTTCATCCAAGTGGTTTCTGTCGATTGGAGAGACACACAGTATGTTTGTGTACCATCTGAGCACTCTATCGATTTAGGGCGAATGTAGCTGAGGAGGCAGTTTCTCACAGATTGCTTTGAATGTAACATTTGTGACTCTTTCCATGTTTGGCCAAATGACATTATTACATGTTCCCAAGCTCCTCAAAGCCTTTACTCTTCTAATGTAAGAGCAATCTGGAAAGCCTCCATAATGCTGCCTTATAATCCACCCCTAATTGAACCTAGAGGAGCTATTTTTCAAGGATAATGACTTCCTGCAATTGGTCTCTCTGCTGAGACTATCAGAAAGTGAATAAAACAATACTAATTACAATGGTCATTTTTGTAACATTGATATCTTCCCTACAGTCTTTTAGCCTCCATCCATTTAAGAGAAGAGAGTGAAGAAATGGGATTATTATACAATGAGAGGGAGATAGAAAGAGATGTGTGTGTGGAATAGCAGCAGAGTCACCTGTGCATGTACTGTTCTCAGAAACAAACAAAAAAATACACATCAGCAAAAACATCTAAAATACTTTCTCAGTAATATTTCGTCTAGCTCTTAAAAAAAGATTTAAAAGGGTTTGTTGGGTAATGTGTTTCCTTTTTTTCCCCCCTATATCAGATCTGTGTGAAATTCAGGACAGAAAAGTAACCTTTCTTTGACATATTCTTCAGGGATGTAAAAGCAGTCATAGGATCAATGATGCTCCTTCTCCAAAAGAGAGCTTGTTTGTTCCCAGGTCCCTAATTTACTGAAAATAATTCACTAAAATGAAAACCAGAAGCATAAAGCATACCACGTTGCTAAAAATCAAGCCTCCTTAGCACCGGGCTTAAATTTCTCTCTCCGAGAAGGAATGAAAAGCAGATTTCAGCAGAGTCTTTTTGTGCATAAAGATAAAAGTTTGGAAAGTGTGTTTGTCAGGGGATGTTGCCAGCAGCAAGCATTTAGGACACTAATGATCTGGTATAGGTACATCCTGGTGTCTTAGTTTATGCTTGTAGCATCAAGAAAAAAATAGCACTATAAACAATGTAATCTGTATGTAATATTAATAAATGCCTTACACATTTTGTGCCAAAGAGATTGCATGTAATTACAAAAAGAAGTAGTAGGATCTGCATATAATCTAAAGGCCTATGAAAACAGTAATGGACATTGGATTAACTATCTCTGTCTTCCCATGGTGGAGCTTCACTTCTGCATGAGAGAGAAAATGTGGAGCCACCAGATTAGAGGCCGTTTCTCATGAAGATGCAAAGTCTAATTTTTTTCTGAGGTTGGAGGAATTTTTCACCACTTTCTGAGAACTTCAGGGCATGTTGGCCTGTCTGCAAATTCCCCAACCAGCTCTGCAGTGAACAAAAATGATAAGGGAAATGTAAATACTTCTCTTGCCCTTAGAGGAAATTTAATTTCAGAATGTCTTAAATACTTAAAACATGAACTTCCCAAGGCATTACAATGTACCAAGGGCTCCACTGTGGATTAGACAGACTATAATAGTCCTTCCAAGTCTTATTTTCCACAATTGTTTTACATCTTTGTAGGAATCTCTACCACTGAGGTTTGGGACAGTTCCTGTTCTTTCTCTTCTTGAATCTGTAACCACAAGATGCCATATTCATTCCTTTCCTGTGATCTGTCTGTACATCACATTCAGGAAACAGCTTCCAGTATCCTGGTGTGACAGAGATAAGCAAGGTGTGAATGTACAGACCACACTTCCTTGCATTTCCCATGTCTTTCTGGCAAGAAGAAAGCTCCTCAAATTCAAGTCTCTGTTCTGATTTATTGCCCTTAAGAGGAGAAGTGGCTAAAGACCTATGGCTGAAAATTACTCTGCTGAATTGCCTGTAGTAGCTCTGTTTTCACAAGCTACCTCAGCCTACAGATAAAGGTTTTTCACACTTGCACAGCATTTTGTGAGCCAGTTTAGAAGGAGATGAATCCAACCTTGCACTTGAATATGTCATTTCCCACCTATGGCAGAAGAAGCTAGGGGCAGCGTAGGCTGGAGGGATGAGATGCAGCAGGAAAAGTTGGAGAACAGGCAGGAGAAGCCCAGAAACCACAGGAAGAATAATCTCTGCCATCTGGAGAAGAACCCCAGAAACAGCCACCCTTGGGGGCATGTCACCATGTTGTAATTTCATTTTCCCTGTAAGGTAGCACAAGTTACTTCTGTAGCTTTTTATGGATGACAATGTCCTTTCAATCACGGTGGATACTGAAGTTGACTCTTCTCAAGCTTATTGTAACATAGAGGGTCTCTCACATAAATTCTTCCAGCTTTATTACGCCTTAGATGTAATTGGTAATCAAAAAAAAAAAAAAAATTTGCACATTTCCTTAAAATAAACCAAAACCACTTTAATTGTTAAAGTCAGGGAGTATGTGGTGTTACCCTATTCAGAAAGAGGTTTCACATGCTGGCTTTCCAAAGACACAGAGGGAAAATGCCAAACTAGAACTCTCAAAAATACCACTCACCCTGATAAGAGTGAGGGATACATATACTGAATGTGAAAGTCAGGGTTATAAACTGCTGCCATTCCTTCATGGCTATTTGCAGTATTGAGTCCTAGTTTAAAAAAAAAAAAAAGTCATTTCCTGGAAACAATTAATTAAGAGAGAAACACATGTAAGAGAACCCCAGAGAATATATTTCAGTTCTCACAGTCACAGAGAAACTTTTGCAAGTGTGTGGCAACTTAATGATTCAAAACTCAGATTGGACACTAAAAAAATCATTATTATCTTTAAGATGTGAATTTCATACAAAGTCATGATTTTGGGGTGATGCTACATGTTGTTTGGGGCTGTCAGAGATTTATTCTCCATGGAATGTGTTGTTTTGAGACAGAGAAGAAAAACTTCTATGTTTCTATCTAAAGCAGACGACACAATAGCCAGAAAATGAACCTGACCTGTAAATCAGGAATTTAAATGTAGCACATAAAGTGTCCTAGTTTAAACTCCTACAACAGGTAAAATATACAAGAGAAAATCAGTTTTGTTAAAAGCCAGTAGAAATGCAATAGGTGCTTTAAATTGCTTCCTTATTGCTCTTTCAGAATTGTTACTAAAACAGGAAAGGATTTTTCAGTGCAAGATGTTCATCCAGAATGTCTTTTTTAATCTCAACCAGAAAGAAATACTCAGAGCTCTCAGCTCCAACCAAGCTCACCCATATGCTTATTTCCATTTCAGTGCTCTTCATGGAAATATCTTTTGCTCCCAGCACCAGAGCCACCAATAAAATCAAGAGCAATCCAACTTCACTCTCAGTAGGGGGAAAAAAATAGTTGGGAATTATTTTATTTGGTACAAATGTCCTCTGGATTCTAGTGTCAGGTCCAAGCTCTAGAACCACCTGTACAATAATAAAATGATAGAGAAAAATTAAAATGAGAGATCTTTGTTGCTATGGACCAGTACCACTCTTACAGATGTGAGTTGTCCAAGAGTACAGCTACCAGGAGAAAAGACATGAAAGCCACCATGAAGCTGTTAAATCTGATCAAACGGCTCACCTTCAACTTCCAGGTATCATACTCTCATTTCACATCAGTTGTCTTTTGAGAGTAAACTTCTGGAACTGATTTGAGTTAATTTAAGAAAAGTTTAGATCCAGGCTCATGGTTCTGGCAGAACCTGTTGCACTTCTAAATGTTTTCTCCAAGAACACTAAAGAAGACAAATCTATCACTTACCATGTTGGATCATTTCAGGGCTACAAGAAGATTCAGAACCAGGGTTTGCAGTTTCTGCCTTGTCTGTCAGTTCCATACAACTCTCACATCAATGCATTTGCTTTGTTTCCCTGAGGGTGAAGTGCTGGGCATTTAGTACTGCAATTACTGACACTTCCTAACCACATATTGCATGAAAATGCAACATCGGGAGCTACTGCCCAGAGGCAGTCAGGCCATTTTGACAAGCATAAATTCACATCAGACAGAAAGATATTTGAAGGCGGCAGATATTTGCCAGCTTTTCCCTGTTCCCTACCCTTTTTGACCAGCTGTGCTACTGATGCACCCCCCCTGGAGCTGTCCACAGCTGCATTTCCCACACAGCCTTTACCTGAGTGATATTTATGATACGCCTTGGGACCACGGCTTACCAGGGGGAGTGATTTGGCTGACTGTGTATGGTAGGTCTGTAGACCATGACAGGTGCATTGAACACAAGGTGGCTTTCTTACTAGACCTGATTTACTACTAAGATTTTGTTCATGACTGTTTAACAAATTAATTTGAAGGCCTTTTTTTTGTCGCTGTTGCACAAGTACAGCCTTGCGGGCAGGGAAACTGGTGACTGAACCCTTTCTGAGGGGACCGTTTCTTGTTACATGTGGGCAAAGCTGATATCGTGGGCCTGTGCTCTCGGGAGATTTATGGTTTGCAAATATTCAAAGACACCCTTCTGTCTGGGCTGCATTTCTGCTGTTTCTGACACATATTCATAGGTCAAAAATCATCTAGATGTCTCTGGATACTTCCCAGACTTCAAGCCTGCCTTGAAAATGGCACACTACAAATAGCCTTACAGACAGAGAAAAACAAGGACCGGCACACCTGCCTCCAGACACATAGCAGTCATCCAAAACACTCCCTGAAATGTGCAATATACAGTCAAACTTCAGACACTATCAGATTGGCAGTGAAGAGAATATTCCCAATAACCCCACTGCCAGGCCCAAAACATTTAGCAAACAAGGCTACTCCTCCAGAGACAGCGATCACAGATGTAAATGAGCCTCCTGAAGAACATATGTAAAATGCACTACAATATAAAAAGAAAACCCCTATTAACAGCACACTTAGCGATCACATTTCACACTAGATTGGAACCTGTCCAGAACATCCTGCAACTACAGCAGATGATCATTTGAGAGAAATTGTCCTCAAAGTTTCCCTTTGAACTACCCAAATTGCCCTTGTCTCACCAAATACTTTATTAGAAGCAATATTTCTCATGGCAAACACATCCCAAGCAGAATGAGGCCATGCCAAAGCAACAGATTTAAAACTTGCTGACACATGTACATACCCCATAGAATAAGAGCTCCATTCCCATCCAAAAGAAACCATCAAAGCTTTGCATCTTACATGCACTCATTCCAGAACGTGATCTATTCTATCCAAAGCACCAAATGCCCTCATGGAAAGTATGTGGGTGAAACCCATCAACCACTGTGCACCACAACATTTTGACACAGACGCTCTGCAAAAGGCAGAAACAGCCAGTGGGAGAACATTTCTCATAATATAACACTCTCTGTTTGACTCCTCAGTCTTGATCTTCAAAGGCATTCCACAAAACATCTTCAAAAGATGTCAAATTCCTAACCCTACTTCATCCTAAAAATCACAGCACAAGAGAGGTGCTGGGTTTATGTCACAACTTTCCCCACCCTATAGCCAATGCACTTGCCATCTGTCTCTGTGACACAGAAATTCCTGAACTTACCATTCTGTTAACATACCTGTCATTTCCAAATACCTTTTTCTTGCTGGATATCAACCTGATTAACACAATTTGGTTCAATCTGCAAAGCAAGTGTCCCCGATCTTTATTAGGTAGAATACTGCTTCTTTAGTGGCTGTGGGATTAGTCCCACTACCCATACAAACAAAAAGCAGCTCAAGTCAGTCTGTTTCTCCACAAACAAGTGTATTGCAGGCAGCTCATATTTTCACAGAGAGGTTGGTTCAATCCTTCATATCCTTCATGGGTCTGTTCGCAAGAATGCCACTTTCACCAGACATGCTCCTCTCCAGTGGCCAAACATGACCCACAAGAATGGTCAAGGAGGTATTCTTGCTGCTAGAAACTGAAGTCCAGACTTGAAGGAGGAAAGAAGCAAGAACAAGTGCATTATCAAACCTATCATGAAATAACACTGCTTGCCTATCACAAGTGTTGGTCAGTGATGAAGTAGCTTTCATTTTGTCGCTGTTTCCAGCCCCTGTTAGCAGGCATCAGCTCAAACTTACCACAGTTTAAATAGGATAAAAGAGGGGAATGTAACCAACCACAGTGACACTGATCCATTTATCAACACCTAGAAAGAGCAAAGGCGGCCAACAGCAACTCTTCTCAGCTGCAACTTGGCTGGACTAATGGGTGATTACCCTTCATAGATTGAAAGACTCAATATGACTAGACATACTGTAAAAAGATGGTTTTAATTTACATTATTTAGTCATGTAATCAGAGAGCAGTCTGCATGTGTGTGGGAATTATTATGAGATAATTCTTGGAAGCTTGCTAATCATGTCATTGCTTTTCAGAAATTGGCTTATGCTCTAAATTCTCCTGGAATTTATTAAGACAGACACTTTGATGCTTCAGGTTCCTCCACTCTAAGACAGACATAGAAATTGATACTCGAGAGAATTCTGACAGCTATCCCTCTCGATAGCTTTGCCTTAAGAGTGACAGGATGATTCAAGGGATGAACCTCACTGCACAACACTAACTGTAGACAAGAAGTTTTTTTCCAGCCCATCATACATGTTATATATGCTGCAGCATGGGGCTGTGGCTCCCTTACAATTTTTCTAAAGCTTACAAAATGTAGAGTCTAGAGTTATAGACTGTAAAAGCTTTTCTACTGTGTGAGCTGTCTAGGACCATGGAATGTTTCTTAATATGAAATATTGGGCAATTTCAACTCCCTGTGAATGTCACAGATGCAATGCCCTCCCTAGGATACCTGAACCATTGGCTATATCAGACGCTTCATAAGCCAACATCATGGGTGGCTGCTAAAGAGGACAATCCCTTGCCAAAACCAGAACCTTGACACGTTTGATTAGTCTGTGATCTGTCCAGTCATATATCCTCAAAAATGTTCCCTAGAGTATCCAGGAATAGTTTTGAATCTACATATTTATAGAGGTGGCAAGGTAAACTCCTCCTCTTTGCTGTGGCATCACACATCTCCATTCTATGCGGATAAGGTGCATTGTTCCAATTTTAAAATAAAATGAGAAAGAAGAGACCGTTTGCCCCAGGGAATCCAAAATTTCCAGCTAAACATAATTTGTCCCCTTGAGATGAAGAACTCAGTGGGTTTTTTTTTCTCCAGGCTTGGCAAGATGACAGAAAGACTCCCACATTCAGCAGAGCAGAACGAACACTTTATTCTTCATCCATTGCCTATAATAAAGACAACCATTCAAGAAGAGCTGCCTGCATATAGAGAGGGATTTTTATGGACTCAAGATCTCTGCTTCTAGCAGGTGCAGCACAGGCTGCTAGGAAAGGTAGGAAGGGTTAAAGCAGTGCTTGGGTCTGGAAGATGTACAGGAATTCGAGAAGACACAGGAATTTGCTGGAGTGCATCAATTTAATAACTTAAATTATCCCATTCTACCTAGAGATGAGAGGGCCTGAACTATTCACGAAGGAAGGGCCAAGTTACCCAAGGCTTAAGGGGAAAAAAGGTGCCTTAGAGAATCGTAGCTGATCTGGGGAAGCAAACTGAGCTTTTCCTGCCCCCCAATTCATTCTTGGGAGAGAAACATCTCAAAAATCTGCCTGGAAACAAAACTTTTCCTCCCTCTGCTGCAAGAGGGAAGAGAGAAGGGGGGGAAATTTTCCACCCCATCCCTTCCTTTTCCTCTTCAGGTTCATGTGACTTCAGTTTCACCTAGCCCAAAGGCAGAGGCAGTGCAGAAATAAAGATATCTTTTTTTTTTTCCTGCTTTCTGCACACAGCAACATGTGACCAATGTTGTAGAGAGAAGCCCAGTGAGGCTATTACAAGAGCCCAAAAGACAACAAGATCTTCATAGTATGATTAGCTATCATTTAGAAATTTTCTCCTGGGAGCAGAAAAAAAAAATCAACGAGTCCTTACTTGAAAGAGTCACGAAAAGACAAAGGGACAGATCAGCTGAATTATATCTGGGGTTTGCTAATTACCTCCAAAGCTTTTAGGGTTAAAAGAAGTCTAGAGGCCTTTGCATCCAGCCTGTCTCTAAACTCATGCTCAGCTAATCCATGTCAGCTGCATCTTCCCTTGCCAATACAGAGGTGAGTGTGAGGAATTTCTGTGTGTTACTTATTTAGCTATTACCTTTTATGGGTCTCTCTGTCTCCCACTGATTTTTTCTGGCTGCAGACGGGTTGGCAAGAGGAAAACCTCAAACAGTTCTCTTCTGAAAGCTTTAAAACTTAGGCAGAAGGAAAGAACAGTCTGACAAAAGAAGCTGACACCTGTGAAGTCTGTGCTTGGACTTGGGATGCTACTTTTAGGGCTGCAGCTAACACAGGGTACTGTCTCTGTTTAAAGCAGTGCCTGCTTATCTCATTGGAATTTGGGAATTCACTGATTTTTTTTTTTTTAAATGTGATTTTTAATGCGATTTTCAGGCCTCACTTGCATGTTTGCTATAAGGCTTATCTGAAAACATTAAAAATAAACTAAAAAAGAAAAATCATCACTTTTTCAGATAGGGTTCAAATCCATAGGTGGAAACGGGCTCTGCTCTTATAGAGACTCTAGAATAGCTATGAATGAGGGAGAAAGAGGTTCCCACTTCACAATGAGCAGTGAACCTCCAGTGAGAGGTAGGGAGTGAGGTGGACAATGACCCAGGCAAGGAAAGGGCTGCAGAGGTAAGGCAGGAGCTGGGAGAATAGGGCTGAAGTGAACATGCTGATGGGGAACTGACTGAGATCCAGTTACCCAGCACAGGGCAAGGAGAGTCCACAATCAAACTCCCAAAATGCCTGAAGCCCCTAGTTATGGCTGAAGTGTGGGTTGGCTCGGTGTATGGCCTCCTGCACATGCTCATGGGATAGTCCTGAGGCTGGGATACGCTCTTCCTGGAAACCAATCCATGCTCATCGATTGTGGTTGTCTTTGTGAAGTTGCTATCAAGTTGTTACTGTGTTAACTGCTGTGAACATTTCTTTGTTGGTCTTTTTTAACTTTGTCCAAGAAGCGTCCATCAGTCTGGGAAAAATGAGGAGCATTTAAATTTAATGATGACAATGAACACGCTAAGGAGGTGATTACAACCAGAAGAGGATGATTTTTTTACTTACTTGCAGAAGAATGGTTTGGAGCAATGGAAAGAGTGAAATAGACTTCAAGGTTATCAGAACGGTTTACATGGCAGGAACGGAAGAAGAAACTTCATGGTGAGCTGTGTCAGAAGGAAGAAGTGGTGGACAAGGTTATTTTGCTGTGGATAACCTGGATTAGCTGTGAGACAAACCAAGTCCAGAAAAGAAACCACAGGAGACTAACAACAGATAAATAAGCAGAGGAAGTCCTTGAATGGCGTCAGGAACTGCCAGGAAGGACACTATTCAGGAAGTGCATTCTCAAAGAAGTGTTCAGTATTTGATGGTGCTTGAAAGAGTACGTTCAGTTCTGAAACTACACTTTAGATTTCCATGAGTCTGTTTCTTTGCAATTATCAACAGAAAGGCAAAACCCAAACTTACATCTTCAGTAGCAAAACCGCACATTTCCGGTACGGAGGAAATCTGAAGGCTTCTCACGGGACTGAGAGCCCTGACTAATGGACCTCCCAGGATAAATTGAGATGCAGATGATCAGTACCTGTTAAGGGCCCTAAAGCAGGCTGTTCAGACTCTGAGCAGAGTCTGGTGCAGGCTGCTCAGACTCTACAGGCATAAAGATGCTGTGTGACCTGCCAGCAGGGCAGCAAGGACCCTCCAGGAAACAAACTAAGACACCTTGATCCTTCCACTCTCTTCTGCCTGGCCACAACAGAAACCTCTGAAAAGCCACCTCACAACCCTCCCTAGCCATGTTGACTCCACGAAAAAACACTCCTCTCACATCAGATTTGGGGCTTTTCAGAGCCATTTTTACAGTTTCTGCTATTTCAGTATTTTAGCAAGAGTTATCTGAAGGGTGAAGAGCGTATCCAGCACAATGACTCATGTGGGTTACAACCAACACATCCTTCATGTGGGCCAGAAAAAGCCATTGACAACAGCTTGTCAGCACAACTGATGCCTTGGTTACCAATCCCAGCTCAGAGGCACCGAGCGAGTACGTCTGAAAAGGAACTGAAACTCCAGAGGCCTGTCTGCATGGATCTAGGATCTGATGCGTGTCCTTGGTGAAGAAGTCCAGAATACACTTCTCCAAGGAAGCTACAACATAGTTGTTGCTTTTTCTGATAAGCACCATCCTGCCCAACACTCACACACTTCCCAAAAGGAAGGAGTGTCTTAAAGTTCAGGATGAAGGACAGTGAAAGAATAAAGATGACTTTCACTGCTGTCTGGTTTTGTGGTAAGAAGTGCAAGCGTTTTGTTTAGTATTCAACATTCATTGATTGGATACCATGGCTGCACACAACTAGAAAAGACTGCACTGCTCGTGACTGTGTACTTTGACTCTGCGTGCTCACAGAAGGACCTGCTGCCTGTTTCTGTTTTTCCTGGAGGCTCCAAGCAGTGAGGAAATTCAAATGTGTGGAAGCACACCCAAGAACTGACGATCTCTTGAAGCAAAGATTGGCTATAAAACCGGAGGCTCGGTTTGGCCAAACCTCATCAATCAGACTTTGTTTTTGCCAAACCAAACCCCACACCAGAAATGATTTTGGAGTCAGCTTCCATTTTCTTGAAGCCACTGAAGTCCTGAGGTTATTCAAAGGTCTCTCTATCACCCGTCTGCAATCTAAACCTTTTTTCTGAAACGTGTTTGCTGCAGATTGTCCTGATATGCCAACAAAGGGTGAGAGGCCAAGGTTGTCTGTAAGTTTTTCAGTGTTCCCCAGCTCTGGACATGCCCCAGATACTTCAGGAATAGCCTTTCAAGTGGTGGTTTGGCCCTCGTAGGCACAGGCAGTTCTGGGAGGAAGAAAGTCTCATGTTCGTAGAAAATAAGATTAAGAAACAAAAATATTGAGCAAATGGCTTTGAATCTGGAAAAATATGCTCAAGTTGGGGTGAAAATTCCAGTTGTTTTTAAATGAGCTAATTTGTTCTTTCCTGTACATCAAATGTGGGAAGAAAAGGGGGAAAAGAGAATAAAATCTAAACAAAAAACCTTTGCTTTTTAATCTGACAGCTGCTCCTTCTGGAAAAACTATGTTTTTTTGCTTACAGTGTTAGACTGGGACATAAGAGGGCTGGGTTCAGTTTGCAGATATGCCAAAACATCCCTGCATGACCTCGGGCAAGTCCCTTAGCCTTTCCCAGTTTCCTTTGCAAACACGGGGGCAAAGACAACTTCCCTTCTCTTGTGTGCCTGCTCTCACTGCAAAGCCTTTGGAACAGGCCTGACTCTTCCTACACGTTTGCGCAACACCTAGCAGAAAACGTGGCTACCCTTCTAGTTGGAGCTCGGGAGCAAGTCTGTGATCCAAGTCATGTCAACATCCATTATAAAGTCTGCAAAGTCCAATGCTGGACTAGATTTTTTTCAACTCAAGAGAGTCTTAAGGCAGTAGGGGATTATATCATATAAACAAGGCTGTAGATGTCACTCTCTGCTAAGAGGCTTTCCCTCTCTCTGCTTTGAGCTGCATTGTTGGTTTAGGCTATTGTTAGAATGCACTTGCTCACACTTGTGGGATGTTTAGTTTAAGAAAACCCACAGGTGGCCCCAGGTTATTTTGCATTCAGAATATATGAAATCCCGGGGGGTGTGAAAGGGCCTGTCTACCAAGCACCATTGTGATTTCACACGAGGTGCAGGTCAAGCCTTTACCTGGAATTCAGATTTACAAAAAGTGTTTTGTGTTGGTTTGTTGGGGAGTTTTATTGGGAAAACACTTGAGTATGAATCGGGGAGACCACACACATGCAGCTGTTTCTCACCACCCATGATCTGGCATGCCACTTAACCCTTGTGGTTTACAACCAGCGCTCACCACACCACTCATGGAGAGCACTGAGCCTCTGCTCATGATCGTGGGGGGAGGTGAGGGGGGGGAATCCACACAGAATTCCCCAGCTGATGAGATCCTGTCTATCAAAAGTCAAGTGAAGGAATGGAATATTGGATTTTAGGAATGGGCAGACATCAGGTGAGAAAGAGAAGGTCCATCCCCTTCACTGAACCAGAAGCTCTGTGGTTTTATTTCCAGGGCTGTCTTCCAAATCAAGCACAGCCTGAAGAAAGAAGCAGAAAGGACCTCAGGAGAAAACCAGCCAAGCTTCCCAGGCACTGGTGGTTTTTACAAATCAGGAACAAGGAACTCAAAAGGAGACAAGCTTGCTTCAGTCATCAGAGCAGTTCCTTACCACGTACAGACAACCCAGGAGAGAATTTTATACTAGGAGTTTCATCTGACCGTGCACCATGGACAGACATTTCCCAGCACATTCTAACAAACTGCAAGACCTCTGATTAAGGCCAAAAGACAGAGAGTGTGCCATGCCACAAGCAAAGAAGAGGGAATGATAATGAAAATAATACAACACGATTTAACAACAATTAAATAGGTGCAGAACTCAGCCTATACCTTATTAAATCAAGGAGAAGCACAACCTTCTGCCCCTGTCTCTTGACAGAAGTCAACATCTGCAATGCAGGACTGTCTCTCATGCTCTAGAGATGCTTGAAGATCCCATACACAGCTAACTGATGTGCAAGGAGAGGAAATGTCTTTATTGAAACTAACTGGCATAGCTGGGAAAGAAACCACCTTGCTTTCAGGCTTGCCAGCCCTTTGTCAGAGTCTCCAGCGGGGTGGACCAGCCTAAGCCTCTTGAAGATGCAAAACAGCGATAACACTGTGAATGTACTGAGCTCTGTGGAGGCACAAGGATCACAGGCTGACATAAACCATGGGTGTTTGGGACTGGAATATGATCCCTTTTTCCTCCCTGCCTGGTTTTATGCTGGGTGGCTAAATTAACAATGGCTCAGGGCTGTTACCATAAGATCACTTAGCAGTTAATCTTTTATTTGGAAAGCTGTTCCTTCCCACAGAAGTAAACACCTACCTTATCAGGCATGCCATGGCAAAGGATGTTGTCCAGTTCCCCACCTGCTGTCCTTCCTCTCATTAGTGGCTTCCCTCCCTTTTGCAGCCATTCCCACCCACCATCTGCCAGAACATGCTGCACGCCCACAGCCCCACCAGCGATGCTCATGGGCATGGCGTGGTCTCACCAGCCCAGCCTTTATCAGGGAACAGCCTGTTCCCTTCAGGGATGGGAACGTGCCTGGCAGACATGCAGTGTGTCTGAGCCCGCTCCTCCACAACCGTGCAGTGTTTGGCTGCCCTCTGGAGCCCCTTTAAGCTCTGAAGGGCCATTAATGAAACCACAGGTGATTCCTGGTCACGGGGGCGGGGAGAAAGCAAGATAGAGCCTCTAGGCAAGGGACAGCCTTTCCTCATCACAGGTAGAGACTGTTCTATGTGTCCCTTTACACTGCATCTTCACTGTCAAACCCGTTTTTCACCTCCCTCCATTAAATCTCTGAGAGCATCCTCAATGGAGCATGCACCTGACGATTATCATTTCTCCTCCTTGCTGATGAAAATTGAGGTCCTGTTGTTCTTTTTAATATGATGGCTGTGTAAAGCCAGGGAAAACTCCTCTCTGACACTGAGGTCCAGAGATGAACATTATCTGAGGATCTGCCACGCAAAAAGCAGAGCTAAGAACCTCAGCAGTGCCTGCACAGAAAAATACTACAGGTGTTCTTCCAGCTCAATAGAAGCAGTGTGTGTTATTAGTCTTAACAACAGTCATATAATCCTGGGTCTAATCTCAAAGCACCTTGCACAACAGACCCTGTGCTTGTCTCACAGAGGGTCTACCACAACATTAAGTGTAGTTCTCAGTTCTTGTTTGCCTACAATCAGTGCTCCATCCATAAAGAAGCCCCTCTCTCTCATTATTTGACCGTGTCCAATCCCTCTGACCAAGAGATACAGACACAATTAAATGTCTTCCTACAAAGTCTGCCAGAGGCACTCCAACCTTTTAGTGTTAGCATTTCATGTTACTTTCCCCATAATTATTTACATTTTTTTCTAAGGCAGAAGCTGAGGCAGTGAACAGTGAATCCCTGTGAGGTGTTACAGACTTTCTGCCATTGTGCATGGACTTCGGAACCAGTACAGCTGGTTTGGTTGGGGTTTTTTTCCCCAACCTTATTTCTCCTCATAAACCTCAAATTCCCATGCATCTTCTGGATTTCTTCTCCCACTCATCATTCTCACCCTGTTTTCTACAGCCCTGCTCAGATCGTTTTGCTTCACCCTTGCTCTCTCATTCTGTGCTGGCTAACATGCAAATTTCTCCTTAGTCCCAAATTCACCCCAACACAGAGGGACAAAACATTCATCTAAGCAGTGGAAAACAGTCCCCAGTTCATTCCAAACCTCCACGACACCTTCTGGTGAAGCTGATGCCACCATCATACCTGTCACATCTGACAGAGAGACCAATGTATGCTGTGACCTGTAACATATTACTTGCTGTGTTGATGTCTGTGTGCCCCCAAAGACCGAGGACCACTGGTGTCAGTAAGACAGTCGTCAGCTTGCAGTAGCAACACACAGCAGCAAGAAAGAGCAGCATCAGGTTGCAGGTCCTTCCTCCCCCCAGGTCCCTCTGTGTATTCCCACCTGGGACTGTTTGGCTAAACTATCATCCACCCTATTGTATCCCATGTTCTGCTCATAACACATTCCTGCTTCCTAGAAATATTAGCTACTTTTTTTTTTTCATGTACCATCACCATTTTCCGTGATGTAAAAGTCTGCAAACTTTACAGACTGCTTTTTCCCAGATCCTGAACATTTTCTGCATGTCACATTTCTATTTAAATGATACATAACATCTACAGAGCATAGAGCACAGGAAACGAAAGTTGTCCCTTAGCAAAAATGCACTTTTAGAAAACTCAACCTTCACCATTCGTCCTCTCCACCCAGCCTCCAAAGAATTAAATTCTCTGGCAAATTCCTAGGAAGCAATTGTCCAAAATTCATCAGTATTTAAAAGATCATTGGAACACCTAATCTGTAAATCCTTAAAATAAAATAGAAAACCCGTGGCATTTCATTTGGCTGTTCTCATAGAAAAACCAACAGCATGTTTCACAAGAAGTCTCTGTTCCAGAAGAAATATCAAGAATTTATTTGAATACATTAGGCTAGATAGGTTACAGCATGACACAAATACTCCTGCTATTTGCAGAAATTCTCTTAAATACAACGTACATCAGAAAGCAAACAGCAGTACCGTGTCTGGTTTTTCCACATTTTGAGAAAGTACGTCTCTCTATGAAATTCAGCAGCTTTTACTGCAAACACTCATTGTCTTCCAACAACACAAAGAAAATCTCTCTCAGGTAGCCAGTACCACACTACCAGTCCTAGCAATGCCAAAGTAAACATCAGCAAACTTTTCCCAAGAACACCTTCACATCTTAGGAACACAAACAACGAGTCTTGGAAAAAGGACAGTCAGGAAAAAACAAACAAACCATGGGGATCAGAAAAGCTTATGGCTGAAATCACTGCATCAGCATTGTAAGAACTGGCTGTGACCTATTATGATATAAGGGCTTTTGTGTCATTGTGATCACCTAGAAATAAGGAGCTGAACAGTATGCAATGAAGTAAAGGATTTACAGCCTTATGCCTTTAGTTTTATATTAGTTCTTTGTCTGTCTTTTCTTTTGCACGTGGATTATGGGTATTTATTAGTTGTAATGTTGAAAGTCTTGTTCTCAGAAGCAAAGATCAGTAACTGGGATGCTAAAACAGCGTGTTGCCTTCGCAGCATCTCTGGTGTCTTCCCAACTCTGCCCTAAGCTGCACCAGCGTACCCCCAGCTCTGTGGGAGATCCTGAAAGATAACCAAAGCATCCACCACTACATCTACTACACTTCAGTCACCCCTGATACCACCAACTCAGAGCGAGGCTGCAGTGCTGACCTGCACAGCTGGTGATCCCCGTGCCCCATTCCTGTGTCCTGCTCACACTTACGTTGTTGGGTTTTACACTGTTCTTCAATCTACGGATCACAAACCCTCATAACTTCATCCAACTACTACTGAGATTTGATCTAGCAGTCTGGGTAAGGCAGGCACTGAACTGCACAGTGGTGGTTAGGGACATCTGCAGGCAGAACGCTTCATGCTACAAATTTCACATGCAGACACCAAAGTCTGCTTTTTTGAAAAAGAGCCTCGACTACAGAGGTGGAATTTTCTAACCTTCAATTAAGAAAACACAATCACCAACGCCTTTCTCCTGATTCCTTCTTCAGAATTTGAAAGCAACCAAGGGGGGGTTTTGATGCAAGTAAACATATCCCTAAAGGACAGTCACAGCGTGAACTAGATCTAAACCAATAATTAATCTACTGAACTAATCCCTCCTCAAAAATCCCAGCCCGGCCCGTTTCAATTGGTGAGCAGAGCTGTGTCAATGGATTTATGATGTGACGTCAGTCCCAAGGCTCAAGTGGCAACTTTTGTATTTACATGCATTGTTTAATAAGCCGCTCACTTCCCTTCTCTAACCCAAACTTTATTAAAATCGTGAAGATGCACTCGAGTGTTTTTCCAGAGAAGACAGGCTATGTAGACTCAATACTGAAAAGCGATTCCCCGTGGTAAGGAAATGAAGAACTGCAAAGTGCTTAGAGAGACATATTTAATGCCTTAAACTCTTATATTGAGTTAACAACTAACATAGTCTTGGCTTTAAGAAAATAAATTGATTCTCTGGCTCCCTTATTTCAATAATCCCCCAACAGTAACTCAGCTACAGCTTTTTTCTCTCCAGCAGATGATACAGGGAAGATCTTTTAATTATTTATTTTAATGAGATACATGACTACATGACAGCAAGGTGTTTTATGGGCCACGTGTAGAAGAATATCCTTGTCCTCGTGACAACACATAGGCAACATGAGGAGAAAGCAAAAGGCTATAAGGAGGTTACTAGTGCCGTAAGGGCAGCAGTTATGATGTACAGTGAAGTAGGTGGCACAACAAGGCAAAGAGACAGGGAGAGGGCAGGGGCGGGTATGAGTCTTGGTAGCAGGACAGATCAGACAGGTGTTAGAGAATACCTTTTTCCATTGCCAGTCCTTTCTTGAATGATCCTGGGTGTGGGGAATAGCAATGGTAACCCAGCCTTGCAGAGATGTGTCAAACACTGGTGATGTCCACATCATACAGCCACTCGTGTTCCTTAGAGCACAACCTAGCACCAGCCATGTGAACAGCCTCTACCAAGCTGATCTTCTCATTGCTGGGGTCAGCTGCTTGGAAGCAAGACGGGGCAGCCAGGGTGGTTGCTTTGTTCCTAGTATCAGCAAAGCACAGGAAATGTGTGAGCACACCCTCCACCAGCCACGGACGCTCTGCCCCAGCAGATCTAACCACGTTTGGCTTCCAGATGCAGAGGGAGGCAGTCCTTCAGAGCACACATTTTCACGCCCTCCAAGCAGATGCACACGTGCTGATGCCTCCAAAGCCTATTCAATTCTCCCTGTCAGGGCTCCCTATGGAGAGCTGAGCCCCTATCTGAACTTTAGAGAGTCAGAAAAACAGTAGGCTTCTCCCCTGACCATGAGTGTGTGCTTACTCATGCAACAGTGACAAGGTGAAGATAGCAAGATTTGGATTGTCCCCCAAAGAAGACCGAAAGTCTAGAAAACAAGACCTTTGAAAGAACTGAGTTCACTTAGTTTAGAGAAAGGAAAGAAATGTGGGTTGTCATTAAATTTGCTCCAAAGAGGAAGCAAAAAGACTTTGCTGCAGGTCCCTGGAAGCATTATCAACTCAGGTTAGACATTAAGAGAACAAAAAAACCCCAAAACTCTCTTATTGCCAGGAGCTCTGGGAAGGCATTCTAGAGGAAGATGAAAATTAGAGTGGAGTCTATTAGGAGCAGGTTAGGGAGAGGAAATCGGGCCGTGAGCCAAAATAATACAGTGTACAGCTTCTTTTAGGTCCCTGTCAACCCTGTTTCCCACTTCATTCTCAGAATGTAAAGTTGCTTAGCTGTGCTTGGAACAAGAGGAAGGCATTGCAGAGGCTTTTTTTTTAATCAAACTCGTTCCTGCTTTGGTCCAATAATGGACCCATCAAGGGGCACCTAAATAAACTATGCAAGGCACAGTCCTAACGACAATACTTATTACAGCTGCTGGCTAACACTTTGAGAAAGGGTTTGCAGAGTGTGCAGGCAAAAACCAGTCACCTTTGCCTGGATTAGATTTGGGGAATGACTCTGATGCTTCATTTCTGACTGCAACATGTCTGAGTTTTTTCTTACTGCAAGTACAATCCACCCTTCTAGAAAGGCCAGAGACTGAGATAAGACATGGGAGATTTGCTCCAACTTGCTCTGTTTACCTTGCTCAATTTGAGAAAACATTCAGATATCCAAACAGAATATATCAAGCACAACGCTGGCAATAGCTCTATACTCACCCACAGATATTAATCTAGAGGGCACACGGGAAGTTCACAAATAAATAACAATAGGCTTCATACTCAGTACAGATGGAGATATCATGCTGGTTGTGAAAACATAAGCAGGTAGGCATAAGCTAAAGTTGACAAGGGCTTAGATCAACTGAATAATTGTGAATTATAAAATCAGAAGGGCACCTATGAGCTGTCATCCAAACTCGTGTATACACGGGCCAAAGAACTCAAATAGAGCTTTTAGCGTTGAGCTAGTAAGTTCTGTTGAAACTAAGGCAGAGGTTTTAAGAAGACATCCATAAAAGATTCCAAGTTTGGGAAATCCCAACACAAGCCCAGGGGATTTGTTATAATGATTAATCACCTTCCATTGTTTGAAAAAGTAGTAATCTGAAATTTATTTCTAGACTAAATTCGTGTCAAATTTACTTCCAGCTGCTAAATCTCATCATGCCTTTTCTGCTAGACCAGGATTATCCTAAGTCAATTGTGGTCAGGAAAGCACTCAACAGCTTAATGGGGTTATACTGTAAAGAAAAAAAATAATTGGTAACGCTAAAAAGAAAAATAACATATCATATCCAACCCACTTGCTGTGCTGCCTGTGGCTGCAAGCCACCCCCGGGGACTTGACCAGCTGGGTGAAATCCCACGTATGGCCAAGGGGGAGATGCCCCAGAATGATTTATAAATGAGAATTGTTCCATCAACACTGCACATGATGAGCTCCAAGCAGGCTGTCAGTGGTCTGCACTTACACTGTTCTGGTCTACAGTTCCTCAGGTCCAGGAAGGGTTTTTGGAGGGAAATGCTACTGTGGTATTTTATGGCTTTAGAAATGCTATTTCCCAGTGACTTCTTCCCCAAACGTAGCCTAACTGCTGTTCTCCACAGTCTTATTTCTGGCTCAGTATGATAAGATGATCTACTGCTCTATGGGGTCATAGGGCTTCAGAGGTTTCCCAAGAGGGAGGACCTGCAGTAATCCTCAAGGCATCATAGGGACATCCCAAGGTGCCAGAATTTTATTAACTTTTTTCCTCTTCAGTGTTTTGCTTTGAATAAAATATGAGCGGGAAGGCTTCTTGGGACTGGCTACCCACCATCAGTATAAAGGAGGGAGGGGCAGAGGTAACTTGAATTGGCTCACACTGCCACAGTAAACCTCACTTACGCTGCAGCCCTTCAGCAGACAAAAGGAGGGGTGGGCACGTATGCAAGTCTATGCTGAGGACGTCAAGGGCTTGAAGCTGAATTGAGCAGAGCAGGAAGGGAGGATGATTGTTCAGTTGCAGCAATATCATTATCAGGTGCCTTTTTTCTGGGTTGACACTATCATCTTGTATACAAAGCTCCCTTAAAAGCACTTGTTGATGATAAAGAGGCAAGAAATGACATTTGGGTATGGAATATGATGATGGGAGTGTGACTGTAAGTAACACAGTAAGAGTATACATGTGAGGAGCTCTTGTAACACTGACAATTTATACAAAAGCAAGTCTACAGATTGTCTAATCAAAGAGAGTGGAGTTCAGAAAGGGCAAGTGGTAGGTTGTAACCCTACAGTGTGCCCTACCTGGGACATCTCAGCATTGCTTTCAGTCACACAGTCTTTTAGAATTGGGGCAGCATTTTCCCAGCACTAAAGGTGCCCAGTCCCCACCTGTGCTCAGAAGTGTGTGGGCTCAGAGCTCCCATCCAGTGCCGACACCGGCTGCCTGCAGCAGCTTGACTGCAGGGACATCTCCAGCCATCTGTTCTCTCAAAGAATCAGCTGATTCACTGAGATGGATCGTTAGCTTTTTCTCATCAGGAGGCAAAGGAAGTAGGAAAGAAGCAAGAAGGACAGGAGAGAAGACTAAGGGTATCGGCTAATCAGTATTTCAGGATTGTACAAGCAACTAAGATAGGAGATTATGTTAATATTTTCGTTTAGAAAGACAAGTGCTGGGAAAGGGATGAGTTTTGATTTTAGATCACGTGGAAAATTCATCTTCCCTGGGTGCCCCATGGGACATGAGACTAGCAGAGGAGATCTGTCCTGCTCCAGAGTTTGGAGCCCGTCTGAATACAGCTTTGGACTGTGTCAATTCCTGCCAATGACACTTGATTCAGACCAGACTTAGCTCAATCTATGCCTCCGAAAGCATAACTCTCTGTAAAGGCTACAAGCGCTGCCTGACTTGTAAATTGACCAAATTTCCTCTAACATCATGAAGAAAAAAGAGCCAGGGGGGTTGTTCCTGCCTGCATCCCGTTCATGTCATTTTAACAGAGTCGCTTTTAAGAGCATAAACACTCGCTCAAAATTAGCACAAACATTTCCTTCATCAGATTGCTCTGACACTAATGTGTAAAACATATTTCCATGGTGCACATCCAGCATTCTCACCGCACAGCTCTCCTGTCACTACCAGCAGCCGATGCGTTCAAATGAACAATTGGCAATAAATAAAAATGACAAGAGCAAATTACAAAAGCGGGAGCTGTGGCCTGGGGAATACTCACAAGCCAGAGAGGCATTACAGCCCTTTCTGCTTTAGGTAACTAGCATCCACTAACACCCAGTTTGTCATGCTAGGCTGACTCTTTCTTGTCCTTGAGCCTGGAGGACTCCTATAGAAATGCAGGGCTTATAGCCAGCAGGAGATCCCCCTCCCCTTTCCATGGGCTGGAGTTTATTTCTTTCCTACAAGTGCACTCCCTGATCACATACTTTTTTCCTCACAGTTTTTTCATCTGACCTAATTTGTAAAAAACTGAATGATATTCAGTGCAATCAGCTCTTGAGCTATCCATAGAAGCAGCTTTGCAATGCAGTGCAGACTATGCATAGCTATATAGTCATATTTCTAATTGGTGGTGTTTGGCTTTACACATTAATAAACTGTGGTATCTTCCAATAGTCTGTCAGCATATTCACCAGGAGAACTTTCCAATCAGTCTTTCCAAGCAACATGCAAAAGCCACCCAGAACTGAGGTGAACTGAATGTTGTCATAACAGGAGCTTTTAGTCTCTATGGTCGTTTTGAATACTGAGCTATGTGGACGATCAGACCAGATGCTCTTGTGAATGAGTCTGGACTAAGCTTCCAAAAAAGGGTTTGTCACTCTAAGCCTGTGCATGAAAACCAAGGTATTCCCATCCATCCCTCCACTGTGGTCAACAGTTCCCAGATAAGCAAACAGTGTGCATCATCCCAAAATAATTGCCTTTCACCTGCATCTCCCAGGATCTACTTTCTCTCTAGTTGTCTTTGGGGAAGGAACCTCTCTATTGAGTCAGGCTATCTGCACTTCCATCTTTTTGTAGGTGACAACATCAGTAGTCATCATGACCGGGATAAACTGAGCATACCATGGGTGACTCTACAAGCTCATCTCAACTTCTTTCAGGTTCATTATGGTAAGTTTTCCTTTTCATAACGCATACACAAACAGGGCAATAGGCAGCTGAAGCGCGAAGATTATTATCCTTAGTAAGTATCAACATCATCCTTGTATCCTTTATCTTATTATAAAGTCTAGTTCTCTTGTAGTAGTTTATAAGGTTGGGAATATATGGATTGATTTGTTTGGCTTTCCTGGGGAAAAAAAAAAGACTATGTAGCTCTGAAGCCACAGTGTGTGATCTGCCATTGACAACCAGAATAGTGGTAGGTAATAAGCTACTAAGATCCAGGCTCACAGAGACACATGATTACCCTTATTTAGATGCTCATATCAGTTAATATTAAGTGCCTAATGCTAACCAGAATAGTTTAAGATAAGAAAACTTGATAACTGGAAGCCAGGTGTTAAATCAGTGTTTGCCATTATAGAGGAAAAACAAATCAGGAACCAACCAAGCCAGCCTTAATGTTCTCAATAAGATATTAATTTAAATATTGTCTCTGTATCTTGTAAATACAGTTACTTAAGATCACAGGGGAGATCAGCTTTTCATTCCTATTTCTGTGTAAAACCCTTGACTGTTGCATTCTATTAAAGCAGTACTGAAATCATCTGAGCTTGTCAAATTTTGGCATAGCTTTTCAATGACATCAAGCAAGATTCTTCTAAGAATAATGCGTCTTCATGTGTCTTCAGATTTGTGACTTTTAATTATACCATATGCAGCCAAATCTTCTAAAAGAAGTGTGAAAATGTACTAATTAATGGGGAGGTACAGAAAGAAAGATAAACTAGCCTGCAGATAATACCTCCATGCATTGGTACGTTGCAGGGTAAATTAGCTCCTCTTAAGGTTGTAAAATCTTTATAGGTCATTATTTCACCTCTGTGAGATGTCACTGTCAAGGGATGAGGTCAAGGAAGCAGCCTAAGAGATTGCACTTCAAGTCCTGGAGTTCTGCCTGGCTTGAACAACTCGGAGAAAGGGTTAAAAGGAGAGATTGAGTTTGGATGCTCAATGTTTATTATCATACCTGGAAAGTGAACTCACCAAGCAAGAAGGGAAGACTAATTTGCTCTCAAAGACTCTTGATTAGAACAGATATTTTCAATTACATGTGATTTTTTTTTATCTGAATATTACATGGATCAAAGTCATTTAATCTGTCAGTCAGATCAGGTCATCATCTCACATCTGGTAGAGGAAAAACAAATGAGAGTAGAAGGTGCTGTTCTCAATTACAGTCCTCTAGGCAAATAATAATTATTGGGTTTGCTGTTATTAAGGGAAAAACCTCAGAATCATCCACAGAAATTGTCTGTTAGAAACACTGGTGTGTGAATTAAGTTTAAGCATCTGTAAGTTACATTTCCTAAGAGAAATACCCCAGCAGACTTGCTTGTGTTCTCTTTTTTTTCCAATTTGTTTTGACAAAAAATCCCCATCCAATTTCACCTATTATTCTTTTACTCTCTACCTCTTTACGCTTGGTATTTTATTTTTTTATAGAAGAAACAAATGTTTCTACCAGAAATTAACTATGAGATTGATAATTTTTGGCAGAAAGTGCTTTATAGTTTTTGATTATGCATAAGAAGTATAACTTTTAAGAACTCTTGAGCCATGGATCTTCAGTGTACCAGAGGAACTATATGGATAATCTTCAAATTTCTGGGCTGTAACTTAATTTCAGCTTTGCCTCCAATCAAGCCTTATGCTAATAGGATGTGACTGCTGGCATTTAGAAAAGGTGCCAACTTAAAAAACTAGTTTCTGCTATATTGTATAGGAAGACTGAAAGCTGGCAAGAGTTGTAGGCTAGCAAGCACGCAGAAGAGATGAGTTCCAGCACAGAACTCTGGAGGAGGAGGAGGAAGGGGTTTAGGTCAATTTCATAGCACTTAAAACTAGCATTTAATGAAATGCAACTTTGCCGTTTTCAACCAACCCGTAGGTTCAATGGAGTACTTCTAAGAAATCAACAAAACATACCTAAGAAAAACTAGCCGTTATCATTAGATTTAAGTAGTCATCCAGAAGCCTGTACTAGCAAGGGAAAATCCACATGGGTCCACAAACTCATAAAAGCTGAGCAAAAGGGTCTTTTGTCTGAGAGGAAGAAATGGTGCAGCCACCTGGTACCACATCGGTCACAGCCTTGCACAACTGAAGCCTTCTGCTCCCTCCTCTTCCATATTTCCATAGCACAGACTTCTCTGGACTACTGTCAGAAAGTTAAAGATCTCGACATCAAATATGTTCCTTCTACCATGGCAGAGATCTGCTGAGCACCCTGTCCAAACCACTGGTTTGGCAAAGTCACTCAGGCAACCACATTCAGCTGACTGGGAATCCCATATCAAGTTTTGCTCTGCCCTTATCTCACTGGGATTAACAAACCAGCCCTTGCTTCTGCATAAATTACCAGGGGATTACGCAGGCTCTTGGGTACACTCATTCTTCGCATCACACTGTCCTGCTAAGTACTGCAGCACAGTGGAAAGGAAAACAAAATGTCATTTTTTTCAGTGTGCCCACCTACAATGGGGCCAATCCAAACTTGTCTGAGTTCAGGATTGATGTTGCCCTTACACACAATGAGTAGGTAAATTTAGCACCTTGCTGTTCAAAGGATTTAGGGCAAGTCAGCTGGATGCTCTTGTTGGGAGACAATGCAGGTACTTTGAACTCATCTATAGGAGCAGAGGTCACCTTGAAGGATAAACAGCCTTTCACTGTCTTTCAGAGGTGTGCGGTCCCAACTTAAATAGAAGTGAAAGGTCCTTTTTTTTAATCATTTACTTTATCCTACAGCAGAAGAGGGGCAGTTCAGCTTCTCTACTCCTCTTTCTGTCAAGTCCACAAACTTCAAAATTGGGCTGGAAGTTACTAAAACTTCTGTAAAAATGCCAAGTGATGGAGGATTTACTACATCCTTTGGCATACAACTATTTCATCAAACTTTCTAAAGAAAGAAAATAAAAATTAAAAACCAGTAATGATAATAAAACCCAACAAAACCCTGCAATTTAATATTCATGGATTTCTGGCTTCTGTGTCTGGGACCGGATCCTGAAGTTTCTTCAACTACTCAGTTACAAATGCAATTTTTCTGCCTGCACATCTGTTTATTGGCACTGCTTAAGTCACCCCTTAATCTTTTTTGTCATAAAGGAAGTTTATCTAGCTCCTGTATTATCTGGCTGCAGGCATGTTTTTCCATATGTGAAACTTATACCGTCTTTAAACTACAGGAATAATGGCATATAATGGTCAGTGCCACAAAAAGGAGGCTGAGGGGAGACCTTATCACTCTCTACAACTACCTGCAAGGAGGGTGTAGAGAGGTGGGGGTCAGTTTCTTCTCTCAGGTAACAAGAGATAAGATGAGAAGAAATGGTTTCAAATTGCACCAGGGGAGATTTAGGTTAGATACCAGGAAGACTTTATTTACTGAAAGGGTAGTCAAGTATTGGAACGGGCTGCCCAGGGAAGTGGTGGAGTCACCATCCCCAGAGGTATTTAAAAAGTGTGGAGATGTTGTGCTTGGGGACATGGTCTAGAGGTGGCCTAGGCAGGGTTAGGCTGTGGTTGGACTCAAAGATCCTAAAGGACTCTTTCAACCTAAGTGATTCTATGATGCTTCTAATAATTTTAAATTGTTCAAGATTTAAATAATGACACAGAAAAAGTAAAAAACAAGCCTAAAAACACCAACCACTTAGCCGTGTAGATTCCTGTGGCAAAGTTTGGAGGAAGAGGTTAGATTTTTAATTAGACCAACTGATATAGCTGGAGAATAGCAGGCACGTGCTTCCAGGCACACAGGCCCTTTGTCAGGTCTGAAACACAAGAAAAACACTTCGGGCTAAATACAAGCTGAGAACAAACTGGTTTGAGTTTATTATGTTAATTAGTCCATTTGAGAGAAACGTGCTCTTTGTGCTGTAATTCCTCTGCTCATTACATACGGATGAGTTCTTAAATTCCAGCGTGCTGATACACTCAGGACATACCTCATTGTTCAGTTTGCTCATCACTCAGCCTAATAAGGAAAACACCCAGCAAGTAAAGCTGAGCAGGAGGCAAGGTTCAGTGGATGCCTATCGCAGTGCTGCAGTACCTGGTGGCTGACACTGTATTTGGGACTGCGGAGCATTTTGGTGACTCCAAACACCTCCCTTCCCCTCCCCTAACAAAACTACATTCATTGGAAATAAGAGAGACATCAAGGAAACTGTTCCACCAGTTTCATGACAATCTAAATGGGCAAGTCTGTGTTCACTTTACTGTCTTCACAGACAAATTTTAAAGCAACAGAGTCTGTATACTTCAGGGGCAGGAAGAGCCATTAGATTATCTGCAGTGACCTCCTGCAGAGTTGCATATTGTGTTGTTCAATTAAAAAAACAACTGTACAGAGCAGGTGCTCCAAGCCAGTCCTCTTCGTTTCTCAGTCAGGTTTGAAGCCTTCTGTTCTTTTCCACAGTTGCTTAAACCTTTGCATGCTGTAACGCTGTACAATATGCAGACAATGTCCTGACCTGAACTCTTTCAGGGTGCCAGTATCAGAAAAGCAAATATTTATACAAACGGTTGTGATAGTTAGTGTAAATAATGAGGCAATAACAGTGAAGCAGAGAGATATTTCCTGGAGGTTTAATGCCTAGCCAGAAGGAGCTGATGCTCTGAACTGATCTTGGTCAGTTATTAAATATCTTGTCGTTGTCTATAAATAGATCATTGTTGCTATTGTTATATAATGCAAATGGAAAACTAAGTATACATTTAGAGCCCTGTGGCACATGGTTTTCTTTCTGGGTCACAATTACCACATACATCATGCAAAATAAATGTTTGTAAGACTCCAGCCCTTGAGTGGTTGAATCATTTCTCAAAAATCCACCATTTCACGTCAAAATTCCTCATTGGCTCATGAGCCTCTTGCTCTGCATGACCTGCTGCTTTCCTGAAAACAGGAAAAAAGATGACTAAAGGAAAGGCTTTGTCCTAAGGTCCCATTTCTGTCTCTCTGAGTAATGTTACTGCCAGACCTGCAGGTCACCTGGCAACATTATGGGAGTATTTAATTATCCCTGGGAAATGCCATGTCCCATTGCTGTGGCACTGATGAGCAAACCACATAAAACTCAAAGATGAATTTGAAAAGCAAACTGTTTAAGTCTTGGACATTTCTCTGAGCACAGCCTAGAGAAATCTTTTGTGCCGCTGCCAGTAAAACTGTTTCACAAATTTTCAGTCCTCTGCTTGTTGCTTTGATCTCTGTTTTTTCCCCATCCCTGCCTAATCTTGCTGGTCACAGGAAGCAATGATGACAAAAAAAATGTTATCTATAAAATGGCCACAAACCACAACAGTTATAAATCCCTGTCACATTTCTGGATCTGGTACATTCTCACACTTCACTCGAGTAGCAGTTTTGAATGTCTGGTAGGTTCATCTAGATCAAGACTGGGCAGAGCTCTTCTACACCTTGACCTGAACCAGTACCCCAACATCACAGTTTGGAAGGACCAGAGTCCTTTTTCTATGCATGACTGACTTCCCTTAGTGTTAGACCACTGGAGGATCTGTGCCATAACCAGTCAGCTACAAGGCCATTTCTTGTCCTCTGTTTTTCCCCAGAATTGGATGGTCCAGTTCCAAAGTTCAAAGGCAGAAGAGATAGAAAAGAGATGCAGATAGCAGTCACCTCTCAACATTGAGTCAGCAGTTCTCAGTTTAATTTCAAGATGGCACAACTGAGCTCTTGGAAACATGTATGTACATAGCCTGTGGGCACAGAGACATTTGTCATTTTTAGAGATGGCTGAAATATATTTGGAAGCTGTAAGACTGGGGCCATCCTATATCAAAGGCCATTTCATAACAAAACACTAGCTGTCCATTTATAGAAACAGCACACTGCACTCAAGCTGCTGCGGGTAAAACCAGCTCCCCTCCCGGCCTTCCTCAAACAGTACAAACAACACAACTTTCTCCCAGAAGGGCCATTTCCATAAGAGAAATAAAATTAATAGAGGAAAATATTGTCCTGGAGGAAGAAGTTGGGGACACAGAAGCAATGTTTCCAGCCCAAAGTTGTCACGTGAGGGGGCAGCGAACAGTACAAGGTAGCATCCAGTACAAGGTAGCATCCAGCAGGAATACTTTGTGGCTATGTAATTTGCTAAACTGAGGCAGATACAAGAAAGAAGGTTGATGGAGGACAGGCATTTATTTTAGAAAGGAAACTTGAATCCCATTAGAATGACCACAGTGGAATGTATCCAGCCAAGGGAAGTGGAATAGAGGTCATAAATAATCTGAATATCAGGTCAAGCAGCAAGGGACTGCTGCAAAACCCATCTGAATAGTAGGAGACTTCCAAAAGGACATAACTACAAGCCCAGAAGGTCTCCAGTCTTCCAGGACCACCAAGGATGTGTGTAAACTATCTAACTTACTCAAGACAGTACTTGACATGTCTTTCAGCTCTTTCCTCCAGTCTTCTCATTTGATCTGTGACCAGCAGAAGTGTCCAGATCCACCCATAGTGTTTTGCAGCTGCTACCCCACACTGCCCATCTCTGCAAGACACAAGCTTTGCATTGTACCCTTCCTTTCCACTACGGTAATTCGACTGTCTCCCTTCTACTCACACTCTCATTAGACTGCAATTTTGAGTATATTTAAATGTGACAAATTAAGCCTCCATATGATCCCCAGAGAGAAACCTTCTTTGTCGCCTGGTTCAATCTCCCCCAGTACAGAAAAGCATTTCTTTTTAGGTGAGAAGGGACAAGAACTAAAATATCACAGCATCATAAGGAAACTTAGAGATGTAATTTTATAACACACACATAAGAAAGTATGTTGACTACTTGCACAAATACATGAAGCTTTAACTGAAATTAATTTTTCCCAGTGCACTCACATATTACTTCCATATCAATCCAGTTGAAATTTCAAGGACATACAGTCAACCAATTAAATTCAAGAAGACTGGTTCAACAAGATGTCTGGTGGCATCTAGCTGCTATGTTGGCTTCATGTTTCCATGAGCGGGTCTACTGGGTGCCCTGCAGGAGGGTCCACTGCAGAGCATCACTGATAGGAATGGCAATCAAATGGATACAAATACGAACACACATACTACACACTACAAGGTGTAGCATTTTTTTCAGGCTTCTGCCTTTCAGATTCAAAAACGATGACAGAAAACTAGTGCTTTCATAATGCTTCCACTACTTCTCCTGTTCCCACAGAAAAGTAATGAAAAAAAGCCCTAAAACAAACATATTAACAAGTTTGATTGAAAGGAACATGGTGATTTGGGGGGGCACATCAAGGTGCGTCTGTCTATCCTCAGCTGGTTTTTGGAACAGTCCATTCTTCATCCATTCTTAAGTCATAGAAAGATCACTCAGATCATCTATGTCAATAAAGAGATTTGCAGAGAATAAAATCAAACACAATATATAGGTTTCCTATGGCATCTTTTACTGAGAGATGCTCCTTTTTGAAGGAAACCTAAACTGCTAAGTGCCTGAAAGGCATTATTATTCTTACAAGAACCTTCAATCTGAGAAGCCATCCTTCATCTTGGGAATTTGTTTCAGATGGAGACCAAGCAATAATTGCAGTCCTCCTCCACAGACTTGTCTCATAATAAGAAACATGTGCACAGCTGGAGGGGTGTGAGATTGGGATAGGACTGGGAGTGGAGATGTGCACGTTCAAGAGCAGATGGAACGCTGCTTTTTATTAAGGGAGAAGGAAAAGTAGATTCAAAACACCTGGCAGAAAGGTGCTTGCTTTTCCCTTTAGTCTCATGAAAGCCATTGTGACAGCAGAGGAACTTACATGCAAAACAACTCAAAAGCAAGGGGGGAAAGTATCAATAGGAAAAAAATATTAGACATTGAAGAACTTTCCATAGTAAGTGTAAAGGATTGTGTAAGTTAAGAAACAGAACTGATGCTTCTCAACTGCACTGCAGATATGCAAATTTTGAAATAGGAGTTCAGATTAGCTTTATTTGGAAAATGTGTATCATATCCTGGAAGTAACCTAACTTAATTTTAGAAAAATCCATTAGCCCCATTGATACTACAGCTTACCAATGTCCACACCTACAGAATGAACCTATGTTTATCACTCCATACACTTAAAGATAGCCCAAATAAAATAGACCAAATATAAATCGGCCAGTTGGGCAATTGTTTGCACACCAGAGGTTTTGAGAAGCTGGGCACCAGTTTACTGAAGCAAAATGTCATTTCTCATCAGAAAAAAAGAATAGACTTTTATCAACTGTTGGAAATAACTGGGAAGAAGTTGCAAGGGAGATAATGAGTTAAAGTTCCATAGAAGAAGCCGACTCAGAAATTCTCACATTTACAGACACTTCTGACACATTAAAATTGCCATAAAATGGCGATCACCACCCTGAAAATCATCTCTGAGCAGAAAAGGGAACTGGTAGAAAGAAAAAACAAATTCTGAAAATAAGCATTTTTTCAAGTTTTTTATCAGATTGCCTTGATTTTTTTAAAGAACCATCTGAAACCACTGTACTTTGCAAGATGATCCCCAAATACTGATGAATACAACAGCATTACAAATGGAAAGCATTTGGTATGTTCTGATCTCACCCTTTTTCTACCCTGAGTGAAAGAACACGCAGCATGAAGAAGTGATCACAGTAATGACATAAGATTGCTTCAGGGACAGGTGTGAAGAATAGATGGATGTTGGTCCCATACCAATACTCCAGTAACCTCAGAGCCTGTTGCCTGAGATAACTCTAGTTCATGCACTCATAACTTGCTGTGATTGATACTGCACATTTCTTTGTCCTTATTACTGACCAAGGCCATAAATCCCAATTATGGAAGACAGCTGAGTTCAAGCTGCTGCCGTATTTCACAGCAACGTTAATACAGAGGTCACCAAAGATCACCTTGGCCAGAAAGCAGGACTACAGCAGAGTAAACCTATATCTTCACTATTTAGCTGCAACATCTTTCAGGCTGAATGAGCTTTGATTAACCCCTATCAGACTCCTAGGCCACATTCTTCTCTCAGAGCCCAGGACAGAACCAAGATACGTGATCTCCTGACTTTTGAGTTGTGAAACACACTGGCAGAGCTCGTATCAGCCCCTCCTCTGGAGGTTAAATGAAGTGGCAGCCATTCCTACAGCCCAGGTTGCTGAGGGGGTGAGCTACGGTCCAGGGAAAGGGAGCCCTCAGAATACATAATTCAACCCAGAAGCTGGCCTGTACAAGAGAAGACTACAGATTAATTTATTTTTAATTCAAAAAACACATAATTCCCTTGCTTTATGCAAACTCTGAAGACCTATCTACGTAAATGCACAAAGTCTGTACTCAAAGCTTGCTGATATAAAAACTGCAAAGCTGTGGTTAATCACAGATAAAACTGCTTGGAGACACACCTAACAACACACAAATTTTATTTCCAAAACACAAAGAACACTGCTTAAAAAATGAAAAGAAAAAAAAAGAAAAAACACAACAAGAAATCTGAATTCTTCTACATTTTTGCTTTTCAGGGCAATATCTACACCATGACACTCTTTCAGAGTCTAATGTCCATCAGGAGCAGACACAAAAAGTTTAGCATGCCCCAGGTGCATCACAGCAGCTTCAGAAGCCAATGTCCCTGATGGCTGAGGAGAGAAGATTTAATCCCTCCATTTGTACTGCATTATGTGGCATTTGCTCACATAAAGGGGATGTTACCAATTCTTTTATGTTTTTCTGAACACCTCACCAAAAAAATCAGTATGCACATGGGACCGGGCACGTGCAGTCTGGAAGTGCTTCCTCCATTATAATTAGAAACTGAAAGGACCTCGATACATGCATACAGGCACAGTTCATACACACTGGCTGCAGGATGAGTCAAGTTTCTACTTGGGAATTCTGATCAGAAATATGGGATATGCAAGTCTGGGTTTCACATTACATGACATCCAATGAATTTCAAGTGTGAAGAAGTACATTCTTACTAGACAAAGTCCAGTCTAGAATTGAATCTCACATAAGAAATCCCTATAACAGATTAATAGCAATCCAGTGGAATAAGGAATTATCTTGTTCTTGTCCCCAGGCATACAGGACATACATGATTACAAAGGCTCTTATCCTTGATGATTCATTTTGAGTCATTGTCACAAACAAGCATACAGACATACTACACACCTTGGATGCAGGATAAAGTTATTTACCAGGTCATCTAAAGCTCCATAGGTGTAAAACTATAGAGGACCATGTCCCTGCATCATAGATTTGACTGGTATTCAAACTATGTATGCCACCTCATTTCATCCCATTTACTCTATTTATACCACTCTAAGCAGAAGGCTTAGCATGCCCTACAGCCTCTAGAGATCTGGAGACAGGAGGGAATATTCTCTTAATTACCCAATATACCAGTGGTATATGTCACAAGCCAAAGTGCATAAAGCTCCTGGCCTGATTATCATTCACACGCTGTGTGGAATTTATTAAATTCCTTATCCCACAGCCATTTAATACAGTGGTATTACTGGAATGAGATATTTACCCCACTGGGTGGTACAGACTGGGGCAGGAAAGCATGCCAGGAACAGCTTTACTGATGCCTATTTATAAAGACAGTGTAATTTTCTTTCCCCTCCTCCCTTTCCTCAGCAGACCCAGTTAGAGCTCCAGCAACAGAGCAGGTTTTATTCCATTTCTTGTTTTCTGCAATAAATCTCTACTTCTGATGCGTTTTGATCCACAGCCAGTTTAATCTGCCTATTGACTGCTAAACTCTGTTTATTGTTTGCACGGGATCTTTAAGAATTAAGCCTTTCTTTCTCCCTCTCCCAGATCCAGGTTGGATTTTTTAAAAGGGATATGGAGCTGGAATTGAGGATCTGAGAAAGCCATTTCCTCCTCAAAATAAAGCTCTCCTAGCATTACCCCATGAGCACTGCCCCCAGCCTGGCTGGCTCTATCTGGTCTAGACAGAGTGTATTGTTCGGTCTCCTTGCTGGGACAGTCCTTCAGATTCCCATTCAGTCTCTTCACTCAGTCTTCAGATTCCTTGCTGAGACTGCAAATTGCAACCAACTATTGTTCTTCCATTTCAGCCATGTCCTTAACTGTGACTTGGACTCCAGAACAGTACAGACACTCCTCGCACTAAATGACTACTCTCATCCCAACCTGCTAGGCACCTCAAATAGAGGGATAAGTCATGCAAACAAGTTTTTCTCCCTATTGATGTGCAAGAAGCCCAAACTGCTAGTTTACATTTGACTTTCCAGAAAGATGTCCCAACCCCCATTCCCATTTGCTATGGCCTAAATTGAAACTGTAGAAGTATGCAGCATCTTTGCTCTTTTTCCCTGAAGGACTTGCATGGCTATTCAGCTTTCTACAGTATGCTGTGTTAGATATCTCTCCATCCAGGACAGATCTCTGGAGCACGGCTAAGTTGCTGTCCTGAAAGTTCATTTACCTCCATGAAACCATAAGGGAACAGTATGGAGTAATAGAGGGATGGAGAAACATCTGGTTAACCAACACGTGGGCCACAGGAGTAATGAACCCTGAGTTTTAATAGGTAAGTCTGCACCTGCACAAGATTTCCAGCTTCTGCACCAGCAACAGCTCCAGAGAGGGATAAATAATTAAGACAATAAGGCTGAGGTGGAAAATGGCAGTGATATTTGCTTTCCCTAAGAGCACATTAGGGACATGCATAAAATCAGACACGGTTGAGTTTGCTCTAACTGAACTTTGATTGACCCCAGAAGCCCTCTTAACTGAACAGACTGGTGAATCTACCCTCTGTAATCTGAAAAAGCACTGATTGTTCTTTGGCTGATCCTAAGGCCTTGTGACTGTCTTATTTGAAACCCAAGAACCCTAAACCCCCATGATTCCATGACTTCAAACTCCATGGGCCATGACCCCACCACAGAACCACCTCCCCACCAGAGCCTGCTGTGCTCCTATGGCTATTTCAACACTGAGACATTTGCCACTCTAACATATAAGCATGGTGCAATGACTACTTTGATCTGAGCTCTGGAAAAAACTGTTCACCATTGCACCAAACCACACATGATTCCTGTTGGTGTCCTTTATTTTTAGGGAAAAATAACTTCAACTGAAATAACCTCCCTAATGTGAAAAATAATACGATACTCCTCACTGTGAGGAGAATCAACAATGAGGTGGCTGACACCTCTGATTTGAAAGAGGCAAGTATGAGGAGAGCCGGGCCTGGGGAAGGTCTTTAAGGGTAGTCAGAAACTGCCTGCTGAAACGCACACAAAAACTGAGTTTCTCCAACAACAATACAGTTGGTTACATTCAAGGGGTCCTGTTCAGTTTGGAAACCAACTGAGGCTAAACTCCTCCTTTGCCTTCTGTGGAGACAAACCGAAGTTAAACTTCTGACCCTCCTGCTGTCAAAGAGCCCAGCTGAGAAAAAGCACATCAAAACCCTATGGGTTTTCACCAGTATTCTGCATCCCTTTGTGCAGAGACACCAACACTGATCAGGTTTCGCACCCATAAGAATCAGGCTGGAACACATTCAAGAGCACAGAAAAGCACTTCAGAGGTCAGCTTATTACAGAAGGTGCAGCATAGATGGAACAGCAATGGTGATGACCTTGAAAAATGTTCACACTACTGTAGCTTCTGGTTTGCCTTAGTCTTGAGTCAGAATCTCCTTGCTCTGGGCAAACACCGATGAGAGAGTACAAGGGAGTCCAGGATAAAGACCAACAGACACAAATAAACAGGAAAGCAGCAGTAAACTTTGCCTCAGCCTTTATCTGTAGCTCCACAACTACCAAGACTGCCAAAAATAAACATCAGGATTTTTACCTAGTTGTTTCCCAAGCAGGGAATTATAAGACCTAGGTTTTATAAGACCTTCTTCCATAAGTATATAACATACTTTCATTTCAGGAGCTCTGATTCTATTTCCCATCCCCAGCAATAATTACACATTGTGATGATAGACAAGTGAGTTGCTCTCTGCCTCAGCTTCCCCATCTTTTAAATAGCTTTAGGAATAAAACTCAGAACCACATTTGCACGCTATCATTTGTGGATCTGTAATGAAGAACACCCAAAATAAACTAACTGAGCTCTACCCCAAACAGAAAAAAACCCATGAAGCATATCGCAGAGTATGAACTTAATTTATGAATTCTGCATTTGTGTTTTAAGAAACTCAGTGTAGGACTGGATCTTGAAGAGAAATTGTTAGTATAAACTGTGAGATAAAGCATATAATCATAAATAATAATACCCTATGTAACATCTCCGATTTCATGCAAAACAAGGGAGAGTATTTAAGACAAGTATTTACGATATTCTTTCCACCAATATTCAATGCACTTCATACCCTTCTGAAATTTCAAACTATGTATGTTCTGGTGAAACATGTGGTTACCTTACTCTACTAAGAAGATATTTACAGGTGAAAAAAAGAGACACGTTAGTCACTTTCCGCGTTAAGATTTGCAGGATGATTATATCAACCCCTCACACTCAACTACGTGCAGATTTTTTTGGAGGTTTTCATAGTACCTTCACCATGTTCTGATAAAACGTATTGCAGTGACTTTCAGGTTTTAACAGACTGCTTAGATGTATGCTAATCGAAATCTAGAGGTGTAACAGTGGGCAAAAACTAGTTGCATAAGGGAAGTGACAAGTATTTTCTTGCTCACTTACAAAAGACCATGAAAATATGTGCCATCAACTCTTGCATGCTTTTATGAACATTCAATTGGCCAAGTTAGCTTTAATCAACAGCTTCCAAGTTTATTGCTGCTGAAGCTGGTACCCCAAAAGATAACTGGGCACAAAAATGGTTCATATTCTTTACTGCAGCTCTTGGCCTGTATTTGCTGAGGAAGTAATTGTAAACATCTGTCTTGACAGGTCACTGACTGACAGATCCCCAGTAACCTTCAGACATATTTACAGCTAAAGAGGTTTCCAAATGTAAAACAGCGTTCTGGGAGCAAATAGGCTGGCCAGTTGCTCATGAGTCACAGCTGAGAAATGCAGTACAGGTATGAGCTCATAAAACCTTCAGCAACCTGCAGAATGTAGATGTGAAAACCATATCACGGAAAAACCCCGGTGCCGCATAAATGCTGTCTGAATAGCAGCAGCTAATTGCAAATCAGAGCTAGCCACTAAAAGAGGAAGTGGCTTTGTACAGTGCCATTGTACGAGAATGAAAGGGAAAACTGCAAGCTGCGAGGCTGAATTATCTGTGTACAGAAGCACCGTGGGAGTACTGCTCCTGCCGATAAAGGACAGGAAAGAAAAGGTGGCGTTGCTTTGAGGATGGAGTTTGGAATTTGGAAACCCATGTTAGGGTCCTGGTTTTGCTGAAAGATTTCCTCTCCAAGTCTGACCAAGTTCCTCTGAGAGGGAACAGTGAAAAATAGAGCTGTTGCCTCTCAGATACAATGCTATTCAGGTTAGAGAGAGTCTTGAGCATCAGGACAGTGAGACCAGAGAAACCTCATTGCATTCAGGCAAGCTCTCTATTCCAAATCTGAGTTAAAACTCTTGGCTCTTAAGTGAAAAAATGTTCTTGTTGGACTGTTTCAGCAAAATGAAAACCCTCAGAGGCAGACCTAGAACCAGAGAGGTGTGAAGAGAGTTTGTAAACATGTTCTCCCAATTATAATGCCATTTATAGAGAGCCTAACAGAGTAACTTGGGTTGCTGGCCAGCATAAACACGTATCATTCATATTATAAAAACACAACGCTACACTATGAAATGCCAGCTCAGCTTAGGAAACCCAAATTACTTTCATATATTGCTTCATGAAGACATTGAGATCTGGACTTCAGCTCTGATAGCCATATTTTAATAATGACCATGAAACAATACTCTCCCAAGAATGATCTGAAATCTGGGAAAACCTCCTTTAAAGTGAAAAGAATGCAGGTTTCTTTTCCTACATTTTGACTTTGATCCCATAGCATGCAGAGGAGAACATGGCACATAAGGACAATATCAGGAGACTCCTTACTTCAGGTAACAGCTACAGGCAAAGCCTGAGTTTACCACCTTCCTTCCTCCTCCTCTTCACTGCTTTGGCCAATCTCAGCTAGAGAGGAAGCACCCTGGTTTTGTTTCCTGTTTTTCTGGTGGGGAGGATGGAGCATTTCATGGCTACAAAGCAGTCAGTTCTACCCCTTGAAACCACAGCGCTGAGGTTAGCTGTGTCTGTAACAAATGTTTCTCAACTCATGCATTGCAAAACCAGGGTGGATAGGGTAAGAAAAGGGAGTGAGGGGTCAGAAAGGCAATCGAGGGGGTTTATGAGGCACTGAAATGTTATTACAGTCCAAGGCCAAGAAAATCTTGCTATTCTCCTCCCTGTACCACCTTCTTCTTCAAGGTCAAATATTCCCTGCCAAGATATCAGAAAACTTGAGCACAAACACGCTAGAGAAACTTCACTGTGTTATCACCAGCAGATTTTTCACTCTTACTTTTATGGGGAGTCGCAAAAATGATTGACTTCTAGAAAGGGGTTGTGACCTAAGGAGGCTGAGAAACCTTAGACTTGCTGAACCAGGAATTTGGGCTAGCTTTAGCTCTAACTCAGGGAAATGCCATTAAATAAGTCATGTAGATATTCCAGCTGAGGCATTAATCCCATATTTAAGTATTCACATAACTTTTTAACAGGACTAATCATTGAGATGGAATTGCACAGGTGATGAAGGAATTTTCTGAATCGGAACCTTCTTGTTTATTGTTGGATTTGGTTTTTCTTTTTAATTATGTGTCCTGTTCTGCCGTTAGGCCAACATGAATGCATGGAGACAGTGCTCCTAGATATAACCAGAGCCAAAAGAAACTATATTCCTCCATTTTCTAAGTAACTGGTTTCAAGGTATAAAACTACATATATTCTAATTTAGTAAAAGTCTGAACATTCAAACAGGTGTTGCTTGGTGGTAGCATCCTGACTTCTACAAAGTCTTGGAAATAGGTGTCTAAAATACCCGTCACGGCCCTGGATTTATCGTATGAAATGCAAATGAGGCTGGGAAGCCTGTGTCGGCTTCTGAGCATCATTCTCAGGAGCAGCAAGTGAAAAAATTAAATTAATTTTCACAGATTCTCTTCAAAATTTGGGTTTGTTTCTCACAGCCTTTTGATTTTTTTTTGGTTTAATGATCTCTCTACAGTAGGTTTCTTACAGATAAGACAGTGAGAAGTAGCACTAAGAGAAGCACATTCTCACATGGATGAAAATGCAGCTTACTTTGTTTCTAACATATGTTTTGCCTACTACACATAGCAACACATGCTATCTTTCTACCTATCTGGCATTGACAGAAATCCATCAGAACCTGTTTCTCAGTCATCTCTGTGCTCATAGAGGTGCCCCATTTCTTGACACTCAATCATAGACACCTCCAAGAAAGACAAACCAAAGCAGAGGAAGATTCCTTCAAGGCTAACAATCTAAAGGGACATACAGATTTAATTGAAAGCCAGGACTGATTAGGTTTTATCCCCTGCCGATTGAAAAAAAGTCCAGAGAAGGCCACAAAGATAAGAGGTCTGGATTACCTCTCCTATGAGGACAGGCTGAGAGAGTTCAGCTTGCTCAGCCTGGAGAAGAGAAAGCTCCAGGGAAACCTTACAGCAGCCTGCCAGTACCTAAAGGGGCTACAGGAAACCTGAAGAGGGGCTGTTTACAAGGGCATGCAGTGATAGCACAAAGGGTAATGGCTTCCAGCTGAGGGAGGGGATCTTGGATATTAGGAAAAAATTCTTTAGTGTGAGGGTGGTTAAACACTGGCACAGGGTGCCCAGAGAAGCTGTGGCTGCCCCCTCCCTGGCAGTGTTCCAGGCCAGCTTGGATGGGGCTTTGGGCAGCCTCGGATAGTGGAGGGTGTCTCTGCCAATGGCAGGGGGTTGGAACTAGGTGATCTTTGAGGTCCCTTACAACCCAAACCATTCTATGAGTCTATGACTATAATACTTCCTTGAAGTGTACAAATGCAGAACAAGGTAGCGATTGCCTCCTTCCCTTCCGAGAGCAGCAAACTTTGTGCAAAGCACCCTTCTTCCTAGACAGATGCCTGGCTCTGGCAGGTCTCCACAAAGTACCTCAGGGGTCCTTCCACAGTTATGCAAGGAGCACAGTGGGTCATGCAATTCAACCCTGGAGGTGGCTCAAAGTGGAGGAGGTAGGAATTTTCAAAGGCTTTTTCTTCCTTACTTGCAGCTCCCCCTCCCCTGAGTGTCAGCTGAGAAAATTTTGCATGCTGCCCTGTTTAAGCAGAGGCTTAAAATAGCCTAAAGTGCCTGCATTCAAAGATGGTAAGAGCACTGTAGGAGCTTGTTGTATCCCTACCTCAGAGAGCCTAAAACAGCAGCCTAAATCAATTTAGAGTACAAGGCTCTCCCAAAGCCACCCTCCCCCTTCTTCATCCCCCACTATACCCTGAAGTCAACCCAGTTTCCTACTATTTGTGCTGGGTCATTTTAACTTTGGAAGAAAGCAATGGGATGCCAGGCAAAGAAGGCATCATTGCTTCTGTGAAAGGACAGCTGGCACTTTAAGGAGGAAGTGGACTCACAGAAAACACAGTGACATTGGTCGTGGCCTCTGCTTCAGCAGCCTTTAGCTTGCCCCCGGTTTGGCAAAATGTCACAGCCTAGGGCAGGAGGAGACAACAGATTTGCTTCTTCCTCTGCTGAAACAGATAAAACAAGGATCCCTGCATGCTTCCCAATCTGCTAGCCCTTTTGCACAACTCCTTTAGAAGCCCATGGCACCTGCTGCACATCTGTAAGGGGATGTACTGAAGTCACTGCCAGCAGACTGAAAAACGTGCAAAGGCCAGAATTGTGTCCTGGGCTGCTGCTCCATTTCAAGTGATCTGCTCTTTAATGATCCAGGAGACATCTTCCTAAAATTATCAAAACTGACAGTGGAAAGCCAGGCAGAATGATTCACTGGGGCAACACGGAGAAATTTATCACTGCAAGTTACTGGGGAGGCAAGTAAGAGTATCAGAAGTATCCCTCCATTCATTGTTCCAGTATCTGGAGATCCTAGTGATAGGATGTGTTGGAAAGACACTCGACTGCAGGGTTTTAAAAATAAAAAAATCATTTCTTTTAAACCAACATGCAGATTGAATGTGTCACTACCACAGGTTTCATGGCTACAAGGGTATATCCATGCACTATCCCCGTTTAGAAGTACGACTACACTTACCACAACTGATTGACAAACACACCCCTGCCAACACAGCAGTCAGGAGATGCAGTGTGACTGCCCGCAGCAGTCACATCACTCGCTGTTACTGCCCACAGGCAATTCACAAGGTTCAGCATTGCAGCCACCGCAGATTCATGGAACACGCTGTCACAAGCACACTAAACACTACACTTGTGCTGGTTAATCACCCAAGACTACAAACTTAAATTATATTAAATATTCACTTACCCCTGCCCAGGTCAGGGCTCTCAGTACGTGTCCTTCGCCAGCATCCTGTCCAAGAGGGAAGTGTCTCCTCAAATTGCTGGAGAAGCTGATCCCAATTCTCAGCCTCAATCTGAGGGCTTTGGTTTGATTTTTATGTCTGATGCAGGTGACAGTGGGCAGGACCGTGCCAATGGACAACACCACCTTCCTTCAATGTTTGTCATTAGCAGTGTTTCCCCTTATTTTATGCCCTACCTGTTGCATATCTTTGTATTGTCTGGGCCCACTAAAGACAAATAGGAAAACCTGTGGCTTGTCTTTCTCTTACTGCTAGGTAGCTGAATAGTGGCTTGATTTGGACTCAGGACACATTGTTTGTTGAAGGAATTCAAGGCTCAACCCAGGTCTCAGTTCAGTGAATTACTCAGCAGTGCCTGTTTAGTCTCGGTTTGCAGGACAGCTCAAGTCTGAGTATCCTACACAGCTCCCCACAGGCTGTCTCTGCTGAGATGGGACCTCAGTACAATCCAAGTCTGAGTCACTGTACAACACCCACACCCCCCTCCCCACCATGAGAGGTCTGATGAGCTAGGCATTGCCAAAACCTGTTTTGTGGAACAAAAAACCGGGACTTTTCTCCCCAGTCTCCCTGAATGAGCATGACAAAGCAGTCCTCCCTTGCCACACCTCAAAGTCATACCCATCCAGTTCCCCTCCCAGACAGACACCTAAAAGGATGCTAATTTGTCCCTTTCTCCTCACATGATGTGACCCTTTAGGAGAGCAGCTTTGGGCTGATGCCAGAAACCACAGACTAGCTGCTGGGTGAATTTGCTTGTAAAACTTCGCAGCACATTATCTCTGTGGTATTTACTATTAAATGTGTGACTCTCCAGGTAAACATGGACTGAATCCAGGCCCTTTATCTTCTGTGCTGGAGGTAATTTTCAGAGAAAGCCTGCCAGAGTGTCAACCTTACTGTCAGCCTTTAAAGCCTGGGATGGAGACAACAGCAGGAAGAGATTTGGTGTAACGGGAATACTTGGCAAGCAGAAGAAAGGTTCCCATACACTAAATTGAGTCTTATGAACACTAGCATTTGTTCTTTTGGCAGAGATGGGCTGCTGAAAGGAAAGCAGGTGAATTTATTTCTTCTTCTTGGATTGCAGATCTAACCTATAGATTGAATCAGAACAAGCTGGTGGTGCTCTTTGCCCAATCTCATGGATTACTACATGCTGGGAAAGATGATGGGAAAGGTCTGCCTTAGGGTCATTCTCACCTCAGATACTAGCTTTCATATATGGCAAAAGTTCAGCCATGAAGTGTCCAGCTTCGTCCTGCAAGAGGAGAAATGTCAGTAGAGGATGGCAATTAACACTGGGCACCTGACATCCAGCAGCACTGGGAACTGCCCAGTAAAACTCATTTCCGAGAAATTAAATAACACGCTGCCAATGAAAAGGAACATGACCACTGAAATGGGGTTTAACACTGAGAAGGGAATCAGCCAGTTACAGGCACCTTGTAAACATCCAATTGGAGTGAGCAAAACCGATCGGGGAATTTCTTTTTGCCTAGGGAAATTTGACCACAACCTTTAATAATGTCTTCACATTTCACAAGTCCTAATAACAACAACTTGCGTTCACACGCCTTTCATCCTGGAGGAACCCAAAGTGCTTTACAAGTGACTTAGCAAGCTCTACAATATTCACCCCAGCATCCCCCCCGAGGTTAAAAACTGACTGCAGTTGGCAAGGTTTCCTTCTTGGTTTCCAATATTCCATGGTGATTTCTCTAGGCCATTGCTGTTCTTTGTTTTGTTTTAATAGCAAATTTGATAGCATGGGGGGGTGGGGGAAAGGCAGCTCTTTTCAGAGGGACAGCTGTGTAAATACAATCAATTGCAGGGGGTGGGTCACAAAAGAAAAAAAAAGACATTTCATGTCACCCCAAGAAAAAAAAATGTCAGTTTTGCCTTCCAAAAGCAGGGGAAATCCCACTTGAAGAAAACACAGAATGTTTCATTCGCTGCAAAATAAAACCTTTTTCTAACGCTTTCTGAAGACTGAAGTTGACTTAGTTGTAAAACAAATTTGATTTAAGTTGGCAAGTGGAAATGAAACATTTTTACTTTCAAAATGTAATTTTTCTTTTGGACACAACTTTAAGAAAATAAGGAAATCTATCTCACCTGGTGGTGGTTTTTGGGTTTGTTTGGTTTTTTTGCCAGGAACTCACAGCAGTACCTAGGAATAGCTTAAGGAGAGGACAATTACCCTAGTTCCTGCTACCTTTTCTTCACTGTCCACCTGAACTAGGGACAGCACTTTGAATAGCCCAAGATGGGATTTTCCCTCAATAGACTCACTGTGTTCAACTCTCCCTGAAGCTCTGTAAATTTTATTGTCCACAGCATCCCATGGCCACAAGTTACTCAGCTTCTGCACTGTGCAAAGTACCACCTTGTTTTGATTGTTTCAGTTTGCCTCCTGGTAATTTACTAGAGACAGAAGTGCACACAACTATTCCTTACTCATAACCACCACACTGATAAAAGGGTTTTTCTTTCCACATGATGTTTATCACTACTTTCCTTGGTATGCATCATCTCTGCTCCTGCATAGGTGGTGAGAAATTCCTTTGACTCCCTCCTTGCTCCTGGGAAACTACAGTTTCAGAGTAAACTAAAAACTCTGTAACCAAACTTGTATAGGGATGTTGTGACTGAGCATATTCTCTTTATACACACTAGGCCAACCTTTCCACACCACTGGAATGGCTCAGGTACCTAAAATATAGACATAGTACCTTATTTGACCTCCTTCAGTATCAAACACATCCTCTCAGGAATCATGAATAGCATAAAGGACTACAGAAGACATACACTTCAGAGAATATACTATAGCATCTACAGTGTGCTACACACCTATGTACAAGAACATGAATCGACTTCCAATACTTTCCTCTGAGTATGTTAAAGATGCCCACATTTTGTCCTCTTGCTACAAATAGGACTAAGGAAAATTACACCCTTCAGGTGAATTCCTATGGCAAACTTACAAGGGACTGCAACATACCTTAAAGGGCTTGTTTGATCACCAGATACTGAGCTCAAGAGATGCTTCCTCACACTTCTGGAGCAGAATTGATGAAAGGTAACTGACCTGTAAAATGAAAAGGAAAATCCTGTCCCAATTCCTCCTTTAAAAGAAAAAAAAAATTAAATTCAGAGGTGTTGAGAAACACACGGAGCAGAGCGCAGAGAAAAAACAGCTCATTCATCCAGCCTTTACAAGCAGCTGGACTTGAGCTGAATGGGCTTTTGCTGTGTTCTTTGTGTAATGGTATATTATAAAAATGTTATTAGAAGGCCAAATTTAGGCATAGCAGGAGGAGAAGAGGAAAAAAAAATAATCCTGAAACCTTGAAAGATAAATCGGCATCTTTAGGAATGAGAATTTAAGCCTCCCTTGTGCATTGCTCTGAAGCTTCGATCTTTTCCTCTACAGATTGGGCAGTTTAGAGCAACAGGAAAAAGAAAAACAAAACAACAAAAAGCCCACCTTAACTCCTTTGAATACAACTTTCTCTTGCATCCTTTGCTGAACTCAAACTGCTCGCACAGACATCAACTGGAGCATAAGGGACTAGATGCTGGAAGAAGTTCTTCAAAAAAAGATCATCCTCTGCCCTTATTCATGCTTTATATTGACAGTTACTAAGATATGCAAGCTAAGAACACAGAAACAAAACACACCTTAATACTGCAAGAAATCCTGCTACAAAATGGTTAAAGGCTCTTATTCACCTCAATCACAGCCACTTAGCTTCAGGTGTGATGTAGACGTGAAGGAAGGCCTATTGGTTAAAGCTTTAGGTAGCCAAATTAAGACACCTGCCCCTGTTTTCACAGATGCATGTTTTCAAAATGCAAATCAGCAGTATGGTGGTCAGAGGTTCAATTACAAATCTTAAGACATTGGGTAGCCACTAAAAAAACAAAAATCACAGGTGATTAAAAGAAAATAATCTGAGTTTTATTTCACTGATTCCTCTATTTATCTGTCTCAAAAATAACAATTAATTAATGTTAATTGTTTTCAGTTGCAGAATATAACTGTTAAGCTAGCTTTTCACAAAGTGCTGCAGTTTAGAAATTAGTAAGTCTACCACACACAAATGTAAACCTGGTCCGGTTATAAAGTAGGGAGTTTCTCAGAACTTCTGTTCCGCTTAAGCTTTTGTCTTGGTAGCAAAAAGCCTTTGGTGGGTGTTTCCAGTTGACTTGTTAATTAAATTAAGTCTTTTTTGAACTTTTGTGGCTTGAGGAAAAACAGATCATGATTTTATTTTTTTCCCCCCTGAAGTTAGGAACAGAGACCTCAGATGGTTACCAAGTCCTGTCTCCACAATGGCAGCCACTCTTAATAGTTTTTTGACTTAGGGGGACTACAAATCTCCTACTTCTTGGGTTCCCACACACCAGAGGGTGCAGGATTCTTCCAGTGCACAGCAAAGTGGAGACTGTAGGAAAAGCTGGGAAACTGCCACAAAAGTTAACCAAAGCCATGAAGGACATTGCAAATATCCTGTTCTGAAAAACAAATTTGTCATATGATACTCAGAAAACAGACCTTGTCCCTTTCTACAGGGAAACACAAAGGCGAATTTGAGCTGGGCAAAAATTCATTTTTGTCCCCCATCCCAGCAACTTGATTAACTCTAAGCATCTGTGTCAAGCGACACACCCAAAACACAACGAGACTGGTACAAAAAGAGTGTGTACATGTGCCCAGGAATGTTCTCTGGCACTAAAATCAACTGGCACTGAAGGACTGGCTTGCAGCCTCTTTCAGCCCCCCCAGAACAGAATGGATACCTGAAAATTGCCTCCTGCAAACGGTTTCTGGATCAGTTTCTGAACCACACCTGGAAAAAAAATTTGGATGGTACTAGTTGATACGGAAAAACTGGAGGCAGGGACCATGTAACGTGTTAAACCATCTAGAGGTATGAGCATATGGACATGCACATCCCAGAGAAAAATACTGGAAAATATTTCCAACCATTCCTAACTTTTCTTGTATAGATAAGGTCTAAGTGGACTCTTGGAAAGCTTTAAATGCACATAATTGTCGACCTCATTTAATTTTGTGCGCCTTATTAATAGATTTATTTTTTGCTTTCTTTTTTAATGAAGCCTGCTTACTACCAGCACTTGAGGTTGGAGCTCCAATCTGCTATAATTCAGTATATAGGTTTTGTGGCAGTGCTTGTGTGTGGCCCATAGGATTAGCCACCAAACATAAACATGAATAATCATAACAAATTTTCACTCAGTGGCTGTTCTGCAGTATTTGTGTAAAATTTCATTGACCTATAAAATGTTTCTCAGTAAAATTAATGCCTTTGAGTATGCAGGAAGCAGAGTCCAAACAAAGTTGAAGAAAAATTCAACAGCTAAGTCATTCAGGCACCTCTCTCTAGTAAACACCAACCAGTTCCATGTGATTTGACCAATATCAAATACTTAACATGGCCCAAACGAGACAATTATGGACTTGGCATTCCTCACACAGTTAATAGTCCCACACTCCTTGGGACTTCAGCAAAGTAATTTTCAGACACTCTGCTCTGATCTGTAAGTCTTGTCTTTGCTTTGACTCAAAGACTTTGTGTCCTTCAGACATTTTGTATGTTCAGCAATTAGCAAAGGAGGGTTGTCTCCTAGAGACTTCAGACACTGTCAGAATAGCAATAGCTGCCAGAATGCCTGGAGGTTTCAGGATGGGAGTTCCTCAAGAAATGAAACAAATAGTCTGGTGGGTGCCAGATTTAAATAAATGACATCTGATTTCTTCCAGGTGCATGTCCTCCACCACTAAATCCTCCTGCTAACCCCATTTGTTCCCTTTCTTCACCCCCTTCCCAAGTCCCCACAGTACCTTCACATTGTCCCATCCTTGGAATGCACCACACCTTCAAGTTCATTCCGTGTCTGCTAACTCTCTTCCACCTACCTTCATCTTCCTCCTACAATCCTGAACTGTATTTTCAGTGTAACAGGAACATTAATTAGGGTCTTGGCTATACACAGTAGCAAATTTTCACTAAACTTGATGGAACCTTCCTCCAAGAGCTCCACCTTTCAATCTTATGAAAGATGTTAATGGGTTACAACTATTTTGAGAATATAAAGGAGAAAAGAGAAATAGAGCAAAAGAATGAAAAGCTTGTTTCTTTATCATTTATTCCAAACCTTTTGAAATTTTAAATAGGATTTTATGTGTCAGAAATTCAGCAAGTAAATAAGGCAGTAAGAAAGAGGAAAAGTGGCTATTACACTGAGTCTCCAAGTAGTGTGTGTGTGCGTGCTTGTGTACATTCATACCCAAGGGGTGTCAGATGGGAACTGCAGATGCGCTGAAAAACATCAGGTCTCCACAGTTTCCTCTCTTCCCTGCAGATATCTCTACCTTCAGTTAACACTGGATGCAGCCTTCTCCTACTACATATTATTCCTGGTTATCAATTAGCAGCTGAAGTTCATTAATTTTACAGGAAAAAAAAAATATTTTGGATGCAACAAGAAGGCTGCCTCTTCAGATGACAGACAAGGGCAAGTCATTGTGTAGAAGACAGATCTCTAGCATTTGCTGTGACAGCTTTCAATTGTCCAGGTAAGATGGATGGCTTGTTTAGCCAAGCTATACTTTCCTGTGCTGAAATAGGTCTTTGCTGGTCATAGTACATAACTTTATTAAGTGTATTTTTCTTGGCTGGGGCCACAGAGAAGAATGTGTCTTTCCCTCTCCCTGCCACCCTTGTTAATGATTAATAAAGTGCTGCAATTAGAAAGTTTGGGTCCTTCACTGCCTGTGCATCAAAGCCTGGGATTTGTGCTTCTGAAAAATTGAGAGACATCAGAACAAGTAACTTTGTGCCCAAAGCATTAAACATACTCTTCATTTGAATTCCTGGCTACAAAATATATTATTTCTGTGACATGGGGAAAATTATGGGAGTCTGTGAATTTATCTGTTTCGCAGTTGCAAGGTAGAAAGAATAAATGCTGATATGACAAATGAGAAGATATTTGGGTCACATGACCTTTAGCATTGGCCTTGTCTTTTATGAAGCTGAGTACACAAGCTTCCAGAACAATTGGTTCTGTAATTCTAATGTTAACAACTAAGGTTATAATAAATTTTATTTTAAATTTGGGAGGGAGCTTTGCTTTCTAACTCTGGAGTATATTCATGGAGCTAACTTTGCCTGAACTTCAGTCTGCAGACTTGCTGAGGCTCTGTAACATGTGAACTAGGCCAACAATCTTCATGACCATCCAAGAGATTCTGAGTTATCCCCCAGCAGCAGTTGCAATTTCCAAGCTAGATGCCTTGACCTCTATCCTCTTGGCACTTTACAAAAGTTGCCCTCAGGAAACTGCTCAAGAAAAAGACAGAAAACCAGGAGTCCTCGATACACTGAGATCTGCAAGCTCTTCTTTTTTTTCTTTCCTTTTTTTTTTTAAAAAAAAAGGTAAAAGTATGAATGGAAAATGAAAGGTGGTAAAAGTGAAAGAATGGCAAAGCAAACAGAAACAAAATTTTCCTTTACATTGATCTAGAAACCAAGCAGTCTTGGGAAACCTTAATATTAAATACACTTTGCTTTCAAAGATCTCATAATAAACAGCATCTATTATGTTTCGTCCAGAGCAAAAAAAAATACTAAATTCAATATATATCAACAGAACATGCCAGTCATAATTGTAACAACAACATGCATCTCGGAGAACACAGCTGATCACATCTTTTCTGCTTAAAATAAATAATCTGCTGTACGTTAGACTTTGGCAAAAGAGGTTCAATAGTAATGAATTCCACCCATTTAGAGATTCATTTTCAAAGGCGCTCCACAAATTTTCCCAGCTCTGTGTGAGGACAACTTAACTGGGAAAGCTTGTCCTGGACTCATAGTCCAGTTAGGACACATAAATGCACAAACAGAAGAAATCAATTCAATATAACAGGAGACAAAAGAAACATCTGCATACAACCTACCATACAGTTTATCACTGTCCGAGATTATCATGAACTTTGGCACAACAGGTACCACTCCTGTCCATCTCTGGTGCCAGAAGAGGTCCGTAATAAAGAAGGTTGGAGCCTGCTGATTTGGGAGGCATCTACTGCTTGTGACACGCAGATACAGTACAATAATGGTCTTCTGATGTCAAAGTGAAGACCTCAGCTTTCCTTTTCTATTTTTTTTTTAAATTTTATTTTATATTAGCTTATCTCAAGACCACAAAACTATCTGGCAGACCCTTTAGGACTGAACAGCCACCTCTCTTCTCTATGACACACTGGAGCGGTTTCATGTATGACTTTATGGCTGACATATAAGACCTTGTCACTGCTGATGGCTTGCTCCTCCTGGGTGCAAATAGGAAAAGTGACACATAAAACAGTGATCTCTGAAGAACATCATTGCCTTTTCCCAGTTAACAGCACTGCAGAGGACTACAGCAATGTCATGAACACACCACCACCACCCCAGTTTTATCCTGCAGTCTTTTAGTAGCAGGCAGTGCCAAGGTGCTGGCTTGGCTGGACCCTGTTTCCTATGGAGCAGCCTCACATATTGATGTTAGCTGTGCCTTGTGCAAGAGACCTGTTTATTAGCTCTGGTTATAATTTTCTATCAAAACTGTTTGTTGTTCCCTCTGTGAGAAAAGGGAGGGTTTACCCCAATGGAAAACTGGATTGTGAAAGAACCATTTGCCTACTGTGGAGCATACCAACTTTTGTTGATCACTGCAAGCCTGCCATAAGGACATTTTCAGTGGACAGCCACGGCTTCCAACCAAAACAAAGAATTTCCACATTCCTTAAATGAAGCATTTAATTTCATTTCATTTCATTGACTTTATTAAATATTCAGCCACTGCCTCTTCAGCTGCCATGGTATTTTGTGAAAACTGTCGTTTGAGAGCATCAGAGTCCCCTATCCCCTTCTCAACAAACTGTCCGGTCAGGCCATCAATTGGTGCACCCATGGCCAGGGATGTGCCAAGAAAAAGGAGTGTGTACCCCCTGAGGTATGCAACATGTTGATAAAGAGCCTCAAAATGAGGAAGGCAAGAGTCCACTTTCTAAAATATTGTAGATTTTGTGCATATATCCCAGCTACTGATGTGAGTTCATCAGAACCAAAGTTGGGATAAAGGCTCTGGCTTATGTGCAACCCCTTAAGCTGCTCAGCAAGGTCTTGACTTTAGAGCAAAGATATAGATCTTTTAAGAGAAGCTTCAAATAGACAATACCCTCACACCCTTGCAGATGTTGCAGTTTCTTGCTGTGTCTGAAAAACTGGGAGGGTGAAAGGGAAACTGATGCTGAAAACTAGAGGAAAAAAGAAAACCAATGCTTCTGGCAAGATGTTCACAGCTTTACAATCCAAATACCTCTTCCTTCTTTTGACAAACGCCAAGCTTGTGGCACTTAGCACTGGTGGGCGCTGCTTTTTTTCCACACACTACTCATTAGATGCTAATAAAACGAGTGATGACATACACATCTTTATTAAATGGTTTGATTAGGGTCTCTCTCACCACAGTTCTCCCACAAGGAGAGAGTGGGATAAGCCAAGGGTCTCACTCTGTTTTTCAGGTTCACAGAGGATAGGAAGGTTCCTTCTCTGAAAGTAAAAATCAGCTCCCTCCCCTGAAAAAAGGCAAAAACAAAACCAGAATAACCCCCAATCGTTTTCTGAGCCAATTCTGCCGATTTTTGGCTCAGTGCCTCGTTCCATTTGGAAGCCATATTGCAGAGCAAGGAAAGAGCCAATAAATGGGGGCTCTGGTATTTGCTTTTCTGGAAGTCCCAGGCAAGACCCATAGCTAGAGCTCTGTGCTCAGGATCCCAGAAACATCTGCTTTCTTTTCAAAGCTGGAATATTTTTTAATTTGATTTTTTGCTCCCTTGCCCCTCCCACCCCCATAAGCACCTTTGTGCTGGGAGGGAATGGGGGAAGGAAAGGGAGCTCACAACTTTGTAAGCAGAGCAGAAGGAAAACTGAACTCTGCAATCTCCAGATAATTATGCCTGGCACCTGAAGGCTGGGGCAGTAATCCTTACATTTCTTTCACACTCCATTGACGGATGGCGTGCTGGGGGTGTAAAGTCTATTTCCCTTTTCCCATCGCTGTCCAAGTGCTGGAACTGCAGGATAGGCTTTTGAAAGCTCAGTCCCTCTTACCAGATGTTGCCTTTTTTTTTCCTTTTTTTTTTCTTTTTTTCTTTTGGATCATATTAGCATATAGCTTTAAATTGAAGGGCCACAACGCGGGTACAGAGTGGAGTGCAGTTTTCACGCTGCCTCCAAAGCCTCTGGCATATGTTGACCTGGCAACAAGCAGCTACAAGTTTAAGATTAGGAACGTTTTAGGGGCCTGAAGAGGTTTGTTGTGTTCGATAAGTTCTCCTGGTTTGCTGAGCTGTTGTCAGAGTTTTTAAGGCACTTAATGTGAGTGTGCCTATTTATATACATTTATATCTGAACACACACGAGTATCTAGACACGGCCTACAAAAAACAGGACTTGGTGAAGACTTCCTCACCCTCATTTTTGAAGTCAAGACTGAACTTTTTATATGTATTTTATGTGCCTGTTCTAATTCAAACAAAAATCAATTTTAGAGAGCTCTTAAATTATGCTAGGAACATGTGACCTATATAATCAAACACAAAGGTCTCTTCTGGCTCTGTGCTTTATGACTCTAAGGAAATATATATTCATACATCTATGTGTGTGTGTGTGTGTATATAATTTTATGTGAAAGCCTTATATATGAAATTGCACAGTTTGAAAGGTGGTTTTGACTGCACTACATTCTCTTGCTAAGTAGAAATTTATAATTAATCCACTTTTAGGAACAGTTGCATTAAGGCAACTGAGATGCATATTTTGTACATAAATAAATAAAGTTTGCTATAAAGAAAGTTGCAGGGATGAGTCTTTGAACGTGACAAATACACACAGCAGCTATTTGTGTTAATCATGAAGTGACAGATTTCTTCCCAACACTTCCCCATGCCATGTAAAACCACAGCTATGACAGTGGCAACTCATCTTAATCCAAACATTTACAGCAGCAGCCCTACCCCACTCCAAAATTTCATTTGATGCTGTCAGTACATGGGACATTTGTCCTGCTGACTGATAAATTTCCCTGCTGCATTGTTCTGGATCCTGTCTTGTGTGAGAGGCCACGTATAACATAATGGATTTCTGATGTGCAGAAATGATCCTATACGCTGGAAGTAGATTCATGAAATTCATGAAATTAAATTTTTCACTTCAGCCTTGTGGTGGGTTGACCTTGACTGGACACCAGATGCCCACCAAGCCGCTCCATCACTCCCCTCCTCAGCAGGACAGGAAGGGGAGAAAAATAAGATGGAAAACCCCCCCTATGGTTCAAGACAGTTTAATAAAGCAAAAGGCTGCATGTGAAAGCAAAGGAAAACCAACGTATTTATTCCCGACTTCTCATTGGTAGGTGATGTTCAGACACTTCACAGGAAGCAAGGCTTCAGTATACATGCAGGTTGCTCTGGAAGACAAATTTCATAAAAAACAAATGCCACCCTCCTTCCCTTTCCTCCTCCTTTCTCTTGGCTTTTATTGCTGAGCAGGTGCCATGTGGTATGGAATATCTCTTTGGCCAGCTTGGGTCAGCTGTCCTGGCTGTGTCCCCTCCCAAGAGTTTGCCCATCCCCAGCCTACTGGTGAGGGGGAAATGCTGGAGGAACAGCCTGGGTGCTGTGCCAGCCTGCTTAGCAGCAGCCACGATGCTGGTGTGTTACCAGCACCTTGCTGGCTACAGATGCCCTGGGAGGGCTGCTGTAGGGAAAATTAACTCCATCTTAGCCAGACTCAACACAGGCCTAAATAAGTTTTTGGACTAAGGTTTCAAACCTGCTTTATTGTTTTTATTATTTCTCAAAATACATTCTGGGGTTCTTAAGAGGAAAGAATAAAAAGTGTATTTTCTGTATTGGTCTACAGTTTCCAGCTTTTCTAATGAAAAAGTCTAGTTTCAATATTTTGAAAACATATTTACAAATGCTTACACACTTGTATATAAAAACCCATGCACCTACATATTATATATTTCTCAGTCTATTAGCTGTTTTTTCCTTATAACCAGACCAACTAAAACTGTAAGACTATTTACCAAACTTAAAAGGACTGTCTTTATTTTACTTTTTTTTAGCAAGTAAAGGGGATTCGCATGATTTTTGAAAGAAGTATAAGGGCAAAGAATACATGGAGCGAAGTTTTACAGAGAACTAAAACATTGATTTAATCCCAGAACCTGACAGTTCCTTCTCAGATAGGAAGCAGGACCAATTACAGAAAAAGTTAATTGGCTGCATTCAAGGGTCAAACGCTTAAGCACTGCATTGCTGAATGAAATCAAAGCTACGCCACCAATAAGATGAAGATCCATGCCACTGCAGGGCTCTGAAATGGAAGCAATATAGGTTGCTTTCTGATTAGAGATGAGCCCACTGAAGAGAGGAGCACCTCTCTCACTTCAAATGAAAGCCCCAAAATTGGAAGTATGATATAGCTGAAGCTGTGTCTCTGAACATGTAGCCTTAGGTAGCTGTTCTCAAGACCTTCAAATTACAGGAAAGATGGAAACCAACCGTTTGTGAGATATTTTGCCATGGTCTTAATCTCAACGTTATAGCTGGAGAATGAAGCCAGATTGCCTTTCTAGTTGGTTTTCAACCAATTCCCAGTCGCTTTTGTTAACTACCCTGCTAGAAACCCAATGTTTATAGTATTATTTTCCTGATGAAATATTTGCTGCTTTTGGATTATAATTATAGCTGGTCAGAAACCAGAATTTCCTTTCCTTAGGATACTCTGGCATTTGAAGTAGGAGAGTTTGTAATCCAAATTGGAATAGAAAGCCAACATTGTGAAATTTCTTGTGAGAAGAACACACTAAAAATTTCAACAGGGGACCACTGAAACTTTTCATTGTCATAATATCAAAGTATGCTGTCCAGTAAATGAAAACATATTTCAATGAGGTAAAAATAAAAGTTGTGTTTGAGATTAATCTTTTGATTCATTTAGATTTTTTAATAAATACATTTGATTACGTGCAAATAAATAAAAGCTCACATTAATGGTTTATACAAACGAAGTGAAAGGGAACAACACAATGAAGAGCAATTATCAAATTGTCATTTATAACCACCCCAAATGAAAGAACCACCTTTTTCTCATGGCAATTTGCTTTATGAGCAATCATTTCCTCTAGACTGATCAGAATGCAAAGATCATATCTTTCTGACTTTCTCAAGGCACACTGGATAGCCTCAGTGTACATCATCTCTTGCCAGGTGGAAAGGACGTAAGAAACATGAAGTTATTATGGAGGAGGTAGAAGAAAGGAACATCTGGAAAAGAGGACACGATTCCACAGGAAATCTGGCTTCAATAGTTTGGTTGCTCATGCAAGAATTATTTCTGGAGATATTGACTTAGCATGAGAAGCATTATCTGGAGTGTTCTTCTCTTCTAAGAGGTGATGAAGAGGGCAAGAACAGTTATCTTTAAGGCTAACACCTGAAGTTGGCACGCTAATAAAGTAGGAAGATTGAAGTAGACATGGAAACTGCATTAATGCAGCCTCAGGCAGGAAATTTAGCCTTCATGATGCAACTGTCCTGTGCTCTGGTATGTTCTAGACAGTTTTACTGTCCTCAGGAGGCAACCAAGAAACTCAAAGCTTTTATGAGTCCCCAGGCACTAACATCAAATTTAGACTCCAGCTGTTCTAGGGGGGGGGGGGGTCTTTCGTCAGCCAAATATAATTGGATGAAAAAGTCAGGTTCTGAGCTTCTGTGCAAGTTTGATTCTGACTGAAGTGAGGGTAAGCCTGGTGTTACCTATCAAAGACACGTGGACAGCTTGTGCTCTCTCCACTCTCAGCACTTCCTTTGGAAGACTATGCCAACCAGCAAATCATGCTGTTGCAAAGTTGTCCTCATATCTTTAATTCCCAGTTCCCAGACACTGTACAACCCACTTGAATATGCCTACTTGGCTGCTTTGTGCCTCAACACAGCAGTAGCCTGTGCAATCAGTTTTGAAGATCAATAGCTCTGTCCGTTTCACTGTCCACTAGCAAAACTACTGTCTGGAGAATTGCCGTAGATCCCAAAGATCTGGACTAAGCTGAAATGGCTCCAGAACATCATGGGATAAAACTTTTCTGTTCACAAGCCATTAAAAATCAAATTTGAACAGAAAAAGGAATGACTTAGAAGATTATGGACTAAGACCAACCTCAAACCTCCAGATACCACCTCCTTCTCATCCTCCTCACCAGCCAATGCTGTGCGTACGTGGAGCAAATGTAACCCATCTTCAGAGCACCAGAATGATGGCTGGACCTCAATGTCCAATGTGCACCTGCATTTTGAAGAGGCCAATGGAACCAACAGTTACACAGACAACTCCCTCACTGGACCAGTAGATCTGATGAAAAGTTTGGGTCATGGAAGGGTCTGGTTTTCTTCATGCAGAGGCGTTACAGACAGATGCCAGGTAACCACGAAGGGTATGTGAGGGAAGAGGCCACGTAATAAATCTCAGTGTCTTCTGGTCCAGTATAAGCCATGAGCAACTCTGCCTGACTGCTGAGGAGCTCATCCTGAGTGGCAAGACCACAACTGAGCTCAGATCCTGAGCCTTAATGGTAGAAATAGAATGGCTGCTAGCCTAACTAGGAAGGGAGATAGCAACTACACTGGCACATTATTTCCTGATGACTGTATTAACAATTTATCATTTTAAATTTTAATTGTTTTTATTTTTTTAATTGCTGACATTTTCACCTCAAATCATCACCTTTTATTAATGCTTTGTGTCTCCCTCCTTTTGTCAGCTGTCACAGCAAAGAGATCTCGTAAGGGCCTGGTCAGAACAAAGTAAATACTGTTCAGCTCAGGCTGAAGGTGTGGCTGTGTATGCCGATCTCCCTGTTATCAAGCAGGCTGCAGGAGGAAACTCTGCTAATCATCACGACTTGCAGCCCCAAGTGCTAAGTGGGCAGGCTGCCCAGCGCTGTCCCTGTGCGTGCACGCGTGCGCTCGTGCGCGCGTGTGTGTGCTCGCATGCACACATTTCTTTGCCTGCTTACAATCACGTCGCAAGTCACCGGGCAGAAGATCCTACACATTCCAGAAAAGTACAGCCTGTTTCTAAACATCCACCAACGAATAAAAAAATAAAAGTTACACCCCCTATTGCCTGCCTCCCCAACCACGGGAAGATGAGCACAGTCCTTAGTTGGTGTAAAGTGGCGTCACTGCCTGAGCTGCTGTGCTGCGCTCCGTGACTGCCTCAGCGTATCCACTCAGCTGATGATGCTGTATCTGTACCAAAGTTCTGTCTTGCTAAATAAATTCTGACTGAAAGCAAAAATATGCACAGGGCTGAGCAAAGAACTCTTGAGGGAAGTTCACGCTGCAGAGCTGGGGCCAGATGGAGATGAAGTGCCGTTGCACTGGCAAGCAAATTTTCACATTTTCACTCATGCTCACTTGACCTATCTGTGCTACCATATTTGGAGGGTTAATTTTCACAGACTCCTTCTCCAGGCTAAAAGAGAAGAGAAACACTTGCAAGGGATGACCAAGTCTACTTTGGAACTGAAATTTCTATTTGAATCTACCCAACTCCCTCCCACAGATGTTGATGAAAGTTGCCCTTGGTGGATCGCTGAGTTAAAGGGAGGCTCCACTTTGCCTCATTGCTTTTGAATGTCACATAATTATAGGAAAGGCCCAAGGCCAGATTCAAATTAGTCCTGTAGACCAACATATTCCCCTTGGCTGTACTTTCCTGTGTTATCTCTTTGCAAGTGGAAGCAGATTTCAGGACTATCTAAGCCAGCTTCTCACATGATGCAGCACACCAGTGATGTGGAATCACAAATTGTTGCAATTTGTTCATTTCCTAGGTACACACCAGCCCTGTTTCCTGGAACAGCAGTTGTAACGAGCTGTATGTGAGCACGTAACTCACTGTAGCAGGATCTACAAGTTCCACCAGGGTAGCGTTCAGTCATCTTTTAAAATAGCTCAACCAATACCTCATGCACCACTTATCTCCAGGGACTATAGCAGCCTGGTACCTCTCATCATTAGGAAATGATGCAACATGAATGTCCCTTTACAAATTAGGCTTTCTCCACATCAAGTCCCTTCCCAGGTTCTTTAATTCCCTGCAACTACTTGACTAATGCACATCCCCTGACACTGGCCTGGAACTTCAAAACCTGGCTCTGAAAGCTGCCTCAGAGTGTCAGAGATGCATCCTTTCCACTCGCTATAGAAACAGGATCCAGATCTGGTCAAAAGCGCAGAGTAGCTGCAATTTTCAGGGGTAGTTCAAAAATTTGGCACAAACTCCACAATATACCTTTTGCTTTTCAAATGCCTCACCAAGATCTGTATTGCAAAAGTACAAAAAATATCGCTGGTAGGAGTCTAGCTGAAGATCATCTTTTAAATGGTTTTCAGCATGGTGGTAAAGTTGGAAAAGTTAATGTAGCTTTCAATTAAAGCTGTTTCTTTCCTGGATTTTTTTTTCTTTTTCTTTTGGCAGAAACCAGGTAATATCTACAAAATAATAGCAATGGCCTGAGTCAACAGTGGGTCCCTCAGTGAATTGTAAGTCATGCTCAATGAAAGCTTTTGCCTGGGTCAGTACACGGTGGAAAATGATAGACCCCAACACAGATATGCTGGTAGTCCCACAATAACAGTTCTATATGTACACAGATGCTGATCTGTTCAAAAAGACAGTGTGTTTTTCATTTTCCAACATTTGGCAAAGGAAATCATGTAGTGGTTATGGATTGGGTGACTATCACCCTGGTCAGCAAGGCAGGTATGATTTATTTATCAGCTTTCCAGCTTTCCACAGAGGGTAAGGGGGAGGGGGAGGCTTGGAGTGGGCTGCAGGGGGAGAAGAAGAGGAGAGTGGGGGAAGGGGATAGGGAAAACCAAGATTTATATCCAGATGGGAATGTTGAGACAAGGGTGGGAGCCGCGGCAGGGAAGGAGCGTCCACAATGAAGGCTATTCATCAACTCTTGCAGCAACACAGCTCTGAAATGTAAAGAGCTAGAAAGTATTCCTTCAGCTCCATCCCTGGGGGGGCCTGGGGTTCCAGCAAAGAAGCGGCTACACACCGGTAGCTGCACAGCTTTGGGCTCAAATATCTCGTACCGCGATTGCATCTGGCTTTGAGGATCACAGAGAGGCTTTTTTTTTCTTTCTGCAACCCCGTGTACATCAGTAGGAAAGTACATTCAGCATCTCTTTAATCATCTGTCTCTGAGCAAGGTGGGCTGCAGCAAGAGCAACAGAATAATGAAATAAAAGCACAGGAGGTACAAAGGGTGCATGGTACTTAAATTCATAGGATCAGAGAAACGCAGAACAATTTAAACTCAAGGAGACCTTAGGAGGGCTCTGTTACAACCCCCTGTTCAAAGCAGGGTCCACCATGAGTTCTCCCTGCTTTAATATCACAGAATGTGTTCCAGCTCAACAAATAACCTCATTTTCTGGTATCTTGGATCAATATCTCTAGAGGAAAATTTGGCCAAGCATCTTTGAGGTTTCAGACCTTTCTTAATTACAAAATCATGAAAAGAATTGCAATGCAAGCAAACCAAACCAAAATAATATAGACATTTGCATTTATACTTTACCTTGAGTACATCTGGGAGTTTTCAGACACAATTCATCTGGAAACTCTCCTAATTTACTGTCACTGTCACCATGTGTATTTGCAATGCAGGAATCTGTGGGAGCTGAGATCCACAATGGTATTAATTGCCAGTTTCACTCATTTCAGTGAGATGAGGCCAGTTTGATAATCAGTTGAACATCAGATCCAAATTTTCTTTTCCCCCTGTTATTCATGTAATGCATTCATAATCTGGCCAGGCTAGCAAGAAAGCAGTGGCTTCCAAAGAAAACAGTAAGTGACACAGAACAATGACCTGTCTCTTGGAGAGCTCGGAGGCTTATCATTTCTTAGGGCACCCAAGTGCCAGTATCTTTTTTTAATCAAAAACATGCCCTGCTTGCATAGGCTAGGATTTCCCTACCCATGCAGAGACGCAGCAAATGGGTCAGTTGAGCAGGGTGCTGGAGATTACAAGCACCATGCTGCTTGTTAACCTTCATACCTCCTTTGCAAACAACCTATTTTACTCTGTAGCAAGAAAATCCTGCCTGTGCTCCTACTAAAATCTAAGCCCAAATTTCCAGGCATTTAGTTTCTCTGATGTCTGTTAAAAGCCCAAATCTCCGTGCAGTTCTTACCATTAGTTTGGGGCAGCACCTACCCCTACTCACTTTTTAATGCAAGCTGAAGAGATCTTGCTCATGAGTGTCCTTCTGCAGCCCCTCAGGAATGTCAATGGCCATTGCATAGGCTGTAAAATCTATTTCTTATTTCTTATTTCCTTTAATGGAAAGTGCAGTCTGGACCCCCAAACAGGATGCAATGTTCCAGTATAATTTTTACTGTGATAATACCATTTTTTGTTTTCCTTGGCACTTCTGTTTCTCCCCTTTATAGCCTAAGCATTTTGACCATAAAGACCTTAACACAGATATGCTGGTAGCCTGTCTCTTATAATCTCTCCCAGAGCCACCACTTTCTAGGATGCAATCCCCTAGTCCAGATATCTTTTTTTCCCCAGGACCAAGGCTTTGGTTTCCCTGTTGCAGCTAATGATAAACTCCTATTTCCTGTGAGTATTGTGTGATTCAACCCCAAAACCTCAGTTCAGTTCGAACAGCCAAGGCGTGCATTTCTCTCTAAGCATGGTAAATTTTTTTGATCTAATTCTATTTTAAAGGTTTCTGTGACTTTCACAGGCTAGGTCTACATGTTTCTAAAGAGCTCTCTGAGGAAGAGTTAAAAGAAAAGAACAGAAAGACTGGCTGAAAAGAGCCCTTTGATGGTGGGATGGTTGAAAGGGGTTTATGTTTCTTAGTTTTATCTCATAATGCACTAATGGATCCAAGGTTAGCTGTGTAGGCTAAGCCACTCAGCTAGACTCCCTGAGAAGTCAAAGGAAGAGATTATTCTCTCAATATAATCACTCATCCCAGCCTGAAACAGGCAGGTTTATTTGTCCTGCTGAGATACCCCGTAGACTAGAGAGAGATGAATTGCCCAGAGTAAAACTCTAGGGAGAGGACTCTCTCCTTTACAAAGAAGGTTTCCTCACTCTTCTGTCTGCTCATGCTAGCCCAGAAAGACCAGATGCCCTGCCCCAGCTCCCTAGGCTCAGTGCATTAATTCACAGTGCTGCAGACCTTGAGTAGCACTGGGACAACCTCATACAAAATTAAGGGCCTCTGTCAGGGGAATGGGAGGGTGTCCTGGGAGCAGAAGTAAAATCTTTTCTAGATACGTAGTCAAGACTGCCTGAAATGTTCCCATAAAGCCTGTCAAATCAACTCTCAGTAACTTGGAATAAAAGGCTTGAGTTGAAGACATCTGGAGAGCACTGTGCTGTGACTCAGACCTTGGAGGTAACGCACTTGGCCAGGGCAGTGACCCCAACAGAAGAAGAGCTGAAAGAGAAAAAGTCACAGAAAGTGCACACAGCCACCTTATAACCTTACCTGTTGGCTACAGATTGCTCATGTGAACGCTCTCCCGGATAATGACAGCAAATGGCTATTTGTCATTGAAGAAATGGCCATTGCTTATTCAGATACAGATGAAGTAGACTGATCTGAACAAAAGCAGGTTAAATATTAGCAACTTAACTACTTCTAGCATTGTCTGCTATTCAGACAAGCTGTTTTAGCATCACAATAAAGCATTTCTAGGGTGAATGCTATACAAAAATCCAGTATGTATATCTCTGGTGGAGGGCTTTGTTTTTTAAGCAATGTTTAGTCGATGTTTGAGTGTTTTGCAAGATGAGTTTTAGCAGTATGCAATTTCTATGCTGTCTATAAGCTGACTACATATGGAATCTTGTTTCCAAAAAACTCATAATTTTTAATTTTTCCCCTCCCACTCTAAATGAGGACAAAGCCAAAAATCTCATGCCTAAACAACAATTATTTAAGAAGTATTCACATTGCATCAGTCGAAACATTTCAAAGTTGGTTCTACTCCAATTTTAAACCTTGTTTTTCTTTTAATATACAAAACCAGCTCAGTCAGAGAATAGTTGTGAACGAAAAAATCTCCCACCTTCTTTTCACTTTGACGATTCTGGAATGGGATGTTGCAACAAATCTCCAATGTATTTTTTTGGTTTCTAATGTAGAGCATGGTCAAAACCAGCTCTTTCCCCAAAATTCATTAATTTGAATGAATCTACAAATTCTAATCATAATCAATGCTTTTTAGGAAATTCCCTGAGCAGCTTTTCCTGAGCTTACAAAAAGCATAAAAAACATACTCTTCTCTCTCTGCATTTGTAACAGAGCCCAGCACAAGCCTACGCGTGCAGTTTGGGTCTCGAGCTCAACTGTTATGTTAATTCATGCCAATTTTTATTTAAAAGCACATGCTAGCAACTGAACAGAATGTAAGGATGGTGCCTCCTCCTACAGTGGCACCTCAGCTTGAGCCCTCACAGGGCATTGCTTCTCTTGGGTTTGCTGGTGAAGGCTGGTGAAGGCCATTCAGCAGTGGTGAAGGAAGGGATAAACTCTGGTTTCTCTGTCTCTGGGGAGCTGCATAGGGTGCTACTAGATCACAAAAGCATTGGATGGTCTCTAATTAATCCCCATGTGCATTTTCCCCTTCCAAAATTATCATTAATTTAATTTTCTGAGGGTTTAACCTCCTGATTCCTAAAGAACACCCATAAGGGATCCCAAATGAGGCTTCAGATAGACAAACCCAAATGAAATACCTTGCTTTTGGTATTTTTAAGGCTGCACATTTCCCTGTAACTGCTCTTGATACCTCAGTGAGTTATACACAGGGAGAAATGGATGTGAAATCTAATCACTTTATGGTATTTCCAGCATCCAGGTAGTAGAATGCAAGGAAGAGGCTGGCTCCTCCAGCTCAGGGACTAACCCTCTGACAAGTTCATTTAGGCATGTACCTTAAATATATTAAACACAGAAAACAGAACTAAACACGTTTAGAAGGTGCCAGAAGAGCGTTTTGATAGCTCCAACTGTGAGGTGTTTTAAGCTTGGCTGTGGATCAAAAGTCACACTGATAATGACACAAGGAAGCATCCATTCCTTACGATCTTTTATAGGGTAACTGTTTGGCATTAGGGTTCATGATGGTCTCATGGAAATGAAGCTGTAACTCTGTGAAAAACCCTGCTGACTTAAAGTTTTCCTGTCCTCAGAGCTCTCATGCATTGCAGTTCTTGCTATCAGCAGACTTTGCTCAAGGTAGTGGTGAAAACTATGAGGGACACAGTGCAGACTCCAACTGCAGCATGTGGAAGGCTCCTCCACTGATGGTCAGCTGGTTTGTCTCCATCTATCCTCTTTCACCTTCGACAAATGGGTGTTAATAGCAGTCTTTAGTAGCTCTGTAGGAGTCTTTCAGGTATCTTGTGAAAAGGAAGGGAGGTTCAAATCCAGAGTTGTAGGTGAGCTCTAGATGCTTGGCTGGACATTGATCTTGTACCTTACCTCTATAGGAGGCAGGGATTCAAGCCAAAGTCTTTCATGTGGTCACAATATCCATAGCCCCAGCTGCTTCAGCAGTCTGTTGGCATAAAAAAAATAAATTTAAAAAAAAATCTCCGTCTTAATGTCATGCACGTTCCCCTTTAAATACTACCTGTGGATGAGCAAGAAACTTCAGGGAGCATCCAGCTGCAGCTGGAAACTCATTGAGAAGGTAAATTGTGAAAAGGAGATGGAAAATTGGACAGGAGCACAGTGTCAAATGGGTCACTGCAGGTTTAAGCAAACCCTTGTGAAGGAGCTGAGCAGGTATTAACTCCGCAGGTGGAAGCTGATTCCCAGATGGTCACTGAAAGACTGTAACTTTCCAGGTCATGCTGAGTGATCTGTGGATTCACGGGATCCTGTTGCCTTTACCATGCAGAGAAAAGTTTGAAAAGATGGTTCATGACAGGCCAAATCAAACTCTGAGCATTAACAAGGGTCCGTGGCTAGCAGCTGGGAAGCTGGAATCGTGTGGCTTTCCACTGCCCCACTTAGTGATTAGTTCTGAATGCTGCATTACCTTCATATCAAATGTTTAATGAAGAATTTTACTGGGGGGGGGGAACAAACCAACCAAAAGACAAACAAACAAAACCCACCATTCTTGTGAAGCCGAAGATTTTCATTCTAGCCTTTTGTGGTGATAATTGCCATGTTTTCTCTGCAGCATCAGGACAAATGAAAAATACAGTCTCAGCCTTGAAGAGTTTATAAATAGCACTACACTAATCCTGCAAAAGGGCACGAAAGGGTCAAGGAAAGAAAGGAATTATTTAGGGTAGCCCAGGGAGCAGAGCTCCTAGTGAAAAGGTGAAGCTAAGAAGTGGAATTTGTGGCTTAAACATTATCATAATGCTTCTTGATATGTATTTGACCTTTAAGTGGTCTCCCAAGAGATAAGAAGAGATCTTAAATGCTTGGAACATTTCAGTTAGTTTGGATTAAATTCCTAAAATATGTTTGGCAAGGAGTTAGCCTTCAAGGGAGATAGATGAGATAATTAGGTTCTTTTCCATCTCCAACTACCATGGCTTTGCAAGTTGCCAGCACTGTGTGACCTTAGTAAAGAAAATATGGGACATATCTGTGGTGATGTACTATACATAGTGTTGTATTTCCATGTATTTCCATCAGGACCGCTGGCACTGAGCTGGTTACAAAAAAAGGATACTTAAAATAAAGTACTTAAGAATAGCAAGACTAACCTTTTTCAAAGGGAGCTGATGCAACTATCATTCCTCAGTCACTAGCATGTCCAATTTCTGAAATGCCATTAAAAAATAGCAACACATTTTCACCCTGCTGCTTACTACTGGTTAACAGAATGATCCCAGCACATAACCACTCAGTAGCCTAAGAAAATATGGAAACATTTCACATGCAACATCTCACTGTTGTTCCCTTGCTGTTTGTGCCACAGTGCTCTTCACACGATAAATCATCTTGCCTGAAGTGAGTCACTTACCGAAAAGATTCCTCTGCCCTTCTCCCCCCTTGATATGTTTGTCTTTAAATCCTTCCAGGATTGAAGCAAACAGAGTTTGAAATGTGGTTATGGCCACAATCAGAAAAAAAATTACTACCTCCAAAAGTGACACTGCGTGACTTTTGATTTATTTCTTCTCAATTGTTTCCAGTCTTGATCTTCTCAGCTTGCATATCGGCTCCTAATGTCACAGTATTACCCTGAGTTACAGTCTTCATCTGTCCTGCCTTATGAGTAGTGAAGAAGAGCTATGAAGATATTGCCAATTTACTTTTTTATTAGTATTTTGTCAATCTTTTTAAACAAGGTTTGTAAACAAAATTTGCAAGGTCTTAATCTAAATTTGCTCAGTCTGGATCCAGATCTGAACCCACTATTTGAATATCTCAAACTCACATGTGGGTGAATCCATCCCAAAGAATAAGCTGTTGAGGTTGAAACTAATTAAAGACCACGCTGAAGGCAGGAAACAATAAATAACAGCTGTTTGCAGCCTCCATACTGATTTTCTGCCCCTAGAACGTCATACTGACCAATAAACAACTCATTAAGAGCAATTTGGATAGATGGGTTGCAAACTTCATATAGCAGTAAATATTAGTAATGGATTCTACTGTCGGTAAGTGTCCAGGAGATGTGAGCTCCCAGCAGAAAACAGCCTGGTGTTAGTTATTCATTCCTGCACCATGTATCAGATGGATTGCTGCAAAGCAATATACCTGGATATGAAGGCTTCATCATTTTAGAAATTTCAAACAAAACAAGTTCATCGTCAGGATATGCAAACCATTATCTTTTGGGAAAGGCTGGTATAAAGTAGCCATTGACCTGAACATCTGGGAATGAAAGTTGTGACCATCTCTTCAGAAATGCTGATGATTTCTCAAGCATCGATGGGACATGCAATTTCTTTGAGCCTTTACTACATGCTAGTCAGCATCGATTAGATGCTCTGAGGGAAAGGATCTTTTGGGTCTTGAAGAAAAGATGATGTTTGCAAAATGATTAGGTTGTCACTGGACTTCATCTGTCCCCTGGCACTCAGTTATTGCCTGTGAGATACTAAAGTCTTATCACTGGCAGCACACAGGTTAAATTATGATTTTATGTATGTATATTACGTGTCACATCAAGAAACTCTCCTGGAGTCACTTTTTTTTTTTTTTTTAAATAGAATTATGGATTTTAGCTTTCCAGCACAGATTTCTAGGGTATTTTGTAAGTCTCCCTGGAGGATTTGGACTGAGAAACCAGACATGTAGCGTCAGGAAGTAGTTATAGTTGGAAAATCTCTCCTTCTCCGGACAATTCTTGTCTCAGTGATCTCCTTTTGCCATCACAGCCATAGCAACACTACTAGCAAAAGATGAAAGATGTCTGACAACTTTGTTCCTCTGGAACCACAGAGCTTTCTACCATAAGGATATCTTTCATGTGGAAGAGACACAGAACTTTTTCCGGGAGTGGGTCCAAGACTTTGAAACAAATCCTCACAGGACAGGAGAACCCTCCCAAACCTAACCACCTTCAGGTCCATTTGCACGTCAAGTGATTTCCTTCTTGCCTCCTGCAGTGTAAACACACAGAAATGCATGCATATTTATTTAAACATTCCCCAAGTAAGATGTTCCACTCCTCCCATCTCTCCTCCTGCTCTTTGCAGTGCTTATTCATAACGATAAACTGTGCCAGAACTTATGAACATTATCATAAGAATAAAGACTAAACAGGAATATGTGCTCTTAGCTCAACTGATGGTAGGAAGATGGGGATGGGGAGACAGAGTGGAAAGGATGGAGGGAAGGAGACAAACTCTAGACACGTCAACACACAAATGACGAAACATGAAAAGCAGCCACTGAAGATCTAGTTGGGTACAGCAGATTTATGCACAGATCAAGCAGTCAGAGTTGACACCACTGAGACAAAGGCAAGTTTGGCAGTTCTCAATAAACCACAGCCCAAAGGCAGAAAAGGACCCTTTCCTCCTCCAATAATGTAAAGAAGTAAAAGTATCAGAAGGAGGAAGCAGGTCTTTGGAAATTAAGGACGAAAAATAAGGGGGGTTACTTCTTTTTTAACTGGGACATATTCTACAGGAGCAAGAAATCTTTGGGTGTTAAGAAGATAGGGCATTGAGTCTGGAACCAGGGAAAATGTAGTGGTTTGGGATTAATTGAATACCTCTTCTCCTAACCAAAGAAACACAGATGTCTTCCAAAGTAATTGTTCTGGTGAAATTTTCAGCTTCATGGAGCATGTCAGATTCTCTTCCTCATCTTTTTCTTTGCTTTCCTGTCTGAGGAGTATTTGACAGATTATTTTAGCATTATAAACAATCCAGGCACTTTGTGCTTCTGCCATCCAGTCCCTGAATACCTGTGATCTGCTCTCCCTGGGTACACTCTATTCTCACCTTTCCAGCCAGGCAGTGTCTCCTGTTATTTCTCACCTCACAGATTTTCCAAGATCCTCAGAGCATTAGCAACAGTAACCTTTCTGCAAACACTTGCCCACAGCCATGGGGAAATCCTGCTAACTGTGGCAGTTCTGGCTTGCAGCAGGACTGCTAGCAGAGCTGTGGGGAAACTCATCTGAGATGACCACCAATCGGGTTGGTGTTAGCCCTGCCAGACATCAGGGTCAGCCTGGAAGAACTACATCAGGCTTCCTTATTTCTATTCTCCACCCAGCTCTGCACATACCTTGATCAGTCCAGCATGTACCTGGATTTTTAATTTTTTTTTTTTTTTCTGGATGGGTACAGGTCCACCTCATGCCATTAAAACTTGCCTCCTGTTGGCAACCCTTCTCTCCATCACCATCAGTGCCAGTGAAAGGCTGATCTGAGTGAGCTGTAATCAATGGCAGAATAGGGGGGAGCGACTGGTACAGGCAGGAGCTGACTGTGCTCCACTTATCCTAGGGAGCTGAGAGCTGGGGCTCTGCAGATAGGAGCCAGGGAAGTGTTGAGTGACTGTGCAGCTGAGAGAGAACAGACCCTGCCTTATCCTGAAGTGGGAAGTTCAACCAGAAGGGATTTTACTGTTTCAAATTACAGGCTGGTGGCTCCAGGCAAACGTGGAGGGGGCTGCCACCTCCTGAAATAGCAGCAGCAAGGGCAGCGTTTTCGGATGAGGAGCATTAAGGTGACATTTAGGAGTGAGAGTTGCTGCAAGATGGCCTTTGGGTGCTGAGGTCACAGCCCATCAAGATGCTGCTCATCACTGCCGGACCCTTTCCTCCATCCTCTGCCCACCTCCACCAGGAGCTAGGGGAAAGCACGCAGGGGCCGAGTCCTGTTGCATCAAGAGCCAAATCAAATCTTGCGGTCAGGAGCCCTTCCCTCCTAGCTGCCCCCCCCCCCCCCCCCCCTTTTCTCACTGAACACAAAGCCTTTGGCTATGTGGGAGCTTAAATATTTTGTTGCCACCCTGATCACTTACAAGAATGCAGTGACTGGCCCTAATGCTTTAATCCTCCCATTGTCTTTAAAAGCTTTTTATATCGTCACCAATAAAGATTGTCTGTCTCAAAGGTCTTCCTGCTTCTCTGGCTGGGTTATGGCAGTGAAGTGGGGGTAGAGGAAGGGGGATATGGAGAAGGGAAGAGGGCTGGATCGTTGCCAGGCTTTAAAAGACTGCTTAAGCATTTTTCTGTGGCTTGCAGGGTTTTACTCAGCAAGGTCTCCCAAGCCACAGAATGTGCCCCTACTTGTATAACATTACAAAGTCAAGATGATTACAGTGTAAGCCTCAGCCCTCTGGAAGCTGCCCTTTTGTCTCTGGGGTGTAACGATACATTATTCCTTCTTGTCTAGTTCTTATCTCATTAATGCACTGCGTTATTTCTGCTCTCCCTCCCTTCCCCGCTCCTGTGCACACACCTCCCTCTTCTGTACTTCAATTACTGGAGCAAGCATGTGTCTTCAATCCTTTCCAAAGCTCAGGACTGTAACAGGGTGTGCGTGTGTGTGCATTGCATGTTGGAATTAAGCCTTCCCCCTCCTCTACCTGCTTTCCTTGCTCAGCTTGGCACACTGTTGTACCCCAATACTTGGAAAATCCCCCAACACTCCAGGTTTGCACCCCACTGAATAACGTTGTGTTAGCTCACAGCTCCAACCCTGCATGTCCAAAGTGCACAGATCCACAAAGCCTCAACAGTGTGTTTCATTTGCTCTTTCTCATCTCCACACCTCCTTCTAAAAATATTTCATCATCCCTCCAGGCCGGGAACTGCCTCCATCCTGCAGTTTGTTCCTCTGACATGGGGGAGAGGGGATCCCCTCTTATGCCTGCAGCTACCAGCCAGCACCATGAAGAAGAAGGCTAATGGAAGTGGCCTGTGACCTCTGTGTGTTTTCATACACAGGAGTCACTTGCAAAGGTTTGGAAACTGGATGTTTTGTCCAGATAGAAGTCACTGAAATGGGCCAGGAATCATCCACCAAGACATTGACCTAGGGAAATGGCTCCAGTTGGACTGAAAAACACTATGGTTAAAAGAAATCCCAGGATGTAAGAGAGGGAGGAAATTCACATTGGAATTATAGCAAAAGGAGGAGTGAGGGTATCCAGACTCCACTTCTAGCTCTTCCAATACCTTTTATTATATCTTTGTGAACATCACATCCCGCCAAGGATGATGTTGAGCAATATCCAACATTTAGTTCCCTGGTTTGTGCTTACTCCCCATCTATCTATAGAATATCTTAACTCTTGCTTCAAATGTAAACTCCTTGGGGCGTGGTCTGGCTGTTTTCCCTTTAGCATTTCTACAGCATCTGGCACACAATGGTACATGGCTTAGCACTCCCTTGGTGCTGTAAAAATTCAAGCCAGCCACTGTGAGAAATAGCACCACAGCAAACACCAGAGGTTAGGATGTAAATTTTCCTCACTGTGCTGCAATATCCCAGTCACTAAACTGGAAAAAGAAATGGTGGAGCCCATCTGCTAGTGGGCAGTGACCTGCGGATGTCAGTGGAGTTTGCTGACTGAGTAAAACGCTCCAGCATCACTTACTAGAAGTGCTGGGAGTCACAGCATTTGAAGACTGCAAAGAGATAGTAGATCATGCTGCTGTTCTCACTACAGTCCCTCCCAGATGCTCCCTCTGATCTTTAGTTGTGGCATCCCTCTTATTTGACTCCCAGAATTTCCAGGGCTCAGTGTGAGGCCTGCAAACAAGGCTTTGATTAGTATCATTAACATTTCTGAGGAAGCGCTGCTGATTCCTGGCAATATACCCCCCCAGAGCACCTCTGCAGGGAGAGAAAACGGATGGCGTTTGGTTCTGCAGGCGTGCAAGAGGGGACAGACTGAAGCTGTTTGTGACAGACCAGCTATAAAATGCATGGTAGAAATACACTCTAGAGCAAGAAAGTGAAAAAATTTGTCGCCCAATGAAAAAGCGAAATTTGATCAGAGTTAGCCAAAGGAATCTGTCCCACAAAGTGCTTTCCTGGGGCTGCTCAGTGCGCTCTCTGTAGTAACTGAACACCATTGGCAGGCATCTCCTCACAGTCTCTCTCTTCCTCTTCCAGGAACTATTACCCCCTTCCTGATTTCATTAGAAATTACAGTATTTATTTTGTACTGACTGGGGAGGAGGGAGGAGAGGAAGAAGAAACACTCTGATTTTACCCACTAAGCAAAAGATTTTTTTTTTTCCTCTCTTTTCCCCTCCACTCCCCTAAAAGTTAACCCTAAAAGCTTCCATATTTCCCTCCTTCTCCTCTGGTTCCCAATGGCTGTGGCTGCACACTGGACTAGGGGCATGCTGTAACCCAAATCAGGCATGAAAACTCTCTTACTCAAAATCTCAGGGGCTGCTCTGTTTGACTGCTGGTCCCCCAGTAAGACCTTTGGGACAGCTTTGAATAGCATAGCAGTGTCACCAAGACTCAGTAAAAAAGGACAGACTTTATCCAACTTCTTTCACTTGGCTTCAATGGATGGCCAATGTCTAATATTCCCATTTTGCACAGAGACCAGTTTCTGTGCAAAACACACAGAAACTGTTATGTTTGATATTTTGAATGTTAGCAATGTACAGTCATCTTGCACAAGGGAAAATAGTGCACAGAAGGAGGCTGAGAAAAACAAAGCCGTGAAACATGTACCCCCAGAACCAGTTTAAAGAAAAGGAACATTTTTTCCTTCCCCTTGATAAAATCCCTGCAAACTGTGAAAGTGATTTTAATACCCTTTTCATATTTGTAAAGGTGAGAGTCCACAAAACCCAGAATAAGTCTGGATGATCACATCTGGTTTTAAAGGTAATTAATGTTTTCAGACAGGCAATTAACACTGCAATTACTCTAATGTTTGCACATAGTCAAATGTTCAGCAAAAGTACATGGAGTATGTTCAGTTTTGTTTTTTCTTTTACCATTCATGGAAAAATATGTCTTGTGATTTTCAAATATTTGACTTTTGAACATTTGTAAATATTTGAGTTAAATATATCATTTGGGAGCAAAAATATGCCTGCTATTAATTTATCCTATAGCCCTTGCCATGAGTAGATGCTTTAAAGGGAGGTGAGGAGCAGGATTCTGATTTCCCAGATGGGGAAACTGAGGCCAGGAGAAGGGACACAATTATCCCACATACCTGCAGGCATTATTAGTCTTAGGAAGTGAGTCATGATTTCTGAAGGCTAGGTCTGTGTTTTGTACATGACCTTGGCATGCTGTGGCTGTCCCCAGCAACTTCACAATGAAAATCGATTCCTCCCTTGCACGTCTCTTTGCAATTCCCTCACTTCTCTGTTGAGAGAAACACTGAAGTATCAGCTACAGATCCTGGACCACAAAGGCCCTCCTGTCAGCCTCCGTTGAAAGAGACTTGCATCATCAAGCGCTTAATACAATTAGTAGTTCCTGTTCTGGATTGTTAAATACATTTGTTATTGCTTAATCCAAAATCTGAGCATTGGGAAGAAAGACTGAAGCTGCAAGGCAGCAAAGGTGGCCCAATGTCTGAGCACCAACGGGATTACTGGGGCCTGTGCATTTACCTTCCTGGTCTAAATATTGGTCCAGGCACTCTGTACTCAAACTGAAGGCATGTGACTCGGGCCTGGAAACTGTTTGTTTGCAAAAAGGAACAGAGCCGCACGGAGGTGTGATGCAAATCATCATCTCTGTTTGCACAAGGTAAAAAGCTCTTGAGATTTTTCATAAAAGCAGACAAGAAAACATATAAATATTTCAGGAAGGGCTACAGAAGTCTGCTGGACACAAAAGCTTTTGGACTGAGCATTCAAACCTGTCATCAACACAAGTCCTCCCAGGCGGTGGGGGTAGGGAGGTGGGGGGGTGGGTGAGAAGGAGTTGGTGTGGGGGGGGTGTATTTGGTTGCTTAGACAATAAAGGACAGATTTCCTGGCACTCACGAAGAGGGGTAATGCTGAGCTGTGATAATCAGCATCATCTGGTGAGCCTACCCTCCCATGCCATTTGAATGAAATCCCAGTGGATTCACCAAGTGCCATCCTCCAGGCAGGACAGTCTGGTTTCAGACTGGTCGCCTTGCTGCAGCCCAAATTCTGCTTGGCAGCCAGCTGTAGATCTTGCCAAGAATCCTCTCTTCCTTCAGTGCATTTTTTCCCTAGCTCTAAACTGAAAATCTGAGAAGGGGAGGGCGGGAGATTATTCGCATCAGGACTGAGAAGAATGTCTCACTGCACTGCAGTAGTGGGGTAGGGCTGCCTGCAGTTTGCAATTAGCAGTGCTTGAAGCATCACGTACAGTTGCTGTGTCTTCCAGGCAGGTGTAGAAAGTGATTCTTGCTTGTTGCACAGGCAGCAGAGGAAGCTGCAACTTCCTGCTAGCTGTAAAATGCATCTTTCTTACTGAATGTGTTACGAGTGTCCCAGAGTCTCAGTGCATGTGAGTGGCACTTACTCAGCTGCGTAACACCCTTATGTTCACAGGACAGAGCAGTAATAAGGCACAAGGCCTTAATTAACTACTTGTTGGATGTTAGAGTTAATTCCCTTGCAAGGCAGTTACGTGAAACCCAGACTTTCTGGGATCAGTAAGCAACAATTAGTCCTCCTTTGCCAAAGGGAGGGTCATATTTTGCCAGCTTGGCCTGCCGACATCTGTTTGAGACCAATCTGCAGCTTCTGGGAACACCGAAATGGAAGGGAGAGCTCCCCTCTCACTGTCCCTCGTGAGCAGAGGGAATGCAGCATGTGCCGTGGGGGCTTGTCACAGCATGACTGAGAGGAGCCAGCAAATGCACATGGATGGCATCTGCTTCCTCCCCTTTCATCCTTTGTGCTCCTTCCTGCTCTCTCCAGGCAGACTTTGTATCTCCATTCCCTTCCATTTTCCTGCTGGAAGCTGCAGGTCTATGCAGAGGGAGAAGCTCTCTGGGGTAAGGACAGCTGCCCAGCTGTCAGGACAGTGGGAGCTTGCTCCACAAGTGAGACTGCTGAGCACTGCACTGAACTAAATCCCAGGGATTAGTAATGCTTTTGTGCATCCAGAAGATGAAGAATGAAGCAAGCCACGGATGCACTAATACCACACCTCACAAGAAGTGTTGTCCTAAAAATTCCCACTTTGTCAGCAGAAGGTAACAAGGGCTGAACTGCCAATATCCAAGAGTTACCTCCCCATCCCTTGCCATCCTCCTGCAGACACATAGGTAAACTGTGTAGCTGTCAAGGCAAGCCTGATGGTATATGCCTATATTTCAAGTACATCTTTCATTTCTCTCATCACAAAAGTTATGTGGGCAGCAACACAGGAGAAACCTGTGTAATTCTAGGCTATGCTGGGCTTTATCAAGCCTCCCTGTGACACACACATACACAAGTACAAGGTGAATTTGCCAGTCCCTTGCCCACAGAAATAAGGTGGTGAATAATAAAGTCAGAATCCAGCTGGAAGGTATTGCCTGTCTGTTCTGGGGTAGGAAAAGTGACTGGGTGAAAAGCTAAGATTTCACATGCTGGCTCCTCGTGAAGGAAACCACCTCCTCCGGTCCACTGAGGGTCTGGGAGGGGATGCCGCTGACAGTTTGGTTGGTGATGAGACAGAGAAGCTCTTCCAGCCTCAACTGTGGCAGACGGGGACACACCAGTGCTAAAAGCCCTCTTTACCTCCCCAGAGTGTGGTGCTCAGCCTTGCCAAAGCCAAGTCACTCAACCCCAGGGGTGGGATTCAGGGTTGTGCCAGTGACTTTCTGCCATGCCACCTGGTGAACTGAATTGGCACGAGGCAGCAAGGGAACCATTGCACCAGTAAAAGGGACAAGTAAGGACTTTAGAGGGCTGTAATCTTCAGTCCTGGGCTGACCTAAGAGTCTGGAAATAGCCTTCATGCTTCAAGAGCTGCCTTGAGGCAACAGGTCACCTTCACAAGTGCTAAAACCTCTCTCAGCTCCAGCACACAGCCAGGCCAAGTCAGCTTTGAAACAAATGAGCCACAGAGACAGAAGTGTCCCGCTTGACCAAGGAGAGGAACTCTTCTTAGCCATCAAGTGGAAAAACACTGGCTCACCTTACACCTGAATCTCAGAAATCAATCCGGGAATTGCAGCAGAACTGGGTGTATCCCTTTGTTTTCCTTTTTTAACTTGTGTCACTGGATAATGCCAACTTTTCCCTCAGAGGAGGGAACCCTTCAAATCGAAAAGAAGGATGCAAATCTCCTGGCGACGGGTGCCAAGCCCCCCTTTCCCAAATCCTTCCAAGGGTTGACACGAGGGGGAGAGTGAATGAAAAGCAGATGGCAGGAGACGCATCCCAGAGGAACGATGGATATTTCTGCTGTGACCCACCAGGGAAAGGTTTGTAAGCGCTGACACTTTTATGGCCTTCTGTTTTATTGTGCAGAGCATTTTTTTCTTGTTAGTTATATTTTGGCTTCTCTGGGCAACATATTTCTAAAGGGCAAGAGACATGTACCCTACGTGCCCATCTGCAACAACAGAGACACAGAGATCTGGCAAGGACTGAGCTGGACATTACCTGGCCTAAACATCTCTCAACAGAAAAATTATCAGTCTTATGCTAGAAAAATCATCAAAATGAAGGACCAAGACCATTTTCACATTACATGCACGTCTCTGATAGAAGACTGGCATGCCCACATGCAGTCTTCAGTCTTGCTCTTCTAGTAGAGGCGAGACAGAAGAGGTAATCGTGTTCTTGTTGAACACCGTCAGCTTGTCCTTTCATCATCAGACGTGGAATTTAACTCTGTTTCCTCTCCAACTTTTTATGTGTCCCTTCACGAACCAAAAGTCATCTTTCTACATGTTTACAAAGGACTTTCCCAAGGCTTTGATTTCTTTCTTAGGGCTTTTATTAGCCCGCTCCAACAACAACCTTTAGCTACTTATCTGAAGACATCCAACAAGCAGTTGTCCTTCAAAAAACCCAAACCAAAACCACATTCATCTTTGGCCTCTCTCTCCTTAATCTTTCTTCGTGCAACCTACAGCCTAGCCTATTGCTTTGGGTTTGTGTTGCAAGGTTTTGGTAGTGGAGGTGAGGGGTCTGCAGGTGTGGTGCAACCCACCATACCAGGGCTAGATGTCCCTGGATGGTGTAGGTCTGTGGTGACTTCAAGCTGAGGATAATCTACCTGAAGCCACAAATGCTATTAAAACCCAACACAGGATATAGAGGTGCAGACATGAGAAGAGAGCTCAGATATCCCTCAGATTTAGGGTGCAGAGCACCCTGGGAACACAGCACAGCAATAAAGATGTCAGGGCAGAGGAAGCATCTTGGCATACCCCTCACAGCCAGCATCTGCCAGTGACTTTGCTAATTCATCAACATAACCAGATGAAAGCCAGGGACTAACCTCGCTGTACATGGAGATTTAACAGCTCTCTGAAGAGAATTGAAATAAACACAACTGCTGCCTTTCAAAGCTGTTCTGGTTTTTCTCCTTGCAAAGATGATAAGGCCTCCAGGATTCCGGAAGGGATTCTTGTCTCCCCACTTCTTTTAAATACAAAGAGTTTCCCATAACGGAGACAATTGGATAAAGGATAGAATGACAAGCTAACTTTCTAATCATCCTTTTTATCCACAGAATATTTTGGGTTGGCTGCACACCCCAGTGGGATCCTGCATAGTTTCCATCAAGGTGAATGTGGTGATACTAGCAAATAACTCAATCTCTTCCCTGTTGTCATCAGCAGCTACCAAACTCTAGCAATGTGGACATGCTACCCATCTCCTCTGGTGCTGTGCAGGAGACAAATTGTTTGGGAAGGACCCTTGAGGATGCCTGTTGTCGCAGGCAACACCCCATTGAGAAACTGCAGGTCTGGATGGGGATCACATTCTCAGGGGACAAACTCAAGAAGAGCCAGGCACAGAGCAAGTGCATCAGGAATGTGTGTCTATCAAAAGCATTGAACCATCTGCTTTTCTCAGTACTCAAATGATGAGCCTGAACCTCGTGATGTTGAAAGTTTTTTTTCTGGAGAGCTGTCAGCAGTGGTTTAGAGCAGTTTTTTAACCAAGTTGTGTAAAAAGAGAAGAAGAAAAAGCCAACAGTTTCCCCCACTGCCCAGTTGCAAAATGTTTCCACTCTTAGGTTCCAGCTGCTTAATACAGACATCAGATTTCTATGGTTTTAAACTAAATTGAATGTGGCATAAAGCAGAGATGGTTGCAGAAGCTTCACATGAATAGTTGATGGCACCTCATAGACTTCTCCAACCTGCAGTCCATGCTCCTTTCCTCCAAAGTCTGGGGCTCTTCCCTTGTGACCCAGAGGCTTTCTAACATGAAGTTCTTGTCACCAAAGACAGGCAGCCCTTATTAATATTTACCCTCACTGCTGCTGCTTCCTATTTCTGTGGGATCCTTGTCTTGTTCAAGACCTTCCCAAGAGTTATGAGAAAGGCACCTTGGTATCTTTTGACCACAACCATAATAACTAAGGTCTGTAAATAAATAATCTTGGGAGCTGGACTGTGCCAGTCAGTTACTGTAGGGTGAACCAGTTATGTTTTCTGTTATTATCTTTGACAAAGAACACAACTATGAGCACATTGCTTTTGTATTGGCTTCTCATGTGTGGGCTTTAGTGTTCTCTGATGAAGAACAATGTGAACTCTAAGAAAACCACGTATCTATAGTAAAATAAGCTTATGGGATACGGTTAGGGCATTTCCAATCTCACCACCATCCCTTTTCAGAAGACCAATGTTACTGCCCTAATTGAACACAAAATCCAGCCCTCAAGAGCCAAGTAGGAGAGAGCAAACACTGAAATTGCACAACATGAAAAATACGGAATTATACAGCAACCAGGATGTGAACACGGGGGGAAAAGTGCCAGAGGATATGTATCTCTAGTCCATTAAATATAGTTTATTTGAAAGTATTTTACATTTTATTAAAGTAAAGCAGACAGGATATAAGCACTATAAACTTTCCCCTGAAAGTGAGCATTGCTGGCATTCCACTTGCTTAAATTATTACTTTTTCAAGGGCTGATTAATCCTTGCCCCTCTTAGTTAAGAGAGGAAATGGTACATTGGGTGTTTTACTTCCCAGGCCAAAGCAAAATGATGCTTCTGCAAGACTGTTTCAGTCTTTCACTGTTTTGTTTGTTGGGTTTTTTTTCCTTTTGGGAATGTGTCTCTGTGTTCCTGGCACATGACTACATTTTCTTTCATGGGCAGTATCTCTTGCTTGAAAGCTCTTCTGAGAACTGTGTGATGCATGATTAAAAGAACTAGCTTTTACATTTTACTACAGAAATTTAATTGCAACTTACTTGTCTCCAGTGCACTGGAGGGAAGAAAAATTCCCTTAATTAGGAATTTGCAATTTTAGATGAAAAATGAACAGGTCAACTATCAGAAAAGATGGACTAGCAAGGAATATGAGTGTTTTTTCACTAGAGTATGCCATTTTGTAAAAATAGACATGCTTTGCTGGAGTGTTTTCAGTGAGAGTAAATCATTCTGAAATTAGACTTTTCATTTGGACTTCCTTGGAGCATTTCATGGAGCTTCTAATTTATTTGAATTACTTTTTTACAAGCTAAAGCATTTAAATAGCACTAGCACTACTTTTCAAGCCATTCGTATGCCTTTATATAGAATGTGTAGTATTGCGTTTGGACTATACCAAAATAGAAGATTCCCACATAGTTACTTTGATACTTCAGAAGTCAAGAAATTGCAGAAGTTGCATTCTACAAATCATCTGAGGTTTTAAGCATTTGCATCATTCCAGGATAATTTATTTAAATCATCTCTGGAATTCTGACAGGATGGGAAATGCATTCTTAACAAATTTACTTGCCAAACTCAGCTCAACGTTGATTCTAAACCTAGACCCAACTAAGGCCTCACTCGTCCTCCAGACCCCAGTTTGGTCTTTCTGTCCCATCACTACATCCAATGGCATTATTGAAAGCTCTTCAGCTGAGTTCTTCAGAGAAGCGAAAACCAGCCACCATCACTGCTGAGCTCATAAGTTTGTTCTCCTATGGGCTGGCGCTTTGCACTCCTTTTCCTCTTTACCAGGAAACATATCCAAGTGAAAGGTATTGAAGGATGCAGTCCACCTTCACGTCCACTCCCTGCTGGCACAGGCACTGAGGCTTGGGTCCCATCATCAGGTGGAGGGTGCAAGTATGGGGACAGGCAGAGGGAGAAAGGTACAGAAGAAGGGAGGGGGAGGAAAGGAAAGGAGGTTTCTCTCTTCTCTGCACCTGAGCTATGCCAGGCTAGTGGGACTGGGACATCATAGCTAAATTACTCTTTCTCACTCCTGGGAAGTCACATTCCTGGCCTACAAGCCAGCCATGCTCAAGATCAGTACAAGGCAATGGCAGAAAACTACACACTAGCTACTGTACATCAGTGTAGTCACCATGGTTTTTAATTTGGGCATTTTAAGAGTCTGTGGGGCCAGAAGAATGAGTTCTATTGAAAAACTCAGAGTTAAAAAAAATTAATCCTTTTCCCCTTCTCCTTTGCTGCCTGCAGGGCAGGTGCAAGCTGACAGCTCCATGACTATAAATTGCTGCTGGAGCCATTGAAGCCTTCTCTTCAAACCAGATGCTCCTCTTTTCTGCATGAGTAGCAGAACACGTGCCCTGACTGTCTCTAGCTATTTTTAAAAGATGTATTTCTTCATTGCTTGTTTATAGCTTTATGTGTTGAAAAAAACCAGATTTAACTTAAAAGAGGAAAAAAATGTCTGTGAGGCAACACGCATCCTTTGGAGGCACTGGAGAGATCTGGAGAGTTAAAAAAATATCTGGTGTGTTGCATGAAACCATAAAGGCAAATTAAGGAGTTAAAAGTAAAAAAATCCTAGGGAGACTTCAGACTTAGATGTAAAGAAGAATGTTAACAGTAAAAAGTTTCAGGCCATTATCCTGCAGCTGCAATTTTCCTAACAGTCACATCACATGCTTGTCAGCTATGTAGGAGCTCAGTCCTTCCCAGGTCACCCAAGGATAATGTCCTGGGACTTTGGACTCTGTTTTAAGAAACCATTTCACAGGCACCATCCATCCTACTGCAGACTCATTCCTCCGGCTTGCCAGTGAAGATGCCCCAGGTTTTGCATCTGTAAGGAAGAAAATGAAAACCAGAGGAAGCCTCCATCAATGGCTTGTCATGAATCTGGGAGCTCTGATGCAAGCAGCAGCTCCCCAATGAAAGAATGACAAAATTATGGTTCTGAAAGCTGGAGAACTTCCTGTTGCTTTTTAGCTCACCCACTGAAGAGGGAGGAAATATGTGACATTGCAATATAATTATTCTTTTTCCACTGTCAGAGAACCAGGACAACCACATTATTCATACAGAGCCATGAGCAAGCTGCACAGGTCCTCCCAAAACAAGTGGCAATAAACTTTTCTCCTCACCGTGCCGTCTCCAGAGTTGATGACACATCTTTGTTTGCTTCCATTCAGATTTATGTGGGTTTCCTAGGCCTCTCTTCCCTTACTTTGATGTTGATCACAAGCAAAATGATGTCACTCTTGGACAGAGGTTGGCACCAAGCACAAGTGCAACAGTAAGTGAATTTTATTGGTGATTAATGACATGCTGGCAGGGGATGGTTGGCCCTGGGAACCCCTTTGCCCAGGCCTGTGGCCAGGTTGGAGCAAGCAAGAACTTCTGTATGGTCCAATTAAATTTCATTCATTTGTTTCTTTCCCATCCAGTCCCATGTTGCCACTTGTCTTCCTGTTCAGCCCTGTACCCCTGTGATATGTAAGAGTACATAAACCCTCTACATACCCACGGTTTCACAGGTACCTGAACCACTGTTTGTCCCTAGACACAAGAATACCTGTCCCAGTGGGATAGGTAAAATAATTTTAGAATCTGCCAAAGCCTGGAACTACCTTGGATGATCCACTCAGTCAAGTGTAACTGTCAGTATATAACGGTTCCCCACCATCAGGTTCTGTAGTAACGTTTGCTGTTTCAGTATTTACTAAGAAAGCTATTAAAGTATTTAATATAAACATTTAGAAAAACTGTGAGCTGCCTTCTGTGAGTGGGATAGAGGAGATCTCAGCACTACTGTAACACAAAGGTACTTTAATTCTTCATTACTCCTGCACCCGGCTTTGATGGACATTTGCCTGTAAGCTTGCACCTAAAATAAAAACAAAAATAAAAGAACAGGACTGGGTGCTTCCTGGTCTTACTGGGCGGCTGAGCTGGTCTTACTGGGGTGGAGAGGCCCCAGGACCATGCGTGTGAAGCAGTGCACGTGTTCTGCATGCAGAGGTGGCCCTCCTGCCTCTGGCAGTACCTGCAGCAGGGCTCGGGCTGCACCAAACTGTTGCAGTTCACCGGCTTCATTCCTGGGTCTCAGTTGCTTCAGCTCGCTGGATGGAGTCCAAGAGCTTGTCACACTGCTGCAGCTCTGCCAGGGAAGTTGCATTTCTTCCCTTGTGCCAGCTTTATCTCAAAGCTTTTCTTCTGTATATATTTGCAGTGATTTAAGAAGTAGATGACAGGGAGGCACAGGAGTTGGAGTGCTCGCATGCTGTGTGCGGCATCAGTGGATAAGCAGCGTGTGAAGGAAGCGAGCTATCCACCCACACACAATCAAGGCAGGGGTTTGATTTCATTGGGTTGTGGGGGGTTTTTTTAAGCTCTTTCCTCTAAACCAGGACTTGCCATTGTAACGAAGCATTTTTGCACTGGCTCAATCTCCGAGTCCCCCCCATCTCCTCTTTGTGTATCTGTGTGGCTGGGTCCCTTGGATGTTTATTCTGCCGCTGAGAAGTGCAATGATTTCTGGGCAGGATGTCCAAAGATAAATCTGGCTTGTGGCCAGAGTTAAAAAGATTACAGTAAGGCCTTGTTTACAAAAGAGAAGGATCAGCTGCTGTTCTTGGAGTTTGTTTAAAAATTCTTTTTTTAACCATCCTTCTTTGTGTTTAGGTTTCTTTCCCTTGTTAAATAAATAACCAGTAAGGTCTCCATTGATCACCTCCATCCTCTGTGTGTGCGTGAGCAGAGGAGAGAGGGAAGATTTCATACCTGGTAATCAACTTTCTGGTGAGGTCAGAACATTTCTAGAAAAACATCGTTAAGCATCGGGGAGTGGCAGAGTTAAATGCAGTCCAGAGCCAACTTATGAGGCTTAGCCATGAGCAGGTGAGAGAGGGGTCACTTATCATAAGTAATATACTTGTTAGGATATTCATACCCTATACGCACACCTAAATTATTCTTCTTTCTGCCTTGGGTTCTTCCAGAAGGCCACCTGAGCAGCGGCAGCTAATGACCTGACCTGACCTGCCCATGAAGCCAGATACCTCTTTCCCACAACAGCAGCCTCAGGACTAGACCACCAGAACAGCAGCAAGGTCTCTGGTTATGTAAAACAGCCTGGCCAAACATGAGGGTCTTCAGCCTTGTTACCCTGAAGGGCTGATGAAGCCTCTCGGAGAAAATAGGGATGAAGAGGAAGCTAATGCTGACCTCTGTTGACAAATTAATAGAAAAATTCAAAGACAGCTTCTGGCTCAATCAGTCCTTAGTCTGTAGATGGCTTCTGTCCTCCTGCCTGCTTGGCCTTCCCTAGGTTCACACTTTGCAGGGACTGGACTGACAGCAGTGCCTGTGTTTCTCCAGCTCACACAGAACTCTCACCAGTACTGCCTCCATGTGCACGTGAATGCAGCTTTCCCACTCATTACCCTGGCTGAACAGTGAAGACAGAGTCACAATCTAAGGTTCAGTCCAGTTCTTCAGGACCACCCTGAAATGCAGGAGATAACAAAGCAAATCCCAGTGCAATACTTTTTGGGGGAAAAACAGTGCTATGGTTAGCCTGGATTTCCTAAAATAAAATAAAATAAAATAAAATAACATAAAATAAAATAAAATAAAAGCAAGGGACAAGGGAGAAGGTGAGCAGGATTCATTTTAGGAGCACAGCATGAATGAGTTTGAATGTGAAATAGGTGTTGTTTTTCAAGAAAGCAGTGATGTGTTTCAGGACCTTGAAGTCTGGTTGGTTGTTAGAGCCATAATTAACTGCAGATACCTGAACACATTCATCAGAGTATATGACCTCTTTACCAACACTTACCAGGAAATAATAAGCCTCAGGGTGCGGGTCCTAAATGAAACAGAAACTGCCAACATTGAGATTCCTCTCCTTCAAAGGAAGACTCCATTCTTCAGTGTCTCTCTCCTAAAAACAGCATTGCAAAACAGAAGCTATCCTACTTGCACTACAGTTTTTTGCAAGCTAAGAAAAAAAAGTCTGGAAAGACCAGGAAGATCATTTACAAAATCATCTGGTTACATAACAAAACAAGATCTTATGACTGAGAGTTTAAACCTTGAGAGTTAATGTGCTTTGGTCAAGACTTTCTTTCATTTTGAGTTACTAATTTGTTCAGTTAGCCAAGTATTCCATTGTTCAGTGTCTGCAACAGTTATATACATTTTAAATTTATACAAATAACTGTAGCATCTTCTAGTTCAGGAAACAGAAGAATAGTCAAATATCTTGTTATCCATTCTTCATGTAGCCCACAGACAATGTTTTTTGCCATAATGTCCTTGTAATGGCAAAGTGGTCAAATCAAGACCTGCCTGAAGTGCTACTCTAGAGTCACAGCACATCAAATCAAGTTTAGCACTGACAAAAATGACATTTTCCCAGGATGCCTAACTCCATTCCTATTTTCCATGCTGCCAGAACTGAATACAAAGGCTTTAGAAGAACTGAAGCAAAGTGTTTGCCTCATGCCAGCCCTTCACCCGGGGTTAGCATCAACCCTAGATTTCCTCCCTTAGTGTCAGTAGTGGCCAATCAGTCCCCTGATTGTGACCTTCTTTCACATTATTGACCAACAGTTTTTGCACAACTGCTCGTGAGGTCCATTAGAAATATGGTAGCCTGGGTTTTCCAGCTCTCCTCCATCCTTTTTCCCCACCAGTTAGGACAAGCACAAGAGGAAGGTAGAGACACTCAAAGCATTTTCTAGTTTTCTGTCTCTAACGGCACCATAATGAAGCTGACAGAACTGTTAGGATTAGTTTAGTGGTGGAATTAAGCATCTGGACAAAAATTGGATATGATGGATTTTCCCCATTAAGGTTTTTTGGTCTGAGCCCAAGATAAATGATTATCAGTGTAATTACAGGGTGATTATGCTAAGTTAATTAATGGTATGTAGCTTTATTTACAACATAGTCTATTTCCCCAAAGATTCAGAGAGCTCCTTCCCCTCCTGGTCATCCCCTCCTTTAGCAGTGTGTTTCTGGAGGATTTAATCAGTTGCTTACTTACTGAAGCTATAAGCAGACATTTTGACTTGAGGACTCGCACCGAACTGGAAACCAGTGGGGCTGTATCTGCTAAGTGCCTGAGGATGTGGCCCTGAGGTATTTCTCATGGTTCAGAGCTGATCAGCATTTGGAGCTCAATGCAGCTGCCGTGCTGATGGGGATGAATATATCTCATGACCCAGGCCCTCTTTCCCTTTCATAGGAGAGAAGATGGGTAGTCCAGGAATGACAGAGGAGACCTGAAGGCAGCACATAATTAAGATGCCCCATTCCCCAGTAAATGTGTTCCTTGTGTAAAGATGATGAAGGAATAAAAGAGACAGACATGAGCCAAAGTGCTCAAGAGGGAAGAAAAAGAAGCAGCAAAACCAAATAACAAATCAACCAACAAAACCCCACTGCAGTCACATTTGAAAACTCCCTAGGTATTCAGGCCAGTAATGTCACACAAATTAAGTTTGAAAGATTGTAGCTTGCTTCTCTTAGCCTTCTCCCAGGGAAGGGTATCCTACCCACCAGAAAATCTTCCACAAGAGGAGGGTTGAGAAGGCAGCAGGTGTCTATGTGCCTTCAGCCTTGGAAAGGCAGGAGGAGGTTTATGAATCCATCAGGGCTCAGAGGAGGGAGCAAGACCCCGGTCTGTCCCCCATCACTGCAGGATGAAATTTAGGGTGTCTTGTTCCCACTGTGCATTCAGGGACCAGACTGTGGAGGCAGCATCTTAACCATGCAGCAGTTTTCAGACTTTTAATTTCAGGACGGGTGATGCAGAGGGATGAGAAAGGCCCTCTCTTGTAAAGCACTCTTCCCACCCCTTTATTTTGGTGGCTCAAATCACTGGTACGCGCACCCAGATCATACTTTCAGGTTGTGCCACATAAGAACAGGATCGCCAAGTTTGACCTTTCTTAGGCATTCACTTTATCCCTCTGCATGTCTTGGTGGATGTCTTGCCTTGCTTCAGGTCCTTATGATGAAAAGCAGTCAAATACATATATAAATATTTATGTCATTTTGCTAAGGAGACAAGACTTACATGACTGAACTGTGGCTCCTTTGGTCAATTATTGGAGATGTTGAACAGCTAAAACTGGTAAGCAGAGGTCTCATAACACTTTAAGCTGAATGCAAATAGGTGATCCATGAAAGAAAAGATACTTAGTCAACGCTAAGATATGTAAGCGTAACACTGTATTAGGCATCAGAAAAGCTACTTGCACAAACAGCGTTCAGGTTTACAAAAGAGATTATATCATGAGTCATGACTTCTTCCCCATGAATATTTCCTGCTATCCTGGGAGGTTGGCAACCTGTCATTACTTCACTGTTGCAGAAAGACAAGCATCAGATAAAAATTATTAAAAAATAAACCTTGCTGGAGCTTCATCAAAGGAATTTCTATCTTAAAAAAGCCAAAGAGATGATTTCAGGCCTTCGGTCATCCCAGTCCATCACACTTCCCTAGCAAAGGTATTGAGCTTCCTCGTTTATTTAGAAGGTCACTTCATATCTGGTTGCCTCTGGGCTTCTCCTTTGCAAATCCTTTCCATCTCCAGAGCAAGCCAGCTCCCCCTTTAAACAAGTGCGAACACTGCTGTTCTGAGCTACTCTCCCTCCTTCTTCATTAATTGCTTCTGAAAGTCCTGGCCTAAGTGACTTGCCTGCATCTGTGGCAAAACTAGAAGAGAGTCCCAGGGGTCCCATCCAAATGCCTGCCCTATAAAATCATCCTTCCTCTATGAAGGTCAACAAATCCCTTTCCTGTGCTCCAGAAGTGATGGGGTATTCCATTAGCCTTTGCCTTGCCCAGCAACCCAGCGCCATTAGGAAAAAATGTTTATTAAAATTATAATCCTGAATCTAGTTCAGACACAAAGCTGCATTGCCTCCATCAGCCACTGAGTCAGCTCTCTCATGAGCACATTATCTGGCTTCCCTGTTAGGGCACTGTTTGCTCTCTAGCCTGCAGACATTCACCCATATCTGATTTCTCCCCTCCTTGGGAAACATCCAGGTTTCCCCTGCAGAGCAAAGGGAAAGCACAGCCCAGAGGCAAGGGAGAAATGACGTACCCTACTCTACATCTTTTCCTGGATGCAGAGACCTCAAAGGCCTCTAACTGCTGGGAACATGCAGGGGGAATTACACCTCTTGTCACCTTGGATTTGGGTCAGGAGAGCAGCAAGCATATGACTCTTCCCGAGTTTACTGGAAATTGTGTCCAGTGATGTTCAATGTGAGGAAGGAGCACAAATGTCTCAGCCAGGAATTGTGGCATTAAAACTGAAGGATTTGATATGTGAAGGAAGGAGCAGACATTCACAAACATATTCCAGACAACACAAATCCTGTATCTTAAGTGTTCCTAACCCAGGACAGGGAAAAAAAAAACGGTTCTCTGCTTCATATAAAGAAGCAGAGCTCTGTATCACTCAGAGGAACCAACCAGTTTCCAGTACATGAGGATCTGGCTTGGCTTGGTGTATTTGACTCAGACTGCTGGAGTGAGGTCTGGTGCACTGTATCACCTCTGAATCACAGGGAGCATCCAGACACTATTACAGCAATGACTGAGGGGCACAACACAAGGGCAGAGGACAGGCAGAGCAGGTGTGGGCAGGTGAGCTGAAGCCCCCAGGCTTTGGACAGGGAACCATGATTCATGCAATATTTATTTGGATACATCGGATTCCTGCAGTGCGGATGATGGAGACATTGATAGAAGAAACCAAAACAAAACAGTGTCTGTCGAAGGACTGTGTGAGCTACCACCTCTTTGTATAGCCAGATATATATCCAATATCGAGCATAACTCTTGGATGATGACAGCTGTTGAGCCGGCTCTGGAGTGAATAGCAAGGTCTCCCAGGTTCCTCTGGAGTCAGAGGGTGAAAGAGGACTAATTTCTCTATAAGTCTGAAATACATAGCAGTATCATGCTGCTGACACTTATCCACTGCCTGACTTCAGCGTCACCCTTTGCTTCCTTTCCATCTGTGCCACATCACTGGGAAATATTTCAGAACATGAGATAGGTTGATGTCCTCTGTGTACCTCATATTTCCTTTCCAAAAATTCAGATGAAATAAACCTCTTTTCCAAGAATTAAGTCCCAAGAAGGCAAAGAAGGCCCAACATTTCTTATACACGTTTGATGGGTCTCTCTATAGGAAAAGTTTTAATGGTATGTAATATTCAGATTTGTATTCACCTGGATATTTGTACTGGTCAGAAGTACTACATCACACTTTTAAAACACTGAAGAACCTGGCTAGATACATGCATAAGTAAGCACAAGTGATAAGTATACTCATTTTATTTAGGTCTTTTTCAATTTTCACTGAATGCCTCTGCAGTTTTCAGATATCTCCCTTGTCCCTGGGAAGAAATGGCACACATGTCCAGAGGCTGGAGAGGCAGGCTGGCTGATTTCAATTGAAGATAAACCTTGAGGTTTGGACCTAAGGGACTTCCTAACAGCAGGTTTACCAAGGTGGTAGGATTTGAAGTTATGTCTCTTGTTTCCAGGCTGTTGATCTTGCCAATGAAAGTCCTTTCTCTCCCAGGGCTCAGGAGTATAATTATTACCAAGACTCAAATTATCATGCGTCAATAGAGGCATGATGATGAACCGCATGAGCGCTGCTAGGATCAGAGAAATTAGGATTGGAATGGACCTTGGGAGGTCACTACAGCCAGCATTCTTCAAGTCTGTGGTCCATGGTCTGGTAGGCATCAAGCAGTAGCCAGGAAAATTAACAACTTAATTTTCCAGCATATACACTCATTTCCATGTGTGGGAGTGAGCAAGGAATTTGGGGTGGGATGACAACAGTAACACGGTTCAGCTTGCAGTAGGCTGGAAGTGCAATCTATTGTAGAAACACTGCACTAGGTGAACTGTGGTTCCTCCCAGATCAGAAAGGTGAAGTCATCCTTGGATTAACTGGGAGAAGGGAAGCAAGGGCTGAGGAACACCGGTTGAGTCCAATCCCCTGTCCTAAGGCAGGATTCAGCTCTATTAAACTATTTCTGCCAAATACTTTTCTAACTTCTTCTTTAAAATTTCTAATAACACAGATTCCACCCCTTCCCTAGGCAATGTGTTCCAGCATGTAACTATTCTGACTGCAAAAAAGTGTTTCCTGATGTCTAACCTGACTCTTTCTCAGTGCAATTTAATCCCATTACTTCTTGTCCAATGCATAGGAGACCCAAAAAGCAATTTATTCCCTTTCTTAGCCCCAGGCAGGACAAGGTAAAACATGTTAGTTCTAAAAAGTGTACAGTATGCAATGTAGCTCAGAGTACATTGCCCAGGAAAATCTGTGTTGATGTTGAGGACACAAAACATCCTTCTCCTCCTCAGCAAAGAGAATATACTTGGTTCATGACAAAGAGGGGTAAGATGCAAGTCCCAAGACATCTTTGACCTATCCCCTGAAACCTTGTTTAGAGGAAAAAAAACCCCACACCTACTTGCCTCCGAAATGACCTATGTTAACCAAAGTACTGAAAGCAAGGTGTCCCCAGCAGGATCCCACTGTCCCGTGTGTTCTCTTTGTCCTCCTTTGCCAACGAATCAGGAGGATGAATAAAAAGAGGGGGGAAAAAAATAAGAAAAAAAAAAAGAGTTAAGAAAGGAACCTTTGTGGGCAGCTGTTAAAAGAAGGTTGAACACTTTTATTTATTTATTTTTCTATGGGGGAACATTGATGGGAAGAGAGAACAACAAAGAATCGCTTTTGGAGTAGTCCAAAAGGTCCCTGCTGACAGGTCAGCCCCACCCTCCCCTCTCCAGCACACAAGGACTCTTTTCAAAGAGAATCACCTGGCCCATAAATTCCAAATTATGTTAATTTAAGAAAACAAATGACCAAGTCCAGCCTTCGACAGTGTTTAGGAAAGCCAGGATGAAACACAGTGATTAAGAAAGAAAAGCCTTTGCTTGCCACTCAACTTTGCAGGTGGGATTTCCTCCAGTCCTCCCAGTTTGTGTCTTCACTCTCCAGAGCCTTCAAGAGGTTAAACTGGCACAGCTCCGGGTTTGAAAACACTGTGAGGGTTGGGGGAAGGGCAAGAGGAAATTAAGTGGCTTCTTTCTTTTCACCTTCCTTTCTCCAGTTATCTGTAGCAAGCCCTCAGAGCACCTATATTTAGACTAGGATATATAAAGAGGCACAGATGCACACTTGACCCAGGAACATTTCCCATTTTCTATTAAATTGACTCATTTTTAGCTTCTGTGCTGCTTTCTTCAGTGATATGGGATCTGGCCAAGGACAAAAAAAAAAATGCTTTTTAGGGCCACTTACTGAATAAAGATTTTGCCTGAGACTTAATTACAAGTGTGGCATTCCAATTTAGATAGGCAACGATGCTGGATTCAGCAGGGAGATGGCTCAGAAGTCAGGGCCAAATGCTTTGGCTTTGTGGGGCAGAAGAGCAGAAGGCATGGGGATGTCACATCCCCTTCAGCCCTCCTGGGACCACATGTCTCTTGCCACCATGCCATCCTCTTCCTAGACAGGGGAAAGCTCCACCGGAGGGCAAGCTGGATTCTTTATCCCTTCTCCTCTTACAGGGAGGCCAGAAGTTTACTCCTCAAATGGTCAGAAATGCTCTCCTTCTTTCCAATTTTAGCTTATTCCCATCCACATTTATCTTTGTGTCTTCTGGTATGAAACATTTTTACTTCAACTTAAATAGCTCTTCCCCCTTTCTGACATCTTTCTCCAATCCATAGTCAGGGAAAGTTAAACCATCCTTTCTTGACCCTTGTTTTCCTAAAAAAAGGAAGCAAAGTTCCCTGCTTTCTCTTATGAAACAGGGTCTCCAATGCCCTTTTTCTTTCCAGACTCCCACCATTTTGTTCCTGTGCTAGCCTCAGTGTTTAATGTGCACAGAAATAGGCTCTGGCTACAGCATCAAGGCTGAGGTACCATGGATGATGTGGCAGCAAGCCCTGGGGAAAAAGCTCAGAGGAGCTTCTGGCTGTGCCCACACTGTTTTATGTGGGCCAACACCAAGGAATGGCACCTTAAGCCTTTCAACAGGCGTCATCCTGGGCTAATCTCCACACGTCTTCCAAATCCCCATGGTTCAGGCAGGGAGTCCACATCTCACCTTATCATGTTAGCAGCAAGGTGGCTTCCCTAGCAAGGAAATCCCATGGGAGACTCTGTACAGACACACACAGGACAGGAGTCACAGGGATGACAAAGGTCCCCATACCAGTCATCATGGCTGTGATATTCACATCATCCTTATCCCTCCAAGATCCTTCTCCACCTCGGATGCCTTCTCCTGCCCTGTCACCCAAAACCTGCCACCACCTCAAATCACAAGAACTTGTTCCTCTGCTGGTATTGCATCCTAAACACTCCTGGCCTGGGATACATCTCAAATCCTGCCACAGAGTAGTCTGTGTGATTTTCAGGTAGCACAGCCTCCACCTCCTGGGAAGGGCTGGGCAGATATGCGGGAAGCCTGTGGAGAATGGCAAGCTGGACAGGGCTGGGGGCTCGGGGTGGGCGGATGCAGTTGCACAATGCTCCTTGGTGCTGCTGTGACGAGGGTAGCAAAAGAAAGGTGTAGGCTCCTCTGAGTCTTGAAAGACTAGAAAATGGTGATGATGCATGATGGAAAGTGCGGTCCAGCCAAGGCAGAGCTGGGCCACAGCAGCACCCTGACATCAGGTTTCCATTATGTTCTCAGCGTCACTTCCAAGTACAATTGGATTTTTCCTGGGAGAGAGGAAGTGTTAAATACATAATATTTTCATTTCCTTCCTGGAATTTCTGTGGGTTTTCCTGAAAACTGGACACATAAGGGGAGATGTGCTGGCTTGCTTGCTTTTCTTTCTTTTATATCACTCTTTCTTGGAAAAAAATTCTCTGAGGGACACATCCCTCTCCCCTTCCTTTTCACTTCCTAACTGCATTTCCCAACTGACCTGCATTTTCTGAGGCACTGGTTAAGAATTTCAGATGCTCAGCTTAGCCTGCATGAATTGAGTCTATTTTTCAGAAGACAAATGTACAGCAGTTTTTAAAAACCCATTTCCCAGGTTCTCTCTCTCAAGATGTCCCACATTAATGCCTCCACAATAGAAAGACCCAAGATCTCCAGTAACTTCAGTAAAGGCTGGGCATTATCTTTGAAGCAATCTGAGCTTTGAAACAAACAAAAAAATCATTCTTTATTAAAATACCCCAAAACTTGAGAGATGCCAGCATATTTATTCCTAAACAAAACTTCTCTAGCACAATCCTGGGCTTCCCAACAAGCAGTTTTGCAAGTGAACTTTATAGTATGACATCAGTGAACAGATGGCAGGCAAAGCTGTTGGCAGGGTGATGAGAAAGCTGGCCATTTATAATGGAAAATGTCCTGATAAAATGGAATGCACTTATTTTATTCCACGGTAATGTTTATGAAATTCCTTTCCTGAGGCTTCTTCGAGGATCTTTTCATCATTATTGTATTATTATTAATAATAAAACATATAAAGGGAAAAATGTGCATAGCGAATGACACTTTAAATGCCCCAGAGGAAAATGGAAAGGTTTTCAGCACTGGTAGGGTTGATTGCATTGTGATGATTTGTTACAAGCTTTACAGTTACAATCCACGACGGCGCGGACATTTCTCCCAACAGGGTTAATTGTATAACAGCACTCAATAACTGGCAGGCCTTCACCTTCCAAGGGAGGACACTGGAGTGTGAAGGCATGCACAGATGCTGCCAAATTTCTGTACCTTGAGAGTCTCTGAACGCTGATGTGCCTCAAGTCTTTCAAAGGCAGACTTTCAGCTGGATGCAATTCAGGATGGGTCCATTATGTAAACAGTGGGGAACAAAGCAGAGCTTATAACAAAAAAATGGTGCTGCTGAGGAGTAGTTTAGGTCTTGAAAAGCCAAATGCAGGTGTTGCAAGAACAGTTAGCTAACTTAAGGAAAATTCACCTTAATATTTTCAGGAAATTTGCAGGGATGGGGCAGGACAGAAAGCCATGCAAGAAGAGATTCCTCTTAGGAATAACCACTGGAAATTCTGCCCTAGTGCAGGACAGCAGGAGACACAGGATGAGTTGAGGGTGGGACTCCTCAACACACCACACTGCTGAGTCAGAGAAAGGAGACACTTCCTCCCACTCCTCCACATTCTGCCCTCCCCCCCCAACTTGTCTTAATTCCAGGAGCTCAAAACCAAATATATCTTGCTGCACCTCAAACATCTTACAAAATTATTTCACTTTGATAAGACAGGATGAAGACATATGTGGTTTGGATTAATCCCAACACATTCCCTTCATACACAGCCCCACCAAGCCAAGAGAGAAAAAAGTGATGAGACTTGTGACAGTTAAAAAGCAAATAAAGCATGGGAGCAATTCATAATAATAATGGAAGGGTTATTATCAGATAGTACTTATCAGTCCTTATCTCCCAGCTATTTATAAAAGCAGCTGATATCATTATTGCCATTGTGCAGAGAGTGAAACTGAGGTTGAGGGAAATCAAACAATTGACCTATGGTTGCCTCACCAGACTATGATAGAGCTAAGAAGAAATCCTCCCTGTTCAGCCTTTACCTGTTACACGCTGATGCGCTGTGTCCATCACAATACAAATCTGACAAAATTGAATTTGTCTCAGAACAAATGGTAGGAGCCAAAAACTTTGCTGTCTTTCAGAGAAAAACCACCTGGGTCACCAGAGTCTCTTTCCAATCTATTTAGCAATAAAGAACGGAGAGGGCAGCAATGATCCCATGCTATCCACTCACAACAAACAGGCAGTGACCTTCTGGCATGTTACTGCAAAATAGCTAAACAAACATCTTGCTGTTCCAGCACCCCTCCAGGCAGATTCCTTGGTGGGGACAATCTATTTCCAGCATTTCCATATCCGGATCTGGAAGTCATTATATCCACCTATTCCTACAGTGAGCCACCATGAGTGTATCTGAAGTCTCTATCTCATCCTGAACAATGTGCCAGAGACCAGCTGTGCTGGAGACAACTTGTTTTTTAGTAGAGTCTCAGACTAAAGTCTTCTTAGGCACAGACCAGCAGTCTGAGGGAACGTTGACTGGATGATGAATTCACCACAAGCTCCAGGGCCATGCCTGAAATCCAGCCTATCACCATTTTACATTGCTTCCTGCTTTCCCCTTTCCCCACTTCTGAGACGTCCTCAATTTACCTACACATACTTTTAAAAAGTTCTTATCTTTTGGGCAAAATCTCAACTTGGAAAAGCCACAGGAACTATAAACTATATTTCAGCAAATTGCCTTAAGCTCTCCAGCTCATTGTGGTTTGATACCCTGCCTAGTGGACCATTCTTAGCCCTTAAATTAATCCACAAAATTATTTTTTCTTTCCTTCCATGTACAGCATTTTTTGTTCTTCCTCCTCTATACAGCTCTGGTGCCCTGGGACAACAATTGTAACAACAATAACAACAATAAAATCTCACAACAACAACAGTGTGTTTAATTTCAAGCTCCACTGTGGTCACTTTCCTGCTGAACATGGTAGAGAGACATGGACATGGGCATTGGGTTCCATCTCTCTCCTGCTGAGGATCCAACATCCTGTCCTCAGCTCATACATTTTGGATCTGCCACTGTTTCTGCCAAAAAAGCTTCATTTTACAGGAGAGGAATGAGAAAAAATAAGAAAAGAAGAAGAGGAGAAAGGAAGATTTTTAAAGGGCAGCCAAGATAATTCCTCCTGGATGTTTTGATCTTTTTAAATAACTTGTTCTTGAAAAAACTACATTCTGGTGGCCCTCTGCAGGAGTGTGCCTACTGGAACAAAATCCTATCACCACAGGAAGGAAGGAGGCGCAAGATAATATTATTCTTTTCTGACTCTAAGGACAATGGAATTGTTGGATGAGAAAACCCTACGAGGAACAAGAGGAGATTAATCCTCTTTCAGGCTTGCTGCAGTACAGTTGCTTTCTCTCTGATCCAGGCAGATGTATAGGAGTTATAAAATCGGTTCAAAAACAGAATCACAGAATCACAGAATTATCAAGGTTGGAAAAGACCTAGAAGATCATCCAGTCCAACCATTCACCTATTACTACTAGCTCCCACTAAACCATATCCCTCAATACAACATCCAGTCTTTCCTTGAACACCCCCAGGGTTGGTGACTCCACCACCTCCCTGGGCAGTGCATTCCAGTGCCTGACTACCCTTTCTGAGAAGTAGTGCTTCCTAATGTCGAGCCTGAATCTCCCCTGGCGCAGCTTGCTACCATTCCCTCTAGTTCTGTCACTGCCTACATGGGAGAAGAGGCCGACCCCCAGCTCACTACAACCTCCCTTCAGGAAGTTATAGAGAGGTTCAGTTGAAACAAATCACAGCTGGATCTGGAACCAGCCACTGAAAATCACTTTCCTGATGCTTTTATCTCCACTGCCAGGAGTCTTGTCACCAATTTGGGGCACTGCAGCAGCTTTGCCTCTGTCAGATCCACCTCCAAACATCTCATGTTCATAACTAAAAGCTCCTTTGTGCATCCTCCAGATTCAGTTAGTGGTCCTTTAGTAGCACGGTCTTGTCTCCTTTTTGCTGGGATGGACATGCAGCTTTAGTGCTCAGTAAACAAAGCTCACACCTTCAAAATGATAAGCCAAACAAGGACACGACTTCCACTTAGTTTACCATGGTATTACTTGTCTGAGTCCTCCTAACTTGTACCCGCCTTAGGGAGCTGCTCTGGTGTGCAGGGAGGTAGCCCTGAGATGCATCATCCTGAGATCCAAATGAAAGCGATAAAGGCCACATCAGTCTTTCATGGAATACTTCCAGGTTTACACCAGGATTGATGAGACCAAACCGGGCCATTTTATTAATTTCTTTTTCCTGAATTCAATACTGCTTTCAATTCATGTTCCCCAGTTTATATCTTACTAGAACTCCCATCCTTCAGGTCCTGTTTTCTGGACAGCTGTGTTATTTTCTCCAGTGGGGACATTTCTGGAGAGGTCTGACTTCATTTGTTACCATTCTCCCAGTTCCAGTTTGGTTTGGAAGTAGAAGGTCTCAAACCATGAAACTAATTTTGGGTTATAGAAAGCTCAAAAAACTCCTCTTTCATGTCTGGCAGGTTTCTAGAATAGAGATAGGCATCGCACCCATTTTTCCACCTAAACAGATTGCACGGAGGATTTAGGTCCTAAGGGTGACCTGGATTTTACCTCCATTACAATGACAACCTAACAAGAAGGATGGAAGGAAATACTAATTGTAAAACACCCCAAGTTCTTCATCTCTGCTGAACAATGTAAGTGATATTCCCTTTAACAAAGAGTGCAGCTAAACTTCTGCAACAGTCTCCCTGTCCATGGGCACTCAGCCCTGGTTACCAGGTTTAGGAGATCCTATTTGTTATTGTTATATAGTACATTTAATAAGTATCCTGATAATTTTGAGACTGTATTAGTTATTGGCAACAAATTTAGAAATTAAATTTTTTTTTAAAGCCCATCTTTACTGAAACAGCAGCTGAAAAGCTTGCAATCTGAACAGCATCTCCTGGAACTGAAAAAGAAGCCAGAGCTCTGATATTCATCACGTTACTGGGACAACTCAGCCAGTAACCAAAAACTCGGGAATTAGTGTAAAATGATGCCACTAGACTATGAAATTCAACTGTTCTGTTGACATTTTCTGGCCATTTTGATCTGAAAAGAATCAAAATGCCTTTAGTCATTTAGACTGTACTTCAAACACAGTCTTATTTTCATTTCAGTGTTGTTGATCCATGTACTTGTAATATTCTCCACGCATGTTTCTTGTCAATATCATTAAGAAAAATCCTATTTATAGATTTCCCCTATTAAAAAACATCACATAAATACTGAGTTGTTTGGTTAGAATGATAATACAAATAGCTCCACTCCCCAGCTAAGTTCCAGCCCCTAAAATTTAGAAGCCTAACCCTATGAAGTTCAGGCACCTAGCAATAATATTCTGCTCTATGCTTCTCCGCATACAGCCAGCACTGACTGGCAATGCCTGACATACCCTTATATAGGCAGAGCATAGGAACAGCCCAGAGACACTCATGCCCCCAAGTCTCAGACCAGATGAAAAGTTCTGATATGAGATTGCGCTACCCTTGGAATCCCAAGCAACATAAACAGTGTCTGAATTTGGAAAGGATTTACATGCCATGCATGGTAGGCTATCTTCTTGTCTCTCTAAACAGGGATCTCCACACTGTTGTGTCACTCCTCGAGCAGGTGAACAAAGGAGACTTTATTTGTACAAACTGACCACCAGGCCAGTGTGTTTGCAGCTTGTAAGCAAGCATTCAGAAGTTTATTGACAAGATTTGGCACAAGATCTGGTGCTCTGGTGCTCTGGCTTATTGGAGCATACAGTGGATCACCCACAAAATCAAAGACAAAATAATTTATTTTGTATCCTGTGGGATGTAGAAAAGCCATGACTGTCCTCCTAGCAGTAATTGCCTCCTTTTCCATGTGAGGCTAGAAAATGCCTTACCACAAAAGCATGATCTGTCACATCTCACTTCCTTCAATTTTCCTTCTACAGCTCCTCCCTAGAGCCTTTTTTCCCCCTGGCTCCAGTGATAAGATGACTTCATTAGACTTGCATTCAGGCCTTACATGATTCAGCCAGGTGTTACTCATATGTCTATATCAAAGCCACACGGAAGAGGAAATAAATCCCTGCTTCTCCACAGAGCACTTTTATGCCCCTTTCCACCAAATCAGCGCTGGTGGTGAAAGGGGAGAGAGTGAAGGGGGAGAGAGGTGCAGGGGGAGGCAGTGACATATTTGACCATACTGCTGTCTACTAAGTCAGCATGTGTCTAAACCCCCATTACAGGCTTTTGCCCTGTAAATTCAGCATGGCTTGATCCAGCATTAGAAAGTTAATGTGGCTGAAATTAAGATAGGACCTTTTTGATCCTAACTCAGCGATTCTGCTAGCAGAGTCAGTCTGGCAGGATTTTATACAGTCCATGAGCCTCCTTAGTAGGCCTCTACTGCAACTGAACGTTCATCCCAGCTGGATGCTGTAGAAACTTGTCCTCTATCCCACCATTCCCCCATCACCATCTGTGCCTACAATAATAGGTTAAGGCAACACAGTCTTCATTTCCATGGGTGATTCTTCATTCTGTGTTTGCCTCTTTAATTACATTATGCTCAACTTTGTATCAGCCTGTAGAAGCATTGTAGATCCTTTATTTTTGAGCACATTGAGTTTGAGAGCTCCCTGCAATCACCAAGCAATGTTTTTTAGCCCCAGGCATCCCTTTCTAGGCTATTAGCATAATATAGCAGAGATGGATAATTTACAATCCCCACAACACTTCCTTGCATAAGTACAGCAAGTATAAGAGCTGGACTTCCAATCATTTTCTATTATCAGTTCTCAAGGTGAAGCTTGGCCAACATCCAGTCTTTGCCCCTTTAAATGAATTGGAATAAAATGGATAGTCTGTTCTATTGTTCTTGTTAATACTTCAAGTGTTCCTCCATCCCTCAAACAGCTTTGATGTCATCTAGCTCCACTTGAAGGGGAAAGAATGTGTTTGGGAATAATTAACAGGCTAAAAATGACTTTGTCAGAACATTTGTGTTATTGAATTACTTGCAGCTACCAGCTTCAGAGAGCCGAGGCAGTGGTTGGGCACAATTAGAGCCCTTTAAATGGAAAAAAAGAAGAGCCTTTTGGTGAAGCACACAAAGTTGGACTTCAGAGGGGCAGGTTCATCTCTTGAATCTGTCTCAAAATTCTTCTGTAACCTAGGCACATCATTTAGTCTACATACGCTTCAGCCCCTCACGTGAAACTCCCCTGGTGAGTCTTGCCTCATTATAGCATAAGCAAATATTAACAGAGCTGTCTCTTATACTGCATTCCCACCTCATCCACCATAAGGGTACTGGATTTTGTCAGTGCCTCTGGGCACTACTTTAATAGAAATAATACTCAAGTCAAAAGTCTTTTTTTCTTCCCTCTTATGTAGAGCATTGTTATTTTGAGAAGATGCAATAATACAACTGCCAGCCTTTATAACAAGGACTGTGAGCAATCAATACAAAAAAGTCAACTAACATATGGCTCTTTCTTCTGCCACTACAAAGCAGAAATAAAGACACTGCTGTTGTCCCTCTACAACTGATTTAGGAAATCAGATCACGCAGTCTCCTGTTTCATAGTGAAAACCAGCACACATTATATAGAGAACGGCTTTAAAGCTACCTGTTGGTGTGGGAAAACTTAAAGAAAAGAAAAAGTTCTGACCTTAATAAATTGCATTTCATGCCTGGATTTCCAAGCATTTGTGGTATCTCACCCCTACAACTAAGATAGCTGTTCCATCAGCTGTGCCAAGATCTTGCCTGAAGCTCCTGCAGATTTAACCTTTTCAAGCTACAGTGAAGAACCTAAGATTAGATTTAGACACCCTGTTTACCCTCAGCTCCACTTTAAATTTATGCCCTAGAGAAGTAGCCTAGCTGTTCTACATCTGAGCAGCTTTACAAACACGAGCCCATACATACAGAATCAGGCTTGTTCTATAGCAAAACAAGCTTGACAGTAAAAGAAGCAGATTCTGGAGAAAAAAAAAAGGGGGGGGGAACTCTAGCACAGGCCTTTGTCTAGTAAAACAAGTCTCTAAAGCCCCCATTTCCTCTCAAGCCCTAGAAGCTCCCTACCTACTGCCTCAGCCCTTTTAAATCAAAGCTGGACCTGGCAACTACTGTGGCTCATTAATGCTATCTCCAGAGGCTGTGGTTCATGGCTCTTATTTAAACTCGCATCCTAGATCAGCTTGTATCTTGTGAGATGCTTTACTAGTGAGTAAGGTTGGTAACATTTGGGGGGGTGGGGGGAGGAGTTGTCTCACTTTAAAAGAAAATAGGAATGTTTTTCCTTTTTGCAAGCTGCTATTAATGCTCTACTGTAGTAAAGGGAAGGCTTGCTGTAAGAAAATCAGGTTTGTCCAAGATGTCTGAAAGCCTAGGTAGGCAAATCTTGTCTGTTACTCTTGTATTGCTTGTCTAGTCTCTGCTGTATGCCTCTGCAGGGTGGCATGTGAGAATGTGGTTATGGGTAAGAGGCTGCTAACTAGTGAGAGTACTTTCTCAGGCTAGCTTACCATTAAAAAAAGCTTTATTGTACCTGTTTGTTATCTGCCTCTTTAGTGGCCCTGTGCTTTAAGTTGAAGGGGAGCACAGAGCACGAGATGTTGAAGAGCAGCAAAGATTGAAAAACCCAAAGGAGCCTTTGGTTGCAGTGGGTGGGGAAGGATGGGCTGTCCTTGACAACCCAGCCTGGTATGTGTGAAAGCTACTTGCCTGTCCTTGAGCTCTCCAAAGGAAATATCTGGTGGTTGAGCTGAGAGGCACCCAGAGCAGCACACCATGACTCAGCACCCTTATTTTTACGTCTCTGTAGAGAGCTGTGAGCTCTGAACACAGCTTGTGCTGCTAAATGACTTTTCTGTAAGCCTACAAAATTGTGTAGTGAACATGCTTGTTTTATGGTCACTTGTATTCATTCTTTTGAAAAACAAAGGAATGTTGTGCCTCGCTGAGAAGCTAATCCATTGCCTGTGACCCTGTGGTCTGCTTCCGAAGCCGTAGCGAAAAGCTCTGCCTTTAACCACATCCTTTGTGTGTTCCGTTTGTGTTGCTTTGTGTTTCTTCCTAACCTGATTGTGGAGAGAATAAAAGGTGAGAGGGGAAGCCATTAGGAAGCATGGCTGAGGAAGGGAAAACACAACGTATCAGCCAGACCACCCAGTTGTCACTAACTAGGAAGGTGTCAAAATGGCAGAGTGGGATAACCTCGCTGGGCATGCTAAAGGACAAAAATAACCCAAACCAACAAAAACACAAATTGGAAACTCGGTTCAGTGTGTAGGAGAAAAGCATCCTGATGGTTAAAGTTTTTGATGGGATCTGAAAACTTTGAGGGCCAGACATCGTAGCAGGATGTATAAACACGAATTTCTAAATAATGTCTGTCAAGTGCTCGTGTCCTGATTTGAACCCTTAATGCTAGCTGAGGAAGCAGAACAAGATGTTTGCTGCATACCACCACCTCCCCCCCAGCATGCATGCACCCCCCATGCCCCACTGCCTGTGTATGGTTGTTCTCTTTCTCCTTCAGTTTGGATTTCTTCTTTGAACTTTAGTTCTCATTATTTTTGGACTTGTCACTTTGTTTGGAAGGATTTATTTCCACTGTTCCTTCTCTGTTCTTTCCTTGCCTCTTCTCCTCTGGATGCTTTCTTGGCAAAGCCAGTTGCTGTTTTTTATGACTTTGTGTACTGTTTCAAAACAGTAAAATGTTTTTGAAGCAATTGATCCTGTGTTGCTATGTTCATGCAGTAGCTCCTCCACCTCTGCTCCTTTTTAAAGGGCTTGTGCTGTACTGCTGGTTTTCGGTGTTCATTAAGAAAACAAGTTGCTCTGAATTGTGGAACAACAAAAAAAAAAAGGCAAAACCACTCTTCTGTCTGAGTCTCTTGATGTTGCTGGATTTCTTGCTTCCTTCCATGACAGGAAGCTAAGGTTGATTACATGCTGGTTTTCAGAGATATGAGTAAAAAGGAGCCATCCTGATATTTCTGTCAAGTGATGTTGAAATTGGCTGGAATTGGAAAGGGGACAGCTGGCCAGTATGATTGCCGAATTCCCACTTCCTTTGGACACCAGGACTAAGACTAAAATATTTGTCCCTGTGTGTTTCAGATCACGTTGTACCATTCTAGGCACAACTGACCTGATTTCATTTGGATGCTGGACTCTTAAGATCTACATCTAATTATAGTAGCTCAAAATCATGCCAGTTTATAAAGATACATGTAAATATATCTGTCTGAAATGGTTTTCCTTTAATGCTCTAGGGTGAGGCCCCCTATATGAGGTCAGCAAGGGCAGAACTGCCAAGGACATTACATTGCACTTTAATTCTCTTGTATCTACAGACCCCTACAAGCGGCTTTAGAAAACTCTTACACTGTTTGGTATGCCAAATGATAGCAATAGGCTCTCGATATCCAGATTATTTGGAAGAGTTGTCTCTTCATGTTTCAGCAGTATAGCTTGAGTGTTGGCTTTGTATTGCATGGGGCACAAAGCATATACAGTTCTATTCTCTGCTTACATTAGCAATACAAACAGCTATTAAAGTCAGGCTTGTAGAGCTAAGCTTGTGCTTATTAAGTCGTTTTTTTCTAAATTTGGGTTTCTTTTAAAAAAAGTGTCTGTCAGTTTTTCTGCCAGTCAATTTTTTTTTATTTTGCAGAACTGCTTTTTGGGGTGCTGAGGTAGCAATACCACACTGGGCCATGATAAGGGCTTAAACTCCCAGGTAAATCAAGTGAGACATGAACATGACTTAAAAACTGGAAAACAGTCATGGGATGAGCTCTTTGATGCCAATACCAATTCCATACCAGGGTTATTCTGGTTTGTGCTAGAGGATAAATCCTGCCAGGAGTGCATACTCACCACTAACACAAGATATTTGTCTCTGATGGAACTTTTACTGACTGTAAGCTTCAGTTTTCCTGTCACAAGAGGTGAAGGATCTTAACCTGTATTGCAATGACCTCCATCAACACCATGCTTTCATATTTTATTTGGTGCTCTAGGCACTTTGTACAATTGTAAGGTTAAGAAGGAACTTCCTATTTGTGGTGCATGAATAATAAATTAAAAAACCAAAACTCCAGTTAAATGTCCTTTGTGGAGTCCAAAACTAGATGAAAAGCCTCCAAAGTTTTGGAGACTTGAACTTCACTTGCTGAATTGCTTGGATGGCTATAGAGACACTTGTCAGTAGACCTAGGTGCAGTCTGCTGGCTGGTAGACTGCTGGCATGCTGGAAATAAATATCCATAGCTTTTCAGAGGTGTGGAACTGAGGGATCAATGTGACTCTTTGGGGACAACATTGCCCAGAAGGAGAGTAACTCCCTGTAACTCCCTTAGTGAAGGACAGCTGAATGTCAAATTTAGAACCAGGAACAATCTCAGGTCATCACGTACTTTTCTGCAGAGAACATCACAGTCTTGTATGGGATGATCCAATAATTCTTCCAAAAGTAACAATTTCTTCCACCTTTTCTTCTGTTAGAAAAGTTTACAAGGGCCTTATTCCTCTCAGTTATTTTTAAAATTTCTCCACACTTTCCACCTGATGCTCTTGTGAGCCAGCTTATCCCTAAACCTTTCTCTGAGCCAGTGCTGGCTGACATATTTTTTTTTCCCCTCTTGATGACACTTCAGTCTTCTACTACATAAAAGCTTAACTTCACTTTTAGTAGGCCATCTCCTGTACCTGCTTCATCTTTCTTGAAGATGACTAGCCAGGTCTAGATACTCCAGGGTGACAAGTGTACAGTTTAAGAAGAGGGAAACGTGGACAACTTGGGTATCCCCTTTTGGTAGAAAGGGATATCCCAAAATCAGAGCAACTCTGTCAATATTTGTAGTGCTGTTGCAATTTGAACCAGATCCATGTACATCTGCAAAAATAATTTGTGCAGCAGCCACTGGAGGGGTAATAAAGATTTTTTTTTTTTTAATCCAGTCATTGGTAGAATGAATGGATTTTGTCAAAAGAATCCCTTATATCCTGTATTAAAAATAAGTATGTCTCACTTCAGCTCCTGCAAGACACAAATGCCCCAATCATTTCCCCTTCCTTTTTGGAGCTCAGAGCAGGCTTTCAAGGGTGAAACAAAGAAGTCCAAATTCTAGTGAGACTTGTGGAATGCAGCTTGCAGTGGGTTGTATACAGAGGGTCTTCAGGCAACCAGGAATTTCCTCTGAAAAGTGAAAAACAACTCTCCTCTGAAGAAATAAACTAAAATAAGCTGAAGGTGAAACTGTTGGATTTTGGAATGGGCTGTGTTAATGGTCTACAGGGACAGAAGCTGTGAAATGGAAGAGGAACTGCTGTCCATCGCTGCTGTTAAGGTGTTCTGTTATTTCTCCGTGTTGTGTGGAGCTTGCAGTTCAAGCTTTAGGCCCAGGGGAATGGCTCTATCCCTTGCATAAAATAGGGATGAGCACATTTCTGGAGAAATTTCTGCAGGGCTCAGCTACGCCGTTTGTCATCTGCCTGCACTGCAACCAAATACCTGATGTGAGACTGAGCAGAGGCACCTTCTACTGTGACATGTGCTTTCCACACACTACTGATGGCTGTCACTTTTGCCCAAAGTATCCTGTGCCACAGAGGGAGAGGAACACATGCGGCTCTACCTGGAAAGAGCTGCCACTGCGTGAGCTAAAGCTTTGGGACCTAACCCATCTAAGAATTGCCATTTCAAGAAATACAGAGATCAGGTTTTTGTTCTCTTCCAAGGTTTCTGTTGTGGAGGAGGAGCTAACTCAGGTCTTGAAGGAAGGTCTGGACTTGTAGGTAGTTGTTAGGGCAGCTTACCTCTAAACACCATATAGATTGTCCTGATCAGTTTGGCTTTCTCCTGTCCATGTATCCCAAAAGGGAGGGAGGGAGGGAGGGAGGGAAGGAAGGATGAATTGGGATGGGACTGTTTGCGATGCAACATCATCAGTCTGAGGTCTTCTAACAGATATCCACTTTTTCTGTGTTTCCAGCATATTGGCATGTTAAGGCTCTTAACTTCATGAGCCCCATGACACCACAATAGTAGGATAGCAGGTGATTAGTAGACATGATGCTATGCATCAAAGATGCTTTGTTGAGAGAGAAGAGGATGCCCTGGCAAGGCATCATCTGCAAGTTATGCCTTATTGCACTGTGTTTTGAGCTCTGTAGCTGTGTGGGTTTGCCCACATTACCTTTCAGCTACATGTTTGCCTTCCCTTCTCACCAACTCCTCCAGCATTCAGGACAGCATCTGTCACTCTCATCTGGACGCTGATCCTGCTTTAGACACCCTGTCTTCAGTTTATTTTGCATCAGTTGCAGGGGGAAGGGAATCCTGTCCATTAGATTGTGCTTGGCAGGGCTTCTTTCAATTCTGTTTGATTTTTGCTTAGCTCTCGTAAAGTTGATCCCAAAGGGCCCTGTCCATTGCATCAGCTCGCTGCTTGCTTTCAGCTTCCATGCTTTTGCTTGCTTGCAGGCAGTCACCCAAGAGCAAAGTCAAACAAACTAGGCTACCAGGAGGCCAGCCAGAGGCTGTTCTTGCAAAAGAAGTTTCACCCATCTTACCCAGAAAAGGGTGGGGAAAGAGACAAATTCTCTAATAAACTGCTGGCCAAGGGACACCCTGAACACTCCCCTCTCCCTTTTGAAAACAAAAATAATTTCTTTGTGTTGCGGGGGTGGAGGGACCTGTTACGGACACAAAAATTTTGCTGCTTGTAGTTTTAATCTAAATTTCAGATGCCAGTGTTTCTAGGCTACGTAACAGCCAAAACAACATGGAAAAAAATAAAAAACCAAAACACTTAAGGAAAGACAGATGTAAAGGTGTCCTGGTCAAGCTTTGTTCAACTCTTTTTTTTCGTTTTTCCTTTTTTTTTTACATACCATATCACAGCCTTTAATTTAGTGAAATAAAATATGTTGTCTTATTTGTATTTATGTCTCTGTGTCATGCCTTCTCCAGTTCTGGTCTGGGTAGATATCAACAGGAGAAGAAATGGGAGCACAGGAGATGCTGTCTACCTGCAATACAGTGTCACAATGTCCTCCAGCAACCTGTGCCAGAAAGCCCTGCTCAGCTGCTGGCATGTAAAGCAGTAGCATGCTGCATGCTTAAGAGCAGCATGGGGATCAGAGCATGCTTGTTGCATGCTGAACTGCCTGACAATTAAGCTGCCAAACACTGACAAATTTCTCTATTAAGATTGTGGGGTTTTTCAAAGTTTACAACCTTTTCTTTTTTTTTTTTTTTGTGTTATGGTACAAGTGCCATCTTTCAGAGCAGGGCAAAACTTCTGTCAAATTTTACCTTCCTGTTCTAAGCAAAGGCATTACAGTTTTTCAGTGGAACTGTTGTCAAGTTGTTTATGTCTTTTTTCTCTTGGATAAAAAGATGCCTTTTTTCAATCTTCCTTGGGAGTAGAGCTGTTCTAGCTGAAACTTCAAAGAAAATAACTCTGAAGCAGATGCTGTATCATGGAAAACTTTGGGTTTAGCCATTTCAGTGTGATAGCTTTAAAAGTGGTGGTAAAGCAAAGGCCTTCGTGCAAGAAAATAAATGTTAAATGCCATCTCATTGCCTATACTTACAAAACATGAGTTGACAAAGTTTTTTAGGGAACCATGTGTAAATGTTTTCCCTTTCTGGGAGTGGTACCAATTTCACCCCAAGTCCTACCATTGCTTTGTAGAGAGGGTCAAGAGCTCAAGGACCATCAACTTCTTCAGTGGTACTGAGCACCTTTAGAGACAACCTTGTTGCTGCCTGCAAATACAGGAAAGAAAAAGGTCTATATTCATCCCTCAGGGCCCAGGAGGAACTAAAGGGTGATGTTAGGATGAGAATACCCAAGTGATCTCTTGTGACCTCGTCTGTGGCTTGGTGACCTCCAGTAAGTCTTATGAAAGCAGTGTGCTTGAGCACACGTCATCAGCAACCCAGAGCTCTCCACAGTCCTGTCGTCTCTGCTGGGAAATTTGCTTTGCTTTTGCTTCCTCAGCAACTTTAAAAGCTCCACAGAGACAGTAACTCCAGTGGCTCAAGTCAGCAAACTCACACTGCTCATCACACATCCCAAACGCATTGCTCATTGTGACAGAAAATGGAATTAAGAGGGGTTTTTTAATATGTGTATATATATTTATATAATAAGGAAATGGGTGTTTGAGGCAAGCTGAATGTTTTTTTGCCTTTTAATGCCTCTGCTTGAATCAAGCCATTTAGACTAACATTATTCTTTCCAATGTATTTGAGTATGCTACTACCGTGACTCATTATGACACAGGAAGCATGTGAGGGTCACATGCCCTAGATCTGGTCACCCATTGGGTCTCTGCTGCCCGACCCAAAGAAAAGGCTAACAGCCATTATTTTCTTTGTCTTTATTCTCATGGAAACAGAAAGTGGATTTGAGGTGAAACATCTGGTTTGTTTTGGGTAAATGTTATTTATCTCTTATTTCCCCTTGGCTTTTTAATGTTGGTTTGGGTTTTTTTTTCTAAACTCTTTCTCCTTTTTGGAATAAAGGCCTTATTTGAAGCCCGTTGGATTTTTCCATCAGCTACAGCAAGACCTTGGATGAGGCCCTAGATACAGATATGTATTTCTTTCCACACTCTTTTGTATCTGTCCTCTTGTGATCCCCAGTGGAAATGCCTTATATTTGTTGTATCCCTGCCTACTGCATTTGAAGGTGTTTCCTCTTTTATTCTTAGTATGTTCCACTCATGCCAACAACGTCCCAGGTATTACTCAAACATTCTGGGAAGCAGGGAAGGGAGGTAAAGTCTTTTTCCCAGTAGACAAAGATCATGGTGGATTGAGGGAGAAGGGCTCTGACATTGATTCTAATGCATTGCAACAATGCCAGGGATGTGTCTGTTGCATGCAAAAATACAAATGGGCCTGCATTTTATTAAAATCTCTACCAGATCATTAAGAGCTCAAAGTATGTGAGAAATTCTCTCTTCCAAGCCTGCATGTGATGTACTGCTTAAACAAGTTCCTAACTGATGTGATCATGGTCCAAGTGACCAGGACACCAGCATTACAGACTGAACTTCTTCCTTCCTGAACAGCAGGCTTTGGACAGAAGCTTTAGGGTTTAATACCAGCACCACTGGCTGACAGCCTCTGGCATACAATGTGCCTACAAACCTAGGACAGAGTCTTTTGCTGCAAACTATGGCATCCTCCATGCATTAGCAAAAATAAATCTTAACCGTCTGGTATTCAGAAAGGCTTTCTACATCCATTATTTCTACTGGAAGACACCGACTGTACTCAGACACTAGCCCCCAGTCAAATTTGGATTAAATTGACCTTGGCATTCAGTAGGTGATTGAGCAGATGAACTCTCTGTTAAGCATGTATCGCTCTGACCATACAAGCATTCCTTCTTGGGCGGGGAGGTGGTGCAGACAAGGTTTGAAATAAAGGTATCACTGCATAGCTTGATTTGAAACTCAATGTTCTTGAGCTCATTTTGCATATTTTGCATCTTGCTCAAGTTTTCCATCTGCCCTATGCCCACACACCCTAACACCTCACTTACTGTAGTGACTTTGAGAAAGGGTCTGCAGCTGAGCAGTTCACCTATGCCTGCTCTCCGTTCCTTCTTAATTTATGGACCTGCAGAGCAGAAAATATTTAAAAAGTCTTGCTACTTGACTTTGTTTATGCTAGTTCTTTCACTACCTGAGAATTGAGCTTATGGTGTAACCCTGCGTTTACACACATCACTCTTACTCTGCTTTCACTTCATCCATGCAAGTTTTCATTTCTGTGCTCCTTCCCATTAGTCAGGTCCTCAACTGTCTCCTCTTCCTGAATATCAAAGCAAAGTGTCCATATGGTTTCTGGTTTTTCCTTACATTCAGAACTGACCTGAGGAAGTTTGCTCATTTAGTAGAACTGACTGTCAAAATCAGACTTGGTTTCTAAATCAGTTGTTAAAATTCTCTTCCAGGAGGCTTTGCAATCTGTGCTGATTCACTCCTGTGGTCTCTCTTTCTTTCTACTTTACTAAGAGTAGCTTTGAAGCCTTGATCCAAACTCCACCAGCTCCATCTTTTAGCCCTGATCCTGTATCCCACCCTTTCCAGGTGAGCCAGCAGATACTTGGCTGATGCCTTAAACCTACCTAGAGTCTCTCTTTGCTGATATGCACATGATGCCTCGTTTTTGCCCTTTTTGTAGCCAAGGAACCATTTCTTATCTGTGCTAGCTTTGTTCCAGGCTTCCCTGGAAGTCTGACTAATCAGAACAGTCTCTTGTAGCCTTTAAAGAAATTTGTTTGATTGTATAACTTCTGGTTTCACAGGCACATTCCTGAAAGCAGCACTGGGACAAAGCCAGTAAGACTACTTGCATTTTTTGCTACTGTTCTCCTCTATTGCCAGGCTACCAGTGTACAAAGAAGGAAAATGATGATGAACATCTTCAAAGTGAGATAATTCAGTAAGTATTTGCAGAATATTCAGTCCTCTCTTCCTTGCCTGTCAGCATAACTGAAGCCTGCAGGAAATTTCTAAAGCACATGGAAATCTAGCCATCAGGTCTATGTGGAAAGATCAGTTATGTTTTCACATAAGCCTTTGCTTTATTCACTAACGTGCAGACTGCAGGGCTTCCCTGCCTTTCTTGGTCTTGACCCAGGTAGACCAGATGGCAATAATTGAGCCCTAGGTTGTGAAAGCTTGTAAATTACTGTGGAAGGGGTTATCACCAGAAAGCAATGGCTGGAGCTGCCTTGCCAGCCACTGTGATAGGAAAGCCCTTTCCCTGGGCAATGCTATGTGGTTGCCTAGAACGAGTCACTGTACCCCTGCAGTCCCCTGAGGTGGGTATCCTCAGCAGTGCTCATGAGCATCTGTTTTTAGGAAACTAAATTTCCATCTCACTGCTGTCAATCGAGACACTTATTTTTTTAATAACTTCCCTCTTTCTTGGCTTTAAGTCCATCTGCTTTTGTTTCCTATATTCAAAGGATCTTATAGGAGGAAGTGGGTGGTCATCCAGCTAGAAATACAGCCGTGCTCTGACAGCATCTGGCTGTTTCCTGAGATCCTCCCGAGCATATTGTCCAAAAGTGACCTCCAGAATACTTATGTGCTGGTGGGGATTAAATGTTCAGACAAAACGTGTGAGCAACAGATGAGACAGTACTGTATGAAGTTGTTCTCCAAGGACATTCTTCCACTTGTCCCTTGAACAAGATCTGAAACAACATCTGGACCAGGATATTTGTCACATGACTTAAAGTATGCTGACATTTGACTTCAGTGACACATTCTGATACCCTTTCAAAATTAAGCACCTACCAAATGAGGATTTAATTTAGAGTTAAGATTGTATTTATTGTCTATTAATAAAGTACTATGTAATAACTGAAACCACATTTATAGAGGCTGTTGTGATTATGTAAGAGACTATTATGTTTCTAATAATTAGCTGGCACCATTCAGTTACATATGAAGTAAAGAAGTTTTCTGGTTTACTAAGAAATGCGGAGTTGTTCTTAGCCTGGATTTGGTGTTGATAACCAGAGCAACCTCATGCTCTCGTGATGAGGTTTAACCCAAGCAACAGCTGCCCTTGTTTTTGCCCGGTGTTCACAGTGCTGACTTGGAAAGGACATGTTGAAAAGGACAGACCAGGTAAGGTAGAGAGCAGGGCTCAGTAACAGGAAGCTGAATAAACTGGCCCAGGGTAAGACATCAGGAGGTCTGAGGTAGACTGGGATGTGAATGGTGGGTCTCTTGAAGTTATTGTCCTGTTTGATGTAGCCTGGTACTGCAGGTGGAAATCCTGCCCTTGCCACTACTCCAACCCAGGGGAGTCTCTTAACTGCCCAGTTAGTGTTCACACTGGTGTGGGACTCGGCTTTTATAAAAGGAATCAAAAACTTTGAAAGGATTTGTCAGGTTTGGGTTTTTTCATCATAGTGTGGAAAGGGAACACATATGAAATCTCAGTTTCATAGGGTAGGAAAACTGTTTCCCTTTCTGCTCTAGAGCAGATTGATAAAAGACTCATGATAGCAATTCAGTCCTGGGGGGATTTTGATCTGTGCAGCTGTGCATAATCCTTATTATTTTTACAAGTCACTGGAGGCATTTGGTAGGGTCAACGTGGTAAGAAATCTGGACCTGAAAGTGAAACAAAGTGTCTGTCAGAGGGGCCAGCTTTTAATTGGAAAGTAAATCTAATTTTAGAGGAAGAGGAAAATACCACACTTCTAATGAGATCCAGGGCACTCAACAGCCTGCAAAAATATTTAAATAAAAAAGTCCTGTTTATAAAGACCTGTTGTAAATGGCTTCTTGATATTGTAGATAGGTAAATGCACTCGAGCTCATGCCTCGCAAATGAGAAAACATATATAAAACATCCTGTTGACTTAAAGTAAAATTTCAAGACTAGTTTTAACTTTAACCAGGAAAAGTTCGTTATTATTTTTCAACTATTCAGAGAAACTAAAGGTCTTCTCAAAGTGGAAAGCAAGGACCAAGCTTCATTTTAAATGAAAATTTTCAAATTTTATGAGATACTTTCAATTAAAAGACAAATTGAGAGGGCTTTTTTTTTTGTTTGTTTGGATTTTTTTTGTATATGTTTAGAGTTCTACACCATGAAAAAATTCAGGCTGTTCATAACATAGGACAAATGTTGGTACTTATAAATGAGCTTTTAGAAGGCATAGTGATTTTGGTTTGGGGTTTTGGGAGTTTTTTCGGTAGTCTGTTCAAATGAGGTGAAACCTTGAACTCATTTTTTGATCCTTAAATAGTCATTTGAAGAGGAAGGAGATTTATTCTTTGTGCACGGCAACAGCCAGAGGATGAGGGCAGAGAAAGAAAGGATGGTGGGCTTCTGCCTCTTCCAGAATGCAATGACATATCCTTCCTGAGGACAACCTGGGAGATGAAGACGGATGCAATGCAACTAAGAGGACCAATGAGGCCTTCATTCCCTCAAGGACAAAGGGGAGCAGAGACAAGAGGTTTTGCTTTCCTATTTCACCAAGTGCACTTAAATCCCTTAAGAAAGCTGAAAGGGTTTTTTGGATGAGCAAGGAGGATGATGTTCCTCCCTCCCCTCTTTTATTCTTAATCTATGGTCTTAACTGCCTTGCAGTCAGACACCTCAACAGAAAAATGATGACATGGGAAAGGATGTAGGCATCCCTGTGGTGTCCTTGTGTGGTAGCTAAATTTAAATCAGGGCTAAAGGGATGAGTGACCAAGTAAAAGAGGAAAAATTGGTAGAGGAACAGTTAAAAAAGCCTCTCCCTCTCTCTTGGGCTGCAACTGCAAGACTGAATAAAATAACCAAATCTGCTTAAATCAGACATTTCAGGCAAGCAACCAGCTCTCATGGGAATAAGGGTATTACCTGTCTCCATACCACACATCAGACCACACTTGGCTTTTTCAGCTGGACTGCCCTTGGGTCTAATTCGAGTGGGTTATCTCCATGTGAAGGAACATGGCACAACCACAAACCCCCTGAACTCACAGATTCACTGTCATGTCTTTTGCAGCTGGCTTGACTTTGTTCCTGCTCTGGGTGTAGAGGGAGAAGGTTAAATATGGGAGAGGAGAGGGAAAGAAATGATAAACAGAGAAACCATTTTTTGCCTTCCCTCTAGCACATATCAGTGGATAATGAAATTTTTCAACTGATTAGATGCCCCATTGGTTGGAAAATTTGGAAGCAATCATGCAATTATATCGCAAAACCTCAGAGTCATGTACATTCAGCCAAGTAGAGAAACCAAACTATTAGCAAAAATAGAGAGAGAGAAGAAAAGAAAAAAGACTATTTATATTGCAATACTAGTCCTAAAAAATGGAAAAGAAAACACAATGGAAACTTTTCTGCAAACAATTAAAGGAGAGGGAGAAAGGCTCAGGATGGGGCTGGTGTTTCAGGATAAATATAGAATTTATAACATAGTAAGAGCTGGTTTTGGTGGGTCTTAATTGAAACTACATTGCTTGTCCCTCTGCTGCTGCATCTCAGTGCTACGGTCTGTGAGAAAAAAAGAGGGACTGGGTGACTTTCCTAGTAAGGGACTGATGCTTCTCACTATAGAAAACAATGATTGGCAATGCTCATTGTGAGCACTTGGGGCACTTTTGTAAACAGGGACATGGACTTGTGCTCTGCTCCACGCCACAGTGTCTCTGCTCCTGACAGACACTGTTCAGCCCCCATCTGCTCCAGAAGCCATCAGACACAGACACGGTTTTGCTAAATGAAGCCACGAACTAATACTTTTTCTCCTTTCTTTTTTTTCCTAATAGGAGTTTTTCTTGCTCCTCTTGCTGAGGAAAGCATTGCTTTTGTGAACCCCAAAATCACCTAGATATGGATTCAGAAGTACAGTATTTTCCTTGGTAGGAATACAAAGCAATTTTGAAATTGTGTGAAACCTGACACTGACATCTCAATGATATTTTTTTGGTGTTGGGGGCTAGAAACCAAGCTCAGCATTAGCAGCCTCTTTTAACAGACTCCTTCCTTTCCAGCTGCTCACCGTCTCCCCAGGATGCCACCAAAATGTGGCATCTCTGGTAGTGGCCTTGCGTGTGGAGATCCAGATGACATCTAAAAGGGAGCATCTGTGCGGCCTTGGTCAAACTGTGTATGGCAAGACAATCACAGGGGGATCAGCTGCAACTGAAGAAAGGGCAGGCACCTCTGCAGCATGCTCTGTAGCAAGGTGAGGACCACATCAGCTTCCCAGTATACAGGATCCTGGCTTAACCTATTAGACAGTAATGGAACCAGTCACAGATGAAGACCTGAGATCCAGAATCTGGTCCAACTCCATCTTTTTAGTTGTCTTTTCCCCCTTGAAATGCTCCACTATTTTTGATGTCTCAGTACCTTGCTATTAATGGGAGGAAAATATCCCTTCCCCCTTGGCATCACAGACGTGAAATTCACTAAGAACTAGAAATATTTGTATTATTTATTTATTTTTCTAAGACAAAAAGAAAATATTTGGCAATTCCATGCTTGTTTGGTGCTGTGGTTTGTTCTGGTTCCCCAGAAAAGTGGGGGCTGTCCTTTGGAGTCTTCAAAGCCTCCTGGGGTGAGGGGAAATTGGTGGCTCTTCGGGAGCTTCCTGGAATGTGAAATGCCATTTAACACCGGCTTTATGTCTTCAGATGCTTGGGATCACTGGAGTCTCAAAGACCCAGGGAGTGCCAGGATAGGATGGACAATTAGATGGGTTTAAAAGGGGAACTCATTAGGAGCATATTCTGAGCAGAAACTGCAGGAGAACAGTTACATTTTTTTGCCTTATTCTTTACATAAATTTTGAGAGCCAGTGGAAAACAGACTGTCACAGGGCTGGATCCAGGCCTGGTAGAGGCAGGGTTATGTTGTTGTTTTGCTTTCCACCAAACATTCAACCACTCAACACCCCCATTTTCTCCTCTTTTTTTTTCAGGAGGGAAAAAAAAAAGGATTCAACAAAGAGCTCTTCACCCACCAGCTCTTTCTGTGGCACTAAGTCTTTTACAAAATTTAGGTGCCAGCAGGAGCAGACAGCTTTTATGAGAATTATCTGCTGAATCTGTCCCTCAACATGGAAAATCAATACTGAAGCACTGGGACCCTAAACAGGCAATGGACTGGTAGCAGAGCAAGGCTTATGGTAGGAATAGTTAAGTGAAAACCAAGGTGCTGTGATGGTAATAGCCCTAAAAATTGCTTTTGTGGGCTGCCCCAGTGCTTTTCTCATATTTTGAAGGTCCTGTTGTAGCCCTATGCAACCCCGTGAGGCTACACATAAAATGAACTGTTGCAAAAAAAGAACATTTATTTTTTAGGGTCTTCCAGCCAAAAGCACTTCTTAACTGGAAAGTGGACACCTTACTTGAATGCGTCCTGTTTCTCATGAAAGCACCAGAATGCTTCCCAGATTGACAGGATTTTTTAAAATTTTGTTTTTTAATACAAAATCCATCCTTTTTTATAGGAAAGGGAATAAGAGTTTCTTTTCTGTCTACCTCTCTTGGATGGATCTCTTGTGTTTCCTGTAGGCTGGTTGTTGGCTTTGTCCCCACTAAGTCCTGAAGGATCAACTTGAGCCAAATTCTATCTAGGGGGCTTATGAATATTGCTGAACTGTATTCTCTATTTGCATCATGAACTGAAAATAAATTTTGGCCTCCTCTTTCTTGGTCTAGACGAGTTTCACCCCTGTCAAGAGAACTGCATGCCATTTTAGACATACATTATAGACTTGCTAATCGCCTTTGCAAAATGGCAAATATTCATCAAGATTTGGTCTTCACTCTTCTTGTCCAGAAAAATCCTCACATCTTCTGACCTCTTTTTATCCCCTGTTCTCCTCCATACTGTCTCTTCTCACAGTATCCCTATAGCAGATGTGCAGGGGAACCATGGGGCAGCCCTTCAAGTCCTAGATGAAGGTGTAAGGACTGAAGGACAGTGTTCTGAGCTTGACAGTTCAATTGCTTCACCACTTTGTCCTCAGCATCTTCTAAACTATCATTGTTACCACATCTAAAACCCAGACTAATAAAATAGGAGGCCTGGTGAACTTTATTATACTATCTTACTAATGTCTTACTTAATTCTGCTGGCATGATATAAATTGTTAATTGGAGTTTGAAGGCAGATCAGCTGTTACAGCTTCAAAAGTTCTTGAACTTCCCTTGTGGAAAAGGAAATACCCAAGGGCAGATGATCCTCAGTTACTAAATTGTGTCCACTGCTGTATTTCTTAAGGTCTTCAGAGGTTTTGATCTGAAATCAAGGTTATTTCACATAAATCTAAATCTGAAGGTGGAACAGTTTAGTTTGGGAACTTCAGACTGATATTAAGCAGAATGGAAATTGGTCCTTGAGGTTGCTTCTACTCTCTGGAGTCTTTTTGGTGATCAAAGACCGGTCACTTCTACAGTATGGAAACAGATCTGGTAAGGGAAAAAAAACCCAACCCTCGTGTCTGCAAAATAAAGCATAAATCCCACAGTGCTGGGACACAAAATGCTTTTCTTTACATATTCATAGCTGTGAAACCAGTCTGAACCGACAACTTTACACAAGAAGCCCGTGCCATTAATCACTTGCAGCATAAAACTAAAAAGAGGTTGTAGAGGAGTCCAAACTCTGCTTTGTTACAGACTTTGGTGATTCCTTCATCCATTTACATTGCTTTTTGTGGGATCACTTCAGCATAGCTAAGAACACTTCCTTTGACCTATGCAATTTATATAAAAAAAAATTTGTTTATAAGACCAAACTGAGCACAATTCCACTTTTAAGAATTAAATCCTTCAATTACCCATGTACAAATCCTCAGTAAAGGTTTTGGCTTTACTACTCAAGCCTTTATAACCCACAGAGGAGAGCCTGCACATAAAAAACCATGAAAATTAATGAACATAGACTTGCAGCAGTGAGAAAGTTGGAATTTCTGCTCTTTGGGAACTTCCAGTGTGTCAAAACTTATTATTCTAAGCTGAAATAAGTACTTCCAACATAATAAATCTGCACAAAAACTGAAATTTCTTGTTAACTTCTGTTAGGAATTGCCAATAATTTCATTGTTCTTGAATAGAAATGAGAACGAAGAATTACCTATATTGTAATGCTTCCTTTTGTTTGCTGGATTTGACACACATGCTCAGTTTGCCTGAAAATCAGTTAATACTGAACTTCATATTTTGTGAGGGTCTCTATTTTGGCTTTGTAATTAAAAGGAGAGAACTCCCAGATTTCCCTGTGGGCTGAACTTTTCTTTCCAAATTACACTGCTTGTACAGCACTAGCATCACATGAGGATCCAACACAGCAAATAATTCAGGCTAAGCCAAATGCATGTTATTTCTCGGGAGCCGCAGTCCTCCAAAGGACTATGGGGCTATGGTAGAGAGAAGAGAGTTGTGAATTAAAACTCCCACAATTCTGTGCTCAAAGAAGGAAATTAAGCTGAATGCAGCCATGACTCAAGACAAAAATTAATTATTTTGTATAAATTAAAAGGAAAAGCAGGCTTTTCTGAACTTTGGTTACATTTCATCTGGGCTGCTGCACTTCATTTTGCATCACTCCTGTTGTGACTTTGAAAATTCTTCACTTTGGAAAAACAGTTTGGTGGAAACTGCCATTCCTTTTGGAAATTTGTGCCAATGCACATTTCTTGAACTCCTCTGCTGTTGGTAGATACCTCCTCTACTCTGGCAAGCACAAGACAGCATTTTTGGTGAATCAACATAAGGAGGAAAAAAGTAGCCAGATGATGTTAACTGCTATAGCCAAACTTCACCAGTCAAAGTATGTAGGCTTCTAAGTCATCTGCGACAGCTTCTCTTTCTCACCTCTATGTCTTTTCTACTGACAGATAACTGCTATCCTAAATTTTCTCTCACTCCACAGTACGTTTGCAGGAGTTCCACCAAAATAAGGGGGAGATGCTGTCATGTAAAGGGAGAGGAGATTGAAACCAAAGAGATTTCTGAGGAAGAACTTAGCTTTTCAGTGTTACAGAGCAGCAGGCTGCTGACATATTCCTATTTTACCCAGAATTTAAGCTTCCTGTGAAGTTCCTGGGGCAATTCCAGAATTTTACCCAGAATTTAAGCTTAGTGAGGGACTTGGGGCCAGATCCTCAGTGGGTACAAAACAGAGTAACTCCTGCTGGTTACACTGTTTGAAATGAGAGAAGTGTCCCCTCTCCCATGGCATTCATTACACTTGTTCCTGTTATGCATTATACCCCCAAAACATCCAGCATTGCCCTAACCACCACCATATATAAGGTTTCCTGTCCTAACCCAGCCAGCAAAGTCAAGAGCTTGGGAAGCGATAAAACCAACTGTGCAAATGTGTTTTGTTGGCCATGGGAAAGAAAAAAAGGGTTCATGGAGCACATTTCAGTTTTCATTGGTGCTTCTGGCAACCACCACCTTCTACACATCATCATCCTCGGAGAGACAAAACCCAGGCTCCCTGTTGCGTACACAAGAAAGGGAGATTTCCCCTGTGCTTTGCTGCACTGTGAGCTGTAAATTTCTGAAGAGCTCTGCTATAATCTTTTACAGTCTGCAATCCCACCCTTCAGCTTAATGAAATGGAATGGTACAAATGCTCTCTGGACATTTCACTGCTGACAGTTACCCAAGGTTTGCTTCAGCTGTTACAATACAGCTATTTTATTGTCTTTTTCTCTTTTTTTTTAATTTTTTTTTTTCTCTTGTACAATTCCATGACTAACTATGTGTAAAATGGAAGGAATTTGACTATCCTTTCTTCATCCAGTTGGACGCAAACTGGACTGGTTCCTTTAACTCACTTTTCAGCTGGCAGGGCTTGCTTTCTGTTTTCTTTTAAATGTCAGAAAAGGTTAAATAGGCTCTTCAAATCTGTAATAGATTTTGAAGGTCTGTGAGCGTAAAACCTTCATAAACAGTTTATATTAGTTCAAACAACAAACTTGGGTTCAAAACCTGGAAGGCAAGAAAAACAACCCAAAACATGTCTCATGTAAAAATCACGGGATTGTTGGGTTGGGTTTTTTACCCCATCTCTCAGTATAATGAAGAGGAGGTTTAGAATCTGGGGGGGGGTGAGGGGGGGGGGCGGGATTTGTTGGGTTGGGTTGTTGGGATTTTTTTGAGTTATATTACAGTTATATATTCCAGCCTGAAAACACAGGCAGATCAGGGAGCTAGACAGCAGAAAATGATTCCCACCATTTTCCCCATGTTTGGCTGGTATCCTGCTTTGCTGCAGGACTTTCAAAGGGACCAAGATGCTAGCTAGCCTGCCTCCCCTCGCTTGAAACAGAAAGCAAATGCAAACACTGGGTCTAAAAAGCTTAGAGGCAAGTTGGCAAGGTCTTTAGCTTTCACAACTTGCTGAAAAATTCAGCATTCCTCATACCAACGAAATGAGCTGCCACCCCAATTCAGAGTTTGCCTGGCAGATGCAATCTTTCACTTGGGAAGAGGGCAGGAGAGGAGGCAGTAAAGAAGTGCCTGAATCCATAGAGATGCCTATTAGACAAATCATCTCAAGCTGCTTTTATTTTGAGATCAGTAAGATAGGACTGAGTGAGGATATACAGAGGTTTTGAAGAGCGGTGTTTTGTGTTGTATGACTAAGGCCTTACGCTTTTTAAAGTCCAAACATAGTCCACACTAGGACACAAATACATTAATACCAAATTCCTGCTGATTCAAAAATAGCCTGCCTTGAGCTATTGCCAGCTACATGCAAGGACCTCACAAATCCAGAGTGACCATGATTTTAAGGTTCTATGGATGCATCTTTTGTTTCTCACTGGTAATATCATTCATGAGGAAGAAGACAAATTTTGGCCAGCCAGGCAGAGCTTCTTGTGCAAAATGGTAACAAGTCTGGATCTGAACAGGCTGCCCAGGGAGGTGGTTGAGTCACCTTCCCTGGATGTGTTCAAAAAAAGGGTAGATGAAGTACTTAGGGATATGGTTTAGTTTAGGATGGGAATGGTTGGACTTGATGATCTTAACGGTCTTTTCCAACCTGGTGATTCTGTGATTCGGTGATTCTGTTCCACGTGCACTGGGGCACTTTGCATCAGAGAGAGATTCAGAACATGGCAGACACCTTGCCAGGCAGTGCTTTCCCAATAAGTTGACCAACTACAAGTGTACCCCAAAGCAGATGGACCTCTGCTTCAGGTTTCCCTCTGCAAGTGGAAAAGTTGAGGTGGGGCACTAAAACTGGAGAATTCCTTGATGCCAGCAACTGAGGTTACTGATAACTGCTAAGTCCTGCCTGCTCTGTCCTCACCTGGCTATGGAGAAGCCAAGCCCTGTATTTGAGATCCAGACGGGAGCTTGTGTAGCATGTGGTGGAGGGGAACGGGGGATTGTCTGAGCAGAGAGGGAGATCACATTACTGCAGCGCTAAGCCCCTCACCTCGGCACTTCTGCTGGTGCCAGGATCCCTTCCCAGCACTCCCTCGCTTTGAGAAAAATGCGAAAAGGGGCTTAATTGGCCTCGGGCCTGTTATCACTTATGACAGCAGTGATCAGAAACAGGGTCCATTGACAGCCCTCGTATTTAACGCATGCATTCACTTACGAGTAGAGGGTTCCCTGTCTGTATGATTAATGTCATCTCAACATATTCCATTAACAAAAAATATGAAGTGCTTTGATTTTTTTTCCCCTATGTGACTGTCAACATAAACACATTGTCAAAAGCACTGAACAGATGGTAAGACACTTAGGAAAGTCTGCTACATTTAAAGAAGTCACTGGCCTTCAGCGAGTACTTAAACTACCACCGGTAGTAATTGAAAGAAGGCTGTCCTTCATTTCCAGAGTGAGGTGGAGTGAAAAACAGTCAGTCTTTGTATACAACAGTAATTTTGCATTCCAGTGATGGTCTCTAATTGTAAGCCAGCCTCTTATCTGAAGTTGATGGCCTAACAGTAGAGACTGGTACAAGGAACAGAGGATGGGTATCTGGTGTGGGACAGCAGTGAGCAGGAAACAGCTCCAGTACATATAGGAGGGACGCTTGCCACAGTGTCAGCACTTGCTCTTGGATCATGTACAGAAGTCTTCTCCATCCTTCTTTGCTGGAAAGCATGCTCAACTTGCATCTCCCTTTTGTCTACACAGTAAGTCTTAAATGCTCACCTGGCAGTATCCTTGAAGCTGGCTGTCTTGACGATCAAAATACGCTTTTCATAATTTCCTAGAGATCATTACCAGTTTCACCCTCCCCAGTGTCTTGTTTCACTTTTGGGTCTTTCAACAGCTTGAATAATGAGTGTTGATCAACATCAACTTCACTCCCACAACATGAATTAATTATTTCTGCAGAGACCTCTTACCATGAAGACAAATCTGCAGGGGACTTTTTCTTCCCTTCTGCTACCTGAGGGAGTTTCAGTTCTTGTTCTTCTCAACTTCCTATGACATGAATTGCTTTGTGCAGTTTCTCTCTCTCTAGCAGCTGGGCAGCTTGCATTATATCCAAGGCTAAAAGCTGGTAGGATTTGCTAAAAACTGGAAGGGAATAAACTACTGTGAGAAACCCAAAACATCCCCTTTTCCCTCTTCTCTTTTTTTTAATGTGCAAAGCAAACTATCTTCATTCCTTAAGCTTTATAATCTTTTTATGAACTCATGCATCCAGAAGTCACTTTGCTCAATTTCTTCTGAATTATTTCCTGCACATATTTCTTATTCTACTACTTTAAGGTGTGTAAATATAATGATTTTTAATACTGAATAGCATTTATTTGAGTGCTTTCTAGTGCTATTACTATAATTTGTTTTGCTATGCCTTTTTTATGGTTGGTCCTTCATCCCTGATGGAGATGTGGTAGCCTTTCATAAAGTAACTTGAATACTGTAGCATTTTTTTGGGTCCTTGTAGCTCTCTTCCCGGGATCCTACTATTGCTGAGCCACATGAACCTCCTCCAACCTTTCTGTTTGCCCTCAGAAGGCTATTAACTCGCTAAATTGATATTGATTTTTTTAAAGTTATATAGGTAGCCTGATTAAAGAAATATAGAAAAAATATCATAAAAGTAAACCACTTTGGACAACAGGTCCTGTCAAATAAATTTGCTACCATTCTGTAGGGTAACCTACTGTTTAAGTCTGACTCTTAAGGCATAAGGTAAGTCAAGTCAGCAGAAAAAAACTATTGCTGTTCCCACCTACTTAACCTTTCACTGCCATCCCGAATCCTCTGTTAGAACATAGTGCCAAAGATTTATGATTTGGTATTTGACACAAGTAAGAGCCAGACATGGTCATAGAGGGTAGATGGTGGAAGCCTCCAAAAATAGAGGTAATGAAGGAACAAACTTCCACATCCTGAGTAACGAATCATGTTCCCACTGAGGACACAGAAATCCTTTAAAAACTTTAAAAACTTCGAAATTAGTATTGTTTCTGAAAACAGCAATCACTATCCAGTTACTGCTTAGCAGCATTAATTAAGCCTAGCTCATTAGACAGCTCATTAGAGAGCTCATTAGAAATGTTGTATGTTTGGATTACTATCATTAGTTTTACTGATTTGCTAGGGCTTCATATTTCAATTTAAAACAAATGAGCACTGAAAAATATATAGAGCAGGAATGCATTAAAAATTAACTGACAGATCTCAAAATGTCAATCCAGGGGAAAAGCCTGATTGATTGTATTTTTAGTGTTGCTGTTCTAGTATGATGCTCATTCTGGAGCTGCACTTTCATTATCGATTTATTAATGGGTATAAAATCCCTGCTCATAAAGGCTAGGGGGTGACAAGCGTTCCTGGAGCAATGACTGATAATCAAAGCAATCAACTGATAAATTCAAATTAAACATTTCAGTAAAAGTTTCTGCCTAAGGGAAAGGCAGCATGTGATATAGAAAGACTGGTCCTCACCACATACATCTGAAAATAGAATTTAGCAAAAGGCTGTTCATTGTGGTGATGAAGAGAAGCTACATTGGGCTGCTGAGGTTGTAGGGTACATCGAATCTGCAGATGATATTTACCAATGCCAGCTTGCTGCACACAGTTCTGAATCCATACCTGAGAAAGGATACAAAGCCACAATATTTTGCAGAACAGAACCACATGGTTATTCTGAGTCTGGAGAAATCCCCTCACCACAGGAGAGTTCAAGAAATCAATCTGTTTAACTAATCATGAAGGCAAGTGGGGAGACCAGAAGTGACTTGATTACTCTATAATTACCTTCCCAAGGAAGAAATAGCAGTTGCTAAAGAAGTCTTTAATAGAGCAGAGAAATGCAGAACAAGAATCAGTAGCTTGGAGTTGAATTAAAACTTGGCACAATGTTTAACTGGGTGGGGGAAGGGAGAATAATCAGCTATTTGGAGTAACCTGCCTGCAGAAACAACGAACCCTTCTCATGCCTTTTGTTCTCCGCATAAGACCTGAGCATCTCTCCAGAAAAGACATTTCACTGAGCAGTGTCAATGGATTTTATTAGATGGCAACCAAGAGGAGAACTGGTCCAGGTATTCATGAACTACGCAGGCAGTTGCAGCAGATAACTCCAATGGTCTGGCCTAGGTTCAGAGAATATAAAACTAAGAACTGCCTGGTACTGACCAGGGCTGTGAGATGCTTTGATTTCATGGTAGTACAGTAAACTTCTGAACAAATTATATTTGACCTCTGCACACTAGTTGTGGATAATCCTCTTGGGAAAAATGCTTTAAAAGGCATTCATTGAAAGTTTGGCTGCCAGTATGTTGATTGATTTACTAGTAGCTGAACAGGCTGAGACAAACCTTATGAAGTCGTCTAGTACAACTAACATTTATATGCTCTTTTTTCTTCTTTCTAGGTGAAAAAATCAGTCTGAAATGACACGAGGTCAGCAGGTTCTGCTGTAACAATCTTCACAGTGTTCTGGCACACTGGACTGCAGGTATTATTTGATGCAAACTGAACATTTAGTGACAGCAGTTAATAATCTTTTTGTCTGCTGCTAATAAGGCAAACCTCTCATAGAAATTACTTCTGTTTTCCTTTTCGTTGGACTGAGGAAAACCAATACCAATTAATCAGCAGTTTTAAAGGAATATATCCAGTCCATATTCTTTTGGCTGATTTCTTTTCTTAGCTACATTTTTGGCTGTATATACTGACAGTGGCCTCCTGCTGTGGAGGAATTTGATGTCTTGGATTTATCTCAAGTAGAAATAGCTGTAGAAAGTGAATAACCTTCTCAATACTCTTGCAGTAAAATCACAACGTTAGCTTGGCCCATGTTTTGTTGCCTTCCACAGACATGCCTCTTTCCCAACATGCTAATATTTTTTGAGAAGTCATATGTTAGATGCACTTCTCTTGACCACTGCAAGCTTTCTTTACATTCTCTCTAATTTCTCAAATGTTCATACCAAGATATCTGTGCACGTCTCATCCCTAAAGTCTACAAAGCATTATTCGTGACCTACTACTTTCCAGGGCATATGGGAGAAATAAAATGACTGATTTCACTGATGTTGTTCCTTCCTAATCCATTCAGAACATTTTGAATTTGAGAGAGGAGTTGTTTTCTTGAGCGATTTAGTTTTTTCTGGTTGCTTTCCAAAAACTAGGCAATCTTGGATAATCATTCATTTTCCAAGCACACCAGTGCATGGTCAGACTCTGACCTGTCTCTCTGGAATAACTGTAGGATGCATTTTACTGTTTTATCCAGCAGATGTGACACTGAGACACATCTTCCACTTACACTTGTTTATCCACTGTGACACACAGATAAACCTAACCATCCAAATCACTTTAACTATTCATAGCAGACATGGATGAATGAGTAGACTACTAAGCACCTGTTACTGCAGGAGGTTTGGAGTTAAGAACATTTCTAATACACAATAAAAGCAAGTTGTGATTTCTGAAACTCTGATAGCTTGCAACCAGCGAGCATACTCCCAAATCGCTGAGTCTTTTCACGACTGTCCGAACTTGTGATTCAGAGATGGACACGATGAAGTCTTCTGATCTCTTCGGTGTGATATCCGTCCTGTCAATGTAGAAGTTGTTTGAAAATCCAGTACATTTTATACACACCAGAAATGTACTCAACTCATATATCTTCTGCTATTAACACTATTACCCCCACCCAACCATTAAAATTAAATTTTCTTTCAGCTAAATGTTGTAGATCTTGGCATTCTTCTGAACAGACCATATCCATTTTTTGGCAAACTTCTTGGAATTAGCATTGGCCCTTTTGTTGTTGCTTTGGTACTTCAGATTGCTGGAGGAGCATATTGCCAAAGCAATGCAGGGATTTGTTTTGTTTTGTTTTGTTTTGTTTTGTTTTGTTTTTCCTCTGGAAGGGTCAGCGAGCCAAGGTAAAATAGGTGTAGTTGATTTGTGAGGCCACTGAGAGATTTCTGGTTCTGAAAGACGTTGACCAGGACTGAAAACACCGCAGAACTCAGCAGCCTCAGGTTTGAAAAATAAGAGCAGTCAGTTGTGCTAGTAAAGAATTCAGTGCCATGCTTTAAAAGGTAAAATCAAAGAATTCTCTGTGCCATATAAAGTTGAAAAGGAAGCAAAATCCAAAAGGGTTGGGTGACCGGTTTTGAAACACTGTTTGAATAAAATGGATGGATTGGAGCTTTCCGTACTTGGTTTGAGGCCAGGAATAATCTTTTCAAAGCTAGAAGTGCTTTTGATCTCTGCCTACTCCTCCTCATCACTGTGAATCTCCAGGGATACAACCCTACCATGCAATACAAGGGAAAGAAAATGTGCTTCAGAAGAGGGAGAGGAAAAAGGAGAAGGAAGCCAATGAAATAGTATCTGAGAACAACACCGCTGCCTGTAATGACACTGACCCACTGGTGCCAGTGGAAGAGTTTTGTAATATTTTTCCAGGTCTGCTCTTGTTTTTGATACTGGGCTGTGGAGCTGTCTCCGTGACTTTATACCACCCTCTGCGCACTTCCAGGGGCATTGGGAACGGTTTCTGTTCCTATGGATCTGTGACTTAGAAGTAAAACCAAAGTGTCCCGTCAGGCAAAACCAAGCCAAACTGATCAGACGTCAGTGGGAGCAGGCACGTTGAGGAGCAAGGGTCTTTTTGCGTCACTATCTCTATCCCAGCTAGGAGGAGACAGTGTTGGAGGTGGAATGTAATGGGTTTGTCATGTGCAGCAGACCCAGGGAATGATTTGGGAAGAAATTAAGAGAAACAATCCGTCAAATGAGTACAATAGAGGGCTCAGGGGGCACATGGTATTGTTTATAACGGAATCCACACAGCTTAGCTGGAATGATATCTCAACTCTAGTTTTAAAAAAATACACGTCTTGTCTTTCAAGGACCACCAGACCTCTTAGCTACACGGTGCCTCTGAAACCACCTTAGCATTAATTTTTGTTCAGACTTAACTTGGAGAGACGGATTTGTTCATGGAATTACTGAGGCCACATCTCTAAAGCGGACCTCTCCCTGGAGATCTGTTGTTGTAGCCTGTAAACGCTAGGAAATTAGAAGGTCCTGCTGGGAGCATACAGTCATTTCTGGACGCCTCTCTTCTTCTCTACAACTCAGATGCCACTAAGGCTGAGACAGAATCACCACCTCCTGTTGGGTGGCATATCTTATGATGCATGGGAGAGTTTAATAAGCTTTTTCTGTGAGTAATATAATCTCCTGGGACTGTGGATACAGGCTTGAGCCATGGAATAAATGTGGCTTTTTGGGCTTAGAGTCCTCCTGAGCAACATTCTCCACTCAAAACCGCACCCTGCGCTTCCTGGCGGGAGAGTATAAACAGTCAGTCGGAAACTTCCTCTGGTTTCTTCCCATCTGATTCAGAAACCTCCAGTATGGAGGTACTCAATGGCACCTCTGGCTGTGGCCATCACACAGGCCATTTCTTAAAGTCACTATGACCAGGGCTCCAAAGAAGCCTGCAAATAACTGCGGTCCTTGAAGTCCCACCAGTGAGCCAAGCCCTGTGGGGCTTGGCAAACCCAAGAGAGACACAGATCGCATGTGCCAACAGAAATGGGTCTCTGCCTACTGAGCAGTTGAAGAGTCACCCGCACCCTCACTCAGATCCCAAATTCACATAATTTCCTTTGTAGGGTTGCTCTCTTTTCTCCACCACCCCACTTCACGTGGACACTTACTGGAGCTGTGTCATTTTTGCAGTGCCCAAGACAAATGTGAACTGCTCAGTGTTCCCTTCTCTTTTGCAGGCATCCAGCCTCACAACTCCTGTCAATTCACCTTCACCTGCTGTTTGTCAAAACTTTATTAATTCTCCAGAAATTATCTCCTCTACTGTTTGTCATCCCTTTCTGCCCAGAAAAAAGAAGTCATATCTTCTGAAAAATAAATGTATAAAGAATCAATTTGTGCAAAGGGAAAGTGGGGGTTGGGGGAGAGGGAGAGAGAAGAAAAGATGAAAGAAACCTTGTCTTTGCCCTCAAAGTCTTTTCTTTTAAAGGTTTTATTAGTTTGCTGACAATGTTAATTTACCAGCATCTCCATCAACACTCCACCCACTCCACAGATCCTTTAGCCAATTTTTAAAACCAAGCTGAATTCTAGGGAAAACTCACAAGATGCACAGAGAAGTAAATTTCAGGTTGTCAAGCTTTGTACTGATCAGTGGTAGTGTAAAACAAAATGTCAAAGAACAACCTTCCCTCTCACTCTTCTTGTGAAAACCCACACCCTCCTGTTCTGCTCCCCCACCACCACTCTCACCTTAAAAATACATGTAATAAAAAAGAAAATTAAATAAATCTCTTTCTAACCACTCTGGAGAATTAAAGCTTTGAAAGCAAAACAATTCCATAAAACGATCCAACTGCAATTCAAATTGAGCTGGTCACACAGAATAAGTTGGGTTAAAATATTTGGAAAAACCACTGCATACGTTCCTACCCGAGGTCTGGTAAAGGGCAGCCACAAATTGTCTGATCACAAAGAAGGAATTTCCCCCTTACTAGTTCGTGTTAAGTATATGTGAGACTGAGAGTGATGTTCAAATGAGATGAGCTGGGAACAGCTTCTGCTGAGTGAGTGATCCCTTCTCAGTCTCCCAATTCAGTACCAGGAAAAATGGAGAGAGGACAAGACAGTACCATACCTCAGCTGAGTTGGGAACCAACATGGACACAAGATGCTTAGGACAAACACTGAGCAGGAGGAAATCCCTAACAGATGTTTTCAAGTATCCTGATTATGTCTGATAGGAGCAGGATGTTCAGACATTAGTGTGAAGAAGTCTCCCAGCCCCTGCAGCTCTGAAGAAGTAACTCATCAGAAGAATGCATAGCACAAGGCAGCGTTTCTGTGCATTCAGATACAGAAGGCACTGGATTTCTTCAATCCCCACTACCAGTGCACTGTGTCAAGGGGAGTGTAAGGATCGTCTGGCTCAGAGTTCCACAAACTGATTTGGGTAATGTCTAGTGCACCAGGCAACTCATGGTGGGTTGTAAAAGTGACTCAGAACAGCCTTGGATTGCCTTGATGCCCCATCTCCACAGAGATAGCCCAAGGAAAGTTGTGTAGATAGCTCAAACTGGAGTTGTCCTGTTAACTGAGACTAAACGGGCAGTGCTGCATAATTCAAAGACCCGAAACCTGGGTTGAGCCTTGAATTCCTTCAACAATGTGCTCCCAGTCGCAATCAAACCACTATTCAGTTGCCTAGAAGTAAGATGAAGACAAGCCACAGGTTTTCCCATTTTGCTTCAAGGGGCTTTAATGGGCCCAGACAATGCAAAGATATGCAATAGATGGGGCATAAGATAAGGGGAAACACTGCTAAGGACAAATTTGGAAGGTGGTATTGTCCACTCGCAGGTCCTGCCCACTGTCACGTCGATCAAAGAAATAAAACCAAACCCAACCCCTCAGGTTTGGGATGAGAATTGGGAGCAGTTTCTTCAGTCTTGTGAGAGGATCCATCCCTCTTGGCCAAGATGCTGGCAGGATGTGTACTGAGACCCCTGACCTGGGGAGGGGTAAGTGAATGTTTGATGTGGATATTCTGGATTATGTAAGTGAATGTTTTGAATCATGGCTCTGCTGTGGCTGTAGTGCTGAGTCTTGTGATGTGCCTGTGGGTGGTAACAGCGAGTGATGTCACTGCTGACGCCGTGATGCTGTGCCTCTGCGGGCAGCAGGGCGTTCTGTGGGGTTCCTGGGGCTGGGGCAAGTGCAGTCGTACTTCCAAACTGCAACAGTGCATGGATACCCTTCTATCCATGAAACCTGCAGTGCTGGCATATTCAATCTGCATGGGTGGGTTGAATTTCTTGTTTTGGTTTGGTTTTTTAAACCCCTGCAGCCAAGTGTTCCGTATGGGGAGCTTAGCAGCACACAGGAGATGCCTGAGTGCTTGCTAAAATCATTGTCACTGGCAATATTCATTTTTCAGACTCGATCACAACATGGTAAACAGTTGGAGCAGTCACTGTGCTGTTTTACAGATATGTGTAGGATCGAGCTTGTGTAGGATCAACCTGTAAAGCAGAAATGAGATCAAGTGAAACAAAAGCTGAAGAGAAGCATCGTATGCATCACATTTGGAATCCTCCAGTGTTTTGACTGCTAAATGGGAGGTGCTGTGATTAATCTGTGATTATGTGACTCACCATAATTATGTCTTGTTGAAATTGAATTTATTGAAGCATGAATCATTCCACTCAAAGAGGAACCTCATTGCTCCCTTGCCATGGCAGCCATTTGGAGGTTAGAGGAAAGGTTGATATGTTGGGCGAAGCCTTCAACTCGATTCAAGCAATGAAAGAATTTTGTCTGGTGATTTGAAAAAGGGTGAAACTTGTCTCTGAAACAATAGCCCATCCCATGAAGTTCTAGGATTTGAAGTGCTGGCAAATGTTCAACCAATGTGATGGTGAAAATCTTTCTTAGGCTGAGAAGGTACATTAATGACCAATTTGGGTCCATGAGGTGGATGTCAGCATTTGAACGCTATATCGCTCAAGCCACAGACCTCCCACTACTTCACTGTTATTTCTGGGCACATGCTCACCAGGGCTGGTGTATATCCACAATAAACCTGTAGTTTCATCTGTAAGTGTAGACTAGAGAAATACAGCAGAGATGGGCCTGGCACTCCTGCTTTGGATGACACATGTGGGAGGTTGGAGTATGTGGTGTGTCTGTGGGGTGTCTCTCCAACTGCAGCCCTGTATAACAGAGAAAACCAAGGTCAACTTGGGTTTTTTTCCCCTTTTTAAAAGGGGATCCACATTTTATATTCAGTTATTTGGATTTTTTGGATGCAAAAGGCTTTTTACAAATGAGAATTTTTATGGGTAGACTTTTGTTCCATTTTTTTACCAAAAAGCCACATTTAATGAAACAGTCTTTGTATTCAGTTTGGGGGGGGGGGGGGGGGGAATTCCCCTGTGATGGAAAATGGACCCTCTTTTCTAACCAGACTTTAGTATAATTATTGTTAGAATACATGAAGGAGGATAAACAATGGCTCTCCAGGGTAAGGAGTTTTTTACAGTTGTTACATTTCCTGCTCTATTTTTAAAGTTCCTGCTGCTGCTGTTTGTAACACAGCAGTAGCAAAGCCCCACAATAGCAGTTAAGGTTGAAATGGAGATGAAAATTGCAATTAAAACCTAAACCAAAGGTAGGAAATACTTTGTAGTCCGCTGTACCAAGCCAGGCAGAAGAAATGTGCAGGGCAGAAAAGGGGGAAACTTGCTCTTTGATTTCCCACTTAATGCCCATTCAGAGATCTGTCAGTAGGCTCTGGGGTTAAGGAAACAGTCCTGCCTCCTATCACTCGACCTCGGTACTCTGCGTTGGCACTATTGTTTCCTCCTAACTATATTTAGCCAATGGGAAAGTGATGCAGGAGTCCCATCTGGTACATCAGAGGATGCCTCTTTGTTGCGATCACATCTGTTTTACATTCACACTGAATCTTGGAGAGAAGACATGGAGCCAGGGTATTTGCTTGGCTATTACAAATTTCTTACTTATTTCTAGCAATGCACCCTTGAAAGCAAATAGTGCAAAATAGCTGGGATTCATGGACACTGAAAAGGATATAAATGTCTTTTTTTTGAGAAAGACTATATGAATGTGTCTGTCACATGTGATTAATTAGTTATCAGAAAAGTCTCCCCTTAAAGAGGAAAAGCTGTGTAAGGTATCAGTGTCAGTCGTTCTCTTCTAGAACTGCCTCTCCAGAAAAGGCTTTCACTCATACTACCAAAAACTTTCCAGTTTTCAGATTGAGACTAGAATCACTGGTTCTTGTGTTGGTCATACATGAACCTTTTAATTTTTTTAAGGCTTGACCTTCAAGAAATTAAAATGAGCTTAAATAAAACGGTAATAATTTTATTCTCAGGCTTCCTGCAATCTGCTGCAGAAGAGATTCATCTTCACCATGGTTTCTTGCAGAGACCTCACGTTTGTTTGCCTTTTTTTTTTTTTTTTGGGAATGGAGAGATGGAGTCACTTCTTGTTTCTTCATCGCCAAAAAAAAAAATTTTCAGGATAAAAGTGAGTGGCAGTAGCTGTTCTTTAAGTGACAAGGTGACAAGAAGAAACCTTTTGTCTAGGACTCAAATTACATTCAAACCATTGTCAATGACTACTTGTGTTTTCTGAGGTTCATCTATTCATGTTACAAAAGACTTTTGAAACTAATCTCAAGGATGATGCTAGATCTGTCCTGTTCCCACCTTCGTGTACTCATCTGTGGCTTGATACTGCAGAATGCTTTATGCTTCAAGGAAGGTATGCAAACAACCTTGCTCCAGGACAATATATGACTTTTCTTCTGGAGCTATGAAACAAGGCTCTGAACTCTCCTGTGCATGGAGTGGCACAGGGTCCCTGCATAAGTGGACAACTGAGACTTCTACCCAGGAAAGCAACAAAAATAACCCCCCAAGATTGGGAGAAACACACAGTTTTTACCTTGGCACAGCACTTGATTTTTCTCTCTGGTTCTCCACATCTGCCAAGCAGAATTTAGAGCTGACAAGAGGGATGGATGCACAGGGAGGGCATACAAATGTTCACAGCATTGCAGACTACAGAGTCAGAGGGGTAAAGATGGTAGTAAAGTAGGACTTCTTAAAATCATTCCACTACTTCATCCCAAAGCAGATTTGTGGATGTCTGCCCTTTCCAGAGTGGGAGGGATGGAAAAAAACAGTGAATTTCAAGGTCAGGATAGCCACAATTATTTTGCCATGTCATTCAGTGATGGCACTGGCACCTTAGCTAAGCCACTAGAGTATGAGTCTTGTCCTTTTACTAGTAGTCTGTCCCTCATCCACCCCAGAAGGCCTAAACACCAGCAGAATCAGTCATCCTTTCCCAGAACATGGAGTCAGCCATCTGATCAAGAGCTGTCCACTGTCTCCACCGCCACAGGAGCCAGTCTGCTGATCTCCCAACCAGATTCCAGTTATCGGCATCATTTTCATCTTTTCTACATTAAATCTTTTTCTCTCTCATGTTCAGGAATAAACTGCCATCTTTGTAGTCCCTGAGTTTCATGCTGGTCAGAGTGGTTGTCAACTTCCTGGAAGCATTGGTCACAAATAATCAGGTTACCACTCTTAAAGAGTATATGTCACTATGAAGGTAAAGTAAGAATAGGGGAGAAGATTTACTTTGTGGAGATATCTATGCTCATGAACAAGTTTTTGTTAATGCTGGATGGTTCATATAATGCTTTGCCATTTCTCTGAGCTGTGACCCTCTAGGGTCAGCAGTCAGACTCTGAAGGAGCTTGCTCTTCTGCAAGATGGCTTGTGCAGCCTTTTTGAGGTTATACAAAAGGCAAAACACTTTCCTGTTTGGAAATGACTGTGCAGTTCTGAAAAATATATATTTCTGTCTATCTGTATTTTCCAAGAAACATATATCCAAATATTTCAATGATTGCTCTGCAGATATTATGTGTTTTCCCTTCTTCTTTTCCAGTACAACATTAAAAAAGCATTTTTTAGAAAGTCCTCAGAAAAACTCCCCCCCCCAGAAGACACTTAAAGACAGAAACTTTACTTTCTCTTCAACCCCCCTACTGCTATTTAACTGAAAGTTACTGCCCTCCTCCCTGACATCCCTGCAGATGTCTCCACCAAATCAAAACTTTTACTCTAGAGTGGCTTCCCCGGGAAACAGAGTTTAATGTGATTAAGTTGTTCATGTGTCAGCCCGTACAATTTCCAGCTAACAACTTTGTAACCTGACAGGCAGGAGAGAATCCCGAAAAATATTGTGACTGTCATATTTCATCAAAATAAGCAAGTGGAGAAAGGAGAGAGACTTTCTTACTCAGGGATCACACCTTTTATTGAACACTAGAGAATCCATGCAAGCAAGAGCCTTTGGAATGAGCTTTCATTTCTTCCTCTGCTTATGGAACCACTTTGTCTGCAGGTTGTCACTGCTCTCCCTAATTACAGCCCCCTCCCCTGGGCTGTATCACTTTTTCAGCAAGTGTGAAATACTGCCTTGGAATCTATTGTCTCACGATTCACCTTGGGCCTGGCCTGGAGGATTGTGCAATTTCTGCGGTCTGCTCCAGTGCAAACAGGAAAAAGAACCCAAGCCCCAGTTTTTACAATGTGCAGCTTGCGTGCAGGAAGCAGACCGGCTCAGCAGAATCTCTGGGACATTTATTGCCCTGTGCTCTGGCCAGCAAGGCCTAGGCCATTAGCTCTGCTGGCGGAAGGCTCAGAGCTGTCAGTGTTCACAGGGCTTCTGGTGGCCTGTCATCCCGCTGGAGGTCAGCTGGAAAAGGCCTGGAGAAGTTCTCAGGCACTGCTTGGGGAAGAGGGGAAGGTTTCTTCCTCTTCCAGAGAGGTGATGTGAACAAGTGCAATGTTCCCACTTCCCCAGTCGCAAAAAGAACTGGCTCCAAGTTACGAGCCAAATCCATTCACTTGTTTTCAATAGCAATCCACAGTCAAGTGGTGATGGCACAGCTGGCTGCAGTACAGTTGAGACCATATGTGAATCCATCTCTGTCCAAGGGACCAACTTTCCTCGCCCACCTGCTATGCTTTCCACCCAACTCAGCTGCTTTATGCTACTTTGGTCTTGGCATCTTCTGGGATGAAGTATCTCTCTCTGGAATAGAGACAGAGCTTTGGAGCACTGGGTTGAAATCTTCAGCCTCTCTGTTAATTCATCCCATTTATACTCGAATAGGATGAAGCCCCATCCTGCATGCAGTTGTGTTTCTACAGTCATTAATATTGCACAAATCAATCCTACAGCTCACTAGTGAGTAGCTCATGCCAGCTAAAACAGACAAGCTCTAAAAAAGTCTCTCTCCCACACTTTTCTTGCTATCCAAATCCATCAAGGAATAATTTATTTTTCTGAATGAATTTTAATCTCTATTGGCATGTGAATATTTTTGTCAGTTAACTTCAGTCAAAGGAGGAAATGGACTAGTACTTGCTATATACTGAAGGCAGGGATTTGCATTCTCTCCTCTAATCTTTCACACTATGAAGGCAAATGTGGAGATGTGGGACTGATATTTTGGGATTCCCCCTTCTAGCTTTCTAGACTCTGTTTCCTGTCAGAGATTGCCGAACTGGGTCATTTCTGGGTAAGTCACTTTTGCCTTCTCTGGACCTTGATTCTTCTACCTCTTATAAACTACATTTGAGGTTCCTAGGTGAGAGGGAAGACCCAGAGAGGAAAATTATTACTAGCACCACAAAGGCTACTACTAGGTAGACACTTAGCTTCAGGAGATTCTGGAGATTCTGAACCTTGCCTTGGTTAAGGCAACCTATGTGGTTTGCAGTTTCCTTCTATGTGTTCTTTTGACCCTTCAACAGTGCTGGGAGATCCACATGTACTGGGACAGAAAACTACTTTCTGCATGTCTCAAGAGTGTAATTCAACCCTAAGGAGCAGAGTAGGCCACCACAAATGTTTGTGAAAAGTTCAGGGCAGGACCTGAAGTCCAGATATCACTGTCTCAGGGCTTTAGGCCACACAGCAAACCTGCATGTCACCCAGAGAAGCAAGGAGCCTCACAACCCTTGCAGTGAAGATTTTTTTCCTAATATCCAATCTAAATCTACACCCTTCCAATTAAAAACCATTCCCCCTCGTCCTATCACTACCAGACCAGATGACCAGAAGCAGCTGAACAGTAGTTCTGCATTTACTATCATGAGATATGAAATGCTGCAGTGCAAGCTGCAGGTTTTCCACTGGGATAGAGGAATATCAAAACTTCCTATGGAAAAATGTTATTTTAGAGGTAGGGAGAAAATCAGACTGGGATTCAGTTGCTTTAGCTCCAGCCCAAACATGTCCTCCTTTACATGAGCTCAAAGTGTTTTATTTCTAAATCTGTGCAACTAAAGAGGAATTCACATTTCCTTACAGTGTTTCTTTATGCTACTTTGCAGAAGATCAGGTGCCAATGTTCCCTTTTAAGGGTGCAGATCTCCTAGAAAACTACATGTCCCACAAGGCAAGCAAATGCTGGAGCTTTTCTGGGCACATGATGCCACTCCTGTTTGGCTAGTTTCATGGGAAATATAGTCAATCTTGTTACTAGCCCACAGAAGAAAACACAGGCTGGGACAACAACTCCCAGAAGGCAATGCATTGCTGAGGCATGAAACTTAAGTGCTGAAATGATCTCAGAGAAAGGGATCCTCTGCAGGCTGTCTCAGGGATGAAGTGCTTCCATTATTTACATTTTAAATGTCAAAACAAGATGTTTTGACATTTACTACTAATAAAAAAAGCATTTGACATTTTCTGAAGATTATAAATTATGGAATTTTTTTCTCTTTTTCTTTCACCTCATGTTTTGGAACCTAAAGCAAATTTTTAAATGTCAGTTTTTCCCGTGGGATGGAGATTCAGAATTTTTTCTCAGCTGTAGTTGTGATGTTTGGAATTACATCTGATAGCCAAGGGACTACAGTCCAAACAGTGAAACACTCTGCAGGCTCAGGCAGAGAAGAATTGCCTCCCTTTGTTCTGTACTTTGAGACAGCACTCTTTTTTAATTCCATTCCTACATTATCTGATACAGTTTTGCAAAGTAGGCAATTCCATCTAATAGCTTTCTTCTTTACTGCAGAGCAATTCCCTTGTTACTTAACCCTGCCTAAATCCTGAGTATAAATTTCTTACTGGGAAAAAAAAAGAGCTTGGTGCCCCTGTTGGGACCAGCTGATGATATTTCTTCTACAGTTCAGGCTGGGGCTGTGTCTACCCCATGGGCCATTCCCTGGTTAGCCAGCAAAGATTTGAGTTCTGAAGACTGCCAACATTTTTCCCATGTATTTCACATCCCACTCCAATAAAAGACATTGGGTTGACCCCCAGCATCTGCCCAGTCAGCAGAAAGTGTGTTACACCTGGGGAGGGGGGAAAAAAGGAAAAGCTGTAAAATCTGCTGACTATTGCACAGTAACCAAGACATGAGATACATATCTTTATCAAAAGAGTCTGCTAATACAGTCAGGTGTCAAGTCCCTGTTAAACAAGATTTGGATTTGATACTGGAGGCCCAAAGGAGCTTCCATCTGACCAAGCATTGTGCTTTTCAAGAAGAGGAGGGTAAATGGGGGAGCAGAGCACATTCCTGGGACAACTTAAAAAGGAGGCTATCAATAAATTAAGTGGGAAGTAGCTATCATTAAAAAATGCTGGCAAGCCAAGGCACTGGCCTGCTTGCCTTTGGACTTGGCAGTAGACTAGGCACATTTGAGCCTTGTGCTCTAGACCGGTGAGAGACCATTCAAATTCATTCCTGTGCCTTTGCAAATAGGCTGTTCCCCCTTTGTGTGCCACACAAAGGTTTAGTGCACTTGTTTATGGTGTTAGCATTGAAAGTGAAATAATACAGGCCACTCGCACCCACAACAAAAAGCTCTTGACCCTGAGACTGATCTCTCTGATGATGCTGACCAGTGGCAGCTGCTCTAGGGTAAGGGCAAGAAACCATAAGTGCAAAGCCATAGGTAGTGGGGAGACTGTTGGTAGTCAGAATGGTTTGTATCCTACAGCTGTAGGATGTATTTAATTTTTGGCTTAGGATTCACCATGGCAATCCCAAGCTCTTACTGAACATGACAAAACTTTGGCTGACAATCATACCTCTGTCCCAGGTACGATAAACAGTTTATATGTTTAGCAGAACATATATCCTAAATAGATACCTTAAATAAATCTGGCAAGGCATATATATATAAAGACAAAGTAAGTAAAGGTACCTCAGGTCTGATGACATGCCAAAGAGTAAGGCAGGGAAACATGAGAAAGGGCAAGTAGAGGCACAAGAGTTGCCACCATCTTCCCTTAGAGAAGAACAGTGGCTGCAAACAAGAATCTGCCATGATCTTGCCGACTACTTGATAATTTACTAGTGTTGGCTCCAGAGCACATTCCTTGCAGGGTGTAAGCAGGAAAGGATGTTGTTGGACTTCAGTAGACTGTCAGAAACTCCCAAAACAGCTTTGCCTACACGGGAGCATGCAGCATCATTCATTTGAATTAACCAGTGGGGTGAATTTAAAGCTGATGTTTGAACTGCATTGAACCTCTGGTTAGACTATCTCATTTGGAATCAATGTGGCTTCAGTCTGATTTACCTTAGTCCACTTAGGCAGTGACGTTGATGACTTAAATCTTACCAAAAAGTGTCTGTAAGATGGTATTTTAATGACCTTAGGGACAAATGACTCATCCAAGGTGTTTTGAGTTAAATCTGCTTGAAAAGAACTAATTCAGATTCTTCTCTTTTTTCTTGCATGTCCCTTTGCAAATCTGTGCAGATAATGGTTTTCTCATCCTGTGAAGCTTTCTGAGACTTCAGAATTTTTTCATGTCCCACCACAGGATAAATCCAAACTCTTTTGTAGTGGTTTTGGTTCTCTTAGTTGTGATTTTTGGGGTTTTTGCTCTGTCTTCCCTGCCTTGCCCTGAACAAACAAACAAAATCTATCTCCTTCTGGAAAAAGAGTTGGCTGACAAAGCAAAGACATCAGCTGGGGAGGGAGCCATTACCCCCAAAAAGTCAACTCAGGCTTAAGATGACCTTTCAACTTTTTAATGATTATAAATAAGGTGGTAGGACCCCAAAACATCATCCTCATAGTCTGAGACCTAGTTATACTTATTCCAAGACACATATCCATATCAGCAGCTGTTCTGACCTGAAAGCATGTACATTTGATAGAAATTCCATCATCAAGCTGAGAAAACCACCTTTATTAAATGTTTGGGGTTGGTTTTCTTCACAATGATGCTTTCTTGTAAATACATGCGTGGGGGGAGGTTAGAATCGGAACATTTTTAAATGGCACTTCAGTCAACAGTCCTGTTTGTCTGGAAACTACTGTTTCCTGGTCTGTGACCTTTGCACGCTGCTACTGCCTATCTCAAGGGCTGTGCGTATGTGTCTGCTTTTTTCATCCCCTCTTGTCACACAGCCTAAACAATCCTACTCTCTGGGAGGTTTAGAAATTACCGTATTCAAGAGGCTCTACTGTCACACTCTTCAACTGACCTGGACCTTAAAGAAGAATGTTAAAAAAGTCCAAAGAAACACAAGATAAGTAACTAAGTAGTGTTGAGTGGGTCTAGATAAAGGTCATTAGGCACATTTAAGATTTTTAGGGGTAGGACTTGAAGAATCTCATTCCTAAATTGCCGCTGATTTCTGCAGGGCTGATGCACCCAAAAGCCTTTGAGGAATTTATTTCTGATAGCAATGTTACTCCTGTCAAGGCCCATGTAGCCAGAAAACTTAATACCAAAACCTTAGCGTGAGTTTTCATTCATGGCCCAAAAGAAGTAATACAGAGTCTAGTAATCAAATTTATTTTGCTAGCTACAGTGAGGAAGGAAAAGAAATTCTGAGCATTTTAATTGAAAACTTGAATCTGGGTGTAGCAGTAGCAAAAAGAACATATCCAATAAAATTCAATCAGCTTATGCCAAGTTGTTGGTGCAGCCTGATGAATAAAGGTTGTAGAAACTCAGATGCTCTTCCTAGTGTGCGTAAGGAAGCAAAGGTGTAAGTATGCATATTTAAGAATTAGCTTCTCAATGAAGATGACCAAGACACCGGTTTACCTAGATCACTTGTAGCCAAAGCCAATAGTCTGAGGTCAGATGAGAACAGACAGTAGGACAGCCCCTTGGTTTCTGATTTTGGTTTATTTAGATTCTTATCTTGAGGAAGGATTACTACTGCAGCCTTACTGCTTTGAACTGGTGGGGTTTTGTCAACAGGATTGAGAAATAACTAATCACTGCTTTGAAACTAATTTAGTGACAGAGCTACAAATGGCCCCAGTAAAGAAGATCAGTCAGAAATTTCATCAGCAAACACCTCTGCTTGTTTTGAGGAAGGTAACAATTCCTTATGTCTACCAACATCTTAACAGTTTTGATCAGAGCTGACTTCATGCAGAGGAGAAGTTTACAGAACAATGTGGATTTAATGAGGCACTTTAATGCTGTTGCTCTGATCGAATCCAGATGCAGCTTCCCCAAAGAGTAACACTTATGTGATGTATCTTTACATAGTACCCCTTGGTAGTGTGGGATAAACCCCTTCTACATCCTGAGCTTCAGGAATATGGGTCCAAAAAATAGATGATGACAACTGTACAAGGGTGACTTTACCAAAAACACCTACATTCATGGTGAGAGGTTCACCCAGCCAAGAACTTTCCAGGGATGCAAACACATTTATGTCATGACACATTGCACCATGTTCTCACTTGGTCATCTTTTAAATTAGCCTATGACTGCATCCATCTGTGTGGTTTTCTATGATTTTTCGCTTAGAGAGGAGTCTTTAGGTCACTGAAAATTCAACTAGAATAGTGCATGAGAGTGCCTGTACTTGCTGGGGAGAATCCAAAGGCTCCCAGCATGGGTTGAAAAAGGGGGAGCTTGTTTGGATAGCTGGGGCAATTGCTTATTCAGTGCATTCCTCTGTGCCTATGACCAGTTTGCAGTGTGCTCTAAGACCCTTAGTAAACTTTATGAGGAAGCAGGAATAGAAACAAGACTGGAATTCCCAAGTAGGTCAGGGAGGGTAAAATTTCAGTCTGCCTACATGATTGGAGAACATGTGAAGGGACAGGTCAATAGTCATGAGACAGAACTGGCAAATTAAGAGCCAATTTAACAACATAAAGTTTGAAGGTGGTGTTTTCTTTCCTTTTTTTTTTTTTTTCTTTTTTCTTTTTTTTTTCCCGGAACATTTTAATCCAAACTGTTAGGAAGGACCACAGAGAATTAGCCTTGCAATTCCTGCTAATAGGAGTCTGGAGACCCTTCCATATGTACTCTCATCTTCTGCCCCCAGTCTCTGATGAAAACCTACCCTCTGAGGGTTGTCTGAATGCTGCTAACAGGAAGGCAGCTAAACATTTGTCTTGCAGCAAGGACAGAAAGAAAAATGAACCAGGGTTTTTCTTCTCCTCCCCATAAAACTTGAGCATTCATACTTGGAGTGAATGCAGACAGCCCTGGGACCCGTATAAAAGACTAGCAACTGGCTGTAAGCAACATAACTTAGAGCACATTCCACACTAAAGCAAGGAGAACTTGGGAATAACTGAAATAGAATAATAGAAACTGCCTCAAAAAGCGAATTCCCAGCACCCAGCCCAGGGAGAGGTGAAAAGTAAAGGCAATTAATTGAAGAGGATGGATTGAGAGCTCTGTGGCCAGATGACGGAAGAGAAAACATAAGGGGAGAATGGGAGTGTGTAAAAGCAGCTGATGCCTTTCAGTAAAGCTTGCAACATTTGCTCATCAGGAGCAGTCCTGTTCTGCACAAACCGCTGTTGTCTGTAACCTCCCCCATTCTCTTGATGCTTCCTGCTAGGGATGCTCGCTGAATGAGCTCTTTTGTTTTCCATTGGCTTATGCTCATGGAGAAAAGCAAACATATCTTCCTTATATTCAGTTATTGGGAAGGGAAAAGAGAGCAGTATTTTGAGCTTTAAGGTAAAAGTAGCACATTTAGTATCCTATTTTCCAAGTGGCCCAAATGAGACCTCTCCTGAGTGTAAAATATTTGACGAGGTTTATTTACATCTCAGGTGTTTGTTCCATGTCCAACTCTTTGTGTGCCTCTGCAAGCACAGCTGAGTGATGTTTGGAGTGCAGTCATGAGTCTTAACCCTCTTCAATTTGAGCTCATGGAAACCAAAACCCATCATCTGAAAATCAGCTATAGCATCTTTGGAGCCGACAGAGCACACGGCATTAGGGCATCAGACACAAACTCCTCCAAATTGCTGGCAGGATGGTTTGGATTCAAGGCTGTGGAAGAGTGACTGTACCTTGTAAAAAAGCATGCACTTAAAGATCTCAAAGGCATCCATGGCTTGTGGTGATCATGCACTTTCCCGTATGCCACTGAGTTTCGAGAGGAGAGAGACTATTCTCAGATTCTGCAGAAATTTTGCTATGAATATGACAAAAGACACTCAGATTCTGCCTAATCACATAACAGACTTTCCAAAATTATTCTCACAGGTTTTTTAACTGTTCACCAAACTCTGATTCTGTCTTTGTTTTTTGTTGTCCTGTGAGTGTATAATAACCTGAGTAGTTCACATCCAACAGCCCCTGCTAGGGATTCCCTCTGACAATTACACAGTCCTACAAAGGAAACTGAATCGGATTCCTGCTGAATGTGTTCCCAACAGCTTCCACTGTTTGTAGGTACAGAAAAATCACTGCAACTTGCTTAACAAGAGAAGTAACAAGAGCTCCTTCTTGAACTCCCTTCCTTGCTAAATAAGAGCAATTAAAAGTGTGTCCATACAACCTGCTTGTGCCCTGTCCCTTCATAAATAAAAAGACTTTAAGCCAGGTTTCGATAGGAAAGTCACAATACAGATTTTGGCAGCCTGCAGTCAGAGACCATGCAAACAAAAAAGATCTCTCGGGTTATCATCACCTCCAGCTAAAATTATACTGATTGAATTATTTCCCATTTACACAAAGGCAATGTTAGTTGGAAAGATGAAAAGAGTTTATTTTTGTCTTTTGCTTTTTCAAAGAATAAATCTTCATGGGGGGAGGGGAGGGAGTGCAAATTCCTTCTACCACTTGGTTCAGAAGACACAAGGGAAAAAAACCACCTTGTCTATTTTTATTTTTAAATAATTAATGTGGTTTAATTGGTCATTTCACAGGAATGCTTTGGCCTGTTTGGCGCTGATGAAATTGTGGTGAGGTTAAAGAAAAGAGGAGGTTCGTGCTTTATGCAAGCTGCCCAGTTTGTAAGGCATCTGATGCTGGTATAGAGCTATCATGTATCACACATGATGTGACCCAGTTTTACTGTTGTGAATCCAAACACTATGAACCAGCCACATGAATGGTCCTGAAAGTTGATTAAGCACCACTTGGTCAGCCCAAATCCAATGAAGAAAACTGTGACCTTGTCAGAGCAGGAGCCAGGCATATCTCCTGCTGTCATTTTTGGCTTCTTTTGAGAAAGCACTCGTGTTGGGGATTTCAGTGGGCAGAAGGAGAATGCCCCGCTGCATAAACATTTGAAAATGCATCTCTCTGTCCTTTATAGCTTGAGAGTAGCATCATGAGGCAAGAAGTCATTGAAGTCAGAACCAAGAAGTCATTGAAGAGTGAGGAAAAACACTGGAAAGGTGTATCTAGCACAACCAGGTTGCAAGATAGTGGATCTGACAGACTGGTGTCCAGATGTGAGATGTGAGCCTTCGTCTTAGAGGGGTGTGATGCAGCTGTGCACCATTATGCTTGCCTGTGAATGCATGCCCAAAGCCAGGAACACTTATAACCCAGAAGCAGAGTCTGGTGGTTGAACACCTCCAGATGGATCATTTGAGTAAATTCCTTCCAGTTGAGACTTGACCTGGGCCAGGTTTTAAACACTTTCTTGCGTAAGCACAGTTTGCAAGCACAAATGTGTGTTTTGGGCATACTACGTTGGATGCATATGCACTCTGCTCAAACACATTGGGCTTTTCAGGGCAAGACCTTTTAATTGTTGTATTTCCTTTGAATGGGTCTGTTGCTTCCCAAGTAGCATTTGTATCCATCCTACAAACTCTCGGCCGGAGACCTGTTCTGAAACAGCATACTTGTTGCAGGGCTCTTCTCAGACAATAAGCCAACAAAGTCCTGAATGCCTCTTAAACCATGCACCATTGTGTACTGAAAGGTGACTGATGCCTTCGCAGTCCATGACGTGATTTAATGAGCTGGAAAGCAAAAATAGGTTCTGTCTGAAGCTTATCAGTTAAGGAAGCCAAGTGGGTGAAAGGAAGATTACCCTCTTGGCTGCTCTCTGGGCTCCTGCACAAGACTGATGCAAATATAGCCAAAACAGGATTGGGGACAATCTGAAACTGAAAACTGCCTACCACAGAATGCGGAATGAGAAGCTATCTAGGATCCCAAGATATGGGACATCTGCAGCCCCATCAGCACCAAGACAAGCTGAATCAGACCTCAACCCATTATCTCTCTGTCCTAATGGAGACCTAAGGGAATTAGCACTTAAGATGATCTTCAGAGTCATTTCAGGCTGTTACTCCTGATCTCAGTATCCTTTCTTTAGTTCTTTTCCTTTACAATATCATGAATAAGAATCTAGTCATGGCAGTATCCTTTTATCCAGCTAGGGTATCCTGAAAGGCTCCTGCAGTTCAAGTAGGTAGCAAATTGCTGTGATATTTAAAGGCAATTTTGCATCAGTAATACCTTTTTTCCTCATCTTTATGCCTCACTTTTTAACCGTAAGTATTTCCAAGCCTTTCTGTAACCATACAAGCCTCATTTACATTATTTATTGTTGGGTAGATATGGTGGATTTACCTTCAGAATTTTTCTATTCTTCAGACAAGTCCAGGAGTATCCGTCAAATTTTTCAACGGTGATTTTGGGTTCACAGTTTGTTTGTGTTTTCGTGCAGAAAGGCTGAGAAAATAAAGAACCAAACCAACAAACAAAAATACGCTGCCCCCAAAAAAACCCTTTCCAATGATATTTCTGGAGATGAATAGCATATAATCCTCCAGTCCTCTAATGTCTGCCTAAAACAGCAGTAGGCTCAAACACAGTTGTCAGCTTTACCCTGCTGCAGTGACAGCTCAGGGATTTCATGTGGCATTTCTGTAAGCTGGTTGCTGGAGAGTGGACCGGAGCTCCTGAGAGAAATTGCTGGACTGTGTGTTTGCTGTACTGCAGAGGTGCTGTGTGCATGGGAGTGAACCACATGTGCATATGTACCCAGGCTCCGTGCTCCATAGGCAGTTGTCTCCCTGGTTTCAGCAAATGAAAGCTGGGTGGGTCCAAGACCACTCTAGATATACCTACAAACAAAGAACTTTTTGCCTTGCTTTTATGGGCAGGTGTTACCAACTCTTCAGCATGACTCACATGCAGAGTCCCGCAGGGACCGTGACCAGCTACCACTGACCAGCCACCCAACATCAGCAGAGTGGCATGTCCAGCACTGGCTTCACCCTCAGGTGACACCTTACACCAGGTGTCACCTGAGGGTGACAGGTGTAAGATTTGCTCCTCTTAATTTTTAGGTAATGGGCCCTTGCCACAAAGGTGCTCAAAATGTAACTTGGTGTGTGTCCATCTCTCAAGGGCTAGGGAAGCAAATAACCACACTGGTTCTGTTACATGAGTATAGCTCCATTTTGTAAAAGTGTCGCAGAACAAGAGCTTTCATCCATGGGATCCTTTCAGGACCACATTGGACTTACACTGGTTTTATGCATATGCTATGAACAGAATCCGTCCCTGCTCCAAAAACCGCCTGCTTTTATGTTGCCGTGGTAAAAAAGGATTGTTTTCTTCCTGCAGCCTGATTCAATTTGAAACCTAATTTTTACAGCTCCTATCTGTGTAGGCTTCCAGTAAGACTATTCTCATCCGAGCAAAAATTGGTTTGAGGAAGTTTTACCACAAACCCTTAAATACTTTGATATGACAGCATCCATTGCACTGACAAAGTCAAGGTTAAAAATAGAGTTTACAGGCTTAAGTTTGGCATTAAAGTTGACTGCAATATTGCAAAACGATTTAAAGTCAGCAAAGTAATGTTTAACATGTCCCGGATCCCAGATCTCCTTGGAGGAGCAAGGAAAAAAAAGGAAGACAAAAAAAAAGAAAAAACTTCACAATCACAACATCAGGTCAGATGGTAATTTACAGCTGCCAAGCCTGCTCCATACAAAATCATTGCAGATGCTTCCTGGTCAGTGACAGTCTAAACAAGCAGTGAAACATTTACAGCTGTAGGATGCCTGCATGCCCTATTCAAAACAGCCTTCTGGAAGGGAAGGTATGTGGTTTCAGAGCAGACCCTGATGAAGTTAGGATCCTATGGGAGGATCAGGGCAAACCTGGAGTGAAAAGCTTTGATGAGAAGACTTGTGAGTCTTTTGTGTCTTCCGTACACCTTGCTGATCCTATTTGCACTGTGGTTTATAGAGGCTGTAGGGGACTCCCATCAGCTGGACAGAGGGAAAAGAAGGATTTTATTTCCCATGATTCATACTCCATACTCTTTTGACCCATTTTAATCCTGGTGCTTTGGGGCTGAGCTGTATCTAGAGAGGCGTGTGGGGGAAGTATCCTGGTGCTGGTAGAGGTAGTGAGAATTCTCCCTGGAGCACCACAGATGTGACGTACTCGCACCATTCAGGTTAATCCCATTGCCAGATTTGGCATTGTGAAAGAATTACTTTTTCCCCCATTGCTTAGATTTGGCATGGATTACCTGAGAGAGATTTTGGATTTCTCTGTGAAGTAGGGGTATAATCTGTTCTTCAGGTCTCCCACCCTAATGAACATCTCCTGGAAAGTGAAAGGACCAGGAACACACTCTGTGCCAGCTCTCGCTCTGCGTGGTGATGGTCCTTGTACCCTTACATTTTACAACAGGTCTGGAGCTTCAAAAGGGTATGTGTGGATGGGAGACAGGCAGCAATCCTACGGATGTTTTTTTACTACAGGTTTCTACGTGATGGCTTGAGACTGTAAAGATTGGGGGGGTGGGGGGGGATAGGCACCCAGTGTGTTTTCTTTTGTCCACAGTGTGTTGTAATTTAGGATGGCTGGCATTATCCCACCACTAAAAAACCTAAGCAAAAATCAAGGTGATGAAATGCTTTGAAACTCAGTGATTTTATTTGATGCTGGTTTGGGAGCACTGGCCACTTGCGAGACTCCCCAGTGCCTCCTATTGCAACACTTGCTACTTTCAGTTGTTTATGATTTTGCCAAAGCTGGATGTTTGGGTTCAGATTTTGCGTCCTGGATTAATGCCTTCAGGCTGAATTGCTTTTTGTGTTAATTTTCCACCCTCCAAACACCTTTCTCATCTACGTTTACCTGACAAATATCTAAAGGAAGAAAAGTCATACAGTCCTCGTTTTCCAGGCCTGGATCTGAGCAACACTGAGGAGAGTCTGTCAATAAGCATTGCTCCACAGGAGGAATGAAAGTGCTTGGAAAAGGTCAGGAAGGAGGTTCTTGGAGGAGCCAAGAATCACAATCAGGTTTCTCAAGCCAATGAATTATGTTTTAAGTATCAGGCTATTTGTCCCCCTTCTCCCCTGCTATAGGATTCATGATTTAAAAGGTAAGATGGGATTGGTGTTCAGGAGTCCAAAGCTCTGGGGTTTCATTATTCTACAAAGAGTTTCCCTTGAATGACGTGTCAGAAATATCTCACACTGCTGTATTTCTGTACACTAGCCCTGTTCATATTTGCTGCCCTACAGGTACCTGTGGTAACTTCTCTCCCCGCTGAATTTCTCAGTGGTGAGTCCAGAGCCTGCCCAAACAAGAAAAAATAATAAAACTCCTTTCATAGGACAGAGTGACTTTGCAGCAGGTAGGGGACAAAACCAGGAAAAGGATGGTGAAGTGAGGAATGTGGAGCAGAGCCCCCACACAGCACCTAACCTCTCCATAAAGAGGTCCAAGGTGTCTGTCAGTGCTGCCCAGTGGTGTTCAGTATGGGTCAGGAAAATTGATCTGATAAATGCCATGTTTTCCCTGCCTTCTCCTCCTCCCTGCTCTGGGGATGACCAGCTTGGACCTGGCCTTGTGGTTCTTGAAGGAAAGATCCTTTGACTCCTTGGGAATGGAGAAGAGGAAAAAAACATATCCAGAACCTCAGTGGAAGTTCTCAGGGAACTTCATGAGACCTACAAAAACCTGGGACCTCAGCCATCTGCACATCTAGAAGGAGGGCTATGGGCATGGCAAACCATCCAGTAGAAAGAGGTCTCAAAACCTTGGGATTTTCAGAAGGGTTCTTTCTAATGTGTGAGGAAAATGCTGGCAATTGAAAGGCTTTTCACATGGGAAAGTTGAGCAGGGCTGACTGCTTTTTCTCCCAAACACACAAGTGTTTTTGTTTGGTTTGGTCTAGTTTAGAAATCTGTAAGGACTCACCATGCTTTGAAACCAAAGCAGAAGTTCCTCTAGAAGATAATGCACAGTAGGAACCTCATTTCTTGGGCTCTGGATCTCCCCACTGCATCTGACAGAGATGAAGGTAATCAGACAGGCAAGTTACACGTCTGCAGCTGGATTCTGGATGCTGGGATGTAAATGCTCCACGTAGGTCATGTAGATCCTGTTCTATTATGCTTCCCACCAGATTATGCTCTTCTCAAGGCTGTAGTGCTCTTCTTCCTGCTCTCAATAGTGATTGTAATTCACACAGAGGTGAAGGGCAGAGGCAGACAGACAGGTCAGTTGTTCCAGACACATTAAATCAACCCTTCTCCTAGAGTCATCTTATTATTATGGTCAGGAAGCCTTGAGGACTCGAGGTCAATTGCAAGGAGGCTTTGGGAGGAACAAGGGCTGTCCTTAAGAAACCAGATGACTGTGCAGTTGTAGTCACTGGCTTGTGTCTTTTGCCTGGCACACCAGGTCTGAGGGGTGTTGGGTACAGCATCCTACGATCTACTGCTGATATAGCACAAGCTGCCACAGGGAACACTTCAGCCTACCTCCTACAGTCATCCAGCACAAACTCCACTGCCAGTGAAGGAGACAGGCCTGCTCCAGCCACATGATAATTTAAACTAGAAAGCTCAGCCAACTGGAACTTGACTGCTTTTATACTTCCACTCGTTTTCAGTCAGTTCAGTTCCCTGATCCTATTCATCACGAGACCACAGGGATGCCACTGCTGCTATAAGAGCGGAGAAGGGAATGGGAGAAGTGCAGAGTAGGTAGATTTACCCCTGCGGATCAATGCTGGCGTTGCTCACCCTGACTCAGGGCAGTAGCCACCGACAGACACAGCTCTGTGACGTGCTCTGGCTCCAGAACAATACACTTCTGTGAAATTGCCTTATTTTGAAAATACACCAATGACCTCTAGTTCAAATTTAAAGTAATACATAAATCACAGCAGATTTTGGCTTAAAATACAATGCCTTACCAAAAAAAAAAGTATATGCATGTTCGCTAATCCAGCCAAGAACTGTAATAAACTGTCAACATCAGTCTTGTTCACTTCATTTTAGGGTCCTGCTAGTCCTTACAGAAAGGTTCTTCAGCTATGATCTCCAGGCTGGTGGTCTGTGGAGATTTTTCTGTTCCTGTGATTCTGTTTTTTCTATCTGAATCTGATAAACCTCATTAAAAGAAGTCAGTACCCTATGGGATGAAACGTCAGGCCTGTCTTCATGAAATATCGTGCTCTGAATTGACCCAACACAAGCCAGCTCCATGTGGGAAGTAATGCAGTCATTTTAGTGCATTGCTGAGCCCAGCTAATAAGTGCTTTTGAGAAGTAGGTTATATTAGTTGTCACTCAGCACCTTGTGATTGCATTTCCATGGTCGCTGGACCAGCTTCGAGTGTGGGCAAAACATGTCCTGCCTGCTTGCAAAGGGCTGTGTGGCTCTATGTGCATATATGTCTGATCCCATAAATGAACTCTCTAGGTGACATGAAAATACTTGTGTGGAGTACAGGAAGGAGGTAAGAAGCTCTACCATCCTTGCTTTCCTGAAGTGCTGGCATCACTTTGAACACAAATCTGGACATGGGAAATTTGCCTGAGGGAAGGCAGGGAGAATTTCAGAGCCACACAACTAACACAAAGCAGGAAATCCGTAAAGATTTACAGACAGGGCATCCTATGTTCCCAAGTAAAGGAAAACAAGTACTTCCACAAGAAAAGGAGGAGGCAGGGGAAAAGTATAATTCTTGCTGTAAATTTTACTTTAAATGAGTGCAATGTAGAGACAGCATGTGTCAGCTCAGCTTGGTTTTCACAGTCCCATACCTTGTTTGTTTGGGTTTGGTGGGTTTTTTTCCTAAGATGCCTTTCTCTCCTGAGCCATCCATGCCCCAATCACACCTGTGCCATGGTGTTTGTTGTCATAATCAGTACTTGCCATGCCACATATTTGTGCCTGCTTCCTGCACCCTGCGCCAAGCTCGCCTTGGTTTTGCTGCTACAGGGTTTCAGCCTTCACTCAGTTACACCAGCTTTTGCCAGTACAACTTGTCATCAGTTCTAAGATCAGTTCCTCGCCAACATCCCGTTCACACGTCATCAGGCAGCCATGGACTCTGAGCTAAATCCAACCCTACAAAAGAAAGGGCTTAGCAGTGCTATAAAAATTGAAGAGGTGCCTTTGTTTGTGTTCATCACCTCACAGGTGACACTCTACTAAGACCAGCAGTTCCTGGTCTGAGGCTTGTGCCCGTCATGAGCACTACGTGGCAGGCAGATCTAGTCCAGAAGGATATCAGCATGGAGTGAAAAGTCCACACTGGCAGCAGCTGTTGCAAAAGGCAACATTTTGTGCAGGTTTTTTCTTACAGCAAGCTGTGTCCATCCAGTGATATTTCAATTACCTGTTAACTGTCTTGGGAATGTTTCAGACAGGTGCAGTTAGCTGCCTAACTGCAGACACCAAAGCCATTCTCCCCTTGACAAGGTTTGACTCCATCCCAGCAGGCTTGGTATGTTGATCAATGTGAATGCCATTCTCACTGACAAGGAGTTGTGGCCACCCCAAGGTGATTTCTGGCTTGCAGGAGCAAGGGAGGGTGCACTGAGAGGAGACGGTGACAGTGAAAAGATAAAGCACAAGTTTTGGTCATGGCCATCAGACTATCCAGGATGTGGTTTACTGGCTGAGGGACTCTATGGTGATGTCTCTTTCCTGCTTGTTCCTACAGGAGAATGTCATAGGCAGAATGGGCATCCAAATGACCACACAGCACTGAAGGGTTTCATGTACTTTGAGACTGAAAATGGGTTTTACCTCCAGAACACCTACTCCTCTCGGAGTGGAGACAGACATTCATTTCACCACATAGAGGAGAAACCAAGGACTGCCTCACTGGGATTTTGGATACAGATTAAGAGCTAAAGTAAGATCTCTCAAGGTACTGAATTTACATTGTCCCAGGACCTACTATCCACATGCAAATCCCTAACACCATCACCTCACAGGTCTGGCTGAAGCAAGTACTGAGTCCTGTGGAGAACCAGTGGGAGTGATAGAGCAGCCATTCCTTTCTCCTCTCTGTCTTTGAGCCCCAGGTAACAGAGTTCATGGCAGGGCCCCTGAGCTCAAGCCATGAAGGATTTCTGTTTCTTATTTGTGAGATCCACTAACAGTTGTGCAGATAGTTCCCTCTGGCACAGAGAAGTGACTTTTACTCCTTATAGCTTAATCAAATCTCAGATAGTGACATCAACCCTAGAGATGAGGCATCCATTCACAGGGCTAAAGACTAGAAAGACTTTGGCTTTGTGCTGCCTCTGGAGGCAGTTCCCACAGGTGATCTCCTGCCATCCACCATCGAGTAAAAGCTCACCAAGATCTGCAAACCTGTGAACATCTGTCCTGTGCAGTTCTTTCCAGCTGAGCTTGCAGGGTGAACAAGCAGGTCTGGCCTTCTGAGTTGACCCAGTGGTCACATTGTGCCACTTGCTCATGTGCCATTGACCAAGTCACCTTGTGTGCTCATCCTCCAGATGAAATTAAAGTCCTCGTTTTTAGGTTTGCTTGGGAATGACATATACCTGGAAAACTGTGACTCAAAACCTGCATCCACCTGAACAAAATGCAGGGCCCAAAAAGCCTGAAGTAGGTAGGCCCTTTGTTCTCCACAGAGGGGGGTGGTCTTACTGCTGGCCTACAAGCCCCAATCCTCCATGATGCAAGGGGGTTGTTGCTTCTGTGTGTAGTTGTCTGTCACTGCTGAGCTCTCTGTGGGAGTGTGGCTGTAAACGTGCTGAAAAGCCAACTTGTACTCAGGAAGCGCAGGAATGCCTGCAGAATGAATAACAATGTAAATTAGACAGGACTGGAGCTCACCAGCCTCAGCAGGAGCTATCCCCTTGTCCAAACATCCAGCCAGCAGCTGATGAGCTTCCTTGTGTGCTCAGCAGTGCTCCTGCCAAGCTGAAAAGATTAAGAAGGAAAACTTGCCTCAGCTGAACAAATAGCTCAAAGGTCTGCCTGAGGCTCAGGAGATGATTGGGGTGGCATGGTTAGGCATTAGTATCTGTAGCCTGGGAGACAGATGCAACTAAGCATCACAGTGTCCAGCAGCAGCTGCCACATTAGTCTGCAGGACCTGCATCTGAAATTGTACCCTCTGGAAAAGGTCTTCAATCATCAGGTGAGAGCAAGGTTGAGTTCCAAAAACACAAATTCAGGTACCATCAAATCCGGATACTCTTGGTCATGCTGTCTTTTTAAGAACAAGAAGTAGTACCTGGGGAACCAAATGTCTCCTGCATTCCCTTTCCTTGACCAAGCACAGGAACACAACTAATCTGAAAAAGAGACATCATGTCTTCAGAAATGGTGACAGTCCTGAATGTTTCACCACTACTGCTGAGCCCGGGAGTCAAGTTCTTCTTGGTTTATCTCCCCTAGGATGGTTGATGGCTCAGCAGGGACTGCAAATCTATGGCTCCTAGCTAGTGAAGCACTACTCAAAAACATCCTCTAATTTACAGCCAAGCATTTATGCAAACACCATAAATCCAGGGATGATCTGCAGGGACTATTGTAATCATACATTAAGAATAACAGAGCATTATGAAACACTCATGACATGTTCAACCCCACCTGCCTTAAATCACCTTTAATGGTCTTAGTCCTGAGCTGAAATTAAACCTGCTGTCGCACTACTTTTTCTGAGTGCCTGCTGCACCTGAACTCATCACCAGAGACTGACAGCAGGGAAGAGAGGGGGCTGGAGAACCCAGTGAACATTATCATCACAGAGGGAATTTTTAATAGGTTTTCCATCATGGCCATAAACTGAATGATCCAGAGACTTTCATGATGATCTCCCTGTGGTGTCCCAAAGGATAGAAAATAAAACATGTTTTTATTAAGCCTCTTGAAAGATATAACCACTTGTTTTTCTCTGATGGAACACTACAGATGGAAGGCTTAACAACTATGCTTTCTGAATGCAAGAAAGTCTGTTGGGTGGTGAAATTGAAGGTTACTGTCACTCCTTGACACCAGGACACCCTAAAACAATGTAGACAGGGTCTGGCACCCTCTAGAACCCTCAAAGGTCAGGTTTGGAGTATCTTGGAGTTAAGCCGTGGATTTAAAAAAAAATTAATTGGAGTGGTCATTTCCATTCTCCCTGACAAAGGAACTAGAAACATGTAGGCCTCTGCTTGTTGGCATTTGACATAAGCATAATGAGACCTCGCTCTGCTTTCCTCTGCAACACTCACCAGAAATTGCTCACAACGCTGTGTTGCTGTCTGCCTGCACTCGCTCACTAGAGATAAATATTACATCTGGAGATGATTCTTCAGAAATCACTGACTCTGAAGGGACAGCTAGGTTTTCTACTGACCAAGTAGAAACCATGCATTTCTGTTCATGGGAATAGTATGTGACAGGAACCCAGTGGACAGTAGTGTTGGGTATCCAGTATTTTTGTAATGTCCTCAGAGGAAGCAGAGAATTCCAAAGCTCCTCACGCAAGACAAAGAACTGACATGGCTGATCTTTTCAGATGAGGTTACAGGGACAAGAAACAGATGTCTAACTTCTGTAAAGCATCTCATGAACCTGGGTTAAGCCTACCATCTCTGAGATTCCTAAAACTAAGGTATCCACATTATGACTGTTATCCAATGGGGTTCCCTACCTGGACTGTGAAGTGACATTAACATTTCAAAATTTGGTCTGGTTTAGATCTGTATCCCTTAGGAAGCACCCTTCTTTTGCTCTGAAATACACAGAGTGTCTACTCTTCTCCTAACATGAGCACTCAGAGTTAGAGGAGGGTTGGTCTGGACACTTTGATGTGTTTTCCTATCCTGAGTCTTGTGGAGTTTCCATTAGAGCATGTACAACCCATCTTGAAAGTCTTGTTGATATCACTGTCCCTTTGTGAGAAACAGTAAAAAATGTTATCCATGGACACCAAGAGATTTACAGCTGCAGAATGCAGAAAGCAGGACAGTGGTTGTGCAGCTGAATATATAACACCCAAGGATAGGAGGTAATTTAAAATGACCTATAAATATCCAGGCACTTGTCACTGAGGATGGTTTAAATGTGTCACCTCTGATGCCTTCAACAAATCACATGAATAGGGAGGTTACACAAACAAAAGTAAATGGAAAAGTGTTTTATTAATCAGATACTATGAGAAGGTGTCTGACATGGCAGAAAGTTAAGATTACAAAGTTTTAAAATATAATATTGGAAAGAAAATAGAAAAAAATTGATACTTTTCTCCCACTGTGCAATTCTTTTTCTTTGTCCTGGCACCAAGCCACAGGCTGCATAAATCTTTGGAGGCATCTCCTAGTACACACATGGCTTCTGGACTAAGAATGGTGTAAGTCTATCTAAATATCAGAAGTGCCCGTTGCTCCAAGTGTCAGTGACGGGAACAGACTTTGGGAAGAAATGACTCTGTAGCAGTAACTTGGGGTCACCGTGAGCAGCCTCCCCGTGTGAAGGCTCTTGAAGTGCACATGCACAAATAGCTGTCTAATTTTTCCTTATAAGCCTTCAGCTATGGAGACACCCTGAGTTACCAGGCAGGCAGTTTGGAGCTTCACAGCCATTGCTATTTTTCCAGTGCAAAGCTGATATTTCCCTTGCCTGTTTAAGCCTGCAGCTTCTCTTCCTGCTCACCACAGAACCCAAGAGCTCTGTTCATCATCTTCCTCTCTATCCATTCCTTTTTAAAACATGACAACAGTAAACATGTTGAACACTATAAAGATTTCAGTCTTTCCGTTAGAGTTTTCTAGATTCTTCCATCAGTCTCCTCTTTTTCCTCTGGATCTCAGCAGCTGCTTTGTCCCTTCTTTTAAGTTTTATGCCCATAAAAGGGCACTTTACTTCAACTAAGACTGTATTGATGTTGAGTTGTACATGATTGTTTTAGACATCTTGCAATGCAATAATCCCCTTTATGCATCCACTTTTCCAGGCAGCCTGAAATCTTATCTCAATTTTTTTTCTGGACCCCGCTGCCCAAACTCATACTGGGGATTGCAGAACTGCTGTCTTGCCATTTATTCCCCCTTTTGCATATTCCCCATTTGAGCCACTTCATAAGCAGGAAATTTTATGCCTCTCTTTATGGAAGGAAATCATGTTTGTTTCCCATTCTGCTGCTTCAACTGGGAAAGACCTCTGCAAATTCTTATCCTAGTCTCCATCTCATCATTGACAGTTGTGTTTAAGCTTTCAGATCCTCAAGGTTCAAGCTAAGCTCACTTTTAACCTTTTGACCATTGGAAAAGATGCTTGAATGTCATGCTCTGTTCTCCAGCTGTCTTCCCATCAACCTGAAAAACGTGGCACATTCCCATCACTAAGCATGCTCTTGACTTCCATGGGATTCAAATCAGCCCCTTCTCTTTAAGAAAACAATAATTTAAAAGATCCATTATGTCTGTTAGTGAACCACACTGGACAACTTCTCTTCATTTTCTGAATAGTAAATTAATATTTAGAGTATTCGGCTACTTCCAGTATTTTGTGTGCAGTTATTATGGTCTATAGATCAAACCTAATGATTCCTGATAAATATCTGAAGTTCCCTTGGCTGCTTACTCTGGCAGTAATAAAATTGCCAGGCAAAGGTATCTGGCAAGAATCACTTTGTTTCCTGACCTCATTATTCATGAATCTGCATACAGCTGCCTCTTCCCCCCATCAAATGCAAACCCTAAAGGCCTGAGAGATGACTGTACACACTTGAACATGCCAAATTCCCAGTAGAATAGCCCCCATACACCCCCACACACCACATCAGAGCATTTTACCCTTGCTTTGAAGGAATCGCTTCCTTAAAATGCCTCCAGTTTAAAGCAACAGATGAGTTCACCCCTGTGACCCAGTCCTGGTCTTCATTCTCTGTTGAGGCTGACATTTTATACACAAGATGTCTTCCAAAGGCTGTAAGGGTTGCAAGAACATCTCTAATTGTCCTTCTTGATATACCCACGCTCCATGTATACTGTGCCCCCTTCAATGGACACACATGGTCACTGAGCCATGGAGCTGGGTTCTTTCTGACTCCTTCTTCAGGTACTTCTACACCAAATGATTTGTTGCTCACTGACCTCCTGAGTCAACATGTTATTTTTTCCTAAAGCCCTTTGATGGCTTTTACTACTGTGAATTTGTCTAGATATTTTTTAATCCAAATAAACTTTACACAACCACAGAAACCTGCAGCAAGACGTTCCATGACAGAATTGCAAAATGTGTGAAAAAAAGTATCTTCTCTTCCTTTCTTTGTCCTTCCACTTAGCTTCTTCTGATGTCCCCTAGTTCTTGAATGGAAAGAAACAGTAGGAAACTGTTCTCTTCCCATCCTTTTAAAGACAATCATAACTCCACAGATTTCTACCATGCTTTTCCTTGGTTACTTTTCCCCCCTCCCAGGGAAAATAATCTTACAGGTGGGCAAATTGCTCTTTTTCTACTTTCATCACAACAATTTCTGTGATGAACACATATCCTCCAGAAATGGACTGAGAACCATCAACCTTATTGTATGTGTCACCAAATGATGATTTCAGTTACCACCAATGTTTGCTGGATTTGAACTATCTCCTTAGATCAGTAAATGGTTAAAACCCTGGAGAAGAATGTAGGTAAGAACTGCTCAGTACCAGTTGTTTCCCCACTGTCAGCAGCCTGAAAGGCCTCAAACTCCTCATCAAGTGACCAAGGTTGTGAGTGATCACATCTCTTCCCAGCTGGGGCAACTGCCCACATTTCTTCTCCCTGCCTTTAGCAAGCACAGTGATTCATTTTAGCTTAGTCTGAAGTGTTAAATTACATTATTCTGCATTTGCCCAGGGATAAATTGACTCAGCATTTAGGCTAAGCGTTTACTGTAAGGTTGGTATCCAGACAATTACCTCAACTTAGTTGATGCTTGGTAACTTGTTAAACCACAGTATCTTAATTACAAGTCTGAGACCTAAGGCTCTCATAAAACAGATTGGGATTTTAAGATAACTTCAGCTTCTATTTTGGAAAGTTGGAATATATTCCAAGGCAAATCTATTCTAAAACAAAGCTCTGCGTTGCGATTTCCCATCATGTAGTCAGAAGAGTTTTGTATATAAAACAGGAGTCGCAGCCATTTCTTTTCTAATCCAATCTGTCCACCAAATACAGAAATAAGATGAAAAACTACCCTTGGCATAGCTAATTGCAATTAGAGACTTTTGAAAATTCAAGCACTCGTTCCCCACTTCAAACACAACTCAGCAAAGTGTTTAAGCTCTGACTTGAATGGGATGACTTAAGTGATTAGAATTAACCACGTGCTGAAGCATTTTGCTGAACCAAGACCTAAGGAGGAGCATAATGTCTTAAAACTCTGGCAATTTTTTAGCTGAAAGAACACTGAAGACCCTTGCTCTGAGTACCAAAAAAATTATTTCTTACACACTTTTGATCTCCAGAAGCTGCAGACTGCTTTAACATGGCCTAAGGTGCAGCTTTTGGATAGGGGCAAGTCTGGTTCTTTGTAAGCTGCAAAATGATTTCTTAAGAAAAACGTCTCCCCTTAGCAGTTACAAAATAGTACGTTACCTTTGACAACTCTACAATACTGACAGCAGCAATTTAACCCCAATATTTTGCAATTACTATGTGCACAACAAGGAGTCCTGAAATTATTTCTTGCACTCTGCTTATTAGGATCAATCCTGACAGCAGCATAAGCTGAGTGGCTTCATCACTTGCTCAAGACTGACACAATATAATTTAGAGTACTTTTTGGCACAGTATAGCTCTTAATACATAGAAACTAAAGTAATTGATGTTATGTAGTAAGATGCACTCCCATATGTTGCCGCTGAATTTCTTCATATTTTGTACTTAATGCACAGCTACGTGGAATAGGCTGTTAGTTTGAATCAGACCTTGACTATGGGCTGTGATGCTTTGGTGGGGTAGCATCAGAGAATGTGCTTGCTCCTCCCTAACAATTCACCACACAGAACATGTACATCCATGATTTTTATGACCTTACAAATTCTTCTCTCTCTCATTGGGATACCAAGGAAAGAAACTGCACAGACTGCAGTACAAATTCAGTTCTTGTAAATATTCCAGGCATTCATGTTAGGCATCAGCTGTGGTTAAATATGGGGATTTGGGTTTGGTGGGTTTTTTTGTTTTGTTTTGCTAAATGATAGCTCCCTCCATTCGAGATAATTACCGAAGCATGGCATTGAAATAAATGCTTTTACTCTGAATCTGAGAGAAAAACCCTTGCCAGTTACAGCCCATCGATTTAAGGGTATGCGTAGTATCCTGGTTTTGAGAAAGAAAATGGTAAGGGAAGACTTTTCTTCCCAGCCAACTTTCCCTATGCTTTTTGTGCTCTATAGTAAAGGCAAGTTGGCTTCCACAGCCCACCTAGTCTCTCTGCTACAACCCATTCATGGTCCCATTATCAGCAATGAATTAATCTGGGCAAATAATCCACTTCATTCACTAGATCAGCCTTGTGTTAATAACACACTCTAGCAAAAAGAGCTGGAAGAAACTCCAAGAGATCCTCCATCCCACCTCCCTGCCCTAATGCACGACCCACTCTGCCTGTGCCCTTCCTAAGACCTCCTGCAGCAATGGCTGTGCTATCTCCCAAGGCCTGGAAGATCTCTTTTTACTATGTCAGTCATAATCCTTTAGGGAGTTTTACTTATTTCAGATACTTTGACGGTGTGGTGGCTCTTCATGGAAGAAGCCCTGCCTCAGACGGTAGATGCCTTAGCAGCACTTTGCCATGCTGGGTGTCTGACATGGGTGTCTAAAGCAGTGAGGTTCCTGCTTGTTGGTCTTTGTCTACCTTCTCACAGAGACACCTCCTCAAGAGCCACTCTTCTAAATGGCACTGAAAGACACCTACAGACAAAATGTTTGGAAACCTTCAGCTTGTAACCCCCTCAGGCAGAGGGTGGGCTTCTGGTTTTTGCAGTGGTTTTGCCTCAGGTATTGAACTCCATAAGCTGTTTCATTTTTAGAGGAGCTGAAGATGCCTGGCACATCCAGCCCTTGTGCACGAGGTCTGTCAAATGCCACAGATGATGAGGTTTCTCACTCTAAAGAAAACGCTGAAATTAACACTACATTAATTAGCAGAAGAGAGGGAAGTTATTTTTGGAAGTGAGCGCCTGCCCACTCAGAAGCATCCAGGGAGACCCATTACACCCTTCTGCTAATGAAGTCATGTTAGCCTCCCAGACTAACCAATCCAGAGATGGGGAAAGATGGTGTAAAGTAGGGCTTCACACTGTGCAAATCCAGATTTTGAGAATCCGTTTTCTGGCACCCTGACACAAAATTCTGCTGGTGTGGAAAAGGAAACGGGGGATGTCAGAAGAAGCCGAAGCTAAAAAGTAACAGGGACTGCCCTGCTTTTTATAATTGTGCTGTCATGGGGTAGAAAACCCAAGGCTTCAGCACGTGCTTGGCTGAGAGATCTAAGTCTGCTTTTAGAAATCCCTACCCGTCTCTTTTTGGACAGATAAAGTCTCTTTGAAGCAGGGGGAAAAAAAAGTGTTTACAGAACCTGGCTTGTCTAATTTACCAGTGTAAGAAGAGGCAGGGCTCTGCCTGATGTCACTTTTCACATCCCGATAAGAGGATCGTGCCAGGGCAGCTTTCTGGCTGTCTGTGGCCAGTGGCACGGTGGTCTCATGAGGAGCTTCCCTTGGGGAAAGCGATATGTAACATAGAAAGGTAAATGACAGGATAAACGATTCTAGTGGAGGGAGAATGAAGCTATATGCTGGGGAAAAAAGACCAAAACCAAACAGAAATGCTAACTGCTTGAGTTTTTGGTCAGACCTGTTTATGAAGCTGGTTCAGGTGGTGTTTTAGTCATGTAATGGCCTCTCTGTAAGCTCATCAGAGGTGTAACAGCAGTGTTACACTCACCTACCGGTAACACAAAGCCAAATTGCTGCTGTTCATGAGTCTCAGTGTGACGGTCGTCTTACTGGCCACGTTCTGGGTATTGCTGATTTTGTGAGCAGCTCTGGGGACTTTGAGAAGGAATGAATTAATGCTCATCATTGAGAACTGGGGAGGAATTTTCCAATGGAAGTGTTTGTTGTCGGAAAATGTGGGTTCATTGACAGCTGCACATGTGGCAAGGGTGGACCGACTTCAGTGACACTTTTTTTTTTACAAGAACAGTTTTCAGGTCCAGCACAAAATTTTTAGTCAAAAACAGAGCAGAAAACAGCAGCAAAGGAGTGCACATTTCTGCAGTGATTAGCATGTGAACTCAGAGATTGAAAAGAAGGGGTTGCATCTGATTTGATTTTTCATGTCCCTGCATCTCTAGCAGGTCCCCTCACTCTGGAGGTGCTGATCTGGGGGGAAGAACATGATCCCTTTTGTGGGGAGTGCTGTCTGCCTTTGTTTTGCTTTGCTTGTTTGTTAAGAACACAGCAACATTTCATGCAGCAAGAGAAAAAGGAAAACAAAGTTCTTGAAATTTCAAGTGATGCCAGGACATATTTTCTACCCAGCTACTTGCCATAAATAAAACTGACATTTTATATCTTGGCCATTACAGTTAAATGACTGCCATGGGGTTTTTTTTTCTTCTCCTTAGTAAAATAGAAGCCATGTTAGCACACACTCACCACCAGAAAATTTGGCCTTGTTTCAGCTGGTGCAAAACAGAGATACTGAAATATCAATTTAGAAAGATGCAAAAGGAACTTCTTTTTTTTTTTTTTTTTGTCCTGCCAAGCCTAATTTTCTATTTGGGTGAGTTGTCTACAATCCAGATGGCATCTATAAGGGGGATGAAGACAAGCACCATTTTTTCCCTACTCTTTTTCTTCCACGAACCACATTGCAAGTAAAATTGAACAGGGGGCCACTTAGAGCCCACCTGTTTCAGGAGATCCCAGTTTTAATTCTGCAAAGTTGACTAGCACAGCTTTTTTCCCATACAGTTCTTTTAATTTTTCTAAGTCGTCAACTGGACATTGAGTGACTCACTAGCTTTTAGAACATTTTATTTTGGCTGAAACATTTCTTGCTGTGCCCTTTGGCAATGGATTTTATGCTGCAACTTGGTCAAAAAGTTTGCATGAGGAGCTGCAAGATTAAGGAAAAAGAAAAACCCAGCTTATGTTATTTCTCCATCTGTAACTGCATATCTCTGCACATCTAGACCGTACCTAGGGGTGGAACCTTTCCCTTTCCTGGCACGGATCTGAGTTTGATTCTATGCTTCCACTGCATTACACATTTAATGCACTTCTCGGCATTCTCAGACAGTGATCTTTATGAGTAAATAACATCAACAATGAATAGCTCAGAATGTCAAGCTCTTGAACTCAGGATTGGGTTGCACAGTGAACACTGGAGTTCACTGTCTCGGGATGAAAATAACAGGCTTGTATCTGATGGAACCAAGTTAAATTCCTGCCTTGGACGTTTTAAGTCTTTGTGATGCCTCTGGAGCTGAGATTGGGCTTTGCACATATATACAAACACACTCAATGGTATATTGCTTTTAGTAAGACCCTTTCATTTCCTCTGAGTCCTGGACTCAGTTCATGCAATGACTCATAAGCAAACAGCCTTGCAGAACATATCCTTTGATTTGTAATGCTCCCCGCTGTGCCTCCACAAAGTCCTCAAACTTTGCAGAGTTTGCACAGAACGCTTTCATAACCATAATCTCCCACAAGCTGAAATCAATGGGAGCTGTATCTGCTACACTAGGGATGCGTTTGTCTTGCCTTGTCGGGCTTTTAAAATTGGAAGCCTTAAAGCATTCATCATTGAAGGCAAGAGCACACTCGGTCACTCTGGAGCCCAAGTCCCGTTAGTTTTGGTGGAGATTAGATAGTAATGGCAGGTTCTGAAACCATGTTTTTCAGGTATCTAGCAGCAGGCTCAGGTGCTGAAGCCTCCCTTTTAAATCCCAGCTCTCCAACTGTGTTCGTGCTGCCTCCAGTAGAAGTACTTTAGCTCAGAGCAAGCCAAATGCCTTCAGATGGTGGCACCCACACTTAAGGTGGGACCCTGAGTCAGCCCAGTTTCACCACTGGAGAAATGCTTTTACCTGACCAAGAATTCTGAATTCAGCTCAGGAACCAGACCTGTCCCAGCTTTTCAGCTCAAAGTTCTGGCAAGCGAACGGAGCCTGACAAACCTCATTTTAGCCTCTCTAGACATAGGCACGGTGGAGGGGAATGGCTTAGCTAACATGTCAGGTAATAAGTCGCCTTAGGGGCTCTCTGTAATGTTAATCCATCTTTTCTCCCGACTCCCATTTCAGTGGTGTTTCCATCTAACTCCCCCAGCCGCCCTTGGCAAACCTGGTGCTTGCAAACAGCGCTGGCAGCAGTGTATTTTCTCCCATCCTACCCAATGGCATCTGAGCACTTCACAAATGCTGAGGGATCCAGTCTTTACAATACCTCTGCTGAGAGCAGGCTTGTATTAACCTGCTCCTATTGACAGATGGAGAGCTGAATGATGCGATTATTTAGCTGAGGCTGTCACAAAAATTACTAGCTAAGCAGGAATTGATATAAATTATTTTATATTTTCTTGGAGGCCTCCCTCCTTCTCCTTCCTGCCTCAGAGTTGGGGGACAACTAAGATTGACTGAACAGTGAGAGCTAGATGGGAAATTTTGTCCCAGATATCTTTCGCTCTCTCTTCTTGCAGGACACTTTTATCATGTTGGTGACTTCAAAGGACTGCACCAGATAAGCAGAGGAGAAACACAGATTAGATGAGACACCAGCCATCATTAGATGAGGTCAATTAAAAGCCAAATTAAACAAATGGAGCTTTCAACTGCAATCCAGACAGGAAGAAGCAGTCAAGTTGCAAGGGTTGAAGATTAAAAGAATTCCAAAGGGATGATGCAGAACAGGAGCATGGGAGTGGGAAGGGCAGAGGGAGCTGGAGGGAGAAGTACCTTCCATCTATCGTCTTCAGACAGGACCAAAACTCATTGGGATCCATCCTACATGGAGGAGCTGGAAGGGAAAAACCCTGGTGAAGCTAAGAACCACTTTGGTGCCTACAAAAGGAAGGAGAAGCAGAGTCCTGAAGTAAGGGTCAGAGTGATCAAGGGAAAGGACAAGCTGTGCTGCAGCAAGGAGAGCAGTGGTCTAGCAGTTAGAAGAGGCAGGTTTTGTGCCAAGTGGATTCTGGGTCACGTAACCAGAGCCGAGCTGCTGAGTCACTCTGCAGAGCCCTCTAAAAGCCACTCTGTCCACCTCCTGCTGCCGCGGTCAAACCCAACTTGAAATAGGGGTCGGGACAGCTGGGAACCATGCTGGGAAAACAACGTCCTAGCTGCATATGCCAGGGATGACCATGTAAAGGGCTTGGTGCTGAGCCCACAACAACGCCTTCTGAGTCAACAGCTGAGTACCCCTGAAATGCTGGGATAAAAAGGCTAGTTTTAGTTCACAGTGTTTTTCAAATAGTCTTGGTATATGTCTTTGCCCAGCCAATCCAGTTACTTGCATGAGAGATCAGACTCAAACTATGTAGAAACCTTTATGTAGTAGGAACTCTGAAGAGGTAATACACAGCGCATGGAGCAATAAATACTCTTCTTTTGGGGGGTTGTTGGCAACTCTGTGTCTATATGTAGGATGTATGTCCTAACAGGAGCAAACTCATGTAGGATGAAGGACAAACAGCTCTTTCACCTGTACGCTGAGCACCCATCCTTTCTTTTGTCTAAATTTATCTTGTGTCTTCTAGGTCTTGTTCTGGTTTGGTACTAATGTATCAGAGAATTATTTGCTCTCTGGAATTTAATTGTCATAGAGGTATTTGAAAGTCATGTTTGCTGTTTTATGGATCACCTAATCAGACAGTATCCATCTGCTCTCTCAATTAGAGCAGACTTCTCAGATTTTTAGTCAAACAATGGCTGTTTTCTGAATTTCTGTTCTTCAAGGTGCTTTTTGAAGGGTGGACAGCTGAAGCAAATGCTGTCCTTGCAGCAGTGATAGAAGAGAGTAATTTATAAGCATGCCATACCTTTCCTCTAGGCTGAGGTATTTTTCACTAACATCTCCTTGGTCCCCTGAGTACAAAATTTAAAAAAAAACCCCACCCCACAAAAAACACTGCTTTTATTTAAAAGACTGTTCCGAACCCCATTCTAGAGTCATTGCTTCCCTGGCTTTGGTCTTCAGCTCCCAAGTTTACCATATACCTATATTTTTTCTCACCTAAATGGAAATAATATTAATGACCTCAGAATTAGAATCAAGGTTCCTCTGGATGGCGTTCCTTCCCTCCAGTGTGTCAACTGTACCACACAGCTTGGTGCTGTTGGCAAACTTGCTGAGGGTGCACTTGATCCCACTTCCATGTTGCCAACAAAGATGTTAAACAGCGCCAGTCCCAATACCAACCCCTGAGGAACACCATTCATCACTGGTTTTCACTTGGACATCAAGCCATTGGCTGCAGCTCCTTCAGTGTGACCATCCAGCCAATTCCTTATTCACTGAGTGGTCCACCCATCAAATCCATGTCTCTCCAGTTTAGATGCAAGGATGTCATATGGGACAGTGTTAAATGCTTTACACAAGTACAGGTAGGGGATGTCATCTGCTCTTCCCTTATCCACCAAAACTGTCACCCCATTGTAGAATGCCACCAAATTTGTCAGGCATGATTTGCCCTTAGTGAAGCAATGTTTTCTGTCACCTTCATTTCCGTGTGCCTGACCATAGTTTCCAGGAGGATCTTCATGATCTTGCCAGGCACAGAGGTGAGACTGACCAGCCTGTAGTTCCCAAAATCTTCCTTTTTTAACTTTTAAAAAATGGGGTTATGTTTCCCTTTATCCAGTCAGCAGGAACATCTGCAGACTGCCATATTACTGTCTTTCAGCCTATGCTTCCACTTAGACCACCTGACTCCACCAATAAACCTCAACCAGTGAGGTATAATATCAAAGAGATTATGTCCCCTAATAAGCAATTGCAGATTAGGGGAGCTAGAGGCCAACTAGTACTCTCTTGCCAAGGCAAAAGCTACAGTGTGATCGCAGTGATTATTATGCTTGGTCAGAAGGTCCAGAGTTTGGAACCAGCTATGAATATGTGATCACTTGCCAAGATCAAGGAAGGGGAGTGGAGTTGGTGAAGGGTCTACGGGATGTGAGAACATGGCAAACAGTTATATAGCCTATGAAGGAGGGAGAAGGTGATTGCATGGGAGGGAAAGACAGGGGAGATACTGAGCACAAATCCATAGGGAAATAGTTTTCACAGCTTTCTGTGCCCAGGAGATGATTCACTTGCCTGGATCAGAACATAGTTTAGTTGAACAAACCTTTTCTTACAAAGTAATCTAGTTCCAATAGGATGCTCAGCGTTCCTTTCTCTGCCTATTTACTGTCATTGCAAAGACCAGAACTTGTAGGCTTCTCCAACCTTTTCCCTTCAGTATCTCAGTTTATCTTCCTTTCCTTCTTAAGAATCACAGGGCAAGCCTGATGTCAAACTCTTCCCTTCAGGCTGATTTCCATCACTCCCCGAATTATGTTCAAACACACATATAGCCCAGTAATTAACACAAACTATCATGAGCTGACACGCACCCCTGTCTGTGTATCAGTATCCTCCATGCCTCCAGAAGATGGATGGATTTAAATAGTATCTTTGAAGACAGCTGAAGCAAGTTAATTAGGGATTGACTAACGCAGTTAAGCTATTTTTAGCAGTCGATTTATATCTGGTTACCTTGTTACGGGAAGCTTATGCAATGCTAGTAAATTCTTAACTGAGGAGATAGATTGGACACCAAAATTATTTCACTGTTAACTCTTTGAAACTCTTTGGAATAGCTATAGGACTTCAAAAAAGTAATACATTTGGCAGAGAGAGATTTCTTTTCCTTCTAGTGTTGGGGTTGCAAGAGGTTTATTTTTCTCCCTCGGGGTCTCCTGTGAAGCTACTCAGGTTATCAATAAAAAAAATGGAGAATCGTGATGAAACACCTGCCTCCAGGATCAATGTTTTGAAATAAACACCCAGATCTCACAATCCTCACCAGTGTTTTATGTGACCAAGCAGTACCAGCATTTGGGGGGGTGTGTACTTTTTTAAAAGACTGGTGTTTTAGCATACAGGCAGAAAGTAAACTTTTCTGGGCAGCAGAGGAGCATTGGTATGGCCATACTGACCTGAACAGCCCTGGGCTGACAGTCCCAGAAAGTGAGTAGCTTCTAACAGACAGAAAACACTGGACAAAGCAAGCTCCCATTAATCTTCTGCCTCTCCAGGGAGGGAAGGAGGATGGGAGAGGAAGCCTGATTCTAACTATGTTTTTACCTTTGCCGCTCTGCTAAGATCATCCCTGGATCCAAGTAAGGACAGAGTTTGGCCCACTGACGACTGAGCAGGAGTAGGGGCTGATGCAATTGAACCCATATGCAGAGGCAGCTGGCCAGTAAGACAAACTGTCTTGGGAGCCAGGGCACGATGCTATGAAATGCTTGATCCAGCACAGCAAGATGTTTTCCTTCTTTGCAAGCCTTAATACGAGAACAAGGCACACTGAGTATATATAGCTCTGGGGATCTGGATGGAGAGCTTTTGTGTCCTCAAAAAAAAAAAAATATATATATATAAATAAATTATTTGCTGGACAAAGGCAGACAACATTGCCCAGCTTGGAAGGAATCTCTTTTTTTGGAAGGCTCAAGGGAGGGCAAATGGCATGAAGTCGCTGCTAAAAATTGATTCAGAGGGCAAAGCATGTGCAGGTTTCCAAGCAATGTGTAAATGCCATGACATCCAGGAAAGGTTTTCTCAGTGGGATGAAGAATTCCCACTGGTGACCTGTCTTGGGAATGCAGAGCCAGGTAAATGGTAGAATCTTCCTGGGGAGGGACTCTTAAAACATGGTATCACATATCCCTAGAAGATGCTGTTCAGGCTTCTCTACAGAGATAGGGCAGATTATTTCATAGGATCACACATAAGGGCAGAACTACCTAATGCCATGTCCTGGTTCAAAAAGTCAGCAGTGCTATCAGAGCCCCAGAAAGGAGCAAAATGCTAGAATCACCCTTATGGCATAAAACAACTCCAGAACCCACATTAGGTCTTTGATCTTCAATAATCAAAGTTGACTTGCAGTAGGTAGCACCAGGTCTAACTTTCAAAATCACAATAATTCATTCCAGTAAATTTGAAAAAACTTGTATTGAACAGAAACACTTTTTCCCCCTCTTTAACCTTGCAAATTTGTTTGTTTGTTTGTTTTTTGTAAATACATCCCATGGCAGAGAGTTCTGCAACTCATCTATACGCTGTGATAAAAAATAAACCCACACACAAATTCATTGTGTCCGAGTTCTGAGTTAGTGTTGCTACTTAATGTCACCGAAAGGAGGAATCCACTGCTGCTCCCAGACTCCTGGTTTCTTTGATCTGTGCAGGTGTGGAGGCAGGATGTCCCGTACCCCTCCACAGCAGCAATTACCCTGCCAGAATGGACTTACCTCCCAGCAGTGATCTGCTCTGTTTTCCAGGGAAAGCATCCCTGCCTGCAGCACCTCGCTAATTGTGGAAGCAACTTGACTCACGCTGCCCATCAACACCACTAGCTCAGGAGCACAAGACTTGAAGGCCCTTGTAGCTATTATCTTATCTGCTGGAGCTGATGGATGCTGTTCTTACAAGTGAAGTACCTAATCCTCTTTTATCTCTCCTAAGCACTGGGCCTCCATGTTGGCCTCAGGCAAGCACCATTCCTGTATTAATTATTGGTTGCATTTTCTTAAAGCCCCTCTTCTTTTCTTTCTTTTCTTTTCTGGTTTATTTTTTTCAGATTCAGTCACTCCTTAGTGAAATCCTGTCACTCATCCTTCCCTCATAACGGGCTCACATCTGTTTCTGTGGTCTCTCAGTATCACAGCAAGCTCTAATTTTGCAACAGTAGGCAGATTTGCAGGTCTGAGGGCATTTAGGGGAGCAGTGGGTTGGCAGTTTAGAGATGCAGAACTTGTGATTAACAAACTGAACAAACCCCCATGATGGCATCAGACTACAAGACAAACTCTGAGGGAGCAAACCTCAGAGGCACACACCTCCAGTCTTGCTTCTCACACTTACACTGGTTCCACTCCGTTGTGCTGCTGTATCTACATGTGTGTCCTGGGGCTTTACTTAGCATGAGCAAGAAGGAAAATCAGGTATGTTTGTAGCCCAGAAAACACCTCCCCAATTCCCCTTCCCCATTCTGCTCCCAGCAGCTTCAAAAATGAGAGGTGGTGAGTGCTGGCAGAGGGCTCACAAGGCTGTTAAAGCTACACACTGCTTTGTGTGTAGCATAGCACAGGTGCAAGTAAGAAAACCTCAGGCGTGTGTATTTCTTATTTTCCAAATGTAAATCGTATCCTTGCAATAACCCCTGACCCAAGGCCCGTGGCAGCTCCAGAGAATGAATGTCTTTTGCTGAGCTCACTTCTCTGTCTGCACCGTCAGCATACAGGGTCCCTCAGCCTTACACCTCCTTCCACATGCTTTCTGTCACTTTCCAGCCACCCTGGGCGTAACCACAGTGAGGTCACATCACAGTGCTCACTACAGTAGGGCCATTTGTTCCAGATTTGGGGTGGATTCTTGCCCAGTTTCCCCCCACCTGCAGAGCAAGCACCCAGAGCCACCTTGACTGTTCCCAGCTGGAGCTAGATTTCCAGGAGTAACCTTCAAATGAAGGCTTTGATCAAAGCACCGGGGTCACCCACCCCCTTTCCTCTTCTTCCAAGGTGAAGCTTTAGGCTCTTGAAAATGACCTCAAATTCTGGAGAAACAACCCCATATCTCCTCACCTCCTGTGTGCCTGACATGGATCAGATTAGAGGAAGCTCTCCCAGGCAAAGGTGACAGGCCTGATTTCCCCCCATCACTTGCCCCTGCAAAGAGGCTCACGGGCTTTTGGACTACCTGTTACTTCTACTGTTGTAACAGCCTCAACTTCACCTCTCTCCTCTGACCACTGTCCTGCTGAGTAATGGCTCTGCACGTCCCAGCCCCAGACACATCTGCAGAGAGGTTACATGAGGCAAAGAGAAGCATGGTTTGCACTGCTTACTCTGCCCAGGGGGATGCTCCGGCAGCTCCCTGCTGTAGGGTGAGGAACTGGCTGCTGAAAGGAACCATGCCCATGTTGCAACCTGCTCTCCCTCTGACTCAGTCCAATGGAAACCAGTTAGGGCAATGTCAGGCAGTTTCCCACCTTAAGGACTCTCCCAGCTGCCTTCTGTAGCCTCCCACCAGCTGCAGCTGCAGGGATGTATATATATACACACGTGCACAGACACACTCGTATATATAAACTAAAATCATCACTGATTTTAAAGGGAAAAGTCTGCACACATTAATTCTACCCTAATTGCCCTAATTCTGATAAGTCAAAGGACCACCTTTCCTGCCCACAAATCATCCACTGGAAAAGCAATAATTAAGCAAGAAAGTAATGTGCAGTACTGCATATGGGCTTTGCACCTCTGCTTTCCCCCATTCCTTCCCTGTGAAGTTGGTTGTTTGAGGTTTACAGATAAGAATATACAAGACCTGCCAAGATCCTCCATCCCGCCTCTTGAGTCATCCTGAGCAAGCAAAGGATAAGCTCTACCTGTGTCTAGGATAAGCTCTGTCTGTGTCCTGTGTGTCAGGCTTATTGAGGAGTTTTTTTCATCCCAGCAGAGCTGGCTGTGTCTGGGTTGGGAACCCTTTGCACCCAGAAGGTGCCCTGCCAGGAGTGGGAGATGACCCTGCATCTAAGGCACGTTGTACACCACAGGCTAACAAGGGCCTAGGCTTTTAAAATCTTTATATTCAGGTCTGAATATGACTTGAAGTTATGATAAGTGCTGTCTTTATTGGTTTAGGTGTCCTACTAATGTAAGCATATCTCATGTGTTCTTCCAAATACTTTGATCTTGTCTCTGTGCTTGATTTTGGTGTGTGGATGCATAATAAGAGTTTGTCTATCCTTCATCTCCAGAAAATTTCTTAGTACCATGATGAAGAGGAACAACAAGTGGAAGTGTCCAAATCTTTATGGTGTTTTACAGAACAACTTCAGGAATATATTCTTAGTCATCCCCCAAAACAAGCTGTAAGGAAGCACAACCCTTATTAGACATCAGAAAATCTACATTAAACAGGACTTCAGGCAAGTCCCAAACACAGATCAGACAAACACAGGTGTGCATTTCTTTAAAAAAACCTGAATTCCAGTAGTGTTCCTTACCAAGGCTTCATGTCCTTGCATTTATCAATTCTTCTGCTCAAAACCTCTTTTATTTCATCCCCTCCAAAGCTTTCTTTTCAGCTCCACTGGGACTGAACTGGTTCTTGAGTACTCAGACCTCAGTATCAGAGCATGTGTGCATGTGCCTCATGTTTTGGAGGGCAGTGCTGACAAATTTTCTCAGAATACCCTGGCATTGTGCTGAAAACAATGCCCCCTCCTACCCCCCCCCCCCCCAAAAATAAATTCCTCCTTCTCTTCATTTCTGCAGCAGAGGTGTTGGGTCCCATGCTGTCTATCCTTAATCTGTAGCACCATCTTTTGAGGGGAGGCTGTACTCCCAAGCAAATGCACTGAGCTCTCCCTAGAGAATTCCCATGGGGTCTTGCTGGCCACAGTCAAAGCTGTCTGAAAAAAAAGCATGACAGAAGCTGTTTTCCATTGGAAAAGGACATTTCGAGGCAAAATGTTTCTTGGGAATGTGTGACACAGAGTAAATTTGTGACTGAAAAACGTCAGGCTGCTACAACAGACTTACTTTGTTCCAAGTTTCTCAAGTCGTTGAGTTCCAACTTGGTTTTGTCCAGCACACATTTATATTTGGGCAGAGGGTGCCATGTGTACTGATGCTTTCTATGCAATATTTACATTGCTATATTTAATGGTTTAGTATAATAGTTTGGCATTGCTAAATTGTGTCACCTCGGTGTTTTCACATGGAAATATTTAATCTTAGGGGGGAAACAGAGAAATGTTGACCTTTTTGGACTGATTCAGGGTAGAACACAAGTGTTTAAATGCCAGTTTTCTGCAGGACAGAACTCCTCCTTCCCAAGGAGCTTTTCATCTCAAACTCAGCAGATATTCCTCATCTGTCCTCCATCCCCATTGTTAATGGCATCACCATCCATACAAAGACAGCTTCACTGTCCTGAATCTGTGGCATTTAATAGCAAATAACTCCTTTATGTCACACCTAAGCCCTGAAGGACTTTACAGAGAAGTGAGTGAATGTCTGTGTGCAGCATGTGCCTCCCTTCACTTCATCCTGGATTTCAACCAAGGCTGGGGAAAGGGAAGACACAGAAATATTTATGATGCTGTGTTAGTAACCTGGATGAGGGTGCTGTGCAATTACTGACGCTTCTATCCCTACAGTACTCTGGAGTGAAATACTCACACCCAACAGATAAAGGCGAAACTGAAGCATGGGGAAGGGAGGTGATTCTTCTACAGTTACACTCCAATAACTTCACCTTTTTCTTTTCAAAACTTCATGAAAGGCTGTGGAATAAAAGAGATCTGTTTCAGGGCAGTCATTTCTCATTCACATTTATGTAGGCACTGGGTATTGGGTCAAGGGTGCTGCTCTGAACCACCTGCAAAGTGCTATGCAGGCACGTGGAATGGGTGGTCACCTACTGAGCTGTAAGAAACAGGCAAGCTCGCTGAAGCCATAAGCCAGAATTTGACACGGTGGAAGCTCATGGATCCTGTGGTGCAGATAGTAATGGAAGCATCTTCTAAATGCTAGTCACATCTAGAGAGGAATATAAGCAAGGAAAAGGTTTCCACTTTCCCTTTATTTTTATTTCAACCCCTTTTATCTGTGTTGTTTTATAGCTTTACATTGGAAGGAAGCCTATTTCCTGGTACGTACAGCAGCTTGACTGAGCATAGCTTGGCAACAGTGCCTGTTGCTTTAGGGAAGAACAGAGCATATTCTCATTGTGCATGTTTTCCCTTGGAAACATTTCATCCTGTCTATATAATTCTATATATGGCTCCCAGCCATGCCACTACAAGCTGCAAAAACATCAGCTCTTAAATACTAACGATGTCAGGCCTATTTCATGACTGGATTCGGGGCCATCAAGAAATTACCTATGATTCTGTAGATCGTCCTCCTCAGGCAGATTTGAGGGGGTTTGGCCCAGCATAGAGAATGGAGCCATTTTGCCTTTTGGAGGAGACCCTCAAAATCCTCATTTCTCACATGCTCATGGCATAACTCCTCTGCTGCTTTTCACAATAGTAAGAAGAATCATTTTGTTGTCCTATCTAAATTCCAGTATTGGTCATTCTTGTGTTTCTCTCTGCTCTGAAGTTTTTCTTGCATCCATCCCAAACCCATCATGCAGAATGCCTGGGTCCCTCTCCCACAGTGCAAGCTACATGTTTCTCTCGGGTTGAACTGGGTATCCCTGCACCGAAAGACCTAATTCAGTTCTGTTCTAGCAAGCTAAATGAAAATAAAAGGGAAGGAATACCCCTCAGAATCTGGTCAAGAGAGGAGATTCTTTGGAGTTCTGTCTCAGTAAAACAGAAAAAATAAAATAGCTGTATCAGTGTTAAAACAGGAAAATGAAATTTTGCAGACTTTCAAGTGTTGAAGCCATAGCAATGCTCTCACCCATGCAAGCGTGGATTTCACCTCTTGTTCAAAACAGCATCACTACTCTGAGAAGTGCAGTTTCTTTGAATGCTTTTTGGCCCACACCATCTGAAGTGACTCACAGAACTGAGACCTTATTTGGGCTCTTTACTGCATCACACTGAATGCCCTCAGTTCCCAATAGGAACTCCACGCTTCTCCAGAGGTGATATCCATAGGAGCTGACAGCGTGGGGAACGATGGCTGTGAACACAAGGGAGGTGTTTCCTCCAGAAATCAGCAGCTTCAGCTCCACCCTTGATGCTGCAACCCTTGCTTGACTCATGCCACACTCAGGCACAGCCTCAAGCATCTCTGTTGAGTGGAAGAGTGCTTTGGATTTGAGTTTTTATGGTTTTCAGCTCCTCAATTTTGATTTGTCTCCTCAAACAGCGTGTGCAGCAGAAGCCAGAGGAAGGGACTCCCTTGAACGTTTCCTTGATGCGCTCGCTACTGTCTCTTTGACAGCTCTGCAGATACCATGCTGTTGTCTGGGACATGGTGTTTGGCTGGAGAGCACCCTGACAAGAAGGGATGTTGAAAAAAAGCAGTAGCAGCAACAGTAGCAACAGATGGGGCTAGTAACCTTTCCCTGGGTGAGTATCAGATCTGTTACTCCTCTCAGCTGTTTGGCGGGTCATTGCTGGGTTACGTATCCAGTGATGTTTGCGCTGCGCTCTGGCCCGGCAACGTATATGCCAGATTCCTCTGGTTCTCTTCATTGCTTTGCTTTGGAGCAACAGGAGTGTGCTCAAATGCTCAGCAGAGGTTTTGCAGACTCTGAGCCGGAGCAGCCAAAAACTGCAACGTCCTAAAATTTGAAACAACTTGTTCACTTCACAGACATGTATGCATATATACTGTGTAATTTCTCATCAGTCAACTTTGGCTCCTGATGTCTGTAGCCATCAGAAGTCTCTACTTGAAACCCTATTTTCTCCTAGGCATCATTGGTTGTTATCTCAGGGGTGATTCATTATCTGCCTGGACTGGTTACCAGAGGGCTTTTTTTGGTGTGAAATCTTTCTATAGTGGAGTAATGGACTACAAATCCAGAACGGACCATTTTGGATCACCTAAAATAACCTCCGAGCTGTTCATGTATTGAGCTGCAAGAGTTGGCTGGTGACTGTAAGGGTTTTCCATACAGAAATGTATGCTTGCCATTTCAGTGCAAGTGTGCACTTGTCTGTCTTCCCTCAGTAACACTTTCCATGTTTTCAGCGTAAGACAAATCCTAAGAGTCCTTCTGTGGCCCAGCCATTATGGAGTGGACGTCCTTTTCCCAGATGGTCACCAATGACAGTGGACAATAAACATTAAAAAGGTCAGGGATTTTGAATGGGTTTTGTTCTCATGAAGGACAGCTTAAGATGATATTTACATTGCACAAGGAAGTGAAGGACAGGGGCGCCTCTGCTGGGGCCCCAGATGTGACATTCACAGTGCATAAGGCACCACAAAACTGCTGCCTTTTCATCAACTGCCTTATTAATGCAGAGTCACTCCCACAATTTTAAGTCCAGTTTTTCAGTACAGATCCATCAAATATTCTGAATCTACTTCTATCCAGGTTCCTGTATCATCGCTATTTATCACCAGTGCCACAGATCACTGCAGAAATTCCCCAAAGAACCTTGCTTGTCCTTGCTGCCTTCTCTGGAATAAAGAAATACCTTCCTTACACTTACATGAAAGTTTGGTACCCGTGTGATTAATCTTCCTGTGTAAGACAGAAGTCCTTGGAGAATGAGACCATGTAATAAGTGTTCTAAATGGCAACTCACCCTCAGGCTGAGAATTGTATATTGGGACAGGAGAGGAGATCTGTCCATAAGAATATCACACTGGCCATATTGGGTCAGAGTAAAGGTCTGTTTGGATATGTTGTTTCTGACAATACTCAAAAGCAGATGCCTAGGGAAGGATATTAGAGCAGGAGAAGCATCATCCTTTTCCCACTACCCTTCTAGCCTCCTGCCATTGGAGATAAAATTGGATCCCATGAGAATAAAGGATGCCATGGCCCGAAAGTGAACCGAATGCTGATTCATACAGGTAAATCTAATTCTAAGAGAACACCTGACTGATCCTAAGTCACCTGTTGGTTTTGCTGCAGATAGAGCAGCAAAATCAGCAGGAGTTTCCTTCACCAAAAAAGATGATGGAAAGTGGTAGCACACACTGTGTCGGGACAGGGAAATTTTTCATCCAATATATGGAGATAAAGTCGAGCATGATATGACAGTGGAAGGAACAGAAATCACAATCTGCTTTCCCAATCGTGCTGTCACCTCACCCATACATGGGACAAGTTCTTTTCTGTGTTTCCAGTGGAAGATTCTTTTTTGCTGGGGGTAATGTCCCCCAGCTGTCCAATTTTGTGGTCTCATTGGTGACTTAGCCCTAAAGAGAAAATGGTCAGTGTTAGAAAGAGGAGGGACACCTCTGGAATGTGGCCACTGCCAGGCTGTGCGGATCTAATTGTTTCCTGAGCAATTGCAATTTCTACTCTTCACACTAGGGAAATGAAATTACCTTATGCTGAAGAGCTTACTGACAAGCAGGACAAAATGGGCAAAATATAGAAGACCTCCTCAGAGACATGAAGCCATGTTGCAGCTCTTGCTGTCCTTGGTGTATGTCCCACTCCAGGGACAAGGTGTTTTTCCTCTTCCCAAGACGACCTGCCTGAACACCTGAGCTCTCACACCAAGCCTTCTTCCACAGACAGCACGGTCTTTCCATGGCTTGCTGCTCCCTACCAAACCTAGCACTGAGCCCTCAGAGTGTAAACGCCTGTTCAGAGACTGACTGTGCCCGGAACTAACAGCATAGTCCATCCCCACACATCTGGATGCCATACAGCATGGCTCAAAAGGCTTCTTTTGACCGTGATTCATCCCTCTTCATTTTTTTCACTCTGTGAGTGGCTCAAATCTGACACCCATGAAAGGCCTTTATTTCTTTATAATTACTGTCAGACCACTAATTAATTGCTGTGTTTGTTCTTTAATACCTGACCAATTACCATAAGTAAATAACATAGGGAGAACACGATGGCGTGCAGGGATAATAAAGCTGCTGCAGAGTTTTTAATTGCCAGCTTAAGTCTTTAAGGCAAAACCCTGTGAAGTCTTTAAGGCATAAAGACAAGAACAAGAAGGAAAAACGCTGAGTAGCTAAATGATGAGCTACCTCTGTGAGATACATTTACAACTTGCTGGCTGCTTTATAAGAGGGATAGAAGTAATAACAGAAGAAAGTAGAAGTATTTTCAGCAGATTAGAAATAGGAGGACTAAGTCCACCAAAGTGGAAGAGGGGTCTCTAAGAAATACCCATAGCTGGGTCCAGATCCTCAGTACTGGGATCATTGTACTTCTAGGCAGATTGCTATGTCTGCTCTTCGTTTATTTTACTGGCTCACTATATAAAATTACAGGGTGGAAAGAGAAGGAATGTCTAGGGAAACCTTAGATGTCACCGTAACAGCCCTGCTACAGTTCTAAAGCTGTATATATGCATTAGCACAGTATTGCTTTCAAACTAAACCGTATCCTGACTCCTAGCTTGGCTTCTTACCCCAAACTCTGGTTCAGCAGCGCAGATACATGGTTTCTGGAATAGTACCACCATGTACCCAAACTCCTTGGGCTAAGAGTAAAACTGTTCAGATGTCCCTGTGTAGAAATGCCTTAAGTGATGGGAAAAGGTAATAAAAACCCAGAAGCTACTTGGAGACGTTAGAAAAGAGAGGGTGGGATTTTTGATGTGTTCAATGAGGGCCAGGAAAATGGAGGGGTATAAGTTTGGGTTAATCATGAAATAAAAGGCAGGCCAAACATGAGGATGACATTTCTGACAGCAAGAGCTATGAAGACACAGAGCCAGCTCAAGGGAAGCACCATCACTGACTCACTTCAAACTAGCCTGAACAAATTAATAGAGATAGCAGAGAAGCAGGCAAGCCTGGCAACAAGATTGGAGCTGATTATGCTGCTTGATCCAAGAAACTGTTGGCCCTTCTCATCTTGAGTTTTCTTTGATTCTGCAGAAGCTTTTAATAATTTTATGGATTTTTGCATAAAACAGCTACAGTGTTGCATAAGATCTCTATTAGCAGCTCCAGCTCTGAAGACGTGTCAGCAGTTCTAGTGTTGCAGCCCTCAAAGAGGCTGGAGCTGAAAGCATTGCATATGCCATGGAGATACCCCTCATCACCAGCCTCCTTTGAGGACGGGCCCAAAAATTAATTTGCTCTACTTTTAATATGACTTGCCTTTCTCTATAGACTATTGAAAAGCGGGCATAGGTGTTAGGGACTCTGGTTCTTTCATGGTTCTCTTCAGCTCAGATTTTGCAGCTGCTACAATGTCTAGGTAATGAGATATGGTTCTTTTGGCCACAATTTTAAAGGCCTTGAGAATTAAGGATCTCAAAGTCCTTAACACTCTGCAGCTTATTTTGTGAGATAAATCCATCATTTAGCATGGAAATTCCCAGGTGCAAATCTGGTGCTTTCCCTAAACTGGGGATCTCTGGAACTTACAGAGTGTCTTTGGGATGTGTCGCTGCATGTTTGGCATGGTCATGTACTCTTCCCTCATCGGGTTCTAGTTTCCTGCCTACACGGATGCTTGTCTGAATCTGCATGGCTATTCTTATGTTCCCAAGGAGACCTGGCAAATAAAGGAGCTGGCTACTAAAGCAATACACAGCGGGCTTTATATGCTTGTGGGGAGCATCTTGCAGGCACACGGTCACCATGCTTATGTGTAAAGACCTCATGTGAAAGTTTAACATTAGGTTTGACCCTTCGTTTACAGGACATAAGACAGGCTGTTGGAAGCTGCAGGGCAGTTACAAGGAACATTTGGTATGAATTTTCCCCTGTTTTGCAGTTAATGAATCATTCCTGAGTCTGCTCTTCCACTGTTCTCATTATTCCAGTTCAGACTGTTGGGAAAAGAGCTCTTTAAGAGATGGACAGTCAGTTTTTATGTATTTAATTTGGTTGGTCAGAGACAGAGAGAAGATGAAATGCATGCCATTTATTAACTGACTACCTTCTTGTCCAGTACAAGTTTAAGCTTGCTCTGAAGGCAGTCCACAGTTTATCTCTAAATTCATAGGCTGCTGTGAATCTATAGTGCAGCAGGGGTCCTGGAAGGTCTTTTCCATTACTGTGACCCAGGCAGCCCTTCTAGGATGAATGCACCTGGCAAGGAGTTGCAAGTATGGCTATTCCAGTGGGGTACAGGGCACAAGGGCCTTCTCTTACCTTGTCTTGTGAATTGCTTGCTTCAGCTCTGGCCCACAAATACAATGAAACTGATTCAAATAAATCTATCTTCTTACTAGTCAGTTTAAAAGAAAAGGAAAAAAAAATCTCAAAGACAGCTGAAAAATAAATTGGGCATTTTGGTGGTGAGCCAAGGTACCTAAGGTTTCTCTAAGTCTTCTGATAGCGTGATACATGAGACACTCTGTGTTACTATCTCCATCTTTGGTTACTGTGGTGGAAACCCAGAGAAGGAAGACAACTCTGTGGTCACTGTAGTAACTTCTGTGTTCTGTAGGATTAACTCATCTTGGTTTTAAACAGCCCAAGTGGAGAACACCAACAGACCATCTAAGAGTGCCTTTCTGCTAATTGCTTTTTTTTTCCAAAGGAAAATGAAAACCACTGGCTTTTTGTTCAAAAACATCAGCAGAACTTAGCTGACGTGCATGTTTGGAAGCAAATTGAGGATGCAACCCCACAACCCAAAAAACGGTTAACTTTTAGAGAACTATCAAGCTAGGCAGGACCATTTATACTGGCCTTCTTCTAGGAAATTCCCTGCAAGAGAAAATTAGAGGCAGAGGACAGTGTGTAGCCATAATCAAATCTTGTTTAATTTGGCACTTTCTCTATCTATCCCATCTTTACCAATCTGACTTGCTCTGCTGTTTTTCTTGGTTGGATCACAAGAGTAGTTATTCCATAGATATATGTAATATTTTAACATATACAGCTAATGCAGTTGCTGCTTTGTCCATCCTTTGTGAAGCAAACTTCAGGGAATGATTTTGAGTGTGAATGAATTTCCAGTTTTGCTAGAATTCTGCCCCAGGCCTGGGCAGATACCTGGAGAAGAGATTCTTCTAGACTTAGGACAAGGGAGGAAGGGACAACTTTTTCCTTCATGTGTCTCAAGCATTTGAGCTCTCAGACACTTGATGGGAACCCCTGAGATACGTCTGAGATTTCAGTAGAGGAAAATCTGGAAAGACATTCAGATTTCATGCTGCATTTTTGGCCCATCACAGGAAGCTTGTTCTAAACCAAAATTCTGCCTTATCTATGCATGCATCATCATCCCACTAAGACTGAATTGTGCCTAGCTGAGGAAGTGATGAACGTCTTTAATGTGTGAAAAGATGACCCGTAGGCAGGAATCTCACCAAAACCAGCTGAGAAGAGAATCTAGGGCATGACAGTATTTTTCTCCTGTTAATGGGCAATCTTTATATTTTAATAGCTTTTTTTTTTTTCCAGAAGTGACTGCCAAACCCCATAAATAAACATAGTATTCTATACACTAAGGAACCAGATTGACGTTCAATGGTATTTCGTAGCATGTACACTTTAATTAAGACATGATGACCTGGATTCAGTGGTTTGACACAAGGGAGCATTAACTCTCCATTCTAACAGTTCTGCTGCCAAGGACAAATTCTCTGTTGCATCGGTGTGACTCAGTTCAAACAACAAACAGCCTTGCAATTTAAAATCCCTACAGGCCCTGGTCAAGTTTCCCCAGTTCTTGGATAACTTCCTCTTTTCTCCTTGATGTTTTTCTTAAAGTGAGATATTCTGTTGCTTTGTCCTGATTTTCCAAGTAACGGGTGGGTCTTTATACTCCTGACAATAAAGTTGCCTTCCAAATATTTATCACATCAAATAACGTACTTTTCTGTGTTATTAATCCTGGAGAATCTCCATCTTTCCATTTGGTGAACCATGTTGTCTGACATGGACAGATATTTCCAGAATTAATGGTTCTGGGATTTCACATTTGTAACATACATTGACAAGTGTATGAGGAAATGAAATAGGGTTAAATTCCACTTTGTTTACTTTTTGTTTTTAACATTCATGTGGTTCTGCTCAAGTCAGTGGGTGTAACTCAGAGCAGAACTGGGACATATTTGTATGAAACTGAGTGGTTTAAACTGGAGATGGATGAACCTCTGGAGGACCCATACACATAGCCTCTTGAGAGATTAAAGTGAAGTTCTTCTGGACTCTGGCTTGATAGAAGGCCTAAACATTGAGCTCCACCATACAGACTCACATAGGCTTGTACCATCACTGTGCCTCAGGTGCCTTCAGCACAGTATGGAATTCACTGAGTTAAAACAGACCTAAAATAAACACAGAGAGAGCTGAGCAAGTTTCCCTACTGCCACTCCACGCTACTGAGGCCTCAGTCCACCTCCACAAATCTCCTAATTTATCCTGAAATCTGGTTTTGCCTTCAATAAAGGTCTCTGCAGGCTAATCTAATAGTGTAAGGATGGCATTTACCCATGACATCTGGCTCTATGTTTTCTAATGGCTGTTAGTAGCAGGGTTTGAATAATTCTGCATGCAAAGGGTTTTGAAACCAGGCCTGTTCGTAGCCTCTGGAGTGTGGGGCTGCCAGGTGGGATGAGTGAGAGCAGTACTCCTCTGTGGCATTACCGCAGGTGAATTCCTTCCTCCCAGCCCTTCCTTATCTGCACAGATCAGAAGCTTCAAGGATACTTTTATTTTGTTCTTGTGTTTTAGAGACATGAATTTTGCAGAGCCCTTTTATTCTTGTCTTTTTAAGGTACTCATGTAACCCTTGCCATACCTCTCCAGGCACAGAGACAGAGAGCTTGTATACACAGAGTTTCCCCTCTGCTTAAGATTTTTTTAACATGGTTCCCAATACCACAGGAGCTGGCTGCTTCTGAAGGCAAAGGCTGGCTTGAAGTCCTTCCCGATAGATACAGCTCATGTGCAATACTACGGCTCCTACGACGAGTATCAGTAGCTCTGCACAGCCAGTCTTCTGTTATCCTGCCTCAGCCAGGTCTGAGGGGTTCGTGACAGCTGATACCAGGGAGAGTGTGGATCTCTGGGAGATGTGGATAGAATAAATTCTGTGGAATGCACTTGTCTCGCTTCTCCATCGATAGCTTCAGACCACACACCGGTCGTCCGTGCAGGACAGCTGTAAACATTGCCTGCAATAGAGCTCTGGCAAAGAGGCCAGTGGTCCTCCAATGAATCCAGATGGGTCTCAGAGGAGAACAGCTGTGTGTGAACAGGAAGGGAGAGCTTCCTTCTGCCTCTTCCAAAACCTACCACTCAACCGCTAAATAAATCAACATCAGCAGTGACTCTTCACAAGGCAGAGTGAGCCAAGCCCAGGCTGGGAGTTTACCTCAGTACATAGCAAAGGGAGAGGAGCTGTCTGCAGCAACCAGGGATTTCCCAATGCAAAGTTTCAGGGCAACACCAGCCCATTTTTGCTGTATTTTCATGTATCTTCTTTCCTAATGCTGTTTGTGCTACCTGAAGTTACAGCAACAACATGGTGTGTATCACCAGAGGGAGACAAGGCATCCGGAGTGTAGAACAGGTGAAGCAAAAATTACTTTCAGCTATGCAACTGTAAAAATATCAAGAGACTCACAAAGGTTTGGTTTGGGTATACAGGAGGTCTGACCATCCCTGTCATAGTTGAGAGCTGTAGAAGCAAACCTCTCCTGCCTTTGGAGAGAACAGGAGACATGTTTATAGGTTGCAAACAGTTTTTATTTCTGCAAGGACATACTGGGGAATAAAAAAAAAAAGCAAGACCCAAGAAGCTAGACTGTTTAGATCTGCTATTCCCACAGCAGCCAAACAGAAATGTCCAGTTTGGTATTAGTCAACACCTGAAGCAACAAAAGAACAAAAGAAACTGCAGTTCCTCTGGTATCTTCCCACATCACCATAGTGATCATTCATCATTTGAAAACCGTGCTTGAGGTCCTTTTAATACAAGTGTCCCGTAATCAACCCCTCAAGCCTCATATCTGATAATCTCAACTTCATCTTGGAGTGTATAATTACAAATGCTTAGTTCTCATCATCATGGATACAGTTAAATTCAGTAGGATAAGGGTCATTTCATGGGTTTTCTATGTGTTGTGTATGGTATATATGACAGAGTCATTTTTGTTGGAAATGACCCAGCACATCTTCTGGTCCAGCTCCTGTAGCTTTGGACACTCATAAAATGTACCAAGGAAGAATTGTATGATGTGCAAAGCTAGGATTAAACTGCACAATATCTTATTCGCTGAGCATTCTGGAGACATCCAGATGAATGGAATGGCTGGATGGGACAGCCTAGCAGCCTTAATGCTGTATGAAATGGTCACTCTTGTTTGTCTGAAGAAGAGATCAGGACACGTTTTTTTTTTTTCCCAGTAAGATATTTTCCTGTTGGAAAACATCATTTAAATAAATACATTTTCCTAGAAATTTGTTGGTTTGGACAGATACTTGTTTAGAAAGAAGAGTGTGAAATGCAGAACTTTAAAGCCAAGTATTCTCAAAATATGTAATTTCAGTGTGTTGGGTTTGAGCGTTTTTTACATCTTGAAACAACATTTTACCCTTCTCTTTCTAGGCTGCTTATTAGACACGACTGAGAGCTGAAAATAAAACAAACAAACAAAAATAACCCAAAGAAAGTTTTGACTTCATGAAAGGGACATATTTTGCTTTGTCCAGAAAAAAACACTTGTGCAGAAGCTTTCAAATGTGTTTGCCTCCACTCAAGATGCAACTTGGTGTGGTTTCACAAGGTTTTGTCCTTGCTGGGAAGATGAGCTGCAGCAGCTCAAGAGCCAGTCTTTGTTTTGGGTTCAAATAGGGAGATTGTAACTTCCAGCCAGGAGAGGGGTTTGTGCTGATGCTTTTTAAACCTGCCTAAGATCTATCCCAAGCCAAGGTGGTCCATTAGGGCCACAGGGAAATGCTACAGCTGGTATCACACCTGTTTTTCATTTCCCAGTCAGAAAGCCAGGTTCCCACTCATAGTTGGGTGAACTTGGGCAAGATCAAAGCAAGGCTTGAGCACAGCTGCCTGGCTTCAAAGGAGCACATGCCATACAGCTCTCTGGTACCCTTTCTCAGGCAGCCAAATTTCACCTCTGCAGAATGTGTTCAGGATTTCAGGTACCTACAAATTTAAAATAAATCTAGGGCGGTTTTGATTTTGAAACCTCGCCAAATCTCACCATCTCTGACTCCTCATGGGACAATGCAGCAAATGAAATTTTAGCCCTTTCTCATTTGTTTAGATAAAGAGGCAGGAAGAGGCTTGGACTCTTTTGTTTAAAGGAAAACATATTTTTCCAGCCAGGGTGAAGCTGTTCTTCCTCATGCATCCCAATAAAATTCACATTCAGGCATGGACTACGTTTGGAAAACTTCAGCTGAAAATGTAAATGCTCTGAAACAGAAAAAAAAAATATTTATGAGAATGAATAAAAGAGAGGTTTAGCATGGAAACAGCTCTGCAGTCTTCACTATAAAGCGCTGCCAGATGCCTCCTCTAAAAGAACTCATACAAGGTATTGCTCGCATGGCAGTTCCATTGGCCCCTTTGAGTCTAACGAACATAAATTAGGGTTACTCATGTGAGTAAAGCATTGTGGGATCAGACTCCTCTTTTGCCCAACTGTAAGCATCTGTAAAAAACCCTTTTGGGATAAAAGACACAGAAGAACTAAAAGACCCTTATGGTTGTCAAATACAATTTCCTTTACTTGCATTTTTTTCTTCCATTTGGGCTCCGACCTCCATCTGTTTATGGAAATATTTAGATCCCTCTGGTGTATTTTTAGCAGATCGTTTTGCTTTTGCTGCTGCAATATCATTGCATCATCATTCTCCTGTTGCTCAGCTCCAATTCCTTTGCATTTTTTTCTTTCTTTTTCTTTTTTTTTAAGTCTTAACCTTCAATCATTCCAGCAGACCCACACCAAAAAAGTAAACGCTACGCTGTGTTTACACTCTGAGCACTCACACCAACATGCTGGCAAAGTGCACACAGACACACGCAGCACGGCTTGTCATGATGTTAGCACTGGGCTTTTTTCAATGACATTTCCATTTGTGAATCATCCTGCCTGAGACTTTATGGGAGGGTTGTCTTGGGACCTGGGGTCTCAGAGTCTCAGAGGTATCTCCCGTAAACAGCTGAAGTCTGAAGGTGGGCAAGACTGTGACTGTCCTTTTAAATGTTTGGTGTCACATTGTCCAGCCAGCTGTAAATACACCCAGTCTTGGCACTTTACCTGAACCAGTGTTCAGATCTGCACTCACACGTCTATGTGAGTCACCTTCTCCATTGTCTGAATGCTTTTCCTCCTGTACATATGGACCTTCCTTTGGCAACACACATTGCTGCATGTCTTTGGCAGCACACAGTACTGTCCCCACCAGCCCTGCATATTCTGTCTGCAGACATGTCACAGCTTCAAATGTTTTCAAAATCAGGAGTCATTTGGGCCAAGTTACTTACAAAGGCAGTGAGAGCACCAACCTGCTGCAGGTGGAAACTCAGCTGAGACCAAACAACTCGTTATAGTCCCCTTTGTCCCTTTCCATCAGATAACACTACTAGGTTTTACAATGTCATTACTTACAGTCTGAGATGACCAGGCACAACCCAAATCCCAGAAGAAGCTTTTAGGTGGACTCTGATGAAGGTCTAGGTGAGATCCATGAGGATACAATTAGGGCTGATTTCTGCATGGATGTTTGGGTGATGCTGCAAATTATGTCTCCTGGGTGAAAAGCTGCCCTTTCTTTGTGATAACCTTAGGAAAGCAAATATATGACTTGTTGCATAGATTTGACTTGATAACCCTGTATTAGGTAACAAGGTGGAGAAGAGGAATATTACATCATTGGGAGGCTATGTCATTCTTTGGCCTAGCTGTGTTAGTTTTAGGAAAGGCAGTGATTTGTGATTCATACATAAATAGACCTTCACGCAGGAGAAGCCAGGCTCCCTTTGCACACCTGAAGAGCCTCTGACTAGGCACTAATGAGCCAACCCATGAGAAGCCAAGCTGTGCTCAGCATCTGCTCTTCCTAAACACCTCAAAATTGAGTTGCCATTTGCAAAATTTCAAACTACAGCAGTCAATTTATCCTCCCTAGCCTGTACAGAGAGTGTGTGATGCTTGCTCCAGACAAATCAAACCGTTGTGCCTCTCAAAATGCTTTCATCATCACCATTATTTATTATTATTTATCATCCCTGCCATGTGTTATGTTTTTTCCATGCACAAAGAACAGGCAGATGTTTTCCATCTGTGTGATTTCTTAATTTTAGATCTCGGGGAGGGGAAAAAAATAAAGGGGGAAAAATAAATAAAAAAAAGAAACCGTCGAGAATGGAGAAATGCACAGAGTGTCTGGGAGTGGCACTGACCCTCATGCCTAGGTATGTGTGTGCATGAGGTCTCTGAAGCCAGAGCCAATGGCTTTGCATCTCCTCAGGCCCTTGGCTGCCTCAGAGGAAAGGCTCCTGGGACTGCGATGAGTGACTTCACTGGAGCATTGCTCTCAGGGAGCTGTACAGCACAGGGATAAAAGACTTGTTTAGGAGGTTACTCTGACCCGAAGTGTTGATAGGAACTTGCACAGGCGCAGGACAGTGTGCAAGCCTGCTCCTCTCCCTGCAAACCCTTTTTCATCCCTTTGGCCTCCTGCCTCACTCCAAGTTCTCCTCTGCTCATAAGCTCTGTTGAGTCTCCAATCCCTTCTCAGCTCCTTTCCCTATACACAGGCCACACTTTTATTACCTGACAGCTCAGATGAGCAAAGCTCATGACTTTCTTCTCCCTAAGAGGTGGGACCCATGGATCAGGCCAAGCACCCCAGGAGAATTCCCTGGCAGAAGGAGGTGGTATGACCCAGCAGTGTCTCTCAGCTTTGGCACAGCTGTAGTCAATACTGGCTTTGCTGGGAAACTGGAGTTTTGATTAAATGTACATTTTCTTGAAAAGTGTCTTCTTTCCACAGGAATTTTGACTTTTTGATGAAGACCAAAAAAGTTGTGGCCAAAACATTTGGGGGTTTGGAGCCTTTTTTTTTTTTCTTGGAGGATATAGAAGGCAAGACATTTAAAAACTGCCGCAACAAAATTCCAGGGGGAATGGCTTTATTTTGGTTTTAGTGGGAGTTTTCCCAGAATCCCTCTCTCTTTTCTGAGAAACTTTAGCGTTTGATGCGAACACATAGCTATGCCATGCAATCCACCAGCGAGGGAACAGGCAGAATATCAAACTGGCCTGATAGAAAGGTGAAAGGACTTGTATGATATATCACTCTCCAGAGCACTCTGGTTGCTGAGAGGAAATACTGCATAAATAATAACAAAACAATGATGGGAACAGGAGCAATATTAATAATAATGCACCATAAATGCAGATGGGGTTTTTTACAACCATATTACAAACAGACCATATCAAAGACCTTGCAAGAACAGCTCAGTGCCTCTGGGGCATTTGGAACACAGACCAAGATTTCGCCCGTAGAAACTGATGCGATACGTGAGGTGGCAGTTTGAATTCAGATGTCTGGTGGGTTGTGGGGAGCAGGGCACTGGGGCTCTGGTATTAATAGCTTGTTCCCTCCATTCACTAGTTCAAACAAGTTGCCGTGGTGGTGTTCGCTTCAGAAAGCAACCAGGCTTGTGAAAAATTAAGCTGTTTTCTTTCTGCTTGACATCTTGTCGAAGGACTGAACAGATGCAGTAACAAGTTCAGGCACTCTGAAGTGTTTTGATTAGTGATTATTGCTATAAAGTCCTCTGTTTCTTCAGCCCCACCACCCTTCTTGCCAAAATGAGAATCTGATGACAAGGTAACTTGACTCGGCCTCACCCTCAAAAAGATAGAAAGATTCAAAAATAGCTGGATGCTTCAGGCTACACAGAAAGCTTGCAAAGAAAAATTACTTGAATGTGCAAAATGAAAATTTTTTGCATGGAAGCCCCCAAAATGTATGATTGACCTGAAAATTATAAACATTTCACTGAGGGTGGGGGGGTGAGGAGGGGGGTCAGCAACAGTTGAATGCTGTTGGATGGTTTTTTGCTGGATTAGAATTCCACCACCTTGGGGACTTATTTTTATTATTTTCTCCCCAGTAAAAATTTAATGAGCATATTTCCAGCCTCAAGAAGCGAGGAAAGAGGAAACTCAGATTGAACAATTTTGTAAAAGTGTAGAAAAAAGGGAGTAGGGGGAGCATCTCAGTTGAGATGCAAGTGACAGGAGGAGAAACCAAAAAAGGTAAGGGAAAAAAATGCAGCCGTGCACAAGCTGCTTTCAAGAACAACTTGTTTCATGGGAATTCAAATGCACCATCAACTATTACACTGATTTTTCTCCCAAGGAACTTCTGGAGGGAAAGACTGCTCTGAGGTGCTAACAAGCCTGACCAGAAAAGATGTCTCTAACTTTCAGTCTGTTTTGCCAGGTTTCTGTGACAAGATGAGCTGACAGTCCTCTCCTCTAATGTTTGCCTGATGCCTTACCCTGCCTCCCAGCTGGAGCCTGCTGGGACCATCCTGCCCAATGCACCAGGAATAGCACTTAGAGTTCTGGCAGTGCTGCCCATATGCAGAGTCCATCTGAATCAAAGCACCTGATCTCAGCACCTCTTCCCTGAACAGAGTCTGGGGCTCGATTATGTTTTCTCTCTGTCCTACCTTCCCTGATGAGTAGAGACACATCACTGGGTGATCTGGTGGACAAAACCTGTTTGTCACCACGAACAAGGAAGAGAGACTCTGATGGGCACACTGAAGACCATCTCTGGGTGTTCCCATTCCTTGTCCAGCTGCCTGAAGGAAAAAGAGAGAAGGAGAAGGCTTTATACACTGAACTTGGTTTCGATACTTGGGCTTCATTAGATTGCTCTGAGATGCAGTGAGACCATCATTTTAGAACAGAAGACAATGGAAATAAAAACAGTATTTGGAAATAAATATACAAATTCACAGTGTCTACCACTCTGCTCTTCTGTGTGAAACAGTCTCTCCAGTCACCTGTTTCATTATCCTCTCACGCAATTCCCTTTTAAACTTCCTCCTGCATGGCACTGAGCAGGAACTTCTTGGTAAGATGAGGAAGTGAACTGTGACCCTTGCAGATCCAACAGATCTGAAACCTTTCAAAACCAAATTAATCTGCCCTACCATGTTGAAAACCTTCAAGCTTGCTATGAGAAGACACTTCAACCCAAGATCCAGAGCTTTCTAGAGGGTCCAAATGAGGGTAGCCATGGCAGCAGCAAGGCCAATGACAGAGGAAGAGAGCAAGACCCTGGTCATTAGTTGAGCATGTTGAAGGTCAGATCTCCACCTTGTAGCATTGGCCTTGGCAGATGCACAGGGTCACTCAGCACAAGAAGTCTGGGATAAAGCAGGGAACTGGCCCTGCAAAGTGGAAAATTAATGCTTCAACAGGTGGGTGACCCTATCCCACTAGAAAGAAATATCTATGAAACTGCTCAGATGAGGATAAGTATCTCCTGTCTGTACCCATTTCTCTGATTATCCCAACCAATACTTAGAAATTTTTTCTTCTCTTTCCTCCCATCCTTGTTTCAACCCTGTCTCTTTCTTTATTTTTATTTCCTTTGGAGCTGCTACTTCTTATCCCTTGTGAATGTACTGTGTGGTGTGGAGAGGGTCAAGGGAACTTCTTCATGGCTGCAGAAAAGGAAAAAAGTATCACCATGTTTCATATATGTTGCTTATATTTCTTTCCTCCCTTCAAACTGGGAGTATCAGTCCCCACTCCCAGCCTTTTGACAAGATGGCTTAACACTGTCCATGAGGTAGAAATTTGTTTATTAGCTCTGTGAAATTTCCCACTTCGGTTTACCTAAGAAAATGTGGGAGGCTAAGAAGGTACAATTCCATCTATTAAGTCTTTCCAAGTGGTGCCATGATGCTGTTTAACCTTTCCCCACAGATGTATAACACCAGAGCTGTCAACCTGGATACAGCGAGTCTCTGCATGTACTTAATGCACAGACAGAGACCAGATCTTTACAAGAAAATGTCTGCATAAGCAACTTACTGGTGGTTCATTTAACTCTTTCTCTCCTGAGATGCATTTGTCCCCTCCTACAGCAGTATATACACGTTTGTCTGTTTATGTGGAGATACATATATATATATATTAAATATATATATATATATATATATAATGTCATGTTCCCATTACACTGCTTGGGTCACCTAAGGATAGCAACTATTGCAGGTCAGTCCTTAATTCTAATGATGGAGCCCAGGCCTTGATGTTAAAGGTCACAGGTTCATCCCTTTGATAAGATGTTGATAATATGCAGTGGTATGTGAAAAACTTCTCATCTCCTAATGTAGCAAATACAATGAAGCTATGGAGTTTAAATTACTAAATTACTATTTAGGTTTGAGTGGGTTTTTGTGTTTGGTTGCATTTGGTTTTTTTTTTAATTGAGCAAAATCTCATTTTTGAGAACACAGTTCTATTGACCGATTTTTCAATTTGATAAATATAACTCACATGGAGATGATTGATTTGGGGGAGAGGGGTGAGCTGGATTTGTTCTTCCCCACGCTCCCTGACAACAAACCAAAATATCCACTAATGACACAGTTCTGGGTTGAGTTTCAGAAGTCCTGAAATCCAATCCTGATCTTGCTACTATTTCTGGTGTGAACATGGGGATGCCATTTCACTTCTCTGTGCATCTTCTTTTCCTGCTGACCTCTGTTTCGTCTACTCTTAATTTGTCTCCTGTTTTGTACATCAGCTATCAAGAGCAGAGTCCTGATATCACAATTCAACAGATAGTGATACAGAGCTTCCCGATAGATATCAGAGTCTCAGCTGGGATGAGTGACAGCGGAGGCTGGAGACCAGTTGGAAGGGGGCTATTTGCTTTGCTTGAACTATTTGTGCCTTTAGGGGAAAATACAAGGTATGTAAAAACTCTAAATCTAGAGCTCCTGGGATTCATGTATCTAAGGCATCTAGATACTCTGGAGTCATTATCTAACAAGAAGTCTTTGTTAGGTCAGCAGATTACTTGTGAATGAACTAAACCCAACCAGAACTACAAAGAAGAGGAACTCCATTCCCAGGAAATGTCAGAGTCCCTTTTCATTTGCAAAATGAAATTAAAATAATAATAAAAAATAACATTGCTAAGTTTCTCTAAAATGAGGATTCCTGAAGGCATTTGGTTCAGACACACAGGAATAGGGCATTTGGTTTGGAAAACATGAAATATTTCACATGGAATGTTTCCTAACCAAACTAACTTAGAGAATTTCTGGGCATAAAAAAGTACCACGCAGTGCTGATAAAACTTCAGGTATGCTAAGAGCACCCACCTGAAAAACTGTTTTGTTGTTATCCATTGCTACATAGAAAAAGAAAACACTCTTCCTCTGGTATGTCATCTTCCTTCCCATTCAATTGTATGGAAGCCCAATTCATGGAGATCACCAAGAGAGGTGGGCAGGTGGAGCTGGGTGGTGGCTGAGAGGAAATGCCAAAGAAATACCACACTTCTGAACCACAGGCACGATCTGCATTACTTCTCCTACCTAAACCAGTTATGGCTTTTTTCTTTTTTTTTCTTTTTTACCAAAAAGGGAGGTAGAATAAGGCAAGGCGCAGTTAGGTTATTCCAAAAAAGGGTAAAAGGTTTCCACCTTATATTAGCAGAATAACCTAACTGCTCCTTGCCTTATTCTACCTCCGTTCCTGACAAAAGGAGAAGTTAGTTGGGCACACTGACCTGAAGGCAGGCAACCCAGGCCAAGGAATGAGAAGGAGAGAAAGAAGAAAAAACAAGCAAAAGCCAGCACATCACGAGGATGCAGCAGGGTGATGTCACTGCCCTTCCTCCAACAACAAACTGTGGGTGATGTCACCTCTTTTCCCATAACACGTTCTAACAAACAACATGGTGCAGAGGGAAGTCATCCATTTTTCTTCCAATTATTATTATTTTTTTAATTTCAAAATTAATTTTGTAATAACAGTAATTAGACCCTCCTGCCAGCCTATCCCTGGGGGGTGATTCTAGTTCTTGTGCAGCAAAAGTTTGCTCCTAAAAAACATCATAGCAGGCATGCAATAATCACCCAGAAATGCACAGCCTGTCATGTCTTATTGCTTAATTATCCATCTTACCTTCTTTCAACCCTCTTCTCACTGTACCTCGCGTGATGCCTGCTTATTTTACTTAATTTTCCCCAACTTTCCTCCCTCCCAGCCTTAAGATCATGAGAACTGAGAACATTTTTCCCTTTCATTCTGCTGCCCTGAGGTTCCTCCTTCTTGGTCACTGCTGATCGTTCCCATGAGGGATTACAAGCTCAGCAATATCCGAGAGCTTTGCCCACTTTTACATTATATAGACCAGTTCTACCAGCTGAAGCATCATTTCATTGGCATTTCACCAGATGTGAATGTGGCCTTTTGGTTTTATGTCCTCAGAATACAATTAACTCTGACCCAGTTCCTGAGGGGAACATCTCCTGAAAGAAAGGGAGATCAACCCAAGAAAACCTGACATGCAGTAGCCCAAAATACTGTATGAAACAGTGGGTGGGAGTTCCCCACCTGGATGTCCTGTGCTTGGCTTGGTAAGGCAGACACAAAAATGTACAAAAAACTACTTAATGTTTATTTGGATGTGCCTTGAGATCCCTTGCACTAAAAGCTGCCGTGGTTTAAGATAGTTACTAACCTTTGCCAAGTGTTGAAACCACAGCCAAGCATCTGAGTGTTATCAGAGTGGAGCAGCCCCTGACCCTTCCACCCAACCACACTGAGCCAAAAACTATCAATTCAGCTTGCATCATTTTGCTATCTCAGTCCAGAGAGATGCTCTTCATGGAGCAAAATGTGGGCCTCTGTATCACACCTAAGCAAGATTCTTAGGACAGTTTGTGAATAGTTTAGAAACTTAAGTCTAAAGCTGGAGAGAGGAAAAAAGCTAAATATCTCACTTGAAAGCAGTAGCATTCACATTTCTCTTGAAAACAGGAATTAGCCAGTGAAGCTGCTGGGGTAAAACTAACAAAACTGATTAATTTAGTATCCAAATTCCAAAATCTCTTTGGTTCCTTGATACTCTCATTTCTTGTTCTTTGTCTTCCAAATCAAACTGGGATCAGGAAGGGCTGTGGGCAGCTCTTGAGCAGTTCAGCTAAGACACACTGTGCCCAAGAGACAGGAGGGGACAGGCCCCAGGCTGAGAGTGCAAAGGTGCCAAAGGGAGCTGTAGAAAGCCACATCACTTGGAGATCCCCCAAGAACCCTCATAGACAGGAGATTGAGATTATATTCGATTTTCCCCTTTCTACTTTCTTGGCTTTTTTTGGTTTTTTAGATTGATAAAACAAAACAAGGAGAGGGAGAGAATTCTTTTTCTTTTTAAATGAATTTTTAAGAAGACTTTTACCAAAAAAGAATGAAAATAAATAAGCATTTTTATACTAACATTTTAAATTCAGTGTTAGCCATCTTTAAACACATGTAAAAATACAGAAAGGTAAATTAACTAATTTATTTTTAAATGAAGACCTATTTCCAAGGCAAATAATGGGAAACATTTATTTTCCAACCTATTGGAATGAAACGATTGGACGGGAAGGGGCTTTGGTATTATTATTGGGTGCTTTTTCCCTGCCTAAATGAACGGCTCAAGGGAAAAGGCATGAATTCATAAAACATTTTGGTACTACTAAATCAGGAGGGGAATTTGGGGTGGGTTTTTTTTCTTTTTTTCTCCTGGCATAAAAAGCATTAAATGAAAAACATCACCTAGCTCAGTTTTGGCACTGTGGCTGTCTAGTATTTGCTGGGTTTTGTACGTTGAGCGTCACCCACCATGTTTACCCACGCTGAGAGCCGGGAGGGGAAGTCCATACCTCTCCTTTGGCAAGTCTCTGCCTGGCCCTGCTGAAGACCAGGTTTGCTGTCGCCGGTGCAGACCACAGGGTTGCACAGCCGGCTGCCCGCACGTGGCCTCCCGCCTGCCCGGGCGCCGGCGGTTGTGCGGCAGAGCCAGCTCGTGGCCAGGCACGCGGCAGCTGGGTGGTCAGCCCTGGGTGGGACAGGGAGTTCCCGGTGCTCACATCTGCGCCCAAGGCAGTGCTTTATGAGCAGTGTGGACACAACCTCGGCCAAGGAACATCACCGGTAATTCCTCCCTCCAACCTATCAACCTAATTTTTTTCCCTAAGAGATGCAAGATACGTCAAGGCTCAGCTTAGGAAGGGCTTTTAAGAGATCTTTACTGTTCAAGGCAGGCTGTGGTTTCATTATTTTTATTATTTTGGTAGAATGAGTAACAGGAATAATAGTAGCTGAGGGTTGTTTCTCTTCATTGACTCTTATGTTAGGTTTGGAAGCCGTTCGACCAGGACAGTCAAAACACAGACAGGAAATAATCTGTGATAATGTCCAACTGGGGTATCAATTACGGCTTTAGAGTTTCATGTTAAAGGGATATTGTCAGATCAAATTTAAACCAAAAGATGTGGGTTGCGTTTTTCGGATACATATATACACATATAGATATGTATACATATGAGAGAGAGAGAAACGGAGACTACTAGAAGCCTTTCCAATTCTCTTTTCTTTTTAAGTTAAAAAAAAAAAAAATTCTAAAGAAAATAGTCTCCTCCCTGCCATGTCTGAGACTTGACTGCTGTCCTTGGCCTAGCCTGACCTTATGAGCTTGCTGAGCTTTTTTAAAATATCCTCTCCTAAGAGGCTCTGATGGGTGAAACATCTCTTTCCCCAGAAATGCAGGGTTAACCTACCATGGTGGCCCTGTGGTGATCTTCAGAATGGGAGTGGGCACATGCCCGCACAGAGGCTTGGCAAGTGCATCTCTGAGCAGGGTATGGTGCACCCAAGCACAGACATAGCTGAAGCCTTTCCCCAGTTCATTGGGGCTAGAAGAGGCGTTCCATGATGAAGGCCACTTCAGGGGAACAGGGAGGGTGGCATTTCATCCCAGGCTTACTCAGCACAGTGAATATGGGAGGGAGGGGATACCATAGCAACCTTTCTTTTGGCCAGGGTGGCAGAAATAGGTGGGACTGATGCTGATTCTGTTAAAAAACAGTTTCTTTTAAACAAGAAGTTGTTTTTTCTGGGCATCTGCTGTCAAGTCTTATAAAGATAATATGGTAACTGTCGCTTGGTGTTACACCGAGTCACTGGGTGGTCCCCAGAAAACCATGAGCTACTCCTCCACGTTAGAATCACACAGTTAAAAGAAACGACATCATATGCTATCACTTTCCTTTTGTCACCCAGAACTGGCAGAAATAAACAGAAGGGAGTTGTATTTACAAAGGAGTTTGTGAAAGCAAGCTCTGGCAAACATGTGAGAATGAAATCCTGTGTCCAGTCCCAGGGCTGGCACTTTAAAAAGAAAACTTGGAGAAAGCTCAAAGAAGAGCTGCCAGAAAGATTTATAGTGTGGCAAACTTGCTTACCAGTGAGAGAGGAAAGGAGAGCAATTTGTGAGATGGCGTATGGGATATCAGGTTAATAAGCGATTAGGGGACTTACGAAGTGAAAAACTCTGATACTAAGTGGATCTTTGATCTAGCAGCCAGAGGCATGAGAGACTCCATGGGCGATCTGGAAATCAGCAAAGCCCGCAGAGGAAATACGCGGCACGTTTCTGTGCAGAAGAGTAATGCAGTGCAAGGAGAGCTCCACCCCAAGGGACAGGGTGGATTTACCATCATTTGGAGCCATGGGATGACATCCCTGGTTCCGGCCCAAATGAACATGAAATATTACATCCCATGTTAAGTACAGGGCCAGATAAATTGGTGAGAGAGCTGTCTTCCAGATCATCAGCCTGAGAGGCCTTCTGGGAAGTAGCAGTCACCGCTCTGGTGTCCCGGCTATGTGACTTCTCCAATGCTGGAGCAAAGTTATTTTCTACATGTACAAACAGAAAGGGGGTTTTGCATATGTGAACAGAGGGAAGGGACTAAGAGTCCCTGGGTAATGCCTCCATCCCTAACGGGTCACAGCTAGATCTCACCCACACACCAGCATGGCTGATCAGGCCCGAGGATGCTTCACAAGGCCAAATGGGAGGCTGCAAAGGGAGAAGTTACGTGTAAAGCCTTCCTGGTAGCTGCTAAATACGCTTAAGCATGAGCTCTTTGGCTCACAGAGAAAGGACCTGAGGCATTATTCAAGTGAGGTCATGCTGGTGTGGTAGAAGTCTTTGGCCTCACTTAGTGATTTGTATGGATTTGGGACCCTGCTGAAGGAAATGAGACTCATCTTTCAGCTCCAGGGGATTGATGCAGAGAAAGAAGTTAGCAGGCTCAAGGTGAGTGCTAGAACAAGGGAGGTTTGAAGCATATAGCCACATGTGCATGACAGTGATTTTCAAGTGAGAAAAAGCATCAAAATCAGCTTTTTCTGCTCTTTCTCTTCTCTGAGAGAGCTTTCACTAATGCTTTCATTAGGTCTCATTCTTTGTAAATGTGATGCTACAAAACGTGAGTAGCTACCACAGGCTTATCTCTCATACACATCCATCAAGTTCTGGAGAGGGTCTTCTGTTATTAGGAAACCTTAAAGTCCAGCATGATTGAAAAGCTTGCTCATCCTTTAAGAGGAATATGTGAAATTCCAGGGACATTTCAGAAAAGCTGACTCATGGGGAACCAGGTTTTGACACTGGTATTTAATTTTGCCTGAGGATAAAGAGAAGAATTCTTTATATTGGCGAAATACGAAGGAAAGCAAATTTCCAGACTCCAAAGAAGTCCAGAGTTTGTTCTCAGATCTATATGTTCTTCCCTGTCCCCTGTTCTCACAGGTAACATTAAAATCTGTGTTAGCCTCTGCAGACAAATCACCCAGCAGTGGCAAACTGGGAGGTTTTATGTAGAGGATGACAGAAACCCAGAGCTGAGTTCCAGGATCTCAGTGTAGGTAACTGGACCAGGTCCAGCCTGGACCTGACTGGAGTATAAGGGCAGGGGTCATCCCTCAATATTTTTCTCAGTCTAAAGGAACAACCTCCAAATCCACTAACTGATGCATGTGAAACCCTGACCTCGAGGCAAAAGGTCCCTGTGCCCTCGCCTTGCTGCAAAGCTTTCCTGTCCCCAGAGAGAAAGCTTTTTGTCTAAGATCCCCTCCTTTCTCTCATGCTCTCTCTCTCCTCCAGCTCTCTTAGGCAGTTCTTGTTCCATGTGACTAGAAGCTGGAATGATTAAAAAGGGAGCCTCTGATTATGATAAAACAAAAAAGGCAGAGTTTGTTTTGTTTTCCCTGAAAGAAGAGCCGGTAGTTGGCCATTCTTTAGAGCCACAATTTGAACAATTTGTCAGTGTGTTCAGGGCAGAGGAAAGCATGTGACAACGGATTCAGGGACCATAACCGTAGCTTGGGACAGTGAGAGGATACACAGTTGACTGATCCCGACAGCCTGTTCTGCCTTTCTCCAGAGCTGGTAAACAGCCTCAGTGATAATTAAGCAACAAGTATTTTTAAACTATTTCACCCTTTTTTTTTTGTCCTTACTCTCTTGGCTCAGGTAAAGCTTTATGCCAGATCTTTATGCATAGGAGCTTGTGGTGTTTCACACAACCTTAAGGATCATCCCAAACAACCCACCTACTGAACCTATCCCACAACTGGCCAACAGAAGGTTCTGTATTCAACCCTCTCCCCAGAGCCAAAATGCCTGTAAGATAGGTTTCTTCTTCCCCACTTTTGCAACTAATGAAGCAGACTTCTAGCCTAGGCTGAGCATCTCTGGAAGGAATTCATTCTACCTGGAGTTACCTAGACAAAATGAAACATTGCTTTCAGTTGACTTGCTAATGAGGGTGGCATAAAGCTTTAGATGGCTGAAGTAATCCCACATTATTGGGGTGAGGTGTAGGCATCCACACACAGAGATGTGTGCATTATTAGGTGCATACATCTACTCTAGGTACCGGCACAGAGAAACTAAAGTTGTCTGAAATATGTTTGATGATAAATATAATTACATTACATTACATATACATTACATTTAGGAGATCTTCTAGACAGTAGAGTTGTTGCCTAAATTTCTAAGATAAGGTGCCAAACTTGGGATCTCTATTTCCACGTCTAGATGTCTGGTCTCACCTGGATCTAACAGAAGTCAGGCAAGAAGAAAGTAAAGAATAGGGTAGCTTATCACAAGGAAGTGGTGAATTAAAGTGATTCTTGTAAAATATATAGACAAATCTAAGAGAGACAATCTGGCTCCCTTCCTGATGACTACAGAAGGCTCAGCCAGGAGAACAGAAAAGTGACAAATTCCATCTTAAAGAAAAGAAATGAATCTTTTGTTTTCATGGGACAGTGGGACTCATTGCCACAGGAAGACTGGGATACTGAGAGCTGAAAGTTTAGGCCATTGCCTAGTTATGCAGTTGGGAATTTTCCCAGTACAGGGGGAGGAATGGGCTGGACAGACCATCCAACAGCTTTGGATTGCATGACCTCCCTTCTGAAACACTGCTGTCAATCATCACTGGAGACAACCAAATGAACCAGGAGTACCCAGTATCACCCTGATTTCAGCAGGAGGCACATACAAATGATCTTCCAGACAGACACAGAGAGAAAAGCTCTGAAAGAGACTTTCAGATGCCCCTGTTTTACCCACTGCATGATCATCACATTTTTATTGTCAGGCACCTGATCCCAAAGCTGGGATCATCTTCCCAGAGTATGAAGGTGAGTAAAAAAGGGCAATATCTTCTACCAGAAGGCATAAGGGTGGGAGACAAACCTGGCATCAATAGAAATCTTGGCGAAGATTTTCAAGGAGCTCCAGAAATAGCAGACATGCTGTCATTGAAATGTAAGCGGAGGAGGGCAGAGCAAAATTATATAGGTTTTATGGGGGATATGGAAGATTAGAAGCACAAATAAGTAACACAATGGCTGGATATTGACTCAAAGAATACTTGAACTAGATTTGACTGGCAAACAGTCCCAGTCTCTATTTGCCAACTGCCTGGAATTGTTTCAGCATTGACCTTGAAAAGCATACAGCAGATTCAGAGTCTGGGAAGCCAGAAGGCCACACTGCACTGGTCTGATCTGATCCGATCCTCTGCACAACAGCATCCCTCCAATGTCACCTGGTCTCAACTGTGCTAACTTTTTAAGCCAGCAAAAATGGCTCAGCCACTGTAAGATATTAAACTGGTTTAAAGAATTAAGTCCTCCGAAATCTTGAAAGCAGTTTAGCAGATCATGCTGCTTTTAAGACACTAAATTCTTAAACCACCTAACTCCGATCAAGGAGCTGAGAGCTTAGTACACCAGAGTTGTGCCAACTTAAGAGTTTAAACTCTTAAGACTCTCACATTATAAGCCAAATTCAGGATCAAGCACAGTGCCCACATTCTTGCCTGGTGTCAGTTCAGATGTTCAGCATCCAACTGCATCACCCCACACCAGGTAGAGAAACTCAGGGCTGAATGTCTGGTTTAACTCATTTCCTGCTTTGCCAAATCACACGACTTCTCTTCCAAGAGCTTTTGTTCGTATCAGTCCTAATCTATAAAGTTTATCTCTCTCTCTCCAGATGGTTTTGATGTGGTATAAGAGTGCATTGGGTAAGGTTTTTTAAGTTCAAATCATGTTGAAATTTTCCAATGATAAATATAAATATAAGGTCATATCCAGATCAGCTGTAAAATCCCAAGAAAGAGGCCTGACCCCGGCACATTTTAAGAGGAGGCTCTTTCTATGCTTTTGCAACTAGAGCAGTGTGTATGCAATTAGGTTTTAAAAACTGGAGGGAGAGGATGGAATAGGTAGGAAATCAACTTGATCCTTTAGCAAACAGCTGTCCAGTGTTTCATCTTCCAGCAGAAAGTCTGGTCACAAATTACCTTTCCCCTGTATATACAGCATCCATATTTACAGTCTCAGAGCTGATATTTCTGGGGCAAGGGTGGGGATGTGCAAAAGAACATAGAATCCAATTTTTTTCCATAGAAATGTACTCACCTGGGACAAGAAAACCTCCCATGGTTAAGTGAGATATGAGGACTCCTAAAACAGGAGCTCACTGTGGTAAAGAAAAAAAAATAATTTACCAAGCAGGTAATAAATAAGAACACTGTGTGCACAAAAAGGATTGTATTACATTTTGGAGGTCTCCATGTTGTCTAGAGTAAATGATTTGAGGAGGAGAGAGGGGCTTAATGAAAGGGTAGTTCAGAGCAGAAGTGTGCTCGGGCTGTATTTAAATTGGGGCATAGAAAAGCATGTCCAGACAAATCTGGACCCTGTGGTTTGGAGAGAGACTTGTGTGTTCATCAGTCCTCACTGCAGCTCCAGTACCATCAGTTCCACAGGAAGGAAATTGGGCATGTGGGCCAGAAGGAAGCAACAGCCTTCTCAGTTTGGACCATCAAGGAACAAGGACCTCTGTGTGTACTCCTCTCACAGGGTGCCCCAGAGCATCCCACACGCACACACTCTGTATGGCATCAAGATGATTCTCTGGAAATGCTTCACTGTTAAAGGCTCTTTCACCTTAAGATCATATGAAGGCTGATCTTTTCCAGGCTTACCTTAGATGGTGCGTGTTGTGGTCATCCACAGAGTGACTCAGCCCTGGACCACATTTTCAGCTTGTTCCTGCTGCACTAGGGTCAGTGGTATAGAGACGATGCAGACCTGGCTGCCCACTTCTTTGACTCATATACTTTGCAGATTTGCTTAAGAGGAAAGTTAAAGCAAGACACAGTTAAAAGCAGCTTTGTTTTCTTGAGGTAACAGGTTTGCTCTGTACAAACAGTATCTCTTATCTAATAGCCCTAGAAAGGCATGTAGCGTCAAGCTGATACTGTCTTCATGCTTGGCTTATTTTTGCATTTCAGCCCTGAGATATGCAGGCAATCTGCCATCAGCTGTAAAACCACAAACCCCAATCTGTGATGGGGACTGATAAGAGAAAATATATGAAAACAGACTCCTTAGAGCTTGACTCTTTTCCAGGAGGCTCTGGACTGAGATCTGGCATTTGAAAGTGATTGTTCATGCATAAGAAGCAGCATTTTTTATGTTTCCTTTTTAAGGCTGCAGAAAGGCTAAAAGAAGAATGATTCAGAGGGGGAATCAACATGATGTTATTAAGCTCCCATCATGACATTAGCAAGTGCGACATCCAGGAGAACAATGGCTTTGACCTGCACAGCCCCTGTGCTCCTGGAAGCCTTCTCCCCACTTCAAAACGAGAGGAAACATCATGTCATCAGGTTGACGTGTTTCACAGGGACAGAAAACAGAACACGAAGCTGTCAGCTTCCACTCTGATGGGCTGTTTATCAGTACATCTTTCCTTTGCTTGCAGTCTAAGCAGCCACTTACTGACCCTAAACTTTGGATTCTTCAAGTTTTTTCAGACTCCCTGCTCCCAAATAATACTTTGCTTGGTGAATATAGGAATTGGGTAATATCCCTTAAATGTAGGTGCTTGCTTGCTGTGCTGTTTGTTTTGTAACATTTCAAGACCAAGAGAAATTCCTTGGAATACCTTCAGTTCCTGTGGTGGACATGGTGTAACATTGTGCATACTCCAGGCCCAGGGCACAACCATACCTACCTGCTTCCTTCATGCTGTTTGTCAAACTCTGCTATTCCTCACAGTATGTCTGCCTAAAGACAGCACCAAGGTAATGGAAGAAGAACTCCTCTAGGTCTGTCTGAGTCTGAAAGTAGAAACAGCAGCTACTGCTGCCACTGATGTGTGAAATCTGCTGCCCAGAAGGAAGTCTTTGTAGCTGTTATTTAGCCTGCCTCCATCTCAAAACACCAGATCACTTGCAACTTGAGCTAAGAGGGTATTTCACCACCTGCTTGCAGAGCAAGGCCTGAGAAACACTCCCAAGCTGTTGTGCTGCAACCTTTGAGCAGGCAACACCACCCCCACACTCTCCCTTGCCTGTTATGCATTATCAGTCCTAGCTTTTTTTATCTAGGAGCAAGCCCCAGCCACGTGTAGGGAGAACTTCCACCCTTGTTGAACTCACGGCATTGACCCATCCCCATGCTTTGCCTTTCCAAAGTCCTTGGGAGAAGCACCCAGCTGCAAAGCAATTTAAATGGATGGGGGGCCAACAAGCAACATTAAATGGCTTATCTGATTCTGTGGGGAATCCATCTGGAGCCAAGAGCTTTTCCCCATCTGCGTAGCAGCGATTACATTTGTCTTCTCACCCTCATCCTCCATAAACTCTCCTAATCCCCTGCCTTTCTGTCCAGACAAGGGCAACGATTCTCTCTGGAGCAAAATGAGCTCACCAAGGGAGAGCTGCTTCTTATTGGGAACACACCAGCCCCCAGTTGTCGGTTAAAGGGCCACCACCAAAATAAAACCTCCAAGCAGGTCTCCTGCTCCATTTCACCAGGTAAAGGAATGAAACAGACCTTTGCTTTGAAGTTGCTCTGGTTGAACAAAAGTGTTCTGAGGATTATTAAGATTCTGTGACAGCTGGACTTATCTGGAATCATTCTGGACCATCTTCTCTGCACAGCTTGAAAGCTGGAATTCTTTGGTGCACATGACTGTCTTGTGACCAGTGCAGAGGACCAGCACCTTCTTGCTACCATGTACTGCCTGTAGGTGTTAACATGCTCTTGACCTCCACTGCAGTGGGAGGAAGAGGTTAGTGGCATCCTGGACCATATGACTCAATTTGGTGGTTCTCTGTTGGACTTATCCACTTGCACCAACTCTGAAGAAAGGAAAATATAAGCAAGAAGGCCCAGAGTTGAGCTGAGGAAATCAGAGTTGAAGATAGCACCAATGTATGGAGCCTGAAAGGGCTTTCTTCTTTGTGGAGCATTTCTGGGAGTGGCTGGAGCTGTCCAGTGCCAGTCACAAGCCGCTCTCCAGCATACCATGAACAATGAAGAAATGCAAGAAAGAGTTACAAAAAAGCAGGTACTGGCACCTTTCCAGAACACCACCCCAGGCCGCTGATGTTTCAGGCTTATGAACTTCCTAAGCCACCTTTGGTGCCTTCAAACTGAGCAGCTCTTGATGGATTCAAAGACCAGTCAAAGCGATTACTGGAAGAAAAATCTTTAACACGGTGCATCATGCAGCAAGGAATTCCATAGCTTAGAAACTTAATGTGAACATATCTCTTCCGTTGTTTGTTTTATATTTGCCTTTTAATTTTGCATGATGCCCTCTTATTTTTCCAGCTTTTGAGTAACTCCTCTTTCCCTTGTGATACTTGACACAAATGGGTTGCAGAAGCTCTTTTCAATTAGTTTATATAGAATTATAATCTTTATTTGAACGTGGAAGTTGCAAATAAAGACAAGATCTGGACTGATTTCCTCCTGAAAAGCCAATGGTTGCCCAAACACATCTAATCACTTACCTTCATCTAGCCCATATTTTTCTTATTACAATGATTTTCTGTCTTTGACTGTATAAGACTTTATTTTTGTATCCTGGGGTAGCTAAATGAATTTGAAACGAATATGGATTTCCTGCTGATCTCATTTAGTTTTGGTCTTCACCCTAGAATTGAAAACATCAATGCCAGGGTGTGTTAGAGGTACACTTCTGGAAAGGCAATTATCCTATAAATGCTCAGCTGTAACTTATATAATAATTATTTCTTCAACTGAAGTGCCTTTTGAAGTACTTTCCAAAAACTTACAATAGCCCTAACCCATAAGCATTTTGGTGGAGCAGGGAGACCAAATTCTGCACTCCATCTGAAATCATTCTGCAGAAACTGTGTCTGAAGTGCGCTGGCATTGGGTATAACTGGATCTCTCACATTAGGTGTTTGGAAATCTGTCCGCAAAGACATATGCCCTGCAATGTTTACTTTTCAAATATTACTTGGAAATGATATGATGGATGACTGATCCTTTTTTTTTTCTTTTCATCCCCTCTTGGCTGAGGGTTTTCCTGGAACTTGAGTCATGTCTCTGCTGAAAAAAAAAATCACTCAACATTTACAAAGAACAAAAGAAAGAATTTAATCAATATGTCATGGAGTTTCACCTGAACCGCAGTGGTTTCAGGGTGTATGAGATCTACCAAGCATCTTGTCCAAGTCAAAAGCAGACTGCTTGTAAAACCAGAAGTAATTCTTGTGACGCCAGTTGTCTGCATTAGCTGGTTAAATAACTTCTCCCTAATACAGCTGTTAGCTGGAGGAAGAAGGGCACGGGCTGAGAATCAGGAGATTGGGGGGTCAGTAATCTCTGGTCATTCAAGTAACCTTGGGGGCCTCCCTTCATTTTCCTGGAGACCTTTCTTTCTCTCCCTGTCTGAAGCCTCTTCGAGTCAGGGATTTGTTATGCCTTGTTCCCTCACAGCACACAGCACAAGGAGCCCTCAACTGTCCTTGGGACCCATTCTAGCCATCGGCTTAAATTAGAAATGGCACCAGGCTGCAGCGTCTGGATGAATGACACTGGTGAAGAGCAGCCATCAAGGGGAGGATGGGCTACAGCATGAGGCTGAACAGCTGTAGCAAAGTAGACAGTCTGGTGTTTTGAGGCCTTTTAAACGCTGGTATAAGCTTAGGGTTCAGAAAATAGTCACACAGGGGCAAGTTCACCCTTCACAAAGCTCTGTCCCGGGGTCACACTGGAGGTAAGCGTGCTTCCCTTCTATCAGAGGGATTTGCAAGCAGAAAGAATTTTAACAAGGTCTCCAGACGTGACAAAAGACCCTATTTGTTTTAGATCAAACTCCCCCCACCCCTCAGCCCTGAGTATATCTCTTGTTCATAAAATATCACAAGCTTCGGATATTGAACCCGCTCAGCCTGGTTCACCTGTTAAAAGCTCATGAGAAATTGTATCCACAGCATTCCCGTCCCTGTAGCACTGGTGCACGATGAAAGCCAGAAAGCTGGTTCCCCTCAAACTATGGGAAAATGCTGTCTTTCAAGCCTCCCTTCATCTGAAGCACGCAGACCCCCTTCCAGGGCCGGCATATGATACTGAGCTCACGCATCTGAAAACATGGAAAAACTTTTCCAAAGGTTCTTTAAGAAATGAAGTAATAACAATTATGATGATGATGGTAATAGCAATGATAACAATAGCCTTTGTGTCTGCTGCTGTACCCCCCACAGCTCCTTCTGTTGAGGGGAATCTTATTTCATGGGCTCAAATGGAGGAGTCACAACCAATTCAATTACTCAAGAGTAATATCCTTCGTAAAGAAGAGCCCCTGACGCTGTTCCTTTGGAGGGTTCCCCTTTCCTGCTCCAAGCAGCTGTGTTGGTATTTAGACACAGGATACCAGCTCAGCCTCTACTTCCAGCACAACCTCGGCTCATATCCTGCAGGCTTTATAAGTCCCCAGATGGTCCATTATGCTTGTGTAGTAGCTAGCCAGCCAAACAGTGCTTGCTGCTTATCTGGTGTATAACTCTCTGGAATGCATGTGGGGGGAGAATGAGAAAAAATGCCAGATCATCTTCCCACATAACATTTCCTTTCTTGTCCTCAGCCTCCCCTCTCTAAGCCCAGACAGAAACAAAACACCAGCTAGGGAATCAGCCACATTTGCGTTGCAATGGACTTGATCCTCGCATCTTTTCAGGAGCAGCCTGGTGTATTGTGGCTGTGAACCTTTGATGCCAGGGCATTTATGCTGATCTCTGAGCGCGTGACAACCCGTTTAGCTCTAGCTTAAATGACAGCGCCAGATGGAAGTTAGTAACAAAGCATATCCAAAGCTAGCCATTTTCAAAATAATGGGAATTCAGAGGATTCCTCCTAGCAGCAGCAGCAGGACAGAAATGCAACAAGAGAGAATGAAGCTATGGGGAAGGGTCCACCATACTGCTGATATTCGGAAATCTTCGTGAGGGTCTTTTGCTAGATTACCCTTCATTCTCAGCTCTAGCTTGGGTTTCCTTCACCATGTGAAAAGCCACACTTGTAGCTCCTAAAGTCCCTGGTTCAGTCCTTGAGACCGGCCAGCAGACACATCCACAGTGAAGGCAATATTTCGGGCAAAGAATAAGACGTACCTACAGTAAGTAAGAAAACAGCTGAAGGTGTCTCCAGGACCAGCGTGCTCTGCACCCCCAGCAGAGACCTGGTTTTATGTCCTTGTTTGTGTTGTTCTTGACTTCACCACTATTGGCAACACTTGGATGATCCCCATACCAACACTGTGGGCAAATGAGGCATTCATTTCTCTTGCCATTGCTGATCTATTCTGATATTCAGCTACCCTGGAGCAGAGTAGGGAGACCAGGAGAACACACGGAGACACAGATGGAGGTTTTCATTTCAAATTCACAGCTTCAGAGATTCTGCTTTAATGCAGAAAGGGAATCTTCTGTTTAGTGTGAAAAACAAATTAGTAAATGTTGCTGTTGTTGCTCAGTTTTTTGTTTTCATGAATAAGTGTTGAATTTAGAAAGTGCTGGTCTTGAATGTCAGTTCTGGCTGGGCAAGTGGGATGATCAGCATGGGCACCTCAGGAGAAGGAGGAGATTGTCATAGACCCCAATTCTTAACATTTTGTTACACCCAAATAAAAGGAGGCAGGTTTGACACCTTTGCCTTGGGTTCCAGAATCTGATACATTCCCAAGTAGGAGCTCTGGATGCCAAAGGGCATGACACCAATTAAAAAAAAATAAAAAGACATTAAATAGAAGACAGCAGTGGCAAAAGAAAAGTTTCACATTCTCTTGGTGTGATGGTGACAACGTATACTGTGACACTCCAGCAGGTAGCCATCCCCAGCCTCATTAACCAGTATTAAACAAACAAATTAAAATATATTCACCTTTCTATTTCTCAGTGGGAGCTCCCAAGCTTCTTTATAACTTTATCTTCTGAGATTAAGACCTTCCATAAAAGGGACTGTGGACAATGGTAAGGTGGAACCACAGATGAGTCACAAAATGATTGCTGAAATATTTTTTCCCAGTGTTTTCAAAGGACTTGAGGAGAACATTGACAACACAGAATGCTGAAACCCTCAGCTGCAGGTCAGCAAAGATTTTTTTACACATGTAGCTCCCATTTTGCTCAGTGACAGCATCTCTCTGCTGCCTATCATGAACAATGTTATGGCAGCCACCTAACTTCCACTGTTAATTGTTTCCTGATGGCTGAATGAGCACATTGAAAGAGATATCAAAATATATCCCATTGTCTCGATGTTTCCATCTTTCATTGCAGCTTTATCTTAGTGCCTGCTGAGTGTTTACATACAATCACTGCTCTTCCACATAAGGTGGAAGACATCAGAGGACTGAGCTGGCCAATGAGTGCTCTCTCCCAGCAGCATACAGAACTCACCTGAAAATACGAGGCAGGCTTGCACTAACATGCAGCAATCCTTTCACCATGTTCTACTGTCATGCTTTGGGGGTGGCATGTTACTTCTCCATTTCTCCTGAAAAGATTCCACGGGATCTAAGCCACCATCAGGAAAACAGTGCTGGGGGGCTGGCGGCGGGGCTGGCGGGCATAGAGAAAGCAGGGGAAGGGGCAGACTGGCAAAAAGCATGACATTGAAATTCAGATGCCAAGTTCAGTAGCATGAATAAAAATTTTCTTAACCTCTGAGGTCAGGAGGTCACCAGCTGGAAGCAGAAAATCGCCACCAGTAAACTGCTGTGGGTTGGAGTGATGAATGCTAGTTAGTACCAGCGAATTTCAGAAGAATCTCAGCTGTAGGGAGAGAGGGCATCTTGGAACAAGGCTGAACAGTTCCCGACTGTTTTCTTTCTTCTTTAGTCTGTTTTGTGCTCTTTCTGCTTCCACAGATTTCTCAGTTGAGGCAGCAAAAGATTAAACCCTTGTGGGAAAGTCTTGTGGCACATAATAGGGGTGAAAGCAATGAGATTCCATAGGGATTGTGGTATTGTAAGAAAATTGCTCTCAGATCCTATGGATGTCAAAAGGGAGGGAAAGTGCCCCAGTACTTGACATCTGCAAAGCTGTCTGGAGCACAGAGGTGCATCCATTGCTCTAGGAAGCCAAGATCACTGCCACTTAGGTCAAACTGCAGCCCAGTCCAGCAGCAGGCACTCTGTACCATATATGTTCTTCTTGTTTGAGACCAAGCTATACAAAGGCCGAGTTGGGAAGGTGCTGAGTTGATCTTTCTCTGCCAGTCCATCTTCCTCTTGCAGGGTGAGCAGAAGTATATTTCCTCTGGGTTCCTCATCAGTTTGCCATCATTCATCTGTCTATTGACGTGTACACCAGCTTACAGCTTTGTGGGATGTAGTTGCTGCTTAGCCACCATCTAGAATGATGGACTCTAACTCTGTTCATAGGACATAAAGCAGTGAAGCAATATGAATTAATAAATGTCTATTTGAGTAAATAGAAGATATGTCCAAATCACTTTGGCTGGTCGAAAATTCTAGGGTGGGGAAGGTTTCAGGTTGAAGAGGTTGGACCACACCACAAAATGCTCTAATGATGATACAATTCTCTACAACACTTTATGGGACACTTGAATTTAAGCCCCTACTATTAAATTCAGTTTGAGGTTTCCATAACGGAAAGGGGCCAGCTTGCATTTCAGATGTCATTTGTGTAGGGGAAGCTGGACAAAAAGCAGAAAGTTGGCAGCAAAAAGTACCAGGCTCCTTTCTCCTTCCATCCACCCCTCTCCAACCTCTTTGGCTAACCCCCAAACCATGGCAGGAGCTGAACACTGCTTTTCATTGAGTGACATACCTGGCTCTAGAAGAACACGCCCTTGTGGAATTGGCACCCGGGTGACATTTCCATTCCCTCTGCACAACACTTTTCTTTAATGCCTTCCAAACTAAAACAAAACCCAGAGGATTTGCTACCATATTCCGCTCATTATATTGGTTTTATGAGGGTGTGGAGCTTTCTTGCATGATGGCAGGATGGATTTGTCCCTGAAATTTAAAATACAGCAAGAAAATATAATAGATGGGGAAGGGATTTGATTGTTTTCTTTTTCTCCATCAGGCTTTTTATGGTTTGGGGTTTTTTCTTGAACATTTATCATTTCAACCCAAATCGATCCACAATCATTCCATGTCCTTTTTCAGCAATGTGTTCAGCCTTTAGAGATAGAACAGCAGTGGGGAAATCAGACATCCTGGACTCACTATGTAGAAAACACAACGGATAGTAAGCAAGACTGCCAGGGATCTCCAAAAGTCAACAGGAAAAGTCACGCCAATGCATGACGGTTATATATGTACCATTTCTAACCTCCTCTTCCAGCTTTTAGGGATTGCAATTCCACAAGTCCTGATGGACATATCTCCCCCAAGCCACTAATGATCTTTTCTTCAATTTTAACCCCCCAACTCTCACCCTGTCTGCACTGACAGGTGAAACAGGTTGTTCTTTTTTCTTTGCAGCTTTGTGTGTGCACAAAGATATCTATCATAGATCCCTTCAGTTTCTCTTCTCTAGACTAAACAACCCTACTTCTTTCAATCTTTCTTTCTAAGTCAGGTCTTCAATCACTCCTGTTATTTTCCAGCTGGTTTACATCTTTCCTGAAAAGCAGTAACCAAAACTGCACACAGTATTAAAACTGGGTCCCTACTAATGGCAAGAAGAGTGGAAGAATTGCTTCATACTTACAGGCAGTTCTCCCACTGACCCATCACTATATGGTGCTTGTCTCTTTCCCAACACTATGATTGTGTTGGATTATGCCCAATATCCAACCTGCTCTAGGCAATCCTACTCCATTCTCTGGCAGCTCAGCTGATCATTCTGCTTAAGGACAACATCCTCCATGTTTCTTTATTGAAACACATCTTATTTTCCCCCTGCAAGGGATGTGCTCTGTCCTCATCTTACAATGTTTAACGAGGCTGCGATGCATCTCCTGTGTAAGTGTTCTGCACAAAGTACATGTTACTTAAATTGTAACCTTCACCAATTCAGCATTAGAGGAGCATTTAAGAAAGCCATGTTCTTGACCAGGATACACCACTCTGCTGTTGTATGGCACTTTGTTATGCTATCTTCCTCATGAACTTCTGAAGCCTGATCCAGCCATAGGGAGATTAGGAGTCCATAGGGATATAAGAAATTTCTCCTGGGTCTTAGGGGCTGCAAGAGGGACTGAAATAGTCCCTTGAGCTAATTGAGGGAATCTGTCTAGTAAATCCATTAAACAAGTGTCTCAAAGGACATCTACTGAACCCATGAATTTTCAAAATAAACTCATAGTTCCACATAGGGATTCTGTTGACTTTGCCACTTCCCACATCAGGCAAAGGGCTTTGAGATCCCTGGGTAGGAAGTAGATGTTGGAAACCAAGAAGTTCTCTTCTTCCTTCAGCTGGCTGAAGGCCTGGATTTCAGTTGAAAGGTTCTCATGGCACATGTACTGCATGGTACATTTGTTTTTCAAGGGTGGGGGAGGTTATTCCAAGCTCCCACTTGAGTAGAAGACAGGAGTAGAAGCAAACTCAGGCAGATGGTTTGTTTCCCTAAGCTGCCATACCTAACAAACAGCTGTGTTTGCACAAAGCTTCAATAGATACATGGATGGGGAGCAATATAACTGGACAGGCATCATATCAATACTGCACCTTCCAGTTCCTCCATGGGTTAAAGAGTCCAGCACGCTCCGTTGCTCCCCCTCCTTCCCTCTCTTCCTAAAAGTCTTGTAATGTGTTTCACAGAAAGCACATTTTCTCTTCCTTTTCGTGTAATATTAATCTTGGGGAGAAGGGAAGAGGGGTGGGGGGAAGGGACGCAGTGTTCGTATTCCCCTTGCAGTTAATCTCTTTAACAAACCCCTTTAACAAATGAAAGGTCTGACAGGAGGCAGAGCCATTAAAATGAATTAAAATGCATCCAGGAGAGATTAGTAATGAAGCCACTCACCAGACAATGCCCCTTTTCTTCTCCGTGTGGACTGCTAGGAAATATCCCAGATTACAGAACAAAAGGTTTTACAGTTGAAAATGCTGATCCATGAAAGATGCAACATGCTCTCTTCTCCTCTCCTCCACTCCTCGGTCTACACAAGTACATCTGCAGCCGTGGGATCCGAGTGTAATCTCCTCAGGGGGAGGGTCAGAGGGATTGGGTTTAAGTACCACCAAGCCTGCAAACCCTCATCAGACAGTGACTGCAGGCCCGGCAATGCAGGATGGTGTCTACCATGCTGGTGTGGTGAGACAGCCAAACATAGCCGCTCCTGTTGGGTACCAGAGGAGCTTCAACCTATTCCAAGGGATAGAACTGGCACAGGAGGAGGGCCAGGATGGGGTCAGCAGTGAATGTTGCACACAAGCAGCAGATAAGAATTGGGGTAAGGCGGGGGAGAATGATGGAGGTAGGGGAGGAACAAGAGCAGACATCTGTGCCTTGGTGACAAGGGGGCAATAGAGACTGGTAAGGACAAATGTAGCAGTGGGGAAAGAAAGTAATGGGTTTCTGAAAGTGGCATTTCCTAAAAGCGTGGTCTTAGGGCAGGGAATTCATTCAGTATTTCAAAGGAGGCTACAGATCCTCTTTGTTTCAAGAAAGCTGTCATTTAGTTGATTTAGCTGAAATTATGCTGCATTTTGTTCCATCATGGAGAAAAATCCCAAAGGCAAAGCCACCATATGTGACAATGCTAACAAAGACTTGGGATGTCTGGATGACACTTTCCTCCAGCTCCTATTGAAGGAAGATCCATACAATCACGCATGGGACTGGGGTCTGTGCTTTCATGTCAGTCAGTCAACCTGTGATCCACATGTGCATCTTACCATGAACAGCAACAGAGATGAGGCAAAATCCAGTAGGCTCAAGCCCCGCTCTGCAGGGTTCAATCCTTCCTCTAACTGAAAGATAAGACAACAAATAAATAAAAACTGTATGGCTGGAGGGAAAGGAATCAGATTTTTAAGTCACCTAAACTTTTATAATATTATTCTTACTCAGAGGGGCGGGCATTGGGGGCAGTAGAAGTCCCTCCATCCCTGCTGTATCTTAATTCTTTCGGTTCTCTACTGCTTTTGTTTCCAGTGGGAAAAGGGTACAAAAGTTCCACAAACTGCCACCTACCCCATCTGCAGTTTTTGCACACCAAAGCAAAACACCTTTCTACTTTCTAAGGTGGTAAAAAAAAACACAAGAAAAATGTGGTTTGTTTTGAACAGTTGATTTCATCTGACAGAGCCTCAGTTTCCCAAACAGCCCACATATCTGCCTGGAAAATGGCAGCTTCCATATCTCAGGCCAAGGATATTGGTGAACAAATATTCCCATCTGCAGCTGGAAACTCAGCAGAACTTCCAGGGAAATAAAAGCCTGTGATAAGCTACTCCACTGACATGAATGAAACCCTGAGCTACGTCGGCTGAGACTGTATCCCAAAGTTTGCTGATGACAGAAAAACAATGAGGTAGTGAATTGGTGAGGGACCCATTTCACTTGTGGTCTGCAGAGTTGTTATATCAAAACATGTCTGGCAGAGTTTAATAGTGTCAGCATTTAATGTTCAGTATAATGTCATTCCTACGGACCAAGACATACACTTCCCATAGGTAATTAATCTTTTACAAGTAATTTAGCCATCGTAAGCAAAAGTGGATGAAATGTATTAATGGGGGGAAAGGCTAGGGGCAAACCGTGCATGGAGAAACATTTCTCTGCATTAGTCCCACAAAATTACAAGTGAGTTACAGCTGATAGATTTAGGACAGTTCCTGTTGAGTAATTGTATTCCATGAGGGTTTCCAATACAATGTGATATTCATTTTCACTTTATACAGTAGAGACAATAATGGCTACAGGTGCACAGGCTGTCTTGCTGGGAGGAATAAAACTGTGATTGTTTAACATCTGACTTTTCTCACACAGTTACAGCCTTTAAGGCTGAGCTATATTTTGCACATATCTCAGACGTGATTTGTTCTCTTTTTTTCTTTTTTTTTATACTCCAAGAGTCTAGCTCTAAAAAATGCAGGCTCTAAAGACCCATTGTCAAATGAAACACACTTCCCTCATTTGATTTGTTTTTTCCTCTCCTGCAGTGTCAACTTTCGCTACAGAAATGCAGACAGCCCTGTGTTTGGGTAGAGAAATAAGGAGAGATAAGGGAGACCTTATCACCACCTACAACTACCTGAAGGGAGGTTGTAGAGAGGTGACTGATGGTCTCTTCAGCCAGGTGACAGGAGATAGGACAAGGGGGAATGGCATGAAGCTGTGCCAGGGCAGGGTTAGACTGGATATTAGAAAAAAAAAGTTTACTGAAAGAGTTGTCGGGGCCTGGAACAGGCTGCCCAGGGAGGGGGTTGAGTCACCTTCCCTGGATGTGTTTAAAAAAAGGGTAGATGAGGTACTTAGGGATATGGTTTAGTTTAGGATGGGAACGGTTGGACTTGATGATCTTTAAAGGTCTTTGCCAACCTTGTGATTCTGTGAAATTAAACTGCCAGCTCATGCAGGATGCCAGGCCAGGCTCCAAAATCCAAGTCCCAAAACAGGAACTTTTGGGTGTGCTTCTGAAAACCTGGGCATCCCTGGAAACGTTGCTCCATTCTGCACGACTTTATACCACTGGTTTTTTCCTTCTGCATCTGATCGCAGCTCCACTGTGTCCCCACTTCTGGGACTTCCCTGGTCTCTCCAACAACAACAACAACAAACCCAACAAGCCAAGCAAAGAGAGAGCCTGAACTTTCTCCTGGAGAAGACAGTGGGGCTATTCCTGGACTTTGCCTGCCAACTGCCTTCTGTCTCCAAAATGAACCCTTTTTCCTTCTGCTCCCCAGAGACACACCAAGTTTGCTTATGATGCAACTGCAGCTAACTGTATCCACCTGCCAGGGTGGCTCTGCTTCTTTAGAGAGGACCAGATATCTGAGCTGAAGGTGGGGCAGGAGAGAAGCCCAGCAGCATCTAGCAAAACCTTACTGTTCAGTTTTCTCTCCACCAGAAAAGAAGTAGGTTCAATCTGATCAGGAAGTGATTTGAGGCTTTCTTATGTGAGAAACGTGCATCATTTTATTATGTTTATATCCTATATTTTAGTTTAGGGAGAAAAGTGATTGCCCCTAAAATTGTGGTTTCCTACCAAGGAACACTGAATTATTTCTTCCTTTATACTTTAGAAAATTAAATACAGGCTTCAAGACCATCTTTTCATTTTGCTGGGGAAAAATGTGGTAAAAATCAGGATAAGAGCTTCATTTGTTAAACAAAATGTTGCACTCTTTTGGCAAAATGGATTTTTTTTTTTCCCCCAGAAAGAAAAATCCCTCCCTTATGTTCTTTGATTTAGGAAAACACTGACTTTCAACAGATTTATCTTTTTCAAGTGTCTCTAGGTTAACTGCCTCTAGACTTTGCTCTTTTGCATTTCTCCAGGAAGAAAATAAATCCTGGTAGTTTTTCTTCTGGGCTTGTAGGGACCAGCAGTAAAACTTTCCAAACCATCTTGGTGGCCTGGGAACTGAAGACCTCCATCCACTCCCTGGGCTGAGTACCCAGAGTGCCCTTCTGACCATTTTCCTTTTATTGCAATTGTTGCTACATGATGTTCACAGCCGCTCTGTGAGAGTGCTGATTTCATGTCATTCCGTTCTCCATTATTGTCCCTTAAGGTGCAAGTTCCCATCACAATTTTCCCCATGGATACAAGAAAATGTCTTTTGTGGTGTGTAAGAAGAGGCATCCTCATGCCCCTGCCTGCACCAGAACCCTGGTTTTACCAGCTGCCAGGTTTTCTCAAAGCTTTTAGGAATGTAACATCATTTGTAGCTGTGCTCCTCTCACAGATGTGAGGCAAATCAGGACTCAGAAAGTCCTGGGAATGGCACAGACAGACAGAGCCATGCATGCACAGTCACAGAGGTGGGTGGCTCAGGCTTTGCTTGTTTAGGAAACAAGACTTAAAGCAACCAGAAAAGCCGATGCACCCAGTGTAAATCATACCACAGCTACTACTTGTGATAGGATTTCTGAACCTGGTTTTGAACATTATGCTCAGGCCCAGCATTAGCTGGGGGTCTTGTTGCTCGTCTGAAACTATTAAGCTGTTCCCCTTGTGAACTCTAATCAGCATCTGAACCCGCGTATCCTGAACGTAATGTGTCACCTTCCCCACTCATGGGAAACAAAGTCCTCCAATGAGTGCTACAGGGATGAAATATGGGTTGCAGATGTTGAACCAGCAAAGGGCACAGAAACAAGTTTGTGGAGCTGAAATACAAATTCCAAAACCTGTTTCCCTTTGACATTTCAGTCAGCTGTTCCACAAGTCTTTGGGGAAAAAAGGACTGCTGTTTCTTCCCTTCTCCTTCCTCCCTCCCTCCCTTTTTAATTTTGTATTTCTGGACTACTATTTATTTACTTTTATCTTTAATTATATGTACCCTGTGCTTTAACATCTGCATACGTTTTGGAAGTCATCTCCAAAGTTTAACTTTGTCCCCATTTCTTGAAGTGTGGCAACCTTAAATAGAAAGTGCTGGGCTCTTCCAGACCTTATACAAGTGTTTATTTTAACAGAAATTCATCTTTTATAGAGAACCATTCTAGTAGACACTGAAGGACATAACTGGGCAGGTGCAGCATGCATCCAGGGCAGAAGAAGGTTCCTGAGCCAGTCAGATGTGACCACTCATGCAATCCAAAGAGCAGGAGTCGAATTGAAGCCATATTGAGCGGAGCGAGCTCTGGAGCCCAAGCAAGTCATTAGCAGTCTTTCAACTGACTTTGAAGCAGGTCTTTGAGAGCCAGTCTGTTTTATATGGTGGAATGTGGAAAAACAACCGCTGCAGCTTGTAAAATGGAAGGGAACAAAGCAACGCTCCTGTGCGCCTGCCAGCCCCTGCTTCCCCGGCCCCTTTGGTGCCTGCAACTGGATGGGCTGCACCCCTTTCCCACTTGACTCCTGTAATTTTCTGACCAATTTAGGCACGACCTGTAACTTCCCCTTTTACATCATTTATGAATTCAAAATGCCTCCTAATTTTAGCTGCACCTTATAAATCCAATGGAAGTGATTGTGCGATCGAAAAGCCTTGGACTGGCTCCCAGAGGAGCTACTCCAGTCATGAGCAACACAGCTGCCATCAGAAATGGGTCCCTTTGGAATAAACCCACAGGCACACACCCCGTACGCTCAACACGTGAGGACAGAGTCACACACACACCCACATGAGAGAGCTACACAGACAGCTGAAATCACAGGTATGAACAGTGATTGTACACATGCAACTTCGTATCGCGCACACGTTCTTCAGCCTCTGCCCAATTCACAGTCGGTTCTCTCTGAACAACTTCACACTTTTCTAAATAAAGGCCATTTAAAAACAGCTCCCCAGGTTGCAGTGCCCTGAAGGCTCCCTTGAATAAAGAAGACTAAGTCCAAGGGCTGATACATATGACAGGAATTTAGAAGGCGGCACTGCCTATCCAGCCCTCGACACATACAGAAGCATCAGTGGTCGCTACAGGTAGCAGGAGGCTGACATTTATTTTGGCACCTGCCAAGGTGACTTTGTTGTTGGGATCAGGGCTTGGCCAGCAAACTGTGCTGGTAGGACGGCATCCAGACCAGTGCAATAAGCCGTGTCTTGAAGGAGGCCAAAAGAAAAGACAAAAAAGACCACACACAACTCCGTGTTGGTGCCTGGATTTTACGGGGTGGGGAGGGGGGGATGGGGGGGTTGGTTCTTCCTTTTTTAAAAAACTTCTTTCTTTATTTTTTTCCTTTTTGTGAAAATAGTTAAGGACTTGGGAAAATATTTGAGTCATTATGAAAATGTAATTCTATCTCACGATACAGCTGGAGTGAGCCAGGGCAGCTAGGTCTGGGGGAGTCAGCAAATCAAGGTCTTTGATTAGGAAGCAGGGAGGCCTTTGGTCAAATTTAATAAAAATATACTTGTTATATTTGGAACATTTTATCTGAGAACATGTTGTCTCTTTAATGCTGTCATATCTGCTTGTCAGGCAGCGGGATGCCTCCTGCAAGAGGGGCAGGCTCTGAAGAAGGCATGGTTGTGAGGGAGCCATGGCTGCTGTGGGCAGCAGGAGCTATTAAGGTGACTTCTGGCAATCACCAAACCTTGCCCAGGCTGATGGGGAAGGTTAATTTTTTACACGGTGTGAGCTGCCTCTAGAAATCTCTCTCCCTCCTTCCAATGACATACAATACACAAAAAAAAAAAGAGCCTTTTACTTGTCAGTCAGCTCAAAGCAAAGCAAAGCACATCCCATGATGTCTGCAGGTTAGGTTTTAGACAACTGGCTGGTCTCCCTCCTCCCTGGTGAATCACTGCTATTGATTTAATGAGCTTTAAGGCAGCATGCAAACAGCAAAAGTCAGCCCAGCCAAAACCATTGAAACCACTGGGAAATCCTCAGGTCTTTGCAGTAGTGTTCTCAGCCTGTAACAATGATGGACGGAGAGTCTTTGGCAGCCCATTTTGGGGGGCAGAGATTTGCACAGTATTTAGCAGTTCTAAGTGACCATCTATGGAAAGGAGCAACAGCCAAGAAGACAGTGAAGCAGTGGAGTTTAAATTATTAGGGAAAGAGATGGTTCCCCTCCATTCTTTACTCAAGATGTTCTATCTGAACTCCTTTGGACAGTTATGGGCCCCCAGTACAAGAGAAATTTAGGGCAGATGAACAGGAGTCAGCAGACACGAACACAATGTTCAAGGAAGGGCTGAGGTAGAAGGTTGGGCTTGATACCTCCACCAGCTTCAGAGCATAAGAAGATGACTGGTGAACAGTGTCTTTTGTCAGGAGGTTCTGTCTTCCCACACCCCAAAGCTCCTGTTGGTCAGATTTTGCTGGATTTCACTGGAGAATAGACCAAAAATAAGGATTTTGGTGATCTGATTCTTTTTTCCTCATCTCTCATGACAGAGCTTCATGGAGTTTATACCTCCTAGGTCTCGTTCTTGTATTTAGCCAGGAGCCCTCTCTCTAGACTTGCTGTCCACTCTGATCTCAAAACCTATGGCGGGTGTCCTTTCAGAAGTGTCCTCGCAGAAACTTTCCTGTGAAGACTTCTTTGATTAAGATAAAACTGATCAGCAACTGCTCCATGTTCCTTAGAAAACAAAACTAAGTTAAATGTGTTTTTCAACTGATGATACATACTACCCACTGTAAGGAGCTGCTTTATTGCCACTTTATTTTACAGGGCAGGTGTCCCAAAATAGAACAAATTATGAATATGATGAAGCCCAGGATGAGGGAGACAGAGGAATCAATTGACTTTTGAATTCTTCTATATACAGTTACATTTGAAAGAACTGTCAGTCTAAATGTCTCAGTATTTTACTCCTCAAGGTCTTCATCACATCCAGGCAGAAACCACAGGACTTCTCTTTGAGTTTTGAAGTTTCTTTAATCTGCAGTTGCAACTGCCTGATTGGGTTCTTAATACCTTATGTGACCAGGCTGAGATACTAACAACTTTCCCATCCTTTTCTTTCCTGTCTAATTTCATCTGCCTAGTCTGAAATGTCCATCACCTGAGAGTATAAAAATGCTTGCTGATAAAGCTGACTGTACATATCTCCATCTGTTGTTTCTTGCACTCAGACATTCTGCCTGTTTGGAGTTAATTGTACCTTGGCTTTACTTCTCATAAAGGACCCAAAGGACCTTGACCTTTGGTGCTTACACAGCTTTTTTAGTGCGGTCTTATGCGTATGGATTATGCAGTATATATGGAGAGGAAGTAGTTGGCTGAACCTGGCTTTGGAAGTCATGAACTCCAGAGCATGTACTGGGATCTGAGGAGACCCAAAGAATTTAGCATTTCCACCTCGTCTTGCAACATGAGTATGACCATTCTGATACAAAACACCTACAGGCTTAAGCTACCCTTGGGTGAAATGAATTCTCTCATAACTGCAGCTTAGCCCAAATAATTGTGTGTGCTGTAGACACTGGACACAGTGGGGTAGATCTAATAAACCAGAGCTGCACAGACCATTCCTGTGGTTTAGCTTTAGAATATCTCGATCGAAAACTTAGGAAATGAAGAGTTAAAAAGGAAATCCACGTGTGTTTATAGCCAAACGGACTGTAACGAACGTGTGAAATGTATTACCAAGGAAAGCCATTGGTAAATTATGATTTAAGCATCAAGGCCAGTCAGAAAAACAGATTGAATGAGAAAATTAAAGACATAAGGTTCAGAAAGTGACAGTTATGAGCAGCTGACGGGCTTATCAGAACCAGCATCCTTCTTCCCTCATGGTTTATATCTCAGTTACCACGTGTATCCTCCCAGAAAGAGAGCAGACCACCTATGTGACGCTGAGCTTCCCCTCCAAGTGCATCAATGTGCCCATACACTTTTAAGAAGGCGGCTGTGTGGTCTAGGATTTCAAGGGGGAAATAAAAGTTGGATTTTAGATCCTGAGTTTTAATCCCAGTTGTTCCCAAAGGCTCACTGGACCAAACCTGAGAAAGTCACTTGCTTCTAGCTGCAATTAAGGAATATGAGACCTTTGAGGAACCATGTTTTCTACTAAGTAGATCTTTCTTGTTTCCTTGCCTCTTTCTAAGGAGGGTAATAAATGTAAAATGGGCCTATTTAGATGGTCCAACTTTATGTTTCCATTCATTCACTTGTTTGTTTGCTTGCTTTGCCAACCAGTCCTGGCTGAAAGTAGACTCATTAAGAATGGGTTGCTCCCAAGGGCCTGAGAAAAACCTCAAAAAAAATTTTAAAAATATTCAAAGATATTCCCAGACTCATGCACAAAATTTCTCTCTGAAGATTTATCTGCTTCTCCTTGTGAGCCATCCCCAGATCTCACAACTACTACAGCCTTCTATCTTTGCCCTACTCCTGAAAAAAAACCCCAAGTCCTGCGCTCCATGTTGTTAATGGCTAAAACCTTGTGCAAGTCCCAGCTGAAGCAGGGTAAGAGATCTCTCTTACACTTTTCTGCTAAGGCAAGCTTGTTTCCCCTCTGTGCTTTCTCCAGGCAGGTTTTGAAATAGCTGAGCAATAAGGAATTTTCATCCTTGCAGATTACAGGGCTTCAGACTGATGGGATCTTCATGCCCTGGCTTATCAATGTAGCCTAGTTATTCCAAGCTGTTCTCACTCAAGTTTTACCTCATTTTCTTGAAACCAATGGCCCTCAGAAATGCACAGGTGGCTTGCCTGACCAACACATACTGGTGGGTCTTGGCCATGCTGAGGCTCATAATATGTGAGAGTCACACTGGGAGCCGAGATGGTTCCAGGCTTGTGTCTCCAGTGGGAAGGACAATAGTTTCTTGGGGCACTTTTTTGCATCATGCAAAACATAAATTTCTTCAAAACTTCCAGCCATGGAAGATTGAAAGTTTTTCCAACTGAAAACACAAAAACTTTCCATTTGAATGCCAGATTGTGTGATACAAAGCACTGATGGCCCTCTGGCCACAGCTGCTTCTGTTTAGTCATAGTGTGAGCAAAGAGACATTCAAATAACACATTTGCACTGGAACAGCCCTTGCCGTAACTTGTGTTACTGCAGCTGGACTCACATCAAAACCCAATGCACCGTGTGGAAAGCAATTACCCACTGCAAAATGGTGGAATGAGAAGCACTCTTCAGTATCCCCTTTCTTAATGGCGCTGAACCAGATCCGGCAACTCAAGAAAATACTCGAGACACTTTCTTTGTCTGCCCACTACCACTACCCTTTTTCCTTTCCTTTTCCTCTGTTGTTCAATCTGCATCACAAAGACACAACCAGGGATACTAATCTGAGAGCAGTTTTACCCGAGCTTTTATCAGCCCATCCAGGTTCTAGGCTGGCCTGGCAAGACTCTTGCTACTGCTTGTAAAACTGTGAAGAACCTGGTTAGGGGCCACACAGCACTAATTTACAGGATATAAGGAGATGTTGTGGGACCAACCATGAGATATGGGGAAGCTTCAGCTAAACTTCTTGCATGGACTTTGGGGACCAGCTGGTGGTGAGACATAACCCAGCCACGTAGCTTTGAATCTGGGAAGGGATGAGTAGGGCAAGCTGTGGGAGCAAGAACTGCAGAACCCACAGCAGAAAAATTCATGGTGTGGAGCCTGTTAAAAGGGATGAGTAAACTAAATGTTAGAGGTCCCATTTCACAAAACAGGTGCTTGTTTTTTCTCCAGCAAAACACGTGCATGAGAAAAATCCCTAGGAGCTGAAACGACAGCTTCACGATGCAAAGGACAGAGTTGGACTAAAGAGCTTTGCATTTTCAAGTGTGTCCAATGGAGTGCCTTATTTGGGAGATGCAGCCTGTCAAATTCAAGTGAACTTAAATCATTGATTTTCTGCTGCAGGAAGCAAAGCAAGATTTGCCATCAGCCTGGAGAGTGGTTTGTTTGGGGTTGGGTTTTTCTTAATTATTATTATCATTCATATTTCTCCTAGCTGTTCAAATTTATGTCAAAGTACAAAGTACAGTGCCATTTGTAATCCAAATAATTCACAGTGCTTTTTTTTTTTTAATTATTCACTTTGTTTCATTTCCCACCAGTCTGTGGGAAAGAACATCTGGAATAAAACATCCCCATTCAGTAGCCTGGGGTCTTCTTTTGTCCCCTTTAATACTTCTCTGTCACCTACTAGCAGTCTGGTGGCCAGTGCCCCATCAAAAACCTACACATGCTAGATGATACATGACCTTGTTAGAAAAGGTAGTCCCTGCCTCAAGGAGGTTTCTACCTACCCACACACAAAAAAAAAGGGCACCCACAAAGAAAAGAGAACATAGAAATAGTACTGCACATGGAAAGATATTTGAGTCCCCTCATTTCAGACACCCCTCCTTGTCCCTTACTGCTGTCGCCTCAGTATATAACATGAAAACACTTATATCTCCCATCCCATGGCAACTGACCTTTTGCTGGAGGTGCTCTGTCTTGATGTAGACCTCCCCAAAGACAACACTTGAGGCAGTAGCACACCAATCTGACAGGCACGTCAGAGCATGTGCCACCCATCAGAAGTGACAACCTGGGGTGGTAAATTGCAGGGCATGCAAATTACTCCTCACCAGCTGAGCTGTGGTAACCACCTGGTGCACACATGAGGTGGATCTGCTTTTCCTGAGTCACTGTGGTGGCTGTGTCTGGTTGACATCCACAGTATCTCCCCACCAAGAAGCGGCTCTGTGACAGGTTAGGCAGGGCCAGAGCCAGTGAAGATCTCAACAGTCTGTAGAAGATGCTAGAGGCCTTTTAAACAAGCAGGACATGAGGACTACATCTCTGCACCTGGGAGGTGGGTAGTCAGAAAATTTGGGGGACAGGACACAGAGCAAAGAAAAGGAGCTGTGTCTTCAAAGCTGCTGCAGTGAGTGCACGAGGAGTCAGGGGAGGTTGAAAGGGTAGCGTGCCGGGAAAAAGCAGAAGGAGCTAGCGAACAAGCGTGCTAATTGCAAGAGCAGCAAGGAAAATATGACAGGGAAATGGAGTCGAGGGGAAGCTGGAGGGGCCCTGTCAGCCTGCCACTGCGTCGGGTGCAAATGGTTTCAGCAGAGGCAGCTCGCAGCTGTAGGGAGCAGGTGCAAGGGCAGACGGACGCTGCCCTGAACCTGGGGAGAAGGCTGGAGGCAGGAAGGAAACCGGTTTTCCCAAGCTCCAAACAACGGCATGCAAAAGAGGGACAAGGAGGGAGAGCAGTATTCAGACAGAAGAGAAACAGCTCTGTCACTCTCCACTTCGGGAGCATGATGGGCAGATGAAAGATGAATTTACTCCAGCCAGCCCTGTCAGATGTCTCTGAGCTGTGGGACTTATCAGCTGTCAGACCAGAAAAGAATAAGCTAAACAAAAAGCTTTCACAACCCTCATTCCCAAATCTGTGCGTCATAGCGTGCCAGGAAAAATGATTTCTGGACTTTTCTTTTCTTTTTTTTCTTCTTTTTTTTTCTTTTTTTTTTTTTCCCTTTTCTCTGCTACTACTAAATGCTTTTCCCTTTCTCTCACTGGACAGCTGGAGGGAATCCAGACGGCTGCTGTTCTTGTGGCTGCACAGTGAATGCAACGGGAGGCGGGGGGGAGGCTTGCAAATGGCTTTCCAAGTAGCCCAACACAATGGTGGTGAGGGGCAGTCCATGCGTGGGGAGCAGAGGGCTTTCTCCGGACTGAAATGGCAGTGGCAATGGCAGCATAGGCATTCAGGGCTTCCTGTCTCTTCATTCTTCCATTATCCACCTCAAAACCTTCCGCTCCTCTTCCCCCACTCCACCTCCTTTCAAGGGCCAGCCTGTTCAGATGGGTGCCACCACACAAAGCCCCGGACGTCTCCGCACAGCAGTCTCACTGGGATTCAGTTTGTGGCACTTTCTAATTAATTCCTTTCCAGCTGGAGTCTGGAGGTAATTACCAGTCCAGATACTCTTGACTAATTCAAATGAATACTCAGGACTGGGCTGGAAGAGAAGGAGGTAAGGGAGACTCTGCTGTGCCAGACCAACACTCCACTGATGCCTCTCAATCAACAGGTAGATCCACAGTACTCCTGAGGATTCTTCCAATTGAATTACAGGATGATAGAACGTGGTGCCTTCTCTGCAACAGAGGCCTGGGGCAGATCACTGCGGACTAAGACTCATAGGGAGTGGTCCTTCCCTTCCATGGTTCATGTCTCAGCAGATAAAATTCACACAGGTACCTCCAAACCACAGACTGCTCAGCCTTACAATCATTCCAGACTCTTCTGATGACATTTTAAGGTGTATATAGGTTATTTTCTAGGTTATCCCTCTTAGTGTCCAAGAGGTTCTTGGGAGCACAGTTGGAAGAGCAAAAACAGCTTGACATAATGGTGAGGCTGCCTTGAAGAGAAAAAACAAACCGCAAATTCTTTAGCTACCAGAGACAAAGAGGCAATCTTCTCTCCAGGTTATTGTGGCTTTATGGGCTCCTAAACATTAGTGAAGATATTTTATCAGTCTACATCACAGCCTCAGCTGTAGCAAACATGGGAGAGGATGGCATGGCATTTGCATTACTCTCTGCTTCCTTCAGGCCAACAGGAAACACCCAGGTGGTTCCTTTAGCTCTGCTGATGCCCGGTAACTTGCTGTGCTCTTTGTCATTTGATTATGACTGTCACACTCACCCTAAGGACTCGGTTGACATTTTTCCTTCCCTTGGTTTTTTCTCCACTTTGGCTGTGTCTTCGCATCCTGTCCCTGGTTTGTTTCTGTCAATTCTTTAAACAGCTGCTGGGTTCTGCTCCAGAGGTGGCTGCATTCCAGCAGTGGGGAATGTGACTCCCGACATATGGGCGAGCTGGTGCCATGCGTCGGGAGCTGTGAAGCTGAGAGGTGTGACACATCCAGGGTCAGTTCATCAGCACAGTGCAGCCCCAGGAGTTGTCCCAGTTTGGACATCCCTTTTATTATTTTCACGTGCCTCAGCTCGGTTTCTAGCAACAGTTCCTTGTGTTCATTTCCTGGACTATAACCAAGTCCCCCCCTCTGAAAGTCTCTGCAGTTGCCATACGCTGGACAGGCTTCACACACAAATCCCATGCTGGAAATGACCCTCAGTCCTCAATCGCAAGCAGCACCAGGGAACAGAGCGGCTAAGTGTGATCTTGGTGTCGAGTATCCAAGCAGCTGGGCTGCTCTTTGCTTTCCCCATGCTGTGTTAGGGAGGGTCATGCTGCATTTGCCATGCTGGGTTGGGTCCCCATTTTCAAAATACTTTCTGGGCTTCTCAGGAATCTCCCTCTGGCTCCCTCACTCACTGGCAGGCTCTTCTCCACATCCCTCTCCTTCCTCTCCTGCAATCAGCTGGTGCCAATGCCCTGCACAAAGGGCATCTCAACCCACTCACTGCTGCCTCTTCTGTCCAGTGGGCTGCAGTGAGTCTGAAGCATCTTCCCCTCTTTCCCAGGACAGAAACTGGACTTTGGCTGTGCAAGAAGGCATCTGTGGGTTTGCTGTATTCATTTATTTTTTTTCCTCTGTTGTTTCACAGGCCATCTTCTGAGTTCTCAGAGGCCTGTGAGCCAACAGCTGCGAGAGTCAACATAAGGAATATAGGCTATGACTCAATTTCCCACAATCCAATTCTGTTCATGCCAGTACTAACCAGTCTGGGTATCATGAGCACCAAAGCTCCATATCCTGCTCATAAACTGAGGACACTGATGCTATTGGCACAGAAGATCCCAGCATAAGGAAGCCAAGAGCATGTCATGTACAGCACAGTTGAAGCCACAATATCTAGCAGCTTCTTTTCAAAACATGAGTCTGCAGACCTCCACCCTATCCAGCTGAGAAGCATCTGCCACAGCCACCTTCCTTCAGCCAATACACTGCCTCTGCTTCCACTTCCTTTCAGAAGAGCTCTTTTCAATAGCTGCTTCCAAGAACCCTCTGTTCAGTCCTTTATCCAAGCCAGTCACCCCAGCCTCAGCCATAAAGGTCATCAGTTACGCCTCAGAGAGCCTCATCTGCTTCTCCCCAGGAGTTGCATGGCCATTTCTATAGATAAATACCCCCTGAACTTGGAGACTATAATCAAGACATTTAGGGCACACCTCCAGCTGACTCATAAAAACTGTTGCCAGCTTCAGCTCAGCTTGAGGGAAGAGGAGCAAGAGGATCTTCAGCTCAGCCCACAGAACAGGTCCCACTGCCATTCCCTATGCATAGGAGCAGACTTTGCTCAGATGATCCCGATACCAGGACACATAGCAGAGAAATGAGCCTCTACAGTAGAGTCAAAACAGTCTGCACACCTAGAACATGCTTTAAATCACTGGAAATCCAACAAAAAACATCTTTCTGGTCAAGAAAGATTGCCATCCCCAAGAAGTGAGGTAGCAACCTGCAGAAATTATGTGTGGTGAGGGTCCACTTATCCAGAATGAAAGAATATAACTTTTCTTTCTTTTCCTAAGAGCAAAATTTCTTATCATCATGCTTCCTAAACTTCACTTCTGTCCTTCAGCTGGAATAAGGCAGAAGAAAACAGCTTGTGTGCACTTTATCTTGTCAAAATGGGGACATTCCTTTGGGGATGGAAGAGAAATTCACATTGAGTTAAATAGGGCTGTTGGGGTAGCCAAAAGCACAGCTGTAAGCCAGAGGTACAAACACGTTCCCTACCTTCAAGAACAAGGAAGAAGGCAAAAAAGGCAGGTGAACATGGACACTGTGCACTTAGCTATCCACCACCTACAAGTACCATTAAAGCCCAGTCCACCAAACTTTCACAGCAGGAAGAGGAAACGTATGCCTAGCCAGAACCGTTCCTTGGGAAATTTTCACATCCAGTAAACCAGCACAACCTCCTCTTTCTCACTATTCACTCATGTAATACCTCTACAAACTCTGCTCCTTGCTTACTTCACTTCCCTCAGTTTGTTCCCCTGCAAGATGGGTGGCAAAGCCCTAAGCTCCAAAGATAATGCTGTGCCAAGGCAGTTAGACACGGCTATGTCTGAACAAGGAACATTTCTGATTCTCAGTGCTATTGTCTGAATATCTCACTGCTTGCATGGAAATGGGACTTCTCAACCCCTTTATGAAATAGGACAGAGCTTTTGCTCACCCAGGGAAGCTGAAGCAAAATAGAACCTGTCCAAACTGCCTCCCACAGCACCTAAAATAGACCTGAAAGCCTACTGTGATGTCAACATTTGAGAGAGCAACTGAGAGTTTCTGGCATCAAGGGTTTGAGGAATTTGAATCACATCTGGGGTTGCTGGAAGGGCTAAGAGTTTCATTCAAGGTCCTCATACCCTGCCCTGCTGTCTCAAACATACTACAGCTGGAAGGTTACTACCATCTCCAGAACAGTGCTATATTCAAGTGCACGAGGAGAATCATGACTTCAAGACTGCCACCAAGCCCAACAGAAGCAGCTCTAGTACAAACAGAAATGGAAAAGAAATGTAAAATCGGTCAGAGTAAGTTGGAAGCTCTTCTGTTGGGTGGAGGATTTTGTACGTGCCAAAAAAAGAAAGCAAGTGAGCTGTGGCACCTGTGGTTTATCTTAAAATTATCTCCATGCTGCTGAAGCATCTGCGGAGAAAACACAACTCAGTATTACAAGCTAGCAACAGAGACGGTGCTAGAAACACGATAGCACTATACCTACACCGAGAACTGAAACTGCTAAAGGAAAAGTGTAAATTGAATCTATCAGCACAAGCCCCAAGCTGCTGACCTGCGTTCCCCACGGCAATGCCGAAAACGTCCCTGCTGGGGTCACAGCTAAATACCTGCAAACCCTTGCCAGAGGTAAAGCCCATGCCCTGGAGCGATGCACCTGTAGCAGGGTGGGAGTTTAGAGTTTTCTCTTGCCTCTGAAGGAACATGCCATTTTATACCAAGGGATCAGAAGATTAACTGCATACAGCTATTGCAGAGTCTATGAGAAAACAACAAACTGTAGCACAGTGCTGTTCTTGTCATGGAGCCAAATGGCAGAAACTTCCTTGCTTGCCAATGCATTCAGTCCTATATCTACAGGACTGCTTCCCTGGGCCAGAAAGTTCAAGCATGATATTAGACAACCAGAGGTGTTGAGTGTTTTTTCTCTTGTACCAAGCCAACACAAGAATATATTGCTGCTTAGGCATTGTTTTTCCTGGCTGGACTTAACGTTGGCTTATCAAATTGTGAACATCACCACCTGCCAGGACGGAGGAGACGTTTTCACAGACAGATTGTCTAATTTATGTTATTATTTCCTAGTTCACGGATTTTAGGACCACTGCAATAAACTATTCCAGTTTCACGAGCAGTACAGACTAGAATCAAGAAGGGTGTAAAATTTCAAAACCGTCACGAGTAGGGCAAGAGCACGTCTCTACAACTGCAAGAGGCTATTACAGAGGTCTAAACAGAGAAGATTAATAGGAAATGGTTGCAGCTTGGCCCTCAAAACACAAGGCTGAAAGGAGACAGGCTCGTAACAAAGAAAACGAAGTACTTGATGTAATGCGTCATTGAACAGTTCAGGTCTGACAGCAGATGTGAAAGAAGCAGAAAGCTTGCACGGACTTAAAACCTGAATGGACAGATTAATGGAAAAGCAATCCATCCAGGGCTCCTAATCACGGATACAGCAACAGCGCTTCTGAGCCACCAGATGCTGGGAGAATTACCTGTGAAGCATCATCCTTCTCCAGGAACCCACGGTTGGCCTCTGTCAGAGAGAGGTTTTGGTACAGCTGGACTTTTGGTTTGATGTGGCACGGGTTCTCAAACAGAAACCACTGGCAGGCCACACTGCATTTTCGGGACTATCTTGAGCCTGAGACCAGTCTTTTCATCTGTGCCCATCGGCAGTGGATCCGCAGCACGGCCCAATGTCATACTTCACTGAACCTAGGGCTGCATGTCCTCCAGCAGGCATGATCCCTGCTTCCCCAGGAAGCAGCTGAATAGACATGAAGTGGGATTTTCTGGGAGCTCTTAATTCTCCCAGTCATTCCCAAAACCACATTTCAGAGCAGCATAGACACAGCCTTGGAGACTTGTGCCCCTCTGTTTGAAGTACAAACTCTTCGCATCAGTTGCCTTTTAGCCTTGGAAAAATACTTAAGGTACTTAAGTGTGAAACCAAGTGAGTCTCCTCCTTCATCCCGGCCAGGAAGTGCTCCAGAGGGGTGGAATTTGTTTTTCCGATTAGACTTCATGCAGCACGACCTTTGCCATCTCCAAGCCAGGTCGGGTTGATTAATGGGCTGTCATCCCAGCACAATGAGGTCCAGAGGGGTGTGGGGTTGCTAGGACATTCTCCTAACAGCTTCTGCAGGAGAATCACTTTTGGATCGCTCTGCACCATTAAGCAAAGAACCTGGGGGTCTTTAATTTATCAGGTGGGAAGTGAGGATAATTACTTTTCAAGCAGTCAATATGCCCGGCGTGGACTCACAGCGGAAGCAAAGCGTGGAAGTTGGGGGATTCAGACACTGTTTACATTCCGGTGAAACTGGATCTCAGAGCTACACACTAAGCTTGGGAGGGGAGTGTCAGACCGGGATGTAGAGGAGGACAGGCTGTTATATAGAGTGACTGACAGATTAATCTAATAGTCTGGACTCTGAGGCTCCACAGGTGTTCAGACCAGTGGTCGGACCAGCCAAATTTGCAGACAATAAATTCAAAACCTGCATGGGGCCATCATGACTAATTTTGCTAGGGGCAGTGTCAGGTGCGTGATAGGATACAGGTTCCCCCCCTGCAACGACCGAAAGGATCAAGTGAATATTGAGACCATTTTGAAAAATGAATTTCTTTCCCCTTTCCTGGTACTCTCTGGTTTTGATATTACACTTCACTGTTGGGATCTTTGGTCATTGCATAATGTTGTGGTTTAGCCTGTCAGGCAGTTAAAACAACCACACAGCCATTTGCTGTGTTTGCTCCACCCCAGCCCCACCCCCCCCCCCCACCCACTCAGTGGGATGAGGGAGAGAATCAGGGAAAAAAGGTAAAATTTGTGAGCTGAGTGAAAGAGAGTTTAATAAGACAGAAAAGGCAGAGAGGGAGGATGAAGATGAGGACAATGATAACAACAACAGTAATAATAATAGAATATATGAAACAAGTGATGCACAGCACAATTGCTTGCCACCAGCAGACCACCAATGCCCAGCTAGTTCCTGAGTCACATCTTAAACCCCCAGCCAGCTTCCCCCAAGTTATATACTGAGCACAACTGCGTGTGGTATGGAGTATCCTTTTGACCAGTCTGGGTCTGTTGTCCTGGTCGTGTCTCCTCTCAGCTTTTATGCACCACCAGCCTTCTCACTGGTGGAGCAGCATGAGATGAGTCTGACTTGGTGTAACATTGCCTAGCAACAGCCAAAACATCAGTGTCTTATCAACATTGTTTGCATCCTAAATTCAAACCACAGCTCTCTGCCTGCTCCTAGGAAGAAAATTAACTCTATCCCACCTGAAAAAAAAAATGGACACATAAACATAAAGAGAATCAAAGCCAAAGGGAGCTAACGTTTACCCTTCTGAGCAGAGGGATGGAGTCATTTCCTGTCACAACAGGAGTGTAGCTACTGTTGAACTTTCAGGGGAACAGGTGAAAACATCAGCATCAGATGATGGTTTCACCTAAGAGAAGATTTTTTGTATCTTAGCCTGGGATCCAGGACCCTTCTGTGCTCTTTTCCAAAGGCAGAAGCGTGGTTTGACCAGTGACTGGTCTCTGAAACTGGGATGAGTCAGCTGTACCTGGCCTGGGAAATCATTTTGGACAAGCATGGAGAGTGAGGGATGATGGATTCCTCCCACCTAGCCAAGGCTGTCTGAGAGGCAGGACCAGCGAGACTTGCTGTTGTGTTCAGGAAGATAATGGTCAGGAAGGAAGATGCTGAAAAAGAGAGAATTTAAATGTGCATTTATATGCCCAGGAAAAACGTTGGGAACTGGCATCTTCAGCAAGCAGACAGATCTCTGTGGGAAGCACAAGAGGGATGGGAGGAAGAGTGACTGAAGTCTTGGTGTGAGTGACGCTAGTGAGCCTAGCATCCAGTCTTTCTTCCCATCCAGTGCAACCAGAAGATGCAGAAGACTCAGTATTTTGAGATCTGGAGCCTCTCTGTGTACCACTCCTCCCTTGGTTATGTAGGACTATCACTGAGCAAAGAGCCCTTTCCTTTGCTCTGGACCATCCCATGGGAGCCATGAGAATGTCAATACCTCTTTTCAGCCCTTAGGTAAAACCAACTCATCAATGATATCTTAATAAAATTTAACAGATGCACGCACCTCCCCTGGGCTCAATAAATACATTCTGGGCTCTTCTCCTATACCTCTTAAAAACACTAGTTAAAAGAAAGCGGGGCAGGGGGGAGGTGTGGGGGTGGGGGGGTGAAATAACCCCAGGTGCAGCGCAGTGCCCTGAGGGTTGAGGTTTGGGTCTCTGAGCCTTTCTTATGCTGAAACCCCCTGCAAGTGAAAAACGTCTCACTTGGGGCAAGAGGCAAAGAGATGGTGATCTATCAGCTGCTAAAAGGCATCAGCACCAAGCAAGGAAGGGGAGCAGCAGGTCCTGGGGAGTCAGGCAGGGATCCGGCAGCAGCACAGGCAGCAGCGCTCGCAGCAAAGGCAGTTATGGAGGCCATAAATCCTCGTGTTTCTAGGTCTGGGCGGCCCATCAGCTGGGATCAGGCAAGAGTTTCCTCCCCTGCATCATGCAGCACTGGTGCCAAGGTCCTGAATTATGATGCTGAGTAGTGTAAGGGAAAAAAGGGCTCCGTATTTTGAAATATCCAGTGTTGGCTCCCCATCAAAAACAGTATAACAGGCTGCATGCAGCACCGGTCTGGGATCTCCAAGTCTTGAAGCAGCGGGATGGCTGCAGGTGGCTGCTGGATGGTTTTATCTAAACACACTGAATTTGTGTTTCCAGCACCCTTGAAGAGAAAGGAAAGAGGGGATGATATTGTTGCACCTTCTCTAGAGTGGCAGCAGAGGCCCCTGAATGCCAAGGAAGCCCCCCAATTTCTAGCCTGTCCCTTCTCCTTTCGCCAGGGTGATGGAGGAGATCCTGATCCATTACAAGGATTGGGCTGTAGGTGCCTCTCCTGATTCTGGCTAGGATGGTATTAATTTTCTTACTAGCAGCTGCTATAGCACTGTGTTTGGGATTTAGGATGAGAACAATGCTGATAACAGACCAATGGTTTAGTTGCTGCCAGGCAGTCAGGGACTTTCCAGCTTCTCATACTGGCCTGCCAGTGAGAGGTCTGGGGGCATCCAAGAAGCTGGAAGGAGACACAGCCAGGGCAGCTGACCCAAACTGGCCGAAGGGATATTCCATGTTGTATGGCATCATGCTCTGTATATAACTGGGGGGTTGGCCAGGAGGTGAGGTGGCAGCTCAGGAACTATCCAAGCATCTGTTCCGGGTGGTGAGCACTTGTGCTCTACATCACTTGTTTTGCATATTCTTTTATCATTATTGCTATTATAGTTGCTATTTTTATGTTCTCTGTCCTGTTAAACCATCTTTACCTCAACCCACGAGTTTTACCTTTTTCTTTTCAGCTCTCTCCCCCATCTCACTTGGGGGAGAGTGAGCACCAGCTACCTGTAGGTTAAACCCTGTCAGTGCCCTTCTGACCCACTGCCCTGCTTCCCCCTGTCTTCCACCACTGCCCTGTGCCCCCAGCCCTGTATTATATGTGAGATCTCTAGGCAGAGGATCAAGGTTTTGCTCTGGGCTTGTACAACGCCTGGCAGCTAAAGCCAGTCCCCATGCAGACCTCAGAGGCACGAGCTCAACGGTACTAGAAATAATAAAATACCACAAGAACAGCGTCGTTTCAGTAAAGAAATCTAACCACACATGAGCAGGGGGAATTCAGCTTTCTGGTGGAAATAAAATGGTAAAGCAAAGCTCTTAAGGCTAATGAAATTTTCCTGGCTGTCATCAGGGCTGAAAAAAAAGTAAAAAACGAGCTTTTCCTGTTGATTTTGCTACTTCCTCAAGCAAGTAATTATTTCCTTCACTTCCTTTAAGCTCTCACACCTTACCCTAGTAATCTCAGAAGCTACAAGAATCACACTCTGTGTATTTATTTGAGGCATTTTGATAAGGTCCATTTAGACCTTTAGAGGAACCTTCTCTGTGCTTTTATATGAGCAAAGTCATAAGGGCAAACTGCAAGTTCCTTTGGGAATCCTGATGGGCAAAAAAATCAATTCCTAGTACAATGGCATTTTTAACTTCCTCAGTCTTTTGTCTTACTTAACAGCAAAATGCTCTGTTTTCAGGTGATTACAAAGAGATGGATGAATACCCCCTCCCCCCAGTTTTGTAAGCCTGTGACTTTAATTGAACCACAAACCGCCTGTGTATGTGATAAAATGGGATCCTGAGTTAAGACATGGATCTTCCAGGAACCTTAACACACAGCACAAGCCATCATTATGCTACATGAGGCTTTAGAGACTCAGCTCACTAAATCACCACTTATTTCAGTATTGTCTCAGCCATTTACAGATCCTCACCGGTTGTGATTGGGTAAGGCTGGAATCAACCCTTGGCCTGTTTTCTTCTAAAAGAGCCACCACCTGGTCAAGGCAAGGGAAATGTGACCTTCACAAGGGCACCGAGAAGGGACATTAACAGGGAGAAATGGCACTTCAACACAGAAGGAAAGACTCTGTGCTAAAAAAGGTACAAAATATTTAACCTAGTGAAGGACTTTGAGCTAGCAGATGGCTTGACTGCAGCACTACCAAGTCAGTTGAAACTGTTTCATGGCTGTGAACATCTTAGAGGAACCTGTTTCCAACACCCACCATGGTACATATGCTTAAATAACACCACTTGACCTGACAACTACACAAACAGAATCCCTGGACTGTCTTGTAGCACCTGTCAAAGATCCTCCTGATCCTTTAACACAAGATCTAAGTGACGAGATGGGGAATCTAACACCACACTTACACACTGTCTCACCCCACAGAGAAAACACAGGCAAAGTGAAATCCTTCCCAATCTGTCATCCACAACCAACCTGCCAGAAAGCAGCACGTATCTGTAAATAATACACTGTGGGAAGGAAAATGCGTTGTTACTACACATGAAAACATGCTTCTGTTCGGAGAGAGGACTGAAGTGTGTTTGAGGCTAGCCAGCAGCAAGAGGGTCTCCAAAGTACGTGCTTCCTAAGAGCCCTCACTCCTTTCCACTGTGCAAATGTTCAGCATGTTTTGAATCAATATTGCCAGTGCAAAATCTGTTCTTCATCAATGGCACAGCGTTAAGGAGAGCCTATGCTTCCCTTTGCCTTTCTGCTGGGATGGACATCAATCGTCAGCTGCTAGGATCATGATCTAATTCTCTGGAAGACAACAATGAGGTTACTGGGGGCAGTTCATTCATGTGGGAGTTTTTCCGCATTCACCCACTGGACAGAAGTAGATTTGCACAATCCATCGTATATTCTACAACCTTTCTGTTCCCTGGGTAAATGCTGTCCTGGGCAGAGCAACAGGATTTTGACAGTCCCACTCTGAACCTCTGTCTCTCCAGTTCCACCAGTTTAATTAACAAATGCTGAGATAAACAGTTCAGTTTCTTTCCCTAGTTATGTCCACGGTCTAGCAAAGTGGTTCTTTCCATATCACAAGATCTTCTAAGTGTTATGTCAGTCAAAAATACTGGTAATAGTTTAGCATGTTGGTGATTGGTCTTGGGAATGATCTGGGTATTTTCAGGCTGGGATGCTGCTTATAGATGTGGTGGCTAAGTAGACCGCCTCATGCAAGCCGTGGGACTAAGCTGCCAAATAATCAATGGACATGTAACAAGTACTGTCAACACATGACCAGAGAGCTGGCCAGATGACCAACACACAAATATGTAGCTTAGAGAAAAGAAAGAGGGGGTGTGATGACTAGGATATCTCACAGAGCCATGAAGCAAAAATATAGAGAGCTGGCAGCAGAATAATTCTTTCCCACAGAAAAGGGGATTCATCTGAGATAGAAGATGAGGTTCTGTCACTGTAAATAAGAGAAGGATAAGATATCCTGGGATAAGAGAACTTTGTCCATATATTTGCCCTTAGTACAATGCATCTCAAAAATCAGCTGTATTGTAGATCTGAAAATGTAGGACAGGCAGAGTTTACTGGGATAGTTCATTGATAGTAAAAGATATTAAGTCACTGGTCTGAATTAACCAGTAATGGAAAGAGGACACCAGTAAGGACTGTTTGTAGGCATCCCCTTGAAATATGACATGGAAGAGATGGAATTGCTCAGTCCAGATCAGCAACACCTCCATCACCAAAGCTACTATACCAAGCCTGGGAGCTCAGCCTAGGAAGGTGATCTACCCTTCCTTTCTCGAGGCTCCCCACTGCGATGGGGGAAAGCCATTTCCTTTTTGAGTCTCTTTGCCTGGTCTATGAATTAAGATGCTGCTCTCCAGGGATATCCATCTGGAATGCATCTGACATATTTCTCCGGTGTTGCATTTGGCTCGTGGGAATTGCTGTCCTCCCGAATCAGATCGGGGTCCATCTACCCCATCTGCCTGTCTCTGAGAACAGACAACACCAGATGCTGGAGGTGAAGCTGCAGGAAACCCCTGTGGTCAGGAGTTATAGGATATCCTATCCAGGGAGACATTTTCCTTCAAAAACCCTACTGCTGAACGTTAACAAATGGAATGGAACGTGAGGTTTCTGCCTTCCCTAAGAATATGTGCCTGTGAGCGAACACAAGAAGTTGCTATTTATGGGTTACCCTCCCTCAGCGGAGCTGCTGTAAATAACCATATATGCCGATGGCCTGCTCCTGCTGAGAGAGAAAACGTGTCAGCTTAAAACTCAATGAACTCCTAGTTCAACCCTGGCTCTTCCTGAAAAAATAAACTGCAATAAAACAAGAGTTTGGCTCATGTTTGATCAGCTCCATCCATCTGAACACACCCCACTGTTCCTGAATCAAGTATGCATTGAAGCAAGATCATACTGGAATTGCACAGCGAGTGAAACTGTGAGAGACGGCTGGTTTAGGTACAGCGCTTTCACAACAGGGCATAAATCTTCTCCGAGAGCAGGAGGACAAAGGGAAGGTAAAAAGGAGAGAAAAAACAAGGTGCAGCTCTTATTCTCTATAAAGGGCCCAGACAGAAAGTGCAAACTTGAAGTCTTGACATGATGTGCTTAGATTCGTATTTTTGTTTTACAGAGTGAAAAAAAAAAAATAATAAAAGCCTTACATTCCACAGCAGCAAGTCAGGACAAAGATGAGACTGAAACCGTGTCTGCAGGAGGAGAAACTGCAAAGATGCAAGACAGTTACCAAGGGAGAAAAGGAGCCAGCACTGTGGGGGTGTGAGCCATACCTCCAGGGCTGACTACTAGGGGACGTGATGTAGCCTTCCAGTAAAGCCTAGGTCCACAAAGCAATGGGGGTGCCTGAATCCCACTGATTAATTCCTTGCTCTGCAAAGGAGTTGAGTGAAGATAATGTTTAGGAAGCAGAGGGGAACTGCACCTTCTGCAACTCCATGAGCTTCAGCACCGAACAAATGCTGTGGAAATCAGTACAGTGCTTGACGGTTTGCATCTGCTGTAGGACATTAAACAGCTGGAATCGTGCCAGCAGCAGTGAGAGCAACGACCCGGAGTTTCAGAGGTAGAGGTGTTATACACCTGATGAATGAGAAGAGGTTAGGTCTCTTGGACTCAATCACAATTATCTACCTTGTGCCAGTTCTGGCCAGGCAACACCAAACACAACAGCTCAGTGGATTTCTTTGATCCCAGCAAGTGTCCCATCCCTGGCACTGCTGGATGGAATCAGGGTAGCTTAGCCAGCAGGTCATGAGTAGCTAAGCAAGTCATTTGGCAGGCAGGATGACTGATGAATCTGGGGTTCCTATGGCTTTGTGCCTCGTGAGTCATCACCCATCCCAGTTAGCTGGTGTTAGAAAAGGTTGAGCCCATGTCCTGGCTTTCTCCAGACAGAGGCACTGAAGGAGTTTCCCTCCTTTGGCCAGCTGCTCATCTCATAATATGATCCAGTACACATGAGACAATGTTATGGGGAAAGACAAACTCACACAGCGTATTTGTGTTGCTTTAGGAACCCAGGTGAACAAGGTAAGAGCCCTCACTGAAATGACTGCCTCTGAGAAGTCACCCGCTCCTGCTCTGCATCTGAGACAGTCAACTCCACCAACCCTTGCCAGACAAACCCTCTGTCCTGCTCATAGGCACTCCTGGACCTGACACATTTCCAGCCTTTCCCAGGAGCTTGTAAAGTTTTGGTGTTATCCTGCTCACCCAAGGAAGAAAACGTGTGACTGGACCACTCAGGTTCCCTGAACAACCTGACCTAACTTTGAAGTTAGCCTTGAATGACAGTTTGGATTAGAGACCTCCTCAACCTAAACTGTCCCACCCTAAACTGTGCCCCTCCAAGGGGACAGCCACCACTGGAGATGTGCCACGATGCTCCTGCTGTCAGGATGCGATCCGGCAGTGATATGTTGAGCCTCCGCAGCAATGCACTGATTTGATTGCTGAAAGACAGCTGCCTCCAGCAAAGGTGGAAAAGACAGTCTCCATTTGTTGGGTCTATTTAATCCTTCCTAAACTTGTGCCAATCAACACAAAAGGGCTTCTCTCAGCAGAAAAAAAAAATAAGAAAGAAGGAAAAAAATAAAAGAAGAAGATTAAATAAGCCCTCATTCAAGGAGCTAACCATCTTGTCAGCCTAACACTTGAAGATCCTGAGGGCTACCTTTTATTTCATCTCTCCTCTTCCCTTTCAGATTCTGGATTTCTCTTCCCCCTCCCATTACAACAGCCCAGCCTTCGAGCCAGTCCTGGCACCTCTCTCCCTCTTGTGCAATGTTTGCCTACTACACGATCCCCTCTCCAGCAAGAAGTTTCTCCTGCTGTAATGAAAGCTGACAGCAAACAGGGACCAAGGCTCATTTTCTGCAGAAATGCACACACCTCACAGATTCCTACATGCTTCTTGCTGTTGGCCATAATAAACTCTCCTGGCAGTCATAAGCAGAATTAATGCATGTTTGAGTCCCCAGCTAGGGGGGCTGATGGTCCAGCAGATAAAACTGAAATGACTATTGTATTTCCAAAACAGCGCCGGGGGAGATGTCTTTCCATGTGACACCACATTGCAAGAAGTCACATGGATTTTTGCTAATGTTGAAGCTTCAGGGGATTACTGTGTGAAGCAGAGAAGCAATGGCTTTCTACAGCTCCACACGAGTCATTTGCATTGTCTATGCCCTCACACGTATCGAAGGCTGGAGAAATCTAGGCAGGATATGGGGCATTCAGGAAGGAGATACTTCCAGGATAATATCTAATAGACATTTGATCTCATCCTTGAGACCAAATCGTTGCAGGACAGCACAGTGGTTATTAGTGGCCACTGAGATTGCTTTATGTCCTGTGCATTCATGCCCTGGTTGGTTGGTTGTGAAGTGGGATGTGTCTTACTCCCTCTTTCCCTTCTCCTTCCAGGTCAGAGAATGAACTGAGCTCCCAGAACAACCTCTCTCCCCAAGAGCTCCCACATACCTTTCTGACAGCAGCCCTCTCCTCCCTCCCTGAGACCTGGTGGATATTTAAACACAGCCTTAGCCTTACACAGCAGATTAACCTCACACAGTGGGGATGGGACAATGTGAGGAGTTGGGGTCCCCTTTATCTAGTGAGGATATACCAAGCTGCAGACATATACATAGTACCAGATAGAAGCAGTTGAGCTACTCCCTCCAGACAAAGCAGCAGGATGCCTTTGGGAAGAGCAGCGTGCAGTTACCCAGGCAGGAATTAGATAAAAGCAACAGAAGCATCTTCTGCAATACTTTCCCACAACATTCTCAGAGACTGAAAGGACACCTGTGTCTCTTTGCTATGTATTGGGGTGTGCCTCTAAGGCAAGTTCCACCTCTGCTTCTGGGCACCACACGAACAGCTGAGTCTGTGTGGGGAGGCCATACCAACCCAAATTGCAGGGCTCTCATGGCTGCAGCAAGATGCTGATTACCCATCTGAATGAACCGGATGCAGACACACCACAAACTAAGCTCAGAGTTCCTGGAGATACCTCCTCTTCAGTATTCAGATTGAAGACTTGACTGCTTTCCTTACAGTCCACACTGTGAATATTTTCTCCTCTTGGAATGCTCAGGCTATTTGCATTGCCATACAGATACTCTACAAGACTCTCTGGAGAGAGCATCTTCCCTTTTCAAAACAACTAAGTGGGCAAAGTGTGGATCTACAGGATAGTCCAGGCAGGCAGATTTAGCACTTTTGCCTCTAGCAGATTTTAGAGAGCAGTAGCCCCTAGCTAAGTGTTGGAGGGACTCTCAGAGCCCAAGGTAGCCAGGAATCTGCACTTCTGCTGTAGTGCTTCATATAAAAACAAACAAGGTGACAAACAAATCATGCTGATAGTACTTCAGTTTGGGAGACAGGGAATACTGCTGTGACTACTCTAATGGCCAAAATGTCATCAAAGATTCAGGGTCAAATTAAGTTGCACACTAAGTAGACCCACTGAGAGACTTAGCACTGAAGAACTTACAACAATACAGAGAGGACATTGCAATGAAAAGAGGGTGGGCATTTCCCCAGGCAAACACCCCACCGTAGGAAGGGTGGTGAGGGCAGGCTCTGAAGGTCCCTGGCTGAATCAGGAAACGGACACCACTTTTTCATCCCTTTCTGAGTCTACCCATCCCTCCCATCACTTGATCTGTCAATTTTGTCAAAGCTTGTTGCAAACTAACAAAACTTCAGCATTCAAAGCCCTGCCTCTTTAAACACCATAGCATCTCCCCAGGATGAGAGTCAGTCCTACACAAATGGCTAGGAACAGGAGCTAAATGGCTTGCTGAAGTCCTGCTATTTCTGCCTTCATGGCTGCCTCCCACCCTCCAAAATCTGAGCTCACACAGGTCTATGTTTTCGCTCACAGTGCCAACACTTTGCCCTTCGCCTTTTGTTCAAAACTGCTGGAAAAAGAGGACTGTTTCTTCATCAGTTATTTGAAACCTTGGTGATTGTATGTTTCATTTCACAAGAGGATGGAGGGGGTGGAGATTATACATTGCCTATAGCAAACTAGCAGTATTTCACTACCTCCGCGATGAGAGTTTCCAAAACCTTCGTAATCTGCTCATGAAAGAACACACTGACCGTGAACTTATTTCTTCCAACCTCATTTGCTAGCTTTGACCCTAGACCTTCCTCCTGGTTTAGGATATTGGCTGAAATCTTGCTGTTGGGATTTATATGTCTCTCTCTTTAACTGGCCTCTGGAGGGGAAAACAAGGTTTGCCTTGCAGGGAATTAAGAAGAGCTTTGCAAAACACCCAGAAGATAATTACTGAGCCTTTTCTCTATGCACAGCAGTGTCACTGAAATTGAGACATACCACATGAGGACTCAGACCTAAAAGGAGTAGGAAGCATGAAGCAGTTTTCCTGTTGGAATCAGTTTTCCCATCTCTACGTTTTATTGGTTTGGCTGGGAGAGAAGAATGGGAGGCACAAGAGATGTGTCTGCAGCCATGGAGCTACTCAGCTCTGGATCTGAGACAGTGAATGCCCCTTCTTCTCTTAGCCTCTTTCCTTACTCAGTCAAGACCACACAGTGTCCTTAGGCTGCCGACAGTTCCTCGGCAGCTGAGTTCCAGTTTATTCCTATAGACTTTTATGGCTACATATATCATCCTGAGACAATTTAATCTCTAAGTATCATCAAGTTTATTCTCATTGATCTGACAAATCCAGCCTCTTTTTTTTTTTCTTTTCTTTTCAACAGTCTTTGTGGTTAATCTTTTGCCTGCTGCAATGTTACTGCTCTGCGACTGTGGCAGGTCAGGGAACTTAGCTGCTGACTCTGCAAATACTGCTCTTAATCAGGATTTGATGGCTTTTCATCCATAATGACAGTCAAACAACTATGAGCAGAGGTCCTTTTCCATCACGTGAGTTACCTGAGTTTGGATAGTTGGACAAAAGAAAAAGAAAAATTACATACACACAAACCCAGCAAGGAGTACCCTAGAGTGGCAGTAGGAAAAAGTCACTTCTTTCACAGCAGCATCCAACCAAGGAGCTTATGGCCAGCTGGTCAGCTGAATTCCCTTCTTTTCAATGACCCGATTCCCTCCTATCACTTGCGAATCAGAGGCATCCCCCTCAGGATTTGGCAAGAAGAGGGGTGCAAGATTCTTGGTCCAATCCCATCTGATGGACCAACAGTCCATTCTTCCCTCCATAGGCCCCAATCCAGTAAAGCCCTTAAGCACGTGCAAAAACCCCCTTGACTTCAGTGGAATTTCTCACTGGCTTAACACTAAGCATATGGCTGCGTCCGTACCACCGCCTCAGCGTGCTTCTCCAAGGGCTGTGTAACGTGCCCGTGACCTGGTAAGCAGCTGACACATTCCACCCAGCAGCAGTTCTCCGCTGTGCAAAGCAATTTCTGCACCCAGAGTGGGAGGTCCTTCAGCAAGAGAAATGCCTTACTGCTAAATACCCTTTTATTTATTTCTTATCTTTGTGCCCAGCCCTCAGTAAAATATTAAACTGTCAGAAGGGCCGGGAGAGGGGGGAAAATCCCTGCTTAGTTTGCTTCTTATTGATCACTGAAACAGGCTGCTAAGAGGAGAAGGGAGCATAACGACCTGAGTAAGACAGACCAGAGTAGGCCCACTACAAGCAAGTATCATAAGGGGATTACACAGGGAGGGAGAAGGAGACTTAACATCTTGAGAAGAAGATACCACGTTTAAAGAAAGCTGGGAACAGGCAGGAATATGCCCACAGGAGACTTGCCTGACAGGTGAGAAAATTCTCTCAGCAGATGACAAACCCACAGCCAACACCTCATGCCCCCTTGCTCCTTTCTTTTAAGAATAACCATGCTTACTCCAGTTGCTTTTTCTCATCCTTTTTCTTTAGGGTCATCCTTGCCTGAAAAGGTTTGGGCAGAGATTTTCTCACCTGCAGGTCTCATCCTTCTCTCCCATCCCATCATTGTGGCAGACATAGAAATATCACTGTTTTGAGGGCAGCCACAGAGATACCTGAGGAAGTACTGCATGAAAACTGCAGCTGGGACAGGATGGATGGGGCAGGATTCAGAACTTGCTACAGAGAAAAAGACTGAAAAGTTCTAGTAGAAACATTTTATTTAAATAGTTGGTCCACCTACAATTTACACCCAGGTCTGTTCTGTCACACTTCCAGCTCCATCTCACCAGTACAAACACACTAAGGGAGGATCTTTAGCAACCGAGACTAACAAGATTTGTTCGAAAGTTTCCCATGGGAGACAGCTGAACATGGCCAACTTCTATTGCTTTCACCTGTCCTTGTGCCAGAGGACTTAGTAAAAGACACTGACTTTGTGTTGCTTTTGTTTGTTGACCTCACTGGATTTTACTGCTACAGTTTTGCTGCCCCAGCCATGTGTGTGCTTTGGCAGAGGGTGAATAACTTCAGAAATGTTGACATCTGCCCCATGTTTCCTTAGCAGGGTTTGGAGTTCACGGGCAATCTTTACTTTTGGAAAGTTGCGGGGAGAAAGTTGTTGACTGAGACACAAGTGACTCAACAAACAAAAAGCTTGAGCTAGAAATGTGAGGTATACCAAATTCTTCCCCTTGCTAGAAGGGCTGCAGTAAATTTAAAGAGATAAGAAAGCAGGTAAACTTCTATAGCCCATCCCCACCTTCTTTCTATTTGCTTTGCAATATTCAAGTTTAAAGTACTTTAAAGTACTTTGTGTTGCAATAACAGTCACCAGGCTTCAGTTCTTCAAAGCCTTTCTGAATTCCCACTGACCAGTTAATCTGGAAGTTATTTTACCTTGTGAAGAAGCATCTGTCACTGGCCAGAATTGGCAAAGTGGGGACAGAAATGTGGGGGGAAGACCCCATTTTGATACAGTGTTTCTACAGACCCAGGGAGCTGAAGTTTTGAAGGAAAAGAACAAGAGTAGGATAGGAAACATTCCCTTAATCTTCTCCTTCCAGCAGCTTCAGAAATGTGGGATGTCTTTAATTACATGAAACCTCTTCACTTAGAAGAAAGCTAATTTAGGTTTATAAAAAGCCCTGATCTTGGCCAGGAACATATTCCAAATGTGTCATTCTGGTGCTTCTTCCACCTTTTTTCCAATTCTTAAAGTAGAGAGGGCAAATCCTGTGTCCAGATGTGACTCCCCCACACCCAACTCTTCTAGACAGACAGATACAACAGATGTCTTCATGTCATAACATCCTTAGCAGTTAGCATCTCCCTAGATATATATCCATCCATCACGCCATACTTCTTTTCTCAGGTCTCTGCATAGGCACTCCAAAGATTCATTTGTTGTTAGTGAACAGGTCTGAACTATCGACTTCAGTAGATATCCATTGGAAACTTGTATTTCAAATCCTATACCATGGTGTTAAATTAAGATTTTCCATCTGAAGACCTCAGTATATAAAATTTGACAATACTAAGGAGGTGTTTGCCCTGTGTAGGTTACTGGCTACAGCTCACATGATAGACTAAAAGTTGCTGAGAGAAGGTAGGTGTGACTGTTTCTGCCATAAATGCATGTCTGACTTGGCAAGAAAATAACTTCTTTTTTTTCTGCATTATAAAAGGATATAAAAGAATATTTTGCCATAATCTCTGCACCAGGATGGAAATACATAGAAATAAATCCAAATGGAAATTACCAGCTGGTCACAGCTGACAGGGAAAATTTTGGAGGAGAAAAATGGTTCTCTTGGTTTTTCAGTTCCTTATTTCTTCAAATAAAACCAAGTTGAGAGCATGAAATGGACTAGTGGAAGATTCAAAAGTGTAATGTTGGCCTTCTTAAGAAGCCCCTTCTCTGGAAGGAGTATTTTCATCTGTCCCACTTACAAAATGGATTAACCAGAAGTAGCACAGTGTGCCTCCTGGTAAAAGATCTAAGACAAACATCCTTAGACTTAATGACTTGGCTGTAGATTAGTCTCCCAGGAGAGAAGAAAACCAGTGGTCCCATTTTCTAAAACATTCCAAACTAAACTAATCATATAGCTGTGATAATTAATGATTTATCCTTTCAGTAGACAGGGAGAACAGATGAGAAGATTAACAGCTTTATTACATCTCTACTTTGATATCTGTAATTTCATAAACATGGTACTCATGCTGAGTGTTTATCAAAGTAAATAATGCGTTTTGAAATCATGTAGAAAAATGGATAAATGTTCCATGACCACAGGTCTTCAGGGGATGGCAGAGAGCAGCTTGCTTTCAAGGACTAGCTGCATATAACAGAGCTTTGAATGATGCACTAGAGAGTTACTTGGTGACTGCGGCTTTTTCTCTTAGCAAATGGTCATGACCAAGACTTCAGCATTCCCAGAAGTGCTCGGTATGGGGGGGATTTATTTGTGAATTTCTTCAGCAAGCAAATCCTGTTCCACAAATTATTAATATCTCCAACTGTTTTAGACTACTGATAGTTTTTGACTGTTTGGCCAGCCTGACATTAAGAGTCTGGAAAGCCTTACTGATTATGCAGGTCTGTACTGTAAAACAAAAGAAGATAGGTGGTAAGTGACTTCATTTTGCTCCCATTACCACCTAATTGAACATTCTCTTTAGAAGGGAGAAACAGAACCTCTAGCTAAACCTCCACAGGCACCAATCCTGCACCTCTGACTATAGCATGAGCCTGGAGAACTAGGAAAATGCTTAGGATAAAATGCTGTGAAACAAATTCCACCTGTAACTTCACCCTATGCTGCATTTTCTTACTCCCAGCTACAAGTAGATTTGCACTGAAGGAAAGTTTTACTTAATGGGCTTCACCAAAGGTGATTGGTTAGCAAATCAGTTAGCAATTTGAGATCTTTGTGGAGTGCCTTTTCAAGAATGGCTGAGCTTCCACAACTCTCAAGGAGATCCTCAGCACCTTGCCACATTGAGCCCTTTGCTAGCTGGTGTTCTCCAGGCCAGCAGCATTGCATATTCCAGTGGCATGCCCATTTCCATATGGAGAAACACAAGTAGCTGGTGCACACAGAGCAGATGCAGCCTGTCTCCAAATCAGCACACAGATCCAAAGTGCAACACTGATTTATTATTTAGCAATTATTGTGAAGATTCACCTAATGGAGGAGAGAAAATCCTCTTTATCTTTGGTGACTGATTAGCCAAGAGTCAAGAGGAATGAGAAATGTAATCCAGATACTACCACCAAAGCAAGAAGAGTGAAATTCTGGAACAGATGGCCTGGAAAGTTTGTGAAATCTCCATCACCAGGGGATTTTAAGAGCAGTCCAGGCAAAGACTGCTTTCAGCCAAGTTGCTGTTGACTTGGGGAAGGTCAGTGCAGTGAAATGCTTCTCAGGATCCCTCCCACCTGTTTTCTGCGGCTCTAAAAAAACCTCTTTTCTCTGAAAGATTTGAGGTGTATTTGCACACAAGAGCTGCCATGCACCAAGGTGTTCCAGAGGCAAGCAGTACTTTTGATAAACGCTTTCTTGGCAGATTCCCTTGCCTCATTGGAAAGCTAAATGGTTTTCTGGTGACCAAAACACAGACATTATAATGAAGGGAACAGCAAAATCCACCACAGGTATGTTTTTTGCCTACTGCAGCACTCCTTGGGGCACATATCTATATAACAAGCATAATTTGCTAGGACAAGAGTTTTAATGAGGATGAATCCCTGTGGGTAAGTGTCTTAGCACTTCCTTCTCTTGAGGACACAAAAGCCCAGCAGAGCAGAGCCTCCACTGACACCAGTCCCAACCTGGGGCAGAGAAAGCAGCTCTCCCACCTGGCACATAGCAGCAGGATGCCCATCACACAGCAGCCAAGAAAGCTGAGGCACCCCTGGGCTGCTTTAATAAACACCTTGGCCCAAGTCTGGTTAAGAAACAGCCCATCCCTCCCACAGACAGACATGCTGGACCTCCCTGGGATACAGCAGCAGTATGATGACAGCACAACTAGAGGAGACCCTCAGCCCCAAGCCTGAGCAGCCAGCTCAGCTGCCTGAGCAGCCAGTTGGTCGCCCAACACACCCCTTCTGTCCCAGGCCACAAGTGAGGGAAGAGCAGCTCTGCTTTTGTCTGGTAACGCTGCTGACAGCGTTTCCCTCTGGCGCAGACTACAAGAGGCAGGCTCCTGTCCCTGTCCACCCGGCTCCCATCCACGCAGCCCCAAACCCCAGCCTCCCCCGGCCAAGCAGGGGAGGGCGATGCTTTGAAACGGCTCTTGGTTGACTCCTTGGCTCCAACGCAGAGCTCAGGTCGCGGCAGACTCTCTCGCTCGTATTTAAAAGGAGGTGGGGGGGATGGAAAGATAGACAAAAGGAGGAGGACGTGGGACTGGAGGCACATCAACTTTCCGTTTTCAGGCAGAGCAAGAGCACCCTCTACAGCTCAGAGCACAGAGCACAGGCTTGGGAAAGGAGGGTGGACTGCCCCCAGCCCGACCCATCCCGGGGAGGAGGCAAAGCATTAAGTGACCCTCGGGTCGCAGGTGTTTCCTGGTCGGCCGTGGCCTCCAGGCCCTTCGCAGTGCCCTCAGACCCGGTAATCGGACCGGCTAAGCCTGCTCAAGGCACACGTAGGCTTTTGCAACTGTCTCTGCAGCCAGCAGGACCTGGGGATCAGGGCAGGGTGAAGGTCACTTTGGTTCACTGCAATTCTGATCTGGAAAGACATTTTCCCCAGCTCCAGGGGCTGAGATCAGGCCAAGGCTGGTCTGACTCTTCAGTTGTTGCAGTGTTTCCAGACATGAGCATTGCAGCACCACAAGGTGGGCTTTCCTACACCAAGAGGACCAGAAAATCCCAGGGATGTCTTTGATGCCATAAGACTTCAGAGGAATGCAAAACTGTGTTTCTTTAATTGGCCCAGGTGCTTTTTGTCATTAACTCAGGCTTTTCCTCCTTACTGCAGAAGTTACAAGTTTGTTCTCTTCCTCAGAAAGTGAAAGCAAAGAGCCCTGTCTTATGAAGATCACATGAACCTCAAAGCTACAGTTTCACAGCAACAATCAAAAATTGTCAGAATGAGGAACACAGCTATTTGTCTCCTCCCACCCCTTCCCATCTTCACTTATGAATGTAGTTTTGTATCCTGCTTGTATTAAAGATCAGAGATTTTGTGTTTAGAAATAAAAAACCCTTCTGCCACCTTCTAGCTGATCTTGGAGACAGTGAGGAACTTTGCTCCCTGCATGTCCACACAGCCTCTGTTGATTCTCACAAGAAAACATTGTGAATTTCACAGACAATGTACAGGACATCCCTGGCTATCTGCAACAGCACAAGGACATGAAGGGACCTATTGTGTTGCAGAATCCAGATATCTGCCATGGCAGGCCACCAAGTCACACGCTCTCCATAAAGTGATCAGCATCCATCACACAAGATTATTCTAGTTGTGATGAGGGAGTTAAAACTTTTTATCACCCTAGTGCAACCCTTTCTACAGTTTTTCCTGACAACAGGTGAGCATCACAGTTAATAGGAGACACCAGGGTGGAATAAGGCCAATGGAGGCCACAGACTACTAGAAAAGCCTGTTGAATTGGGGTGGGGAATAGTTACATCATTTAATATTTGAATTAAATAGCACTGTAGATATGGTTAATGACACTACAATAAAAGAGTAGCAGAAGACCTCCTTATTTGTATTTAAAATACTTCACAGGACAGGACTCCAAGAAGCTGATGTTCAAGACCTTGATTCAACTCTTGCTACTAGAGAAGGCTGAGAGGAAAATCTTCTATGGAAATCTAGAGAACTTAAATAATGTCTCATTGACATGATTATTCATTGAAATGGGTTGGCTTTTCCTGCTAAATCACAAGAATTAAATTATTTGGGGTGGATGAGGAAAAAAGAATGAACAACCAGTAGCTTTTGGCTTAGAACAGAATTGCTTTTTTTTTACCTATTTTTGTTGTTAAAAATGAAAGATGACACTTTCCAAAACTCCAACTCCTCACTATGAAAGGACCGAAGCCATTTTGCCATTGATTTCAAGGACACACATTTGGTCACCAAATACCTGTGATCAGCTGCATGTCCCCAGAGCATCATAAAGATGACATGTTCCTTGTCAGCAAACACCAACCTCTTGTTGCACCTGGTGGCTTGTGCAAAAGTCCCAAAGAAGCCAGTGAGCTATTTCTTAGTAAATTTTGTATCATATCAAATCTATTTCTGATGAGCAGGCAGGGTAACAAGATAATAAGCAGGAAGCGCATTCTGTGGCTTTCCAGAGCTAGGATTGGATCGAGATTTTCCCTCTCGTAACAGACATTTGCAAATAGATGGATTGTCCCTGGACTTTGCTTCAGCAGAAACATAAGCAGAATTTTGCTGAGAGCTGGGGCCCATTTGGCCTCTTTGGAGATCTGAACCATGTTACAGTAACTAGAAATGACACAGCTGCATCCAGGGACTCCAAAGCTTCTAAATTCTGGAATCAGACCCAACTCATGAAGTTGGTTGGTCTCATGTCCAAAACTATGAACAACTCTTGCTTCCTCCCAGCTGAAAGTATAGGTTGACTCAAAAATGGACCAGATTCATTAGGTCCCATTGTTTTTCCTCCTGCATATCAGCAAAACCAAACTGCTGGCATCTGCCTTCTCTCCCAGCTGCAGAACCTCTGGATCTCAGCATATGCTGAAAGGGCCACATGACTCCTTTAGCATCTTGCTTCTACATACACATTCTGCCTTCACAACAGGCCTTGGAAAGATGGACCATGATCCCTGCACCTCTGTTGCACTTGAAAAACACTCCTGTGGTAGCGCAGGGGTGCATGTGCAGAACATGGCAATGCCTCTACATCCTCTTGAGGCCAGGAATTTCCCCATTGCTTTGGGCATGTTGTGTAAGGTGCACTTGCTCCTCTCCCACAGCAGTCCCCAGAAATACAGAAGTCAGGCCAGGAGGAACAGAGAAGGTAACCTGGAGGTAGTCTTCTGCTTGCTCAAGCAAAAGCACCAGGTTTTCTAAAGGGACACAATGCCTGGTGCTACGGGGAAAGTCAGGAGGCCAATACCATTTGGGTACTACAAGAAAAGCATCCTGAGATTTTTCAGTGCTGCAGAAAGTCTGGAGCTGTTTGTCCAAGCCAGATTCATACATGCCCTGGTCATCTCTTGCACACACAGCTAGCTGCTTGTCCCTAGTCATGCTCCTATGCAACTTACTCCTTAAGCAGGTGCTCTGGTCACACACTGAGCCAGACAAAGCCTCTCAACCCAACAGGGAGCAGCCCAGACAATCCAAACAGAAAAGAGTGCCCCTCAAACCAGAGGGATCTGACTTTTCTTTTGATTTAAGTTCTGTGTTCTTTTTGCATAATGCCTTACTTTGCATTTCAAAAGCCAAGCCCTAGCCTTTCTTCTCGCAGGTAATTAGGTGTAGAAATAGCAATTCAAGACCCATAAAGAGTTAGGATACTCCTGATCCAGATCTCTGTACCTCCCCTTTAAAGTCAAAGGTATCCTTAGCAGCTGACCTTGAACGTTTAATAGGGCAAGTTCTTCTGGATGTGTGCTTTAAATCCCTAAATTGGAGCTCAGGCATTTGTGATGCACTACCCAGAGTTAGGTGGAGAAACACTTTCAAGGAAAGCCATAGAATCCAAATGCCAACACCCCCTAGTCAAGGTGAGACAGCAGTCCTGAATGTTCACCCACTAAATGTCCTGTGCAAACACTAAGCCTCCTGTCAGAGCTTCAGCACATGCTTTCAAGTAGGCCTGAGATTATAGGGCTGCTCACGTGGCTTCAGAGGCAGCTGCTGGGGTTACAGAGAGGAGCTTAAAATCACAGATGGCTATAGCTAAACAGGGACCACGACACCTCAGTTGCAACAAGAGGGGGGTTGTAAACTGAAAAGAAATACACCCCTCATGTTTAGGCTGTGCCAAATTGACAAGGACAGTTAGGCATAACTACCCTGGGTTTCCAAAAGAAGGAAGGAAAACACAAAGGTTTAGTTTTTTGCCCAAGGGCACTTTGCTACTTAGCGTTTCAAAGACAAGCATTTTGCATTTGGACTCTTAAGCACTGGTTTCAAAACTGGGATTTGAAAGGTTTTCCAGTCAAACCAAAAAACATCACATCCCAGAAAACCATCCCAGTCTTTCTTACTCCCAATGAACAGTACAATGCTTTGGGGCAACCAGACCTTGCATGAGATGTCTAACGTTGGGCACAGCTGAACATCTATCATAGTTGACCCACTACTACAAGTGCAGTGACAAAGACGAAGTAAAATCTCTGTTCCCCATTTTAAGCAATTCTGATGGCTTCACAGCGATTAGTTGAGCAATTAGGCATGCATTTTGCATGCACAATTGCACATCTATACTGTCTGAGAATCTGGTTCCAGGCTGGTGCTTGCCAATAGTCTCAGGCCGTCAGTGATTGAGCAGGACGCAACGTGGCCCATATTTGAATGATCTGTTCCACTTCTAAAAGGATGGTTTCTTTCTAATGTCCCCATCCCAACAGCAGCCCCCACTGTCCAAGAGCTAACATGTCTCCCGGTCACCCAAGGCAAGACACCTATCTGTCACTCCAAAGCCAACTTACGTGCCTCAAAATGTTGCCCTCATTTTCTTAATCAAACTGGTGATGGGTTTGGATGTGATTTCTTTAGTCTGAAGACCCTCCTGTCATGGCCACACGCGCCTCATTTTGCATGACATTTCTGCTCACACAAACAGTCCTTTGTACATGCAAAAGCTCACATTTGTGCTTGCCAGTCAAGCAAGCCATTGTCTGCTTCGCCTGTCTTTGTGCCTGCAAAAATTCTAGGGCAAATGCAAAAGCTGGACAGAAGAGCCTTTGGGACTCCCAATTCTCTTAGCAGCCGAAGCCAGACACATTTCTAACTCACCACCACCTTACAACAGGGGATGAAGGCACACACCCATCCATCCCACCACAAAGGCTGAAGTCCTGGCCCTGTCCAAGCTGATGGGAGTCTTGCCTCTGACTTCCAAGAGATGCCTGAATTTCCCTTCTGTGGCTTGTTTTCAGGTGTCCCCTTAGCAGAAACGATGCTCCTCAGATGCATGTGCTCTGCCACTTGCAGCAGCGGAGGCAGCCACATGACCCAAAGTAATGAAGGCACCGGGTGCTCGGGCCGGCTTGCTCTCACATTCTGTTTGTTCACAAAAGAGCAGTCATGGGCTGTTTCGACCGAAAACAGACCTGAATACAGAGACTTCATTGTCCTGAGGCCAGAAGAGATGGCTGCTGGGAAGAATTTGAAAGGCATAGGTTTCAGTATATATGTTGCTTTTCCATGAAACTATATACACTTTTGCAAATTATAAGCCGTTTCCTGTCTACGTTCCAGCACTTTGGGTTCAAATTAAAATCTCCTTAAAATCGGACCAGCAGGAGGGGGAAGAAGGAGGTGTTTGCTGGAGTGCTTGAGCAAATGGGAGGAATTTAAGGTCTCGTCCTCTCTAATTCCTCCCCTATAAAGGAACGTACTTCACCAGGTTGCCACATACTGAAATAAACTTGGCAGCAGTGAGAGAAGCAATGTTTTCTTTCGGGGTTTTAATGCTTTTGGCTCGGACTGCATTCTCATTGCTTCTTCCTATTGCATTCTCCTGCCTTTCCATCCAGGTGCCACTTCGCACACTGGCCATTTTGCCCAGGGACATGGCAATAAAAGAAACCATTCCAGCAAGCTGTGATGTTTTCCTTTCCCTTTGCCACTGGCAACCAGCATGCCTCCAGGCAGGAGGCATTGGCCAAGGGATAGGTAATGTTTTATATGCCCCTTGCATGGGGCTTGCTTGCATACTAATTACAGCCTGGCATGCCTCTGTGTCCACTACCCCCCACCCCCAAGGGCTGAGAACATCTGGAAGCATTCATAGTCCAAGCACAACCTGGGCCAAGTCCCAAATTGGAGGGAAAACAAACCAGTGAGCCCAGGAAATCAGCAGAGCAAAGTTAACTGAGGCATGCTGGGGACCTGCCTCTGACATCTCTGCTCCTCTCTGCTGCGTGATGGGAGTTCTACAGGGTGAAGATATACACCTGTCTGCTGAACCCATGATGCAGCTCTTTGCCATCCCTGCCATCTCCAGGGATTCTCTCATTAGTGCAAAGGCTGTTTTCCTTCTGTCCTCAAGGAGGACTAAGTGCCCTGGTCTCAAACTCAATATTCACACATTTCAAGCCTTGAACTTTCCCAGCCTCTGGAAGCCTGTTTCCTTGGATCAGGTTTTAGAGTGCATCCTGGGTACCTTGAGAGAGCACACAACCCTTCCAAGACATGGACAGGGACTTCACCTCCCAGGATAAGGTTGTTCTCTAACACCAGTGCTCTGTCATGGCCCATCTTCAGGCACCCAGATCAACCACAAGGAGGTCAGCACCTGCTAGAGGACAATTCAGGTCATGCACTTTACACACTGACATGAGGTTGGTTTGGTACCCTGAGGTCTGTCTTTGCTGATATTCCTCTGGAGGGATAGATCCAGTTTCCTATTCCCTACCCATAGTGGGGGGGTTGGAACTAGATGATCTTTGAGGACCCTTCCAACCCAAACCATTCTATGAATCTACGATTCTAAAGTGACACTGCTATGGTGACTGCATTGTTGGGCAGAGAGAGTGCTCAGTGCAGAGCTAAGCATAAGATAACACCCTACTTCTGTGATAGGTTTTCTAGGCCACATCCAGTTTCACATTGGCCTGGCTGGATCAATACTGGGCTCAAGACATTTGTTTTAAAACCTGAAACTCAAGCAAGTGAAGAAACCAAAGAGAATAGCTTGGTATAGAAGACCATATGGACAGCTTTTCATATTTTTTTTTCCTGGTAGCTGTGCTCATAATGAAAGATAATGCCATGCCAGAGGCATCTACAGACCAAATATGTGCATGATTTATAGCCCAACATGAGTTCTCAGTTCAGATTTCTATCCAATATTGCAGAAACCAGGATGTCTTTCTAGGTGTAACCTTGGTGGAGAAAGGTGGGGAAAAACACATGGACAAAGCTTTTGGATTTTTTTGTAGCTTCTGCTCTTTTTCACACATGTAAAGACACAGAGATAAAGACAGGAGGTAGGTAGTTAACATATTGCTTTGCTACTCTAATTGCAGTTTCAGAGTTCTAGAGGCAGACAGCACAACCACAACCTTATCCCTCCTCAGCTTTAAGTTCAACCGCAACAGACCATTCCTTCACTTGCAGATGGCTCAAAGTATGTTTCAGAGGAACAGCAGCAAAATCTGTGTCATCCTAACCTGGAGTAGTGAGAGGAGATGGATTTTGCAGTGCCTAATGCCTACAGCTCATGTTCCCACTGGATGCTGGCCTCGATAATTCTAAACCTTAGCTAACATTCAAAGTGGTGGGAACAGCAATTCCTGATTCTTTAAGTCATGGAGGGACAGGGGTATCTCTGCCAGCCCTATGTGACCTTTGCCAATTTACCCCCTCCTCACACACCTTGTTCACACCTGAATTTGTTCCTTTCTCTTTTGACGTACCTGCAACTCTGAAGGCAGAATGTATGATTGTTGCCAGGAATCCACCAAGGACAGAACCAAGAAACAGGCAATCTGGTGGAAAGACCACAATGTAGCAAGAGTAAAGAGGATAAAAGTTCCTCCACGGGACACAGGTAGCCTGGTAGACAAGGACACGTATTCACTTCAGACAATGTAAATCAGGATTCAGTTGTGCCTTTGTGTTTTATGTGGAGAATTTCATGGCAGCAGATGGACTTGTAGTCTGGGAGACCAAATCTGGTCCATTTATGTGGTCATCAGAAGCAGGTACAGAAACAGTAAGAACACCATTTCCCTCCCTGTACTCTTACCTTCAGCTGCAACTAATGCCAAGCAATGCGGAGAACAATGAAATTCCTTCATATGTCCCACTTTCAGCTGGAAGGTCCAGAGGTCTGAACTCAGGTAAATAAGCCAATTTTTCTAAAGCTGAATTTTATAAAGGAAGAAAAATAATACAGAGAGCACAATACTACACAAATCATGCTGTCACTCCTCTGTGCCCATGGTGTGCCTTCCACTGGAGGATGCAGAGAGGCAAAATCAACATGCAGAACTCAGAGCACGATCCTTCCTACTCTTCCACCAACAATTGTCCTGGGAAAAGCAGGTCTCATACCCATTCTGACCCCATCTTCATGCTGAAGGTAAAGGAAGTTGTATCTGCAACGGGCAATTTCTAAAGCTACCAAATGCCCAGCTGCTCTTGAGGCCACCTTGCTGTTCTGCTCCACTCCATCCAAAACCAGCTCCTTGGTACGTGGTGTGCAGTCTCCCTTGCTTTGCATCTCATCACAACCTGATGTGCTAGTCAGCCCTGAAAGAGTTAATAGCTCTGCCATGGTGGCGTGGGTTTCTTGCCCATGCACAGCAAAACACAAAAGCCTGTGCTGAGAGACCTGTCACAGACAGGTATATTTTGTCTCTAGTTAGGGTGCTCAGGAAAAGTCCTGACAAGGCAAATTCTGCCTAATGAAGGGGAAGAAGTAGAGGGAGGAAAAAACCGTGGGGAATCTCATTCCATTATATTTCCATTAGATTTTCCACTTGAGTGAATGAAACAAGGTAACTGTTGGTGCAGCATTTGGGTTTTTTCTAATCAAGAGGGTTAAGTGCTGAAACCAATGCAGACAGGGTTTCCCTTTGGTCTTTTGGCAACGCTCCATGTGCCGACCTCAAATCCTACAAGCAACAGTGGGTTTTGAGAGTGCAGTTGAATTTGGCCATGCCCTTCTTCCCACCTGCTGAGAGCTCCAGGGTAAAGCTTGGTCTGTGAACACCTTGTGGATGCTAGATAAGGAGGAAGCTATAGATGTTGCAGGAGAGACTGAAAACGAGGGATGAGACCCATTCTAGGTTCCTGATCATGCTGACTCTGGAGAGCTACCATCAGCCAGCACAAAACTAATTAACGTCATACCTGGCTGCCCAAGCTCTGTTTGTAGACAGGGAAATCAGCATCTCTAGAGATCAGTTTGTCCAACCTTTCTTGCTTCATTCCTGAAAGACAACGAATCCCTCCAGCCTTAACAAATTATTCTCTGTTCATTGAGAACTCATCCCCAAGCATCACCTGTCTCTTATACCTCTACACATTCCTAATTTTAGGACAAAAAACAAAGAAAAACACCAGTGGATGCAAATACTGACTTTATCTTATTTGTGATTCTCCAGGGTGGCAAGACTCCGTTAATATAGCTCTCTTTCCTTACAGAAGAGCACAACTTGAATGTATCAAGTTCCAACCCACAGGGAGAGTTTATGAACCAGCCATAAGAGCCTGAAACGTGACTCCAAGAGGTGTCTTTGAGAATATTGCCACTGAAAGCCCCTCGACTGAAAACCCTACAGATAAAACTGCTCATTGGAGCAGCCAAAGGAGAATGCTGGTGTCTGAGTACAGACTGAGGAATCAGTAAATTCATTTTAAATTCAGATGCCAGCACTAAGACACATATGGAAATAGGCCCTACCCCTTCTAATCTAGATGATCACGGGGATCGGGTTCCTTGCAGGACCCAGGCCTCAGACAGACAGGGGATTTAGGCAATGGATGACCTTGAAAATGCCACAGCATAAATCACCATGCAAACCCAGGAGGGTGGGTCTGTTTTCCCCATATAAATATTTAAAGAACACTCATTTTTTCTAAGTGATAGATGACAAGCAGGTGGCCTGCAAACTGGAAATATTCTTGCCATTTGTTCAGAGCGCTTTCTACACAGGTTTTGCATTTACTTCTTTATCTATTTATTTATTTATTGGTGGCTTGCCATGTTATTCTCCAAGGCCAGGAGTTGGTTTTGGAAGCTTTCCTGGAGAACAGCGTTCCTGCTCTGGGATTGCTTTCTAAGCCTGGTTTTGATTTTAAGAAAGCAAGATCTGATTTCCCTGCTTTGCTCCAAGCTACCTTGCAGACCATGCTTTGGGCCAGACCCTCAGTGCTCGCCCCATAGTCAGCACTGCACTGATTTCATTAGCATGTGAGTACAGCCAGATCCAACCAGCCCCATACCTTTCCTTTGACATTATGCAGTAACAGGTGCCCAGTGCAGAACAAGGGCCAGGCAAGTGCACAATGATGCTTCCCTTAAGCACCCTCCCACCCTTCAACAAAGACAGTAGCTTTATGCTCAAAAGCCCTCTATTTATCCAGTCAAGTTTTTGAACCCATGTAAACTTCCCGCCTTCTAGCCTCCTGCAGCAAGGAGTTCCATGGGTTAACCTTTGCCCAGCTTTGAGGGGTTGCATTTGTTTCTTTGCATCCTTCATGCTTTTCCTGCCTTTATGGATATCCATTACATTCTCCTTTGGTCACCTTGCTTCCCAGATGAAGAGTTCTAGTCTGCTTATTTCTCTTACAAAAGCTCTTTCCTGCTTCTGAACACACCTGTCAAAGCGGCATGAGACACATGTACAATATCCATCAGTAAGTTCCACCACCTGATGCCTCTGGGAAGCAGAGAAAGGCTGTTTGTACTTCCACTGTGGCAAAGCTTGTACCTGTACATACACAACGTATCTCTACCTAGCACAAACCTATCTATTAAGGGGATCTCTACCCCAGTGCCTTCACAATGCAGGTAAGAACTGGAGGGAACAAGGCAGGACACAAATCACAAGGCAAGTGTATTTTCTCAGATAACCTGGTGACTTTAAAGTCCATTTGCAGGGTAGGTCAATGAAACAAATACCTAAGATATATTATCTGAGCACTGATGGAACCACCAACCAAGACCATTTCCTAGACACAAGTAGGGTTTCAAGAGTAGGCACATGAAGAGCACTGTAAAAGCACTCTCCATGGGACAAAGTGGTGTTTGGCCATGGCCTAGAGAGAGCCTGGCAGAGAGGGTCATGAGCCTCAGTCTGCCCTAGTTTAGTTCCTCCCCCTCCATGAATAATAATGAAATAGAAGAGGGAGGGGGGGTTCTGGCAAGGCTGGTGGCAGGACTCCTTAATCCCCAAGGAGAATGTACACAATTATCTGAATGAGTTAAGGCTGAAGCCAGAGATAACCAGTACGAATAACTGAGCAGAGATGAGATCAGGCTGATGTAATTCACCCCAGGCAAATTTTGGATGTCTCTCTGGGCGGAAGTTTCACTAACCAGCACAGTGGAAATAGGAAATTAAAAACAAGTCTCTGAACCATGAATTTCACCATTGAGTGCTAACACAACTCTCTCCCCAAAGCCAAGGAGGCCAAGTGGGGGAGAAAATATCAGGTTCCTGTTTATCTCAGATCTATCTCCCCCGTCCCCAGCAGTGCTTTGACATGGTTGAGTGGCTTCCGATGAGTCACTTCCCTTCAGCCTCCCTTTCCAATTTTCCTCTACCTTGTGCAGTTAGAGGTTGGCCTCATGGAGGTAAGACACAACCCTCTCTCTGTGGTCAGGCCTAATAGTCCTGACATTTGCCAATTGTGCTAGCAATTTTTTGGAAGTGTTAAGCACCACTTGACAGCAACAGAAGTCAGAGAGACTCAACAAGCTTTTAAAAAAAAAAAGCCAGAGTAGAAAATTGAGCTACTACTGCTTTTTTGTTATGGTTTGGGTTTTTTCAATGGAAACACGTATTGAGAATGGAGGGGCTGACTGGTCTCCCAGTGACTGACATGCTACCACTCAGTGAAGCTATTGGCTGTAGATGCACAAGGGTTGTTTCTTTCTTTTATCTCACCAGTCATTTATAGAGCCACAGAATGCTCTGCACAGTTTGCAAGTGACTGCCTCATACAGCACTCTCCATCTTTAAGATTTTTATGATGTGGAGCCAATCCAGCGTCTAGACCAATAATGATAGCCCACATCTCAGCCAAGCCTTTTCTTAATTGTCCACAGGGCTGGCGAGGAAATATAAACATTCATACAAACAGCAACATTACTGAAAAGGCTTCGACCAGCTGGCATCTCTCCCTGCCAGTCCTGGGGCAGCTTCTTACTGTATATTTCCTAGAGCTCAATTCACTCTGGTCTTAAAATAGCTCAAATGATGGTGGTGCCCTGAAAGAGAGAATTTCTGTAGAAAATGTAATGACTGAAGACTTGCCTTCTGATTCTGTCCCCTGGGGTAAAGTTTTGTTAGTTTTTTACTCAGCCTTCAGGTCAGTTTGACACAGTGTACTAGGGCTAGGTTTTTGGGGTGTCTGATGGGAGGCTATAGCCTCCTCCCTCTCCCATCTTTCTCCCACATCAGTGAAGCTACATGTCACATATTGGATTATCAGAGCTGTGGGGTGTCCCAGTGTCAGCTGCAAAGTGCCCCTGGACGCATTTACGGTCTACAGGTACATGGTGCAAAAATATCCTTGTTGCAACAGGTGGTAGTTTGCATTGCAGGAAGCATGGCTGTGCCACCAAGATATATGCCACTCCTTTATTAAACTGTATTATTGTCTTCTGGATCCTCAGCACCTCCTGAATAAGGTTATATCCTTTGTTTGCAGCACAGCATTCTGCCATGTCTCTCCCCAGCCAGCTGTCATGCAATTAGGTGATCATCTGCTCATTCTTCCATGGTTCTCCAGTTCACGTCCAGATTTTTTGATTGTCTGTCCTCCCACTTTGGCTGTGCACCTTTGCCAAAAATATACCCAGGGCCAAGTGGTGTGATCCAGGTGTGGCTGTAGCAGCAGCCACAGTAAATTCTTCCCTAAATTTTTCCAAGACTAAGATGCTCACAAAGATCAGCATCAATCCTCAACATTACATGGCCTTGTGTCTTTGTGCTCATCTCTCCCTATCCACCCACTGTATCTCACTCAAGACTGTATACTCACTGGTAGGCAACGCTACTCTTAATTTTTGGGGTTAAACCACACCAGGCAAGAGAGAGAGGAGTGGGGAAGGGAATGAATCAGGTTCCTCAGTTTACCCTCCAAATCAATGGTTATTAGTAAGAACCACCCCCAAACCGCCCATCTCTCACACATACCAGGAGAACCCCACCTCACCAGCCCAGGCCTTGTGTACCCCATCCCACTAGGGACTGAGCTTCATTTCAAGTCCAACTCAAGCTATACTTTGTGGCATTAAATGGGAATTAAATACTGAGCAGGCTTTATGCAAGCTCTGGGCAAAGAGGGAAGTTTCACCACAGGAGCATTATCAGAGATCGCTGACTCAACCGCTGCAGCGCCTCATTTTCAATTGCACAAGAGCTGCAGGATCCGGACTCCAGTGTCAGGGGCCCAGGAGCTTCAGGGTTTTGGTTGGGGCCTGTGTCCCCTTGCAAATTACCCACTGAAGATACAAGCAGAGCTGTGGGATGTCATGTAATACAAGGCATTTTACTGCAGCTGGGTTGGGGTTTTAAAATAACATGATACCATGCAATGAGCAGTTGAGGAACAGAGCTAGAGACAGTGCCACTCCAAGCCTTGCCCACTGGGAGCCAGTGGCAGAGCCAGGAAATAAACCCACAGCTCCCAGGACCCAGACTGGTGGCTGAGCCACAGGATCTTTCCTCTCCCCCTTCTGCAATCACAGCAGAGTAGGCTTCCAAAACATTCCTGCTAAAACAACTGAAGTGATGCTGGGGCTTGTCCCCATGGCACAGAAATGGCTTGTGCTGCTACCCAAGACAATCATTCTGCACCTCTGTGCCATGCTTGCTGGCAGAGCCCAATGAAGCTGCAGTTGTTTCCATCAAGTACTCAGCTTCCTTTTGCAGAAACTAGAAACCCAGATTGTCCACATACAAGGATTCACTACTCAAAACATGCAACCATCTGATTTTATCTGCACATTCAGGCAAGGAACACAGCCCTGCATGCCATCAGCTTGTCAATGTCATGAAGCAAAAGGAAGCTGAAATGCATGGTACCTGGATAGGTACTTGTCAAGCTGGGCAATCCATGAAAAAGAACTTTCATCAGTGGACACCATGTGTTCTCTTAGGTTCTTGACAAGCCCTTGGAAACACACAGGTGCTGGGTTAAGCAATGCTAAGCACTCATTCTGCAGCTGAACTCAAGTGGCAGCATGTACTAAATGCACACCAAGGAGCAATATCCCGTGCATACCAGCTCATTCAGCAACCTCACAGAAAACAAACAAATTAGAAACATATGCCACCATGTCCAAATGAACATTGCACAAGATGCCTATTTCCAGGTATTTCTGGTCTCTTGACCTTGAGTTCTCAAGCAGAGCACTATTCACCTCATTTTATTCGGTGTCATGTCAGCAGAGTTCTGGCATGCCTATTACTCAAAGGATTGTGTCAGCTCTTCTAACCTCACCATTGCACTAGGAATGTGTGTTCAGCTGGACATTCACGATAAACCCAATGTCTTTAGAACAGCTTTTCTTATTTTCCAATCTGCCTTTCCTTTTTGTTCATAGATAATATGTGCATAGATATATGCATGTGGCCCTGTTAAAACCCACTTCCATGTGCAACCAGCTATCACTGTTCAGCTGGTTATTAACAGCCAAAGGGTTGAACCAGATGGACACATCACTGTAAGCTTGTGGTAATGACAACATTGCCCTGGCACACAAATTATAGGGTTTCTCATCTCCTCTGCTTCATTGTTCCCTAGAAGTCTAGGTCTTCAGATTGCAATCTGGTGCTCTAGGTTACTAGGGGCATTGGTACTATAGAAACAAAATAGATGGGAGGCTAGATGGTTGGAGACTTGCCAAGCTAACAAAAGTAGCTCAGCAATGTCACAGCTTAAGCCAAGAATAGATAATTTCTAAATTCTTGACAAAGTCTTTTATTCACAGCCAGGTGTTCTGGGACCAGGCAGATGCAGCTTAATGCTGCAACTTTCATAATAAACCTTACCAGACCTAAACTGGGTCTGCATTGTTCCCATAACAAATACACCCTCAGTATGGTAGGTCCACCTGTGAACTGGGTATCAGGGCCTGCATCCAACTTTTGGGCTGTCTGTTAGTCAACTTTAAACAATCCAAACAGAGAATGTAAACATGAGATACAGCCCCCTCTCTTATGTTGACAATGCTCTTTATCTTGAATAAAAATGTCAAGGCTTCCCAGCTACATAAATCCTTTCCATTTGGAAGGGCACAATGAAAATAACACACATTAAGCCAACCATAAACTGCTCTAGGCATTGATTCCACACAAAAATTCTCACATTTGGAGCATGACATCAATTTGGCCCAGAGATCACATGAATTACCAGACCTGCATCTCTCCTCTCCTTTTTGGTTTTTGGGTTGTTGCTAACAAACTCATACTGTCCCCATTTTGCAAAGACTGCAGGGGAAGACTGAGCAAGAGCAAATGTGGTTTTTCCCTTGAGGCAGCTCCAGAAGTGTGATGTAGAACTGGCAAGTGTGTCTTCAAGGGGGAAGAAAAACAATGACAGTTGCTTTGGGATAAACTTGGCATTGCTGTTCCTTGCTTGCCCTCTGGTGCCCAGACTACCTGACCTAGTCAGGACCTTTCTGCAGGAACATTTCATGATCTGTCAGTGCACACCATGTGCTGCAGTCCTGGATCGTGGGTCACCTGCTTCTGAGGTTTAGCAGGGCCACAAACCATTTTGGGCAATGTAAATAAATTCCATTTCCAGTTCTAAACTGTAGTGAATATTTCTTTACAGATCTTCTTTATCTATTGAATTTATAATCCCTTGATGGCCAGGACTATGTCCATACAGCACTCCACACCACGCATACCCAGTTTCTCACACAGATTTGTTTAGGGTGGAAAGGGTCTTTACAATCATCAAGTTCAACCACTGACCTAATACTGCCTATTTCACCACTAAAACATGTCCCTCATCTACACATCTTTTCAATACCTCCAGGGATGGTGAATCCACCACCTCCCTGGGCAGCCTGTTCCAGTGATTCATAAACTTTTTGGTGAAGAAATTTTTTCCTAATATCCAATCTAAGCCTCCCCTGGCACAACTTGAAGTCAATTCCACTTGTCCTTATTTGAGAGAAGGGACCAACACCCACATCACTACAACCTCCTTTCAGATAGCTGTTGAGCAAAAAGTCCTCTTAGCCTCCTTTTCTAAAGGCTAAACAGAGCCAGTCCCCTCAGCCACTCTCCGTAAGAGATGAGGCACATCATCCCCACCACTTCTGACCTGCCTGGTCAGAGCAGCAAGGTATCTTTTTACTCAGTTTGGCAGGAAGCTTTTGCCATAGTTGTGAAATAGAATTTGAACTCAGAGCCCTGGACCTGCAGCAAAATATTTGAGTTGATTGGGTATCTCATTCCAGCTGGAAACAGCAAATTAGAAACTCAACCAAAAGAATAGTGTCAGTTCTAATCTGTGGATATGCTCCAAAAAAGTGTAACCCATAAGTCTTCAAGTGCAATTCCCTCTAAAGTAGCAGTGATACAGGTTGTGGGCAGCTCTGAATCCATCAGCTTAAAGAAATGCTATGGGGTAAGTGGCAATTTGAGATTGTCATCCCTAGAGACAACAGCAGGAAACTGAATTTGACACCTTTCTAGGTAAGAAATGCAAGTTTTGAATACTGTACCCTCACTTTTGTAGCAACTTCATTGGGAATGCAGTGGATTTTTCATCCTTTGAAGTCTTCGAAGCATGACTGGGCCCATATTCAAACGGCCTACACTTGATGCCTCAACTAAGCCTTGCATATGCTATGTACTAAAAAACCAAAGAAATTCCAATTGTTCTCTCCAGAACTGTGAGACCATCAGATCTCTACACAGTCAGTGAAGGGAGATAGGCATGACAAAGTTAGCTTCCTAGTACTGTTGGCCTGCACTTGCTTGTGGCCACCTGACTTCACAATAGGCTTTGGCTTCACTTCAAATTGATGGATTCAGCAAAAGAATCAGAAAACTCTCCCAGGTTTGGCTTATCTGCCACATATCAGGATTCATCTTCATAATCAACCTTTCCAATCCTACTGGTCAGGGACCACCACATAGAAAGCCTTTGGGAAGAACCAAGGAACACTATAGAGCATTTCCACTAGATAATCAGAATCAGTTAAAGCTTAGTCTGTTTGGGGATTTTCTACTAGGGCTACTGATTTGAGTGTTTAGTCAGCTATGACAGGTTAAGTTAGAAAAATCACAACAATCACTTCCCTTTTCTGGGAACAGCTCCCTGATCTGTCCCCATTGGGGGCTGTCCCTCTACTCATCTCTCCATAATGCATGAGCACTGTAAGAGGAGTAACATGATCACCACTTGTCTTCAGTAAAGAAAGGGTTAAGCAAGGCTAAGAATGCCTTGTAAACAGACTGAAAGTGTAACCTTTGCTTATAAATCATGTGTTCAGCCCCAGAACATGCCTTTAATCCTGTAATTATGTTCAGAACTTGCTGTTTCAGTTAAGGAAATACGAGCTAGTCTCCAAATGGCACCAGAACTGACCTTAAATTATATGTTAGCTCCCCAAAACACCCACAGAGCCCCACAGCTTCCAGCACCCCATTCCCAGGCAGCCAAGCAGGGAGGAACGTGCACCAGGCTGTGTCACCCTAGGTTTTGTCAAACTCTGCTGCAGGGGCCCTGCCTCCAACCATAAGTTCCCAAAGACAGACAGACTGTCCAGAGGCATTGGGTTGGCTTTGTAGCTGTGGCTGACAGATCCCCATCAGCTTGGTATCATGCAGGACCTCAGCCACTGGTGAGGTGGACAGGCATTGTTGGTGGAGTGTGGCATCCCCTCTCTTGCAGCTCCCCTTTTCTGGGCACAACCTGTGATTCCCCAAGGAACAAGCAACAATCGAGAGCAGGGTGAGGGCAACCAGGTAGCCACCTCTCAGGTCCCAGCTCTGCTTCTGCACCAGCTTCTCCCTGGAAGCAGGCCAATGTCTGTCTCTAGTCACTGCATGGCTGCAGCAGGCAACGCAGCTCATGAGAACATCCTCAGGATGGCCCTTAGAGTCCTGCCTGCCCCTCTCAGCTTTTACAAGTGAAAGACTTGGAACTTAGATGTTCCCACCACAACAGCAATGTGCAGGCAGCTGACCAGCCCCACACAAGGCCAGAGCAAGGCTGCTGGTTGGTGCTGCCTGCACATTGCTGCACCCACCTGGAGCAGGTCAGAGACCACACAGGTAATCTCTGGGGCACAGCTTCCAGCTCTGACACCCACCCAATGCAAACCTCAGACCAGGACCATTCCCAGGAGGAAGACTGGATATGGTCCCTCTTCTCTAGAGTGAAAAGGGCTCAGCTGCATGCACCATTTGGCATCAGGGCTCAGGTCTATTCCCCAGCCCATTTTAGAATCCATACAGGCCTGAAAGGGCACCTGAAGGACCTGCAGAATGTCTGTGGCAAAGCAGGTACCTGAAGCTAGACCCCAAGTCCCTGTTTCCCTAATACTTCTGCAGAGGGAGCTGCCCAGCATGGTGTAGTCACCTACCCCTGGGTAGCTGTAAAACAGTAACTGTGCAAGCAACATTTTAATTTATTCCCCAGGAGTTTATGCCATCTTTTTGTTAACCTCAGGATTATTTTTTCCCCCTCATTCACCTGCTCTCCATATCTGTTTCCAGCAGAAAATGTGCACCAGCATCTCCCTACACGTGCTTGGGAAGGTATTTTAGGTCAGATCAGGAGCCTTCCACAGATGTTTTCTCCAGTCACTTCAGAGTTTCTGTGGGTGGATCAGAAAGAAAAAAGGGGGGCGAGGGCAGAACCACAACAGCACTATGACCCCAGCTCCCATCTGGTCTGCTTTGGGATAAGTACTTGTGCTAGGGAATGTTCAAAGTTTAGCAGAGCTTTCGGTTTCCATTGGAAAGTGAAGCAGAGCAGCTTCTTCCTAGAGCTATTTCATTTTCCTTAGGATATAGCAACACGCTGTTTCTGAGTCATATCAAACAGACACGCGAAGCACAGAGCTACTATCACCAAAGAGTGGCTGACAAGATCCTGCAATAAGCAGATGTTCTGCCAGCACCTCCCAAATTTCTGGAGCTCTTCAAGTAGTAAACAGGGTTATCACATTGCAATGAACTCCCAAGATCTCTCTGGATTGGATCCATTTTCCGTCCCCTTCATGGGAGTGATCCAGGAGCTGGATGATTCATTAGCGGCTCCTGTCCAGAGCATGCAGAAACAGCACATCTTTATGGGAGCTGTTGTATTGTCCTCACTGCAGAGACACCGGTGCATTTCAATTCACAGCTGCCTCACTGCTGTCCTTACTGACTCCTCACTTGGAAGATCATGCTTTCCCCTTATACTCGCTTTAACAAGAATAAAGGGCAGGGAATGCCAAAAGCAAAGCTGGACCAGCAGGTCACGGTCTGTCGTTGGCATCAAGCAACAGTCTCAAACATCACTTGCAAAGCATGCACCCATTGCTCCCCTTTAAATCACACACTTATCCTGCACACCAGGCAAGAAATTAAAATATTCATACCCCTCTCCAATACCCACCACCCCTGCAGGGATGAGACAGGAACCTGCAATAAGCCCTGATGCAGAGACTGCCACTGTCCTGTCCAGAGTCTGTAGGTAGTGTGCATTTTGTGGTATCCCATCAGGTACACACAACAGCAGCCTTTTGGCTAGATGGAAAACTAAGCTCCTGGGCTATTCTGCTTTGGAAACGTAGTGAAATCAGCAAGGACAGAGGGTAATACAAGCAGCACAATTGTGGTCAGTGCAGTCCTGTAGAACTGGCTGTTGAAGTGATACTTGGTTTTCATACTTGCTGTCGAAAATAATTCTTGCAGTTGAGCCAGTTCATATCAAATTCTTGAGTCCTAACCTCTAACTCAGCCACTAGGAATTTAGACCCTTTCTCTTAGGAAGCCTGAGCACAGTAGTTCTGCAAGGATCCTGAATTTCTGAATGTGTGATAATCTTCTATCTTTGCTCAGAGTCAGGTAATTTCTTGCTTGAGAAAAAACTCCTTCACTTTTTACAACCAATCTCCCCAAATATGCTGTTGTTTCCTCTCTCCTCACACTACAAAACGTTAGCATCTAGTTCTGCACCTTTCCAGCAACATGTGGCCGATGCCCAGAGAGGGAACCAAACTCAGAGGCTGACATTGCCTAGAACTGATCTGTCCCCCAGTGCTGAGGAGCAGGGATTGCAGCCAGCCAGCCTTTTTCAGAGGTACATCCCCCCCACTTTTTTCAGGTCAGAAGTATTCAGTCTTGCCTGAAGCACTAGAGAAATCTTCCATCTATACATGCCACAGTCTTAAGATGTCTCTAATTCCTTCTAAGCCCATACTCTCGGTGACACCAAGGCAGATCCAGTTAATTTAGAGAAAAGAAACAACCACCCTCTTTATTCCAGGCTCTCCATCCTATTCCTGCTGCTGCCACAGACAACATTTGAACAGGTTAAACTGTCCTCCATCAGCACCCTGTGCTTCTGGGAGAATACCACATCAATTTAGATTGTCAAATTTCAGCTTCAGTGGTATGGCAGGAGTGTTGTAGAACTGATTTACGTGACCAAATGGATGTGGTGTGGTTGAATCTGGCTTCAGAAATCACAGCTTTTCCACAAGACCTCCTCTTCTTCCCTTTAGAACTGCTGTGAGCTTTTATCACAGATAGCTCCAGGACAAGAGGAAGTAGGTCTCACATAATGGGATTTTTCTGCCACGCATTTTGGGGAAGGAAAAGGAAAGTTCAGGCTGCGCTCACTGACTCGTGGACAGGAGCAGAAGTTTGGCTGCAGAGCAAGAACGGTCGGATAATTCTCAATGGGATCCTTTCTAAGCGGGAAGGAAGTTGCTTGTGGAATACCACAAGGATTAGCACTGGGCCTGCACAGCTTTTAATTATTTATATTGTATAAATTATAGCTGGGGATCACTTGGAGGAAGGGAAAAAAACCCTTACCTGGCAAGCCAACTCTTCTTCCTCCAAACCCAGTTTCCTCTCCTTAATGCCTACCCTCCCCCTTCTCCCTTTCAGCCCTCTACTCTCCACTATTCCCCATCTTTTTGTTTGTTTGGGTTGGGGTTTTTTCCCCTTTTTCCTTCCCTTGTTCTAAGACTGTATGGCACAATGCTGTGCTCTCATGTAGTCTGTACAGATCACACTTCACCAGCCTGTGAGCTCAGAGAAAGGCCCAGCCAAGGCTGTGCCGGCATTTTGACTTAACCTATTTCCAGTCATGCATAATTCATTAGATCCTTGCTGCAGTGACTTCTTATAACACAAGAGGGTTTCAGCCCTGATGAGCCAGCTCTAGGCAGGCACTTCACACAGCAGCTGATCTGTCCCAATTACTTCCCTAGTTACATCCTCGTGGTACCTAAGCATGACACAGTCCAGACTGGATTCTTTCCAGGATCAGAGAATCACAGAATATTAGGAGTTGGAAGGGACCTTGAAAGATTATCTAGTCCAACCCCCCTGCCAGAGCAGGATCACCCAGACTAAATCCCACAGGAACACATCCAGGGGGGTTTGAATGTCTCCAGAGAAGGAGACTCCACAACCTCTCTGGGCAGCCTGTCCCAGGGCTCCGTCACCCTCACAGTGACAAAGTTCCTCCTTATATTCACATGGAGCTTTCTCTGCTCCTGCTTGAGGGTGTGGGACAGACAGGAGTGCAGAGAGGCTGAGTCAAATGTAGCAACTGGGAACCTGAAAGGTGGTCCAATGCTGTAGAATGACAGCCGACCCATCCCATCACTTGAGAAGCATTTTTATTTCAAATCCCACTGAAAGAGGAGTTTGGGCTTTGTTCTTTAATTAAACAATGAAGTGATAGGAAACAGCCCCTTTGCTTTGTAGAGCTTTGACCTGAGCTTTTCTCTCATGCAGTCCCACTTCAGTGGGTGCAGAGGTTCAGGGCTGAACATGAGCCATGTGCATTTGCTCTTTTCTTCTTTTACCTGAGGCAGCATAACTACTCAGTGAGCAAGCCAACTCTGTCTGCAGCTTCACAGGGTGAATGTGCAATTGGGAGGAAAAGTCAAGAGCCACAGATTTTGCAGTGCAGAGGAATCATCTGAGCGCTCATCTGACCCATCTCACATTTTCCCAGCAAAGCTTTTTATTTTTTAAAAGGGCTGAACTAAAACACATTAAAAAGATACACAGCCTTGATTTAGGGACACATGAACTGCTTTCTTCACATAAGGCTAAAGAAATAAATGTTCAGCCTGGGAGTAAGTCTGTCAGCTCCTACACAGTCACACCAAGTCTGAAGCTGATTCACAGAACAGAACACAAATAAACAAACTCCAAGAAGGTCAAACAGCCAAAGAAAGTGAGAAGAGTGGAATGGGAAACCCAGTCAGTGGTTTCCCTTATGTCCTGAACTTCTCGTGGGCCTGAATCCTGAGCCCACAACATAAGCACAGACATTTTTCATTACAATAGAGGTATTTCAAAGCTTGGGATCTTTGGCAATGGAGCTTAAAGCTGTCTATACAGTGCATGCACACCCCACCAGGAGCCACAGGAGGTCAGTTTCATAGCTCAGGTGGCTAACTAGGATCAGACAAGGGCTGGTTTGGGATTGCCTGTCCCTGTGCTGCACAGCCACTCATCCAGCAGCAGGGCAGGTAGAAAGTGATGGGGTGGAAATAGATGTTCCCTTCAGACTGACCTTTCCTGGGAAAAGCAAGTTCATTGAACAAGAATGTACTGGGGCCAAAGCAGCTTTTGCCTCAATGAAATATTGGTGTTTCCACTCACAGGAATGGAGATTTCCATCCCAAAACAGTGTGCTGATATCCCTTCTCTGACAACAGCCAAAACTTAATGCCTGTGGGAAAGCAATAAACTGCCACAACACACCTGGCCAGTTTTTTTGTGGCTGAAAGGAGCAGAGGAAAGGGCTAATTCCTTCCTGGCTCCCAGGATGATCCCTCCACTGATGCCTGAGATCTCATTACTTTCCTCTTTCCTTGCATGACTCCAAATGTTTCTGACCTAGTGTTTATCCAACCACACTGCTGAAGTTGCAGCAGGAATGTTGGGTTGAATGAAATGAGCAGTCTCTTGCTCACCTTTTCTCCAAGCATGGAAGCCTCTCAGAAGGCTCAGATCCTGACCCAAACACTCCTCCCTCCATCTAGAGGCTTAAGCCCCATTATAAACTAAGGCTGACACTCTCAAGACAAGGTTCCCTGTCAATGACCTTGTGATCTTGCAGACATCTAGTCCTGGATGGGATCCCAGCACAGGCAGAGCAAGCACACATGATCAGACAAGGCCCAGGAGCAGAGTCAAAGCGTTGGAAGAGCAATGAAAACCAGCCAGATAGCCCTTGGCATGCACAGTGTTCTGCAAGGTCTTGGGGAATGGCTTTCAGGGGTCCCTCTGAGCATAACATGTTGCCCATTTCCATCTAAAATATATGCAGAACTAATAACATGAAGGTACTGATTGTTTGAATGCCAGAGATGCCTACCAGCACACCACCAGTGAGGTGATCAGCACCACCAGTGAGGGAGACTGTTCAATACAGATGTGATTTCACTGTGAGAGTAGGACAGGAGAAACTGGCAGGGTATGTTTTAGAAAGAAGCATCTCCAATGAGACAGGAGAAACAGCCAGACCAAGAACATAACCCAGCTCTCCAGAGCCTCCCCAGTCCATTTCTGAGGCCAAAAGATTTTTACATCTTCCTGTTTATACACGTATAGTCAAAACCTGTCTCAAGAACCTGCCAAGCTTGTCAGTACAAACTCCAGTCCTCCTTATGTATGGAATATTTGTTAGCTGCATCTCCCAAGCACACTGCATCCCAGAGGTCACATAACACAGGCCTCAGCTGATCCAGAGTCACAGATAGGCTCGAGGTTATGAACACAGACATGTTGCAGTGTATTTGCAAGCCCCCCTCAGATGACATGATGAGCATGCACATCTGCACTTCACTGTGTTGCAATCCACCAAGTTCCTGAAAGTTTCTGGTGTCTGCTCTCTGTCCTGCATGTAATGCAAACACATCTCCAGCTGTCATGACCAGCTGCACCAGCCAAACTACTTGTGTAATCATTGGGGTGAGAACCAGAGCATCCCATGTGTCCCCCTGTGGACACAGTGGAAACAAGTCTACAAGGCGTCTCTCTGCTTGGGCAGTGCATCACCTCCAAGCCCACAGAAGGGTCCTACAGACATCTCAGAGCATGATGCTTGCTTTGTACCCATATTCCCAACAGCATCCAAGGTCTCACACTCCTCTGAGCCTAGACAGTGCCATGTTTGTAGATGCCTCTGAGCTACCCATGAGAACAGAAGTTTACTGGAGGAAAACAGTGAGTAGAACATTGCCAGTGGCCACAAGCACAACAAACCCAGTGCCAAAGTAGTCACAGCCTGCAGACTTCACCTTAAGCATCCCAACCGTGCTGCTAGGACTGTCCCATCCCTCAGGGGACAGAAGGTCTACCTATGACTCCGTGCAAAGAGCCTGGTGCCTGCATTTGAGTGGCCTCACTCATCTCCAGCAGAGCACGACCAAAGGTGTTACAGGGTGTGGGCTCAAAATGGGTGCTCTGCTCTGGGGTCTGTTTGTAGTGCAAGTTCCTGGGTGAGGGGAATAAAGAATGTCTGCTGAGGTTTCTGACCTGGGCCCTAGTAAACCATTCTCTCACAGACTGGTTTAACACGCTTGTACCGCAGGGCTGTTTCTGGTTGCCTCAGTCTCTCTGATGGGAAGCAGGTTTCCCTCTCTTCCCACAGGGAAGACAGGATGGTGCAATGTTTCCATCACCAGAGAAGAGGGAAACAACAAGCTGCTGTGCAGATCTATGGCACAGCTGGACTCAGAGCCACTCGGCCAGAGGTCCTGCACTGTTAGCAGCAATTCCCTGCCAGTCCCTCCACAGCTCATTTTTCCAGCAGAGCCCTCTGAATCCTATTGCTCCTGCAGCTGCAGCACTCAGCCCCAGCAACACTGGGATTGACACGGATTTGTTACAGCCTCCCTCATTTTGCAAGAGTGTTTGAGGCACTTGCTTGCCCTGGGGACGTGACTGATGTGGCCAAACAGAATCACCAGCTGACACCAAGTTTCTCAAAACTGTCACCTCCTCTTGCAGCAGCAAGAAACTAGATGAACATGCCTTGGCTTCAGGGAAGGGGCTGAGCCCGTCAGCTCTGTCTTGCACCAACATGGGAGTGCAGAGCTGAGCAAGCCAGCCCCCCCCTTTTCTCAGCATCACCTGAGTGGGTGCTGTGGGCATGAAGCAGCTCTCCACAGTTCAGAGAAGCCAACTTCCTGGCAAGGGTTACCCCCAGTGGGATGGTATCCCAACATTTTTCCCCTGCCTCTTTGCCAGCCAAACTCCATCTCCCTGGCAGCCACTTTCTGGTGCCTGTCTTGTTCCCATCTGTGCTGAGGCTCCTCCATCCGCTATGGGGGACTGGAGCTCACCACAAATTACTGACTCTTTGTGTCTGCAGGAAGCATGCCCCATCACTAGGGGGTGGGGGGGAAGAGAAGGGGGTGTTAGCTCCGTGCCAAACACACGGTGCTCCCTCCAACTGCCATTGCCTCCCCTGCAAGGCTGCTACGGCTCCAAAGATAGTTTCCCAAACCCACCAAGAAACTGCTGGCTCAGTTAACGCTGATCCCAGCTAGGGCTCTGTGTCCCCAGCCCCTGTGCTCACACATGCCTTCCGCTTCATGTAGATGCTGCTGAGCTAACCAGAGACCAGGCTGCAGGAGTCAGCAAACCGCTGAAGAGGAGGCTGCAAGGGAAGAGGGAGGCTCTGCTTTTTGCCCCGGGGCAAGCAGCCACTCTGGGCTGAGGGTGCCTCTCGGCAAGAGGCAGCGCTGCATGCCAAGGTGCCTTCACAGCGGGCACCTCTCACCATCTTGTTGATGGGGTGATTCAAGAACAAGCCTCCACCTGCAGCCACTATCACTGCCAATATTTCTTTGTCTTTCCCTGGGACAGCTCTTCAGCCTGGCAGAATCCCATCAGCCTGGGACTGAAGGCATCTGTCGGCTGCTCTAGGATGGAGAAGACCATTTCTTTCTCCTGCTTCAAAAGAGGAGCAAGAAGATTCAGAGCTTGGAGCTTTCCTTCTCTGCTGTACCCTCAAGCAAATGTCACTTGAGTTGAGGCTGAGGGCAGAGGCTTTAGCTAGGAGCCTTGGGAAAACAAAAACTAATAACTATCAAGGACTGATCAACCAGAAATGCCATCTAGTCTATTCTTCCAGAGGCTACCCAGGAAGATCTGGGGTGCTTATCCTACTTGCCACGCTAAAACTAAACAGCATCAGTGACTCCAGACCCCCTCACTTCCTACTGTGAAATGTCTTGCCCATAAGTTTGGTGTGAAGAGTGATGCTAGGAGTGGTCAAGATACCCATGTGCTCATAGCCTTCTTAGATAAAACACAAAAGCTGGTATCTTCCCCCCACAAACCACTGAAACCTTTTACATGGACACTGCTGTGAAGCCCAGCCCAGGGTCAACGCTGGCATTACACATGTTTATAGTCAGATTCACACCCCAGCTCTTCCTGCCTGCATGGTTCCTTTGCTGACCACCCCACTGCGGTCACTGCTCAGAGCTGAGTCAGCAAAGCCTGGGTTTCTCCAGGGAAGCACTGGACAGCTCAGGCTCTATGCCAAGACTCAAGAAGTGAGTGCACAGTGTCCACCTGAGCCACACGTGTTAGTGTGACCAAGGTCACATTTGGACTTAAACTCCCAAGTAAGCCCTTTCAGCCCCTTCTCTGGTCTTTTATGCCCTACACAAGATGGGTTTCTTGGTGCCTCCCAGTGCCCATCCACAAGAGCTCTTAAATACAGAGCTGCTAATCAGAGGGCTGAGGCTGGGGCAAGGGGAAGATAGATTTTTCTGGACCTGACTTTGAATGAACTCCCTCAGAGACAGGAAAGGCTGTCAGTGTCCCCACACCTCAGTATCACTCAGTATCTCTCATATCACACGCCACTGAGTGGAAAGTGCCTGAGCCTGCAGCTGCTGGAAGGTGACTGGATAAACACCCAGAATGCGCTGAAACAATTAAAATAAACAAATAATGTTTTGAAACAGGCTGATGTCATTTAACCAACAGTCTCTGTGTAAGTCTCATCAAAGGGAAACCAAAACTCCAGAGAGGAAAGCAGAGCTTGATCTCATCTGCAATTTCACAGGGCCTCTGACATCACAAGAAAAGTGAAATTGCCAGATGGGCAAAAGGTGAGAGTCATGCATTGCTTCCTCCACCATTTGCTGATGTCTGTGAGAGCAGAACAGGCAGGGAAGGACCCCAGAGATACTACAGGAGGACTGCCTGGTTAATAATAATAAAAAAGAATATTTTGTGTCTTGACAGCAGGCTTTTTGCTCTGCCTGGCTGCAAACTGGCTTCTTACAGCAGGGTGTTTTTACATTACTCAGCTGAGCACCAGCAAAGGGAAACACAAGTCATATTGGTCTCTACTGAGAAGGCCCTGGAAGGCTTGGCTGGCTGGCACAGGTCATAAAGGTGAACAGCAGAAACCCACAGGCCTCACCCCGAGGCAAGGGAGCTGCAGTCTGGTCCAACCCTACTCATCTAGGATTGTCATCACACCACATCTCCCAACCCTCCCTCCACCTGTCCACTCTGCCCAGATGAGTGAGGACACCCTGTCTAGTGGGTTACTGCAATACAGCTCCTGGAGATGAGATGGGCTACCTGCACTATCCAGGACCTAACTTAGTAGATAACAGGTAGAGAAGCAAGAAACCTGGGTTTCTGCTGTGTCCTCACACGCTGGGCAGGTAGCTCACCCCAGCATCCCCACCCAAGAAGCAGAAATGATCTGCTGACATCCTGTGCAGTTACATCCCCCACCTGAAGTGAAAGCACAGCAAGGGGTTTGCACATTTTCTTGGCAATTCCTCAGAGCTTATCACCATCAACAAGTGTGCTGCACATCTCGGACATTCTCTGCAGCATGGACACAGGGTGCTGACCAGGGGATTTGGAAGCATTGCTCCAAATCAAGTCTTGCTTGCCTTCACAGTAGTATCTTTGCAAGACAGATCACACCATTCCCTGCCTCCCTCATCCAAGAGCAGCATTTATAATCAAAGCTTTTATTTTGTGAAGCAGAGCTGCACCCTGAGCTCAGAGGGGAGGGAGAAGATGCCTCCTGCATCCTGGAAGGAGGTATGTCCTCAGTCTCAGTCTGGAATGGTACACGTGAGTTCAGTAGGGGCAGCATCCAGCGTGGAGAGGAAAGGTCCCTTTGACACAGCCCATTTGAGGTTTGGAGTGAGGAACTGTGGTGAGAAGGAATTAAACACCATAAAAATGTAGAAGGCATGCTAAGGACACACACTGCCATTTAAATAGGTCGGTGTGATTAAAACCTGATGTGTTGCAAGATCTTATGGGCATCTCATTAAAAACCTATTACTTAAAAAACGCAGCTTAGATGGGAATGTTGTTAAAGGGCAACTTAAAATAAAACTGACCATCTGGTCCTCGTCAGGCAATTGTCTATAACCACTGTGCTATTATAAAATCCACTGCATGCTCCACAGCTGCTTATCTCCTGCCTGCCCCTAAAAGGGCAACATCAGCTGAGACTCAGAGTCTGGAAGGGCTGTGGTCTGGGGGAGGCACAGGGGGGTCTATGCTGGTGTAGGATTTCTAGGTGATAGTGATCAGCTCTTCCCACATTGCCCATCTGCCTGTGCACCCCCTTATTATTTTATTAATCTCCATGCTTTCTTTCTATCCATCCCTCCACGGCATTTCTGTCACAGTACCCACTTTCTTCCTCTATCTCCCCACATAAACCACTTATCTTTCTACCTCACCCTCACTGTCAGCCTTGCCCAGTGCCCACAGCACACCTAAAACACACACAGTTAGCAACCACACACCCCTAGCCTAGGCCAGGGGTTCCAGGCTCTTCTAATCCAACCCACAACAGTGCAACCCCAAGACCAATGCCCTGTGCTGCAGCCCCAGACCACCCACACTGCAAAAGCACAGAAGCCACCCACATCACAGAAGGAACATGAAGACAAGAGCCCATCCCCTGTAAACACTAGGCTACTAAGTCAAACATTTCCCAGAGGTGTTGAGCTCTCATGTGCATCAAGCTACCAGGCACAGACTCCACCAGGGATTCCTCATCCCCAGGCATCCCCAGTGGAATAATACAGCCTTATTGTTGATACCAAGCCAGCAAGCAGAGCCATCACAATGCCTAACAAAAACATTACATAAAATACCATTCTAATGTATTAAATCCTCCACATATGCTCAGAAATACTTTCTATGAAAAAATAAGAGATCAACACCACCAAAACCCAATAAATAGGGCTAAGCTTTGTGCCTGTTAATGGCAAAGTTCAGGATGAAGGAGCTTTGTAGGAACAGCTGACAGAATCTCTACTTAAGAAAGGTGTACTCTGACAAGAGCTGTCCCTAGAGAAGTTTGTTCTCTGGACTATGCCTGGAAACAGGGCCACATGCTGGTTATGGGGTATCACAACAACCCTCAATGAGGCAAAAAACAAACCATTCCAGGGTTCACACAAAGAGCCCAGTCTGGATCAAAAGGATACAGAGCCAAAGACAGACCTGCAGACAAGCTACAACCCACATCAGAAGAGCACGCATAGAAGACAAGTTACCTGGACCATAGGTTCCTGGAGCATAGGTTCAAGGTCTGTTGAGGAGCCAGGATCACACACAAGGCTGCAGCCAGACAAACCCACAAATCACCTCAGGAGAGGTCTAAATACCCTGGGCTGAGCTAAAATGAGGCTCCTGGAGGGTTGGCAGAGGCTGTGGGTGGAGGTCCCAGGTGAGGTTAGTTAGGGCAGTCAGTGCCTATTAAAAGCTCATTAGTACACCATGGCACCTGACAGAAGAGCTTCTGCACCAAGGGAGATTGGAGACAGGGTTGTGACAGCGGTGAGAGGAGTGATTTCAGTAAAGGCTGCACTCACAAAATTCTTTCCCTCATCTCAGTGTAATCTCCAAGTGCCCCAGCTGGATTTGCAGAAGCCTAAGCCTTTCCTACATAAATGTAACGGGTCAAAACAGGCCCAGGACACTCCACCACACAGCTCAAACATATCCACTGTGTCACAGCTCACCTAGATGTGGTAGGAGAAATGGGCTTCCCTCTAAAAGTGCCTTATTTTCTGCAGGGATAATAATTGAAACTAAGGCATAATAACATCTCTGTGCTGATGTCAGCATTTCAGCTGCCACCTGGAAAAATCTCACTGTCTCATGCTCTCTATCTTGTTATCTCATGTTCCATGTGAGAGACAAAGGGACACACAAGTTGTGCTGTCTGTAGCTACCTATGCATCTTACATCAGTAAAGGGCACCTGCTTTAGATTGTGTAGGGTCTTCATTAACCTGCATCAGACCTCTGTAACATATGCTCTTTAGAGGGAAGTGGCCTTCCTTCAAGCCAGCTCTCACAGGAATGTATTAACCTAAATTCTTGTTTCCTGAATGGGCTGAAAGTTAACCTCCCCCTCCAAGCTCAGGTTAACATCTGGATAGACAAAACCATGGGCAGATGTGAGCATCTCCTACCTCACCATGGACAGGCAGATGTATTGTAACTCTGCCACCCCTTCCATAAAGAGCAGACATTTTTCCCCCCATCTTGAGGAAGAAGCAGCCTTCTGGACTTCAGAAAGTGATGTGTGATGCATGTGCCTCCTTATATGCCCATCTGTAAACAGGATGACTGGGCATATCTGCAAAGTGCTTACAAGAGGTGTTGTCCAAGAGTAGCTTCCACTTCAGGAAACTAATAGCACTGGTGACATGATGAGGTTTACTCTTCACTTTCTCTTCTCCCTTCTCCATCATCCTGCATCCTCCAGAGAGTCAGCTTCCTTGATCCAGAATTCCTGCCCAAAGTGTCTTCTTGGCCTTCAAGCAGAAAAGTGAGAACTGTGTCCTTCCATCTGGTTTCTCTGAACCCACAGCTGGCTCCAAACATTCCAGGAGCATGGGCATGGCTGCAGGTTGCCACTCCAAGGACTTGGCTGCTTCTGCTGAAAGAGGAGGTGTGGAGACATGCAGAAACAGGTTGCAGATCTGGGAACAAACCATAGATAGTGTTGCTCTTGTTGCCCTGGGATGTGGAATGTAGTGGCAGTGACTGCCCTTCTGGGAAGCAACGGGCTGCAGAAAAGCTTCAGGCACAGAAACCTTGTCCTTTCTCCAGACACAGCCAGCCTGCCACTTCCACTCTGCACCATTCTCTGCTTTAGGCAACCACTTGCTTGACTTCTCACTAGAATCTGCCTTGTCTGACCCCCCCCCCACAACACCCTCCTCCCTGCAGAAGATGTGGAACCACACTTTTCTGGTGTAGTGTGTTTATCCATCCAGCATATACAGGGCCAAAGCAATGGGGACTCCTCCATTCATGGACCTTGGGCTCCAGAAGCAAAGGCAGGACCACTCAGAACGTTCAAAACATCTTTCCATGCCCAAGGATGGATTTTTTTTCCAAAAGGCAACGTTCAGATGAACGATTTGGCAGACTCTCAGCACTTTCAATATAAATCACAGGCAGTTCTGACCAGGAGGAACACACAAGTAGCCCACAGCCGTGGCGTGTGAGATCATGACCCTGGGACACGCTGCCTGTCAATCCCACCTGAAGTGGCAGAGAGGCAGTTTTCCAAGAGAGAGCCAACACCACTGGAGAAATGTCTCTCAGCTTGCTCACAGAGAAGGAAGGAGAAGGAGGTGAAGGAAACAGGCACTGATCCAGTAGGAAATGACCACTATAGGAACAACAACCTGACCCCTTAGGGTTTTAGAGGAGCTGGACCCACTAAACAGGTTTTGCTGGAGTTTTCCTATTACCTTCCCCGGGGAAGAAGTCAGTGATTTGCAGTTTGCTCCAAGTATTCACCCTGACACAAGTGCTCTGTGTTCATGGCCAAAGTACGCCTCCTGCCCCCGGGCTCTGGAGAGCTGGGTCAGATGCCGTTTCAGGAACACAGTGTGTGTGTGTGCTTGCTTGTTTGTTTGTCATCGGGATGTTGGGAGGGCTGCTCAGTTTGTTTGTTTGTTTCTTAAATCTCCCAGGGGAAGTTTCTGGCAGAAAGCACCTCCTGAGCAAGCTTGGACCGGGTGTGCTTTGGCTGGGAACCGAGGCGATCTGCATGTGAAGAAACAAGAGGTGAAGAGGAGAAGTGTCGGGCCAGAGGGCTAAGGATTTGGCTTTGCTATGTGATGTGGTCATCAGGCAGGGACAAAAACAAACAGAAAATTAGAAACAAGTTTTGCCCACCGCACAACTCAAACCCCAGCAAAAGCCATTGGAAATATTTCCATTTAAATTTTTTGCCACTATTTGGCCTCCTGCGTGTTTTGTGTGATGAGGGTACTCTGGTTCTTACTGAGATCAGTGGAAAACTGCCTACTTTAGGCTGGAGCCATGTGAACCCCCTGCTTGGAGAGAGATTGAGAGATGTTAATCCAATCTAACATGTTTCAGAGATATTAGAGATGTTTTTTCTTGGAGTTGCATCCAAGGCAGTTCAGATTCCTGGGGGTGGAACACCTGTCACCCAGCCTTACCTTTGCCACTCATTGAACCACTTCTGCGGGGATTTTTCCCACAAAGAAATCCACAGAGCTCCAAAATAAGCCTGGTGAGGAAATCTCCAGGCACAAGAGCCAGAGGAATGGCTCACTGGTGTCACAACAGTCAAAGAAACATGTCCTGTGGCTGCTGAGCTATCAAAAAGCCATAGGAGCTGTGGTGAGCTGCAGCAGTAGGCAGCATTTTTCATGTAGGCTGGCTCTGCAAGACACCTTAAGTTGGTCCTAAAGTGTCTGGACACGTGGAAAATAAAGCTACCTTTCCTGTTCACCATCTCCCTTGGGATAACCAAATATTGCACAGGTCACTACAAAGAAATCTTTCTAATGAGATGCCAGGTCCCGTCTGCTCAGGAAGAAATCACAGTCCCACATTCAGAGAATGCTGATGAAAGTAGCAGATGATGTAGTAATGATGCTTGGGGATTTTAGACAGGTTTACCTAGGAAACCAAGCATGGGAGATCACGGTGTCTTTTAGTCTGCCAATACATTTGTCTGGGTCCTTCCTAACAACTTCCTAACTCACAGGTCAGTTTTAAGAAAATATAACAGAACAATGTAACTCTCCAAAATAGGAACTTTCAATGGGTTTCTTGTTATTGGCCAAGTAGAACAAACCAAAACAAAACAAAACAAAAAAGTACAGGTCTAATAAAAACACCCACTGCTGCATGAGCTCAACCCTTTACAAGGCTTCAGAGAATCCACAGAGATCCTAACCTTCAAGAAACAAAGCTTTCATAGTTTTACTGTTCACGCAATGATTTAGGTCATCTTTAGGCTTCAGGTTCTGAATATATGGGTGCCCTTGTCCCCTTTATCACAGAATCACAGAATCACAGAATAACAAGGTTGGAAAAGACCTTTAAAATCATCAAGTCCAACCATTCACATCCTAAACTAAACCATATCCCTAAGTACCTCATCTACCCTTTTTTTGAACACATCCAGGGAAGGTGACTCGACCCCCTCCCTGGGCAGCCTGTTCCAGGCCCCCACAACTCTTTCAGTAAAAAATTTTTTCCTAACATCCAATCTAAACCTGCCCTGGCACAGCTTCATGCCATTCCCCCTTGTCCTATCACCTGTCACCTGACTGAAGAGACCATCACCCACCTCTCTACAACCTCCCTTCAGGTAATTGTAGGCAGTGATAAGGTCTCCCCTCAGCCTCCTCTTCTCCAGGCTAAACAGCCCCAGCTCCCTCAGCCGCTCCTCATAGGATTTGCCCTCCAGCCCCTTCCCCAGCCTGGTTGCCCTTCTCTGGACTCGCTCCAGGACCTCCATGTCCTTCTTGTGGTGAGGAGCCCAGAACTGGACACAGCACTCGAGGTGTGGCCTCACCAATGCCGAGTACAGGGGCACAATCACCTCCCTAGACCTACTGGCCACACTGTTTTTGATACAAGCCAAGATGCCATTGGCCTTCTTGGCCGCCTGGCCACACGGCTGACTCATATTCAGCCTGCAGTCAACCAACACCCCCAGGTCCTTCTCTGCCTGACAGCTCTCCAGCCAGTCCCCCCCAAGCCTGTAGCGCTGCATGGGGTTATTATGTCCCATGTGTAGCATGTTTATCATGCAATGCACCTGCCTGTTCAGGTCAGGAATGGATCAAGCTTGACCAAAAGATGCTGCACTGCAGGACGTCAGAGGTCATAAGCAGGTAAGACCTGTGGAGCTTCTGTTCAGAAAGCAGCAAGGGGAAAATCAATATAATTCTTAAGCCCCAAAAGAATGATGCAGGTTTGGGCACACTCATCTCATTTTTCTGTTTGAACTTCATTTGCTTTTCATCCCACAGGCTCTAATGTAAAGGAATATATTTGCCTAAAAAACATGTACTTACATATTCAATGGGATTCCCTTTGGAACAAAAAGCAGCATTTTAAAAAAAAGCAATCTAAATGAGGTTGAAAGGGGCTATCAGGGTGGGTGCTGCAGACCACTGTTTGCAGAACCACCTTGCCATCCTGCCACAAGCACGTGTGTGCATACATGCACACCAGCATGTACTTGTTGGTGTAAATGATGCTCTGGGTGGTGAGGAAGGAAACACAGAAAGGTGAGTGAAAGCTGCAGACCCCACCACCCAAGGGATCAGCGTGGTGTTAATTACTGTAAGTGGTGCTAGCACAAGGCCATTAAAGTACAGCTCTCATGGTAGCATCCTGGGAAGGTACCAGTGCACTGCTGCCAAACAAAACTCTTTCCTCACGTTCAAAGCAGCCACAATCCTCTCTCCCCTCCTTAGTACCCCTCTTCCCACCACTTTCCATCACTGGTTTCTTCAGTTTTCCCTCCAGAGAAAGAATGCAAGAGGAGACCCATCAGAGTTAGCATGTGGCCATATACAGGAGAGGACTCGCCCCACCTGCTGCTTCCCATCACACACTCGATACTCCTTGCATATCAACGCCTGGAATGCCACCTCTGCTACTTTATCCTGGGCTTCCTTGCCCAGCTATGTCAAGTGCAAAAAGCCTTTTACTTCCCTGATCTCCTTCTGGGCCTGGCACAAATGTACAGAAAGGGAGGGGGGATGGAGAGGTATTTGTTATCTTTTCCCTTTCCTTTGTTTTATATCATCTAAAGATTTCAGTGATGAAAGAAACTCTGGCAACGTGTGCTGTGGGTGATGAAGTGTATAGTGTAGGGTCAGCTGTGAACAGACAGCAAGCTGTGGTTACTGTCCCTGGCCAGCTGGGAATTGCACATCTCCTATCATATTTATTGGTCACCCATCCTCCGTCACCTCCTCCTTCCTATATACCCCACCGTCCAGCTGCTGTCTCTCGTATTTTAGATCTCTGAGACATGGAGATTCAATTAGGATGGTAACAGCCGTGTAGGAGCCTTCGACTGCCTCCTAACATACATATTTGCAATAATATTTACATACTTATGCTCATGTCCATTCAAAGGCAACGTCAAACTTGACTTCATACCCTGATACACGTAAGTGGAAAGTTAGAGATCTACCCCAGACCCAGCAGCCCAAGGAACATGGAATTAGGGAACTGTAAAGTACAGATTCACACCATCAGCAGTGACGTTCCCTGAGATATTTTGGGCACATCTTGAGTGTCTGATGATGAATGGATCAGCCTGCATATGTTTTAGAAAACCCTTTGAACCTTCATTAAAATATTCTAACAATGTTATACATCAAAATCAGACGTTATTCTTTTTCAGCAAGCAAATTCCTAGAGTAACTCAAGGAAAATATTCATTCAGCTTGTTACAAGAACTATAAATAAGATAGAAAAGCATATTGCATATTTTTTCCCTTTACAAGCAAACAACAGCATGAAGGAAATTTTGCTATTGTCTCCATTAGAAAAAATGATGATGCAAGAGCAATATATTCTTGATGTTGTCTTGCTGACATTTTTTTTCTCAAAATGTATTTTTAAAAGTCTATTTTCCCTTAATGACAGGGACATCCCATTTAATAAAATGGAAATTCCCTGTGTAAGTTCCCTATGATCCTGCGAATTTTGTTGCTAGAAAACCACACCATCTTCCTTTGCTTCCTTGCATGTTATGTCTTCACTGTACAGGTAGTTCAGAACTTCTCTCAATTTTAGCTCATGACCTCTATTCCATTTCAAAATTTTAAAAGATTTTAAAACCTGGGCTTGGGTTTGGAGATGCCTGGACAGTCCTAGCTGGCCTGATGTATTTGTCAGAGCTCTCCCACTTTGAAGGAAAGGATCTGACAAAATCACAAGACGGCAGACTGTCCTCCCCTCCATGCTTTCCCACAGCTGTTCCTGAAAGACAGGCTAAGTTCTTCTCAAATTAACACAAGAGATGGCAAAAGAATCAAAGCAGAAAAGCTGGTGGGGATTCTTATGAAGAAGCAGGAGTGACATGGGCTGTATAGTTCACTGTGATTGACATACCACCAAAAGTTGTAAGACTTTTCCCCAAGGCAGCCAGACTTTTGGAATACCCAAATCTCCACATGTAGACTGAAGAGATGTAGGCTGAACCTCTGATATAGCTGAGGTGCGAGACAGTTTCAGGGAAGGTCCACAGTCAGATGGTAATAACTGTCCAAAGGGGTACTCCATAGCTGGGAAAAAGCTGAACAGGGTGTGATGCCATGTCCAGGACAAGCCAGAGATCTCTGGGTTAAAATACCCGGATGTATTTCTCTCTGGCTGTCTTCACTCCGAGATTTTGTCACTGATACAGCCCAAGGACAGGTCATGCAGAACACCCACCCCTTCAAATGACACCTCTTGCAATACATGCAAGAAACAAAGCAGGTGAAACAGCCACTGGAGCACCTCAGCCTGGATGCGCCTGAGCACTCAGGAGCTGTGTGGGCATCGGTGGGAAGGAGCAGGCAGCAGAGAGCCTGATTTAGAAAAGAAGTGAAGGGATGAAGAGATGCTCAGGTGCACTGGAATCCAAAAGAAGGGTACCTGGAAGGAGAATCAAGCTTCCTTCTTCTACACTACTGAAACGTACCTCAGCCCAGACCCAGCTTGTGCTATCTATCCACGCTGCATCAGGATGTCTTTGAGCCTATACTAGAAGTAGCTGTTATCCTGCCAAGCTCAATTCAGAGATTGCTTAGGCATAAGGATGACAGTCAGCATTTGGCCATACATGCATATACCACAGAAATTCATCAGTACAGGACCAGCCAAAGTTAACTCTGTGTGTGACTGCTTTTGGCTGTGCCCACAGAAAAGCCCAGGTGTTACTGGTCCTCTTTTTCTCCCATGCCATCCCCTTCCAGGAACTATCCAAGGCACTTCTGCAAGTTGCCTCCTAATTGCCTTCTTCTTGTTCCTTCCTCTGCCACCCAGAACCTCTTGCCATCTCATATTTCCAACACAGCACTTGGCCTTTGAAGGAGGTGGCCAGTCATGGAACAGTGGTGGAACAGGCTGCAAGAGGATCTTTCTTTGGGCCAGCCTCCAACCCCTGTTTAACCCTTAGGGCACAGCTCTCCCTTTGTGTTTGTGGATCCACTGAATCCCCTCCATCCAGGAAGAGGTGGAGGAGAAAGGGGAGGTGTTTTCTCCTCCCAGTAATGCTTTGGAAGATGTGCTGTGCCTGTGTGCAGCACTTCCCTACCCCTCTGCCATTCCTCCCCCAGGGCTGCTGCTGGTGGCCACAATAAGAGGTTAGCCAGCCTATTTCAATTAGTGGCAAACCGTGTGGCGTGACTCCAGAGCCTCCATATGCTCATGAGTATATGCAACCGCACTTTCCTTGACGCATTCCTCATTCCAGGGAAAGGCCACATCTCCACAGCTTGCTGGCACAAGTCACACAGGCAACTGCAGAAGAGATGGGATAATAAATACACACTCACAGATATATACACACACACATACGTAGGAAAACTTGGCACCCTCCCACCCTCTCCCGTGTTGACTGCCACATGGTCCCCATCAATTTTTGTCAAAGCCAGCAAGCCAGCCAACCGCTCACGGATGCTGACAACGCATTTTAAACAGCTGAAGGGACTTCTCTGCTTTCCTCCTCCCAACACGTAGGATTTTGGTTGGGGTTGGGTTTTTTTTAAAGGCATCTGCTCCCAGGAGACATTTCCCAGCCATGGTACTGCCACTTCCAGGCTGCTTCTTGGTCTCTGCAGCTGGGGATGAGTAGGTTCCACTTTGTCCTGTGTGAGGATGGGATGGGATCTGAAAGCAAAGACATCCACGTAATGTGCCACCTCTACTATGTCAAGCATCTCTGGAGGACAGTGAAGATCTCCCAAACCAGTTGCTGCCATTTTCCCCCTCTGCCTGCAAAGCTGTGGAAATCCATCTGCTCCTTCTCTACCCTGAACACAATTGCTGCTCTCACATTCCTACATCCCATTGTTTCACCAGCCATCCTCCCCCTTCCCTAAAGCTCTTCCCCACCCTCAGTCTCCTTTCTTCTATCTACAGCTTTATTTGCACCCATCCCTTTGTCCCTCCTTTGATCTTTCTATCATTTATTTGATCTTTCTATCACTTCTAGACTGCCAGTTCTCCTTTACACCATGCTGTTTCCTGAAAAGTTTGCTTTTACCCACAACCTCATTACCTTCACCCATTCATGTAGATCTAGTGATACTTCCTTAATTTCTGGTGTGGCTTCTAGCAGTTCCTGAGTGCTGGAGACATGATTTTCTTCAGCAATTTGAGCAGCAGAAGTTTCTTCCCCATGCAGGCACTTTACTACTTGACCCCAAAGAGCACCTCTATGCTCTGACCTGCCTGGAGCCTGCTGTACTCAGTATAGATGGGCTGAGCTCGACACCTGTTCTTTGAAGGGTTCACTGGTGGGCTTGGCCATGCATCAGATGAAGAGTTCAAGAAATTCTAATTCCTTTGGCATGAATAGCTCGAATCCTCACCCCTTGAGAACCCTGGAGAGATTCATCCAGCTCTTGGCTTTGCCACTATATTAATGTGATGCTCCAAGACTTTGATGGGGGCTGAGGGCACATCTCAGTGTCCCTCCCATGAGGGGCTCCTCTTTCCATGTGATGTTTCCAAGGCTTTCTGCTGGTGACCAGGAGTTTGTGTCTAGCATCAAAGTCAAGCCTGAGTGAATGGCCTTTTCGTGTCCTGGGCCTGGAGGGTTCCCACCTATCACCTGTGCAAATCCATGAGATCTGATCCTTCTTTCCCAGTCCTACCCCAGGTCAGGAGGGGGGTCTGTGTTTGAAATGTGGTTCAACACAGAGAGGAATTTCCCAGCCAGGCACCAGCACCACCCCCCAAACAGCTGTTTGCAATACAGCTGTGGGGCTGCGTTTCACAGGCGGGGACGTGCTGCTTGCTCAGATGCCCAGAAACATCTGTGCAGACAGTGAGACATACAGGCACATGGTGGGTTGGGAAGCAGGGGAAGATCAGGAATGGGAGGACTTGGAAAGGACCGAAGGGAACTGTTTCGGATAAGCAAGCAAAGTTCAGCAAGTCTTCACAAGCAGGGTGCACAAGCAGGTCAGGAGCACTCTTCCTCCTCCACTCCAGCCAACATGTCCACAACGGGCAAGGCAACTGAAACTCCTCCCGCCCTGTCAAATGCCAGGGTCATGTCAACCTTCACCATGCAGATGGAGAAACCACATTGCTTGGGCAGACCCATTCCTCAGAGCTGGAGGCAGCTGAGTCAAGGAGGTGGATGCTTCAGGAAATAGGGAGTTCAGTGAAAGGCTCGGTCCTGGATGGGGTCATGGGCAGAGCCAAGGCAATTAACAAGGAAGTGCTCTGACCACGAGCCCACACTGCCTGTCACTTCCACTAAGAGACACATCTTCTGACATGTACAAGGATCCCGTTAGCAGAACAGACCCTGAAAGCTATCCAAAGCTGACAAACCTTTTCCAAACCACCAGCCTGGGCTCAAGATGCTGCATCATGGGATTTCCCTATACCTATATTATGGTGCTGCTCAATTATATGCATTATGGTATTTTTATCTCTCTACGAGAAACCCTGGGTGTTGATCACAAGTGATGACAGGAGAATGGGCAAGGATAGCCATCAACTTGGAGCTTGAGACTACAAGCTGTGGGGAAGCAGGCTAGGCAGCCTGGCCTCACAAAGCCAAATGTCACCATTTCCAAGGATGTACAAAGGGAAAAGATGAAATAAGGCGCTGGGATGAGCTGAGGAACCAAGAACCCTTGCAACACTGCATTTTGCCTCACTGACCTGAGACATCCTAGCTTAGTGACCCATACAATTTCACTGGGACTAAGGTGGGATGTAGAAACTTGGCCATGTCAGGGCCAGGGGCTACAAATAGAAAAGGAGATGGTGGAAAAAGCCATGAAGACTGTCAGTGCACAGGTCTTAAGCAGCTTCCCCAAACTCTTTGATGGATTTCCTGCTGTAGCTGTAGCTGTCTCATCAGGCTGAAATCAGGCATATCAGCTGTGATTTGAGGAGGATGAAAAGGGCAGAAGAATCTGAAAGGCATCTCAAAGAGTTCTGGCAAGTCACCATGGGAAGTACTGTTTCCTCCTGCACTAACTGTGAGATCCTGGCTAGAGGAAACTTCCTGCTCCTATCCACAGGACTTTCAGTCCTCTTCCTGAGCATGGATTCTGCACTGGAAATGAAAGAGAGAGATCCCAAATTAATCCAGATGTTATTCCAAGGAAGATAAAATGATGCCATGATGTGGAACCAGTCCCTTACATCCCGCTCTTGAGATGTTCTTCTTCCACTTTCCTGCCTACACATCTGGCAAGGTCAGGAAAATAACAGGAGAAACTAGAGAAAGTTGCAGACAAGGTACAGACTCCACCCAAGTATGTAGGAAACCATCCCACGTTTCAAGATGTCCAGTGATTTCAAGAGATCATTGCCAACCCAGCGCCTGGGGCAAACTCTTTCTTTCCTACTGTTGCTCTGCTGGTAGCAGCGAAGACACGTGGTCCAAGAAAGCAGGGATACGGGAATTTTACTTCCAGTGGTCCAAACCTTTCTCCGATCAGTCCTGAAACACCCACAGCGGTCTGGATCACAGTTGACAGCAACAAATATCATCTGCAGGGAAGGAGGCAAAAGAGAAGGAATAATCTGATTTGTCAGCTTTGCCAAACTGATCCAAGGCTAATTGTGCCTCTGTCTGCCTAGGCCAGAGCTAAACCTCATCACCAGTTAGTGAGTCAGAGATGGAGCCAGACAGAGAACAGGGGCATGCAGACAGTTGGAAAGACCTCCAAGCAGAGCTCAAGGAAAGATCTAGAATTTCACTGTTGGTTGAATGAAATGAGCTGATTTTGCCAGTTGTCAGGCAGCAATCACAGCCCTGATGAATGACAGAATAAACCAAGTTCCTTCTGCAGCCAAATTCCATTGACACCTCCACAGAGCTGGCTTTCACCATCCATCACGACATCTGCTGAGGTCCACGGGAAGGGGAGAGGGTGTAGCTCTCCATCCCACCCTGGGTTATTTTTACAGCTGGGAAAGGAGGTGGTGAACCTGGACGAGAGGGTTGAAGGCTTTTCCAAGGCAGCTCACAAAAGCTGTGAAACCAGAGCCAGAGCTTACAAGGCCCCAGATCAGCAGCTCCAAATGTGTCACTGGCACTGAACCTAGAAGGGCCATGTGCCCCAGAAAGGAATTTCCCTGGTTCTGCCCAAGCAGAATTTTTCTGCACGCAAATAAAATCTCCCAGCCAAGTACCTGTCTCCCCCACTGGTACAGAAAACCAAAATAGATGCTCAGAACTCATAGCCCTCTCAGAAGACACAGCCTCAGGGGGTACAGGCAGGACAGTGGGACAGTGAGAACATCTATGACATGCAAACCTTTTGCCTGCCCAGATACAAGACTTTTGGAAAACACTCAACCAAGCAAAGATCATGGAGATGTGCTGATTTACATCAGATGAAGATGAGTCCCTTGAAAATCAATTCCAGGTGAGGCGCATGGAGCTGCCCAGAAGTTGCATGCTCGTTTCTCTCTCCCTGTTCCTTGTTGCCAAAACACGTTGAAGCTGAGGCTTCACAGGCAACGAAGAATGGTTCCCTTGGGAGGAGCCGTTCCACACATGCCTTCCCAATAAGCTGTCCCAGCAGAGTGGTGGCAATGTTTAGAAACCAAGCTGGTCATCACTGGCAATTGCAGAAATGGACAAAAATAGCAGAAAAAAAATTTCACAATTTCCTGCACATTTTTCTCTGATTGTTCCACAAGAAAATGTTGGGTTATCCAAAAGAGAAGAATGGTTTTAGCAAGCAAAACAACAGTAATCACCTGCTTTGCTAAGTGTTTGCAAATACCATAAACTTTTTCTTAGCCAAATGTCATTCCTTTCCACAGCCATCACCCCCTTCTCCCAGTTACTCACTGTGACTAATGGGAGGGGAAAGAAATTGTTGCCTTTTTTTTTCCGATGGATTTTAAATCCAAAATTTTAATTTTAGTTGGAAAGTGCTCTCCTTACCTCCTCTCTGCCCCACAAGATGGGTGACACCATGGCATTTGTGGCACGAAATGCTTTGTTTGGTCACTTAAACCTTCAGCAGTAGAAGACAGCATCTAAGTCCTCTCTAGAAAACTCTCCGTGATGGGACAAGACCTCTGAGTTTGTAACACTTCTCTGAGACAGCCAAGGTTCCTCAGCGCATCCTTCATCGAAGTCTCAATTTTGCTAATTGAGGTATCAGAGCCATGATGGAGGGGAGAATTGTTTATATTTATTTCTTTCTGGGTTGTAGACATTGCCAGTAGAGTCTTCAAAATAAGAAAAGAAAAACCCTCTGACTCGCTGCCCAGAAACTCAATCCCAAAAGCCTCCTCCCAACCTCTGTTTACAAAACTATAAGCTTTCTTTGTCCTAACCATTTTCCTGTTACAATAATATTCTTCATCTTCTATCTGACTTTTTTTTTTCACTTTTTTTTCTTGGTGCATGGAAAATATGATTTCATTGTGAAAGGATTTCTTATGAATCAATACAGCAAAGGGAACACAGAGATGTTTGCAGTAAATCACCCTCGAAGCAGAGACATGTAGAAAATGAGTTACAAGAAAAAGTAGATAATCCCAAGCCATTTCCAGATGGAAGGAGGTTATATTTTCCATACACTGTATCTGGTTTTTGTGTCACAAAACACACCGGTATTTATTTAAAGTATTCTTTCTTGTACCATAGGGTTATGATTACATGAAATGAGTTTCCAAAAATTACAAAAATTGGCCTGCTTTAGGTAACAAATGGAAGAACTGAGATACTGAGTTCAAACCAGCTAAGGCCCCGCCCCTTCTGAAGTGAAGAGTCCAGCAGCAGAAGGCTGACCTCCATCCAGTGAGGTTCCCTCTGCTGCTGGGACGGTCGTGACCAGTGCAGAGGTCTGATTTTCCAGAGGTTTGCAGGTTCTTTCACCCACTTGTCCATACCTGGCAGGGACATGGCTTGGAGGAAGGCTTGCTTCTCCCCTTCCTTAAAGCAAACTCTGTCCTCACCATCTCCTCGGAGAAGGCTTGGCAGAACTGAGCACCTGGCGACTTGAGGGAGTCACTGGATCTCTAAGTTCTTGGAAGCGCTGGGCGGGGAGCAGCCTGTCTGAGCCACGCACTGAGCTGGGTGTTAGGTACCAAGCTGTTCTCCTAAAGGAGAGACATCTGAAAGCCATTTAGACAGCATCTGGATGGAATCAGGTCTGGCTGCTACCCAGGGGATTGAGGCACATCCTATGAGTGGTTCACTCCTGCAGTGACCTAAGACTTAGACAGGTAAATGAGGGAACTACATCCCCCCTTCCAACAACTCTCTGGGACCTGAAAATCTGGTGAAACATCATCCCATGGGCTCCTCATGGAACCATGGTTCATCAATAGTGCAGGTGTGTAGCATCCTACAACGCAACTGAGAAACCGATGACTGCAACAGATACAACCTCAGACACGTGAGCAAACAAGCAACCTGTGAGGAAATAAAAGTAAAACCAGGCACCTCTAAGCTCAATCTAGCTGTGGGCAGACAGTATAGGAAAGCTGCTGTGCAGACACTGGCGGTCATGTTCCAAAAAGGGTAGAAGGTCCTTGAATTTTAAAAACTGGTAAGAAAGATGTTGTGGTGCCTACGGAAGCAAAGCAGTTTGTGTTAGGGCTACCTATAGCATGGCCAGTAGCCCACCTCCAGCCAGCTTGGAAGGTGGCTGGGTCCTGGCCCAAGAACCCACGTGCAATATTGCATTTTCTGCCTCAGCATACTTCAATCTCTAGCTCCCACAGAGCGATGCAGCTGTGCCTCACGTGTTATTTGGGTAAAGCACCAACAAGGAGAGCTGGGGTCACACAAGCCAGACAGACGGGGGGCCGCACAAAGGTTGGTTGGTTTCAGGGGAAGCAGGTGATACACCAAAGCTCCTGACCCCCATTATCCAGGTAATACAACATTCACAACCAACCCATCACCTGTTGCTCACAGTTGCGCTGCACTGAAGGAGGGCTCCCAGAAACACACACAGTTTAATTGCAGCCTGCCTTCTCCAGGCACACCAGGCTGGCCTCCTCCCTTGATCTACAGATGGGCAAAACTGAGCAACACAGGAGCTGGATCTTCATAAAAGCCCCTGATCGTTCCCCTGCTATGAGTCCCTAATCCTAATCGCACTGACAGGAGGTGAGACCCAGACCTGGTGGCTGTAGGTGTTTCATGCTTGATGAAGAGTCCTGAAGGCACAACCAGCTCCTGAGTCCCTTCAGGTCACTGAGCAATGGGAGGAGTGCAACCAGTGCCGAGACCCCTCTCCATGAGACTGAGGGTGACTCTCCTCGCCTCTACAACGGCTGGAGCTGCCTCTGAGGCTGCCACAGTTCTGTGTGCTTCAATCTTCCCTGTTTTCCATCCTTTCCCCCCCATGACAAGCTGGCACGCCGGCTATTCCATTGCACCCCTGCCCTTAAAGACCTGAATTTTTCCCTAGCGCGCCAAATACACCAATGCATCAGACGAGCAGCCCCAGCCCTGGAAAGCCGGCCCGGGGGAAGGTCCGTACGGGCGGAAGCGCGCAGGCAGAGGCGGTGCCACGGCCCGAGCTGTGTCAGGCCGTCCCGCGCTGTGTCAGGCCGTCCCGGGCGTGCCGCTCCCTTCCCGCGGCCCATCGGCAGGGCCCGGCCGACCTCTAGCGGCGGCAGCCGGGAGACTCCGGGCCGGAGCTCGCCTGCCTCGGGCGGAGCATCCTGCCTGCGCGGGGCTCTCCTCCCTGGGTAATAGAAGGTTTCATGTGGCTGGAGAAACCAAAAATAGGGAGGAAAGGGATGTGAGAGCACCTGGGTGGGAGGGGGGCACAGGGGAGCAGCCAGAAGAGCGCAGGTCACCGGTGTTGCCTTGGGACTTGCCTTACCAAATCCTTCAGCATCTCTACCCAAGATGTTCCTTCATAAATGGTGACAGCGAGTGAGAGGGTTCTTGGTCAAAATGAGGTGGAGGAAGACAGCAGAGAAGGGATGGCAGAGTGCTGACCTTGGGGAGAGCTTGTGTGTCCAGGTGGACTATGGTTAGGGTGCATGGGTTCATGCCCCGTGCTCTGCACAGTCATTCTTCTTTAGCTAATCCAGCAGTTTCTAAGGTGTCTAAAAGAGGATGGGGGGGTGGGGGCGTGCCTCCATATTTCCCAGAAGGGAAGAGGAGGAAATGAGCACCAGAGCCCTGAGAAAGCTCGCAGCCAAGCTCCTTCTCCTTGCTAGAAGATATTTAGGATCTCCCTCCGAGTGCGGCTGAGGCTGGAGCCAGGGGGCCTTGGGAATGAAGGACAGCCATCACTTGCAACCCATCAAGCCAAGGCAGATAGCAGCCTGCCTAAGCAAGGCTGAGGTTTCTCTCACGTGGAAGTTTGACCTATAAAGACGTGTGAAACCCTATCTCCAGTGCTATCCATATCAAAGAGTTCAAGGGGGGCTGCTTTAAAATAGGACCTTGGCACAGGTTCCTGCTTCTCCTCACGTCTTACTGAGAGGCACTCTGCCAGAATGTCAGCTTGGCTGCTCCACATGTCCCAGGCATCCCAGGCATGTCCCACAAACCTTTCCGGTGCTCCCAGGGAGATAGCTGCCTCCATAAACAGCCTCTCCTCTCAGCTGTGAAGGATCCTGGTGGCCCCTGAGCACCATCTCCCCAGCTGAAGCGCAAGCAGGGTGTCTTTCCTGAAGTGCCAGCAGCAAGGGCTGGGGGCATGCATGAAAAGGTCTCTGAACTGTTCACTAAACTGTGTGCAGGGACCCTCTTTTTTTCCCTCCTCTGCATGAGCACAAGGGATCCATGGAGAACCAAGGGGCACAAGGCAAAGCTGGTGGGAATGAACCTGATTTTCTAGTTGTGCTTATTTTGGCTGGGAGAGAGTTAATTTTCTCCACAGTAGCTGTTGTGGGGCTGTTTCAGATTTGCACTGAAAACTGTGTTGGTAACACAGGGATGTTTCATTACTGCTGAGCAGCGCTTACACAGAGCCAAGGCCTTTGCTGCTCCTCACCCTACCCCACCAGCGAGTAGCTGGGGGTACACAAAAAGTTGGGAGAGGGCACAGCTGGGACAGCTGACCCCAACTGACCAAAGGGATAGTCCATACCATATGATGTCATGCTCAGCATATAAGGCTGGGCGAAGGAGACAGAAGAGTGGGACATTCAGAGTGAGGGTGTTCGTCTTCAAACACTGCATGTGATGGAGCCCTGCTTTCCTGCAGATAGCTAACGGGAAGTGGGGAATGAATCCCCTGTTTTGCTTTGCTTGTGTATACAGCTTTTGCTTTACTTTTCAAACTGCCTTTATTTCAACCCAGGTTGAGTTTTCTCACTTTTACCCTCCTGATTCCCACTGGGGAGGAGTGAGGGAGCGGGTGTGTGGTGCTTAGCTGCTGACTGGGGTCAAACCACCACACTCATATAAGTGGAAATAAGAGATTTCAGCTGAGATGACCATGGCCACAGCTGTCCAAAGACTCTGCCTGTGAAGAACCAGAAGCAGGCAGAGCTGTGACGTTTTGGAAATCACTTCATGCATATAAACCATAGGGACATCTCTCAGGGGTCATCCAAATACCACAATAAAATCCTAGAGGGACCACGCAGAGTCCCCTGAAGCTGTCCAGGGGTATTGGCTTAATCCAAACTGTCTCAAAGGGAAAAGATTGTGCCATACACGCTTCCTCCCATCTAACATGGGCTTTCTTCCTGTTTTTTGCCCTTCTCAGCCTAGTGCACTTGCTAAATCTCAATCCAGACAGGGAGCCCACATGAGCAAAAGTCTTGAGACTACCCCAAGGCTGATGGGTGAATATTACACCCCTGCTCTCCCAGCTGGAGGAACAGGCGAGGGTGGCTCAGCACTGTGAAAACAGATCTCAGTAAAGCCGGAGGCATTGCTAAGCATCTCCTAAGACAGAATCCTCTCATACAAGCTAACCCCACAGCCAGCCAGGAGAGCAAGGTGCTTCAGCAATAAGTGCTCTTCTCCTCCCAGCCCTCTTTAGTGACGGCAGCACATCCCAGCAGAGCTCCGCTGCACCAGGCCAAGGTCATGGCTGCACTCTGCTTTGATTCAGTGCACCCTCCCCTCCCACATGCAGTTCTCATTAAAGCCCAGCTCTTCTGGCAAGAACGCTGTGCACAGTCACGAGAAGCTGTTCGCTGATGGCTTGTTTGATCCAGTTGTTGGAGGCTTAAAACAATGAGCTTGCAAATATTGCATTCCTCCCTGCACTTACTTTATTTCTCTCCTTCTCTCTCTCTCCTTCCTTCCTTTCTCTCTTTTCTGTCTCTCTTTCCTTCCTCTCTCCCTTTCCCCCTCTCCCTAACAAGATGGGGGAGATACACAGCACTAGCTCTTGGGGTTAGGAGTGATGAGAGAAAACAGATGAGAGGGGTATTTCTGTCATGTTTCTGTCCTGATGAGAACACACACACATGTAAGTGTGCATGCACATGTCTCACCTGCCTTTCCAGAGGACTCTCCCAGCTGGCACCGTGTTGCCCTGACTCAGGCAGGAACACTCAGAGCAGGACCCCCATCACCACCACCAAGAAGATGGCACATGTCAAGGCCACACAGCCATCACAGCGTTACCCAGAAAGAGACACATCCCTCTGTGCCTTCAGTCTATCAGGCAGAGACATGGAGAGGAGGGAGCATGGAATCCAAAAGGATGACCACCATTTTGGGGCCAAACAGTCTCTTCCCTCCATTGACTGGAAGTTTCCAGCTGAGACCAGTTGTCATCAGGGCACACCAATGCCCTGGGTGACATATGGGGAAGGCTTGGTTTCAACTGGACATCAACTGCTGGACAATGCCTCAGCCCTATGTAGGGATGAGGGGGGCGAGCAAAGGGACAGGGGAAATACAAGCTGGCAGCCAAGAGGTAGGGGGATGTGAGTCACCCTGATATGAGGCAAGATATGAGGCAAGATATGAGGAGCTGGAGGCAAGTTCCACTTGGGTTATCCCACCACAAGAACATGTGTGTACAGCCAGCTGGAGGCCATTGGTGGTGTAACTCGAAGCAGACACAAGGCAGGTCCAGGTCTGCAGCAGAGAGGTTGTGAGCAAGGTGCTTCACATCCCTTCTCTAAACTACATCACTTTCTTTAGTCTGGCTGTACATAGACCTGTCCTGCATGCTGGGACAATCTGGGCTCTTGTCAATACTTCACAGCTGCCTAAAATTGCTGGTGTAAGGGCATCTGAGGCAGGATAGTGCCATTAGGAGCATCAATTAACCAGGGAGAAGAAACCTGGCTAATGCTGCTTGTACTCACCTGAGATTTGAATTAGGCTGTTGCCTGATGTAGCTTGGTTCCATGGGAAACAGGGCTGCACAGTACTGCCATGAGGTGGAAAGAGTCCCTGCATGGAAGGTCTGCAGAGGGGCATCTTTGGACTGTCCTCATATGAAAGGCAGGCAGGGTCTGGCAGAGGCTATGCAGCACATCTGAGACCAGGCACACTCATCACCCAGCTCCAAGTTCTCTGACTGCACCTCCAGCAGTCTCCCAGGCCCTTTATCTCAGGGGTGTACAAACCCCTTTGCACCTGAGCTTGCCCACTCATCGCACAGCTGCAGGAGCACAACTCAGATTTGTGCTGCAGGAGAGGAGCCACGGGAAAAGCTGGCTGCAAGTAAGGCCTCACCTCTTGCCCAGCCTGCTTTGGGCATGCGTCAGCCCAAGGCCTCCATCACTTGGAGGCACATCCCTGTAGATGGAGCCAGAACCTCACAAGGCAAAAGGACAGACTAGTCCTACCCATCACCCTTTCACAGACCAGACCTCTGATCTGAAGAACTAGCCCAACCCCTCTCCTCCCTGTCCTCAAACACCTCCAGGTGTTTTCACTCCACTCCCTCTCCAGGTTAACCATTCCAGAGTGTCACGTTTTCCTTCTTTAATCAATATTTAACCCAAGTCCCCTTCTGTTGCCTTTTTCTGTCCGCCACAGCCATAGAGAGTGCGTAATTCCTTCACCACAGGCTGCTCATTGATGCCCCTCTCCAAGCAGAAACGTCCTCCTGGTCTGAAAATGAAGCCCCTAGAGCCATTTCGGGGATGTTTTTCTCACCAGCAGCCCTATGATGGACTTCCCCAGGCTCTGCTGTGTTGGATAGCAGCACTCCCACGTTGTGTCCATTACAACTGCCTTGGTCCCCTTCCTTCAAGGCTGAGGGTTTAACTTAGGGAACAGAGAGAGCTCCAAGTGGGCTGCTGCGGCAAGGGAAGCTGGCTGATCCCTCTCTTTTCCCCCTGAAGCTCACAGTTTGGTGCCGCTCAGCCCCAGTCTGTGTGTCCATAGCAGCCTGTCTTGGTTCTGGCCATGGCACTTGGGCAAGGGGTCCTTGCCCCTCCACCAATGAGTTGGAGTGTCATCATCACAGAAGGTGGCCAAGCAGCTCAGGGATGTGGTAACTCAGCAGCAGCATCCCAGACACCATGGTGGGGTTTGCAGCAGCTCACAGGGAGTCCCTGCTGCTCCCACACGTGCAGCCCCCCACCCAGTGATCTCATGTGTGTGTGCCCACATTCACCGTGTGTGGTGTGTTGCAGGGGGTGCCTGCGTGCGTGGTGGGCCCCACTCTACCCAGCCACACACTCCTCCCTGGAGAGGAGCATCGATCAAACCTTCCAGCACGTTTAAGTGATTCCAACACCCAGGGGCTGGTTTTCACTTCAGGTCCCAGTCTGTCACAACGCTGCAGCACCTGGACTGGTTGATGAAATGGGACTCGGGCGCTTGGCAGGCAGCGGTGCAGCATCAGCCAGGCCCAGCCGCGTGCGGACGAGTCCCTCCCTTCTGTGGCAATGGGCAAAGGCAAGTTCGGATCGGCAGCGAGGTCATGACTGAGGCAGTTTGACATTGATGGTTGCAGCAGGACAGGGGCCAGGGACACTGTTTGCCAAACAGGGTGCAGATCAGAGCACACCTCATCCCAGCCCCAGGGTGGCTTTTGCCCGTATCAGGTCTGCTCCACCCTTCCCACCCTGGGGAAGCTGGCTGGCTCCTGGCCTTTGCCCGTACAGGAACCTGGGGAAAGGCCAGGCTGTGTCACACTTTCTGTCCCCTGGGGACACTTCTGAGGGGGCCTCGGTACCACTGAGAAAGAGTGAAAGCAAAAGAAGAGGGAAGAGGAAACCACCCCACTCCCATGACCCCCCAGTTTTGCTCCAGATCTGAGGGAGCCTGGGCACATTTACAAGTGGGGCAGCCAGGAATACTTGCCCTTGGTGAAGGGTCAGTGCCCTGACCTCAGCCCAGGGTTTCTTGACTGCTCTTCTGCCCAACAGTGTGCCCACCTCTCCCAGAGTAGGAGGCAGAGAGGAGTGAGAAACTTCTCTGCCTCCTACAGCCCCACAGGAAACACTTCTTGGGTGGCCCAGAGCCTCCAGAGCAGGGGCTAAAATTAGGGAAAAAAACAGCTGGTTTGGGAACGCGAAGGTGGGGACTCAATAGGCACGGGGAGATGCGATGGAGACAAGGTTTCCTGTCTGGTTGGTCCCTCACAGTCACACCAGAACAACCAGCCTGGCTTGGAGACAGCAGCAAGCTGCAAAGAGAGAGACCCTAGAAAGCCCATGCTGTGAGAGGGGAAGCGGGTGGCAGATAAGAACATGTCCAGGAAAAACACAAACCAGAAGCTCCAGAGGAATTTTGGAAAGGAAATGGGGAATTAACTGCAGAAAAGGAGCAGGGCAGGAGGGGGGAGGAATGCACGTCTGTTTGAGACTCGCAAGGAATAGTCTGTCCATGTCCAGGCACTCTCCGCCTCTGCTTCCTGCCCAGGGGACACGCAGCAACAGCCACCCCTGGGCAGGAGCACAAGGAACGAGGAATGGGCAGGCATGGTGCTGGCTCCTGAGGGGGCCGATTCCAGCAGGAAGCAGGGAGCAAACAAACCCAAGAGCACCTGGCAAGAAAACACCATCCCTGCTGCGTCGGATAGGGAGAGGAGACTGCAGGTCCCCTTTTGCTGTCAGGTAGGCAGGGGACAGCCAAGGCCAAGGCCGGCAGCCACCAGGTACCATCCCAGGGTCCCATGGTGCAGCACGGTCAGAGGGCACGTCGCTTGGATGCCCACCCACCACCCCGCAGCTATTTCTGGGTGGCCAGAAACGATCCCATCTCCTCCCCTTTCTTTTTTTACCCCTCTTGCCTTCGCCTCCCAGCACAAGCCCCGCAGCACGGGGTCCTCGGCTCAAACAGCCCCCTCAATCCGCCCCTCGCCCTGCAGCTATTTTAGAGGAAGGCAGGAGGTATTTTTAGTGCTGCCGGCTCCCAGGAGAAGCTCTGAGCCTCTGAGCCACAGCAGCGCTGGCGCCAGAGAAACTGCCGCTGCTCTGGCTGTTATTTCTTGTATAATTAAACTCAATCCATCCCGGGGGCCGGGTCTTGGCCACCAACTCAGCAAGGAGGGGAAGGAGTGGAGCCAGGGAGCAGAGGGCTCTGACAGATGCTGGGAATTGCTCTGTGAGAGCTAGAAAAGCCAGGCCTGAGACTTTAGGGGGACATTTTGCTAGGTGCAGGGGAGCAGCAGGGCTCCAAAAGGGTCAGGGAGTGGGATATAGTGAGAGCAGACCTTCACAAAGGCAAAAGACCCCATACAGGTATCAATCCCACTCTGCTGAGGGAGATGGACTCAAAGGGGACACCAGGGGCTGGACAGGCAACCTGGGAGAAGGCAGCAGAATTTGAATTGCACCCAGGGCCCGTGGAACAAGCCAGAGAGATCCTTCCTGGTAAACAAAAGCCCGAGCTGGAGCTGGAGCCATGTAAGAAGTTTTGGGGCTGTCTGGTTAGCCAGCATCTGGTGAACACAAGCTGCGGCTGGAGGCTGACAAGCAGCAGCACAACCCCTCCTTCTTCCCACGCCCACCACCCGGCGTCTGTCCGGGGGCCCCGATCTGCAGTCGAGGAACCGGGGGGAACACCAGCCTGGAGAAAACACATCACCCACCACGTTTTAGGGTTGGGTATTTTTTTTTCCCCCGTGCAAAAAGAACAGAGCATTTATTCCTGCGCTCCCTTAAATTTCAGGATACATTTCCAGCGATCCAGACACCAAGCTGGCATTCCAAGCAACAGTATATTTTATATAACTGATTTTTTTGTTGTTGTTGTTGTTTTTAACACTTTATAAAGCCATACAAGGAACTGCAAAGAATCCAACATCTGTACAACGGGAAGACAAGAGCGGAGTCACATTCACACACGGACATGGTGCGACCGAAGTCATCCTGACACGCGTGACAACATTATGGGCATGAGGATACAAAATATAACGGGGTGGAGTTTTTTTCCCAATCTATATAAATACACAGAAACGGGCAAGTCTAAAAGTTTGAAACTGTTCATTAACACTGATTAGCAAATAAAATCTGTAACATTCCCAAAGTAACAAAGACAACAAGAACAACAACAAAAACCCCAAACCCCACACATAACACGGCAGCACAGGCTCTGCCAACAGAAAATTCGGGTTGCTTCCTTTTTTTTCCCCCCTCCTTTTTTTTTTTTCCTTTTTAAGGAAAAGAAAAAAAAAATTAGTAACCCCAAACCAACCTTGCAATTTGCAAAACAAACGAACGAAATGAAACAAGCCCCTGCGGGCTCCTTCGCTGTCTGATCCTCCTGCCTGCTCCAACGGGAAGGGTTGCCTTTTGTTGATGCTGCTGTCTGGGGTTTTTGGGGCAACTGGTTTCTTTACCTGCCCGACCTGCTGGGTGGGGATTTACTCTGCGCGGTTGAACTCGCTGGAAAATCGATGCCCAGAGGCTGGGTTGGGTTTTTCTCTCCCTACCTGGTTTGTTTTCCACGTGCGGTTTGACCAAGGGCAGCCAGCACATGTTGCATTCAGAGCAACCCCAAACTTTGCTCCATTCGCCTGCTGAAACTCATGAGCACCCCCATGTCTGTGATGGGGGGGGCTGGCAAGGACCACAAGGTGGGTGCACCCCATCAGCAGATAATGACACGGATCATGCCCCGAAATAGCTGCTGGGGTGAGACAGAGCCGGAGGCAGCCCCATTGGACAGGAACCTCTATTTTTGCACGTTGCAGGCGCTACCGTTTGGGACAGACAGCAACTGAACCCCTCCTTCCTGGGGAGCCTTTCCTGACAGACAGCAACATCAACAGCAAAGGGAGGATGGGTGGGAAGGGACTTCTCCGAAGAACAAACAAGCACAAAAAGGGCACATACAATAAATTTACACACACCAAAAAGAGAAAAAAAAATATTATTTTTATATATATATATATATATATATAATGTGGGGAAAAGTGCGTTTTTAAGGATATCTTTGGCAAGAATATATGCAGTTCTTTGTGCAGGAAGGAGGGATGTGTTTGTGTGTGTGTGTGAGAGAGAGAGATATCATCCAGCTGCTGACAAGGGCAGTGTGATTACAATGAAACATATGCTGGGCTTAACTCACGCAAGCTCAAATCTCAAATACCATGACTGCATTCAAACACCAAAGAAAAAAAAACCCAAAGAGTCTTTTTTCTGTCCCTTTTGTAAGGAAAAAAAAATATCAACACTTAGGTCCCCGCCAGCCCCATCAACTGGGCAATCCTCACCGGGAGCCGACGGTCTCTCCCAGGGACAGAACGGGTACTTACACCTAAAAATGTCACTTAAAAAAGGAGATAAAAGGAAATAATAATAAAAAAGTGCCTTTAAAGGGAGCTGACAAACACCCAGCTACATCATTGGAAGGTGATTAGCTCTGTGTTAAACAAAATAATACAATCATCGGGCGATTCTGTTAGTGTTCAAGACTGGGATACAGTCTAAATCTTCAGCTCATGGGTTAGTGGGGAAGCTGTGAGCAGCTCGGGGCCCGAAGCAGGTGTGATGCTATCGGCAGGTATCTGCTGGGGTCGGCTTCTGCGCAACACCTCTGGGGTGCTTAGATCTGCTTCGTTTGTACGGGGAGAAAGAGAGGAACAGGGGGTTTCAAGCACCGGTTTCCGAGGCAGCAGACTAAAATAAAATTACATTATTATCATCTCTTTTCTTAGCAGTGAGAAAACCAAGTCTGAAAAATAGAGGCTTTCAAAAATATATCTTTATGTATCTATAAACACAGTGTTTTTCTCTAATCGGTGAACGGCGGGGTGAGGAGATTAACGGATGAGATTGTCTCTCATCTCACTTGAATTTCGCAGAAGGAGGGAATCGCTTTTTGGAAACATCAAAAAATTAAAATGGTCTCCACATCCATCCGGCTGGGGAGCCAGAGAAGGGGAAAGCCCCCTTCCCCCAGCTCCACCAGGCCCCCATCCCATCGCTGTCTCGCAACCAACTCCCCGCTACGCATCCTTTCGTGTACATCTGTACAGCCTCCGGCCGTGCCAGCCCCCTCCGGGCACCCACGCCGACCGCTCCCCCATGCTCACACACACACACACGCACACACACACACATCGGTCACACGCACGCTGCCCCGAGGGGGGGCACGCTAGCCCCCCGACACGGGGAACCCCCACGCCTCTTCCCCCATCTGTATTTCTTCCTTGCTCTGGATTTTCTTCTAACGTGCAGGTGTTTCCCCGGGGCAGGGGAAGGGGGGCAGGTATAACGGGGGGATACGATGTGCAGAAAGCAATATGGCAAAAATAAATATGTTCAGAGTGTAAATTTAACCTTTTTTTTCCTCCTTAAAATTTCGGTAGCTTACAGTATTTCATCAGTATAGCTCGGATATATATTATAGCTATCAAGGCAAGGGCGGTCGGAGGGAGACAAGCTCTCCGGTGGTAGAGGCAGGGGCTGCAGTGTTATGTTTCTAATTGTTGCCCCCATTAAACACTAACTGGGCCACTTTGCACTGAAAACTTCTCCCAAAAAACTCTCGGAGGGGAAGACACATTTGCAGCAGAGGGCTCGGCAATGACCATTCTACCCACCCCAAACCTGCACATGTGACCAAAGCATCCTCTGCCCCCTCCCCAGCACTGCGGGGCTGGGACCTCCGCCTGCTTCCCCCAACCATGATGCCCCCTTCCACAGCAGCACTGGGGGCTGTTTGCCCCTCTTTCCCACCCCCAGCTGGCCTTCCTCACCTCCTGAAGCAAAGGGAGAAGCTAAAGGCACCAAAGCCACTGCAAAACTACAGTGCATTCAGAGGGCGCAAGCCTCCAGCCAGCCAGTTTTGGGGGTACACACGTGCCGAGCTGGGTGGCTCTCGGAGGACCTGTAACCTCCCCACCAAGCCAAAGCTGCCCAGCAACCGCAGGTCCTTTCCTTTTGTTTTCTTTTCTATTTTTTAAAAATTTTCTTCCTTTTTTTTTTTAACGTGGCTCCGAAAGAACAGGAGAAGCAAGCGCCTGAGTAACCTGGGGTCATTTGCCTTTCGTGCAACTTGAACGTTCATGCAATTTATAAACCACTTGTGTGTCTCCAAAGAGTGAGACAGGGGTAAGCCACGGGTCTGCTGCTCCACACAGGGAACCCACCTGTGCCAGCATCCGCTATTATTACAATCATTATTATTATTATTATTATTACAATGTTTTTCTTTCCTTTCTTGGTTGGTTTTCTTTTTTTTTTTGTGTTAAGAGAACGTGTGACAGGCTGCAGGAGAAAACTGCCAAAGAGGACTAGTGATGAGAGGGAAGAGACCGGAGAGGAGATGACTTTCTGCATCCTCCCAGGAGGTCCTCGGGAAGCATCTGCCTTCCCCAGGCGTGGGATGGCAGAAGCCCCCCACACCTCCCCACAGGCTGGAAGGGCACAAGCACCCCCAGAGAGGTGGGGAAATGCCATGAGCCCCCCCTCTCTGGGTGGACACACAGCAGCTCACCTGTGACCAGCGCTGTGCTCCAGATCAGCAACAGAGGTCAGCCCACAGCCAAGCTCCCCAGGGACTGGAGGGCCTGGGACCAAGCTTCCCCATGTCCCCAGCAAGTTGCCACATGGCCGGCAGGTTTTGGAAGCGTGGGGGCTGGCAAGGACCCTCTGCTGCAGCCCAGCAAAGGAAGGTTCCCAAGGGCATCTCCTCCGACGTTCTGCAGACCCGTCCCACGACATTATCTCCTGCAGGTTATTTCAAACACACAGCTGACATTCACTGACAGAGCTGCTGGGATGGAGCTTCTTCCATGGGTTTTGCTGGTTGCCTCCTTTTTTCCAGATGTAAAACATCGGTCATGGTCCCACATTCAGTCCTGATTGGATGTCACCGCTTGAGACTGTGATGCCAAAAGCTGGGAACACACCTCTCGCTGCCGCCTTCACTTTGGTCACCTTCCCTGCGATGGGACATGCATCCTGTCTGCCGTGACTTTGTGGCTCTCTTACATAGGTACATGGTTTTGGTTCCTCTATGCGTGTGTTTGGCTTGTGTTGAGTTTTTAGGGGTTTCGTTGGGGTTTTTTTGTTGTTTGCTGTTTTCCTCCAAAATTCCAATCCCTTTCCCCCCCCCCAATTCACTTCCCTCTCCCACAATGCACTTCCTCACACTCCTTCTCGGATCAGCTCCAAGTCCTTCTACAAAATTCAAGAATCACCCGCAAGCGCCGGTTCATCTTTTCTGGCCGGAGCCGAGCATGACTCTGGAGACAAAGTTGACGATGGCTGCAGCTGGCTGGTCTGGGTCCAGCTCAGCAAAGAGGTGGCAGACATTGTCTGTGGTGCTCCCTTGTTTCCTGGCCACGAAGCCAAAGAGCCTGAGTGGGGAAAAGGTGAGACATTCAGTGAGGTACAACACCCCCCTCTTCCAGCACAGCCTAGTCCACCTGCCCCTCTTTAACATCCACCTTGTACAGTGCACAGGAAGGCATCTCAACCAGGCTGGCATGAAGAACAGTCTACTCTTCCCTCTGCTGCAGTTTCATTCAAGGCCAGCACTGCATAGCAAACATCTCTTGGCCAACCATCCCACTTCTTGCTCTCTCTGACCATCCCTGCCACCGTTCCTTAGACCATCCCCAAGAAAGGACCTCACAGCACTGCCTCAGTTTGGGCAATGACCCTTGAAACCACGGAGGTGTGATGGGCTGGCCATTGGAGTAGGCCCCGTATGAGACATCCCATAAAACTGGGAAGGCCATGTGGGGACATGGGAAGCTGGGTGAGACCATTTGGTTATTTCTGTCTGTCCTCATGATAAATAAATGTCCTTTTCTTTTTTTTTTTTTAATTAGAACGTGCAAACTCGAGTTATAAATATGGGGAACAGAATGTGAGACAGGCCTGGGCCATGGCATTTCTAATTGGAGAGGGGAAATATCCCAGCAGCTGGACATCCTAATAAAAACCCCTTTGCTAACACAATGGCTAAAATTAGTGGGAATTGGCCCCTGGAAATGGGCTCAGCTGGTGCCTCTGTGCTCCTGTGGGTCACGGCAAGGAGGATGGAAGGCAAAGGAAGATCTAGCCGGTGGCTCACATGCTGTCAGCATAACCCCCAGCTCTCCTCCATCAGTCTGCTCCTGCTGACTCCACTGGGAGTTTCCAGTAAGGCCAGTTCATCAAAGGCCATGCCTGCTCTGACCAGGAATGTGGGGCTGAAAGATGCTTCCTGAGTCTCCAGGACCATGGTCTCATGCTTGAGTGAAATGTTCCTGCAGTAAGGAGCTGAGCCCATCACATTCATGGCCAAGAGGTTGCCCTGCATGAGGCATCTCCCAGTCAATGCTCAAACACAAGCAGAAGCCATCCCAACGGCTGCTGGGAGGAATCAAGCACAGGAAATACTTACTTGGCTGGGCCACTACCATCGGTTTTAGTCCACCTACAAGGAGAAAAATAGGTGTAAGGTGCCTCCTGAACCCCACAGAGAGAGAGGGCTGTAGCATAGCCACTACACTGGTGCTGGAGGACCAGCGTAGCTTTGCACAGGCTTGTCACTCTAGAGAAAACCCAGTGCACCTCTCCCTCAGCATGAAGATGCTCGGAGACACCAAGAAGTCACCAGGAGAAACTGATGTTGCCACATGGAATCTAAATGGACCTTCCATCCCTGCCCCAAGGTGGATGAAGCAAGCAAAGATCCTGCTCCAAGGAAACCCAGAGCCTGGGGGAGGTAAAGGGGCATGGGATACATGGCTCCCCCACACACTTTAGAGCACTCACTTTCGTTCCTGGGGATCCAGGTTGCAGAAGGTGACAGTGTTGAGGGGGTAGTGTCGTCGGAAGAACAATCTGAAACACAAGGCAGGGAGAATCAGGGCCAGGGAATGCCCCCTCTGCCCCATCACAGCCCACCCCTACTGGCACAGGGGACACTCCCACAGGTCTCCCTTGGGATGCACCAGAAATCAAGGGCAAAACCCAGCCTTGCCCATGACCAGGCTCATGCCAGGGACACTTTTCAACATGCTGCCTGGATCACAGCCCCACAGCTCTGGGGAGATGAGGATCTGTTTGCCGGGAGCTCTTACTTCCTCTGGTTGTCGGTTAAGGTGATGCCTTGTGCAGAGACTTTGAAGTGGACGATGGTAGCAGTGGGCGTGGGGTCAGCCACCAGCGTCTCCGCAACAGCCTTCGCGATGGCCTGAGGGCCTGTCAGTGACTCCATCTCCACTGAATTGATGTACAGGACGTTGCAGGCTGGAAAGGGAGACAGCAGGTGTGGGGTCAGTCACTGTTCCAGGCTGCATTCACCCCATGGCCGCCCCTCTCTACTCACCCGCACCCTGTTTGAGGAGGTCCGTGGCTGAGTTGGTGGCTGATGCACTGTCTTTCTTTTCCTCCATGGGATCTAGAAGATATGGAATGGTTACTGCTGCACCCTGGTTGGAAACCTACCCTGTGCCTGCAGACTGTGGGTGTGGATGAACTCCCATCTGGCACTGGCTCTTACCTCGGTCAGGAATGACCAGCTTGCAGGGCAGGGCCAAGGGCATGATGGAGTGCTGGTACACAAGAGCTGAAAGGCAGCCTGGGAAGAGAGAGGACATGGTCATTGCAGGGCTGGGGACACACGTTTCCCTGGTGTTAGGTCATTGCTCCAGGTGGATGGGAACAGGCTTTTTGGTTTCTTCACTGTGGTCCTAATGCCACACGTGGATATTCCTCTTGCCGGAACCACCAAGCCCACAGAGGGCTCAAGGAGAGGACAGAGATGCCAGGACCACCTTAGGAACAATGAATGGGGCAGAGGTCCTCGAACAGTGCTTCAGAACTGGGGAGAGGGAGAACTGGAATAGAGGAAGCCCCTGCTCTCCACCCTCCCCCTCCCAGACACCAGACTGCTCAGCTTTGATAGTCCAGCAAAGGAAAGGCTCTTCCAACCCAACTTAACCCAACCCGTATGGGAAGCATGCTGGGGGTGCTCACCAAAATTGGGCTCGTTGGGGCATCCTTTTAGTTTCACACCTCGCGGGCTGGTCTCGATGAGGAAGTGCCTCACCAGTTCATTGGTGATGTCTCCTGGGAAGAGAGGGGTTGTTCTCACACCAGAGCCACCCTCCCCCTCCTCCCACTCTACAGTCCCACAGGGAAACCAGTGCTCCAGCTCAAGGAGAGGACCCTGCCTCTCCACAAACCCTCCTCAACCCTGGCCCTTTGCACAAGGTGGGCCCCAAACCCAGATCCCCCATGGTGTTGTTGCACTGGGGAGGTTGTGCCCTTTTCACCATGCCGAAGCCCAAGATACAGATGCCCCTGAACCCTCCACAGCTCAGGGCCAAGGCCGTCTGGTGCTTCCCTGTGCCCTGGGAGGGAGGGATCTTGCCACATCAGCACATACCCAAGGGCATGACTGGCTCAGCAGCCCCAGCTGCCCGCTCGCCCCAGCCAAACGACAGAAAGCATCCCAGCGTGGGATGGAAAAGGGCACACAATACCTTTCTTGTTCTGCTGCATGACCGTGGGAGGCGGAGAAGCTACTTTCATGGCGAGGCCGTAGGCTCCCCGGAAGGAGTGGCTGTCTCGGATGATGAAAGCCCCCGGCTCCCTGTCCTTCAGCAGTGCGATGGCTGCAGGAGAGAATGGCAGACTTCAGAGCCAGCACGGCAAGAGCTGATGTGCCCAGAAGTCATGGGTCAGCTCCATGGCCTCACAGTTGGGCATCACAATGTTACTGTCCCCCCCTGCATGTCTGGATGGGGGTCTTGAGTGGGTCTGCACAGACAAGGGCTCACGTCCCCCACTCCGCTGCTCTCGCCTACATATCTCAGAACATCCACTCCCACCCAGCCAAGCTCTGAGCTACCAGGCTCTGGAGTGCAGGCAAACACCAGGGCCCAAATGCTGGGACCTTGGCCCTGAAAGGCACCACATCCCCTCCTTATTCTCCCCTCTTATTTTAGCCATGTCCCGAGACAGGGACCGGTGCTCCCCAATGTGGTCTGGGGAGGCTACATTGTGCAAACCTGCAGCTGAGCTGGTCTTCAGCCCCCCTCTGCCAGGATCTGAGCATCCACAATCCACCTTCACTCCTAACTCAGTCCCTCAGGGAAATATTTACTAATCCCTGTGATCCCAGACACATCCCAACTCCAAAGTATGGCTCACCCAACTGTATGCTTCACCCCATGCCATCCACCTACCTTGCTCCCTGGAGATCTCTGGTTTGTACCAGTACTTTGAAGTGTCCTGCACAAACCTGACGTTGGCACGAGTCTCGGGGCTGATGTCTGCAAAGAGAGTGAAGAGAAGAGAAGAAAAGAAAAAAGTTAAAAGATGCTGCACATAAACATCCAGGTAAGATTTTAGCAAGTCCAGATAAAGCACTAATACCTCCACCTCCTTTCAGCCCCAGCACGTTGCTTTAACTCCAACCCAGTCCTTCAGACCCAGGCAGGCTGACCATCTCCTGGAGCTTATGGGGCTTCACTGCTCTCTGATGTTCAAGATTTAACTCATCCATCATAAAAATAAACTCCTTCCCTTGTTTTTACTCCATGCAGAGGAACTGGACAGGTCAACCTACCCTCAGAAACACAGCCCCTAGCCCTGGTCCTGCCTCACTTGGTGCCCACCAGCAGCACCAGCCCGTGGGAGCTGGTCCTCTGGCTGTGAAGCCACTGCTTTGTTTGGATGTTTCCAACCACCTGCTTTCCAAAACCAAGTAAACAAGCCAGCAGGCCAGATAGCATCTCTGCTGGAGACACCCTATCAGCCCTCTGCAATCTGGTCGCCTTCAAAGGGGGGGAGCTCACTCCCCTGTCCAGCCTCTTAGCTAATTGTTATGTTTTTAATTGCTCAGCACTTCCCAGCTGGGAATGTCCCCAGCTAAGGAGGGGGGGTCACAGTACCAGGGCGGGCGCCAGTGTGCCCACAAAGGGCTGCCTGCTCGGCAGCAAAACCGGCCCGGCAGCCGGAGCCACCGCTGCCCCACGGCTTTATTCCCCTGGTCCGATCTGACCCATCTTGGCGTCACCAAGGTGTCCCATAACAGAGGTCAGCGAAGGCGTTCCAGGCACGGTGGCAGCCCGGGCACAGGACGCCATGTGAAACAAGGCAGCAGTGCTGTAGCGGGGCCTTGGCAGGATAGAGCCCGCTGGGAACGGGGCCAGGAGGTCAGCGCATCCCCACGGCACAGAAAAGTCACCTCCCGGCACTTTGATCTCCCCGTACACAACTGCGGGCGCTGCCGGCTCGGTGCTTTTCCTGTTTGGATTTGCCGAAAAGCACAGGAAATGACCCCAGCCCCCGGCGGTGCCGCTGGTTTGCGGATGGGCAGGAGGGGTAAATCGGGACACTGCCTGCAACCCCTTCCCCGCTGGCTGGCGAGGAGGAGGAAGGAAGAGCCCTGGGCAGGCCAGGGAACATGGGGACCTCTGACAGCATCCCTTACCTGGCATGGAGAACTTGGAGAAGTCTGGCAGGGTGTGGGAGAAGGCAACGGCGCTCCCACCACTGGGGCTGGACATGCCGCTGGAGAGGGGCGAGGAGGCCTTGCCGTTGATGGTGGCGTAGTTGGGCAGGCTGTTGGAGCGGTCCCCAGCCGACATCCGCCGCTTCTCGGGCAGCGCGGGCTGCGGCGTGGGGCTGCCCTGGCGGTAGGCAGCCGAGTCCGGGGAGGAGGAGTGCGGCGTGCTCGTGCCGGGGTAGTACGCCGGCGAGACGGGGAAGGACGGCGTGGAGGGAGGCTGGTAGCCTGAGGAGCTGCTCTGTCGAGACAGCGTCAGGTGCCTCTCCTCTGGGCTAGGGTAGCCATACAGGGGGCTGCCAGGGGGAGCAGCGGCTGCGGCTTGATGTCTGGCCAGGCTCGGGCTTCCAGGTGGGGCCATCAGGTTGCTGTGGGCTGCCATGGTGTGCCTGCCCAACCCGGGGCTGCCGGGAGCACCGCTCACGCCAGCGTTGACAGCTCTTCGCCCAAAGCCAGGGCTGGGCGGCGTGTTGGTAGCCACTGTCCGGTGCAGGGTGCGGGGGCTCCCTGGCAGGACATGGACCCCCACCACGTTGACCTGTGGCTGCAGCCGAGCTTGGGGGTCTGGCTGGAGGCCAGCTCGACCATCAGGATAGTCAGGACTGGTGTACACTGAGCCTGGGACCCCACCTTGGACCATTGTAAAGGAAGATGGAGACGAGTTTTGGTAGCTGCTGTGAGCAGAGGGCATCTGCGAGCTGACAGGTGACCGGTAAACAGGCTCAACCGAGGTGTGGGGAGGTGTAACCGTGCCATGGGGGCTGCCCTCCGATGGGTAGCTGCGGAGGGAGGCCCTGAGGAGAGATGAGAAGAAGAAAGATTCAGCTCCATCCCACATTCCTGCTGGCTGGCATAATGTCAGTGGTACACAGGGAAATTGAGGCATGGCATCAGGAAGCTGCTCAGCTGCTCAGAGGCAATGTTGGGATGGGTCCTGCCAGCTGCATGAAAGCAACTGGAGGCAGCTTTAGTTCCCCCACGCATTGCAACTCCCTCTCAAAATACAGTTTTTCCAGCTCATCTCCGAGCAGTTTGTTCATCCCAGTTCATTCCTCCCTGCCAGCCTCACGAGACTGGTGCAGGACACCCCATGGACAGGATGGAGAGGGAGCAGGGATGATGGGCCCATTGCACCACAGGATGCTCAGCCCAACCCAGGGCTAGGGATTAGCACAGACCCCATCCCTCCTCCTGCCCCTAGGGCCAGGTTCCCAGCAAGATGGTATTGAGGACCAGTGACCTAGTTTTTTGTCTTCAGGGCAGCGAGCCGCATGGTTGACCAGGACCCCTAAACCCTGCATGGGTAGACAGGGGTCCTTGCAAAGGCAATTTCAAAGTGGGAGCAAGCCTGTGCACCAGGCAGGGTTCAACCCCAGCCCCACCAGCCCCCCGGGACCTGCACCCACTGCCTTACCCGTCCACGCTGTGAATGGGGCTGCTGGTGGAGATGGGGCTGGGGGCCGTGAAAGAGTTGGCAAAGGCACCATTCCTGGCAGGCACGTCTGGGCCCCCTGGCTGGGCGGTGGGCAGGCTCCCTCCCCTGCCTGTGGTGGCCGTGCGGGCCACTGACTCAACATAGCTCCTGGGCTCTGTGGCAAAAGAGAAGGGGAAAAAGGTGAGCCCACAGCTCCCATGGGAAGGGTACCATGACCTTGCCGGCATTCCTATTTCAGCCAGTGAAGATGCCTGGCTTAGCTCCTCCATCCGTACACTTCCCACATCCCTCTTGCCCCAGGGGTTGTGCAAGGCCCCACCTGACTCATCTGGGTCTTTAGGTTGCTCTAACAGATGCTGTCCATGACACAGGGAAGGGGGTGGTGCTCACCCCTCTCCAGAGGGGACCAAAGAACTTGGGACTGGTGTCCCTTACTGTGCCACGATCCCCCCCGCCCTGCTCTGAGTCAGAGTCCCTCCCCACCAGGGATGCCACACAGCACACGTCATGCTCCCTGCTCATCCCCAGGCCCTAAAAATAGAGCTGGTGACTCTGCCCAGACTGCACTGACTCACGCAGGACTAATGATGATGCCCAGTGGTCCCTGCCCCATGCAGCCCACCTCTGCCAGCCATCTCCAGTGGCAGACCAGAGAGCAGCTCCAGCTATTTCCACTGTAATATCCAACACTCTCACTCCCAGCCCGGCGTGAAACCGGAGCCCATGAGCATGACCAAGAAAAGCAATTATCCTTTGGAGCCGCCAAGCTGTCCCGTGCCAGAAGCAGCAGGCTGGGCTGGCCGTCACCAGCCAAAGCTGCTGCCAGACCCAGCCCTCCCTCCTCCCTTTCCCTCCTGCTCCATCCCCATCCCTACAGTAGCCCCTGCAGCCCTCCCCACAAAAGCCACACCAGATGAAGGAGCTGCAGTTTCAGCCCCACCTTCTCACGCTCCCGCAGCCGTGTCACACCTGAGCTTGCACATGTCACCAACTGGCCCTGTGCCGGGGCACAACACCCTAAGCAAGACCCACGCTATAGGTCAGGCATCCTTACAGGTCCCCAGCTCCAGGCTGGCTGTGCCTGAGGCAACTCCACAGTAGTAATTAGCATGACAAACATCATTATTGTTGTTGATGTTATTGTTATTAGTCATAACAGCCAGGCTGGGCTAAGCCTGATGACAAGCTGGCCCGCTTGCAGCCAGCCACGCCAATGGACAGCCCCGTGTTTGGTGCTGGCTCAAGGGGCTGCAAGGAAAAAGACTGCCACAGCTCCCTCTCAAGTGTCTCCAGGCCTCCTCTGCCTGCAGACAGAGGAGGAGCCATCCATCCCTCAGGTTGATCTCCCTGCCCAGCCCTGCTCAACCACCCCCGGAAAGGTCTGAGCCAAAACCAGACCTAGGACCTCAGCACGGGCTGGGTACCAGCATCCTGAGGCAGGGCTCGTGGCTCCAAGGGACAGGGATGAGGCACTGCCCAGGGGGACGCCCAGGGCAGCTGGGAGAAACTCATCACTGCTGCTTAGGTAATTAAATTAATTTCACAGCTACTCGCTTTTCTTCCCCAGCTCCCCGCCCCAGACTAAAATTAGGCAGACAGTACATATGAGTCAGCCTGCAAGAGGTTAAGACCAAACGGCTGCAAAAATTCCAGCCCCTCCTGCAAAGGTGGGGGCTGAAGCAAGGCAGGAGCTGGGGGCTGGGGAAGGGGGGCAGCATTTGGGTGCCACAGCAAGATGTGTGATGTGGGCACGTGCTCGTCTGGTTCGATATGGGGAGAAAAGAAAGAAGGGGCAGGGATGGGGGGGTGGAAAGAGAAGTTTCAGACAGTTTTTTTAGGTTGAAAAAATTGGATCTTGCCTCCTAGTGTTTTCTTGGAAGAGGGTCCAGAGACAGGAAAGAATAGAGAGGCTGTGAGTCACCGGGGGTGGGCAGTCATTCGGGAATCCCAAATCCAGGCAGGGCTGTGCTCCTGCCAGAAATACCCAGCGCTGTGACTGCACAGGGCTGTTTTAAAGCCTCCTCAGAAGCAGTGGACAGGCCCTGAGCTCCCTCCCTGCCAGAGCATCCCTGGCCCCAGGGCAGGGATCTTAGTAGAGCGTGTGGTTGGGTTCAGAGGTTGTTTAGCCAAGACCTTGTTAAGCCAAAACACCCATCCCTGCTCAGGGCTGCAGGTTCAACCCACCCCCACACCACCCACCAAAAAACCTATCATGCTGTCAAAGGACAAAAGCAGGGCAAGAGGCTGGTGGTGGCCACTCAGCCTGGCCAGTGTGGGGTCACCAGACATCCTTTACGGCCCCCAAGAAGGGACTGCTGAAAAATCAGCTCTGGAAATAGAACATTTTCTTCAAGTAAACACTTTCTCCAACATTGCACAAAGTTCAGGTTTGGGTGATGTGCATTTTGAGGACCTCCAGAGGAGAAACAGTAAAGGCTCCCAGGCCAGGAGAAGCACTGCAAACTCACCAAGAACAGACACTGCCTTCCCAAAACCTATCTTGAACACATAGTTCCCCAACCCAGCCCTGAGGGCCCAAAGTTTCATTAAAGAAGAAAGAAAAACCACACAACTGTTAGATAGGCAGCACTCCAGGGAACCAGAGCTGCTCCCAGGGCCTCCGTCCCGCCAGGAGACGCGCCACCCTGGAGCCCACAGTGCCCCACCATCAGCAGAGCCATCCCCCAGCTCCTGTTCCAGCTCAGATCAGCCCTCAGCATCCCAAGAGAGGTGCAGCCCGGGGATGCAGAGGTGGGGGGAATTTGGGCAGCATCCCAGCCAGCAGATGATGTGCACCGGCTGCCGGTGCTGTGCTGCTGCCTGGCCAGCTGAGCTGCCAGCATGCTGGTGGCCTCTGCGCCTGGTGACCTTTTGTGCTGCACTTCGGTTTATTTTCGCTCTGAACGGAGCAGCAAAAGCCAGAAGAGGAGGGCAGGAGACCAAAGCTGGGGCTGCTGCTCCCAGACCCCCACCAGGCTCGCCCAAAGCTGGCCGTGACCTGCCAGCATCCCCAGTGTGCCACCAGCGAGGATGTCATGCACTGACAAGGAGTTCTCAGCCCCCATGGATGATCACCACCCAACACGACAGACCTCCAGCTCAAATTTGGACATTGGAGGGGCCAACCACAACACAAAACACAGCTCCCTCAAAAGAGAGCTGTACCAGCAAGACTCAGGCTCCTACATCCCTGGGGGCCAGTGCAAGGGAAGGCTGCTGGCACAGACAGCTGGAGCCTGTTCTGAGCAACTGTCCCAACAGTGGGGACAAGCAGGGAAGGGAGAGACAGAGAAAGAGAAGCCTTTCTTACCTTCTTCAGAGCCACCGCCCGCCTCCCCTTCTAGCTCTGAGAGACAGAGGGGTAGGGGAGCAATGGGAGCAGGAAGAGGAGGAAGAAGGGAGGTGTGAGACAGAAAGAAAGAGAAATCCAAGTTAAGCAACTTTGCCTTACTCAGGCAGGGGCACACAGAGCACGAAGGAGAGCCCCACACCTCCCTGACACTGTGCCCCAAACCAGACCCCTGGCCTCAGATCCCCACAGAGTCCACCTGGGTATCCCAGAGATGATGTCCAGACCCAAGGAGGTTGGTTTCAGATGGGGAAGTGGAAACAGTAGGGAGCCACCATGAAGGGCTGCTCCAGGAAACCCAGAAAGCACCAAAAAAGCATCAGCTTACCCTTGGGGACAGAACAGGAAGGGTCTTGCTGGGTCAGCTCAGCCAAGCTGTGCTCCCCAGGCTCAGCCATGTTTTTGAGGAGGCCTGAGATGGCCCAGGAAGGGGCCCTGGGTGTTGGGGAGCAGCGAGGTCTGGCTTAGCAGGCTGCTCTGGGACATGTCTGGGACCACTCTCAGGATGCAAAGGACTTTGGATACTGTTCTGGCTGACAGACTCCGATCCCAGAGGACAAACCTCTGTCTGCCCCAGCGAGAAGGGAGGGAGGAGTATGGGGCTGAGGAGGAGGTGGGACCCTGGGGTTTTCCAGCCTCCACCACCAGAGACTTTGCTGGGCTGAGGCCCCCACCCAGGGCAGCATCAACAGCCCCCACACTCACACAGTCCCAGAGTCCCCCACAGGATATAACAAGGACCCTAGGGCTACCTGGCCCCAAAAGGGAAGTAGAAGTGCCTTCTCTAGCCAGGGGACACTTCCAGGGGTATCCTCATGGACATCCCCCAAAAAACCCCACTTGCAGACCCCACGTCCATACTCACCTCCCACTGGGTGCAGCAGGATCTCAGCTGGGTTGTGAGGTTTCAGCCCCAGTGCTGAGAGTGGGGTCTTGGCCAGGCCGGGGGGAGAACGCACTGTTGGCATGGGGGACACGAGAGCATTAGTGGAGGGGCAGGAGGTGATGCTTCAGGAAAGCTAGAGCTGTTGCTGCCCAGGGGTTCAGAGCCCCTGTGACCTACCCACCCCACCAGCTGCAACAGGGGACTGCCAGAGCCCTTGTATGAAGCAGCACTCCAGGTAAAGGCACCAATCCCCCTCTCCATTTGGGGGTGCAGGAAGTGTCAAGGAACAAGCAGTCTGACCCATTGCAGGGTTGACAAGATGAAAAAAGGGGACAATTCCCACTAGGGCAGGCTCAGACCCCATCTCCCAGCAGCATCCCCATGAGGAATGGTTCCACCATAGGCAGGAAGCCTCCTTCATTGCCCCTGTGTGAGCAGCTGCCCCCCAACCCAGCACTCCCAACCCTTATCCCCCCTCTGCCAATCACTGTATCTGGCTGAGCTGGGACCGAGCTGTCCCATAGCAGCTCATCTCCCCACAAAAGGGGCAGCAGGACTGCCAACACCCCGCCCCTCCCTGCCCTCCAGACCAGCTTAATGGGTGGGTGAGGATATTCACACAGAGCATGTTCCCTGAGGGGTGGCAAAGCTCACATGAGGTCTGTACCCCATGCCCATACGTACATACCAGGAGGAGCTATGTATGTATGTATGGCTATGGTATGGATGCACCAGCAGTGTGGGGCAGCAGGGTTTCATGGGGCAGGGCATCTGCCCAAGCCAACTGTGCCTCCTCTCCCCTCCCACCCATCTCCCAGTTTGACCCATCTCCCTGATGCTGCATCTCCCTGGGGAAGACCTCCAGGTCTTCTCTCCAGCAAGAGGGATCAGAGCACACATCCCTTCCTCAGCATTTGAATGTCCCTGACTGGTAGCAGGGGCATGGGGCCCACGGCAAAGCCAGGAGGCGGTGGGTGGTGGGTGCTCCAGAGGAAAGCCAGACCCTAGCCCCGAGGTCAGGTCCCCTCTGCAGCCTGGGGACAGAGCAGCTGAGCAGCCAGGTCCCTGGGAAACCAAGAGGGCAGCACCTTCCCCACTGGGTGTCCAATTTCCCCAAGTCTGGTCAGCCACAAGCCGCAGTGTCCACTCACACCCCCGTTGGCTGACGAGCAGTGGGATCCTCCCAGGGCTGGGAATTCCCCTAGGACAACTGTCTCGCCATGGAGGGGAATCTCTCCTGCATTCCCTTTGGGGGGCACTTTGGCGAGACCTGTGACCCGTGGCTTCAAACCTCCCAGGCTTCAAACCTCCCAGGCCTGGCACTGGCTAAGGAGCACTACCTCGGGGCCATGTCCCCAGTCAGGCTGTGCCGTCACCTCTGCAAGTGACTCACCCCCAAAAAGGAGCCACTGTTCCCCTGCCAAGGAGCTGCTGCCCCGGGGCCGAGGTCTCTGGGTCCTTGGAACAACGGGGCCATTTCTGAGCTGCCAAGCGCCCCGGGGACGCTCCCACACTCCAGCCACTGCATCCCACGAGACAGAGCTCAAATGCCAGCGGCTTGCAGGAGAGGAAGAGTAACAGCAACAGCACAGGAGGAAACAGCCTCGAGCCCCGCAGGCTGAGCTGAGTGCCCAGCCCCAGCATCCCCAGCCCTAGAGCATCCCTCAGCATCCAGCCTACAACAGTGGATGTTGTGGGTGGGTGGGTTAGGGGGGGTGGGGGTGCTGCCATTTTTTTGATGGGTTTCCCAGTTGACCGGCTGCTCCGTTGCACTGGTCCATCTCAGGCCATACGGTGCTGACATGAGGCTGCTCCTCAGGGTTGGCCGCTCGAGCCAGTCACACAAACCCACCATGACTGGACAGTCAGAAGTAGTCAGAAAGGAGGTGTGGCTGACAGAGCAGCGGAGACAGGCTGCATGCAAAGGGCTCGCATCTCCCAGCCTTTTCCCCCTCCTGCCCTGGAAACAAGAAGCAAGAAGTGGCACAGCATGCAGGGGTCTGCCCCGAGTCCCATCCTGGTCTTCAGCCCCTCCTGCCTCCCCCTGGCTTGCCTGCCATGGCAGCATCGCTGCCCTTCCTGCCAAGTCCATGGAAAAGATGGAATGGTCCCACACTGGGACAGGGTGAAAGGATGGTGTCTTTGGACCCTGCCTCTCTCTTTATCCCATCATGGGATTCCAACCAAAAAACGCCCCAGCAAGTGGAAGGTGGGAAAAAGCCAACAGGAGGGTGCTGAGCATGGGATGCTGATAGCAGTGGGATGCTGATGGCAGCGTGGAATAGCGGGACGATGAGGACAATAAAGAGAAGAGAGAGTAGGATGGAGAGGAGGAGAGATTAACATGGTGGTGAGTGTCTGGAACCCGGAGCTGTCTGACCCTTGTGGAATTTCAGGCTTGCCAAGAGTCACCCACCAAGCCCTTCCACCTCCCGGAGCCGCAGAACTTACAGGGGTTGGAGTAAGGGGTTTGTGGCGAGACAGGGAAGTCTGGGGTGGGGGGAGAAATCTCACCGCCGCTGGAGGGTGGGCTGCTGGGGATAGCGCCCTCCATCTCTTCGAAGGCTTCCTTGTAGCTGTGGAGGTGAGGCTGGGGAGAGCAGAAGGAAGGGTCAGCCCCATTCCTACAACACCCCAGGATGCCACCACCAGATACATCATTAGCCTCCAACCCTGCAGGATGCCATGGATGCTGAAAGTCCCATACTCCCCTCTGAGCCTTCTCCGTCCCCAGAGATGGCTGCACCGCACCAGCCACCCCCCTACTCCAGCAACTCCCCCTGACACCAGCACACCTCTTTGGGCCTCCCTCCAGGGTTGGCTGCGATGGTGCTGACCACCTCAGGCGAGAGGACAGTGGGGCTGCGGGGCGAGCTGGGCTCCGGTGAGCTCTTCTCATAGTGGCTGTCGCTGGGGGTCCTCTTGCGGGCAGGGACAGCGCTCTCCTCTGGGGACTTCTCCCTGGACTGCACGCCTGCAGGGCAAGCACAGGGGTGGAGATGGGTGAGGAGGCACCAGCTAAGAGGGGGACCAGCGGGAGATGCTCTGGTGCTGAACTGAGAGGTCTCCCCGGCGACATGTGCCACAGAGGGGGCTCTGCCCAGCAGAGATGCCTCTACCCAGTGGAGATGGCAACTTCAGCACTCATCTGCATCTAAGCACTGGACCAGCACGGCCAGTTTTGAGCTGGAGCAGATACACCCTACAGCATTTGGCCCTGGGCCAAGCAAAAAAGCAAGGCAGTGTGTGGCTAGTAGCTGGGTCGCTGCATTAGTCCTCCCAAGCACCTGGAGTCTTGCACTTGGGGACAGCATCCCCTGGCAGTGGGTGCAAGTGGGGCAAGCACCCTGTGAGCAGCCCAGCCCCAAAAAAACTGTGGAGAACTGGGACCTCCTAACAGCGTTGTGGTGGGAAAGGGCCAAATCCCTCAGCACTGGGGCAGCTGTGTTCAGCTGCATCCCTGCTCCCCCAGCCTGATGCTGGGATAAACATATTATCTGTGGGCTGGGACAAAGCAGGGCTGGGGGCTGGGATGAGGGGTGTGACCGCAACTCTCCCAGCACCCAACAAGGCCCAAGCAGTCTCCACCTCATCTTGCCTGATGAAGAGGTTAATTAGGGCTCGGAGACAATGGCGCTGGGTTCGGTGCACGCAAACCACAAGATCATCATGGGCGCAGCTCAGAGCTCCACAGGAATCCTTCTTCTCCCCAGGACCCACATGGCAGCAGGGTGACCCCCGCTCTCAGCCCCACTAGCAGAGGTGACAGCACCATCCCCTCTGCCTTTCCTGCAGAGCCCGGGAGCACTCACACCCCCTTTGGCCCAGTACATTGCGGGGGGGTGAAGAGAAATAGGAAAGAAAAAAAAAAAGAAAGAACAAAAAAAAAGAGAGAGGGGCCAGCATCACGCTCCAGGAAATGCACTTTTCAAACACCAACTCCTTTCCCACGGGCTGGTGGAGGAAAACCAGCCATCAGCTGCTTCCCCTCGCTCCCCGGGGCTCCATGCGGGACCCACGCCTCACGCCCGCTGACCTCCCCTCTTCACTGCTCCGGCACCCGCACCAGAGCTCTCCTGGCCCCAGGGAGGGAGGGAAGGGAAGGGAAGGAGGGAGGGAAGGAGGTGGCTTGGGTGCATTTCTAAATAATCAGCCCAGTGAATAGCAACAACAATAAAATCGCAGTTCGGGGGGAGAGGCGGCCGGGCTGTGAGGCAGGGGCCGCGAGCCAACGGGGCTGGCTCCAGCCGTGGAGGCAGCCTGGAAAATTCCACTAAGAGCAGCTTTGAAACACAACTCCCCGATCCCTTCTGCAGGTGCTCGCCAGTGCGGGGACAGCCATTAGAAAAGCCCGGGGGGAACAGGGGGACAGAGAAGGTCTCCGGGAAGCTGCCCCACAGGCACGTTAGCCATGGGGTAGCATTGTGTAGGACAACCCTATACCTTTTTCCCTGCCCCTTGCTTTAAGGGAGCAAAGCCTTGAGCTGTGAGCATAGGGAGAAACAAAATGGGGGGGAAGGAATAAAGCAAACCCTTGTATTTCATTTTTACTCCTCCATTTTATGCCCTGCACACTGCAAGAGCATCACCAGCAGCATCTCTTGGCCCATCCCAAAGCGAGCCACGGTGACCAAGTGCTGCAGAGAGGCAGAGACCAGGCTCCTTGAGTCGCACACGCCTGCCTCACTCTCCATGCTTCACTTGGGAAGCACAAACAGCAGCTCACCAGAGGCTGGCCCTCAGTGCACATCACACATCTACAGCGTGGGACCCCAGTTCCAGCCCCAGGGCTGCATGTCACCCAGCTGTAGGGCGCTGAATCCGGCCCTTTGGAACACCCCGGAGCTCACCAGGCTTTGGCTGCTCTGCTCACCAGACACAGAAAGCGGCCGGGCTGTGGGGAGGGGAAGGAGGACAGGGGAAAAAGGGACTCATTGTTCAGGAGCTGAGAGTGGGAAACTTCACGGGCCGCCCGGAGCAAAGGCTGGAGGAAACCCAGCTCCAAGCACGGCTCCTCCAACCCCCCGGGTGATTTATGGGCTGGAAACTACACTTGAAAAACAAACTCTCCTTTCCCTGCTTGCTGTGCCTCCCTTAGCCTCAGTACCACCATGGCCCCCTCCACCAAGGATGCCCATGCAGCTGTGGGAGGGGGGTTCCTCATCACAAAGGGGGAACGACAGTCTGCACCCCACTCCCCACCCTTGTCCCACTCACCTCTGGCACTGCCACCCCTTCTGCTGCCTATTTAACTCCCTAATCTGGGAGCAACCTCTCCCAGCAAAATCCTGCCCCGGGTCTAAAGACAGTTCTAGGGCTGGGGAAGGGTAGGTACAACAGCCAGGGAAGGAAGAAACAAGAGGGATTTAAGTCCAGGTGGGTTTGTGTCTGAGGAGCTGTGTTTCTGAGCCAAATCAGGAGGCAATTGCTTTTTGGGCACAAGACACTGGATCTACTGCCAGTGCAGAGCACAGGGCAAAGCAGCGTCCCAAGGGATGCAGCACCCAGCAGCTACAGCCACACAGGGCCGCGTGACACCCGCGGCAAAGAGATGCAGACTCGCTCCCTGCCTGCATGAGGCACACCACAGACACTGCCCTGTACCGCCCCCCAACAGAGCCCAACGCACCCCGTCCCATCGGGCACAGGTAACTCCACTGCTCCCCTCCTCCCAGGGCACTGCTGTGATGTGGCTGTCCATGCTTCACCCCAAAATAAGCGCAGCTGGGGGCCTCTCCCTCAACCACCCCTAGACCCAGGCAGCCCCCCGGGCTGAGGCAGATGAGACCCTGCTAGGCCAGGAGCTGGCTGAACGTGGGGTCTGCGGATCTGCACCCCCAGCCCTTGCCTCCCCAGGGGTGAGCCACAGGCAAGACAAAGCTCAGAGGGGCTGAAGCAGGGGTCCAGATCAAGCCCAGCAACAAAAAACCACTAGAGAGCAGCGCCAAGCTTGGAAGAGACGCAAAACCAAGCATGGGCAGGGGAGTCTGTGCCCAGGGTCAGGGCCTTCCTCATCAAGAGAGGAGGTCAAGGGAGACCCTGAGCATCACCCTGCTGAGAAAGAGCATCAGGACTGCATGGGGAGGTTCTCCCAAGCCTCCCTCCATCCCACATACATGCAACACACGGAGCACTCAGCATGCAGGGACAGGGGAGGAAGGAGGGATGAGGGAGGAGAGAGAAGGAGGAAAAAGGAAGGATGAGAAAGAAGGAAAGAAGGAAAAAAATGGACAAGGTAAGGATGGAGGACAAGGAAGGAAGGAGGTGGAATGAACAAACCAGAGAAGGACCGTTGCTGGTTCAGAGAAGGACAGGGGGCTTTGGTGCTCTTGTTGAGGTCCCTGAGCTTGGCGTTGTATTCTGCCAGCATACCAGGACAGGGGGTGCAAGGGGGGTGGGAGGTCACAAGGGACAGACACGTTTCCCCGTAGGAAGAGAACGGGGAAGACAAGACAAATGTCACAAGATACAACAGGGAGAGAGAGAGAAAATAAGAGACAATATTAGTCAGGCTTCAACAGATGAGCCTGAGGTTGGTTTGGGTCCAAAGGAGCTCAGACCCTGCTTGGAGCTGCTTTCCCATCACCCAGGTTGCCTGGCTCCAGGTACCACTTACACACCCACATGGGAAACCAATGGCAGCTCCCAGCTACCCGTGGCCTCATGCAGTGCCACAGATACTCCATCAGCATTCCCTTCATCAGGAAATGCTTGGGGCTGGGACAAGAAGGGATGAGCCCAGATGCCTCACTGGGAGATGATGGGGACTGAGAAACAGCAGGACCAGCTCCTCTCTGCAGGAAGGCGCTGGGGATGCCAGCACAGCCCTGTCCCGTCACTTCCCCTCCATCACCAGCGGGAAGTGGGGACAGGAGCACTCCCCCGCTGGCTATGGAGGAGGTGTGAGATGCTCCTCATCGCTGTGCCAGGACACACAGGCAATTTATAGCAGCAGGGAATGTAAACAAACCCGTCCGTGCCTCAATGTCCCCATAGGCCATCCCCTCCCAGCACTGGCTTCGGGACACCTCGTTCCTGCCGGAGGTCAGGCTGCCTGCCCGCGCTGGCCCCACCTCGGCACAGACGGCCAGGCTCCAGCAGGGACAGGTGGCCACAGGCTGGGGACCATCCCCACAACACCTCTCCTCCCAGGAAGCCCAGCAGCTGCAGGGGAATGACAGTGACTGCAGCCCAGCGGTGAGGACCTGACCCCAGGGTTGGGAGAGGGGGAGATGGAATTTTTGGTAGGCACCATCAAACATCCATTTCCCAAACACTGCAAATACCATTCCTCTTCTCCTGAGGCTCTTGTCCTTTCCACCCCATTTTTTCCCTCCGTAGCTGAGGGCGGATCTGCTCCTTATAATGTTCAGTTTGGACGCACAGCGCAGTTTGGGCATCTGTGTGTTCTTGGACCTGTTTAAACCCTCTGTGCAAGCCCTGGGTCCTTCTGTGGATCTGGCCTGGATCACTGAGGTCAAGTTCAGATGGATCCAAACTGCCCCAAACACCTCTGTGGCCCTCCACATCCTCCTCCACACCGCTAGCACCCCTCCTGTCCCCCACCCCGGCGACTCAGCCCCTGTGCCTGGAAGGTTGGTGCTGTTGGATTTTTCCAGCCAAGCCTCTTCTCCCTCCCTCTAGTGCCAGGCGAGTTTCTGGACTGAGCGCAGAGCTGGAAGGGATGGAGCTGCCAAGCCCCAGCATCACGAGCTGGCCCCCAGCCTGGCCACAGCCCCAAACCCTTCCCAAATGTTGCTCCGCAATTCAACGACTGCAGCCAAAGCAGTGGGGAGGGAGGGCAGCCGCCCTGCCGGAGGGCCATGGCACCTCCTTCCTGGGGTGCTGGGACCCCCTGTGTCCCCAGAGCCCCCAAGCTGGAGCCACAGGAGTGCTGGGAATCAGAGAACGCCGTTTCCCCTCTGCAGCACAGAGCAATCACCTTCATCCAGCCACGGCACCGATGCTCGGCACTGCACCCAACCAAACATTGCACCAAACCCCTCAGGCAGGGCTGGGAAAAGCCTTCCCAGCCTCTCACCATCACACCAAGGCCAAGTCAAGCTTCAAGCCACCCAAGGCCAAGCCGGCTAGGCCACCAGGGCAAAAAGGCTGCTGCCAGCCTGCACCCTGGAGCCTCCCACTCTGGCAGCTCCCTGGGCTGCCCAGGGAGGAGGTCAAAGCACTAAGTGTAACTGACTGTGAGGAATATGGGGGCCGAAATCAGGGAGGAGTCCAGCTACACTAAACACAAGGCCAGTGTTCTGCTAGGACCTTACACCATCGCACACTCCAGGCAGCAAGACCATCATGTCCACCAAGGCAGGGTCCAGGCAGGACACCCTTAGCCAGAGCTGAAAACCTCTTCCCAACCAGGCCATATTCTCCCTAAAAGGGAAAAAATCCCCCTGGGACCCAGCGAGTGGTCCTGCTGTAGGGAACACATCAGCCCCGTATCTGCTGCCATCAGCGAGCTGCAAGATGGAGTCTCAACAAAGGAAAGCGTCCCAGACTGCCCCCCCACCCCAACCCATCATGCCCCCACGGCGGGTGGCTCAGTCCTAAGCCCAGATATGGCATGGATCAGGAGTCGCCGCATCTCCCATCCCCAGCTCTACCATGCATGCCATCCCTATGGGCTCCAGCTTCTCAGGACACCCCCAAGGAATCAAAGCGTCCTACCTGCCACCCTGTGGGCCACCAGACCCTCCAGATTCAAGGGCTCTTCTGCTGACCTCGACAGGTCTTCGTAGCTCTCTGGTCCCTTGGGGGGCATCTGGGTTTGTGGTGGGACGGTGGGAGAAGGCGGGGAGGAGACAAGGAGCTGCTGAGACCCCACAGGGCTGTAGGAGGTGCTGAGCGGGAGGATGCCCATCGGCGCTCCGGCTGGGGCATGGCTGTAGCTCCTCTGCTCTGGCACTGGGGCTGGCTGGTAGCTGTAGGGCAAGTAGGTTTCCCGGTACTCGTGCACCCCATAGTCTGTCTCCCCAGGAGAATAGCCCTTGCCCCCAGACTCGGAGACCACGGGGCTCACAGAGGTGCCGAAGGAAGACCTTGGCTGGGCCACTTGCGGAGCCGTCCGAGTGTAGAGACCAGTGATGGGCTGGGCTGAGAGGGATGAGAGCAGGGGTCCTGCCGGCTTGTCCTGGCGGGAGGCGGCAGGCACGCTCTGCGACTTGTGGACGGCGGGTGCGAGGTCCAGCATAAGGACATCAAGTGCTTCGATGGACTGCTCGATCTCCCGGCGGGACGGTGCCCGGGGGAACTCAGGCATGCTGTGGCTGTGGGGGGGCACTGGCTGCAGCGGGCTGGGCTGGGGGCTGCAGCTGGAGATGCTGGGGCTGTGGCTCTCCACACCACCCTCCTGCAGCCGGGAAGGCGGCCGGCTCCCTCCTTGCTGCTGCCAGGAATTCAAGCCTCTCTGCACGGCCTCCCGGCTGCTGGTGCTGCGAGCCGGGGCCTGGGGCAGTGCCGGGTTCGCATCGTACTTGGTCACATCCACCACTGGGAAGGACCGGGAGCGGTAGGCGCTGGGGGGGTCATAGCCGTACAGGTAGGGCTGGGAGCCAGGCAGTGGCTGGGACTGGAGCCAGCCCGGGGCGTGGGAGCCTGCTGGGCGCTGGGGGTAGCCAGCCAGGTGATCCTGAGCAGATGCCGAGGGCCGCAAAGGAGGCAGCGGGTCACGGAGGTGGTGGCCCATCAGGGTGTTCTGGTTGTTGTAGGGGTAGCCGCCGTTGGAGAGCGGCTCACTGTCATACAGCCCCTCCTTCAGCAGCTTCTCAGCCCCGTTGCAGCTCGAGGGACCGTTGGGCAGGGAGGAGAGGCTGCCCACCCGGGGTGCCTCCTGGTAGCCAACCTCGCTGGCAGTGGTGGTGCCGTCCAAGGAGGAGAGCGTGCCCAGGCTGCCCACGCTGTGCCCGTCCTGGTTGGGTAGCTCGTCGTCCAAGATATCCGTCTCCCGCTCAGCCACCAGCGCCGCGGCGTTCCCGTTGACGTGCACCTGAGCCGGCACCACATGGCGGCCCGGCAGGGTGGACAGGCGTGCCGGCACGGGGCCGGGCACGTGGTTGTGCATGGGTGGCGCGGTCTCCAAGCCGAAGCCAACAAGGAGACGATCCAGCTCCCGCTTCTCCTCGGGGCTCAGCACCGTCTGGCTGCTGGGTGCCACGGGCACCCCCGGCTCATCGGTCCGGTCAGTCTTGGTAGAGGCGGTGGAGTTGCCTGAGTCACTGCTCACCGAGAGCGTGTGCTCGACGTGGTTGGGCGCTGCCGAGAGCGGGAGGCGGGCAGCGTTGACGGCACCGGTGCTGCCGTGGAGGGAGTCTTTCTTCTTCACTTTAGCGTAGAGGCTCCCATCCAGGGGCCCTTGCGTGTGCCCAACCTCTGCAAGGGGAGAAACGAACACGAGACCCCAGATCAATTGCTGGCTCTCTACACGGAGCTAATGGGTCCCATTAGCCGGTGGTTTCGATCTCTTCCGTGCCGCCGCAATGCTTAACGACCAGCATCACCGTCTCCTCGGCACCCTCCGCAATCCCATGGGCGCCACCATGCAGACACCGGAGCCAGACCCACCCCCCACCCCATGCCCCTGCAGGCCCCTCTCCACACACCATCCTGTCCTGCCCCGCCCTGCCCTGCCCTGCCCTGCCAGCACTGCCGGCTCCACTGGGATCCACCAAACATCCCCCTCCCAGCTCCAGGCATCTTTCCCAGCAACACCCCTCCTAGCTGGTGAGGGCCAGGGCTGCCCACACAGTCAGCCGTCATTTCACTGCTACCCACGGGTCCGCAGTGTTCAGCCAGCCCTGGAGGCCATGGGGTACTAGGGAGGAGAATGGGGAGGGTGAGGGACATGCACCACAGGCCGCAGGAGGACAGGCGGAGGCGGTCAGGATCTGGCTTCACAGCTCTGTGTGTCTCCAGCTGGATGGATATACTCAGCCCATGGGTGAAGGACAGACGCACCACGGACCCACCTTCCCCCTCCCTACCCACTCTCCTCCCAGATGATGCATGGATCCAGCCAGCTGCCCATCCTTGACATTTTCTCCTCTGGCTACAGACAGGCTCCCACCTTTTCTGTCCTTCCCCTTCCCTCTCTCAGGCTGGGTAAATCTGCCCCAGACCTTTCCTCGCAGCTCCTGCACAAGCAGCACCTCTGTTCCGAATGCTCAGTACCTCCTCTCCAGGGAGGCAACGAACACCCCAAGCCCACAATTCAAGGCCAGTGTAAGCAGCCAGCTCTGCACCCGGGAAAAGCCAGGGTACAGCAACATCACTGCTGGCAACATTGCCTCCCAACCCCCTCAGCTCCCACCAGCCCTCACAGCCTCAACACCACAACCAGCTGCACCCTTTAAATCTTCCCAGAGCAGCCAGGTTTCAGGGGCGCAGAGGGACCCCAGCCACTGAGACAGCAATGGGGAATGGTCCCCAAGCTGCGTCCCCCCACCACTGCATGCGCAGCACAGGCTGGGGCTGCAGACTCCTGTTTTTCCAGCTCCTTGCCGAGGTTTCCTGGAAGGGCCCACGAGCAGCACTGAACGCTTTCTTTTGGAGGAAAAAATGACTCTTCCCTGGCAGGGGGCCAGGCGGCTGACTCAGGGACGGAAGACGGCCCTAGCGCGATAGTGTGAAATCAGAGCGTTCCTATCTGAAAGCAAAACACTTCCGAAAGCCAGCCCCGAGCTGGGGACAGCTTAACCAGTCCCACACCACAGAGCCTGCACCCCAGCAGCTCCTGCGTCACCGACGTCCCTCACTGTAAAGCAGAGGGGGGCAATAACACACAGCACATGTCCTACCAAGGCAGGGCCCCCTCCTTGACACTCATTTTCCACTCCCAAATCCCAGCCAGCAGCATCCCAAGGAAGCAGCCAAAGCCCTTCCTTGGCTTGAAGATGCCCCGGGATTGTGCAGCAAGGTTGTCCCTGGGCACTCAGTGAGTGAAAGGATAGGGATGGGGTCCTCGCTTTCTCTCAGAGACTCAGAGCTCCTTCAGCCAGCCAGTGTGACCAGGAACCAGCATCATTTGACTCTAACACCTCCCACACTGGGGAAAAGGGGGACAGAGGGAGGGAATCCCTTCCCACAGAGGAAGAAAGGAAAAAGCAGTGTGTCCAGGGACAGTGTCAATGCTGGAGAGGTTGAGACATTGCCTGGAGCCGGGACGTCGCCCAGCCCTTTGGTCTCACAGCAACGATGGGTGCTGGCCGGTCCCAGGAAACAGGGCAAGAGCCAGGGTGGGGGCTGGGATAAATAGGGCAGGGGAATAGAAAGGAAAAGGGAATAAATAAATATAAATGAAAGCACGTGGTGCCAAGGGAGAAAATAGAAGGGAAAGGCTTTAATTAGACTGCGGGCTGGGCACCGCCCCATGGCTGGGAGAAATGTCTTGAAGCAGGTCAAGATGGGGCATGATGCGGTTCATGTCAGAGCCAGAAAGCCCCAAACACCTCATCTCACCTTTGCTGGACCCTCCAGCCAGGCAAGGACATGGCGGGGGTGGGGGGGGGGGGGGGCGGGTTTCTGGTGGTCCCCACCCCAGAAGTGGTACCAGGGTGGCAAGTAGGAAGAACATTGTGACACCTCTACCATCAGCTGAGCCCTCATCAGCTCTGCCCCACACCTGACTGCCCACCCTATCCTAATCCCCACACGTCCCCTGGGCTCCGACGTCATGAGCCAAACCCAGCTATTCCCTGACACTCCCAGGCCCCCTCCACCACCCCTGGGCCATGGTACCACTCATGTGATTGTCTATTGCTTGTCACCTGAAAAGCTGAATTAAACCCCCGCCCCCCAAAAAAGGGAAGGGGGCACAGGCTGCCCTAGCTGAAGCAGCCAGCCCCAAACCAGCAGGCTCCCAGTTCCCTCTTTGCAAAGTGTTTTTAGCTCCCAGCAAGGTCAGATTTCGTCCCTGAAGGTCAGAGCAGCTCCAGCCTGGCAGGCTGTGCCACCCTAGCGTGGGCTGGGATCATCCAGGGCTCGTGCCCAGGCGCAGCTTTGCTCCAGCTCCATCTGCTCCAGCTGTATGGAGGCAGCCGGGGAAAGCGCTGAGCCCAGTCTGGCCCAGCCCTGCTGCCCAGCTCGCTGTCCCCACAGCACAACACTCTGCCCCCCACTCCCCAGAACCCTGTGGCTCGGATCATGGTCCAGGGCAAGCATGACAATGGGATGGGAGTCAGCTCCCATCCCCAAATCCCAGCCAATCACCCAGATCATGCCCAGTGGGGTGCGCCAGTGCAAATCCTGGATGGGGCTTTGCATCACCATGTCTCCCCTGGTCCTGTCCCCAGCTGAATCCTACCTGCTGTCTCCACTGCCCACCACCCAGAGCCCTGGCCCTGCAACATTTCCAGAGCACCAGCCAGCAGGGAAGATCCTGGGGTCCTGGGACTCTACCAGTTAGAGTCCCATGGGGAAGAGGTCAGCCCCCCACCCAGCTCTGGTTTCATTCTGTGCCCAGATACGATGGCAAGAATTAACCCCAGCCCCCAAGCCATGGGTCACCATGGACATGAATTTCTCACCCACCCCCAGCCCTTTCCCCCATCCCATCCAGCACAAAGAAAAGCAAAGTCAGGACTTACCAAAGGGGACAGGGAAGAAAAGATCCCAGACGAAGGGAAGGAGTGGGTGGCAAAATCCCTTTCCTTCACTCCCTCCAGCACCAGAGCCTTCCAGGGGGACCTGGCGCGGTGGCAGCTCGAGCGGCGTCTGCAGCCCGCTCCGCGTGTGCGTCCAGGACAGGAGCCGACAGCTCGGGGCTGGCTTTGGGTGGTGTTTGTCCTTTTGGCTTTGCTTTCCCTTGCGCGGAGGGAGCTATTCCCTCCCCAGAGCCGTGTCCCGCGGGGCCAGCGAGAGGGACATCCCGACGGCAGTGGGGTGCCGGAGGGGCTCTGATATGGGGTACGCTCAGGACACAGGGTGCCAGAGGGAAGGATGGAGGAGAGGCAGGAGATGGGCTGGAGACCAGGAGGTGAGGTTGTGCTCCCTTCCAGCCCAGACCACACAGGGACCAGTGGGAGGAGAAGGGGAGAGGTGGAGGGCAAGACGGCTGGGGGCCGCCCAAGCCTGAGCCCCAGCCCCGGTTAACCCCAGCGAGGTTGGGGAGAGGGTGAGAGTGAGAGCCAGGGAGGGAGGACAGCGGGCAGACAGCTCCTAGCTATGAATATTAACTACTTCCTCCACGGGCAAGGCTGTGCAGCGTTAACTATTTCCTAGTCACATCGGACAGACAGCTGGACAGCATACCCACCCCACGCCAGGCACTCAGCATCACCCCATTGACAGCCCCCACCCCCACCAGTAGAGACCCCCGGCTCCTGTCTGCACACAGCACACCTGTCTCCACAAAGCAGTGACAGATTTAGGGTGGGGGGTGTCCCTTCAAGACCACACGTGACGCTGTAACCCAGCCAGGACTGCAAGCCCAAATGTCTTGCTGGAGACGTGAGTTTCTCCATCTTAAATAAATACACAGCCCGAGAGAAGTGGAATCCACCGTGGCCCTTGCAGCACCAAACCCGACCCATTTTCACAACCCCTTCTCTCTACCCCGCCTGTGCAGTGGCACAGCATAGACGCACCAGCACTGACTTGGGGGGTGGCACGTGCCCCCCATCTCGTGGCAGGAGACAGAGCATGGATCCTTCCCAACCCAGAGCTGCCTGCGACCGTGCTGCTTCATCCCAGACAAAATCCATGCTGGGATGGTGCTGACAATTCACTGGTCTGGGTGACAGCGAGCCCACCCCGTGCCCAAGTCCTTGCTTGAGCCCCTGTTCAAACCTCCACTCCTCCGTTGATCTGAAATGCTTAGAAAACGCAGGGCTCCCCCCGTTCCAATCCCCCGAACCATGCATTTCCCACACCCCTGCGGATGACGGCAGGGATGAGAGCAGTGTTTCCAGCCGGCCCCTGACTCACAGCCCCGTTTGCTCCCAAGCAGTGGCACACGCCAAGTCGGTATCTTCCCAAAACCTCCGAGGTTTGCTGCCTTCTCCACCTTTTATATTTTGCCCTGGCTGCACAGCGGTGGGCAGGCAGAGAGACCCCCCCAGCCCCACACACACATGCTCCAGCAGGTTTTGACTTCAAGGGCAGCATAAAGGGGAAGAGAAGGGGCTGAGCTTCTACCAACCCATCCCCTCTCTCCCTGCATCCCAGCCCTGCCTGGTTCCCAATCCCAGCAGGACCAAACCCCATTACCCTCCATATCACAACCCCAAATACCAGGTCAGAGGACTGACCCTGCCCTCTGAGCAGCCACGCTCCAGCCAAAACGTCTACCCAAGCCCGTGAATGCTCCAGCATTTCTCCCATGGGGAATAACCAGAAGCAAGGGGGAGACACTCCTGAGGATCCCCATCCAGCCCAGCCAAATCCCTGCTGCCCCCAAAACACCCACCCCACAGAGCCCTTACCTTGCGACGGCCGGAGTGGGAGTAGAGAGCAGTGAAGAGGGGTGGGATGGGGAGGGGGAAGCAGATTCCTTTGGCTTTAGTCAGCTGGCGAAGGCGAGAGGAGAGCCAGTGGCTCCCCTCCCCGACGAGCCTGGCCAGGGGACGGATCCAGCTGCGGGGGGAGAGCAGCAGCCCGCGGGCAGCTCCAGCAATGGATTTAACAGCTCCAGCCTGGCCCATTTGGCTCTCCACCTCCGCACAGCCTGGCTCACCCTCCCGGGCAGCCTCGGCCCCAGATATGTGGGGCAGGATTTGACTCCACTAAGGAAGATGTACCCCATGAGTCACCAATCCTTCTGGAGGACCAGCAGATGAGAGCAACACCATGGCTTGCTGCCCCATGGAAAAGTGCCGGACTGACACCCAGCCTGACCTGGGGGGCTCTGGGACCACGCAGCCTTTGGCATGCAGGGGTCAGGCTCTGCCATGACCTCCCATCCCCGGAAGGGTGGGATGCTCATTCTGCTGCCCACCCCAGCCAGCTCTGCCCCGCGCATGGGGCTGGGCTGCAAGGGAGCCCTGTGCCAGAACCATGACTCAGGTGGGGATTTAGCAAGTCTCACGCAGATGTTGGATTTGGCCAGGTCCTGGCCACCCCACTTCCAGCCCCAGTAAAGCTGTGGGGCAGGCAGGGCCAGGATGGAACCCAGGATGGTACACAGGTGTGAGGTGGGGAGTGGGACAGGACACTGGGTGCAGCAGACCAGCCAGGGTGGGTCCAAGTAACAGCCTGTACAGGGAGCTGCAGGGTCAGGGTGGGACATTTTGCATAATCTTGCACCAACCCAGGATGGCAAAGCCTGGTGTCCCCCTGCCACGGTCACACAGCCAGACCCTGGGGACAACCTCCACACCAGCTCTGTGCCAGCCTCAGCAGCCTGTTCTCCATCTACATGGGTTTCTTCAGCAAAACCCAACCAAGCTGTAGATGTTTCCCAACCAGCTTTGCCGACCTGCTTCTGCAGTACCCTAGAAATTGCTCTGTGGTCATCCTCCAACCAGCTGCAAACCCAGCAGTGCCACATCCAGCCATGGGTGGCTGCCCTGGAGCCAGTCTGGCGCCCCAAGGAGAGTCACCATGGTGCTGGCAAAGCATCCTTCATCCACTCTGGATTAGGGATATCTGAACCCCAAAAACAGCCAAGGGAGGAAACACCCCAGCGCTACCCTTCAGCCTCCAAACACCCTCTCAGCCAATCGATGGCTATGGGGACTGCAGCAGAAACCCTCCACGTAGCCAGCACTGACCACAAAGCCCCTTCAAGGAGGAGGAAGGAAGAAGTTGAAGCCACAAGCCACCCGGGGACAACACTTGCCTCCCCCATGCTCTGCGCGGATGGATGACAAGCAGCAGGATGGGTCTGCAGGGGTACCCCAGCACAGCCCCTCTCGCTAAGGACCACAGGGCAGCCCAAGCCCAGCAGGCAGCAGGACTGTGCCTGGGTAAGGCAGGAGGGTGAGCTCAGCAACGGCCAGCCTGTGCCACAGGGGTGGTTCATGGAGCAGCCCCCACCTGCCAGACTCAGGCGGGTCCCCTCAGCCAGAGAGTAAGATGTGGGGGGGTCAGATCCCACTCTCATGCCCCCTTGCCCTGGGCAAACTTGGTCAGCTGGTGACCCTGCCATGACTCAGTTTCCCTTTCCCCAAGCCCCCGTGGATAAGCACAGCAGAGACAAGAGCAACCCCAGAACAGGCACCACCCCCAGCCATCCACCTGCCCTGCCAGCTTCAGGGTCCCACAGGGTCACCCCAACCCTGTCAGGCTCTCTCCCCGCCTCCCAGCCCATACAGATGCCCTACACTGAGCCAAAGCCACCAGAAAACAGGCATCCACCTCCAGCAAGAGCGGCTGTGGCCAGCGGAGACACGGCATGGGGGAACCCACCGTCTGGCAGGCGATCCCGATCCAGTCCGCCCGGGCTTGCGGCGCCAGTCTGCGGGGAGCCTTCGCCGAACGGCAGGGACAGGCAGCGGCACGGCACGGACAAGGAGCAGCGGCTGGTCCCACCCCGGCGCAGGTCCTCGTGCCAGCCTCACCCCCCTCCGCCCCCAACGGCCGCTCGCTCGCGCCTGGTGGTGCCAAAAATGTGGCGTGCAATTCCCTGACCAAATAAGGCGAGAACAACCATAAACAGGGACCCCCCTTGCACAGCCGGGCACCAGGGTCCCCAGCCCAGCCCAGGACAAGCTGGAGAAGAGAGAAAGTGCCAAGAGAGGAGGAGGAAGATGGGAGACCCCCAAGCCCATGCTGGCTCTCCCTGACACTGCTTCTGGTGACCAACGGGGCGGCTGTGGCAAGACCCTCTGTAGATGGGCTGTGTGGCAGCTGCCTGTGCTGGTGCAGGTCAGAGAGCAGCCACCTGCCTCTGGCTTTGCCCTCCAGCAGTCCAGGCTCATCCCCAAATTGCCTGCAAAGTTGCCCTCCTCATTCCCCATCACCCCTGCCCTGCAGGGAGGATGGCCCAGCTGGCATGCAGAGGGACCTCCACAGCTCTGACACCCACAGAGACCCCTGGGAAGGCGACAGGGAGGAGCCCTGGGGCACCTCTGCAGCCCCAAGGAGTTAGGCATGCTCTGGCTCTGCCCAGGGAGACAGAGGGGAACACACATGCAATGAGGCACTCAGGTCTCTGTGGGCAGAAGGGTCCTGCCAGCTTTGGGGCAGGAGCAGATCTGTGGTCTGAGCTCATGGTGGGGACACGTGTCTCCTCCCCTCGGAGCCAGACCAACAGCCCCCAGCTCCCTGCTGCATAGCTGAGCCCACATGTCACGAGTTGCCTGTTTACTGCCCCGTGCCAAGGCAGTTGTCCATGCCAGCTCCATGCAGCTGCCCTGGCTCCAGACACATGTCCCCACCACCATGAAGCCCCTTGTCCGTCCCAGGCACCCAGAGTCTCCACCCTCCCCAGTAAACCCAGCCACCCACAGCTCCCACTCAGAGCAGCCAGTGACCTTCAGGGATGTTGGGGACCGCAGCTGTCCCCTTACTGGGGACGCCTGTCTGGACCAAGCCAGGAAAGCTCAGGCATCTGCTCAGACACAAGTGGCTTTGCTGCTGGGACAGGGGCTCATCACCCTTCAACACACACGTACTGCCTCTTCCTGCCAAGCAGGGGAGAGTGGCTGACTCGCTGCGTCCAGGTGGATGCTCAAGGGGCTTTTCCCAGCTCCAAGCCATGGTGCAGACCCTCCAGGGCCAGTGAGGTGTCCGTATCCCCCAGAGGAAACTGAGGCACAGCTACCTCCCTCTACACTTGCGCTGTGAGCAAGGAGCTGGGACACCTAACAGTCCCCCCATTAGGTCTTGCTCACGAAAGACTTGGGGCTTGGGTTTCCCACAGCTCTAGGGCATGAACCAGGGCTTGACCGTGCTCTGTGCAAACAGGACCTTGAGAGCAAAAGCGCTGAAAGAAGAGCCTGAGCTCCCAGGCACTGCCAGCAGGAGGGAAAGCCCAGCAGATTTTCCTCTCCCATCCTGTGGCCACACTTCTCCAGCAGCAGCTACCTGCCCCAGCTCTGCTGCCTGACAGTGCCCCCTTCTCTGGGGTTGTGGGGGGATTCCCATGGGGACACTTTGGCCGCTGACCACCCCATGAGCCCTAACCTTTCTCCAGGTGCTTGCCAGGCAGGGGCTGTTCAGCCCAGGTGCCCTCTGCGCTGTCCTCACGCTGGATGTTGAAGTTCTCGTAGGAATCCCACCGGATGAGTGGGTCGGATGTGTTGTAATCCACAGAGACGCTGGGCCCATTCTCCAAGTGTTCCATACCTGGGAAGAGGCAGGACAGTCAGGCAGGGTGACAATGGAGCCAGCACGGGTGGGATGGAGGCAAGAGGCGGAAAGAAGGGGCAGGCAAGGGAAAGAGGGCAGGAGCCATAGGGCAAGGCAGGAGAGTCACGTAGGAACAGGGGTACTGACAGGGATGGATGAGCAGCACAGGTACACCAGGACCCACAAACAAGGTGTGCAAGTCTGGCTGGGGCTTTGGGGATTGCTAGGGACAAGCAGACAGCAGGTGGGCCTAGGTCTGGACTTTTTGGTTGTTGGGTCCTCTGACTCCAGGTCAGCAAGTGCTGCAGAGAGAAGCCTCCTGGAGAGTGAGAGCAATAGGGCGCTCATGGGTGCTCCTAAATCAGCATCACTGCCTGGACCCCTCATCTCACCCTGCTGAGACAGGGGCTGCAAAGGGGGCTGGGGGAAGTCGCAAGGGAAGCAGCAGGGGATAGAGCTGGGGAGCAGCAAAGGAGCCAGCATCCAGCTCCAACCCCCCACAGCAGTGAGCCAGACATACCTTGGATCTTCTCAGGGCCGTAAGAGAACACAAACTCCACCTTCCCATACTCAGGGAAGCGGTCATCTGTCAGGGAGAGAGCACAGCAAAGAGACCGTCTCCATCCATCCCTCCAACGGCACACGGATGGCCACCCCAAACACACCCGCACAGTAGAAGATGTCCTGGCAGAGGACAGCGCATCTCAGCCCCCAAAACCACCCCAAGGCAGCCCCTCCACATGGGTACCAGTTTTCACCATGAAGGGCATGACACTGCCACCAGTTCCCCAAGGGGCTCCACACCCTGCAGATGGAGCAGAGGTGCCCCGCTTCACTGGGGGTATATTAGGGGTGGGTGCCCAGATGTCCCTGCGATGGGGTCAGCGTCAGAAGGGTGGGAGGAGGAGGGAGTTTGGGGTGGGGAGGTGCCGGGGAGGTTACCTCTGAAGGCCTCATCCAGGTCCTCTTTGCCAAAGACGACGTCAAGGTCGTGCACAGCACACGTGTGGAACTGCACGCGGAAAATCACATCGCGGGTCGGGCTGCGGAACTTCTTGTGGTAACACTTCAGCTGCAGAGGCAGAGGGGTCAGGCCGTCAGGAGGAGCCCCCCCGAGCTGCACAAGGGGGAACTGGAAGGGCCCAGGGCACGAGGACCACCCATCCCCTAGCTGCTCCCTACACAGCGGGGCTAAGCCAAGGGTCCTTACCAAGATATCGCCTTTGAGGAGCAAGCCAGGCTCGATGGTGATGCAGATACCTGTCTGGCTGTCTCCTTGCACATTGCTGCAGAGAGGGAGAGTGGGAGGTCATCAGCTGGGGAGCAGAGCCCATCCAAAGCTCCCAGCACCACCTCCACCAGCCCCTTTCCCCCAAACCCTGCCAGAAAAGGTGTAAAGCATGGAGCTGGCCCTCCCAGTGACAGAGGAGGGTCCCATTCCCCACCCAAAGGGCACCCATTCCCAGGGGGGACAGGGACAGGAGAGGCAAACTGAGGCACAGCTTAACAAGGATGCTGAAAGTCCTGGGTGGGAGGGTTTGACCAGGGGCTGAGTGTTGGGCTGGGCATTCCACCAGAAGCATGCTGGTATCCACCACCCATGCTTCTGGTGGAGTGCCCAGCCCACCACGCTGCTCCCATAGGTCGGGCAGAGCACAGGACACAGAGGAAGATCTCTCAGGGAAGGCTCTCATCCCTGCCACAGTTTCCCTGCCGGAAGCCCTCCCCTCCCCAGGGGCCAGGGGGCTGCCTCCAGGCAATGGCGTCGGCAGCAGGGGAAGAGGGAAGAAGGGAGTTGGATTTCACAGGCAAGATAAACCTGGAGTTTATTACCAGCATCCCATAAACAGTCTATTAAAAGCTGAAAGGCGAGGCTGGGGTAGCAGTAAATCTCGGCTAACGGGGACACCCAGCTGCAGGGAAGGGAGATCCCAGTTCAGGAGGATGAGATGGGAATACTCCAGAGGTGAAAGGTCTGCTCCCTCCAGAGGGGGTGGGGGCAGGATCAAGGGGTCCCAGGCTGAGATGTGGCCCCGGCAGAGCATCAGGGCAGCTGGAGAAATTGGGTCCTGCTCTGCCTTTCGCCAGTGTCTGTTCCCAGGAACAGCATCAGAAAATGGAGTCGTGGTAAACTGTGCAGAGGTTAAAATGAGGGGGAACTCTTTCGGGGAGAGGCTTTTCCAGTATGATTCAGGGCAGAAGGAGCAACTCCTTGGGCTGGGAAAAGAGAAACGCCTCCAACCCCCAGGGAGGTGTCCCCATCCTTGTACCCGATCCCTCCAGGGACGCCCAGCCCCAGGCTCTGCACAGCCCCGGGCTCCCTCTGCTGATACGCGGAGTCACTACAGCCCTCCCAGCAGAAGGGCCCAGTATGGCCCAGTATAGCCAGTTACCACCTCCAAGGACACAGGAGACCCTTTGTTCAGTTCCCTGGACCATTGCATAGGGCATCGGGACCACTGGGGACTTGGCTGTCACCCTCTCCACCTCCCCCAACTTGCCAAGCTCCCAGCACTGGGGAGGAGGGAAAGCCCATGGTAAGGAGATAGTTACTAGATCCCCGAGGTGTAGACGGGCTGCATGGCCTGGTAGATTTTCAGGAAGGGCCGACAACCTGGAAGACATCAAGGCGAGGAGAGAAGGCACGCTGCTGTTAGCCGGCAGGGCGGAGGGGCCAGGGCAGGGATTAGTCACAGGGGAGAAATCCAAACAGGGAGGGAGCCAAGGCAAACAGCCACTCCCACACCGGCCAAGGGCAACATCTGGGATGGGCAGAAAGGGATGCTCGGGATGGGGAGAGGGGGAAAGCCCCAACAGCCCAGTTTAGGTCCTGTAGGACTTGAAGCAAGCACTGGGCTGGGGATGGAGATGGGATGATGGTCTCTGAGCAAGGGATCACTTCTGGGTACAGTCACTGGGCATGGTACTGCATCCCAAATCCCAAACCCGATCTGTTGCTGTGCCAGTTGGAAAAGGCTCATCGCCCTGCATCCCAGGGCACCCAGCACAAGGAACAGGGTAGCACCCTTCTACAGTGAACAGCCACAAGGAGTGAACGGTCCCTAAGAGGGAAAGGGACACTCAAATGGCAGAGGAAGTTCTGGAAACCATCCCCTGTGGAAAGCAAGCCTGGCCAGGCAGTGAGGGGCATGGGGGGAGGCGTAGGGGCACCTACCGCCTTTCGACTCAAAGTTGGGGATGCCGTGCATGATGACATGGTGGAGGAAGAGGGGCTTGTTGTTCATCTTGATGCTGCCAGAGAGGAGCCCGCTGAAGTAATGGATGTACCTAGAGGGCAGACAGGTAACTCAGGGCAGGGCCGAAGGCAGACCACCCCCCTTCGCCCCACTGCACCAAACCACTGTGGCCATGGGGGCAAAATACGTGCTGGGACCCACCTCTTCTGGGATGGCTGTCCCACCGGCACCACCTTGTCCTCATAGAAGCGCTTCATAGCAAACCTGTCCAGAGCCTGTTCAGCGCTGCTGGGACAAAAGGGAAGACGAGGGTGAAGGAAAGCACCAGCACCAGCGTCCCAGCACTGCTGGGATGGAGGCCAGCAGTGGGTCCCAGAGCCACTGTGGGGCCATGTGTCCCTCTCACCTGGCTGAGATGTTGCTGTAGTGCATGTAGGCAGCCACCACCACCCCCAGCCGGCCGCGGTTTCCCTGCAGGCACACAGCAGAAGGGGTGTCACAGGGCAGCAGTGCCTGAGAGCACCCAGGCACAACTGCCCCACATGTAGTCACGCACCCACTGGTCCCTGTATGCACACACTAACCCTCACGCCCACCCACACACCCCAGCCCTTACATACATACACACATGGCACATGCGTGCCAACACCCACCCACAGCCCGAGCCACAAACCCCCACGTTCCCCGCATCCCTCGGCATCTGAAGCCCCTCATTCCCCCCAGACCCCCAGCCCTGTGCACCCTGAGGACAGGGTCTGGCCCACCTTGTTGTGCAGCACCACCACGTTGTGCGTCGCTGCGTTGAGCCACGTGTCCATGGCTTTGCAAATACTGCAGATCTTCTCCAGTGCCGGGGTGTGCAGGTCAGGCCACCCAAAATCCAGCACCTGGGCAGGAAGAACAGCTGGGGGTCGCACCCACATGCTGGGCTCTGCCCCGTCTGCAGCTCCTGGCCTGCCAGGGTGCACAGCCCAGGGCACGCACCCCAGGGTGGGCACCGCTGCATTGCCCTAACACATCTCTTCCAGCCTTTACCCAGCCCTGCACCTGACTGCTCAGGCCCCTACCCTGAGGAGGTCACTGGGGCCCCAGATCTCAGCCTCACCCCATGTCACCAGACTCAGCTGCCCAGGGCGATAGGGTCAGTGCTTAGGGAGTTCTCCAAGAGGCCCCACCAGCCAGATTTGGGGGGGGGGGGGGGGGTGGTCCATCTTAAGCTGAGACCCCACAAACTCATTAAGAAGTGTTTTCCTCTGGGCTTCCCCCAGCTCTGCTCCTCCACCACCTGGGTGGAACAGAGAGGGTGGCTGTTCCTGCCCCAAACAGCTTGCAGTGGGGAACTGATCCCACAGACAGCCCTGCCCTGAGCCCCTCTGCTCCCCACAGCCACGACCCACCTTGGGGTGAAGTTTGCTGACATCATGTCTCCGCTCAGAGAGGTTGAAAAGCTTCAGGGAAGAGAAAAGACAGAGTGAGGGGACACGTTCCTCCCTCGCTGCCACCTCTCACCTCCACCCCACCCCAAAGCCTCCCCAAGCTCCCTGATGAGAGGCTTCCCCAGACATATTAACCCACGTAACACCTTGTCACAGTGGCATAAAACTCCCACAGGGTCCAAAAGGGACCAGAAAGCCTAAAGGAACAGAAAAACTCCATTTATCTTGGTGCAAAGACCCCCCTCACCAGTCAAGCCCAGCCAGAGCCAAGGAAACAGCCCCCATCCCCTGCAGTACCCCATCCCCAGGGCCTGAGCACCACGGCCCCTTACCCGCCCTGGCAGTGCCCCAGCCATGTCCCTCACCACATAGTTGTCCCCGTGCTTGGACTTCAGCATGTGTGCCACCTCGCGGAGGTTGCTGCAGAAGGTCTGCTCCTCAGCCGCGCTGGGGTAGGAGACGGCAATGATCCGCTCCGTGATGTACACCAGGTCCAGCTCACAGCTGCTCTCCATGGCAGCGGTCAGGCTCATGCTCCTGGGCAAGGGAGAGGACCACTGTCAGGATATGGCAGGGGGAAAGGACGTGGTGGCCCTTCCCCATCCTGCACAGGGTTAAGCAGGACAGACTGGGACATGCTGGGGGGAAGCAGCAGGGCTGCCTGCAGCCTCTTCTCTGCTCCCAGCCCCGTTGCTGGAAACCCCAAGTTGGGGTTGGTGGGTCATAACTCCCATGTTTTCTCCATGGGGAGCATCTCCCAGCTGTAGCACTGGAGAAGCAAAGTGTTGGCAGGGGGCACATTCAGGCTGGGCAGAAATGATCACCAGAGGGGGAAACTGAGGTATCTACCTGGATGTTTTCTGGCGTGACTGCCCGCTCCTGGGGGATTTTGTGGCATCCTAAAGAACCAGAGAAGAGAAGTAAGTTATTGCCCCGACCCAGCCTGCAGCCAGCACAGGGGTCCTACTACAGCCGGGTGTGATGGTGCTGCCAGAGCATCCCACTCCTACCATGCTGCACTGCACATCATAACACCCCCTAAATATCGCTGTCTCCAAACCCCACCCACTGAACATCCTGGTGGCACCACATGTTCCAGTGGCACCATCATCCCCTACCAAGGCCATAAGTAAAACCAGTTCTTGCAACCCCAGCACAGCCAGGACCAGCCACCACGGGCACTGCAGGTCCCGTCCCTTGGCACAGGGTCCCAGGGACCTTTAAGGAGGATGCTGTGGGTGGGGGTACGGTCTCAGGCATGTCACAAGTCCCTCTGGTCTCAGCCAGGCTGCGGGCACACACCTGGCAGGACAGAGTGGCCTTGGCCCTCCCGATGCAGGGGCAGGTCTGCTGCCCGGGCGGCAGTGAGGAGCCAGCCAGGCACGACAGTTTGCTTTGGCCCCAGCTCTGCAGAGCCCAGTGCCGGGAGGAAATGTTTGAGCTCTCAGAGCAGGAAACTTCTATTTATGCATGTTCTCCAGCCCCAAGAATTTCATCTGCAGCCGGTTTGCTCGGTGACTTCGTGACCCCAGCCGAAAAACAAAGCAGGGTTTCCAAAAAAAACCACTAAGGGAAAACACACTCACACCTCATTAGCTTTAGTATCTCCAGCTAACAAACAGGAGTCATTTAAAGACTCATCTTGCACAGGCAGCACATCCCAAGCCCCCAGAAGCATCCAGGAACAAGAGGTGCACCTCACAGCCAGCTCCTGGGATGCAGGAGCTGCAGGAGCTGCTGCCACCCTCCCTAGGGCTGTGGCATCCCGCAACCAGCACACCAGAGGCAACGGGGTCGGGTGGAAGAGGTGTTCCCAGCACCCTTCACCTGCCATGTCCCACCCAGCCTGGTCCCAGGGCTGCTCCTGTGGGCAGCTGGCATCACCCTCCATTGGCCTCACGTCCCCCTTCCAAGGTCAAGCTGCCTGGCAGGGCAGAGCCAGGCTCAGCAGCCCACAGGATGTATCCCCCCCAGCCAAAGCTACTCCAGGAGGTGACAGCCCTGTGACAGCCAGTCTGAGCACTCAGGGGTGTGTGGGCAGAGGTGACAATCCCCACCCAGGCTGTCCCCAGGCTGCCCAAATCTCCAGCATTGCTGGGGGCAAAGAAGGAATTAAAATGCAGCAAAAATAGTGGTAAAGCCTTTCCTGGCTAGGGTGTGTGGAGCAAGCTGGAGTCTAGGCATGGGCTCATCCCTGCATCACCCACCTGTGATCACGGATGGGATGCCCACCATGGGCTCTGCTCTGCCCCAAAGCTTTGTAGCAGGAGACACCTGGGCTTCCCCACCCACACCCACCAGCCAGGGGAGCCCCAGAAGCCCCTGCCACTGACCCAGCCACAGCAGCCTCACAAACCTTGCCCAGCCGAGGAGCTGACATGGGGCAACCAGGACTTGCCTGCCTCTCCAGCACGGGGAAACTAAGGCACAGGAAGACAAGCAAGGCAGAGACGCCAGATCCCCTCTCCCTCTCTGTACCTTGACAGTGGCAAGACCCTTCCTAATCCATTTCCATGGCATGGTGGCTCCACTTCCAGCACTCTGCCTGCAGCCAGGACCCTCCAACGTCCCCCACCCTGTCAGGAGCCCCCCCAGTTCTGCCGCACACTCCCTCCCCCACCGATCTAACCGCAGCCGTACCGACGTCTGCCGCCAGCCCCTGCACGAGGAAGAGTCAGCCCCTGATCAGCTGATAGGAGAAGCACTCGTGTTATTGAGCACTCCTGCTCCTGCTCCCGCCGGGCTGGGAGACCCTGCAAAGGTCCCCGCTGGAGCAGAGTCCCCAACTAAGCCAGTCTGTCCCAGTCCAACCCAGGACAAGCTGGTCTCAGCCACGCCAGGTTGAAGACACCCCTGCTATCCCCATGGAGCATCCGCTTCCCAGCCCCAAACTGCTCAGCATGTCCCCAGGCTCTGGGCAGCATCCCCAAGTCGCCGGTCCCTTCTGCTCGGAAAGGGTGATGTGAGGCATCAGCCACGCTGTGGGAATGCCAAGCAGCTTCCCCAAAAGACAGCAAAGCCAGCAAAGGGGGCTCCTGACTGTCCCTCTGGATTCTTCTAGCTGCGGGTGCTCTTTCTCCAGTTCAGAGAGGGGTTAGAAACACGTCCTGGACAACCCAAGGGATGGGCCAAAGCCAGCTCCCAGGTGAGGAGTGCTTTATCCTCTTCCTCATGGGAACCACTCTGTCTCCATCCCTTGGGTCCCAGCCCCAGCACGCAGGGAGGGCTGCGAGCTGCTGCAGGCGGGGGGAAGCTGTCCACGTTGACTTTGGCAGTGCATTTGTCTACACTGTCTTAGCAATTTCATGTCCACAGATTAAATAACATATCCCCAGCTCCGGGACAGGAAAGCCAGCTTTGCTGCAAAAGCACCACCCCCACCCCCCCTGCACTGCTGGGCTCTGCCACCAACCCTGGGCACCTGGCCTGGCCTCTGGCACGGCCATCATCACCTTGGCTGGCAGGGAGGGAAGGCTGCAGGGGGTCTCAGGGATGATGGGAGACTACAGGGGCATCCCAGGCTGAAGGATTTTGGCTGCAAGGGGTGCTTGCAGTGACCTCCTGGGGAAGTCGTGAGGCACAGATCAGCCTCCACGACTGGTAGCACTTACCAGGGCGTCTACCTGCTTCGTGATGCTCTCCCCCGGGGATGGCTGCAGGCAGGCAAGCAGGAGGGGGGAGTGAGAAAAAGGCAAGCAAGAGAGAAGGAGAGAGAGATTGAGACACACACACACATGCAGAGAGCGGGTGCAGGGGTCAATAGTTCCCCCCTGGCTATTTCTGGCCCTTCCTAGGAAATGCACCACAGTCCTGTTTCCTTCCCTGCCTGCCAACATGTCCGCTCTCCCTGAAGGTTGGAAATCCCTAGAAACCCAAGCCCAAAGCCGGGGCGATGCTTGGGTACCAAGGGCACTGCTGTCCTGCCTCCCAGCAGCCGCCCCCAACACTGGACCTCTGTCATGGATGGAGAGTGCTTGGCCGAACCCTGCATCTGCTCCACAGCAGGCACCTGGTGCTCCCTACACCTCTGCAATCCCACCCAGATCCTCCATGGTCAGACCCCACAGCCAGGAGGTAAACAACAGGGTGAGCCCAGCACAGCCCCACACCCAGCCTGGCTGCCAGCAAGACCAGCTCCTTGAGATAAACCTGGTCCCATAGGGCTGGCAAACGACCCCCGCAGAAGCGGAGCAGGGGTCCACAATGCTCAAGAGAGGGTGGCACGGTGCTGGCATCTGCAGAGCTTTGAAATGGGGCTGGGGACAGGAATTAGCTTCTCACGGTCTGGAGAGTGTCCAGACCCCAAATACCAGGAGCAGGAGACACATGTCTCTGCCTGGGGACAGCTGTTTGGGGTGCCTGGGGGTAGCACAGCAAAGAGACCCAGCTGGGTGGCTCACAAGGGATCTCAGGACCAGGGGAACCCCCAAAACCAGGCTGCTCCAGTCCTGAGAGCGGGGCTGGGGCTGCCATTTCCAGCCATGGGAGAGGGCAAACCCCTTTCGATTTCCTCCTCAAGCCACAGTAACGGTCCCAGCTCGAAGCCAACATGTTTTTGCTGACGATAAGTGCCCAAGGAGCCTGGCAGGGGCGAGGGGTGCACGCAGAGATTAAACTTAGGGCAGATAACCACTGCAGAGCCCCGGGGCAGGCAGCGCAGCCTGCTTCCATCCCTTGGCTCACAGGGGGACATTCCCTACACCCAGTTTTCAGGTGAGACCCCTGCCCAGCTATGGGGTGCTCAGCCCAGGGCCCCATGTGAGGCACAGCCACCCCAGCACTGCCAGGCTGAAACCCTGCCAGGGCCTCCTCTCCCCGGCGCCTGCCCCAGCAAGCCTTGGCACACGTCCGGAGCGAGGAGAGGCGGCCGCGCCAGCCCTGGGCAATGCCAGCCTCCCTGCCGCCACGTGCCCGCTCTGCCTGCCGCCATAGGCATGGCTGGGCTGCAGCTGGGGCAGGGGGGCTGCTCTGCCAGAAAGATGCTGCCTGGTGGGCACCATCGTGCCACCATTCCCAAACCTCTGCCCTGGGCACAGTCCTGCTCCTGGCATCATCCCGGTGCCCTGCCATGACCTGGAGCAGCATGTCCCATCCAGAGCCCCTACACCCGTCCTCCCCAGGGCAGGATGAACGGAGATGGGGCGCCCAGCTGTCTTCCTGGTGTCCGGAGAGGACAGGGTGGGAAGAACTGTGTGTCCCCCTGACCCTGACTGCTCATAAAAGGTCCCCAGGAGGGACAAAAGAAGGGGGTGACAATAACAAGGGCTGCAAATGCTTGGCCTTGGGCGCCCCGAGCCAAAGGCACATCTGGTAAAGCCATCTCCAGGCATGCAAGAAACAGACCCAGCCCTGGCCAAGGCAGGGAGGCTCTCGGTGCTGGGGGACCCCAGAGACCAGGCTGGTCACGTCCCATCTGCCTGTCCCTCTCAGCAACCCCACAAGCCCCTCTTCCTCAAAAGCTCCAGCTCCAGCAGTCCCATGATGGCTGGGTTGTCCCAGCTCATGCTGCACAGGCATGGGATGCACTGAAGCCAGCGCTGCTGGGGGCACAACATCAAAATAGGGGGTGCCATTACTCCTAGCACAGGACCCCTGTGATTTTGGGGGCAGGGAACTCACACCCTGACACCCCCAGGCAGAGAAAGCCCCATGCCCAATGCAGAGCAAGGTATCCCATCCCACCCACAGCAGCGGGGGGCTCGCTTACCAGCTCATAGTTGACAGCGGGGGAGCAGGGGGTCACGGCCTGCAAGGAAGCAGAAAGAGGGCCAGGATTAGTCTTTGCAGCCCCCAACCCAACATGGGGCATGGGAAGGGGCTGGTCTGCAGCACCAACACACACATCCTTCCCCGAGCAAACCCAATGCCTGCCCAAGGGGGTGACGGGGACACCCACAGCCCACAGCCCTGCCATCCTGAGGTCAAGGCTGCCTGGGCTCCCCAGTAACAGAGCTGCAGGGGCAGTGCCATTTGTCCTTGGCCAGGGAGCCCAGGCAGTCCCAGCCCCGGGTGGGCACAGCAGGGCACGGCACGGCGCAGGGCGGCTGCCTGATGCCAAGCGCAGCTCCTGGAACAAACCCCAGCCTGACCTCGTGAGCGCTCCTGCAGCCGCCAGCTGAACAGCCCGGCTATTGTTACCTTAATTACCAGAGGCAATTACTGACAATTAACCTTGGGTTTTGCGTGCACCCCGGTCCGATAGGGAGCAGCGGCATGCCAGGGTGGGAGAGGCAATGCCTCGCTTGGCTGTGCTGAGGGCAGCGAGAACGACCGCTCCAGCCCCACGGTGACCTGTAGATGCTGACCACAGTGGGAGGGTGTGATTTGGGGTACTTCGTCCCCTCCAAACCACTCCCCATGTGGTCCCACGGAGCACTGACCCCCAGACAGCCATCCCTTGCCCCTTCCCAGCACTGAGGCAGCATGCCAAATACCATTCAGGGGCTGCTCCCCCACCACGGCAGCACGGGGATCCCCCGCACCCTGCTCAGCCTCTCTGCCACTGAGCCATAAAAAGCAGGATTTGTTCCAAGCACCCCACTGGGAGCACCCAGACACCACCCAATCCCTGGTCCTACAGGGTGATGCCCAGAGCCTGCCCCCCCTCCCCGGCCGCTGGCCTGTTCCCATCCCGCCTCCTTGTTTTCTTCAGAGGTTCCTCCTCCTCCCACTCCCTTCCTCTGCGCATTATTATTATGATTTTATTCTAATGCAGAAATGCTTCCATAAAAGGCCCCTTTCCCTGCCCCGCGGTGCTGGCCCCTCGCCAGCCTCCCTGGAATGTTCTCCGGCAGCAAGTCGCTGCGGACAGAGCCGGCGAGGGCTGTGCCGTACCCCGCACCATGCCCCGCACGCTGCCGCACTTTTTCTCCCCCAGGGATGCTCAAACCAAGGGCCCCCTGTCCCCACCCAGCCCCAGCTCCTGAGGCTGGTGATGGGGGAGATGCACAGCTCCCACACCATGGGGACACGCTGGTCCCACAGACAGGTAGGGTCCGTGCCCACCACTCCTCAGCACCAGGAGGTTTGCAGGCTACAAATGCTCCTTCGGATGGAGAAGGGAGCAAACTGGGGTGCCCGTGCTGTATTTCCCTGCCTAGCGGATTCTCTGGTGTCTAATATGGGCTCGTGCTCGCCCGACACTGCTCCTCCCATCTACAGGAGACACCGACCCGTGCTGTATGGCACACTCTTATCCCAGAAAGGCAGTTTTATGAGGACTGCAGGAAGGGAACAGAACGCTGGTTTCGGCTTTCGTCCCTCTCTCCGGTCTGGCTCAACCATACCCCAGGTTCAAGGAGAAGAGGGAAGACCCTGCCCCAGGCAACAGACCCCTTCCTAGGGAAACCGAGCTCCTGCCCCACAGGACCAGTGAGAGCATCGCCCCACACACAAGCACAGTGACCCCCAGGACCACTGCCACCTCCATCCCCAGGGACCCTCGCATCCCCCCCGTGCAAGCAGGGGTGGGAAAGGTGGGGGGACCCGCACTCCCCTGGTCCGGGTTTTGCCTTGCCGCAGCAGACACTGCAGCCTTTCTTCTCCCCCCCTCACCGGTGTTTGCATTCCTGCCGCCCGGCCCCCGCCGCTGCGACCCCACCGCCCGGCAGCCCTGCCCAGGAATGTGAGGAACGAGGCGCAGCGGGGCTGCCGCCCACCCCACCAGCCCCCCACAGTCCCCCGCCCACCCACCCGACCCCCCAGGTCGCAGCCCCATCCCTCCCAGCAGCTACATGCAAGTCACTGCCTTGAGACCCAGGGTTTGCCAAGCAGCAAAATCAGCAAAATCAGTTCCCCAGCAAATGAGGCCCCACGGCCAGAAGTGGCAGGGACTCTCTGATGTCTCATAAAGGGTTGGGCACACCCTGAAGCCTTCCCCTGGAGAGCAGCAATGGGCTCGCTCATAGCCAGCTGTCACCATACCTAGAGAAACTTGATACTCTCAAGATGTCCAAGACCAGAAGCAAACACCTGGTCAGCAAACCCTTGGCAACCCCTGGCCACACTGCCCCAGGGCAGAGCAGCCCCTGGGAGCCTCCTCCACCAAACCCCACCGGCTGCAGCTCAGGGACCAGTCTCTGCACACCAGATCCCCTTCGGTTCACAAGCACTGAGCAAGGCTGGAAGGATGTGGACATCCACCACGTACCCAGTGATGAGACACCCAGAGACTTCTCCATGCTGCAAACACCGCCTGCATTTCCCTCCCTCCCAAATCCTTCCTCTCTCCTCCTCCCTCAGCAAAATAACCCCTGCAGCCACGGGGTGCCCAAGGGCTTTGCCAGGTCCTGCTCCAGCCGGAGCATCCCTGCGGGTTGTAGCCCCAGCCCATGGGATGCCAGCAGGGCTGGGGGAGACAAACCTCCACAGAGGAGCCCTGCGATTCAGGAGTGGTCAGGATCAGCACAACACTGGACAACAGGGTGGGCTGGGGGAGTGCAGGGGTGTCCCTCTGGCCAGGCTGCCAGAGCTGGGCAAGCGCTGGCCCACAGCCCACAGCATGGCCTGCCCGGCTGCCGGTGGGCAATGCAAGCCCATCTCTGACGCATATCCCTTCCTTTGGGTGGTGGTTTTTGTTTTTCCCTTCCCCAGGAGCTCTGATAAACATTCCCAAGCCGGTCAATATCCGGGCTGGTGCTGACCCTTGCAATGCCGGGAGCAGCTGTGGCCCCAGCCACCCCGGCCCTTGCTCGGACCACAGCACACCAGACCCGCTTCCCACAGCCAGGCACTGAGACGCCGGCAAGGCAGCCCAGCTGGTGCAGTGGGAGCCAGAGACGTGCTGCCAAAGAGGACCCCCCGGCACCCCAGACCTCCCCTACAGCAAACCAGAACTGAGCAGGCTCAGCCCTCCTGGCTCTCCTACCCAGAAGGGATGTGGACCCCGAAAGAGGGGAGGAAGGCACCCTACTCCCTCCAAGCCCTAGGAAGGAGGTCCCCTGCCCAAACCACCCTGTGGGCTGGAAACACAGTTGCCCAACAGGACAATGACTCAGTGGCCAGATCAGCGTCCCACGGGACGATGCCGGGGTGGCACCAATGTCAATTCAGCACACACCAGGTCCCCCCTGCCCACACCACGTGCTGCCTGCGCCTGCCCTCACATTTCTCACAGCTCTGACAAATCTCCTGTTTATGCAACGAGTCCCAGGCAGGAGGACAGCATGTTTCCATCCTCTCTGGCTCCCCCCTCGCCCCAGCTCCACCCTGCCCGGCACAGCCCCAGTATGTGAGGCACAGGGCAACTGCACAGAGCCCCGGACCTCCAGCATGGGAGTCCTGGGGAGGGGGCAGCGCCCTGAAACCACACAGCCTGTCTCTGCCCCCACCAGCACACAGGGGCTCTGCTGCTTTTGGGGTTTCTCCTGTTGGTAACCAGCAGCTGTGCCGAAGGGCCAAGGACCGGCTTGGCCAGCAGCTCAGGGTGAGTCAGGCTGGGCTGACAGCAGGGCACAGAGGTCTCGCCGCTCCCAGGCTTCCCTCCAAGCATCCCTGGCCCACCCCACAGCTGGGCCAAGGACTGTCACTGTGCCGTCCCCCCTCTACTGGGATGCCTGGCAATGCACATGGCAGGGCAAGGGCCACCAGGCTGCCCTGCCCCTGCATTGCCCAAGAGATTATGGTGGTGCCTGGAGAGGGTCCTGCACAGCAGAGAGACACCAAAATACCATGAATGTCCCCCCAAGTTGGGACAGACCCCATTCCCTCTGTCTTCCCCTGCCAATATGTTCCCAGGGAGCCACCCCATGACCCACCGCTGCCAGGAAGGCGGCAGGAGGACCAGGATAGAGGTCAGCCAATGCACCCTGCCCTGTAGATCAGAGATGAGATACTATGGGTGACATCAGCTCTTCCATCCTGCAGCACCCCAACGCACCCTGGGACCCACCACACAGTCGGGAGGGCAATGGCCACCCGCAGCCCAGGCCAGTGGTCCCGGGCACAAGCAGGCAGGACAGGGAAGTCAACGCACAGCGAAGCTCTGAAGGGTTGTGATGGAGGCAGCAGCACCAAAATAGCCCTGGTTTCAGCCCAAATAAGGGCAGATCCCAGCTCTGGGCGGTTTAGCAATCAACCCCAGGGTTGCCAAGTGCCGACTAGGGGAAGGGGAAGAATGTAGCATCCCCAGGCCTGTTTGGGGTAAAAAAGGAGGGGTTTGGGGTCCAGAGGGGGACAGAGGTGCCTCCGCATGCCCAGGACAGGAGCTGGCCCCACTCTGCCAGCGGGCACTTGCTCAGCACAGGGCCAGCCACAAGCAGGGATCTGCAGTGCTCCAGTGCCTAAAAAGGCAACATCTACAGGCAGCGGGGCTGGACCAGGCACCATGGGCCAGCGCCTGCCTGGCACTGGCCCCATGGCCCCAGCCCCACAGCCCCAGCCACGCCCTGCTGCCAGAACCCGCCCATGGCTGCTGCCACCCCACTGTAGGGACAGCCCTCACCCCAGTCCCATGGGGACCCCACAGCCAGCCTACCCCAAAGGAGGGTGGGGGGGGGTTGCTGCCCCTGCACCTAGCCTGCCCCTAGGGAGGGTACGAGGCTGCCCCTCTGCACCCAGCCTATACATAGGGAGGGTATGGGGCTGCCCCCCACCCAACCAAATTGGCCAAAAAGATTTGCCAGGAAGCAGCTCCCACAGCAGGGATTGGCCAGGAGCCTGGTCACACTGGGACTGGCTGGGACAGAGTCTGCTGCAGTGTGCTTCACCAGGACATCCATGCACAGGTTGTTAGCATGGGATCGAGCAGCACCTGGATTCCTGCAGGGATTGGGCAGCACCTGGATTCCTGCAGGGATTGGGCAGCACCTGGATTCTCACCTGCGATTGGCCAGTGCATGGCTTCTCACACAAGATTGTCCAGCACGTGGATTCTTCAGTAGGATTAGTCAGTGAATGGATTTGCACACCGGATTGGTCAATACATGGATTCTGACATGGGATTGGTCAGAGCAATGATTCTTGCAGGATCAGAGCAGTGATTCTGACACAGGATTGGTCAGCGTATGGATTCTCACATGGATTCTGACACGGGATTGGCTGGTGTTCATGTGGGAATGGCCAGCACATGGGCCTAAGAGCCTGCAAACTGTCTGCCTGTGCTCCACTGCGAGCCCTGTGCGGGACCCTGCCTCACTGGTCCCCGCTGCCATACTGGTGGAGCTCCCAGCCAGCCCTATTCCTTAGTACAGAGTCCCCCTGTGGGCTACCCCACAGCATCAGGGGCACCTTCCAGTGCCCATGGGGCTATGACCCACCTCGAGGGGTGGTCAGGGTGCCAAAACAAACCCACTGGGCTTATGACCCCCAGCACCAAGCCCAGGGGATCCACTTATGAAGGAAAGCCCAGAACAGATGGAGACTGACTCCACAGAGCCCAATATGCTGCAGTGAAACTGAGCCACTGAGCGGCACCCCCAAAAGCGGTGTCCCCTTGGGGTAGGTGGCAAAAGGAGGGGGAATCAGAGATGGAGCCACTGCCCCCTGCCCAGGGGTTGTGCCATGGGGCTGCTCTTCTCCCTGTGCCCCAACAACCAGCGAAGCTATGCCATGCTAATCAGGGCTTGCTGGCACTGTGACAGAATGCCCTGGGGATGGGCTGCAGGAGGCCAGGCATGGGAAGGTGGTGAAGCAAGCAGAAGGATGGCCCAGGATGCTCCAGCAGCACCCCTAAAAAAGGGTGCAAATGGATGCCTCAGCCTAGAACTCCAAAACGGGGGAACACAGAGGAGCACAGCCCCAAGGCACAGTGCCCTGCCCTGGGGATGGTCAGCAGCCCCAAGGGACAGCACAAGCCCCATGCTCCCTGACACGGGAACCAGCAGCATCACTAAAGAAGCAGCTTCATTAGAGGGGACACAAGCTGGGGGCTCATTTTCTCCTGACCAACTTTACTTGGGGGTGACACCCGCAGGAATGGCTTGAGACTCCAGGCAGGACAAGCACAGCCCTCACAGTGCCACCACACTGCAGGGACAAGGCATCAACCACTTGGGTGCCCCCCAGCACCCCCAGACTCATCACACAGCAGATGCCACCCCAGCAACCCCCATGATGACCCGGGGGGCGCAGCTACTGCCTCCCCCCTGTCCCTGCCAGCTGCCCTCCCAGCACCCACACAGGGGTCACCGGTCCTGCACCGGGGGCCGACCCCGGTGCCAAGAAGGATCAGGCGCCCCCGGGAACGGAGCAGTTCTCTTTTCTTCTTGTTTTCCCCTTAAAACCAAGAGGGCTGATGCCGCGCTCGGCCGTTTCCTCTCCCAGGAGCACAGCCCAAAAACATCTGCGCCGGGACCTGCCCTGCCAGATTTAACCCTCTGCGGGCCCGGCGGCGGCGAGAGGCCGAGGGTCCCTGCCCGGGGAGGGGGCTGGCACCCGCCGGGACTACCGGGCTCCTCGCCACTCATTAACCCGCGGTTTAACCATTGACGGGTCCCGCAGCGGCGGGACCGGGGAAAGGGCGTTAACCCCTGGGTTGCCGGGGTGACCCGGTCCAGGACCTGACCCTCCCGTGTCCCCCACCCCGGGGTGACAGGCACCCGGCCCGGCATCGCCCGCCCGGCCCCGGGCTGGGAGCGGGGTGCCGGGAGAGGACCCCACTTTCCCGCCCAGCCCTCGCTCCCCAGGGACAGGTCCCTCCACGCTTGGGAGAGGACGCGGACCCCAGTGCCTGCGTGTCCACCCCGGGGCACCCTGCGAGTCACCGCCGCGGCGAGCTAGGGGGGTGGGCATGGGGGCACGCCCCCCCGCGCCCCCCCGCCAGCCACTCCAAGTTCCCAACAGGCAGTAAACTAGCCCTCACCCCCTCCCCAAATCCTACTCCCTGCGAGTTCCCCCTTCCAAACCGCCCCGCACCCCGACACACCCTCCGGGAACCGACAACCGGGGACCCCCGCCCTACACGGGGAGGGGCTGCACCCCCTCCCAACCACGCACCACCCCATCACCGCTCGCATGTCACGCGTGGCCCCCGGACCCCTGACGAGATGCCACCACCCGCAGCATCCCCCCACTCCCGTCCCGGGGGAAGTGTGGGGCTGGGGACCCCCGTTCTCCCGCCGCCCGCCCGTACCTGGTTCATGACGCTCCCGAAATCCATCCGGGGTCTCGCCTGCCTACATCCGAAAGGGACGGCAGCGCAGCCTCACCTGGCCTGGGGGCGCGGGGGGCGGCCGGGGGACGGCCGGAGTGGCCGGGGGGGGCAGGCGGGAGCCCGGCGTCGCCCGGGCGGGCAGGCGTGAAGGCAGAGTGCAGGCAGAGCCCCCCTCCCTCCCCGGGCCAAGCCTGGAGAAGGAAGGAAGGAAGGAGGGAGGGAGGGAGGAGGGAGGGGAGGGAAGGAGGGGGAGAGACCGAAAGGTTTCGCTCCCCGCAAGCGGGACCCCGGCAATGGAGGGGCGCAGGGGGGTCCCGCCGGCCCCCTGCTCCCCTCCGCACCTCCGGGGTGGCCAGGAGCTGGGGAGCCCGAGGGCGCCGTCCCTGGCCCTAGGGAGGAAGGGGGTCCCGGGCGGCTTTTTCCACCGCTCCCCTCCCTCCTCTTGCTCCTTCTCCCTCTTTCTTCTCCTCTTCCCTCTCTCCCCAGCTGCACGGCGCGCTCCAAGTCCAGCCCCGCTCCGCTCCCCTCGCCTCCCCCAAAAACGCCCTTAAAGGCAACCGGGAGCCCAGCTCGGGCGGCCAGCCCTGGCCGAGGGGTGCTGGCAAGCGGGCAGCCACCCCCCCAAAAAATACCCCGCTCCCACCGCCACTGCCCCCGCCTGCAAAGCGCCCCGCACCCCGTGCCGAGGGGCTGCGGCGGGCGGCGGGGTGCAGCGGGGTCGGGGCCTTATCGCCCCGCGTGACGCCACTGGCGTCCCCGTGCCCTTGGCGGGGGGGTGGCAGGGACAGGGGTGTGGGGCCCTGCTTGGGGCCTTTTCTGCCTAGTACCCCCCGGCATGACTCATTACCCCCTGGCGTGCATGGGATGGGGTGCCCAATTAATGGTCCTTGGGTGCCCCACACCCCCGGTGCTGGGGGTATGTGAAGATTTACAAGCCCACACCCCTTCCCCCCTCACACACACACTTAAAAAGCAAAGTGAAAATACTGAAAAAGCCCTGTCTGTCCCTCTGTATGTGGAGCCATGCCAGTTCTCACTCGCCTGTCCCAAACCCGGGGTGCACCCAGCATACCCCTCGCCTTCCTCCCATCTCCCATCCTCCTCCCTGGGGGCTCTGTGCAGCGATGGATGGAGCCCTGCTCCCCCCAGCCACCCCCGGGGCAGCCCGGCCTCAGCCCTGCCGTGCGAGCGAGTGTTCAGTGCCGGGAGACCCGGGAGCGGAGCGGGGAAGCCCCCAGCAGTGCGGGGCAGGGGGGAGCCTGCCCAGCAGTGCCCCACAGAGTGGCGAGCCAGCCGGGGAGGCGGCAAGCCCGGCACCCGGCCCGGCGCTGTTGACATTTTCTCACCCAACGCCTCCCCATTCCTGTTTGCGTTTCCGTCCTCATGCCGCGGGCTCAGCCAAAAGAAAGGCTGGGGTTGGCTTTGCCGGCGTGGGACAGGACCCCAGGGACATCTCCTGCCTTTCCACCCCCCAAAAAGTCACCGAAGAGAGGTGACTGGTGACAAGGGGCTCTCCCTTTGACCTCCTCCAAGGCTCCCATAAGATGAATCACCCCAGTGAGCGCAATCCCACTCCAGCAGATCCTGCCCAGCCCCTCTGTGCCTCAGTTTCCCCTGTAGCTGGACAGTGCCATTGGTTAGGCACCAGCAGACCCTTCTCACTTCCCAAGGACAAAGAACTGGGGCCCTGACATCCCGGGGTGGGGGCACCTCCTCACCCCCATCCTAACCAACTGCCAGCCCCACTGGCCTCCCTGGCAGCCAAGGACTCAGGGCCAGACCCCAACAGCCACCACTCTGGGGACAAGCCCCCCTGCCAGGATCCATTTGCACCCTGAAAAAAGGCCCCCCAGCACCACAGCCCCCCAAAAGCAGGCATGCCAAAGTGAAGGGAGCACTAAAACTGGGATGGAGGGGCAATGAACGCCCTGTGCTATTAGAACCGGGCACAGGTGCCAGCTCAGCTGGGGCACAGACCCCAACACGGATCCCCCAGCCCGGCTCCTCAGGGCGCAGCCACAGGACGGCTCCTGGACCCTGGGAAACACCAGCAGTGGAAGATCCAGAGCCAGATGGGAAAGTACAGGCGGCCAAGTGGGGTGGAAGTGAGCGGGTGAGCAAAGGCCGCTGACAGCACGTCCCCGTCCCTGGGGAGGTGATGGGAACTGTCCCCTGGGGAGATGATGTGACCCCTTCACAGGACACAGACAGAGAAGTCCTGACAATGTCCCTGAATTCCAGCCACCAAATATGTCCTGGAGCCACAGGGGCCAAAGCACCGGTGGGAGCGGGTCCAGTGGCTGGCCCAGCTTCTCTGGGAGACCCTGTGCCCCGTGGCGTTCCCTCAGCACCCCCAGAGAAACCACCTCCTCCACATCCCAAAACAAGTGCCCTCCAGCCATCACCACCCCAAATGTCATCAGAAGAAGGGAAGAAGGGGGACCCAGGGACCAAGCACCAGGAAAGGGGGTGTGTTTCATCCCCAGAAGTGAAAGCATGCAAGGGAGAGATGAAGCCCCAGCGTGGGGTCTGCAGATCCCCTTCTTAACTCAGACCTGACTGGTTTTGGCATTGGTGCCACACCTCAGAGGGTGCTGAAGGTTCCTGGGGCCCCAGCGCCCTTCCCACAGCAGGTCCCAGGAGGGGTGGCCATGGGGGGATGCACAGTGGTCCACAAACAAGAAAAATGGTGGGAAGCAAGTCAGAGACCAGCTGCCAGAGACTCCATCCATCTCAAATCCTGCCTCCCACTACTGCAGGGCCCTGGGGATCTGGATCCAGCCCTGAGAGCCCAGAGGAGAGAGGCTGGTGGTCCCCTGGGAGGCTGACACCTCCCAGGTCAGCCTTGGCCAGCGCTCACTAGTGCAGCGAGCATGAGCAGCCTCAGCACCTTCACTCCTCTGCCTGCTCTCCCTGCACCCAGCAGCACCCGCAGGGTGCAGAAAAGGTTCCCAGCTCCTCCGAGCACACACACAGAGCTGACACACACACCACCCCCCAAGAGCTGAGAGAGGCTGAATATTTGCGTGGTGACGTAAAGAAGGGGGAAAAGGAAAGAGGGAGAAAAGAAACCCCAGAACCCCCTCCAGGACCTGCTGCACAAACACGACCTGGCATGGCACCGGGGCAGAGCTGACCCCCACAGCCACCCCAGCTGGGCCTGTGCCAGGGCCAAGGACACATTCCTGCGGCATTCCTCCCCCCCACCCGCCCCCCAATGCCTGCTCTGTTGTGGAGACCAGGGATGTTGCTAATTATCTGTGCCGAAGCACTGAGGAGGTGGCTTTTAACAGGGCACTGGGGACAGGGACGGGAGCAGCTGCCCGTGCAACTGGCAAGTCATCCCCTCCACTGCACAGGGAGGAGGCAGCACGGCAGAGCGGCTGGGGTAGTGAGGGGGGACAGGACACCCACATGTCCCCTACCAGGAGCCCACCACAGCTGGGACTCGGATGTCCCCTCCCTGCAGCCACCCTTCTTGACACAGCCCCTGGCAGTGCATGATGCGCGTCGCAGCAGCACACCCCAGCACTACCCAGAGCCCCCCACCCACGGCATGGCTGCGGGGTGCCCACCACCACAAGTCAAGCCTGCCCAGAAGGGTCCAACCACTCCCTGCCTCAGTTTCCCCTCCTGGCCCTGACTTGCTTTGCAGGTGAGGGGGTCTCCAACACCAGCTGAGGGCAGGAGTTGCACGTCCCCTTAGCCAGCACCACACGTCCCCCTGCTGCCAAGGGCCAGTGCACGCCACGGGTGCTGGGAGCGATTGCTCTGGCCGGGATGCGCCTCACTGCCTGGCCCTGGCCCTGCTCCAGGCCCCGGTTTAATGATGGACAAATCTCCCACCCCTGGAGTCCAATTGCAGGGGGCACTCGAAAAACAAGCTGGGCCTGGCAGGAGGCCGGTGGGGATGGCTGGCACTGAGCTGGGAGCACACGCGTGTGAGCGCCCGCCCGTGGGCCAGCACACTTGTGCAGGCAGCTGGGTGTTGTTGTGCACAAGCTCACACGCACAGGGATGCCTCTGCGAGCGTACATGATCACACACACGCATGCACACACGTGACTGTGCAAACACACTTGTGCTCAGGCTCATGTGCACACACACACACACACGAGTTTACATGCACAGACACACATACACTCACACACACAGCACAGTAGCCCGGCACAGCTCCAGCACCTGCTGTCAGCACCCCAGGGCTGGAGGGAGAGACAACAGGGGACAAAACAGTCCCTAGGAATCATGGCCCCCCGTGATGTGCCATGCCTCAGTTTCCCCTCTTGGCACAGCCCAGCACCCTCAGCCCCCCAGGACCTGTGAGCCCCAGTGTGGCACTGGGCAAGTGGGGCACACGGAGGTCCTGCCAGGTTGAGGGGCTGACACATCTGGCACTTCCCAGAACCACCCTCCAGTGATCACCAGCCAATTCAGCAGCCAAGCGCCGCAGGTCTCCACATCCCCCAGCCCAACCAGCTGTCAGCAGGCCAGCTCCCGCCACGGGGAGAAGCACCGTCACCCATCCTTTCTCAGCCTCTCCAAGCAGCATCGTGGCAAAATTCAGCCCCAGTCAGAGCCAGCTCGTCCTGCGGGACAGGGACACCACCAGTGCCTCCCTTGGTCTGTGATTTGGGGCACACCTGCATGGCTCCAGTGCCTGGAGCGTCCTCAGGCTCATCCCTCCATCCCGGCTGGGAAGGGCATGTCACCACCAGGTCCTGACTGTGCCATGACTGGCATATGCCAACACACGGGCTGGCCCACGCCTGACCACTGCCACGGAAAGCACCGCACCCCATGCTGTGTCCCCCACCTCTGACTGCAGGCAGGCAGGGAGGGCTCTGTGACTCAGTTTCCCCAGATTTCAAAGGAAGATACCCCCACCCTCATCTGAGCCAGCAATTTCAGAGCAGGGAGGGAGGAGGCAGGCTGGGGTGGAGGAGGGGGGGGCGGTCAGATATACACCAGTGTCCATCTGTCCGTCCCCTTCAGAGGGAGGGAGGTTTGCTAAGCAAGGAAAAATCCGTGAGCAGAGGGGCCGGGCGCGAGAAGGCCCTTACATGGGCATGGGAACAGCGTTGTGCTTCCCAGCTGATGTCTGTGGCTGCCCCAGCCCCCCCAGAGCTGCCCACAGGCACCAGGCACCCTGCCAGCATCAGTGCCATCACAGGGCACAGGTCCCACTGCCACCCCCACCACTGTCCCTCAGGAAGAGGGGTACTTCAAGGGGGGGCAGGTCACTGCTGGAACACAGGTCCTGTTGCTTTGGCACAGCTCTGCCACTCACTGCCTTGTTGGGGATGTGGCACTCACCTCAAAACCTCCCTGGAGTCCCCACATACACCCCAGTGCCCCCTCTCCCATATCCCCATCACACCCATGATACCCCCTGGCATCCCACAACCATCATGCCCAGTACAACCGTTCATACTGCACCAGTCCCCCTACCTACACCCCTCTCCCTCCCCTCTACCCCACTCCCACCATACCCAGCCCATTTGGGGCTTATAACTATGGGGTTCCCCCAACTGGACCAGGAGGCAGCTGGCTGGGAGCTGGCTGTGCTGGGGGGCAGCCAGGGGGACAGAACAAGGGGCTGGGGCAGGTCCAAGGGAGTAAATATGGGCACCAAGGGGAAGATGCTGTGAGCATCGTGGTGGGACAGGCTCCAGGGCCAGGACCCACCAGAGGGGTACACAGGGGGACACACTGGGACCTCAGCAGCACCTCCAGGACAAGAGAAGAACGCATTGAGGGGTGCAGCTGCCGGAACGTTGAGCCCATCTTCCCACTCCAGAGTATCCTGGGGGTGCAGGGGTTAAACGCGTGGGACTTCAGGTAGACAAGAGGCTGGTTTTGCTCTGTGCCAAGCCCCCTCCCCACACGCACCCTCCCCTGAGACCCTACAATAACAAGCCGGCGTGTGAGTCAGCTGGCCGCTTGCCCGGCCGGAGGAGCCCCTCCCTGGGCGCTGGCCCAAAGGAGCTCTGCAGAAGGCCCCTGGCTCTGGCCCCATGCACGCACCCCCCCCCAGCAGCACACCCCTCAGCTAGCCGGCCCCACCAAGGGGGCTCCAGCTTCCAGCAAGCGTGGGAAGGGTGATGGAGGCTAATGAAACACAGCCGGCAACAGGAGCACACCATGGGCTGCAACTGCAGGCTGGCTACCCAGATGCTGAGACCCTGGCATGACCCACCCCTTGGTGCAGGACCCCATATCAGACATCAGAGAATCCCCACGGGGCACAAATTCTTCCCGGCACTCCTTCCTGCCTGGAAACTACTGGCAGATGCCCCTCACTGCTGCCTGCCATATCATAGGCATCACCCTACCCCAGACCCCCCTCATCTCTCCCTGTGGCACCCCTGCATTGAGGCACAGGCACCTCTTCTGGCCTCAGACCCTGGGCGAGGCAGAGGGTCCTCAAGATAGAATAGGGTTCCCCAGCATGGAACACAGGTCCACAGGGTGGCATGGGGTCCCTGGGCTGGCAGGGGGTGCCCCCACAGTCCCCACCTCCTCCACACTCCAGCTGGGGCTCAGTGCCAGAGTTGCTCCCAGTGCCTGCCCCGCGACACCACCCACGCCCTGGCATGCTGCAAAGCCCAACGTGTGCCTGGCCTCGGGCACAGCCCCCCCCACCCCCGGCCCTTTCCTCTCCCTCCCTGCCCAGCCGGGCACAGGCATGGGCACGGGCACGTTCCAGCCCACACTGCCTGCCCGGGGTGCACCAACCTCTTCCCGCCAGAGATGCCAGCCCCAGAGCTGGCTGGCATACGTTTCCCTAGGGATTCAGGAACACGCAACCTCCCCTGGCCCAGCAGCGGGCACCATGCCCACCTCCAGCTCCCCGGAAAGCCTGGCTTGCCATAAGGGGCCGTCTCCACCGGTGCGGCAGCCGGACAGACATCACCACCAGGCATCCTCGGCTCTGCTCCCTCCTGCCAGCCAGATCCGCCCCCGGTGGTGCTGGGTATCGGGAGAGGTGCCCAGCCTGGGTGCGTGCCACCGGCAGCGCTCAGCATGGTGCGTGGCACCCACATACAGCAGCACCCACACTGGAAAATGGCACAGATCCCTGACAGCCCCCTCTGAGAAGGGCTGGACCCCAAAACCCAGCCCTGTACCTGATGGGCAGGTCAGGGCCAGGCACCAATGTGGCACTGCTAGCCTCACCCACTGGTGACACCACAGCAAGCCCACCTGGATGCCCATCAGGTAGGGTCGGCTGGCACTGACCATGGCATCCCCCCACCCCGAGTCCCTGGTGTGCCCCAGGCAGGGACAGGCACACCTTGGGGTACTAGCCTTACCTTGGCTTGGCACTTGGTGTGGCAGGAGAGCTTGCAGCCTGTGGGAAAGACAGGAGAGAGGGTTAGCAAGAGAGAGGGCACTGCGGGGGGCAGCCTGTGGGCACCCCACATGCTTGGCAGGTCGGGGGGTGGCACCCCACACTGTGGGGCACAGAGCACCCTGGCAGCGAGCACAGGCTGCCAGGACTTGTGCACATGCACATGGATGCCCACACCTTGCCTGCACACGTGCATGCCCCAGGTGGCACCAGCACGGCATGACACCCCGTGCACATGCGTGTGGCACTCAGGCACAAGCCCATGCACACAAACCTTGCCCCCCTCGGTGCCAATGAGCTGGGGAGCATGCAGACGTGCAAACCCTAGTGCCCAGGGGTGAACGGCATGAAGGGAGGCCGTGCATGGACACATCTCATGACGCCTCGCATGTGCACCAGCATGCATGAGAGTGCTGCAGAGGAGCTGCCAGTGCCCGTGCCACCGCCTGCCCGTGTGCTACGGGTGCAAACTTACACCCACATCCCTGCAGAGAATGGCATGTGCACACGGTCAGTGCGGGCTTGTGCTTGTCACTGCTGGGAACACACACTGCTGCGCTGCAGGGGCAGCCCTGCAAATCCGTATGTCCCATCCCCTGGGGACACAGGGGTCCCCACGTGTCCTGGCCGTGGCCACGGCCACCCCCCAGGCCCTGTCCTCTCCGGCCCCCGGTGCTGTTTCCTGCGACGAAGGAAGCCGCATTGTTCCTGCCACCAGCAGCATTTCCACCCGCTGCCCCTCGCACGGGGCTCAGCAGCACCCCGCACGTGCGAGGGGCCACAGCACTGCCCATGTCTCACTGGGCACAGCGGGCAGGACGCATGGCAGAGGGCAAAAGCACTCACCCCTGTGCACAGGCCTGCACACGTGTGCACACCTGTGTGGGGACAGTTGCACACTCACTGTGCCCACGTGCCGGTGACACGTGGCCACACACATGCTTACATGTGCCTCCAAACAGCACCCTCGCTTCCCAGCCACCTTCCCACCCACACAGGCATCCCCACATGCTCTTGCACAGCCACAAGCTCCTCCTCCAGCACACACGCATGTGCACACAGGTTGGTGCATGCACGTGTTCCCACCTTCGTACCCTTGTGCACGGAGCTGTGCACATATGGACACCCATGCACACCTGTGCACGTGCTTGCACACAGAAGTGTGCAGCAGGGCGCTGGCAGGCTCTGGCACCGCCTGTAAACACACAAGTGCTTCCCAACCACACACAGCTCCCCTGAAGCTGGCTGCACAAGCATCAGTGCACAAGCACAGCTCCATGTGAGCACACGCACTGCTGTCCCGACTCCCTGGCACACACGCATGCCCGTGCCCCGGCTCACCTCTGCAGGTGCTGCCCTGGCGCGTGATGGCCTGCCGGCAGATCCCACATGCCTTCACCTTCTTGAAGCTTGTCATCTTGAAGGCGTGCGCCGGTGGAGACTCCAGGTCCTGGGGCTGGAGGGACACGGGGCTTTATCAGCGGGAACAAAGCGGCCCAGAGACCTGGGCACCCAGCCCTGCCCTGCCTCAGTTTCCCTCCGTGCAGGGTGTCACCCTCCACCCAGCCCCCATGTGAAGAAACGCTTGTGTCCCCATGCGGCAGGGTCGCGGCCGTGGGGCTGGGAGCGGGAAGCCGTGGGCACAGCGTTGAGGGGGGGTCACCCCAGCTCCTGGCCGTGCGGACAGGGCCAGGGCGGGGGCGATAAGGGGGGGGCGGTGTTCCAGCCAACACGGCGGCGGTCCCTTTAAATAGTCTCTGCCGCCCCCTGGCGGTGAGCCGGCGGGCCCCGCGCGCGCGTGTGCACCGCGCGTGTGCGCACACGCAGGCAATTGCGTGCACACAGCGCGTTCACGTGCGTGAGCACACCCGCGCAGGCCTTCGTGTGCCAGCATCCCAGTGTGCCAGCATCCCTGTGTGTGAACATCCCTGTGTGCCAGCATCCCTGAGTGTGAACATCCCTGTGTGTGAACATCCCTGTGTGCCAGCATCCCTGTGTGCCAGCATCCCTGCGTGTGAACATCCCTGTGTGTGAACATCCCTGTGTGCCAGCATCCCTGCGTGTGAACATCCCTGTGTGCCAGCATCCCTGAGTGTGAACATCCCTGTGTGTGAACATCCCTGTGTGCCAGCATCCCTGTGTGCCAGCATCCCTGAGCGTGAACAACCCTGTGTGCCAGCATCCCTGAGTGTGAACATCCCTGTGTGCCAGCATCCCTGTGTACCAGCATCCCTGCGTGTGAACATCCCTGTGTGCCAGCATCCCTGAGTGCCAGCATCCCTGTGTGTGAACATCCCTGTGTGCCAGCATCCCTGTGTGCCAGCATCCCTGAGCATGAACAACCCTGTGTGCCAGCATCCCTGTGTGCCAGCATCCCTGTGTACCAGCATCCCTGCGTGTGAACATCCCTGTGTGCCAGCATCCCTGAGTGTGAACAACCCTGTCTGCCAGCATCCCTGCGTGTGAACATCCCTGTGTGGCAACATCCCTGTGTGCCAGCATCCCTGTGTGCCAGCATCCCTGCATGTGCACACACGCATGTGTTGGCATGCACAGCTGCCTGTGCACACTTGCTTCCGTGAGCATACGTGTGCAGGCCCCAGAACACACACCTGCATGCAAGGGAGCATGAGTGTGGTGGTATCATGAGCGCACACGAAGGCACCGAGGTAAACGTGTGCAGATGTGCCGGCACACACGTGTGTGAGCACATGGCCCCACGTGCCAACACGCATGCACATACCCAAGGCCAGGCATGCAATGGGTACCCATGCAGGGGGATGTCAGCATCATGCTGTGCATTGTGCTGGAGTGTCCCGGGGCGGGGGGGCTGTATAGGGGTGCAGTGCCCCCTGAGCATGAGTGCCCACGCCCACCCTGCCAGGCACAGCCCACTGATGACTAAGTGTGAGTACAGGATAGTTCCAAACACGTACAGGCACCAGGGGGTGAGCGTAAAAGTGTATACGAGTGCTCACACAGAGGGGGCTGAGCGAGGGGAGGGTCCTGGCACAGCTGCAGGAAGCCAGCATCCTCCCTGATCCCCCTCCTGCCTGTTTAGGGGGAGCACCCCCTGGCAGCGCACCAGCCCTGCCCACCCACCCGCTGCCAGATGAAGACGTGAGCCCCCATAAATCCGCCTTTTCATGCCAAGACTAATGAGATTAAGCAGAGGCCCGACGGCCCCCCCTCGCCCGGGCGCCCCGCTCTCCTACAGCCTCAGCATGGCTCCAGAGAGTCAGAGAGGACGGTGCCAAAGTGTCGGGGTGCCAGGTACCTCCCCCTGAAAGCTCACTGCCTCAGTTTCCCCAGTGCACGTATGGACAGGCAGAAGGGCCCTGCGTGTGCCCAGCCCGCTCCCATGCGTGCGGATGCCCCCAGGGCTGTGAGGATGCTGCGTGTGCTGCACATGGCGTGTGTCAGGGCGCTGCATGCATGTGCGTGCCTGCGAGAGTGCGTGTGCGAGCGTGTGCATCCCCACCAGCAGCAGCAGCAGCAGCAGCAGCAGCAGCAGACGCGTGGGCAGATTTCCATGTTCCCACGTGCAGGTCCACGTGCAATTTGTGTGCACACTTGGACAGGTTTGTACACTTGCATGCAAGCCCCCCTCCCACAGGGCCACCACTCGCCAGTGCCTTGGCAGCCCCCGACGCTTGTGCCACCCTACGAGGGAGCGGGACACACACGGCTGGGTGTATATACACACGTGCACACGTATGTGCACAGGCGTGTTGTCACCCATCCAGCAGCCGTGGGAAAAGGTCCCCCAGGCCGGGGGCTCCCACGCCGCAGTTGCTGGGTGACAGCGAGGCCAAGCGATGCCATGAGCTCGTTTGCATATGCAAAGCAGCATCTTTGCTGCAGGGTTCCCCGGGAAGAGGCCTTACCCCCTGCTCCCAGGAACCCAGATGGGATGCCGACGTGTCTCCCACGCATGTACAACCCCCACACACCCTGGCCCACAGATTAGCATGGGCCTGCTCCATTCACAGCAATTATACTCGCTAAGGAAAGAGAAGCTGCCCCCTGTTCCCACCCCTCAGTGCTCCCTCCGTCTGTCCTGTTGCCAGCACCATCCCCATACAGGGGGGCTGCCAACCAAGCAGTCGGCTTTATGCCCCCACCTCCCTGCTGCCAAGAGGGACACAGGGGCACCCTGCCGACCCAGCACCTCCCTGCCAACTGGGGAACCAGCCCATCCCATGAAACAACCATGTCCCAGCTCCATACTGGCAGGATCCCAGTTAGCTTCCCTGCCCCCAGGGCAAGAATTACTGGGGGAATGCATAAGGGGGGATGGAGTCCTCTTGGGGATGCCACCCAGGTACCCACCCATGGGTATCCACTTCCAGGGTCCAGCCTGTATGTGGGACGGAGTGGGGAGGCATGGACATCCCTGGACATGAGCCCCCCAATGCGCAGACCCAAGGAGGCTGGAAGGGGACCCAGGTGTCCTGGGCTGGAAGAGGCACCGCAGAGAGATGCCAGATTAATCAGGAACTGGGAGGCCTGGGTTCATTGCCCAGCACTGCAGAGGTGCAGGAGGCGGGGGGGGGGGGGACGGGGAAGGGGGGTGAACTGGGACACCAAGTTCCCCTAACACTGCAAAGAGGGGGTGGGTGGGGGACACCGGGACATCCAGCACTTCACACCCCACTGCACCCTGAGGCCCAGCTCGCCCCAGGGTGACTGGAATGGGGGAGACAGAGCACTAAACTCCAGTGCTAACTGGATCCCCCCAGTTTGCCCAGTTTCCTTCCCCTCCAGTGGGGTGGCTGAGCCTCAGCCCCAGGGAATCGTGAGGTTCCCCGGTCGGTGCCACAGGCTGGGCGTCGCGGGGGATGAGCCCTCCGTGCTCCCCAACCCCACACCCCCCCTCGGACACACACACACATACCCCAGTCCGGTGTCCCTGTCCCTCATCCCAGCCCGGTCCTTCCTTCGTGCACCCCCCAGCCCGGTGCCCACCGCCGCCGCTCTCCCGGGCTGAGTCCCGCTCCACTACCCCCCGGTCCCCGGGCTCCTCCCGGCCCCGCTCCCTGTCCGGTCCCCCCATCCTCTCCCCGGTGTCCGCCCGCCCCTGACGGTCTCCGCTCGGTCCCGCTTTCTCTAGAGCCGGTCCCGGTTCAGTACCTCCGGCTCCCCCCGCTCCCAGTCCTCCCGTCCCGGTGCAAACGCCCCCGCTCCGTCCCGGTCCTCCCCGCAACCAGCCCCATCCACCGCCCGCTCCCGGGACCAACCCCGCTCCAAGACCCCGCTGCCGGGCCCCACCGCGCTGCTGCCCCACTCCCCCCCGGTGCCCCCCGGTGCCCCCCGGTGCGGGCGCGGCGGGCCGTACCCAGAGCAGGCAGGAGAGACAGAGCCCGGTCATGCTGCCCGCGGCGCGACCCCGCAGCCGGCCGAGCCCCCCCCGGCCCCCTCGCTCCGCCCGCCCGCTCCGCCCAGGCCCCACGCCGTCGCTCCGGGGGAGAAGGGGGGGTGGGGGGGTGGCAAAGCTCTCCTCCGCCCCTGATCCCCCTCAACGCCCACCGACACCCCAGGCGAGGTGGTCCCGGAGGCGGCCCCCCACCCCAGCAGAGTGGGGCTGTGCCTTGGCCCGGTCCCCCTCTCCCCTCACACGCACATTTGGGATCCATTTCCTCTGCTGACTCGGGGGGCACCCGCCACCCACCTCACCCCCCCATCCCTCCTCCGGCCTCTAGCGAGGCCTGCGGCAGGATATTCCCCCCCCTCCTCCCCATCCCCAGACGTGTCCCCTGGGTGGTCCCGGGACGGGAGACAGGGAGGGATGGGCGGACATCCATGCGCCGAGCTGGGGGGCCTCAGCAAGGGGGGACAACCTCCAAGCAGGACGGCGCAGCTTGGCAGCCTGCGCCCCCACAAGGTTGGGTTTGACAGAGGGGTGCCCCTGTCCTGGGGGGCTCGGTCGGGCAGCACACGGTGTGTGTCGGCCCCCGCCCCCGCCAGCCACCAGTCCCGACCTGGAAACTTGTGCTCAGCTGGCCGTGACCATGAGCCTGTGAGTCAGGGTGGGGGATGCGCCTGGGGGGCAGGACATGCCTGTGAGGGCGAGACACAGCTGCCGTGGGGACATGGGCACGGTGGGGACATGGGCGCTGCAGTGCCCCACACCCCCCATGCCTCAGTTTCCCATCTGTACACTGCATACAGCTGCCAGCCCAAAGAGGAAGGGCAGGGTGGGATGGGGGAGATTCCCAGGCACTGGGGTAGCATCTGAACCCTCCGAAGTGCAGCGCCCGCTCCCCAAAATATCCCTGTCCTGCTGCCCTCCATTCCACAGCTCCACTGTGCCCACCCAGCCCATGGCAGACGTATCTCTGCGGGGATGTGCCAGTTGGGACCCGAAGGGGACAGCACCCCAACTCCCCAGTGCCAGCCAGCCCCAGGAGTAGAGGGAGGCTGGGGGTCCTGATCCTGCTCCCAGCACCAAACAGGCAGGGAGCGCACACCCATGCACCCCTTCTGTCATTACAATCCTCATTAATCAGCCTTGTTACTGCCCACAAATTAAAGCCCCAGTGGAGAGGGGTGTCCCCACCCCCCCATAAATCACCCACTCCCATTCAGTGCTGTGACAAGCTTGGGCCCCTCAGAAGGGCAGGGACAAGGGTCATGCGACAGGGACAGGGTGACTGCAGGGACACAGCCCATAAGCATCATTTACAGCTCATTTTCTCAGCAGGGGGACACAGAGAGGGGCACTTAGCCCAAGGACACCCCCCATGGGTGCCACTGGTGTGTCATGTACTCCCAGTTCAGGGACAACCTTGACAGGAGTGCTGTGTGTCCCCCTCCGAGGGTGACTATGTCCCTAGGTCCCCCACATTCACTTCCAGCAAAGCTGTCCCCACACCGCCCTTGGGTGCACGGGGTGCACACACCCATCACAAAAACACCCCTCTGAGTACACGCTGGGGCACACCTACCATCCATGTCACACATGTGTGGGTGCCTGCCTGGGCTGGAAAGGGCTGGGTAACACCCCTCTGAACAGCTCACACCAGCGTACAGCCCCACTGCTGCTGCACCCAGCACACACAGGCGTGCTGGGGGGCACGCACACACACACACCCCTCCCGTGAATGGGCACATGCACAAACCCACACCCCTGCAGGGACACGCACCCCAAAGCAGCTCCCTGGAGACCTGCTGTGCACCCTCACTTGTGCAAGCTGCAGTTCACTCTTGCCCCAGCCCCAGCTGCACACTTGTAAACACACACACACACAGACACCCCATGAGTCCCTGTTCTCACAAGCACATCAGGGACCACAGACACAGAGATGGACATGGGACCACACAACCACCAACCCCACACCCCAGCAGTGCAACCCACCCACCCGCAGCCCTAACCACCTACCCCTTGCCAGAGCTCACAGTCTTGCGTCCCTGGCCTGTGCTGGGGTCCCCAAGCCGTGAGGGGCCTCTCCCTCCTCCAGGCTGGGTCCCTGCCCTGGCACACGCTGGCCTGTCACCACCCTGCAGTGACACACCCCCATGCACTGCCTGGCAGTGGCTTTGGCACCTGCTTTGCTGGCATGGTGCTGCTGGAGTGGCCCGTGCCAACCTACCAGGCACGGGGCAGGTTCCCAGAGGTTAAGGAACCAAGTGAGGAGCTCTGGTACAGTGGGAGCTCTGCACTCTCTACCAGCCTCTCCTCTCCCTGCCTCAGTTTCCCCAGCCCAGGCAGCAGAGCAGGACACAAGGATCCCTGGTGCCAGGCAATCCCTTGGCACAGGGTTCACACCACAAGCTTAATGGGCACGGCAGTCCCTCATACCAGGCACATTTTTGGGCACAGGGATCCCACAGAGCCCAAGCACTTCATGGGCACAGTGATCCCTCACGCTGGGCGCTTTATGGGCACAGACACCTCTCATGCCAGGTGCTTTATGGACACAGAGGTCCCCCCACTGGGGGAGCTGTAAGGACACAGGGAGCCCAGCAGATCCCGTTGCGAGAAATGCCGTACAGCAGATCCCAGCAGGTCCCCTCCAGGCAGGCACTGCAGGGGACCGCGGGTGTGGGTTATGGGAGGGGGGGTGTCACAGATCCACGCTGAGGGGGGACACGAGGAGGGACAAAGGATATGCCTGGCACCCTGGCATACATATGCACAGTTAACCCCCCGCTGCCCGCAGCGGGCAGGGCCAGTGCCAACATGTACCCCCAACTCCCAGCACCCCCCCGGAGCCCGCCCCAGCTCCGTGCCCCCCCCACTCCCCCGCAGCCCCTAACCCTAACGCCGTGCCCACGGTGCCCTCTTACCTCCCGGCGGCGGCGGGCGCGGAGGGGCAGGAGGCAGGACACCAAGGACTTCCCCCAGCGAACCAAGGTGGCAAAGCACCAGCTCAACCGGGTCATGGTGCCCCTGCCCGGGGGTCACCTGGCCCGGGGGGACCGGTGGTGCAGGGGCCGCCCCGTGCTCAGGGCACGCTCTGGGGGGGGCCGGCCAAACCCAGCCGTGCTCCCCCCGGGCTGCAACAAGCTCCGGTACCCGGGCAGTGCCCGGGAGGTGCCCTGCCGTGGGCACGGGGCCGTGCGGCGATAGGCTGGGGGGGCTGCGGTCCCACCGGCCCCTGTCCCCCCCGCCGGTCCCCCAGCGTCGCCTGCGCGCTGACAGTCAGGCAGGGAGCATCGTGCCCGCCCATGTCCTGCAGTGCTTGGGTGGGAGCCAGCTCCGACACGCTCCCCTCCCTCCTCCTCCTCCTCCTCCTCCTCCTTGTCCTCCTCCTTCTCCTCCTCCTCCTCCTCCCCGCACACGGGGCTCGGGGCTCCGCACCCTCCGGGCTTACCCACTCGCCCCCCGGGCTCGGCATCCCCTGGGGTGGATGCTGGCCCCTAACAGTGCCTCCCCCTTCTTCCAGCCCTCTCTGATTTGGGGGTTGGAGGAACCTGGACGCCAGGCTGCGATTGCAGCTCAACGCGCAACCCCTTCCCCCACTCTGCCTCAGTTTCCCTCTACCCACCCCAAGCCCTAAATGGCAGTGCCTGCACATGGTGGGGAGGCAGGCGTGGCTTCCCTGCCCCTCCACTAGCTACCCTCCTGACACCCCACCAAGCCTCTGTCCCCAGGAGCCAATATGAGGACATATTTATTGGGGTCCCTTCTCCAAAAGAGTGCCCAGCTGATGTACCCTGCTGTGGGTACAGCATTACCCAGGGGAACCCCTCACCACAGGGCACCCCAACACAGCTTTGGGCACCCCCACCCTGCCCCAGGGCTTGTTCAGGGAAGGGGAACAGGGTGCACCCCACCCTGTAGCTGCATTGGGTTCCGCACACCCCCTGCACCCATCAGGGTGGTGCCAAGGGGGGCTGGCAGCAGCACCCCAGGATGTTGCAGTGATGCCAGGCAAGGACCCATCCCCATGGGGTGTCTGCCAGTGCCAGGCGTGGGCAGCAGCCATGCCAGGCCAGGACACTAATTGCATTTGCCCAGAAAAGGCTCCTAACAAACAGCAGCACCAAGGAGGGGGGCAGGAGTGTTGGGGGGGGAGTCACACATACTTCACAGCTGTGCCCTGCAGCTCTGCCTGGCATCTTAGGATGGGCAAAGGGCTGGTGGGCATGGGGTGCAGGCTATGGTCCCCCCCACCCCAAGCACCAGGGAGGTGACATCACTGCTGGCTCCAGAGTCCCCCATCCACATTTAATTAGCAGATGGCCCCCGCTCCCTGGATGCCCCCCCCCCCAACCAGGCAGCGCCAGGCCTGTGCGAGGCCATTAGCTTTATTGGCTGCGCTGAGCGAGGGCCAGGCCTCGTTAATTGAATTGCACCCGCACCAAGGACGGGCGGGCGTCTTCTCCCCCTCCAACACCCCAGCACCCCCTCCCTGGCCCTTGGCTGGGGTAGGGACAGGGGACCCTACTGTTAGGGTGCTGCAGTGGCACCTACCCCAGTAAGGGGTGGGCAGGGGCACGGGACCCCCGCAGATATCGGGGACCTGCCCATGGGGTGCCTGGCGTGGAGGCAGGCGATGCTGGCGGGTGGGTGCAACACCCCCTTCCCAGGAGCCAGGAGGGTGCGGGGAGGGCCCAGCTCCTGCTCAGCATCACTTCCTACTTTCACTTTGGTGCCGAAACGAGGCCTGGCCTGCGGCCAGAGGGTGCCCCCCAGGCCCCCCGGGGGGCACAGGTAGGGGCAGCAAGGGGAGGCACAGTGGGAGGGTCAGGATATGGGGGAAGCTGGGCATTGCTGGGGACATTCACTGAGCTGGAAGGTTGTGGGGAGCAGGGTGGCAGTGGGTCCCCGTGCCTGGCACTTGGGGGGTGTGCGTGTGAGCTGGCATCACCTCCACCCCACCTCAGGGTATTTGGTCTGCACCCCAGCAGGAGCACACAGGACAGGGCTGGCACAGCAAAGGGGGACAGGCGTGGTGGCTGAGGGGCACTGCCAGGCTGGGGGCTGCCCAGGCACAGAGAGAAAGGTGGGGGGGCCTTGCTCAAGGTGCCCCGGAGAGAGTTTGCACCCCAGCTCTGAGCATAGTCCCCATGGAGAGAGATGCCTGAGGGAAGCAGTGGGCCTTGCTGGGGTGAGCTGCAGCTGCTAAGGGGGTCTCTGTGCCCAGGGGCTGTTGCCCAGGGGGGCTGTTGTGCATGGGAGAGGGGATCTGTGCCAGAGGCTGCTGCTGCCCCAGAGGTGCTGTTGGCTGCTGCTAGCTGGGTGTGGGTCCCTGATTCCCTCCCCAAGCCCCATTCCAATGGGAAGGTCCCCCACAGTCCTGGCACTGTTCTTCCTCCTCCCCCCTCAGGGGCTGCACAGCCTCACTGACCCTCTCCCTAAAACTGGCAACCACCAAACTGGGGAGCTGGGTGCCGGGGGCCCAAGCTGCAGTGATGGGAGGTGGGCAGGGGGTGGGTCCTGCGGCCTCCCCTACCTCCCACACTTCCTCAGGGCAAAGGTACAAAAGGAGAAGCAGTCAGGCACAGCGTGAGCACAGGGACACACCAGCGTCCCCCCAGCACCCCGTGACTGCCCCGGGGAACGCCAGAGCTCCCAGCCACAGGTAAGGGACTTCTCTTCCAGGGTAGGGGGGGTGGAACTAAGGCACAGGCAGGGTGAGCAGGTGGCTCATCCAAGGCCACTCAAGGGCACAAGGACAGGAAGCTAGGCGTCCCGTGCCCTGCTGTGCCTGCTGAGCCACTCTGCCATGGCAGGAGGCACGGGACAGCTATGCACGCTTGTGCACACACACTGCTGTGAGCACACACACACCCTGCCATGCACACACTCGTGTGCTCCCCCAGCCCTGTGCCCAGCCACCACCCGTGGTGACAAGCCCTGGCACTCTCCCTCTCCCTGTCCCCAGGGTGCTACCTTCCACCACCCAAAACTATCCTGCTGCACTGTGTCCCCCCCAGCCCCCCACCCCATGCCCACAACACCCCCAACCCCTGTGCCAGGCTTGCAGGCAGTGTGTTATGCCAGGAGGCTCTGCCCGGGGTGGGGAGCTCAGTTTGGGAGGCTGCATGTTGGGGGCTGTGTGCCCCCCTTCCAAGCCCCCCTGGAAGCCCCCCCATTCATGATATGAGTGAGGGAAGCGAGAGCAGAAGCAAGGCAGTGCTTCCCCCTGCACCAAACCCACATCCTGAATCCTGGGGGACAGAGACAGGGACCGGGACAGAGACAGACCAGGGTGAGGGGGCTCAGCCTCGGGAGCCCCCCAGGGAACTGGGACAGGGGCTGAGTACAGTGTAGGGGCAGACCATGGGGGCATTTTGGGACAAGGCACATGGACAACTAGGAGGGTATGGAATGGGGCATCTTTGTCCAATTATACCCCCTACCCCATGTAGTGGGGGGACATGAGGAGGGAAAGGGGGTGCCGGAGCCCACCTTAACATCAGGAAGCTCTAGGGTGGAACAGGGCAGTGGAAGACCCTCTCCTTGGGGCAAAGAATTTGTGGGTGCCAGGTGAGTGCCAGCCTGGCACCTCTCATCACTGCCTTTGCAGACCCCCAGGGACAGCCATGGCTGGGGATGGGGAGCTCAGCCGCGTCGTCAAGGACCTGCAGAGTAAGTGTGGCAGCCCATGTCCTTCCAGTGTGTCCCTTGCCAGCCACGTCTCACCCGTGGGGTGACTGATGTGTGGGGGGGTGTCACTGCCAGCGATGTTCCTGAGCATCCCAGTGCCCACCCTGACGCCGCTGCCTGCTCCAGCCCTTGCTGCCAGCCCCAGGGGACTGGCAGTGCCTGGCTGGTACCTGTGTCCCCTGCCCCCACCCCCCCACTCCCCACTCTCCCCCCGCTATCCTGTTCCATCCCGGGACAGGTTCCTCTTTCACCCACCAGCAGAAATCCCCGGGGCTGGGAAGCGGTGGGGAGGGATGGGCAGGGTGCCCGCTCCCCAGGCAGGGCTGTGCCAGCTCAGCCCTGCCATCCCACAGAGACCGTGGCCGAGCTGAACTGCAGGTACCAGGAGCAGAACCTGCCGGTGACGGACGGGAGCCGGGAGCTGCACAGCCTCTGTGCCCAGCTGGAGTTCCTCCTCCAGGTACTGCTGCTTCTCCATCCCAGCTGCTCCCTGCCTCAGTTTCCCCTGAATGCTGAAAGCAGAGGGGACGCCGAGCCAGCTGTTTTGGGGAGGTGGGTGACCCCAAATGGTACTGTCTGGCCCTGGGCATCCCCAGCCACCAGTCTCACCCACATCCACAGGTGTAATCACACATGCTGCAAAATGGAAACTAAGGCACAGACCCAGCAAAGAGGGGACCGCCAGGGGACACTGGGACCCAGCCTGTTCAGGGAGCTGGCTGGATCCCAGACCTACAGGGGACAGGATTGGGGGGAGAGGGAAGTGGCAGGGGACACCCCCAAACAAACAAGCTGAAGCTTATGTCTCTGCCAGTTCGACCTGAAGGAGAAGAGGACCTTCTTTGGGCAGCGCAAGGACTATTGGGACTTCTTGTGCCAGGGCTTGGCACGGCGCCGGCAGGAGCACGAGGGTGTTCGCTTCGTCACCTCCCTGGACAAGGTGGGCACAGGCTGGCGGGGCACCCGGGGGGTTGTGTATGCACACGTACATGTGCTTCTGCTTGTCCATGGGTGCACACGCACTTGTGCACAGGCATGCACTCGCTTGGGCACCAAGGCCTTACCCACTGCTGCTATAAATGCTTTCCCTCACTCTGGGGTCCCTGCTGCTCCCCAGCTCCGGCCCTGGGGACCCTTTCCTCCCCGCATGGGCTGAGGAGATGAGTAGGGAACAGAACTGGATAATCCCCTCTCCCCCCAGCTGAAGACCCCCGTGGGCAGGGGCCGAGCCTTCCTACGGTACTGCCTGGTGCACCGGCAGCTGGCAGAGTCCCTGCAGCTCTGTCTTCTAGACCCCGAAAGCCTCCGGTGAGAGCAGGGGTGCATGGGGAGGGTGGTGGCGGGAGGCACAGCCAGGGCAGGCAGCACCCTGCAGCACCCAGCTCCCTGCAGCACCCAGTTGGCTAGTGCCACAGGTGCACGTGCCTGCCTGGGGCACAGAGGGGTGCGTGAGCCCATTTTGTGGTTGCAGTGAGTGGTACTACGCCCGCAGCCCCTTCCTGAGCCCCCAGCGCCGGGAGGAGATCCTGGGCAGCCTCTATGAGCTGGATGGCGTCACCTTCCACCTGGCCTTACACAGGGCTGACCTGGACACTGCCTGGCCCATGTTCTCTGAGTGAGCCTGGGGATTCAGGGGGCACCAGGGGCATTGGGGGGCACCAGGGGGATTGGGGACATCAAGGGCATCAGGAGCACCCAGGGCTCAGCATGGCAGAGCACTGTCCCACTGCCCCGGACCCTGCATGGCACCCCAGCTGTGCCCCCCTCCCTCCACACATGGCCCTGGGTGGGCACAGGCACCCACACCAGCACGCAGGTGCCTGCAAACATGCCACATGTGGGTGCACACGCACACCGCTGTCCTGTGTCATGTACGTGCCCGGGCACAGGTCTGCCACAACACCGTGACACTGTGACGTGTGTGTGTGTGTGCACACTCTTGCCCCAGGTGCACTTGCAGGGAGGCACCCCAGCACTGCTCTCCCTGTTCTGCTGCTGTCGTGCAGCCCTCAAATCCCCCCTGCAACTGCCACAGGGGTCTCTGGGTGCCACTTTATCACCAGGTGCCATCCAGTGTCACCAACCCCACTGCTCTCTCCATCCCCAAAGGCTGGCTGTGCCCAGGGAGCCCTGAGGGAGGGTGGTGATGCCCTGCTTGCCCCGGGGGTGACCTGGTGGCCCTGAGCCCCATGTCCCCTCTAGGACATTGGTACGGCCCAGCCTGGTGCCCAGGAGCAGCCCAACAAAGACAGACGATACCGGCACTGAGGCACACGGATGGCCTGATGGCATCACCCATCCCACCACAGCACCCTGTGGGGTGCCAGCCCACCCATCCCCACCTGACTTGGCTGCCCTGTGGGTGAGGAGGGGTGTAGAGGCAGAGGATGCGGAATGGGACATGGAGGATGTGGAGGTGAAGAAGGACGTGGAAGAGAAGGATGAAGAGGAGGTGAGGAAAGATGAAGAGGTGCAGGATGTGGAGGAGGATGAGAAGGTGGAGGAGGACATAGAAGAGGAGTTGGATGGTGAAGAGGAGGATGAGGAGGAGGTAGAGGACGTGGATGTGGAGGAGCTGGAGGACGCGCACAGTGCGGGCAAAGCACCCCATCCTGGTGGTGACAGGGATCCTGGCATGTCTCCACCACCCAGCTCCGGGTGCATACCGGGCTCCCCACCACCAGCGCCTGGACAGCCAGGCGGGACGGAGGCATCCCTGCAGGCACTGGTGTCCCAGCTGCAGGCCAAGCTGGGTCAGCAGGAGGCCACGTCACGGGCGCTGGCAGCCCGGCTGGTGCGGGAGGAGCGGCGGCACCGGCGGCAGGAGGAGAGCAGCGCCCGGCAGGCCCAGCTGCAGGCGCGCGAGGCCGAGGCGCTGCGGGAGACCAACACCTTCCTGGGGCAGGCGCTGGTGGCGGCGACGGCAGCGGGGGACCCGAGGGTGCTGGCGCAGGCACAGGAAGAAGCGAGGGGCTGGCGGGAGGCGGCGGAGGAGCGCGGCGCCCAGCTGGCCGGGGCGCTGGCAGAGGCGGCAGCGCTGGCTTCGCGCCTTCGGGAATGCCAGGCAGCGCTGGCGGCACGGACGGATGCGCTGGAGGATGCCGGCGCCCCGGGTGAGGTGGCTGCTGTGGAGGAGGTGCTGCGGCAGGCACTGGAGCTCGCACGTGGACCCCAGGAGCTGCCACTGGACTCCAGGGCAGAGGGGGAGCCCGGCACATCTGCTGGCATGGCTATGGTATGGGGAAGCCTGGGGGAACCCGACAGTGGGGTGGGGAGTTCAAGGGTCCAGGGTTGAGCCCCCGTTCTCCCACAGCAACTGGCCGCCCTGGCCACCGCGGCACAGGAGGACGCCCGGCAGAGCCGGCAGCAGCTCCAGGTCCAGCGGCAGGAGGTGGCACGGCTCCAGGAGCAGCTTGGCAGGTTGGGCAGCAAAACCCCCCCACTTTCACTGCTTGGTGTCCCACCATGTGTCCACTCCATCCACCCCCATGCCCTGGGATCCCCCATGGTGCCCCACTTGTACCCAGGGGAGCAGCACCTAGGGATGGGCAGGGGCAAGGAAAGAAGGATTTGGAGAACAAGGGATGGAGGGAGGGATGCATCAACTTGGGGGTTGATGGATGGGTGGATGGTTGGGTGATCAAGGGGTGAAAGAATGAATTTGGAGTGAGTAGATGGATGTAAGGATGGAGGGGTGTGTGAAGGGTTGAATTTGGGCCAAATATGTTGATGGCTGGGCACACAGAGGGATGGAGAGATGAATCTGGGACAAGTGAATGGAGGGATGAAAGGATGGAGCAATGAATCTGGGTGGGTAGGTGGGTGGGTGGATGGATGGATTGGCGGGCAGGGGGACAGAGGGGTAGGTGTGGGGAAGGATGGATGAACAGCTGGGAAACAGATGGGTAGCCTGTCCAGCAGGTGGTGAAGTGGCTGTGGGGATGAGCAGCAGGCTGGGCTTGGGGATGGACACACAGCAGATAGAGGGATGGATGGATGGATGGAGGGACAGCTGGCTGAGGGACAGGGGGACCGTCTCCCCACTGCACCATGCCAGGGCCCGGCAGGATGGCGAGCGCTGGGCATCGGCGCTGCAGCGGGCACAGCGGGAAGCCCAGGAGCGGGAGGCCACACGCGGCGCTGAGCAGGCACGGCAGCAGGAGCTCATCCGCGACATGAAGGGGCGGCTGCTGGAGCTGCTGCGGTGAGAGCTCCGGTAGCACCTCTGGCGTGCGGCCGTGTGTTGGGGGGACCAAACCCTTTTACCCAGAGGAGGGCACCAGAGCCCAGGCAAACCCCACTCACCACCTTGGGAGACTCAGGGGTGCCCACCTGGGGTCTGGGGGGCCAGGACATGCTCCCAGACCCCCGCCACCAGGCACATTCCTGCCGGGGCTGACCTGTCCCCTCCCACAGGGAGAAGGATGCCCTGTGGCAGAAGACAGAGGGCATCGACAGCCCGGTGCCCAGCCCAGCACCCCGCGATGCAGGGCTGTGCACCCGCTGCCGCAAGGATTTCCGCCTCCTCTCCCGGCGGTACAACTGCAGGTGGGCTATGGGGGGCGCCGGGGGTGGCACTATGGGTGGCACCAACGTGGCACAGCTCTCACCAGCTGCTCTCTCGACAGGTTGTGCCAGGGCAAGGTGTGCCACACGTGCTCTGTGGACGTGGGCAAGCAGGGACGCTGCTGCCTGCTTTGCTACCGGCAAGGACAACCACAGGCTACGTGAACTGGGGCTGCAGCCTGTCCCTGTCCCTGGGACACCCCTTCCCCAGCTGCCTCCGCTCGGACTTACTGGGGATCCAGGCACCTGGGGCCTGCAGGCAGGTCCTGCTGCTCCACATTTCGGGTCTGAGATGGGTTTTTTCGCGTGGCTGGTCCACAGAGAGGAAAACAATCTGCTGCTGCTGCCTCTGTGACTCCCGTGTCGTCTTCTCGGTTGTCGCCAGATTGGTCCCCGAGCTCGGTGCAGGGTGTGGGGATGGCGCTAGGGGGATTTCCTAGCCCTCACAGGGGAAACCATCCCCGTAAGGGGTGTCCCAGCTACAGCCAGCCTGAGCCACCATCTGCCCTGTCCGGTAGCAGTGGGCAGGGGATATGGCTCTTGGCCAACAGCCCCAGCTTCCTGCCAGGCTGCGGGGAACTGCTTGGGCAAGAGGTTTCTCAGATGTAAAGGTGACAGGCTGTCCCTGCCCAGCACCCTTGCTGACCTTTCCCAGCACCGCCAGGGCTCCCCACATGGGTGTCAGGGGGGCCCTCATGCCCACCCATGAGCCAGCCCACAGCTGGCACCCACTGGTGCCCCACACACAGTTAAGGACCACTTGCAGCCTGGAGCACAGGGGATGGAGGAGCACTATGGGATCCCCTTGGAAAGATGCTTGGGCATGCTGGGATAGGAACTCCGATACCTGGCACACAGAGTGGTGGGAAGGACTCCAGGAGGATCATAGCCCCCCCACTTCAGCCCCTCTGTCCCACTCCAGTGGTAGCCCCAGTTGCCCAACCCAGAGCAGAAACATCCTGGTTGTGTAAGGGACAGGTTCCCAGCCCTTTGCACAATGATATCCTGGCACCACAGTGCTGGGGGGCGGGGGGGCAGGGGGTGGCCTGGGTGCTGGCACCCTTCAGGCAGGGGTTACAGGGCTGCCTTGGTGCCAGTGAAGGGCTGTCGAGGGATCTTGCAGTGATTTGCTGCACTAGGGCTTGGATCATGGTCGGGAAGGGGGTGGCTTTGTCCCCAGGTGGGACAGACACAGAGATCCCCACACTGGGCAGCTGCAGGGAGCAAGACCCATGTTTGGGTCCCCTCTGGGGGTGCCCAGAACCCTCTGCAGCAACTTTTTGGACAACAGCACTTCCCTGATGTGCAAATGGGGTTACCCACACCCCACCAGGCTCATCATTGCTGCTTTGGCACCCTCCATACCATGATGTGACCTGACCCCATCCCGCCGCTGCCCTCCCTGTGGCAAAGAGAAGCCAGAGCTGGGTGACAACCCACCAACTCCTTTATTGCTGGATGACCACTGGCCACGAACGTCATGCCCACAGTGGGGCCGTGGGGTCCCTGAAGTCACAGGTTCTACCCCAGAGAGCAGTGGATGGATCTTGGCATTGGTCCCCGGCAATGGGGTCTGCCAAAGGCCTCTTCCAGATGGGGTCCAGCATCCAATAGTGACCCTGCCCATCCCTGTGCCCCAGGGGCATGGGCAAGGATGGTGGGCCAGGACCTGCTGGGACATGTGAGGGCAGGGTCCTGGGAGGCTTCAGAGGGTGGTGGAGGTGTTGCCAGAGGTGGAGGCATAGGAGGCACGGCCGTAGCGGGCCACAGCATCCTTGCTGATGAGCCCACGCTGCGCCAGGATCTTGAGGAAGCTGTTGCGAAATTTCTGCCCGATGAAGGCGTAGATGATGGGGTTGATGCAGCTGTGGGCGAAGCCCAGGACTTGTGTGACAGAGAGGGCTGTGTCGATACGGTTCCTCCTCTCACAGGTCTCGGTGATGGCCCGCATCCTCATCAGGCTGTCACTCACCAAAGTGATGTTGTAGGGCAGCCAGCAGATGAGGAAGACCAGCACCACAGCAAAGATGACCTTCATGGCCCGCTGCTTCTGGGTGTTCTTGGTCTGCAGGAGGGTGTGGATGGTGACTCCGTAGCAGAAGAGCATCACCAGGAGGGGCAGGGCAAAGCCAAAGGTCTGTGGCAGGACCCGCAGCACCACCCTCCACTTGGCTGTATCCTCGTTGCCGATGCGCTCGTAGCACACGGTGCCGTTGCTGGGGGAGCGAAAAGCCTCACGGAAGAGCAGCACAGGCAGGGAGAGCAGCACGGAGAAGACCCAGATGCCCAAGCAGACAAACTTCACCCAGTGCCTCTTCTCGGTGGCAGCCCGAGTGGCATAGACAATGGCCAGGTAGCGGTCCACGCTGATGCAGGCCAGCAGCAGGATGCCGCTGTAGAAGTTGGCCTCCTGCAGCACGGAGATGGCTTTGCACATCACAGTGCCGAAGACCCACTCGTGGGCTCGGTAGGCAGCCCAGAGCGGCAGGCTGAGGGCGAAGAGCAGGTCTGCCATGGCCAGGTTGAGGAGGTAGACATCAGTGACAGAGCGGTTGGCGTGGCTGGAGGTCACCACCAGGACCACCAGCCCATTCCCTACCACACTGAGGATGAAGACAAGGCAGTAGATCACCACCACCAGGTATTTGTTAAGAGTGGAGCTATCGGGCCGGCATGGGGCAGAGGAGATAGCGGTGTCTGGCAAGGCCGTGCTGTAGTCATAGGTGTAGTTGTAGAGCAAGAAGATACTGGCCAAATCCCCATTGAAGCTTAAGGACTCCATTTTGCCTGTGGAGCACACAGCAGCATTAGTGTGGGGTGAGAGGGTAGTGTTGGCCAGGCACGGGCCTCTGGGTCCCCTGGCATCTCCACTGCCCCCTAGGTCCCCTCCCAGCCAGGGAGCAGCCCCCCTCAATCACTCCACTGTGCCCCGTGTCCATGCTGTACCAGGGCACAGGCTGCATGTGGACACTGTCCCTCAAACCTCCAAGCACCCCTCAGTCTGCTCCACTTCACCCCAACCCTGTCCTTTCCCTGTCCCCCATGGAGGACAGGGTTCCCCATGGACCAGCCACCTCTTCTTGGGCTGGGGGACTCCCCCATCCATGCAGCATCACATGCTTCCAGGAGACACCTAACTCCTCCAGCATCTTTGGATCCCTCCCCTTGGTTCGTGTGGGTCCTTCAAAAGCCTCTGAACTCTTTGAGCATCTCAGGGCCCCTCAGGCACCTGTATTGTCCTTTGAGCATTTCTAGATCCCTCTGGCCTCCCCATTCCCTCCAGCATGGCTGCTGACACTGCCCCTCCTGCCACCCCAGCCAGCAGCAAGGTTGCAGTCACAGTGCTTGGCAGGCAGGGACTTGAGAAGGTCTGAAGGTGATTTCATGCCCTTCTTTACCATCCGGTCTGTCCCTGTGTGAGAGGTTTCACACCCCAGACGGAAAGATGTGTCACACTTTGCAGGCAGCTTTGGAAATATTTCACATCTCTGGTTTTCCTGTTGCCCAGCCGGATGTGTCTCTGTCCCTGTGCTCAGCCACAATGCGGTAAACACAGGTACTTTCATCTCCTCGCATCTAGGACACCACCTTCCTGCCCTGTCCCTGCCTCCCCAAAGACCACTGTGTTGCAGCCTTCTCCCAGTATGGATCCAGACTCTTGTTTCACTCCAGTTTCACTCCTATGCCTCATTTCTGAGTCCCCCCACCAGGGCCTGGTAATGCCAGGGATGTTGGGGGGTGCCAATACCACATGGTACTGGAGGGTCCCTGGCCCTGAGTTGTCCCCATTTGAACCCAAACCCTCCCTGGGACCAACTTTCCCCTTCTGCCTGGCAAGGAGTCCCTGCTGCTGCTGGACTGGTGCTCCTGCCTGGAAAAATCCCTCCCTGTCTCTGAGGGTACCACTCCTGAGGTGATGCTGGGATGATGATCCCAGCATCCCAGGGTACCACTCCTGGGATGATGCTGGGTTGTGATGCCCTGGCATCCCACAGGACTGCAGCTGGGGACATTACCAGTGCGGATGCGAAAAGGTCCCCACAAGCTGTGCCACCACAGGCATGGGGCTGAGCTGGACACCAGTGCTTCCCCTCAGCCTATTTTTGGCTGCTTCTGCCTCCCTGCTCCAAAATCCCAGCAGTTCCTCCAGGGCTGGGTATCCCCCACCCATGGATACCCTGCAGCCCATCTGGCTGGGGGAACAAGCAGCACCCCATTTCCCCTCCTGACCTTGGAAGGGCTGGGGGATGCCAGGGTGACCCCGGGGGTCCACACAGGGAGAAAGGAGGGACATGCCATCGTGAAGCACCCTCCAGCTCACCACTGTGCATGGAAGTGGGCGCTGTCCCCTTGCAGCACCCGTGGCCCATGATCTCCCTGGGCAGTGCAGGGGGGTTGCACCCCAGATGAGCCCCGAGCACAGCCCTGGGTACCCTCCACCCCACTGCCTCCTGCTCCCTGTGTGCCACATAACCCCTCAGGCAGCCTGAGCAGCCCACCCCAGCCCACCCTGTATGTGAGGGGGCTCAGTCGGGAGCTGGTGAAGCCCGAGAACAGCCCCAGTCACCCCGGGGACTCACCGCTCGCTGCCCTCGCCGTCCCCCCAACTCCAGGGTCTTCTCCCTGTCCCAAGTCCCAGAGCAGCCGGGCACCGGGACGAATCCAGGCGACACCCCCAAAAAGGGCTGTGGAGCGGAGTGCGGCGGCGCCAGGCCCGGGGGTCGCGCCAGGCCAGCCGGAGAGTCCCTCACCTGCGCCCGCCGCCGTGGTGCCTCCCGGTGGCCCTGCCTGCCGCCGCCCCCTTTATGCCTCCCGGGGAGGAAGCGAGGTTGCAAAACCTTCTCCCGGCGTAGAAGGGGAAGTGACAGCCACAAGGGACCCTTCCCCAGCCACGCCAGGATGCCGTCCCCCGGGACCGGGGGGACCCCGCAGCCCCCGCTGCCCTCCTGCCCTGGGGTGTCACCCCGCAGCGGGTGACAGCGGGGCGCACCCAGGGGTGCATCGCCGCCCTGCAGTGGGGCACACCGGGGGGGCTGCAGAGGAAGGTCTCCGCTGTGTCCCCTGTCCCGCAATGGATGGAGAGCTCCCCTTCGAGACAAACTCCCCCCCGCGGTTCTGTAGCCCCCTCTAAGAGCAGACACCCCCCCACCCCCGGGCCGGGGTTGGCGGGCAGGGCAGGGCTCCGTGCCTCAGCTTCCCCACTGATGAAGCAGAGGTGGGCATAGGGGTTTTGGGGTGCACGGGGGCACTGTGGGGCTGGCTTGCCCCTTTTAGGGGGTGCTACGGGGACCCCCCAGAGCAGAGCCCCGCGTCCCTCCCGCCCTGGCCGTGCCCTGCCGAGCCGAGCCGTGCCGCCAGGCGGAGCCGTGCCCCCGCACCAGCCCCGCAGACTGGGGGGATTCCCCCCCGCCCCCGTCCCGGTATCCCCTGAAACCCCGGGGCACCCTCCCTCCTCTGAGCACCCCTATCTCCTTTAGAGGAAATCTGCACCCAAGGGCACCACCCGGGCTTCCCCGTCCCTCTGGGGCACCCCCAAACCTTTGGGCCACCCTCATCCTCACAGTTTTTCGGGCGCCTCGGTTTTAGGGGTACCCCAGACCCTTGGGGCATTACCACAGCTCCAGGAACACTCCTGTTTCCTAGAGACACTCCCACGCTTTTCCGGGGCACCCCCAAAGCTTTGGGCGCACCCCTTCCTCTGCTCCAGCGCACCCTCAAAGCCCCCCTCGGGTGTCCCCGTTCCCTGGGGCACTCCCACGCTCTCGGGGACCCCCGTCCCTTTGGGGCATGCACCCTCCTCCCTGTGCCACACCCCTGTTCCCTGTGGGGGGACCCCCTGGGATGTCCCAGCCCACGGGACACCCCTTTTCCCTGCGGGCACCCCTGGAGCGCCTCTCTGGGGCAGAGCCGCGTGCTCTGGGGCACCCCACATCTGCCTGGGGTGCCCGTCTCCCCCGGGCACCTCCGCACTTCTGGGGACCCCTCACGGCCCAAACGCACCCCGTACCCTGCCTACCCCCCCCCCCCAAACTGGAGGCACCCCCACACCCGGGGGCGCACCCCTCCGCCCGCGCAGCCCGCCCCGTTCCGAGGCGCACCCGGTGCATACCGCCCCCCCCACCCCGTCCGTCCCCCCCCTCCCCGGCCCGCGGGCGGCTGGGCGTGGCGCCCCGTGACGTCAGCGCGCAGGGGCGAGGGCGGGGCCGCTCCGCCCGCGCTGCCGGCTCCGCCGCCGCGGCCGGAAGTGACGCGCGGGCGCGAGAGCGGAAGCGGCGGCGCAGGCTCGGGCGGGTCCCCGGTGCGCGCAGCGGGCTCGGCTCCCTCCGGCCTCGGCGCCCTGAGAGCCCCTCCCCTCCCCGGCACCGACATGATCCTGCTCGAGGTCAACAACCGCATCATCGAGGAGACCCTCACGCTCAAGTTCGAGGGCGCGGCCGCCGGGTAGGAACGGGGGTGGGGGGGAGCCGGGCCGGGCCTGACCGGGGCGGGGACGGGGGCGGCGGCGCACGGGGCCGGGCCGAGGCCGCGGGCAGAGGGAGGAGCGGGAGGCCCCGGCTGGAGAGGGCAGGGTTATGCCAGGCGCTCGGGTTGGAGGGGAGGGCCCGGCGGGTGGCGGGGAGGGTAGCGCCGGTGTAGGACGAGACCCCGGGGGAGGATGGGGCTGAGCGAGGCGGGAGGGAGCGCAGAGGCAGGCTGGGGGCTGGGGAAAGGAGGGGGCTGAGCTGGGCGAGTTGGTACGGGAGCCGATGGGGGCTGGGGGATGGTGGGGTTGGGCTGGGGAGGGGTGGTGACGAGACAGGATGGGATCCGGAGAACGATGCGAGTTGGCACTGAGGAAGGATGGGCGCCTGGGGAGGGAGGAGGGCAGAGCTGGGGCAGGATGGGAGCCTGCGGGGAGGGGGCTGGGAGGAGGGCTCCTACTGGAGGAGGTGGTTTGGGTGGGGGTAGCTAAGGTGGGAGTGGTGGGATTGGACAGAATGAGAGCCTGGGAATGAGGGAGCAAAGCTGGGCTCTCGGAATTGGGGGGTGGAGAGGGGCTTGACAGGGTGGTTAGTGCTAGGGTGGTGTGGAAGCCTGGGGAGGAAGAAGGGAGGTACCAGAGCCCACGCTGTGGTGGCTACCTGTGGGCAAAGATGGGACGAGGGGAGGAGGGTGCCTGGGCAAGGAGGGAGTTGGGAATTATGTGGATTTTGTGGGGATGTTTGCTTTGGGTAAAGCAGCTTTCATCAGAACAGGCCCAGTGTGATGTGAGTGCTGGTACAGAAGGTGAGGGGAGGGGAACTGAGGAACAAGAAGCTTGTGTGTGGAGCTCTGGCCTCAGCCTTTTTCTTTAAGGGTGGGGAGGAGATTCCAGCCTGCTCCCCTTTGCTTTCCTCAGCAGTAGGGATAAAGCGAGCAGGAAACATGCAGGCCCATGACTCTTTCACAGCCCCTCGTGTCAGCCTGGTGGGTGTCCTGCCCTCAAGGGTGGTCATGGGGGTAGTTTTGCATCCGCATCTTTGGGTGAGACAGTTCAGTCCCTGGGGAGACAGTGATTACTTTGCTTGAGTGTTGCTTATCTGAGCACAGCTTCGTGCAGAAGAGAGTCCTTATGTGCTTATCTGCAGCCAAGTTACCCGTGTGTTCCCTGCACTGCCTGCTGGCATGAGTAATGCCACACACACCTTTGTACAGAGGCAAAGCAAAGTGTGGTGGTGTTATCTCTGGGGCGGGGCTTGCCCTCCCATCTTGAAGGGCTCAGCCAAGGCAGCTCTGGGAAGGGACCCCCTCCTTTTTCTGTGTCACCTTTTCCTCCTGCAGCTTTTAAAGCTCTCAGCCCTTTGTGTGCAGAGGTTTGATGGAGGCCCTTTCCCCTGCTTTCTTCTCACAGTTGACTTCTTGCTCAGAGGTTTTATTTATTTGTATGTTTTTTTTTTTTTCATAAAATAACCTCTCAGGCTGCACTACATTGTGGGATAGCTGAACTGCTCACAGGCTTTTCATTCTTCTCCAACCCGATTAATGCAACAAGTTTCTCCAAAGTACAGGGACTGCACTGAGAAGAGAGAGCTCCTGAGTGGCCACTGTGGTGTTTCAGCTTGTCCATTAGAAAATATTACATGTATGGAGGTTAACAGTGTGTGTCAGAGACGTTTGTTCATCACAAGTCTGTACTGAGATGCAGTTCTTGGAGAGAAAATGCACCTGCATCCCTGTGTTGGTGTAAATGTGGAGGTGGCAAGTGCACCCTGAAACCCCGACTGTGCAGCCAGGGCTGGGGTTGCTCCTTCCGCAGCAGCCTGTGGGCCCCCGAGTTTCTGTTTTGCTGCACAGCAAAGCCTCCCCTCTTCTGCGTCACCCAGCTTGCCTGGTGTACCAATTGTCCCTGGATCGATTTGTAGTGCAACTGATGGGGCTCTGCTTCTGCCTCTTACTCATCTTTGTCATGTTCTCTTCTTTAGATGTCATTTCTAGATAAGTTTTGTGCCTTGAATGTGTTGCTGGAGGAGAGGAAGTTACTTACTTCTGCATTTTCTTCTGTGCCTGTAGTGGGGCCCTCCTCTGCAGGCAAGTGCAGGGCGGGGACAAAGGTCTGATGTCTGATGTGCAGGGAGGTGTAATTTTTGTTTTCCCTTGTGGTTTCAAGCCTTTTGGGGAATGGGTGTTATGCAGGGTTTATTCATGTGAAATTTTGTTTCCCTCTGGCCCCAGTTCTGGGGTTGTCCCTGTGGCGTTGAAACAGGAGGCAGGAGGGGATTTGCTGTATTTCATTATTTTGATGATGTTTTTCCCAGGGTGTGTCTTGGGGACAGACACAGGACAGTCAGGGCAAGGTCAAGCTGTGTGGGATTTGGTGCCAGGAGGAGCCTGGACACTCAGCCAGAGGTGGCTTTGAATTATTTGCTCTGAAACAGGAGCAGGGCAGATGCAATGCATGGGTTTGTCTGTAGTGGTTGTCTGGGAGCTAGGTGTGCCTGGTGGCTTCAGCGCCAGCTGGGAGTCGAGCAGGGCGGGGTTTATTTCCAAATCCTTTGCCAAAGACTTGTTCTGTGACATGGGCTGTGTTGCTCCGCTCTGCTTCCTGTGCCTGCGCTGTGGCTATGATTCAGCAGGCTCCCTGCAAGAGCTTTCCTGGACCATCAGGTTGAGAGGCACTTCGTGTTTCACCTTATCGCCTAGAACGGGGTCATGCTTAGAAGTTGGAGCTAATGACTACCCATAATGTCGTTGCCATAACCTGTGAAGGTCCATCAACTGTCTCTGAACTTCCCAGTGTAGGGGGTGCCTTGGCAAAGAGATCAGCGCTTGAAGCAGAGCCTAAAATATGTCCAAGAGCCCTCCCTTGACAAGGTGCTTGAGGCTTGGCAGCATTCACCCCTTAGTTTGGTAATTCCCAATTAGTTCAGTTTTGTGGGCAGAGCCCATGGAACTCTCAGCTTCTTGGACACCATGGTTGAACACTGGCATTTAGATCAAGGTGGTGACAGGTAATGGACTTCAATGCATCTGGAGTTTGTTTATTTAACGTTGTGATTTCTTGTTTTAAATCCATTTCTGTAAACTGACCACATTTTTAAACAAAAGCCTAAAGCTACCAGAATCTGTGGGAATGAGTTGGGAATCTGCTGGTGAAACTCTCAAGCATCCAACTCCTGTGGTGGGGGGATACCTGGTCAGTCTGAAATGAGGAAACTCGTAAGCTTTTGCAGGTGTCAAGTGGATAAACTGTTTGTAAGCTTTTGACTAATTCATTTTGACTTGAGAAGTTGCCTAGAACCTGGAGTCACACTCAGGTTTTCCCATTTCCCATAAAAATGTGACACGAGGGGATGAGCTCTACCACAGAAGATTTTGTTTCTCATTCATTGTTCCCCTTTGCTAGCTGTACAGGTCAGGGTGAAGGGAACAAACAAGACCCCCAAACAGTTTAAATGAAGCATAAAACATTTTGATACCTATATTCTGTGTCTGTTGAATACTTGTTCCATTTAACACACAGGGAGGAGCTGCCTCCCAACACAGATTTGCCATCCAATTTTGTCCTGCTCTAATTTAACTGACCCCAGTGAAAGTGTGGCACAGGGGTTTCACCCAGTTTGGTTTTCCAGCTGTACATAGCTTTCCCTGAATCTCCAATAAATAAATCATCTGTCTCAAACCATTGCTTCATATTTACCCACTGTGCAAGAGACAACAAATGTGCCTGGCTGGAGAACAGGCTGCCTTTTCCTTTGGTTGGGGGCGGAGGGAAGAGACTCTTAGATTAAATTGGTGGTTTCTTTACAGCCTTCAGTAGGTACAGATCTGCAGGGCTTTGTGTACCTATCAGCCACGCAGGAAGACAGCTGAAGCTGCTTGGGCCTCTGTGATGCAGAGGGGTTCCTGTGGGCTGGCTGGAGAGCCGGGCTGAAGCTGCTCACTGGTGTTTCCCGTTTGCGGTCACTTGGGTGTTCGTTGCTGCAGAGCTGAGCCCTTCAGCTCAGTGAGACCGGGCAGTGTGAACTTTGTGTTTGTGGTGTGACGTGCAGAGTTCATTGTGGGGAAACTGAGGAGCATCTGGAGGCTGTCAGGCACACTGGGAGGTTAGAGGAGCTTTGGGTCCTTTTGGGCACCGCTGAGAAACTCCCTGAGGGAGTGGCTGAGGTGATCTGTGGCTCCAGCGCTTCAGGGGAGTTCAGCACCCCCACCAAAATCAGTTTACTTCTCTGCCACCCTCTCCTCCTTGCTGACATAGGTATATTTCTGCCTTCAGGGAAACAGGATTGGGGAAGTGACCCGGGTTAAAATTAAACAGGCAAAACTGGGTATTTTTAGCCCAGATGAGTTTCCTCATCCCATTCACTCTGTGAAGGCTGCTCACCATGGTGCAGCCGAGGAGCAGGGATCAGGTGTCTCCCCTTCAGCAGCAGTGGCAGGTGCTCAGTGTCTTCACAAGCCCAGCCGGGAGCCACACATCTCCACCAACACAACCTCACCTGTTGAAACTCAATCTGTCTGACTCCAGGGAGTCCACAGGCGATGCCACCAGCAGAAAGTGGTACCCTTGGGTTCGGCATGGTGCAGGTGGCACTGTAAATCTTGGCTGTACCTGTTGATTGAGCACACTGTAAGTGTTGGAGCGTAGCTTCTGGGCTGCCACAGCACATCTGGCTTCAGCCACCAGGAAAGCTGACTTTGCATTAATGGTGGATTGTGAACCACCTCTGTCTGGAGCTAGGCAGGGCTCTGCTTTCAAGCAGTAGTGCAGGGAGCAGGAGGGAGTAGCATCCCAGACCTGCAAAGTATTGTTAGGCTTTTGCAGTTTGTTCTGTCATCTCTTCACCCTCAGTTTTCATCTCAGGTTCCTGAGCAAGGCCTGCTCTGTGCTGTCTGCTGAGGGTGGTTCTCCCTGCAGCCACCGGTGCCTGACACCCAAGAAAAGTGGGTGTCAGTCGCTGTACTAGTGAAACCAGTAAATGGTGTGTGCAAAATGAGGCTGTTCCCCAGAGACCTGCCACAGCGTTGGATCACTCCAGCAGGGAATTGCGGGCTACCTGCCTACAGCTGGAATGGGGATGCACAGGGGGCAGAGACCTGGCTGGAAGTGAACCTGCCCAAACCTGCATACTGTGGGGCCAGCCCATGCTCTGTCCCCAAGAAACACAACGCTGTCTTCCCAGCCAGCCTCCTTCTCCAAGTTGCTGCGTCCTCTGCAAGGGAGAAGCTCGGGCACAGAGGGGTCACCTCACTTAGAGGGGAGAGCTGGCACACATGGGGGGCTGCCGTACACTGCTCGGTGCTGCCGGCTTGACAGAGCGCTCCAGCTCAAGCTCGTGGTGGGTGTACTGCCAGAGCTACGGGAGCTCTTTGATTTCATACGCTCCCGCAGCTTACGCAGAGTAGCTTTTGTTAGCTGAGCAGGGCCCAGAAGTGGAGGAACTGTTCAGATAATTTTAGACATGGCTCATAATTTTTTATTGGGGTGACCTTTCTGTAGCGAGAGCCTGCAGTCTGTCACTGAATCTGGCTCGCTGTCTCCAAACTGCGTGTTGACTCCGGTGATCTGAAAGCTCTGCTCAAAGCTTTTAGGCTTTGAAATCCCCCTTTCTTCTTTTTTGTTCCCCCCCCTTCCATCTCCTCTGGGGCAAGAGATTAGAATATCTGCATGCCTGCAGCTTTTAAAATAATTGCCATCCTCTTTTATTTGGTACAGGCCCTAATTGTGATGTGGGAGATGCTTCAATACGGTTGTCAGCCAAGTTTGCATTTAGGTCTGTTTAATACCGAAGATGAGAGCTCTGTATAATTACAGTCTTCGTTCTTCTGTTCTGAAATTCGTTGTAGCATATGGCTAAGAGCCTCTGTGGCCTGCGAATGAAGCGGGGAAGTTTGGAAGTTGTCCGAGTCAAAATTGAGGAAATGCTGTCATAAGAAAAGATTTGCTGTTGCTCTTAAGTGCTCACTGGCGTCTCTCCACGGGCGCTGGGGCTCTCTGTGGATGTTCTGCTGGGGTGAAAAATCTGATTTGGGGCTGGCTTTATATTAGATAGACGGAGTGTAGGAGCCATTTGGAGATGAATAGGAGGAATGCAGGCGAGAAGACGTAAAACCTGTCAGGGCCTTTTATTGTTACAAGCAGAGGGCAGATGGGATTTGGTGTGGATTTGACTTCAAACCTGATAAGTGTTATCAGAAAATGGACCGCTGCTGCTGCTTGGAACAGCTGCCATTTTAGCATCTTGAGTTCAGGCAGGGTTTTGCAGAAAGGTCTGGTCTGGAGCCGGTGTTTAGTGCTGAGAGGAGCCATCTCAGTTGTTCCCAATATGAGCTGGTTTTATTGTCCATTTGGGGCAGAGGGTAGCAAAGAGGGAAGTTGGCTGGGAGAGGCTATGGCTCAGGTAGCATTGATGGTAAGGAGCTTGTGAGGATCACAGCATCTTTTTACCCCAGGAGAGGATGGGCTGTGCTGTCTGAATACTCTGAGCATAGCCAGCCTTAGTCTAGTTCTTGGAGAACTGAATTGGGGTGGGCGTGAACCCCAAATGAGCTCCTGGCTGCACAGAGCCCTGCTTCGAATTAAAATGTGGAAAGGACAGCTGGGACTGACAGTCACTCTGTGTCAAGCTGCTCAACTGCCAGTTCTCCCCACAGATGTGGAGGGGTCTCATTGCGGGGACAGGGGAGCGTGCCAGACCAGACAGAGCTCTTTGGGATCACACCAGTAACCTGGTGGCAACTGGCACCCACCCCCAGTCCCAGGCCGGCTGCACATCACCTGTGCAAGAGTGGGGCAGGCTGAGAGGGCTGAACAGGGAGAGGACATTGCGGGGTGTTCGGCATGTCCCCGCTGCTATTTCTGTTAGTGGAAGATGGGGCTGGTGGTGGAAGGTCAAGGGGAAGTGATCACGTGTGTGTGACCTGCGGTGTTGCTCATCTGGAAGCTGTGGGAGGCTGGAGGTGAGAGCTCCTCTGCCTGGGGATTTCTTGATGGAGGAACAACAATTCAAGTAGCAAAAGGGGTGGTTTTTCTGTTGCAGAAACGTTTTAAGTAGCCAGGATAGTCTTGGTGAGGTGAGCCAGAGAAATAAATAGAATCATTTTAAACTCGGGGGTCGTAAAGGCTGCTGAACTGTGAAGGGCTGAGAGCTCACTTCACTCCCAGTCACGCTGGTGGCACCGGGGCCAGCCCAGGCCTGGGTTAGGTGTGTGTCAGGTGAGGCAGAAACCACCCTGCAGCAGACGACAGGGCCAGCATGGCTGCGGGGAGCTCTGTATGCAGCTCACAAGAGCACTTGCCTCACTGAGGCTGTGCACTGGGAAGCGCTTGGATACTCAGCACCCAAAGTTCTGCCCAGTTACCTGCCTTTCCCTTAAATATCTTCCCTCCTCGCCATCCCTGAGTACCAAGCCACTCAGGGAATTGGTGTTAAAATAACTTCTCCAAGAAATCCGTGCCTGTGCGGTGAAACATTCAGAAACGGGGCCGTGTGTGCCGAAAGCTTTTGTGTGCAGAACAAAGGCTGTTGTGCCGAGCCATTAACTGACTTTGGGTGCACGGTCTCACATGGCTCCTTAAATAACATTAAATAACGTGATGAGCAATCTTCCTGCTGTCCCCTGGGGTACTGACCGAGGGATCAGGGAATCGTGGTCCTTCCACAGCAAAACCACTCCAGCATGTTGGCTGTCACTCGCTTCCCTGCATTGGTTGGAGGAAGGTGCTGTGTTCAGAGGCTTTGCTGGGAGCTGGGGCTCTGGCAGGCGGCTGCTCTGTGTGTGTGAGGAATGGTGTTTGAACGGTGTAACGCTGAGAAGGCAGAACAGAGGTTTAAGGATGCATCCTCTTTAATATTCCTAGCTCTCATGTGCCTGGCTGCGCTATCTTTAAAGCTTCCTACATAGGTTTCTTTTTTTATAAAAATTTATACTGCCATCCAAGCTGATTCCCGAGTCTGAGTGTGGTGCTCTAAAAGGAGAACACGTCTGCATGGCTGGCCGAGTGGGATCGGTGGGGTTTTCTTTCATCTCTGCTCTGAGTAGAAGTGGCTTGGATGCGGTGTGGGGAATCGCTCCCTTTTCCCAGTGCCCGGGTTAAGTATGCAGCCAGGGATGGACTCGGATCTCTGTCTCAGGCTGAGACTGCAGGTAGCTGGCACAGCTTTCCAACTAAAGGACCTGCCTGGGGTGCATTTGTGCTGCTGCTTTCAAGTGTGTGGGTTGACTTCAGGGATTCAGCACAAAAGACAGAGGCTCTCTGGCTCCCCAGCCTCCCAACAAAAAGGGCTGTTGCTTTTCACAGCTAATAACCTTGGAGAAGCAGCAACACCTCATCATTTCCACTTGGGATCTCCAGTTGGGGTTTAATTCCTCCTTTTCCACCTCCAATAAAATGTAATTGACCTGCTATCAGTCGGGGATTGGTGCTCTTCAGTGTCCTGGTCTCCCTGCAGTGCCTGTCAGGTTGTAGCACGTCATGGTCATCCCCAGCTTCCAGGAATGAAGCTCTCTGCAGAAAAGCTGGTGGAAGAGCAGTGCTTTCTGCTGGGGTAAAACCCTAAATCATTAAAACCTTCCAGAATGTGGGGAGGGAAAGTAGATAATGAGCCATCACTTCCCCCACCTTTCTTGGTGTATGTACCAAGATGTACCAGCGGTGTACACGTGCATGGACAGAGCCAAATTCGGCACAGGGGCTGAAGTTGGTCTCAGGGCAGCAGCAGTGTGGTAGAGAACACAGAGTTGCCTTGATGTGCTGGCTTTGGTTTGGCGAGTTATTTCAGTTGGTTCAGTGGATGTGAAAAGTGTTTTACAGGGTAGGTTTCTGTTAGCAGTGTCATTAGCCTGTACTCTAATAGCTTCTACACTGTGAAACAGCAGTAGCAGACTGGCATTTTTATCCTGTTCTCATTTTCCACCCCTGCTCTCAGCAGTGGAGGTACCTTTGCCTTGCTCCCTGTTGGAGAATGACCTATTAATACCAGTCCCCTCTGAGCTGCCAGAGCAGTGAGGTAGTGGCAGTCCCAACAAAATCACCTTTCAGAAGCAGTTAGATCTTTCACAGGATCCTGCCCTTCTAGGAAAAAACCCCCCACAGACAAACTGGCAAATAGAGATTATTAAGATGTTATTAGATCTTCATATTAATAGCATAAGATGTGACATTCCTGAGGCTCGTGAGGTGCTCCTGTTGTGGATCAGGGATCCCAAAGACCACACTGGGCAGTGTCAGAGCAAACCCAGATATACATTTTTTCCATCCGAGGTGGTTGGTGTAGCATTGGGCTATTTCAGAAGGGATGTGGAGGGGCAGGATAAAATGCATGTCTGGAAGTTTTCCTTCTGTAGTTTGCTCCTAGCCCCGACCTTGGGGAAGGGATCTTCTCTGCGAAGGAGTTTAGCAGTGCGTTTGCAGAGCTGCTGTGGATGGTGAAGGGGGCTCAGTACCAGGAAGGACTGCTCAGCCTCTCAGCCCCTTCCCTGAACTGGTGTTGCAGGAACTTGCAAAAGAGCATCTGTCCCCAAAACTGTACTGTGGCTGTTCTGTACAGAGAACATGCTTGTTAAACTCAGTGACGAGTGGCTTTCTCAGACATTTGTAACTGGAAATCTATTCATAAGCTACCAGTAATAACAGTCTCAGCCAGCTCCAAGACCTATTTTATATCATCTGGGGTAGACCTGGTGCTTATAAGAATGGGGAGAAATCTAAGATCTCTCGTCGAAGGTCATCTGCCAGTTGAACAGCAGGAGACAAGAGGGTTTTCAGGTAATGCTGCTGGTGAGAAATAAAGCATTGGAAATTAATCCTCTTTCCTTCACAGCTTGGAGGCTGCTGTTTGAGCTCTCATTTACCTCCTTTGTTTTCTTTGCTTTTTAGAAATAAACCAGAGGCAGTAGAAGTAACGTTTGCAGGTAAGCTCCTAAGCTCCACAGCTCTCTTCACTGCTCTGAAAAAAGGGCTGGCTCAAATGGTCTGCCCACAGTTACACCTGCTGTGCCCAAATTCACCCAGCACCACTGTCCATGTGCACCTCTCCTCCCCTGATCCCACAGACAGTGTGGACACCCCACAGGGTACCCGGAGCTGGGGCTTTGTTGGCTGCCCCACTATTTTCTCTGTCCATCGACCTTCCCCACAGCAGTGGCAGCACTTTGTTTGGGGGTGGGAGGGTGGGGGCGGGCGCTTTGTAGCTCTTCTCTTACCTCACCTGTTCTCTAGTCCTGCTCTTGATGCTACTTGTTACAATGTCTTTAGCAGCATCTGTTTTGGGTTGTTAGAAAGCTGGCTCAGGGTGAAAGGCAAGATGAATTCATCGCCTGAAGTTTGCTCTCCAGGATGAGAAGTGCCAAGGAAGTTCAAGTGTTCATTCAGCAACTGATTTTTTGCTTCAAGGATGTGTGTATGCTGTGGAGCTCCATGGTGAAGTGGAGCTTCCTAGGTAGCTGGAGGGTTGCCTTTCCCTGCCTCCTGCCCTCCCTGCCCATTCTGCAGTGAAGTGGAAGCTCTCTCAGCAGGCAGTGGCTGAGCTGCCTTTGCTGGCAGAGATATTTTCTTCTGCAGGCTGCAGCTCTGGCCCGGTGGGCATGTCAGTCACTCTCTGTGCTGGCCATCCAGAAGGCTCCTGTCTCTGTGTGTTTGTATCCTCGTGCGTTGAGCACAAGCAGATTTGTCAGAGATGCTAAATGACACCAGACTAGAGCTTTCTGTGATGGACAGGTGTCAAAACTGTTTCAGCCTTCTGAATGATAACAGGCCTCCCTACATGACATTACCACTTTCCTTAATTACAGGTTGCTGTCTTGGTGTATCTGTGAGGGCTGTGTTGCTTTATGCAGTCCCTAGAGTGTGTAGGGAAAACCCTCCTCAGAAATAGGAACTGGTTCCTGTTCCCTCACATTTCTCTTGCTTGCTTTATAGACTTTGATGGAGTCCTTTACCATATTTCAAACCCCAATGGAGACAAGACAAAAGTGATGGTCAGTATTTCTCTGAAATTCTACAAGGAACTCCAGGAACACGGTGCTGATGAGGTGAGTGAGCATCTCTGGGCCTTGAGACAAATGCTGTCTTAGCATGGGTGATGTTCTCGTGATGTTGGTGGACCCACTGTCTAACTCTTAGAGAAGCATCTGTGTTTCCATCTCATGCTGGTCAAAGGAGCAGCCCTGTGCCAGCCAGGAGTCCCACTTTTCTAGAAGACAAGGGCAAAGTGTGTTCACGCTGTCTCCTGAAGAAGGAGTCATATTATATGACCCTACAGCCTAAAAGGCACCACTAATTGTGAAAGTCCAGATGGGGCCTGACCAAATAGAAACAGTTCCCTGACTGATTTGCTGAGCCTGTGAGTGACAGCAGGCACTGAGACAGATCTGGAGTCCTGCAGCGCTGCTTTTCTGCCCCTGACCAGACCTGAGGGCGAGTGATGGGCTCCTGCTGTGTGTGCAGACCTGGATCTGCAGACTGGTTCCCTTTTCGCGGCCGCTGTGTGAAGCGGCGGGTTCAGTTCCTGTTGAATGGGCTGGGGCTGCACAGGGCCATTTATGGTATAAAGCAGGAGCCTCTCTGAGCTCTGGTTGGGCGGCGAGGCAGGAAGTGTGACTCAGTTCCTGAGTCAGTTTTCAAATCTCCTGTGGTAGAGAATGCGATTCACCCAGGGCTCTTCAGCAGGCTTTGGCCTCTGGGTGTCTGTCCTTGGAGGAAAACAAGTAAACCACTCCATGAGTTTATTGTGAGTCTGGCCAGAAACAGGCCACTTGAACCCAAAGTGAATCCCTGTGAGTTGCTGGGAGACCTACCAAAGTCATAACAAACATGACTGCGTGTCATGCTGACCTGGCTCCTACACACAGAGCTGTCTAGGAGCAGCACTGCCCACTGCTGAAGGTGCTGGCCAGCTGAGTGCCAGGCAGCCCAAATGCTGGAGCCAAGGAGCCCTCCCAGCACGTTTACTGAGGATCAGCATGGTGTGTGATCCCAAGAGAACTGCTGTGATGGGCAACACCACTGTGCACCGGCAGCCACTGTGGTGCAGGTGGAAGGCAACGTCCCAGGCTTTTAGAGGAAAGTGGGATCTCTGCAGGGCTCCCTTGGGAATGCTGACTAACTAGAAGTTATATTTTTAAATCTCCAGTTGGCAAACTCTTGCTTTCTATGCTTCCCTGGAGATGATGGAGCTTGGTTTTGCTGCATCTTTGGCAAAACCCTACTGTGAGGAGTGCAAAGTGGGTTTCCTGCTAAGACAGAGCACCTCCCTGGGCTGCTGCAGGCAGGCTCTCTGCTGAGAGGAGGTTTTTGGCATGCAGAGAGCCCATGCATCCTCTCTGCGTGGTAGTGGGTGTCATCCCAGGAGGGCCAGTTCTGCCACAGCGTTGTTGTGTTCCTTTCTGTGCAATACCTCCTGTTCCCAGCCCCCTCATTGACACAGAGCTATAGCTCAGTTGAAAATTGCCATTGATGTAAAATTCAGCAGTGATTATGTTTGAAGAAAGGGTTTTGCTGTGCTGTAGGCGGCTCTGCTTCTGGGAGCCATCCAAGCTGCCTGGCAGTTTCCTCTCCATCCCCATCTGTCCCGTGCAAGAGGCTGAGACGGGGCGGGTGTTCACCCGGCCACGCTGTGCCTGACTCTGTCTCTGAATTCGCCATCCTGCAACCAGAGGGACAGGGCACACTTTTGCTGCTGTCTGGAAAGCAGGGTTGTAGCCCTCAGATATGTTGCCGACTGTTTTCCTTTCAAAGTATGAGGTGTATGGAAGGGGTTTTCTCTCCTGCACAAGTTCAAGACTAGCAAGAACTTTAAAAAAAGTTCCAGTTTTGGGAGTCCTGTCCTGCAGCGTGTCCCTTGTCACTGGGGTTCAGGGAGCTCTGCCTAGAGCAGGAGCTGTCAGTAATACTAGTGACTTAATATTTGTCCAAGTTCACTTAGACTAGGGGAGGCAGATGCTGTAATTTTGTGTTTCTAAATGGAAACTGAATGTGATTGCTCTGTGCAGGAGGAACTCCCATAGTTTGTGTTCATTGTTTAATTTGTTTCCTAGGTATTGAAGAAAGTCTATGGAAACTACTTGGTAAACCCCGAATCAGGTAACTCAGTGATGCATGTGCATGTGTGAATGCAATTCCAAAGTGACTTGGGTCACCTCAGAATGCTCAAATGAAGGCTGCACTTCAAGAGTGTGATGCCTGGGTACAGTGAATGGCGATGTAAAAGGTGTCTTGGGTACGTCAGGGCTGAAATAGCTTGCAGCACAAGCTGTAATTCCTCCTCCAGGAAGCCTCTGTTCCTCACGGTTGGGGTCTTTGTTCTTCTCAAAGACGCTTTGTGAGACACAGGAAAACCATGGTTACCTGTGACAGCATCTCTTCCTACTCACTGTGAAAACTTGGGAGCAGCCCAGCCAGCACGTGTGTCTGGGAGCTTGGGAAGGAGCCCCAGGAGCGTTGCCATGGCCACGTGCCGAGTTCAGGCATGGCTTCTGGCAGTGCTCAGTGTGGGAAGCACCCACCCCTGGGGCTTTGGGGGGGCTTTAAGGTAAAGGTGGGACTGTAGGTATCTCTTTCTGGAAAATGCCTCTGGCTTCATTAAGGCCCTGCATAGGTTATTAAAGTTAGTGGCTGTCCCTCCCCAGGTTACAATGTCTCTTTGCTCTACGACCTGGAGAACCTTCCCACAGACAAGGATGCTATTGTGCACCAAGCCGGCATGTTGAAGCGCAACTGCTTTGCTTCGGTCTTTGAGAAGTATTTCAAATTCCAGGAAGAGGGCAAAGAAGGAGAAAAAAGAGCTGTCATCCACTACAGGGACGATGAGACAATGTAAGTGTTCAAACCAAGCAGCGGTCTGACGCTCTGCTCGTGCTCACAGCTGTAGGCTGTGGTGGACAGTCAAGAAATCCCGTGGCTCCAAACTTTGACAGAGTCATAAGGGCCTCTTCTGGGCTGTCAGAAATATCCAGCGAGGGTCATGCTCATCCCTCAGGCTGCAGGGATGTTACACAAGCATCTGTGTAGTGGCAGCACTTGTGGTTGCATGCAGGAGAGGAACTGGCCGCTCCCAACAGAAATGTTTTGCTCCCTGTAGATACTGTCTCGAGGGAGGGAAATTTCCTGCAGCCAGCCTGTAAATGGCTGCTGTAGCCACTTAACCCTGTCACACGGCTCCTTCCTCACCCAGTTGTACTGCTCAGCTCCTGCTCACAGCGGGGTTCTCCTCTCGCCCTCCTGCAGGTATGTTGAGGCAAAGAAGGACCGCGTCACGGTCGTGTTCAGCACGGTATTTAAGGATGACGATGATGTGGTGATCGGGAAGGTGTTCATGCAGGTATGGAAACTGAGCTACGGGGAGAGAGGCTGGTCCTCCTTTCAGGCTTCTTGCCTGGAGCTGCACTGCCAAACAAGCAGCTGTCAGGCTGAAGTGAGCTTGCAGTCAGTTTGAGTAACACCCTTACATGCTTTGCAGGGCTCCAGGCTGCAGCGGGATGGAAGAACCACGTTAATAGGCCTAGCCCCTGTATTTTCTAATCCAGCTCTTGCATTGGTATCTTAATGGTCATTGGTCTTGCTCACTTGGACAGCCAGACATATGTTACAGATGAGAGAGACCACAGTGCATGCTTCAGTATCGCCCTGAGGCCCTGTAGTGCAGCTAGCTGGGGCATAGGGATGGCAGCTGAGCTGAGCCTGGTGGGGAGCCTGGCAGGAGGAAGAAGCGGTAAAGCAACGTTGTGGTGCCGAGAGTTGTCTTCACCTCAGAGTTTGTTCCTGCTTATGCTCAAGTGCCACAGAGCTTCTCCAGCTCAGCGTGGCCCCTCTCATGTGCTGCAGTAGGCTCTCAAAACTGAGCTTCACAGAGCTGTGAATCTCAGTTTGCAGACTTGAATCAATCACCGTAATGCCAAGTCCTTCTGGACTCAGCTACACTTTGCAACTGGGTTTAGCTGAGAAGCATTCAGAGGCCTGTAGTAAACACTTGACATGTCTGTTAGCAACTGCGTGCAGCCTGTGGAGACCGAGATGTTGGGTTACAGCTGGGGAAGGCTGGGTGCTTGCTGGTCTGTGTGTCCATTGTGTCGCTGGGGCCTGCCTAGTTCACCTTGTGTCTGCTGAAGCACCTGGGGAGCCTCCTGTGTGGGCATGGCTGTGGAGCAGGGCCCTGCTGCGGGGTGTTGCAGGGCTAGAGGAGCTTTAGCCTGTCCCTTTAGGGGTGCCAGGCTGTGCTGCTGGACTGGCCTAGTTTGCTGGATACCATTTTACCTAGTATTAGAACAGTTTAGAAGAGTTTTCTCTCACATGTCTGCTCTGTGTTCTTTAGTTACAGACAGGGCATCTGCTATGCCTTTGAGCTCCTCCCCACCAACATATCCCACAGCCTGGAATTCAGTTTTTAAAACAGGGAGGGGGGCGGGAGGTGAACAAAACAGGGTTTGTGAGGCTCCCAGGGAGGTGGCAAGGCTTCAAGGCAGCAGCTGCCCCAGAGTCTTCATGTCCCAAGTTCTTGATTTTTACAAGAGCAAACCCTGCTTCTGCCCAGCCACAAGAATTTCTACTCTGAGTCATGCTGGCTCCTTCCCTCCAGCTATTGCTCTTGCATAACACAGCCCAGTCAGGCATAGTGGCTGCTCATCGGGGCTCTCATGGAGAAAATCTGACCATTAACAAACCAGAAAAGCCATTTGAGCTGTTTCACCCTCTGGCATAAGCAGGCGGAAGTGCAAGCTAAGCATTTCATTAAGGAAACCCCAGTGAACTTCTCAGGTCTCTAAAAGGGGCACAGATGTTCCTGTCCTTCCAGGGAAAGCCATTCTCAGAAGAGAGGAGGGACTGAGGGAGGCTGGTGATGTGTAGGATGGGGGTCAGCGAGGCAGAAGGGAGCTTCCGTGCCTTGGGGCAGGGGAATGGTGTCAGGACTTTCCCAGCCCCTCATAGGGACAATCTTGCAGTGCCTGAAATGCAGAGCCAGTTCATTCCATGTGAGGTGGGGGTTGTGCTGCTGCAGAGAGGTCCCCTGGCAGAAGGGATCTCCCTGCCTGGAGCTGTAGTTTCAAGGTGTAGAGAAGTGTTAGCCAGGGGAAGGCTTCGCAGACAAGCTTCAAATCCTGTAGATGCATCTTAAGGCCTGGCCAAAGACTCCTGGTGGGAGATGTTTTCTTTAACAGCAGAGCCTTTCCTCTGGGGTGAGGGGTGCTGCCCCTTTTCACTGGAAGCTTTGATGGTGTTGACTTTCCAGCAGGAGCTGTGCTATCTTGTGTATTTCCTAGTGACCCAGGCTGAGGTAATCTCCTCAACAAAGCACCCATGGCACTAAAAGCCACCCTGGCTAAGGAGCTGTGCTAGGGCCACGTGTAAACCTGGTGCAGCCATGCATTCTGGTCTGTTTTTACTGGGAAAAAGGGTTGTTTTCCAGAGGTTTGGTCTGATGGGCTGAGCCCATTCAGGGAAGGCTGGGAAACCTCCTGCTCAGGTTGCTCTGCAGGAGTGGGGAAACCCCACTTGCTTTCCTGGTGCCTTGCTGGAGTGCTGCAGCAGGACTCATCTATCCTTTGTCTTGTTCAGGAGTTCAAGGAGGGTCGCCGGGCCAGTCACACAGCCCCCCAGGTGCTCTTCAGCCACAGGGAGCCACCCTTGGAGCTGAAAGACACAGACGCGGCCGTTGGCGACAACATTGGCTACATCACCTTTGGTAAGCAGGCAGCTCTGCAGCCTGGGGACGCTCGGGAAGGAGAGAGGTTCCTGCTGCTGCTGTGTGAAAAACAAAAAGGAATTTGCCTTCCCTGAGTGTTCAGATGGGTCACTAGGGTCTGAAGGGACTCTGGAGCCATGTTCTGCATCGTCTGCTCCCTGTGGTGTGTCCTTTTGCTCTATCAGGTCACCTCAGCTCAGCCATGGGCCAGGTGGCCTGGAAGTAGACAGTAAGCCACTTAGCATCTGCCTACAAATAAACTCAGTATCTGGGAGCTAGGGAAGGGTGGCTTTGCTGTGAGGTTGTGGAAACCGGAGTTTTCTTGTGGGAGGCTTCATGTCAGGGTTATTTATAGCTTGTCCAGCTGCAGGCAGCTGTGCAGTGCTTCACCAGAGAGCAGAGTTCTGCGCCTCCAGCTCCGCCTCTGCTCTGGGCCTAGCACTTCCTTCCATCTCTGATGAGCCACTGTCCCCTGCCTGCAGAGGCTCTGGCCAGTATCATCACTTCCTCCTGGGCAGCCGTGGGCTGAGCTGAGTCCAATTCCTGCCCTGCTCAAAGGGAAAGGCCTCTTCCAGAGAAAGGGGGCTCATGGCTGGGTGTGATGTTAGGGGGTCTCAGGCTGGCATTCCTGCAGCTTGGAGCTCAGAGTTGGAGCGCAGATGTTGCCACCCTTCCGTGCTGGGAATGGTGCCTTGAGGTTAGGGCAGCTCAGCTGTCTAATGGCACTTCTGTGACCATGAGGGAGACTTCCTGCTTGTTGAGACACCGTTTCCCTGTTACCTGATCTGATAGTCCCAGGTGAGATCACCACTCAGACAAAAAGGTCTCTCAGCCCTCGGATCTGGGATGCTCAGCACAGCACCAGCCTGTGGAAGGAGTGAGCCACCGGGCCCCTGCAGCACCCAAGCCTGGCTCTGTCACAGGGCTGGCAGCTGCCACACAGGGATCCTCAACTCTTTTCACGATCCAGGGGCAGACTGGATCTTGGAATCAGCTGAGCAGCTTGGCTGCCATTGCCTGCCTCTCAGCTCCCTCCTCCACTCCTCCCAAGCCCTCGAGTAGCAGTTTCCTACAGTGCTGTCATCCCTGGGCACCTGGCCCTGCCTGTGTCCTCCAGAGTGCCTGGCTGTGCCCAGGCTGCTGCGGGAGACATGGAAAAGTGCGGCTAGGCACTGTCTTTAAAATCACAAGTGCTGCTTCATCTTGGGATGTGTCACAGCAAAGGGCTCTTTGTAGGGAGCAACGTAGGCATTCAGAGCAGCACACCCTGAAAACTCCAGCACAGGAGGAACCTGAAACTCTTTGGAGGCACTAATGGTTTGTGTCACCCTCTCCTTTCAGTGCTGTTCCCCCGTCACACCAATGCTGCTGCCAGAGACAACACCATCAACCTGATCCACACGTTCCGGGACTACCTGCACTATCACATCAAGTGCTCGAAGGTACCAAGGGGATGGGGGTACTGGGCCGCTTTGGCTCATCTAACCGGGGTGCTGCAGGGGAGGACCATGGGGTAGGGGTGCACCCCTGCTCCTCCGAGAACTCACTAGGGTCTGGCCCCAGTCACACAGGGATGGCAAGTGGTGCATCATCACCTTCTCCCTGCTCTTTGGTGCAGGCAGCGCCTGTTCACTAGCATCATCTAGTTCAGATGCTTCCCCAGCAGTGAGCAGAAAGATGGCTCCTGCCCCGTGTCCTGCAATCCAAGCTGAGGAGGCAGGGCCCTGACGTGTCCCCGTGTTGACCCGCAGGCCTATATTCACACGCGTATGAGGGCGAAAACATCGGACTTCCTCAAGGTGCTGAACCGTGCCCGTCCAGACGCAGAGAAGAAAGAAATGAAAACAATCACGTGAGTAGCAGAACGGCACCCGGCTCCTCCAGGCTTTGCTGGACATGACTTGCTCCTTCTCAGCTTGGCGTGCCCTGGTCTGGGGGAGTTGGGGAGCCAGACCAGGGCCTGATGGGCTGGGACCCATCTCTCATGAGAGAAAGGGTGTGTTTCCTAGTGAGGTGCTTCCCTGGGTGTCCTGAGGCAAAGACTGGATCAGGGCCATGTTCGTGTCCTGGGACACCTGTGCTCCCACCACCACCACACTCGCTGCCTCAGGTGGCCTTTGCAGGAGCTGGGTCTGTAGCAAAGCCTGTGCTGGCAGGTCCTGTGCCAAAGAAGGCTCATACATGTCTCTGGGAGCCCTGGTGTCTCCAGTGTCCCCCTGAGCCTGTGGCGATGCTTAGGGGGCTTGTCCCCTGTTGTGTTAAAGCTGATGGGCTCTGGGGACAGCTCCAGCTCAATGGGGGAGAGCAGCCAGGGCCTTCCTGGGGGTTTGCAGGTGCTGGGGCAGGTTCCTGCTGCCCAAGTGTGTCTGCAGCTCCTTAGAGCTCCAGGCCAGCAGCTGGCCGGGGCCAGGAGCACTTAAGGGCCACCATGCTGGCTGACTCCCTCCTGTGAACACGGCAGCCCAGAGTGAAGTGGGTGGAGGAGAGCAGTTGCATGAGCATGTTTCCCTTAGGTCCTTTACCCTCTGCTGATCCCCCAGCCCTTTGCGTTCTGCTCTGGGGCTGCAGGCATGTCCCCTCTGCGAAAGCGAACCCCTTCCCACGCCCCTGCAGCCACAGACAGCTGCAAGCTGTGAACCAGCAGTGCCTGCCTGGCTTTGAGAGCTGGGTGCAAGCATATGCCCCACCAAAAAGCCCTGTAACCACCCTGGGGCACCCCAGAACAGCACCAAGGGCAGTGCTGACACTTCTCTGCATCCTTTCAGGGGGAAGACGTTCACAACCCGCTAACAGCGGGGGTGGGTGAGGCTGCCGTGGAGGACGAAGGTTGGGGCACTTGCTACCCGATAATCGTAGCTTTTAATGTTGCACCTCTGTGGGCTCATAAGGAATTCAAGCAATCGGGGTCTGTTTGTACGACAGTTTGGGGAGTAATCTGCAGAAACGAGCTGTGCTTGCGAGGACTCGATCGTTCGAAGAAACAAAACCTTAATTCCAGTTTGATTGACTTAATTTCTTTTTCTTTTTTAATTTGGTTTTTTTTTGTTTGTTTTTCTTTTCAAGCTGTTTCGCTTTGCAATATGTTACCGGAAATAAGTTGCAGTATTTCTTATGAGAATAATGCAATATTAACTTTTCTTCTGAGTATTTGAGTTCAAAACTCCTGTATCTGAAGAAATACTGTTGGGGTTAATTAATAAAGGAGATCTTTCTATCTTAAGGGGCTGTGGGGGCTTTGGTTGTGTCAATGCGTGTGGCGCTGCCAGGGAAGGAAGCGGGGTTGGAGTCGCAGGTGCAAGGGGGATAAATTGCTGTATCCCTGTCTGGGGGCTGAAGTGGGGGTGCTGTGCCTAGGTCCTCTTATGTTAGGGAATCCCTGGGCTGCACAGAGCAGGATTCCCTACCCTCAGCTAGCAGTCTGCACCCCTCCCTCACACCCCAACCCCCTCATTCTCCCTACCAAGGAGAGCCAAGAAGGGGGGTGGGGGGGTCTGCCTCCACCCTGAGCACATAACTGTCTGCCCACTCACCTTCAGCCAGGGGGGAATGCTGGGGGAGCCCTGAGGAGGGAGCACAGCTCCCAGGGTCATCTTCCCCCCAACAAGCAGAGTGGATGGCATCCAGTTAAGTGAAATAATTTATATAATTCAAAGACGATTTCATACAAAACCCCAGACTCAGCCCCCAGGCGGTGAGGGCAAAGCAGGGCAGGCTGGAGAATTACAAAGCACACAGGGGAGAAGGGTGGTGACACCCCTCTCCCTCCTCCCTCTGTCCATGAGCCACCTGGCTGAGCCAGGACACCTTCTCTGGGCACAGCTCTAGCGATCGGGGCGCTGGACACAGAACACTTTGGCTTGGTGGTCGCCAGAGGTCGTCACCACAATGGAGGCATCCCTAAGGGAAAACGGGGATCAGAAATGGGGCTGGGGGCTGTGGACAGCCCTCATATCCCTGCCCCTGGCCTGATCTGCCCCACACCCCCTTGGGACCCTCAAGTCTCAGCACAGACCAGGGTCTGCTCCCCTTCTCCCTTGGGAGCAGGCTCCAGGGGCACCCAAAGGAGATGCAGCTTGTGCCTTGAGTTCCAGAGCTCTGCCTCCCCCGTCCCTCCACCCGCAGGGGGTCAAGGGGATCCCCACTCACTTGTTGACAGCAAAGTCAAGGATTTCGGCTGAGTGCCCTCGGTACTCGCTGATCATCTTCCCCGAGCGGGCGTCCCAGAGCCGCACGGCCCCATCCAGGCTGCAGGTGTACACCACAGCCGAGCTCTCCTCCCACAGCAACTGCACGATCCCTGACTGGGGGGGAGGCCACAGCGTGAGCACTGGGGACCCCCAGCAAGGCTCAGCTTCCCCCACGTGCTCCCCCCAGCACTGTCTGCATCCCTGCAGACGGGACAGCCGGCCCCAGAGCCCAGCACTGGGACACATCCTCTCTGCAGGGACTGCGGCCGCCTTTGGGGAAGCCCAAGGGGCTGAGGGAGAAGCACAAATCGGGAACTGGGCCCAGGAAAGCCCCTGGGCTCCAAGGGAGGTCTCAGATGGGCCCAAAGGCACCGCAAGGCCTAGGGAGAGTGGGTAGGGTAGTACCTCATGTTGGCACTTATGCCTCAAGCTCTGTGTGGAAAGGTCATAGATAGCCAGCGTGCCGTCCAGGTAGCCCACAGCAGCCAGTGGCATCCTGCAGAGAGGGGAACAGGAGTTACATGGCTCGGGGGGAAGTAGGGATGGCAGCACATGGAGGATCAAGGTTGAAAGTGAAACAGATGCTAAGGGCATCAAGAAGATGAAGGCCAGCCTCACGGCCAGAGCCAGGAAGCACCCTGATTGGGAAACCCAACAGGACAGCAAGAGGTTTATGAGGGAGAGGACAGGGTCCTGGTAGGAAAGATCCTCAGGAGCCATGGTCTGGTGGCTATCCTGGCCCAACAGTGGTCCATTGGGCTGGCCCAGAAAGCCAGTGGGTTGCAGGGAGGACCGAGCAGTTGGTGAACCTTGTCCTCCATGTCACACCCAAGTGACCTGGGATCTCCACAGCCACATGGAGAGGATGGAGGCAAGAGAAACACAGTGGAACAAGCACAAGGGATGGAAATGGATCTGTCTGTAACGACCCCTGTAAGATCTAGGAACAAAGAGGGGCTGTTGCCACACTCACACATTACAGAAGCCCAGCGACTCCACCGAGTTGGACTCTGCCTCTTCCGCTTCGCCGGCAGGGGCCTTGGGGGCCACACTCTCCATCTTGAACACGCACACCACCTGGGTGGAGGGAGATGGACTAGTCCCGGAGGAGAATGGGACCCCCAGTCTCACTGAGGTCCCCTTCCTTACCCGGGATTGAGCCTACACCCTTTAGACACCAAGGCACGGACCCCAAAACCTCATCTCCTCGGAACAAACAAGGTGGGGGGAGCGGGAAACTTCATTCTACAAGCCCAGCGGGACCCCCCAGCTACAGACCCCACCAGCACCCGGGAAGAAACACTTGTGTTGGCCAAGAGCGCCTCCTGCTGGCTGCCGGTGGCCACCACAGGCTGCTCTGTCCCCGCCCACACGGACCCACCTTGCCTGTGGCAGAGTTGACCAGCTTGGTGTGACAGTCCACAGAGCCCGTCATGATCAAACTGCCGTCCTGGTTGCTGGCCACGCACGTCAAGGGGTCCTGGTGGCCGTCCTGGCCTGGGGGGTGAGCGGGAGCCATGAGCTCACATCCTCCCTGCAGAGACTCGGTGGGTGCTGAAACCCACCCTCCTGCAGCCTCCACCTTGCATGGCTCTGCCAGCACCCCGGTGGCAAGGGGCAGCCACCTGTGGGGACAGGGAAACCCAGCGCCAGGCTCCCTTCAGCAGCCCCTGGACTCGGAGAGTGTCACCTCTCCACCCAGGCAGAGGTCAGAGCCCACGGGAAGGGCCCATTCCCCAGTCAGGGAGCACCCCAGGTGACTAACTTTGCCCTACCTTTCAGGACATGCAGCGAGGTTCCCTGCTTCAGGTCCCAGATGCGCATGGTCCCGTCCTCATACCCCACCACGGCTCGCTTCCCTGGGTGAGACAGAGCCAGCAGATAGAGGCAGAGCTCCCCTCATCCCTTCACCTCCCCATCGGCATACACTGGCAGAGGCAGGAGGGCAGATGCTGGTAGCAGGACCTGCCACAGAGCTGGTGACATCGCCCACCCCAGGCAGCTCCCGCGCCTCACCATCAGGCAGGATCCTGCCACATGTGGCTGGACAGGCCGGGCCCTGGAAGGTTTTGCATTCTCCACTGGGGATCTTCCACATCCAGGAGTTGCCATCAGCAGTGCCCGCCAGAAGGACGTGGGCTTGAGGGTGCCACTCCATCCACTGGGCAGAGAGAGGGACAGGCAGTGTCAAGGGAGGGGTGTGTGTCTGTCCCCTGCCATCCAGCTCAGTCCCAGCTGCCAGCCCAGGAGCTCCCTGTGGCACCAGGGGTCACACCACTCACCTCCAAATCCCCCATCTCGAAGGACCACACTTCTTCCTTGGTCTCCACCCGCCACACTTTGATAAGCCCAGACATGTCACCCGTGGCCACAAACACGGAGTCGTGGCTGAAGCCAGCACAGGTGACCGAGTCCTTGTGTCCTAGGGAGGACAAGGGACAGTGAGGAGCCTGGCTGGGGAAGACCGTGTCTGGAGAGATGTGGCTGGGAGGGGACACAGCCACTCGCTTGGACAACCTTGAGCACCTCACCTGAGCATTCAAACAGGAGCTCTCCATCGCTCACACGCCATACAAAGGCCTTATCGTCCTCCCCACCCGTCACTGCCAGCGTGTTGGTCTTGGGGTCGAGGCTCACACAGAAAACAGAAGCTTCACAGAAGAGTAAAGACAGGTTACATGGCTCAGACACCACTCCCATCCCACCTGACCTTCCCAGGAGATCCAAATCCCATGCAGTGCCAGGTCTGGGTGAGATGGCAACTCAAACCAGTGGGAAACAATTCTTCCTTGGGGGGGAAGAGCAGCACAGGCTGTCTGCTGAGTTCAGGGCGAGCCACTATGACAGGAGGCTCAAAGGGCTTCTCTACCAGAGAGCGAGGTAGAAACGAGCACAGACCAAGGCAGCCTGGAGCCGTGACGGCGGCTGGGGGACAGCAGCCTGGCAAGGACCTGCTGCACGCCCTTACTCTGGGGAAAGCCAGGCTGGGAGCGGGACCCCGGCTGGTGCCACCCGCGCCCACCACTCACCCGAGTGGAGGGAGAACGTGACCTCGCTGTCATCCTGCGGCTCCATGCCATCCTCCACCCCCTCGTCATCCGTCTCCCAGGCCTCGGCGTCGGGCTCTTCTTCCCCCTCCTCATCGAAGTCCACGTCCTCCATCTCATCGGCCAGGTCATCTGCGAGGGGCGAAGGTCAGGACGCGGCCCACGGCCTGCCCGGCTCGGCCTTTCCAGGGCAGGCGGCCGCGGGCACGGGGCGGGGGGGACGGACCGCGGGGGGTCCCCGGGGAACGGGGCAGCGAGGGGGGACGCGCGATCCCGAGGCCGCCGCGGCCAGGAGACCCCAGGCAGAGGGGCCGCAAAGGAGCGGGGCGCGACGCGGGAGGAGGCCACGGGCGCGGGGGAACAGCGGGCCGGGACCCGCGGCCGGGCCTCGGCGCCGGGGTGGGGCCGGAGCGGGCCCGGTGCCCCGGCGGGAGGCCGGAGCCCCCCGCGGGCTCTCTCCCGCTGCGCGACGCGGGGCGCCCCGGCATCTCACCCGGCCCGGGCGGGCCCAGCTCCACCACCTCGATGATCTCCTCATCGCCGTGGAAGCCCAGCGCCCCCGGGCCCTCGGCGGGCTCCATGCCGGCCTCTCCGCGCGCCCCGCCCCGCCCCGCCGCCGCCGCTTCCGCCGCTCGCCCCGCCCCGCCCGGCCAATCCCCGCCCACCCCGGCCAACCCCGCGCCGGGTGCTCCCGGACCCCGCCCCTTCCGCCCTGACGTGCGGGTAAGCCAACCCGCCCTGCGCGGCGCCCTCTGGGAGCTGTAGTTCCCCTGGCGCCGCCGGCAGGGCGCCCCCCCCCGGGGCGGAGGACCGCAGCTCCCGGCGCACACCGACACGGCCACCATGGCGGCGCCCGGCGGGCTGCGGGGTAAGGGCGGCGGGCGGATGGGACGGGACCTCCCCCCGAGCCGCGGAGAGGAGCCAGAGGCACGGCCCTCGCCCTGCCCCGCGTCGACCCCGGACAGGGCGGGAGCCTCGGGCGGCCCGGGCTGGGCCCTGCGCTGCCCCCGGCCGCCGCCCTGACGCCTCTCTCCCCGCAGGGCTGCTGGCGGCAGCAGGGCGGGCAGCGGGCCTTGCCGGGCCCCGGGGACGGCCGGCTCCCCCGGGCCCACGGCTTCTCGGGCAGAGCTGCCGCCGGCCCTCTGCGCCCGGGGCCGGCCCGGAGCCCGGCAGCCGCGGCCTGCCCGAGGGGGTGGAGTACATCCCCACGCGCAAGAAGGGCAAGAACCCGATGAAGCCGGTGGGGGTGGCCTGGTGAGTGGCCCCGGCGGCGGGAGAGGCTTGGCACCGGCAGGCTCCGCCGTGCTGCGGGGCCTGGGGTGGGACGGAGGGGCGATCCCAGAGGGCTGCGGCACGGAGCCGGGGACTGCCCGTGCTGCCCCGGGGTAGCGCACGGTCTTGTTTCCCCCCACCCCGGCTCTCTCCATCTCTTGCCTGCGGGCTGTCCCACAGGGCCATCGGGTTGCCCTCCGGCATCATCCTCTTCCTCCTGGCCAAGCGGGAAGTGGACAAGAACCGTCTGGAGCAGCTGAAAATCCGCCGGAAGATGAAGGAAGCCAACCAGGGCGAGTACGAGACGGAGCGATACAAGAGGGTGGCCAGGGGGGCATAGCTGAACTGCCCCCCGCCTAGCACCCCGAAGGGACTGGCTTGAGGGGACACCGACGCCGTGAGGCAGCCCTGGGGCTGGACAGGCACAAATAAACCTCGTGCCTGGTGAGTGGAACAGCTTATTGCTGCTGGGAGGTGTGGAGAGGCTCCACCTTGGCTTTCCCACCCCAAATCAGGAGGGTTTGCGCTGCCCCAGCCCGCAGCCCCTGCTGAGGCTGCCCGCACGTTTTTGGAGGGAATTGCCACACCATCTGGAAAATTAAAGTGTTTTATTTAGCAAGTGCAGCTTTGCCCGTGTCCGTGGCTGCACAGCCTCTACGACGAGTCCCTCCGGGGGCGTCCCAGCTTGCCCACAGCTCAAGGAGGGGGGCACGGCCGGAGCTGCATTTAAGGCACCGAGTGAATGACACTGACTGAGCTCTGCCAAAAAAACAACCCCAACACAATCCCAGTAGTCACTGCCAGCTCCCTGCGTCCGGGCAGGACCCTGGTGCTCTGGGAGCAGTGCCAAGAATGGGCGCTGCCCAAACACCGACAGCCAGTCCCCCCACCACCCTTGGAGGCCTGTGGGGGGGTGATAAAGGGAAGCCCTTTCCTTAGCAGCCTACGGGTAGGGATGCCAAAGCGTTAGGAGTCATGGTAAGTGGCCATATCCTGTACAGAGGCCAGAGGAGGGGGTAAGGGGGTTGGGGGACAGGACAGGAGGGGTCCCAGGACTAATCCCGGCCCACGATCTGCAGGATGAAGGTGAAGATGTAGACGATGTCAGTGTAGATGGTGAGGGCGCCGTAGATGTACTCCTCGGGGCTCAGGGTGTTCTTCCTGTTCCCCAGCACAAGTTGGGTATCATAGGCAAGGAACTGGGGGAGCAGAAGGTGTCAGGCAGGGGCCGGGCTCCTGCCTGGCATCCCCTGCCCGCCCCAAGCCGTGAACTCACCAGGGTGAAGGCGATGGCGCCGATGGCCGCGTACAGCATGTGGAGCCAGTAAACCTGTGTGGGGAAGGGGACGTGGGGAGGGTGAGCTGGGTGCTGGCAGGCGGCGGGCAAGGCAGGGCAGGTCCCCAGGAGATGCTGCTGATGCCGATGCCGACGCGCCCTCCCTGCCGGCAAGCTGCCTCCGATCCATGGCAGCACCACACCCTGCTTCCTGGCAAAGGGGGATCACCCAAACTCCCCTGCCTGTACCAGCCCCGGGGACACCCAACCAGGGATACCAGTAGCACCCCCCTGCCACCCACAGCCCTTCTGTGCCCCCCTTACTCACATATTTGAAGGAGAGGACAATGGCGGTGACGATCCCGGTCACCATGACCACAATGCCCAGCACACAGAAGAGTCCCTGGCATGAGGTGAAATCAACCTGCCATGAAAACACAGGCACGTGTCACAGGAGAGCCTGGGGTGTGCCCGCTGCCCAGCGCCCCGCGCCTGACCCCTCCCCGTCCCAGGGCAGGGCACAGCCCCCTCCTCACCTTGGTCTGGAAGCAGAAGATGGTGACAATGATGGCCACGATGGCAGTAATAAGCATGGCGATCAGGACAGCATTGGTCCGGTACGTGCTGCAGACAGAGGGCACCCCAGAGTCACCCCACACTTTGGCATCCCACTGCCAGGGGGGTGTTGGTGAACCCCCCCCCAGCCCCAATCCCAGGTAAGGACCCCGCTGTCCCCAAGCCCAGGGAAGCAGTGTTGCCCCCTGTTTCGCAGCAGCCTCTCATTTGCACAGCAGGGGGCAAGAGGGACCCCAGCTCCTGTCACCACGGGGTCCCCAGGACGTACCTGGCAATCGTCCCTGTCATCAGCCCCATGGCCAGCGTCTGCAGAATAGGAGGGTGGGCTCAGCAGGACAAGTGGCACCGTGGGGGGCAGCAGTTCTGGCTGCTCCCTACGTGCCTGTGTGCCCCCCATCCCTCCCAGCCCCGCTGGGGAGCTGGAGTGCTATGGGGGCACCAGCAGCCCCCCCCACACGCCATCCCCAGCCCACTCACAAAGATGCTCAGCAGGATGATGTTCCAGGGGAAGCGTCTCCTGGGGACAAAATCAGGGGAGAGAGGTGAGCTGGTGACAGCGGCCATGTCGTGTGTCCCCGAGGTCCCCACCCCACAGGGGCAGCTCCAGGCAAATACTCCCCTTCCTGACGTCCTGAAGACATCCCCCCAAATCCACATACTCCCATCCAGGGGGTCCCAGCCACCAGTGACTCACCGGGGACCCTGGCAGCAGGCCAACACCAGGTAGGTCACCAGGAACACGGCACTGCAGAGAGAGACGGTGGGTGTCAGCCCTGCACACCCCCCTACCAGAACACACACACCCCTCCCCAGCTGGGGAGCAGCAATTGTGGGGTGCCAGCTGCCGGAAGGCACCCCAAGGGGCACGAGCTGAAGGACCCCCTACTCACTATGAGGCATAGTAGATGGCAACATTCCTCTGGACGAAGGAGCGGACAGGGGAGCTGTGGGACAGGAGGGTAGAGCATGAGGCAGGGGGACGGCAACTACTGACCCCTCAGGAGCCCCCAGGGGACACGGGCCAGGCTCCCCCCTTTTTTGGGACCCTCCACTCACACAAAGGTGAAAATGGCGATGATCCCCACTGTCACCAGCAGCTGCAGGGAGATGATGGCATAGACCTGCGAGAGATGGGGGGCAAAGGGAGTCAGCACCCAGCCCCCCACCTGAACAGGTGGCCCCCCACCCTGACAGGTGCCCCTGGTCCCCTGGGACTCACTTTGCGGATGAAGGTGTGTCGGACTTTCCTGTCGTCCCAGTCAGCCGATTGGATGGGGGAGCCATCCCCAATGCCACCATCACCTGCAGTGGGGGACACCCCTCAGCACCAGGGTGGGCTGCACAGCCCCCCGGAGCACCCCTGTTTCTAGTCCTCCACCCCAAAAAAATACCCCAACAAGGTATCTCCACTTACCAAACCGAACAGGCATATTGGGCATGGCCATCCCTGGCTGGGAGTACCCCCCTGCCACAGGGTATCCCCCAGGCTGCGGGTACCCCCCTGCCGAAGGGTATCCTGCGGGCGGCGGGTACCCCCCAGCATAGTGAGGGGGCTGGGGGTACCCCCCTGGCGGTGGGGGGTAGAGGGGGTTCTTGTCATCGTAGTAGGGGGGTGCGTTGGGCTGTGCCATGCCACTCCCTGTGCCTCCCACGGACACCTGAAGGAGAAAGAAGACCAGGGGGTGTCAGCACAGATCCCTCTCCCCAGTCTGGACATGTCCCCATCAAGCAGAACCGCAGGTGCAGGGACCCAGGGGGCAGTGAAGCCACAAAACATCCCCCTCCCACTTTAATAGCAGCTTCTAATTAATAAGGACGAGCTGGCTTCAATGCCATGGGGTCAATGAGAGGCGAGGGACATCCCCGCTGCGCCTCAGCTGGGGCCACCCGCATTCCTGCGCCCTGAGTCCCCCGCACCTGCGTCAGTGGCCAGCCATGGGCAGGGCATGGCCACGCACTGACTCAAGCCACAGCAGGGACGTGACCTCTCCGTCGGGGATGTGACCTCCTACAGTCTCACGAGCCCACCCTGCCATCGCCAAGGGACAGGGAGCACCCAAACCTCCCCTTCCCCTGCCCTGTACCCGGGCTGGTCTCCCCCTTCTGGTGTCACTGTCTTGGGGACAAATGGCATCGCTCTGCCTGCTGTCCAGGATCCTGATCCTGATCACACCCACGCAGACCCCCTTGCCATTTCGGGGGTGGCCCCCACCCAGCAGCCAAGCGGGTCACACGAGAGCTCCAGAAGAGTTCCCCCAGGGAGTTACAGGGACAAGTGTCACCTGCATCACATTGTCCCCGAGGAGGAGAGCCAGGAAACCCCGGGACTGAGCTCCCCTCCCCAGCTGCACCAGGCCCCCTCGCAGAGCCCCCACCAGCCTTGAGCAGCCAGACCGGGCCCAAGGCCAGCTGCTGGGCTCAGCCCCAGGAGGAGGAGGAGGAGTAGGAGGAGGAGGCAGCGGAAGACAGGATCTCCAAGGCCAGGAAAACAGCAGTGCTGCCAGGAGCCGGTGCCAGGCCTTACCCGCCTGCCATCCCCCCAGCACCAACACCAGGGGATGCCCAGGCAGGTGCCAGGACCCCCCACAACACCATTGCCTGCAGCAGTGACGTGACCCCAGGACCATCCCTGGGAAGGGCCCAGGACCTGAGCCCAGCTGGGCTGGGAGGGGATCTGGCACTTCCTCCAACATGACGCCAGCGCTTCCCGCGGCGTCCAGGGCTGGGCAGACAGCGGCGCCAGTGGGGGGCACACCCCGACCAGCCATGCCAGGCCCCGGGGAGCAGCTCAGCATCCATCCCTCCATTCTTTTCACCATTTGCCTGTCCCAGCCACGTCAGCTGCCATGGCCATGTCACCCTTCATCGTCACGATGATGGCAGTGCTGAAAATAACCAGCTCGCTGCTGACTGCTCGGCCAGGAAGTTTCACTTTATCTGCTCTGCCCTTTCCCAAACAGCACCCAGTGACCCCTGACACTCCCCCATCTCCAGGAAACCCTGCAACTGGCACCCAGTTAAGTGGGACAGGAGTTCCCAGGAGGCGTCTGGGGAAAATGGGGCCAAATGGCACACGGTCACTGGGAGGGTCCCACCTCATGTCCGTGGCCAGCACTCTGTGACAAGAGTCCTCCATCTGTCCCAGCCCCTCTTGTCCCCACCCCAGCAGGCTGGCCTTGGGGATGGGGAAGGAACCAGCCTGACGGGTCGCTGTGGCCTGCCGCACCCAGGCAGGCAGGAAGCACCCTGCACGCTCCCCAGGCCACAGTACAGCAGGTCCCAAAACTGAAGATCTCCAGCCATGGGGCCACCCAGGCTGGCTCAGTCCTGGGGACCGTGTGCTGCTCTGCAAGGCACCATGACTCAGCACAGATATCACACATGGAGGGGACCCGGGGCACAGGTCCCCTATCACTTCCAGCGTGGCCCTGCGGGTGACGCTGGGCAGCATCCCCCCAGCATTCCTGCCTGGCTCAGGTCACTGCCACCTGTTCCACAGGGACCCTGGGACACCAAGTGCCACCTTTGGGAGGGAACCAGGAATTGAGGTGAAGATCAGGGCTCTCCACTTTCTCCATAGGTCCCCACAGTGAGGCTATTTGGGAAAGCATGTGACTTCCCAGCAGAGCAGGGAAGCTCCCACTAGTCTGGCACGGCTCGGTACAGCACAGCACAGCTCGGTACAGCACAGCACAGCTCTGTATGGCACAGCTCGGTAGGGCACGGCACAGCTCCATACCACACCACACATCTCCGTAAGGCATGGCTTGGTACAAGACAACCCAAACACAGCACAGCACAACTCGGCCTGGCTCAGCCCAGCCCAGCAGGGCTCACACTGGGGGGGCTCTGCACGGCCCACATGGGCTGGGTTCTCCCACTGCCCCTACACCACTCACACAGGACATGAGTTTGCAAGACCTCAGCATCACCCACACCTCTCTGCCCACCCCCTCGAGCCCCCTCCCAGGCTCTGCCCGCGTGACAGAGATGACCTCCTGTGCCCAAGCCCAGGTGCCCCCCCACCACCTGGAGACAGTTCCCACGCACCCCCCACAGTACCACCCCACACCCAGTTGGGCACACACCCCTGCCTTCACCTCCTGAGACACCCCACAGGGTCCCTGGGGACACCCTCCGCAGCACAAAGGACGGTGCCCCCCCCCCCACCGATCACCCCAACCCCTATTCCCGCCCCCCTTTTGAACCCGTGGGGTCCAGTAAAACGGCACCAGCCCTATAGCGGGGGCCGCCCACAGGGATCTTGTTCCCTCGGGTCCCTGCCCGCGGGACCCCGCGCCGGACCTCGACCCCAAGTTCCCCCACCCGCTCCGGGGGTGGGGGTGCGGGGGGGGATTCGCAGCGTGTCCCCGCGGTTCAGGGACCGGCCTCCCACCCTCTTCCAGTCCCCGCCGTCTTCCGGGACGCTCGGTACGGCGTTGGGACGCACCCCACCAGCCGCGGCACCGGAGGACAGGGGGGTTGGTGCGAGTGAGGGCGGGGGAAACCGGACAGGGGAAAGTCAGGGGAACAGGGGGGACATCCGGGCGGGGGGGGGGGAAGGGAAGGTCTCCGTGCCCACCCTTGTCAGCAGCCCCACGCGGGAACCGAGAGCGGCGTGCGGAGCGGGGCCGGGCCGCCCTACCTGCTGCGCGCTGCTCCGCTGGGCTGTGGCCGCGACGAGCCGGGACGGGACGGGACGGGACGGAACGATCGGGGCGGGGGAAGGCACCGCCCGCCCGCTCGCCGCGCCCCCCCGCGGCGGCTGCGCGCCGCTGCGCCCCGGGTGGGCCGGGAGAGCCGGGGGCGCCGGGGGTGCGCGCTCCCCCCCGTGCTGCTCCCCGGGACGGATCCCCCTGACCCCCGCCCGCCGAACGGGACCCCAGCAGCACCCCCTACCTCCCCGGGACCTCCTGCCCGCCGGCTCTGACGTCTCTGAGGGACCCCGTTCTCCGCACAGTGACGCCACTGGGGGGAAACACCCTTTTGGGCGATGGAGGGGGATGGGGAGGGGGGAATCCCCTCCTCTCCGCCGGTGACGCGTCGGAGTGTTGTCCCCCCCCTCCGGTTCCCGCGGCAGTGCTGCGGCGTGACCAGCAGGGGGCGTCATGTACCGAGGCGGTGGCGTGACGCACGGCGAGGGGGCGTGGGCAGGGCGGCATGGCCGCGGGGCGCGGGGGGCGGCGCCCGGTGCATGGAGGGGCTGCGCTGCGGGCGGCGGCGGTTGCCCGCGGGCTGGGGGCCGCCTGCCTGCGCCGTTGGCTGCCCCTCTGCCGCCTCGCCCGCCGCGCCGCCGCCGCCCTTATGGCCCTCGCCGGCCCGCTGCTGTTCCGCGTGGGGTGAGTGCCCGCCGCTCCGGTACCCCCCCCGCCTTTGTTCTGCCGCCGGGGAGGAAGGGCCCGTCCTCCCCGCGCTTGTGCGGAGGCCCCCAGGGAGGGACCGGGACCGGTCCGGTGTGCTCCGGCCCTGCTGGCACGGGGAGGCCGGGCAGGGGGATGGCGGGGGAAGGGCAGCACTCCGCGGGTGCTCAGTTCTCCCCGGCGACAGCCCAGTTACCGGGGCGGCTCCGCAGGGCCGGTAATCAGCCGCCTCCTCAGCCAGCTCGGTAACGGTCGCCCTCGGATCTGACAGCCGCCCGCCCCGGCGCTCCTTCCCTCGGATCTAGGGATTGCCCTGGCCGTGGCCCCGCTGCCCGGCGCTGGTTAGGAGCCCCCCAACTCTCCGGCTTCGGGCTCCCCCTCCCACGGGTACAGGGGACCCCCCGGCTCCCGCAAGGTTCCTGCCGCCCTGTGCCCGCCGGTCCGGTCCGGTCCCAGCGCGGAGCGTGTGACTATCCCTGGGGATGAGCTTTGAACCACGGGGCTTTGCCTGTCCCCCATGGCACCGGTCCTCGTCCCCCGCCCCGAAAGGGAGGGAGGGGGTCGTCCCTCGAGCCCCCCAGTCTGCTGCACCCCTGCACTGCACACACCTCGGGCGCGTTTCTCGCTTCCCTTTTCCTTGTCCCGTTCTGCTCCCTCTTCCCCGGGGCCGTGTCACCCAGGTCAGGGCCTCGGAGCTGGGTCAGCCCCGGGCACGGCCCCCCCCCGGCCGGGCGGGGAGGACAGCCAAGAACACCGGGCATCCCGAGTGCCGTGGCAGGGCAAAGCCCTGGAGCTCCAGCCCTTGCTGAGGAGCAGAGTCCTCCGGGACAGTCACCCCCACAGCAATACTCCCCCCACCCCCCTGACCGGGTTCTGCCAGCGGCACCGATTCTGTCTGCACTGCAGAGCTGGGGCAGGGGATGGGGACACACGTGCCACCTCCACCCCCCACGTGTGGGGACAGTGACCCTGTATGCGTCCCCCATGGGCATCCTGGCCCTGAAAGCAGCCCCCTCCCTGAGTGAGCTCCTTGGGGATGCTGGGGTTAACGCTGGGGTGTCTGCCCTCCCCAGGTACAGCCTGTACGCCCGCACGCGGCTGGGCTACCTCTTCTACCAGCGGCAGGTGAAGAAGGCTCGGGAGCGGTACCCCCACGGCCACTCTGCCCCCCAGCCCTGCTGCTTCCCTGGTGAGTCCTGGCGTGTATCCCACCTCCTTCCCTCCCACCTGTGGCCCTCTCATGTCCCACAACCGTGGCGCTTTGAGGTGGGGAGGGGTTGCCATTGCCTAATTGCCCAAAGCATATTTAACTGGGAAATTAAGGTATGGGAAGTTTGGCCTCCCCCCCACACACACACACTGCTTTCTTGGGCCTGGGGGGTCATACCCTGATGCCTGCCTGTCTGTCTGTCTCCTCCCCGCCAGGGGTGAAGATCCTGCCTATTCCTGTGCTCTCCAACAACTACAGCTACCTGGTCATTGACACTGACTCTGGCCAGGCAGCTGTTGTTGACCCCTCTGACCCGCTGGCTGTGCAGGTGAGACCCCCATTGCCCCCTCAAGATGGTGTTTAGGTGTCCTTAGGTGAAGGGAGGTCTCTGGCAATTTTGGGAGGCAGATGGGGCAAATCTGTCCCTAATATGCAGCTCTAGCGCCCAGGGTAAGGTTGGAGGGGTGGTGGTGCTCATCCAGGGGCTGGGGAGCAGGGTAGGGCCAAGGTGGGTATTTACAGGGGGACCAGTACTGGGGGGATCTGTCTCTGTCCTCACCCAAATCTCTCTTTGCCACCCCCCAATCCCCAGGCTGCCATTGAGGAAGAGGGGGTGAGGCTGGAGGCCATATTCTGCACCCACAAACACTGGTAAGGGATGAGGGGGGGTTGTCAGTGGCTGCCATGGAGGGTGCACCAGCTGAGGCAACCCCCAGCCCTACCCCATGGAGTGGGAGGGACATATTTGGGGGTGCTGACCTCCCTGCCCACAGGGACCATAGCGGGGGGAACGCGGCGCTCCGCCAGCAGCATGGCTCCTGCAAGGTGTATGGCAGCGCCCTGGATGCCATCCCAGAGCTCACCAAGTAAGTCCTGCACCCTGACGTCCCCCCCAGCACACCTGCAAATTTGGGGGGGATGGGACATCACCCCCGACCACCACTTTCCCACCAATCCATCCCCCCCTATCACATTACCCCCTTGATTGCCAGAGACCTGGCATGTTCATGACACTAGTGTACCGGGGGGGAGGTTGCATGGGGAGGTGGGTGTTTTAGGGTGCTGGGGGAGTGGGCTGAAACTGCACCCCTGTGCCTGGCACAGCCCGCTTGCAGACAAAGAGAAGGTGAATGTGGGCTGCCTGACCTTCGAGGCGCTCGCCACGCCTGGCCACACCGTGGGCCACATGGCATACGTGCTGGATGGGGGGCCCTTTGGCGGCCCCCCTTGCCTCTTCTCTGGGGACCTCCTCTTCCTCGCCGGCTGCGGTGAGTGCACCTAACTCCAGACCTGGGTGGCTGGTGGGTTAGGGGTCCCACCTTGGGAAAGACTTGAGGGGGACCCCCTGATCCTCCCTTCTCCATGACAAGTGGTTAAATGGGGGTCCAGGCAGGCTGTTCGAGGGCTCCCCTGAGACCATGCTCGCTTCCCTGGACGTGGCCGTGGGCTTGGGTGAGGACACGTTGTTGTGGCCAGGTCAGTGTCCCCAACAGCATGGCAGAGCTGCCAGTGTTGTCCCTTGCCCCTGCTGCTGAGGGGGGAGCCAGGCAGGAGCCATGCTAAGGGGTAGGGGGGGTCCACAGGCCACGAGTACGCACTGGAGTGCCTGACCTTTGCCAGCCTCCTGGAGCTGGACAACCCCGCACTGGAGCAGAAACTGCAGTGGGCGACGCAGCAGCGCCAGGAGAAGAGGAGCACGGTGAGGCCTGGGGGGGTATCACCTAGCCACAGCTCCCCTACCCCAGCCCCTCGGTGGGGATGCTGCACCTCGACACCCTCTTGATGGGTGTCATAGGAAATGGGGTGCTGGGGAAGGTTCTGGCTCCCTGCTGGGGGTGCTGCCTCTGGCAGGGGGCTGAGCAGCTGCCCCCACAGTGCCCCTCCACACTGGGGGAGGAGCAGAGCTACAACCCCTTCCTGCGGACCCACCGGCCGGAGCTGCAGGCAGCGCTGGGGCTGCGGTGGGCTGGGGGAGAGCACCCCGATGCCTTCCGCGCCCGCGTCCTCAAGGAAGTGCGGAGGCGCAAGGACCTCTACAAAGCCACCTAGACCATCTCTCCCCAGAATCCCCCCTTTCAATGGGGCTGGGTGCTGATTAGGCATGGGGGGACCCAGGACTGTGATTTGTTTTGCTGTGAATCTCCTGGTGTGCAGGGTTGGGGGAGGGAAGTGTGGACCTCCACCCCCACCCCCATACGGACACCCCATAAGGAATCCCTGCCTTTGCTCCCCCAGGCTCAAGGGTCACCAACTGTCACATAGAAGCACCTCGATCCTCTTTCTGGGGGCCTGTAGCCCACCACCCCCCTGCTGAGGCTGTAGGGATGGTGCCAAGGGCTTTTCCTAACATTCCTTCCCACCCCTTTTTTCTGGGAGTTCCCAGTTCCTTCCCCCCTAACCCTGTTCCCTCATCCCCAGCACTCAGGGAGCCCCCCTGCCTCCCTTCCCCTGGCAGCCTCCAGTGCTGTGCATCTCTTGGGGGGGTGGGCTGAGATGGAACCAGCAAAGGGGAGCAGTCAGTACTACCTCCAGGCAAGGGGCTCTTCTCCAGCACCCCGTGCTTGGTGCCTGAGCCACCCCCTGCACACACACACACACACACTGGGATGGGGCCATGGGGGCACGCTTGTGGGGTGTGGGGGTGCTGATGTATTGGGGACTAGAGCCCCACCACCACCACCGCGTCCCCCCACCCTCAATAAAAATCTGTATCGCAACTGTACGTGTTTGGCCCTCTCCCTTCGAGGCCTGTGCGCCCCCCAACCCCCCGAAGCCCGCTGCGGGGTCACTGCCCCTTTAAGAGGCGAGGCCAGGCCGTTGTTGTGGAGACCGTTAAAGCGTTATTGGGGTGTGGGGAGGCACCTGCCCGGGCAGGTCTGGGAGCGGAAAGGGGCTACTGGGGGTCCAGGGAGGAGGTTGAGGGGCGACAGGGACTGGGGGTGGCTGCAGAAGCCGGGTGGGGAGAGCAGGGTGCTCCTCCCCCGGGGTTAAGCAGGTGGGCACCAGGGTTTGGGGAAGGCCCGGTGCCCCCTCACCCGGGGGTCCGGCAGCAGGAGCCCCCAGGCGAGGCATGGAGCCGCCCCTCGAGTGCCGGCAGGAGACCCCAGCCCTCACGGAGGCAGCCGCCGAGTTCCTGAGCCTCATCGGTGAGTGCCCGCCCTCCCTCTTGTGTCCCCCCCGTCCCGCGCCGTGCCCTGAGGGTCTCCCGTGCGCGGGTGGGGGGCACCGGGTCCGGCGGGAGGGGGACGGGCCCTGGGGGCTGCAGCCGGATAAACGGTGCGGGGCTCAGCCCGGCCTGCCCGGTGCGGGGGGGTGGACCCGAGGCATGGGGGTGCCGCGGGCAGGGCTGACGGTCCCCCCGGGCAGGGCCGGAGGAGCTGGAGCGCTGCCTGTTCGCCGAGACGCTGGAGCTGGTGGCGGCGGGCGGCCGGGCGGGGGGGCGCTGGTGGGCGGCGGCCAGGCGGGCACCCTACGAGCGAGAGGGTGAGCCGGTGCGGAGCTGCCTCCTGGTGCGAGCCGGCTCCCGCTGCCGGCAGGACGGCGTGCCCTGCTCCAGCACCCTCAAAGGTGAGCCTCGGGGTGTCGTGTCCTCCCCCTCCTCCTCCAGAGGGGCTGGAGCTGCCCGGTCCCACCGGGTTCCCCCCCAGCCCCGGGCGCTGCCGCAGTGCCAACGGGGTGGGCTCTGCTCTGCCAGCCTATGTGACCCCACAGCTGGAGACGCTGGAGCAGGAGGAGCAGGAGCGGATCGAGGTGACTGGTGTGGCGGTGGCGGGTCCCCTTCCCCACGTCCCGTCCCCCTGCCTCGATGCCCGCTTGGGCGGCTGTGAGCAGCCTGGTGTCCCCTCCCCGGCTCGCACGCCAGTTTTGTCCCACCAGCCTGGTCCCCTTCCCTGACCCTGGGTGGCAGCTGGGGTGGGGAGTTTCCCACAATGCATCTGGCTCGGTACCCTGCGTGAAAGGGGTGCCGGGGTGCACCACCTCAGAGAGGGAGTGCCCTGTGTCCCCCCACCCCTCCCGCAGCTCAGGACAAACCCTGTGGAGAAGAGGACTCGCATGGTGAGCCACCAGCATGGGATGACTGTCACCAAGACTATCCAGGAGGGAGAGGTGAGGCTTGAGGGGGATCTCTCTCCCTTCTCCCTCCAGAGACGGGGTTGGGGAGGAGGGGGGGGCAGGTCTGTCCCACTCAGGGGTGCCCACAGGCTCCTGGGGGTGCGATCCCTAGGGACGGTGTCTCTGTCCCTGTCCCATGTCTGGGTCTCTCTGCAGGAAGAGACGCAGCGCTGGTGCTTCTCCTACAGCCGGGCAGAGCTGCAGGGGCTGCTGGCAGAGGGTGCCAGCCTCCTGCTGCTGCGGGTGCTGGCGTGCCAGCAGGCAGTGCCCCCTGGCCTCATCTTCCCAGCCATCAACTCTGAGGGCCACCTCTGCACCTTCAGCTACGTGAGCTGCTGGCCAGGGAGACTCGTGGGATGGGGGCATCTGGCTCTGGTTAGGGGTGTCAGGATGCGATGCAGGAGGTGGGGGTGAGCAGAGTGTGGATGACAGCATGGGGGGCATAGGGATGGCACCCGGGGTGGCTCCGGGACAGGGGTAACCTCTGGCCATGCCCCCTCAGCGCTCCATGGGCACCCAGCAGCAGGCGGTGGGCTCAGCAGAGGCGGAGGTGTTCATGATCGAGCGAGCTGTACGTGCCAGCACCGGCGTCTCCATCTGGCACAGCAGCTTCCTCCCCAGCGGGTACGGGGCGGGGGAGTCCGGCTGGGGGCACCCCCAACCCCGCCAGCCTGGCAGGGACCCAAGAGGGGGGTCACTGGCTCTCCTCCCGCAGGCGCTTGGCCCGACTGGTGCAGGTTGGGTGCCCGATGCTGGTGTATCTGCAGGATGAGTCTGTCCTCAGCGAGACAGGTACTGGAGGGGGAGGCTTGTACCCCCCAGCACGGGCAGCTCCTGCCTGCTGTCTGGCAGCTGAGTGGGGAATGCCCTGCCCTGTTTTCTGCCGCCAGGTGGTGGTGTCGAGCCCCAGACCCCCTTCCCCAAACAGCCCCTAGACTGGGAAGAGGACATCCAGCTCTACTCCTGGTTCCTGGACAGGAAGGTGTGATGGGTGGACATGGGGACATGGGGTGGTCCCACTCCCCAGCAGGGTGCATGCGGGAGTGGGATGGGGGGCTGGGGGGGGACAGGCTGGCCAGCATCCTTCTCAAGTGTGGGAAAGGGCCCAGGCTCCCTGTGCCCCACCCCCCTCCATGGCACAGGGCTGGGGCAGGGGAGTTATTTGGTACCACTTGGGTGCCGCAGGAGGAGCTGCAAGCATCCCACGCCACGTACATAGAGCAGCACCCCGAGCTCCAGGCGCTCCTGGCAGACTTCCTCCAGGCCCTGCTCCTCCAGCAGCCCCATGACCCCGTCTCCTTCGCTGCCCAATTCTTTGCCCTCCAGCAGCCCCCCGAGACCCCCTTCATGTCCGCCAGGGCTGCCAGCCCTCCCCCACAGCCCCCTGCATGTCCACCCTCCAGCTAACAGGGAATAAAGCTGCCAGTGCTGCCTGTCCAGGCTCATTTTCTTTTGGGAAGCTGAGGTACAGGGAGGGCAAAGGGTGGTGAATTGCATGCTGACCCTTCTCCATGCCTGTTTCAGGGGGAAATTTGTCCCCCTCCCAGCTGTTCTAGTCCTTGTTTAGGATAGGAGGTTCACAGGGCATAGCCTGGGGCAGAGTCAGGCTCTCATCGCTGTGCCAAAGCACCCCACATCTCCCTGGGGGCACAGAGGGGTGCCCTGAAAAGGGAGACGGTACTATGCAGTCACCCATAGGTACACCTCATGTGCACCCCCTCCTTCCTGCTCAGGCATGAGTGTCCTGGGGATGGGGTACCTCGATTTTGTGGGACCAGCTTGACCCACAAAGACACCTTTGAGGTAAGGATCTCCCATCCAGGGGTGGCATGAGCATCCCATCATGCAAAGCCTGGCTGGGTGTTTCCCCCCTCCAAGGAGCTGAGGGTGCATTTTTGACTTGCTCACATGCTTCTGCCTGCTTCCTCCTTGTTCTCACCCCTCTGGCCTTTCCCCTACTCCCGTGCGGGCCAGCTCTGCCTCCGCACGCTGTGGGACACTGTCCCCTGTCCCCCCACTGCCCAAGGAGCAGGACCCCAGCCTGTGATGGAGTGTGACATGTGGGAAGCGCTCCCACACCTCTGTGCACGCTGGTGTGGGTGCCCCATGTTTGCACGTGCCATGTGCACTCCGAGGGGAGGGAGGGAAGCACTGGGTGCAACTCCCCTACTCCTGCCTTGGTACAGGGTGAGGGAACTGAGACTCTGCACACTCATAGCACCCAACCCCCAAGGCAGGGCCCCTTTCCCAGCCCAGGTCAGCGGGTGGGGAAGAAGCACTTCCTCCTCCTCTCCTCCTGGGGGCGGGGGGGGGGCAACTGGAGGCATCCTTTAAAAGCTGGGCAGCAGGCACTGCACCCAGTGCCAAGCTCAGAGCTTCCCAGCGACATGTCTGGATCGTGCCCTGCCATGGCATCGCTGCAGCCAGGTAAGCCCCGTGACACCTGGGTTCCCCTGCACCTCCTTTCTTCTGCCAGACCCCTTTCCCTCCCCTGGGGACCCCTGGCTCTGCTGCTTCCCTCGGTGGGCATCGCCCCCCTCCCCAGCCTGCCCTGGCTTCCCCACCTGCCCCAGCCTCTGTTTTCCCAAGCCCACCCGTGATTCACCCACGTCCCCAGAACCTGTCCATGGGCTGAGGGGAACTGGGGCCAGCACCAGCCTCTGGTCCCCGCTCTGTGCCCAGACAGCAGCAGAAGCTGGAGCAAGTTCCTCTCCTGTCCCTCCTGCCCAGGAATGCACTTGGCTCTCAGACCACTGAAGTGTGGGCTGGGACTGGAGGATTTAGGGATGCCCGAGCTGGAGGTGGCAACCAACCCCCATGGGTAGCCACAATATAGCCACCCCCAAGCCCCTTTCCTACCCTGGAGAAATGGGGCTCATCCTTCTTTGGGCTGAGCCAGGGCTCACTGGGCTCTGGTGAGGTGGTTCTGAGTTGAGCTGGGTACCAGCCCACCAGAGTCCTCCTCCCATGGTGGGCTTCCACCTCTCCTTCTTCCTCACCCTCCCCAGGCCTCACCGGGTCCCTGAACCAGGAACAAGCCCAGACTCACAGCACCATCAGGAGCCCCATGCCCCCACAGCGCCTTGGTACCCGGGATCAGACCTACCTGGATGAGCTTATCAGCATCCCCAAGGGTGACAGGGTAGGTGCTGCCAGTCTGGCACCTCCATCTGAGGATGGGCAGAGATGGGACCAACACCACAGAGGGTGCTTGAGGTGGGAAGGCAGAAGGCCACTGCAGTGGGAGGATGTGCTTGGGACATACCCTGGGGGCATCTGTCCCCAGACCTGGCTTGGGCAAATCACATGCTGGGCATTTCCACACTTAAACGTTTCCAGATGAGGAAACTGAGGCACGCAGTGAGGTGCTACCCAGCCACAGGGATCACCCCGCTGCTCATGCACTTCCTGGGCTCCCCATCCCAGGCCACCCATGCCCAGTCGGATCCCTCAGGCTGCCTGAACCCTGACAGCACCCCCATACCCAGCAGGTCCCAGGAGAAAGAAGGGGAAGGAATTGGGGTTCCTCTGCCAGGCAGGGTGGTAGAAGCTGGGGGCTCAGGACTGGAATCCCACAGGGATGGTGCCCAAAAGCCCCAGGACTCCCCCACAAATTTCTATCCAGCCTGTGCCCACATGGGAGGAGGGGTTTTGCTGCCCCCCAGCACCGCTGGTAAAGGAGAGGAGCTGGGGGGCAGCAATTCCCTCCCCGAAGCAGGCAGGAGGAATGTCCTGCAACTGTGCCAGCAGCACGGGGCTTCCCAGCAACAGGCTGGAGGGTCCCGGGAGTGCAACTGGGAGACACTGGTTTTGAATGGGAGCTCCTGACTGGCGCTGACCTGCTGCCTTGCCCCAGCCCGGTTTCAGCTTTAGGAAGCTCTGGGCTTTCACTGGTCCCGGGTTCCTCATGAGCATCGCCTACCTGGATCCAGGCAACGTGGAGTCGGACCTGCAGTGCGGGGCGGTGGCGGGGTTCAAGGTGAGCCCTGTTCCCCCCGGCCCCGGCGTCAGGAAGCAGCCGGGGGCTTTCGTAACCCCTCCAACGGCCACCCAGCCCCGTGGGCAACCGGCTTCCCCAGCCCGGGGAGCGGGAAGGGTGGGGAAGGGCGGGGAGGGAACATGACTTGGCACTAGGGGAGAGAGCCCCGAGGGGGGCGGAAGGGCCACCCTTCTGCTTGGGCTGGAGGACCCCTCCAAACCCTCGGGGCTCCCCCCTCCCCGTGTCCTTGGGCTGGTCAGGAACCTCGCCGGGAGCCCCAGGAGGCCGGGTCCTGCCCGGTGCCCAGCCCCTGCTGCCTCACTCCCTCTCTCCTGCCCCCCCACCCAGCTGCTGTGGGTGCTGCTGTGGGCCACTGTCCTGGGGCTGCTGTGCCAGCGCCTGGCCATCCGGCTGGGCGTGGTGACAGGGAAGGACCTGGGCGAGATCTGCTACCTCTATTACCCCAAGGTGAGCACAGCCATGGGGGTCACAGCCTGGGGGTCCCTGAGCTGCCAGAACTTGGGGGCAGGACTGTTTGGGGGGCTGTGAGAACCTCTCCTCTCCCAGGGGTTCCCCAAAGCCCCCACCAGCTCCGGTGCTCCCATCTAGTGCACACACCTCCCTCTGGTATGGGCACACACGGGGGGGAACACATTGCCTCCAGTGTCCTGGTCTGATCTGGGGACACGTGAGCATGTCCCCGTGCAGAATGAGCCCGTGCATCGGGGCAGCGACGCGGAGCCAAGACGCGGGATGAGCCTGGACAAGTTGGCGTGGGGAACAGGGATGGTTTGGGGGGGTCACATAGCAAAGGAGGGTGGGGAGTTAGGGGTCCCATCTAGGCAGGATGCTGATAGGGGGAATGAGCGATGGGAAGTTGACTGAGTACCAAGTCCCCAGAAGGAGAGCCACATATATCCCTCTGCCCCAGCACCCCCCAGGAGCATCGTACCTGGAGAGCTGGTCCTATCCTCAGCTCCCACAGGGGCAGAGATGGGGGGACAAGCCAGCTGCAATTTCAGGATCCATCCTGCATCCCAAGACTGTGCTGTGGGAGAGGCTGGGGAGATGGTGTCCTGGGGTGTCCATGCTGCTCTCAGTGGTCTGCCACAGGCAGGGACAGGGTCTCCACCTTGGAGGCTGTGCCTGCTCACAGGGGGCCAGGATTCCCCACGGGCTCTGGCACCTCACCGCACCCCGGCCACTCCAGGTGCCCCGTCTGCTGCTCTGGTTTATGATTGAGATTGCCATCATCGGCTCTGACATGCAGGAGGTGATTGGGACAGCCATTGCCTTCAGCCTGCTCTCAGCCGGACGGTAAGACACCCCCCCAGCACCCTCAACAGCCCTGGTCTGCTGAGTGGCACATGGCTAATGCCCCCCTTGCCATCCCACAGCATCCCCCTCTGGGGTGGGGTCCTCATCACCATTGTGGACACCCTCTTCTTCCTGTTCCTCGACAAGTACGGTGAGTGTCAGGGCGGGGGGACAGGGACGATGCTCACCTGGGCAGCCCTGGTGCTGATGTGGCACCAGTCCCCTACATTGTCTCACCCTGGCTCTTGACCCCTCTAGGGCTCCGCAAACTGGAGGCTTTCTTCGGCCTCCTCATCACCATCATGGCCCTGACCTTTGGCTACGAGGTGAAATGGGAAGCTGGGGCCACTCCTTTCCATGCAGGGTGCTGGCAGGGGACACCCATGGGGTGTCCCCCCAGCACCATGCTGCAGTAGGGATGAGTGTGCCAGCTCACAGTGTCCCTTTGCCCTGGCCCCAGTATGTGATGGTGAGGCCGAGGCAGGTGGAGGTGCTGAAGGGCATTTTCCTGTCCTACTGCCCGGGCTGTGGGCGAGAAGAGCTGCTCCAGGCTGTGGGCATCATTGGCGCCATCATTATGCCACACAACATCTTTCTCCACTCCTCCTTGGTCAAGGTGAGACCAAGGCACTGCCATGGGCACTGCCATCCCAGCGTGTCTCAGGGGGACACTCAGTGGGCACCAGCTGGTCCTGGCTGTGGTGCAGGGGATGCTCACCCCACCCCATGTCACCCACCTTGCCCAGACACGGGCGATCGACCGGTCCAAGAAGGAGGCAGTGAGTGAGGCCAACATGTACTTCCTGATTGAGTCCTGCCTGGCCCTCTTCATCTCCTTCCTCATCAACCTCTTTGTCATAGCTGTCTTTGGTGAGGCTTTCTACCACCAGCGAAACGAGGATGTGGTGAGTGTCCCCTCGTGACCGCTCTGCCTGGCTGTGGAGACAGGCAGGGCGAGCATCCCTGGGAGAGTGGGTGCCCTCATCCCCTGGGATGTGTGTGGGGGATCCACCCATGTCCGTGGGGGCTGCCAGGTGGCTGTCACACTCGTGCCTTGCAGCACAACAAGTGCATCAACAGCAGCATCAGTCACTATGCCAGCATCTTCCCTGCCAACAATGAGACGGTCTCTGTGGATATCTACCAGGGGGTGAGTGGCCCTGGGCTGTGCCCAGCTGGCATCCGTACCCATTGAGGGGACACAGTGCTCCTCGCCTGGGGGTCCTGGGGCTGCCGACCCTGCTGGGAGACTGGGAGCTGATGGGGGTGCCTGCGGTGGGGGACGCTTTGGAGCCCCCATAGGAGTGTCCCCATACAGGGTGTCATTCTGGGCTGCTATTTTGGGGTGGTGGCGCTGTACATCTGGGCCATCGGGATCCTGGCGGCAGGACAGAGCTCCACCATGACCGGGACATATGCAGGGCAGTTCGTCATGGAGGTGAGGGACGGGGATGTTGGCTCCCACCCCTACGGGGAGCAGCTGGGAAGGGGTGGGGGGGTGTCTTACAGGCACGGCGCCCCCCAGGGGTATTTGGCAGAGTTAATTGTCCCCCATTCCTGCAGGGAGCTGGGCTGGGGGCAGTGCCCACCCGGTGAGGGGCAGCTTCCTGGCACCAGGGTCCCCAATCCCTAGGAGGTGGGACGGCGACGGAACCACCCATTGCCACTGCACGGACACCCTGTGGGTGTCCCAGGGAGTGTTTCCCTAATGAGCCCGTTCGCTTAATGAGCTGGAGCTGACACCTAGCGGGACCCAGCAGCCCTGCAAGAGCCCGCTCAGCACCCTGGCACAGAGGAGGGGGTGATGCCTCCCAAGCCCCTCCGAGACAGGGTTTGGCGGCGGGGGGGCCACCCCAGCACGGTGCCGCGGGTATGGTGAGGGGCGAGGGTGCAGATTTCGCCATGTCCCCAGGGCTTCCTGCAGCTCCGCTGGTCCCGTTTCGCCCGGGTGCTCTTCACTCGCTCCTTCGCCATCCTGCCCACCGTCTTTGTGGCTGCCTTCAAGGACGTCAGCCACCTCACAGGCATGAACGACCTGCTGAACGTCCTCCAGAGCATCCTGGTAAGGTGGGGGACACCACCTGCCCCCCAGCACCCCAGTCTGGCAGTGATGCCCCCTTTACCTCTCTCTCCTTCCAGCTGCCCTTTGCTGTCCTGCCCGTCCTCACCTTCACCAGCCTGCGCCCGCTCATGCAGGACTTCACCAACGGCCTGTGAGTGCCAGGGTGGGGTGAGGCATGGGGGGCAGAGCAGGGTGCCCTGGCCGCAGGCACCCTCCCAATTGCCCATCCTGCCCCCCCCCCAAACTTCTCCGTGGGGGCAGGTGGTGCATGGGCACTGTGTGTGGCAGGGGCATGTTCATTCCCATGTGCCCCTCCATCCTCATCCCAATGCTGTGTCTGGTCCCCAACACAAGTCCTCAGCACCGTGGGCGTGTGGTATGGCCATGGTGCACAGAGACATCCTGGGTGGGGTCTGGCTCACTTACAACTCCCCCAGACCACTGTGGCACATGGGCTGGGGGCTCTGCCCTGGCTCTGATGCCCGCTCCCGTGCCCACAGCCTGGGGAAGGTGCTGATGACCCTCATCACAGGGCTGGTCTGTGCCATCAACATCTACTTCGTGGTGGACTTCTTGCCCACACTACGGGGTCTGGGGTACTACATCCCCCTGGGCCTGCTGCTGGCCGCCTACGTGGCCTTCATCGCCTACCTGGTAGGGCTGGCACTGCGGGAAGGGGCAGCTCTGTGGGGACAGTATCTCTCTGGGTGCCCATCGACCTGCCCTCTTTGCCCCCCACAGATCTGGACGTGCAGCATCGTGCATGGAGCCAGGTTCCTGGCCCTGGGCCGCCACAGTCGGTTCAACTTCGGTATCTCCCTTGACCCACCAGCCCCGGCAGGGACCCAGTGACAAACCCTGTACCCCAATACTGTCGTTCCCCCTCCCCGTTCCTGCCCAGCACGCCTCCCCCCCCCTCCCCACCGAGCACCAGTTTGATGCCACACCAAGCCTGGGGGTGATGTAATGAGAGCTGCACTCAGCAAGGAAGTGGTTAACAGCCGGACAGACCTCCACCCGAGCTTTAAGAGCCCTGACAATCCGGGGGTGCTGGTCCACCCGGGAGGGGACGGGCAGCAGGAGGTGCCCCCAGCCCTTAGCACAGAAGCATCAGCGAATGAGCCGCCCCGCAGAGACCTCACCTCCTCATTAGTGCCGGGAACCGCCGGCCCCCGGGACCGCTAATTACCGCCCGGGACCGCTAATCACCGTCCGGGACCGCTAACCAGCGCGCACCGCCCGCTGCCCGGGGATGTGGGACCAGCCCCAGGGCAGCCAGCCCCACCAGCCCCGCTGCCCGGCCCGGCCCGGCCCGGCCGTAGCCCCACGGGGGGCTCCTAAATTCGGAGTGTGCGTGTGCGCTGATAAATGGCGTGTTTGTAACCCGGCCCCAGCCTCGCTGCTGCTGCGCGGCCCCGGCGCGGGGACCACACACGGCCCCCCCGTACCCCCGGCCGGACCGTCTGCCCCAGGCTGGGGGGCTTGGGGGTACGGGGTGGGGGTTGCACAAGCTCACGCGCAGCCATGCAGGGGCGAGAGGGGGCCTCAGCCCCAACCCTTTGCATTCCCCCCGAAAGGGGGGAGCGGGGAGGGACGGGGGGGGGGCGCACCCTGTCCTCCCCGCCCCGGATGCCCCGTTTCCCGCCTGCCAGCTCCGCCGGATGCGGATGCGGGCCCGGTCGGGCCGTTCCCGCGGGTGGCCGTCGCCCCCCTCCCCAGCTCCGCATCCCGGCTGGGGGGGGGTAAGGGGGGAGTCCCATCGCGCTTCGCCCCCCGCCGCGGCCGGCACTTGCGAGACGCTCCCTGGCTGTTTCAAGGCTCCCCCCTCTCCCCAGCACACTCCCCCCAACCTCAAAATCCCCCTTCCCAAACCAGCTCTGCTGGGGGGTGGAGAGGGGGAAATCTGGGGAGCCGGGACCCCCCCAACTTCGCACCCCGTGCCCCCCTGCTCCGGGAAAGGACCCCCGTCCCGCTCCCGGGGGCCGCGCTTGTTTATGTGAAGAATTTCCCCTTCCTTAAAAGGGCGATGGTGGCAGCGCTGGGGCGGTGCCTCCCCCCTGCCTCCGTGGCGGGCCGGCCGCGGGCTGCTTGAAGGAGGAGCCAGAGCGGTGGGGCCCACCGAAAGGAGGGGTCGTACCCCCCACGGGGTCGCACCCGACCCCAGTCGCCGGGATACCACCAGCTCTCGGGATGAGAAGCAGGGATCAGTCCTCCATTCCTACCCCCGTGGTGCCTACAAGAGGCACCCCTCAGCCCAGGGTACCCCTGCGTGGAGGCATAGGGGGCTGCCGGGGGCTTGGGGGGGACACACCTCGGGGTGGTGCCTACCGGGCGCCGTGCTAGGGGTGCTGGGGTGCGCGAGGTACAGCGCCCCGCGGCTCTTCGGGGGGTCCCCAGAGTTGTGCATGCGCTGGGGGCGCAGGATGAGGCCCCTGTCACCGCCAGCCCCGTGTCCCCAGCCCGTCCCGTAGCCGCAGGATGGGGACCAATCTCCCCGAGCCCGCAGGGTGCCCGATCCGCCCCGGGGGGGGCAGCGAAGCTGGAAGTGGTGGTGCCGCGGGTGCCCGGAGACCGTCCCAGCGGCGTTAGAGGACAGGCCGGGCCTGGCTAAGCCGGGCTCTGCTGGCTATGCGGGACTCAAGGGGAGGGATGAGTGGGATTCGGCTGGAACAAGGGGTCTGGAGAGGGCACCGGGTGCCCCAGAGTCGTCCCCACGCTGAGCAGCATCTTTGAGCACTCCCCGGCAGCGCAGCCCGGCCCGGGCACTGCGCGGGGTGCGAGGCGAGGTCCTTCCCGGCTCCACCTGGGCTGAAGGAGCTGCACGGGTCAGCCCAAAACAGCGAAGGAAGCACAGCCCCTTCTTTCCTCTTCCTCCCACCGGGCAGGAGCAGCGCCGGCTGCCCGGCCAGAGAAACCGGCGGCCTCCCCGTCCGGTGCTGCAGAGAAACAGGCACGGCCGCTGCTCACCGGCTGAGGATGTGGCAGGACGCGATGACCTGGTTTCCCGACACAGCCTGGTCCCCGCCGGGGATGCCCCGAAGCTGGCGGTACCGGGATTTGCGGCATCGGGATTGGCGGTACCGGGATGCCCGGCCCAGAGCTGTCAGGGCGGGAGCCACGGGCGTGAAGCAGCTCCAGCTCCTCCAGCGCTCCCAGCGCGGCCAGGTCCCGCCGGCCCCGCGGCATCGCGGTTCCCCAGGGGGCATCTCCCGGTGATGGACCCCATTTCCCAGAGGGGTCCCTCGTGGGCGTGTGTCACGTTCCCCTGTCCCGCATACTGGGGGGGGGGGGGGCCGCGGGGGGCTAGTCCCTTCCCAGTGCCTTTTCCCAGGGGCTGCTCCCACCCTACGGGGGCGACTCAGCCCTGGGAGTCAGAGGGGCAGAGCGGTACCCGGCGTTCGCCGCCGCGGGCATCGCTGCCTCGCCGGTTCCCCCGCCCTCCCCCGGGACCAAAAGGAGCAACTCCAGCCCTCGAAGTTTCCAAACCGCGGATGAGCGAGGTGGAGACACCAAACAAGCTCCGATGGAGAATCTTCAACGCAGCGCTGGCGGAGGGAGGGCGCAGCATCTCCCGTCACCGGGATGGTGACCGGGACAGGCTGGGACCCCCCAGGGCCCGACGCTGCCTGGGGGCACTGCGGTGCCAGGCTGCCCTGGCCGGGCTTGCGGGGGGGAATGGGGATGGTGGATGCCAGCTCTCGGGGGACTTCAAGGGAAGGGGTGACACGAGTTTCTCCTGAGGGTTTTGTTGCATCCTGAAGCTGTCTCTAAAAGCTGCTTTTCGGGGAGAGCCCAGAAGCGGAGGGACCGCAGGGGGGCATTATATATATATTTATAGATATATATATATGGTACTTATATGCGAATTCTCTAAATATTTAGGGAATTGCCGGGGGAAGAGGGGAGGAACGAAACAAGCGGCCGCCTGCCCCACACCTGCTGCCCCATACAGCGGCCTGCCCTGGCAATGGGGAGCGTGTCCCCAGGGGGCGGTCGGGGACACCCCCCCAGCCTGAAGCCAGCAGCTACGGGAGGCTTTGCTGCAGGGGAGAGGGGGGCTTCATACGCCGGGGGTAGCGGCAGCGGGTCCTTCCCTCCTTCACCAGCTGGCTACCAGCTGGATGCGGCTGACACCTGAGTGGGTGACAAGAGGGCAGACCCCCCCATCCCCCCAATCATCCCTGAGCCACTGGGGTCTGGGGGAGCCCGAGGATGCGGCCGTACGACCACTACGGCGCAACTGGGGGTCCGGCCAACCAAACCCGTGGCACGGGCGCCCTCCAAGAAGCCGCCACCTCCCGTACCCCCAGCCCCGATCACGGCTCGGCGGGGACATCCCCCCTCGCACCCCCCGCTCCTCCTCCGCGGGGCGGGTGCCGGGAGGCGGGGGTGGGAGGAGGAGGAGGAGAAGGGGGCCCCCCCCCGGCGTTGCCCTTTTAAGGGGTTCCTTGAAACCGCGCCCGGGTTCCATGTTTGCAGCCCCAGCCCGGGCGGAGGAAACTCCATGTTGTAACAAAGTTTCCTCCGCGGCGCCGCTCCCGCGCCCGCCGCCCCGCGCCGCCGCCGGCCCCCGCCCCGCCTCCCCCCCGGGGGCCGCGCCGGGGGGGGCCGCCCCCTCCCACCCCCCTCCCCCCCCTCCCGGGCGCCCATGGAGCACCAGTCCATCATCACCCAGGTTAGCAGGGAGGAGGGGAGCGCCCCGCTGCAGGAGAAAGGTAACGCGGGGGGGAGGGATCCCTCCTCCCCCCACCACACACCCCCCCGGTGCGGGAGAGGGGGAAGGTCACCGTGGTGTCCGGCATCGGGGGGGTGTGTGTGTGTGTGGGGGGGAGGGTTGGGGGCCTGCGGGCGGCTGATACCGGAAGGTGCGATGAGCTGCGGGCGGTCTCAACCTGCCCCGTTCGCCCAGCTGCCCCGGGGCTGGAGGGGGATGCGCTGGGGCACGGGGGGGGGCCCGGGGGTCAGAGCGAGCGGGGTTGTCTGCACCCGTCTGGGCGCGGGGGGTCGTGCCTCCTCCCCGCCAAGCCCCATCGGTGACCCTGGGGTGTTCGGGCCTCGGCGCTCGGCGTATCTGCGCTGTTTCCTCCGGAGCCGGGCAGGGGGGGCGTGTGCGTGTGTACAAGCGGCGTCGGAGGGGAAACTGAGGCGGGGGGGGGAACACAGCCCCGGGTAACCTCGCTGTAGCCCGGGGCACAGCCTGACGTCTCGGCTCCCGACCCCAGCGCTCCTTCAACCGAGCGCTGGGGGTCTGGCGGGGAGCGCTGCCCGCCCCGCTGCCGGATGCCAGGGTGCTGCCCGCCGGCCTGGGAAGCTGGCAGGGCCCTGGGAAAGGGGTAAGCGTGGGAACGCGGCCCGGCCCCGGTGGGGAGCTCTTGCACCACGGGTTCCCTCCGTGGGGCGCCCCACGGGGCTGCGGTGGCGCGGGGCCGCGGCCTGGCTGCTGGGAGGTACAACTGAGGGGGGTGCTACGGCTCCCGGTCCGGGCTGGGGGCAGGATGCGGCCCGCGGGGTCCGTGGGGAAGGGGCTGCAGCCGTCCCGCTGCCCCCGGGGCAGGCAGGAGCTGCCCTTCTGCCTCAGTTTCCCCTCGATCCGCCAATGGGGGCTGCGGGAACGGAGCCCAGGGGCGGGCACTTCGTCCTGATTGGTCTCTCATCTCCGGTACGTTCGAGCCAGCCAATGAGCGAGCCCAAGCTGGGGGCGTGCAGAGGAGTATGCAAGCCCCGCCTTCCCCGGCGAGTCCCCGCCCGCGGGGCCACCCACCCGCGCGGGGCTGTGTCCCCCTAGGAGGGACAGTGGGACCCCCCCGCCCCGCCGGGCCGGTGCCAGAGCGGCCTCGGCCCCCACCCCTGGCAGGACCCACTTTGTTACTGCAGGGTCTCCAGCTGTATGGGGAGCCCGCGGGGGTCACATGGGTGAGGGGACGCGGCCGTGCGAGGGTCTGTGGGTGGTCTCCAAACACGGCGCTGCCCCGGCGCCGGCGCTTGGCGGGGCAGGAAGGGCGGCCGGACGGGTGCCGGGGGCCGATAAGGACACGGGGGGCTCAAGGGGCCCCCCCCAGCACCTCCCATGTCCGGCATCAACACCCCGAATCCGGCTGACCCGCCCCCTGCCTTCACCATGCCGGGGAGGGGGAGACCTCCGAGGGTGCCCCCTGACCCCCCTTCCCGCCCCCGCAGGTACCCAGGCCCCGCCCAAGAAGCCCCGGAGCCGCAGCATCCTCCAGTCTCTCTTCTGCTGCCTGTGCCGCGATGAGGGGGAGCCCTGTGCCAGCACCACCAGCGCCCCGCTGCTGGTGGAGGAGAACGGGGCCCTGCCCAAGGTACCCCCCCGGATATCCCCTGCACCCCCACCCTGGCACTGGGGGGTACACACAGACTCATGCTGGGGGTGGGTGGGCTGCCCATCCCCAATGCTTCTCTAACGCCTGGATGGGGTGTGAAAGGGGTTCCCACCTCCATGCCCTGTCTGGCTGGGTAGCAGGAGGAGAGGGTGCCCCTTACCACCACACTGACCCCCCCTGGTTTGCCTGTGCCCCCCGCTTTCCCTCTGCCTCCCAGGCTGCTGTCAAACACCTCCTGCCCGAGATCAAGCCGCAGGACGCCAGCAAGCTCTGTGTGGTCATCGACCTGGACGAGACACTGGTGCACAGCTCCTTCAAGGTGGGGAACACCCTGGCCCACCCCACCCGTCCTGCTCCATGCCCACCCCCCAGATTTCATCTGCTCTGTTCCCTCTAAGTGATGCCCAGTGCCTGGGCGCCCACCACCACCAGCACCTGGCTCAGTGCTGCTGGGTTGGGATAGAGCATCCTTGTGCTGGGTGAGGGGGCTGCGGGGCTGGTGAGGGGGGGGTAGTGGGCAGAGGGCAAGGCAGCGTTTGGGCAGGGGCTGCCTGCCCAGCACTGACCCTGCTGTGCCCTCCCCAGCCGGTGAACAACGCCGACTTCATCATTCCCGTGGAGATTGATGGCATCATGCACCAGGTAATGGGGAGGGGGGCGATAGGTGGGTGGGGGGCACAGCCCCACTCTTTGGGGACCAGGAGCTGATCTGGTGCTCTGCACCAAGGGGCGGTTGGGGGTGTTGGGGTGCTGGGTCTGATACCTTGGAGGGGGCAGAGGTGGGTGTCCCTCTTCCCAGCAGGTGGGGAGGTGTGGGGAGGTCCCAGCGTGGGGCTCTCATGCAGTGGCTGGCCCCGGGTTCAAGTAATCCAGGATAGGCTGTGGTCTGGGCAGTCAGCCTGTTCTTGGTTACTTGGCTCCGGAGCCAGCCAGACGCTTCGCCCCGGATGCGCCAGCGGTGATGTGGTGACGTCCCCCAGCCCATGCAGGGCAGCGCCCACGGCATGGGGCACGGGCAGCCCTCCACCCCCCCCTCCCCAGCAAGGAGCCGCTGGCTGGGCTCAGGGATGCGGGTGTCCCTGGAGCGGGTGAGGGGTGCCGGCCGGGGGCCGGTGCCCGCGCTGAGCTGCCCTCCGCGCCGTGCCCGCAGGTCTACGTGCTCAAGCGGCCGCACGTGGACGAGTTCCTGCAGCGCATGGGCGAGCTCTTCGAGTGCGTCCTCTTCACCGCCAGCCTGTCCAAGGTGGGTGCTGCCACTCCCTGCCCCATCGCCCCCGCCTTCCCGGCCGCCCCTGGGGTGGCACAGCTCCTTTCCCTGCGCATCCATGGGCATCGCTGGCCCCTCATCCCCTGCCTGCCTGCGGGCAGTGCCAGCGCTGGGCCTGTCCCCCTTTCTGCCAGGGAAACTGAGGCACGGGGCGAGCCAGTGCTGTCGGCACCGTGGGGTGGGCAGGGTGGCACGCCGTGCCCTGCTCACCCCCTTCCCCTGCCTGCAGTACGCGGACCCTGTGGCCGACCTGCTGGATAAATGGGGGGCTTTCCGGGCACGACTCTTCCGGGATTCCTGCGTCTTCCACCGCGGCAACTACGTGAAGGACCTGAGCCGCCTGGGCCGCGACCTGCGCCGCATCATCATCGTGGACAACTCGCCCGCATCCTACATCTTCCACCCTGACAACGCCGTACGTACCCCTGGGCAAGGTGGGGGGGGGATGCTGCAGAGGGGAGGTGGCGCCTCCCTCAGCCACCGCCCTCTGCGCTGCCCGCAGGTGCCCGTGGCCTCCTGGTTCGATAACATGGCGGACACGGAGCTGCTGGACCTGCTGCCCTTCTTCGAGAGGCTCAGCAAGGTGGAGGACGTGTACGCAGTGCTCAAGAAGCAGCGGACTAACAGCTAGTGGCCCCCCCCCACCCCAACCTCGCCGGGTGCTGCCGAGGGGCACCACCATGGCAGCCGGGTGCCTTATTTTTGGGGGAAAGGGGTCCCCGGTGTACCCCCCAAATCATCCTCCCCAGCCCTGGTGGGCACGGGTGCCCTCCCAGCCTGCTGGTGGTGGGAGATGTGGGTACCCCCGCAGGGGAGCTGGGCTTTCCCCTTCGGAGGAGGAGGGGGGGGCTGTGGGTGACCCGTTGCCTTGCTGTGCTGGGGACCTGGTGGGGGGGGGTCCCATCTTCCCTTACTGTCCGGTTCTGCCCCCCTGCCAACCTGCATCCCCCCCCTTCCCAAAACGGTTCTCAGGTCCTTTTCCCCTCCCTGTCCCCCTGAGTTGGGGAGGGGAGGGTCAGCAGCTGCTGCTTTCCACTGCCTTTGGGGGGGACTAGATACCCCCCATCTGGCCCCTGCCTGTTGGGGGGCTGGTGGCCCTCAGCCTCTATTTGGAGGGGGAGCTGGATAGGTTAACCCCTTGCCATCCCCCAAAAAATGGGGGAGTCTTATTGGCCTTGGTGCGTAGAGCTGCCACTGTACCCTTAACTCTGCCCTTGGTGCAGCTGATCACCTCGGGGGAGAAAGGGGGGGCACGTCCCTACCCCTCACTTGTGCCTTCTGGTGCCCCCGGCCTATGGGGTATGTTTTGGGGTGCAGCATGTTCTCAAGGGCTGAGCCCCCTGGCTGTAAATGCCTGCCCTCCCCCGTGCCTTGGGATGCCATGTCTCCCATGTCCCTCCCCAGGCCCTGCAAGGGGTATGCCAGGGGGGCAGGGGGGTCCCAACCTCACTTTTTTCCCGTGGGGAGGGGGTGTCTGGTGGCCTCCCCCTCATTCCCACTGTCAGTGGGAGCCACTCCAGTCACCAGCAACGGGGGTGCCTTCTCTTGCCATGGGGGGTCACGCACCCCCTCCCCATCCCTCTGCAGCTTCACCAAAGGCTGCAACTCCCAGGGGGTGAGGGACCCCCATACCAGCCTAAGCGTGCCCCCCACCCCACTCTGCAGCCTTACCCCCAGCTGGGTCAGGGGTGGGGGACACTGCAGCACCCCCTCCCTGCGGCATGGGGTTACCCTGACCCCTGTGGGGTTTGGCTTGTGCCAGGGTGTTCTTCAGCCCTGGGGGGTTCTGGGGCTCTCAGGGAGGGGTTTGGGAGGGGTTTTGGGAGGGGCGGGTGGGCGCTGAGCTCAGCCCGGCCTTTTTTAGCATCGCAATATGAACGTGGTCTCATATCTTTTAGGGAGAAAAGCAACGGTTTCCCAAAAAAATCATTGGGTGCCTTTTTACCGCTGTGCCATGGAAGGGGGGGGCAGTATTTTTTTCGGGGCGTGGGGCTGTGAGGGGTTTTTAGCTCTTGGGTGCTGCCGGCACCGCTCTTCCCCCAACAGTGGGTGCTGGGGGAGAACAGGCAGGGGTCCCCCCTGAGCCTGCCCACCTCCACCCCCTGCTCCCCATGGCAGGAGGGTGGGGTGGGGGGTGCTGTACTGCCCCTATCCTGCCCCCCCTGGACACCTGCCGGCCCTGGGCCTGATCCTGCCCCTCCAGGAGGGTTGAACTCAGCACTTTATCTTAGACAAGTCAAGTGGCACCAGCAAGGCCTGCTGCCTGGTGAGCACCCATGGGTGCTGCAGAGCCTGAGGAGTGCAGCCCCCATGCTTGGGCACCCTCAGGGGTCTGGGTGGGGGGGCCAAAGGCAGCATCGGGGGGAGGGGGGGGGGGGGGGCCGGGGAGGACTGGGGGACCAGATCCAAGTGCCTTTGTGTAATTAAAGCTGTCAAACCATCTTGGAAAGGGCAGTCCTGTGCCTGAGCAAGGGGGGGGCATGGGCACGTGCCTCACACACGTCACTGGTGGGTGCCACACTGGGGTGCAGGGAGCCACCACGATCCCCTAAATCCCCTGGGGAAGGGGGGATGCAGCAGTCAGTGCTGCAGGAGCACCTTTAGGCTGGAGGGTTGAGGGGCGTGTCACCCCTTGCCCGGTGCCATGGGGACAACCTGCCTCTGCACCCCCATCCTTTCCCCTTTCACCTCTCAGGAAAAAAACAGAGCCCCTGATGCCACAATGATGGGCACCTGGCCCCTTAAGAAGGGGGGAGTGGGCTAAATTTATCCTCTGGGCTGTTTCCCCCAGCGTTGGGCCTTGGGGCACATGTCCTGTGGCAAGGATGGGGGACACACACCAGTGTGCTCCCTGCATCCCTGGGCACCCTGCTGCCAACATGGCAGGCAGTGGGGTGCTGAGAAAAGGAGTGGGGTGTCTTTTAGCTGTTTTCCCCTCCTGTGCCCTCATTGGCCCCGTGCCTCCCCTCATTAACGAAGTCTCTGTCCTGCCTGATGACTGCACTAATTACTGAGTTCATTAGCGGCCCCGCGTGTCCGGCTGGGGGGCCCGGGGAGGGGCCGAGCCCTCAGGGGCTGCACAGGGCCCCCACCCCTGTGCCACACCGGTGGGCTCAGCCCTGGGACGCGGCCACTGAGGAGAGAGCAGCCACCCGTGGGTCACATCCCCCCCCAAATCCCCCCCGCCGCTGGGGGCTCTGCACCCAGGTAAGGGTCCCACGAGGGATGCTGGGGTGGGGGGCATGGTTGGGAGGGTTTAGGGGCCGGGGGGAGTGGTGGGTAACAGCAGAGCCCATCCCCGCGGTATCAGGCTCCCCGCCCCGGTTTGTGGCTAACTCCTCCCCGGCTGGCTCAGCCCATTGCCATCACTTCAGGGATCCTTGAGAAGGGGGCTGTGGGGCGGGGGAGAGGCAGGCAGGAGTTGGGGCAAGGCGCAGCCCAGGCCTGGCGCCACGGTGACTGCCGGGGTGCGGGATGCCCGAGGCGCTCGTGGCCGGGCTGCTGGCTCAGCAGGGTGGCGGAGATAAGGCAGCGGCAATCCTGCTGGGCTGAGGAGGAGATAAGGGCGGACCGGGAGCGGGGAAGCCAGCCTGCTGCTGTGATCCCCCACTCCTCCTTGCTTGGGCACCCCCCGGCCAATCCCCAAATCCACCTTCGGGGCTGGGAGCCCCAGGGATGGACGCTCATCCCCTCTCACCAATGCCACGGGCATCGTCAGGTACCACCCGTGGGGCTGGGGTTTGGGGCGGGGCACGGGGCTGAGCCGTGCCACCCCCCTATGCTCTATCCCTGTGCCCCAAACACCAGCCCCACATCCTATCCCTGTGCCCCCTGCCCCGAGGCTGGGGCTACAGAGACACCCGCGTCCCCCCAGGGTGGGGAGGCAGAGCCCGCTGGGCAGTGAGTGGGGATCTGGCCCCCAGCTGGGGGGTGTCAAAGCCCGGGGACAGTCCCACCCAGGGATGTGCCAGGTGAGGGGTGGGACATGAGGGGTGGGAAGGGGACGCCCTGAATGCTGCTGCATTGCTGGCGACTCGGGGCTGGTGGCACAGAAAACCCCATTGCTGTGGGCTTAGTGCTCCCCAGCTGGGAGAGTGTGGAGGTTTTGGGGGGCAGTGGAAGGCAGCATCATTGCCCATCCCTGAGGCATCAGGGAAGCCCCTTGCCTGTGGCTGACTCCCCGTGGAGTCAGCCCATTGATCTCACTTTGGGGAACCTTTCAGGTCGGGGGAGGCAGCCAAACACCCCATCATCCCAGGCTCAGCACCAAGGGGCCAAGCAGGCAGCAGGGAAGGGCAGCAGTACCACCCCTGTCACCGTCAGCCCACAGGGAGGGTGCTCAGGGTTGCCCTGTGCTGCCACAGCACCTGGGGGGGGGCAATCACCCCATGAGTATCGGGGTTCTTCAGGTGCCACGAAGCCTTGGATGGCCATGGGGACCTTGACTCTGGGCTGTTCCTGCCCTTATATGGTGAATATAGGCTGGGACAGGAGGGGACAAAGGTCTCCGGGGTGCTGGCAGCAGAGCACTTTGCCTAGGTGCGCTCACCTGTGCCCAGCTCTGCAGGGAAGGTGAGGGGCTGCTGCGGTGGGTGGCCGGAGGGTGGGTGGGGGGGTGTGGGTGCAGCTCATCCCACAGCCACCGCCACTCCTGGCACTGGGGTGGCCTAGGGATGGGGCTTGGGGACCACCCACTCCCCACTTTGGGGCTGCACTGGGAGGTGGGGGGCATCATCCCCTGGATCTGAGGGATGGGGAGGGAGGGGGGCTTTGCCAAATGCTGCCTGCCTGCCTCCCTGCCCGCTGGCCAGCGGACACCACCTGCCCAGCCAGGGTGGCTGCGCGCAGCCTGCGCCGCACCGGAGCTGAGCCCTGGCATCTCGGCACCTCCCTGGGGCACGGGCCCGGCGGTGGGGTGGGGAGTGTGGGGGGCAGGAGCAGGCAGTGGGTGCTTGTGTGGGTGCACATGCCTGTGGCTGCCAGCAGTGGCCGTGTCATGCCGTGCCATCTTGTGCCAAGCCGTGCCAGCGCCAGGCTGAGCCGCGCTGGTTCCTGCCAGCCCTGGGGAGGAGCAAACCACCTCGGTGTCACCAGCTGGGCTGGGGATGCCCTGTACGGCCCTGCCCTGGGTGCAGGGTGCAGGGCAAGGCATCGGGGCACCCAGCGCTCAGGGGACCCAACTCCTGTCCTCTGTGGACCCTGGCACGGAGCCATGATAGCCCCTCGTTAACTGTGGTGCCAGCTGGGGCAAGGGGGGCAGCAGAACTCTCTGAGTCCCCACAGTCCTGGCACTGGGGTCCCGGGGGGTCCTCACCCTGTGCAGCTGTGGACAGGGGCTGATGGCCTGTCCAGCTGCAGATGGGGCAGGGCAGCAGATGGCACCGCTGGCTGGCTCTGTCCCAGCTCCTAATGACACCACCTGCCATTAACGAGGGTGTTGCCGATGCCCGGCAGGTCTCCTTGCCTGCAGCACCTGTCACCATGGTGGAGCTCAGCACCAAAGTCAGCCGGACCCTCAACAAGACCACGCCTGGCATCCAGATATGGCGAATTGAGGTGGGGACAGGGGTGCAACCCGGGCACCCAGCATCACCTGGGCACCCGTCACTGGGCTGTCGGGGGGGGTGGGGGGGGAAGGTGGAGGTGGGGGGCTGCAGGAGGGAAGACCCCACCTTTGTATTCCCAGTGTCATCTTAGCACCCGGGATTAAACCTGCCCCGATTTTGGAGTTGGGGGAAGTGGGGTGTCCGGGGCTGGGATGGGGGTGCTCCTCTCTGGGGCTGATGTCTCCCTTCCTTCTGCAGAACATGGAGATGGTGCCAGTGCCCACCAAAAGCTACGGCAACTTCTACGAGGGGGATTGCTACATCCTGCTGTCGGTAGGGCAGCCTGGGGTCCTGTGGGGGATTGGGGATGGGCTCTGCCCCCCAGGGACGCTGGGGTGCAGGGAGGGGTGTCCCTGGGGACACGGGGGCTCTCCTAATGAGGACTGGTGTCTCACAGACGCGTAAGACTGGGAGCAGTTTCAGCTACAACATCCACTACTGGCTGGGCAAGGAGTCAAGCCAGGATGAGCAGGGGGCGGCCGCCATCTACACCACCCAGATGGATGACCACCTGGGCACAGTAGCCGTGCAGCACCGAGAGGCCCAGGGCTATGAGAGCGAGACCTTCCGTGCCTACTTCAAGCAGGGACTCATGTATGTCAGACACCTCCAGGGACCTGCTCCTTCAGTGGGTGGGTGTTGGTGGGGAGGGGTCCTTCTGCATGCTGCCCATGGGGACTTGCTCAGTGGGGATGGGGTAGCCCTGTCCCAGTGAGCTGGGGGAGACGGGAGGAGGATCTGGAGCTGGTCTCACTCCATCCGTCACCCACCTGGGTGAGTCAGAGATTCCCACCATCTCCCTGTACACAGAGGTGGGAGTGGGACCATGCTGGAGCAAGAGGGGGCCCAGGGCTGACACCATATCCACTCCCACACAGCTATAAGAAGGGTGGGGTGGCCTCAGGCATGAAACACGTGGAAACGAACACCTACAATGTCCAGCGCCTGCTGCACGTGAAGGGCAAGAAGAACGTGATAGCAACAGAGGTGAGTTATTTGGTGCCTGGTGTTCCCCAGCCTCTGTGCAGAGGTGCTGTTTGGGGTTGGGGTTGGATCAGGCCAGAGCCCCTCCCCAGACACAACCACCCTCAAGCAGAGGGCAGGGTGGATGTGAAGGGCCATGGCACACTGCCCCAGGGACAATCTCACTGCAAAAAGCTCCTCTGGGAGCCGGGAAGGGGATTCAGGCTGGAGGCACCTCCTCTAAGCTGGCAGGACCCAGGTGTTTTATTATTTGGTGCCCCCCAACCCTGTCCCGCTGCAGGTGGAGATGAGCTGGAAAAGCTTCAACCGAGGTGACGTGTTCCTGCTGGACCTGGGCCAGCTCATCGTCCAGTGGAACGGCCCCGAGAGCAACCGAAACGAGAGACTGAAGGTATGGCCAGGGTCTCCCAGGGTCCCCTCTGGATGAAAAGGGTGGCTGGTCACCCCCTGATCTGGCCTGACCCCTTCTTTATGGGTGCAGGCAATGACCCTGGCCAAGGACATCCGGGACCGGGAGCGCGGGGGCCGTGCCCAAGTGGGCGTTGTGGATGGTGAGGATGAGGGTGCTTCGCCAGGGCTCATGAAGGTCCTCACACATGTGCTGGGTGAGAAGAGGGACATCAAGCCAGCCACCCCTGATGACAAAGTGGACCAGAACCTCAAATCCTCTCTTAAGCTCTACCAGTGAGTTGCTGAGGGTGGGTCACCCATGGGGGCATCTCATGGGGGTGCTATCTCTGCTCTGTCCCACGGCTCCTGTCTCTGTGGTCAGACATCAGGAGGGGTCAAGGCCACTGCAGGGGTGGGGACAGGTCCTTTGGGTGCTGCTGGAGAAAGGGAGCCCCTGGTGTCAACAGAGTTGGTGCTGGATGCAAAGATGCTTGTGCTAGCGTGACCTTTGGCCATGGTGGCAACGTCCCTAGATGGCCCCATCCCATCTGACACTCCTTTAGTCCCTCCCTGTGGCCACTCATGCTGTGGGCAGGGCTGGGTACAGGCCTGCTGCAGGCAGAGCAACCTGCAAGCCAGTTTGTCACCATGGCAGGGCAAGAGGGTCCCTGGGTACCACCACAAGGTGGGGATGGGGAAGGGATTTCTAGCTCGTTTCTAACCCTTCTCCTCCCTTTTTCCCTGCCAGTGTCTCCAACTCCAACGGGAACCTGGTCATACAGGAGGTGGCGATTCGCCCCCTGACTCAAGACATGCTCCTGCATGAGGTGTGTCACCCATGGGCTGCTTGTGGGTACCCAACTTCCTTGTCAGCTTTAACCCTTCAGATGCTGCTGTGGTAGGTGAAGTGCTTAAAGCTGCACAAAGTCCTAATTTCTGCTCTTGCCCCCCCATCCTTCAAGGACTGCTACATCCTTGATCAAGGAGGTCTCAAGATCTTTGTGTGGAAGGGCAAGAATGCCAACAAGGAGGAGAAGCAGCAGGCGATGAGCAGGGCTCTGGTGGGTGTTGGGTTGGGGGGTTGGTTATGGGATAGTTGTGCTGCTCCCCAGGGCTGCTGGACACCCCATGCCAATGTTCTGGGTCTGATTCCCCTCAGGGCTTCATCAAAGCCAAAAACTACCCAGCCAGCACCAGCGTGGAGACAGAGAATGATGGGTCCGAGTCAACCATCTTCAGGCAGCTCTTCCAAAAATGGACCGTCCCCAACCAGACCAGCGGGTTGGGCAAGACCCATACTGTGGGCAAAGTGGGTGAGTTTTCCCCTCTGATGCTGCAGGATTCCCTGGATTGGGATGGGGGAGAAGGGGGGCGGGGGGGAAGCTGTGAGGACATGGTTCAGCTCCCTACCCTTTCTTGCAGCCAAGGTGGAGCAGGTCAAGTTTGATGCCACCACACTGCATGCCAAGCCTCAGATGGCTGCCCAGCAGAAGATGGTAGATGATGGATCTGGGGAGGTGGAGGTAGGGTGTCAGAGACCGCATGTAGGACCCTCTCAGGGCACTCCCAGGCTGTGCCAGGAGATGCAGCAGGGTCCAGGGGCTGTGGGATGCACCAGCCCTGGCAGCATTGTGACCCTACCCCTGTCCCACCAGGTCTGGCGTGTGGAGAACCAGGAGCTGGTGCCTGTGGAGAAGCGGTGGCTGGGCCATTTCTATGGTGGGGACTGCTACCTGGTGCTCTACACCTATTTAGTGGGGTCTAAGGTGAACCGAATCATCTACCTCTGGCAGGTGAGACTCCCCACCGACCCGTGGTGGGGAACAGGGGCACCTCCCCAGACTGGAGGGGAGCTCTGCCCAAAGCATGACTCTATGGGAATGGCAACGCCAGTGCCCTTCCCCAAGAGAGGGAAGGGTGCTGTGGTGGGTGCTGAGCCCTCCTCTGCCCTGCCCAGGGCCGCCAAGCCAGCACGGACGAGCTGGCTGCCTCTGCCTACCACGCCGTCTTCCTGGATCAGAAGTACAACAACGAGCCCGTGCAAATCCGTGTCACCATGGGCAAGGAGCCAGCCCACCTGATGGCCATCTTCAAGGGCAAGATGGTGGTGTATGCGGTGAGTGACGGGCTGCCAGGGGGAACAGGCTGGGGGGGGGAGGGTGTAGTACTGCTGGTGTAACTCCGGGCTCCATCCTCCTAGGGTGGCACCTCGCGGGCAGGAAACAAGGAGCCCACTCCCTCCACCCGCCTCTTCCAAGTGCATGGCACCAATGAGTACAACACCAAGGCCTTCGAGGTGCCCGTCCGTGCCTCCTCCCTCAACTCCAACGATGTCTTTGTGCTAAAAACTCCCAGCAGCTGCTACCTCTGGTACGGGAAGGTGAGTACTGCTGGGCACCGTGGTGGGTGGTGCCACCCCCAGGAGAAACACCCCCGTCTCCTCCCCCTCCTCAGCTGGGGCTGGTGAGGGAGCAGCTGTGCTTGCTTTGCAGGGCTGCAGTGGGGATGAGCGTGAGATGGCCAAGACGGTGGCTGACATCATCTCCAAGTCAGAGAAGCCAGTGGTTGCGGAGGGACAGGAGCCGTCCGAGTTCTGGGTGGCCCTGGGGGGCAAGTCCCAGTATGCCAACAGCAAGAGGTAACAGGCCTGTGCCCATGGGTTCTTGTCCCTGCCCCCCCTTGGGCGGGGTGTGATGGGCCAGCAGTGCCTGAACGAAGTGAGCCCTGTTCCCACCACCCCCTCTGTGTTTCCCCCCCACCAGGCTGCAGGAAGAGAACTCCTCTGTGTCCCCCCGACTCTTTGAGTGCTCCAACAAGACGGGCACCTTCCTGGCCACGGAGATTATAGACTTCACCCAGGATGACTTAGAGGAGAATGACGTTTACCTGCTGGACACCTGGGACCAGGTGAGCTGGAGCAACATGGAGCAGGGGAACACCTTTCATCCCACAAGCTGATGTTCCCAATGGCGGGGCAGAGAACCTGCAGCAGGCAGAGGTGGTGGGATGAGAGGCTGGGAACTCTCATGTCCCTGGCCCCACGCTGGTTTTTTCTACCCCCTTGCTCCAGGGATGGGTGAGGATGGATTCCCAGTGTCCTTTGCTGTGGACAGATCCCACATGCCCCCATCTGTGGGTTAGACACAGCCCCAGAGGGCCCCCATCCCACCGCAGTGGTGCACATGGTGACCCTGTTGCAGGTTTTCTTCTGGATTGGGAAAGGTGCCAATGAATCAGAGAAAGAGGCAGCAGCAGTGATGGCACAGGAGTACCTGCGCAGCCACCCCAGCGGGCGTGACCTCGACACCCCCATCATCCTGGTGAAGCAGGGCTACGAGCCCCCCACCTTCACTGGCTGGTTCCTGGCCTGGGACCCTCTCAACTGGGATGTGAGTAGTGAGGGGGGCTGGAAAGACCGTGGGGACCCTTCGCAGCTGGGGACCAGATCTGGCTCTGTCCCTAGCTAGCAGGTGTGGGGGGCAGTTTGCCTTGATCCCCACCGAGGCCCTGGGGCTGAGACCTTTTGCCCCCTTCCCAGGACAAGAAATCCTACGAGGCGCTGCGAGCTGAGCTGGGGGATGAGAGCAGCCTGGGGCAGCTCACCTCAGTAAGTGTCACAGGGACAATGGGGGCCAGGGTAGGAGTGGGCACAGAAAGCCCCTCCATCCCTTTGGCAGGTGCCATGAGGAGCTGCAAGGACACGTCCTCCAGTGAGGGGACAAGTGGAGCCATCCTGGTGCTCCCGGGGACACAGGACAGCCCCTGATGTGACCCTGTCCTCTCCATCCAGGTGCTCACATCCAAGCAAGAAGTGTTCACCACCACCACCACCCTCCTCCCTGACAAACTGGAGACTTTCCCCCTGTCTGTACTGGTGAACACTGCGGCTGATGACCTGCCACGGGGTGTGGATCCCAGCAGGAAGGAGGTGAGCCAAGGCTGGGGAGCTGCTGGGGGGGACTGGGGGAAGCCCCCACAGCTTCAGCTCAGCCTCCTCTCTCCTCCTGCAGTGCCACCTCTCCGACCAGGACTTCCAGGCTGTCTTTGGCATGAACCGCTCTGCCTTTGGCAACCTGCCCTTGTGGAAACAACAGAAACTCAAGAAGGACAATGGACTCTTCTAGGGCAGGAGCCTGTGCCCAGCCCTAGCTTCTGGCTTGAAAGAAATAAAAAGCGTTATATATTTGGAGAGTGGGGCTGCATCTTCCCCCTGACCCTGGGTTCAGCCCCTTGAGGGGCTTATGAGGTAAAGAGATGGTGTGTGTGGGGGGGACACGGGGCTTGGCCAGGCACTGAGGTGGCACAAGGAAGGATGCTCAGCTTCTTCAGCCCCAGTATGTGGAGGGACAGCCCTGGAGAGCCAGGGCTCTCCCTTCCCACCCCAGCAGCTGCAGCTTGGGACCAAAGGTCTGTTATACAGCTGGAGCCGCTCCCTCCCTTATCGTGTGAACCTCAGTAAACACGTGCGGTACCAGAGGGAAAAGTGACAAGCCCCAGGCTGAGGGCATGGCTGAGGTCCAGGGACAGACACCTGGGAGCCTTTGTCCTGTCCCCAGGAGCGGAGGAGGGCATCTCCCTCCTGCCTGGGATCTGCTGTGGAGCCAGTGAGGGGCTGGGGCTTCCCCACAGGGGTGCCCTTGGGTAGGGGCCCTGGATTTTTACCTGCAGGGAAGCGCTGAACACACACATGGAGTTCCTGGACGATTGAGCAAAGTCCCAACAGTGAACACGGGGCAGAGGTGTGGTGCCTTTTGTCTGTGGCGTTCAACAGGCAGCGGAGAAAGAAGCTCCCAAACCCAGACAGGGTTAATAAAGAGGCTTTAATTTCACAAAAATCTATCTACACATCATTTAAAAAGGGGTGGGGGGAACCCAAGAGCAAAAACTGTAAAGAGTAGAGAGGAACAGGTCTGCTAAAACACAGAGAAAAGTGCTGCTCCACATCAACAGTGTAAAGAACCAGAAAGTCAGGGTGCAGGCAGGAACCGGCAGTGGCCACCCCACGGCAGGCAAGGCTGGGGGCTGGCAGCAGAACTACACAGACAGCTCTGCCAGGGGTCCTGCCCCCCCTTTTTCTCTTTGGCGGGCAATTACAGGGATAATTAGCGCCACTGAAAAGAAAACAAAGCTGATGAGTTAATTCCCAGCCCCTCCCCAAAGCACAGCGATCCCCACATACCCCACGATCATGCCCCACACCGAGGTGAAGCGCAGCAAGATGTGGACAGGTCATCAGCGCTGCTTCCAGGTGGGAAGGCAGATGTGCAGGGGCTGGCTGTCTGTGCTGCACGGAAGGTGGAAGGTGATGCCACAGCCCTGCTCCGCTCCTCACAGGCTGCTGCCTGGGTCAGGAAACCAGCCCTCGCTTTGCCAAAGCTCTTTGTGCAGTGCCGCTGGCTGGGGACCCCAGGGACCCGCACACACGAGCCCCAGTTCGCTGGCATGGATGGGTTTGCACCTCTCAGAGTAGGGGAGTAAGTCAAGACCAAATCATCTCAATCACAGAACAAAAGGGTGAGAGGAATGGCAAGCCAGGGAGCATCTCGTGTTTCTATGTGCTGAATCACAGTTGGGCTGAACAGAGCTGACTCAGGAGCAGGTAAATGTTTAACCACCGCTCTGTGCATCTGAGGAAGAGTCCACCCATGTTCAGGCACTGCAGCTGAACTTCTCCCCCTGTCTATGCCCCAAGGCCAGGATCCCACCTGTAAGGGGATGGTATTACTGAGCTCCGAGCAGTGGGAATGTTACAGCATCTCTCAAGGATGACACACGGTCTTTGTCCCCACTGCTCTCAGAGAGGAAGCTGGCTTCTGCAAGGAGGGGGCTCCATGGACACTCCTGCCAGGCTGAAGGTGCAACTGAGCCGCCTTATGCCAAACAAAAACCTTAAAGTAATTAACAGATGTCTGCAAACTCTTAATGGCTAGAATAAGCAAGAACTGTTCACAAAACAAGGAACGCTGGTTGCAAGCATCAGCTTCTGCACCTTGATCCAAACACAAACTGGTTCTAAGCAAACATTTAAAGCCTGACTGAAAAGTCAGGCAAAGTTTGCTTGTATCATAAATTAACCGGAGTGCAACACCTTCCAAAACCAACCTCGCCACCCAAAAAAGCAGAGCTGACTTCTGATGCTACAGGAATACCAGTTATTTACAGCACTAAGTAGGATGCATTTGGGGAGAACAGATCTGCCCTCTGGACAGAGCAGTCCATCGCATTGGCAGGGGCAATCAGTTCAAAGGACAACTGCTGCGTCACCGCCTCTTCCCATGGCCCAGAAGCCCACCCAAATCAGCAGGGACAAGAGAAAAGCAGAATGCTTTGTAATAAATTAACACGATCAACATTTGCAGCCAAACATTCACTCCTCGCTCGGAAACCAGAAAGATGTCACCCCAACCCACTCCACCGGCCTCACCCCGACAGGTGGGCTGCAAGGTCAGTCAGTCTTTTCACTACACAGGGGTCCCCAAAACACTCAGCCTGGAGAGAACTACCAGCACTCGTCACGCTGCGTCACCCACAGAGGTGAGAAGAGGCCCCTGAGGTAGCGTCTCCATGCCAGCCCACCAGGATGAACTCTAGCGTGGAGGTGCACATGAAAGAGGTGTCTGCTGTCTCCTAAATTGATGGGCTTGGCTGCTTTGCTTCAGCTGATTTATTCCTGAGAAATTCTGAGTGGTAGTTAAAAAAAAACCAACCCAGAAACTATCCTGGCAGCGCAAAAGGAGGGGTTTTGTTTTGTGTTTGTCTTCTTTTTTAAAAAGTATTTCACCTCAAAATAAAGTAATAATTTAAGAAAAAAAAAGGTCAAGCTGCAAAAATCAGAACTAGAGGCCAAAGCAAGAGGAATCACCCTGCTTAACAGCAGCCATTTCTCCAAAATGAGTAAATGCTCCCCAAAGGGAACATCTGCCCATGCTAAATAAGTGCGAAGGTGCTGGAAAAAAAAAAATGAAGTCACTAGGCCTTTCCCCCCCTGCTGAAACAGGCTATAAAAGGAGCATCACGTGCCTCTACCCCATAAAACACAACGCTCCTTCCTACCCTGGTTCTGTTAATGCTGAACGTGGGGTTTCTGAAAGCTTTCCACCTGTTTAGTTTCACAGTTTGAGTGCCCTGCGCTCCCCAAGAAGGGAGAGCAGAGGCATAGCTGCAGTAAAAGCCCTCTTATCCCTGGGATATGAGACGTCCAAGGCAAGACTGTGGTTCAATTGAAGAGCAATTCAAGCTCCAAGCAGTACTCTGCAGACCCTGCCTTCTCCCACCGCTCCCTGAGGGCCTGGGCCTGTGCAGGAAGGAGAATGCTAGGGTGCTCCTTCCCTCCTCAACCTCCTGCTAGTGCTCTCAGTCTGCTCCAGGTGCTCACCTACCCTCAGCGTTACATCGAAGCAGCCCTAAGCAACACAACTCCAGTGCGAAAATACAGCAACACCCAAGGAGAGGGCTCTCCCCTCCAGGCAGCACTTACGCAACAGCCTCATGAGGAACAGCAACCGAGTAACAGAACTTGTAAAACAAAAGGAGCCCCAGGTATAACCTCAGGTCTGAAGGAGGATGGCAGCGAGCGGCGTTGGAACAGCCACCGACAGAGCTGGTGCTGTGACAGGTTCCACAGCACCAAGTTTGCTTCCCGCGACCGCACGCGAACAGCGGCTCGGGCGGCTCCCAGGCACCCGGCAGCGAGGTGACTGGAAGTGCGTGCGCGGTGAGCTGGGTTTCCAGTGAGTATTACTAACACAACACACACCAGGTTACAGAATCTATTGCTTAGATTGCTCTTGGAGACAAAAAACCAAAAACCAACCCAAAAAACCAACCGAAAAGAAGCCAAGTGATATGTAAATCTCTGCCACTCACGCCTCTCGGTGAATGGGCTTTTAAAGGAGAGTCTCTTTTTGCACTTTTTTCTGTAAATCAGTTTAAGAGCAGCTGTAGTCTTGTGGCTTGATGCAACTCTTTAAGGCTCCATGCTGACAAAATTATCTGAGGAACAATAAAAACTTCACCACAGGAGGATCGCTCTGGGATGCCAAGGTTTAAATGAGTGGTTCAGGCCCAGGACTTGCACAGATGGTTCATCAAACCGAGAGTCCCATTGCTTCTACCTTTTGTCTCTTGTTTTGGCCCTGAGCTGTTTGCTACTCCTGTGTGTCTGGCACAAGTTCAGAATCCTCCCTGCTCCTCAGGAGAAGCAAGGTGTTTTATTCTTCACAGAGACTGACGAACCGATCTTCCAACTTCCATGCTAAGTGGCTGTGCATTTTTTTCTGTTTCTAGCAATTCATCGAAGATATCCCTAGGACAGAGGGAGAGACAGACAGTGAACTCCCATGCTGCAACACACTGCTACACATGACAGCCCTGAGGGAACCAGCAACTGGATTTCATCTACAAACTCAAGGGTCACAGATCCTGGCAGAGGAAGGCGCCTTGTCTGGCATCTCTAAGCAAGGCTCCTTGAATCCCAAAGAACTTTTTCCCATTTATGACAGTGACTAAGGTCAGTGGCCAGCCTCAGAGAACAGCACCAATAGTGGAAATAAGTCCTGGCTGGTAAAGGGATCAGGAGCAACACAAGACGCAGGCTACAGATAAAGCAATGTCCTCTATTAGCACAACCAGAAAAGGCAGAAGAAGGGACAAGCTAAGGCACAAAACCCCTGCTTCAGTTTGGTGTGCCTGAGAAAGGTATCACTTCTACCTACAAAACTCATCTTGCCCATGTCCTGAGATGGCCACGGCAGGAATACAATGCTAGGAGCAGGGATAAGGGCACTTAAAAGCATCATGGCACTTAAAGAAAACACAAGCTCTGTTATGATTCCTGGTGCAACAGACACACAGCTGAGACATTGAATCCCCTTCTTAGAAGATGATTTACCATGTCTTATTAAAACCTTACGTATTAGTGATGTACTAATGAACTCAAAGCATTTCAATTTTGTTATCCTTACATGTAACTCTGACTACAATTTCTCCTGACAAATACCCAGAGATACTTTCCAACCCAGCCCAGAGGACTAGAGGAAGAGAAGCCCATTTCCTCACAAGCAGGTCATCACCACCACCGAAACACCTACTTGTGCATGTAGAAGAAGATATAACCACTTCGGTCTCTGTCACACTGAACAGTGGCCTCCAGAGTTCTAGACACTTCCAGGTCATTGTAGGTGAACCAGGACTGCTTCTTGATATCATAGACATCGCTGATATAATGACCTTAAAAAGAGAGAACATCCCTTTCTCTTCATGCCACAGTTCAACCAGTAAGCAGGTTAGCTATATGCCCTGGTCCAGCAACCTGTGCTAGACTTAAATGCTAAGGCATACCCTTAAAATCCCAAACCACCCCTAAAATCCCATCAGTAAGCTGGTAAGAAGCACAAGCAATTCCATGGACCTCAGGAGCAGTACTTTGTCCACATGCTTCGGTTAGGTACCACGGCATCCTGAACCTGCTGCCCCAACAGCAAGCCAAGACAGACGACTTGCTTTGCTGCCTGAATTCTTCTCTGCACATAACCCTGCTGTGGCAACTCTGCATTACAGTTGTTTGGGTTTTTGAAGCTAGGTAAGAGATGAAGACTAAAACATGGTATCTTTTACCTGAAGATGATGTGCTTCCAATATGGCTGACGATGCTGATGAGCCGATAGGAGTGGGGAAGCTCTCCTGTCTGAAAACACAGCCCAATTAAAGCTTTTAGGCATTCACTTCTGTCCCGTGTAGTCTACAGACAAGGTGATTTATACCAAGACAACCGCTTTGGCTACTGTATTCAGAGCTGCAACCCCACCAAGGATGAGAGACAGACACCCTGGTTCAGACCAAAGGAAGAGTCCTTCTGGAAGTGGGAAGAAGCCTCCTATCGTATTCACTCTTTCAGCAGGGGATGAAAATGCAGGAGGAGCCACCTGGCCTCAGAACAGACACCGACACAAGCTCTACCCCCGCAAAGTTATCTAAACAATCATTTCCTGAGCGACTTCCACTGATGTCAGAATTAATCCACCAAATAATCACAGAGAAGCAGGAAGGGCACACACACCATGCGCCCTCCGGCCGTACCAAAGGAACACCCTGGCTAACGGTGTGCAGGTTCAGCAGCCAACGCTGGCTGCACAGCCCAGATTCTCTCACCCTGCACCCTCTCTGCATGCAGGAAACGTGCTCTGCCTATTCACTGACAATAAAACTAAGCAATGGCAATTGGCTTTTGACCATTGTTTTTTTAATCCTCTCTGACCAGGAAGTGTTATCAGTGTGATTCACTGATGATATTTTTAAAACTCCTCAGTTATGCTGGTGCAGGATCTAGAAGCCCCGTGGTGCTGCAACTACAACAGCACCCTGGCTGAAGTCCTCTCTCTCCAGAAAAAGTCTCATGTCAGCACATTACACGTGCTGGGACGTTTCTAATATAAAATTACTCTCTTCTCCACCATTATCCACACCTTAGAGAGGCTCAGAGGGTCACTGCAGCTTGTTGAGGTTTCTTTTTGTTGTTTGGGATTTTTTTTAATTAAAAAAACAACAACAGGCCAGATTTTTAAGGACTTAAATTTTCTATCTTTTCACTTTTGAACATAAGAAGCTTTTCTAGACTCCACCCCTGCTCTGTAAAACTGCCCCCAACACTACACAGGTGGTAAAGAAGGGGTGTATTTCTCAGGTAGCTTTTGAAATCATAGACCACACCTCAGCATTTCTTTTCAGCTCTTCGGCTTCAGCTTCCGAATACTCCATGTCAAGAACATCCTCATTCCCAGAGTCTTCATCAGAACCAATGCTGTCCAGGAGAGAGCTGTTAAACTCTAGATAGCATGGAAACAATGACACTGCATGAGAAGCTGTGGCACACACAGGAATTCAAAACAGGTTGAGGTGTATCTACCCACATCAACAATAAAATGCTAATGTCTCAAACTTCCCTTCCAAAGAAAGCAGGAGATATTGGAATTTCCAAATAAAAGCTGTCTCTCCCTTCCCCAACTTGTCAGAGCAACAGTTAAGAAGAGCATCTCAGACTGCAGAATTAATTTCAGCATCATCTCTCTCACACTTTTACAAAAGGGCACTATGGCAATGACAGCTGGGCTATAAAAGAGCATTTAAACACCCAGTTTGCCTCAGAGCACTGGTGGTCTGCAGCCAGGACCGACATTAACAGGAGTGCAGCCAGACTGGTCAGGGAAGTTTCTGCAGCAAGAAGCCATGAATTACATTTTTAACTATAAGTTGCACTAACAAAGTGAATTTTTCAATTAAAACTGGCATCAAAACCCTACTGCTGGCAACGGGCATCTTTTCATTGTTTTCAATGGTAAGAAGGCCGCTCACCACAGGAACTTCCAGTTTGCTTGGCTGAGCAGAATGCAGGCAGCGTTCTGTAAAGAGCCGGAAGGCACCGCTGCTCCCTGTACACGCTGTTCCAAACTTCCTGGGATTCTGAAGCCACCCGACCAACTTAAGGTTTTGTACAGTACTCAGTAGGGGAAGTAGCTGTGCTTTCACCAGCTAAATTAAAGCTATGAAGGCCCGGGTGGATGAGAAGTTGAGATTAACAGGACACTGCTCAGGATATGTTATTTTTTTTCCCTTACAGACACCATCACACCAGCTATGGCAGAGATGTTTTGCCAGAGAGTCGCACGCTGCATGCACTGTAAAACCATCAGACGCTGGATTAGTATAATCTTCTTGGGAAGTTTACAGAGGAAACCCTTTAACAGAGTATTTTACTGTTGGTTTCCACACTTACTCAGGCTGCTGTAAACTAGACCGCAGCCAAGAAACACAGGCACTTAGGTAGGTCTCTGCATGAGAGATACCTGCTTGCCATGGGTATTGCTAAAGGCCACGTCACCAGTGGTCACCAGATGACTAGTGGTCCTTGGGCTGCAGCACCACTGGGAACCCAAGACGAATACTGCCAGCTCTATGTCAGGATTATTAGCACCTTGAACTGCTGCTAGTCAATGCCTCACAAATAAACAGTGGCAAGCTGAGAAGCACAAGGCAATGTGAGGTGACTGCAAATTGAGAAGAGGAAGGATTTTTGGTGCTTGACATTTCCCATCCACAAATCAAGGAAGATCCAAGAGGGACCGGGCACTCAGCCTGCCAGAGCTCATCAGGGGACAGGACTTGAGCTCAGGGATGTCTAAGCAGAATTCCACTTCTTCAGAAGCAGACACAGGTTCATCCAGTAATACCTGAGGGCTTTTAAAGGTGTCTGAGCAACTGCGACTCTCTTAACACAACACTTCATTATCCCTCCCTCTCCTGAGCAGGCATTTTCTCTCTTTTGGGCTTTGCTCTGCCAGAGTGTATGACATCACTGCCCTGCCAGCCTCAGGCAAGAGTTACACAGTGCCTGAGGCTCACCGCACTGTCGGGATCCGGAAGAGACAGATCATGTATTTTGGGTTTCTTTTTTCACCCCCAACAGCTATACCTTGCAGTGAGATCTCCCTCCCTCCCATTCTGTACCAGATAGAGCACTTATTCATTTTCCTGGGCAGGGCTAAGGCATTAATTAATTAATTAGCACCAACATAGCAATGCAAGTAAGAAATGATCCTTATGTTCTGACTAGAGCCATTAGCATGTTGGCTTTTGCTGGGAAGGCAAAATTCCAAGGTCCGTTTTGCACTCTTAGTATCAACATTAGATAGTAAACATGTATTATAATTTCATATACATTACACCTATATATAAAAAAATGTTTAAAAAAACCCCAAGAACATGAAATAAGTTGTTTTTCACATTAAGGTTCTTTCACCAAGAGCAACAAAAGCTGACCTGAGCAAAGCCAAACACAACACAGCACACACCAGAAGAATAGTGAAGTCCCCACTGCCTTACAGACACCCAGGAGCTGCATTCATACAGACAGATCTATTTTCCCTCAAAAGCACATCCTGGAAGAAGTTAAATAAATGTCACCTTGTAGACTTAATTCCGTGGCTCGTTTAAGGTCATCATCCTCTTTTTGTTCTCGTGCCTCCTGATGGGAAGAGAACAAAACTCAGCTCACTGAGACACTTCACTGTTTAAAATTCTTGTGGTGCTCTTTTTTCCATTGAAACTGTGCCGCTCTGGTTTCTACAACAAACCTGACATTGTAAATTAAAGGTTCTGTGTGAAGGAATGTTTGCAACCAGCGAGAGTCCAATGTTCCCATGAAACAGAACCTGTGACAAACCTTCATTAAGGCTCATCAAAGCTCCTGAAGCTTGGTATGCAGCAGAGCAAGTCTCTAGTAACACCGAATGCTTTCTCTGGATCATTAATTTGAAAAGCATCCGAATGAATTTGCAGCCCTTTGCTAAGGAAAGCTGTCACTTTGACACACAGCTCCTCACACTTCGGCAAAATTTAGACTTCTTCTGCCCAGAGCCAGCTGAGGACAAAGTCGTTAAATCCTGGCAGATTTTATTATTTCTGAGCCATCTGAAAGTAGAGTGAGTGGTTCTACCAAACAGGTGTAATTCACAAAGGCAGGATGCAAAAGAGAGGCACCACTAAACAACCAGGTATTAAAATATTACCATGAGTAAGTTGCAAAGAAACCTCAAGTCAACAAACCCTTCTAATCTTTGGATAATATCATGCCCCTGTTCCTCCCACCACTCTGGTAAGCTCACAGCTACAGCAAGCCAGTCAATAATATTTAACAAGCCGGCTTCCTAATTCAGGGTTTGAATGCTTTCAGTGCACCTGAACGCAGAAGCCTAACTACATATTTCAAATGAAGACAACCACAGCTACTGCATTTCCATGCCTGCATCATTAGAATAGCAGATTTTCCCTTCAGAACTGCAGCAGAACGACACTCAAAGGGCAGTTTTACATTATTAGCATGAGGCCTTTTATCTCACTCTTTCTAAAGCGTTTGGGAATCTTTGTTGAACTACTCAGCATTGCTGAATCAAAGCTACATCTGGCGTGGAACATACCAACCAGCACCTCATAATGAGTAATAGGAGAGAAAAATTCGAGAGCCATGGAAACATCGGCTCTCATAAGGAAAACCATGACAGCTTTGGTATTAATAGAGCGCCGACAAGGGCGCCTATTTAAAGAAAGATCTGGCTAAGCGCTCGCTTGGCCCTCAGCGGCTTAGTCAAACTTGTGGAAATCAGCTACAGGTCTTGAAATTCAAGTGGCATACAGATGGTTAGCACACAACCTGCGGTCCCAATTCTTTATACATCTAATTTAAAGCACTTGCCTTAAACTAAATTATTTGGGATCCTGTTTTCAGTTTACTATGAGGGAAGGATCACATAAACGTTCGGTTCCTACAGCCTTCACTAAGCATCCCCTACTGCCTGCACCAGAAACAAGGCACTGGGACACACAGACCTAATGTGACCCAGCCTTTGGTTTAAAACCTGTCTTTCTCACTGAGCCTTGACATGACACGCTGCAAGATGCAGCTGGCAATGAAACTAAAGGTGGACTTGGTTCTCAGTGACAGATAAAAACAAGTTTAGTTTGGTTTATGACTGGTTTTGTATTGTGTTACATGCCAGCGTATAAACGTGCACAGAAAGCTTTAAGAGATCTGCTGGTTTGATGTGATTTATGGTTTCCAAAGCACAGACAAGATGTGGCCAGATGTATCCAGCACCGTCACTCTGCTGACACAAGAGCTAGAAACCCAAACCTTTTTCCATCTGGTTCTCTCAAAAAAGCATCAGAATCCCTTTGCACTTACTGCCTACACCCAAGCTTTTCCTTCAGCCACCAGCTTTGCAGTGCTGGGGAAGATAATTCAAGGAAGCAAACTTTACTTCTTACTTGCTCTTGAAGGCTTTGAGCCAGTGCCTGCTGAAGTTCTTGTTCTTCCCTCTCTCTCTCCATATCGTACTGCTGCAGCCAGTCAACCTCCCCCTGGGAGCCTTCTGGAGTTTTGTTTTCCTTATTCTCATCAAAATCTTTAGTTATCTCAGTGAAGTTGGCAGGACCTGAGGAATCAGAAAGTAGAGTTATGCTTTCCTGAGCCTTCTGTTTGTTACCAGCAAAATCCCCTTTAAATCACCACAATCCTTGTGGCACAGTGACATCTATTGACACGGGAGAGCTCACCAGCCATAAAAACACCTCACACAAGATTCAAGTGGAAAAAGCTCCAAAGTGCAGTCTTACACTTAAACAGGTGCAAGAGGCACCATTACATTAATCCCTAAACCTGTTGTCATCTTAATCTTTTGGCATCTTTAAGATGTCACACACCACTAGGTTTCTGCAGCCATGAAGCTCATACTTAAATTTCTCTAGAAGGAACCATGGATTACAAAAATTTGCATTGCATACTGTACCTCGGAGTGCTACGTACAAAGCCACAACTAAAGCCGAGTCATATGAAGACTGGGGGAAGCACAAACCTCAAGCACTGTCTAAATTTGTCAACTTGTTGCTTCAGGTAAAGGCCTCAACCTTGTGAATGCTACCTACAGCTTTAAAAGCACATGAAGGTTGTAAGTTGGAACTCTTCACCTCTGAAGCGAACACTATGGCAGAAGTACGTTACAAAGCTTCTGTGAATATCCATTCACCCACTGCTTATATCTCCTGCAGTTGCAGGACACTTTGATTCTCCCATTTGCTTGTGGCTGAGAGTGCCAGGACCTGCTCCAACATCTGTCACGCAGCAACATGTGGAATTCTGTAGTCCTGCCCTAGGCAGACTTCAACATCTGCTCATTAGTTATTAGCAAGGATTATACAAGGCAGTCTCAGTATCTGTGACCTCTTAAACACAAGACCACCAGAACTATAATCCATCAGTCTAATCCTCTTAAGATGAAAAACAGAACAGAATTTAGTACGTGACCTCTGAAAACTTCCAGTGAAAGGAGCACTGGACTCAGCCGTTATTTGAGCATCACATAGCAGAACAGACTCTTTTGTCATATTTAAATTAGCTTTTTTGAAAGCACCACAAATTATTCCATGTTTTCAAACAGAAAACAAGAAATGGACAAAGTGAAGCCCATCATGTTTAGAATCATCTTGTGTGATACAGCAAAGCATCCTTCCCAATTAAGTTTCCTACAGAGGACAGGATTGTGACCTCAGGGTGCATTACATACAGCTGCCATAACTGGAAACTCAACACACACACAGACCTCACCTGAATACCAAACCGTACTGGTGGGTTTGGGGCACACAGAGTCAAACACAGAAAGCTGAACACAGCATCAAGTGTTTAACTGCACTCTTAATCAGAAAATGCAGAGACTTTATTAAAAACATACTTTTTGCTCAAGTGTCACAATAGAGCCTTAAAATAATTACCTTATACATTCCAAAGAAAACTTGGAGAGATCCATCTATGTTGCCACATTCTCACGACTCTTACACAACCACAGGCGGTATTAGTGTACAAAAAAGGGCCCAAAGAAGGTTAACCACAGCCGTGCTTTCTTACACACTGCCTTCCAACATGAAAGCTGTCAAGGGCTGTCCACCAGAACAAGCCTGACTTTTGGTCAGAGTGGGGGTTTGGTTGTTAATATTTAACCTCCTGGCTCTCAGAGGAGAAGGATTTTTCCAGGCTAGTGGAATTAAAAACCTGACTGAAAGCATGTAGCACACAGCACATGATAAACACTGAAATTCCCTTCAGCCATCTGAAGGAAGACAATCAATTTCCCCACGCTGAGATCAAACAGGCTCCTTCTTGTACTTAACTGTGTTTCTGGGTCAGAGGCCGTAATTCACATGCTGAGTCTCTTTATGTTCAAGGGTCTGCTCTCACATAAAAAGAGTCTTAGAAAAAATTACAGATATAGAACTAAATTAATTAGTAACAAAATAACCGTGTTTAGGAAAGCATTCTAGCCTCTTGCACCCCAGATACCACTCTTGTACATCAGCAATGTGAACACTGCGAACGTGCTGCCCAGGCTGCAACAGCTCAGCAACGAAAATACTTTCTGATTATGGAAGATTAAGTTCCAGACACTGCCAAATCTTAGCAAATGGAATTGTCTGGTACAGAAACCAGTGGAAGCATGTGATAATCTGGAGAGGAAAAAAATGGGAATTAACTCTGAAGATGACTGTACCTTTACCAGACTGGTGACAGGCATATGAGAAAATACATATTCACACTTCAATGAATTAAACACTTTATACACAGGGAATGGGTAAGAAAACTCTGAGGAAGCCAGGCAGTTTCAGTAGTGCACTGATGACCTACTGTTATCAGTAACTTGCTTTAGCTTGCTATAGCCCAATTAAGACAGTACTTCACCTTACCCGAGTCTAATGCTGCTTTGGGTTTCTCCATTTCCACAGATTCAAGGTTTTCTGGCAAGTCCTGAATTTCGTCATCTCCAAAACCAGTGTCTGGGCTGCTTGTGGGCTTATCTTCATCATGGCTCAGAGACAGAGAAGCTTCCCTTTTGCTAATCTCCAAGACAGCTGCTAGCACCTCATCTTCGCTCATCCCATCAAAACCAGCATTACCCAGCTCGGATTTATCACCCTCCATTTTGCTTCTTTTTGAACCCTAGAGATGAATGGAGTTATGATTAAGTGCCTGAATAAACAGGTATATAACATCAGCTTTACATTTATGTGGAGATTTTTTTTTCTTTATTTTAAATTTTATTCCCCCCAGGGAGTAATAACAGCTTAGCTCTGTTAACATTAAACGGAGAGTTCTATGAGACTCAATGGAGAGACAACCTTTGTAGATACATTAATTCTGATGAATAATATTTAAATATAAACTACAACCAGTTTTTACAGGCCCTGTGGATTAACATATACAAGATAATCCTTCCCTCCTTCCTCTCCTTCAACACTGGCGTTCCACCTTTGGGTTCTGATGATCCTCAAGCCTTTGGCAAGTCAGCGCTGAGGCACAAAACAGCGAAAGCACAAGTTTGTTAACAAAGGCTGTTGACAAAGGCAATGTGAGAGGAGCTGAACTTGAACATGGGGATGGAAGAAAAGGAACTGAAATCAGGCTGGTATGGAGAGCAATTAAAATTTGGTTTGGTGCTGCAGATTTGCCACACGAAACCTTGTCGGGGGCAGACACTGCAAACCAAGGAAGAAAGTGGTTAACCAGGGAAAGGGGGGAATTAGTTTTTCCTCACAACAGCAGAATGACTTTAAGTTGGAAGAAAGGAAAAACACTTTAGCCTTAATCTGAATTTTTTCCTTTTTTAGTTATTTTCCTAAAACTGATGCTCATCAACTCCTACATCATACTCATTTGCAACTAACACAGTAATTTCAATCCTTTTGATATTAACTGTTAATCAGGAGGATAACCTCCATGTATAGATACTTACACAATTACACTATTTACCATATGCTTAGATTTTCCCACCTCCATATTATTTTAAAAATGGCAAAAAATAGTTTCTATCAGGATGTATTTATCCAGGTCTTACTCCAAAAGCTTTCAGATGGACCTCAGAACTTTGTTAAAATAAGCAAGAATACATTTTTACTATCCCTTTTTGCTTACATGGGGCCAGGTGAGTTTTATACAGCAAACACTTTGTATTAAGACTAGCCCATCGCATAGGATTAGCAACTGAAATCGCCTGACTACATTGCTTGTTCTAGACATGGCTCCCTCCCAGAATTAGAACTGACAGATTGAAACCTCTCCCCTCCTCAGGTCTATCCCTGCACTGAATAAGGAAAGCAGAGTACCTGCTTTTGCAGCCTTCTGATTTCTCCCTCTGCACCTACAGGCTGTGAATGTCAGAACTGGTTTAGCTCTTCAGCAAACGCTTGTTCCAGGCACTTTGCCAACAACTATCACTAATTTGGTGGCTGGACTTTAAAGACTTGGCAGCATCTGTGCATTATTTGAATACAACTTTTCTACTAGAAATTATTTGCATACATTTAAAGTAGCTTAGGCTCTGAAACAGGCTGCTTTAAATAAGGTTTTGGTACTTCAAACACCACTTCATCTGCAGAGGCAGAAATCACAGAAACTGCAGCTCTGCCCACTTCAGCCTGATAACTGCTATTTGCCCCACAGTCCAATGTTGTATACAGTTGTTCCAGCTGTTCTCCCACACTGCAGGACAGTTTGGCAAACAGTGCCCTGCAGAGGATCTACTGTCCCTATGAAGTGACTGCTAAGCCCCTAATGCAACTCAATCCATAGCTGCAACGAGAAGCCCACCAAGGGGAGTGATGCAGCAGCAAGTAACGCTAAGGACAAGGACAGAGACCAGCACCGGGTCCTCCCAGGACAACACAGAGCGGGACAGAGGATCTGGTTAATGATAACAGATGGTTGGTCATGCCTGTGGTTGAGGAGCAGCCAATGGACAAGGCCACAAAGAATAAAGTCATGTATGTGGAATCCTCACCACCGCTGTCTCCTTCCCACAACAGGCTGGAAAGCCTATAATTAATTTGCTATTCAAATTAATAGACTTTTTTCCCCACAATTTCTGCACTCACAGGGCTTGTGCAATAGAGACTACCTATAATCCTCCACAAACACAACTCAAGAAAGAATAATTTAGAACCAAGGAAGAATAATTTAGAACAATTTGAAATACTTTTTCTATGAGAGACTTGAAAGACAAGCTAGTTTCCCTCCCTCACCCACAAGCCAGCTACAGATGTGCCACGCACCACAGCAGTTGCCCACCCTGCCCCCAAGACCTCCACAAAAAGGTTTTCTTCTTTCTCCCAAAGCAATCCGTTCCATCCCTACACATGCTGTGCATTGGGAAGATTTCCTTAATATTTAATCTAAAAATTACTGTCTGCAATTTAATCTATTACTTTTTGTTCTAGCCGCAACAAACATAGAAAACAGCACAAGTGTTTCCATTCATCCCTTTCTTTTCCTGCAATGTTTTCTCCTTAAACTAAGGACCCAAGTTGACATGCCTGCTCTTTCCCCTCAAATTTGTCCTTTCTAGACCTCTGACCACTCATGTTCCTCCCCTATGGCTCCTCTCCACTTAATCTCTAACTCTTTCAGAGTCCAGAGCCCAAAGCTGGATCTAGAACTCCAGCTAAAGCTCAAAGCTGAGGAACAAAGGGAAGGCTGGATTCATGTAACCTGCCAGCGATGCCTCTGTCTATACCCTTGTGCTTTGAACCAGCCTGACCTTGTCATCGACTGTGACCCTGCGGCTCCTTTCGGAAGGTGCACTGCTTTCCCAGCTGTTCCCAGCCCGCAGCCACTCATTAGTCCTGCTAAGATTAGCACTTTTAGTCTGCCTCTGCTGAATAACCCTTGCTATTTTTAGGCAGTTTCTCAGATTTGTCAAGATCATTCTTAACTGTAGTTCTGAGCTTCAACATGCAGCCCGTCCCAGCTCCGAGCATTCTGAAAATTTAATACTCATTATCTATTTTATCATTTATTACTGTGTGGATCCAGATCCTCCCCTGGTTTGATCTTCCCATCAGTTCAGAAAGTGTAGATCATCATCTTGTTACCTGCTGCTATTCAGCCAGCTTCACGCCTGTCCTTTCATGCCATAACCAAGGCCACAAGTCTCTGCTTGATTAAAGTAACCCCATGAACACTGTAAAAAAAACTTCAGAGAAGTGGAGATGCAGACACTTGTCCTAAGCACTAGGCCTGCAACACTAACAGAAGAAAGTGGTACTGCAAGATAATCCTCTAAGCTTCTTGCTTTCCCTTCTGGGTCAACATTCTTCCCCAGACAACTCATTTACCTGCTAATACACCACCCTGACAGAGGTGAAAAAATATCTTGGCAACATTAATACTAGACAATTTGAAATTATCTGTGCCTTTACATCAAACAACCTTCATCTCTACACAATTTCAGGTGTCCACCTCCAAAGACTGACAGCTTCAGTTTCTAAAAGCTTTTAAAATGCCACACATTGGGACACAGATTGGATGTGTGAGACATTCTCTCAACTCAGTGTTTTCCCCAGCCCAATTTGTGCTGGATATAATTTAATCAGGGACTTTTCTGCATAATTTTATTCCTGACAGCCCATTATATTTCAAGCCTGGAAACGTTATTGGTGAAAGTTATCCAGAGGACTGACAAACCTGCTAAGCAGCTGGCATACATAACCTGAAAGCTCAAGCGCAGTTGCAATGCAATTACCTCTGTTCCCAGTGGGAACCCAAGACAAGTGTACAGAGAGGTCAATTAGCAAAGCACCCCCTTCCAGCATGGCAGTGCTAATTAGGATAAAAAGCTTATCTCACATCAGTTTTACTCACAGTACCTGCTAAGAAAAGCACAGGCCAGACATGAGCACATACAGGATTTATGTATATGGAAGGTTGTGGTTTTCTCCCTTACCTTTTCTGGCTCTTCTGGCAGTTGCTGCTGATCTCTGCTCTGTATGTTACACAACCTTTGGCTATGGGCAACAGAGCGTTTCAAGGGCTCCTCATCGCTGTCAGAATCTACACAGGGTGCTGAGGAGCTCTTTGACTTGAAAGTATATTTTCTGTAAATCAAAAACACGGCTGTAAAACACTGTAGCATTGCACAAACCTGTTTTGAAGCACCCAATAAAGCAGCAGTACAGTTTGGGGAACAAATGGCAACAATTAGCAATACAATGTATTAAGACAGCAGACAGTTTTTCAGAAAAGGTCTATTTTACTAGGTCAACCCACACATCTACTTCAAAAGCCTGCAACTTAGAACATTAACAGTTACTAAGTGTGTGGCTCTTGCCTCCAATGCCCAGGATCCTGTGCTTTCATTACCTAGCAATCCCAAAAAGCACTCATTTCAGTCGAGTCAACGCTTGGCACAAACAATCCGGCATCTGAAGTTTACTAAGCTGGACACAAGGCTTCCCATATCACCACTAGGGTATTAAAAGCACAAAATTGGCCCAAGCTTTTCACTTTCCCTGTTTGCTCTTTCATGAAGATAAATTCTTGCTTCTTTAGAACAAAAAGGAGGCTGGGGATGTCATGATTCCTGCTCAGTTAGGAAACCTGTTCTTTAAGTATTCCACAACACAAAGCTATGCACTGTGATATCACATTTCTCACTAGATCAAGATCTGGCCTTTCAAATTGGCCTATTAAAACAATGCCCTTTCATCTTTGCAAATAAACAAACTTGAGGAACTAACCACCTGTTCCCAGAAAACACACGGGGGCTCCATAGAGCCAGAGCAGAGAGGCAGACTGCAGAAACAAATATTCTGCTTATCTACGTGATTTGCAACTACAAATGTAAGCTAGTTCAAGACATCTGGCACTGACAAACCATCTCTACAAGCTAAATCAGGTTCTCATTCTGATGCTCAGCCTTCTGTCTGAAAAAAACAGATCATCTTACAAGAGCTCAAAAGTTCTCAAAAGAAACACTAAGGTGATCATGTCTACCAGGCAAATTGTACCATTGGCATTCATTTCAGCTAGCACGTAACACCAAAAACTCAGATATGAGAAAAGGACAGCAGCTGAAATAATTCACTGCAATAGAAAAAATAGAAAAACAGTAATAAAAAAATGGAAAAAGTCAAAAGATTAAAGAAGAATAATTAGAAAATGTGAAAATGACTTAAAAATTAACCCATGAACCTGAAGGCCATGGGCATTTCAGAGGTACAACTCACCTACAAGGCGTGGAAGTGCTTATAGTACAGGAATTCACCATTTGAGAGGCTTTCAATGGACGGGAACTATTAAAAAAGCAAAGTATTTATTGCAGCAGTTACAGTCCTTAAGAAATAAGTGTTTACTTGTCTGCTATGCATGCAAATCCATGACCAAAGAAGTAAGTAAAACACCATTATGTACTTGCTAATTGCTTAGATTTAGAGTACTAACTCCATCATGCTATAAATATACAACAGTTGTTCAAAACCATATATAATCCTTTAAACTTGATTCACTTCTTAGTGATGCACCCTCAGGGACAAGCTGGAAAATTAAAGGCTTTGGGCTCCCAATGTCAAGACAACTCATTCCTTTATTTTTTATTCCCACCAACACTTGAGTTCCTGCTCCCAAACCACAGTCTCCTGCTGCTGTCTGGATCAGCCGGTTTTCTGGCATGTCCCATGTCTGTTTCTCCTCCTTTACCTAGCTTCTTCCAAACAAACTTCCTGCTCCATTTAATCCTCTCACGGGCTCCTCAGAGCCCATCACCTCTCCACCAGATGGCTGCCAATGCAGAAATCTTTTCTAATTTCACCCTCAAGCTAAGGCTACTTTTCTCCAGCCTGGTTACCCTTCCATTTCTCCAGTCAACCAGAATGGTTTCAATGACTGGAGAAAAAAAAAAAAAAAGCACCATTGGAAAGCTATTCCAAACATATCTCTGAGTATTTCTGCTCTGGCTATCTTAAGCTGTTTGTTGTGTTCAAGATTTCTATTGTTAAAAGCAGGCTCTTGGAAAACATCCATCCAAATCTCAACCACCACTAAACATTCAGCACAGGAATACATGCCACAGTGTTAAGCATGTTCACCAGACGTGTCCTAACTCACTACAGCTACCTGTGGTTATGTCACTAGGCAGGGACCACCAGAGACCTGAGGGTTTCTTGTTCCTTATTCTGCCACAGACTTCCTGTGTGACAACTGGCACAGTTAATCTCTGTGTCTCAGGACATGCAGCTGTACAGAAATAACTGTCACAGGGAAAGGGAAAGAGTATTTTCAGCACGTGAAGTGCTCAGATACCACAGTGGCACAGGAAGGACAGTGAAAAATGAACAACAGCACAGGAGGTGCCAGTGGAAATTAGCAGAAAGAGGGAGGCTGTCACATTTCCTAAGCAGAGTTAAGTGTGTTGGGAAGGGAAAGGGAATCTAGATTATTTTGGCCCAAAAGGCATACATTTTAGAAATCTCTAACAAAAGTTACAAAGGACAGAAAGGTATTTTTGAGGACAGTGAAGAATTCTATCTTACCAAGTATTTTCTAGATAATACACCCCCAACTCTTTCTCTTGGTTCTGTGGTCCTTCCTTTCCACACACATTCTCATGATGGCACCGTTACAAACTAGACACACATCTGAAGCTGCAGAATTTTAATGTTTCCTTGCCCAGACATCTTCTGGAGGAGATCTGACAGTTGCCTACCTTGTGGCACGCATGCTTATCATGGCATGGATCACTCACACGTTGTACACTTACATTGCAGAATGGACACTCCATCCCAGCGTCAGCGGTAGCCTAGTGCTTTCTGTGCAGTGTGAAAGCAGGGTTAAATATCTTGGAATAACAACCTGCTGCCCAACTTTATGATTGAGAGACAGTGCTACATTGAAGCTGTATCGTTTCAGATGAAGAATTAGGACCCTGAGAGATATGAGAGAAGGACAAATGTTAATCTCGAGACAAAAGTCAGAAAAAAAAATCTAAGTAGAGCTGTTAACAAAACGCATTCACCTGACAAACAGATTACTACTTTGGGGTGGCAGGGAAACCCTATCCACCTCTTATCTGGCAAGAGATAGGTAATTACTCTCCTGTCCATCACTCAACTTGGTGCAAAGTGCAGGCTCTGCCAACCCAAGAGGCTTCCTGCTTTGATCTGCATCACCTTACTCTTCACTCAAGCAGAAGCAAGCAGCTCTTACCAAACTCGTTATTTCTACTACGCAGCAAGAGGTAGGAAACAATCGGAACATTATCCTGATAGGCCAGAGTACTACTGTATGGCTCCCAGATTTTCAGGGCTGTGAAGGAGGGATCACACAGCTGCCCAAAACTGAGGAGGAACTGTGCTCAGTGCAAGGTGTGTACTTGGAGTATCTGTCACGACACTATCTCTGAAAGAGCTTTTGATCGCAACAGCACAAGGAGGTGGAAAGGCCTCCTCAGGCTGAATCTTCTCCCTGTGCTGCGCTGCCTACTTAGACCACGCAGCTGTATCACCACTGAAGCTGTGCTAACGCTCAAACACTGTCACAAGGGTTTTGCAGTGCCAGCAGAATGACACCATTCCAGTGAAACACAAGTGAACTACCCAGTGCCTGGGTTCGGGATGAGCACACCTGGGACAAGGACATCGGCCAGAAAGTCATCCAACAGGCTCTTTAGCTTTACATCCCCTGAGAAAACGATCCCTCCCTCCAAGCACTTCCACTCTAAATAATGAGCCAAACCCAGCCACAAGGTCAGACACTACTGAGCATGCCATTAACCCTTCTTCCACAAGGTGCTGTGGCTTACTGAGACAGAAAATAGGTATCAGCTCGGGAAGAACTGATCCAAGCAACACCCTCTGTATACCTTCTGGCACTGATGCCTCCACCTCAGTTCTGCCCATCAGCTGAGCACAGAACATCCAGCCTCCAGAATACATTTACCATTTCTGTTTCCCTCAACAACCCAGAAACTCAGAGAAAAGGGGAAAGGGAAAACTCAGCCCTCCTTGGGCAATGATAGAAAAAAGAAGAGTTGCAGAGGGTGCCCAACAGACCTTCTTTATAGAGGGAAACTAAAGCCAGCATGAAGACTACTGTCTGAATGTGTGCCTCTCTCAAATGCTGTCCTACCCATTTTCACTCTTTGAGGGAATTTTGCTGGCACTTCTGCAGCACATGCTTCCAGAAAGAGAGGAACAGCTGTCAACACTTACCTGGGAAGCCTGTTGAACTTATGTGTGACAACAGCAGACTTTCCATTGCACTTCTCACAGGAATACTCAATCTCCTCTGCCTAAAAGAACAGAAAAATGACTAGTGAAACAGAAGACATCAAACAGATCTCAGGAGGAAAAAAAAAAACCCCAAACATATCACTTGACAGTCACAGAAGCTCTTCAAAAGAGCAATTGTACTTAAAATTATAATCACCCACAACATGACCTAACAAGAAGGCATCTAGATGACCAGAGGACAGGTAGCAGAGCTTACAATGTGACAACCTATCTACTGATACAGGGAATTTTTCCTTCAAGTCTACTGCAGAACAGTGAATTAGCTACTGTAGAGACAAATTAGCTTCCAAGGAGAGGGGACAATCTCACAAGGTTTACAGTTTTCTCTGCCATGCACAGCATTATTATTTTTTTTCCTAATAACCTTTGGTGAAGGAAAATTTGCCATGAAGTTTTCTCTCTCCTGTTCAAAGCCTCAACTTTGTCCCTGGAAAGCCATCCTCATCTAAACTCGCCAAGGATGGGATGCACAAGGAGAGTTTTGAACCAACAGCAAAAGAGGAAGCATCACTGTGCTGAAGTTACATGACTTAGCCATGAAACATTTCTACACTCTTTTTCTTTAAGTGAGGCCAAATGACACCACTATTATCTTTTTTCTAAAACCTTCACCATCTTTTGGAGGATTAAGCACATTGATTATTCTATCTGCTGAAAACACTGTCTCTAAATGGAGGAAAAAACCACAGGTCTGTCTCAAGACAGTATAAAATACAGCACTAATTCACAGACCTAAGTCTCATTTTTAGCTTTCACAAACCTCACCTTGAAGCTCTACTAACAAAATGAACACCCAAATATTACAGCTATTTTTTTTTAATTATTATTTCTGCATGACCTTTTTCCTCCACACTAATTTAGGCCAGTACACGAGCTGTTGAAGCATCCCAGGCCAGGAGAGGAAGCAGCAATTCCCTCAATCTGACAGCCTCCCTTCTCTCCTTTGTATTTTTGTCTCAACTCTTCCACCATGGAATAGGGAAGTTTACCTATTTCACAGCAGAATCGTAAGGATCTGTGAATTTCTGCACAGCATTTTACAGTAAAATCCCTGTATCCTGTTAACCTCAAAAAAAGTGCAGGGTTAATTACCTCACATGCCTGCAATCACTGTCACAGAACCTAATAATCAGCTATACAATCAAAATTTCCATGTGGCACATAACCTACACACACTCCAAAGTGAACAAACCCCCCCCCCAGCCAAACCCCAAACCTACGTACCCGAAAAAAGAGGTCAAGGGAATCCTGGATGGATCGGGAAGGCAGCAGCTTCTTTCTTCGAGGAAGGTCAATGGAGAGGTCATTGAACTGTTCTCGTTTAGTGACTGTTTCACCACACCTAAAAGAAACATGTTTCTGGTGAAAAGCCTACTTGAAATTAATGACAACTTATATTTTCCAGGCTAAAGTCACCTCCTGGTAAATAGATGCCTCTCGATCGATCTATTTTTACTCATCAAAATGAAATTGTTTGATGCTTATGACAAAGCTGAATTTTAGGATTTCACTTTGATGCTTCAGAAGTTGAAAGGGTGCAAAATTTGTACAAGGGTGAGAACAAAAAAACCACTGACTACTTTGGAGAGGCAAGTGATCAGTAGTAGACAGTGAATCAAAGTGGCTACTAGATAGCTGAACGCATCTTCTTCATTCAGCATCCTTTGGAGAAGTGAAACCAGCCCAGAAGGAAGGAAAACCTAGAAATACTTTGAAACTACTTTTAGGGGTAAAAAAAAAAAAAGAAAAGATAAAAGAGTCTACCTTAAAAAAATTAATTAAAAAAATCTCAATCTTCTTTTGAGACCCACATAGTTATTTACCTTCAATAATTATTACCTGCATGTAATTTTATTATTTTAGGGAACTAATGCAGTACACACAAAGCAACATTCCCAAGCATCTGTGTTCATGAAAACTCTGTGGAATGCAGCATCCCATATGGAAATTTGCTGCACAGGTCATACACAATGAATGCCCAGACATACCAGCTTACATCTTTTTCCACAATAACCCAGAGCAACAGAAGAAAATGCTGATCCTTGGAAGCCCATAGAAAGAACAAATTTAAACCATGGCTTCCCAATTTTTTAAGAGGAAAAATTACTTGGCTGAAACACCCTTCTCCCTCCGTCTTTATTCTTGTACAACCAGTACACAGAAAGCAAAGCACAGAAGCTTTCCATTGGGTATGCAATGAAGAGCTAAATGGTATGGGACTGTTTAGAAGCAGCCTGCAGGAGCAGATTGCATGGTGTGGGGTTTATAGCATCTCTAGACCACAGAGTATCTTCTCAGTAACCAGCTTTGGAAAGAACACGGTTCTTAGGTCTAGTTACAGCTTGCAGGTGAAGTCAGGCAAGATGGAAACACTTCCCAGTCTTTTAAAGTAGGTATGAGAAAGGCTCTCAAGCATACTTACATTTTGCAAATAATAGAATGCTGAACCTCAAACTCTAAGTTACTGATAACTGGACAGGTATAAACTTTGGTGGCTGAGAGGTCATCAGAAGCTCGTCCAGGTGCGTTGTCCTCATTGGGGACTGGCTCACTCTTCCAAGTTTTGTTTAACTTTTCCATGTCCTCCTTCAGCTGGTCCAGACACTGGCTCAGGAACTCGTGTGCATCCTAGACACGGGGTAAACTCCTCACAGTGATTTTGTACAACTTCATTCAGTATCTCTCTCTGAGACACACACAGACTGAGGAATTATGTCTTAGCCCACTGCATTTGGCAATACTAAGGCAGTTCTCTAACAAACAGCAGGCAACCATGGTTCAACCCAAAGCTAAAGTCAATGTCAAATAGAGTTGAAGCTCAACAGTTCGATGCACTCCAAACACTGAACAAACTACATGTAATTGTTTCTAGACAATAGGATACTTACATTCTGCATGTACCCAGAGAATCGCTCTGCAGTAGCTGAAATGGCACTTTTCACCTTCTTGAGCAGCTCTTTCTTCACCTCGGGGCTGCAGACATCCTTTTTAGCAAGTAGATGGGCAAAGCGTCTGCAGGAGTCAATGCCATGAAACACTGATTGGCTTTCCAGGACTTCAGAGAAACAAAATAAACCTCATACCTCATTTTAAGAGTCTCTAAAAGCTTTTCTCCTGTGATAAGTGGTTTAGGGGTTCTGTATGAAAATATCTCATATATAATTAACCTTTTCCATTTTAAGTCTTTTGAAATCTCATTTGAGGCCATCACTGGAACACTACCCAAATGAACAAAACATTTCCACAAATTTTTGAGGTAAAAGACAAGAACCTTATAAAGATCTAGAAACTTATTTCTACTATACCTTTTAAAATGAGAGAGGAAAAAAAAGCCCACAACCACAAGGCTTTTTGAAAACACTTGTACTTATAGGAGACATGAAATCACATGGCATCAAAATAAGTGATAACAAATCATTAAATTCAACTTGCATGGTCATTCTGGTTTCTATTATTAATTTTTTTTTTCAATTTTTATGTTTCCACTCAGCTTCAAGCCTTACTTCTCATGGCAGTAAATCATTACCACAGAGTTGGAGAAAAAGAAAGAAGAAAGAGATGTAACAAAAAGAGTCATGAGGAATTCCTTGATTCAAACTATACATAGTGTTAGTGGCAGCTTTGTTAAAAACCTAGTGAATGTGACTTCACCTGTGCCATTCAGTTACTGTGATTTACTCATCTTTTACAACTGCTTTACAATTTCACAGGAAATATACACCCAGGATATTCGAAGCACAGGAGCTTTGCTTACAGTACATGCACAGGAAGAGGTTATGTTCCATGACACACACACAAAAAATAAGAAAGGAAAGAAAAATAGGACCTGGGCAATCTCCTCCCACCCCAAACCAGCAACTAATACTCAGTTACCCCAAGAATCTGATGAGTTACTGTGGCTCAATAAGTTGCTGCTATTCTGCGGAGCTCTACTAACCCTCTGCAACTGCTGAGAGAGGCACAGTAGGAAACGCCTTTTCCACCCCAAAAGCAGTCCATCGGCCATTGGCCAAAGCAGATGCTACTGAGCACAAGCTCTGAGCAGTAATTCAGCACAAGGTCACACGCTGTCCTCCATCAGAGGTGCTACAGCACAAGCTCTACCCACACAGTTTACTGTTAGGTGTAAGGGGCATATGCTTCAGAGGTTTTTCTACAAGAATTAGGGAAAGGACATTTCAAGATGCACCTCTGGTCCCCAGCAGCATAGGAAGAGTTAGAGGAAAACGCAGCAAGAAGTAGAATTTACCCCAAAAGATATAAACCACTACAAAATGGAGAAAAGAAATGTTTCTGATAACACTGAGCCTTGTTTGGTGAGAGAAAGAAGTGAGGTACACCAGAGCACATATAAGAAGAATCTCAAACAGGAGAGAGTGGTATATAAAGCAAACAGCAGTTTGTCTGTCAGACATACGGTGGAATCTGAATGGCACAGAAATTCAAAATTTCAAAGAGAAAAAGAGTCTTACATGCTAAAGAAACCTTTGAAGTTTCTTGACATGAGGGTTGACTGAACTGAGAATTGAGCTGAGTTTAGGAAAAGATTATGTATGTAGAACTCAAACACTCTCCACAACTAACAGACAAAGGGTATTTTCCAAAAGGGCGTAAGCCCTCACATATCAGGTGAAGTTAGTGACCAGCCAAAGCCCCAGCTGGCAATGCTTTAAGCAGCAGTTACTCTGCAGCTATTTATTTTGCAGTTTCTTGCATTTTCTTCTGAAATATTTCACTCTGACACTGGAAATAGAGTAGAAGGCAGAAAAGACTGCCTGTGACTTAACCCTGTAATTTCTAACATAAAACTCAAAAATGCAGAGAGCTTTAGGGTTTATTTTATTATTTACACACACAAATTACCCTCTACAAAGGTGCCTCACTACTACAAAACTAGTTTCATTGTAACAAAAGAGAAAATATCCTTCCCAGAAGGTGAATTTTACCTGATAAGGGCATTGAGTGGAATCTTCTTCCATGGGATACCCTGCTTGAGCAAATCATTCGCAAAAGACTGAATTGAAAACAAGGACTGCAGAATGGCATTCATGTAGCAGGTGTTGCCCAAGTTTGAAAATCTGAAGGAAAAAAAAGAAAAGATTGAACATGTTATGTGTTTCAATATTTAACCACGGCTCTGAGAACAGGTAGGACATCCACCCCAGCTGCTCCTCACATGGTTCTCACTGGACCTGTCCTCCCACCCTTAAATCTAAGCTGAAAGCTGGCTGGTGGAAGCACTTATCAGGAAAGCACCCATGAGCTTCTGCAATCAAAATCTGGTTTAAAAAGTGTGTATATACACATAAGATAGACAAATGAATCAAGAAAGGAACATGGATTACCTGGAATTTTTATCTCCCTCAAATTCTCAGGAAGTGAATTTAAGAATACATATCTTCCAGACTAGGAAAAGTGCTCCTTGTCTCCATGTTCATTAATTTCAGGATTTTTTTTTTCCTCCCCAATAAAGAATCCTAAAAAGTCTGTGCACATGTTCTGATGATCAAAGTGTACATGCTAGTTAAAGTAAATTAAATTTACCCTTGCAATTGTTGTTGAGGATGGGTGGAAAGGGGAACTCGGGGTTTGTTCCACCCTGTGTAATCTTGATTAGATCTCATTTTTTTAACAGAAAGAGGGGCAGGCTGAGAAAGGAATCCCAGGCTTCTTTTGGCTGAAGGGGTCTGGCTGGATACACTAGACCTAAAAACATAAAAGGACAGTAAGTATAAGATTTCTAATGCTTTTCCTTAAATAGCTATAGTCTGTGACACTGGCATTGCATCACTACAGAAGACAAGGATTAGTAAAGCCCCGCAAGATAAATGGCATCTATCATAATGCAAGAGAGGAGTGAGACTCTGCACTTCCCTGTGGAGCACTTCAATACTCTGGTTAAATTTCCTTACACCCACAGGTGCATGTCCAGTGTATCCAAGTCTTTTGTCTTTAAGATATATAACAGTTCCCCACACTGTATGTCGAGAGAAAGAATGTGCAGCATGAGATCACCACTCCTAAGATATGCTTAAAATTCACATCTGGGCCAGAGTCTTCATTTTCAGCCTCTTGTTCTTGTACCCTCTTCGCTCTGGGCCTCAGTCCCTCATGTGTAAAGCACAGACAATGCTGCTTTTCTTCCTTGAATTTGTATCTCATCTATCTAGGGCAGAGACCATCAGTTTGATTGCACGGCGTCTAACACAGAAGAACCCCAACCTCAGGAGGATTCAGTACTACTGAAATAGTATCACTACCAAGTTTCACACCATTTATTCACTTGTGAAAAACAAAGCAAGGATTCAGTCTAAAGTTGCAGAGATTATACAGAATTGGAAGCAACTAGAGTTGAGATGTCATCTGGATCAGTCACAGTGACTACAGAAGACTTGAGTGATCTATTGCAAGTGGTAAGTGGGGTTGGTAAAGGTAACTAGAGCAGCCGTAGCCACACTGAACACCTAGCTTGTACTCCTGGGGGAAAACAAAACAAAAAACCCCACACATTTTATGCATATGAGCTCTGTACCACGTGATAAGCACAGAGGAAGCTGAAGCTCCTAATTCCTGTGAAGCAACTGTCATTTACAGTTCCTGCGAGTGAATCAGTCCTACCTGTCCAGGGTGGAACTGCCAGTGGAATATTCTTTTGTCGAGGACCGACTGCTATAGAAGGATGATGACTGCAGTGGTAAAATGCCTTGAAAAACCAGAAAGAGAGGCAGATCAGTTTGTTCTGGGCAACTCAGCCATTTATACAATACACAACTTGTTTAAAAAGTATTTAGTCAAAAGGTTTCAAAATCCTCAAATACTGTTTACCAGAATTGCGTGGGAAAGTCCTAACACATACTTAGAAATGCTAATGAAAATATTAATCATAAGTAAAGAGGAGTTTTAATTAACTTACTGTCAAGCTCCATTAAATCCAAACTACAATACAAAACCTTAAAGTCATTGAATGGTCTAAGCTATCGGAAAGAGAATAATATCCAGCTCTTGTTCAAACACACGACACTCGTAACAAAACACTCACTGATTTCCAATGCAGAGCCCTAAAAATTCAAGGTACATATGAAGAAGCAAAAACAGTTACTCTTCACACTCCAAATTCTACTGTACATTACAAGATGCTCGGAGCAAAATATGGTTGTTTCATTGTTCTGATATCACTGTGTCAGATCCTGAGACTCTAATGCCTCAAACAATGCCACATAAAAAAACGCTCTCAAGAGTCAAACCCCCCACCTGTTACAGTGAATCACACTGTAATTTAGTTTGGATAATGAATAAACATTTGCTTCTATACCAGCTTGAAGTGGTTTGAGCCATGCAACTTTCAGAAGTGCAGATCTATGGAGGAAGTTCCCAGAACTGTTACCTAAACTCGCAGGTACACACTCAAGAGATTCTGACTCTAAAGCAGCCAACCAGATTTTCATTCAGAGGTGAGCATCCACCTCGCAGGCCCCTCCAGCAACATGTACTACATCAGAACTCACTCAGCAACAGCCCCCGTAAAAACAAGATCTTGGATGTGAATATTCCCCTGTATGGGGGAAAGGGGTTCAGTTTGTATTAGTAAAGCTGAAGAACAGTGCTGCTTACTAGCTTAACTACATACTGTCAATATTTCTATAGTATATTTAAAACCTTGCCACACACCACTGTCCAATAAAACTTTGTTTTTGGCGCCAAGTTCTGGCCCCAAAGGGTTCCCCTTTCCTTCTCTGTGGAAGAGATAGGGAAGCAAAAGCAAATGGTACACATTTTCAGCACAAAAACCAGCCTACAATTCATGTGGGCACCAGCAGCAAAGAGATTTAAAAATAAGAAAGAGAGCAAAAAGTAAATCCTTGTATGTTGATAGAAATCCTCTCCCAGGATTGGAGAGATCTGCTTGGAGCAGAGTTTGAAAGTGGTTGTTGAATTTTTAAATAAGCTAGCACATGGGCTATGGCAGGTACATGGTAGGTTGCCTGGAGAAGCTGTGGCTGCCCCCTCCCTGGCAGTGTTCCAGGTCAGCTTGGATGGGGCTTTGGGCAACGCGGGCTAGTGGAGGGTGTCCCTGCCCATGGCAAGGGGTTGGAACTAGGTGATCTTTGAGGTCCACTCCAACTCAAACCATTCTGTGATTTTACGACCAGCACCAAGTGCTGGTCAAGGTCAGGCTAGTAAAGTGGGATAGGCTCTGACAGCTAAGGCAAGTTGTTTGCACCTCATATATGGGTCTGCAGGGAGCAATAAAGTTCGCGGCACAGGGAAAGCAGGTTAGGAGTTGGACTTGATGATCCCTATAGGTCCCTTCCAACTCAGTATATTCTATGACCTCTGCAGCAACTTTCTAAACTAATATTAAGAAGGATAAAATTGTACCGGTCAAAGCCAGGTATCACCTGGCTTTACTTTTATTTACTTTATTTTTTACCTGATGTCCTATTTTCTTCTGCCTGCTTCAGATTCAACTGTTTCTCTCTGCTACTGTTCAAGTACTTCCATGCTGGATCACTCAAGGCTTTATTATTCCTACAGATAAACAAGAGTGGATGTCAGTACGGTTTCAGAAGATACATGATGTTCCTGCTTGATATTTACAACTTGTTTTAAAGCATTTGTTCCTAGTGCCTTTAATACTTGACTATGAAACAGTTAAGCTTTACTGGCAGGTAAGTTTAACCAATTCTTTTAAATAAGTCTTCTCTCTTATGATTAAATGCCATTTCAAACACACAGAGCTTATTCTCCAAATGGCAATTTCCCTTTATGAATTTTGTTTTGAAAAGGGTCAAAGCAAGCCCAGTAGAGAAGGTACCTATGTTATACATATACAGCACATATAACAACCCTGACTAAACTGACAAAGGAAAGGCGATGCAAAACTTGCACGTGCCAGTTCCTGCAGGCTGTATTTCCCTCGTTAACCCTGAAGACAAACCCCATTTCAAGGGCCCAACATGTACAGAAGTTGACTCGTGGCTGGCTTGTACCATGCTGCTGAGACAGGAAACACCCAAACATTCTTCTCAAAAAAAACCCAACCCACCTTTACAAATGTACAAAGGGGTTTAAAGTCAAACTAGAAACAACGGGCTACTTACGTTGAAGAATCGTTCTCTTTGGGATAATCTTCACTCATTTCTGAACCAGGAGGTTGCATTCTTTTCCTCTTTTCACTAAGGATAGAAAAATTTTGAAGTGGTCATTCTATCAGAAAGTGATCCTCTTCCAAACAAACTCCTCAATGCCTGCTGTGCATTTTCCACCTATCTTCCACTACCTCCACTTTTACAGCACAGCATATAGAATTTGGTCTGCCCATCTCCTAAGTTGTTCATAAAGCTCTAGTGCCAGGACGAGCCAGAGGCTAGAAAAGCACTTATTAACATCCTGTTAAGAGTAACAGCAAACCCAGAGGAAGACAACATATTTCCTTCTTACTCCTAGGGTTACTGACTTCCACCTGCAGCTCTACAGAGATGAATTTTAACACCACCACAAGAAGGGTATAACACTCCTACCGATTCTCCAACAAGCCCGTTCTGTGAGGGACAGATGATGCAGGAGATGCTGAAATGTTCACCCTGTTGCTAGGTGTTCCAGTTCCAGGGGAATTCTTAACTGATGCTCTTGCTGGGGTACCCAGCACCTTGCGAAACGGATTTTCCTCCTTGCTTTCCACAGTCACTCTTTTGGGAGGAGTCTGCGAAGGGGGCCAGGGAAAAAACAACACAGTGAAAAACAGGACCCTCTTTAGTCTAATCCAGCATTTACATGGCTGCTTTACTTGCTACAGCATAGCATCCAAAAGCAGAAAAACACTACTTGTAATAGATTAAGAGAGTTTAATACTAATTAGACACAGGTAATGTTTTGACCTTATCAATACAAGTCTCAAACATGAAACTCTACTCCAGTAACCCATTTCCCTGCTCATTTTCCAGCGCTAAGTCAGCTGGACTTTAGTTTTTAAAATCTCCTTTGCATGCTTCGACATTAAAACACCCAAGGCACGATCCCTAACTATCCCCAGATCAATCCTGGGCAGTATTCAAAGGAAAAAAAGCCATATTAAAAACCACACAACTAGAACAATGCCCTGAAGGCCTTGGGCCAAACAAAGGCCACATGTAATGCAATGCAAAGAGCTAATAGTTGGTCGACTAAGAAATGTTGGTCAATTTTAGACTTGAAAATTAAAGGTGTGTAATCTTACCACTGTATACACAGCCTTAGAAATCTACTGTGATACTGTCTTTAAGCAACATGTAAAGTTTGTTTTGGGACAATGGCAAAAACATTCTCCCTCAGGGTGGTAATACAAGTATATTCACAGAGATAATGAAGTAAATGAAAGCTGGTAGATACACCGTGAAATCTTTGTTATGCAGGGACAAAAGGAAGAACAAAAGATATTTTGAAGGAAAACCACTTTCAGGGAAAAGTCTGCAAAATTTACACAAAAAAATCTGAGCAGAACACCACAAATCCAGTAACTTTCTCCTGGGTCAGACTGGGTCAGCAGCTTTTCAACGTATACATTTGGCTGAACTCATTCAGACCTCCGCTGACTATAATACATTCAGCTGCTAGATAAGGTGTTCAGTATAAACAGATAAGCAGAACTATGTGAGAAGCAAGTCTTAATTATGTGCTTTCCCCCCTCTTTCTGCTTTCTCCTCTCAGCATGAAGAACATATTTTGTCTTCCCCAGCTTGGCAGTGACCTTTTTTAATCGCACAGAATATACGGCTCCTTGTGAGCAAGACACACCATCGCCAAACACCCTCTATACATCTATTACAAACCCTCTAGATGCAAAGCTATTACAACATACAATAAGAACATGAGAGGAGGAAATGAATGAAGTAAAATTAAAGGAAGGAGAGGGAGAGGAAAACCTTGAACAATTAAACAAACCTGGTTCTCCATATAAGAGAATTGTCTGTTCGCTTCCTTCTGTGTGGTCCTGCTGCCCAGCACACCTCCAAAGCTGCCAGATCCCTGAGAGGGTTTCCCAGCTGACAGAAAAAGTACACAACATTTGATTTGATTGTCATTTAACTGATTGGCATTCTTAGTTGTAAGACTTTATTTAGCTGGAGTTGGTTTTGGAAAGGACACACTAGATTTCTTGCCAAGGGACAGTACAATATTCTGAGGTCACAGACATAAGCACACGTTTATGGATATCCCTTATACTCATTTACTCTGTTGGCAGTAAAGTTCCTGTCCTTAAAAAGAATAAAATAGAAGTAGTAAAATAAAAAGGAAAGAGATTGTGCATATGTGATACAAAGAAGAGTTTTAAAAATGCCAACACACGACAAACAATTCCTACATGTTTAATCTCTGCTTATTGTTCAGCATGACAAAAGCACACTATGAGAGAAACATATAACAAAAATTGGGGTCCAGAGGGAGGAAGAAGCATTTACACAAAGGGGAAGAAAGTTGGTAACACCAGGGGTACAAAACGGCTGAGGATGAAAGAGAAAACAGGACAGCCCCTTTTCAGTGGTCTGTGGAGACAGGACAAGGGGCAATGGCTGCAAATTGGAGCACAGGAAGTTCCGCACCAACATGTGGAAGAACTTTTACACAGTGAGGGTGACAGAGCCCTGGGACAGGCTGCCCAGGGAGGTGGTGGAGTCTCCTTCTCTGGAGATATTCAAGACCTGTCTGGATGCCTATCTGTGCAATATGAGCTAGGGAGCTGCTTTGGCAGGGGGGTTGGACCTGATGATCTCTCAAGGTCCCTTCCAACCCCTACAATTCTGTGACCCCTCCCCAGACGTGATTTACAACAACCACACGTACCGGCGTGGACCTTGTCTTGATGGACTGCATCCAAATACATCCGCATCTCATTTGCGTCCTTAAACGGCACCTTGTCAATGGTCAGGAAGCTGGTGTCCTTTAGTGTCAGCATCAAACAGCACAGTTTTCTACCGTTGGGTCGTAAGGTCACAGTTTTAATGTTATGGCTTAGCTGAAAACAAGAAAGTGATGATAAACATAAATCCATTTTTAAAAGGCCAACACACTTAAAGTCAAACAAAACACTTCAAACAGAGAGGGTAAGAGGCACTCACACCAAAACACTTCTCCTTGCTCCACTTCAATCAAACATTAAACCTCAGAGAATTAATGCAAGTGGTGATCTTGGAAGCTGACAGAACTCAAAGGATGGTATCGTTACAGCTCAACAGTCACTACATTCCTGGATAATCTTTCTGAAACTTACTTTGATATTAAGTGTGACTTTTTTGAACGTAAGGAATAAGAGCGTCATACAGTCCCATTTAGCTGTCTGAAACTTCCACATCAAGTTTGAAATATAATTGGAGATGAGGGCAGTTTTAAATGTTAAGTGCAAACTTCTACTCACTTCATAGTTTTCTCTCAGGGGAAAGTTTTGACATAGCCTGAAAGATTGGGGAAGGCAGTAAGCAAGTAGGAAACATGCTTAGTCTGTATGCAACATTATAACAACTAAGAGATGTCAAAGCTATCAGAGTTATGGTCTAGCACAAGAATACTTTTAGTAAGAATCTGTGCTCCCTAATAATGCTGCTGCTACTTTATTATACCATTACTTGTTACTTCATGTTAAGCCACCCCTAAGAACTCTCCATAAAGGAAGGCTCTACTAACCAGGCAGGTTGAGGAAGCAGAAGAGTATCTCCCACCTGCAGACTGTGTGGAAGTTCCACAGTAGGTACCTAAGTATAATCTCATTTTCATTTCCCTTCCCGTTTTTTGTTTAATTCTGCATTTTGCTGCCGCTTCTCTAGCCTTGGCTAAGGTCAGACACCAGCTACACAATGACTTCCACACCGGAACACCAACATGCTTCATACAAGATTGGAAAGCACAGCCAAGGTCACCAGGCACTAACAAGATAGGATAGAAACACTGCCCATCAGATTGAGGTCTCCTAATCTGGCCTGCCCCGCATACTGCCTCGCTACAGACCTAAATAATGACGATGAATTAACAGGCACGAACACAAACTACACTCCAGTGCCAAAGTTCCACTGTACGTGGCTCTAGAACCTGTCTTGTTTCCGTCAAGCTACACACAAGTTTAAAAATAACAATTATTTCTGATTTGTATTTAAATTTGTTTGGGTCTATAAAAGACTGAGCTGGTAAGTCAAAGGCACTCCATGGCCTTCAGAGAGATTTCTCTTTTTTTTCCCCACCCAGATGTCTAGCTTCTGGGAAAACCAAACTAGACACAACAGCAGTCTGTAAGAGAGGCTGGAAAACCACCTTGATCAGAAGCTAAGGGCTTATTTTGTTTGGAAATGACACTTCTGAAATACTTCACACTCAATCCTTGTGGTTTGGGTTGGGTTTTGTTGGGGGGTTGGGGTTTATTTTGGTGCATGTGTTGGGTTTTTTTTAGGGGTGGTGGTAGTGTAGGGTTTTTTTAAAAATATAAGCTCTAAGTGTCTTCAAAGTCCTAAGAATTGAAAAGGGAGCTCCAAATTTTCATTCCTCTCTTAAAACACTGAGCCCAGTGCGAAGGGATTATAGTTACTTCACAGTCTCAGTGCAAAACAAACTATTTCAGCTCAAACTGCTACCATGAGAAGGCTCCATCCACGCTCTCCATGCTCCTGTTAAAATGCAGTCAGCCTCACAAGGTCTTGGGAGATGGGATAAACCAAATATTTTCTCTTAACACATATCTAGCCCCTAGGACTACAAAGCTCTGAAACATCATTGAGCCCTATCATATGACATAAGAAACTTGATGATGCATCAATCACCACAGAAAGAAATATAACCAAATATTCAGATCCATTCAAATGTTCCAATACAGAAAAATTAAAAGAGGTGAAATCACACACAGTCCTTCCAGAGCAGCTTGTTGAAAAAGAAAAAAAGGAATGCTCCTTCTAAAGCAGAATTATCAGCTGTCATTCCTGAAGGGGCACACAAAGCGCTGTGACAGACTAGGGCCAGCTCACACAGCTACACTCAAAGCCTGCAGCGTGAGGTGCAGGCATGGCAGCTCTCCCTGCCTGCTGCTTGCTCCCACCAGCGCTCCTGCCCTTGCATCCGTGTCGCTGAAAGATGAACAAGAGCAGAAAGACCCTGCTGAGAAAGAACCACCACCCAAACAAAAACAACTGGTCTGAAGATGAGCCTGATCATTTCCTGCCTCTCCTTCGCCTCTCCCAGCCGCAAGGTCCCACGCCAGCCCCGCCAACTGATGCTGCGTTCGGTCCTTCCCACAAGTGAATTCCCATGAAAACCCTCTGCAGAGCTCAGGGAGAGATCTGACGAGCGGTAGAGCCAACAGATGCAAGAAGCTGGGAGCAAAACCTGCCCCTTCAGGCCATGGTTAGCTGTCCTATAGGCTCATCCTCCCTGTGGAACCACCTTCGGAGTCACTGTCACGCCACATAAATGCTCATCCAGGCAGAAAGCAGCAGGTGAGAACAAGCACCCAGGGAAGGTACCAGAGGAAGAAGAGACCAATCTTCTCAGAAGCCACACGGCCCAGTGCTGGGTTAAATCAAACATGGAGTCACAGCATCGCAGGTGAGAACACTGACATTCTTCTCAAGCCCACAGTAACACAGGCAGGTGCTACCCACTTACAAGGATTTCTTGGCACCGCAATTCCCAGGCAACACGGGCTGCCAGGCTCTCTGCTGAGACTTTGCAGTGCACTAAGGCAGCAAAACCTGATCTTTCAAGAATGAAGCGAACTTCTTCTCACTGACCCCGCACACAGAAATAAAAGGATCAGAGGGAAGCCTGGTGACCACTGCTGCTGAAAAACAGCCAGGCATGAAAAAGCAGAAGCCAACTTTTAGTTCAGTTTAGGCTGTTACAGAGTTGCTAAATACTATAAGACTTTTTTCCCTCCCCTCCAACAGCTCTTATACCCTCTACATATCTTTACATCAGGCTGAAGTTTCTTATAGAAGAACGCTCCCTCACATTCGGTCAATTTGGGGCATTTTGCAGAAAAGAACCCTATGCAGACTGAGCTGAAAGCACCTTTTTAATTCATAAAAAGGCAGCTGAGGCTCAATATGACAAGAAAAAACCTTTAGCCCTGATCTGTATGAGCCTCCCAGTGCAGAAACCACACTGCCTGGCATATTTAAAACCTTTCCTAGTTTATACAAGACTGCTGAACAGCAAGTGTTACAAGGGTGCTACCACCGTTACTCTTCAGCTGGGAAAATTGCTAGCACAAAAAGTCTCCTTCTCTGGAGATAGTCAAGACCCGTCTGGACAACTGCCTATGCGACCTGTCCTAGGGAACCTGCTTTGGCAGGGGGGTTGGACCCAATGGTCTCTGGAGGTCCCTTCCAACCCCCACAATTCTCTGAATTAGGTGAAAGCCTTCAGGAGCTTCACCTCTAGGTTCTGCAAATGTACCAGTAACAAAACTTTTACACATTCCAAAAATCCAAACACAGGAGCCACTACACTACATACTTCAGAAACTTTTATCTGCTTTTTAGCTCTTCCCATTCAGTAGTATCTCGATGCTGACCTTGGCAGATACTTTAACAATACACGTGAATAATTTACAGGAGACTTATACAAAGGGATTAGTGTTGAGGAAACGAGGAACAAGAAGCAGCGACAGAAGGAAGTTTGCATGACACTTAATAGCCTTGCAGAGGACAGCTGTTCACAAAAGAGCACAATCCACGCACTGCTGAAACAAAAGCCTTAATATGTGGTGTACCTGAAACGTCTTTGGAATTCCTCCAACATTGTAGTGAACCACTAGACTCACTTTGTTGTCCTTCTCCACAATTTCAAAGCTCCCTTCTTTCCATTTTGTAATCCCAGTCTGCATGCTGCGCATCCGGACCGGTCCGTGCACCTTTAGCGGAGCCATGCTTTCTCAGAGAAAAGAGCTAACAAGAGTAAGCCTGCTCCGCCTTAAAAACCTGTTAAGAAGGAGAAATTTATAACTAGGCAGGCCAGATAATCTCTGTGGAAAAACTTAAGCGTGGATTGAAGTTTCCGCAGACACTCAGCATCGCTGGTACTTTTAAACACGGCGAAGGAGAGTTAGGCAGAAGTTGAGGGAAACTCGGATTAATAAAATCTCCTCCAGTTTGGGTGGCACCACTCCAGTTCCCCACGGCTGGAAGGTGAGCTGCCCCAGACCAGGCACACAAACTCTCCCAAATCCTTACAGCGACTGCCGCAGACTTAAGGAAAAAAAAAGAGGGGGGGAAAAAAGCGCCGGAAGGAAGTCGGTAAGAGCGGGGAGCCAAGTCCTGAAGGAAAGCAACTCGCTTCTGCGGGGACGCGAACCACGGTCACCGGGGAGGGCGCAGCCGGGGGTCCCCGGGGCGGCGGTGCCCTCCTGCACTGCCGGCTCCCTCCCCCGGCCCCACACTCCGCCCGGTAAAGCCACCGGCGCCGCAGCACGACAAGCAACGCCCGCCGCGCCGCGGGATCCCGGCCGGCACCGAGGGGCACGCTGTAAGCAACAGAAGGAACGAGCGAAGCGGCGCCCAGCGCAGCCCGGGGAGGCGCCGCCGCGGGACCCGCCCGGCTGCCCGCGCTCAGGCTCCGCCGCCGCCGGTCCCAGACCGGCCGGCCCCTCTCTCTCCTCACCGGCCCCGGGCGGGGCCCCGCCACTCTCCCGGACAGGGAGACGAGGCCGAGGGCAGCGCCGGCCGCCCCGGGCCGGGCCGCTGTGAGGGGAGGCGCCACGCGGCGGGGGAGGGGGAAGGCGGGGGGTACCCGGCTGGGCACCGCGGGGAATGAGGGGGGGAGAGGGAAGGAGGGGAACGAGCCCCAGTACCTTCGTCCCGGCGCGTCCCCGGCGCCGCTGGACGGGCTGAGGCCCGGGGAGCGAGGGGAAAGCGGAAGGGGAGGCGGCAGCGGCGGATGGCGGGAACCGGCCAGCAGCGCCAGACGCCGCGCGACGCACGCACGCAGGCGCGCGCCCCGCTTACGTCAGCGCGGCCGCACGCTTCCCGGCGCGCCCCGCGACTCCCCCCCGCCCCGCCCAGCCACACGCATGCGCAGAAGCGGCCCGCTCGGAACTGCCCCCGCCGCAAGGCCCCGCCCGCGCATGCGCGCGACCTTCGCGCGCCCATGTCTGCCCCCGCCGCCCCGCCCCTCTCCCAGCCTTCCGCGCGGCGCGGTGAGGGGGCGGGCCTGAGCCTATGGCGGTGGCGGCGGCGGCGGCGGCCTCCTGAGCCGGGCCCGGCGGCAGCACCGGCACCGCTCCTACCATGCACAGCTTGGCTACAGCTGCGGTGAGGCGCGGCTCCGTGCCGGGACTGGGGAACGGGGCTGTGGGGGCGCGGCGAGTGGTCGCGTATGCTCCCGCGGCCGGGGGGCGCTTCGGGCCGCGGGGTGGCGAAGCCCTGGGAGCTCCGTCCCTCGGCGCCCCGGCGGGGCCCCTCCGGTAGCTGCGAGGAGGGCGCTGAGCGTGCTCTGGCTCCTGGGGCCTCCTCCGCGCCTCCCCGAGGCCTGGCTCCGGGCCCGGCGGCCAGGGGGGCTTCCCTGCGGGGCGCCCCGGCTGCGCGCCTCAGCCCGGGCAGCGCGTCGGGGCCTCCCTCCTTCGCTCCTCTTGCCCGCCGCGCTCCCGCCCTGCGCCTGGGCGCCTCCTGCACGCCCCGTCCTCTGCGGAGCTCCTCTGCTTCTGGCCTGGTAGCAGCGGCAGGGAAGCGGTAGTGCGGAGTTCCTCGGGGCCGCAGGCAAGCTGGAAGAAAGCGAAGACTGCCTGTGCGGCCTCTTTCCCCCCAGCACCCTGCAGTACGCTCTGCAGCTGCCGCTTCCCCTCCTGCTCCTCGGGAAGCCGCTGCAGCGGGTGGGTTTCCTGGTCAGGCTGGTGGGAGTGGGATGAATGGTGCTTTGGCCTGGCTGGGTTCAAAAGTGGGAGCCAAGTTTAAGCGATGTTGTTGCTGCATCTTGCCCCCCGTGTGAGCAGGCTTCTGATTTTGGTTTTCATTTCTCCAAGCACATGTTCGTTGAGTGTCCGAGGCTTCTATGTGTTGTGTTTGGGAGGTGCATTGCAAGACCAGCAGTTAGAAGTGTTTTGAAGTGAATTTAGCTCAAGGACCTGCTTGGGATTGCAAGCAAAAAAGAGTGAGTCATAAGCAGGAGTTGGGAAACTTTTTAAGTCCTCCCACTGTAAGTGCTTGTGACTTTAAATTGGTTCTTAGAGTGTGGGCAAACACTTGTGATTTGCCTGCACTCTAACTGATGCTTTCCAGAGCGTGGGAGGGTGTGCAAGATTGTACTGAATTCTCTTAATCAGCACTTCTGTTTTTACAGCAGTGTAATTCCCAAGTGTTTGTCAGAATACACAAGGGACTGTCCTGTCTCCCTTTAAGTCTCCATGTTCTAGTCACCTCTCTATAAAAGGATTTTTTAAGACAGTTTTATCAAAGCCTGTTCAGCTTTATTTTGGGACTCATTTGAATGTATATTTAATTTATACATAATCCACATCACCTGGTAGTGCTGTATTGAGGTGTTTCCTACCACAGCCAGTTACTATGCTATGGCTGAAGGTCACAGGGAAGGGTATTTAGCTCTGGAAACATGCTTGAGAGCTGTGGTAAATAACATTACCTCGTAGTGGGATCCTGAACTGGGGCAGGAATACCTTTGGGTGTTGTGAATGCTGTTGTTATAAAGCTGTGGTATGCCAGCTCTGTGTAGAGCAAAGCTGGTGGCAGAGCTGATGCTTCTATTCCAGACCCCCAGGCAGCATCATGTGCTAGAGGCTTGAGAACAGGCTAAGGCCAGTAAAGGTAGTGGTAACTGGCAATAAGGTGTTGAAAGCCCAACTCAAACCACCTAATTCAGTGCTGTTGAAGTTCAAAGTTCATTTTGGTCTTTTTGAGTTAAAAAAGCATGTTGTGTCCTGTTAGTTGCTATTCTGCTTTGCCTGACCGGTGCTTTTATCAGTGTGCTTAGCAGCAGCTGCTCAATTAGGAAGAAAAAGCCAGTTGCCTAAATCCAGTTTGTTGTGTTGGAGGTGTAGTTGGGCCATGGGTGTTTGAGGTAGTGCTGTTTCCCTTGAGGAAGATGTTACAAGATGATTCATGATGCAGAGGTGGCTACTTTGTGCTGTATCAAGATACTGTTGGTAACTTTTGCTTTCCCTGTGTGTTCGAAAGTCTGCCTGGCAGGATTCTGCCTCAGGGCTTGTAGGATTTGCATGCAGCCCTCGGGGTTCCCCAGAATTTTATGTTTTAGAGGAAGATGTGGGAACAACCAAAGTAGGAAACTAGGGAAAAAAGGTCTTGCAATTTAAACTAAAGCAAGAGGAGCAACTGCAGAGCTTGTGAAAAGCAGTTTGTTCTGGCTAAGACAGATACTGGATATCATAAACTTAATTGTGTGGAAAATCTACTTAGTGTTCTCTAGGGATCACGAGCACATGATTGTGCTTTTAAAGGGTCGATGTATTTAAGCTTACAGGAACTGAAACTTCCAGTGAGTCTAGAAAAATAGATGGAAGCTTTAGATAACGCAATTATAACAACATCATTGCTACACTGCTTGTCACTCCACCATCCCAAATGGGGCTCTGCTCATTCTTCCTCTCTGAGCTCCAGTGTAGGAGCTGCCAATGGAATTCTGCTTCCAGCTGTAAGAGTGCGATAAATTTGTCAGGATTACTAATTCAGTGTGAGATCTGGGGGTGTGTGTGGGGTGTGGATTAAGGAAATGGAGTGGATGAGGAAGAAAAGAGGCTAGGAGGTAAGAGGAACAGCTAAGAAGGTATTTGGGCCCCGAGTTGAAGGATTGATAACAGCACGTTGGCTTATATGGAGATGGGTAAGTTAAAATAGGAAGTTGGAGGTGACTGGAGGAGAGAGAAGTCCTGCTGTTGGGGAAGAATCTCTTTGGACCTCACTATGGGTGTAGTGGGTGTGGATGGATGGATTAAGGAGGAGAATCTTTACAGAAATAAAGGCAGAAAGCTCTGGAGACGTTTGCCAAAGGTCACTAAGTCTCCCTTTGTCCCTCCTGCAGCTCTGGGAGCCTGCCTCTGGCACACGGTTTCAGTTTCCAGCGGCTTTCAATTCCTGAAGGCCTTTGTATTCTCTTCAGTGCCCCAGCGATGAGCCGCTTAGCAGCAGCGTTACTCTCGGTGCAGTACGGGCTGTGCTCGTGTCTTTGGGGAAGCACACAGAGAGTCAGTCAGGGCTTAAAGCAGCTCCCTGCTCCCAGCTGCGACTGCCGCACGCATGGGGATGCTGAGCTGGCTGCACGCCGGCTAACTCGGGAGCAGCAGCGTATGAGCAGGGCTCTGCTTTGCTTGAATAGCAAACACTGCAGCAGAGTTTTGGAATAGATTCTGAACTGGCTTTTGGAAGTGTTCATGCTGGGGATTTTAATGCCTGAGTTTGTCTCCCTCAAACTTTTTGCATCTGAATCCACAAACTGTCTCTTGAGGAAGCCTGATGAGCATCTCTTTGCACCTTGAGTGCTTGCTGTGCCAGCAAAGGCATGAGACAAGCTTCCATTGAACTTGCTCCTTGCCCTTTCCATAGACAGCCCCTGTTTCTCTTCCTTTCCTTCCCAGCCCCTCATTCTGTATTTTTTTAGCTTGAAAACTTATTGGTCTCAATGCTGTTCCTTCCCTCGTGTTCCAAGAACGGCAGAAGAGAAATCCTGCGTTTCCCCTGAGTAGTAGAAAACAAACTTGGCCATGAACAGTTATGCTCTTCTCTGGGTTTGTTTTCAACAAAAATTTTTGCACAAAATCAGTGTTGAAAAATTCTTTCAGCTGTATGTGTGTAAACAAGATACATGGGATGAATAAGAGATGTCTCTAATGGCCAGTGTTCCTGCTGTGGACAGTGTTGTGCTGATGTTGGAGTAGTGAGAATTTTTCTAGTGTTTGTGTGAATGTTTGTCTCATGTGTTGGGTGAATCCCATTGTCAGGCTCCAGTGTCACGGGCCTTTTTGGAGGGGGAAAAGGTAACAGCTGCATTACTTTGTGGAAGCATGCACCCAAAGCATGAGGTGAATGTGTGCTGAAGGCAGGTGGAGCAAATGGTGTACTGAAGTACTGTGACCTTCCCGGGAGCCCTGTTGGCACAGACAGGCAGCAGCATGCTGCCTCCACATTGCTGAATGAAGTTATGGCTTTGAAAGCAGATTAAGAGAGACTGCCCTAGCCAGCCAGGCCAGAGAGCAAACCCCTGGTATTTCAGGTGGATTAATAGTCTTATTTCACCAAAGGAAGGGATCTCTAACCAGAGCATCTCAGTGCAGCTTTAGTTGCTTCCTTCCCCGGTCAGGAGTTTCTTGAGCACTTTTTTGCTTATCTGCCAGGTTGTGGGAAGGGTTTGGGTGAGACTTGGATAAAACATTTGGACTTAAGTTTTCTTATCTCCCTCCCAGCCTGTGCCAACAGCGCTGGCTCAGGTTGACCGTGAAAAGATCTACCAGTGGATCAATGAGCTGTCCAGCCCTGAGACGCGGGAGAACGCGCTGCTGGAGCTGAGCAAGAAGCGCGAGTCTGTGCCTGACCTTGCCCCCATGCTGTGGCACTCCTTCGGCACGATCGCAGCGCTCCTTCAGGTGGGTAGCACTGGCAGCATCTTTCACCCATGGGGCAGCACCAGCACGCTGCAGAGCTGGCATGTCCATGGGGCAGGTCTGGGGAAGCACTGGTGGGGTCCCTAATCACCGCTGCTGGTGTGCTGGATCATGGGGAGAGGTGAGCAGGTGCATATGGGAAGCCCACTTCTGGTGTTTGCTGTTAATCCTCGCTAGCAGAGCAATGCAGGTAGAGACTAAGATTTCTAATTGGACAGCTTACTTAGTTGGAAGGGGAACGGTCGAGTTCTTGGGTGTATGAGCTCCCAAGGTCACACATGTATGGATCACATTCTGGTTATTTTCATACAGTATTGCAGCAGCACCACAACAGCCTTACTCTGAAGAGTAAGAGCGCGAGCTTGATGAGTACTCCCTGGTCAGAGGCTGCCCTTGCAGGCAGCCCCTGGAAAGGGCAACCTAGGAATGCTGCTCGCTACTCCAGAGGATCCTCACAAGGGGCAGTACCTGTGTTTCATGTCAAACTGAGCGGCTTGGTTTATCTCTGGGCAACCTGCTCTACAGCTGATGATGGCCTCTCAGTGCCAGATCATAGAATGGCTTGGGCTGGAAGGGACCTTAAAGATCATCTAGTTCTGACCCCCATGCCATGGGCAGGGACACCTCTCACTAGACCGGGCTGCTCCCTGGCCCTGAACACCTCCAGGGAGAGGGCAGCCACCACTTCCCTGAGCAACCTGTGCCAGGGCCTCACCACCCTCTTAATGAAGAATTTCTTCCTAACGTCCAATCTAAATCTACCCCCTTCCAATTAAAATCATTCCCCGTTGTCCTATCACTGCATACCATCCTAAAAAGTCCCTAGAAATCTACTTATCTCTTTCAAAAAGGAAAGAAGGGCGTGCAGGATTGACAATGTCAAACTGTTTTAGAGTTTCCTGAAACAAGTGAAGAAAGTTAGAAGGGAGCTATAGTTGGAAGCAGGCAAATTTCTGAATCGGATTTCACCCCTTCAGCTGTTTCTCCTGCACTGAGTTAGAGTACCAGGAGCCACAGTATGAGCAATATGGGTGTGCTCTGCCTCTGCTCTTCTCTGTGAAAGTTCAAAACAAAGCAGTCCCTATAGTAGCAAAGAGCCCAGAAAACAACTGAGCTTTCTTTTTTTTACTGAAATTAAATTAAAGTTCAACTACATCCCTGTGACACCTTGTCAAATTGACTCTGACCCAGATTTGCCCTGGCCTGGGCAGCGTGGTGACGGCCATGTAACTACAAAGTGGGACTGCTACCTCCTGTCACCACAGTTCATAGCTGGGCAAGTGCTTTGGTGCAGCTTGCTGTTTTCCCTTTTAAACTTTTCTTAATCTGTTAATTTTTAGGAAATTGTAAATATTTATCCATCAATCAACCCTCCAACTTTGACAGCCCATCAGTCCAACAGAGTCTGCAATGCTTTAGCTCTACTACAGTGTGTTGCATCACATCCTGAAACAAGGTAAGTGTTTTCAAGTGTGTGAAGTTTTCTGAGGTGGTGTTGCTGACAGCTCAGCCTGCCTGTTTGACTTGAGAAGCCTGTAAGCTTCTTTCTTCTGTTTCACTGAGAGAAGTGGAACAGAGTATGGAGCTGGAAGACAGGCAGCTGCCTGCTGCTTTCACTTGCTTGCATGGATTAGCAGGATGACAGCTTTACGGTGGTCCTAAATGCATTTCATTCCCTGAATCATCCTGAGATCCTGCAAATTCCCAAAACATTGGGTTGTGGCAGCTCTTGGTGCTTCAGCCAGAGATAAGAGTGCCTTTGTGCTGAGTGCTGTGTGCAGGATTGGTGTTTTAATGAGCTCACAGTTACTTTAGTCCTGCTGTCCAAAGGGTGGCATGAGTAGGACTGTCCTTCCTGTATGTGGGAAGGAAGCAGTATCAGAGCTGTGCCTTACTTCAGGCTTGTTCAGTCTGTGCTCGGCACATGTCAGCAGGGGAAAAGGTGATGTTAGTTCTGTGAAAATCAGTGACTTTCAGAAGAAAGCTATCTGGAGATGCATGATCTCAGGTTTCCTTTCCTGCTGAGAAGAAAGCACTGCGTAGCTGAAGTTGTTTTTCAGCTGCTGCAATGTAGCGTTAAACACCGACCATCCATGAGATGACACCCAAAGAAACAGGGTATTTGTACACCACAGACCTTTACATGTGGAGTTGCAAACTGAAAATAGAGGCGGGGGGGTCATTCAGGAGGCCTTCCCCCTGCTAGCAAAGCGATCTCTGGGTGTCTCCTGCAGCCTGTGTTTTCACCGCTGTCAGAAGGCCGTGCGAGGCCTGGGGGCAGGGTGGCTGTACACACTTCAGCTGGGGCAATCAGCCAGTCTGGATTTCTGTCCTACAGAGGCTTTGCCTGTGCATTCTGGCTGACTGTCCCTGACAAGGGAAGGCAAAGTGTAGCAGTGACTCTAGAAAGCACAGGGGCTGGGTGGCAGGAAGAGGTGGTAAAAACAACAGGCTGTCCTCTGCTCCTCATCAGCTGGAAGCAGTGATACAGGTAACTGATGGTTTAGGCGTGCTGTGCCCAGTGCAGAATTTAGTTTGTGTCTCTCACATTGGTTTGGTGTTCTCCCTTTCCTACAGGTCAGCTTTCCTGGCAGCTCACATCCCTCTCTTCCTGTACCCCTTCCTGCACACAGTTAGCAAGACGCGTCCCTTTGAGTACCTGCGGCTCACCAGCCTCGGTGTGATTGGTAAGCAGCTGGGGTAATGCTGGGGCACTGCTTTCCTCTTGAGTTAGATGCAGTTCACACTGTGGGTGTAGAGACCTGCATGGCCAAAATCACAGGTCTCTTTAATTAGGATCTTCTGAGTTCTGTAGTGTTAACAGGAGGAGCTGTTTGTTTTCCATCAGTCGTGGAGGTAGATTCCCCTTCGTATGTAGGATGTGGTCTTTTCACTAATAAGAGGTTCCTGGAATCTGAGTGCATTGCCAAAAACATGTCTTTGAGTACAAGCACCTGCTCCTTATGCATTCACCCACAGCCCAGCCAGCTCCAGACTGGGATGGCTGGTTAGAGACTGGGCTTTCTTTGGGATTTTGTCACTGATTGGCTTGGATGTTATTTGCCCTGTGTTCCCCCTATGCTGTTTTGGGGTTTCTAAATTTTTTTTTTTTCTGCCCAAAACATCTCTCAGTGCATAAAGTAAGAAGATCTTGAAATGTGTTCCTTCTTCCCAGAGGTTGCTGTTGGATGGCATGATCCTCTTGTGTTTGTGGTGCCACTAAGGGAAAGCCAAGACTGTACTGCCTCTGAAAAGCAAACAGCCCCCAAACCCAGCCTGATTACTTTTATGCTGCCAAAACAAGTTCCTCTCCTGCAACACGCTTAGGATGGCAGTTGCTCTGCCTGCTGTTCAGGCCTAATGATTGCTGGGGAAGGGATGGTACAGGCCCTCTTTAGAAGCTGAGATTTCTTATTTTAAGCGGTTTATCACTTACTGATTTTGGTTTTTTGTTTTTCCTTCAAGGGGCCTTGGTGAAAACTGATGAGCAAGAAGTGATAAACTTCTTATTGACAACAGAGATTATCCCCCTGTGCTTGCGCATCATGGAGTCTGGCAGCGAACTCTCCAAAACGGTACCTACTCTTTTTGTCCTAATTAAGACTGACCAGGCAGACAGTAACCTGCAGAGTCTGGGGGGAGATCTTACCTCCTCAAAACACAAACCAAAACCACCCAGGTAATCTGGAGTTCTCCTGAGCTTGTTTGCTGGGAGACATCTCGGTGCTCTCAACAGCTCTTCCCTCCTGTGCAGCATTGCGGGGTAACTTTCAAGGCAGAGCTGGGTCACCTTTCCTTAGCCTGAGAGAGCAAACGGGTGAGGTTGGGCAACAGCTGATAGTGGTGGTTATGGGAATGTTCACTGCTGATCGGGGCCCCTTTTCCCCATGAGCTCAGATCCATGGTCAGGCTGGTCCGATGACCCAGGTAGGCTGGTGACGGGTTTTAGTCTGTGTGTGCTGCTCTGGTGAAGCCTGCTGATGGGCTGGCTGAGGTTCTTCCAGAAAGCCATGTATCTGGTGATGAATCGGTAACACTCAAGATGAAAACCAAAATCAGCTTGCTGTCTGGATAGCAGGGACAATGGACAGATCCTTCTCCTGCTGCTTGCTCTGTGACCAGAGTAGTGTGGCCATAATCAAAAGGCTGTCCTGATGGCCTGGCAGTACTTGCTGTCTTATGCAACCTGCATCCAATCATCTTGTACACTCTGCTCTGTGTCTCTTTTCTTTAGCCAGAGGTGCCAAGCATTGTGTAGCATCCTGAGCTTTCTTTTGGCTTTACACTTCCACTGAGTAAAGCATTTTGCTGCCTGTTGAAAGGCTTTTCAGCTCTGGGACTGCCTTGAAAAGAGCACAGCACAAAGCCTGCTTCTTTTCAGGATAGATAAGTTGTTTATACGCTTTTTTACTGCTTTCTCCCCATTCTAGGTTGCTACATTTATTCTTCAGAAGATCCTTCTGGATGACACAGGGCTGGCATATATCTGTCAGACTTATGAGCGGTTTTCCCATGTTGCCATGATACTGGTAAGATTATTTGTTTCCAGCAGCCAGCTGCTTTGTCAGGATGAAAGAGGCAAATACTTCTTGGGCTTACTGCAGCTCTCTGCTTCCTCATGTTTCCTTTTATATCTCTGGTTTGCGAAGCATCTCCAGAGCAGAAAGAGATTTCAGGGCTGTTGGTTGAATATGTATCGATTTAGTTTTATGTAAGGATGACCTCATGGCTCAGACCCTGAATCCGTTTCTCCACCCACGGGTTGAAAGAGCAGCAGGCTGCACAAAGCAGTAAGAGCAGGGCAGGCATAGGTGATACTAGCTCTTGTAACTGTCTCCCAGCTACCAGCTATTTTCACTTTGGATTTCTGGGGACAGTTGTGGGTTTTCTATGCAGTAACCCCCAGCACTTGTCCCCTGTCCTCCCCTTGAACCCATGGGACTTTTTTGCATCCAGTCCCCCTTAGCAAGGAGTTTTGGGGGTTTCCTGTTCACTGCCTGGAAGGCTGACCTTCTTTCTTAAATTTTTTTAACCTGGCTCCGACTTGCTGCTTCTTACAACTCTGTCTCTCTGTTGGAACAGAGAGCAGGTGATGTTTGTCCTTTCCCTGTGAAGCAGAAGTTTGAATACTCATAATTTTTTCATCTGAGGAGTAATAGCCCCAGCTTGAGCTTTGTTATGTTGGAGCTTGCTGGGGGAATACGTCTGCCCTGGAACAGCTATTGTCCTGCTTTTGTGTGTTTGTTTTTCCTTTTAAAGAGGAATCTCAGGAGAAGAAAATGCAGCATTAAGTTAAGCACTTTGCAGTGCTGCTCTGTGCCTTGCTGCCAATGCTTTCAGAGGGATTATTTATTTATTGGTCTGTTTACCCAAATTTAAAAAAAAGCTTCCTCCTAGTTCAGTCCTGACCAGCAAAATCTGAATGGTGGGAAGCTGATAGCTGCAGTGTCCAGTGTGAGTTTTGTGTTTGAGAAGAAGATTGCCTTTGCTGAAAGTACGTCTGGTCAGGGCAGAGCGAGGGAGGCAGAAACCCTGGGGTAGGGGACAGAGGGAGGGAGACTGAGGGAGAATCTGCAGTGGGAAGGGGATGAACAGGGAGGATGTGGGTGTGTGAAGCTGTGTTAGCATGGGAGGAATCCCAGCTGTGATACAATGGCAGGTGAAGCACTGATGTGATTAACGTTCTGTAGCGCTACGGAGGAAGGTGAAAATGTTTATAGACATTTGTTCTCTATCTCAAGAATCGGGATAGTGTGCTCCTGTCTGGTGAAGGTGATGGCTTACTTCCTTGTCTGCTGATAACTGAGCAGGGTGTTACACAAGTTTTGATGCTTTTAAAAGAGAGAGTTAGTAATCCCCATCTAGGAGCTGCCTGAGGAGCTCTCTGACTTATTCTGAAGAAATATTGGTATCCCAGGGAATTGCTGAGTACAGGAAGCTTGGGAAAGGGCAGATGAGGGGCCCAGCTGAGTGCTGTCTGCCTGAATATCCAAATACAGGTGGATTTGGCTAATGAGGAAAATGGTCAGTGCTAGCCAGTGTAGCTTTACAGGAGAAAACCCAGCTTGTTGGGCAGATCTGATCAACTCCTAAATATGAGGAAGGAGACTGTTAAACTCATCCAGAGCAGGCCTGTGAAGGCATCTCGCTGTTTGCTAGCCTGGGTGTGTTCAATGGTGCAACCATGTGCAAAGTGCTACCTAGTGTAAAAAATAGAGGCTGGGCCAGGGACATCTGCCCTGGTCTTGCTTCTCAGTGTAGTAACGGCTTAATGAGGCATGTAGTGGGAAAAGAAAACACAGCTCTGGGTATGTGATAAGACCAGATGTGGATTTTGCTATATGTGGTGTCCTAGGCTATTGTTAACACTTAAAAAGGGCATAAAAAAGGAGGCAGCACCAGTGAGAACAAAGTATTGCAGAGAACATGCAGTCTGAGCTTGTCAAAGTGTTTGTGATATACTTGTGTTCTTCCACGATGGGGAAACCCCTGGTTCTCTTTAATCTGTCAGAGGGTTGGACCAGTCAGTGATCCTGGGTAGGTAAAATCCAAATAGATGTGAGAAGCTTCCCTGAGCCTGCTGGGAGAATCCTTTCCAAGCCGTGGCTAGCTGCCCTTCTCAAAGGCATCTTGGCAAGCAGGGCTCCGGCCTCTGTGCAGGGTTATCTAGATGAAAGGTAGTGGGCTGTGATGGATGGGAAGCCAGTGAGTGATTTAATGGTCTTTCCCAATCTCTGCTGATTGCGAAGCTGTAGTTACAGAAACTTTTAACTGGTTGCACTGGCCTCTGTCTAACAGGGTAAAATGGTCCTGCAGCTCTCCAAGGAGCCATCGGCACGGCTGCTGAAACATGTGGTCCGCTGCTACCTTCGCCTTTCTGATAACCCCAGGTAAACATTTTAGGAGTTTGGGCAGGGGCTTCTCCCTCTCCCTTGGAAGTGCAGCTCTTCTCCATGCTGCCTGCTCGGGGGGAGTTCCTTGTCTGTCCTTCTGTCACCCTTACCTCACATGGACAATGGGTGGGTGTTTTGGTTGGTTCACTCTTTACTGCTGGCATCAGGGCGCAGAGTTTGTCCTGTGGGGTCTGCTGTGAGGGATGGGAGCTGTGCTGGCTGGCTGAGTGCCACGTGCTGCTGCTCAGTGCTTTTCGGAGTGTCCCCAGTGGGGTTTGCTCCCCTCTTGCCCCTGTGAGTTTATTTGTTGGGCCCCGTTTCTTGTCTGTTGATGTAGGGCACGTGAAGCTCTCAGGCAGTGCCTTCCTGACCAGCTGAAGGACACTACCTTCGCCCAGGTCCTGAAGGATGACACCACCACAAAGCGCTGGCTGGCTCAGCTCGTCAAGAACCTGCAAGAGGGTCAAGTCACTGACCCACGGGGCATTCCTCTTCCTCCGCAATGACTGCTGGGGGAGGTGGGGGACCGGGGAAGAAACAGCTCAGGTTTACAAAGAACCAGGAACAGGTGACCTCTTCTGCAACAAACTGGGCACGCCAGCTGGCTGCCGGCCTGTCGGACCATCCCACCCAGCCAAAGGGCTGCTCTGTAGCGATGCAGCATGTCTCCGGGGATCGCCGCACCAGCAAATGCTGACACTACAGCTTAGAAAAACCCAAAAAATCAGTAAAACCAATCCATACAGATCCCCATCTCTCCAGGAGGCTTGGCTGGCATCTCTCCCCGTTCTGCCAGGCAGGGGGTAGTGTGGATGTCCACTCTTCTGGCTAGCTCAGCCTCCACCTGAGTGGTGTATGACACAGGGTGTGCGTGCCACATCCCCTCCAGTTCCTCGTTACTTCTTGTTTACTTGTCTGTTTGGATGAGTGAGCTGAATAAAAGCTGATCTAGTTGTTTATCCCCTCCGAAGACTGCTGCTGCTCAGCTGCAGGTAGCCGGGGGACAGCTTGCTTCCCTGCCAGCACATCCTCGCTCTGCATCCGGCTGGCGCAGCGAGCTTCTCTCTCCCTTTCCTTCTGCTCAGAGGCAGTGGCTGTGGCACGTGCCCTAAGAGGAGGGGTGGATTATTTGCGATGAACCCACATGTCATAAGCTTGCTTCCCAGGGCTCCGGGAGAGGAGATGAGACAGGACCAGGGACTCCTGTGCTGTAAATAGTGTGTCCCTGCAGCCAGCCAGTGGCTGGGGGCCTATGTGTGCTGCCCTCCCACCCAGCCCAGCTTTGCCCAGCAGGGCTGCTGGCTGGCTGAACAGAGCTCAGAGTTGGGAAACCTTGCCTTGAGATGGGCAGCTGGGAGCGACATCCTGCGGGCACATGGGCTCCAGGTATGCCAGCTTCCACGCCCGCTGCTGCCTGCCAGGCATCTCTCAGTCCTGCCCCCCCGCCCCCCTCCAGCTCCTCTCTGCCAGCCAGCTGCATCCATTCTGCTTTCAAACCTGCCTTGGCGTCTGCCTCACCCCCACCGCAATCAAACCGGACCAGCAGCCGCTTACCTGCCTCCCTGTGCCCAGGGCTGAGCGTGACCGTGGCGGTTTCTCAGAAGCAGCTGAGGAGCGCTGGGGTTCTGCTGCAGTGGAGCCTGCTTTGCCTGCTCTTGGCTGCAGGCAAGCCTGGGCAGCTACTCGATTTCTCCCTCCCCCCCGACCTCGAGTAGCCCATTTTGCTGATCGTCTGCGGTGTCGTGCCAACAGTGTCTTAAATCCCATCTCGTTTCCCTCCCCTCCTCTCCTCACAGCCTTGTGTAACAAGGGCAGAGCATGGCCTCTTCCCTGCCCCACAGTCCTGTTTTATAACCATTGCCTTCTCCCTCCCCTCCACCCTGACCTTGACAGGGTGTGAAAATGCTTGTTTGGGGGAGGTTGTTGGGGTTTGGTTGTTGGGGGTTTTTGGTTTGTTTGGCTTTTTTTTTGTAAATTCAATTTAATAGATAATAAAACCCCTAATAAAACCCCAGCCAGCACAGATTGCGCCTGGTCTGATCTCTTGGAGGGGGGGAAGGGGGGGATTTATTATAGATGGGAAGAAGAGGGTGGCTGTGCCAGACTGGGGATGTGAGCTGGGAAGGGTGTGTAGCCTTTCCTGCTAGGAGTTGGCTGCATCCCAGTGGCACTGGATCTCTTGGAGCAGGTACCACGGAGGGGTTTTGGGGAGGAGATGCTCCATCCCGGTTTGCAGGAAGGTAGGAGGATGGCTCCCTGCTTTCCTGCAGCATGGTTGCAAGCACTGCCGTGCTCACCCCGGTCTGTTAGAGCATGGCTGCCAAGTTTGGTCCTTGCCCTGTAGCCCACCCAACTGAGCTTGCCTCAGGGGTCCCCCCACCTTGGATCCCGATGTGGAGGGAGGAGTTGCCCCAGGATGCTAAAACTGTTCCCTGTGACCTGCATCTGTATCAGTTGGAGAGTCCTGGGAAGGGGGACTCAGTGGGGGCCCTCTGTGCTCCACTGATGGTGCTGTAAGGGGGTCGGTGGAGGGACAGGGTCTGCTGGAGGGTTGGAATGGGGACACAGCCCCAAGCCGGGGGCACTGTAGGCTGCTCCCACCCTCACTGCCCCGCCGCCGCCTTCCCCCTCCTGCCTCGGGAGCGGTGTGACCTTAATCCGAGCCGACCTTGAGAACAGCGGCGGCTGCGGGGCGTGCGGGGGCCGGGGGCGTCCCGCGGGGGCGGGGGGCCGGGGGCGGGCTTGCCGCCCGGCCGGAGCCGAGGGGCGGGCAGCCCGGACAGCGCCGGCCCCGTCCGGCCGCAGGCGGCGGAGCACCGGAGGAGCGGAGCGGTGCAGCACGGCGGCACCGGGGAGCGAGCGGTAGGAGGCTGGGCGCCGGGTCCTCCGCGGGGGAACCGGACGGCGGGGCAGGGCGGGATCCCGGGGGTCAGGCAGTGCTGCCCCAGGGGCGGCTGCACGGGTGGGGCGGCGTCAGGTGGGGGGAAAAGTACCGGCCGGTTTTATTTCCTCTGCTTTAAGGTGTCACCTCTTACCCCGCACCCCGAGCCCCGCACCCCATCCCGCAGCCCCTTGTCTAACAGCCTCCCCCCGCTTCCCCGACCCCTCCGTCCCGGTCAGCTGCCGGCTGGACCCCCCGCGGGGGTCAGGCTCCGTCCCCGGGTGCTGCAGCGGGTCCTGCGGCGGCGGGAGCGAGCCCGGGGAACCGGGCACTGTGTGCCCGCCGGGACAGCGGGAGGGTGGGGGATGCCCGGGGTGGGCGGCAGCATCCCTCCCTGCTTTGGCACAACCATCCCCACGGTGGCATTTAATTCTGCCGGCGAACTGTGCTGGAGCGGCTGGGGAGCGCTCACACCCCCGGTCCTCCTGCTCCCCCGGGGGCTGTCCCCTCTCGGAGAGAAGCCGCGGTGGCTCAGCGTGTGCTGGGAGGGCTGGGGGGGCTGTCCCTGGCCGGAGGCAGCTGCCCTGCGGGAAGCTCTGGGGTTGGGTTTCTCTCCGCTGGCTCCCGTCCCACTGCCCTCGACAGCGTAACTCGGAGTGGGGCGGGAGGGGGGGCTGCCTGGGGCTGGGGTGCACCAGGCTCGGGGCATCGCTGGTGTGCTGGGGTGAGCTGGAGGAGCTGTGTCCTTGCACCCACACTCCCGGGATCTCCTCGGCGCTGGAAGGGGTCATCTCTTCGCTGCATGCAAGGGGAAGGCACGGCTCCATGGTTGGGACAGGGCTGGGCATGCTTGGGCTGTGTCAGGAGCTTGTAGGGGCTGTCACTGGGGTGATTGGTTTAGCTCCAAAGTCTCAGTGTGGTTATGGGCCTGGGGTCTGCAAGCTGTTCCTTTGCACGCTGCCTCCCTGCACACCTGTGTGGCAGGGTGCAGAGAGGACAGACCCGATGGTGGCACCAAGCCTACCTCTGCCCCACGCCAGCATCTCTCACCGCTCTTCCAGCCTTGGTGTCTCTCCTTCCACTCCAGCTTCCCCAAAGCACCCCCACTTCCACTCCCCTCCCTCCCCCCCACACACAGGAGGCATAGAGCAGGTGGGCATTGGGAGCTGTGACGTTGCAGAGCAGCCACGCCAGGTTCAGTGCTACTCCGCAGCACGAGGGTACAGGCAGATCGGTGGCTGGGGTTGTCACCCTGTAGGTTCCCTCCCTGCAGACCGTGGGGTGCAGTGGGGGAGTGAGAATACACTGTTAAGGGGTGCAGGGCCCTCCTGGGGCTGTGCAAGCCAGCAGGCACCAGGGCACCCACTCTGCACAGCCCAAGAGGAGCGTGGTGCCACCCTCCCATCTGCCACCCTGAGCTGGGGGATCAGTGCCCCCCAGCATGTCAGATGTGAGGAGATGGGGGCACTGCAGGGAGTCCTTGCGGTCTGAGCCCTGCGGTCTGAGCCCCACAAGAGGGGCTGCTGCTGGGAAGATGCAACCCCAGCGCTGGGCACCGATCAGAGGCATCTGGGAAGGCCCCAGCTGGGCTGTGCCTCCATCAACAGTGAGGTCCTGGAGAGCATGGATGCGCTGGGGACAGCCAAACAGCCTCTGCTGGCCCCACGCCGGGCAAATCCCCCAGGAGCAGGGCCACAGCCCCGGCCAGCGCTGGCTGGGGATCTGCCCCGCTCGTCCCCACGCCGAGCAGGGGACGTCTGTGTGCCGGCCGGCCCCTGAGCCCGCCCAGGTCTGGCAGCCCGGCTTGGCAGCTGCCTGCGCACTGACGGCACCGGCTATTCCCAGCCCCGCACCAGCGGTGCCTGTGCTGAGTCAGGGGCCTGGGGCAGAGCCGCCACCCCTGCACCCCGGCACACAGCCCTCTGCACCCAGGGACTCCCGGGTCCCCTCCTGCACCCAAATCCTAGCCCACCAGCTGCAGCATCTGCTCCTCGAGGGCCCAGCTCCAGCAGCCGGGTGACAGGCATATTCAGCAATTTGTCAGTTTAATTAAAGTCTTAAAACAGCCTAATCAAAGCCTTATTGTCAGTCCAGTTGTATTTATAGTCCCACTCATCACAGCTCACTCCCTGTATGGCTGACGGTGCAGTCGTGGCCCCCAAGTGCTGATGTTCCTTAGGGGGAAGGGGCTCAGGAGCTGGGGTCATCCCCTTCCTTGCTCTCAGAGCCTTGGTTCTCCCTTACTTCCGAATTTGCTGGCTGGGGTCCATTTCCCAGGCAGTGAAGGCTGTTCCTGGACACCCCCAGGGCCATTTTCCCTGGCTGCTGGGTCTGTGTTCCCCAGGAGCAGCAGTACTCAGGTCCCTGCGGGGCAGCTGAGTTTTCCTGTCTCCCCCTGACACTTTCCAAGTGCCAGCTTCCCAGTAACACGAGTTAAAGTTTCATGAGCGTGGCAGGGTGAACCCGACACTTGGGCAGGTGATGACCCAGCAGGAGACAGGCGCCGGTGCACATGGACGGGGCACAGGCACCTCGTGTAGGTGTGGGTGCAGCCAGAACCCGCTCAGTGGGACCCGGGCACAGTGGCAGGGGGTTGGTCCGGCCCCACTCCTCCCAGCTGCCTTCTCTCCTCCCTCCCCAGCAGCTGCTGTCTGGTCCCGGAGGAGGCAGAGCCATGGCATCACTGCTGTGCAACGCCCGTGAGTGTCGCCGTGGCGGGGGGTGTGGGGCAGGGCACGGGGCCATCCGGATTTATGCCAGGGGGACAGATCTGCCCCATGGGTTGGGCTTGCTGTGCCACCCTTGGGAACATCCCTACCCCACTGCGACCCTTGGGAATTTGGCTTAGTGGTGCCCAGGGCAGGTGGGGAGGGTTGATGGGGAATTAACTTGTGCCCCTCTTGTGGCAAAGGGAGGTTGGTTGGGGTCCCTCCCTCCCCTGTTCCAAATGGAGAGACCACATGGGGTCCCAGAGGCAGGTAGCAGGATGCAGTGCCAGATACCCCTGCCCTCAATGACACAGGCCATGCTTTGCCCAGGCATCCAGCTCACAGACACACTGGAGCAGATGCAGCAAGGGACCCTGATGCGCAAAGTCAAGTCCAAGAGCTGGAAGAAGCAGCGGTACTTCAAGCTGCAGGATGACTGCATGACCATCTGGTACCAGTCCAAGAGGACGGGCAAAATTGAGTCTGCCTGTGAGTAGTGGCTGCTGTGCATTGCCCACGGGGCAGTCAGTAGGGTTCAGAGTGAACAAGGCCGTGAATGGATGGAGATTCTTGGAACTGTGGTTGCTAAGGGTATTGAGACATCCAAGAGAAGATCTTCATGTGTAGGCTCTTCTCACCAGAGAAGGAAGCCAGTGGAGGGATGGGCAGGCAGAGGGGTGGGTAGGTGGTGGATGGATGGATGAGTGGATGAGTGGAAGGACAGACAGCTGTGGGCAGTGTCCCTTGCCCTGCTGTCCTTGTCCCTCACAGACAGGCCTCCCCTTCCTCTGCCCCAGTCTCCATCAGCGATGTGGAGACGGTGCGGGAAGGGCACCAGTCAGAGGTGCTGCAGAGCCTGGCAGAAGAGTTCCCCCCAGAGCGTTGCTTCACCATCGTCTTCTATGGCCGCCGGGGCAACCTTGACCTCATTGCTGGCTCAGCAGAAGAGGCACAGTGCTGGGTCCAGGGCCTGCGACAGCTCATTGAGGTGGCCACCAGCATGGATCAGAGGGAGAAGATAGACCAATATCCTTCCTGTGGGCACCACTCTGCCTTCCACATCCAGGCCTTCCCCCATCTCCTGCCTTGCCCCAGCGTGTGCTTAGCTCTTCTGGTTACTGTATCAGGGCAGGAGCAGCCCACAGCAAAAGGAAAAGAGGCCCACTGATGCTCCCCAGCTCCATCTCTCTCAGCCAAGGTCCTTTCCCTTAACATCTGCCCTGGTTTCTCGCACGTGGATTCGTGACTGGTTCCAGAAAGCTGACAAGAATAAGGATGGGCGCATGAATTTCAAGGAAGTACAGCGTCTCCTCAAGATGATGAACGTGGACATGAACGAGGATCACGCCCTGCGGCTCTTCCAGGTAAGCACCACACCTGAGGGCCTGGAGGGTCTGGAGCAAGGGGACTGGAACAAGCTCCACAACACCCCTACAAAAGGTTTTGCTCACTTCTCTTTGTCTATCCATCCATCCATCCATCCATCCATTTGTTCACCCAGCTACCCACTTGGCCAGACGCACATCCGTTTGCTCATTTATCAGCCCAGCCAGCTAAGGCAGCTGTTCCTCAGTCCCATTCATTTGTCCACCCAGCTGCTTGTCTGTAGACTCAGCCAACCAGCCATCTGTTTATTTATCCACAACCAGTCAGCCATCTGTTCATCCCACCAGCTGTCGGTCCATCTCTCCATCCATTTGTCCACCCAACCAGCCTTCCATCTACCAATCCATCCATCCATCCATCCATCCATCCATCCATCCATCCCGCCCCCCAACCGTCCATTCATGCACTGATCAATGCCTACCACTGCTGCTAGTGTGGACTCTCTGTGCCTTCACTGGGGATGGGTAGATGCCTTCACTGGCCTCATGGGGAGGTCGGGGCACCCTGTTTTGCCCCAGCTGGGTGCTGAGTGAGCTGCCTTGCAGGCTGCTGACAAGTCAGAGTCGGGGACACTGGAAGGAGAGGAGTTTGTCCTCTTCTACAAAGCACTCACGCAGCGTGAGGAGGTGCAGAGCCTCTTCCAGGATTACTCTGAGGATGGGAAGAAGCTGACGCTGCTGGAGCTGGTGGATTTCCTGCGGCAGGAGCAGCTGGAGCAAGAAGGCACGGAGGAGCTGGCCATGGAGCTCATTGACAAGTACGAGCCGTCAGAGACAGGTGAGAGCCAGCCTGGACATCGTCTGTGCCCTGTGTGGAGGGATGGAGGGAGCTGAGACCCACAGCCCCATGGCAGGGGTGCCCCCAGCCCCACCCTACTGGTGGGCACAGGGGGTGGTATGATCTGGATATAGTTCCCCTTTTTTTTTCAATCCCTGGACCATTTTGAAGGAAGAGGTTGACCAGGGTGCAAGCTCTGGCTTTGGGGTCTGCTGCCCACCTTCCCAAGGTTACTGCCCTGGGGCATCTCTCCCTGTGCCCCAGCCTCTGGCTGCAGCCATGTCCACCAGGTTGGGGATGGCAGGAGCCATTGGAAGCCCCGTTTGTCCCAATCCTGTCCCCTCTGTTGCTGAGCCTCCCCCTCTGCCTGCAGCCCGAGCTCGCCATGTGCTGAGTGCAGATGGGTTCCTCATGTACCTCTGCTCCCCGGAGGGCTCCATCTTCAACCCCCATCACCGGGTGCTGTGGCAGGACATGAGCCAGCCGCTCTGCCACTACTTCATCTCCTCATCCCACAACACCTACCTGATAGAGGACCAGATCCGGGGCCAGAGCAGCATCGAGGGCTACATCAGGTAAAGGTGCTGCTCCCTCCCAGCAGCCCCTCAGTGCCCTCCTGTCACAGCCCCATGTCCCAGACAACTCCCTGGGGCAAAGCCAGAAGCTCCTTTGCCTCCTGCATGGTCCAGAACCCCTGTGGCCATGTGGTGTGGGGTCCAGCAAGGAGATCTGTCCTGGGGATGCTGAACCCAGCTCTTCCTGCCCCGCATGCTGCCCCCGCATGAGCTGTCCCCTGCTCTGCACAGGTGTGACACCCGCGGGCAGAGGGGAGGGCAGGGGGCTGGTGCCCTGGCTGGGTGCGGGGTGCCAGGGGTGACCACCCACCCGTAGGGCTCTGAAACGGGGCTGCCGGTGTCTGGAGGTGGATTGCTGGGATGGGCCGAACGGGGAGCCCATGGTGTACCACGGCCACACCTTCACCTCCAAGATCCCTTTCCGGGAGGTGGTGAGCACCCTGGGGAAGTACGCCTTCAAGGTAGGGCTCCCTTTCCCCACACGGACCTCATGGGTGGCCCTCGGAGGGGAGAGGGGGCGAGGCTGTGATTTGGGGGTGTCTGGAGGGGCAGTGGTGCTGAGGCTCATGTGCCTGGTGCTGCAGGAGGCCTGACCACACAGTGGGTCAGGAGGGTGGCTGTGGAACAGCACTGGGGGGTCTGACCCACAGCTTTAAGCCGAGCCGTGCCAGGGGCTCATGCAGGCATGGTCTGCTGGGGATGCAGGGTGAGGTGGGGCCTGGGGGATGCAAGGGTCAGATGGGATATGGGGGATGCTGGGGGACTGGAGGGGTACAAAGGTCTCAGGAGGATACGAGGAGACACAGTGGGCTCCATCCTGGCACTGATCATGCCTGGGCAAAGCCCTTGTGAGAGCTCCCCTACCCCACTGAGGCTGATCTCCAGCTGCACGTGTTGTTCCCCAGACCTCAGACTACCCGGTGATCCTGTCCCTGGAGAACCACTGCAGCATGGAGCAGCAGGAGGTCCTGGCCCAGCAGCTCAAGGACATCCTGGGGGAGCAGCTCCTCACCACCACCACTGACGGGCGCGTCCCCACCCAGCTCCCATCCCCAGAGGTAGGGACAGAGTGTGGCTGTGCTGGGCATCGCTGTCCTCAGGGTGAGGAGGTGGTGCTGGTGTCCAGAGGAAAGGCCACCCCTGTCCCAGCATCATCGTGCTCTGCTGGAGCGCTTGGGGACACTGTGGCCATTGTGTCCCCATGTTCACAAGGGTCCCAAAGCTGTCCCTGAGGTTGTATCCCCATGCCCTGCAGAGTCACACAGCAGGACAGAGCCTTCCTACCCATCCCCTCCTGGGTGCTGAAGGGAGTCTGTGGGGCTGGCCCCCAGCAGTGCAGGGTCCTGGGGGGCAGCAAGTCCCAAATCTCCATCCCCAACCCCGCAGGAGCTGAAGCACAAGATCCTGCTGAAGGGGAAGAAGATCGGGCGGCTGGAGGACACGCTGGATGGGCTGGGGGACGAGGCGCCTGATGCCTCTGATGATGACAACGGGGTAGAGGCGGAGGAGGAGAGGCGGAGGGCGAAGGTGGGTGGCTGAGGCTGCGGGCTGGCTGTGACACCTGAGCCCCTGGACACAGCTACGGGCTGTGGGACATCCCAGTGCTGTGGGAAGAGGCAGAGACTGTAGGGACATCCCCAGGCAGGGGGTACAGCCCTTTCTGCCCCTGGCAATGCCAGACCCCTCTGCACAGCATCCCTGTGGTGGTACCATGCTTGGGGTCCCCTGCCTGCTCTGTTCCTGGCAGGGACAGCAGAGAGGCTGCCCATGGTGGGGATGCTGCCAGCCTCAGCACCCCCAACCTGTTCTTGGCTGCCCTGGGCTCTACAAGCCCTGTCCTGAGGGTGCTAGGGGATGGTGGGCTCATCAGGAGGGGCCCAACACAGCCCTGCCTTGCAGAAGGACAAGGAGAGCCTGGCACAGGCATTGTCAGACTGTGTCGTCTACTGCAAGAATGTGTCCTTCCGGGGCTTCCAGGAGGCCCGCAGCCACTCCCGGCCCTCCGAGATCTCCTCCCTTGCTGAATCCAAGGCCAGGAAGCTCATCCGGGATGCAGGTGAGGCAGAGGGGGCAGCAGAACCTGGGAGTGGGCCAGGGTGGATGGGGCAGGAGGCTTTGGACACGGGTTCCCTCCCTGTCCAAGAGGAATAGAGTCCAGCAGGGCTGTGCTCGGGTTTTGGCTCTGCTGGGTGAGTGGGGGTTATTGGCTTAGGAAGCAAAGCAGGGCACCTGGGGTCCTGGAAGGGGAGAGGGACAGAATTGGTGGGTGGGTGGATGTGTAAATAGGAAGATGGATGGATGGATGGATGGATGGATGGATGGATGGATGGATGGATGGATAGTACACGTTCTGAGTGGCTGTGCAGGCCAGGGAATGACCCCACAAGTGGCCCTCATGTTCCTTCCCTAGGGAATGAGTTTGTCCGTCACAACGCCTGGCAGCTGACACGCATCTACCCCAGCGGGATGCGGACCGACTCCTCCAACTACAGCCCCCAGGAGATGTGGAATGTGGGGTGCCAGATCGGTATGGCCAGGGGGTGTCAGGGCTGTGGGCTGGGGACCTCCCTGGGCCCTATGCCAAACTGCACCACCAGCACCGATGTTGGTGCCAGCTACAACCCTGGCTGGTGCCAGGCCTGGCTGCAGGCTCTTGCCCTGCACTGGGGAGCCTGGGGCACCTGGGTCTCAGGGCCATGTTCCCCTGTGTGGTCCTAAATCCCTCTGGCTCTGGGGACAGGCTGGCTATCACCTCCATGCTGCCCTGAACCCTTTCCCTACTGCCTTCCCCAGTGGCCCTGAACTTCCAGACGGCTGGCACGGAGATGGACCTGTGTGATGGGCTCTTCAGCCAGAATGGCCGCTGTGGCTACGTGCTCAAACCCCCCTTCATGAGGGATCAGGAGACTGCCTTCAACCCCAGTGACCCTGGCAGCCAGGAGGGCCCTGGCCCCACCACCCTGACGATCCAGGTATGGGGACAAGGAGAGACCCCAGGGAGCTGTGAGCATCCTAGAAACTCTGCTGGTTCCAGCAGGGTGGGAACACTGCTCCGCAGCCTCCCAGCAGATGGGTTTGGCTGCTCTCTGGCTCACAGGGTCGCTGTCCCTTCCCACAGGTGATCAGTGGGCAGCAGCTGCCCAAAGTGGCCAACAGCAAGGACGGAGCCATCATCGACCCGCTGGTGCGGGTGGAGATCCACGGTGTCCCTGCAGACCAGGCACACCAGGAGACCAAGTACATTGAGAACAATGGTGAGCCCCAGGGTGGTACCAGGGACCCTGCTGTGCCCAGGCAGCCTGTCCCTGCCCTCCCAGCGCCCGCTCTCCCCTCTCCCCAGGGTTTAACCCCCGCTGGGATGAAACGCTCCAGTTCCAGCTCCACGTGCCCGAGCTGGCCCTCGTCCGCTTCGTGGTGGAGGATTACGACAAGACCTCCAGGAACGACTTTGTGGGCCAGTTCACCTTAGCGTTTGCCAACATCAAACCTGGTGAGCAGCTGCTGCTGGCAGTGGTTGGCACAGGCAGCCCCCCGAGGTGCCTGGGCTCAGCTGGGTGAGTGGCAGCTGTCAGAGCCTTGCTGTGTCCTTTGCAGGCTACCGCCACATCCACCTCCTCTCCAAGGATGGCACCAGCATCCCACCCTCTTCGCTCTTTGTCCACATCCGCATCACCGAGCCCCCCGGCCCTGAGCAGGACTGAGCCCAGGGGCTGAAGGGGACCTGGATGGAAGCCATAGAGCTGGCCCCAGGTGGCTGGGGCTACACTGCCAACCACACCATCCTCGTTGAGCTGTTCGTGTCATCCCTGTGTTGTCTTGCTATGGTGTCCCCATTCGCAGTGGCCTCCAGGGGCTGGGAAAAGGCACTGGCCTCCCCTTCTCAGGTCTGGGACGCTGCCTCCCATGCATAGGTGTGAGGCATGCACTGGTGCAGCCCCCCACACCCTCCACATGCAGCCTGCCCTGGCCCACAGGCACGGCTCAGTGGCAAGGAGGAGATACTGTGCGCAGCGCTCTGGCTCTGCCACAGGGGCTGGAACCCACCGGCCAGGGGAGCAAAGCTGGAGCCGAGCAAAGCCTAAGGCTGGGTCAGGAGTCAGGTCCTCATTGTCCCCCACCCCACAGAGCCCTCTGGCAGCCCCCAGGCTGCTCCAGCCGGGGCTGTGACTAACCCCTGGCCTATCCCTTCTCTGTAAGCGACTCAATAAACCCTTCCGTGAGAGGCAGGCTCGGCTCTGGACGTGGCAGCACTGGGGACAGGGAACTGGGCTCCTGGTTGTGTCCTCTCCCTGCAGGCACCTGCCCCAGGGCTCGCTCCAAGCGACCCAAAGAAGAAAGGATTAAAAGGAGCCAAGAGATGAATTTTATACAGTGCGTATTTTACATCCCATATACATATATGCCTATACACACATGTACGTCCCTGCAGCAGGCCTTAGCACCCTCAGGATTTGGCCTCACTGCGAAGCACTGTCCTTCTCCACGGGGCCCCCTCCTTCCTGCTCTGTCCTGGGGAGCCCCTGGGGCTGGCTCTCCCTCTGCACAGCATGGAGGTGGACGGTGGGCGTACTGGGGTCCTTGCCCACCCCCTGGCTGGGGTCACTGGCCCCGCGCTCGGGGTGATGCCGCAGGATGTGTTTGATGACCTGGAATTTCTGCTTGGCCTTGTAGGGGCAGTAGCGGCAGAAGAAGGGGTGCTCGTTGGTGTGGGTCAGGTAGTGGTGGCGCAGGCCGGCCGCCCAGCGGAAAGCCCGCCCGCAGGCGTTGCAGACGTAGGGCTTCTCCTCGCTGTGCTTCTTCAGGTGGGTCTTGAGGAGGAAGCGGGTCTTGAAGGCCTTGCCACACTGCTCGCAGATGAAGGAGCGGGCCTCCCGGTGCCGCGTCTCCTTGTGCACCCGCAGGGCGTCCGCCCGGTTGGTGCGGTACTCGCACTCGTCGCAGCGGTACGGCTTCAAGCCTGCAGTAATGGGGAAGGGGCTGGGACAGGGGTGCAGTGCCCTCCCTCCTCCCACCGTCCCCCACTATCCCCACAATGGCATCAGTTCCCCCAGGATCCCATTATGCACTATCCTCAGCACCAGGAAGGTGCAGCCCTGCCAGCAGACACTTCAAACCCCAAATTTCCAAGGCACCATACCTTAGCCCCAGTAGACTGCACCCCACCCTCCCTCCTGCCCTAGGGCGCTGTCCTCAAGCCACCAGCACACCAGAATGTGTTGCCCCCTAACTGCTGTGTGGCCTCCCCTGCCTCCACCTGGACCACTGGCCCCACAGCCCATCCTTGGCAGGCAGCACTCACCCGTGTGCTTCGTCATGTGGTACTTGAGCTGGTTCACCCACTTGCACTTGTAGCCGCAGTCAGGACAGAGGTACTTCCGCTCCTCCTTGTGTATCCGCATGTGGTACTGGGCACAGAGCAAGAGGGCAGGGTCAGGAGGAGGCCGTGCCACCTGCTCTGGGAATGCACAGGGCTCCAGGGTGCCAGCGAGGGGCACAAAGCCTCGACATCTCAAACCACAGGGCAAGGAGGGCTGTCTGTTTGCCTGGCAGACTGAGCAGGAGGGGGAGATCCACAGCTGGGTCAGGATGAGACCCCCGGCCCACTGAGCTTGTTCTGTCCCAGCCCGTTTTGAGGCAGAGGCTTCTCTCCTCACTTTGGTATTTAGGGCAAAGCCTGGGTTAAAACCCAGCCTAAGAGAGCTGGCCCCGAGCTGAGCACATTGCACAGCCTCGCCCAGGTGGTCCCAGAGGGCTCCAGCCCAGCCTGGCTATTAAAAAAGTTAGTGTCTCTTAGCAAAGGCAGGGAATTTCCCCTCCGTTACCTCAGGCCTGGCCCTCCTGCTCCAGGAAAGGCCCTTTGCCATGTGTGAGGATGCCAGTCACCCACAGACATGCCGGCAGGGTCTGGCTCTGCTCACAGGGAGGCTGAGCCCTTTGTGCCATGGCTGTCTGGTACACGGAGCACGCTGCAAGCAAGTGGGCAGCCAAACTCGACTTTGAGCGGTGTGAGGCCGCACCCAGGGGGTATGTCATTGTGAAAAGGAGCGAGCTCAGGCAGCTGCCCACCTTGCTCTGCTACAAATCCCTCTTTCCCTTCACCTGCAACAGCCAGCAAGAAATACTGTGCTCTGGCGAGTTCTATGGGCTCACACCCTGTTCCTGTACAAGCCACAGAAGGCAACAGAGGATGAAACAAAACATCCCCTTGGGAGTCGTTTCTTCTTCCCCAGACCCCTGTGTCCGGACCCTGCCCCTGACCCAGGCAGATGCAGCCAGACATATCTCTCACCTTGAGACGCGAGGGGTCGGCGCAGGCGTATTTGCAGAGGTGGCACTTGTAGGGCTTCTCGCCGGTGTGGATGCGGATGTGCCACGTGATTTTCTGCCTGTTCTTGGTGGTGTACTCACAGTCCGAGCACTTGTAGACGCGGGTGCCGCCGTGGCCCTTCATATGCTGGTCAAAGACGAGCTGGTGGCGACAGGCGAAGTCGCAGAAGGGACACCGCAGGGGCTTGTCCTGGGGGGTGGCCGGCTCGTGGCTCTCCACATAATGTCGCACCAGCTGCTGCCGCTCCTTGGCCGCGAAGCTGCAGAGCTCGCAGCGGTGGCTGAAATGCTGCGTCTTGTGCTCCTCCAGAGCCTCCCGGGTGGCAAAGGTCTCCTTGCAGGTGCCGCATTCCAGGTGCGGGTGCTGCTTCTGCACGTGGCACTTGAGCGTGGCCTCGCTGTGGCACACGAAGCCGCAGCGCGGGCAGCTGTAGGACACCTTCTCCTCGTGGCGCCGCAGGACGTGCTGCTTGAGGGCTGTCTCGGAGCTGAAGCGAGCCTCGCAGCGGGAGCAGCCAAAGTTGAGCTCGCCGCGGTGGCAGCTGTTGACGTGGCGGGTGATGTCGTTCTGCAGGTAGCTGCTGTAGTCGCAGAGCGGGCAGAAGTGGGTGGGCGTCTTCTCGTGGACCCGCAGGCGGTGGATGCGCAGCTTGGAGTTGGTGCCGAAGGTCTGGCTGCAGATGCCGCAGGCGATGCGCCCCACGCCGGTGTGCAGGGACTGGTGGGCTTCCAGGCGGTAGCGCCGCGTGGTGCTGAACTCGCAGTAGCGGCACTTGTGAGGCTTCACGCCCTCGTGCTTGATGCGGACGTGCTGCCACAGGCAGCGGGCCTGCTTGCAGGTGAACTCGCACTGGCGGCACTGCAGCTGCGGGCGCTTGCTGTAGTGCTTGCGGTGCAGCTTGCGGTGCAGCCGCAGGGCTTTGGCCACCTTGGAGGTGAAGGGGCAGGAGGCACAGCGAAATTCACCCAGGGCCATGCAGCCCCGCTTCTTGTGCGTCTTCATGGCCCGTTCCTGGTGGCAGGTGAAGGGGCAGGTGGGGCAGGAGAAACGCCTCCTCTTGGGCAGGGCAGTTTTTGGGGAGGGCGCATCTAGTGGGGGATCACTGGGCTGGCCTGTCTCAACACTGGCCGGGTCCTCCTCAGGGAGCTCGGCACTTTGGGGTCTGTCCTCCTTAGGATGCACAACATGCTTCTCAGCACAGTGGCTCCTGAGGGCTCGCTGGGAGCGGAAGGCTTCAGGGCACAGGGAGCACCAGAACTGCTCCAGGCTCCGGCACCCATCCTCCACATGGGAAGTGATGGTGGAGACACGGGAGCACACGAAGGAGCAGGCGTTGCAGTGCAGCTTCCCTCCCTCTAGCCGGTATTTCTCCAAGGGCTTCCCAGGCTGGGGGGGACAAGTGGCCCCACCTGGCTCAGCCCCATCCTCTTGCTGGGGAGGCTCCTCCGCCACCTCTGTGCTGCCACCTGGCAGGGATTTTTCAGGGGCAGGAGAGCCTGAGGTCTGTTCCCCAGCCAAGGAACTCCCTACAGCTTGCATTTTATCAGGCATCAGTTCAGCTTCCCAAGGGGTCTCTGTGCGTCCAGGCTCCTCTGAGCCTCCCCCATCTCCCTCTACTGTTTCCGTACCGTTATCACCGGGCTGGTCAGCAGGCTGGCACAACCCAGGTGGCTCCTGACCAGCTGGTTTGAGGACCTTGTTCTTTTTCAGGAGGACTGGGCACTTCTTGAGGAGATGGGTGTTGAGCCCCCTTTGCTGCTTGAAGCTGGCGCCGCACTCGCAGCACACGAGCGGGGCCCGGCGGCTCTGGCAGCTGGCTTTGGAGTGCAGGGACATGGACTTCTCCTTCCGCGTGATGTATGAGCACTTCTCACACTTAAAGATCTGGCTCTCTGACTGCACCACCAGCATCTGCACCCTGCCCTCCAGCACCAGCGTCTCCGCCTGCTCCTTGTCCTGCTTCCGCAGTGCTTTCAGCACTGACTCTGAGCTGCCTCTGGCATCCTCACTGGAGGCGGCTGCATCCTCTGGAACAGGCGGGTGGCTCTGCTCAGCTGCCTTCAGCACGCTGAGCCAGGCCTCTGGCAGCTCAGCTTGGCTGGTCTCTCTCATCTCAGTGTCTGCTACCAGCTTATGGTGGTCCGAGCATGACCCCTCAATGTGGCCTGTGGCCTGCTTTAGGGAGTCCTTTCCCTGGCTCTCTCCAACTGTCACCTTGTCATCCATCCTCACCACCTCATCCTCCTGTACATCCGCCTCCTCTTCCTCAAAGTCTGGGATGTCTTCGAGCGTGTTGTCATTGTCCTCCAAGCCAAGGTGGCCCTGGGAGCCCAGCATTTCGTAGGCTGCGGGAGGCTCCTTGCAGGACAGCATTTCCACGCTCTCTGGCTGCACCATGCAGGACTCCCCAGCCAAATGGTCCAGAAGGGGATCAGACGAGACATTCAGCGTCTCCAAGTGCAGCGTGCAGCTCTCTGCTGTGTCCCCAGAAGCAGTGTGCTCAGTCGAGCCTGCTGCAGTGTCTCCTTGCAAGCAGTCACTTCCCAGGGCATCATCAGTGATGGGACGGCTCTGCTCCCCCTCACCCACGTCTCCCTGTGCCTCGCCACCACTCTGTGGTGTGGCAGCATCCTGCCCAAGGAGGGGCACCACGAATGCTTGCTGGTAACCCTCTTCCTCCTGAGACTCCAGCTGGGACGGCTTCACCTTTGCCCACTGCTCCTTGCCAGCGAGGGGGGAGCTGGCATCCACGCGCAGGGCTGCGCCGAGCTCGCAGCCGAAGAGCGCCTCGGACGAGCTGATTTCCAGCTCCTTGCTGGCGTAGTTTTCCAGCCAGTCCTTGTCACCGGGGACGTAGCCGTGAATCTTGCGCTTGTGGAAGAAGAGGCTGGTGTTGCTGAAAGTGCAGTAGGAGCAGAGGGCGCAGCGGAACTCCTTCTGCTTGGTGTGCTTGCAGTTCTCGTGGTTCAGCAGTGCCTGCTTGTACTTTGTCTGGTAGGTGCAATACTGGCACTGGAAGACAGGCACCTGGTAGTTCTGCGAGTGCTTGGCCTGCATGTGCTTCTGCAGCTCGTACTTGCGCTTGCAGGCGAAGCCACACACCTCACAGATCAGGCTTTTGCCCTGGTGCCGCAGCTTGTGGCTGCTCAGCTGGTCGGCACGGTGGCATCGGTATGAGCACTGGTTGCACTGGTACCTGTGGGGAAAGTGGAATCGGTCAGGCAGCACAAGGAGCTGGGGCAGGCTGAGCTCTGCTTCCTGCCCTGGGGACACAGGAGCTGCATCTGTACAGTTTGCCAGACCAACCTTTGCTGTCTGGGCAGTTCCTCCTTGCCGCAGCCCCTGGCACTGCTGGTGGTTCACACCCACGGCCTGGGGATGGGAGGCAGCCTCTCTGGGCATCCCATACAGTAACCACATCACCCCCATGTCTGGTTGCTGGAGGCAGACCAGACCCAAACGAGGCGATACCACTGAGGTAAAACCATGTTTTGGCAGAATCCTGCGTGTGCCTGAGCTGGCCTTGGCCCACAAACATCAGGAGCACTTGTGAACCTGAGCTCAGAGCTGCACTGCCATGGTAATGCACCTCCTTGGCAGTGCAGACACGCCAGAAAGAACTGTGCCTCTGCAGTGCCATGCCAGTAACAACCTGCAAGCTTGAGGGCCCCATTTTTTATGCACCAGGCAGAGCAGGTTGTAACCATTCCCCAGGCACCAGAGTGTCTGACACACAACACAGACAGATCCCCAGAGCAGGATTTGGGGAGCCTTGAGTGTGATGCCAGCCAGGGCCGGGGGTCATACCGGAGATCTCCAGTGTGCTTGCGCATGTGGACGTTCAGGTAGTGCTTCCACTTGGTGATGTACCCACACTCTGTGCACATGAAGTTCTTGTCGTTGGAATGGGTCAGCATGTGCTTGGACAGGTAGCTCACATCCCGGCAGGTGAAGTCGCAGAGCTCACATTTGTGAGGCTTCTCTCCTGCAGGGAGCACAGGAACGGAGAGGTAAGGCAACTCCAGCTGCCCCCACCATGGGGAAGCCAGCTCGGCAGGGACGGGGCACACCACAGCTTCAGCCAAGCGACACTATAGGGTGGCAGAGCCAGTGATGGGACCAGGAGCCTTGACCCAGCCCTCCCTGCCCACCCAGCACCAGGACAGAACCACCCCCCTCATCCCAGCTCGGATCTCAGGACCCCCACGGCAGGCACCCACCGGTGTGCAGCAGCATGTGGCGGATAAGCACCCTCTTGTGCGCGGTGGCGAAGGCACACTCGGTGCACTTGTGGATCTTCTCGTTGGCGTGCATCTTCCCCACGTGGTCGTGGAACTCCACGGGGTTGAAGGTGGCGTAGGGGCAGAAGCTGCACTGGAGCTGCTCGCTGCCTGGGTGCCCCTGCTTCTTGTGCTTGCGGAAAACATGCTTGTTGGAGCAGATGAAGTCACACTGCTGGCAGTGGAAGGCGTAGTGAGTTTTTCGGTGAGCCTCCATGGCCTCGGCCGTGCCAAAGAGCAGCGAGCAGGCGTGGTACTTGCACTCCACTGCCTTAATGCCGTGAGCATCCTTGAGGTGACGGACAAACTCCTTCCTGTCCTCCGCACAGTAGTTGCAGTCCCCCTGGAAGCAGCTCAGCCTCTTCGGCTCAGCTTTGTGGGTTTTCAAGTGCTCTTTGAGAGCCTGGCTGAGACGAAACTTCTCCTCGCAGACGGGGCAGGAGTAGATGTCGGAATAGAAGTTGGAGATGTCCTCGTGCATGCTGGCCATGTGGCGGTTGAGGGCGTTCTTCTCCACGGAGCTGTAGTGGCAGAGCGGGCAGCGGTGGGCCTTCTCGCCCGTCTCCCGCATCATGTGGATCTTCAGCTTGCTCTTGCTGGTGAAGTACTTGTGGCAGTTGGGGCACTGCAGGCTGGGGTCGGGGAAGTGCAGGTGGAGGTGTTCCACCAGGTGCGTCCGCTTCTTGAAGCACCGCTTGCACTCGGGGCACATGTGGGTTTTGTAGAGGTACTCGGAGCCCTCTGCGACATCCCCTGTGACAGCAGAGGCGGGAGCCCTCAGCAAGGAGGACACAGGCAGATGTTCCCTCCCCGAAACAGCTGTGCCAGGGCGAGGGCTTATCACAGAATCACAGAATCGTAGGGGTTGGAAGGGACCTCGAGAGATCATCGGGTCCAACCCCCCTGCCAAAGCAGGCACATGGTCACACAGCAGCTGTATACTTAGTGGGACCATCCCCACCCAAGTCCAGGTGTGTTCTTTGCAGCTCAACACTGGCAAAGACAACTTGGCACAGCCCAGATTGGGCCCGACCGCATGGCCCCACTCCCCCAAGCCAGGCAGACCCTTCCTCGCTTTGGCCTGAGTCTGGCAGCAGCCGAGGATGGGCACCAGAAGGACGTGTTCACTTGGGCCCAGGGCAGGGGAGGAGGAACCAGTGTACTGGTACGTGCAGGAGGCACAAGGCTGCAGCACAGTGCTCCCACATCCCACCACCCTGGCCCCTGTTTCAGCCTCAGTGCTGAGCTGCTCACTCATAAACCAAAGGCCGAATGGCTCGCAGCACAGCCCCGCAGTGCCCTGCTTCCTACCTTGGAAGTGCTGTGTCCGTGGCACCCTGGCGTTCTCAGGAGCTGCCTTCCTGTCCTCTTTGGCCTCGCCTTCGCAGGGGCTCTCACCATCCTCCTCTGGTGACTCGTCTCTGCCGCTGTCCGAGTCCTCTTCTACAGCTGCTGCTTTCCGCCCCTCCAAGGAGCCCTCCCCAGTGCCTGTGGGCTTTGCCAGCCTGGCTTCTGCTGTGGTGGCTTCCCAGCCAGGTTGGCAATTCCCTGCCTCCTCCTGCCCTTCTGCTCCTTCAGTGGGGAAAGACAGAGATCATCATGCTTCAGGCGAGAGGGAGCCTCCCCAATCACCCCCACACATGCAAAAAACCTGGCTGAGACGGGGGGCACAAACTGTGCCATGGGGAAGACAGAACGCTGCAGAGACCAGCACGGGGCTCCCTGGCCCTCTGGCAGCATAGCCTCACCCCCAACGCCTCCCAGCTGTAACTGGGATGCACGGACACAACCAGCCTCTGCAGCACCCCAGGCCCCAACCCCCCCACCCAGCTGTACCCGAGGGCAGGACGCAGCGCTGCTCGAGGCCGCGGGGGGCCGAGCTGGGGGGGCTGCCTGTCACTGGCATCTTGTCGGGGGGCTCTGCAGCGTGGCCCTTCCTGTGCTGCCAGAAGAGCTTGGCATTGGCCGTGACAAAGTCACAGCGGCTGCAGTGGAAGGGGAAGTGGGTGCGGCGGTGCTGCTCCATGGCCGGGCGGCTGGGGAAGAGCAGGGGGCAGGCGCGGTAGGTGCAGGACACGGGCGAGGCCCCGTGCAGGCGGCGCAGGTGGCTGCGCAGTTGCTTGCGGTCCTCTGTGGCGAAGCGGCAGCCGTTCTCGGGGCAGGGCAGGGCTCCTGGCGGGGCACGGTGGGTCTTGAAGTGCTCCTTGAGTTCACCAGGCTGTTGGAATGCCTCCTGGCACACAGGGCACAGCAAGCGCTCGGGAGCGGAGACCTCCTGCGTGCCGGCTCTGGGCAGCTCCGAGCCTCCTGGTTTGCTCCGGCCCTTGCTGGGGGGTGCTGACAGCACCCTTGGGAGCTCCAGGTGCCCCGAGGGGAGCAGCAGCAGGCACTGGTGCTGGGACAGCAGGGAGGCCTCTGGGAAGCTCTGGCCGCATCTCTCACAAAAATACAGCTCCACCACTTTGACCAGCACCTCTGCAGAGAGTGAGGGGCGAGCATTAGAAAGGGGTTTCGCAAGGCCCAGGGCTTGGGACTGACTGTTCGGTTCCAGCTCTGGACACAGAGGACAAACCCCTGTTGACACAAATTAGTTGAAAGAAACACAGCCCTCCCCCTGCCTGGGGTATTCCAGGACCCCTCCCATCAGAGAGGGCACATCATCGCCCAGGTGATTGTGAAGACCAGGTCTGTCCCTTAGCACCTTTGAGGCACGCAGAGATATGAGGCTGCCTTGGCCCCATTTCCAGCAGGACACCCCCACACTGGACTCAGGTGAGAAGTGTGCTGGGGGAGGAACCTGGGGTGGAGATCTCTGACTAGCCCCTGCTGACAGCCCGGAGCGATCCCCTCACCTGTCCCAGGTTCCCAGAGCCACCCCTCCTCATCCACACACCCAGCTTGTGCCAGGTCTGCACTGAATGGTGACCCCAGACTTATGATGGATGTGAGGGCACTGTGGTGTCCCCAGGGTGCTTCCTGGAGGGGACAGAGCCCCCAGCTGGATTTCCCTCCTTCCCCTGAGCGCCAAGGGTCACACACTGCCCTCCCCACACCCCGTACCTGTGGCGCTGGCTGCGTTGCTCAGCGTCACGTTGCCAGTCACAGCCTCGATGAATATTTCCACATTGTTCCCTTCGTCGTGAGCCCCTTCCCCGGGCATCGATGCCTCTGCCAGGAGCAAGTCCTGGCTTGCGGTCAGCGGAGGAGCCCCAGCCAGGCCAGCGCTGGCCACACCAGCGCTTCCCACAGCTCCCGCTTCTCCCGGTGCGGGCAGGAGCAGCTCCGAGCACAGGGTCTCCATCTCCCCGCCGGCACCCTCGGGCCCAGCCACTCGGGCGCTCATTGCCACGGGGCGCCGCGCTGCTGCCGGGCAGGGAGGCCTCTCGCTCTGAAGCACAAGAAAGCGCTTCAGACAAGGGAAGTCCCGGGGGTGCTACGCGGGTTTGGGGGCCAGCCCATCCCAGTCCCTCCTGCCGTGCCCCCTGCCGCCGGGGACACGGGGGCACCGGCACCACCCCCCGAAGATGCTCCCCAGGCGCGGGGGGCTCAGCCTCACGCCTAGCCCCCAGCCCCGGGGCAGGCAGCCCCGGCCCCCCAGGCCCGACACCCGGCCCGGCCCCCTCGCCCCCGCCCCAAGCGGCCTACCGCGGGTCCCAGCCCGGCCCCCCCGCTCCACCGCACGGCCCGGTCCCCCCCCGCCCCCAGCCGCGGCCCCGGGCTGAGCCCGGCCGCCCCACCTCCGGTGCGGGTACATCTCGATGGTAGGCGCCGGGCGGGAGGAGGGAGAGTCGCCCTTTGTGCGGCTCGCACGGCCGCTCTACCCTCACCCGCCGCCCGCCCCGGTCCCGCTCTATGGTGCGAGCCGGCAGCCGGCCGGAAGCGGCTCCGGGCGGAAGTGAGGGTCGGGCCGTAGAGAGGGACGCGGCGCGGCCAGAGCGCCGCTGCGGGAGGTGAGGGGCCGGGGCCGGGGCCGGTACCGGCGGGGCGAGCTCCTGCCGGAGGGGAGGCCGGTGTGGGGCCGGGCCTTGCGCGGCGGAAGGCGGGCTCCGGCCGCGGGCCCGAGGCTCCGCCGCGGCGGGGGAGGCTCCGCTGCGGGAGCGCGGCCTTCCTGCGCCGGGGGAAGGAGCCTGGCTGCCGGGCTTGTGCCGGGGGCGGCGGGTCCTGCCTGGGGCCACGGTGTGCCTGCCTGCCCGGCCCTCGCCCCCTCTGCCTGACAGACCCCGCCGGGGAGCTGCAGGCTCCCTCGGCGTGTGGCCGGGGCCCTCAACGAGGCCCGGGGATGCTGCTCTGCTCCCACCGCCGGCGTGGCGCCCGTTCCAGCGGCCAAGAGCCAGCTCTCTGCTCGGCCTGGGGATGCGCTTCGGCTCGTTCAGCGACGGGCTTTAAGCGGTTGCAGCGGTCGGTGGTCTTGAGCTGCCTGTAGGATAAACCGGTGTAAAACTCCGGGCTGGTTGTCCTGGCTGGAGAAGCAGCAGATGGTCCCTGAGAGCCCTGGCTCCTGGCCCCCTCCTGTCTGCCTCACCCAGGGGCTGCAGAGAGGAGGCTCCTATGGCCAGTGCCTGAGTCCCCAGTAAAAGTTAAGCAAGGATGCTGGGGATCCGAATGTGCCAGGCTGCCTTTCGCTGTGAGAACGGGCCATGATGAAGGCCAGGCAACTGCGGGTGAGCCGTGACGTTCACCGCTGCCATTCAGTCCTTCTCTTTCCACACAGGTTTGTTTCCAGAGCGCGGGGATGACGCTGTGGAAAGGAGCTGCTTAACCTCCCACAATGCCCTTTTCTGACTTTGTCATAGCACTGAAGGACAACCCATACTTTGGGGCTGGGTTTGGCCTCGTTGGGGTGGGCACAGCCCTAGCCTTAGCCCGGAAAGGGGCGCAATTTGGGCTGGTGGCTTTCAGGCGTCATTATATGATCACCTTGGAGGTGCCCAGCAAGGATAAGAGCTACCACTGGCTGCTGAACTGGATCTCCCACCATGCCAAGCACACGCAGCACCTCAGCGTTGAGACGTCGTACCTGCAGCATGAAAGCGGGCGCATCAGCACCAAGTTCGACTTCATCCCCAGCCCTGGGAACCATTTCATCTGGTAAGGGAGGGTAGGGGGAAGGCAGCTGGGGGACTGACCCTTGATTTTGGCAAAGAAACTCCAACTTGGGGGGTCCATCAGGGCAGCAGAGAGGATCCTGCCTCTTCCTTGGGTCTGAATTAGGGAGGTTGAGAGTAATGAGAGGATTTTCATCCGGGCAAAGGGATTTCTTTGCCGGAAATGAGTGTTCCCCTTGATGCACGACCTGAGCTGGTCTCAGCTGAAAGTTGCTCAGCTCTGGGCTCCCTGGTATAAAAAAGACAGGGACCTCCTTGAGAGAGTCCAGAGAAGGGCTACGAAGATGATTAAGGGCCTGGAACAGCTCCCCTATGAGGAAAGGCTGAGTGAGCTGGGACTGTTCAGCCTGGAGAAAAGAAGACTGAGGGGGGACCTAATTAATGTTTATAAATATCTTAAGTATGGGATGCAGGGGGAATTGGCCAACCCCTTTTCAGTGTCTGTGGAGACAGGACAAGGGGCAATGGCTGCAAATTGGAGCACAGGAAGTTCTGCACCAACATGTGGAAGAACTTTTACACAGTGAGGGTGACAGAGCCCTGGGACAGGCTGCCCAGGGGGGTGGTGGAGTCTCCTTCTCTGGAGATATTCAAGACTCGTCTGGACGCCTATCTGAGCAATATGAGCTGGGGAGCTGCTTTGGCAGGGGGGTTGGACCCGATGATCTCTCGAGGTCCCTTCCAACCCCTACGATTCTGTGATTCTGTGCTGGATCGCATTCCCCAGCCCCATCTTCCCGCCCCAGGTATCGCAGGAAGTGGATTCGCATCGAGCGCAACCGGGAGAAGCAGATGATCGACCTGCACACGGGAACCCCCTGGGAGTCCGTCACCTTCACTGCACTGGGCACCAACCAGGACATCTTCTTCAGTATCCTCCAGGAAGGTCTGTAGGGAGGCTGTGTGGGGTCCTGCTAGCAACAGCCTGCTCCCTGGAGATGCCCAGGGCTTCACAGGAGATCCGGTTTCCCTGCCAGCTGTTCCTTCTGCCTCTCTCTGCAGCCCGGGAGCTGGCGCTGCAGCAGCAGGAGGGGAAGACGATCATGTACACGGCCATGGGAGCAGAGTGGCGGCAGTTCGGCTTCCCCCGCCGGCGCCGGCCTCTCAGCTCAGTGGTGCTGGAAGAAGGTGTGTCGGAGAGGCTGGTCCAGGACGTGAAGGAGTTCATCGACAACCCCAAGTGGTACAGCGAGAGAGGCAAGGTTCTCCACGCCAGTGTGATGTTCTCTGTGTTGTGTCCCACGTGACTCCTTGTCCCTCCTGGCAGCTGCATCTGTGGGGCACTGCTTCGGGCACATCCCACAGAGGAGTGAGCCCAGGCACTGAGGTCAGGCCTGGGTCTGCAGAGGGACAAACTCCCCTCAGTTCTGTCCAACCCTGGAAGCCGTGATGAACCAGAGAGTTCATTGCTCCTGCAATACTGCTGTGAGGTGGGGCAGGATGCTCCTGCTCCTCTCTGGAGATGGCTGCAGGGAAAATTTATCCTGCTGTTGGCTTCCTGTAGCATAGCCCCACAGCTCTGGGGGAGAGAGCTCAGAGCAACGCACCTGGTTCCTAAAAGGATGCTGTCTTCCTAGGGATTCCCTACCGAAGAGGCTACCTGCTGTACGGTCCCCCTGGCTGTGGGAAGAGCAGCTTCATGTGAGTACTGCCAGCTGCCTGACGGCTGTTTTCCTGCCAGCTGCCTGCTCTGGGGCACGCCAGTCTCTGGTGAGAGGGCCTGGATGAGCTTGAGTTTGAAATGCAGGAGTGGGCTGCGTCTCCTGCGTGGTGCCTGGCATAAGCATTTGTGTTGCTGGTCCTGTGACAGGTCAGGGGGACGAGTCCTTCACGCCCCATGGCACCAGTGGGCTGAGCAGGGGCTCCCACCTGCCCCCATATCTGATCCGTGGCAGGGGAGGATGTCTCTGCCCTCTCCCAAGCTGCTGGGCAGGGAGATCCAGTTCTTCCTCTGTTCCCGGCTTTCTCCTGTGATTCACCCCTGTGGTTTCTGTCCTTCCCAGCACAGCCCTGGCGGGGGAGCTGCAATACAGCATCTGCCTGCTGAGCCTCAGCGACCGCAGCCTCTCCGACGACCGGCTCAACCACCTCCTGAGTGTGGCACCGCAGCAGAGCATCATCCTGCTGGAGGACGTGGACGCTGCCTTCGTCAGCCGGGACCTTGCTGCTGAGAGTGAGTGGTGCTGCCTTTCCTGGGTCAGCAACAGGTGGGAGGATTGCTGGCTGTGCTGGGGAAACGTTTGGGCTCTGAGCTGCTCTGCCACACCAATGGAGACCAGGAGTGGGCAGCTCTCTGGGGCCTCGGGGCCCAAGCTGGATCTTGCCCAGTTCTGGCTAGGCTATATAAAGGGACAATTGGGTTCTTTATCCTCAGGTAAAGACACTTCTCCTGCCCAGCTACTTTCAACATCAGGGATGGGAATGGCTTTCCCCCTCATTCTTTTTTTGGGTTCCCACAGGTGTGGATTTGCAGGGGAGGTGAATGTGCTGCCAGTCAGGGAGAGGCAGAGGGCCAGCCTCAGGGCGCAGAGAGAGCAGAGAGCTTGGCTTAAACCTCAGGCGATAGGGAGGTGGCCCACGGGACTGTGTGCGATGAGGGGCTGACAGATTTGATCTCGGATATGTCTGTCCCCCAGACCCAACTGTGTACCAAGGCATGGGGCGCCTGACCTTCAGTGGCCTCCTCAACGCTCTGGATGGTGTGGCCTCCACGGAGGCCAGGATCGTCTTCATGACCACCAACTACGTGGACAGGTCAGTGCTGCTCTCTGGGAGGGAGCAGGGAGGGTAGCATGGGAAAACTTTGCTCCCTTTTGATGGGCTGTATGGAGGGCTGTTTCCATTCTGCAGCATGAAGACTGGGGGTTCAGGTTTCCCAAATCCTCCCTTGGGGTGCAAATCCCTTGATTGCCACTCAGAGTCCCTTTTGCTGGAGCTTCAGATGTTTCCTTACTGTTGATACCATGCTTGTGCCCATCAGAAGAGGTGCCAGCTTCCTGCCTGTGGGGATCTACAGGTTTAGGGACCTGTTTCTCAAGACATGCCCAACCTCCTCCAGAGCCAGCCCTTTTCCATCTCTCTCATTTCTTCTGGGTTGATTTCTCCCCTCAACCCCCCAGGGACCAACCTTTTACCCCACGATGCTGAGCCCCTTGCAGCCAGGCTGTGGGAGGGGGCAGGGCTTCCCTCCTGCAGGACCCAGCCTGCAGAGACGCCTGGACCAGGCTGTCAGGGCTGTGCGGTGTCTCCTGGCAGGCTGGACCCGGCGCTGGTGCGGCCCGGCCGCGTGGATCTCCGGCAGTACGTGGGGCACTGCTCCCGCGGGCAGCTGGCCTGCATGTTCCGGCGCTTCTACCCCCAGCAGCCCCCGGGCGCGGCCGAGCGCTTCGCGGAGCAGGCGCTGGGGGTCTCCGAGCAGATCAGTGCTGCCCAGGTGCAGGGACACTTCATGCTCTACAAGACAGACCCCGAAGGAGCCATCGCAAATGTACGCTCCATCGTGCTGTGACCAGGGGCTGGCTTCCCCCTGCCACGCTGAAAGGACTGGGACAAGGATGTGACCGTCCTGGGGATGCTGTGAAGCTGCCCAGCCAGCCAGGCCAGGTCTCTCACCTCTCCTCATCGAGGTCTGGGCTTCTCCTTAAAACACTCAGAGTCTTGGAGCTGCCAGCCTTGCAAGGAGAGGGATTCGGCTCTTGCTGCTCCCCAGATTTGGGTGCTACTACTTGGGTGCTCAGCTCTCCAGCGTGTGCCTTGTGCTGGGATTGCTGTAAGCTGCCACAGTTCCTGGATGCGATTTGCTTTCCTTGTGGGGCAGCCTGGGGGGGCCAGAAGGGCATTCCCCTGGGGCAGGATGTTGGGGCACTGCTCTCTGAAATTGCTGCTGGACTTTGAAGGGACAGCAGTCTTCACTGGTTTAATATCATCTGTGAAGTGCACAATGTGGCTCTTGGCTCTCTGGTCCTTTTGTGTGGTGGTTGCCCTGCTCCCTGGCTGCTGGGCTGGGTCCCTCCTAAAGAGGGAGGCCACTGAGTTGCTGGTTGTGCCCTGTGGGGCCACCACTGAAGCTGGGAAGCAATACAAAGGGGTCCAGCTGAAACCACCTGACTGAACCTTGGCATGAACAGGAGCTGCTTTGATGCAGCCCAGATTTGTGCAACTGTTTCTGCAAGTGAAGGGTTGGTCCCAGGGCCAAGGAGGGGGATGTCTAGTAATGCAGGGTGTCTCCTGGAGTGGGGTGCTGCTGTTGGCATCTCAAAACCTGTGCTCAGCAGTCCTGCAGAGGCTGACTACTCAGATCCTACCTCCTCCCTCAATGCTGGAGGTCACAACTGGCCAGTGGGTGACTGGTGCCTATCTCTCAGCAGTCCAGGGGGATAGGGAAAGGGTGGGGGAGAGCCGGAGGCACCCGGTGCCGCCACACGAGAGAGAGCACAGGCAACACCTCTCTGCTTGCTTTTAATAGTGTTAATGCTACAGGTGGTGCTGGTGCCCCTCTGCCCAGCCTGTTAAGCCTCACATCCCCGTGAGGTAGGTGACACAGGACATGAAGCAAGGAGCCCCAGAGCAGGGTGCAGGCTCCATTCCTCCCCTCCAACCCAGAGCTTTGCTTTGTTTAGTCCAAATTAATTTCCACGTGCTGCTTCAAAAAGTTCTCTGCTTCAGGCTGACCATAGCATGTCAGAAGGTTGAAGGTTCTTCCTAAATCCCTACTCCCAGGAAAAAAAACAACCCTGTAACACATCTGACATTTGATTGAGGTTACCCAGGTCCCTGCTCACTCTGATTTCCATGGCTGGCTTCCCATGCTCCAAGCACAGCAGCTTTCCTGTAAGCCTGGCTCGCTGGAGCTTCAGCTGCTGCCAGGGGCAGAGATCTCTGCCTTTCCTTCAGGGCACGACCAAACACCTTTCCTGGAGCACAGCAATTTCACAAGGCAGGAAGCAGCAGAACAAGCACCAAGGTCAGGTAAAGCTTACACCTTTTCCCCTCACTGCAGACACTGTTCACCTAGCAAACAGCTGGAACAAGGACACAGCCAGGCAGTGGCTGAAGAAAAAGGGCTCTCTTCAGGGAGTGAGTGCTCAGCCTTTGTCCTCAGCAGGGCACAACACCTGGTTCTTGGATCCCCAAGCTCAGGACAGGTACAGTAGGTTCAGACCAAGGAGGGAGGAACACTGCTTCAAGAGTGTTTCAGTTGGAAACAGGCCTGTGTTGGAAAGCTAAGCACAGGAGGCTTTGGGGCAACGGGTTAAACCAACCGCTTCAGCAGGACAAGGCCAGGTGTGGAGAGGACAGGACAGCAGGTGAGGACAACCCAGTCAGGAGAGTTTTTGTGCACCCTCCATGTGCCAAAGGATCCACAGAGAGATGCAGCCTTCCCAGCTAGCACGCAGCCCCTGGTTTCCTCGGGATCCCACCTGAAGCTCTGGCAAGTCTATCATGGCATGGCCAATTTTGGCATTTGGCAGGAGGAGGAAGACAGTAACAACCCACGTGTGGTCAAAAGGGAGGTGGGGGGCACAAGGCACAAAGGAGTATGAAGGAATGGGTACTGTCTGGGTAAGCCAGACTGCTTCCACTGAGCCAGGCAAAGCTGGCACAGGGAAACCCTGCCATGTGGGAGTGCCAGGGGCCACCCTCTACCCTGGCCCTGGGTGTGGGGAGCAGGGAGGGGAGTGAGCAATACCAGGGATCAACACCTTCGCTCCAAACAGCAAACAACAGGAGCAAGAAGGCAGAAATCAAAGGGAACAGGTTCTGGAGAAGACACAATGAATTAATTTAATACCCATGTCTCACTGCAGAGGCTTGGGATCACCCCTCACAGCTCTGGAGTGGGACACTTTAAACCTCCAAAACAGCAGCAGAAGGAACTGCACCAAATTAGTTTAAACAACAAATTCTCATTTCTTTGAGGCAAGATCAGCTAAAAGATGAAAAGGAGGGCAAGTGTATCAAAGAACTGGGGCATCTCTGACTCCAAGCGGTGAGGAGCTCTAGGAGACAGCCTGGCCTTAGAAGGGGGATTGGACAGACACAGGTTGCAGAGCAGAGTGCACTTCCCAGGTCTCCCCATAAGCTTCTGCTGGCACAAAAGCAGGGACAGGGCAGGAGCTCCAGCTGAGCTCTGGCTTCCTGGAGGAGCAGCAACCAAACCAAGGCTGCAGCCACCAGCCAGCCAGCCCTGCCCTGCCAATGCATTGACTTAAGGTCATTTTAGGTCTCCTGGCTGGGACTGAGGAGTGTCCCGTTGTACAACGGCCTGGCTGAGCCAGGCAGTGGCTGACAGTGGTCAGGCCTGTGGGAGAAGTGATGTTGTTTCCAAGGGACAGGAGTTGAGAAGGAGCGAGGGACACAGTGAGCTGAGCTGCAGGCTACTCCCCTGGCACGGCCTCATCACTTGGCACGGCTCCACCAGGATGCTGGCTTGCAGGGAAGGTCCTGCCACAACTCTGGCTCTGTCACTCACAGCACCACGCTGCGCTCAGTCCATTTGCTCTGTAGGTGTGTGTGTTTCTTGGCAGCACCATGCAGCATGTCTGCAAATCCCCAGTAAAGGCTTCCTCTGTCCCCTGGGTCCTCCAAAACCATGGCTGACATGATCTGTCGTGAATCAGCTTCAACACTGGTGACAACTAGCTGCTCATGCCAAGATGCTTCACTCCATACGTACCCTGGTGCCACTGCCTGTCCCAAGCTGTGCCATGTGCCAGCTGCCTCCTCCCTCCCAAAGGGTACAGTGTCTGCTTGCTACTGCTCCATAAGAGCCTTCACTTCTCTCCCCAGAACAGCCCTGCCCTCCCCTGTCCAGCCCCTCACCACTCCTGCTAGGAGCCACTCTCCTTCTCAAGGAAACGGGCTTCTTGTCGTCCACTGGGCCTGAACAGCCCTCGCCCTCTTGGTGCTCTGGGGTAGGAGCCGTGCTCCTGGACCCTGGACCTGTCCCACCTCCCACAATCCCAGGGCCTGTGGTGGCCCTGCCAACCAGGAGCTGCTCTGTGGTCGCTGCGGTTGAACGCCAGGTTCTCCTTCTCCCTACCCTGGGCCTCAGCCCCCTCCTCTGGGATCCGTCTCTGTACATCACGGTGCTCCTCTGTCAAGTCCGCTGCCTCTGTTACTGGTGAGGGGTCTTCAGGGCACAACTCCTTCCTTTCAGCCAAGGCAGCAGCCCTACTTCTGCTGTGAGGCTTTGAAAACTCCTGGCTGTATCTCCCACCAGGTCTTCGCTCCAGTCTCCGGCCAAAGCCCCTGGGCCCCCTGGAGCCATGGAGGGGATGACAGGCTTCCTCTGCGGGTTCCTGGAAGCCACTGCACACCTGCCTACCCTGGCCTCTGGGGGCTGGCCTCTCCCCTCTGTGCCTCTCCCTCTTGCTCTGTTGCTCCCTGGGCACAGCAGCAGGCCTCTCAGGCTGGCCCGGTTCTGCCCCGGCTGGCTCTGGAGCCGAGGTTTGGCTGGGCGGCTGGGGCGCGTCCGCAGCGCTTGCACTCACCGGCAGCTCAGAGGCAGCGGCTTCTTGGTCTGGATCGACAGCAGCTGGAGGCTGAAAGAAAGAAGCCACCAGTGAAGAAAGGGACAGGGGAGTCCCACAAGGAACAGCAGCAGTGCTGCAGTCCAGGGGCCCCCTCGCCAGCGCGCTGCCCCCGGTGCCGTACCGCCTGGAGGAGTCTGATGAAGTAACGGTTCCTCTCTGCTTCGGGGTCAATGATGCCCCCTTTCTCCTGCTGTCTCTTGAAAATTAAGCGCAGTTCTTCCTGGTGCTGCAGCATCTTGGCATCCGGCCTGTATGGCTCCTGTGCAGCAGGAAGCGATGCTGAGGGCTTTACTCCTCAACCCTCCCTTCGATCGCACAGCACCCAAGCAACCCACTTCCCACCACACCTGACCAGGCCCACGGGTGCCTGTGAAGTGCCCAGGCAGAGGTAGGACATGCTGGCACAGACCCACGGTCCCACACTGCCACCCTGCTGTGGGGCAAGGTGCAGAGCAGCTACCATCAGGTCGCTCTCCTGACCCTGACTGCATCCCAGTGAGTGCAGGGCCATGCCCCACGGCAGAATCACCTCTCCCCCAGCACATCTGCTCAAGACTCGAGGCTCTACAACTAAACCTGGTCTTTGTGGGCACACCAAAGGCTCAGGAGACACCCTGCCAAGTTTAGCCTGGGTGATCCCTGGAGGAGAAGCTGGGAACACGCATTGGTTCAGCTGCTGCAGTGTTGCAGTGGAAGCTACCCCGTGACCAGGTACAGCAGGGCTGGTGACCCCCCTCTCTTACCACTGGGTGCTGCGGGGGCGGTGCCGCCTTCAGAGCGCAAAGGTCATAGACAAGGGTCTGCCGGCAGACAGGGCACTGCACACCGACCTCCTGCGGGGAGAGAGAGGCGATACCAAACCCGGCCACGCCCCCCCCCCCCCCCTCCCCCCGGCTCACACCATGCCGAAGAGCCCCGGGAGGGGAACAGGGTGCTGTCCTTGGCAGGGAAGCCCAGGGGTTTCCAGACTCAACCAGTGCTACGGAAGGTGTCTCCACCAGGAGGCACACTGGGATTTGTGCTCCAGGGGCTGATAACCGTACAGACTACCTCTGTCATAGAATCATAGAATGGTATGAGTTGGAAGGGACCCCAAGGATCACAGAGTTCCAACCCCCCTGCCACAGGCAGGGCCACCAACCTCAGGCCTGGAGCTACACTAGGTTGCCCAGGGCCCCATCCAACCTGGCCTTGAACACTTCCAGGGACGGGGTATCCACTACCTCTCTGGGCAGCCTGTTCCAGCACCTCACCACTCTCTGTAAAAAACTCTCCCCTAATATCTAATCTAAACCTTCCTTCCTTTAGTTTTAGTCCATTCCCCCTTGTCCCGTCATTGTCTATCCTTTTAAAAAGTTGAATCCCCTCCTGCTTATAAGCTCCCTTCATGTACTGGAAGGCTGCAATGAGGTCCCCCCGCAGCCTTCTCTTCTCCAGGCTGAACAAGCCCAGCTCCCTCAGCCTCTCTTCATAGGGCAGGTGCTCCAGCCCTCTGATCATCTTTGTGGCTCCTCTGAACCCTCTCCAACAGTTCCACATCCTTCTTGTATTGGGGGCCCCAGATCTGGACACAGTACTCCAGATGGGGCCTCACGAGGGCAGAGTAGAGAGGGACAATCACCTCCCTTGTCAGCACACATGGCTTTGGTCCTCCTTAGCCTAAGATCTATTTTTCTCCAAAGTGCAGTGTGCCACCTAGGCAGCACCTCTTCAAAAGGGTTTTGCAGGAAGGAGCCTTTGACTTGTTTTCTGCTCAGCTGTGGTGTTTACTCCATGGCTGACAGCTGTTCCAACCCTGCTCGGGCAGGCTTTATCACCCCAGAACGCAGCTGGTCAAGTCTGTCCTGCTGCAAACCCCTGCAGCTCAAGGACATGGGGAGGAGCTCTCTTTTCTAACTCTTATGGTTTCAGAAGCCCAAAAACACAGCTCCCTGCCCCCTCACACAGCAGGTGCTGACCCAGAAATCCCATAAACCATCTGCTAAAGTTCTATAAACTTAGGGGGCAATTTTGTGGAAAGGGCCTTGGAGCTCACGTGGTCCAATCCCCTCTCTGATTCTCAGCATGGGCATGACACTGAGCATGCTGCTGGGCCAGGCTAGCCCTTGCTCCACGTTCCAAAGGGGGGGACAGAGACAGCATGAGGGGGCACAGGGGGCATGGGGAGATCACCTGGGGCCTGGTACCTGTTTGGGGGCTGGCACCAGGTGCTGCTCTCTCTCCTCCTGCTGCATGAGGATCTCCTCCTCCATGTGCTGGGCGTAGCGGGCCAGGCAGTGGGAGTGGAAGTAGTGGTAGCACTGGGTCTTTGTGAGGGCTTCTCTCTCCTGTAGAGGAGAAAGGGCAGCTTTAAAGGGTCTCTGAGCAAAGGGCTGTGTAGCTCCCCAGCTGAGGTGGGGTTTCACTCCTGTGTCAGCACTGGCAGTGGGGAACTAGTGCTATTGCCAGCAGAGCCACGTAACATCCTCTGCTGGTCTTCATCTCAGCTTTTACCAGGACACTGCTCCCAGTTCTGAGTGAGAGAAGCACTCCTGATGGCAAGAGGCAAAGCTTTTGTGACCGATTTCCCTGCAGACATTCCTGTGTAGGCAGCAGTCTTCCCACTTGATGTCTTCTCCTTCCTGGGCAGGCGCCACCTCTCCTTGCAACCAGCCAAGGCCAGGCAAGACCCCTGTCCCCACAGACCTCAGCACGTGCCTGGATGTGTCCCAGTCCCTCCTGACCACCTGTGTGCTGAACTGCAGGTGAGGCCTGACCTCACAGGGTAGCTGAGATACAGCAGCAACTCTCGCCAGCCTCCCCTCCCAGCCAGGCCTTCTCACAGGGCCAGGAGACACTTGCCTACCTGGAATCCATAGAGGCAGATCACACACTGGCCGTGGGGAATGTTGTTGTCAGTGAGAATCTCCTTCCCCTTCTGCAGGAGCATTAAAGCAAATGTTTTACTCACTGACCCACCCATGTGCTCAGGGCTGTCCCACCCCTCGGGCAGTCAGGGGGCAGCATCCCCATCTCCCCCAGCTCTCACCTCAATCAGTTCATAGAGCACCTCTGTCCCCAGCCTGGCTTCAGCAATGCTTCTGAGGGTCTGGGAAATCCTAGGGCACAGCAGGAGAAATGCTCAACACAAAGGTAGCCACATGTCTTCACTGTCCCACACACCATCACCACAACAGGAGAAAGAAATAGAGCACTGGCCTCCAGGCTGTGCCTGCAGCATGGGAAGAACACGTACACACACACACTCACGTGCTCTCCTGGCTCCCCACAAAGCACAGGAAGCCTTCGCCCTTGTGGGACTTGCAAGAGCAGGTTTGCTGACTGCCTTGGCTTGAGCTCACCCAACAGCCTTCAGTTTTGGTGAATCTCAGGCTTCTTTTATCTGATGGCAGCCCCTGAGCAGGCCCAGTGGGAGCCATGTCACTCCTGTGCTGGCAGGTGCCCTCTGCACACACCCCACTGCACCAAAACAACATGGGCTGCCCAGGGACTGGCTTGAGTCCCACCTCTGCCAAAGCTGGACCAACAGCTTCAAAGGCCCAGGGGATTTAGATTACATTTCAGGAGGACCATGGGGGCACAACCACAGGCTGCACCCCTTGGTGCAGCGATTTAGAGACCTGTATCCATCTATTAACTGGACACGGGGAGCCACGTGGATTTGAGAGAAGGCTTTTCCACCAGCCCTGCCTCCCAGATCTCCGGAGGAAAGGCTCACCCTTTCCCCTTGCTCCCAGCACTCACTTTTGAATCTGCTCATCTGACAGCCCCCGTGGGTTCCTGATCGAGATTTCCGGAGCTTTGTTGGGATACTAGGGAAAAAAAGAAAACAACACCCAAAGCACAAGGAAGGGAGAAACCCGGGGCAGGGAGGAGAGGCGGCGCGGGGGGCCGGCAGCCTACCTGGGGGGGCACGGAGAGCACCAGCGTGAAGCGGACATACTGGGAGTCCTGGTCCTCGGCCGTGGCCGGGTGGAGTGTGATGCTGATCTCCCAGGGCTCCCACCTGCGCGGCAGACCGACGTGAGCGGCGGCAGAGGGGCCGGGCCAGGCCGGGCCCGGAGCGGGGTGAGGGGGGATGCGGGGCCGGGCCGGGCCCGGGAAGGGGGATGCAGGCCGCGGTACCTACCTGCCGCGGCCCCGCGTCACCCGCAGCTCCTCCAGGTAGATGGACTCCAGCACCTCCACCTCCGGCGGCAGCGCCCTGCGAGGATCGGGCTGGGGTGAGGCGGCAGTGCCGCCGGGCCGGGGCAGCGGGGGGGTGGATGGGAGGGGAGGGGTGCGTTACCAGTCCGGCGCGTCCGTCTCCTCACCGGCCGCCGCCATCTTCCCGTGCGCCCCGGAAGCGGAACTTCAGCGCAGGCGCGGGGCAGGCGTTGCTAGGCGACGCGGCAGCGGGAGCGGAGGGAGCCCGGCCCGGGTTAACCTCACCTGCGGGAGCGGAGCCGTGAGGGGAGCGGACGTGGGGCCGGTGGGCAGGGACGGAGAGGCACCGGGGGAAGGGGAGGAAGGGAGGTGCCCGGCGGGAGGAGAAGCCCCGGCCTTTGGAGCTGCGGAGAGGGTGGGCCTGCCTGCCCAGCACCGGCACCGCCCGTCTCCCCGCAGCTGGGCTGGGGGGTAGGCGCCCCCCGGCACCGCCCGTCTCCCCGCAGCTGGGCTGGGGGGTAGGCGCCCCCCGGCACCGCCCGTCTCCCCGCAGCTGGGGTGAGGGGTTGGCGCTCCCCGACAGCCAGGGCAAGAGGAGGGCGGAGGGCAAAGTGCTTCTCCTCAGCGGCCGCTTTGTCCCAGCAGCTGAGCGGCCCCTCCCCTCCCGTCCCCCGAGCGATGGAGAAGTACCATGTCCTGGAAATGATCGGCGAAGGGTCCTTCGGGCGAGTGTACAAGGGGCGCCGGAAACACAGCGCCCGGGTGAGGAGACAGGCGGCAGGGGAGAGGGGCGGGGGTCTCTCGTGGGGTATTGGGATCTGGGTTCTTGGGTTCCAAGGCCCTGCCAGGCTGTTGGGACTCAGCAGTGCTTCATTTTTCTGCTGACATTCTCAGGCAGCTCCTCCTGTCGTGGAGTCATTGAGGTACAAGGGACCAGCCCATCCGTGCTCAAAGCAGGGCCAGCAGCAAATTTAGATCCTGTGAAACCTCAAGGACAAACTCTACAGCCAGTGCTTGACTATACTTGGAGTGAATGGCTTTTCCTTACATCAAGTTGAAGCTCCCCTGTTTCAGTTTATAATCTCTGTGTCATCCTCCCATGTGCTTCAGCCCCCCAGGCACCCCGCTGGCCCCTGCTATACCCACTCCAGCCTGTCAGTGTCTTCCTGGGACAAAAACTGGCCACAATATTGCAAACATGGCCTAAAAAGTTCCAAATAAAGGGCAATAATCATGCCCCTCCAACTCCTGCCTGTTGATACAGCCCAGGGTGGTGCTAGTGCTTCTCACTGACAGGGCACACTGCTGGCTCCTGTTAGGCTTACTGTCCACCAGCATCTATAGGTCCTGTCCTGTGTTTCCGGCAATCCTAGTTTCATCTGTGCTCAGTGATTAAATTTGCTGTAAACATCAGTGTGCAAAGTACTGTGGGCACCTCTGTTGATGTGCAAGGGCGTGGGAGGAGCCCCAGCTCCAAGGGATCCAGTGAACAAAGGTCTTGTTTGGTGTGCACAGCTGGGAAATGCTGAATCCTGACTTCTGCCAGGGCTGTTGGGCACCTGGTCTGATCCGAGCTTTGTCTGCTTTGGAAGGTGGTGGCCTTGAAGTTCATCCCCAAGGTGGGGCGGTCTGAGAAGGAGCTGAAGAACCTGCAGCGGGAAATTGAGATCATGAGAGGCCTCCATCACCCCAACATCATCCAGATGCTCGACAGCTTCGAGACCGACAAAGAGGTGAAGGGGACTACTCTGGGCAGGTGCTTTTGCTTGACTGGGGCAGGGGAACAATGGCTGGGCCCTGCTGTTGTTGCTGTTCTCCGGAGATGATTCTGACACCCTCCCAGGGCCTGGGCAGTGTTTATCAGAGCTTCTAGTATGTGTGGTGTGAGGAGCCAGCACCGGTCTGGGCTGTGTGGGCTGTGCTAGGCCATATGCAGAGGTGAAGGAGGTGTGTGTGGGGGTGTGATGTAAGAGGAGGGGTTTGGGATCACAGGATGAGTGACTCTTCAGTCACCTCATCAGTCTGTTCAGAGACCGACTTTTCTCTTCAGTCACCTCTGAAGAGGCTGACTTTTCACTGGCTTAAACTCTCGTGGAGAAAGTATGATACAAAAGGACTGACTGTGCTACGGGACACGGGGGCATGAAATAAGTCATTGGGCAGCAGATTCAATCTACCCACTGGGCTTTGAACAACCATTCTGGGCTCAGTTTTCCTTCCCTGGCTTCTGCTGGCTGCTGGACATAAAGACAGGCACAAAGCCTCTGCTAAGTGCCAGGCCCTTGCAGCCATGGGGCCTCTCCCCCATACCAGATCCCAGCCTGAGATGATGGGCTGTGCATGCTGACACCCCAGCTTCTCCGTCCCCAGGGCATGGTGGGGATGCAGCTGGGTGGGTGCCTGATCTCACCATGCCACTCTTCCCTCCAGGTGGTGGTGGTGACTGACTATGCAGAGGGAGAGCTCTTCCAGATCCTGGAGGACGATGGGAGTTTGCCTGAGGACCAGGTGAGTGTCATGACGGTTCCCATGCAGATTTTGCTGCAGGAGGGAACAGGATTTGTCTGCCTGCAGGCAGCAGGGCTCTGCTGTGGGCCAGGAGACATCAGGAGGGTGAGGGTGCCTTTGGGACTTCACCTGGCAGAGCTTCTGAAGGGGATGAATAGAGTGCCAAGTTGCACTGGAGGACAGCGGGGTCCAGCAGGGACCTCCTTTTTCCTGTTCCCAAGAACCACAGCATCATGGCTTCAGCCATCAGCCTGTTCCAAAGAACTACTTACCCACAGCTGGGGCTGGCTCCTGCCCCAAAGGCAGGAGTGGGGGTACTGGGGGTGTTGGGCCGTAAGGAGCCCCATGGTTGTGCCAGCTGGTGGCACCATGGGACACAACGTGAGGCTCCCGTGTCTCTGCCAGGTCCAGGCCATAGCTGCCCAGCTGGTCTCTGCTCTCTATTACCTGCACTCCCACCGCATCCTGCACCGCGACATGAAACCCCAGAACATCCTGCTGGGCAAAGACGGCGTCGTCAAGCTCTGTGACTTCGGGTGGGTGCTGGGCGTGCGCTGGAGGGGACGCTTGGTCTTGGGGCAGCCAAGTGCCAAGAAGTCCTGGGTGCTGTAGGGGAGGAGTAGGGGCCTGGAAGGGACCTGGGATTATGTATGTATTTAGAGGTAGGTCAGGGATGGTGGATTTTGGCCTCCAGAAGGGAGCGGTGTTGGTAAACTCATAGGGGTCTCCCTGGGAGCTGCAATGGATGTTTCAGCCTGAACTGGCCATCTGTACTTCACTCTGAGCAGGTTTGCCCGTGCCATGAGCATCCACACCATGGTGTTGACCTCCATCAAGGGCACCCCGCTGTATATGTCCCCTGAGCTGGTGGAGGAGCGGCCGTATGACCACACTGCGGACCTGTGGTCCGTGGGCTGCATCCTGTATGAGCTGTTCGTGGGCACCCCTCCCTTCTACACCAGCAGCATCTTCCAGCTCGTCAGTCTCATTGTCAAGGACCCTGTCAAATGGCCAGCAGTGATAAGCCCAGTCTTCAAGGTAGGGGTGAAGGTCCTGTCTGTGGGGCCAGATCTGTCAATGTGGTAGCCAGCTTTGGCCTCTCCTGCTTCCCTGTTGGGTCACTCTTAGGTTTTATGTGCCCTAACAGGGCTTTCAGAGCGTAGAGAAGGGGTGAGAGCTGGGCCTCCTGGGAGGGGGACCCTTCTCACTGCTGTCCGTAAGCTGGGAAACTGGAGCTGGGGAGGGAACTGGGATTCTGCACGTATTTAGGGGTAGGTCAGGGATGGTGGATTTTCACCTCCAGAAGGGAGGGGTGTTGGTAAACTCCTAGGGATCTCCCTGGGAGCTGCCATGGATGTTTCAACAGTGGGGTGATTTACTGGGCTGGGAAGGGAAGCACCTTGCCCTCTGACCTGAGCGCTACAGCCACTCCTTTCCTGGAGCCAGGCAGCGAATGGAGCCCCCCCGGGTGCCCTTGCTGGGGGAGACTGGTGGGTACACTGGGCTCGGTGGTGGGTGCCAAGCATGTGTCAGCGACCCTGGTGCTGTGCTGCCCTGTAGAGCTTCCTGCAGGGGCTCCTGATGAAGGACCCCCGGCAGCGCCTGTCGTGGCCGGAGCTGCTCTCTCACCCCTTCATCGCTGGACGGGTTACAGGTGAGTCCCAGCTCCTTCCCCAGCACTGGCCAGGTCTGTTTCTTCCTGCCACTGCCTGGAGGTTGGGAGGAACACCCTGCCCTGCTCTTTTTACTACCTGGGTCTTTGCCTCCCTCCTCTCAGCTTTCTCCAAGCACTAATCCCTCACTCCTGCCCATGGGCTCGCACTGGGTACCCTGCAACTCCCCTGAGACCCCAGAGCCGATCATTCTCCCTATGTCTCAAAGGAGAGATGCTGATGAAGTTCTTCCCTCATCTCCCCAGTGATTGATGACACAGAAGAGCATGGGATCTCAAACCCCTTCACCACCAAGCTGTCCCCTGAGCTGCAGGCCCTGAAGGAGCAGCAAGCCCATTCCATAGCCCCCAAGAGTGGCCAGTCCAGGATCTTGAGAAAGGCCCGGCAGAAGATGGTTGAGGAGGCACAGAAAAAGGTAGAGGAGAGGGTGGGATTCCCCTGGCTGTGTCCCGCAGTCAGGACAAAGAAGGGGCACTGAAATCAGGCCTGGGGAAGAAGATGGAACATGGGTCAGGCTGGGGTTTCAGCCACATACAAGTCAGGATGTGGGATCCTCAGGGTGGTGGAGACTGGGGAACTCATCTGGCTGGCTGAGTAACTCTGCCCTGACCAAACTTTTCTGCCATCACCCAGGGGCACCTGAAGGGAGCTGATGTATCTATGAAGGACTCCAGGAAAGGACGCCCAGGGCATAGACCCCGAGCAGCTCTGGGGAAGGCGGCTCTTGCAGAGGGGGAGCCACCACCTGCCTCCAGTGAGAAGATCCCCCGAGTCCTGCAAGGAAAGAGCAGCGTGGCAGACTGGGAGCTGGAGGAACCTCCTTCCAACCCACGGTGAGGGATGGCTGAGTTCGGGACAGGGAGAGAAGGGGAAGGTAGGACATTTGCTGACTGCACTGTTTCCTTGCCCAGGGAGCACAGCATCACTCAAGACTATGAGCGGGAGTTCCCTGGAGCAGGTGCCCCTCCACAGCCTGGTGCTGGCATGGCAGAGCCTCGGGGCAGGCGCAGCATTGAGACCGTGCACCTAGAGAGTGAGGTAAGGTGGTGTCTTCTGGTGAGGAGAGTGGGGCCCAGGCCCCAGGGGCTGGTACAGAAAGGGTCTGTGGCACCAGTCCTCTGCTCTGTGTCTAGGAGCTGGAGAGTGATGAGGAGTGGCAGCATCTGATTGAGGCCACTGAGCCCTCTGCCATGCAGCTGAGCACAACACTGAGCCTCTTGAAGGACCCAGCCTTCCGGCACCGTGTCCAGGCCCGCCTGGCAGACTCTGCTCAGCAGGTGAGTGGTGATGGCTGTCCTGGGTGACTACCACTGGGGACATGGATGCCACCTTCTTCCCCACGATTGGGTCAGGAGCATTGACGGAGTCCTCAGTCTAGTTAGCAAGAAGATCCTCTGCTTCTCCAGGAGCTAGAGGTGTCTCATACAGTTAGCTTGCAATCTGCTCCCTTGCTGTGCCATGCCTGGATGGGTTGAAGGGTTGCCCTGATGGCTCATGGAGAGGCCAGACCTTCTGCTGATCATGAGCTGTTCTGGTTTCTCTGTGCCCAGGTGCTGGAAGGGATGTTGGAGGGAGCCTCCCGTCTCCGTCCTGTGCTCCGTGTTATGGGCAACCTCCTGGCCAGCCGGTGTGACTCTGAGCTGCTGGACCACTTCTGCAAAGAGCTGAATGAGCCTTTGTCTCTGCTGCGTCTAGCCAAGCAGATCCTGGAGACTGGTAGCACCAAGCAGGTGGGTGTAGGACCACAGAGTAATTTGGACTCCTTCCTGCCTTGCAGAGTAGGTCCTGGTGTCATGCTGGAGCTGGCTCACAGGACCAGTGCCTCTTCCAGGCACCCTTGAAAAGGGGGAGGTCTTGGCAGGGAAGGGGCTCACCGCAGTGATGTTGGGATGGCCAGCAGACAATCCCCACTTGCTGTTTCTTTCTGGATCCTGCAGCAGCCCTGGTGTATCACAGTGCTGGCAGACCTCTTCATGGTGACCATGGTTTATTTCAGCAGTAAATGCAGCCTGGAGGAGAGTGGGCAGAAGGACAGGTAGGGACAGGCCTCTGTGCTCTGAGATCTCTTGTGGCCTCTCTGGGGACGTGGCAGGAGGCAGGAGGGGGATGTTCAGACTCTGTGGCTGGAGCTGTCACTGTGGGGAAGCCTCATGGACTCAGTGCTTCGTGCTGTACCGCTGTGCTCACAGAGGAGTGCTTTCCTTGAGCGAGACTGAGGGGAAGGCACTGCTGCCAGCAGCTCACTGTGCTCTTGTGAGCTGCCTGCTCCATTAGCCAGGGCTCTATGGGTTTGGTCAGACCCTGTCCTCACAGCCAGGGACCCTGTTTCTTTGCTCTCTTCTGCCCTTGCTGCCTCCCCCAGCCTGCAGGTCTTCTGGGACAGTGCCAGCTGCTTCCTAGCCGTGCTGCCAGAGCTGCTGGCTGAGCCGACGGACGGCGAGATGAGACTCTGCCAGCAAAGCCTCCTGGTAAGGGTGCCCTTGTCTCCCTTCTGCTCACTCTCTCCCCCAGGGACAGAAACTGTGGGGCTCTGTGTGTCTGTGTGTGTCAGGGGAAGTGCAGGCTGAGGACCCTGCTTCCACTGGGGTTTTTTGAGGGGGGAATCACATGCAGAAAAGAGGTCACTGAGGGGGCACCTTCCCTGGCTGTGCCACCATGTGTACTTCTCTCTCTCAACCAGCACGTGGCTGCATGTGGCTCCCACACAGTAACCTGGCTGGAGAAAACACTTGGAGGTCCCTGAAGCTCTAGTGCTTGAATCCTTCTCCCATCTCTGCTGTCCCACGTTTTCCTTCCCTCTCCTCCCACCCTCAGTCTGCAGTGATGGCAACCCCTGTGTCTCCCCCCCAGTGCTTCACTGTGCTCTGTGAGAGCCTGGATGCAACATACCCCTCCATCTCAGCCCCCTTCTATGCCAGCCTGCGAGAGGAACATCAACCCCTGCTGAACAGACTCCTTCAGGGATCCATCTCAGAGCAGCCAGCTCTGCGAGGTAGCAGTGGTAGCAGCTCAACACCTCCTCCTGGGCTTTCCCCTCTCCCTCCTGCCCTTGGACTCCCTCAGAGGACTGACTGCCATTGCAGTGCTGTTCACCAGAGGAGGTGGCTGAAACTTAATTGCCTGCTAGCCAGGGCTCTCCTCTACTCTCCCTCAATCCCAGATCTCACCCTCCTCGTGTCACAAGCTTGACCTTTCCTCTCTTGGCCTCTAACCACATCCTGCTGGTGTCCCTCACCCTTAGCAGGTACCTCCTGAGCTCTGTCCCTGTGCAGGTGCAGCAAGGGAGGCCAAGTCAGCCCATGACCAGAGTCCACGTGTGTCAGACCTCTTCACAGCTGCTCTGGCTGCTGCCTGCAGCATCCCCCTGGAGAGGACTGGCTGCCGGGAAGCCAAGCAGCAGGTCAGGCCAGCTCTCTTTGCAGGACAAGATGTGGTCCCCACAGGGGCAGTAGCCCTTTCCAGGAGGATCTCTTTTTTTAGCAGTAGAGTGGAGGGCTGGGGTCCCTGTGGCTTTGGTGACTGCTCATGCCCAAGCCATGCTGGGTCATGGCAGAGGGGCATCTCTTTGTGAACACAGACAACACAATAGGAAGCAGATGCCTTCTTTTATTAACATATCACTAGCATTAAACTCCTTAGGTCTGTGTGGTGCCTCAGGTGCCCAGGGTGCCAAACAGGCTGACTTCTGCAGGTCGCTCAGGAGGTAGCTGAAAAGCTTATGGAGGGAGAGAGCCAGCACCTTGGGAAACTGCTGGGGAGACTGGAGCACCCAGCTTGCTCCCTAAACGTGCTGAAGGTAATACCCCTGCCCATTCATCCGGCTGTGCCCAGAGGCTGCCCAAACCTTTGGTCTGGGGTTAGGAGCACGGGGAAGGAGGAGCTGTGGGCTCAGCCCTCAGTGACTCCCATTTCCCTGGTGTCAGTTGAATAAATCAGCCCACGGTAGCCACAGGGTGTGACTGGGATGGCCCTGGTCACTGTGTGCCTGGATGCTGGTATGCTGCTCTGCCCTTTGCCTTGCAGATCCTCTATGCTGGCTGCCATGCCAGCCCAGGCCTGTGCCAGCACCTGGGGAGGAGCCAGCGACTGTGGGGTTCCCTCGTGCAGCTCTCAAAGGCTGAGGTAGGACTGACCACAGCGTGGGTGGTGGGGTAGGGATGTAGATGAGCAGGACCTGCTCCTCTGAGCACTGTTCAGACCAAGCTGGGCAACATGTGGGGATAAGAGTTTGGGGAAACTTAGTCTGGAGAGTGCAGTTCTCCTCCAGGAGCCAGAAATGTTCCCTCCCAGCCTTGCTGTTCCCCTGTGACTCCAGCTCCCTTGACAGGTCCCCATGGCAGAGGTGGCCCAGGCAGCAGCTTGTGAGACCTCTCTGTACCTGCTGGCCCTGCTCACCCTGCAGCTCCAGGCTCCCCCTCCCAGGTAAGCACCCTTTTTCAGTCATGGGTGGGAGGGGAACATGCCACTGTCCTGCACCCTGCCCGGAGCAGGGCTCCTGCACCCACTGCTCCCTCCGATCCGGACACACCTGCAGAGTGCTGGGCAGTGTGGATGGGTGCTGGGGATGCTGTGAGGGCACAGTGTGGGCAAGGAGGTGCTGTGAACCATGACTCGCTCCTCCTGCAAGGTGTCTGCTCCCCAGGCCTGGGGGTATTTGACTACTGCTGCTGCTCTGTGGGATGTGAAGCTGTGGGAACACAGCACCTCTCTCCTGCTCCCTGTGTTTCAGGCTCACAGAGGTGGTTACCCTGACTATGGATCTCATCACCCAGTCTCCTGTTGTCTCCGTTGTGGTAAGCTTGCCCACCCTGCCAGAGCCACTTGAGAGCCATGCAGAGCCCTACATCCCATTTGGGTCTTGCTTTTGCTCACTTGGGGCAGGATGGTGGCAGGCACAGCCTGGGTGTCCTTGCCCTGGGCCAAGGGTTGGGCAGATGGGAAAGTCCAGAAGGTGCTGAGCATTCCGTGTCCCACAGGGTGCTGCAGCATTCCTCCTGACACAGCTCAGTCAGCATGAGGTGGCCTTGGATCTCAAGGGAGAAGAAATCCTACCAGTGCTGACAAATGCTCTGACAGTGCCTGCGGAGGTACGGGATGGGGACAGAGGAACAGGGGAGCCATGGTCCCCTGTGGAGGTGTGCAAAGGCAGGCTCAGAAGGGTGCAGGTGTGGTGCTGCTCCCCTCAGACCCAGCACCTCTCCCCATCCTGCCCATCACTCTCTCTTACAGCTGCAGCTCCCCCCACCAATGGGTGCTGGTCTCTATGACGGGATCTTTTTCCTCCTGCTGAAGCTCCTTGCCCAGGTACCAGTCTGCCCATCTCCTTTTGCCTGGTCCCTGACAAGAGGTGAAGAGGCAAAAAGGCCTGAATGTGGATTGGTAATAGAGGCTGGGGCAAACTAGGGAACCAGGCAGCTCTGGCTGAGCTGTGTGACCCCATGAATGTCACCTCATGTCCCTGGGTTGTCTGTGCAGCTCTGGAGGGTTGGGCACATTGGAGCGAGAGGGTAGAGAAGCCCAGGGACTGGCACTGCTGTCAGGCACAGCAGGGCTGCCAGCTGCCTGGCCCCTTCTCTTCCCCTCAGGTCATGTCCATCCAAGCCCTGACCTTCCCAAGACCACGGGGCTGGCAGAGCTATGGACCAGAACCCTGGGGAGCAGTGGAGGACCATGAAGCCCCCTGACATCTGTCTCCCCACCTCTAGGAGGATATGGCCATGGAGCAGGGCTTTGCTACCTCGGAGCTGTGGAGCGTGGTGTGGAATTGTGTTGCTGTGGTGCTTCACGTGGACAGTGACAGGGCAGCACTGGAGGGAGACCCCCCAGTGGCAGGTCACCCCACAACAGAGCCAGACTGGAACCTCCTGTCACCTCAAGGTAGGAGCTGCAGGACAACAGGGCATCTGACCTGGACCCTGCTCCACATTCTGCCCTCGGACTCACCCACATGTCTGTCCCCATCCAAATCTGGCCCCTGAGGCCAGAGGGCTCAGGGGGCTTTTCTTCTTGTCCTCCGGGGAGAGGGTGCTGGGCTGGCCCCTGCTCTGCCCAGTCAGCAGCAGCTCAGTGGAGCTGGTTGCAGAGGAACCAGAAAGGGTGTCAGCACTGCAAGGAATGTTCACCCTGGCAGGTGTGACCACCCATGGGTGGAGATTGGTCAAGTTTTGTGCAGGGAAGCACAGAGACTGCCCCGGAGCACCCTTGAAGGCAGTACAGGCAGATGTAATAGACTTTTTGGCCTCCCCTTGCTTTGCCCCTCTGCTGTGCTGTTCCCCCTGCAGGCACCCTGCTCTTCCTCAGCCTGGCCCTCTTCGTCTTCACTCGTGAGTCCCATTGCTGCCTGTCTCAGCTCACCCAGTCCCACAGTGTCCTTATGGTGACACTGAAGAGCCTGCTGTCCCCTGGCTTCATGGCATGCCTGGCACAGACGTGAGTTGTAGGGAGCGCTGAAGCAGAGCTCAGCTGCTGAACGGGGCTGGGACACAAGCACACAGAGGGCTGAGAAGTTCCTGACCTGGCACTTGAGCAGCACAGCTCACTGACCAGCCTGGCGTGGGGAATGCCCTACGCCTCTTGCCCTGATGTTTTTCTGATCACGTCTGTGTTAAGCCCTCTCTCTCTCTAACAAATTCAGGCAAGCAGGAGAGGATGGGGACCCTGAGCTTGTCCCAGCTGTGGTGATCCAGGCCTGCCAGCTCCTCTGTTTCCCTTTTGCCCTGGATGTGGATGGAGACACCTTAGCATTGATCATGGAGGCTGTGAGAGACACACAGATCCCTGCCCAGCTGCTGCAGGTACCCTCTTGACCCCGTGTTTCTCTTCCACCCCATGCTGTGGAGATACCTCCCCACATGCAGCCTCCCATGCATGACACCGCTTCACAGCGTGCTGGGGGTTTCTGCCCCACAGGGATGTCCCCTGGGTGCCATGCAGCCCGACCAGCTCACCCAGCAGCCGGGCTCTGCACTGACCTGCCAGCAGGCTTCAGCTGCTGCCCGACTTGGCCCACATGTGAGGACAGCACACTCAGGCCTGCGTCTCTCTTTTCCCCTTAGGTTTGCTCTTGCCATCTGTCCTTCTCAGACACCGAGCTCCCCATGAGCCTCTTGTGCCATCTTGTTGTGTCTGATGAGCAGGTCATAGACCAAATGGTGAGGGAAGCTGCCACCTCAGAGCGCATCACCGCCTTCTTGATGCGTGCCTTGTCTTCAGGCAGCCCCACACTCACAGCTGACCTCCTGGCTCTCCTGACCCACGTGGCCCGGGCCTGTCCGGAGCACCTGCCCTTCCTCCAGAGGATCCTGAGGAGCTCAGATCCGTCTGACCAGCCCCTGATCTGGCTGCTCAGCCACCGGCAACACCTGATACGGGCCAAAACCTGCAACCTGCTGGGCAACCTGCTTCGACATGGCCACGGCTTCCCCCAGCTGCTGTGGAGCCAGCCCGGCTTGCTGGAGATCCTGCTGGGCTGCCTGGCGGACCCGGAGGAGAGCGTGCGCAAGGCAGCCAGCTTCGCCGTGGGCAATGCCGCCTGCCATGAGTCCTGCCCAGCTGGGACCCTGGGCAGGGCCGTGCCCCGGCTGACGCGGCTCTTGAGCGACGTGCAGGCCAGGACGCGATGCAACGCGGCATCAGCCCTGGGTAACCTGGGCCGGCGCTCGGCGGAGCTGGGGGACCTACTGATCGAGAGCAGGGCCCCCCACATCCTGCTGGAGGCAGCCTGCCGGGACCCCTGGGAGACCGTGCGGGAGGGAGCCCTCGTGGCGCTGCGGGCGCTGAGCCAGCACCCCGGGATACAGCAGGTACTGCGCCGGGCCCTCCGCTCCCCTGTGGGACCTGACACGGGGCCGGGCTGGCGGTGACTCCGGCCCCTCTCTGCTCCGCAGGTGCTGCTCTCCCTCCGAGCCTCCGAGAGGCTGGCGGCGCTGGCCGGCGGTGCCTCACAGCCTGCTGCCGGCGGCGGCTCCCGGCCGCCTTCCGCCCGGCACTGCCAGAAGCTGCTCCGCCTCCTCGCCCCTCCGCACAGCCCCCGCGGGAGCGGTGCCGGGAGCGTCCCCGGCCCCCCGGATCCCGCCAGGTCCCGCCAGCAGCACTGAGGGGCGATGCGCTCGGCCTCCTGGGGCCCCAGCGCTGACCTCCCGTCCGGCCAGCCGTACCCGGGGGCCCTCCCCGTGGGCGGCCGTTCCCGGATAAGTGCCTCAAGGATCGACCTCTTTCTAAGCGGCCTCCCGGGCCGTGCCCGCCGCCGGGCCCTGGGCGGCCGCGCAGGGCGCCGCTCCTCAGTCCCCCGGGACAGCCCAGCGGCGGGCACCGGGGCTCAGGCGCCCGCCTCGCCGCTAGGGGGCGCTGCTGGCCCGCCGTCGCGGTGGCTGCCGGGAGGTGTAGTCACGTGGCGGCGCCGGCCCGGATCTCTATGGTAACGGCGGGCGGTGTGGCGGCGGCGAGGGGAGCGGCGGGACCTGCGGGCGCCGGGCGGGCGGTGAGTACGGGAGGGGTGGGCCCGCGTGTGCCTCCTCTCCCCTCCCTTTCCCCGTCAGATGTGCGTGCGCGGGTCCCTGGTTCCCCTCCCCGGAGATCCCCACCCCTCCCGAGGCGTGAGGCCTTCCGTTCCCGCCGCTGCCTTCCCGTTCCCGCCTCGCCGGTGCCCCCGGCCCGCCCTGCCCCAGCGCCGTGCGCCCAGCACCTGCCCGGCCTGTGCCTGGGCCCTGAGGAGGCGCCTTGCCCGCCCTCCGGCCTCTCCGCGGGGTCTCCCGCGGCCTTACCCCGTGTGGCCTTGGGGCGCGCTGGGCCGGGCGCCGTGGGGCTGGGGAGGCGGCACGGGGATGCTCTGCGGCGGGACGTGCCGGGGCTGGCATCCTGGCCAGCGCTCCTGCGGCGGGACACAGCCTCTCGGTAGTGCCTTTGGACTCAAAGACTTTTATCTGAAGAAGCGAGAGCCGGAGCGTGCTCCCCGGTGAGTACCAGGAAGAGGAGCTGGTTCCCTAGCAAGCCACGGCCCCAGTGAGCCTCTCCAGCGGCATGGGGAGCAGCGGTGGGCATGGAGCTGGGGTTCACTGGGCCCGAGTTGGGTGCTGGAACAGCCTGGCTGTTAATTCTTTTGCTGGGGTCCTAGCATGGCGGCTCTGGTGCTGTAAAAAGGAGGTGATGGATCTGAAAGTTGAGCTGCAAGAACTGCTGAGACAAGCCTGGAGTGTTTTCTAAGTGCCTCAAGGCTCCAGGCTGGGCACAAGGGGTGCAGGAGTGGGAAGCTCTGTAGTGCTGTGCCAGGCTGCCATCTCCCTGCCTGCCTGGGCTGTGGGTATCTTGTAAGGGGCCGAGTTCAGCCCCACAGCTCCACATCAAAACCCTCTCTACGTGACTCCCTGTGATGTGGCTTCTCTTTCTCTTTGCCATGTGTTCCCCACCAAACATGTATGTGATGCTTTCGTGGCTCTAAGGCAGTCTGGGGCAATTCATTGTGAATTGTTGGTCCAATTACAGTTTTATCTAGTAATTTTTCCTTGCTTCTGTGTGGTTGTATCCAGCAGATAGTAGCACTTGTCTGTCTTTGCCTTGCTCTCCTGCTGCAGTCCTTCAGTTTTGTATGAGGCAAACCTTGCTGATGAAAAACCAGCCCTTCCCTCTTTTTGGTCATGCCTGGGGTGGTTCTCAGCATAGCCTGGGGCAAGCACCGAGCCAGCCCTTCATTTTAGGCCTCTCTGCTGCAATCTCTCCATGGCAAACCTGCAGCCCTGAGTTTTTCTGCCTAACCCCCCTGGGGTCCCTCCCCTTGTCGGGCAGTGTGCTCAGTGCCCTGTGAGCAGTGTGAAGGTCCCCTGTGAATGTGGGAGCCTTCAGCCCCAGTGCAGCCTGTGTGTGCGTGGAGGGAGGCATTTGCTGTGGCACAGAGCCAGGCTGGGTTCCATCTCCCCTGTGGCTTGCTCCAGCACCCTGCTTCCCTTAAGATCAGCCTCCTTGCCACCTTAAGGCTGGGACCACATGCCAGAGCTGCTCTGCTCTTCTTGCAGGGCAGCACTCTGCTTAGTTAAAGGATCATTTGGGGCAACTGTGCACTTCTCATGCCTTCTCTGCTCAGCATGGAGTGGAGTTCAGCACTGCAGCTCTTGAATTGAAATGCCTAGCTCCAGAGCAAACGCCTGGCACAAATGTAATCCCGGGATACAGGGATTTGCTGACACATCCTCATGGTGTGTGGATTCTCACTGGTTTAGGTTTTTGTTTTTTTCATTGAGTGGCCAAGCAAAAACTTGGTGTCTTCATTAGGAGAGAAATGGGTTGTTGTCCTGTGCCTCTGGTTTTGCAATACCCAGAACGTGGTTCTACAGGTGGATACTGGAGCTGTGAGGGAGCAGCGAGGCTTCACTGCAAAGCACCACACCAGGCTGTTGATACCTGTGCCACCAGCATTTCTGCAGTGCCCAAGCTGTCTCCGATCTATCTTGTCCCCATGGGCTCCTTCTGGGGCCAGCAGGACCCTCTGCTCTTCAGCCTGAACTGATGGCTCCTGGTGCTGCTTCGTCTCAGTATGTGACTGAACCTGAGGCCGCTTGTTTCCCGGAGCAGATGTAGGTGAGAGGGTTGTTTCCGTGCTGTTGAAAGACAAGAGTTTGTACCCAGCTACTGGGTGTAAGAGCAGCTGCAGCCACCCCTCCACCAGTTCGTTTCAGGTCAAGGTGCTTGAGCCTGTTGAAAGCTTTTCCACTTGTTTGAAGGGCTACAGACCCTCCTTTAGAATTGCTTTTAAGACATGTTTGGTTTGTGTTGCTGTTAACTTGGTTGCTCAAGCTTTAATCAAAAGCCCCAGAGCTGCAAGGGAGGAACTTGGTGTGAACTCAGGTCTCATTTAGAAAAACATCTTACCCTTTCTAATTGTAAAGAACAGAAGCTGCACCTTGCAGTGGCACAGAAAAACCCAGCAAATCACAGTTGTGTGACTTGCCCTGCTCCTGCCTCGTGCCTTTGGGCTGTGTGAGGCTGACAGCACGTTACCAGGTCAGCTCGCAGCTCATACATTTGCAAGCTCTTGTTATTTTAAGTGTGTCACCACAGCTGTGTTTAAAATAACCTTCCCAGCAAGCCTCACTTGATGGGGTGGGGGTAATGATGTGCACACCCCGGGCTCCTACAGCCTTGTCCTTCCCTGGTAAAGGTCTGTGAGGAGCTGCCACACTGGGGTTAGAGGGGCACATGCCTTGGGCCAGAGGAAGGGACTTGCACTGATGCTTAGTGGGGTGTGCACAGGCTGGGGTGCGTGGTGACCCCTGCCTGCCTGTGGTGTGACATTCGTGAAGGCTGTGGCAGCGTTCAAGCTGACGTCCCGAAGCCTGTAAGTGGGCTGTGTGATAATAAAGGTGGGAGTGAAATAATTGTAGGCAAGTGCAGCTGTACGGTCTCTCCAACAGTGACAATTTCAGCCTCTGTGTTGAGTGTCAATAAATCCAAGTCAAAATCTGTGAATTACTGGTAGTGGTGTTTGGGTTTGACTTCCAGCCCGGACAGTTTGCCCTGAGCTTTTCCCAGCTTATGTTTCCACAGTAAAATTTCCAAGTGTAACGTTACTGCTCTTGTGAGCAGCGGGGAGGACTCCTGTTCCTTTGCTGGAGGGTTGGGCTGGCAGAACTGGGAATTGCATCACGCTGTGACCTTCCTCTGACTGAATCAGATGTAAAGAGGAAACTTCTCTGACTGGTAACCACGAGGATTTACCTTGGGGCAGTACCTTGGTGGTACTGTCCTGGTCACATCTGTGCCACTGTTGTCACTTACTCCAGAGCGGGGTCACACAGGGCTTCTGCTGACATACTCACGCCTGTGAGCCTAAGCCGGCTGTAGGCTTCACATCCCTTGTTACAGCTTCATTAGGCCAGATCACTTTCATTTTTATAGCAGGATGATGGAGCTGTAGCTGTAAAGCTGGGTGAGGCACAGGTGGCTTTCACTGCCGGCTGGGTCTGCAAGGTCATTCGCAGCCGGGTGGGAGCACAGGCAACAGCCAAGCCCGCAGCATGTGCCGTGATGCTGCAGTGACAATCCCCTCGAGGCAGGGATGTTGGGAAGCTTGCACCCACCTCCTTGAATGTTTATTTTACTTTTTCACCTGTGAGTTCACTGGTGTGCTGGGGTCGGGTTGTGGTTCGAGCACACTTGTGCCCTGGGGTGGGTCTGGGGCGATGGCGTGCAGAAACCCAGCCGCGCTGCCTTCCTTGCTGGGGGAAACCTGAGCCGGGCGGGTGGCGGCATCCCAGACACAGCCTCTGGCTCTGTGCTAATCGCTGTGAATGTCACAACACAGCCGGCTCGGCCTCGGGGCGAGGATCGGGTGGCGATCCGATAGCGGGGGTACAGCTCAGCGCATGGGATTCCCTTCCCTGGGACTCGGAGCCTCTCCGGGCTGCAGCTCAGAGGGATGCAGCCACCCTGTCCTCATCAGGAGAGCTCAGCGGGACTCCACAAGCAGTGCAGACATGGGCATGGAGCGGACCTGACCCCTTCTATGCTTCCTTGAAGAGACTGGCAGGGCAGCAGGTCTCCCTGAGGACCTATAGCTCCTGTGGGATCCTGGGTGGGAAGTTCCCACCTTGCACACAAGGCTCCATTTGGGACGCTGATGACCTGATGTGAGTTTGAGTCTGGGGCCCAATTCATAGCCTGAGAGGGTCTGGTGAGTGTAGTAGGTCTGTGTGGGGTTTGGGACTGTCTGTCCCAGCCCTGTGGTGGGTGTTGACCACTGTCATGGTGCTGTAGAGCAGCCCTGGGGCCTCCCAGCTACACCTCAGCTGCCGCAGCCCAGGCCTGATTTTCGTGTGAGAAATGAGTGTGTATGAGCATTGCAAGAGAACTGAGAGGGTGGTGGTTGATGCTCTGCTTACCTTTCTTTTTATACTTTTATTTATTTTTTAACCATGCAAGCTTGTGAGAGCTGGAAAGTGGAAGAGCAAGCCAAGCAGCCAGCCTGGGATACAAATCCCTATCCCCAGGCCATCCAGGCCTATGTTTAAGCAAGACAAATGCCTGGTGTGTGGTTTCTTTTCTCTTTCCCTTTTCCCCAGGCAAGAGGATCTTAGAGGCATGGGGCAATAATTCTTTTTAGGAGGATTTAGGACCCATATGTCTGTACCCCTGTGGTCTGCCAGTTGCTCCTTGCAAGAGTCCTTTCTGTAGAACTGTTGTTGAGGGGGAAATGTGAGTGTGTGGTACTGCCAGTCTTTGCTGGAAATCAAGGTGCTGATGTTAGGACAGCCCTGTGTTAGCTCCTTCTTGCCTTCTTGCCAAGCTCTTTAGGCTGCCCTCGCTCAGCTTTTCCACCAGGTTACAGAAGTGAGGAATGCATTCCTTTTTACAGTGAGGGCTGAAGTTCTCACCTAGTTGTGTGGCCTTGGGAGCTGGAGCTTTAAGATGTGGGGAGAAGAAGCAGCAGCAGCAGGTGTTTTGGGGCTTGTGGTGGAATTGGGAGAGCCAGTCGTGGAGCACCTGGTGCAGTTTAGAGATGCAGACCCATGCAAAGTGGACCCTGGCTGCCACACTGGGTCCAAGCTGTTTGAGCAGGCAGCCTGTCCTTTCAGCTGGGGCTGCTGCCCTGCAGCTCTGTCTGGCAGCCAGGCACCCTGTGCTTTTGCAGGGTACAAGCTTTCCTGCAGATGGCACTTTCCCCAGGGCCCTCTCTAAGTCATCCTTCGCATCCTCTGGTTTCTTGTGAGGTGCCAGCTCTTGCTTTGACTTGGTCCCAGGACACCTTTGTGGAGCCCAATGTGGTTTTTGATCCTGCAGGGAAGGCAGCTCACCCTGCGTGTCCCCTGGGGTGCTGGGATGGGTGCTCTGCCCTGTCAGGCTAACAGTGCCTTTCCTGCTGTTGTCTTGTTTCAGGCCAGCCAAGATGCTGCTGTAGATGACTGACTCACTCGTGCCCCGTGTGCTATGGCTCTGCATGGCCTCTGCAGGACCGGAGCAGGCTAATCTGTGCCCCAAGCAGGAGAAGAGCATTGGGCTGGGGTCTGGCACCCTTCTGCCAGGGAGGGCTCAGCCGTGCCAGGCCTGGCACCTCACTCAGCAGCAGGTGAAACCCACTTGGAATTCAGAGAAGTGTGTGAGTGCTTTCCAGGGTCGAAGCCTGCTGCCCTCAGGGATCCCTCTGCAGCAGTCCTGCTTCTTGCACTCACCGTCACTATGCCACACACACTCTGGTGAAGCCACCCTCCCGAGTCTGCCCTTGGTCCAGCCCTGCTTGGACCTGGGTGGTAGCAGTCCGCTCTACCCCGGCTCCTGCCTCAGACCCAAGCCCTGCAGGACTCCTCTCCAAAGCTGTTCAGACTCTGGCTCTGCCACAGGAAGGGTGATGTCTTCCATGTTGATGGAGCCCTGCCTACAGCCTGCACTACCAGAGGAGCACTCTGGGGCTGGGGTCAAAGGCTCTACCCTTAGCTCAGCTCGGGAGGCTTCCAGCTCTTACAGACCTGTGCTCAATAAAAGCTTCTTCCTACAGCCAAGCAGTACTAAAGTGCCTTTGCTGCAGTCACTGGAGATCAGGAAGGTGAAAAACACCCACAGTTTCCCTGCCACCTCCTGGCCTGTCTCCGGGGGCGATGGGGACTGCTCCCCCAGCAGCCTGGTCAATGGAGCAGTGGAAAGCAGCACCCTTGTCTTGGAGAAAACCACAGTCCCCTCCCTGACCCTTGTGCCCAGCAGTGCCACCCTTAGGAAGGACCGGTGCTCGTGGAACCATGCTGAGAGGAGAATGCAGGGCTCAAAAGGGAAGGAGCCAGAGAGCAGCCCAACGGATGCTCTGCAGCAGCTAGCCAGACAGACTGCCACGTGCAGTGGCTTTGGGGGTGAAGTAGAGAGCTCTGCCCTTAGGAAGGTGGGCAGCCTGTCCAACTGGGATAGGAGGTGGGGGCAGCACATCACAGCACAGCTCAGCCTGGAAGAAACCGGTGCTCCCCTGGCCTGGGAGCTGGGCAGCCATTGCCTCAGCGGTCACTCCAGCCTTACAGGCACCGGCCATGCCGCTGGCTGCACCCAGCGTGCCAGGGCCCGTCTCTTGGCTTCCTGTGCTGCCTCTCCAGACTGCCAGCCTGTGAGCTTGCCCAGCCTGCACGGTGGGGACAGTCATGTGGAGCCTCCACACCTTACTGCCATCTCTGAAGTGACCACCCAGATGTCCACCATCCAACTGGAGGAAGAGGAGAAATGGTCCCAGGCTGCCTTCCCACAAAAACTTGGGTAAGAGGACCCAGGAGGAGGAGGAGGGAGGTCATGGCAGGATGGGCTGGGCTGGGCTGGCCCTTGCATCTGTGTGTGTTGGGAGAGGATGTGCTATGGGTGCTATGGGGGTGGCCATAAGGATAGCCACAGGCTGCATGCCTGAGCAAAACCCCGCTGTGGCATCCTGGTGCAGGGGGAGCCTTCCTGCCGCCCTGAGCTTGACACAGGCTCTTGGGGTGGTTCCAGGCCCTTCCACTTTCCCTTTCAGCCACAGCATGGGGTAACTGTGTGGCAAATCTAGCTTGCTCCTGCAGTCATGGGGCCCTGTCTCCTGTGGCAGGCTGAGCTTGTATGTTGGGTGAAGCTTTCCTGGGTTCCTAAGGGAAAATGGAGCTGATGTGGGACAGGGAGGGTGCAAAGACATACCTCTTTTGCTCTCCTGCTGGGAGAGAATGTCCTTGTGCCTCTTTCTGGCTGCTCTGGAAAAAGTTCCTTCTCAAGGTGCCCTGGGGCTTCCATCTTGCTGGCTTGGAATGAGTGCTTGTACACCAGCAGCACAGAGGGCAGTGCTGCCACTCTTGCCCACTTCATCTCATGCTGCCTTGTGGGCTTCTGGGTCTTTTGGCCCTGGAAAGCACATGCCATTCCTTCTGATGTGATGTCCTTTGTCTCAGTGTTACTGCTGAGCAGTCGCAGGAGCTGAGCCATCCCCAGGATGAAGCAGAGGAAGAACTTCCTGATGGCCTGGACGAGAGCTGCAGTCAGGAGGATGAGGACAGTGAGTGCTGGTTCCCTGGGCATGGCCTTGCTCCCTGCTCAGGGTGGGGAGTGTGGGGGGCTGTGTGGGAGCTGGGGGTGAGCACAGCTGCCCTCCTGTCTTATACATTAATGCTGTCAGTTCAGGATGACCTAGAAATTGTGCTGAACCCAAAAGCGATTTAGCAGCAAGGAGGAACTGCAATGGGTTCCTCTGGGGAGCAGGCTAGGGTTCACTACTGTCCTGTTCAAAAAAGTACCCATCTCCTCTCTGTGCAGGGCTGTCTGCTCCACCCCCTGCCCTGCCTTTTATGCAACCAATTAGTGAACAGACCCCAGGATCTGAGGATTCAGGGCAGCTGGGAGGGGTCTGTCCCCTGGAGTGTTTGTCTTCCTAACTCCAGTGTATTCACTTGCCATGGAGACAAACCTTGAGTCTGTCCCCTCCTGCAGGTGACTCGGACGCTTCCTCTGTCACTGCTGTGTCATCCAGTGGCTCTGCAGCTCCTGGATCCAGGTTAGTAGCTATAAATAGTGCACTGAACTTGGCATCTTTGCCCAAACTTGTCTTTGTCCTCCCTGGTGACAGAGGAGAGCTGTAGCACGTGGGGGAGTGGAGTCAAAGTAGCAACAGGCTTCCCAACCCAAAGGAGCTTGCTTCCTACCCAAAGCCACCACTCTTGCTGTAGACAGCAGCCTGCAAAGTGCTGGGAGTGCCTGTGCCTCAGCAAAGCAGGAGTCTTCATTTTGCTGCCGGTTGCTGGGTTGGATTTGCTGGGTTAAATTGGGCTGTTGCAGTGCTGCTGCCTCGCAGAAGAAGCAGAGCAAACATGTCCTGGGCCAGAGATTGCAAAAGCTCCTTGGGGTCTTGTGTCTCAGCATTGCCTCCTAGAAATGAGTTTCAGTGCTTGGGCTTTTCTGTAGCTTTGGGTAGGGGGTTTCCCTGGGCAGGACTGGTCAGACTGTGGTCGTCTGAGCCCTTGCCCCATGACTCCTGGCAGACCTTTGTGGGACCTGTTCTTGCCCATCCACCAACAGGAGCTGGTGGTCTTGCAGCTCTGCAGCCCCTTGCACCAGAGTTGCCTCAGGCTTTGCTGTCTGTCTGACAACTTGCTCCTTTCCATCATGCTATAACCCACCTGGGAGACAAATATGTATGTAAAGACTTGGGGAAAGCATCTGCAGTGCAGGCTACACTCACCCCCTTCAGCAAGACCAGGGTGGCATGGGAGATCGGGGTCAGTTCCTTCTCTTTTGCTGGTCCTCATTCCTTACTGGACAGCTTTGGCATGGCTCCTTCCACTGGCTGCAGTGGCGTATATTTGAATATTCCTTAGTTGTAAACTCTATTTTTAGCATCATCACAACTTCAACAGGTGTGTTAGACATTCTGCCCTTCCTTCCTGGTGTGAGGAGTCGCCATGGTAAGAAGGTGTGTGTATGTACAGTGGGTACAACTTCAGCCCTCTTCCCTGCAGCATACCAACACCAAGAAGGTTACAACAGCTGGATCATATGTGTATTACAATCTCTACTTCTTGTTCCTTATGACTAAGTTAAAGGGTTTGTCCTGGAACAAACTTCACCCCTTGCCCTGGCAAAATGGGGGTGGGGGGCGAGGGGGGTTACAACACTTGGTCCATTTATGCAATGCAAGCTCACCCTCTTGTCACTGCAGGCTGGGTTACTGCTCTTAGTGCCCGTGGCTTGCACCACATTGCAGTGATGCAAATTCCTGATACCAGGATCAAGGCTCCTTCTGGCTTTGTCCTTCATCCTCGTGCTACTTTTCACCCCTAGCCGAATGCCTCCCGCTTCATCTCTCCTAGGAGCTGCATCAAGTGCCTGGCCCAGCCTGCTGAGGCTCAGGAAAAAGTGCTCAAGCCAGCTCTTGTCTGCAGTTTGTTCCCTAATGTGCCTCCAACCATCTACTTCAGCACTCGGGATGAGAGAGGTGAGCTGGGACCTCTTGCAGCGCAGGGGGGGAGCAGCCAGCCGAATATAGCCAGCAGCGGCGCCGGCACACAGGCAGGAGCTGGGCAGCAGCGGTTCAGCTTCTCTTCACCTTCCCATGATCAGACCTAGCGCTGCTGAGCGGTCCAAACGACTGGAATAAAATGCTCCTGCAGCCTGGAGCGTGGGTCTGGCTGCCACCACATGTTCCAACATCCCCCAGCCCTGGGGTTCTGTGAAAGGGGCTACACACCATCCTCTGAAGGCCTGGTGCACCAAACCATAAGAATTTCTCCAGGTGCAGCTCTAGAAAATCAGGGTATCATGCTTGTTTTCCTTCTGTCCTTATATTTCTGCCTTCCTAGTGGAAAAGCTGCCTTGGGAGCAGAGGAAGCTGCTGCGATGGAAAATGTGCACGGTCACACCGAACATAGTGAAGCAAATCGTTGGCAGGTCCCACTTCAGAGTCAGCAAAAGTAAGTTGTGGGAGGCTGGAAGCATATGACATGTCCTCCCTCACCTCCAGCCCATGGGTGCAAGGAGGCAGGCTGCCTGTGCAGAGCAGAGCTGGAGCCATACAGGCTTGGCACTGCGGGATGCTGGGTGGACATTTCTGCCTGTCTGATCCGCAGTATCCAAGCTCTGTGGGTCCTGGCAGCCTGATCTCCCTCTTGGCTTGTCCCTGGCATGGACCACAAGGACTTACTCCTGGGCTGTCAGGAGCTGAGGCAGCGTGTGGGACAGCAGAGCTGTGCTCCGGCTTGTTCGAGCTGTGCCTCTAGATGGTGCTGCCACTCTAAGGAGGCTGGCATTCATCTGGTGCCACCCCCAGCACGGCTGGCCCTTGTCCCCGTGGGCTGAGGAAGAAGCCATCCTCGCTGACCATAGCCAGGGAGTTCTTGGGATTGGGATCTTGAGCTGAGGAGATGTGTAGGAGAGGGCTGGGGAAGCACTGAGCGTTTGCAGGTGTGATGTGTACCCTGGCATGCGATCTCCCAGCAGTGCTCCGGGGCTCCTGTGTGTGTGACACCTGCACAGACCATTTTGGGGCTATAATGGGACAAGCAGGGCAAAGCAGGACCTAGGAAGCCTTGCAATCCTACACGTCCCTGTGCAGTGCAGCGCTGATTTGCCAGCTGCTTCATCCATGTGCTGGAAAGCAGGGAAGTTGGGTTTTTTGGGGGGATTAGAGCCTTTCCTCTGACCCTATGTCTGCCCAGATCACTGCACCCGGCATGTTTGCAAGAATATGGCACACCTGGGTAACTGGACCCTGCTCACAGCCCTTGGTGTGGCAGCTTCGCAGTAGCCAGTATGAGCCAGAATTGTGCTACTGCTGTGCAGCGTCCCTGGCACACCTCTGCTAGCCCAGGGCATGTGGTGCTGGTGGGTTGAGAGGGTGCTGTGGGTGGCAGGGTCCTTGGTCATGGACTTCTCTGGTTTTCCGGCAGAAAGCAATGACTGGCTGGGCTGCTGGGGCCACCACATGAAGTCACCCAGCTTCAGAGCCATCAGGGAGCACCAGAAGGTAGGGGATGTTTTGGGCTGACCTCTCTTCACGTGCACGGAGAGTGTGTTGGGAGCAGTTTGGGTGCCCCAAACTGTCATCAGACCCAGGTGTTTGCTGTGCAGGATGTCCCTGCAGTGTCCCTTCCAGGGAATGGCACCTGGCATTCCTGTGCTGGGAGGTTAGCTCAGGAGACAGGCACAGCTGGGCAGGCATGCACGCTGTGAGGGGGGCTCTTGTACAGAGCGAGGTTGTAGCCAAGCCGTGCTCACTTGGGAGCTCATCTGAATTCAGTTGCTGTTGGCTAAAGCCACCCTTCCCCTGGCAGGACTGAGCGGCTGCCAGCACAGCCAGAGGGGGGGTGTGTAACTCAGGTCACAGAAGGGTTGGAACTGGCCCATGGGTTGGGGAACATGTGAGGAACCACAGGTTTGGTATCTGTCACACACTCATTTTTGTTCTGGAGAGCTGTGGTGCTCCATTGAGGCAGCATCCAGGCTTGGAAGGTAGCAGCCTCCAGCCCTGTTCCTGTCCTGCTATGGGATCTTTCTGCCCACAGAGCTTGTGTTGCATGAGCAAGTCTGGCATTCACTTTGAGAAGGAAGTGGGAAACCACTGGGGTGGAGGATTCTGCCAGAGGAAGCTCAGAGGCTGAGGGTTGGTGCCCTGCAAGCTGCATCAGAAGGAATGAGGTGGCAGCTGCTGGCTTTGTAGCTGATGTGGGTCACTGTGCAGGTGTTTGTCCCTGCAGAGCCTCAGGAGCCAGTGGGTTCTGTCTTGGGAGGGGAGCAAAGAGTGTCACTGGGCACTCTGTTCAGAAAGGATGTATCTCTGGCCAGGGAGCAGCCAGGGGTGGGCAGGGAGGTGGGGAAGCAGGGAGATCTCACAGCATCTGGGTTCCTTTCCAGCTGAACCACTTCCCTGGTTCATTTCAAATTGGGAGAAAGGACCGTCTGTGGCGCAACCTGTTGAAGATGCAGGCTCGCTGTGGGAAAAAGGAGTTTAACTTCTTCCCCCAGTCCTTCATCCTGCCTCAGGACATCAAATTACTCAGGAAAGCGTGGGAGGAAGGAGCTAGCCGCCAGAAATGGATTGTGAAACCAGTAAGTGCAAAGCAGAGCTCGATCCTTTGTCCCATTGTAGCTACAGGGAGAAGATCTGATCCCTTCTTGTTTGTGTTTTGCAGCCAGCATCAGCAAGAGGGATTGGAATCCAGGTCATCCACAAATGGAGCCAGCTCCCCAAAAGGAGACCACTGCTGGTACAGAGGTGAGTGAAGGAAAACAAGGTTGACACACAGCCTGGAACCTCCCAGTTTCTAGTCTCTCTGTCTAGGTCTGGGCTGATGTCATTGTTTGGCAGAGCAGAAGCACCTGATTGGCATCTGGAAACTTCTCTGCTGCCTGGGTGTCATGCTGCTGCTGGCTCCATCAGGTGCAGCTGGGCTGACCAGAGTGCTGCTGTCTGTGTATATTTTTGAGGTCTTGGTTACAAACTGGCTCCACAGGCTTTCTGAAGCTGCTGTGTGGCAGGTGATCCAGTTTCAGCTCTGCTGTGATCCTCTTCCCACTGCTTTGTACTCTGAGGTTTGGCATCTTTAGACACAAGCAAACCTTATCCAGTGCTCACAAGCACGGTGGGGAGAGAAGTCCCAAGGCAGGGGTGGCAGCTGTCAAAGATTTGTTCCTATCCAAGTTAGAATGGGGCAGTAAGCACCTCTCTGTGTGTGGATTTTGGTCAGAGGGTTTTCATGAAATAACAGGGCTTTCAGGAGCTCCCCTTCTGCAGAAAAACGGAACAGCTCATCTTGGTTTGACGCCGCTTTCTGGGAAGGTTCTTGTGAGGACGGGAAAACGGCCAAGTGTTTGGCAGACAGGGAGCTGCTGTGTTGTCCTGACGGTTCTTTCTCCCTGGCCGCTCCCCTGCAGAGGATAAGCTTATCCTTATGGAAAATCATGAACTCCTGGGGTGAATAATCAAATGATTTGGACAAAAATTTCCAGCTGCTTCTGTTCACTGAACCGAACCATCTGTGGCACGCTGCATGACTTAGAGCCATTCCTGAATATCGCCATCAGCCTTCTGTGTGTGAAAAAGCTACTGTGGTGGGGAAAATCTCTCTTCAAAATGGAACTGAGCAGAAGGGAATGCTGTTCAGGCACTGCAGGATCTCCCTGTGCATGGGAGAGCTTTTTTCTCTCTCCTTTTTACTGTGTTGTACTTAACCTGGAAGCGTGCAAAAGGGCTTCTGCATTGATCCCTGTTTTCTCCGAGCCTTCTGAGGTGGGGGCTAGAGATGTTCCTGCACATGGAAATGATAACCCTTCCCTCTGCAGATACCTGCACAAACCCTACCTCATTGGAGGGAAGAAGTTTGACCTGAGGATCTACGTTTATGTCACTTGCTACGATCCCCTCAGGGTCTACCTGTTCAAGGATGGATTGGTTCGCTTTGCTAGCTGCAAGTAGGTTGTGCAGGAGAGCAATGCTGGGGGGCTGCCTCAGTGCTGGGGCACGTGTGGCCATGGTACCTGCCTTGGCTGGGGCAGGAGACAGTTGTTCTCTTCGCAGTGGTGCCCAAAGCTGTGGCTTCCTTGCTTAAGAAGCGGTGTGGAAACACAGGGGTGTCACTGCAGGTGACAGGGGTGAAAAGGAATGCAAGAGGATGCTTCATTCCTCCACTTTCCCCAAGGCAAGATCAGCTCGGTGTAAAGCAGGTCTTGAAACATCCTCTCTGTGTTTCAGACTGCACAAGAGCTGGTGTGCCAAAACCTGGGAAGCTTCTTCCACTTTTGTCCACAATGGGGGCTGCAGTTCAGTCAGGGCTTTTGCTCACTGATGCTGCTCTTAAGGATGATTTTTCTTAAGGACCTGCTGCAAGGGTGGCACTGCATCCCACTGCCCCAAGGCAGCCTGCTCCATGCCTTGTGCTTTGTTGTGTCAGCTCTGGGCCCGTGGGGACAGAGAGCTTCAGGCAGCCTGGGAAAGGGAGGCAGCAGGGCTGGAGGGGTCCAAGAGTGGTTTGAGATGAGATCAGAGTTTCTCCCTGCCCCACGAGCCTGCCCAAGCACAAACTGCTTGTGTTCCTATCACCAGGTACTCCTCCTCAATGAAAAGCCTCAGTAACAAGTTCGTGCACTTGACCAACTACAGTGTGAACAAGAAGAACACAGAGTACAAGTCCAACTCGGATGAGACTGCTTGTCAGGGACACAAATGGTAGGTGTGCTGCTTTAGGACATAGGGCCACTCTTTCCATTACCTGTTAAGTCAGCCTTTTTCAGCATTCCTACCCAAAACTTGAAGGCGATTCCTGTATCATCTGTTCCTGCTTGGGGAAAGCGGGGGAGCAGAGGGATTTTGGCATGGGCTATTGTAATGGAATCTGGATGGTCTCCCTGACTTCTGACTCATCCTGTCCTCTGCTGTTTGGGCTGTGGTTGTTGTTCAGCCTGTTTGTGTCTCTGCTGTTCCCTGCTTCAAAGCTGTTCTCATCTGGGCTCATTCAGCCCCTTGCCCTCTTGTGGAGGCGACAGGATGTGGTTAAAGTGGAATCTGATTTTTTTACTGTTAACAACTTGAATGGGTAATTGTGATGCTTAAGTTGGCTAGATGGTGGCTAGATGGTGGCTTTTGACCAGCTCGATCTTGACTTCCCTGTGGAGGCAGAGAAAGGGACAGTCCTGGTGTAAAACTGATAGGTTTTGTGCTGTTTGGTGGGAATAGGAACAGCGGTGCCATTGATAGGCCTTTGGAGGAGGGCTGCAGTCTTGCAGGAGTTTGTGTTCCCTGCTGTCCCATGGGTGGGCTGATCCAAGGCCCCAGGCACTTGTCTCTGATTCCACAGCAGTGTTTGAACGCTTTTAAAAATAGTGTGGGATAGAGTTCTCAATTCATGGGCCTGGGCAGGACTGGTTCATTTCACAGGGAGCTGCAGAAGGTGGTTTGCTGTGGTGGGATGGCTTTCTCAGAGCTGGACCAGCCACACAGCAGTCTGTTCCTCCGCGGGGATGTTGAGAAGGGTCTCCTGTCGCCCACTAGTTGCAATCCCACGGGGATGGGACTGTGTGGGTTTTTGGTACTGCCATGCAAGTCAAAGCTGGCTGCTCCCACGTTAAAGATGAGTGGCTGTAATCCACTCCATCTCATATGCAGGAAGTGTGACCTTTGGGTTCCTGGCCATTAGCCACATGGTCTCATTTGAGCAATATCTGAGCATCCTTGGCTCGGTGTCAGGGTAGCTTGCAGCACTCAGTGTGCTGTGGGAAACTCCTACAAAAGCAGAGACGCTCCCCCCATACCATCTTGTTCTCCACATTTTCAAAGTCTTTTCTCCACCCCCAAAGCCTCAGTGAAACGGCTCTGAGCTAAAAGAGTTACAGGGGTCCTGTTGGATTCCTGCCGAGCTGCTCTGCCGTGCTGCGGGGGAAGGCCTGCAGGAAGGGGAGGTTTGCTGAGGACACGGAGGGGGAGGGATGAGAAGATCGGGGCCCGACATACCTTGCTCGTGTGCTAATTTGGGACCTATTACTCCAGTGCTGGGACAAGTCTATGACAGATTTATGTTCCTTATGGCTTGGGCCTACAAGACCAGGGGCCAGGCTGGGGAGGGCAGCAACCCAGGAGCCTGAGGGGTCTGGGGATGGCAGGAGGATGGTTGTGCCAGGGAAGAGCTTTGTCGAGGCTCCCCTCTGCTGCTTTCCCTCCCTTAGCAGGGCTGCGCAGCGAGGGGCTGCCGAACTACCTCCTTTGCTTTCTCTCTCCCAGGGCACTCAAAGCACTCTGGAGTTACCTGACCCAGAAGGGAGTTGATAGCGAGGCCATCTGGGAGAAGATCAAGGACATCGTTATCAAAACCATTATTGCGTGAGTCCTGGCACCCCCTGCTCTGTGCCTGGCTGTGGGGTGCACCCTGACCCCTCTGGCTCTCCAGTCCCTATCAGCCCAGTTCTTTTGCTCTTAATCTAAATGCTCCCACCACTGTTGGCTTCAGTATTTCTCTCTGGATCCCTCCTTTCACCCTGTTACTTAATGCTCATGCTGCAGTAGCTGCAACAGTAAACAGACCTCACATTTCCTGGGCCTGTGGGCAATGCAGGGGGTCAGCCAGGGGGGTTCAGTGTATCTGACACTCTTCCCAGCTTCCCACCCACTCCTCTGCTTGGCCAGGGTGACTGAGAAGGCAGGTCCTGTGATGTAGGCTGGATGTTGTGTTCAGAGGTGATCAGGGATGCTCAGGACGCAGCGCAGCAGCTGCTCACAGGCCTGTGTCAGTCTCTCAGCCCACCCGTTCTTGCAGCACGTGGCTTCGTACGCTCTCAGAACCATCAGCGCGTGCTGCGAGCAGCCAGCTCCCCTGTCTCCCTCTTGGAAACAAGCGTCTTTTCCTTGGCTTGCAGATCTGAGCCCTACGTTAACAGCCTGGTGAAGATGTACGTGCGGCGGCCCTATTGTTGCCATGAGCTGTTTGGGTTTGATGTAATGCTGGATGAAAACCTCAAGCCCTGGATCTTAGAGGTGAACATTTCCCCAAGGTAAAGCAGATTCTGAGCCACAGCAGAGTGGGAAACGACCTTTCTTTTAGCACAAAGTGAATTTGGCTCATGGTGTTCCCTGTGCTGAGAGACTGTGGGCTTTGAAGCCTCCCTCTCCAGATTGCAGGAATCAGTGTCCTCTCTTTCTGCGAAAGCAGCATCCATCCACAGCTCAGAAAGCTTTCCTGGGCATGCTCCAGCTACAGCCAGGGAAGAGTGCATTAAAAAAGGAAGGCCAGGGAGGGATGTGTCATGTAGGGAACGGGTGATGGCACAGATTTCTTTTCTGTGCGTGGGCAGAAGCGCTGAGCATCTCCACTGCCTCCTGCGCTGTTCCTTGCTTGCTGACAGCACCCAGGCAGGGCCAGGAGCTGCGGTGTGCCTGAGCTTGGCCTCTCCTCCCTGTGAGAGTGGGGATTCCACATGGTGTACTGGGGATGGGTTTCCAGGAAACTGGGAAGAGAAATGACCCCTTTCTGGTGGGGAGCCCCCATTCAAAGAGCTGTTGTCAGGGCTTTTCTCTCAGTGTCTCATGGCCGGCTGTGATGAGGTGAGCGACAGGCTGGGGTTTGTATCCCAGTCGGTATTAACCCAGGGAGTGATCTCAGTGCTGTGGGGCTCAGCACTCCACTCAGACTGCTGTGATGCTTCCTCCCCACAGCCTCCACTCTAATTCCCCACTGGATGTGAGCATCAAGGGCCAGATGATTCGGGATCTCCTCAACCTTGCCGGTTTTGTTCTGCCCAGCGCGGACAGCATGGTTTCAAAGCCACAGACGGGAAGTGCCTCTACCTGCAGGTCAGCACCCTTCTCTGTCAGAGCAGCAGGCCAAGGCAGGCTACTTTTTCTTGAGGGATTTCATCTGGAGGCTGCTTGTAGCCCAGCAAACACTGGTTTATGTGCTGTTGAGCTCCTGTTCTTGCTGGTCATTCAGCTATGGGTCAGAGGGACTTGCATCATTGCCTGGGTATCTGGCTCCTCTGGTCTCTTCAAGGCAGAAGGATTTCTGCCCTCTCTGCAGATCCATAGTTGGAAGTGAGGCCGGTGTAATTTCTGCTTGCTCTGCAGTTAGTTGAGTCGTGCTCTCTCCTCCTTCCCTCTGCCAGAACTAACGCGATGCTGAGCTACACCACCTCTCCGTTTGCTCGGAGGGCTGGCCGGCTGTGTTGGGGTTGGATCCGCTTACCTTCTACCCCAGGGCTGACGTGCTGCTGCCTTGAGCAAGAGGAGCACCTGTTATTTTGCAGAGGCTGGGGCGAGCTGTTCCTTTGGCAGGACTGCAGGTGTCAGAGGCTGTAGACCTATGCGTGGGGGTGTGCATGGCCTTTACCTCACCATTAACATAAATGTTTCCTGCATGAAGCTAATTCCTGGGCACGTGTCCACCCAGGCTCCTGCTCCTCCTGTGTTTCATCACAGCCTGGGCTTATGCTGCTTTCAAACCTGGCGACGGTAAGGAATTCAATCCTGTTCCCTGCAGCAGAGTAGCTGCTGGCTGTATGTCACTGAAGGAGCAGCTTGCTGGGATGAGCATCAGCACGTGGTGATGTACGGGCACACCAAAAGATGGGACTCTTGCCCTCTGCCTGCCCCGTGCCTTCAGCGAAGGGAGAAGCTTAGGGCACGGGCCTGTTCCAGCCGGGGAGCTCTCGCCAGCTCGTCTGCGGCGCTTTGATCACTCGCTTGTTTGTGGCTCGCAGTGGAGGTGCTGAAGGGCAGGTGTCCTCAGAGGGACCTGCAAGGGATTAAGTGGATCCTTAACATGGTTCAGATGATCCATTACCAGAGTTCCTGCATCCAGGGGCAAGCTTGTTTAATCATATCTCTTGCCCTGGGGAGGATATGAAGGGGATTTTTTGTGTATGGGCACAATTCCAGTACATCTCTGTGCTCCCCGAGCACCATGCGGCACAGCCTTGAGGCTCTGCTCTTCCTGTTTGGATCCACACATGACTAATTATTTTTGCAGCAGCAGAACAAATTAGCTGTGTTGATACAAGTGCTAAAAGGTGTTGGACAAGTATCTCCCAGCCTCTGGCATCCCCAGATGGTTCAGCTGGGTGTTTAGAATAGTTCAGATGGTTGCTGGTCAGATCATACAAAAGGCCAGCATCCCCCATGGCATGTGGAGCTGGATTTGAGTCTTGAGAGTTCTTGAGTGTTGCAGGAGGAAGTTTTTTATTTTCTTCTTCCTTGCTCAGGACTGGTGCCAAGTACTCCTACCCCCAGCCCTGTTGTTACAGTTAGGAAGCCATGTTCCAAGTGGGATGTAAATGTGAGATCCCACAAGGCTTCAAGCACTGTGACTGAGGTCGCAGTGTGTCTGTGGCCCTCTTGCATCTGATACGGGTGTGAGGTGATGGTTCACCTTTCAGGTGAAGGAACGCTGGAATGCCTCAGTGAGGAGCTGGCAGAGCCTTCCCTGTTCCCCTGCCTGCATCCTTCCTGGGTCCTGTGCTGATGCACAAGTTGTGGGTGCATCACTGGTTTCCAAACTAGTGAAATCCTTGGGCAAAGCATTCTGTCCTCCACAGCATCTTCCTGAGGGTGTCACTGCTCTCATGGGAGTTGCTGGGAGCAGTTCTGCCATGACAGGACTTGTCTTCTCTGCTTAAATGCTCTACTGCCTCTTGTGTCCTCAGTCTGGGCAGTGCTCTGAAGGAGAAGCCTAAGCCAGCATCTGACCATTTCATAGCAGAGAAGATGAAGAAGGCCTATTACTTGATGCAGAAGATACCTGATCAGGTATGACACAATCTCCTCTGATACTTGCACCATCCTGCCAAGCTACTGTCACAACCAGTCCCTCATGTCTGTCCCTTGTCCCTCTCCAGCTTGTGCCCCTCTGTGGAGAAAGCCAGATGATAGGGAGTGCTTGGGCTCCACTGGGTTACGTAACAGCTGGTCAGAAATAAGCTGTGTTTGCTTAAGCCACTGCTGCTCTGGCTCATCTTTATGTGCAAATAGGCACATGCTGAGGGACATGTTACCCACCTGTCCCCAAACAGGGTCCAAGCACTGTCTCTTCCTCTTTGCATCTCTGCACAGCTCCCGTAGCCTTTGCCCGCTGGCCCTGTGCAGGATAGCAGGGACACTTCCCTGGTGTGCCACCTGGCAGTGTCTTTAGGAGAGGCTGGGCTGCAGAACTGGGCATCTCCTCAGCTCTGCGCTGACACCGCTGAGCATAAACGTCTTCATTTTTCACATAGCCTGTGTCCCAGAGACCTCAGACACACGGAGACCTCTGCCCGAAGAGGTTTGAGGAGTAGAGAGGTGGGCAGAGGGGCCAACAAAACATAGTTGGCTTCTCCCTGACCCTGGGTTGCTCTTGTCTGCAGGATTTTTATTCTTCAGTCTTGGACATCCTGACCCCAGACGATGTTCGCGTCCTGGTGGAGACAGAGGACGAGTATTCCCGGCGCGGGCAGTTCGAGCGGGTGTTCCCCACCCACGTCTCCACGCGGTACCTGCGCTTCTTCGAGCAGCCTCGTTACTTCAACATCCTCCTGACCCAATGGGAGCTCAAATACTACTTGAACAAACACAAAGGTAACTGCCTTCTGCACAGCCACCCGTGTCAGGCAGGCTGCCCGCTGGCAGCCATGAGGGGCTTCCCAACTGAGAGGGAGCTGCCTGCGTCTGCGCTAGCCATAGGAAGTCTGTTCTCCTCCACGCTGCTTCAGATAGCAGGAAAAGCTTATTCTGAGTTGATCAAAGGTGCTGCCTGCTCTGGTAAATGCAGCACCAGCAATTGTAGGTGCCCTGGAGCTGAAGCAGGCTGGGATTCTGCCTTCAACCTGTAGCTCTGGTTTTCCTCCACCCTCTTTTGAGGGAGAGACAGCTGGAGTCGCTGGGCTTTGCTCCTTACAGGTGATCTGTGAAGTGAGGGGAAAGTCGTGCCTATTCCCAAGTCTCTAATTGAGGAAGAACTGTCAGCATGCCACGGGGATTTTCCATAAACCCTAGAAAGCTGTCTGTCATTCCCACCTTTCCAAGGCAGGGCTCCGTGTTTTAATAAAACCTGCCCTTTAATGAGGTATGGCCAGGCCAGACCCATTCCTTCTCGCCCAGGGCTGTCTCAGTCAACGTAGTGGGAGAGAGGCTGTTAAGGAGGGAGAACCAGCAGAAGCCTGGTGTGAGAGGGGTTAGGGAGCATAAAAAGAAAGAGGCTGTGGTTTGGGGCTTTCCATACAGCATCTGATCTAGCTGGAGAGGCTTCTGCAGGAGCTGGCCCTCCACTGTGGCAGCTATATGTGTGCTCCTAATCTGGCTGTGGTACAGGGCAGGGAAATGCCTTTGTCACCTCTTGTTGGTGTTAAAGCAAGTATGAAAAGAGTCCGTAATGGGCTTTCACAGAGAGACAGTAACCTTTATAGCCCTCTCCAGCTGCACTGTCAGCATGTGTCATTCTTTGCCTAGCTAATACCTTTGCTGGATGCTCTCCTGTCAGCTGGAAGATAGATCCTGTCATTGTGTGCACCCAAGAGAACTTTGCTGCTCAGGCTGGGGTCCTGGTTCAGTGCTCCAGCTGCCTGGAAGCAGCAGGTTTGCTCTACTCCCTCATTGCACTTCATCTCTGAGCAAAACCCAGCCTCCCCTGGTCCCCTGTGTTCCATGCAGCCCTCCTCTCTCCCTGGGTGGCAAGGCACAAAGCCCAGGATGGCGCACAGAGCCAGGGGCAGGGCTGCAGAGCTGCCCTGCCTCCCCCAGCACGTAGGGGTTTCTTCCAAGGGTCCTGGGGCTTGCTGAAAGGTCACTGAGGAGCAGAGTTTGGACAGCAAGGATTCCTCCTATAGCCAAGGCTGGTATCATATAGCAAACCAAAGTAACCCCAGCTGGACAGCATCAAGTTCCTGGCCTGCTGGTTCTTAAATCTCAAGGCTCCTTAGTTTGTGTTGTGGCTTTAAGGCTCTTAAAAGAGAAAACAGGAAGGGAGCAGTTCTGGGGAGTGTGACTGTAGTGGGGACAGCTAGCAGGAGGCCTTGGAAGAAGTGGAGCCTGTTCAGTGCAGACACATGGCTCTGCTTCAAGGTGACCTCCCTGTCCTCTAGAGTCTTGTGTGCAGCTGGAGGAAGGGTCCCATGCAGTCACACCATTGGTGAGTTCAGTCCGTGTCAGGGATGGAGACCAGGTCTCGGGCCACATTGAGCTCCGGATGGATCTGTGCAGGAGGAGGTGACGTGCTGGGATGCTGCAGCTGATCAGTGCTGTGCAAGGAGGAGGTTGCCCAAGCTGCCATCCCCTGGGAGAAGGGCCGGGATTAACAAAGCTGCTCTACATTCACACTGTAGGAACTTTCACTGGTGCAGCCCAAATCAGGTGCTGCTGTTGGCAGGCACCAGGCTCAGGGGGACAGCCAGTCTGGTCTAATTTGGCAAATCCTGTGTTGCCCCAGTTTTCCTGCTTAGCTGAGGCTGCTGCACAGTGTGTCTGGCTCCCTGGGAGGAAGGCAGGCACTGCAGCAGCCCATGTGCTGGCACTCGCTGATGTTTGCTCACACGGAGGGTGAACGCCCTTGGTTTACCCCGTGTTTGCTGGGACTCAGGCACGTGTTCAAGTAGCTGTTGCATAGCATGTACTGCATGGTTAGGTCACTGTGTGCAGCACATTTGCATGCCCCAAGCTGGGAAGGCTTAACTCTCTGCAAACTTGGTCGTTCATTCTCGCTTCTTGTCTCTTCCATTGTTTCCCAGGTCTGGAGCTACTGAAGAACTGGTGTGTCAAAGGGTACCACACTGGGGCAGGGACAGATTCGGCCCAGATGGTGCGTATGGCTGTGGGCAAGCTAGGGGGTAGGTGGTTGTTTGCCTGGACAGAGTGGAGCCTGCTTGTTCCACTTCCTGTGGATCCTGCCCTACCTGTTTACCCTCCTCTTCCCTCTCTTCCAAGGCCTCCGGGAGCCTGGAAAAACCCACTCTTCCCTAACTGCCACCATCATGAAGTCCACCCAGTATATCAGATCTGCAAGTGCTTTGCATCTGAATATCCTTGGGTGCACTGAGCACCCACTGGGTGCTTTATATTTGACACCTGTCCTGCCCTTTATTCCCCTCCACGAGGGAGCCATCTCCATCTGTCACTCCTGTGCCCAATCCAGTGAAAGAAACCCACTCTTTTGACCTCAAGATGCTCTGCTCCCACTTACAGCAGAGGGATTCATTAGGCAGAGAGCAGAGGCTGCTCTGTTTGCTATTCTGGGAACAGTCTGGTGGCAGTGACGATGCACAGCAGCGTGAGGCGGTTCAGGCTGAAGCCCACTAGCCTACGGCAGAGCGCTGCGGGGTTTTTTGTCACCACTGCAATAGCCGGTTGGTTGTCTTTCTCTCCTCCTGCAGTGGTCGCTGCCAAAGTCTTTCTTCTTTCAGAAGACCAGTGATCTATCAAACGGCTTCAGCAAACTGGAACTGGGTGGACTGGGGTGAGTTTGCACTGGCCGTGATGCACGCCATGGTCACGGCTTGCCTTGAAGGCTGGTGTCCTTAACAGGAGCTGGCAGCAGGGCCAGCAGCTTTGTTTGAAGGGAGAGGAGCAGGTTGGCTCACGGGGTCTGAGGCCTCTGCTCTCCAGACAGCCAGCTGGTTGGGCTGGCATGATGTATGTGCCACTGGGCATGTCTCCTTGGCACTGCTCACCCAGCTCAGATGGGAGCAAGGCCCAGGGCAGACAGACCGGGTGATGTTTGGGGTTGTCATGGTTGCCACATGCTGATGAGATGTTCCCCTCAGGCCCCCACACCACTCCTCTGGGCTCTGCTGCGGCCAGCAGTAAGCAGAGGCTCTTGGCCCCAGCGTGGGGCTGGGGGGAGCAGTGAGGCCTCAGGGACTGCTGCACTCTGCCAGCTTCCCCAAGCAGAGCTGAGCTGCAGAATGGGTGCTGCTGGCCCTGGCAGCTTCCTGCAGCGAGGTGGCGGGCCAGGAGTCACCCGGGTGAGCTCAAGTGGAGTGGGCAGGCATGCCCTCTGAAGTTAAGGGAAAGGGCGTTCCTGCTCCTGTGCCCAGGCCAGGATGGAGCTGGGTTTACATGCAGGTGGAGAGGTCAAGCTGTGACCCTAAAGTCCCATTATTGTCTTGGATGTCTGGTGGGGTGACTGCTGCTGCCGGGGATGGGAGATCAGGGGGTGAGCCTCGAAGCCTCATCTCGGGCTGTGTTTGATGGCACTGCAGAGCTGCACCATGGCCCTGTTGCTCCTTTCTCATTGTCCCTAAGCAGCACTGGGTTTCTCCTGCAGCACGCTCATCCCTTCAGACAGTGAGGACCTCACGAGATGCCTGGAGCCCAGCTCTCCCCAGAGCTTACTTCTCAACAAATGCGCTGGTGGAGCCGACCGGAAACCTGCTGGCTGCCTCTCGGACACCACCCTGGTGATGTGACCGGGCAGCCAGCGTCCCTCCCTGGGGACACCTCAACCTACCTCAAAGGAAGAGACGGGAGCTGGCTCTGTGGAGAGCAGGGACGGGAGCCCCCTGTGCCGCACACTTGCTCGCGGGGCAGTTTGGAGAGAGGGGTGTTTCACTGGACAGAGGGACAGAGCTGCGTCACTTCCAGTTTTAATACAAAGGCCAAGCCTGAGGAAGTGTGGGTTTGTCTGGCCTTCATCCCAGGCTGCTCCTAAAGCCTGCTGGAGTGGTGGTGGTTTCTTTGCTGTGGGGGAGCTTGCAGTTGGCCTGGCCTTCCCCTCCCCAGCCAGCACAGGCCCATCCCTGCCCCGCCTGTCTCTCTGTGCCCTTGGGAGTCCAGTCCACTCCTGCAGCCCAGCCCAGGGTGGAAAGTCCCCACTGGAAGAAGCAGGGCCTGGGGCTTCCAACCGATGCCCTTCATCCTTTCTGAATGCCTCTGGCCCTTTCCTGCCTTCGGCTCCTGCTGCTCGTGGGGACAGTGGGGCTGCTGGGATGGGGCATTTCCTGGTGACGTGTGCTATGTGGGCACTGCAGGCTGGTGCTCTTCTCTTGGGTTCTGCTCCCTGTTTTCCCTTTGTTTTCCAAGGATTTCTATTAAAGTTTAACACTCAGCTGCTCTCCTGGTCTCCATCATGCTGTTTTCCTCCATCATTTGGGGCTCTCTCTGCACTCTGCTGGGCTACAGTGCAGGAAGGGTTTGTGCCACCACCCTGCTCTTCCCCATCCTTCCTGGGGCTGGGGGGTCGTTCCTACTGCCCCACGCCAGATAAACATGCCCCCCGAGGTGGGGGAGTGGCTTCCAGCATCAGGGCTGGGGTCTGGGGGTTTGGCTGTTGTCCTGGGGTCTCTCCTGTCCCCCTTGGTTACTCATCTGTAGAACAGCCCAGCTCTGCAGCAGGGGAAGGAAGGGTTGGTTCTCCTGGACCAAACCTTGCTGGTTTTGGGTTGTACCCCCCAAGCCTTGTAGGGGGATGCTGGGCAGGCAATGATCAGGACCAAGGCATGCACTAAGCCCCACGGGTGGGCCCTGGGGTGTGCAGAAAGCCCTGCCCTCCCCTCCCCTCCCCTCTCCTCTCCCCACAGCCCCTGCTACCCAGAGCTGGGCCCTGTTTTTCTGGTCTCCTTGGTGACAATCTCGTTGTTCCTCGGCTTCTCTCCAGCACCTGAAAATAGCTGCCGAAAGTGGAGATGCCTGCCCCCTTCCCTGCTGCCAGCACCCGGCGGTGGCCAGGCTGGAGCCAGGCTGCCTGGCTCCGCGCAGCTGTAAGGGCCCGGCCCCCTCCCGCCCACCCCCTGCTGCTGCGGGACGAGGGCCACTCGAGTGCTGCTGGCCTGGCCTTAGCACTGAGCCCCCTACGTCGCCCCTCCTCTTCCTCTGTGCCTTGGGGTAGCACCAGGGGACGGAGGCTTTGCTCCTTGCCCCCCGCCATGGGTCAGGGCCCAGCTGTCTCCCCAGCTCAGCCAGAGCCCCTTGGGCCCAGCAGCCACCAGCCTGCTTGCCTGTGGCTGCTGCTGGGCTGTCACGACCGCGGGCCAAAGGGTTACATGAACCCCCCTGAAATAGAAATGGAGCCGGGGCGAGCGGCGGGCGGGCAGCAGGGGTGGCCCCGCAGGCAAGGAGGGAAGCTCCCTGGCAGGCACGGGTAGGCCCCACCATGGGACCCGGTGTGGCTGGGGAGGCTGCACTGCAGCAGAACACCGGGGAGGGCAAAGGGCCCCTGGGTGCTCTGGCTGCTGCCAAGCCCATGGCCGGATCCATCCCTCCTCCAGCATGCCCGGGGCAGTTGGGGGATGCTGTGCCCCCCATCCCTGGCTAGGGCCGCATCCTGGCAGGTGCTGAGCACTGCTGAAGGAGGACGGGTTCTGTGGAGTGGGAGACAGTTCTTTTCTGCCCACGGCCATCTATCCATCCCTCCCCAGCCCCTGTGTCCCCAGCGCTGTGCCCATGGCCCCGGCCATCCCCTCCAGCCCGGTGCTGCGGGGTGGCAGGTGGCTGTGGGGTGGTGGCAGAGGTGGCAGCGGTGTCCGTGTGTGTGTGTGTGTGTGTGTGTGTGTGTGTGCGCGCCCCCCCCCCCGCGGCGGTGGCGGGGGCATGGCTGGCATTGCTCGCTGACACCCTATCTGCCAAGGCCCTGCCAGCCGCGGGCCCAGAATAGCAGCGCTGCCCCGCAGTCAGCATGGAGCGACTCCGCGGCCGCGCTGCGCCCCAGGTACCGCTGGGGTGGGTTTGGGGGGGAGCCCGGCCCGACAGCCCCCTGCTTGGGGACAAGGGGACAAGGGGGCTGGCTGTTCCCTTCCCGCAGGCAGGCAGCTGTGGGGACAAGGACACGGGGTGCAGCCTGGCCCGCCTGCCTGTCCCTGCTGTCCCCAGCCCCTTGGGGAGTGGTGGGGGACATGGTGGCCTCCTTCCTGGGGTTGCTTCTGGGCCCCTCGAGGACCGGTCCCTGTGCCTTGGTTATTGTCGGGTGGCTCCTAAACATTGGCTCTGCCAGTGGGTTTGCCATCCGGGGCTGCTTCTCCAGCTTTGTTATGGTAGGGTCTGCTGGGGACTGGGGAGCTTGGGGGGGCACGGGGTCAGCCGCCCGGCCATGCCTGGGGCTGCCCCACTTCTTGTTGTAGGGTGTCCCGGGGTGGAGCCGGTCCCGGGAGCAGGTGGGGCTGGCAGGGCTCCCGGCACGGGGAGGAAGCGGGGCCGGGATTTACACCTTGGGGTCGGAGGAGGGAGCGGACGGGTGTGGAGCCGCTGCAGGATGCGCTGGGCTCCGGCAGTGGAGAGAGGAGCCGGAGGGGGCTGTGCGTCTGCCATCCCCTGCCCGGACCCGGGGGACCCCCGCAGCCTCCCCAGAGTCGGGGCGCAAGTTGGGAGCCCCGGGCTGGAGCTGCCATGGGGCCAAGCAGAGGCTGCGGGTCCTGAGCGGGCAGGGGGATCAGGGGGCTGAGCTGAACCTGCATCCCCACCCCAAAAGGATGGCCCGCCCCTCTGCCCGGCTTAGGGGGGGTTGGAGCAGCCAGGTGGGTGCAGGCAGCACCCATGGGTGGGGCAAAGGCTGGGCTGGCTCCTGCTGACCTCCCCTCACTCTGTGCCCCCTCAGGTGCCTCTACTGGATGCTGCTGCTGGCCCTGATGAGGAAGGTGGGTAGCAGGCAGCAGCGCTCAGGCAGGTGTGTGCGTGTGGAGGGTATCACTCATGCAGTGAGCACGTTGGTCCTCTGCCCACCCTGCCCAGACCTCTCATTTCCCCACTCCTCAGCTATTTCCCAGCTCCTGGTGCCCCTGGCCAGGAGATCTGCAGTGCTGAGTGCTGCCCCTGTGGACTGGGGAGTGGGGGGGGTGTGGGGGGGTGTGTGTTTGTATTTGTGGGGAGCACCCCCTCCCATAGCATCCCATTGCTCCTCCCCAGAAAGGAGGGTGCTGAGACCTGGCAGCTCAGCTCACCAGTTGGGGCTGGGGTGGGTTTCCCCACAGGGTTCCCAGAGGCCCTGTGTCCAAGGGAGAAGGGGAAGGAGGAAGAGGAGGAAGAAGAGGAGGAAGAAGAGGACAGGCATAGGAGACCAAGACCAGTCACCTTCACACTGGGCAATGAGGTGCTGGGGCTGGGCCCGGAGACTGAGTTTCAGAGCCCCGACGCTGAGGTCTACATGCACTTCATGAGGAGCCACTGCTGCTACGATGCCGTGCCCACCAGCTGCAAGCTTGTTGTCTTCGACGTCTCCCTGGAGGTGACAAGAGCAGGGGGTTGGCTGGGATGGGAAGGTGGGGAGTAGGTTTGGGGACCCCCTGACACTCCCCACTCGTGTGACAGATAAAGAAAGCCTTTGTGGCACTGGTGGCCAACGGGGTGCGTGCAGCTCCGCTCTGGGACAGCAAGACACAGAGCTTCGTGGGTGAGTGCTGGCAGCGCCACTTGGCCCCTTCCCCTGCTTGGCAGCGAGGGGTGGGGGCAGTGCTGCCAGCCCCACGTGTCTCCACAGGGATGCTCACCATCACCGACTTCATCAACATCCTGCACCGATACTACCGCTCGCCTCTGGTGAGTGTGGCAGGGAGGGCACAGGTGTCACTGTGACATGGGGCAGGGAGGGGCTGTCCCCACTTCTCCTGGTCCCCTCTGCATCACTAGACCATGACTGGGGAATGCTCTGGGCCAGCCCAGTATCCACTTGGTCCCCCTCTTCCTGGCACCCAAGATGTGATCCCCATTGTCGTGGTTTTGCCCCGGCTGAGGGCCGCACCCCACACAGTCGCTTGTACTTTTAAAAGGAAGGGGGAAGGAAAGTTGGGGGAAGGGGAAAAAGGGAAGGAAGAAAGGAGGAAAAGAAACCACAACCTAGAAACCAGAACCACGCAGGTTGGGATAAGGATAGTTTACTAAACAATAACAGAAAACTAGATATAACAATAACAGGAGTTTATAGCACAAAATAGATGAAACTGGTGATACACAATGTAATTTCTCACCAAACCACACAACTCAGGCCGCACAGCTTAGAGCCGTCCCGGACAACCCGACCGCCCCAGAAACTGCACGTCCTGGCGTTGTCCCCCCCTCTTCCCCCCAGTCCCCCCTTATACTGAACATGACGTAACTGGTATGGAATATCCTCTTTGGCCAATTCGGGTCACCTGTCCTGGCTGCGTCCCCTCCTTTCTCACTAGTAAGGAAGTATGCAGAGCTGAGAAAGGTCCTTGATTGCCCGGCAACAAATCGGAAACATCAGGGTGCTATCAGCACTATTCTCATGCTAACACCCAAACATGGCATTCCATTCACTGCTAAAAAAAAGTTAACTCCATCATAGCTGAAACCAGGACACCCATGCTCAGGGTGATAGGGTGGGATGCCCAGGGAAGGGGGCAGTGCCCAGAGCCCACTCAGTCCCCCATGGGGCCACGGTGACCAGGACATCTCCCTGCTCTCAGGTTCAGATCTACGAGGTGGAGGAGCACAAGATTGAGACCTGGAGAGGTAAAAATCAGTGGGTGATGTGTGTGGGGGGGGAATGAGGGGCTGGGCTGGGGGTGTCACACAGGGACTACATGAGGGGACTGGGGGACCCTCTGTCCCACCTCTCTCCCTTGTCAGAGGTGTACCTGCAAGGCTCCTTCAAGCCGCTGGTCTACATCTCCCCAAGCAACAGGTGAGCACCCACGCACTAGGGGAGAGCACACCCCACAGCGTGTGCCCGGGTGCAGCCCCTTCCATCCCCCCCACACCATGCTCTTGTCCCCTGCAGCCTCTTCGACGCTGTCTACTCCCTGATCAAGCACAAGATCCACCGCCTGCCCGTCATCGAGCCCATCTCAGGCAACGTCCTGCACATCCTGACACACAAGAGAATCCTCAAGTTCCTCCACATCTTTGTGAGTGCCGGGGCTGCGTGTGCACACATGGGTGGGGGGGACAAGCAGGGTTGCTGGGGTGCGTGTAGATGACAGCCCAGCCCTGCCCTGCCCACCGCAGGGCTCCACCATCCCCAAACCACGCTTTCTGAAGAAAACAGTGCAGGAGCTTTGCATCGGCACCTTCCGTGACGTGGCTGTCGTGCCCGAGACTGCCCCCGTCTATGCTGCCCTGGAGATCTTCGTGGACCGGCGCGTCTCTGCCCTTCCGGTCGTCAACGATGCTGGTACCTGGGGAGGGGACAGATGACCCCCCGCCATCTCCCTCTGCTGGTGGCTTTAACCCCATCCTCAGATAAAAATCCACCTTTCCACCAGCCTGTCTCTTGGGGTGCAGGGTGGGTGGTCCCTGGGGCCCCCTCCTCAGCGCCTACACTGCCTCTCCTTGTAGGGCAAGTGGTCGGCCTCTACTCCCGCTTCGACGTCATTGTGAGTAACCTCTGTGTGTGTGCACACCTGGGCATGAGTGTGTCCTGGTGGGGTGCTCCACCTGCCCGTGCCCCTGCAAACCTGCCCCACGTGCACCGATGCACGTGCCAGCACAGATCTGCCCCGCTTGTCCTCGGTGCCAGCACAGCAGGGTGCGAGGACACGGTGGGGTGCTGAGCAGGGACACCTCTCCCGCAGCACCTGGCAGCCCAGAAGACCTACAACAACCTGGACATCAGCGTGCGGGAGGCGCTGCGGCAGCGCACCACCTGCTTGGAGGGGGTCCTCACCTGCTACCCCCACGAAACCATGGAGGACATCATTGACCGCATCGCCAAGGAGCAAGTGAGCAGCTGGGGCAACTTGTGCCAGCGCCAGACCCCTCCAGCCCGCCTTGCCCACTTCCCAGCCTGCCTGTGATGCTCTGACTGTGCCCACAGGTCCATCGCCTGGTTTTGGTGGATGAGAACCAGTACCCGCGGGGCATCGTCTCCCTTTCCGACATCCTCCAGGCCCTCGTGCTCACTCCCGCAGGTATCGATGCTCTTAACTCTTAGCCCGCGACGCTCCGTCTTTCTTCACTTGCACCCTCCATTTCTCTCCACTTCAGGTAGGCGCCGTTCCCCACCACTGTGTGCCTGTCCCCTCCCTGACACTGGGTCACCTGTGCCTCGTCACCTCCCTGCTTGGGCCACCCCAGCCAAAGCGGCCCCGGAGGATGAAGGAGGCTGGGAACAGCAGGACCCGCATGCTGCTTGTCCCAAAGGGACACAAGGATCATGGGGGATCCCATCTGGGGTCACGGTCCCTGGTATCCATGAGGAAGGATGGGGGCATCTGACATGGAGAAACCCCCAGACCTGCCCTCCCCGCCCCATCCAGGCAGCATGTGGGATGCAGGTTTTGCAGGTCCCTGGGCTTTGGGCTGGATGATTGTTTTGGGGTGCAACGCTCCCAGAGAGAAAAGCCCTTCTTAGCCTCAAAGCTCCCCTTAGACCTGAGCCCCTCCAGTGCCATTACCAGGGGGAACACAGGGGACAGACCCTCCTCACTTGCACACCTCAGCTGTGCCACCCACCATCAGCCACATGCAGATTGTGGCTGACCCATGGGTATGGGGCTGGTAGAGCCCACAGTTGTCCCCCCACCTCACCCATGTCCACCCCCATGTCCCCAGCAATGACCAGTTGCTCCACACAGAATGGGACTGCGGGGTGATGTGAGTTAACCACATCAGGCATGGGACCTCCCTCTCCTTTCCCCATCCCAGTGCCTTTGCTCACCCCCATCTTGGTGCCCATGGGGGTAGCTGCCAGGAGCTGCTGGGGGAGGGGGGCACCAGGATGTCCCCTTCCCACTCCAGGGCTTGCATCCAAGCCAGGGATGGAGGCGAGGCCCTGCTGAGCCCTGTGCTGCCCCGTGGCCACTGGGGCAGGCTGGAGGGCTGTGGTGCAGGGTGCCCAGCCCCACACTGCTGCACGCTGCGTGCTGGGGCGTGACGGCCTCGTGCTCTCTCGCCCCACAGGCATCGACCGCTCCTCGCTCTGAAGGCACCAGGGAAGTTCTGCTGTCTCATCTGACTTGGGGCCCCCTCGCATGGCCCCGGGGCTGTGGGAGGAGGCTCAGGCTCCAGAGGCTCTCCCCAGGGAGAGTCTGTCTGCCTGCCCCAGTCCTAGGGTTTGCCTTGAGTCCGGGGTCAGATCCTGCCAGCCTCGGGGTGGCAGGGAGTGGGGAAAAGGGGGCCCAGGGGTGACACTCGATGGGCACTGTGCAGAGGATGTGCCATGCCCACAGCTGAGTGCAGGGGGATCCCCCACGCCCAGCCCCGGGGGACTCAGCTACCCAGCTCCCATCCTGCTGCTGGGTCTGAGTGTTTTGGCCTCCACCCCTCCCCAGGAAGCGGAGCCCATGGCTGACTGCGCTGGGTGCCACAGAGCGTGGGCTCGGTGGCACACCCGGGCTTGTTCATTGTATGGGCACGGGGGCTGGAGCACGCTGGCAGAGGCACAGCCCACGCCAGAGCTGGCGCCAGGACGGGCACTTGCAGGGGGACCCAGACGTGTTTTGGGGCGGGTGGGGGGTATTTATTTGCTGCTCTGTTCAGCCTCGTTGTAATAAAGCAGCCGGCTCCCAGCAGCACTGCCTCGCCTCCCTAGGGTGCAGCTGGGCACAAGAGTGAGCTGGGGAGGGGGTGCTGGCTGCTCAGCAGGGCTGGGGGACCCTCCTGGGATGGCCCCTGGCAGCGAGGGTGAAGAGGGGTTGCTCAGGGACGCTCCAGGGATGGCAACCTTAAGCAAGGTGTCTGCCTGCTGCCTCCCACCAGTCCAGCTGGGCACCCAGGAGCAGGGAGGTGGGGGTGGGAGGTGAGGGTAGGGGGTGAACCCTGGTCCCCAGCCCTCCGGGAGCTCTGGAAGCAGCAGTGCAGCCCCCGCCTGTGGCTGCTGCCAGCTCTGAGCCCCTGCAATGGCCCGGGGGTGTCAGCCCATGGACTGTGGCAGGGGCCTGGGGGTGCTGGGCTGATGCCCTCCTGGCTGCTTCACCCTGCCCCTGTTCCTGTGCCCCCATGTCAGCATCTCAGTGAGATAATGGCTGACAGCAAAAGGTTCAGGGTGCCCCACACCGTCCCTGCACTGGCTGGCTCTGCCAAGGGATGCAGTGCCAGCGCTGGGTGATGACAGGCTGGCTCCATCCCTCAGGACCAGGCGCAAACCCCAAACCCCTGCCAGCGGCTCAACCCTCCCAGGGGAGGCAGGAGGGAAACTGAGGCACAAAGAAGTGGCTGAGGCCAAGGTCAGCTGTTCAGAGAAGACCCAGATATCCCGGCTCCAGGCACAGATCCAGGCACAGCTACACAAGGATGGGACGAAGGAGACACCAAATGGCTGCAAGCCCCCTCCCCGCTTCCCCCCCCAACCCCAGCAGAGGTCCCGGGTCCCCAACACATCCCAGCTGGGCACAGGACGGGGGACACACAACCCCTTGCAGAATGTGAAAGGCACAGCAGTTCCCCAGCCTCCTGTTGATTTGGGGTAGGGGGACACTAATGCCCATGGGGCGATTCGGGGGCATCCCTCATCCCTCCCATCTTCCCCACAGTGGGGCTCTGGGAGCCTCCCGGCCCAGGCTGGGCAGGGGATGGCTGCTGGGGTGGGGTTTGCCTTCCTGCCCTTCCTCGTGGGGCAGTGGGGGTCCCCACTTGGCACCCAGGGTTGGGGGGGGTGTGGGCACGCGATCAGGGGGCCCCTGGGCGAGCAATGAACTCCAGGTTGATGGGTTTGTCGGCCACCAGGACAATGCGGGACACAGACGTCACTTCCACGCCACGGGGATCCGGCCGCACCTCGAATGCCTGGATGATCTGTGGGCACAAGGGGTGGCAATGCCTCAGGGACCGCCTGGGACCTCCATCCCAACTCATGACAAGCTGCCTGGAATGGGGGTGGGGGGGAATGTCTCTACTCACCCTGGCGAGAGCCAGGTGCATCTCCAGCTCAGCGATGCGGCGGCCGACGCAGGCGCGGACCCCGTAGCCAAAGGGGATGGAGCTGAAGGGGTGGTGGGGGGAGCCGTGGCCCCGGAGCCAGCGCTGGGGCAGGAATCGCTCGGGCTCAGGGAAGTAGGTCTCGTCGTGGGACATGGCATAGTGTGCCAGGACGAAGAGGGTCTGGAGGGGAAAGAAGGGGGAAGGGGGGTTAATGACCCCCGCTTGGCCCCACTGAGCACGGCAGGGTTCCACCTGACATGGCCCCTACTCACATTCTTGGGGAAGAGGTAGTCTCCGATGACAATGTCCTTCTCATAGAAGACCCTGGCGTTGGTAGGCACCACAGGGTAGACCCTGGAATACGGGGAGAGTTAGTAGGGGGCAGAACCCACCTGGGAACCCCAGGGGGAGAGAGCTGCATCCAGGACAACTGGGAGCATCTCCCCCAGCTCAGCAGCTCTATCTTTCTGCCCAGGGAGCAGCTGGATGGACACAGCCCTGGGGGTCTGACACCCAGCCCTGCGCCCAGCCTGGCTGGTGCTCCTGTATCCCCTATCACCAGCCACCCCGCTGGCACGTACCCTGATGCGGGGGGAAGAGGGGCTGTCCCCAGCCCTGGGGAAAGGGATGTTGACAGGGATGCTGGGGTAGGGGCAAGGTTGGGCTGTACCTCAGTGTCTCCTTGATAACAGCCCGAAGCATTGGCATCTTGGGGATATCCTCAGCACCAGGAAACCGGTCTGCAGGCACGACGGCTTTCAGCTCCTGGTACAGGGTTTCCTGGACACCCGGGTCCCGGGAGAGGTGGTACAGGGCCCAGGACAGTGTGTTGGAGGTCTGGGGAAGGGGCATGGAAGGGAGTGAGATGGGGCTGGTATCTGAGCGGCATTGTGCCAAGTAAGGCACCAGCACAGCACCAGCAGCCCAGGCTCTGGCACACAGGGAAACCAGCAGTGAGGGGCAGCGACCACAGAGGAAATCAAGGAAGGGAGCAGGGCAGGGAGCAGAGCAGAGGATGGGGCCCATACTGACCGACCCCTCAGGGTTTGCCCCTGTGGGGTACCACCCCTCCGACCCCCAGCCCAGAGCTCGCAGGGCCTGGAGAGCACTCCCCCCAGACTGCAGCCTCGCAGCTCTCACCGTGTCCACGCCGGCCAGCAGCAGCTCAGCCACACTGCCATAGACCTCATCCAGGCTGAGCCTGCCGCTGGCCAGCAGGTAGCTCAGGTAGCCGGACACCTCCTTGCCCCGCTCCACCTGCCCCTCCAGCTCCTCCATCTTTCGGTCAATCAGGGTCTTGCCTGTGGGGACACAGCGCAGGACCCAGCGCTGAGGGAGCGAGGGTGGCGACAAGGAACACGTGGCTGGGGACTGCCCCACTTTTGAGGTCCTTAGGGGGTCCAACACTACTCCGCTGGGCCCCCATCGTCACCACTCACCAAAGGCGAAGATGGTGTCCCAGCTGTCCAAGTAGCGGTCCCAGAAGGGCAGCACCTTACGGCTCCATCGGGGCAGGACGGTGGCAAAGATGGAGTTCTTGAACATGAGGTTGATGGAGTCGATGAAGTGCTGGGTCTCGGTGGGGACCTGCTGCTTCAGGCACCCAATGCGGGTCTCAAAGAGGATATAGGAGATCCCTGTGGGAACAGGCTGCATCCAGACCCCTGCAGGGATGGGGAGAGGGTGCAGGGCGGGGTGGGGGGGCGAGGAGGATGACCCCCCTACCTTCCAGGGCGAAGCGGTAGAGCAGGTTGGCCACGTCCCCCACCAGCACCCCCGAGGGGCTGCGGCTCCGCTCGTCCCGCAGCCGCACCATCAGGTCCGACACCACCTCCCCGATGGCATCCGCATACAGCACGGCCTCCGAGGGCTTCAGCAGCCGCTTGTTGAGGACCTGGCGCAGGCGGTACCAGCGCTCCCCTTCCCTGCGCGGGGATGGGGCTCAGTGGTGGGAGCACAGCTGGGCAGGGGGCAGCGGCAGGCATCCACTTCCCAGTCCCTGGGAGCATCCACCCCACACCAGGCTGGAACCACCCCAAGGGTCTTTCCACCCCCCCATGGCCATGACCTCCTGCCTGGGGGGACACACACTCTGCTTGCACGACCCTACACCCAAGGAAGGGACAGGAGATACCTGCCACCCTGCAGAGCACAGCCAGGGCAGGACTCACTCGGTGAAGGGTCCATAGGGCAGGCGCCGGGTGTCCCGGTGCTCCTTCCACAGGGCCATGTCGCTCCGCATGGGGTACTTGCCCTCCTGCCGTAGCAGCTGCTCCAGCACCACTGGGCTCCCGATGTTGATGTTCTCATAATGCCCAAAGGTCGACTTCCAGATGGGGCCGTAGATGCGCCGGGACATCAGCTGTGATGCACCAGAGCACAGCAGGGTGAATGGGACAGGGACAGAACAGGAGTTGGATCAGTCCCTCCTTGATGCTGCCCTGCATGTGTCCAGCTTGCTCTGCACCCATCCCAGGAACGCCTCAGCACCAGCTGGACTCAAGCACCTGCCTCTGACACCCCCCTGCCCTAGGCTGGCATATCCTTGAGGTGCTCTGCAGATGACTTGGGTGGGCATCTCTGACCCCAGCACAGGCTGGTACATCCCTCACCCACCCCAGAGATGCACAGAGGGCCTTGTGGATCTTTTTGGGAAGCAAGGTCAGCAGGGGACAGCAGGGACAGGGACAACTGCCAAGCACAGGACTCTGCTGAGATGCATGGCCATCCCTACATAGGTCCTTGAACCCACCACCAGATAAGGGTAGTTAATGATCAGCAATGGGAGGGCAGTGCCAGACTGAGTCAGAACTGGGATGCTCCCAGAGCAGGCTGTCACCCCCGGGGCATGGCCCTGTGGCCTTGGGCTAGAGGACATCCACTGGCATCAGCCCTGCTCTGCGCTCTGCCGGCCACAACTCCCCTCTCTTCAACTCCACCCAAGGGTGCTACGCTGGGGAGCACCGTGACCCCCAAATGCATCCCTCAGGGGCAGCCGGGCACCCATCTGCAAGTGGATCTACACAGGGCCATGTCCAAGGGGTGCTTTCCATCCCACCCAGGCGCTGCCAGAGCTCCTGCGGAGCAGGGCCAAGGCTGGGGGGCTGCAGGGGGCCTAGCACAGAAGCCCTGGTCCCCGTTCCCCGCGGCTGCGGGGATACACGTGGTACAATCTCCCTTGGTGACTGACTGCATCGCAGCCTGCGCCCGGATTCAGCTGGATTCGTCACCACGGGGAGACGTTCCTTGTGCATGGTGGCAGGAGGAGGGGGAGGGACGGCCGCCCCAGTGCCGCAGGCAGCTTGCCAGGCGAACACGCTGCGTGGGGCCACGGGGCCAAGCCCAGGTTGAAGCCTGCCCACCAGCATCTGCTGGCAGCCGGGACCCGACACAGCATGGGTCTTGGAGAGCAGGGCTGAGAGAAGCCAGGGCTGCCAGGATCCAGGGAAAGGCATCTCTGGATCATGCGGGCATCTGTCCGCAAACCAGGGCTGCTCTTGGAGCTCCAAGGGCAGGAGGGAGCAGCAGGGAGCTCCCATGCCCTCTCCCTGAGACCCCGCTGCCCTGCAGCAGACCTTTCTCCAAACAGCAGTGCCCTGTGCTCTGTGGTGCCGGGGAGCCCTGATCCTGCACGCTCCTCTGGCCGGTCAGAGCTCCAGGGCACTGGAAGATGCCTCCTGGTTTGTGGCCAGCCAAGCCCACTGCTTGCTTCATACAATGTACGAGGAAGTCTTGAGAGAAGGAAACAAACACCTCTGCCTGCCCCTCCCCTGCCTGCCCGGGTATCCTCTGCCCAAACACCTGCCTGGCTGCCTGTCTCCCAAACCCAGATCCCTTTGGCTTGTTGCAGCCGGGGCAGCTTGGGATGCTGTGAGCCAGCCCCTAACCTTCGCCCTCGGTTGCCTGGCTGGCTCAGGGATGCTAGAGAAGCCCTGGGCTGGCAGGACCCTCCTGAGGCCACCCAGTCCTGCATCGGCCCTTCTCTGTGCTGCTCGCCCCAGCGTCACCTCATGGTGTAGGGGTGCTGCTCCCCGCTGCCCAGCCCCTCCTCTCCCCCATCCCACCGCCCCCGCTCAACTCCCCGCTGTCACCTGTAGGCTGCTCCCCCTCCCCGGAGCCCATCTGCCCCCAGCACGCACCCGCTCCCTGCTTCCCACAGTCCCCACCCCCCGCCCAGCACCCTCCCTGGAGCCCCTCCACCCCGCGCACCCCTCCCAGCCACCCCCCGCACTCGAGCAGAGTCCCCAGCCCCCCACTGCTCCCCGCAGCCCCGGCCCCCCGCAGCCCCCGGGCCGGGCTGCCCCGGCGCACCTGGAGCCGGTGCGTGTGCAGCAGGTAGCCGCGCAGAAAGAGCCAGACGAAAGTCCGGAGCAGCCCCGGCCCCGGTAGCTCCTCCGGTCCCTTCAGCCGCGCCGGCCCTGCCGCCGCCGCCGCCGAGCCCCCGGTCCTGCGCGGCGGCCCCGGGCTGCTGCGCGGCGGCGGCGGGCGGGGGCGCAGGAGCAGCGGCAGCAGCAACCGCCGGGCCCCACCGCTCGGGCCCGCCATGCTCCGTCGGCAGCGCACGGGACGGGACGGGGCGGGGCGGGGAGGCACCGGAGGCGGTGTGGGGCGGCACCGGGGGCGGTGCGGGGGGCGGTGTGGGGGCGGCAACCGGGTACCGGCACCGGGCACCGCGCACCGGGAACTGAGCATCGCGCACCGGGTGCTGCGCACTGGGTAACCGGCCCTGGTACCGGCTGCTGCGCACTGGGTACGGGGTACCGGCTGCTGCACGGCGGGGACCGAGCACCGGGCAGTGCGTGCTGGGCACCGTGCGCCAGCTGCGGCACACCTGGTACCAGGCCATGGATACCGGCTGCAGTGTACCGGGTGCGGGCTCCGGCACACCAGGCACCACGTGCCATACAGCAAGTACAGTACACGGGCACCAGCGTCACACACCATGCACTGGGTGCTATAGGGACCAGGGGCTGGCATCGGCAGTACCCGGTGCCACATACCAGAGGTATGGGGTGCCATGCACTTCGCACTGCTCAATGGCACAGTACAGCACCCTGGGCATGACGCAGTGTGTGGCACCAGCACTGGTGTCAGTACCTGGTGCTGCATGCTGGGCATTGCCCATGGGCAGCAGGCATTAGCCATGGTTCCCCAGGCACCAGACCCTGCACACCCTGCAGTGGCACCAGGCTCACCCCTGGGCCTGTTCACCAGGGCTGCTGCCTTACCCAGCCTGAGCCCTCCTGCCCAGCCTGAGCCCTCCTGCCCTGCCTCTGTCACTGGCCTGTCATAGCCCTGTCCCTGCCATGTCTCCCTGCAGCGCAGGATGGTGGCCCAGTCCAAAGCAGGCCCAGTCTCAGTGCTCCCTCCAGCTGCTGCCAGTTAGGAGTCCTGATGGGGAGACCTTGGTGTGCCTGGTGCAGGGGCTGCCAACCCAGCTGCATGTGGGTTTGGTTTGTCATCACACCAGGGAGAGCATGGGACCAGCTCCTGGCCAGCCCAAAAGCAGGGCCACAGGTGCAGGGCATGTCTCCTCTGGCTAGCCTGGCACTGCCACCAGGTCCCGGCGCCACGGAGCAGGACACTGCTCTGCCCAGGAGTCACTCCCGGGGCAGGCAGCACCATGCCTGGCTCGGACATCTCAGGGCTGATGATTAACCATCCTTATCGGGTGTCGGGGGGTCAAAGTCTCGGCCAGGGAGGTTTTGTCCCCGGGTCACAGTCCCGGCAGTGGCTGTTCTCCCGCCTCACGGTGGGGACGGGGATGTCCCAGCCTGGTACGTTCCCTGCCAGCGGGGCCGGGGCTGTCGGTGCAGGATGCGGGCACGCCGCTGCCTGCCACCACCCGGGAGCATCCCAGGCTGGGGCGGCCAAGAGCGAGCGCCTGTCGCCACCTCACGGCTGTTCGCAGCCAGCGCCGCAGCTCGCCCGGCCCAGAGCCGCGGGCAGCGGGAGAGCCCGGTCCCCCAGCCCCGCTCGGGGCCTTCCAGCCCGGCACCCTGCGGCTCTCGCTCCCCGGGGCAGGGGACGCCTCGGGCTCTCCCCCCACGCTGCGGCTGCATCTCCCCTTGCTGGGGAGCGGGACCCTGCCTCCTCTTTCAGTTTAAAACTGATGATCCTTGCAAAACCAGTAGAAACTACAGACTCTGATAAAAAGCCTCTCTCCATCTGTCTTATAAACCCGTTTATACATTGGAAGGCTGAGACAGTGTCTCCCTGGGCCTTCTCCTCTCCAGGTTGAACAACCCCAGCTCTCTCAGCCTTTCTTCATGGGATAGGTGCTCCAGCCCCCTGATCATTCCTCCAGCCCTCCTCCCTGGGACCTGCTCCCAAAGGTCCATGCCTCTCTTGTGCTGAGCACCCCAGAGCTGGAAGCAGCACTCCAGGTGGGGTCTCATGAGAGTGGAGTGGAGTGGAGTGGAGGGGGAACACTGCTGGGCACGCTTCTTGCTTTGCAGTCCCAGATACAGCGGCTTTCTGGACGGCAAGCATACATTATCGGGTCATAGAGTATTATTCATCCACCAGTATCCCCAAATCCTTCTCTGCAGGGCTCTTCTGCCTCCCTCTCTCCCTCCATCCCTCCCTATCCCGCAGACTGTCCTGGGGACCCAGTGCGGGACCCCGCACTTGGCCACGTTGGCCTGTACCACCGCAGCGCTGACCCCCGCGGCTCCCCGGGCCGGTCCCCGCTCCCCCCGCAGCCCGGCCCGGGTTGGGAGGGCCACCGGCATCCCGGCTGCTTCCAGGTCCCGTCGCTAGGCTGTGCTCACCGCCCTCGGACCGCGGGCAGCGGCGGCGGGGGCCGGCCGGGGGCTCCGCCAAGCCGGCTGCCAGGGCAGTGGGGGAGGCCCTGCGGGAAGGAGGGGGGGCCGGGTGCGTCAGACTCCCCCCAGAGCCGCTCGGCGGGGACTTCCGAAGGGAAGCGCCTGGGCCATGACACATCCGCAGCTGGAGGGTGCCGCGGGGAGCCGGGGGCATCGCCAGCTCTCGGGAAGTCCTCACGCATGGGGCCAGCCCTGTCCCCAGCTTGGTGACAAGCAGGGCACAGGCAGGACAGCAAATGCTGCGTTTATCCATGGGGGTGGGGAGCTGGGGTTGGCAGGTCCCATCCTGCGTGTCCCTGTACTGCAGGGTTGCTGTGACTCCACATGTCCCACAGCTGTATCACCAGATCTGACCTCACCTCACTGGTGGGACCTGTGGCTGCAGAGCGCTGAGGGACCCCCGCTCCACTGCTCTGCCCCTCAGCCCATCCATCACACACTGCTCACGGAGTGCTGCCCCCAAGACGAGGGCCCTGGCTGCTGGGATGGAATGACAGCTTCTTTGCGTGACTTGTGCCGTGTCACCCAGGGCTGGAAACTTTTCCCAGGGCTGCATCCACTGGCCCCCATTTGCTCTCCCACAGCTGGCAGGGGGAAGTGGAGTGTCCCAGGGGAGCACATCCCCTGACTCACCCCCAGAAAAGCCTAGGCTGTGAGAAGGCTGAGCCCGAGGTCCCCCGGGGACCATAAATAACCCACAGTGTTTAACTGGAGATGGCCTGTCATGCCAGCTGTGTGTCACCACACTGTCATTGCCTGAGTAAGGAGCCATGCTGGGGCTGTGCAGGGGAGACATGGGGAGATACAGAGGGATGGGGACAGCCTGGGGACAGCCTGGAGACAGCTGCTCTTCTCCCAAATAGAGGGTTCAAGTGGGATCATCTTGTCCCTCTCCCAAGTGGGACCCTCATTTCCCACTGTCTGATCGCTTGGACCAGGGCAGGGGCCTGGGAGCAGCACAAAGCTTTTGAAACAAGGTATATCAACCAGCGCGATGGTGTGTGTCCTCGTATCACACCAGGCTCGGCACCGGGTCGTGAGGTCTGCTTTGGGCTCCCCTGCTCTGTGCCCCGCAGGACCCAGGCGGGCCAGGACCTTTCCCCGTGGGAGTGAGACCCCGGAGCATGCCCCCCGCTGTCGGCCCTTTATCGTGGGAGATGGGAGGCAGCCCCGCGCTGCTCTCAAGTGGTCTCGGCTGATTAGTGACTTCAAGTGCCTACGAAGTTATTCTAAGTCAAGTAGGCGCAAAGGGAGACGATGGCGACTGTCAGACCAGAGCCGGGCTGTGCTGGGGCATCCCCTATCACCTCTGCTCCCCACCAAGCCCTCCGAGGCAGGGAGGTGTCCTCCCTCCTCCAGCCACTCTCCCTGTCCTCCTGCAAAAGACTGTTTGCTCCAGCCCAAAGCAAACCTGATTTTATCTCCCACTCCAGTTCCCTTGGCTGTGGGCCACGGTCGGTGCCTCCCACGCAGAACTTGTGAAGCCCATTTGGGGACCCGTGCACAGAGCAGGCTGTGTACGCTGCCACATGACATCATGTTTATGGCCCATGGGGGCCCAAGGACACCCCCTCCCAGCCACATCGCTCTCAGCCCAAGCAATGTGTATCCTCCCCATGGCCAGACAGACAGATGTGTGGGGAGCTGGAGGGAGCAGGGTGGCCACAGTGCCAGGTTGGTTTCAGCTTTGCTGCACCACAAACCAGTTCCCCCCAGCCTCAGTTTCCCCTCTGGGCAATGGAGAGCAGATCCTGTGCTAGCAGCGAGGGTGCACTGCTGCAGCAGCACAAGGTCAGGCCCGCTGTGGAGATTTTTGCCCTCAGGACGTGGATGTTCCGCTCTCTCCCAGGACAGAGCTGGGCCTTTGCTGCTGCTGCATGAAGCTGAGGTGGTTGGGAAAGAGCGAAGATGTACAGAGCCACAGGGGCTCACTAAGGAGTGCAAGGGGCACCCTCTCTCCATCCATCCATCCATCCATCCATCCATCCATCCATCCATCCATCCATCCATCCACATCCATCCACACTTGCATGCAGCTTTGTATCTCACTGCCACCACTCCATCCATCATCTGAGCCGTTTGTGCATCCATCCATCCATCCATCCATCCATCCATCCGTCCATCCATTCATCCATCAACAAACACATGCATCTTCCCACCCACCCCCACACCTGCCTCCTCATCCATCCAGCTAGCCACCCACCCATCTGTCTGTCCATCTTCCCATTCGCACATCCATCCATCCATCCATCCATCCATCCATCCATCCATCCATCCCCTCTCTGTCGGTGGCTGGGCATCACTCAGCCCTCCATGGGGGTACGGTGTGTGCACACACGAGTGCACATGTGTGTGAGGAGCACACTGGCCACGTGGAGCACCACAGGCTGGAATGTCCCGGGCTGTGTCCAGCCATGGGTCAGGGGCTGGGAGTGCCGGCTAGGGGGAGGCAGGGGACTTGTCTAATTTAAGAACAGGCCCTGCGGTTGCTGTCAGCGCCGCGCAGCTCTGATCTGGGGACAGGTCCTCGTCAGCTCCACTAGCTGCCCGCCAGCCCGACTTGAAAGGGCTCTGCACCCCGATAAGGCCCCAGACACACAGCCCTGGAGGTGGGCAGCACTGTGACTGAGCCTGGGTGACCCCCAAGCAGTGAGCCCTGGCGTGGCTGTCACCCCAGCACCATGGGGCTGGTGTGTTTGCATCGGTCCGGGAGCTCAGCCCTGAGGGCTGCTCCCTGCTTTGGGAACCGGATCGTGCCCTGTGTCACCACCAGCTCCCACTGGTGACATGAGCCCGGTGAGGGCTCCGTCCCCAGTGCCCCCCTGGCTGCCACCAGCCCCACCACCAGCTGTTACCCAGCACTGGAGTCCCCTTGCTGCAAGCAGCCGCCGATGGGGACCGTGTTGTTTTAATAAGATCATTCTCCTCCTGCTGTGAGGTCGCAACCCTGGGCTTATGACATCACAGCGCACTGCCATGGAGATGCCGGGATGTCACAAACACGGCTCGATGACCTCACTGCAGGAGCAGGAGATGGGGCCAACCTGGGTTTGATCGCCAATGTCCTCGGGAATAAAGGAGGGGAGGGATGCTGGGAAAGTATGCGGCTGCTGAGCGCCGGGGTGTTTGGGTTGGAAATCACCACGCTTTCCCCACAGCAGGAAAGGCCCTTTCCTTCCTCCCCCCGTCCACTCCCTCCCAGCAACCAGTCCCCCCCCCCCCCAACCTTGTGGCTGAGGGGCAGGAGGGCTGGGGGAGCGGGACACCCCCATCCCCGCATTTGGGGCCATGCAGTGGGGAGCGAGAGACAGAGCTCAGCGTAGCACCAGGGCACCAGATTAGGGGCAGAGAGGGGTCAGGGAGGGGGGCTGTGTGTCCCCAAGCAGGATGGGGTGTTTGGGGTGTGCTTTGTCTTGGGAGCAGGATGAAGACCACTATGGATGCTGTTGCACAGGCCACTGTGGGTTGGTGTCTGGGGGAGCCCAAAACCCTTGCTGCTACATGGGAACACTGTTCCCCATCACAGCACCCTGCAGCTGGACCTCAAAACACCTTTTGGCCCTGCCCACCCAACAGCCATCCCCTCCCCAGCCCATAACCAGCAGCATCTCCCGGGGACCAGCCCCCACTGCCCCATCACCCTTCCCCACCGCAGCCCAGTTCTCCATCCTGCTCACTCAGACCTTGATGCTGGGGAAACTGTGGTTGGCTGGGGGAAACACTCATCCCCCCACTTCTCTGCTGCAAAGGTGCAGGGGTGCCTGCTCTCCCCCCTACATCCCCCATCATTAATTTCCATCAGTGGCCGAGAGGGGCCGGGGCTGCCCGGGGGTGGCTGAGGAACACGGCGCTTTCCCCTGATAGCAAAAATAAATACATTAAAATTCTTGCAGGAGGCAGAAGAATGCGGGACGGCAGGAAAAAATTGTTTTATAATTTGTAATAACACAAAAGCCGGGGGGGGGCGAGCTGTGAGAGGCGAGGGAAGGCAGAGACAAAGGATCAGCCACGGCGTAGAAGCCTGCTCCAGTGGTGGTGGCATCACTGTCACCCATAGCTCAGTGTCAGCACCGTGTCCTTGTCCCCTGAAGGATGTGGCCCTTTGGGTCTTGTTGCAGAAGCAGGGCTGAGCAGACTCCTGGCGCTGGGGTAGCAGGGACTCACTCTCCGGATGCTTAAGCAGGTCTCAGCATCTTTGTGCCTCAGTTTCCCTGTTGCTAACGGGGGATTATTATGCAGCTGGGAGAAGATCTGGGAGGCAGTCGCAAATCCTGGGCATGCCCTTGGCCCCAGCCACCCTGTTACAAGCACAAGGAGCTCACCTTTGCCTACTCGGCCCCATAGCCCCTCTCAAGGGGTTTTGCTGCAGGACCCAGGTGATGTCCCCACCGGGCGATGCTGGGGACATCACGACCCCCCCGACCCCGGGGAGCTGGGACCTGATAAGTGAGTCACTGTGCGCCAGCCGCACCTGCTCGCCGGGACGGGGCTCCCCCTCCTCCCGCTCCCCTCTTCAGGGCAAAATCAAAGGGATTTTTCTGCCCTTAGGAAATCAGATAAAAGCTTCTCACCTGCCCCGCGCTGCCTTTGCAAGGAGGCCGGGGCTCGGGGCGGGGGGACAACAGGCACTTTCAACACGCCGGCAGATGAGCGGTGCTTCACAGCCAGCCCGTACGGAGCTCTGCCTGCCGGGGCCCCGGGCACGGCGTCAGCCTGCTGCCAGCCTCAGCAGGGAGGTGTCGTGTTCCCCCCTCAAAAGCTGCCTGTAGCTGGCTTCTCCCCGAGATTCGAGGTGAAAGGGTTTCCATGGGGCAGGTAGGATGGAAGCTGTTGGGTGAAAGCAAAATACACCAGGGACTGGACATGATGCAGCTGCCCAGCCCAGGGAAGGTTCCTGTGTCCCTGTGCTGGGGCCAGGAGAGCTCACATCTTGGCTGCCATGCCAAGGGTGCTGACTGGGCATCCAGTTCCTTGATGGGAGGGCAGGAAAGGAGCAGGTGGGAAAGCTCTGGAGGTGGTGGGAGTCTCTTACTTGCTGCACCTCAGAGGGACAGGAGATCTGTGCCAAGCTGCAGATAAAACCTGAGTCATTCATCATCAAATGCTACTGCTGAGGAGAAAATGTGCCCAGGTGAAGGAAAGAAGTTGCCATGGATGGGGGCAAGGGGAGCGCTGATGGGCAAGCCAGGGGCTGGAGATGGGAGTGCTGCCCTCTTTGTAAGGGGGACAGACCCCGAATCACTGCTGGAGGGAGAGTGAGCTCATCAAGCAGGGGGGGTGCTCTGCTTTGCCCATCACTGGTGGCAGAAACCCCATTTCCCTCAGGCTAACCCAGTGGGCTGGCTGGGTGCTCAGTGGAGGTGGGTGCAGAGGTGCATTTAGACCCCCCAGCACAGCTGTCTCGGCCCCAGAACCTGTGACCCTGAAGCTGCTGGGCTGTGAGCTGCATCCTCAGCTCTGCTGTGAGTCATGGGTGGTGCAAGAGGAAGCAGAAACCCAGGGTCCTGGGCTGAGCCCTGGGAAACCATGTCTGAGGCTGCACGGAGAGAAAATTGGGGTGGCAGCCTATAGGCACCAGCTTCCTCCTTTCCCCAGCCACCCACCCTTGCTGTGTGTCCCCCTGCCCCCATCATTCCTGCCTCCCCAGGCCCCTCAGCTTCCTCCTGCCTCTGGCAGCAGCTCCTGTCTGCTGTGATCCGGTGCTGGGGGCCGTCTCCCTCCTGGGTCCTGGCTGCACCTGAGGTGAGGTCACTGTGAACAAGCAGACCCTCCATGCACTCTTCTCCCTGTCACTTTGCTCCCAGGGTTCGCTCCTGTCACCCACCTGCATCTCCCCCTGCCCCAGGGATGTGTCCCCAGAGGAGTCAGAGCCATGTGTTGGGGGATGTTTTGGGGGGGTGTCACTCTCCAGCATCCCCAGGCAGGACAGCCTGGTCTGAGGGTGGGCAGCACCATGGAGCGTGGCTTGTGCCAGGTGCACCCAGTACAGGGCCAGGGCCGGGGCCAGGCAGGGCTGTGCTGGGGGGCAATGTGGGGACAATGCAGCTTTGGGCAAGACCATGTCAGGGGGGTCAGGTTTGGGCAGGAGAGGAGTGGGCAGGTGCTGGGGGCAGGGGGGACGGACCTCGAGGCCGGGTCAGGTTTGGCAGGGCAGCACCAGTACCCTGAGTGGAGCCAGGCAGGGCTGCAGGGCTGAGCTGGGCCGTGCCAGGCAGTGCTGTGTCAGGGCCCGGGGCTGCGGGGGACAGGGCTGTGCCAGCCAGACCCCGCTGAAGGGCGGCGGTGGGACGTGGGGTCAGCCAGGCTGCGCCCGCGGAGCCGCTGCCGGAGGGTGCCCGTGCCCGTGGCCGTGCCCACGCCGCGGCCGTGGCTGCGCGCCGGGAGCCGAGCTTGGCACCCAGGAGTCCCCCCGCCCGGCCCGCCCTGTCCGTCCCCCCGGGCTCCGGTTTCCCTGTCGGAGGCAGATGCTTTCGCAGCCCCGTCCCTCCTCCTCCTTCTCCGGAGCAGCCTCCGCGCCGCGCTCCAGCCGCCCGGAGGTGCCTGCCCAGCCCAGCCCAGCCCCAGCCCCAGCCCCAGCCCAGCCCCGCCGGCCGCGGTGCCCGCCCGCCCCGGCCCGGCCCGGCGGAGGCAGGCAGCGGGCACCCACCCGCCGGGGCCCCGGCCGGACCCTCGGGGGGGCGGCGGCGAGCCTTGTTGCCCGGGTCCCCGCGGGGACGCGGAGGGGGCTCCGGCGCTCCCCCCACTCCCAGCCCTGGCAGGATGCTGCCTTCCTCCCGGACCCAGCTGGGGCTCTTCTTTATCCTCCTCTGCCCCGCCAACATCATCGGGCTCTGGTGGTGAGTAGGACATCGCGGGGTGGGTGCCAGGGGGGCGCGCGGGGTCCCTTGTGCTCCGGGGGGTGGTTCCCCCACCCCAGCTTGGAGACAAATCTCCCTACACCCAAGGTACCCTCCTTGGTTGGGGACCGCTGCTCGCTGGCCAGGTGGATCTAGCTCAGGGGGCACACACACATGGCTGGGGTTTGGGCACCTAAGCACGTTGGGGACAGCAGGCTGGGGGGGGGGAACCTCGGTGTGTGGGGCACCCAAACCCTGTGGAGAGAGCTGCAGCCCGCCTCCCCACAGCCCAAGCCCACAGCCGAAGAGGGTTTCACGCCTTTGGGGCAGGGGAGGGGAAGCAGGGACCTCCAGACCCTTTCAATAAGTCAACTTTAATTAAAAGCCCAAGGGTCCCTACAGTGTCCCCTCCGGAGTGGTGGCCTGAACGCGGCAGGGACAAAACCCTTGTTTGTAATGGTGCCTTCATCAAAGGCAGAGACGGTGCCTTGCAGGATACCGGAGGGGGTGGGGGATTCATTACAGGCGCAGAGCTGGGACCCAGCCTTGGAAAGCCCAGGTATCTGTCGAAACATGAACTATTTAAATCTATTAAGAATTTCACCCAGCCTGTCTTTATCCGGTTTTAAGTGCTTAGATTCCAGCTCCCCAGCGTGCCGTCCGGGCTATCATTCATTATCTGAGCCTATTCGTCTCCACATTGTCACACTCTTTTGACCCCTAAAATAAAGCTCTCCATAAGCCTTTCCCCTCCCGGTCCCCTGCCTGCCCGCCGGTGATTTATGCTGCAGCTCCATCCCCTTCACTAACGCTGGTTCCAGGGGTGCAGGACAAAAGCAGGGGGGTGTCTTGGTGGGTATAAATGGTGCCGGTACGGTGGGTTTTACGCCAGCTGAGAGTCTGGCCTTGGAGCCCAAGCACTGTGCTTGTTGCTGGGGAAGGGGCTGACGTGGGTGGGAGAGGGGTTTGCCTTGGGGTTTTGCTAGAGGAGGGGAGAGCCCTGGTCAGAGCAGGGTGTGTGCTGAGGGTCCCCCTGCACCCCACCACCCACCTTGGGGTCTCTGTGCCGTCCTGGGGCACTGTTTGTCCACTGCTTTTTCCCTGGCCAATTCCCAAACTGCTGCTCAGCACTCACAGCTGCCCCCTCAGCTCCTCCTGCTTTCTCTGCCCCGTCCTCATCGCTACCCACAGCGAGCCCTCACCCCCAAACTCACGCCCTGTGCCCCAGCTGTGAGGACATCGGTGCCATCCTGTGCACGGCTGGAGCAGGCAGGGGGTGCAGTGGGAGCTCGCTTTGCTCCCGGTCGGGGAGGGGACCGGCAAGGGCGGGGTGCTGGGGTCCTGCTGCCCCCACCCTGGCAGTGCAGAGCCACATCTCCTGCCCAGCCCGGTCCTGCTGGTGCCGTGACTGTGCCATGCGTGCGCTGGCAGCGCCGGCTTGGGGAGATTAGCAGGATTTGGCAGAGGAGGGCAAGGGGTCAAACCTGGGTTGTCTTCTTTTAAAAAGGAAGAAGAAAAGGAACCTTTAATTTAAGAATAATAAACCAGCTGCACGCAGCACAGCCAAATGTGCTGGGCAGCGTAGCGACCGCAGGGGGATCACCAGCACGCACTCTGCTTCACTCGGAGCTCAGAGCCAGCGAGCTGGGAGGAGGTGATATGTGGATGAGGCCACCAGCACCACCTGAAGGACGCGCTGGGCTCCCTGGGATGAGGCATGGGAGAAGCCGGCTGATTCATGAGCTGCTCCCCCCAGAGCTTGGGATCTCCAGCCGCTGGCTGAGATCATCCCTCATTTCCAGGGAGCTCTTCCTGAGTGGGGGAGAGAGGTCTGGGTACTGCCCAACACTTGGAGCCAGCTCAAGATGGGCATCTTCCACATATGCCTGGTCCTGGTACCTGTCCCCTCTCAGGTGCTGGGGTCTGTGCATTTTCCTTTTGGTGAGGAGGGGCTCAGGGCTGCAGCCATGTGTTGTGCCAGGGCTCCTGGAGGACCCAGGTAGAGCTGTTCCTTAATGACCCTGTCGCCGAGGCGCAGGGACCTTGGTGGCAAGTCTTCACCTGTGCATCTCTGCATGCTCACCTGGGGCACCCGTGGGTGTTTAGCCAAACGGGTTCCCCTGGGCAGGAAAAGAAGGTCTTTACCCACCCTCTGCATCCTGCCCCCGGGTGCATTGGCTGTGCAGGGCTGCAGGGGATGCAGGGGCTGCCTGTTGGAGCATCTTTCTCACGCTGGTGACAAACTGACTTGTGGGAGTGGGATGGTGGGGTGCAGTGGGGCAGGGTCCTGGCGGGGACAGTCCCCAGCCCAGGCACACAGTGGTGATGGCGCCTGTTGGGATCCTGGCAGGTGGCCACATCTACAGAGAAAGGTTTGGGTGTGACATCATGCTGATGACATCGTAGCCTGAGAAAAAGCATCCTCATTGTGGTGCAATGTCCCCAGAGGGCTAAGATACAGTCAACCCTGTCCTGTACCCCCTGTGCCTAGGAAGAGGCAGAGGGACAGGGGCGGACAGACACACAGAACGTTTCATGATGGAGGGGAACAGGCCATGGTCAGCACTGATGGGATAGAGGTGTCATTCGGGCACCGCGGGTCCTTTGGCTAGTGTCAGGCTGCAGGGAACGTGCTCCTCTTGCTTCCACCAGCCCTGTAAGATCTCTTCCTTCCTCCTTCCCATGTTTCTCACCCAGCTCCTTGTGCAACAGGGATTCTTCTCTGAGCAGGACAGGTATGGACTGCCCAGGGTTCCTGGGCTGGCCTGGGGGGTGCAGAGGTATGGGGTGGGCAAACCTGGTGTCTCAGGAGCCCCAGGTGGGTTAAGGGCAGGATTTTGATTTGTGGTTGGACTGTGCTCACAGGGACTGCGGCATGGTGGGGATGGGGGCCAGCAAAGCCCAGCTTCCCCAGTGCCCCAACACCCACCAGCTCTCTGCAGGCATGGCTGAGAGCAGTCGGGAGGTGGAAGAGAGAGCCAGGGGGAAAACCATCCTGGGTGAGATGTTCTCTGCTCCACCTACTCTGTGTCCCCTTCTCACGCATGCCCACTGGGAGGGTGTCTCCTCAGATGCTCAGGGAGGACCTGTCCACCAGCACCCCTGGCTGCACCCCTGCTAGAGGGGGTCCCAGACCCATGGGACCTGAGTGACCGGATAGGTTTCTGGGGCTTTCCCTTCTACTCCACTGTCCTGACCAGCACCTGCACAGTGCAGAGCCCTGCCTGTGTGCCTTGGGGTGAGCAATACCAGTCACCTTCTGGGCCTGCTGACCCACACCTGCCACCCCACAGCCCCCATGTGCCCAGTAGACTGGCTGCCCGGCTGTGCTGGGTATGCCCTCAGCCCCAGAGCAGCTCCATGCAGGCAGCAAAGGTCCTTCCAGCACAGGAACCCAGGCTCTCTGAGGTGCCAGCTCCAGAACTGAGCTACTTATGTCCTCCTGCAAAGAGAAGAACTGAGCTTTCCCTAATGCCTGCCTCATCCCTGCTCCCAGACACCTCCACTTTCACATCTTGACTCCCCGGCTGCCCAGCCCTGCCATGTGCACGCTCCAAACTGGAGGGCTCAGCCAGGCTTTTCATCAGAGGCTTGACCCCTTCAAGTCCCCTCCTTGTGCAGGAAGGTGCTAAGCAGAGCTGGGCACACCCCGATATTTGCTCAGGACCTGTAGGGTCTTGACGCCCTGTGTGGCACCTACATTTGGGCATATGCTGGCCCAGCCCTGATGCCACTCCAGGTCCAGCCTTCACCAACACCTGGAGGGAGGAAACAGTGACCAGGGGCAGGTGGACCCCTTTCTTCTCATCCCAACCCCTCCAGGGCTTGGACATGGCTTCAGGATCACCACCCCTGTGGGCACATGCTCCCTCCATCCCACTCAGTAGCACAAGCTTGGGCAGCCTCCTGCCCAGAAGCCCCAGCCTTGGCATGACCCTGCAGCCAGGCTGACACCATGCCACGCCAAATCCTCTTTCCTTTGGGTGGTTTCCCAGCTATTTTCATAGGTCCCTTGCTGAGGAGGGGGGAGGCAAGGAATGGGGGTCCCCCTGCTCTCCCTGACCTGCAGCATTTCCCGTTCCCTCGGTGCCCCAGGTGCTGCTTGGCAGCTGAGCCCCAGCCGTGCCCCTCAGGGCAGTGACTTGCTGCTTACTCACCCCAGTGCTTCTCCTGCTCTGCTTTCCACACCCAGCTGCCCCGGTTAGTAACCCACCTGCAGCAGCACCCACGCACTGCTCCGGGTGAGGGGCCAGGCGCTCCCTGCGTGCCTGCATGGCGTGAAGGGAAGGCACGTGGGGGAAAATTCATGGGTGTCCTTTCCTCGTCCTGTTTGCACAGCTTGGGAAGAGATGGGTCCAGTGGGAGGCACGGAGCAAAGCTTCCACAGGGTCTGGTTTCCTTGCGGGCTGTCACAGAGTGTGACACCAGTGGGTGGGATGCGGGGTGACCCATCCCCTCAGGGATGAAGCTCAGCTCTTCAGGGCTGGTGTCCTGCAGCTTTCACCTCTCCAAGCCGGTGAAGAGGTGCCTGTGTGCTTGGGACAATGGGTTGGGCACCCTGGCGTCCTGCATCCCCCTTCTGAGGGTATCCAGGGGCTGGGATGGAGACCTGGGTGCTAGGTGAGCTGTAAGGAATGCCCAGGCAGCAGCACTCGATAGGTGACACAGCCAATCCCACATGAAGGTGGCATAGCACAACCAGTGCCGTCCTTCAGGCGTTGGGGGCTGTGTGGACCAAAGGAGGTATTTTTCCACCAGCCTTTTGTGAAGGCTGACTACCCTCTTCCTCACCACTGCCTCCCCACAAAGCAGGGCCCCACCGGCTCCCCTTGAGCATGGCCCACTGGCAGAGGCCAGGAGAAGCCCTGCTCCACTCCATCCCCATGTCCGAGGTGGAGATGAGGACTTGTGCCAGAATCCTTGGTCTATGGTTTTGGCTGAGAACCATACAGGGACATTCTGGAAGCTCCATGACTGAGAGCTGAGCTAGAAAACTGGTGATCCCAGCTCTTAGGACCCCCCAGCTCTGTCGCCACAGGGACAGTGCCTAGAGCTCAGGGCTTGTGTCAGAAACCCCAGTGACTCCCGTTTCCTGTGTGTCACCCGGACCGAGCTTGGGCTGCGGCTCCCTCAGCTGAAGGGGTGACAGCAACGGGCTGGTGGCAGGCTGCAGCTCCTCTCCCGTGCCTCAGTTTTTCCTTTCAGCAATGGAGGTTGTTTCCCTTGCAAGGGGGTGCTGGGAATCACGGCAGAAAGCAAAGCTTATCGTCCTGGCTCCTTTCAGGGTGAGGCAGCAGCCAGCTGGCCACAGTTTTGGCAGCAGGTGACGGGCGCTGGGGGCAGGCGGGAGGGATGCTGCAGAGGCACTGAGCCCAGCCGGGGGCTGCCAGGCAGGAGGTGGCGGGGGGCTGGGGTGCCTCGGGCAAACTGGGGGGGGGACCGGCTGGCGACCCGGTTCCTTCACCAGGGCAGGGGGAGGAGTGCCCGGCGGCAGAGGTGGGGCACCTTAATTGTAGATGCGGGAGGCCTTGGAGCAGGACAAGCTCAGGCAGATCTGGGCCCCGCGCCGGAGCCCTTGCCAAAGCGGTAGCAGTTTGGCAGCATTTTTCTTGCCCTTGTCTCCCCCCCACCCCCACCAACCCCTCCAAAGCAAAACAGCTCTTGGGCTCCCGTCAGCCTCCCCGCGCCAGAAAGCAGAGCCCAGCGGAAATTAATGTTGCGCTGGACTTAGGCAGCCCACCCCACGCCTGGTCGGCATGGCCTGCGAGCTCCTGCCTGCTCCCGCTGCCTCTGCCGCTGCCTGGGCCATGGGTGGGGACCCCCGCGGTGCCGGAGAGCTGCCTGCCGCCCCCCGGCCCCGCGGGGCTGAGCTCTTCTTCCCGGCCTGATCCGGTGGGCTGGGGTGAGCCGCAGTTCAGCATTTGATCTGAGGGCCCCGGGGGCTGGCGCATCGTTTTTATATGAGTACAAAGAGTCGTCTCTTAATGAAAGTCCCATCCCGGCTCCTCTTCTTCCCCACCCTGCTGGAGCAGGCAGCCAAGCCTCCGCCATCCCATTGGGGATGTCAAGAGCCCACCGTCCCTGAAGAGGTCGGAGCCCGGCATGGAGGCTTGGATCCCCATGTGGTCATCGTGGGATGAGACTGGACAGGCTCCTGGTGGCTTTTCACATGGGCCTCAGTTTCCCCATCGATGGGGGACCTGTGCCAGCCCAGCTGTGGCCCCACGATTCTTCCCCAGCTGCCTCATCAGTTAGCAGAGGCACCCACACATCACGCAGTGGGATGCTGATGCAGAGGGAAACCGACCTGGGGGAGCAAAGGGAGATGGGTGCTCCCCAGCAGCAGTTTGGGTTTGCCTCAGTTTCCCCCCTCCTCCTCCCCCCCCCACTCCCTGAGGTCACCATTCCAGGCTGCACCTCTCAGTTGAGCTGTTTAACTCTTAAACCTCCAACCAAAGCATAAGGTCTCTTTTTTCAGTCTGTGAGAGAGGGCACGTCCTCTCCAAACTCAACTCGGGTTTGGAGGGCAGGAGATAGAGCATCTTGGGAGCCTGACGTGGGGCAGGGGGACCCTGGCAGGACCTCAAGCTTCAAACAAGGGGCTCAGAAGGGGTCTGCACCTGGGGTGGGGTGGTGACCGAAGTCCTGCAGCCTGGTGTCCTGAGCACAGCCCCCAAGCTGCGCAAGGGCGAAGAGGAAACCCAAAACATAGTTAAACACTGAGACTCAGCTTGTGAATTTCAAGCCCCTGGGGCTTGGCCAGACTATAAAGGTCTGGGTTTGGAAATTGCAGTGCAGCCAGAGCTCCCCAGAGAGCAGGGATGCCGGCAGCACCCGCACCGCTTCCCTGGGGACCCCAGGGTTCGTGGCCTCGCTGTCCTCGGGCACCTGAGGACTGTGAGATGCTGAGTCCAGCCCTGGGGTTCCGTGGGCATCCACAGCCGGGAACATTGTGTTACCAAGCAGAACGAGCTCTGATCCTGCTGGAGCGGGGCTGGGGGCTGAGTGGGGCTGTGTTTGGGGCACACTAAATTTGTGTGGGCCATGGCCATGCAGTGTCTGTGCCGTGGGATGGGCGGCATGGGCGGAAGGCTGTCGGTGCGGCATGCCTGCCCTCTGCCCGCTGCAGCTCCGGCGTTGCCCGCGGCAGAGCTGGAGCATCGCCCGCCCTGGCACGGGGCACAGCGCCGGCAGGCTGTGCAGCTGCACGAGCCGTGTGCCACGGAGGGCACTCCAGGCAAAATGTGCGGGGAAAGTACAGGAGTTTCTGTAGCCAGCAGCACGCCGGGGAGCGTGGTGTGGCGCTCAGGCTGTGCCTCCCAGCCTGGGGAGCCAGGCAACTCGCTCCAGCTACGCTGGCGAGGAGGAGCTGCCTCTGGCACAGGCCCAGCCAAGACTTGCCCTCCCGCGCTGGCATCGGCAGGGCTGTGGATGCCACCTGCATCCCTCCCGCGCACGCCCGCGCCCACGCGCGGCTGCGTTGCCCCCCCGGGGAGGATGCCTGGCTAAGGGGAGGCGAGCATGGGAGCCTGGCCAGCAGCCAAGGGGCTTTATCACTGGCAAGGTCACACCACTCATCTCCCACGGGGTAAAGCAGCGAGCCCCCCTGGAGAGAGGGAGGTGCATGGGAAGTGCTGGTGAGGTCCCTGCTGCGTCCTCGGGGCTCTGGGTGCTGCAGCTGTGCTGGGCATGGGACACGCTGTGATGCCAGCGCTGTGCCAGGTCAGTGCCAGACCAAGGCAGGTGCTAAGCAGCACAGCGTCTCTGTCCCCTCCCAACAAGGACACCGCCATCACCCCCAGGGATGTCCTCAAGGGCTTCAAGGTGTTGAGTGGCATGTGCCAGCATCCTCCAGCCAGCTGCGTGGCTGGGGATCTCCCCTGTTCCCCAATTGGCTGGGCAGGGCAAGGTGTCCCCTGGCACGTCAGAGCCACCCATACCTTTTGCCCTGCCCTCCTTGCATCCCTCTCCCTGTCTCCATATCACCCAGGCTCAGCACTGAGCTGGCATCACCCTGTGACCTTGCTCTATCCCTGGGAGCAGGTCTGGCTGTGCCATCCTGGTGCTCCCCTGGCTCAGGTGCTGGTTTTGCTGTGCTCACTGTCCCTCCTGCAGGGCAGTGGGGAGCCCCCTGGTCATGGATCCCAACAGCATCTGCCGCAAGACGAAGCGGCTGGCGGGGAAGCAGGCAGAGCTGTGCCAGTTAGAGCCAGAGATCGTGCAGGAGGTGGCCAAGGGCACCAAGCTGGGCGTCCGGGAGTGCCAGTACCAATTCCGCTTCCGTCGCTGGAACTGCACCAGCCACAGCAAGTACTTCGGCAAGATCCTGCAGCAGGGTAAGGCCAGTGCTTCCTCGGCTTCCCATCTCCCAAAAAGCAAACCACAGCCTCCAGCTGCCCGGCAACATGCCTCCCCAGTGCTCCTAGAGCAGAGTCTGGGTGTGCAAACGTGTGTGTGTGTGTGTGTGTGTGTTTACGTGGAGGGGCTTGCTCAGTGCTCCCCTGTGCAGTCATGCTGAGGTTTTACTGCTGGGACATGTCTCCCCGTGTTGTAATGAAGCAATTACCGATGCTCCCAGACAGTGCGGGGCTTCACAAAGCCCAAGAATGCACCCTCGTCTGGCAGTGATTTACTGCTCCCCTGGGACCCCGGGGTGTGCTGGGGGAAGGGGCCCAGGTGGGAGGCAGCACACAGCCACTGGGAGTTGCCCCATGGGTGCCCTGCATCTCCTTCCTCCTGGCCTTGCGGGGAGCAGAGGATGGGAGTGCTCTCTCCTCATCTCTGCATCACCGGGTGGACACCCTGATGTCACCCTGAGTGGCACCCTGATGTCACCCTGAGGAACAGAAGTGGGGAAGCAGGGAGGGATGGGCAGGTCCTAGCCAAAGGGATGCAGTGGTCCCAGCCCAGCCCAGCTGCATCAAAGCCAGAGCAGGGGCAGAGCGAGGGGACAGACCTGACAGTGAGTGGGTGATGCTGGTGTCAGCTGTTGAGTACCTGGGGGGCAGCTCTAGTTGGAGGAGACGCAGGTGCATCAGGCATGGGGATGCTGAAGGAGCCACCATGCCCTGGTTGGCCCAACCTCACTCCTGGGACAGTAGAGATGATCATTGCCTTGGGGACAGTGCTGAGTTTGGGATCCCCAGGCACGCTGAGGACATAGGACATCCCAGCTAGCTGCATGGAGGTCCCCTGGGCTGCATCGTGGGTGTCAGAAGCAGAGATCCAGCAGGCACCAGCCTCCCTGCAAGCCTACAGGGACTGTGCAAGCCATCCCAGAGTTTTTGGGGTTTCCAGGTGCCATCCAACAGCCTCCTCTTTCCAAGGATGCTACAGCAAGCTCCAGTTCCCAGCCACGGCTTCCCCAGCGCAGTTGTGGCCATCCCCCCTTCCGTCGACGTGCCCGGGCAGGCTGGCGAGGGGGCAGCCACGTGTCTGAGGAGCTGTCAGAGGAGTGGCACCCCGGCTGGCAGGGTGACATGGGGAGCTCTGCCAGCTGTGGGCTGCCTGCTGAGGGCTCTGTGGCCCCAGGTGGGAGCAGGTGGGTGGTCCTGTGGCTTAAGGGGGGCAGAAGGGCCTGGGCAGGGGACGCCTGTCTCCAGGCTGGCACTGCTGGCGAGGCACTGGTGTGCCCAGTTCCTACCAACACCAGTGGGGAGCAGGTGCTGCGTGGGTTTGTGGAGGTGCCACTCGTGGAGCTGGTGTGCAGGAACCCCTCTTCCTACAGCCCCCCCAGAGTGCGGGAGGCTTGAGGGATGGGGCACCCCCCAGAACACACCTTCCCCCTGTCCCCAAGCCTCACACACCTCCTGTATGTCACTTCCCTGGGCCAGCCCTGCCCTGGCATTCGGGTGGGCAAGGGTTCACCTGGCACAGGGGTGGGGGGAGTGCAGGAGCCCCCCGAGCAGGGTGCCGCGCCCCCGCTGCCAGAATCTCCCGCTGGCTGCGGCTGTGAGCGGCAGGTCCGGGCAGGGGAAGGATGCTTGGAATTCGTGTCCCGGAGCAGAGAGAGACAGGAGCAAATACTAATAATAAATAATCCTGTGGGGTGGAGGCTGTGCCGGCAGAGGGAGGGGGGCGGGCAGCACCCTGTGGCAAAGCAGGTACAGGAGGAGAGCGGGCAGCACAGCTTCATCTCACAGAGGGGTGAGTGGCACCCGTGGTGTTCCTCACAGCCCTTCGCTCCAGGTGCCAGCCTGCAGCTGGGGATGGGATTTTTACTGCTCAGAGGGGCACAGCAGGGTGGTGTGAGGAAGGTGTGGGTATCACCTGGTTGCCCAGGACAACCCTGCCTGCAGCCAGCACCGGCTCCCTGAGCTCCCCTCTTTTCTATGGGGCAGCACCTAGCCTTTCAAGGGGAGGCAGGAGATTTGTTGCCCCATGGACACACCAGAAGGAAAGGAAGCCATCCAGAGGGATCTTGACAGGCTGGAGAGATGGGCCCGGGTGAACCTAATGAGGTTCAACAGTGCAAAGTGTCAGGTGTTGCACTTGGGCTGGAAGAGTCCCAGACATAGATACAGACTGGGAGAAGAGCTCCTGGAGAGCAGCCCTGCTGAGAAGGACTTGGGGATTCTGGTGGATGAGAAACCTAACATGAGCCAGCAGTGTGCTCTTGCAGCTCGCAAGGCCAATGGTATCCTGGGCTCCATCAGAAGGGGGGTGGCCAGCAGGGACAGGGAGGTGATTGTCCCTCTCTACTCTGCCCTCGTGAGGCCCCATCTGGAGTACTGTGTCCAGATCTGGGGCCCCCAATACAAGAAGGATGTGGAACTGTTGGAGAGGGTTCAGAGGAGCCACGAAGATGATTAGAGGGCTGGAGCACCTGCCCTACAAAGAGAGGCTGAGGGAGCTGGGCTTGTTCAGCCTGGAGAAGAGAAGGCTGCGGGGGGACCTCATTGCAGCCTTCCAGTACCTGAAGGGAGCAGAGAAACAGGAGTGGAATCAACTTTTTAAAAGGGTAGATAATGGCAGGACAAGGGGGAATGGACTAAAGTAAAGGAAGGAAGGTTTAGATTAGATATTAGGGGAAAGTTCTTTACAGAGAGAGTGGTGAGGTGCTGGAACAGGCTGCCCAGAGAGGTGTTAGATGCCCCATCCCTGGAGGTGTTCAAGGCCAGGTTGGATGGGGCCCTGGGCAACCTTGTGTAGATCCAGGCCTGGAGGTTGGTGGCCCTGCCTGTGGCAGGGGGGTTGGAATTCTATGATCCTTGGGGTCCCTTCCAACCCATGCCATTCTATGATTCTATGGATCTACAGCTGAGATGGAGGAATGCTGGCAGGGCCTGTCCATCCCCCAAATTCTGCATGTCTGCTTGCAAGAGACAGCTACTGCCCCAGGCAGCCCACTTTGGGTGGGTGCATCAGCCGGGAAGCATCATGGAGCAGAGAGGAAGGGGAAGAAGGGGAGGACCCGTGGGGTGCCAGCAGTGGGATGCTTTGCTTTCAGAGTCTTTGCCAGAGCTGACCTGGCTTCCTGGCCCTGGCTGTTCCCCTGCAGATATCCGTGAGACAGCCTTCGTGTATGCCATCACGGCGGCCGGGGTGAGCCACGCCATCACACAGGCCTGCAGCATGGGCGAGCTGCTGCAGTGTGGCTGCGAGCTGACGCGGAGCCGGGCTCCCCCCTCGCCCACAGCGGGTCCGGGCACTGAAGGCACAGCCTGGGAGTGGGGGGGCTGCGGGGACGACGTGCAGTTTGGCTATGAGAAATCCCAGCAGTTCATGGATGCCAAGAGCAAGAAGGGCAAAAATGACATCCGAGCTCTCATCGACCTGCACAACAACGAAGCCGGGCGGTTGGTAAGGCCCCTGCTGTCCCCACCCTCTGCAGGCACCAACCCTCCTACAACACCCCTACCCACCTCAGCCTTCCACCTTTATCTCCTCCGAGCCATGTACCTGCACCAAGTCCGGGTGAAATATGGACCAGTGTTTTTCATGAGCCCTTTGCATGTGCTTTGGGAATGCATTGCCCTCCCCCTACCACCCCACCTCCCCCCAGCACCCTCCCCTGGGCCAAGCTAGTACCAAGAGGCAGAGATTTGGCTGGGGATGCTGGGCAGAGCAGCGGGGTACTGGTGGCTGAGCGTGGCTGTCTCTTTCCCAGGCGGTGCGCAGCTACATGAGGACAGAGTGCAAATGCCACGGGCTGTCGGGCTCCTGCACCCTGCGCACCTGCTGGCGGAAGATGCCCCACTTCCGTGAGGTGGGGGACCGCCTGCTTGAGCGCTTCAACGGGGCTTTCAAGGTGATGGGGGGCAACGACGGGAAAACCCTCATCCCCGTGGGTGACAACATCAAGCCTCCTGACAAGCAGGACCTCATCTACTCAGCCGACTCGCCCGACTTCTGCTCGGCTAACCGTAAGACGGGCTCGCTGGGCACCCGGGGCCGCGTCTGCAACAGCACGGCCATGGACACGAGCGGGTGCGACCTGCTGTGCTGCGGGCGAGGGCACCGGGACGAGACGGTGGTGCTGGAGGAGAACTGCCTTTGCCGCTTCCACTGGTGCTGCGTGGTGCAGTGCCGCAAGTGCTCCGTCCGTCAGGAGCTCAGCCTCTGCGTCTGACAGCCCGGGGTCAGGTGAGGACAATTGGGGAGGCCACCCCCAGGCTCACGCTTCTGCCCCCCTTCCCTGCCCCGGGATGGATACAGGCTGAGCCAGTGGCAGGGACAGTGGGGGGAGCCCAGCTCTGCGCCTTGGGGAGCCCCAGCTTCGCTGGGGGATGGCGTGGGGCTGCCTGGCATCCCCCTGGCCTCCACAGTGGGGGCTGCGGGCACAGAGCTTCCACTAATAAAGCTATTTAAAGCCACTGTGCTGCAGCGCTTCCTGGGGAGGGCTGGGAAGCACTGACACCCGTATCAGGAAGGGATGGGCTGGAGAACCATCCTGTCCTGGCCGTGAGTCCAAATCACACAGACTCCCCTGTTCGTACTGGCTGTGCTGGGACCTGTGGCAGAGCCCAGCTCAGTTTTCATCCACTTCTTGCTTTTCTTCGCTGTTGTAGAGCCAGGAAGTGAGTGTGGATGAGGGCGAGCACTCTCCTGCCCCACTCTGCAGTCTCCAGGGTGAGTGGGTGCCCTTCTCCCATCATCCATGGCCACCATCACTTGGAGATGCCCATTTGTGTCCCACCACCTGGAATACCTGCAACAAACTGCAATCTACAGTTCTCTCCGGTCACCCCTTGTCCTGGAGGTACAGCTAGCTGCCCTGACACTGCCGTGATGGGCTGTGGGTTTCCTGAAAGCATCTTCTCTTCCCACCACCGTCAGCCACCATCTCTGCAATCCCCACCACGAGGCCTGGCATGGAGAAGCCCTGCGTAGCGCTGGCACTGTTGGCTTGGTGGCATGCGAGGCATTCGCTTGGCCTGCCGTGGGCCACGTGCAGCCTCACCTGGCTGGCATGGTGCCTGGCATGTCTTGGTAACCTGATAAGCCTGTGCATCTCGTGGGCAAACACAGGGTGAGGAGCAGCCACCAGCCTGGCTGCCCAGCTGGGCAGGGTGCCATCCCTCTGCTCTAGAGCTTCCAGGGGTCTCCAAGGGGTTCTCTCCCGTGCTGCAGGGAGCTGTGAGGAGCTAGTTCCTCCAGCTTTACCCTGTAATTTAGGTAACTGCAGAGGGGACCCGCGTGGCTGGCAATGCCACACTGGGCAGAGGAGCCCCCATAGTGTCAGCAGAGCCAGAGCCTGGCTGCTGCCACACCTGGCCACCACACTGTAGCAGTGCAAGACCCAGGGACTTAGCCTGTCCACCCCTCTGCAAAAGGGCTACCGGGGTTCTTGGTGGGGGTGCTGGGTACTGCCAGGCAGGGCAGGAGCAGAGCTCACAGCACCTGGCACACCGCAAGGGGACCATCAGCAGAGTGATGCCCACTGGCGGGTACCTCCTCCCCCACCCCGAGCAGCCAGCGGGGAAGGGCAGGGGGAGCAGGGTGCTGGTGAACCTTTAACTGGGCCCGGTGAGCGCTGGGGCGGGAGCCTCTAAATCTGTCAGCTGCCGCTTCGCAGCTGGAAATTTCCTCCTGGCTTGCCCACAGCAGTGCTGGGAGAGGGAGGGTGCACGGGGCTCCCAGGAACTCCCAACCATGCACCCGCCTGTGGGAACACATGGGTGGGTGTGAGCGGGGCTGGGTGGGTGTGGGTGAAGGTACCTGTGCATGCAAGCAGCTCGTTGTTCAGGTGACACGTCTCTGCGTGTTCACAACCGAACGTGCGTGTGTGAGCTTGCGTGTGTGCCCATCGCCGTGTGTGTGTGTGTGAGCCCCCATGGGTGTGCAAATAAGTTGGCCCACATGTGCCCATGCGTGCCTAAGAACACACAGCAGACTGTCAGCATGTGTGCCAGTGACAGGTCCCTGTGCGTGCCTGTGTGTGAGCATGTGTGCACGTGCCTGACTGGGTGCAGATGTATCTGGGGCTGAAAGGACACGGGTGGGTGCAGGAGGGTCCTGCAGGGGGGTAGCTGCAGAGATGCAGGAGCCGAGTGGTGGGCAGTGTGGGGACCCATTTCATAGGCTGAGCAGGTGGGGTGATGACTCTGCACCTTCAGGATATCTCCAAACATCCTGCCCAAAAGTGGAGGAGGGTTAGCTTTTGGGGGGAGGCTGCCAAGTCCTTGCTGGTCCTGAGCTGTCAGAGCCAAACCCATTCTCTTGGTAGCCAGGAGGGGCCCTGGCATAGACAGTTGATGATGGTAGCCGGCCAGGGTCTGGACCAGAGGTCTGCAGAGGGCTGAACAGCCATCGGAATCCCCTATCTATCTCCCAGCCCCCTAGCAGGCCCCCCAGCTCCTCAGGACTCCGGGAGCTCCCTATGATCTTCCCATCCAATAGGACCCCATCCCAGAGTCCTAGAAGCGCCCCAGCAGGCCCCAGGCCCCCCTCATGCTCCTAGCAGTCCCCCAGGTCCCCACCAATCCCCCCGGGAGACCCCCAGATTCCTACAAATCCTCCCAGCTCTCCAGACCCATAGGAGCCCGCTAAAAACCCTCAAGACCCCTCAGCCCCCAGCCCGGGGGGCGCAGCATCCCCTCCGTCGCCGTGGCAACCCGGGATGCGGGGCGGGGCGGCCGGCGCGGCGCCGGGCGGCCGCCAGGGGGAGCTGCGGCACGGCACGGCGGGACGGGGGTGTTGGGGGGCTGGGGGTACCGGGGAGGCATGGCGACGGTCCGCGGGGGGATGGAGGGGGCATGGGGAGTGTGGAGAGTGGGCATGGGGGTGCCCGGGGGTGTGTGTGTGCATGGGAAGCGTGGGGAGTGAGTGCGAGGGGGGGTGTGGGGGTGTACGGGGGTCTGCGGGGGGATTTGGGGGGGCATGGGGATGGCCGGGGAGTTTGCATGGGCCGGCATGGAGGGGAGTGTGTGGGGGTGCGCATGGGGCATGTGCGTGGGGCTGCGCGGATGTGGGGGTGCGCGGGGGTTCGTGGGGGTGCGGGGTGGCTGTGCTCGGGCGCTGGGGTGCATGGGGGTGTGTGGGACTGTGCTTGGGAGGGAGTGTGTATGTGGGTGTGTATAAGCCCCCCTCCCCAATTCCCTCCCAAACTCTTAGCCCCATGCTCTTGGGGGCAGTGCTCAGCCTGGGGAGTGGGGGGGCTGGTGGGAGCCGGGGGTGCACAAGGGGGTGCTATGGGTAGCTGCAGAGTCCGGGGCAGGGGGGAGCTGTACGTGTCTGGGTGTGCGTGTGGAGTCCAGGCCCCGGGCACTGGGCGGTTCACTTCTCAAAACTTGCGGGATCTTCCCAAGGGAAAAAGAGGAAGTTTACAATATCTGGGGGAAAAAACCCAAACCAAACCAAAGAATCCCAAACTGAGGAATCCCAAACCTCTGTTACATTCGGTTTATTATTTATTTCTTTCAAATGGGGAGAGCACAATTTCCCCTTCAAGCAGCTGGGCAGATTAACTCAATCAAACTTGAAAATAAAAATAAAAATCCTTCTGGACTGGAACCAAAAGCAGGATGTTTTTGCCAAAAAAAGCACAGCTTTTTAGGAAAATTTGGAGTAACGCAGACAGTCCTGTGAGGGGGAGGCTGAGGAACCCCGACACCAGCTCAGCCGAGGGAAGGCTCGGACAGCAGCACCCGAAACCTCTGACAAATCCCCTTCTCACGGTTGTGGCCCCTCTGCCTGCTGGGTGTGGAGCGGGGGGGGGGCTGCCGGGCCGGTGGGGCTGGGTCCTGGTCAGGGCTCCCGCCTGCCCAGCCCGGCTCCTGGGACGCTCCATGGGACGCCTCTCACTCTCCTTCTCCAGACTCTGCTGCTCCCTCCAGGGAGCTGCCTGCAACTGTCCTCCTGTCCCCACTCCAGCTCCCGGTGACAGATGTCACCCTGCAGTCACGGTGTCACGTCCACCCTGATCTGCCCAGGAGGGTCTGGCTTGTCCCTGCCTGCCATGGGGGATCTGCTGAGGCACCCCAGACCCCTGCTCCCAGCTCTGCCCTGTCCCCTGGTGCGTGAGGTGGCTGGCTCTGGCAGGGGGGACATGAGTGCTGGGGGCAGAGGGGGGCGTCCAGGCCGGCCCTGCTGTGACATCTCCAAGCATCCAGTCAACAGAATGTGCTGAAACCTGAGGCACGCAAAGCAGGGTGCAGACAGTGGCCATGAACCCTCAACTGGCAGGACATGGGGTGTGCAAGGACTCCCAGGCACACTGTTTGGAGATGCTGCCTGTGAATGTGAGGGCTGTGTGTCCCCCAGCTTACTTCCCCTGACCCCTCTGGTGTCTGGCCCCTGCTCTGTCCGTGCTGCCCCGTAACGCCAGGGCTGGCCACACCAGTGTGCATTGAGCAGCATCTGTGAGAGTGCTGGGCTCTGCAGGCTGGCAGAGAGGGGGCTACCCCAGAGTAGCCCTCAGACCCCCAGCAGAGGGGCACCACAGAGACCCCCCCCTGTCCCTGGGTCCTGGTTTTAACTACCAACGCATCACCTTATCCAAATCCCCTCCACTCCCATGGCCTCATTATTCACTCTGTAATGAGGTGACTTCTTGACCTGCTCACCTCCTATGGGGACCAGCACCCTCCACCCATCCCTGGAGCCATGCTGGGGGGGAGCTGCCAGTAGCAGTGCTGCACAGTCGTGCTTGGCCGGTCCTGATCCAGCCCCAGCTGGAGGCTTGGCCCTTTGGGGGTGCACTCTTCTTGCCAGAGGCAGTGCAAGGTCTGGGAGCCCCCACCCCTGTCACACCAGCACTCCAACCGGCTCAGAGGCTGCTCTGCCATGGGTGTCCCCTGCACAGCCAGTCCCTGTGCTGTGGGGGAGGCAGCAGAGGTGGGGGGCCTGCCCCCGCCCCGGCATTGGAGGCTCCCATGGGATGGTGCCCACAGCGGGGCTCCAACCCCTTCCCTGCTGGTGCCGTGGCACTCACTGATGGGTGCTGTGAGGAGGATGAGGAAGGGAGCTCTGCCTCAGTGCGAGGATGCTCCCGTGGATGGCTGGAGGTGGCTGGATCCTGCCTCTCCGCCCCGATGCGAGGTGCAGCGTGGGGCTGGGGTGCACCCGCTGCCCCGGGCCCTGCCAGCACCCCAGCCCTGGGCAGCCAGGAAGACTGGCTGGGCCGGCTGGGTGGCCGTGCGGTTGGCTCCTGAGTCACAGTGAGCAGACTCGGGCAGGTCGGGGTGTGAGCCAGTGGGAGGGCAGCGATGCTGGGGGGTCTGGTGCTGCCAGGCTGGGGCAGCTTGGCACGGTGACTAACGCTGCTGCCAAAGGCAGGGTCGCCCCGACCCCACGCCCAGCCCTGACTCACGCAGCCGTCGCTCCAGTCCTGTGGGTGCTGCCGGGCAGGGGGGCAGGGAGAGCCATGCTGCAGGATGGCAGAGGCTGGGTACACAGCTTGCTGCATGGGCTCCCAGCAAACCTCTCCTTCCTCTTCCTCCTCACGGGCTTGCAAGCCATGCAGCCAGCTCCCAGTACCCTTCCCCTCTAGGTCCCAGTGGCATCAGACCAAAGGTCTGTCCTAGTGCTGCTACATCTCTGTCCATCCTTCCACTCCACCAATGCTTTTGGGCACCTTCCCTGGATGTGTTCAAAAAAAGGGTAGATGAAGTACTTAGGGGTATGGTTTAGTTTAGGATGGGAATGGTTGGACTTGGTGATCTTAAAGGTCTTTTCCAACCCTGTGATTCTGTGATTCTCCAGTGCTTCCCCTTGCACCCGGCTCTGTTAGCAGAGCTGCCCCATCCTGCACAAACTGGCTCGATCTGGTGGTCCCAGGGGCCATGAGCCCCTGGAAGGCTGCAGCATGGCCAGAACTGTGCTTGGCTTGTCTCTCCCCATGTTGCTCCCCCATCCCATCCATGGGCCTGCAGCCGTTCCATGAGATCAAGCGGGAACAACATGATACAGCACAGAGATCTTGACCCCTGCTCTTCCCTGCTGTGGACCCCAAAGAGATGAGCTGCTGCTCCAAAGAGATGCCAGGGACCCTCTATCCAGTGCTCATGAAAGCCACTGCATCATTGTCCAGGGCACAGGGCTTGGAGGTTGCTTATCCCAAGGCAGGGATGCTGGCAAGCTGTGGGCTGTGTGGAGAGGTGCTGGAAGGGTGTCCCGATGGAGACGACTACAGAAGACCCAGCCCAGTTCTCTGGGGGGTGTGGAGCCTGAAGTGTGGGGTGCTGACAGGACCTGCATCTGCACAAGGTAACTGGAAAAAGGGGAGGAAAACTGCAGGCTGTGGGGAGGAGGATGTGGGGTGTAAAAATTGAGGGGTGGCAAGAGGGATGGAGGAACAGAGGGACAGAAGGATGGAGGGAAGGGAGGATGGAGTGGAAGAGAGATGGATGCGTCCCCAGTCCCCTGCACAAAGCACATGCTGGGGCACCACGTAAGCTGCTGAAGGATGGGAACTGACTGGGTGCTTTGGCTTGGGCAAGGGAGCTCCAAGGGATGTCCCCATGGTGCCTTGTGCTGGGGACCCCCCATCACCTTTCCAGCCCTGGTTCTGGAGAGCAGAACCCTTCATGCCAGTTCTGAGTGCTTCCCACATCCCTGGCTGGCTTCTGCAGAGCGTGGGGCTGCTGAGGGGTGCTGGAGGTGGGAGAGACACTGGGAGGTGTCAGGTCCCACAGCCCCATGGCCCTGTGACCCCAGCTGTGGGGCTGCAGCAGTGACAAGGACAGATGCTCACAGAGGGCCCAGCTTTTGTCCTGAGCCTTGATGCACCCAACAGGACCAGAGCATCCTCCCCCGGCCTGCACACATCCCTGCTCGCAGGGGCCAGATCCTGCCCCACAGGCCCCCGGTCCCCGGGCCACAGCAGATGCTTAATCTTGTGCTTCAGGGCTTTGCCGGTGTGACGCAGAAGAAAGGCTGGAGCGAAGGGCTCACCTGGCTCTTCTTCAGCCCCGAGACGCTGCTGGGACATGAGGAAACAGCTCCTCCCCCGCCTGCCCGCGCTGCGAGTGCTGAGACGGTGGGATGCAGCGACCGGCCTCCTCCCCAAGCCAGCAGGAGTACGTGAGTGAGTGAGACACCCGCTCTTGGAAGCGATTATGTCATTAAGGGCTGGAGGAGGATGAAAGCGTTTCCCCTCTGATTTACCTTCGCGTTTATTTGTGCACAAGGTCCTAACAAACACAGGAACATCTGTGCTCCTGGAAGCAGGGCACCAGGGTCCCTGGAGCCGTGGGAGTTGCCTCCTGGTGGGAAGGGGCCCTACTCCTGCTGGAGACCCCAAAAAGGACACACACCCCCCTCTCCATGACACCTTCTGGTGGGTGCAGGACAAGGGTAGCATGTGTCTGGGTGTAACCCCTGGGGTAGCCTGAGAAAGCAGGGGCCACCTGAAGCAGGGTGCTGCCAGGCAGAGGGGGCTGCTCCCCACCTCCCCCACCACCTGCCAAGAGGGGTGCAGGCAGCCTGTACGGAGACTGGGAGATGGGTCTTGGGTGGAAGGATGTGGGGAGGAAAGGAGCAGTGGCTCCTACATTGGGGTCTGGTGAGTGTCACCCCTCCAAATCCCCCCAGGTATACTCTGCTGAGCCCTGACGCTGCACCTCACATCAGCCAAGGGACAAGCATCCTTCAGTGCCAGGGTGGCTGGAGGGGATCCTGACATCACTACCAAACTCCTGCATTGTTGCAGGGGGCGGGGGGAAGAAAGCAGGATGGCAGCAGCTATGGGAGCAGTGATGCCGAGGGGATGCTCTGCGAGGGACCTCTCTGTGCGCTACGGGACTGAGGGGTCTGCAACCCCCATCCCACCGAGCTGCGTGGGCAGGGAGGCTGGAGGGAAGAAGCCAGCCCCATGCCAGTTCTCCCAGCCTGCCCCCAGCCCAGGGGCAAGAGAACAGCCCGCACCCCCAGGCCTGCAAAAGGGATCTCAGTAGGGATGCCACCCCCCAACCCCAACCCTGCACCCAGAGTCCCCAGGGGGCACAGCACAGCCTTCGGGCCCAACCCCGGATTGCAGCTCATTTCCCAAAGGGAACGCGTTTTCCTCCCTGGTGCGAACAGGACCCAACGCCGGCGGTGCCGGCAGCCCCCGGCGGCCGTGCTGTGCCGGCGCGGAGACGCGCGGTGCCCGCCCGGGGGGGGGAGCGCTGTGCCAGCTGCTGCGTGGCTGTTTGCGGCACGAACGCCGGCGTGGCGTGGGCTGCGGCGGCTGGGGACACCGGGGAGCTGCGGGGGCACTGCCTGCTGCCCCCAGCCACCGGCACCCAAGAGGAGTCCCCTAGCCCCAGGGTGGGGACCCAAACTCAGGGGACACCTGCGTCCCCACAGCCAGGAAGGGGCTGCATCAGGGCAGATGGGGTGCAGTGAGTTACCCTAGGCTTTCCCAGGGCCACCCTCTGTCCCCAAGGGAGCAGCAGAAGGACACAGGGACAGGCTGCAAGGCCACTGCACAGCTCCCAGATGGGAGACCTCCCAGCACAGTGGGACCCTATGAGGGAAAGGGGGACCCAAGCACTGGCATGATGGTACCAAGGAGAACAGCACGACCTGGGTGCCCAGCCTGGGAGTGCTCATGGGGAAACTGAGGCAGGGAGTGCTCAGCAGCCCCGTCAAGAGAAGCCAGAGCCACAGCTCCTCCAAAGGCATTGGCCTTGGCACTGGGCTTGGGGAGCCCAAAACTGGCCCAGTGCTTCCCTGAGCTGTAATGTGCCATACTCTGTGCCCACACACACAAAATCACATCCCCATTCACACTCACACCCCTGGGCACACAGACAGGCACCCATGTGCCTCGCATTGTCATGGACACTTTTTGCAAACCCCCAGGTCATGCCTGGCACCCCCAGCTGTTCTGCACACACCCTGATGCCCCTGTGCACCCCAGCGTCCTGTGCACACCCCACACCACGGGCACACTCATCCTCACCATGTATCCCATGCGATGCACACCTTTTTCCCTGCACACGCTCACTCAATGCCCCCTGCACTCACCCCTGCACACACACTCCCTCCCACACACCCTGCACCACGCACACCCTCCCCAAATCCCATGCCATGCACGCTCACCCCACACCTTGCATACCCACCACATGCCCCAAGCGCAGGCACTTCCCGTGCCCATGCTCACCCCCACTGCGCACACCTCACCCCGCACCCCACGCACACTCACACCAGGCACGAGAGTCACACCAGAGTGACCCCATGCACGCTCACCCTCGCACCTTCTCCGTGCCCCACGCACGCTCACCCGCACCACGTGCAACCCAAGCACCGTGCACACTCGCCCCGTGCCATGCACCCTCGCTCCCTACGTGCCTTGTGGGCACTCCATGGCACTATGCACACTCACTCACACCCTGTGCACACCGACCCCGCGTCATACACGCTCCCCCAGACCCACGCACTCGCCCCTGCCCTGCACCCTCACCCATGCAGGGTGCACTCACTGTGTTACACGCGCTCCTGCACGCCGTGCACGCTCACCCGTGTCACGTGCAATCACCCGCACTTTGAGCACGCTCATGGCACGCACGTTCACCCCCACTTCGTGTACACCCATCCCATCCCACGCCACGCACACATGTCGTGCCCAACCACCCCACACTCCACGCACGCTCCTCCACCCCGTGCCCTCGCCCCATGCCCACAGCACCCTGCCCCAAGTGAGTCCCCGGGTATATCCCCCCACTCCGCACACACTCCCCTCAGCCCCCACGCTGTGTGCACTCTCCCCGTGCCACGGACACTCACCCCACACCACGCGTGCCCCCCCCCGCCGCGCACACTTACCCTGCTCCCTCTGCACGCTCCTCCGCGCTGCGCGCATCCCCCCCTCCCCGCACCTCCGCGGGCTGTGCACGCGTACCCCACGCACCCTCCCCGCTCCCCCACGCCGCGCACACTCTCCCCACGCCGCCCCTACTTCCCCACGCCGCGCCCGCTCCCCCCCGCACCTCACACCCCCTCCAACTCCCCGTGCGCGCTCCCCCACGCCGTGCCCACCCCACGCCGCCCCCCCTGCCCGCGCCCCCCCCCCCTCCGCCCCCCGCCGCCCGCTCCCTCCCCGCCAGGCTGCGTGCGACACGCCGGCTCCCCGCCCCGCTGCCACCCTCTGCCCCGTCCTTCCCCCGCGGGCTCCTGTCTGGACGTGTCGGGACTCGGGCTCCGGGCGCTGAGTAATGCTCGGCGCAGCGCGATCCCAGGCAGAGCCGCCGCCGCCGCCGCTCCGCGCCCAGCGTTCCCGGGGCGCTCCGGCCGCGACCCTGCCCGCTCCGCCGGCGACCCGGCGACACCGGCGGCGGGGGGCGGCGGGGGGGCCGCGGCTCCCCATGTGCCTGCGGGCCCCGCGGGAAGCGCAGCGCCGCTCGCCCGGCGAGCCCTGCCCACGCCCGCCGCGGCCCCGGAGCCCCGGGGCGCCCTGGGGAGCGGCGGGGGAGCGCGCCCCGCGAGCCGAGGGCCCCCCCAGCCCCCCGGCGCGTCCCGCCATGGGAGGCTGAGCCGGGGGGCTGAGCGCGGCGGGGCGGCGGCGGGCAGGGCGGGGGGCGCGCAGCCCTCGCCGGGCTCGGCGGGCGCCGGGGCGGCGGGAGGCGGGGGGGGCATCCCGGGAGGATGGCAGAGCCGCCCCGGCGAGCCGAGCCCCGGCGCGCAGGGAGCCAGTGAGAGGGAGGAGAGGGGAAAACACAAACAAGCAAACAACCCACAACAAACAAAGCGGGCAGAGAGCAGAGCCGAGCCCCGCCGCCCCTGCCCCAAAGGCGCCCGCCCGCCCGCAGCCCGCACAGCCGCTGCCCCAGCGAAGATGCGCCCGGCCCTGGCCCACGGACTCTGCTCGCTGCTGCTCAGCCTCTGGGTACCCAGGTAGGAGCTGCCCCCCCACCCCTTACACCCAGCCCCACCGCCGCTGCCGAGTGCCCCGGCACCGCAGGGAGAGCGCCGGGAAGCCGCCGCACCCGGCCCCGCGTCGGGGGCGGGCATCCCAGGGGGCTCCGAGGGGGTCTCGCCGGCCCGCCCCGCACGGCCGCAGCCCATCCCCCGTTCGCTCGGGGTGCTGTCAGGGCCGCTGTCCCCCCTCCGCCTTCCCCCCGTCCCAGGGGAGCGGCGACAGGATGCGCGGCTCACCCCGCTCCGGGAGATCGTCCCCTTTCCTCCCCGGCCGCAGCCTCTCCCCGCGCCCGCCCCGCCTGCCTCAGTTTCCCCGCTTTCCCCGGGCGGAGGACGGGCCTCGCTGCCGGGGGACACGGCGGAGGCCAGAGAGGATGCCGACAGGGATGCCACTGTCGTGGGGGACGGTGCCCACGGGATGGGCGACTTTGGGCTCCGCCACCCGGAGGCGCGCACCGGGGCGGGGGATCCACCTGCATCCCCTCCCCGGGTCCACCAATTCCCAAGGCGAGGGGGGTAAGAAGGGGGCACCTGCCTTACAGAAAAAGGGCCCCCCAACACTCACCACCCTTGTCCGTCTCCGTCTCCCCCGGGTCGCTGGCAGCTCGCCTCCTCCCGCTCCCAAATTTGTGCGTTGCAGGCAGCCAAGGGTTAACCCTTCTGCTGGTGTGAGTCGGGGGGGGGGGGTCCCCCGCCCTTCCCCCTCCAGCCCCTTTAAATATAATTTGTTAACGTTGGGACTTGTATTAATTAAAGCAGCAGCCGCCGCAGCCTGTGACCTGGGGGCTTGTCACCGTGAAATCAAGTTTAAATCCAGATTTCAAGGGGGAAGAGAGTTGGGGGGAGTGCTGTGTCCTCCTAGGGAGGGTGACAGTGACAGCTCCTTGCGGGTCCCTGGTTGCCCTGGGTGGAGCAAGAAGGAGAAGGACCTGCCCCCTTGCTCCCTGGGGTCCTAAACAAGGGCCCCTGCATCATTTTCCCTGGTGTGCAGTGGGGAGAAGGACTGCAGCAGTCCCCCCGGGGTGCCCTGGGAAGAGGCGGCAGGTGTTGTGGCTCTCTCATGACAGGCTGGGGACAAGGTCCCTGCAGTGCTTGGGACAGGAGCTGCTGGACTTGGGGCAATGGTAGCTGCGGACCTGCTCCTCTTCTCCTCTCAGCCAGGGCTTGCTTTGAGGGCATGAATGGGTGCAGGAACCAGGCAGAGGATTCCCCCTCTCCCCTCCCCGTGTAGGGGCTTTAGAGGGATGCACCCTTTTCTGCTCTCCTTCTCTCCTCTGCCCCTCGCCCCAAGTCTCCTTGCTGGACTCACTATGGGTTTGCACTGGGGCAGACCCATATATCACCTGTGGAAGTGGTGGGGTGGGCAAACCCACTTTTTGGGAAGCTGGAGAGAGCAGCAGCCTGATCCTGACAGCTCCCCTTCCCCCCCTGAGCAGGCTGTAATTCAGCAGCAGCCCCAGGGCTGAGCCCTTCTTTTGGTGCTGGGTGAGCACAGGACATCTCTTGGGGACAGTCCCTGGTCCCCAAGAGATGTGAGATGTCCCTTTCCATGTCCCTGCACTGGGCTTGCAGGATTTGGGAAGCGGAGGGGGAGTAACTTTTCTCCCCAAAACCTCGCTGCTCCATAAGGCAGTTGCAGTCCTTCCTCCAGCATCCTCCTCCAAGTCTCGTTTCTGTAATCAAGGTTCAAAGAGCTCCAGCTCCCTGCTCCTCCCAGGAACCCAGCTCTTGGCTGTTCCCACGGAAGAGTGAGCCCTGTGTGGAGAGAGGTCTCAGCAGGGACCAAGGTGTTCTGAGCAAGGAGCGAGGTGGTGCTGAGCTCCTGATGGACCCTGCTGCAAGTTACAGGATGCTTCTGTGCATCCCACTGCCTACTGCTCACTTCCCATGTCCTCTGCTTGGACACTGTGGATCCCAGGACCCTTCAGGTCATTCCCTGAAATTGGGCAGAATGCTTCCTTCCCTTCTATCTCCCTCTCTGCATCCATATGACCTGTGTACCACTGTCTTGGCTCCAGGCACCTCTCTCCAGACATGCTTTGTCCATCTCCCCACGCTCCACCTACCTCCCTGTTTGCCCAGGCAGCATCTCTGCTGGTGTCAGTACTCTTACCCCTTCCATGGACCATCTGCCTCCCTTTGAACCCATCTGTCTGCTGGTCTCTGGTCTTCTGTGGTGACAGACATGAGATCTGGTGGGACTGGGATGCAATGGTGGTTTCAGGATTGTTGCTGAGAGCTCAGGGGTGTTCCACGAGGTGCTTGGCTCTGAATTTCCCAGCTGGGCTATCAGGAAAAGGCTTTTCCCTTTGGTTCCCTCCCTTGTTAGGACCAGTGGTGCCAGGCAGACACAGGACACACAGGGAGGGGATCAGCCAGCAGCAGGGATGGAGCCGGACCTGGGGTGGGTGTCCTGTTCTGGCATCTCTAGTTTCTCCCAGGGGAAGCCCACACTCTCTGGGGAGGTGAGCCAAGGTGATCTGTGCCTGGGATCCTGCGCTGTGTGTCCAGGGCAGAAGAGCCCTGAAGAAGCATGTGGAGGGCATGCAGCCCTGGGAGATGCTGGTCTGCTGCTGGGCACAGGCTGCGAGGGTGTCCAGGCTCTGCTGACACAGCTGGAGGGGATTGCAGCAGTGCTGCTGGGGCATCTCTGCCTGGCTGAGCTTGCCCTTGTGCCAAGGGGTGGGGGAAGAGGGGTAGTTCTGGCCCTGGGACCCCCACCCAGCTGTTGGAGCTGAACCTTTCCAGTGCCCCTCATGGTTTCTTCTCCTTCCCAAGCCCAGCCTGCCCTGGTGTGTCACCCTTGCAGGCAGTGGAGTGTCTGGGGAGCGTCTGGGGAGCGTCTCCTCTTCCCATCTGTCCCCGAAGGGGAAGCAAGCAGTCAGCACATTGCTTGCTCCAAGCTCACGGGTTTCCCTGTCCCTCCCAGCTCCTGCTCCAATGAGATCCTGGGCCTGAAGCTGCCATCGGAGCCGGTGCTGAACGCCAACACGGTGTGCCTGACCCTGCCAGGGCTGACACGGCGGCAGCTGGAAGTGTGCGTGCGCCACCCCGACGTCACCGCCTCGGCCATCCAAGGCATCCAGATAGCCATCCACGAGTGCCAGCACCAGTTCCGGGACCAGCGCTGGAACTGCTCCAGCCTCGAGACCAAGAACAAGATCCCCTACGAGAGCATCATCTTCAGCAGAGGTAAGGACTGGGAGGCCCCCTTTCTCTTCCTCCCCTCTGCTCAGTCGCTGTTCTTAGGAGTCCTCATGGGCTCCCCATGGACCCCCGCACAGCTCTCCCTTGGCCCAGAATCATAGAATCATAGAATGGTATGAGTTGGAAGGGACCCCAAGGATCACAGAGCTCCAACCCCCCTGCCACAGGCAGGGCCACCAACCTCAGGCCTGGATCTACACAAGGTTGCCCAGGGCCCCATCCAACCTGGCCTTGAACACCTCCAGGGACGGGGCATCCACCCCCTCTCTGGGCAGCCTGTTCCAGCACCTCACCACTCTCTCTGTAAAAAACTTCCCCCTAATATCTAATCTAAACCTTCCTTCCTTTAGTTTTAATCCATTCCCCCTTGTCCTGTCATTGTCCATCCTTTTAAAAAGTTGAATCCCCTCCTGCTCTTCCAGGGCAGCTCTTCAGCATCCCCATGGAAGACAGACAGAGCCTGGGGAACCTCAGGGTCTGCCAGATGAAACACGGCTGTGCTGTGCCAGAGCTGGGCTCTGCTCTGTCCACTTTGTATCTGTGTTGGCCCGTGTCCTGAGCTGCTTCTCCCCACCTGCTCCCAAGGCTCCTTCCAGGCCCCACTGCTTTCCAGCATCTTCCCCTGCCATGCAGGGCTGGCTGGTGTTTGGAGCAGTGCCATGGGCGTGCAGAACAGCTGGTGGGTCTGAATGTGGGTCCTGTGCTCCGGGATTCAGTTTGGTGGGTGCAGTGGGCATCTTGCCTCATTTCCGCTCTGGAGATGGTGTTTCAGTGGATCACAGTGAGCAGATAAGCCCTTAGTTAATAGGATGTAGCTCTGTGAGCCCATCACCTTGGCGTCCTGCCTTCATTTTGGCTCCTCAGTGCAGAGAGCTGAGGGCTCCCTGCTTTGTTGGACCCTGAAGCATGGTGACAGGGGGGTGGAAGTGAGACAGGCTGTTCTGGGAGCTCACCTGCCCACAGAGCCCCCACCTGCGTGGCTGGGAGGGCTTCTAGCCTTCCATGGTCTGCCAAGCCCTGGTGCCCAGGTCTCCTCATCTCCCTCACAGGCATGGCCAGCCCTGCATCTCTCAGAACCTCCCTGGTTGATTCTCTTCCCTTTGGGAGCAGACTCTGGGGATGCAGAGGGGCTGCCCTGCACAGTGCAGATCAGGGTTGTGACCTGATGGGACCTTCTGCAGGACTTGAATGTATCTTCTCACCTAAGTACCTTTCTTGAAGCCTGGCCCTTGGCATACGCCAAAGGACCTGTTGCCCCAAGCTGTGGCCCTGAGAGAACTATTTGGTGGCAGTAACAGCCAGGAGGGTGCTGAGGTCTGGCAAGGTGCCCAGCACACATTGCTCCTCCAGCTCCTGAGGAAAGAGGAAACTACCACAGATGCTGCTCACCTACCCCCTTTGGAAGCCCTGCAGAGAGGTGCCCCTGTGCCCCCTTCCCCAAACAGCCTTCCACACCTGGAAAAATCTCTCCCTGGGACTCCAGTGAGGGGTTGGTAGCTTGAGGCTTACAGAGCTTTGAGGAGATGCGGTAGCAGGAGCACCGAGGCAGCTGTAGCAGGTGGGGAGATGGCAGGAAAGGGGAGCACAGAAGTGTTTTGGTGCTGGGAGGCCCCTCATGCCCAGGGCAGATGGGCAAAGCCTTGCTGGAGGGGATGCTACCTTGGAGTACCTGCGGCATCAGGGCTGCTGTCCTGCTGTGGAGCAGCCGCTGGTGCCTGGAGAAGGGCAACATCTCTTCCCTCTGCAGGCAGCACCTAGGTTAGGGCCTGGCAGGGAGGGTGGGGACCGTCAGCCCTGATAAGCATCGAGGTATTTCCAGGTCCTCTGAGGAATGCAGTTCACTTCTAGTCTCCTGGGGCGGCGGGAGACATCGACTTGCTGGCTCAAGTTGCTCACAGACCCAGGCAAGCTTCCCCGCTTTGAGTCCCACCAGCCTGGGGGAGAAGCTCCAGCAGCAGTGAGCATTGGCCTTCTGCATCTCTCCTTCAGCCCACCGTGTCTGGTGGTGGCCGATGGCTTGCAGCTCACCTGTCTCAGGTGCCACTGCAGCCCTTCCTGCTGCCAAGGCCACGGCCGATGGGTGCAGGGGCTCCCACAGCTGCTGGACTCACCCTGGTCCTGAGCTCCTGGCTGTGGCTCAGCACAGGCCCCCAGCACTGGTGGGATCCCATCCTCAGGGATGGAGACCCAGCACTGGGGAAGGATAGAGGTAGGGCTGGTGTAGCAAAGCAGATGGGTGTCTCGCAGCACTTCTCCTTTGGTACCCAGGGAGTGCAGGGTGGGCCCCGAGCACCCAGGCCATCCCATGGGGTTGCTCAGAGCCATCCTGGTGTGGAGCAAGCCTCGAGGCTGGTGCCTTGGCCTGCTTCCAGCCCACTCATGACCCTTGGTAATGAAGTTGGAGCTCTGAGCTCCTCCTCACAGCTGTCAGGGACACAGTGCCAGAGCAGGGATGCTGGGTGCATCTCCCGAGCCTGGCGCTGGAGGAGAGGCGGGTGGTGGAAGCGAGGGGTGCAGGCTTCGTGCCGCAGGCATCAAGGCACCTCTCCCCCAGGGACCAGGTCTCTGCTCTGCGCCCTGCTCCATCCCTGCCGTGCCTGGGAACACAGCGTGCTCGGAGGCCCATTGTTTGTAACCCGAAGTGACAGAGCCCTTTAATCTTTCATTCCTTTTCCCACTTCCTCTGCCATCAGCTCAGCCGTGCGTGAATCTCACTTTAAATTATTTGTAGCTGGCTTCTCCCTCCTGCTCTCCCCGTTTGGCTCCACTCCCCACCTCCACCCCGTCCTCCTGCATCTCCTGCATCTTCCCCAGCATGGCTGTGAGCCATCCGGGGTGCAGGGTCAGCGCTTGCTGCTCACCAAGCCTACTGTCTGCTCAGCATCTGGGTGCTCAGAGGGCTGACACCCAGGGGACAGAGCGGAGGGCAGCAGCAAACAAGTGCCTGTCCCCCCATCCCACTGATCTGATCCCAGAAGTTTGAGTGCAACCCCTGGGGAGCCATAAGGGGAGCAGGGAGGCTTCAAAGTGGGCAGGGTTGGGAATGTGGCAGGGTTTCTGGGCAGTATTAGTGGGGACAGGGATCCTGACGGCATCCTGGGCTGAGCACAGACCTTCCAGAAGCATCAGAGAGACACAGCTGTCCCCAGGGTGCAGGGCATGGTGGCTGAGAGGTCAGCGGAGGGCGAGCAGAGGGGCTGCCCAAGGATTTCCCACCCCTGCTCCATCAGAGTCTGTTTTTGTTTTTCAGACACCCCCATGGTCTGTGGGGGTGTTTTGTCTTTTGATGCTGCACCCTTGGGTTGTGGGGGGCCTCTTGCACCCTTTCCTGAGCCTCCAGTCACATCTGCACCCCCTTATGTCCACGTGCATCCAGGCTCAGCATTGCCATTGCAAATCCTCCTCTTGTCCTACCTGGCTCCTCAACTAGCTGCCTACATCCTTGCCACCCTCCTGCCCATTCCTTGGCACTGTCACCCCTGTCAGCACCCTCCAGTCCTGTACCTGGTTCCATCCCTCTCCCTCCAAATGGCAGCAGAGACATCCCCTCCTGGCCCCAGGGTAGGAAGATGGATCAGTGAGGTGGAGGCAGGTGGCTGCATCTGCACTAGTAGCTGAGACAGGTTCCCTGCTCCTGCTCTGAGGCTGAGCAGCATGGTCATGTCCACCTTGCTGGAGAGGGGGGCCTGTTGCCCCTGGTACTTGGTCCTCCTATAGCATTTGCAGGTTGCTGGGCACTGTGCGGCTTGGCTGGGCTGGGCCGTGCTTGGGTGCTTGCCTAAAACAAAGTTGCAGATGGTGGTGGTGGGTCACCAGCCCCTTGTCCTTGTCTGGGATGTGTGCACCCATGTGAGGGTGTGATGCCAGCAGGGCTGGAACTGTCCAACTGCCAGGCAGCGACTGTCTGAGGTGTGCTGAGGGATCCCTTTTCCCTGAGCACTGCCCTTCCCTCATCCCAACTCCATCTCTATGGAACTCTGAAAGAAATGGGACACACAGAGGGACCAGGCGTCCTCGAAGGCCCCCGCAGATGCCTGGCTGGAAAGGACATGGCTCTGGAGCACAGCATCCCGCTGTTCATCCAGCAGCCTTGGGAGGCATGGGTGAAGCCTGCATGCCCCATGCCCTCCTGAGAAGTCTCCTCTGATGCCAAGGGCTCTGCACGGGCATGGCCAAGCATGGCCAAGCCTGGATCTCGTGAAGTGAGGAGGGGGAACTCCCTGCAAGGCTGCAAATGCCAGGTGCTGGGGCCCATCCAGCTGTGATCCAGAGCTGGAGGAGGCTGTGCCGTGCGGGCGGGAGGGAGGCAGGTGCTGTTGTGGCTCTCCAGGGGGAGGCTGCCGAGCTGAGGAGCCCGGTGCCCGGCTGTGCCGAGTCTCAGCCCAGCCCCGGTGCCCGCAGCCTGCAGTGTCTGGCGGGCACAGCTGCAGCTGGGCTGCTGCAGGGCTTCCAGCGCTCCCAGGAGAGAGAAGGCTGTGCCCACCTGGCCCTGAAGCGCACGTGGGTGCTTCGGGTGCTTGGCTGCATCCCTGTGGGTGCCCCTGGGCCTTCCCCCAGCTGACGGTGGCAAGCAAGACCCCAGGGACAGGGCAGCATCCCCAGAGGTGTGGGGCTGACCCCTGCTCCCTGCGTCCCACAGAGCAGCTGGGGCTGCTGGCTCAGAGTGCCGTGGGTGGACGGGGAGCGAGGGCTGCGGGCTGTCCCCAGCAAGCTCAAGGAGGTGCAAGGAGGCAAGTTGGGATCTGCAGGGAGGCGTTTAGTGCCTGGCGTGGGGCCAGAGCCTGGCAGGTTCACCTGCAGTTTAATTAGGGAGAGGGGAGGGAAGGGAGCGGGGCTGGGGGAGAGGCGGCGTGTCGGGACTGGCTGTCTCCGCAGGCCTCGCAGGAGGTGGCAGGAGAAGCTCTCCTCTGCCTCACCAGGCTGGGGGGCTGGGGTGACACACCACTGGCTTTATGGGGGTGCTGCCAGAGAGGGTGGCTGAGCATCCCTGGAGCGCCCTGGGGTGTGCTGGGACAAGGCTGTCCTGCCTGCTCCCTCAGTGCCACCCAGGTGCCACGGTGGTGGGACCTGAGAGGGTGTCACTGCCTGGGTGTGATGGTGAGCCATGGGAGGGACATGGCTCCAGGTCTCCCTACCCCAGCAGAGCATGGAGCCCAAAGCCATGCCTGAGCCAGGTCCATCACCTTGGTCCTGCATCCACGTGAGAGATGCAGAAGCTGCAGCATTTGCTGAGAGTCGGTGTCAGCTGGTGTGTGGGGTTCTGCTGAGTGGCCCCCCATCTTCTGGGTCATGCTAAGCAAGCTGCTTTGCAATCTGTCCTGGGGCTGACATTTCAGATCCATCCTCCTTGTCCAGCATGGTCCTTTAAGTAGGTGGCAGGCTGGATGCCGGTGGTGGTGTTGGGGTGGTGTCCTCCATTCCCTCTTCCCTGCAGGATGCAATACTTCCCTTCACACCTCCCACAGCTACAACCTCTTCAGTGATCTCTGGAGGGATCTGGTGACTCAGCCACCACCACTGAGGTCTTAGGTGGCTGGGGCAGCCGGAGAGCCTCCCTTCAAAGGGCTTGAGGCTGGCTGCTGCTCACCACGCTCAGCTGCGGCTCCAGGAAGCTCCCACCCTCATGGAGCCCACGAGGCTGGTGGTTGTTGCCTGCAGCCACGTTACTCGCTGCCTCGCTGCAATCCTCTGGGCTCTGGCATGGCTGGGGTAGGACAAGGACAACTTCCACACAGCACCGTGCTGGCATGGCTGCTGCAGTCCCGGTGCTGCCCCAGCCCCCCCCATTGCTCACAGCTCCCCATGAGAGCAGGTAAGGGAAGGAGGGGAGAAGGCAGGGAGGAGCGATGGGGCCAGACAGAGTGATACTGAGCAGGGAAATGACTGTGGAGAGATGGGAACAAGACTCCCAGAGCACTGGGATTTCGAGTCTTGGGGAGCACAGCCCATCCCTTGCCCGAACCCTGGGTGATGGCAGCTCCAGGGACAAGGACCTGTGCCTCATACATCAGTTCGCATGTGGCTGGAGAGTGGTTGGAGGAAGGAGAAGGGCTGGGGAAACCAGGGGTTTCCCAGCTGTGGAGGGCACCAAATGATCCTGGCCTCTTTACCTGTAAGGAGACAGGCTTGCTAGACAGATTGGGTGGAGTAGAGCTTCTGTCTGGGCTTCATAAGGGATTTTAAGGAGATGACATGTGGGAAAGTATTTGTTTGGCTGGAGAGATGTGTGAGAAATAGGCTAACGGAAAGGCAGGGCTGAGAGGAGGGTGCCATGCCAGGTGGAGGGCTTGCTGTTGCCCTCCCCGGGCACCAGCTGTGCGAAGAGCCAGGGATGCTGAGCGGGGCAGCAGCAGCAAGTCCCTGCTCTTGGGCTGTGCCCAGGTTTGGCTCATGAAGGGCTGGACCTGACCCAGATTGTGGGGATGGAGAACTGATACAGGGAGGATGTGGGGATCCTGGAGACCTTTCCCATGCTGGTTCTCCATCCCGCATCGCTCACCTGGGTGCTGAAGTCCCCCAGCTTTGGGCTGTCCTGCTCTAAAAGCGACGTGGGTGTGTTGCAGGCGCTGCTGGTGCTCTCCCGGGGAGGCTGTGCGGCGTATGCACCAGCAGCCCCATTACCTGCCCGCTGAAAAATGTTGTTCAACTTGTGCATGGAAAAAGGCAGGCTGAGAGCAAGCTTGTCCCACACCGAGGGGAAGCTGGGAGAGGCTCCTGCTGGCTTTTAAGCAGCGCCTCGTTAATTTTTTAAATGCACCAGTGTCAAATTAACACACAAAAGAGCAGCGTGACTTTAAATGCAGGCTTCTGAGCTGCGTTGCGTTTCCCTTTAATAAGATCCTAGCGTTCGCTCGGCGGGTGGCAGCGGCGCACGGAGCAGACATGCGTGGTGGGGAGCATCGCCCAGGATGGGCGACTGCGGTGGGAGCGGTGGGGCTCTCGCCTCTCCTGACCCCCCCCCCACCCAGTGCAGGCAGGGAGCTGGCAGAGCCCCTGCCCGGGGTGTGTGCTTTGGGGTGATTGCCCACAGGGTTTCTCCGCTTTGCTGGAGGAAGCACCCCAAAAGCCTGGCATCTGTTCAGCCACAGCAAAGCCGGGGCTGCTCCAGCTGCTCTTGTCCGAAGGAGGGAGAGAGGCTGGCAAACTCCAGCTGTTTATTTATTAACGTGTGAAGCCACAGCACAAAACCTGCCTCTCCCTGCTTCCCCTCCTCGTGCTGGAGCCAGTCATTGAGCACTGAAGCGAAGGATGCTGCAGGCTCCCCTCTTGATGCGGGATCCATGGATAAAGTTCTCCCTTTGCCTTAAAATTAAAGTTCCCAGGAATGGGAGGCTCTTCACCTAGCTGCAGCACTGGGGCAGCCCCCACTACCATCCCTGCAGAGCCCCTGCTGTGGGACCATCCCTGTCCCTGTGTACCCCATCCCCAACTAATGACACTTGTGGATGTCCTCATTCCCTGGCATTTAACCACAGCCAGCTGCTGGCCCTGGCACAGGGCGGTGTGGTGGCGACGTGCTCTCACTAACCAGGGGTGCTCGGTTTTTCCAGCGTGGTGTTGCATTTAGAGCTTCTTGTGGGAGCTGGCAGGGCTGGGGGTGGGAAGGGGCATGGGTGGATGGATGGGGCTGGACAGGCAGTGCTGCCTGCTCCTGTTACTGCCTGATCCTGCACCCTGTGGCTAGGCAGCAGAAACAACCCATTCCTCGGCAGGAGTATTCCTCAGCCATGGTTATATTTAATGCAGTAGGAAACTCTGAGTGGAGCAGGGAGGAGATACAGCTGCTCCCATCAGGGCTGTAATGCTGGTGCCTGAGCAATGCTGTGCTGGCATCTCCCAGGGCACTGGAAGAGCACGGTGATGGTGGGAGCTGGGGTCCCGGCCAGGGCAGGGCTGAGCTTCGGGGCAGCACTGTGTCCTGGTGGGGATGGGGCCGGAGAGCACCGAGTCAGGATTCACTCAAGGTTCAGGTGGGAGCTGGTGCATCAGGACAGGGCAGGGTGCGAGCTGAATCTCCAGGTCCCAACAGCCCAGCATGAAGCTGGGCTCCTCCAGCCCGCTGCGGGGGTGACGCTACGCAGCCCGAGCCCCTCCGCTCTCTCCTTCCTTGCAGGCTTTCGGGAGAGCGCCTTCGCCTACGCCATCGCAGCCGCCGGCGTGGTGCACGCCGTCTCCAACGCCTGCGCCCTGGGCAAGCTGCAGGCCTGCGGCTGTGACCAGAAGCGCCGCGGCGATGAGGAGGCCTTTCGGCGCAAGCTGCACCGCCTCCAGCTGGAGGCCATGAACCGCGGCAAGGGCATGGTGCACGGCGTGCACATGGAGCACATGCCGGCCGAGACCCCGGGCCTCCAGGACTCCTGGGAATGGGGAGGGTGCAGCCCCGACGTGGACTATGGGGAGAAGTTTTCCAAGGATTTCCTCGATTCCCGGGAAACCTACAGGGACATCCACTCCCGCATGAGGCTGCACAACAACCGCGTGGGACGGCAGGTGAGCAGGGTGCTGAGCGGGGCTGCGGGGTGGTGGTGGCTGGAGTCAGGGTCCCTGGGGTCCCTGCACATGAGGGTGCAGTGAGGGGCTGGTGCTGGCTGCACTGGGAGGCAGTGTGGGGCTGGGGTTGCCCCCGAGGCACCCCCTCCCTCCAGTTTTGCCTGTAGCAAAGGCAGCGGTGCAGCCCTGCTGCTGAGCATCTCTGATGGGGAGGACACCTCTGGGAATTGCTGCCATCCCTGTGCCAAGGGACACTTCCCCATGGTGCTATGGAAGCGTCTCAGCAAGGAGTCCAGCTCATGACCCTCAGAGACTGGGTGAACTGGTGTCCAGCACCTGCAGCAGGAGGTGGTCAGGGAGGAGAAAGTCACTGGCATTATGTGAGAAGGCAGCTGCTGCAGTGCACTGTCCCCAGCAAGGGGACACAGCGTGGGCTCTGCAGCACCCAGCCACCACTCTGCCTCTGGAGAGGGGACGGTGACCTGGAGAGGCAGATGTGAGCAGGACTGTGCCAGCTGGGAAGTGCAACATCCATCCCCTCAGTAGCCGAGGGGACAGCCCACAGCCTCATCCTCTGGCTCCAAGGGGGTGTTGGAGCCTGCCCAGGCGAGCAGGACAGCCTCCCCTCCATTCTCATGATGTCAGGTCTTGTTCAGGGTGCTAATTAGTAGCTCGCTCTGTCTGGAAGCTGATGTTTAAGAGAAGCCTGACACCAGAGATGAAGCACGCAAGCAGGGGGGGCTGGGAGGGTGGCTGTGTTTCCATGCACAGCTTTGCTCTCAGCAGGTGCCAGGGAGACCCCATCCCCTGGATCCAGCAGGACATTTGTCCCCAGGACCCCAGCCACATGCTGTCATAGCGGTGTGGGGGGATGTGTAGTGGCTGCAGGAATAAGTGATTAAAGATCAGAATTCCCCAGGGAGCGTTTGCCTGGGATGGCTTGGGCATTTGGATGTGCCTCTTGCTTTGAGGATGTTTAAAGCCAGCTGTGAGATGGGGATGCTGCAGAGCGGGACCTCGATTCATGCCCTTCCTTGGTGCTGGAGCTGGGCTTTCCCCCCTTGAAAAGCTGTCCCAGTCTGACCAGGCTGTAAATGCCTGGGGAAAGCCAGAGATTTTTGCTTGTTTGGCTTTGTTTGTGTGTGTGTGTGCTGAAGGCTTGCTCAGCATTGGGCAGCTACATCCTGCACAGGCTGCTCTGCCCTAGACCAGGCAAGAGCCCCCCACCCACCATCCTAAGCCTGGCTGCAGGGCTCATCCTTGCTCCCTTCCAGCTCTGTGTGCCCCAGATGACTGGAACTCTCAGCAGTGCTCAGAAATTTGGGGTCTGCTTTGCCTGTTTCCCAAGGGAAGACCCAAAGCCCCCCACAGAAGGAGGGGAAGGTGAAAGAGGAATATTTGCATAGGGAGACAAGGGAATGTCACCCCTTGGGGTCTGTTTGTCCCCAGGGCAGGCAGGCAGGCAGGCATGGGACTGACAATCTCAGCTCTTGGTGGCTTCAGAGACACCATCTTCAGATGGAAGAAGCCTGGGAGATGGAAGCAGAGGCAGAGGAGGACCAAAGGGATAAAGGAGGGGATGGTACCACTGCAGGTGGCTAGACAGACTGCCCAGCTCAGGGACCTTGAGATGGGGGTGTGAGCCCATGTGCAGGTTGGGCTGTGATGGTTGCAGGTGCCCTGCATTGGAGCAAGGAGATGATGCTGTGCCTGCTGTGCCTGTTGGTTCCATGCTTATTGCCAGGGCTGGACCTGGCCTGGGGATAGGATCTCCAGCTCCCTGCAAGTTCTTTTAGCAATGCCATGGGTTCCACACCCACCCAAACCCTCCTCACCCCTAGAACCATCTTTCTGCTGTACTAAGGAGCAATCTGCTGGGATTTCCCAGGAAAGAAGTGGCCGTGGTGGATGCAGCAGCTCCGTGGTCCTCCCCTCCAAGCCCCGAGGCTTGAACCCCTTGAGCAGAGCGGTGACGTGGATGCACGTGCCACGTGCCTGGCACCAAGCAGCTGCAGCACACAGGGCTCTCCAGCATCTCACTGATGCTCAGCATCCTCTCCATGGTCCCTGTGATCCCCAATGGTGCTGTGCATGCGGGCAAGCCTGGGGCCCAGCTCAGGCCCCGCAGTGCTCAGGGGGTGGGGAGGCATGTGACAGTCCCACCGGTGGCTGCACCCTGTGGCAGGGGGATGTGGGTTTCTGTAGTGTAGTGGTTATCACGTTCGCCTGACACGCGGAAGGTCCCTGGTTCGAAACCAGGCAGAAACACCTGGATTTTTGCTTCCTTTGCATCCAGCTATGAAGCCAGGGAGGAGGGAACTGCAGCTGCACCTGCATGGCATGCACAGCATTCTTCAATGGTGGCAGTGGTCACCTTGGTCTTAAGCTGGAATAGGAGCCCCAGGGCAAACCCAGGGCTTCCCATTCCAGCTCAAGACCGAGGTGGGCATCCTGCATCCCTGGGAAGGGAGCCAGTTCCCCAGCAAGGAACAGCAGGAGTATGCAGGAGGCTTTGCAGGTCCTCCTAACGCCAGATCAGAGAGCAAGAGAGGATGAAAGGCAGCCAGGAACTACCCATTACCCTCACAACAAAGACCTACGATAAAGCTCTTATGAGCGTGTCAGGGAGGAGCTGGGAATGTGCAAAAGAAAGCACCAGCAAGTCCTGGCATGTGCTGAACCCGAGTGTCTGTGAGATGGGGGAAGGACCTGGCTGGGTAGGGGTGCGTGGAGGAGATCCAATGGCAAAATCATGGGGCTGAGGCTCAGGTGGGTCCTTCTCAGGTCTCCCGGCTCTGGCAGGGTCCTGTCCTCCCCCCCCACCCCATACAGCCCATGCAGGAGGGAGGACAAGAGGTCCATGGGCAGGGATGGATGGGTGCTGCTGTGTTTGGACTCAGGATGCTTGGCAGCGATGGCTTGGGTGATGGAGATGGCACACACCCACTGCCTTCTCCAGTGCCTGCTATGACCAGCTGTAACCCCAAACGAGCCCCTGTCACATCACTGTCCCCTCCGTGCTGGTGGTGACCATCCCAACCACAGCCCTATATGCAGATTTTCCCTGATCCAGCCAAGGGAGCAGGGAGGGGGTGTGGGGAAGGATGGGGTCCCGTGTGTGCCCGTGGATGGTGACAAGGACAGTGGGGAGCAGCCAGTGTTCCCAGCCGGCACACCCAGGGCACGGCAGAGAGGCCGGGCAGCTCATTACCTGCGAGGTGGAGGCTGTTCCCGGCAGGAGACAGGACTCTCAGCAGGATGAAAGCCAAACTCCAGCCCAGCCCAGACCTCTCCAGTGTGCCCCAAGCTCCAGGCGTGTTTCCCTGACCTGCCTTCATTACCATAACTGCTTAGCAACGGGGAGATTTACTCAAAAACAAGAAAACAAGAAATAAAAACTACCCACCCCTACCAAAGCAAGGCACTCCTCCCAAATGCACCCCCCCATTGCCCCCAGGGAGGGGGCAGGCACAGACAGTGTGTGTCAGGCATGAAGCTGGATGGCTGGTCAGGGCTGGCATCACAGGACACGATGTTGTGCAGGGCCATGTGTCCCCCCAGGCTCCCCCTCGAGCCCCAGAGCATGCCCCTGCATGTGTGGGGGGAAATAAGACTGTGACAGTCTTTGCAAGCCCCAGCCCAGCTCCTGGTTGGGTTGGGGTGTCCCCATGGGAAGGGGACTTGCTGGAGCCTGTGTGAGCGTGGGGGCATGAGGGTACGTGACCCAGCAGAGAACCCCCGTTGGGACAGAGCTGAGGATGGTATAAAAGGCCTCTTCATTGTGTGGGGATGTGTGGCCACACCGTGCCCCTGAAGGCTGCTGGGCATGAGCTGTGTCCCTTGGCATGGCCATGGCAGCATCCCTTATGACGTAGGGGACGCCAGCATGCAGCCTGAGGGCTCAGCATTGCCTGGGGAGCCCCAGGTCCTCCTTGTCCCTGCGATGGCCTCTGGCCCTGCAAAGCTGCACTCTCCAGCCAGCCCAAACCACAGCCACAGCCCAGCCCACGCACCCTGCCCCTTGTGTTGGGTGGGTGTGTGGCACCAGCCTCACTGTGGCCTCCCCAAACCACAAGTCAGGGCTGTAAAGCACCTCCAATGCCTGCTTGACATTCGGGTGATGGTAGGAGTCTGTGCCTCAGCCCTCCAGCCCTGTGCCCAAGGTTCCCACGAGGAAGCAGGCAAGAGCTGAATGCAGAGCTGCTCCCAGGACTCCTGGCACTGGGAGTAAAACCCTGGGGAGGGGAAAGCATCCCTCCCACCTGTCCTGCTTGTAGTGCTCCTGGCCAGTGAGGTGCATGGGGGACCCCTGCACTGGGAGATCCCAGTAGGGCTGCAAAGATGCAGCCACACCAGCTTTTAACTGGGGCCTGTGGTCAGGTTGGTTCTGCTGGTCAAGCAGCAGTGGAAGATGAGATCCAGGATCCCTTTCCCCATGGTCAGGTAGCTCACCCTCTCTTTTAGGTGCCAACCCCTTGTTGGAGTGTGAAAGCCACTTGGTACTGCCAGGATGGGAAGGACAGGGTGTGGGGCATGGGTGACACTAGGCACAGCACCAGGGTGCTGCTTGTGCCAGCCCTTGGCGTTTCCCATAGTGCCAACTCACAGAGAGCTCCACGATGGTCTCTCCAGCCCCCAAAAAACCATCTCCTCCACGCTAACCCTCTGACTTACCTCCCCACCCAGGTGGTGATGGACAACATGAGGAGGAAGTGCAAATGCCACGGCACCTCGGGGAGCTGCCAGCTGAAGACGTGCTGGCAGGTGACGCCCGAGTTTCGCCTGGTGGGGTCCCTGCTGAAGGACCGCTTCTACGGGGCCACCCTCATCCGGCCCCACAACCGCAACGCCGGGCAGCTGGAGCCGGGCCACGCGCGGCACCGCCGCCGGGCCGGCATCAGCGAGCTGGTTTACTTCGAGAAGTCACCCGACTTCTGCGAGCGGGAGCCAGCTCTGGACTCCTTGGGCACCCAAGGGCGCCTCTGTAACAAGACCAGCCCGGGCATGGACAACTGTGAGAGCCTGTGCTGCGGCCGTGGGCACAACATCCTGCGCCAGACGCGCAGCGAGCGCTGCAACTGCAAGTTCCACTGGTGCTGCTTCGTGGCCTGCGAGGAGTGTCGCATCACCGAGTGGGTCAGCGTCTGCAAGTAGCCGGGCAGGGATGGGTGCCCGCCCCAGGGTGCCAGGGACAAGCATGCCTGCCTAACGGGGGGGGGGGGAGGGAGATGGGGATCGGCGCTGGGGCTGGGGAGGGGGAATGGAGCCATGGTACCCACTTCCCTCTGCTCTGAGGGGAGTGGGAGAGAGATGCTCGGCACCCTCTGAATTCAGCACTTTGTCGTCACCCGGGGAGGGCAGGGCTGCCCGCTGCCTGCTGCCCGCCCGGCCCCACAGGAGAGCACCAAGGCTCCCGTCCCTGGGGAGTGCATGGTCATGCTGTACAGACCGCCGACACCAGCACCGCTCGGGGTGGGGGGCAGAGGGTGGGCAAAGGGGTGGGGGAGCGCCCGCTGGCACCCAGCAGGATGGGGCAGGGTGGGGTGGGGGACAGCAGGGCATGGGGAGCCCAGGGTGGGAGGGGAGGGGGGACACACACATGCACTGGCACCGTGCACAGGCTCCTCCAGCCACATGTGAGGCTGTGTTCTGAGCGGGAGGGGGATGGAGCATCCCATGGGATGGAGAGGGGGCACAGCTCCCAGGGCTGGGGAGGCAGAGCTTGGGTCTGCTCAGGCTGTAACATTGTGGCTGGAGGGGAGGGTACCCAGGGCTGTGCTGTGCGTGCCTGTGTTATTGTATGGTAAGTTATTTTCTGATTGTGAATAAAAGTGGATTGGAGACAGCATGGGGTATTTTGGGGTGCCCTTGGTACTGCCTACCCACTTGTGCAAGACTTTCTGCTGGGTACTCCACTGCCATCCCATAATAACAGCCCTAGGAGCTGTTTGCAGACGGGCAGGAGGCAGGGACCACTCAGTGGCACCCCACACCCTGGCAAGGTGGCTGCTGGGAGGCTCCTGACCATCCGGATGCATGCTGGACCTCATCCATCCCATGGGAATTCTGGCTGTTGGCCCTACACCTGTGGCTGTGCCAAGGCTGGGGGCTGTGCTGCTGCCCCCTACGCTGCTGGGGAGGGATGGTGGGGCTGGAGAGCAGGGCGAGAGGGAGGCAGCGAGGACAGGCCAGGTGATGGGTGTCCGCAATGAGCACCCCGCTGTCGAGGAGGGCACCCAAATCATCCTGCAGCGGCAGCCTGCGGGGGCCAGGCAGTGAATCATGCTGCTGGTATCTCCCGGCTGATAACTTCCCCGCTCCTCCCACGGCTGCACACCCCTTGGGGCTATAGAAAAAAGGAAAAAAGAGTGAATTAAAAAAAAAAATTAAAAAAAAAAAAGAAAAACTTAAGGAGGAAAATACAAGGCTGGAAGGAAGCAGATGCCCCAGGCCCAGCAGGGAGCGGCCCGTGTCCTCGTTTCATAACGCTCCCACAGGCAACAGGGAGCTGGGTCAGCTGGGACAGAGGCTCTGCCCCTGCAGGATGCTCTGCCCATCATCAGCTCGGGGCAGGAGGACTGATATTGCCCCTCTGGGAGGGATTGGGTGAATGGGGTCCTTGCCCCTGGAGTGAGCTGTGGCTTAGGGGCTGAGGAGAAAGGAGGGTGCAGTGATGGAGGAAAGTGTGGAAGCTCCTGTGATGCTGCAGCATCTGCGTGGCTCTGTTGGCCAGAGCAGCAGTGACAGCAGGGCACGTGGCCGCTGCAGGGGCTCCCAGCAGCAAAGACCGGGGGCTGGTGATGGGATCTCAGCCTGGGGCTCGGTGCACCCAGACTCACTCTGTGAGGCATGAAAGCCACAGTGTTCCTGTGGAGCAAGCTTGCTCTGGCAGGGCATGCACCAGCAGTTCATTTTCCCTCCTGAGGTCCTGCTTTTCCATCTCCATCATTGATCTCCAACATCGGGGCCCTTTTCCCTTTCACCCTTTGCCCCCAGCACTAATTGGGCCACATGACGTCCCCTGGTCCCCCCCATCTCCCCACTTCCTCCCAGGCTGTCCAAATCCCAGTTCTGTGCTGCCCAGGGCAGTGGTGCTCTGCATGTCCATCATGCTTCAGCACTTGGTAGGTGGTGTTGGCTTCCCCCCTCCCAGGGGCTGTTTTGCAGGCACCTGTGATCTCAAGGCTGCCTGGGGTGGTGACTGGCTCTCCATGGAGCTCTCCTTGCACCACACTGGCCCCTTTGCACCTCTGATTATTCATCCTGGCTGGGCAAGGCTGGGGAGGGGCACTGGAGTGTGGACAGCATGTATTTGGTGATGCAGAGAGGGGGTGCAGGGCATGGATGTTCCCCTCAAGCAGATCTCACATACCCCAGCAGGGGACCAGGCTCTGAGCATCCTGCAGCTGCAAAGACTGCATCTTGCTGTCCCCTCATACCCCCATTTTGGGAACACTGAAATGGCCCACTAGCAATGCAAGCACAGCCAGTGTGAGACTCCCAGTGCAGCCTGGCCACCGAGCCTGGCAAGCCACCGTGCCCAGTGCTGCCTGAGCTTGGGACCCTGGGACATCCAGGGAAAAGCATCAAAAGATCCCGTGGTCTTGGTAGGTCTGTGGGCAGCACGGTCAAGGATGCAAACACTTTGGGCTGGAGGCAGCATGCCCTGGGTGCAGGCAGCTCTGGGGCACAGGCTTTGTGGTCGCGGGAGCTCGTTCCCTCCCCGAGCCAGCTGGCTCGCCGTGCAACCCCAGCCTTCACAATCTGTGCTGTGGCTTCCCTCACTGAGTGCCTGGGAGCCGCAGGCAAGACGCCAGTGTGCTTGTGGTTACAAAGACTGTGTCCCCATGCTTCCCTAACTGGGAACCAGCCTCCAGGCAGCCATCCTAACAACCACGCTGCTGGGCACAGAGACCATGCAGGACATCTCCTCTTCCCGTGGCCACTGCTGAGCCTCCAGAGCCAGTTGCCAGCAAGGACTTGGCTTCCTAAGGTCTGGGCATCCCAAAGCGCTCCTCTTCCGTCAGCTTGAGTGTAGCCTCCTTGATCCACAGAGGGGATCTGTACTGGTCCCACTGAAAAGTCATGTTTCCACACTTGGAAGGTCTGTCTTAGCCTGCTGAGTTGCTCCAGCCTTGCACCTTCTAGTGCATGATCCCCCACACCACGAGGGGTACCTGTAGGGCACTGCATGCAGGGCTGGGCTGAACTGGGAAGGTTCAGGGTGCTTTACCCAAGAGAGAGGAATGACCATTAGGGCAGAAGAGCCCAGGCAGGTGATGGAGGTGGTTTCCAAAGGAGGGGACCAGATTTTTCAAACGCTTTCCCATCATCTCCCCGCAGAGCCAAACTGCTAAGGAAGTTCTGAGCCATATCTTTCAGGTGCCTTTCATGAAAAGAGGCTTCTGAAGATGGCAGCAAGACCATGCTGCCTGAAACAGGTGGAACTTACTCCAGTTTCATGAAATATTTTGGCCGAAGCTTTAGGGATTCTTCCATCCCCAAGGGTCCCTGCTGCAGAGGGGACCACCAGCCTGGTGGCTGTGCTGGAGCTATGCGAAGTCCAGTGGTTTTCTCAAAGTTTGAACTTCCTAGTCCCAGGAGCAGGGGAGCTTCTCAGCTCCTTCCAGCAAAGCGAAAGCAAACCTCATTCTTGCCCCTGTGGCTGTGGAGAGCGATGGGAAAACCTGACCTAAGTGTGACCATCGAAAAGGCAATAGAGAGACCTGAGCTGGCCTGATTGGTTTGCACTCCTGCCAGGTCTGAAGCCAGATGTCCAGATGTGGATACCCTGGGCTGGCGCTCTCTCAGAGCCTGGCCTTGGGCCCATCACCAGACACAGTGTGGAAGAGCCAAGGGAACAGCGGATTCGCTCCGCAGTGGCGGGTTGCTCTGGTCCCTTCTCCTCTCACCCAAAGCCCCAACTCATCTCCTGCTTCTGGAAAGCTCCAGCAAGGGTGGGGAAGGTCTCTGGGGGTGGTAGGGGGAGACTGGGGGGGGCTGGGACTTTCCCCAGGAGATCACAGGAGGAACTTTGGCTGGAGGGTGGGGGGAACTGGTGAGGAGTTGCTACATCATGCCCCAATGAGCCGTGAGTAACTCCTTTGGTATTTCTTCCCCTTGCAGAACAGTCATCAGAGCCAGATCCTGCCTGGGGGAATCGCTACACGGGAACGCCCAGCCCCTTCCAAATTCCATTCCTGCTCCCAGCAGAGAAAACGTGAAGCAGAGCCACGAGGGGACGGTTCCCTGGTACTCCTGTCCCATCCCACACGCTGCGGTGGCATGAGCGTGGCCATGGGCAAGGCTGGCAGTGCTGGCTGGCAGAGCCTGGTGGTCTGCTAACCCACAAAAGCAGCCAGATGCTCCCAGGGCTACTGGAAGTCACTGGAGAGCAAAGCTTTGTTGCATCCTCAGGTCTAAGGGGGGCAGACCCTTCCTCTCCTTGACCTGAGCAACTGGCCTCCATGCTCCCTGGGGTTGAGAAGCAGGTGGCCATGGTTTGAGACCTTTCCCGAGAGCCTGGCTGGCACTGTGCTGCAGCCTGACATGCAGAGAGGTGCTCCAAGGCTTTCCTGAAGTTCAGCCCCAACACGTTGTGCTTGGCACCAGCACCCGTGCAACCCCCCAAAAAAAGAGAAGGGGAAAAAAAAAAGAAGAGAAGAGTTTGGCCCTGACTGACCTGCTTGGCAAGGCACAGTACCTACAGCGAGGCAGCAGCTGGCTCGCAGAGGAGCCCGGGGGTCCTGTGCTCCCCCTGCCAGGCCTAGCTCCTGCCCACTGCTCCCTGGCACGGCATCCTGATGGCATTGCTCCCCATGATGGGTCGCCTACCCGGTGAGCAGGCTGTAGCCACCACTGTGTTGAGCTCATTGAGTGACCAGACATGCTGGCGGCAGCCCGGCTCTGCGGGAGCGCCCCTGCTGCCTGGGAGGACTGCAGCATCCTTGCACCAGCCCTTGGTGCCCCACCGTTGGGTGCCCTGGGACATGGGGCTGCCATGCACCCACAGAAGGGCCACCAGTGTCTGGAAATGGGTGGGATGTGGAGATGGAGCGCAGAGGGAGGGCTTGGGCTGAAGGCTGTGATGGAGCCAGGGCAGCTCCAAGGGCAGCTCCCGGGGAAAGCTGGGTAAGGAATGGGAAAGGTAGGGGCTGAGCAAGCTGGGAGCAGAAGTTGGGGTGCTCCTAGAAAGTCTGAGTGGAAGCAGGGGGTGCAGAGGACCAGGGTGGGCAGACACTGGGGTGAGAGCAGGTAGGGGAGGTGCACTAGAAAGGAGGCTGACAGCCTGTCTGGGAAGGGAGTGATGTGGATGTCCTCCCCAGCCCAAACCCAGGTGGCCAAGTTCCCCACCTAGCAGGTGGGCACCAAGTCTTCCCAGGGAGCCTGTGGACTCAGAGGGAATGCTCTAACCATTAGACCACCTTGCTCATGACATGCCCCCTGCTGCAATGGCTGTGGGGAAGGTTGAACCCAAATATTCTTTACTGTCTGAGTCCTGCATGTGGTCCCCTGCCCCAGGAAACACCAGGGACACCCCAGGCCTCTCGATGGAGTGTGCAAGGGTCTGTGACCCATGAGAGTAGGGCACCCACCACTTTCCTTTTTGCCTTGACCAGAGACAGGGTGGTGCCAGTGACAGGGAGGAACTTTGGGGTCCACCAGCATCCCCAGCTCCTTGATTTCATGAGGCAGATGGAGGAGGCAAGAGGATGTCAGGTTGCAAAAGAGGAGGGCATACCCGCTGTGAGGGTGTGAGGGGGGGGGGTGATCCTGGAAGCAGTCTGATGGGGACCTCAGGATTGATGGGAGAAAGGGGGAAGAGATTTTTGGACATGGATAGAGAACACCTGGGGGGACTTTGAGCCACCCCTCTCCTTCACCCCAAGGCAATAGGAGAGTTTGGGCTGGGGAGGGAGATGACTGAGGGGCAGCCCCATGGCAGGGGCAGGATGCCAGCGCAGGGGAGGTGGGAGCAGGCAGCTGGGGGTCAGGGGATGAAAGCGCAGGGGCCTGGAGGGGGGGCGGCAGGAGGGGCGCAGAGGCAGCCAGCACAGCCAGGTGCAGCGGGAAGGGCTGGGGGGAAGGCAGGGAAAAGAGGCCAAGTGCAAAGAGAGCAAAGGCAGCGGAGGGAAAGAGAGCATGGCCAGAGAAGGCAGACATGAAAGGGGGAGTGAGGCAGGGGAGAGATGAAAGGGCCACGGCGCGGGTGCTCCTGCCTCCTCCCCAGGCTCCCGGGGCTCTGTAATCCCCGGGGTGCTGGCTCCTCTCATGTGGTGGCCCGCAGCTGTGTGCGGTCGGCTCAGCCCCACCGCTCCGCACTGGGACTTTCCAGGAGGGGGAGAAACCCAACACAAAACACATGACTGAAGCAGCGCCTGCCAGGCCCCGGCACACGCGGGGTCCCGGGGCACCCTGGTACGCGGCGTGGATGGTTACACACGCGCCCAGGAGCTGGGTTGGACTGGGGAGAGGCTGTACTGGACAGCACCCACAGCAGCGTGGGGCCAGCCCCTCGGGGCACCCCTCGAGGGCGTTAGGTTGGGGGGGTTCAGGGGGCTCAGACTCAGTCCCTCTCCCCTGCTCCCCTCGTCTAGTGCTACACTGCTCCTCCTGCCTGCTGGGCTTGGCTCTGGGTACCAGGGATACAGCAGGACTTGGCAGTCAATCTGGCACCCGTCCTGGTGGGTCACTGGGTCGCTTGTTTCATTGCTCACAAGCAAACCAAGAACCCAGGCCACAGCAGATACTGAAGCCGTGCTTCCAAGACACATGTGGCTTGCGATATCTCTGTTCTCCATGCCCAGCTCAGGCCATCAGAGGGGGCCTCCTTCCCATAGCTGATGACCTTGCTGCTGGGCAGTCTCCTGTTCACCACTGCTGGCTTCGGGGATGCTGGGCTCCCCAGGGATTCTGGTCTCTCTTTTCAGCTTTGAGGCAGGTGTGGCAGCAGAGCTGGTATCCATGCAGGGGATGGTCCTCCATATGTCTCCCTTCCTCCTCATCTCATTTTTTTCCCATGCCAAGCTTTCCTTGTGTGCCTATGTGAACCAGGTGGACTCAGCTAGAAGTGACTCTGGCCAAGTTTGGGCAGAGCCAGAAGATGCCTTCGCCCTCTTCTCTCAGGGCTTTTCCTCCCCCCCAGCCCCAACGCAGACAACAGAGATCTGCTGCTTGGCAGCATGGCCAGGGACCTCCTCTGAGCCCCTTCCAAAGGCCATCATGGAGCGTGGTTGTGTCAGCTCCACACGTATCACCCCTCTGGGGAGATCCTGTCTAACTCCATCTTTTTGGCTACACCTGGAAGTGCTCCGACTTCCTCCAGAACACCCCGTCCTCCCTGCAGTCCCATCTGCCCTCAGCATGGAGCTGCAAGGGGATTCTGGGGGACAAGGAGACCCCATCCCTAATGCACTGTCCTGTCCTGGTCCCACGGGTCCTGCTCTGCACCGGTCAGGGGGGGGTCACAACACTCTCAGCCACACAGAGAGGGGAGAAGGGACGCATCCCAGGGTGCTCCCCGTGCCAGCACAGCAGCCCTGAGATCGCTCCTGGGAATATCTCCTGGTGCTGGCTGGGAGTGCTGCCTCCATGGCCACCCTGGGCTCTTGCTGCGGGGACCGAGCTGAAGAGGTGGCGAGGGTGCTGCACGGGGGAAGAGCCCAGTGTGCTTGGGGAGCAGAGCAGGGGGTGGCCATCCGCAGCCCCCCATCCCTCCCGGTACGAGGCAGCCCTCCCCAGAGGAATGCTCCGGCATGGCTGCAGCTGCAGGGAGGGGAGGCGCTTGTTGAGCGCCGTGGCATGAAGGCATGACAGGGCACGCTCCGCCGGACCATGAATACCTGTCCCAGGCAGTTAGAGGCACCCAAGGCGTGTTCGGGTGGCGCAGGAGCACACGCCTCGTCAAGCCTGGGCGGTGGTGCTCCACCGGGAGGGGAGGCTCTTCCCAGTTCGCCCTCCCACTCGTCCTGGTGAACGGCAAGCTCCCACCCCCAGGCAGAGACCCGCTTCCCCATCACACGCCGCACGTAGCACACGGGTCTTGCAGGGGGGGAATACCCCTCTTCTCCCTGGCAAAGGGGGTGCGAGTGGGCCTAGCCTGAGGCTGGGGGTGGGCTGGGTGGCCCCGCTGAGTCCCTCCAGCCTTAGCATTGCTGCTGAATGAAGTGCCAAGGGAGCTGCTGAGCAGGAGTTAGAAATCAAGGTGTGCAAGGCAGGGAACAAATAAAGAGGAGCACAAGTCGCAGTGCCTGGTGGTTTGCCCTCATTTGCTGCTTGCATGGGCATGGGCAGCATGCCTGTCACACATGTGACCCTCATCCCGGCTGCTCACACACAGCTCGCTGTGACCCTGCTGCTTTAGGATCCTGTTGCTCTGGACAGGCTGCACCCTTCAGCCCCTCCGTCAATCTCACCAGGATTGTGTGCCATCCCAAAAGGGCCCTGGGCTCTCTGCTTGCTTGTGCTCTCATCCCAGGTACCGAGGCACATATCCCCAGGGGTATCCTAAAGGGATACACTGAGTAGAGAATGAGGAAAAAAGCCAAAGTCTCCAGCTGTTTCCAACAGCTGTCCAACATAGGGATGCTCTGCACCATGACACTGCTGGTGCAAATCCTCTGCCATGGCCAGCTGGGACAAATACAGGCTGGAGGAAGAGGCTATTGCTGGGTGAGGTCTTGGAGCAAAGCCAGGTCTGGACTGGTGTTGGTAGTCCTGTGCTGACTAAAGGTGCACTTCAGACCTCCTAAGAGCCAAGGGCTCTGTACATTTGGGCTGGCAAGGGGGCACATTTCCTGTGGACAGAACACTGGAGCACTTTTGGCCATGACTGCTGAGCTTGCAGTGCTGGAGGCATTTCATCCAGCTGGGCTGGTAACCTTTGAGGACACTTGTCCTCAGGAGGTGGGGGCTGTGACAAGAGAGGTGCAAAGTCAGAAGACTTCTGTGGCATTCCTCCAACTGTAGCACCCAGAGCAAGCCCAAGGTGGCTGTGAAGTGAAAGAGGGCATTGCTCCTCACCCCCACCCCCACCCCACCCCCCACATACACACACACTCACCCTGCCCCAGCCTTACAAGGAGAAGCAACCTGTGCTGTCATGATGTGTCATGCTCACTCTTCATGGGTGCCGAAGCCTGTGGTGGGATGGAGCGTCCCGAGCTGGCTTTGATGTGGCTGCCTGCTAAAACCACTCCTGCAAGGTCCCTGGGCAGCAGCCCTGGCTGCGGGGCAGATATCCCAGATACTGCAGGGGCTCCCCTTCAGGTGGTGCTGGTTGGGCTGAAAGAGGAGCCTGGCAGCAACAGGAAAGCCAGGACATGCTGAATGATAAGCAGTCTTTCCCTGGAAGCACTTTGCAGCCGGCGGCTCAGCCCTGCAACCTGCCTGCGAGATGGGTGCTGTCAGCTCTGGTGCCACAGGAGCTCCTGTGGAGAACAGCAGCAAGAAGCAGCCAGGCTGGGAGCAGGACACGGAAGTCCTGTTCCTAGTGCCACTTCCATGCCACCTGTCACCCGGACTGAGAGGGAGCCTGGTCCTTGTGCTGTCTCTGTAGCCTGGTGCTGCTGATTGAGGAAGCCTGGGGAGACGCCTTGAAGACTCGTCCCCAGAGGCATCTCAGGATGCGAGTCCCCCCACAGCGGGTGAGCCCTGCAGTGAAGCAGTGTTAAATCAGGGCTGAATGTGGGCAGGGATGTGAGGCACTTCTGTCGCTTGACTTGGGGATCAGAAGCTGCAGGGTGGGGAAGAGAGAGAAGGTATGTCCCTGCTCAGCCCACGCTTCACGCCCACAATTCAGGGGATGCTCAGGCTGCGAGTTGCAGTTGTAATCAGTCCGTCCGTGGTGGCTGTGGTTCCTGGAGCCTCCTGACTCCCCATCCCTACCACAGGCTTCCTGTTTCTACAGTCACAGGACTTGCAGATTTGGGGATTCAGCTCCATCCCTGCCCTGCTGGGGTGATGCCCCTTCCCACCAGGCATCTTTCCCCCTGTGCCACTGCAAAGCTGGGGGCTGGCCTGGCCCCACACTCACTGTGGACCACAGCATCCCTCAGCCAGGCAGCCAGACTCAGCAGGAGCTGGGCTCTCCAGCTGCTGTCAGAGCAGCCCTCCCTCACCAGCTGCCCCACGCTGGGGCTGCAAACAAACAAACAAACAAACACCCCAGCACCAAGCCCCAGCAACTCATCCCCTCCTAACCACCGTAATTGCACGAGGCAGCTGGTGAGCGGTGCTTGAAACCTGGTGTGTAAACATGGCTTTCTCCTCCACTGCTCAGGCAAAAGCAACCTCCTTCTTGGGGAGCAGTAATTTCCATAAGGGGGTCCGTGTTGCTGCGGCAAGGGCTGTGGCCAGAGACTTTCATCTCGGCCTTTTGATGCAGGGCAGGAATAACAGATGGCAGCCAGCAACACCCCACCTTGCTGCACTGCCTGCTCCAGGCCATTTTCCACCTCCCGGTGGGTAGCTGAGTCTCCTAGCCCTTCCCAGCCCCTGGGCCAGCTGCTGGCTCCCTCTCCCTTGCCAGGATGGGTGAGGGCATGGGGAATCTCAAGAGCTGGGCCAGGGCTGGCACCAGCTGCCCAGAAGCTAAAAGAGCCATCTCATGCCCAGAAGGGCTGGCAGCTGGAGCCGTGGAGGGATGGTTGGGACACATCACTACCCGGGGACACATCACCCATCTTTCTCCCTTGTGCCACTGCTTCCAGGGCTCTGGCTGCTCCAGAGCAAATGGACCAAGAGCAAGTGCTCAGACACCCCGGTGATGGGCACCCTTTGAGATCAGGGTGGTGTTGCTGCCCACAAGAGGTGACTCAAAGATTCCTGGTGATGATACCTCTTGTAGAGCAAGCACAGATTACCACGTGGGATGTCCTGCGCCACACACAGGGACACTACATCCCTGCAGTGTCCCCCAGTCCTGTCCCCTGCTCCTGTCTCTCAGCCCTTGGGTACCACTGAAGAGGAGAGGGGGTGTGTGAGGAGTGGACAGCAGGGTATGGGAGGCTCTGTGGGTGGAAGAGGGTTGGGAGAGGTGATGGAGTGAAGGATCATCGTCCTTGTTGGGAGACGTGGGTGAAGGAGACCCTCACTCCCTGCCTCACTTCCCAGTCCCTCCAATACACAGCCCTAGGTGTGGATGCTCTCGAGGTTTGGGCCCCTCCACCCAATTGCTGGTCTGTTGTCACCATGTGGCCCCTCAGCTCCCCTCTGTGCCCTGCTCCTACTGTTTGCCCAGGCTGGTGTCACCAGAAGCTTCTCATGCTGAGCCCAGTCAGGCATTGTTCCTCTGGGGAAGGAGGTGGCACGTGTCTTGCTGACATGGGGAGGATTGGCACATTCCCCGTGGTGCCAGGACAGTGTCCATGCAGGCAGAGGGACAGGTGGGACAGCCACCCCACAACGATGCCAGGCTGAGCACTGGTGAGCGCTGTGTCATGCCAGGCAGACGCAGTGCTGGGCATGGCTTTTCTCTTTCCTGGGGCACACAGTGGCCGTGCTTCAAGTGACACTTGGTTTTGTGGGAGTGATTCCTGCTGGCCATAATGCCCCAGTACCCTGTGCCAAGCTGTGCGTGCCGGCAGCAAGGGAACAGCACTGGGCACACGGGTGGTGGCTCCCAGGCACCCCGGGCTGCCTCTCTGCTGATAGCCAGGGCAGACATACTATGGCTGGGTCAGACTGCCTCAGCAGACCCTGGCAAGGTCGCTGATCTGTGATGGGATCACTACTGGAAGCATTGGACACAAAACACCACCTTATGCCCTGATGGCTTGATGCCTTCCTACCTCCAGAGCCAGGGTATTAAATCCACCTCCCTGGACCACTTCCAGCTCAGGTAACTGCACCTGCCAGAACCCCCTTCCCTGCAATTTGAGGGCAGGGCACTGACGTTCCATTGCTAGGGGGGAGAAGGGATGCTGCACACAGAGCACACTGCCAGGTGCTGCATGGAGGGAGCGCGTGGTCCAACTCCCCACTGACGTAACTCCTGGGAGGCAGCCGGGAGTTGCCAGCGGGGAATTGGCCCGCATCGCTCAGAACACTTGGGGAGCCGTGTGGAGAGGAGGTAATTGTTAAATGTGGGCTGAGATAGGCTGAGTGGGGAGGGCAGGAAGCCAGGGAGGTGGCAGACACCTCACCAGGGCTGGCTTGGTTTACAAAAGTTGGGCTTTGTTCAGTATCTCCCCAGGGTTTCGTGGCTGGGAGGTACCACCCCGTGCTGCTCTGATGACAGGGAGCCAGGCGTCTGCTTTGTGGAGCTTTGCAAAACCTTCCCCAGCAGCCGTGCCTCAGCAGGATGCAGCGGGGAGGGGAGGGGGGACACGGTGGAGCTGCCTCAGATCTGTCCTGAATGATGGTGCCAAACAGTGGCCTCAAAATCTCTTCGGAGAGCAGCACAGGGAATAGGGGGGTATGAAGGGGGTGAAGCCTCCCTGTCTGAATTGGGGGGTGGTGATCACAGCCTGGCTGTGTCCTGGGCAGCCTTTGGAAGCCAGGCTGAGGGCAGCAGCAGTGGGCTGGAGGCTATAACCCCTGCCCCACCCCCCGCCCCCCCCAGTATCTTGATCACAGTCCTGACCCCCAGCAAAAGCATCACCTGGGGCAGTTTTGGTCCACGTTGTCTTCACACCCAGGGCACTGAATCATAGAATGCCAGGCTGGAAGGGACCTCAAGGATCATTTGATCCAACCTTTCTTGGGAAAACCTCTGTGTAAAGCTGGACTGCTGAGAGCTAATAGTATCCTCTGGATCAGCCCACAGACGCTGTGATCCCCTGGAAGGACACCGGGCACGTGAGAGATACCAATAGTGTGGTGGGACACAGGCCCTGGCTGCTGGGAAAAGCTTCTTTAGCCTTCAAGCCTCCAAGTGCATCCCTGCGCCCACTGGAGATGATGTCCTGGTGGCTAACAGCGAGACAGCGAGATCAGGTCTCTCTTGTGCCAAGTCCCTTTGGCACTGGGGTCTGGCAGACACCTGGATTGTACACTAAAGCACAACTGTCCCCCATGGAGAGCCTCAGGTCCCCAGTGTGTGGCTGACTGGGTCCATGGCGCAGAGCTGGCTCCCAGGCACCTGTAGCTCTTTCCACCATCGCACGTAACGAAAGTGGAGCCTCCTGTCCTGCAGGTATAACCTGCCTTTGTCATCGTCCCAGCGCTGCCTCACGCACGCTGTGCTCAGCCACGTAGCCAGGCTCTGTGTTGCTCACCACCAGCACCCTCCAGCCTGTGCGTCACTTGCAAACCTGGTCAGCGGTGATGCCACCTCTGCTTATCCCTGCCCAGTGCCCAGAGCTGGCCCCTGCTCTGGATGGGCTGTTCTGCACGTCTCCTTCCCAACACACCTAGCTCCTGGCTTTTGGGCTGCCTGCGGTGGGTCTCCCCAAACCCCATAGTCCTGAGTTCCCCCTGACTGAGTGCCCCCAATTTGGGACAACCTCCCCATTGACACCACTGCGAAGTCCCCCATCCCCCCCCACCCCTCGTGAAAGTCACAGGGGGATAAAAAAGGTCCATCCCAGGCTGGAAGTGCCTTGCACTTTCTGCAGCCAAATACCACCTGGCAGAGCAGGAGCGAGGAGTCTGGGAGAGGCAGCTCCCTACCTGCTGGCTTCCTCGGCCACGGCTCCACGGCCGAGCTGGCTCCCCAGCACCTGCCTCCCCCCAGCCTGCAAGCCCCAGGGCAGCGTGCAAGGAGTGACAGGTGAGTTGGCAGCAGCCCGGCTCCGGCATCCCTCAGCGCTCCTTCAAAACCAAGCCCTTTGCATGCTGTGTTTCTGCCGTGACGAACCGGCAGACATCAAGGAGAAGTAATTTGCTGGGATTCTTCTGGCCAGGCGTGTCCTGACGCCCACACGCCGCTCTTGCCCGTGCAGACACGTGCTCTGATGTTTCCCGACACCCGGCATCACTGCTGGCTTGTGGTCGCTGAAAACACTGACGGGGTGTTGGGCTGGTTTCTCTCTGAGACCTTGGAGCCCATGGGTTGGTATCTGCTCAGGGTTTGCCCTTCCCAGGACAGAGGTCATGAGACACCAAACACGCAGGGTTTTTGCAAAACTTATCAAAACCAGCTCCAAAGGGAGCAGCGGTGCTCTGCCCTTCCCTCTGTCCCACCACTCCTGAGCATCCTTTGGCTTTAGGCATGTCCTATCGTATACCCAAAGTGTGGCTGCTCTGAATCACTGAGCCTGCCTCCTGCTGCCGCTCTGGTACCGAGAGCTTTCCTCAGAAGTGACAGTAACAAACCCTCCAGTCTGCTTTCCTGGTGTCCCTGATTTCTGCAAATCCCTCTGACCTTTTAATTCCTGACTCTGAAGCCAAACTGCTCTGTTCTGTGTCTGGCATCCTGTGCCCCATCTCATGGCAGGGCTCTGGGTGAGCTCTGGACGGGGCTCAGGGGGGAGGATCCGAAGCAGGGCTGGCAGGGTGGCTCAGTTCCCCAGCATCACAGTCCCTTAGCAGGGAAATCATTCTTGGAGGCTCAGTATCAACTCTGCCCGTAGTAGAGCTGGGCTGGTGGGCCAGGCCCTGGGGACTGGGACATGGCCATGTCCCACTGGCTTAACTGGAGCTCTGCTGGCCATGAGCAGGGGCAGAGGGCATGTCCCATCCCCAGCATGGCGTGGCTCAATGCCATGCTGCAACTAGGGGCTCTTCCATCCGGCTAGGGTCTTGGGGCTTCGGGCCAGGGCAAGAGGCCCAGGAGGGTTTCCCAAGGAAGGGGTGCTGAGCCAAGCTCCTCAAACCAGGCCTCTCCCAGCAAGGCAGACATCCCATGAGGATGGGCTGGGAAACCCTTCCAGCTGGCACTGCCACAAGCATCTCCATCGCCCAGGAAAGCTGCGAGGGGACAGCCAGTGAAGGCACACATACCCCAGCATCTGGCAAGGCTCTGGCATGCTCAACCATAGCTTGGGCTTGGTGACAGCCGGGCTTAGCTCAATGTGCTGAGTCGGCTGAATCCAGGCCAGGGTGGCTCCTGCCCTTGCAGCAAGCTGAGTGGCTGAGAGCGACACAGAGTTGGGGATCTGGTGGCAAAGGCAGCATCCCATAAGTCCCCCGCTCCCTGCCTGGCTCCCACCTCCCTTCCTGGGGCCAGCCTGGCCTGCAGAGTGGGGACAGTGGGGCTGGGGGCTGGCAACACCCTCTCTGTGGCTTCCCTCCTAATAACAAGAGGATGACGCCATGTGCACAAGCTGTTCCTAAGGGAGGAATGTCCTTTCTTCTCGTGCCACGTTGTGGCTGGATAAGTACAGGCCTCGAGCTCAGCAGCCTCTGCATAGCTTGCCATCGCAAAGGGTACCTTCCACATCTGGCCTGAATGCTCAACAGCTGCCGGGGCTGCCCCCTCCCTCTTACCAGCACATCTGGGCTAGAAGGCACTGAGATGGTGAGGCCAGAGATACTGGGAGAGGCTGGGATGCACTGGGGGGGGGGTGGGGTGGGGTGCAGTGTGGAGCTTCACCTCTCACAGAGAGGGGCTGACACTGGGGTACCCTGTGGCTGGCTGTCATGTCCCTCACACAGCCGTAGTGGTCCTGCTCACATGGTTATAGTGCCACTCCTGGTATAACTGTAGGGACCCCCATTTATACAGCCATAGGGGACCCCTTTATACTCTGACAGGGACCGGTCTGACCTGGGAGGCTGCCTACATGCACTTAGGCACTTCTTCGCCTCCCCCTGCCCAGCAATAGAGATGGGGTCCCAGTTCAGCAGCCTGCAGAATCACACGGACAATTCCCCTGTCCCTCTGGGCCTCAGGACCTTTGTAGCCTTGTCCCAGCTGCCCAGGGCTCAGCCCTTGGAGGTAAATGCCCCCACACAGCCAGCTGCTGGGGTGAGCAGAGCAGTGTGGGGGTCACCCACCTGGGCTGGACACAACATGTCCTCTGCTGGGGACCAGGGAGAGGATGGGGAGTGGGATCAGGGTTGGGGACAAGGTCATAGCATGGGAAGGGCAGAGACCCTCACCGGTCAGTGGTCCCTACTCGGGCAGGATGTGTTGAAAGGCCAAGTGCTCACCCAGCTGCGACCCCTCGCCTGCCAGCCCCTGGGGACATGTTTCTCCTCCAAGGGCTGCCAGCCTCATCCTCCAACCTCCGGCAGCACCGGGAGCGCCTGGAACCGGTCCCTGTTGATGTTTTCCTCTGTGTCCTGGGCAGACAGGGGTGGGTGGCCCATGGGGGTGCATCACGGGGCTGCATCACGGGCATGCGCCACGGGGGTGCATCACGGGGGTGCAGCGCAGGTGTGCCGGCGTGTGCGTGTGCATCCACTGCCCTCTGCTGAGGGAGTGCGGGCAGCTCACCGGGGCTGGGCTCCTGCGGGGCTGGGGCAGGCGCTGTCCCCGGCCACCGACACCTTTGCAGGGCGTGGGTTTGCCTCCCTCCACCCCGTGCTGGGTGTTATTTTCTGCCCCAAACCGCCTGAGCCCTGGGTCTGAGGTCCAGTCCCCTGCCTGCTCCCAGGCTTCCCTCCCCACGGCTTGCTTGGTTTCCCACTGACCTGGTTCCTTCTCTTTCCCCCTTCCCATTAATTGTGTGCACATGTACACACAGAGAGCTATCTGGATGGTTTGCATTTCCCCCAGCCAAGCCCATCCATAGGAATGAACAATCAGGAGGTACCCAGAAGCTGCTGCCAGCAGCCAGGTCGCTGTGGGGTCGCAGTGGGCCTGGCCAGGCCGGCCATGCTGAACAGTGCCAGAGCTGTGTCTGGCAGCCACACTCCCCTCTGCCCTGCCCCAGAGGTGAGGGGTGTTCTCAGCCCTCATTCCCAATTGATAGGGCATTTGATTGCAGCTGGCCAGGAAGGTTGTGCTGGGAAACCACAGCGGTGCAGATACAGGGCAGGAGGGGGCCAGCAGGGCCGGAACCAGCCTCTCCCAGCAGCACCAGCCTGGGGACTGCAAGTGAATGCTTTGTTGCCTGGAGGGTGGTTCTGGTGGTTCTGGGGGTACATCTAGCTGCCAGATGTGTCGGGGGAGGGTGTGTGGAGCTGCTCTTCCTCCCCACATTCTGCCTATTCCCTCGCTGCCTCCCTGTAAATGGGCCACTTAATCCGATGCCTCTAGAGGAAAGGAGGGGGGAATCTCTGGCACATCTGCACTCCTAAAACAAACAGTCCCGGGGCATTCCCAGGCACAGCAGCGTGACTGTCCCCATGGGAATTTTTAGCACTGCCCTGATGTGATTTTGGCTTGAGCCAACTCGTACTGAGCCAGGCAGTTTTTGCTCATGGTTTAGAAGTTTCGCCTGGGCCAGGGACAGTCCCAACGGGATCTGGCACACAGACTGCCCATTTGCAGGACGTTTTTCACAGCCTGGGGGTGGGCTGGTTTGTGGTAGAGGTCCTCAGGGTCAGAGAACAGCCCTGAGGTTTGTTTAACTTAGTGTAGGGCATCCCTCCCAGAGAGCCTGGTGATGGGTGCTTTGAAATCACAGCCCCACGGACCCTGGCATGTCTGCTCTGAGCATGTGAAGGGTCTTTGGGGAGGGGAGCTCCCAGGCATGGAATGGCAGTGGGACTCTATCGCAGACCTTGTGCAGGCAGGGCTGGATTGATGGTAAAGAAGCAGTTTGAGGGCTGGGCTGTGGGACAGCAGGTGGGGGAAAGGGCTTGAGGCAGACCCCATGGGTGGATGGGAGTCCATCCATCCATCCATGGCATCGCAGAGCCCCAGCCCACGTCCACCCAACGTGACCACCCCAAACACCAGTATCAGTGGGGTTTATTCACATACTTGCTGAAACATCACAGTGAGCCCCACAGGGCTTCCACCCCAGGACCCTGCCAGGCATCACCTGCCCTCTTCCACCACAGCCACACAATACAGGCTGCGTTTGCACAGCCACCAGGCCTGAGGGTGGGGGATGGGCTCACGCACACGCGTGTGCATGCGTGTGTGCACACAACAGCACTGGGCAGGCACCCTTGGCGTGCCTGTGTTTGTGCTGCGCGTTTCAGGGCACATGTGGGGTCTGGCAGCTGGGCACAGGCACCTGGTGTGGGCTGCTGGGGGGGGTTGGCTCAGCACACACCTCCATCCACGCTCGCCGTTTGGATGCAGAGGAAGACCAGGCTTTTGATGTCGGTGTGCATGCCCCCTGCTTGGCAGGTAATTCATACATGCTGGGAGCAGCCTGGGTAGTGTGTTTGTGTGTGTGTGTGTGTGTTTGCACATGCGTGTGTGTGTGTGTGTGCACGTGTGTGAAGTGTGAGATCAGCGTCTCAGCTGGCTGCCGCTCCAGCTGCTGGAATCCCTGCCTCCCAGGCCATGTTATAGATGAATACACTTGAAAGCATTTTTTCCCCCTTAGCCACCAGATTTCACTGGGAGAAGAAAAGGAACCCGGCACTTTATCTTCATTAGCAGCTGGGAGCCTCTTGAGGCGGCTTTTGTCTGGGCGATGCTCCCTCCGCCCCTGCTCTTATCCCCTGTCCTCACTCATTAGCCTTTTCCAGAGGGGAAAGGGGCTGACAGCAGGGTCCTGTGGCTCTGCTGCATCCCCTTTCCTGCTTGCCACCATGTCCCCCAGTCCCGTGGCCTTCCCCAGGCCCCCTGAAGGCAGCAGAGCATGGGGGGGAGGGGACTGGTCCCTTTCCTTACCTGCTCTGGGAGACCTCAGAGTGATTTTAGGCCTTGGAAGCCCCTTTAGGTGCAAGCTGCTGCCACCTCTGGGTTTGGAACTGGCTTTGGCCAGCACTGCTCAGGGTCTGGAGGAGCTGGGGAGGGGCGTGGAGGTGGCTCCATGCCCAAGATATCCTGGGAGGGCTGGAGCAGGCTGGGCTGAGGGCAGCCCTTCCCTTCTGGAGATGCTCATCACCAAGACGCACTCATGCCCACACTCATTAATACCCAGTCACCATGACAACTGCGGTGGAGCTGTCATCCTGTCCCCAGGCCAGCCATCACAGGGGTCCTTGCAGAGGGGGGCAGAGGTGTCTCAGGACAGAGCTTTCCTTGAATCACTGCTATGTGTGGGGTGACGCCTGGGCTGTGCATTGCCTTGCTGCTGAGGCCTGGGGCTGTTGGGAGGGGATACAGCACTGCTCCCCCCCAGGCTGCCAGGGCATCCCCAGGCAGGGCCAGGAATGGGACAGGATGCTGGGGCCACCGTGGCAGTGGGAAAGGATTCGGGAAAGATGGGGGTAGAGAGAGTCACTGCTCCCCTCCTGCTAGCCCAGATGCTGGGGGTTCAGTGAGACAGTGAGGCGGGGGTGTTGGGGGCAGACTGCCTTAGGTAACATTCCTTCCTGCTTAAAAGGAGCCATAAATCACTCACTCTTTATTAAAAGCTCTGCCCGACTGGGAGAGAAATGTCAGGAGCATAAATCAACTCCACTGCTCCCTTGCAAGGGTCCTGGTATGCCAAGGACTGCTCCCTCCAAGGACTGCTCCCCCCACCGTCCCCAGGTAGGGCAAGGTGCGGCCACGCTCTTCGCATCCATCCCCACGCACGAGGGATGGGGATGCAGGTCGGGGTCCAACGATGGAAACCCAGCCTCTCCGTGCAAATCCTTACCCCGGGGGGCTGTGAGGAATAAAAGCACCCATTCAGGGGCACACGGGCTTTTTTGGCCTGAGTCCTCCGCTTCCCCCTACCCCTCACGGCCGAGGGGGAAGCGGGGCAGCGCCCCGGCCAGCCGGGTGCGGGGATGCCGCGGAGGTGCCGGTGCGGGCCCGGCACAGGGCGGGAGGAGAGCACCCTCTCCTGGGGCTGCCGGGAAGGAGTCCCCCTTCTCCCACCGCCTGCCCGGCGGTGAGGGGGGCTGGCCTCCCCCAGCCCTCACCCTTTGCCCAGGAACAGAAAGACCCCAGCTGAAGGCAGACACCACCCGCGAAGCCCCCGATATCCTACTGCCAGTGAGGATTTTGCCTTAAACGACGGGGACTCGCCCCATTTTGCAGTTCCTGCCTACCCCAGGAGCTGGGCTGGGGGCTGGGGGCTGGGGTCTGCAGCAGGAGGGAAAACACTCCACCTTAGCACCCTGTCCCAAAACCCAAAGGCCAGCAGAGCATCACAGGATGCCAGCACCCACCTCCTGGAGTGGGGCTGGGCAGGGGGACAGAGGCAGGGGGGAGCCTGAGCAGGAGAAGGACTGGCTCACGCAGCCCATGCTGAGGTAGCTGCGCTTGCCTCGCCGTCTCATTTTTCCACTTAGATGCGTAGCTTAATATAGCAGCACTTAGGTTGTAAAACATCACTCATAAAACACAGAGGATGTGCTGTGTGGGAGCGCTCACAAGCCAATCCCCAGCTGCTTTTTTATGTCAGCTTGGAAATCACAGTGTCCTGGCAATGGCTGCTCGCTGGGTCTGTGTGCAGCTGGGCCAGACCTTCCCTGGGTCTGGGGAGGGTCTGCAGAGATGTCCATGCTCTGGTCGAGCTTTGAGGATTTCTACCCGGCCTGGGATCTCTGTCTGGAGTGAAATGGATGAGACCTACTGGGGGACATGTGTGCAAACCACCCACAGGTCCCAGCGGTGCCATGGAGCTGGTCCCATGGGAGCTTTTCCCTAGTGAGGAATTGCAGGTGCTGCAAACTCCGGGGCTCAGGGGATGGGCAGTGACCAGCAGTACCTATTGGTGCTGACAGCACTGGCTGGGCACACCAAGGATGCAACAAGCATTTCTGTGATAGGTCTGGTCTCCCTGTACACTCAGCTCCATCAGCTGTGTTGGTGGGAGTCGTGGCTGCTCCCAGCAGTGCTGGCCTTTCTCAAACATCTTCACCAGAGACAGAGCAGTATGATAAAGGATGTTGCTCAAGAAAAATCAGGCCAGGCTCAGGCAGTCTGCATGCAGCTCAGCATCCCCATAAGGAAAGGCTGAGCACCAGGGGCCTCATCCTGCACAGACGGGAGGGCTTAGCTCTGTGGGGTACCACCAGGCAGGAAGAGGCAGCCAAGGATAGCTCATCTTCCTATCTCAGCCCAGGCCTCAGCTGGAGAGGGAATGGGCTGCGGGGGGAAAGAAAGGGGGTGAAGCAGAAGGAGCCAGGATCTTCTTGCCTGGGAAACCGCCGGGCCCCTTCCATCAAAGGGAAGGACGCCCTAGGCACAGGGCCACAGGCTTTCATGAACCGCTCGCTGCAAACCCCAGCCCCCATGGGTCTGTTTATCCTGGCATGGGAGAGCCCATAAACTGCAGCCCCGAGGCAGCCTGCAGAGCACGGCTTCTCTCCCTGCATGGCTGCTGCTCTGGTGGGGGGGGTAGGGCCGGGACAGACTGCCAGGGATGGGGAGGGGGCCACTGCCTGGGCATGGCTGCCAAGCCTGGCCAGTTCATGGCTGCTGCCCAGCTGGGCTGTGGGAAGGTGTATCCATTCCCATGTCCCCAGAGCCAGCAGCAAGGCCTTCTGCTCCCATCGACTCTACAAGGCTGTGCTTGCTCCTCATGCAGCATCCCTGGAGCAGCTGGGGGGGTGACCAGGGCACAGGGGTCTTTGGCTCCCATCTCAGCTCGAAAGCAGGTCCCAGCCCAAGGACAAGGGTCCAGAAGCGATGCTGAGAGCTTGTCACCATGGCTGGCTGGTACTCTCGGTCTGCTCTGTTAAGTGTCTCTCCTGTCTGGACTGACCCAAGGTGCCCCGCAGTTTCCCACGTTCCCTCCTCCCTGCCACCCATCATATTTTGCATTTCTCCCTCTATCTTATCTCCCTGCTGGCTCACCCCTTTGCAGCTGGTCTCTTATTTTCCCTCCGCCCTCTCCAGTGCTCCTCAGCCCCACCTGCTCCAGCTCCAGCCCGGCTCCTGTGCTGAAGGACCTCGAAGCAGGTCCCTGATAAGGGCCAGACCAAACAAGAACCTTTTTGTGCCACGCTGAGCTCATCTGGAGGAGCTGAGCAAAGACCTGGGACAGGCAGATCAAGAGCGATGCTCAGAGGGACCAAGCAGTTCAGTGCCTCCATGAGGTGCCAGACATGCAGCCTGGTCCTGCCTCAGTTTCCCCACTTCTCTGAAAATCCTTCCTGCCCCTGCCTGCTGCAGCATCCCTCCCTCGAGCAGGGGAGGGGAAAGGGCCCGTGCCAAGGGCTGAGCCAGGGAGGGAGGGTGCATGTCCTGCTGAGAGATGCTGTCAGCGCTGAGCCCTGTGTACACAGCAGGTCTGGCAGCCAGCAAGTGCAGGGAATAGAACTCTCCCCCCTCGCAGCCCGCTGCCGGGTTAATATTCCCTCTAACGACAGACGGCTCCTTTTATCCTCTCTCGCGCTCCCGCCAGTGATTTAATCTTGGAACAAGCCGTGATTATTTCCTGTACAGCTGCCTCCCTCGCTTCCACCGCAGCCCAGGCTTGACAGCATCCCACCAGGCAAGGGGCAGAGACTCTTCTCCAGAGCCCCACAGCTGAGGGCAGGAGAGACCCTCTCCAGCTCCTTCCCTGCCCAGCCCCCTTGCCCTGCCTGTGGTGCATTGGGTGCGCCATGGGGAGAAGAGGGATGAGCTGTAGTAGGATCCCTGTGTGGGGCTGACAAGCATCAGAGGAGAAAAGGGGCTGTAGAAGGCAATGGACTTCTTGGCCAGGAGGTCTTCCAGGGTCCAGCTTCATAGGGCAGGTCTAAGGCTCTCAGAGGAGGCTGATGGGTCTCAGATCAGCTCCCCTGTGTCAACAAAGAAACACCTCCCCCTGGATCCCTCCAAGCTGAGCTTTGTCCCCAGACACAGATGTACATGTGGGCTCAGGGAAGCAGCAACCAGGAAGGTTGGAGGCAACTGGATCTCAGGCAGCCAGGGCGCAGGGAGGCAGTGGGAAGGCAGGGGAAGGATTTGCCCTCACAGCCCTTTGCATCTCAGATGGCTGTGGTGCCTGAGCAGATGCACCTCAAGCTCAGGATCTCTGAGCTCACAGTCTGGGATTCCAACAACAGCCCCAGCAGAGCCAATGGTGTGGCCTGCAGCAGACCCAGAGGCTCAGGGGTCCTCAGGAACCCCCACACAGGGTCTGCTTTGCATCGAGGGCTCAGCAAGAGGCTGGGATTGACCCCATCCTCATCTGTGCAGCAAATGCACCCATCCCCAAGCATTGGGAAAATGCAAGCCACTGCTGAGGACAGTCTCCTTGTGTGCCTGCTGAGGAAGGCCTCCAAAACACTGGGCCAATACCCACCGTCTGCCTGCAAGCAGGCAGCTTCCCTGTGCTGCTGGGCAGGTGGTGCTGGCGGGGGTCAGCATCCCGCACGCTACCCGCAGGGTTCGGGGAGGCCAGGAAAAGCAGCAGAGGAGAAGAGCTGGCCCCGGGCCACCCCAGCAGCAGCAAAACGTGGGGTGCAGCTCCACCTGGTGGGCAGCGAGGCCCCCCCCAAGTGTCACCAGGTCCCTTTGGACATCACAAGGGACAAAGGTGCCCTGAGAGCTGGAGCCTACAGCCCTGCCTTCCCTGCCATGGCTGGGAGACAGAGCCGGGGACAGCAGCATCACCCGGGAAATTGGGCTGCTCTGGCACCCAGGGATGCCGGGGCAGCATCAGCCTGTGGATGCACATGCAGAAGGTGCTGCAGGCACTCAGATGCATCCCCTCACATGGAGCCTCATGCAGCGAGCACCGGGATGGCTGGTGCAGCCAGCGTGCCCCTGAGACCTGGCCCGTGTGTCCTGAGGCTCCCGTGTGTCCTGAGGCTCCCGTGTGCCTGCAGAAGGAGGCTGGACGAAGGGAGCTGCCTCCCTGCCAGATGGAGGCAATCCTGAGGGGTGCACTGCCTAGCTCCTGGGAGGTGTGGGAACAAGTCTGACCTGCAAACCAGGAGTCCTGGGCTCAGCACCCAACATCCTACGTGATCCTGGACAAATTCTTGCTGGCTGCCATGGAGGAGCCTTGCACAGATATTTTCCTTGCCCTGTGCATCCCTCTGGGATGCTCCTCACGCAGGGTGCCTTGTGGTGCTCCTTCCATCCCAGCACAGAGACATCAGCCCCTCCACCCACAGCTTCTCTGCTGACAGGAGAACCCAGGGATGCCCCCTGCTTCTGCACAAACCGAAGGCTGGAAGCTTCTGGGTCTTCACAGGCGGGCGATGGGCAGTGGAGAGAAACCACCAGCAAGCAGACACTTTCTCTCGGACAAGCAGCAGCTTCCTCCAGCTGTGCCAGTGCCCCTGGCAGCCAGGGCGTCTCCCCAAAACCGGAGCAAAGAGTTAGGGTGGCGGGCTGGGCACGGAGCCGCTGGTGCAAGCCTGCGCCCAGCTCCAGAGAGCCTGGAGATGGGGAGGGGACCCAGAGCAGCTCAGGGCCCGCCCTGGGGAGCTCCGGGGGCGGTTGCCGCGAGAGGGCAGCACAGCCCCGGTCCGGGGCACCCACCCGGCGGCACCCCCGGGCGCCCCCGAGCCCCCCCAGAGCCTCCACCGCGCCCTCCCCGGGCAGCACAGAGATCCGGGCAACCCCACGTTGCCCCTTCAGGGGATCCTGCTCAGAGACCACCGCCCGCCCCCCCAGCGCTAGGCTGACAAGGGCTCCCCTAATGGAGCCCTGATTGTTCGCAGGGGTGATAATTAGCCCCATTAACGGCAGCTGTGTGGGTTTCCTCCTGCAACAGACCATAGGGACGTGCTGGCTGGTATTTAAGCAGCCCATGGCTATAGTTAGGGCTCCCCAATTACACCTTCCTGCCCTGTCTAGGGCTAAGCCCCTTTTCCTTTAGGGTGCTATGGTCCTGGGAGAAATGTGGGCTGCAGGCATAGCCCTGATGGCAATCCCCAGCCTTTCCCCCTACACCAGCAAGGGGTACTTCCCTCCCCACCAGAAGCTGTGGGCTGCCCAGTGCCAGGGCCTCTCTTTCTGCCCAGGGATCAGGAGGCAGAGGGATGTTTCTGTGTTGATTCAAGGCCCAGCTCTGCCTCGCTCAGTTTCCACCCAGAGGAGCTGTGCTGCTCTGACTCTCTGAGCTGTTCCCAGCACCGCCGTTCAGCAAATGGCAGGACAAAAATAGCTTCTCTCCAGGGGCTGCAACAGGGCTGTTTGGCTCAGCTGTGCTCTGCTCTGCTCTGCTGTGTGAACCCAGGGCTGACCTCGGAGCAAGGACTGCACCAGCTCCTCCAGGCATCTCAGGTAGGTGCTGCCCCCCACCCTGAGCCACACTAAGGGGGTATCACAGGGTAACCACAGGGTGCCTGTGGAGCTGCAGTCCCTCTCCCTTGAGAACAGGAAAGGAGAAAGAGGGGGACCAGGGATGGAGAAGGGAAAGGGTTGGGGCACTTGGAAGCACGAGGAGGCTTCTTCTCCCTGGGCCCTGCCAACAACCCACTGGCCAGGTCCTCTGGAGGCTTTTGGCTCAGGCGGGAGCTCTGGTGAAGATGACCTCCCTGCTGTGCAGGCTTGGTGGGGGAGAGCATCAGAGCTGCCAGACCTGCTCACTGGGCGATGTACCGAGACTGCAAGCTCTGTCTCTATGGGTAAAGCAGCACAGTGAAGGAGCTGGCTGCCCAGCTGCTGCCAGGGAGATGGTCCTTTTCCCTGCCTGTCCTTGCTAGTGCAGACAGACCACAGCACAGCAAGTGAGCTATTAAAGAACAGCTCCAGCCAGTAAACACATGCTCCTTCATCATTCTGGAGCAGGCAGGGGTATGGGGACGTGCCAGCTGCTTTCAGTCAGGTCCTTACAAAGCCTGTACCCAACAGCTCAGCAGCCTGGAGGGGAGCTGGCATCTGACTAGGTGGCCCAGGGCCCTTCAAAATGCCTCTTCATGTGCTGGTAGAGCTGCTCTGCCCCACTCTGGGAGGGTGTGTGTTTCTGAGCCATGGCCCCAGCATGGCAGCATCACTCAGACAGCGTGGCAAGGATGAGCGCTGGCATGGGCCTCACCAAGGCCTGACCTGCCCCCCGTGTTCCCAGCTGTGCTGAGCAAAGCTCTGTGCAAGAAGAGACTCAACTTGGGTGGAGTGGAGTGGGAGATGCTGCTGAGGACCTGCAGAGAAATGTGCAGTTCCTACAGGTCAATACTAGCTATTTTAGAGTACAGCACGGCCTGGTGTTACCCCTGCTTCTCTCCACTGGTGTTGCTGTCTCTATCCCTGGAGCCCAGCCAGCTCTGCTGGCTACTGGTCTGCTCCAACTCCCATTCTGAAACTCCCCTGCTTCAGGCCAGGGGATACCCCTTTACACAGCCCAAATTAGGGGTCTGGACTAGAAACCATCCCTTTGGTGCTAGCATGTAGCTGAGGCATGTGTTTGCCTGCCTAGCAGCGGCTCTGTGTCTGCTGTCAGTGTCCAAGAGAAGCTGCAGCAGCTGAAGACTTGGCCAAGGGCAGGAGCCCAATAAAAGTTTTGAGACTGAGGGTGCCTGGAGCCCTACTCTGTTGCTCCCTTGCACAGAAGGACATGCCATTTCAGCTGCCTGGGGTGGGAACCCCAGTTCTCCAGGGAAGGGAAAGGCTGCCCTCCCCTCCTGCTCTGTGCCTTCCCCTGCCAACTGACCTGAAAGAAAAGCCAAGCAGGGATGACCCTGAGGATGTAGCTTGTGCTATATCATCCCCTGTCAGCCTCAGGGCTGGAACTCAACGAGTGAAACTGAAGATTGGGGAAATACCATCCTCTTTCACATGGAAGAGCAACTGCCTCCCAAGAAAGATGTAAAGTGGCTTCTTTACCTTCATAAGAACCACCTGGCTGTTCTTGTAGGGCTCAGGTAATTCCCTAGTGCTTGCAGGAAGCCCTTCCCACTCCCAGCTGCCCCTGAACCAGCAGCATGGGCCTGGGGAAGGACCACAGGCTCCCCCGCAGAGTTGCTCCTGCAGCAGGACTTGGGCAGCTGCAGGCAAGGAGGGTTGGAGCCTTGGAGCTCTTCTGTTGCTCATAGCCAAGGCCTTGAGCTGCATTGCTGAACAGCTCTAGGCTGGATTTTTAAACAGGCTTCAGCCATATCTCCCCTCCTGGGAGGAGAGGTAGGAGGTGTGCACACGCTGAGCTGCTCGGTGCCTGTATCTCAGAGCCCAGCTGGAGGGGGCAGGGGAGCTCTGCTGCTCAGTTCCTTGCTGTCCAATACAAATAGTCCTTCCTAAGGAGCTTGGGGAGCCAATTCAGGAGAGTTCATGCAGGGTGGGGGCAGCTTCATGTGTTTCAGATGAAGCAATCTGAGAGCAATTTTGCTGGTCAGGAGCAAGCAGTGTGCAGGAAGGTCTCTGCTTCCCCACCTGTGAAACTCAGCTGTGGGTTTCTGATGAGACCACATTTGTGCACTAGAAAAGTCGGTCCATCCCCAAACACTCAAAGCAAGCAAAGACCTTGGGCTCCTTCCCACCCCCTCCCTAGGGCTCCTCCATTTTCTCCACTGAGTCAAAGCCAGCTCTGTATACCCAAAGGTGCTGACTTAACCTTGTCCTGATTTTCTTCCTCTGTATTTGCACCCCTTTCCCAAATCCTCCTGGTTCCCTCAGCCCAGCCTAAGCTGGCCTTGAGTAGGTGATGCTGGCCCAGATCCACTTTGACACCTCACAAAGCAAGACTCTGCCTGGGGGGTCTGTGCCCACACGTGTCTGTTCTTTGCAGACCCCACTGCAGCCTCCTGCAAGGAAATGGCTGCATGTGACTGGCCACAGCAGAGGGTACATGGGGATGGGACTGTGCCCCTTGTCCCTGCCATGGCAAAGAGGCACAGCCTCTGTCCTCCCCCAGATGTGGTAAGTCAGCCCCAAGCCCATCTGGAAGTCTGAAAACAGGCTCTGAGCTTGCGCTTCCATTGCAAACACCTCCAGCATCAGCAGTGCAGGAGGAAGTGGGGGGGCTGGTTTAGCTCCTCCCAGTTGATAATTCATTACTGCCTGTTAGCCCGGATCCATCCGGCAGCAGCTACATCCTGGCACTGACATGTGTTCATTTCACACATAAAATGCTGTATCAAAATGCATCGCTGAGACATCCTCCCCGAAACCCTTCCCAGCTGCCTCTCCCGGCACTTTACATGCAAGAGCAGTCCCGGCAATTGGGGCGTTTTGTTCCTAATCGATGCCTGGCGCCCGCCATCAGAGCTGCAGAATGTGTCCTCCAGCTCCTGAGAAACACGGGGGGATCTTCCTGCAAGGGCCGGGTGGGGGTTTTGTCCCTGGCATGCTTGGCTCCAGAGCGGGAGAAGCAGCCTGCGTGCACATGGCTGGTTTATCACATACCATTTTGCAATGATGCAGAAGAGCAGCATCTCTTCCCTCCCTCCTCCCCCGTCTCCCAAGAGCTCCTGGAGTCCTGGGCAGCAGGGCTGGCTGGTCTCGCCTTGGGGACCCAGAGGAGGTCCCTTCCCCATTGTTCAGGGTTCCTGCCCTCAGCCTGATGTATGGTGGTAAATCTCCTCTCCAGAGCCGAATGGGAAGAGGCAGGGCAGGTGCCTCCTCCCTCCCCATCAGGCCGGGTGCTTCCTGACTCCCTCCAGAGCCGTGCCCCAGGGTCGGGCTGGTTCTCACAAGAGCTGGAGCTCTGCCACCAAGCCTAGCCCTTCATGGCGACTGTTGAGTCACAGCCAGCCTTGTCACAGCCCCAAGCTGCTCCCCCAGGACACACACGCATCTTATTATTCATCCTTTCTCATCCTCTCCTCTGGCAATCCCCAGGGCTTTTCTTCACCGCTGTCCCCCCCCCAAGCACTATCTGGGGGGGGGGGGGGGCGGCTCTGCTGGTCTGGGAAGGTTCACCCCTCGCTTTGTAGGTAAGAGTACAGAGCAGGACCGGGGTGAGAGGAGCCAAATTCAGAAGACACCCTCCCCTCACCCTGTGCTTCCCTGTGCCCCTGTCCTCTGGGCTCCCCCCACCCCGCCGGGCGCTGCCGCCTCCCCACGTCCCTAAAACAGAGGGCTGAGGGTCTGGGACAGCATCGCAGGTCCCAGCCCCCGCTCCCCGGCGGGAGAACCCGGCGAGCACCCCATCGGTGAAGGTCACGTCGGGGCGGCGGCCGCCCGGCAGAACCGCGCCGGGCTCCCCCCCACCCCCGCCGTTTACCGGCGAGGGGGCGGGCCGCACCGGCGTTGGGGACGAGGGGGGGGACTGTTGTCTGCGACAGCGATTGGCCGGAGGCGGGGAGGCGGGGAGCGGCGGGGCCGCGGCTGGCTGCAGCGGCGGGCGCGGAGCCCAGAGCGGGTGCGGCGGAGCATCTTCGGGCACCGCGGCCCCGGTGCGGGCTGCCTCCCCCGCAGCCCCCGGCCTCCTATGGGCGGTGCCGGCACCCCGGCCCCCACACGCCCGTCCCGCTCGGCGTTAGCATGGGCACGGTGCTCTCCCTCTCCCCCGCCGCCTCTTCGGGCAAGGGCGGCGGCGGCGGCGGGGGGCTGCTGGCCGACAAGGCTCCGGGAAGAGTGCCGGGCAAGGGTGAGAGCCGGCTGAAGCGCCCCAGCGTGCTCATCTCGGCGCTCACCTGGAAGCGGCTGGTGGCCGCCTCGGCCAAGAAGAAGAAGAACACCAAGAAGGTGACGCCGAAGCCCGGCGGCGGGGCCCCGGCGGCGGGCCCGGGCCAGCCCGACCCGCTGGTGGTGCAGCGCAACCGCGAGAACTTGCGCAAGTCGGCGGTGGGGCCGGCCGAAGGCGCCAAGCAGGGCCCGCTGGCCGTGCCGGTGCCCACCGTGCCCTCGGCGCCCCAGGAGCTGCACCCGGGCTCCGGCGGCGGCAAACCCCCGCCGCCGCCGCCGCCGGCCGGCAGCCGCGCCCCGGGCTCCCCGCGCCGCGTGGTGGTGCAGGCGTCCACCGGCGAGCTGCTGCGCTGCTTGGGGGACTTCGTGTGCCGCCGCTGCTACCGGCTGAAGGAGCTGAGCCCCGGCGAGCTCATCTCCTGGTTCCGCAGCGTGGACCGCTCGCTGCTGCTGCAGGGCTGGCAGGACCAGGGCTTCATCACCCCGGCCAACCTGGTGTTCGTCTACCTGCTGTGCCGGGAAGCGCTGCGGGGGGAAGACATCGGCAGCCAGGCCGAGCTGCAGGCCGCCTTCCTCACCTGCCTCTATCTCGCCTACTCCTACATGGGCAACGAGATCTCCTACCCGCTCAAGCCCTTCCTGGTGGAGGGCGACAAGGGGCGCTTCTGGGAGCGCTGCCTGGGGATCATCCAGCGCCTCAGCGCCAAGATGCTGCGAATCAACGCGGACCCGCACTACTTCACGCAACTCTTCCAGGACCTCAAGAGCGAGGGCGAGGGCGGAGACGGGTCCAAGCACTGGACGATCAGCCTGGACCGTTAGGGAGGTACCGGGCCCCCGGCGCCGGGGGCGGAAGGGGCCGCGCACCGAGGGGTGGGGGAGGCGAAGGACTGCCGGATCCCCCCCTCCTCCCCGTCCCGCATCCTTCTCGCCTTCCACCCTCCCCGGCCTCCAGCTCCGCGGAGACGCTGTCTGGACCCCTCTCTGCTCCGGATCCGGCCACTCCTCTCCCTGCCCTCCCCCCCGCCCCCCCCTTTCTCCCTTCCGACCCCAGCTGGGGCCTGCCCTCCGGGACACCGAGAAGCCGGAGAAGACCGGGGGAGAGGGGTGATGTCCCCCGCCTCTGCCTACGCGATAGGGCGGGGGGAGGCTGCCGGCGAGCGGAGGCTCCTGGATGCGTTTTCTCGAGAAAAAAGGGGGGTGGGGAATAGAGCTGGGGGTCGGAGGCAGGAGGGTACGGGGTGGGGTGGAGGTGGGCGGAGGGGGTCTCCTGGGTGCTGCGGGGGCCCCGGGCAGGCGGTGCATGTGAACGGCCCCCCCCCCGCCGCGGGCAGAGTCGGGCCCCGCGCCGCGGCCCCCGGAGCTGTCCGTGGTGCTGGAGCCGCCGCGGCTGAGCAGACAAAGGCGGGGGGGGGCGGGCAAGGCGGGGGGGCCGCGGGCTTTCGTGTCGTGGGCGCTGCCTTTCCCCCCCGCCCCCGAGTGGGGCACACGGCCCCCCCCCCGCGCATGGGCGACGCTGCCCCTCACCCCGCGGAGGCGCCCCCTTGCCCCTTTGTTCGAGCTGCCGGGGGGGGGCACCCACCCCCCCTTTCTGCGGGTAACACCCCCACTCCCGGTTGCGCCCCCAGAAACGGGGTCCTGGTGGGGTAAGCTTCCCCCCACATACACATACCCACCCACCCACACCTTGGCTTGCTGCGGGGAAAGGGGTCTGTGCCAGAGGAGGCCTAGGGAGCCCGGAGGGAAGGGGCCTGCTATGGGGGGGAGGGGGTCCCTCTCCTCTTGCTTTGCTTCACTGGAGAATAAAGAGGCGGCCTGGATGGGCCTGGTGGTGGCTCCATGGACTTGCTGGGCTGTGGGGTGCAAGGGGATTTGGGGGGGGGCACCCCAAACTCCCAATTGTGCCCCCTCTCCTCCCAAACAGGGATTTGGGGGGGTGGGCCTGATTCTCAGAGGGGGTTTTACTCCCCAGTGTGGTTGGGGTTCAGGATTTCACCTGTTTGTTGTGCCCAAGGCCAGTCCTGGTCCACCCGAGTGCCCCTTGGCTCCCTGTGAGCTCTCCTGGCCTCCTCCATTCCAGATGGAAATGGCTGATGCCTGTCTGCTGCACTGAATTTAACCAGGATCCCACAGCACGTTTCACCTCCATTATGTGGCTGGTTGTGGGGTTTTTTGTGGGGTTTTTTTTTGGTGGGGTTTGGGGTTTCTTTTTCTTTTTTTTTTCCCCCTTTTCCCTAAAGCTATCTCCTCTCATCTCCTTCCTCCCTATCTCTGCAGGGCCAGGCACCCTTCCCTGGCAGCGGCAGGCTATGGGAAATGTGTTGCTAGCCCAGTTACCAGCCCTGTGCTTCTGCAGACCCCCAGGGAGAAGGGTGGAGAAGGGGAAGGCTTTGCCTTTCTCATCGCTGGTTGCTATGCTTCAGGCTACTGAATTTGCCAGGGCTTCTTTAGCAGGATCCACAGCGCACGCTCTCTGGTTGGGGTCTGCACCAGTGCTTCCCAGCCCCTCTGAGCCAGGTGCTCGGGCTCCCCTTGGCCGCAAAGAGCTGTGCTGGCTCTGCAGGTCACGGAGGGTAAGCTGGATTCTCTCTACCTTTGTGTGCATCAGCAGAGCTGCTAATTAGGCCCAATCTGGCTCATTCAGGCAAAGCTGTGCTGCCAGGAAGACAGCACAGATGTCCCTGTGACTGGGGCTGACCTGGCAGGGTGCTGGGCAAGGCTTGTCTGTGGCTGCGTAAACCCACCGAGACAGCACTGCTGCCCTCCTCCCTGTCCCTAATGGGTGCTCCTGCCCCTGCCTTTAGCTTGACATTCATGTGACCTTGGGGTGTGCTGTCTGGGCCAAAACGTACTCACAACTCGCCCTGAATTTGGTCATATCCCCTTCTTGTGCCAGGGGAAGGTAGCAGGTCTGACTTGCTCTGGCTTAAACAGGGGGGGACTGGACCCTTAGCTCCATGGGACTGCTGGGGGACCCCTGGCTCCCCCCTGTCAGCATTTCACAGGAAGAAAAACTGAGACATGTTGAGGTGAAGCAGCAGTAAGAAGGGTCTGCAGCAATGCAGGGTAACATCCAAGCCATTGCTGTTTTCTTCCTCCACCCTGAGCCAGGGGTGTTTGTTCAGTGACCCCCTACTCCCACCCACGGGGCTTTATAGAGCCTCCTCACTGAACAACCTTCCAGCCCTGCCAGAGGCTTCCCACCCCACAGGTCCTGTTCAGGTGGACCTCTCAGGGGCCTTCCAGCCTCAAGCTCCAGCTTTTTAAAATGCTTCCAGCTGCAGCGAGGCCATGTCCTTCCCCTCCTCCCTTGTGTTTCATTGATTAAGAGTGCTAGGCCTCACTGGGGGATTTAGGAAGAGCTAATTGCAGACTGGTAATTGAAGACAGCTTGGAGTCTCTGGAAATGTCAAGGAATGAGAGACGAGCTTAGATGCTCCTGTGCATTTAAATATGCATCGTCAGCTCAGCCCAGAGCCTTGCTGAGGGGAGACATGTCTGGTTTTCCCTCCCCCAGAGGACCTCATACAGCTGCTGGGTGGAGTTGGGTGGGGGAGCACAAACCTTACCTTGTCTGGGAGGCTCCTGCCCCCCCCAAAGCAAAGGAGAGGTGGGGGGACCACAAGCACAGGGATACTGAGGATAGGAATCTGCAGACAGGCTTGAGAGGTCAGTGTTTTTCCCTCTGAAAAGCTGTGTCCCTTAACCTGCCTGATCCCCGTGCTGCTGCACAATACCATGGGGTGCTGGGCTCAGGGTCTGGGCAGCCCCCCCTCACTGCCGGCCACAGAGCCCAGCCGTGTCTGGGGCTGCTGGGATGGGGGATTCCCATCAGATTTGGGGCTCAGAGGTAGAGCAGCAGGGCCAAGCCAGGGATCCATCACCACTGTGGTGAAGTATCCCAGCTCTTTTCCCAATTCAAGATTCCTCCAGCAGCAACACATCTCTCCATGCCTCACAGAGGATGGCCCATCTACTCCACCCCACGTTGCAGCAGGGGAGGTGGGCACAAGCTGCACGGTGCAGCTTGCAGTGGGTTCAGCCCCTCCTGCCCCAGGGAGTTCTCTTCTCAGGCTGTAGCTTCCCAAGGACGAGCAGGGCTGCAGAAGGCGCCCTGGGTGGCAGTGGGTCCCTGGGGTGCATAGTCACCCATGAAAGGTGGGGGTTCTGCCCAGAGCTTGTGGAGAAACAGCTCCATGTGACACTACCTGCCCCACTGCTCCCTCTGCAGCACACACTCCGTGGCCTGGCCATGCTGGCCATGGCATGGAGGAGCAATGGGCAGCCAGAGCAGCCAGCCTGGCAAGCTGTGCCCCATCCTGCTGGACTGACAGTGGGGAAGCTGTGCTCTCGCTATTAAGAGTTGGCAGCATCCCCCAGAGTGACTTGAAGCTGCTCTGTGGGGAGGAAGCAGCTCCGGATGATGCAGACCCAGCGCCCACGTGGCTGGTGAAGGACCTGCCTCAGCCCAGCTTCCTGCACAAGCCTTTCTCCTCCGTTCGGCTGCAAGGATGATGGATAACGTGTTCCTCGAGGCAGATGGGAGTGGGAGGGCTCTCTTCTGCCTCTGTGGGAGCTACCTGAACATCGGCTCCATCTCAGCGTCAGGCTGTCGCTTCTCCAATGAATTTGGGATGGTTTGTGGCTTCTGGTCCTCTCTCTGCTCCATGGCACTTTGGCCACAGCTGTTGGTGGGGTGTCTGGGTGGGGTGTGGGGGGGGACATGAACACAGTGACCCGTGGAGATGGCAGCAAATGGCAGAGAGCACATGAGACATCCTAGACTAAATTGGCTGGTGAGTATTTGTACCCAGTGAGGGGGAGGGCAGCTGTCCCAGGGTCTCACTGATGGGGAATACACCCAGGCTAGGGTGGGAACCTACAAGAGGCTTTGAGCTCAGCCTGTGCCCAGGGTAGCCCAGTGGCAGCCATGAGACTGAGGGAGGTGGGGCAGCAGCCAGTTCTGTCCCTGCTGTAGCCAAAACATGGCCTGTGGCATTGTTGGCTGGTGGGTATGGAATTGAGGAGCACAGGGTGAGGACAGCTCTGTGCCAAGAACCTGGGACAGGTGGAGATGGGGAACCAGATGCCTTGGAGTCCTGCTGTGATGATTAATCCTTCTGCCATGGAGCCTGGCAGAGTGGCTGGTGAGGGTGGGGCATTGCCTCCAGCCCACTGAGAGCTGAGCACGGAGGTTACCCTGCCTGGTGTCTCCTGCCTGTCTCACAGTCACACTTCAGGACCAAGCTCCTTGGGAGGCGTCCAGACAGCACCGAGCCCTGGCCCAGGACAGTCATGGGGAGACAGTCTCAGGGAGTGAGTGAGTGCCCTCGGGGTGGATCGGGGGCTGTTCCCTCATCAGAAGTCCTGCATTAGGCATAATCTGGCATTAGCACATTAATCCCATCCTCCCTGCAGCCCAGCCCCTGCCCTCTGCCGGGTCTGTCACAAGGTCTCAGCATACAGCCAGGACAAGAGTGGCACCAGGACATGGTCTCTCATGCAGCCCTTGTCTGGGCATCACAGAGCAAGAGACAATGGGGACGAGGATTGGGGCTCCATCCAGAGCATCCCTGTGCCTGGGGAGAGCAGCAAGCAGGGAAGAAACCCCAAGTGCAGAAAGCCACAAAGCTCCCCCTAGGTAGACCTAAGGGAAAGAGAAGTCCAGGATGGGGGGAGGAGGGGAGTTGGGGGCTTGGTGGCAGTGTGGACCCAGCCCCAAGCACGTTGCCAAAAGGAAGCAGCGTGGTTTTGAAGCATCAAGGTGGGTTCCTTGGAGGGGCTTCACAAGGGGTTTCAGAGCCCAACTGCCTGCACCCATGGGCTCCAGCTGGGCAACACTAAGTCATGAAGCACTTTGCAGGAGCCAGGCAAAGGGAAGGTGGTGTCTGGAGAGAGGATGTGAGTCAGCAGCTTGGGGGTGGGGGGGCAAGCCGAGGAGCCAGCGCAGCAGTGGTACTGAGAGGAGAAAATAGGTGGGAACTGGGAGAGCTGGAGGAGGAGCAGGAGTGGGCAGGGAGGCAGCCCACGTCCCCCAGCGCAGACGTGACCTGGCTGTGCTGTGAAGGCTCATCCCAGCATGAGAAATGAAGCAAGTGATGACGTGGGGCTGCTAAGATAGGAGAGGGGCTATTCCACCCCCTTTTGATCCGTTTGGGAGGGTCGGTCTGGGAGGCTTAGGGGGAGTTGGAAGGGGTCCATCCCCCCCATCCTGGCCAGAGGCTGAGCCTCAATCCTGCCCTCTCACTGGCTGAGGGAAGTCAGGCACAAAGAGTTTGATTTATTTTTTTAAGTAGGAGAAAACTCTTCTGCCTTCAATCCCTCGGCAGCAGAGGAAGCTGCCAGGCCACATGCCCTGCTCCCTCACTCTCCCCAGCGTGGGCTGAGGCCCCTTGGGACCGCGTTCCCCCATCTCACCCTGGGCAGGGCACCCGAGGACTCCCCGCAGGGAGGTCTGGAGCCTGCAGGCCCACGCACTCTGCTGCCACCCACCTGGGACAGGCGCCCACCCAGCCGGGGTACCGCACTGCTAGGGATGGTGCTCCCCCATCAGGCCCCTGGGACAGGCACTCCCGGTCAGGGCCGGGGCCGTGCCGGTAGCCGTGCCGGTGCCGTGCCGGTGCCGTGCCGGGAGCCGGGCCGGGCTCGGCCCCGCTCGCCCATTGGCAGGATTTTGCTGCAGTCTGCTCCGACCCGGCGGTTTCGGGGACTGGAGAAAGCGTGTTACTGGCAGCTGGGTCAGAGACAGAAGGCTGGGTTGGGAGGGGAAGGAGATGCTCTGCCCCCCATCTCCTCCGGTAAGCACAATATGGGGGGGGGGTGTGGGGGGGAGCTGTTCCCAACGGGGCCTGGGGATGGGCGCATCCCGCGTTGCCATGGTGACACCGGCTGCATCCTCAGGCAGGCGAGAGCATCGCTGGTGCAGTCCTGCACGGGTGCCCCCCACCTCCCCTCCTGGCTGCTGTCCCCGGGGGGCGCAGGGCCGGTTCCTGACAGTGGGGTGGCACTCTGGGGACCGAGCAGGGGGTCTCTGCTGGCTGAGCTCAGAGCAGGGTGCAGTGCGCCCTGAGCTGCAGCCTGTTGCACTGGGGATGCGCTGTGCTCCTCCCTCCCCCAGGAAGGTAACTCCCCCCCCTTTCCCCAGCGTGTCTGGCCTCCGATCCAGAAGGGACCTGGGTTGCAGGGCTGGGAATGGGCAGAGCACTTGTCTCACCTGGGCTTCCCTGGTCCAGGTACTGGTGGAGGGACAGGAGCAGGATGTCAGGGAGCTAGTAGTGACCCACATCCCTTAATCCATGTCCTGTCCTGCGTCATGTAGTTACCTAAGCCCCGAAGCAGGCTCCCCCAGCAGGGGCACAGAGCCCTGCCCCAGCTCTGAGAAAGCCCATGGCCAGACAGCCCCACCACTGGGGGACGGTCCTTCAGCCTGCGTGCTGGTTGTGTGGGGATGCCTATTCCTTCCTTGGACCCCCACTTCATCTCCTGCTGTCCTTAGGCACCAGGCTATGCAGGGCTCTGGGTCCCTGGAGAAGGGGACACTCCTAGTCCTCACAGCTCCTTTCCTATACATGGGCTACCCCCTCGCAGTGTCAGCCCCCCCTCCGCCACCGTCTCTCCCCACAGCCTGAGCCCTCTGCAGAGGAGACACTGACATCAGATCCCCTTCCCTTAAGCTGATTAGGGCAGCGAGGATGCATCTGAGCAGATGCTACCAAGGCCATGAGAGTGACCAGCCCCTGGAGGAATGCAGAAGGGGCAACATGGGGACCACAGATGCTCTGATCTGGGGGGCACAGGAAGAGGAGCTTGCCACCCCCTCTGTGGGTTGGGTAATTCAATGACACCCCCTTACACAGCCAGTTGGATCACTGCTGTAAGCCTGGCCCCCAGCTCTGGCACCCTGAGCCCCTGATGGGGGTGGGAGGGGGTTGTGGCCCCAAGGGGGTGAGAGCAGGCAGAAGGCAGCCCCTGAGTCCACACCAGCTTCCACAGACACCAGTGGATCTGTGATGTGTTCCTGAAGCTGGGCAAGCAGCGCTTCACCGCTCACCCCTGCATCAGTGTCACATGAGTGTGGCCCCATGGCTCAGGACCTCCCCGCTCCTGGCACAGCCCAGCCCAGTGGGGGGACCTGCTGCAGGATCAGGCTGTGCTGGGCACAGTGCATTGCCCCGAGATGGTTACACAAGGCTCCGGGGGACATGAGAGATCTGACTCTGGGATCCCAAATTCCCCTGGATGATGGCAGGCTGGCAGACATCCCACCAGGCCAACTGCATCCCCTCTTTGCCTCCAGCTGCCACACTCCTCTGCCATCCTGGGAACAGGGTATGTAGCTTCTCTGGAGGGGTGTCTCAAGAAACCCAGAGGTTTTCCACTCTGCCCTGTCTCTCAGGGGCTGTAAGAGCCAGAAGTGATGCCTGGAGAAAAGGTGATGCAGCAGGGTGGCCACACCCTCTCCATCCCAACCCTGTAGGTTCTCTGGCTTGAACGGGAGGGGGTTTGCTGGGTGGTTTAGCCCCTTGCCACCCTCCTGAAGACACAAGAGGACACAGGTCACAGCACCTCTCTGTTTTATTGAAGACCAATCCCTCCCCCCAGCCAGCACAGAGCCCAGCATGCCCAGATCTTCTGCATCCACTGGGCCAAAGTCCTGCTCCAGAGGATGGGGGCACCTCCTTGGACCCAGTGGAGAGAGACCCAAGGCTGCCCCTTGGTGCCCAGGGCTTCCAGCCCTACTGTTGTCCTTTCTGCTCCACCTCTGACCCAGCCTTGCCCCAGGGGATGCCCCCACCCATGGAGGTGTGCCACCAAGCCCTGCATGCGAGGTGCTAAAGCCACAGTAAAACTGGAGCCTTAAATTTGGAAGTGACCAGCAGGACATGAGCTTGTGTGCAGGGTGTTGGGGATCATCCCACCCTGTGGCATGGTCCTCAGGCACTGGGGAAACAGCAAAGGATTGACAGTGTCCCCTACGTGCCCCTGGCAGCTCCAACCCCAGAGCCCTGCCCTGGGCAGCAGTTAACCCATGCAGGGCACCTGTTCTCCAGACAAAGGCTTCTCCTGAGGTCTGGAGGAGGCCACCTTCAGCAGGAGGTGTAGGAGGGAGAGAGGAATGGAAAGTTTTGGAGGCAAAGGTGGGGTACCAAGGAGTGTCAAGGAAGGTTCCCTTTCCCTGCTCAGTGGGACCTTCACCCCTGGACAAAACTGCCCTGGAGCTCCCACTCCTCACTCCTCTCTGCAGGGAGAGGGGAGAGCAGGCACGGGCTGGGGCTAGAGCTAAGGATGTCCATGGGGTGCGCGGCGTGTTGCAAAGGAAAGGGGGGAGGGCAGTCTCTGCCAGGAGGAGTACCCATGGTTCTTCCTTCCATTCACACCCTGCTTTAGGAATCCGTGACTGTTCCCAGGATCGTGGATCCCTCTTCACCCTAAATTTAGGCAGCTTCTCTCCTCCAGCCACCCAACATCGGGGAACCAACCCAGCTACCCTGCAAGCATCCCTCACCCCCCTTGCCAATCTCCACATGCAAAAGGGGGAAACTGAGAGCAGGGTACGATCCCACCCCCCCATCCCTTCCTGCCGAGCTCCCCAGCTCCGCAGCCCCATGCCACCAGCGATGGGGAGGTCTGCCTGGCATGGCCAAGCCTCTAGTGATAATGGTTGTTCATGTTGTTGAGGTGGGAGGCTGCCATGGCACTGAACGGGGCAGAGGGCTGGAGCCCATGCCCAGGGTAGAGGGACGGGCTGGAGCCAGGCCAGTAGGAGAAGCTGGCTGGTGTCACCCCCGAGGTCATGAGGTTGAGTTTGGAGATGCCCGAGAAGGGCAGAGGGGCCAGGTTGCCCTGAAATTTGTAGAGGGTGTGATCGGGGGCGGCCGGCTGGCACACCTGTGCCAGCCCGTGGAAGTCGAACTTGTAGGCATAGCGCTTGCCATGGACCTTGGTCATGATGTTCTTGTCGTAGTAGTAGCGCAGCGCCCGGCTGAGCTTGTCATAATTCATGTTGGGTTTGCTCTTCCGCTCGCCCCAGCGCCGTGCCACCTCGTCGGGGTCGATCAGCTTGAACTCCCCATTGGTGCCTTCCCAGGCGATGCAGTTCAGGTTGGCCCGGTCCGAGAGCAGCTCCAGCAGGAACTGCCACAGCTGGATCTGCCCGCTGCCTGCAAGGCCGAGCCCGGGAGAGGTTAAGGCTCCCTCTCAGGGCACAAGGAGAGGGGCAGGATGTGACCCCCTTGGCCCCCTGCTATGTTGCCCCCTCCCAGACCCAGGTTTCAGATGCACTTCGCTGTGTCTCCCCTGCTCTAGGGACACAGAAGACGGTAACAAGGTTGTGTCTCCTTTGCAGCATCCCCACCCCATCCTGCTCCCCAAGGAAGAGGAGAGGATGGCCCTGCACCTTGGGACGGGGTTAGGAGTGCTCAGAGGTCAAGGCAGGCTGCAGTGGGTCTGGATACAGGGTGTCGACACAGGGTCCCCACATCCCTCCAACCCTCGTTCACACCCCACTTGAAGATGAATACCTGCTCGTTTGCTTTGGTGTGAGGATCTGGCCTGGTTCTTTCACCTGCAGCCCCGAGAAGGAGGTATCCTGGCACTGCCCAGGTCTATCCCAGCACCAATCTTCCCCACTGCCCCCTCAGATTGAATCTGGGCTGGTGTTACAACAGTCCCTGCCCATCTCTAGGGGCACTGTGCCCTGCAAGGATGTCTCCGTGGTGAGCTGAAGTCGGGGTGCAACACTGCTCTGACCTGCACCCCTGGCAGGCACAGGCAGGTGTGCCCATAGTGAGGCACAAGGACAGGCACCACCAAGTCCGGGCAGAGGTCATGAGGAGAGTGTCCCTGGACTTTGGGGCAATGAGCAGTCCCGCCTGTGGGACCCAGCCACCTACAGAGCAGCCAGCACTCACCCAGCCTCCCTGACAGCCCCCAATCCCTCCCAAGCAGCACCCCCTGCACATCCCAGCTCCCACCCTGGCCCGTGCAGCACAGGCTCTTCCCACAACAGAGGAAATGCCTTTGCTTTTCATCCCCCTCCCCGTGCTTCTCTGGCACTGTTTTGTCTGAAGGTGCTGGGATCCTGGACAGAGGCTCAGCACCCTGATGTCCGCAGCAGGCAGTCCCACACCAATCTGCATTTCTCTCCAAGAACCACCTTATCCTGTTTGCTTTGCACCCACCTAGCTTATCTGGTACCCCCCAATTCTTGCTCCAGAAGGAGCAAGGAACAGCCATTCCAAATCATCCCCATTCCACCAAACCTTGCTCAGACATCCTGATCCAGGCAGAGAACCTGGGTCTTCCCAAGGTATTGAATTCCCAAACGCCCCATCCTGGGACAGAGGTTGAGGATCTCTCAAGTGCTCTATGGTACATCCACAGCCCTTGCCCCTTCTCCATCCCCACAGCCCCCACCCTGCGCTCTTGCTGTCCCCTACCCCGTGCAAGGAGGGCAGGGAGGTGTTCAGGGTGCAGCTGGGTGGGGTGGTGAGGCTCCATCCTGCCTGCTGCAGGGTGCTACGCTGCAGCACCCGGCAGCTCCCTAAGGAATCCTCCAGGAATCCAAAAAGCTCCTCGCTGCAGCCAGTGCTCAGAGGATAGCTGGAGCTGAGTCTGCAGTGCTGGCAAAAGCCCCCCAACCCCGGTCCCAGCTTTGCCCCCGCTCCCACCACTAAACCAGGGCTCCCCTTTTCCTGCTCGGAGCACCCCCTGGTCCCTGCGTCCCTGCCAGGCAGGCGAGATACATGGCCCGAACGCCGCAGCGCCGGCTGCCCCACGCCCAGCCCTGCCGCTCTCCCCAGCAGGCTCCAGCCTGCTCCCCGGCCAGCCCTCAGCAGAGCCCTGGGATCCCTGGACGGCTTTGCCCAGACGGGTGGCTCCGGCTCCCGGGGATCCTTTACCTCCCAGCAGACCCATCCCTGTCACCGGCTGCTCCCTCCCAAGCGGTATCTCACCGAATTCCCCCGCTCCCAGGAACGGGTCCCCTGAGCCCGCATTAGCCCCTCCGCGACTTCCCCCAGTTCCCGGGCTGGCTGGCAGGTCCCCCCGCCGTCGGTGCATCGCGGGGAGCCGAGCTGGTACCCCGCACCCACCCCGCTGCAGGGCTCCGGGGGGTCTGGGGGCGCTGGGCACCCCGCTTCCCTCTGCGGCAACGGGACGGCAGCACCAGCCGTCGGGGCTCGGCCGCTTTCCCGATGGGATTTGGCGGCGGGATGCTCCAAGCCCGAGCCGACGGGAGCAGCACGGAGCGGGGCTCTGCCGTGGCCGTGTCCCGCCTGGGCAGTGTCCGGTACACGCACGGGAAGGGGTCCCGGGTGGCTGCGGGGCGGGGGAGGATGTGTCTGCCCCGGGGGGTCCCCGCTCCGGGCGGGCCAGGGAGAGGGGAGCGGGCGGGTCCCGGAGAAGGGGCAGCGATGCTCTTACCTTTCTGCACGCCCGGGCTGATGGAGCCCCACGCCTGGCTCTTGCCGTCTTTGAACAAAGTTTCTCCGACGGGATCTGGGGGGGGGAAGAAGGGGCGCGGATGGGGGTGGAGGAGATGGGAGGGGGGGGGCTGAAGCCAGGCGGTCCCGCGACCCCCCGGCGCCCACCCGCGGGCAGCCTCCCCGCAGTCCCCGGCCGCTCCCCCTCTCCTGCCCCGCCGCCGCCGTGAAGCCAGGAAACGCGTCCAGGAAAAAGGAAATCCGATTTCCGACCAAGCCAGGGAAGCTTTTAAATAGGAATAGAAAATCCCGCTGGCTGGGCTAGGGAGGAGAGAGGGAGAGAGGGAGAGAGCTGCGGGGCAGGGGCAGAGGGAGAGGAGGCGTGCGGGGTGGAAGGATGGGAGGCAGGTGGAAGGAAGGACAAGTGTCCGTGTTTGGGGAGCGGGTGGCTGGGGAAAGGAGAGACGGAGAGGTGGATGGATGGAGGGAAGGAAGGAGGGATGGGTGGGTGGATGGAAGGACAGAAGGGAGGATGGGTAGGTAGATGGACAGAAGGATAAGAAGAAGGAGGCAAGGAAGAGGGAGAGGTGGAAGGATGAAGGAAGGGTAGGTAACGGGTAAGGCGGTGGAAGAATGGACTGGTGGAAGGACGGAGGGTTGATGGAGGGATGGCCGGTAGCAGGGACAGAAAGAGGGACAGAGGGACAGATGGGTGGGGTGGAAGGATGCATGGAAGCACGGGGGAAGGGTGGGTGGGTGGAAGGACGGTTTGGAAGGACAGAAGGATGAATGGAGGGATGGAAGGACAGGGGGACGGTGGGTGGACGAAGTATGAAAGGAGGGATGGGTGTGCGGGCGTAGAAGGCTGTGAGGGTGGCTGAAAGGAAGGAGCAAGGGACGGCTGGGGAGCTGGAAGGCAGAAAAGGAGGATAGATGGAGGGAGAGGGGAAGGCAGGGTGGGCGCTGGAGGGGGACGGGGCAGAGAAGGGCTCCAGGACAGCGGCGGGGCAGGGCGGGTGAGGCCGGGTGCTGTGCGGTGCATGGCGCTGCGGTGGGGCAGCAGCCGGGGGGGGGTCCGCCCGTACCTGGCAGGTACATGTTGAGCAGCAGTGGCACCGCTCCGGTGCCGTGTCTCATGGCAGCTGTGGGGGCGGCCCGCGGGCTGCATGTTTTAATATTCCTGCCCCTATTATTATTATTATTATTCCACTTTATCAGGGAGCAGCTGATGGCGAATAAATGGCAGCGGGACGGGCAGGGGACGGGCAGGGGACGGGGGAGGCGGGGGGGCTGGGGGGGGAGTTTCCAGGCAACTCGCAGGGGCTCGGGGCCCCGGCTCCAGCAATTTCCTCCGCTGTAATTAAAGCGGGCGCTGCCCCCCCCTGCTATCGGGCCCGCATCAGACTTTAATCACGGCCGCGGGTTTCTATGGAGAGCGGCTCGGGCCGCTTCCTGCCTCTTCCGCCTCCTTAACTCTTCGCAAACACGGCGCTGCCATCCCAGCCGGGAGCGGGGCTTGGACACTGCCTGGAGACCACCTGGGCCCAGCTTCCCACCAGCATCCAGATCCACGACTCACGCTGCGGACACGGTGGACACGGCGGTCTGCGTGCTGCCAGCATCACCTGGGCCCTCTGCATCTCACCACACGGCACCGTGCTGCCCGCCTCCGTCCCTCTGAGCCACCCATGCTGCGTGCCGTGGGGCTCCTTGCCTGCCCCTTACCCCACTGTGGGGTCCTCAGCACAGCCCTGGGGTCCCCTTAGAGCTCCCAGAGCCCTGGGGTGGGTCAGTTGTGTCCTCACCGCATCCCTCCAGCTCCAGGACCCTTGTGACAGGATCCCTTTGCAGTGCCCTGAGCTCTGGGGTGGGTAAGTGCAAAGGGATTGGTGGCACTAGGACATAGCACAGCTCTGCCACTGCCCTGACATCTCGAGCCAGTGACCATCCTGGGGTCCCCAGCCCTGTCCCCATCTCTGAAGCCATCTTTATTTTGACCTCTAAAAGCCAGGTGACCCTCAACACCCATCCAAACCTGCGTGGCCCCATCTCCACCACCTTGTCCTGGGTAGCCCTGGGTGTTGTGAATACAGGAGAGCTATTTGGGGAGAAACTTGCAACAGGGAAAGGATCTTGGGTGGTCTGGGCTCCCAAAAGGTACACCTGGCTCCAGCTGCTACATGCAGCTGTGGGGTGCTGGCAGGGGTCTGCTTTTGGCCCCAGGGACCAAAGGCAGCTTAAGGCAGCCAGGCAGCATGCCAGCAGTGGGTCCTGGCACTTCCAACCAGCTCTGCTCCACGAGTCTAGTGCCATCCAGCCAAGCCACCCAGCAGCCCGTGACCTCTCCCGTGGTGTTTCACTGAGGTCCAGTAGCAAAAGGAGGAGCTCTCATGCTGGGCTTAGCCAAATTTCTTGAAAGTGGTCATCATGAGACATGAATCTGATGGAAAACAGGATACAGATCCATGGATATTATTCATACTGCAGCTGAAGTGTGCCCTGCATAATAAGTCGCAGCCCACAGGGAGCAGCACTCAGCTGAGGTGCTTTGGGTGGCTCCTCCTTGGTGAGGTTGTCCAGAAGGTTTAGGAAACAGGGGCTCCCATGGATGCTGAGCTGGGCTCGGTGCTCTACCCCTGCTGCCCATTGCCGTTGGGGACAGAGAGGAGATGCTGGTGGGGGGGAGACATGAGCTGAGCCCACAGTAATCCCCCACCAATCTTGCTTGGATCAAACAGCCCTTAGAAAGTTTCCCTTCCCACAACTCGTCCTCTGAGCTCCCCTGAACCCCATAGCAGGGTGTCCCAGCTCTGTACAGACCAACAGCTCTAGCTGCTCCCCCCATCCCCCTCCTCCCCAGCCCCCCAGGCGCAGCTCTCTTGGCAGCAGCTCCGCAGCCTCCCAGACTTGCTTTCGCTGCCTGAGTCATTGGAACAAACCGCAGGCAACGGAAAACAAGCCCCGGAGACAACGGCATGAGGTGGGGAGGGGGGCCCGACCTGCCGAGCCCCTCTCCCCCTGGCAGCCATAGTGACCAGGATCCTCCTCCAGCAAACCTGCAGTTTAGGATCAGCCTCAGAAGCAGGGTTAGGGCTGCAGGAGCTGGAGAACTGGGGCAGGTTGGGGGGGGGGTCTGTGTGCGCTGCATGGGGTACTGGGGATGGGGACTTGGGTCCCTGGGAAAATGTGGAGAGGGGGAAGGGCAAGGGGTGCTTACAATGGGTTATGATGGGACTGGGGGCTTTGGGTGACGTGGAGGCTGAGCGGTGCAGAGGGGCAGGGAGTGTGGGGTCAAGGGGCTGGGGAGCCCTATGCCTGTGAAGAGGTTTGGGGACCTGAGCAATGTGACCCAGGGTTCATGGGGGAGCTGGGACGGACGCACAGGGTGAGGGGGAAGGGTACATAAGGAATCCAGAGAATAGGAGCCCAGGTCCATGGGGGAGGCAGGAGATGGGGCTTTGAGTCCATGGGGGATGTGGGAGGTGAGGGTTTGGGTCTGTGGGGCTCCAAGGGACAGAGCCTGGACACGTGGAGCACCCAGCTGGCAGCAGCAGAAGGTCCCCCTGGCCGCAAGCAGTTTGCCACCCATCCCCCAAGCCAGCACTTCCCCCCACACCCCCCGCCCCAGGATGGAGCAGTAAGGACCCCACATTTTGCCGTGACCCCCGAGATTTCCCCCACCCCCCACCCCATTACAGCCCTACGTGCAGGTGCCCGGGAGAGCTTCACCTGTGTGCCTGCGGCGTGGAGCAGAGCGGAGCAGAGCTGACGTGGCCTTGGGCTAGCTGCAGCCCGGCCGGGTGTGCAGGAATGTGTTTGTGCAGGGGGAGAGGCCGGCTGCTGTGGGGCCGTGGCGGGGTGGGGCCAGCGGGGACACGGAGGGGACAGGGGAGGGCTGGGGTGCAGCCCCACAGCAGGGATGCCCCACGGGATGGGGATGAACAAGGTGCTGGGGTGTTTGTGGGGGCATGAGGGGAGAGGGTTGGGGACATGTGGGGCCTGTGCAGGCCTGTGCAGGCACGATTGTGTGCACACTCCTGTGTAAGCTGACATGCTCGAGCACACACACACACACGCTGGGGTCTCTGCACGGCTTTGGGTGAAGGGCATGCACACACTGACTCCCAGTACAGTCCTTCCCAGTCTCCCAGCACCCTTCTGGGGCATGGGCAGCACTGAGGCCACACATGCTTGTAGCAGGGTGGGCAGCCAGGGACACAGGCATGGAAGCCACCCTGCAATGTTCCACTCTCCTGTGGCCTTACAGAGCACGTCCCGGGTGCGGGGAGCACCTTGGGGTGCTGTCCTGAGGCCTGCACCCCAGGAGGCCTCGGGGTGCTGGAGCAGGATGGAGGAGGAGGAGGCAGGGAAAGGGTGCTGAAGGAAGAGGAGGAGGCTGGGTGGGGCTCCTGGTGTGGTCGGGCGGAGCAGGAGCCGGATGCTGGCACGGATGTGCTGGCGTGGCCAGGCTGGGGAGGGGTGGGAGGGACCCAGACCCGAAGGGTGTGGGGAATGGTGAGCTGAGCCCCATGCCAGCTGTGGGACACTGCTGCGAGGACCTCCTGCCTCTGTCCCCTGCACCCCCCACACCTACCGTACACCATTCCCCCATACAAAACAGTGCCCTCCACCTTGCCCCAGCTGTGGCCATTCCGTTTGTGGCAGTCCCATGTGTGTCCCCTCACCACCCCAACGCTCCTTCAGGCCTACAGCAAGCAGGGACCCCCACTCTCTCTCCCACAGGGTGCACAGAGAGGGTCCCTCATGTTCACAGGTCCTGTAGCGATCGTGTTCCCTGGCACTGAGCCTGTGAGATGGGCCCAGGGCAACCCCCCTGGATGTTCCCTCCCAGCCCCTTCTTTGGGCAGTAAGTTCCCATCTCCTGCAGCCAAACCATCACAGAGTGGGAACCATTCTGCATCCCCTCTACTCACCAGGCATGGACCAGAAGTGGGATGCAGAGACCCCTGCTCAGGCTGGAGGTGGCCACAGGTCCAAACCCACCTGGGGAAGGGGAAACCCCTTCCAGCTGCCAAGAGCTTGGGGGCAGCAGGGATGGAGCAGGCACCCTGCCCCCCACCCTATTGTGAGCCCCTCAGGCCTGGCAGCACCACAAAGAGCAGAGCAGAGGCAGGAGCCCCCATTTTTTTGACAAATGCCTTTATTTGCTACCGGATAAGAGGTCTATTGCACAGCAGCCTGGAGGCTGCGAGGCACGCAGCCCTGCCCCTGCTCAGTGCTGGACACGGCGGATGGATTGGATCTGGTTGGTGTGAGCCTGGCTGCTGTATTCGTTGTACTTCTTGAACTCGCCGTTCTGTCTGTCCCGCTCCAGCACATACTGGTAGCCCCTGTATCCTGGGTACTGGTATGCCACCCACCTGCAGGCAGACCCCTGGCTTAGAGCCCCAGGACAAACCCCACCCCCATCCCATCCCATCCCATCCCATCCCATCCTTCTGCTTGCCCTAGGAGAGGAGGGACAGAAGACACCCCATGGCTTTATTTTTAAAAAGGGGAGGAGAGCAGGCAGGTTCCCATCTTTTTTGGGGTCTCCCTTCCCCATCCCTGGGGTTATGCTGGAGGGGGGTCCTCGCTAAACCCTTCTCTCTCAGCCCCTGCCAACCCCCTCGCCAGTGGTGGGACTCACGCTCCGGCGTTCACTTTGATGGATGCCACCTCCTTGTTGCCCCAGCCCATGGCCTGCAGCGAGGGGTAGTCGTCACTCAGCTCAAACTTGTGGCCCTGGAAGTTCTCCGCCTCGTAGAGGATGACTTTGCTGTCATTGTGGTTCTGCAGAGGGAGAGGGTGGGGTCAGAGGGGCTGGGGCAGCTTAGGCAGGGATAGGGGATGTGGCATCAGAGGGACATGTGCCAGGGCACTGTGGGAGGCCTGGGACCATGATCTGCTTAAGTGAAAGGCGTAGGGATATCCTCCAGCCTGGTGCCCCCTCACCAGGACACCCCAGGGCTGCCCAGAGGATGCTGGTCTCATGTCCCTGCGGTCCCGTGCACAGCTGCAGGGAAGATGACAGTGGCCACATCCTCTGCATCCAGACGGGCTCCTGCCCTCAGCATCCTTGTGCTCCCAGAGGCTGCAGGAGGGTCGTGGGGACACACAGGCTACTGAGAGCCGCCCGCCCTGCTCTGTGGGGCTTTGCTGGGTGCTGGGCACTGAGGGGTTAACGGCTGGGACACTGAGTGATGCGGCACTGTCCCCCGTGCCCAGCCCCCACACGCATCTATCTGCACTGAGGAACAGTCCTGCCAGTAAGGAGCGATCTTATCACAGCCCCTTTATTAAAGCCCAAGCATATCTGCCTGGTGATTATTAAAAGTTGGGGGGGGGACCCCCCGCTCGGAGGCGCAGACGTGCTGCTATTGCGAGCACCAGTGTCTCTGCAGATGGAGCGATAGAGGCTGCATCTGCCTGGGCACAGCTCGGGTACCCCAGGTGGGAGGGGGGTGGACCCCGCACCCCAAGCATCTCTATGGTGCTGCTGCTCCTCTCTGCTCACCCCGTCCCTGGGTGTAGGGGACAAGGCCTGAGGACCCCAGCGTGGGAGGTGGCTCTCCAGGGCACAAAGCAAGAAGAGCTGAGATGATGTTTAGGCTAAATTTGAAGCCTAAAGAGCATCCCAGGAAGAATACAGGGAGGCAGGAGCCAGCGGGTGCTGCCACCCCTCTACCCCACAGTGCCTCCGTGCATGCCTCCCCCCTCCATTCCATGTTCCATGTAACCCATCCTCCTGTCTTTTCTGCATCCCCCTCAGTCTGGGCTCTCCCTCGATGCTGGGCTCCTGGGGGGATGCTCCCCACAACTCCCGAGCGCACCGCGGCAGGGTCCCCGTAACTCACCGCGCACTTGACGGGCCGGAAGGAGAGGAGATGCTCGGTCCGGTAGCCACTGTTCCCACTCCAGGCCTCCCACCGGGGATAATCACCCTTCTCCAGGATAAACTGCTGCCCCTGGTACTCGGGGTACTCGAAGCCCACCCAGCTGGAGGGGAGAGGAGGAAAGCCCTCAGCGATCACAGAGTCACAGAATCGTAGGGGTTGGATGGGACCTCCAGAGATCATTGAGTCCAACCCCCCTGCCAAAGCAGCTCCTTAGGACAGATCACACAGGTAGGCATCCAGATGGGCATAGAACACCCCCAGAGCTCAGCCCAGGGCTGGCTTCCCCCCCCCACGCAGGGGATGGAGACATCCTGGCAGGGTGTGGGATTGCTGCTGAGGTTGGGGTCCTTGCTAGCAGAAAATGTCCCTTTTGAGAGTGGGACCCCTCTCCCCAGGGCCACACTGTTGCCTCCAACCCACACCTCAGCTTGACAGGGTCTCCCTGATTTCCAGAAGGGGAAACTGAGGCACCACATGAGGAACATGGGGAGGGAGATTGCGCAGTGAGGCTGTGGTGGAGCTGAGGAAGGACCCGGGTGTCCTGGCTCTTGGGCAGCTCCCAACAGTCCCCTGGGAGCAGCAGGTTCGCGAGGCTGGCGGGGCACTTACGGGCCAGACTCCACCTTGATGGAGCGGATCTTGCGGAAGCCGCGCTCCATGATGCTGGGGCACTCCATGAGGAACTCGCAGCGCTTGCCCTGGAAGCTCTCCTCCTCCCACACTGTGATCTTGTACTGACCCAGGGTATCCATAGCTTCGCTGCTGGTCATGCGGGTTGCTTGGCTGCTGGCAGAGCCCCACACATCAGCCCGGGCAGGTGCCCACCATGAGCCCCCAGCCACCCTGCTGCCTGCCACCGAGCCTGGGGCACCAGTGGTACTGCCCTGGCACATCCCATGCCTCTAGCCCCTCACCCTCCCAAGTCAGCACGGGGATGCTTCCCATTCTCCTTCCCTTGGTGCTGGGGAATCTCTGTCCGCTCACCCCCAAGTTTCAGGGGGCACTTGCCATGCCCCATCTCTCCATGTGACATACCCAGGGCTGCCTCAGTTTCTCTTCTCCCAAGCCCCCTGTGACAACTCCTGGGGTTGCCTGGGTGCAGTGGCACTGTACCCAGTACAGGAGGGCAGCAGTGATCCCGACTCAGAAACAGGGGTGCAGCCCTGGGGTAGAGCAGCCCAGCTCTTGCAAAGATGGGTGCCAGCATCCCTCCTGCCCACACAGGGTACCTCAGCTGTGCCACGCAGCACCCTGCAGCTTGACCTTCCCCAGAGCGTGGAGTGGGGTTCAGGGAGAGGGGGTTTGCAGGGGTCAGAGGGAGCATGGCAGTGCGGGGGCTTGGAGCTCACAGGCTGGTACTTACTTGGTCGGCAGGGCACAGAGGCGAAGGTGGCGGTGCCGGCTCTTCCCCTCGCCCTTTATAGGCAGGCACCGAAGTGCCGATGGTGCAGGCGGGCAGGACGCTGTGTCAGCACGCAGGGTATGGGGGGGCACAGGGTGTGCACCCACCCCAGACTCTGGCTGTCCATTCCAGTTAGGCAGTGTGGCGAAAGCACCCCCCCCGCACCGTGTGGGGCTGACAATGAAAGTGCTGGGCTGTGTTTGCGCAGGGGCTCAGGGCACAATGGGCAAAGGGCCTGACGCACCGCTTTCCTTTCTGCCCCCGGACAATGTCCCTGCTTGGCCCAGGGATTAGGGAGCCAGCCTTTCCCAGGGTACCCGCAGCCTCTGCCAGGGTTGAGCATGGTGGGAAGGAGGTGCCAGGGTGAAGCAGGGATTTGCCAGCTGGGAGCTGCAGGGCACCGACCTCCTGCCGGGACTGGGATTTGGGGCTTGCTTGGGGCTGCATCTGCCCCTCTGCCTGCGGGTTCCTCCTCTGGCCAGGCTCTGCCTTGCATGTCCCGAGCTGGTAGGGCAGAGTCGGGGCTCAGTCTGCATGGGCAAGGCTGCCTTGCAGCAGGGTGGGAAAATGTTAGGGTGAGCAGAAGGGGTGGAGGAGCTGTTGGCATTGCCACAGCTTGGCCCCTCCATGCTCTGGGAGATGTGTGCTACCCTGCAGAGGTCCCTGTGTTGGCTTCGGACCAGGTGCTGCTGGCACCCCCGTTACATGGCACTCACTTGCAATGCCCTGGGCATGTGCCCTGGTCTGGCAAAGCGCTGCCCATTCTCCCCACACCCCTCCTGCCCAGGCAGGGGACACTGCACAGCAGGAGGGAACTTGCTCTGGGACAGGGCTGTGTCCTTCACCTGGGCTGCGGGCCCAGCCCTGTATGGAGACACCCCTGGTGACCCCCACCAGGACCTGGGCTGGGTGAGGCCAACACAGACTGGAAAGACAGAAGAGTGCCCAGCTGAGCTGTGAAATCCCGGGTCTCTTGGCAGCATTGTTTCTTGCTGCAACCCTGCGTAGCCCATGGTAAGGCCAGGCACTCCCCACCTTGGGCTGAACAGAAGCCACACTGGCCTTTGGGCAAGCACCCGAAGAGCACCCCAAACCTTCCCAGGAATCCCCCAGCCCTCCTGGATGTCCTGAGTGTGGGGGTCGGCATCCCAAGAGAGCCCAGCGGTGGCAGTGATGGAGGGGCAGTGTGGGCAGCTGGCAGGGGTGTTAGCACGCCTGGCATCTCTGCATCGTGGTCAGCAAGAACTGGGGGCTGTGCCTGGCAGCAGGCACAGGCTGGGCTCAGGACTCGTGGGTCCCCTTCGTGCCCCCCACCTCCCAGCCCCCGGCCGCTGCGCCACAGGACGCCGGGCGCATCCCCCGGCCTGCGCCGAGGGCCGGTGCCGGGCTGCGCCGATGCCGGCAGGTCCCAGCAGAGGGTGCAGCCTGGCAGCGGTTGGAGCTGGCTCCAGCTCAGCGACATCGGTGGCCCTGCCCGGGGACAGGAGCTGGGAAGGGGACTCTGAGCTTTGCGACGCCTTGGGTAGCAAGGGAAGGCACCCCCTTGGATCTGCCTGGGGAGCCGATGGGGACGCTCCCCAGGGAAGGAAGGGGATACGACGTTAAGCAGACCGCGGGGTGCAGCGTCTGTGCCCCAACTGCGCTTTGATGTGGGTTGGAGGGGGCACAGCCTAGCTCCATCCACCCAAGTGCCCCCCACGTACCACTTCTGTCTGCCCCCCTGCCTCATCTCCCTTCTGCCCACTTTTCCAGCTGCATGTCCCCTCGTGTCCCCATCGCTACCAGGTGCCTGCAGTGTCATTGCCATGGCCCCTTTTTCATATGCTCAAATGACCCCTGAGTCCCAGGGGTGTGACCCCTTTGTGTGGGACATGGTGTGGTGAGACTGTCCTGCTCCCTGGCCAGGGATGTGCTTGCTCAGGGTGGCCTGGGGACATCCCTCAAAGTGCTGGGGGACAGATTTGGGCAGCCCCAGCACCTTGGGGAAGGTAGAACAAGACACAGAGCCAGCAGGGTGTCCCCATGCCGCTGCTGTCCCTCACCTGGTCTGTGTGAGCAGGGGTGTGGGGAGCTGGTGAGTGTGGGGTGCTATGGGGTGTGAGGGCGGTCTGGTGTTATGGGGTGCAGGGTACTGTGGGGTGTATGACAGAGCCCCAGGGCATGGAGCATCGCAGGGTGGGTGGGATGCTATGGGCTGTTACGGGGTGTGTGCATGGGTGTGCAGGGCACTGTGCAGTGTGCTGGGGAATCTGTGGGGCACTGGTGCTGTGCCATGAGGGGCTTGCAGGCAGCTCAGCATTTGGGAGTGGGCACAGGGAAAAAACCCACCCCCAAATGTGGTTTGTGTCCCCTCCTCACTTCTCAGTGTGTCTCTGGGATGCGCCTTCCTCCCGTCTCAGCACATTTGGGGCAGCTACATGGGGTCCACATCTGCACCCTGGTGACAGTGGATCAGGGGAGCATGGGACCATGTCCAGGGCCCTTCCCCACTGCACTCCAGGGTGCTGGCACTGCCTGGCCTCCCCAGGCATCAGCCAGAGGCCTCTGTCACAGCCAACCCCCAGCCACATGTGTCCTGCTGGGGACAGGGGCAGGGGGAGGCTGTGCGGGGGCAGGCAGCGGCTCTGCTCAAGGGCAGCTGTTAATACCGGCTCTGGGAGCTGGTTGGTGCTCGCCCAGGGCCTCCTACATAGGATAATTTAATAAGGACCCCACATTGCTCCCGGCTCAGCCTGTTCCCTGCGCTAGCAAAACAGATCGGGTTTCTCCGTACCACCAGGCACAGCGCGGGCGGGCGGCAGCCCCTGGGCACAGTGGGAGGACAGGGTGGCCTGGGAGCTCCATGCCAAACCAGGACCGTTCAGTGGTCCTTGGCTGTGGGGTTATACCCTGTGCCTTGAGTGGGTGCTGGTCCCGGGATAGTGCACAGCTCTGGGAGCCAAGCAGGCTGAAAGGCAGCTGAGGGGAGGTGAGGCAGGCTGATGCTGATGCCACATCTTGGGCTCATAGCATGCTGTCTTCCCCACTGCTGTTAGGATCAAGTCAGGCTAGCTGATCAGGTTAGCACAGCCATGTGCAGTCCTGCACCTGGCTGATGCCATGGGCTGAGGCCTGGCCACCTCCCTGAGCCCCACAACCCCCACTCTTCTTGCCCCCAACTCTGCTGGGGGCTGCACCATCACCCCAGTGGGCTGGAGGTCCAGGGGCTGGGACAAGTGGGAGCAGATGGAGCTGGTGCCGGCCCCTGTTTGTCTTTCTCCCAGTTGCCTGGTGCTCTGTTTGCTCTGGGGATGGCTTCCTGCTGCCAGGGCCGAAACAGGTGGCTTTTATTTGCAGGATCTGGCTGATTAGATGGGGGCAGTGTGTAATTCCCCTCACCAAGCCCTGCTGCCCTTTTTTTCCTGCTCTTTCTCCCCCAGCCTGGAAAACCATCCTCACCAGCAAGGACGCAAGCACTCTCCCCACTTCCCTCCCCTAGCCTTTCCCCTTTGGGGACGCTTTGAATGTGGCCACACCAGGATGGATGAGTCCCAGCCAAAACTCCAACTTCTACCCGCTGTGTCCCCAGATCCCAGAGCTGAGGGTCTCACTGGGGTCCCCAATGCCATTTGTCCCCTCCCGGGGCCTGGCTGGCCACAGAGGACGCACACGTGCGCAGGCACATACCTGCCTTGCACAGGGAGCCCCAGCACACGCCAGCCGCCCCTCACGCACGTGTCCCCTGCGCACCCGGCCGCCTCCCCGCCGGAAACCCTCGGGATCGCAAACAGCCTGGCAGATGTGGCTGGGATTAGCTCCCACACACGCACCCGCGGGCGGCCAGCCGCTCGGCGCCTGCAGGGACGGACAGGTCCCAGGCACGTTGGCTTCCCTAGGGCAGGCAGTGGGGAAGGGACCCTGGTGGGAATGGGGGGCCAAGGTGCTGACTGGTCTCGGGGTACCAACCCCAATGGGCTGAGCAGGGCAGAGGTGCGGTGGAGGGCACAGCCACTTGCAGTGCAAGGGGTAGCCACGTCCTCCTGCTCACAGCTGGGTCTCACGTGTGATCTGCTGAGGTGGCTGCCCATGCAGCCCCCAGCCTCCGCTCTCCCCACGCACCTGTGGCCCTCAGCCAGCCACCAAACCCACACTGGGACCAGGTCTCCAGACCTGCCCACCTGCTGCCCCCACCCTGGTCACTGCTGGGCACACTGCTCAGCCCCTCCCCCTGGGGCTGAGATGCCCACTCTGCCCTGTGGCACCCACAGTTCCAGATGCACACTCTCAAACTCGCACCAAGAGAAGGATACTCCCAGGGAACACATCCTCATCCCCTGCCACCCATCCGGGTCCTGCCCTGCCTGTCCCTTGCCTGTCCCTGGCTGCGGGCTGCCCCCGGCATAGGGGTGTCCTCAGCGCCCCGGCTCTGCCAGCCTTGCCTGGTCCCCAGGAGCTGCCAGGGGAGCTATGGCCTCACCTGCCTGCTCCCCTCTGTTCCCATGGGGACTAATCCCACCTGAAGGTCAGGGAGGCTCCGCCAGCTGCTCACCTCCTGCCTGTGGATTACAGCCCGGGTGTGAGCAGGTGGCAACTGCCAAGTCCACGGGCTGGCCCAGCCCTGGCGTGGAACTGACAGCAGGACAAAACCCTGGAGCCTGGCTGCTCCAAAAGGGGCCCCACGGTGGCAGGTTCCTGGCAGCCTCAGGTGTCACCCCCACATCTGCCATACCCGACCCAGATCGGGATGCCAGGCACTGGGGCAGAGTCATGGGTACCTGGTCCTTGGCTCCAGATCTGGATCCGAGTCTGCTGGTGCCCGTCCTCCTGCCTGTTACCCCAGAAGACCCCATCCTTGCATCCCCAGTGTACCCCACAGCTAGTGCATCCTGGAGAAATATGCTGGTCCCCACACTATGTCCTGTGCAGACCAGTTTGGAGGGGTGTGGGAGACAGGGGAAGCAGTGGTGGATACGAGGGGAGCATGTCCGACCCCACACCCAGCCTGTCCTGCATACAGTTCCAGGTGCATCTCCTCCAATACATCACAGCATATTTGTAGGGGTGCCACAGGGTCACAGGGTCTTTACCTTTTGCACTGGGGGTGTTGCCATGGGGGTGCAGGGTGCAAGGACAGTGCTTGGGGTGGTCCTTAGAGCTCCCTTCCCCAGCTTCCTCAGCCCCACAGCAAGGCGATGACTGTACCTGGCCATGGTCCCACTCCACCCCAGTGCTCCTCAGTTCCCGTCGGCAACATCTGTGGTGCCTGGAGCCCTGAGCCAAGATGACGCTTGTCCAGGAGGCAGGCAAAGGCCTGGCAGTGGCAGCTCCCCTCCTCCAGCAGCTCTGAGGAGGCAGCACAGGCGGGGGCTGAGCTGGGTGCTGCGGCGAGAACAGAACATCCTGCCTTGTGGGTCCCAAAGCTGGCAACAGCTGGGCCAGGAGCAGCGGCCCTGGCACCCTGCTCAACATCCATCCCCCGGGCAGGCTGCCCACGTGCTCCACAGGGCCACTCACTGACCCGGGAGAGGGGCTCCCATTGCTCACCCTTTCCTGGAGGACCCAGGGGAGGATGGAGCTGAAGCACTCTGAGGTGCAGGACTAGTTCAAGCTCTGGCATTGTCCATCCAGCACCTTGAGTCCTCAGGAGGGGCCCCCATGTTGTTTCAGCATGGCAGGATGCAGCTCCATGCCTGGGATCCACCTTTTCCCCCTACCCTGCCTGCCAAATACAAATAAGCCTGTCCCAGAACCAGCTGCTGCCTCTCCCCATGGATTTGAGCTGGGGAGGGAATATATGGGATGGACCCATTGCCTGGGGGATAGCACCTGGTGCTACAGCCTGGCGTGGGGAGTGCAGGACCCCAGCACAGAGCTGGGACAGACCCTTGTGCTTCGTGTCCTGCCTTGGCCAGAAGCAGGCTGGGGGGGCTGGGGAGAACTGAGGGTGCTCAGCAACACCCTGACCTCCTATGTTAGCCCAGCCCCAGGGACACAAGCTGCCCCAGCCTCCTTAGCCCAGACCTTGTGCAATCTGGCTGGGTACCTGCAGCTACACTGGGACAGAGTGACCTCCCTGGGGCAGGGAGCTCCCGCTCAGCCCAGGCATCTCCTCCCGGCACAGCAGAGCCATGGCGAAGAGGCTGGGTGGTGAAAGTTGGGGTCTAGGTGTGCCCACACAACCTGTGCCCAGCAGCAGGTCCTGGGGCCGATACCCACCCCCCAGCACTGGGATGCAGAGGTTTTCCAGCTGCCTCTGCCACGTCCTGCAGCACAGTGGATGGCACACCCCATCCGGGCCGGGCAGGACATGGGCTGGCAACACCCTGCAGGCAGCCAGCAACGGTGTGTTGTGCACACCTCTGCTCACACCCACAGCCTCCTAGGGAGGATGCACGCACCCCAGGGCGCAGAGCAGGGGCACAGGCAGCAGCACACATCCAGCTCGGCTGGAGCAGGCACACACACACATGTATGCACACACACACACACACACACACACGTGCACACACACAGCGCAGTGCATGCAGCAGCAAGATGCCTGCAGCACCCAGGGAGGGCACACACATGTGTGCACAGCCATGCACACAGCTGCACACACCTGGGCACGCTTGTGCAAATACACAGGCACACGTGTATGCACACCCACAGGCACACACCTGTCTGCAGCTACAGCTCTATGCAAATGCAAACGGGGGCACTGGTGCTCCTGCACCCTGCCCTCCCCATGCAAATCCTCCCTGTGCAGAGCTGCACCATGCAAATCCTCAGCCCCCCTCCCAAAAGCCATGCAAACGGCCATTGAAGTGCCCAGGAGGCAGGGAGGGGACAGCACCCCCATGCACCCTGTCCCCTGCCAAGTGGGCACAGCCCTTGGCATCAGCACTGGCTGTGATGCGGGGGATGTGGGTGCTTAAGGGTTTAAAGCCCCTGGCTCTGCTCAGAACAAGGATCAGCTCACCCTTGGGTGCTGTATGGCCATGCCCCACCCAGCACAGCCCATAGGGTAACATGGCTGCCTCCTGCCTGGATCCACCCTTTGCAGGGTGCTACCGCTTCCCAGGACCACTGGGCTGGCAAAGCTGGGATGAGAGGGAGCAGGCTGGGAAGGTGTGCCAGGGGGGAACCTCTAGTGCCACTGCTTGCCGGTGTCCCCTTCTCCTGCTGGGACACACACACTGCCCTGCACACTGACCTGCTGCTGATGCCAGCACCGGGTCTGGCTCCCAGCCTGCTGCCTTCATACCCCAAAAAGCAAAAATTTTAAAAAGCCCCACTTTTGTGGAGCATCCGGGCTCTCTATGGGGTCCCACTGGGCGTGGGGTGCTGCCAGGGCTAAAGGCAGCCCAGCAGTGTGTGGGGCCACCGAGGGAGAGTGAGGCGGCCGGGCAGCATCTCCAGCCCGGCTCTGCCAGACACCATCTCCACCGGGCTCTGCCCCCGCGGGGACACACGTGCGGCAGCGGGAGCAGCACGGGCAGCAGGGTCTGGCTTTGCTCACAGTTATTAACCGTGCTCTGTTTGATCCCAGCCTGAGCGGGGCGGCTGCAGGGGGTTGTGTGGATCGGGAGATGTGTTGTGCTTTCTCAGCTTTTCAACTTTGCCAGGCATGGTGGCGGGAGGCAGAGCCCAGAGACATGCCCCAAAGTGGGCTGTGGCCACCACGATGGCCAGACACCACACAGCGTGGTGGCTGTACCCAGGTTGGGGTGGGCGCTTGGTTCTGGAGAGACATGGGGAGCTCAGCACCCCGTGAGATGCTCTTCGATTTTGGTGCTTCCCCACATCACCTCTTGGAAGGTTTTCCTGCTCAGGCAGGGAGCCCAGGAGGTCCCTCAGCTGCATCCCTGGGGAAGCCCAAGGAGGGAACAGTGCTCTCCTGCTCCAGTGCAGAGGCTGCTGAGCCTTGTTGTGTGCATGGATTGGATGGGAACAGGGGGAAAGCAGCAGGAATCATCCTATCTTGTGGCACACTCCTGAGCTTCTTCACCTCCAGCCTCTCCTCTATCCCCACTGCAGGGCTGGGCTCAGCCTTCGTGGCATTTATGGAGAGGCTGCAGGAAGAGCTTGGGAGCCACCGGTAAACTCAGAGCATCCCTGCGCTGGACCCTGTGCGACAAGCACCTGTGCCTGCCAGGAGTGACATCCCTAGGGCAGGATCATGCTCAGGGCTGTCAGGTGCAGATGTAGCCAGGCTGTGAGGTATGGGGTATTTTGTGTCCCCCAGACAACATCCTGAGGGTAGGAGGAAAGCAGGTCCATTGCTGTCCCATCTCTCTGCTCTCTGGTCCCCCTGGTGTCCCCAAAGGGCTAGGGGCAGCCCTGGGCTCTGCGTGTGGCTGCACTGGCTGCAGGGGGACAGGGATAGGACAGGAGTCCAGATCAAGCACTGCACTTTGAGAGCAGGGCAGGCAGTGTGCAGGGCTGAGCTGGAGGAGACCCCCATGGCTTTCCAGACCCACCCCTCAGTACCCTTCCTCAGCAAGCACAGGCAGAAGGATTGCCTCCAGCTGGAGCTGGTACCTGGCCCCAGGTGAGGGTGAGCCATGGGCGATGGCGGTACCTGCCCAGGGCAGCCCAGCACACCAGCAGATGGACCCGGACAGGGCTGGGAATGGGAACAAACCTGTGCAGAGGTGCACAGGAAGGGATGTGACACCCTGCCGTGCCCTGTCCCGCTCCTCCCTGTCTGCTCCTGCCCTCCCTCCCCACTGCCTGTGTCGTGTTAGCAGCTAAAGCTCCCTCGGTGTCAGCAGACCATTGAGACCTACCTGCGCATTTGGCAGAGCCTGGTGAGCTCCACCTTGGGTCAGCACTGTGCCAGGGCTCCCGTGCCTGCCAGGGCTCTGCAGCACTGCCAGAGTTTGGGGGCCAGGCTGCCCTTCCCCAGCGGGCAGGACACATGTTCCTAGCGTGTTACCCATGCCTGTCATGCTATGGGCATGCAGTCATGGGTCCCGCACTCTGCCTGCAAGGCTGAGCGCCACAAGTGCCCTGTGTGCCCGTGCCACGTGGGTGCCGTACCCCGCGGGTGTGCAAGTCCCATGGTGCTCGTGCATGCTGCGTGTGGATTGCATCATCTGCGTGCACTGCCTGTCCAGCGCTTCATGCAGGTGTCACGCACAGGTGTATATAGCGTTGGGGTGAAGGCTGGGCGTGCGCTTCACCCCCGGGCTGTAGGCTCGTCCTGGCACGCAGGCTGCACGCCGGCCTGCGTGCCCAGCAAGGGTGCGCTCCCTAGGTGTTTGCAGGTGCTGGGCATGGGGACACGCTGCACCGCTTGCAGACGGGCTGGACCTGCCTAACGCGAGCCGAACGAACAAAACGTTCAGGTCAGGTCTTGCACGTGGGGCTCGACGCCAGGCAAGTGCAGAGATGCTCCGGGCTTGAACGGCGGTGGGCTGCCACGGGGGTGCCGGCAGCCCCTGCCCCGTCCTTCCTCCCTCCCGGCTGGGAGATAGTGTCCTTGCTGCACCCGCTATCCTGAACCAGCTTCTCCGGGGCTAAAGTCCGGAAGGTGGATGCTTGACACCTCCTGCCTGGGAAAGTCAAACAGAGCAGGGGCGGGTTAAACTGGCACAGCAGGGTGGGGAAGCAGGGTGGGAAAAGGGAGAAGGAAGGCAGGAAGAAAGGAAAAAAGTAAATGGGGGAAGAGAGCGGAATGGAAAGGATTGGAAAACACAGGTGAGAAAGAAGGGAAGAGTTAAGGGAAAGGGAAAGCCGGGACAGCGTTCCCCAAGCCCATCCCCTCCCCTCCCGGGAGTTCTGGGATGCCACCGGGCGCCCACTGCTTGTGCCGGGGGAGCTCCGGGGGTGTCCCCAGGTCAGAGCCCCTTGCCCAGCACCCTGCTTCCAGCCAGGCAGGCAGGACCCCAGCCCAGGTGTGCCCAGCTACAGCAGCTCACCTGGCTCTGGTGACACGCTGGCAGCTGGCAGGTGAGCGGCTTCGCCTTCCCCCTGCGGCTCACGAGCAGAAAATGAGGGTGACGCCGGCTGGATGGGGCTTTTATAGCCCTGATAAAAATAGCGCTGGCTGGCCAGTGATCGGGGGGCTGGAGAGATGTGACTGAGCAGAGACAGGCGAGAGGGCTGGGCTGGCGGCGGCGAGCCTTCTCCCCAGCACACCTGTCACGGCTCTGTGTTTGCTCAGAGCAAATATTGACCCAGCGAAGGCAGGCTGGGCAAGGGAGGCGATTAGCCCACCTAGATTAGAGGCAGAGCAGGTCTCTATGCAAACTCTCCAGGGCTGCCTTTGTTAATGGGAGCCTGATGGGCTGATAGGAGCCAGGAGCCTGGGTGCTGGGGCGGGTGGTGGAGAGGAGGAAAGGGGGGGTGGAGAGGAGGAGACATTCATTAACCTGCACTGGAACAACACCAGCTGTCACTTTTCCACCCACCTGCCTGGCTCACTTTGCAGCTGGGGGTGAGGGGAGAGCGGGGGGCTAGGGGACACAGGGGGGGTACCCTACCTGGGTAGCTCTGGGGTGGGCTCTGCTCGCTTGTAATGTTTTGGGCTGCGGAAAGGTGAGGGAGCTGTAAGGTCCCAGGGCAGGAGATCAAAGGTGTGCCTGCCCCAGGCAGCCTGTGACGAAGTGCCAGTGACAGCAAGGACCCCTTGCCACCACCCCAGTCCCCCTGCTTGTGCTGAAGACCCCTCGGGCACACCAGCGTGATGCATGCTTCTTTTAGAAGAGCCCACAGACTTCTGAGCCGGGTAGCAAAGCAGAGCTCAACAAAACCACCTCTGATTGCTCTCTTTGGGAGCACTTCCAGCACAGCCACGTGGGCCCGGAGCCAGCTCTCCCAACGCAGCCACAAGAACAGGATGTGTTTCTCTCCATGTGCACATACCTCCCCGTGGGGTCACTGCATCCCAGAGTCACAGCACTCTCCTGCATCTAGGCTGTATCACTACCCAGCGGTGTAACTGGTGCAAACACACCCATGCTGGCTCTGGGAGCCACATGCAGAGCCCACAGAGGCTGGGAGAAGTTTAGAGATGCTCCTGCAGCACCCAGACACACTAGTGAGCCCTGAGAGTCCTCAGCCGATCTCAGCCAGAGCCAGCAGGAGCCGGGCTATCTCTCCAGGTTACTCTGGCACTGGCAGCGCCTGGATAACAGAGCATGAAGTGCAGCTGCGATGGCAGGAGAAGCTCCTTTGTGTGAGTGCACTGGCGTGTTTGTTTGTGTAGATGGGTGTGTTTGCGGGTGGGGAAGGGGGTAACACTGCTTAACCCCCACAGCAGACACCTGCAGGTATCCTGGTTCTACTTTAGCAACTGACACCGTTGTCCTTTCCAGAGCTGGAAGTTGTCATAAAAGGATTCCCAAGTGTAAGTGGCCAGTGGCAGATCCTCATCAGCCACTGCCACCCAGCTCTTCTTCCATGGAGACTTCTCTCTCTCAAAGTCATGACTTTGTAAGGTGGGCTCCATCCCTCCTGCTTGCTACTGTTTGCAGGCTGGGGCTCCCACTGCTGGAGCAGTGCCAATGTGCTGGCCTTGGTCACCCCGATCCTCTTTTCTAGTAGTTTTGCCAGCAAAAGGCAGAACCACCCCTGGGCTGGGTTGCGGTGTTAAGAGGCACCATGATGTTCTCTCTCCTTTTGACAGCATACAGCCCCGATGCTTGGGCCTGCCTGCTTCTCCTTTCCTGGCATGGGAAACGTGTCGGGCAGGACCCACTCACAGAGCAGAGCAGCAGCTCCTGGCACAGGCTGCCTGGTTGTCCCCCTGCTTTCCAGAGAAGCCAGAATATACAGCCCCCCACACACCCATCCCCCAACACGGCAGCGGTGCTGCTGGAGTTCCAGCAGGCATCGCCAAGACGATGTGCTCCCTCAGAAATGCTCTCTCTCCCCAGCCTCTCTCTTGCATGGGCAGGGCCCCGTCACGCTGCGGGTAACAGAGGGCTGCCCTATGAAGAACAGGAGAAAAGCGGGTCCCTTGAGCTTGCAGAGTGCCCTGCAGCTGGCAGCTGTCCTGGAGAACATCTCCCCCTGCCCCAGCCCTGGCATGTCCAGTGTGTGCTTTTGCCTGGTGTGCAGTGCTGGGACCGAGCCCCTCCTTACACATGGAACAGTGCTGGCCCCAGCGCGGGCGGGCTCAGCCTCCTCTCGCAGCAGCCGAGGGCTGGTGCTGCCTCATGGTCCCAGGAGGGGTGAGTAGCTTACAGCAGAGCATCTCTCGTACCCATCAGGAGCCACCTTTGTGTCCTGACCAAAAGGTCCCTGTTCCCAAACACCAAAGCCATGCACCTGAGCCAGCAAAGCCCCGTATCTCACCACGGGAGACCAGGGGTGAAGGGTCTCTGCCCAGAGTTTTGGGACAATCACTTTCATGGGTTGTTCTCCAGACTTGGCCCTGCCTGCACAGACACTGCAGGCTACTCAGGGCAGGACCTCTCCAGGTTCCTACCTGATACTCAGCACGGGGGAAGAAGGGACAGAACCCAACTCTGTGCTCCTGGGGCAGGGGGCCCATGGGGCTGCCCCTGAGCATTGCCACCTTCCCCACATGGGCACAGGACCGTGCCAAGTGGGATTCAGGCTCCCCCAGCTGCAAAGGGACAGCAGAGCCTTGCAGACACCCTGGCAGGTAAGACCAAGAGGAGCTTTGTTCCCTTCCCTTTATCTCCCAGACAATGGCACGATTCAGCAGGTGTTAAATGTTTTAATGGGATTCTGGATAGCTTCTGTTGCCCACCTGCCCCAAGGCCATTTCACCCCCTCCCTAAGAGCCAGGACTAACAGCCAGGAAGAAAAGGCCTGTTGTGTGTGGCATTAACTGCCTGAGCAGTCCTGACAGCCAGCACAGGGAGGAGGGAGCTGTGGGCCTACGAGCTCCCACTCTGCCATCCTCACCCCAGCCATACACCTGCAGCAGCCCGGCCTGGCCAACCACCCGGCCCCATGGAACATCACCCCTCTTCACCCCCCAGGTACTAGTAGGAAGGAGCAGCACCTGTATCTACAGTATCTCTGGGTGAGAGGTGGGCCTTAGGAAGCGTGGTTTGCAGTGACAGGGATTTCCCCCTCTTCTGGGACCTGGCTCTGCTTTAGACCCATGGCTTTTTAGCTCCACCTTCAGCAGCGGGTGCCCACTGCCTCTTACTCAGGGACAAGTCCTCCCCCCCAGTGCTGCACATCTCTTCTCACCCTTCACCGCACTGCTGCCCCCAGGATCCAAGTGTGGGGACGAGCAGCAAGGAAGCACTGGAGGAGATTGTGACCCCCATTGCTGTGCTTGCTATCTTCCACAAAACAGGGCTAAAGGGCTGTTCCAAGCTCAAGAAGAAGCAGGAGGAATTTCCCCAACCTGGGAAAGGGACTGTCCTAGGTGTATTTTTAACATAACTCAACTTCAAAGCAGCAAAGTGTGAGAGAGCTGCTCCTGGCTTTGCTCAGTGCACCCAGAGTGGTTCTGGTGGGTAGGCAGCATAGAAGACGTAGAAGAGAGGTGACACAGCCCCACCTCACAGCCCCTGCAGAGAGCTGAGCCACAGGTAGCTCTCGAACCTCTTGTTCCCAGACTCTGCCGTTGCTGAGGGCACAGTCTCTGTGATGCTAATCAGAGGAGTGAAATTACCCCCGATAATGCTTCAGCTGGCAGGTGCAGTGCCAGTCTGCTTACCTCCAAGTCCACAGCTCAGGAGAGCAGGAAGGATGTGAGCTTCAGTGACCAAACCCTAACAGAATCATTCCTTGCACCTGCATCTGCACTCAGGCTCCATCCATTCGCTCCTGGGTGTGACACCAGACTTACACACAGTGTTTCCCATGTCGGCTCATCTATCCCACAAGGCAGGGGAGTTAACACTGATACAGTCTAGAGCACACTGGATCATGCAGCAGGTCTGAGGATGGACAAACTCACCCCCCTTGGGCTCCTGCAGGCAGCTGGATTCAACCTGCTTTAGGAAGACGGAGAGGAGAGGCTCCTGTCCCTGCCTGCACCACCCATTTGGGAAGTGAGCAAACCCCAGTAAGGAGCCCAGACCAGGCAGGCACCCCAACTGGGCTGAACAGCCAGGCACTGCTGGGGAGGAAGGGAGAGTGAACAGCTGCTGTAACCTAGGAGGCCAGGCACCCAGAGCGGTGGGGAGGGAGGAGAGGATCTGCACTTCTCATGAGAAGACCTAGGACCCACGTGAAGGCCCCAGGCCCCCAGGCTGAGCTCGGGAGCTGGCAGTGCCTTTGCTCCATCATCTCCAACAACAGGAACAGCTTGCCCCTGGGGCTTAGTACTGGTTATGCATGCAGGGCTCCTGCACAGAGCTGAGTGCTGGGGTGGTGCCGGGTGAGCTGCAGCACCCCCAGGCACAGCAGGCACCCGCCCTCTGCCAAGCAGGGCAAAATCCTCACGCCTGGTCTCCTCTTAGGTTACCAGCCCTGGTCGTGGCTGTGGGCTAGCACGGGGAACACGGCGCAAGAGGGGGTTGAGGGACACACACTAGCTGCATTCCCACCGTGAGCTCATAGCAGGGCTGCAGAAGAGGGGAGATGCTGCAAAGCCAGCCCCGCTGCCCGGTGCCGAGCCGGTGCCCAGCCCCAGGCTCAGCTCCGCGCTGGCACCGGGATTTGTCACAACTAACACCGCCACCTCCCGGCTGTGACAAACGCCGCTCCTTCGCAGCGGCACCCTCCCGCTGCCTGGGCCAGCCCTGAGCATCCTCTGCTCCAGTGCGAGCCTTGCAGAGGCTGCCCCTGGGAAGGGCAGAGCTTCTCCAGGGTGCTCTCAACCCCAGATGCATCGATCATGTATGTCACATGCGATGTCCGTCTGCCCAGAGGCCAAGTGCCTTTTATTGGGTTGCAGAGTGTGCTCCATGGTGCTGCAGCTGCTCTCTCGGGCTGGGACGCAGCATGAGGGACCTGCAGCAGCCACCAGAGCAAGGAGGGAGGAAGATTCAGTACCTGTGTCCTACTGCTGTCAGCTCAGTATCTCAATGCTCAGCTCTGAGTCCTTCCCCAGCTACGTTTCAAAGCCAACTCCACTCCTCTCCCCACAGGAACAGTCACAGTGGTTGTCCAGATGGTGGTGTGGGTCCAGGTCCTCCGATGATGTGGCCAGCCACAGAGGGATCTCAAAAACTCTGCTGTGGAGTTGCCAGGGGATTCAAATTGGAGCTGAGGACATAATCAGACATACCTCCTCCTTGGCAGACAGCATGCTGAGCTCAGGTCACGGTGTGGGGGGGATCAGAGTTGCTCCGGACATCGCAGGGTTGGGATGAAGAATGGAGAGACTTGATGTGCACAGCCTAGTGCCCAGCAGCTATGCTCTTGAGGGTGGGGGTGCTGGATTGGTGACTCTGAAGGAGATGAAATTGCTTTTGGGGTGGGGAGAGTGCAGCCTGCTGCAGCCTCCTCCCAGGCAATCATCCCTCCCTGGGGGATCACAGGGAAAACCTACCATCTTGACAAGACCACTGCAGCTCTGCAGATGACATCTCTGTCCAACAACCCTCTCTGAATCCCATCTCCCCACACTTCTCTCCAAGCTGGGGCAAATCCTCACGCTTTGCCCTCAGCTCCCAACCTGCTTCCTCAGCGGCGGCTGTTCCCTCAACCTAACAAGGTCCCACATGATCTCAGACTATGATAGCTTTGCTTGCTTTCTGCTCTTGGTGGTGCCTGCACCCTCACCACATTTCCCAAAGGACCCTCCCTGTGCCAGGCTTTCCAGTATTTCAGGGCACCCATTCAGCCAGGTCTTTTCTCATGAGGCTCTGCCTCAGAGCTGCACGATGGTCTCGTGCCCACAGAACGGCTGTACCGCTACCACCATCAGTCTGTGGCTCAGGACAAGACAGGAGGGGGCAGAGGCTTTGGAAGTGGATTCCCCCTTTTGTACAGGCAGCCTTGGCATCAATAGGCAGCGACCCAGGTAACCCACGTGGTCTAGAACACGGGCCATGCTTCAGCCTGGTATTAAGGACAGGTCCTGCCCCCCACCACAGCACAGATAGGCTCTGCTACCTTTGGGAAGGGCTGGGAGGCAGAGCAATGACCCTGGGCTGGGCTGTCAGCATCACCTCCCCACGGCTGGCTTCGATCAGGATGTTCTGCAGTGTGTTTCTGAGCACCAGCTCCACCAGGTTCCCAAAGGCTGGCTGCCTGGAGGGACAAAAGTACAGGCAGAGGACAGCTATCAGAAAGCAGATAAGGCAGGCTGCTGGGACTCCTCCCCGGACACACCAGGCACAGCAGTGGAGCACACACTGTTTCCTACATGCTGAGGCCAATGAACTAAAGACTTGAGCAATGGGGTGCTGACCCTTCTCCCAGTACTGCCACGGGCTGGCACCAGGCCCTGGCCTCAGACACAGCTGGGTGGCTCTGGTTTCACTGGGCCCTTCCTCCAAGCTATCCTGTCGTTCCTATTTTTGCATGTGGCCTGCAGCAGCGTGCAGGGCTGTAGCCACAGCAAATGCAAGGTGATGAAATACCCCAGTAAAAAATACAAGGTAAAGGTAAGCACCCCTTGCACTCCAACACCTAACGTGGCCAGGAGCATCACCAGCAGCATCCTGGCGCTGCCCAGAGCTCAGCCCCGGGACACGGCAAACCTGCACTCGGAGAGGGTGGCTAGGTGGGCTCGCATCCATTTCCACCCAGAGCACACTGAACACCCCAGCAGAAGCAGAAATGGGATTCTGGCTGGGTGATGTGCTGCCATGGCTCTCCTGCACATGTAGCTCTTGCCTTTTCTGTGAGTTCTTCCTCACCTGCTCGTCATCTCCTGCTGCAAAATCTCACTCCTCCTCTCCCAAGACTCCAGCAAATCATTGTTGGGAGAGGCTTCCTGCCTCATTTCTCTTCTCTCTCCATCCTTCTCAGGGTAAAGATCTGGGGAAGCAGACACCCTGGAGGGTACCGTGGAGCCCTGTCTCCTGCCCTGGAGCTCTACTGATTCCTTGTGCTGGAACTGGGAGAAATATGGAATGGGCTCATCCAGGCTTCTTCTCACTGCATCATGGAACTGAGTGCTCTCCAAGAGGTTGCTGGGAGGAGGAAAATAAGGAATGAGTCCCAGAAAATCAGATATCCACTGGGGTCATGCAGGTCATTACAAGACAGTACAAATCAGGAAAACCCTGGCTGATGTCAACATTCAATCCATCCCTTCTTGCTTTCTGGGCTTAAAGGAGGCAGCAAGATGGTCCACGGTAAGGAAACTACCTTTCCCTCCCCAGCACTGCTTCTTAAATTGCTGCAGCTGGCAGACAAACCAGGTGAATCCCAATGCAGCCTGTTCCCAAGATCATGGCAGGCAGAGTGTCCTGGCTTCTGGGAAGTGACACTGTTCCCTATGCAGAGATAGGCCCATCCCCAAACTGAGGAGCAAGACCCTGCCACTAGCTGTCACACCAGGACTCCTGAGCTCGGTATTCCCAGGGCAGCCTTTGGCAGGTGGAATCCCCCACTCTGGTGCAGCAGGAGTGCCCAGACCCCTCTGGAATTAGCAGAGGGCTGACTATGCTGCACACACTCAGGGGCAGGGGCTCCAAACCGGGTGAAGCAACACCCACCTGATGACACCTGCGAGTGTGTCAGTCACTATCTGCAACTCCTGTTTGGAAGCAGCAGCCAGGGACAGCCATTTGGGGTCCATGTCCATCCTGTCTCTGTCCCTGCTCCCATCCACACACATGCTCTCCAAGGGCTGGTCGCTGAAGGGGCTGGGAAAGAAGTTGTTCCATCAGCGGCAGCACGACTGACCCGAACCACCCAAGACCCGCACCCCCCTGGCTGCACAGCAGCACTGCAGGCAAGAGGGAAGCGGTGCCGGCTGCCAGCCGAGGAGTGGGAGCCGCTGCAGTCGTGACAGCAGTGGTGAGAGGAGCACCGAGGTCTGACAGCACCTTCTTTTTGAGGGAGGGAGAGAAACGGGTCACGTCAGCTAATGCTGGGGAAAGAGAGGCCCCTCTTGCCTAATACGGAGGGGCTGGAGAGGAGTAGAACAGAGCTCCAAATTCAGTGCCTATCACAGCATGGACAGCCCTGGCTCAGATAAAGATGTCACTCCAAAAAGCTGGATCTCTTACCGGGACAAGAAGTATTTGGGAAACTCTGAGGTGAAGTTGCTGAAGAAGTCCTCAGTGGAGCAGAACCTGGCTGTCACACCAAGGTGTAAGAGGACAGGCTTGGGAGGCTCTGGTTTGACCCACACCCGGCTGGCTTCTTTGTCCAACAGCAGCCTCCTCTGGAAGTGTCCAGCTGGCAGATTGGGCATAGGGTGGTTTTTAACAGGGGGTAATGTCTGTCAGAGAGAAAGAAATGGCAGGTCCTTAGCTGCTCCTTTGGCCACAGGTAGGCTGGTGTATGTGTGAGCACCGCATGAGAACTGGAAAGCCCAGCTGCCAGAGCCACCAGATCCTCGACAGAAGCCAGGGTCAACATGACCTTGGCACTGCAGGACCCCCATAAGCAGCCATGCTGGAGATCAGGTCCACTCTGTCTATGCTGCCTAGTGAACCAACCTTGAGCGTCAGCCAGGATTCAGGGTCTTCCCAGGGCCCTTGGGGCTGTTGTGCTCCAATCCATCCCTGGGGAACAGTGGGAGAGCGTCTCCCACTCTTCCAAGCACACCAGGAATGCTGTGGGAGATGGGATGTGGAAGAACACATGCATAAACTTTCCCCCAAGCCTGGAAGGAAACTAGGGATGGGAAACCAACTCCAGACACACTACGTGGGCCAGGTCAGAGTTGCATTACCAGCAGTTAGTTTGGGGGAAGTTTCTTAAGACAGGAATAGTCCAGAAGCCTGAGCCAGAGGGATATACCACCAGCTCTGGAAAAGCCCTCAGGCATTCCAGGACTTCAGTGACCTTTGAGACCCAGCCATCCAGCCTCTGGGAATGAGGCCAGAGGCCTTCACCTCTCCTGACACAGACACAGCAGGTCATTTCAGGCTCCAAACTGTCACCAGGAGATAAAATCTTGGACGACTAAATTAAGCTTATTTTACTTTTCCCCAACTACCCTTATGTTCATCCCAGTGAATGCCTCAACCAGCATTGCTGGCCACAGCTAACAGCACAGGGCAGACAGTCCACAAATTGAGCTTTTAAGCAAATTGAGCTGTTAAAATTTCTTCACAGAATCATAGAATATCCTGAGTTGGGGATATTATGGGAAGGGACCCATAAGGATCAAGTCCAACTGCCTTCAATCGAGGCAGTCCCTGCCCTTCTCCTTGGGCAGCACAGCACTCTTAGCACTGAGGACAAAGTCTGCACCACGCCAGGGCCCTGCTGCTTTCCCTCATGGCATGCTTCTACTATGGCCCCAGTGTCAAAACAGTCCAGGTACCGACTGCTCTGCCCATGTGCATCCTTTTCTGTTTATCCAAAACCTCTCCCCCATTCTCCAGTCACGGGGGTGTGTTTGGTTCCAATTTCACTTCTCGGTCACCTCAGCTGGAAAGTTACTGCCCACAGGACACAGCCAGACTGTCTGATTCTGTCTCCTCCAAACAGTCTGTCTCCCAAAGCCTTGAAGCTACAAATCCTGCTGTGCTCTCTGCCCGAGCTCCCACGCTGTGACACCCAGCAGCTGCCTCTTGGTTAAAGCAGTCACTCTGATTCTACTTATGGGGGAGAGGGGCCTGACCTACCTTGTATTTCCTGATCACAGCTGAGGGTTCAGGAAGATTTTCTGTCTCAGTGGAACTTGATAACCTCTAAAAAGAAAAGGAAAAAAAGAAAGGAAGAGAAATGACAGTGCAGGAAAGACAGAGAAGAACAAGAGCCCAGGACTTTGTTTTACTTTGTCCCAGCTGAGAGTCAGTGATCTCATCCTCCCATTCTTCACCCAGGCCACATTCTTCATGTTGGTTACACATTTCTCTCCAGTGTTTATTCATGGTTAAAATCCAACCAGCTGTTCCCAGAGCCACTGTTTTGGTTTTTGGTGGGAGTCTTTGTTTTGGTTTTTTTTAAGGCTTCATATGCACTTCCAAATTCCAGATGATTGTTAACAAATTCAGAGTTTTTCAGGTGATTAGAAATATAATTTTCATTCCAAGTTCCTCACCTGCTATTCCTGCTCTCAAAAGGATTTCTGCCTAGCAACCAAGATCTCCTTTTCCACCAGCTATGAGACAGTGAGGAGATCAGAGCCTCGTGTCCTCTTAGCAGCTTGCCTAGGTTTTCTTAAAGAATGCTTCTTGTTGACACCTGGCTGCTGTTCCTGAGCTGAGCTAAGCTGGTGTAAAGTTCTGGCTAGCACTTACCCCTGCAGCTGACTTTGGCTTCTTCTTAGTCCCAAGGTCCTTCTCTGTGATGGTGAATTCCACAGCCTGCCGCTCCTTCTCCCTTTCCCACTCCTGCAGGTCCTTCTTGTACTGAACCAGGGCCTCCTGGATGTATACCTATCAAGCAAACCATGACTGGGGGGAGCAGGTCTAGAAAGGAGCTGCATGTGACATAGCCTCTGGCTCAAGTCCTTCCTGTCACCCACTCCTTCCTTCCAGGAGGGTCACAGTCAGAGCCCACTCCCTTTCCATGTCTTCCAGTGGCAGGAAGGGGACAGAACAGCACTACTGTGAGACTTACACAGCAAAGAGACAATCCCCTGCCAAAGGACACCTGGAAAGCATCCAGAGGGACACTATTGCAGGTCTGTGCCCAAACAGTGTTAAAGAAGCAAGACTTGCTTGTTACAGACAGCCAAGTCTCTGGCACCACTGAAAACCAGTCCCACTCCAACCATGGCTTGTAGTTGCTGGGTGCAACTCATAAAGCCACGTGTTGCACAATTACACCTCGTCTCATGAGCCACACAGAGAGACAAAGCCTCAGAAGGCATGAAGCTCAGTGTCTTCAGTGATGAGAAGCACTGGCCAGCATTACAGAGCAAAGGAGTCGTCCTTCAGCTGGAAGCAGCAGGCAGGTGACTGCTGGGACCAGCCATTTGGGAACTGCAGCGACATGCCCAGGTGATGGTAATACACAGGTACCTCTTGGGTCTCACCTCACACACCAAGTCTATGCTGTAGATGGAAGGACTCCCTGAAGGTTGCAGTGTGATGAAGCAGGGGATGCTCTCTCCAGGCTGCACAACCCCTGACTCTGGAGCAATCTCCAACACCTGGGGAAAAAAAAAAAGCCACAGAGGAGCTTTTTTACTTTTTCACTGTTCTGGGACCTTTCCATGTGCCTTCTCTTTGCAGGAAACAGGAATGCAGGAATTCCCTCCCCTTCTCAGAGGTATGTGGCATGAGAGAAATGAAGCTGATGTATTCAGAGAAGGACTATGGACTTTGCTGGCAGACAGAGTCCCAAGGATGATTACAGCATCCTGTAGTTCTAGTTTCATGTATCCTCCCCGAAGTCTTCAGATTCCCCTTCTGAATTCCTCTCCCCCCACTTGCCTTCACTTTCTCTGCCCTGTCCTTCCATCAGCTAGTACAAAAGCCAAGTCCCTAGCATTGTTTCTGACTGTGTGGTTGCAAGTGGGAGGTTCCTTTGTGGCACAACAGAGACAGGCAAAAGGCTGTAGAGGAAAGGGAAGGAAGGAAGGACTCACCCCCTCATCTTTCCAGGCACTGATCTGCCAGGCAAACACAGCAGCCTTGCTCTCCAGGATACTGTTGAGAAAGACAAGCCTGCTGGCTTTGGTGCCCCCTGGGATGTTTCCAAAGCAAATCCTGTGGTGTGACAAGGCAGCTGCCTGCAGGAAGCAAGGGGAAACCAGGAGGAACAGCAGTGAAGGAAGATGGGATGTGGCCACTGGAGAAGGGAAGTCAGAGTCATCTTCAGGTTCCCCAGCAATTCCTAGATGATACTATCCAGGTACCTTAACCACAACGACTCCAGGGAGCTTTGTGTTCCTCTCATTTTTGCTCTGGTCACAATGACTCTTGGCAGTGAGAGGACAGCCCTGCTGCAGTGGCATCCAGCGAGCAGTGAATAGAGCGTAATGCTTGTGCTGGGGCAGGAGAGGGTCTCAGGAGCACTGAGGACCAGTAGCACCAGGAACTTCTCTGCAACATTTGAGGTCCAGGCCCTTTCCCCCTACAGTGGGCAATCATGTGGGGTGCATGCTTGGGCAAAATCTTTATCAACCTGAATGCAATTTTTGGGAAACTGCTCCCCACTGCACCTCGCTTCGGGCATGCTGCTAGTCTGTCTGGTTCACAAGGCACAGTGCGAGCTCTCATTAATTATGCTGATCATTAGAGAAGCTAATGACACTTGGTTAGAGCCAACAGAGCCCTGTGGAAAGGCATCTTCTTGGCAGCCCCAGACAGGTTTTTAATCACCATCTTTTTGCTTTACTTGGGAATGCAATCGCACTGCTGGAAGCCAAAGAGCATATTGCTGTGGCTGGGCTCCAAGGTAGGCACACTGGTGTCACACAGGATGAATCCTTTCCCTGCCTGGAGTATGCTTCTGCTGCTTAATGGTGATCCACTACACTGGGATCTGTGGCTGAGTGTAACAACAGCTCATCCAGGCTGGCAGGCCAGCACTAGCCAGGCCAAACAAGCTCCTGAAGGCTCTTTTTGTGAATGAATTACCAGAGAACAAGGTGCTGGAGCTGCAAATGGGTAAGGTAGCTGGGATGGGGTGGGGGGGAGCTTTTAATATAAAATTCAGAACATGGAGAACCCCTAAAGCTTTTTTGGTTCTAATGGCAGTGGAAGCAGCATGCTGGAAGGCAGGGACCTTTCACAACTGCTTTTATCAGCTAGGCTCTAGGTGACCTGCTGGAAGGAAAGTTTCTTGCTCTATCACATGGCAAATGAGCTCTCCTGCAACACAGGTGACTGTTAGACATGGCCACTTGTGTATTTCAGTCTCTCTCAACACATTTCTGGACTAATCACATTGCTCACATGGACTTACCTGCCCAGGCAGAGTTAGCTTGGTAGAACCTGCAAAGACTGAAGCAGGCAAAGCTTCGCTGGATGGGGCAGTCTCTTCTACAGTGCTTGGATCATAGCCTACTCCCTGGAAGGTAATCAGAGCTGATTCTCCCCCCAGGACGTGGATGGGAACTTCAACCTGCCTCAGACAAGATAAGAGCTTTAAGTCCAGAGTCGTGTTTGGGAGAGATGTGCAGTAAGCTCATTTACTTGCAGAGGGACTGGTCTAATTCTGCCATGCACATGGATGAAGAGAAACCCAGCCTCTTTTGCTCTTTCAGGCCTCAGCCTTCCCTGCTAACCCAGGAAAGTAGTCAGTAGTCAGTGCTCAGTAGTCAATTAGCCAGGTATTGTATGAGACTCCTTCTTGGAGCAACAGTTGGAGTTTTAAAGTGAAATTTAGGTATTTTTCCATGCATCCACCACAGAGTGGGGCAGTAAGCAGTGCTTCAGCTCTGTCCCAGCCTGCCTGCTGCAGCCTAGGACAGAAGTCTTTGGGAAAGCCATTTCCAGAGGGCTGCAGCAGTGCACAGCGCTGTGATAAAGGACAATGACTTGTCTCTTTCATGGGAGTTATTGGAGGCCAACAATGAACCACAGATCTGATCAGATACTGATCCTTGGTCACTGTCTGATCCTTGAAAAATATATACTGGGATGAGCCTGGTTGTGGAAGAAATCTGTTCTTTGGCAAGAAGTAACTTGTGAGATAAAAATCTATCTGCTCTATTTCATGACCAGACCAGCCACTCATTTACTCTGCTTCTTAGAGGAATGGAGCTCAATTCTACTGCAGCATGACCCAGCCCAACCATGTGTGGGAAATCTAAACAGTTTTAGGCACACAACAACAGAAAGAAGCTGTTTCTGGCAGTCATGAGGAAGGTCTTACCAGGTATGTTCTAGCTTCCAGTGGTGAGAAGATCCACTCAATGTAGCCTGTTGTGCCAGGGAGGATTTCTCCTCTAGGAGTTAGGCAGACAAACACAGGATGCTGAAAATTCTCCTTCTGGATCCTCATGACGTTGTCCAGCTGAACCTCAAACCTCACAGGCACGGAGCCACCATTGTAGAGCTCATAAAACTGAAGTGAGTCAGAGTGAGCAGTGCTTGTTATACCATGCACAAGTTAAACTAGTTAACACTTCCCCAGAGGACTCCAATAAGCGTTAATAATTAATTAGTCAGCTTGTGTCCTAAGAACGAGGAAGCCTCAGAGTGTCAGGATTTATCACTGAGTGACAGGAGACTGTGCCGAAGGTTTATCTCTGCCTATGTACATTGATAACTACAATGCCTCTCCAAGAGGTGCCCTGTGAATTCAGTTAGGAGAAAATTAATACAAATTAGCTAAAGGGATCACTGTAAAGCAGATTACTTGAAACGCAAACCCACTCGTATTAAAGTGATCTTAATTCAATTCAGACTCGTTCATTTCCCAAGTAAATTAGGCAGAACAGAATCAAAGCTGCCTTTCTGCTGAATAAGTGTTTAAAGAAGTTTAATTAATTTACATTTAAAAAAAAGAAAAAGAAAAAGAAAGGATTTCTTCCCAGAGTGCCTGGAGCAGCTACACACATTTTCACTCCCATCCAATGCAAGAGAGTAAGGGAACAGCCCAAGACACCTCACAAGCCTTCTGGCCAGAGTGAACACCAAACCCTGTCAAGTTGGACACGGTGAGAGGTACTGTCCCTGCTGCCATCCCAGCAGCACTTTGGGGCTCTCCTTACAACTAATCTCAAAATTTTGCTGTGGCACTTTCCACAGAGGCCATTCTGTTTCCTGGGAAGTGCCTCAGACACTCGGGACGCAGCAACACCTGCTCCTTCCCTCCACTTGTTGGGCTTGGCCCCAGGATGCTCACCTGTGTGAGGGAGGTCCCGATGGCAACGGGTGCGAAGAGGTGCTTAGTGGATGCAAAATGAATGTACCCCTGGTCCCGCTCCACCGTCACGCCGCTGAAGTTGAGCTACAGTGGGAAGAGAGGCAGTCAGCTTCTCACAGGGCCTTGGCTCCAGCACTAACCACCGCCCAAGGGCTCCCCAGGCCTTTGTGAGCTGAGGCCAACACAGTTGCGGGTGTCAGTCGGTAACACCAGGACAGTGTAGCCTAAGGCAAAAAGCAAGGAGATGGAGAGCCTTCTCAACTGTTGGCTCTTCTCTGAGAGCCAGTACTTTGCTTCTTGAGAAGGGGCTTTTCTCCCTGCCATGTCAGGCATCAGGCTCAGTGCTTCTTTTTGAAATCATACGGTAGAGATTCTCCATGAATGAAAGCGTCTGGACTGTACGTAGGAGAGCGTGCAGATGTGATGGCCAAGTCCTTTGGAAAGACAGGATTTTAGGTAAGTAATGGCCTCATTTTGTAAAGGACCATCTGGATGTCCTCACTCTGGGAAACATCCTCCTCCAATAATACACCTCACGGTCCAAAATCTGCAAGAAGATCCCAACTGAATTTTAAGTGATCAAGTAGCGATCAACAATATATTGTTAGCAAAGTAAAATGGAGAGGTTTATAAAGCTATTTCATCAAAAGGGAGAGGCAGAGGGCTCTGCATTTTGAGAGCTGCCCTCAGGCTAGAGAGGAGTCATAACTGCAGGGGTCGCCCCAAAGCACCCCTGAGCTGTCTACCTAGAGACAGAGGCTGCAATGCAGTGACAGAGCTGGTGATGTCTCTGCATGGGCTGGAGGGAGCTAAAGTTGCTGCAGTTCATAATTAGCTAAGCCTAAACCACAGCTGTTTTAAAATTCCTGTGCAGAGCATGGAGAGGATGTTTGTGACACTGATGGATGCCTTGGACAGACACCTGCAGGAGATCCAGTATCAGATGCTTAAAAAACAGAGCAGAGAGTGCTGGTTCCTCTAAAACAACCCATTCCAGTTCAGCTCCACAAGGAAAGTGAGGAAGGAGAGAGGACTAGAAATACAATGCTAACAAGGCCCCACGTAGGATCTTTCCAAAGTATTACATGAGCATTCAGCCTCCCAAGGGTCTCAGCAAGCCAAAGGAAGTGCACACAGGAGAAGGACAAAGGCTGACAGGTTCAAGTTATAAAGGGAAAGGGACAGAAACCTTCCCAAGCCTTGGGAAGGAAAGGCACATTTACATTACTTGAGCCAAAAAGCCATCCCAGATTCCACCAGACCACAACTGCTGAGATAAACCCCTATCAGTTTCCAGCAACACTGGGTGCAATGATTAGCAGTCTGTCGGTTAAAGGGAGAGAAAAGGGAAGAGCCGCTGGAACCAGTTCCCCTTCCAGAGCACGCAGACTTTGTCCTGCAGGAGAGGAAGATGCCAGATTCTGTGGGGAGCAGAGCTGCCCAGAGGACATGAGCTGCAGGTGACAGCATCTCACAATACCTAATTAGCAGCTACAAGGTGCAAACACTTCCAGTTTATGGATCCAGTGTGTTTGGGGATTCTGCCTGAGATTCAACCTCTTTCTCCAGCAAGTTCTGGGAACCAGCCTACCTCACCCTGCAACACCTGCAGCCAGCTGGGCTTTTCCTGCTAAAACTGCTGAGAGCTGCAGATTTTGTCTGGCAAAACTATGCTGGAGCTCCAAGAACAAGGTCACAGCTGTACTGCTGCGGGAAGGCTGTGGTGACGAGGCAAAGGGCAGCCCGTGAGAACACGAGGCAGCAGGAGACCTCATTTCCCTCCAGCATAAGAGAGTGGGTAACACACAAGTCCCACAGAAGTTTTGTCCTGCAGCCAGAAGAATTATTGCCAATAGGAAATCAGTTTGGGTCCTTCCAAGTGCCTATAAATCCAGTCAACACGGGTCTGGAAGGTGGCCACTGAGTGGGGAAGGAGTAATGGAGAGGGAGCTCATCCTGAGGATGAAGCAGAGGAGTAGAAGGTCAAAATGTATCCACATGGGTAGAGCCATCAAAGAGATCAAGTTTGGACCCCTCAAAAAATCATGCACTGGCTTGCAGATGGCTAGCATTCCACTCCAAAGCCAGGCAATTTGGAATTTGACAGAATGACCAGGCAACGCCCCAGTCCTATGGTCTCCACCTCTGCTTATTGTTGCTTTCTCAAATTTCCAAAGCTTAACTTTTGGGGTGATATTACAGCACTTGCTTCCCTGAAGGTTAGTACATGTTCTTTGCATTTCACCAGGTCCCTAGGTGAGGATCTGTTCAACCCAGGCAAGTGAGGATGCTTAGGACAGTCTCTGCCATGGGGGCTGTTGGCTCTGTGCTCATGCCAGGACTGAAATGAATTAAGGTACACTGTGCTCAGGCCCAACATTGCCCTCTCTGCAGAAGAAAGAGCCTCTTCCATTTCTAGTTTCTGCTACTAGCAATTCATCACCCTGACTGTGCATCCCCACAGGTTGTGACCCTCTGCACTGCTTCAGGTCTCTGGACTAGCCTCCTGTTGCTACAAATCCAGCTCACTCTTGGGTCTTTCAGCATCCCCAACCCCCTTCTTCCCCACAACCCTGTGCTTTTTCAGCTCCTTCCACAGTGACAGTGTGAGGCAGGGTGGTGCCCTCAGGAAGACACCAAAGGCACTGGCTATGTGGCAAGGGAGAATGTGTCCCCTCTGGGCTCTGGTGCTCCAAAGCCTATTCTCTCACTGTCCAGCTGGTGAAATGCTCATATCCACTCTCAGGATTGTGCCAGGCAGGCAGAGCACAGGGAGCCTGTCCAAGGGCTTTGAGGGAAGGCACAGTTAAGCCACTGTTTGAACAGCTTGGTCAGAGGGTTGGATTTTCAGCTGACAACAGTCCTGAAAGAAAAGAAAAATAAAAGAGATGTGTGAACACAATGGTCTCATAGGAAACTTCAGAGACAGACAGGAAGGCTCAGCCGGGCATGAGCTGTGCCTGGCAGAGCACAAGGTGACTTTGACTCTAACTGACAGTTTGAGAGAGGGAGAGAGAGAGAAATTAGTTCCAAGCCTGAGGAAATGCTCATGGAAAACACACCACAGATCAGCTCTGTGATGCTTTAGCAAGCAGTGAAGCAGGGAGAACCTCCACCACTGGTAAGTGGGTGGACAAATGTACCAGGGCTGCAGAAAGAACAGCCAACCAGGAGTGTAGGGAGTACCTTCTGAGCCTGGGGAAGCAGCTGCCTGCACAGCTGGAGGATGCTCTGCCACTCTGTGCCACCACAGCGTGTCTCTAGGCTACCGCCAGTGCAGGTGGTACTTCTGGAGGAAAGAACATTCAAGGGGGTTTTGAAGAGCCCAGGGAGCTGATGAGGTGGGGCTATTCAGGAAAGCTGCATGTGAGAGAAGTAGGGTGGGTTGCAGAGCTAAAATCCAGGATCACTGCACGGAAGCATTCACAAGGAGGCAGATGAAGTGAGCGGATGCAAGCACAGAAACTCTCTCTGTGAGAGATACGTGAGCGTGGGAGGCACGCCGAGACTCTAAAACCCAGGTGAGCTGTTTTGGACTTGAGTTGGTTTGGAAGAAGCAGCAATTCTGCACTAACACCACCAATAAAACACAAAAGTTAATAGAAGAATAATCATTATCCCCATCCTCCTCCTTTTGCTGGGGAAACCAGCAGCTGCTACAGCCAAGGGCCATTTTGCCAGTGCTCTGCCACACCACACTATGCCCGAACCACGGCTCCAGCAGGACGTTGGCTTTCCATCTCTGCTTGCCCCTGTGTTACTGCTGGGCCAGTGCTGACTCCAGGGGAAGGCCTCAGCATCCTGGGTGTAGCACAGCTTCTGGGAAAACACCTTTTCATCCAGTTCCTACCTCCTGCTCTTCTGCAAACAGAAGCTAGAGATACCTGCTACCTTACCAGAATCTCATGGCCATAGGAGACCTTCAGCAGGACAGGGAGGTGGTCAGTCCCGATGAAATCATGTCTGGCAGTGAGAAAGGAGAAAGCAGTAAAAATCAACCTTGTGCCCAGGGTAATAGAATCAGGGTCACACAGTGCATTAGAGACAATTCACTTCCCAGCTAAAGAGTCACTGTTGCATAAGGGGCACTGAGAGAGGGAGGGGGACAGTTGTGTTAGGGTAGGAATGGGTGATGCAATGTTGATTTTAGTCATCCAGCAATTTAGGCACCCAAATTTCTAGGCTGATGCCATTTGATATGCCAGGACTTCCCAGATCAGGTCTGCTGCACAAGGGGAGGTGTTCAGGTGTTTTCACACCTCCCCAGGCAGATAAAGGCTAGCAGCTCTAGCTGGTGACAGAAATAAGGATTTCAATGTATAATCAAACCCACAGGAAGGGCAGCATCTTGTTTGTCTCCTCAAGCATCAGGTCAGGGCAGACCAGTGTCCCCAGCATGTCACACTAAAAACCTTTTGCACTGCAGCCTTGAAGGACATTAACTATGTTCCCCTGAGGAAGAGAAGCTTTGGGGGTTTTCACTTGCCCAATCTCTGCTCTACAAGGGGCACGTGAAGGGAAGGAATCCAGGGGACACAGTGGACTCTGATATGTGCAGAGCATACAGGAAGTTGCTATCACCTGTGTGAGAGCTGGATAGATTCCTCCTGTCCTGGAAGAAGTTTTCCTGACTTTGGGGAAACACTGAAGAGGTGGTTATCCTGAACTCTCATCTGGTGCAGTTCATGGGGGCTAAACTCAGCATCCTTTGCCCAGTGCTCCATGTCCACCTTCTGATCAGAAGGAAACAGGAAGGCCCTGGGGAACCAGTGAGCTGGTCAGCAACAGGCACAAAGAACTTCTCTGAGGCCATGCTCAGTGTATTCAGCCCAGCCAGGCACAGCCCAGTTGGTGGACACATCATGCTTCAGCCAGTCTGACCTGCAGAACTCTCCCCTTCTTTGCTCATTTCCTCACCCAGACCCACCAACAGATCTCAGTCACAGCTCCACAACACAAGCTGCACCCACAAAGCCCACCCTGTTAATTAATTTGCAGATGTCTCATGGCCTCTGTGAGCATTTCCATATCCCCAGTCAAGACCCTCCCCCCCCCCAAAAAAAAAAAAAGGCTGAGCTCTAGCAAGCACCACTTACCACTCCACAGGCACCACACCCTTGTTTGCCAGCAGGAGCATCACTAGGGTAGGCTCTGAGCCTATTGGGGCAGCCCCAAAGTTGAAATCCAGCAAGAGAGGGGTGTACACTGGAGGGATCAGGCATGTGCTGGTCACAGGAAAGAAATGAGAGATTAAATTGAGACAGGAGGAAGGGCTGGTAGGGCACGACAGGGGAAAGGGCCTGACCTTGTGTTCTTGGCACTTGTGGGAGAAAGGATACTGGGCATAAGGCTGGACTTTTGATTTTCTCAAAAAAATCTTTTCTATATGTCTAATGATAGTGAGTAGCATAAGCCAGTCCTGCTTAGCTGAGGCCTCTTTTTGGCACCCCAGTACAAGGACGTCACTGACATACTGGAGCAGAAGGAGCAGGATGGCTGAGGGCTGAAGGACACTACTGACAGACCTGGGTTTGCTCAGCCTTATGAAGCAGGGGCTCAGGGACAGCAGCTGCACAAGTTCCAATGCAAGATGCTCCCATGAGAGATTAGAAAAAAATGTTTTTACTGTTAAGGGGACAAACACTGGCATCAGGTGACCAGACAAGCTGTGTCTCCTGCTTCTCAGATATACTCAGCACTGAGCTGGACAAGGACCTGAGCAACATGACCTAGCTGTCTCTGAACATGGGACCAACCAGAGTCTTAGAGAGGTCCACTGCAATCAAATTATTCTTTGTTTCTTGGCTCCTCTCTAGAGAAGTGAGGATGAACAACTGCCTGCAGCAGCTCAGATGGAATGGGAATATAAGGAGGAACTTTGTCACTGTGAGGGTGATGGAGCACTGGCACAGGCTGCCCAGAGAGGTTGTGGAGTCTCCTTCTCTGGAGACATTCAAACACCCCTGGATGTGTTCCTGTGCAATTTAGTCTGGGTGATCCTGCTCTGGCAGGGGGGTTGGACTAGATGATCTTTCAAGGTCCCTTCCAACTCCTAATATTCTGTGCACAACAGAGCACGATGCAGCAGTGAGCTGCAACACAAGTCAATGGCCACAGCATCTCTATCTGGCTCGTGTGAGGGACTGAAAGATCTTCTGACCATCTCATCTCACCTGTGCCTTGTGGGAACTCTGTAAGTGAGCTCGCTGGGAGCTGGGTCTCTCTCCAAGTACTCATTCAGTGTGTCCAAAGAAAAGAGCCTCCAGAGGTAGAGCCTGCTGATACCACTGGCACTGCCTGCTGAACAGGCGTCTGTGATGCAGAAAGTTGGGTAGGTGCCTGTTGCTACAATGCAGCAGAGGGGCCGTGTCTCCTTTTCTGTGCTTGCAACATCTGTAGCTTGGGAGAGAAAGAAACACCAAAAAGTAGTCATGCACCATTAAGGGGCAGCTGTCTGGGACAGTAGAAGGAAGAGAGCCCCAGCTAGACCAAAGAAAGAACAGGGCTTGTACAGTCTTTTGTTTGGCCGTTTCTGAAACCCTCTGACCTCTAAATTGTACCTTGACTTTTGCATTTAGAGGTCACTTATGAATATGATCCTTTTCAATGATGTGTTTACAGTTTAGTTCTGCGTTATGTGAACCCCCCTATTTTTTATTTAAGCCCACAGCATGGTCATTTGGTGACATGTCCCTTGATCATACCAAAACAATCATAAACAGTTGTTTGTATCTTGTGTTCTCCACACTATTCCTGTGACATTGCTGTTACCCACTTTCCAGTCTGGAAACTCCTTGTCTGACTGGTATCTTCTCATACAAATGGTGTTCCTCACTTCTGAACATCCCTATTGCCCCCCTCTCCATGCCTTTTCTAGTTCAACTGCATTCTTTCTCCTCCAGGGACCAACCCAGGACCCCAGCTGCATACGGCTGGTTGCATGAAGTTCTCAGAGCATCTTTCAGGACACACAAAAGCTAGAATCATGCTGAGGAGCAGGGAATCTTGTGACCACAGCAGCAGGAAACTTGGAGCTTTCCCTGTCTGTGTCTTAATCTTATCTGACCCCAAAAGGTGCAACAAAAAGGAGGCAGCACGCAGGATCTGGCTCAGCACGAGGATTTATTCACTGGGCACTCTGCAGCTCAGCCTGCTATGGCACAGGCTACTCTGTTGGGAGGGAATGGTTTTCCCCAAACACCCATCTCTCACCTGTGGGCGTGCAGACAGTGTATTTGATTGACCAGGTGTAATCCAGCCGACGGGCTGGCCTGACTGTCAGTCGGAGAAAAGCTTTTGACCTGGCAGGGACTGTCCCTCTGGAATGTTCCAGCTCTAAAGCTGAAGGAGAAAAGAGGTGATGTGAGGTTTTGGCATCACTGATCTCTCTTATACCACATGTGTGTTCAGCACGTAGGTCCCAAAGGCTGTACCTAACCATTAGGACCAGCTCCAAGCGTTGAAGATGGGATTCCCAGACTACGACTGCAGGCAGCTCATTGGGAGTACCCAATGCTGCCTTTGGCCAGAAAGGGGCAAGGAACTTCCCCAAAAGGGAGGTCCTCTAGAAAGGGAGCCAAGAGTTGTGCTCCACCACTTCTTCTCAGAAGCTCCCTTGTTTATCTCTCTAGCTCTGCTGAGAAATTGCATTTTATTTTAAGGTTCAAATTGAACTAACTTCAATGTCAGGCTCTGGGTTATGCTTTCTCCAGCAAGACAAAGAGAGTCACCTGTAGCACATCCCTAAGCAGAGGAGCAGACCCTTCACAATCATTGAGGGCTGTCTTCCTCCAGCACACGCATGAGATGATGTAAATCACACTCACACAGGCTGGAGTATTTCAGCAGCCTCTCTGCACATCTGTGCATGGCCATGCAAAAGCGCCTTCACATCCTTTGCAAAGCATAAGCACCTAAACAGGCACCTAGCCATCATCTTACCAGTGCTGTGCTCAGTGACATAACCCCCTGTCACCGTTGGCTATCTTCCTTCTACATCCCAGGGTCTGGGTAGCCTCTTTACCACTGGGTTATAAGGGGACCTCATTGGGTGGAAATTCTCTCTGATGAGTCTTCCAACATTTTTTCTTCTCTGTTGTGGCTTAACTATACAGGCTTCAAGATCTTTAAAACCTAACAATCTAATGGGCCACGCAAACCATTTCCTTCTGTCCTTAATAAATTTTAAAAAAAAAAAACCCCAACACCCAAAATCTTGGCTGCTTTGTGTCTTCTCAGAATCACACACACAAACGTCAAACACAAGCACAGATATTTTTGACCAAGTGATAGGAACAGGAAGCTACTTCTGTTTCCAGAGAAACATTTGGCAAAGTTAGCATCACAGCAAAAAGTCTCTACCACGTGGTACCCACCCCTTGTGCTGTGCCACTTATGGAGATTGCCTCACGGCTTCCCAAGCATATTTCTACCACACACAAGACAGGTATCAATGCCCTTCAGGGAATAGATGCAAGCTAGCCAGCTAGCAGCACAGCCTCCAAGTCTATGCTAGAGCAATTCTGTAGAAAAGAGAAGGCCAAGGCCCCACCCCATGGTAATTCCCTTACAGTACCCAGCGGATCGCTGTGGACCTCCTCGGGGTCACAAGGCCCAGTGATGTGTTGTTCCACGCTGAGGATGTACTTCACAGAACAGATCCCATCATTTAGCAGCACAAGGCTGCAGCTTTGTGCCTCACCAACCAGAAGGTTTCCAAGGTCCAGGTGCTCGGTTTCTGCCTGGAATTCAAAGCCGCCGTGCAAAGGTCACTGTTACATGCTGAGCGCAGCCACGTGCTGATCCCCTGGCACACACGGTGCAGTGCAAAGGGCTTTGTGTAGGGCCTGGTGTGTGTCCTGGAAGATGTTCTAACAGGACTAAATCTGTCCTCCAAATGCTTTCTCCTACTGTTATTTTGGCTGCTTGCTGGGTTAGATACAGCAGATGCAGGGCTGTGAGGACACTAACTGGCCAGCTGCACTTGGTGCAAGGGCTGAGCTCTGCCAGTCCTTCTGTGATGGCACCAAGAATCCCCCTCTCTTTTGGGAAGTCATCCACATACATGTCATTTATAGTGCCTAAACACCTCAGAGACCTTTCTACCCATCCATCCAATATGATGGATGATGACTTACAAAATATGACTTTATTAGCCTGAAAATAAAGGTGTCTGCACAGATCTGCAGACAATAGGAGGAGACCTACGTTGTTGCCACACAGCCTTGACAGATCCAGGACACTTAGAAACTGGACTGACAGCAGAACTAATGGAGAATGAGAGCAAACAGATTGAGGGGAGAGAGCTGGGAGTCCCAAGGAGCCAAATGGCTTGCTATGTTCAGTCTGGAAGAGAGAACTTAAGAGAGATCTGAGAGGATTCAGGCACATCACGTTTGAACTGGTGGGACATTTACATCATGCTGTTGCCATTAGGCTGCCAGAATCAGCTCTGTTATCTCCCCCGACAGCAATGTCTGGGAATTTTGCTGTAAATTCTTACTGGTTGTAATGGGGAAACCCATGACTCCCATCCCACCCTAGTACCCCACCCTGCTACCCAGTGGGCCCCAGTTTGTTACCCTGATGGTGCTTAGCACCCCCTCTCCAACAATTCGTAAGGCGTAACGGACACTTTTGGGAGACACGGGGTCTGGGCTTTTCCGCCTCACAAACACCATAGCTCGCAGCACATACTTGGTCTCCTTGTCAGGAGTAAACGTCCATGCCTGAGCCTGAAATCACAAGAGGGAAGGAGAGCATTCACAGGAGCTCCAGGCCAGAGCCAAGCCTAGGCACCACAACGGCTGCACACTGAGTGTGCAGCCCCTTCATCCATTACAGTGAACCGAATGCTCTACAGACAACGCCAGGGACACCCTCACTTCAACCCTTCACCATCTCTGCCTGTACCAAAGGTTCACACTGGGAATGCGCACTCAGATATTCAAGCCAGGCTGTGGAGATACACTAGCCCTTTCTATTCTCAAAAACACCCCACTCAGGGAATACAGGAAAAGTTTAAAACCTGAATTTCCAGGTGGGAGAACAGAAGAGCATCATAAACCCTCTCGTGGTCTCATTTGTCCTCTGTCTAGTAACATCTCCTGGTGCACAACAGAGTTGCTGCTGTGTTAATGCCCAGTTCCACTCAGGGTGTCACCATCTAGTGCCTGTTTAAGACCCATTTAGTCCTGCAGTCAGGGAGGCTGTAGTCATGTTTGGGCACATCCACATTGTGAGCCCCAGCACGACTCCAGATGCTGGCTAGCAACCCAGGCTAAGACACCAACTGGTATTCTCCAACTTTGGCATTGATGACAAAATGATTGGCACCCCTCACATTCCCACTCTAAAGGCTCTACAGCTGTATTGTAGAGAGCAGAATAGAACTTGGGTAGAACTTCAACTTACCATGGCTTCATAGGGCTGGAGGATCCCTGCAGAGGGGCTGACAGACAGGATCTTGCTGTCAGACTGATGGATCTTCCAGGTGAAAACCATGGGTAGCCTTGTGCAGTTCTTTATGGTATACATTCGTGTAGAGGAGTTCCCTTTATAAACAGGCTTGAAGTACAGATTTCCATCACCTTCTAAAAGCAAAAGAAGGGACTCCCCACAACTCTGGAGAGAAATCTCCTGTGGAATGAAGGGAAAAGTAACAGACATTATCTAGAAGCTTCAGCTACCTCTGGAAGGACCTTGCAAAGATGTTGCCCCTTCCAAGAGAAAAGCAAGAAAAAGCTGAGTCTAGAAGAGGAGGGGAAGGATTTTAGGTTGTGCTGTCAAGGACGGCTCTGCCCATAGTATAGTGCATTCCAGAAGATGGAAACACAAGGGAATGAGGGTTACAGGATGTTTGGCACCACAAGCACCTTCCATCTGGAATGTTGACCCCACTCTAAACATTGAAAATGTTATTTCCTTCCTATTTCCAAATAGGAGAAATCCAAACCACTAGGAGATATAACGGGGTCAAAGTGCAGGTCACTGTGACAAGAGAAGACCACAAGGGAAGAAACCTTTCTCACCATCCCTCTCCCTACCTTGGTGTATCCAGGACAAGAGTTCAGCTGCAAAAGCAGGACATGCTGCTGTGAGACTGTGTTAACTGGGCGAGTGGAGAGAAAGAAAATCTGGTGGCCTCCTGGAATGACGTGTCCTGAGCAGGGCTTGAGCAGCACAGAGGGACAGGCGGCTTGGTCCACGCTGAAGGTTATCAGTGAGGTGCCCTTGTTCAAGAGCAGCATACTGCAGTAGGTATCAGTGTTAGGGGCCACAGGAGGAAAAGCCTGGTGGAGACAAGCAAGAAGGGTTGTTTGCATTTGGTTTAGAAAGCCAGCTTAAAGAAAAAAACTTTCACTATGTTTAATTCCAGGTTCCTGAGTCTATGAACTTTGTTTCTCTTCAAGGAAAGAACAGAAATCACCCAAGGGTATACAAATTAGGGTCTTTTCCCTTCCCACAGTGGCCCTGGTCTTTCATAGACTCAGGGGACCAGTGAAGCTACTTTGCTTATGCCATGCTTTCTGTTCATCCAAAAAGTGAGCTGCTTGCTGGGGCCTGCAGTCTCTGCATGGATAGTGACCTCCTGGATTAAGAATTCCAGCAGGCTGGAATTTGCCCCAGCTCTCCAGCTGTATGTCCTGAACTAGCTGAGGAGATTTTTAAGAGGTTCTCAAAACTATTCCTGCTTTCTAGGGTTGGATCTCAGTTTACCTCAGGAAAAATACTCCCTGTGCTACAGAAACAGCAGGAAGAGTCAGGGAAACATTTGCTCTAGTTTGCTACCGCTTCTCTTCTGTAAGTGTAGATTCTGTGTACCACCCTCCATTTGCTCAAGTGCATGCAGAGTGTCTGAGGCTCCTGGATCTGACCCTTGTCAGGTTCTATGTCCACTTAAACAGAAAGAAAGGAGATGCCAACAACTTTCCTCTCAGAGCTAATAAGACGCTCAACACAACCTGACACATTGGAGGCTGGGAAACTAATGCAGGAGAAAAGGCATCCTACCTCTGTACCAGAGCAGGAGTCTCCCCACCATTAGAAACCACCTGAGTCAGGGTGGTGCAATGGGAGACAAAGCAAAGACTTCAGAGGTAAACACTGAGCATCTCTGCAAAGACCCAGAGGTCAACCAGTTACACACCTTGGGGGCATCCAGGATGTACTGTGGGATGAAGTGTTCCCGTCCTGCTTCATATGTGTGGGCTCTCAGCCTGACAGTCAGGCACCAGGATGGACAGATGGTGGCATCCTCTTTAATGTTGCTGTAGTGTCTCAGCACCTGCAGGTATGCAAGGGACAGAACAGAGCACATGTGGGAAGGGAGTGTGGCAAGGTGCCCTAAAACATGTGTACAATTGCAGCAGTGGTTTCAGTGACATCCCTTGGGCTGAGGAATTGATTTTTTCCCTGCTGAATAAGGAACAGGAGTGCTGCTTTCCCAAACAGCTGTATTTCAGACCCAAAAGACCACTGAGTGACTCTTAAGCAGAAGGACCTATCCAAGCTATTCTGTGAAACTACAAGAGCTGCCTTAGGGAACAAGGGTCTACAGACACTCCAGTGCAGTTTGAGATACTTGCAGATGCCAAAGTTTGCACTTAATAGTGAGGCACTGAAAAGAATTGTATCCTTTACCCGAGCCTAAGAAACTCCTGACTCTAAGGTTACTCCCAGATACCCTTCACACTAGTAATGAACAATGGAATGAAGACTTTCTGACCTACCCAGGAGTTTCTGGCTGCTGAAACTCCTGCAATTGCAGTCTTGTGTGATGCAAATCCCACATCACATGGGAGAAGAAGCTGCAAGGATGTACCTTTACTTAAGGGCCAGACACAAAGTTACTGCTCACCACCCAGGCCACAGCCACCATCCCTGTGCAGGCGCCCATCTACACTACTAGTGTGCCATTCACAGCAATTGCTCCTGTGGGGAGGTGTATGTTACTTCACATTTGCTGGGGATAAGAGCAAGTGTAACTGTCTGTATGATGAGCTGTGGCTTCCTTTGCTGACTTATCTTTGCCAGGACACAGATGAAGGAGAAATTTCAACCCACCAGTGTATCAAAACAGCATCCAAAGGAGTTTGTGAAGGTACCAGTTTGCCAAACTCAAAATAAAAGATTCCATTTGAATTTCAACTCCCCAAAAGCCTTTAGCCTGCAGCCTTTCACCAGGCCCTCTCTGGAAACTGGTCCTAGTAATTCCTACTAACCTTGTAGAAAGCAAAACCTTCCAGCTCTGCTGCATAGAGACTGTTGAGCTGAGTGGGCTGGAAAAGGACACAGAAGGCTGAAGACTTCAGAGGTGGGATGTCACAGATTTCAGGGTTCACTTGGAAGGCACTGTCACGGCTGGGAGTCCAGGCAACAGTGATCTTCCCCTTGGTGTGGTTGGTCACGCAGAGAGGAAGCGGTTCTACCTTGTGTAGTGGCACACAGCAACCAAAGTCATGCTCCCTGGGGCTGACGCTAACGTGAGGGGGAAACAAGGCCAGGTTGCAGCTTACACCATCGTGGAAATATTCTGCCATGGGGTTGGCTTCAGTGTGTTCACTGGGAGGCTTGTCCAGGGGCACCTACAGGATGGAAACATCTTGGTGTGAGGCGGGGGAGTGTGTGCGAGACAGCAGGCACCGCAGTCCTGACTGGTCCATGAGCAAGAGAGCACAGGAGATGCACCCCAGCAACAGTTCCAGGACAGCTCAAAGTCCAGGCTTCAAGGAGGCTCCTGTTTGTAAGCCAGTCCTCAATCTGAAGCTACGTGAAGCAAAAGATGACCCCGTGATTGAGTTAAAGCCAGAAAGTGGCTTAGTGGCTGAGCTTGGTAAGACCCAACTGACACAGATACAGGGTTGGTGTGTGCTGGGAACATTCCCAGCAGTTACTAAAGAACTCAGCCTGGCACCTGCAAGTGTTTCTACACCTGCCTGGCCTGCACAACAGAAACCCAGCATCTGCAGAGAACAGCTTGGGAGTATGTCAAATTCCAGGGCAGCTCATACCTCGGGAGGCAGCATGAGGGCTCCCTTTTCATCCATCTGCAGCTTCCCATCCTTCAGCATCACACTCAGGATATCAGGAGGGTAGAAGGTCAGTCCCCTCACCATGTTTGTTCGGTACTGGGAGAGATGTCTTGCCTGAAGGATGGCTGGCTTATCTACATCTGAATGGCAGGTACCAAAGAAGTCCACATACATGGGTTCCTGGGAAAACACCAGAAAGGATTTTAAGGAATAAGCTGTCCATCTATGGTTGCTTTGAGAGTTACACTATCCTACTGCCTCACTTCCAAAACCATGCCTGGGAAAGGCTTAGCATCTGCAATATTAGGCTGCCATTTACTTCATGCCTTGATGTGGCCAAAGAACTTCCATGAAACTGGAGTGAAAGTTGAAGGCAGTTGGTGCACTGCTGCACAGCTAGATTTAACTCAGGGTCCGAGATGGACAGGAGGCACTGAGGATGCACCTCACCCCACCCATAGGCACTACTGACTGTCTGCAGCAGCCCTCTACTGCTGATAGGAGCCTGCAGCGTGGGGATTCTGCTCAGGACAATGGGAATGCCATGGGAAGAGATTTCCAGGGACTACTAAGCAAGAGAGACCAGCCCTGGTGCGTTATGTTGGAAGAGCCCTCTGAGCTATCACAGTGATGAAACCACCCTTTGCCTCTCCTACCTGATGGTGGACAAGGCACACCACTCTGCGGTGATAGCTGATGGGGTGAGTAGGTCGAAAGGTGACCTTCAGTGCCAGTGTTGTTGTGCCCTCCAAGACTCCACTGGGGCGATCCAAGGAGAAGACACTCCCTCTGCCATCAATATCAAACTGGTAATAGGCTGGGACATCTGAGATGTTGCTGATTTTCAGCGTCTTCATCAACCTTTCCCCAAGCTTGATCCAGTCAAAGTCCACAGAATATTGGTGCAGGGACACCAAAGGACCTGGCACAACAACATGCAAGACAGATCCTGGGGCTGTTGTAGCTGTTTCTGTCAACGGGGTCACAAGCCACTGCTGTCTCCCCAAGCCACAGCCACCTCATCCATAAACTCTCCAGCCCTAGCACACAGCTAGATATTCACTTCCAGTCATCTCACACTTATCTCAGGCACATATAAACCCCAAACGGTGCAGCAGGGACAGCCTGGATCTCAGCAGAAGGTAGGTATATGACAGGGCTGACAGTCCCTAGTCCCTCCCCAAGCACTTGCCCTTTCCCTCCTGCAGTGCCAAGAAGAAGACAGGGAGAAACAGGGAAGGTTTTCACTCTGGTACCTTTGCACGAGCCAACCACCTTCAGGACAGTCTGCAGGAGGCAGCCAGCAGATCGGACAATGAAGGAGTCAGTGCTGTGCTGTCCTACTGTCTGTGGCTGAAATCGGATGTGCAGGGACAGCTTCCCTCTGGCAGGGACAACACCGCGGGACACGTCACAGGAGAAGACATCAGCTCGAGGCAGAGGGTCTTTTGCTCTTTCTATCCTACATGGTGCATCTACCTGTGAGCAGAGAAGAAACAGGTTAACAAAGGAACCAGCAGGAGCCAGAGCAGCTCTGAATGTGGGACACTAATCAGGGAAGAACTGCAGCTTTGAGCAGAGCTGAAAACCACCAAAACCACCAAGACTCCTGTATCTCAGCATGGTAATACTGTGCAAGCCTCTACAGAGCCCTGTTCTGCTGGAGCACAGCAGCAAGCTGGAGCGCAGCAGCAAGCTCCCACCACACGCTCGGAAGTCAGTGGCCTGCAACAAAATGTCCTGGTGATCTCTGGGGTTGGAGTGTCCCTCCTGGTAGGGAGAGGATGGCTCCAGGTCTCCTCAAGGGCCAAAGTTGCCTAAGTGACTGCTGTGACCAGGAGAGGCAGGCAGATAATTCTCTGCATCCAGGGTCCCACCTTGTCTGGGGATTTTCTTTTCACACAGAACAAGACTGATGCTCTGACACCTTCCTCGAACCCCTTAAAGAAGGTCTTGACCCTTGCCTGGGGATGCTGAGCACCACTGTAATGTGAATAACAGAAGTATGCCTTTGCCAGTCCCAAGTTACAGAACCTGTGGATGAGCCACCCCTGTCAGCAGTGTGAGCACATGCCATGTGTGATGGGCTGAGCTGGCAAAGAGAACAAGGTGCCTGAATCCAGCCCACTGGATTTTGAGAGCAGTTCCCCAGGTTGCAGTCCACACAGAAGCAGCACACCAGAAGAAGACCCATCAGCTGCCTGGGATACATGAATGCCAATTTGAGACTGCCACCCAGGAGGGATGGGCTTATCCAGGGTGATCAGGAGAGCTGCAGGGTGTGAAGGACCATGGTAGCTGCCTGATCTGCATCAAGCAAGTGGGAAGTGCCGTACCACACTGCAAATGGGTACAGTTCTAGCACTGTAGCTGGAAGCCAAGGCTGAATGGCCTGGTTGGTGGGGGAAGGCTCATCATCTCTGCTTTACTCACACTCCCACTTGGGTTATTTTCACAGCTTTAAGGAGGATACTCAAGACCACAGACCCCAGGGAAACCTGCCAGCATGCCACCTTCTCACAAGAAGTAGTCTCGCTCTTCACGTACCACTGACAGGTTGAGGATTTCTACAGACTTCTCTGCAGTTGTCCCCACTGGCACCGATCCAAAGCACAGCACATCCCGAAACTTCCCAGGCTGGACACCTTCACACTGTTCCTCTGTCACGCTCACCCGCAGGTAGGGGTATTTGGCTGTTAAAGGGAATTAAATACTGGGTTAAGAAAGAGAGGTGGAATCTCCATCCTTGAATATTCAGCACTCAACTGTACAAGTCTCTGAACAACATCAGGTAATTCTGACTTTGGATCTACCTCCAAAGATGGCCCCAATTTGAACCACATCAGCTCCCTTCCAGCCCTAATTTACTAAACCTCAGTCACATCTTTCACTTGTCAGTGGCCATACAAGGCACTTCACCAAGGACTTGCTAATGGAACCATTGCTCATTCCAGCTTGTATCCAGAAAGCTCTAGAAATTTCCCTAGCAGGGAAAGACAGGGGAGATTGAGTGCAGACAAGACCAGGAGTTCCTGGAGGTTTTTGCATTTTGCCAATGAACTCATTTCATTTCTCCCCCTCTATCAACTTAAACAGGCTTCAGAAACACCAGTTTGGCCAAACCATGTCAGGGGGCATGCCGGACCCTGCTGTCCCTACTGTCTCTTCAGGCCATACTTCCAAATTGACAATACTATAGTAGAGCATTTCACAGGCTGCTTTCAAACCTTGCTTATCACTGACTTAAGCCAACCATGGCCCAGCCTCCCTGTGGGATGCTATTCCTCAGTTAGGGATGATACACACTTCTTTCAGTGTTAAAGGCCAGACAGACTCACCCAGGACTTTTAGCTGAATAGTCCTCTTTTTTTTCTTTTCACCTCCAAACCAGCAGGTTGCTGCCACATCACAGGCCACAGCCACCTTGGGCTGGAAGACCACTTTGACCATGCACTCAGCACCTGGGTTCAGCAGGCCACAGTCAGGAATCATGGAGAAAGGGCTTGGCATCTCCCAGGAAAACACAGTAACAAGGTCACTAGGAAATAGAGAGAAGTTTTAAGTAGGTGAATGGATCCTTTGCTGCCTGTGCAATCACACACAGGATGGACCTTTCCCATGGGCTCGTTATTCGGTTGGGAGGTGAAGCAGCCAATGTTGAATGGCAGAATCCCTAATGCATCCAGCCAAATATGTGGTGCTGGGAAGAAATTTGTCTCTGGGCTCTGCAAATGCTCTCCTCTTGCTTTAATGAATCTTAGCTGTTACATCTAGAGAACTTTATTAGTGGCCATAAAATTTCTCAGCTTCATTGTGTGACAGCAAACAAATCAGCTCCTGAATGAAGTGTTTGCCTTTTCTGTATCCAAATTTGCTATTATTTAACCCCAAATGAACATTTATTCTTCTGTTGTATGCTCAGGTGAGGAGAGAGGACTGAGCTCATTCAGCTCTCCAGAGCTCCTTCTGCTTGGTTGATTTGTGCAAAGAACATGACATACCATCAACTTTATATATTTCATTGATTCCAGGCTATGTGTCACTTACCATCCATACCTCCACCATCCTGACCCTTCAGGCAGCACGAATCATTTCTCTGATGGGAGAGTGAATCACTTGAAATGGTTTCTGGCTGATACCTTGCTCTGCTTAAGGCAGATGCGCCCTCTGTCCTTGCCACCCTCCTCCTGCATCAGCTGACTGCTTTTGGGAGCACAGACCATGTCCCAGCTAGATTCACAGAATCGTAGGCGTTGGAAAGGACCTCCAGAGATCATCAAGTCCAACCCACCTGCCAAAGCAGTGTCCCTAGGACAGGTTGCACAGGGAGGCATCCAGATGGATCTTGAATATCTCCAGAGAAGGAGACTCACCCACCCCTGGGCAGCCTGTCCCAGTGCTCTGTCACTCTCACTGTGTAAAAGTTCTTCTGCATATTGGTGCGGAACTTCCTGTGCTCCAGTTTACAGCCATTGCCCCTTGTCCTGTCTCCACAGACCACTGAAAAGGGGCTGGCCGATTCCCCCTGCATCCCCTGCTTCAGATATTTATAAACTTTGATTAGGTCCCCCCTTAGTCTTCTCTTCTCAAGGCTGAACAGTCCCAGCTTACTCAGCCTTTCCTCACAGGGGAGATGCTCCAGGCCCTTAATCATCTTGTAGCCTTCCACTGGACTCTCTCCAGGAGATCCCTGTCATTTAACTAGTGAAGGTTATTTTTCTCTCACTGTAAATGGTTGGAAGCACCCCTCCTTCCTACCTAGGAACTTCTTCACTGCACGCCTTTCTACCATGCCGACTGAATTAAAAGAAGGCAGCCCTTGGTAACAGGGAGCACTGTTTGCTCCTAAATCACGACTCCAAGGCACAGAATGCTGCCACTACTTTGGACAGCTCCATGAACCCCAGCAGGCACTGGAGAGACTCTCCAACTTCCATATTGCTTCCCTTAAAACGAAAGAGGTCAGCTCAAGCACTGGCATTTCTGTGCCAAGGGAAGAGAGGCCAAGTCACAGAGAAAATGAAACACGTCCTGCTGGAGTGTCACCTCTCCCTGCCCATGCTAGGCCAGCTGCCTTTTGTTAGCTAGAAGCCCAGGCCTCTCCTGGGGATGTGGGATCTTCTCAGTGGGACACCGTGCTGGTCCCCCAGTTATCTCCTGTGCATGACTGGTTCTCAGCAAATGCTGCAAACAGATGTGAGGTGCCAAGGTGTGCCCACAGTGAGATCTGACCAGCACTGCCACTGCCTTTGCTGCTGTGACCTCAGAGGAGGTCTGATAACGACCATAGAATCATAGAATGGTATGAGTTGGAAGGGACCCCAAGGATCACAGAGCTCCAACCCCCCTGCCACAGGCATGGCCACCAACCTCAGGCCTGGATCTACACAAGGTTGCCCAGGGCCCCATCCAACCTGGCCTTGAACACTTCCAGGGACGGGGCATCCAACACCTCTCTGGGCAAAAGAGTTGAATTCCCTGGAGAGTCCAGGAAGGTGGCAAAATCCCTAAGAGCCCAGAAAGAGGCTTTGCCCAGCCATGTCTCTCACCCAGTGTTGCGCAGAGGGAAGGTTGTCTCCGTGACACTGTGGACAGCGCAGGGGGGCAGCCGGACAGCGGCTGGGAAGGACAGGCAGCAGTGTGGAAGTGTAGCACGCAGGGTGACGGAGAACTCGCCCTCAGCCTTCTTAAAACAGATACTGTCTTCATACTCCCTCTGCACAGAAAAGCAAGGGAAGACAGCGGTTAGTCAGGGTCCATCTTGCAGTACTGCAGCTCCACCCATGAACACCCATCACCTTCACCTCTGCGAAAGCACCAGGGAAAAAGAGTGGCAGAAGCACTGGGGGTGGCCTGTGTGCAGGACAGAGAGCACATGAAGCACCCAGAAAAGGCAGGCAGTGAGGAAGGTGCTCAGGCACAGAATCACAAGGTTGGAAAAGACCTTTAAGATCACCAAGTCCAACCATTCTCATCCTAAACTAAACCATATCCCTAAGTACCTCATCTACCCTTTTTCTGAACACATCCAGGGAAGGTGACTGAACCCCCTCCCTGGGCAGCCTGTTCCAGGCCCCCACAACTCTTTCAGTAAAAAATTTTTTTCTAATGTCCAATCTAACCCTGCCCTGGCACAGCTTCATGCCATTCCCCCTTGTCCTATCACCTGTCACCTGGCTGAAGAGACCATCACCCACCTCTCTGCAACCACCTTTCAGGTAGTTGTAGGTGGTGATAAGGTACATCCGAGGCACATCCCTCACCCTGACAGGGAACACACAAACACCCTCAGAGAAGCCACATTAGTTTCACCTGATTGGTTTTGATGCAGACAGATTTCTTTTGGTGTTTTCAACATCTCGGTTCAGCTTAACTGAAGCATGTACAACACCTCCCTGAGCTCCATGAGCACAGAAATACTAGTCTTTGACTAAGAGCTTTGTCAGCTAGAGGCCTAAGCGGATAACACACAACTTAAAGACACAGTGTTGACAGCACTGGGTACAAATAGCCCCAGGACATCTGCTAACCAGCTAAGATAGAAGGAATTGCAAGATATGGGTTTTCCATGCTCCCAAGTCATCACCTCTCCTGAGTACGACTTACACAGGTAAGGAGAGACCTTGGGCACTGCGGCACACATAGTCCTTGCTCTCTAAGAAAGGGAGGCTCCTGCTTTAGTGATTGATGTGGTCCAGACAAACTATTCACAGCAAATGGAATGAGGCCAGCAGCTTGTTTCATAAAGGGAACACTGAACAGTTGTCAGAAAACCCATGATACTGAGAGGGCTGGGGACTGGGAATCTACCCAATGATCACGCTCTATGGCTAGGACTGAGATACACATCAAAGGCATACAGCTGTGGACAAGAGCCAGAGATCTACACTCAGAGCCAAGACACACACCAGGAACAAGCTGAAAATCAAGGAGAAGGGCAAAAGGAATAATTACTGTTAAAAATAAAGCTTAAAGAAACCCACTCTTTCCAGAAGAAGGGAGGCCCTGACATATAGAATCAGAAGGAGAACATACTGGGTTGGAAGGGACCCATGAGGATCATCAGGTTCAACTCCTGAACTTCGCTTATGTTCTTCCTCTTTTAGAGGTAGACACAAGCTTCAGACTTGTGGGTTGTGTGTGAAGCCAGATTCATCCCTTACAGCAAATCAGTAGCCTTTCAATACACAGGCTTTGGGATCTCCTGTAAGAGAGCAGACCTCAGCCCAGTGTCCTGAACTAGATAAGGCTCCCTGGATCAAACCAGGTGTGGACAGCTTGAGCACCTTAACCCACTGATTTCATGGCCAGAAGCAGCATGTAGAAAACCAGGAATGCCTTTCCGTGAGGATCCCTCTCCTAATTATTGGCACACTCTGCAGAGAAGTCAGGGGTTAGGGCTTCCTCAAGCGATGAGGGTGTGGGGAGAGCAGGAAGGTCACGCTGCCCACTCTTTCTATGCTAGAGCCTTCCCCAAGGACAGGTTCATTCAAGTGAAAACACATCAGAAAGGACAAGAGAGGCAGAGGCCCCCTGCCCCTCTGGAAGCCAGCCTGAGCATGGGGAGCAGTTTTGAGGTTGCCACTTTACCTTTTCAGTGGGCCGGAAAACGATGGGCAGAGATAAGGACATACCAGGGCTCAGAGTGATGGGCTGTGGAAACACAGTGCAGAAGAACTGCGTGGAAGGACATCTAGATAATGAAATCAGAACAAGAAATATTGTCTGAGGACATGCAGCTGTCGTTAATTTAGACCACAGAAGAGAGAATAAAGAATCAACCCCCCTCGGAGCCCACAATTAGAAGCACTTTACACTCCTGACCCCAAGGGTACCTTGGTAGCGAATCAGCTGAAACAGGGGCATAACCCAGGTGTCCTGGAAACCCATTCCCAGCTCAAGGTACCCACCCCTTCCTCGAACAGGGTTTGACATTCTCAGGCCACGTAGCACGAACAAAACACTTTTGGCATAAACATTGGAGTTTCAGCACTCCCTGCCACCCTCCCAGCTCTGGAGAGGCTCAGCATCCAGTGGGACTCATGGGAGCAGTGGTTTTAGGACACACTACTGACTGGCTGGCATACATCCACAATTAAAATCTCACTAGACTGGAAATGCCTCACAGACAGAAGTATCAGCAAAACAGAATTAAAAAAAAAAAAAGGGCATTTCATTTAAACTACTCCTGCCAGGAACAAGGGCTGTGCCTCTGAATTAGCAGGTTTCTGTCCTGCTATGTAAGCACACAGCCCAAGGGGAGGGGGGCAGGTGAATCCGAGGGAAGTTGCTAACATGACTGGTACAGCAGGAAGGATGAGGATGCAGTGTCAGGAGTAGGAAGGAGAGAAGAAACTTCCCACGCACCTGTAGCTCAGCTGCTGGGTTTTCTCATGAACATTTTTCAAGATCAGGTGTTTGATCTTCTCTTTCCCGAGTTCCCAGCCATGCCACCTGAGCGTTTCAGCCACCTCAATGCCCCAGAACACACCTTTCTTCTTCGCCTTTCTCGCAGGCACCTTAGGGAGGTACAACAGGGTCATTAGCAGTTGGGAGCGGAGGGAGGACAATCCACCCCAACAGCTCCTTCTCTGCGCTTAAAGCCTCCGACTCTGGCGAAAGGACGGGAGGAGCCACCCTGTGGCAAGGCTCCGGGAGTCACCGCATACTCCGGGAGTCCCGAGGGGACTCCTCCTGGCCACAGCCCAAACAACAGTTACTGAAGGATGAAAAGCATCCCCCCCCTCGATCATCCAACCCTCTCCCCTGATCATGGACAGTTACATGAACGTGGGAAGCAAAGGCTAAATGAGTTTTGTTGTTGTTTTTCTCCTCTCCCTGCCCTGCCAGTGAGCCCACCCACGACAACGACACCCTTGCTGCACCGCTCACCTTCCTGACACAGCCACAGCTCCGGAAGGAGCCAGGGGCTTGGGGCTCGCCATGCGCCTGAGCGAGCATCTGCAAAACAAGAGGAGAAAGTCCCGCCCGCAGTCTGTTCTGCCCAGGCCCGGGCTCCTACAGACCCAACAGCTCCAGCTCCGGCCGGCACACCACCCCGCGGTGTCCCCAGCGGTGTCCCCACCGAGCCAGCTGGCCCAGCCCTTGCCGGACCACAACGTCCCTGAGCTCAGCAGTCCCCTGGGCACAGCCCGCGACCCCCGCCCCGCTCACAGCCCGCCCCCCCGCGGCAGGGCTCTCCTTGGGCCCTCGTAGCAAAGCCCTGTAGCCTCGCCTGCCCCTGCCCCTGCCCCTGCCCCTGCCCCCATCCCCAAACCCTAGGCGGACGACTGGGGTACAGCCTCACTCCCTACAGCAAGGGCCCGCCCAGTCCGTTATAACCCCACCTGGCCGCCGGAGCGGCGCCGGGCGCCCGGGACACCGCCGCCCTCCGCGGCCTCCACGGACAGCCCGGCTCCTTCAAGCCCTGCCCGGCTGCCCGTAGCACAGCCCGGCTCCATAAGCCGGCACAGCCCGACCCCCGGGGGAGCCCGGGGAGCCCAGGCTGCCGCAGGTCCCGCCGGCCCCGGCCGCTCAGCGCCACGAGGCCCCCCGGCCCTTGTTGCCATGGGGACCGGACGCGGAGCAACGACGGTGGCTCCCTCGGGTCAATCCGTACGCGGGCGTCGCGACGGCTGCCGGCGGCGGCCGCCAGGGGACAGCAGAGGAACGCGCAGAGTGGGGGACTGCGGGGTGCAGGGGGAGACGGGGAGTTGAGGGGTGCAGGGGGAGATGGGGGGCTGAGGGGGTGAAGGGGAGAGGGACTGAGGGGGTGCAGTGGGAGATGGGGAGCTGAAGGGGTGAAGGGGAGATGGGCTGAGGGGGTGCAGGTGGAGATGGGGGGCTGAGGGGGTGCAAGGGGAGATGGGCTGGGGGGGTGCAGTAGGAGATGGGCTGAGGGGGTGCAAGGGGAGATGGGCTGAGGGGGTGCAGTAGGAGATGGGCTGAGGGGGTGCAAGGGGAGATGGGGGGCTGAGGGGGTGCAGTAGGAGATGGGGGGCTGAGAGGGTGCAGGGGGAGTTCAGGGGTAGGGAGATGGAGGGGGCAGACGGGGAGTGCAGGAGAGAGCTCAGGGGCGAGGGGTGATGAGGATGGGTGCGAGGGAGGGAGACAGGCACAAAGCTGAGTCAGAAAAGGGGGTGTCATGAAACCTGTGGGTGCACGGGATGGGTGGGTGTGGAGGCTGTGGGGCTCGGAGGTGGGGATGCTGAGGGGAGCGAGAGGGTGTGGGGTGCATCAGGCAGGAGAATGCTGGCATAGGGATGGGGTGACACCTTAACGGGGCCAGGTCACCTTGAGCTCCTTGGAGCACTGAGGACACAAGTAACAAGCAGTTACGGGGCCAAGAGCAGCAAAGGTGCAGAGGGACACAGGCCAGGGACCCCCAGCTGCATCAGCCCATCAAGCACCCTGGGTATCATTCCTATGGGACACCACCACAGGGGGTCACTCCTGCTTCTTCCCAGGGCCCTGGATGTCCCTCAGGATGGGGGCACCCTCGTGTCCCTGGTGCAGAGGGCCAGACAGCCCCTCTGGTGTTCGCGTGGAGCAGTGATGGCCACATCCTGCGGCACGGGGAGGGTGCCAGCCCAGAGGCAGGAAGGAGATGCAGCTTTAATGGCATTTGTCAATGTTTACAACATGAGTCATCTGGCTAAGCAGACATAAATCAGCACCCCAACTCCTCTGGCATCAATCGTGTCCCCTCCTCTGTCCCCCCAGCACTGGATGAGTGCCTGGCTCCTGCAGAAGCAGCCTCATAAATAACAGCAACAAAACAAACCCTCTCGCAGCCAGGGAGGGCTCGTGTGCGCCAGGCGCGAGATGAACGCCTCCCATCCATCACTTTAATGGTTGTACTCTGGAAATTAAACCTGTCACAGTCCATCAAGGTGAACGTTTGGAGTCAGTGACATCCCTTCAGCTATTTTCCTTTCCTGCCACCCCTTTTTTGTTGCTTTCCTTCTCTCCTTTTCCTCTCTGCCCCTGCCACCCCTTCCCACGCCACCCCCTCCCCCTCCATCTCACCCCCAATCTGGTGTGCCCAACTCCAGTGTGTGGTCTTCTCCATGCTCCTCCACTGCTGGAGGAACAGGTTGTAGATGTCTTTAGTAACAAGGCTCCTGCAGCCATGGGCTGGCATCTGCCAGCATCTCAGAGCCTGGTCCTGCATGCCTGCTGGTGCAGGCACAGCTCTCCCGGAGCAGTGGGTCTTTCCTACTCCACTGACCCCACAGGACAGTGGGGTTCGATACCACCCTTTCCTACTTCACCCCCTTGCTCCTTTCCTTCTTTGTCTTTTTCCTCACCTTCCCCACATTTCCTCCCCTCCTGTTCCATGTTATGCCAACCATTGCAGGCTCCTGGCACATGGCCCTGCACTGACTCACTCAAGCTGCACCCTCCTCAGGACCAGAGCTCCCCCAACCCCAGGCAGTGACAGGGGTCTGGACACCTCCTGTGTGGGCAGTGGGGCACTGCTGTGCCCTGGGCTGGGTGGCCTGGGCACAGGGGACCTGGGCACAGAGGATGCCATGCACCCAGGGGGAAGCTAGTGAACTACCAGCAGCCACTGTGGGTCACTGTCACCCAACCCAGGACCACCATTTCTCTGTCCCTCCCTCCCTCCCTCCCTGACTCTGCTCTTCTCACCCATCATCTACTTCCCCTGTACATCCCTCTGTCCCAAAAACATTGCATCTGTCTCCTGCCCAGGGGGGTGCCCCCCAGCCCCACAGCAGCACCACGCAGCCCTGCAAGGCGTGCCAGCCCCACACCACCACTTACCCATCCCATCACTCACTGACTGGCTGCTGGAGGTGACCAAGGCTCACAGGAGGCTGCTGCCCATCCGCAGCTCCCACCCCAGGAACAGGTCCCAGAGGCAGCCAGGCCTCCCTGACACCCCCAGGCAGGGACAGAGGGAAGGGGACAGCAGAACATGGGGCAGGAGGGAGACATGGCAGGCTGCCCCGCTCCAGCAGACCTACATGCTCTGGGGCAGTGAAGCAGGGCTACCCCCAGGCTGGGGAGGAGGGGGTTGCTCAGGGAGGCCAAGCATTACAGGGCTGGTCCCTCTTCCTGCACAGCCATCCCAGCATCCCCAGGGGGAGGCCCAGAAAGTGAACAGGGAGGTCTATAGGTTCTGCCAGGACCTTCTGGCATCTTGAAGACAAGGGCAGCCTGCTTGCTTAGGGGGGTCAGGGCTTGAGCCTAGTCCTTCTAGGGAGGTGGAAGAGGGTGTCTGTGGTCATCCTGCTACCAGGGGTTGATTTGAGCCCAGCCAGAGCGAGCAGAGCTCCAAACGGATTACGGGGTGACTCCAAAAAGGGTCTGAAATATTGCCATGGGAAAAGGTGGGGTCACCACAGCATTGAGCCCTCACAAACAGCCTGAGCACCACCCTGAACCCAGGAGAGCTCCATCAAACCCCAGTGCGCTTCAGGGCAATGCCACACCAGTGCACCCAGGCTGATTGCAGCATGGGAAACAGCACGGCTGCATTAGCCAATTAATCATCTCTGCTTCATAAGGCAGCCTCATTCTGCCCAGCAAATGCAGACCCCAGCAGGATGCAGGATGGAGGCAGGACAGGCTGGCATCCACGTCCTGGGAATCCTCCTTCCCAGCCCACCATGCCACCAAGGGGAAGGGCAGCTGGTGGCACTCAGGGCTCAGCGATGCACTTGCTCCAGGCGCTGCTATACCTGCAGGGAAAGGGCAGCACAAAGGAGGGTCCAGGGTCTGCCCCCTCCAGCCGGGAAAGCCTGGTGTCCCCACCCGGCTCCCCAGGGACCCCCAGCAGGGCAACGCTGTGGCAGGAGGGGTGCAGAGCCTCCCATCCCCTAAGGAAAAGCACAGGCATCCGGATAACAGTTTTATAGGGAAGGGACATGGGGACTCCCCCAGATACACACAGAGGAATAATTATGAGTTAAATAGGATCCAAACACACATAAGTTAAAGGGGAGCAGGTGCTCTGCAGCCCCCCCGGCTCCACTTGGGCACAGTCTGTGTCTGCCAGCAAAGAGACCCCCCACGACACTGCAGCCCCTGTCCCCGACCAGCCCCGTCCGCTTTTCACAACACAGAGCCGATCTTCCTCTCCGTGGCGCCCATCTCATCCTCCTCCTCTTCTTCTTCCTCCTCGCCCCCCGAGCAGGAGGAGTCCGGGCCGTAGCCCAGCTCGGGGGTGCTGCGGTGCAGGAAGCCCGAGCCGGGGCTGCGCCCCATGAACTCGGGGCTGTCGGCAGCCTGTCCGCGGGGCTCTCCGGGCAGCAGCTTCTCGCAGGCTTTGCTGAGCCCTCGTGGCTTCTCGGCCTCTGCCTGTGCGCCCTGCTCCTTGGCTTTGCGGCTCCGCTTCCACTTCATGCGGCGGTTCTGGAACCAGATCTTCACCTGCCAGGGGAGAGCCCACAGGGAGAGTGTGTCCCTCGTCCCAGCCTGCCCCTGATCACCCCCTCTTCTTTCTGCAAGGAGATTCCCCCCCAAAGTCTCTTCCTTGTGGGGTATGCTACAGTGCTGCAGGTCTGTGAGGAGGCTGAGGATGTTACAGGGAGAGGAATCCCTGGGGGGCTGCTCTCTTCCTCCTGCCCAAACTCTGAGAGGCGGGGGAGTGTCAGGGACAGAGGGGACTGGCAATCCCTCAGGACTTGCAGGAGGATGTTAAAAGAGGACTTTTAGCCCCACAAAAAGCCCCCTCCCACAGTACAGAGAGGGATGGGAAGGTGCTGAAATCGAAACTGGGGGTGCTGGGCAAAGGGAGGAGCAGTATTTCTGGGATACCCTTTGCAAGAGAAGTGCCTGGAACCCACCAGGCAGGTCTTGGCAGAAGACGCCCAGAGAAGGGTAGCTAATGGGGGTGTGGGACTGATGGCAGCCAAATTAGGGACATCAGCATTCTCCATGACCTTGACTTCCTGCCCTGCAGCGCAGCCCCCCCACCTCCCTGGCAACCCCTGCTCCATCTCCCCCCAGGACCAAGGTACCTGTGTCTCGGTGAGCATCAGTGACGTGGCCACCTCAAAGCGCTTGGGTCTGGACAGATACTTGTTGAGCTTGAACTGGTTCTCCAGCTCCAGAAGCTGCTGGCTGGTGAAGGCTGTGCGGGGCCGACGGCACTTCCCCATCAAGCCAGACTGCGGGGCGGCTGCAGGACAGACAGTGGGCAGAGGTCAGGGGATGGTGGGGCTGTGGGGGACATCCCCTCAGCAAGCCCAGCATGAGGAGGAAGGCAAGCGTCTCTTCCATCATCTCCCGCCCCAATAATGACTTTATTGCCTGGCTGATAGGAACCAGCGAGATACCTTATCAGGCCTCGGTGTGCAACTGGGATCAGTCCTGTGACTGAAATTAAACCTCCTTTTTTTTATTGCCAGGCCGTGCAGGTGGCTGCCCAACTGCCAGGCGCTGGGGCGCAGGGCTGCCCGTGGGCCCGGCTATCTCGCCCGCAGCCCTTGAAGGCAGCGCGGCGCTGGATCAGGAGGCAGCGGGAACAAAGGCACCTTTGAGAGTCCAGCGTGGGGTGGCCGCCGCGCTGTGTTTGATGCCTGCTTATCTCCTCTCTGCTGGCTTTATTGTCCCCCACAGGGTTCAGCTTTTACTGCTTCTCCCAGCACCGCAGCGGCAATTAAACCCAGAGGTTTGCAACTGGGAGTGAAGTGCCGGAGCGGAGCGGTGGGGCCTTAACGGGAAAGGTCCTTGGCATGTCCGTGCTGCTGCGTCTCAGGGAGCAAGATGGAGCATCATGACCCCAGAGATGTGCCCTGCTTGGCAAGAGTTGCTCCAGTTTGCACTCTTTGTGAGGCACAAGGCACCATCCGTGTTATCTCCATCAGATTCCAGCTTTGATCCCGACCTGCCCATCTCCCGGGGTGTCCACCAAGCCCTTCACAAACACAGCGGTGACGCACGAGGCAGGAATTTATGAAGGGGGCATTAACTCATCGTGATCCAGGCTTGATCCTGAGTACCTGGATGCTGGGTGGGACTTGGTCAAACAGGTGAGCCCAGGCTGGACAAGGGGGTCTGAAAACTTGTGGGAGCAGGGATGGACATGACCCCTCCTGCACCTGCAGACCCACAGCGCAAGGAGAGACAGTCAGTGGGACACAACTCACAGCAACTGGGACAGTTAAACAAGGGGCTGAGGAGAGGCACTCTGCACCCAAAACATGTTCAAGGCTAAAACCAAATGAGAAGCTCAAAGGGTTGCTGGGACAAATACAAATGCCAGACAAAGGATGGCTCAGTTCTGCAGAGCTCAGCCACGGCCTGGGCTCCAGCTGGCTGTGGGTACCTCGGCTGTGCAGATCCTGGGCACAGACAGAAGACCAAACGGACCCAGGAAGGCTCCCTTCTGCTGAGGAAAGGAGCTGCCATTGGGATCAGAATCTGCAAGGATGGGGCACCCCAAGAGAACACCCTTCACAGCTCCTTGGAGTGGAGAGGCCAGAGATGCATCGGAACTGGAGGGGACATTCATTCAGTCGATGCTGGTGGGGAGCACAAAGCAGCCCAGGCAGCCTCCGGCAGCTCAAAGGCTCCAGCACCCAGTGAGCCCCTTTTGCTGCCTGGGAAAGGGGGGTACACTGGGGCACCCAGAGGCTTGGTCCCTCCCTGAAGCAGGGGCTGTGCTGCGCAGGCTGGCTGTACAGGTTGGGGAGGGGTCCCTCTGAGTGGGTCCTCTTTCTGGACATGATCTGTAGAGGATGCTTTGGGAAAGATAAGGAAAGAGGGTGTGCCCGCATCCCAGCATCCAGGAATCTGGTTCTGCGCTTTCTGGAGCTGGAGGCTGTTTTACCAGAGGTGAAGAAATATTGTATTCCCAGCTGGAATTCCCCACCCCAAGGCAGAGAGCCCAGGTCTCCAGTCCTGGGGCACTGCATCCTGGCTCTGGGGAGCGCAGAAACCTTCATGTCACCCCAAAAGGCTCCTCTGTGCCACCTCCTGCAAACCTAGATGTGGCCAGACTAAAAACAGATGTGGGAAGAGGAGAGGCACAGAAGTGAGTCTCAACCCCCAAAACAAAGGGAATCTGGTCTGTCCAGCTTCAGGAGAGATTGCTTGCTTTAACAAAATCACTCTAAGGGGTTCGCTCTTCCCCAGGCAAGATGCTGAGGACTCCTTGGTCTAGCAGGGAAAAGAAGAACAGAAAGTTTGCCCAAAAGCCAAATAAACCCAAATGGGATATATCCCAAATAACTGCCAACACAGGGAATCAACAGCTGGAGCTCAGTCCCTCTGCCAGCCCCAGATTCTCTGTCTCAGCATCTCCAATTCAGGCTCAGTGCAGCAGTGTCCATTAAAACCTCACCCAGACCCTGACTTCCCTGGAAATCCACCCTGCCTCCTACCCCCCACCCACTCCTGAACCCCCTCTGTGGCACTGTTACCTAGGTCAAGCCACCACCAGTTCAAAGCCCAGCCTACACAGGTATGGCTGGCTACCCAACCTGTGCCTTCTCCTGGGCGCACACCCTTCAGCAGCTCCTACTATCAATCTCCACTGCTCCCCACTGTCAATGGTTCAAGGATTTGCCTGCAGATGAGGCGGGGCGAGCCCAAACTGGCACAGCCCTAAGGTCCACCTGACCTTCAGCCACCTGCAGCAGCAGCTCGGTGTGAGCGTCAACCATCACCATCTCTGGCCTCAGAGCTGCCATCAGCCTCTCTGAAGGGCCCTGGCTCCTTTTCCATGGGGTGTGTACAGAGGGAAGAGTGTCTGCAGCTTCTTATGGGGGAAAGAGCCTTGGGAGGAGAAGTGGAGTCCGAGGTATGAACCAGGTTCCAGTTTCCCCAGCAAAGAGGAAATGGTGCCTTGTGGCTGCTGGTAGCTCCAGCCTGTCCTACCAGTGAGCTTGGTGGAGTCCTGTCCTCCCCTGTCCTGTGGACATGGACAACACCCTCCCAAAGGATGCACAGTGAGCATCACCCCAGGGCTCACCTGCCCCAGTCCCTGCCAGTTGAGCTATGAATCCATCCCCATCCCACAGAAAGAGTAACCCTTCAGGAAGGCTCTCCTCTTACTCAGCTCCCACCAGAAGACCAGCAACCGCCTCAGCATCACGCCTTTGCTTGCCAAAGGATTTCCTGTCTGCCCAGCCACATCTTTCAGTGGTACATCCAGGATCAGAGGTTGTCTCAATAGCCCTTCAGCCTGGCAGGGCTCGGACCCCCAATGGGTGCCCAGCATTTGGCTGCAATATCCATAAATAAACTGCTTGGCCTGGAGCTGGGAATGCCCTCTGAGTCTGAGGCCAGGAGCTCTGCAAGGCAGCTCTGGATAATTAGATAGAGCAGGCTCTCCTGGATAATTAGATAAAGCTTATAAAGAACTGTTGGTTTATTTGATACAGTTCCGTCTACTTGATAACAAGGGCAATCCTTGGTTGATATTAACCCACTTGTTTTTAATTTGGTTTGTTTAGCTATAGTTCACTTAACTCCGTGGGCTGGCAGATAAAGGAGAGGAAATTAGCACCCTGGCTGCTTTGGAGGTGTTTCTCCAGATGTCAGGGCTGGGAGGGGGAGAGGTTGTCTCACTGGCATTGGGACCATCATCAGAGGCTTCTCCTGGCCTGCTGGCAGCTCTGTCCACTGTCCGGGGGGCACCTGCTACCCCTCCTAGCCCCTTGCTTGCTCCACCACTGGACCCCAGTTGCTGCTTGCCAGCTGTCTTCCAGCTTATGTTTCCTGCTGATGCCAGACCACTGTGCACTTGGTCAGTCTTGGAAGGTGTTGCTTTCTGAAGCAGTTTGATGTGGCTTGTCTTGCCCCCTCTCCAGCACAGCCCATCAGCCAACTCCCCATCACTGTGGGCAGGATCTGGCCCGGGCTCAAAGCTATGGAGGTGATAAGTGGGTGATGCAGAGAAGTGGTGTCCCAGGAAACCTGCCTGAGCACCAGGTCCCCAGTGGGATCCTCTGCTCTTCCTGAGAGCCTGCAGCTGTCTCTCACCACTCTCCACTCCTGCGACTCTCCTCCATGGCAGGTCTCTGCACCTGACTCCCGTGGCCACACTGCCTGGCCACGCTGCTACCCAGGGCAAAGAAACCCCAGCTCCCAGAAACACGGGCAGGCACAGCACCCCAGTGCCAAAAGCTCCCCCTGTACAGTTCCAGAGGTGCTCAAAGCCCTGTGACAGGGGCCCAGGCTGGGAGCAGCAGAGCCTGGGTGGGCAGCATCCCTGCCTGCTCCTGCACTCAGGCCTTCCCACCCAGCCCTCTCACTCCGCATTGCAGCAGACAGGCGCTGGCTGCAGCTCCGCAGAGGCAGCTAGGGAGGAAGGCAAGGCACCTGCTTGCACCGCCACAGGAGCACTTCTCCGAGCAACCCCAGCACCCAAACCCAGACCAGGCTCCTCAAACCTTCTCCCCAGCATCCTACCACCCCCATACACAGGTGAGAGTGGGGTGAGCCTGAGCAATGCATCCTTGAGGAGCCTTGGGCTTCAGTTCAGTGGCTGTCCTGCTCCTTCCCCTCACCCTGACTCTCCCCAGCAGACCAAACTAGGCTGTGCCTGAAAAACACAGGCAGCTAAAGCAGGATTTAGTCCTGGAATCTTCCATAAATAAATCAAAAGGGTGTGTGCCCTCTGGGATGCCCCAGAACACGCCTCAGGAAGCTTTCACATACATTTCTCTCAAATATCTGCCCACTGTTACCTGGGGAGCTAAACACAACCAGCACCAGCAGCATGGACACTTGTGCTCACTCACTCTGGAAAGCACAGCGAGGCAGGTCTGTCCATCTGTGTGATAGGACAGGGCACCTAGAAAGCACAAGCAGCCCAGGAGTTCTGTTCCAACAGCAGTAGGCTCCTGCTCAGCCCACCACTGTTCTCGGAGAAGTGAGGAAGGGCTTGGCAGGCAGCACGTCCTAGGCAGGACACAGATGTCCCTTCCTCTCCCTGCATACCCACAGCATTTTCCCCATTCCCACACAATGGCCAGCACACCAGGGCAATATGAGCCCAGACACAACCATAACATGCAGCTGGGGCCAGTGCCTGTGACTACAGGGACAAGGGATGCTGCGAAGGTACCTGCTTTCACAGCTTGTCATGAGCCCACAAGAGGAAAAGCTGGGGACACACTTGAGAACCCAAATGTTCCCAATGGACTAAAACAGGGATCTGAAGATGAATGAGGGACAGGGTCTGGTGGCACAGTCTAGCTGGTGATGAAAATAACAGGAGAGAAGGAGTAGGGGAGCAGGATCTCTGGGAGAAGCAGCACGGAGTGGAGAACAGACCCCAAGCTGAGCATAACCTCCCCCAGTCAGAGTGATGTCTGTGGGGAGGTACAGGCAGGGAGAGCAGCTGCAAACACCCAAAGCTTCATCCATCTGCTCCCTGGAGGCACTAACACAAGCTTTGCAGCTTGGCCCCAGTGCTTTTGGAGGCATTTGGAAGAAAACCCCGAAAGCAGTCAGGACGGAAACCCATCTCAGAGGAGGTGGAAGCAGTTGGGCTGTGCAGTGGAAGGAGAAGACTGAACAGGACCTAGAGAACCTCCTCACGCACAGACCAGGCAAGCAAAGAGAAGGAAGGGTGATTCGTGGTGTTTGGCACAACAAATATAGGGAAAAAATAAATGAAGCAAGAAAAATTCACATCAGGAAAACTCCTAAAACACTAATCTGGAGAGCCTGGGGAGAGAATCCCCACTGCAAAGGGCTCCCCAGAAATGGGAGCAAACACCTTTCTGGTTTAAAGTCTACAGCTTTGGAAGCTTTTGATGGATCCTTGTTACAGCCCCACATGTCTCTTCTTCCCCTACTCTGCTTTGGGCTCTCCAGGTCCAGTGCATTAACACTTGAGTCAGAAGCTGCTTTTCCTCTCCTAAGCTATCCCAGGAGCCCAGCTCAGAGCTTCCCACAAGACCCATTGGTATGCTATTCCCGTGCATCCTAACACAGCCCCAAAAGCTCCCTCCACAAGCTGTGGTCATGTCCCATGTTTGGGGTTTGTCTCCTTCCACCAGGGTTTTGGAGACAACCAGCTCTGGAAACGACCCTGGCACAGTGGTGTGATCCCACTCCTCTATGCTAGCAGACCCAGACCCTGCAAGGAGAAGGTGGTCTCTGCAGGGAGGCAGGAATGCGTCTCACCACCAGCAAACAGAGATTCCCTCCACACACACACCTTCATGCTTGAAGGGTGCACGCAGCCAGTAGCACCGCAGGCTTCTTTTACCCCTCAGGTGCCACCACCACTTCACGGCTGGATCTCTCCTACAGTCCACAGGGAGCCAAGGAGAAGGAGAGCAGCCTGGGGTAGGGAACAGCCTCTTTGCCTCCAGCCTGCACACGTGCCATTTGAGGAAGGAGCAATGAACGGGATGTTTCATGTTAATTCTCCATTTTTGCGGTATTACTCATCCAGCCAGTTTATTAATTAACTGACTTATCCGGCCATTATTTTTTTAAACAGTCTCCCTGGTTATTAAGCTGTTAAGCTCAGCTAATGAGCCTGGACCCTCTGCTGGGGGTTATTAACAAGCCCCTCTCAGTTTATTGCCCACTGTCCCCATCTTTGCTGTGGCCAAATCAGCAGGGTCCGGCTCAAACTGTGACAGTCCCCGGCGGGACCAGAGCCCGCAGCCGGTCTCCTTGTGCCTCCCGTGCCCTGCAGGACCCTTCCCACCCGTGGCCCAGCACCGCAGTGCAGGATGCGGTGCCTGCCCGCAGCCCCGGCCGTGCCCACCGTGCAAAAGGCTCTGTGCACGGAGCCGGAACCCCCCTCGCCTGCCAAGAGGGACCGGGGCTGGGTTGGAGCCGAGCACGCTGCGGGGCTGCCCTGTTCCTGCGGCTCCCGGCGGCACCGGGATCATCAGCCCCGACGAAGAGAGCGGGAGCCCGGTGCCCCATTCCTTCCCCGGCCCCGCAAGACCGGATCCGCAAGGACCCGGGCGGGTTCGTTCCCAACCGCACCGGGCGGATTTTATTCGTTTCCTGGTGGCGGTCCCTGCTGCTCCTTCTTTATTTTCGTTTCCTTCCCGCCGCGGCGGAGCCCTACGAGCCCGGGCGGCCATGCGGGAACGGCAGCTGGGGCCGGCGCGGCTGGCCCGGTCCGGGAGCGGCTCTGCCGGCACCGAGCGCATAGAGCCCCGCGGGGTTATCGCGCAGCAGCGGGCTGGGGCAGGGCGAGGTTTTGCTCTTCGGGCGAGAGTTCCCAGGGCTCCGCAGCCCTCGGGGGTCTCCGGAGCACGGATATTGCCTCCCTCTCCCGGCAATGGGACCCCCAAACCTGCCCTGGCTGGGGAGCGGCTCTGGGTGCGGCAAGAGCCCCGCACTGGGGTCAGCCCCGAGGGCTCGCCGCCCCCGCCGGGCTCCCGACCCGAAACGCCTAGAAGCCGCGAAGGGGCGGCGTCGGAGAGCCTCAGGTCCCCGTCGGGACCTGCACCCCGTTGTGCATGCGAAGGACGCCGGGGGTTGGAAGGGGCGAGAGCAGCGTCCCGCCCGACAGGAGGGTCGGGCCCCGGGTCACTCACCGTGGAAGTCGGAGAGCCTCGGCACCAGCATCCCGGCTCGGATCCAGTGTTCCAGCGGGAAGGAACCGGCCACGGCCGCCTTCAGGTGCTCCGCGCCAGGCGGCGGCAGGTGGGGGATGCCGGTGTAGGCGAACGCGGGGTGCTGGCCCCCCAGGGCCGGGAGCGGGTACACGGCGGGCGGGTAGAGGGCCGGCAGGGTGTTGAGCCCGGGGCCGGGGAGGTGCAGCAAGCCGGGCTTTGGGACGAAGCCCGTCGAGGCGAGGGGCGCGGCGGCCGAGGGCGCCCGTGGCGAGGGGGTATCGGAGCGCCCGGCGGGGCCGGGGCTCGCCGCAGGGCTCCCGGGGCTCAGCCCCGGCGGGGAGGCGCTCCGCGACGGCTCTTCAGCCAGGAGCGCCTCGATGCGGAAGTTTTGGGACTTCTCCATGGGCTTGTGCATGGCTCGGCCCTGTCTGGAGCCGCCGGCACCCCGCCGCTCCCCTGCCAGGGCACAGCCCGGCCGGGCAGCCCCGGGCCACCCCCGGTACCGGCTGGCATCCAACCCACAGGGCCCCGCCGCCGCGCCGCGCTCCGCGGGGCTGCCCTCGGGGGCAGCCCTTCTCTCCGCTCCTCCTCCCGGGCACTCGCTTGCCGGTCGGCACCGGGGGGGGGGGTTTTAACCGCCCCTCCACCTGCCCCAGCTCCCCATTGGCTCGGCGCCGGCCCCCCGCCCCGCCGGGCCGGACTGCCTCCCCGCGGGTTCTGGCCAGGCTCCCGCCGGCCTCCCTCCCCTCCATCGGCTTCCTCATCCCTCAGCCACTGAAGCTGGGACACGCCGGAGCCCGACCCGGTCCGCTCTGCCCCTTCCCCAACTTCGCAACGCGGCTCAGCCTTGGTAAACACCCCGGCGTCCCCCCCAACCCAGCTTGCAGGACCCGCTCCCCAGGGTGCAGGACCCGTTCCCCAGGGTGCTGAGCCCATCATCCTGATCCAGAGCCGGCCTTGCTTTCCTTACAGCCCCTCGGTGGAGAAGCATGTCTGTGGTGGCTGGAGGAGATCAGGGGAGACTGCTTAGTCTTTGGCACATGTAAGCAAAGGCCTGCTGGGCTCCAGTGCTGCCCTGGCTCTTCGGAGCCCCCAAGTACTCTGGGAGCAGACTGCCTGGCCGGGAGGGCAGGAGAGGCACTCACACACCATCAGGCTCCTCTGCAACCCCGCACCAGGGACCACCAGCAATGCCCAGCTGTGCCGTTTCCCATTGCACCGCTCTGGGACAGGGAGACCAGTGGACCTGAGCTAGGCACACATACACAGGAGCCACCAAGCTCCATCACCAAGATGCCAACGGGTGCCTACAGGCAGATTGTTACTCACTGTGTCTGCTCTCATCTTTCCCAGGCAAGCCACAGCTTGGAGGGTGCCCCCAGGGAAGGGCAGAGAGGAAAGCAAGCATTGGCTGCTCTGGGAGATGAAGGTGAGCAGGAGCTGAGATGGCCCAGATCGCTGGCACCAGGGTTCAGGGAGAGGCAGAGGATGTGCAAGTGCATCTGTGGCATCGAGGGTCTGCATCTGTCCCACCTTTCTGTGTCATGCTGACACAGAGAAACAAGCCCCTGGTTGGTTGTGCTCAGTGATGGGTCCTGCTCTTCAGAAGGTGAGGCAGCGGCTATTGCCCTGCCTAAATGTTAGAATGGCTAAAGAGAGCTCCCATCCCTGTATTTCTTCCCCCTTCAGCATTTCCAGCTCTGCTATATTCCTTGACCAAGAGATAGGTCCCTCCACCCCCACACATCCCCCTGAATATCCTGTGTCCCATAGAGACTACAAGCAGATGCCCAGGGAGGAGAAAGGCAGGGACATATGGGACCTTCCTCAGCCTCCTGCACTTTCTCTGCTCAGTAACCCCTGGGGCTTCTCTTCCCCATGCCCATCCAGTCTTGCCTGGAGCTGCCAGAGCCCTGTGCACATGTCACCCCACTGCAACGAACGCCAAAGATCTCACATGTGAGACAACTTCCTCCTTCCATTCTCTTGTGTGGGAGCAGACACATGACAGCCTTTATTCAGCTGCCTCCCTGGGAGGGAAGATGGCAGAAATCAGCCTCATGGACATCCCAGAGCTGGATTTAAGGTGGATGTCACCCCACAGTTACACACCCTTCTTGACCAGAGGGTACCAAAGGTGGAACAGTGATCCTCTTCACCCCCAGCACCCCTGTGTGCCTGCTGCTATGCCCAGTCTCCATGATAAGGGAGGCTGTAGGGTTTCCCCACCCCCCGATCCTCTGCTTTCCCAGGACAGAAGCCAGCATGCATGACAAGCAAAAGCACTCCAAGCCCTTTCCCTCTCCCCCACGTGAGTAGCCAGCACTGCCAAGCAGCAGGCACAAGCAGGACAAGATCTGGGGAGGACTAGAGCTTCCTTATCCGAGTCCCCAGGACTGTCTCCAAGGATTGCAGTGGCTTGTTAGCATGTCTGGAGAGTTGAGGCAGAGACTGGGGCTGCTGCACTCAGGCACAACAGAAGTCACCACCACAGTGACCACCATGGGGTGGCAGACAGCCATGTAGCCAGCCCAGGAGAGCCTGGGTAACCCCCCAAGACGGTTAGTGTATGTTCCAACTGTAGCTCAGGCAGCAGGAGCAGGGCTCGAGGGAGGCTCGTTTGGGGGTCTGGGTCAGAGCACCTAGTCACACCCTTCCTGTCATCATGGAAGTCCCCTGCACTACCCAAGGCAGCTCTCCAAAGACAAGAGTCTCCTCCAGGGCTCAGCAGCCCAGGCTGGTGCCCAGATCACTGATCTCGGGGTGATGCAAGTTCCAGCAGCCAAACTGCAGCCTCCGAATGGCAAGAAATCTCTGCAGGCCCAGGTGGAAACATCCCAATAAAGGAACCTCTGAGGGAGTTCTCTCCTCCTCCAGGCAAGTCAAACCCAGACCCTGGAACCCTGCGGGAGGGAGCAGCCAGCACGCAGCCCACGCCACGCAGGGCAGAGAGCCGGAGCCCAGGGCTGCGCACAGGGGAGCGGTGCCGGGCGGTGGTCGGCAGAGGGGGCGGGATGCAGGCAGTGATAGATACCAGGGTGCTGATGAGTTCACAGTCTTCAGGGTCATTAATCAGATCAGAGCTGGATTAAGGTGTCTTAGGTCTGATTAGCTTCATTTCCCGCCTCAGGAAGGAGGGAACTCTCTCCCCCATCCATCAGGTCCTCTGGTGACAGCTCACCTGGTTGCTAACTAGATCTGAGGGCTGTAATAAGTGAATGTGACTGTGGCTTGGTCCCTTACCTCTGCCCAGCACCCTTCCTCCACAGGAGGGTCCCTGCAGAGGATCTAAGGCAACCCTGGACATCAGCCACATGTAGTAGACCCCAGGATATCAGCTAGAGAGACTGCTTATTCCCACAGCCTGGGGGCACAGGGTGCTACTGACAGCAGCTACCCCAGGAAGCAACCCCAGCTCATGAGGAGGTGGAGTTTAAGGGGGGGGGATACTACCCCAGCAACATACTGCTCCAAGTTCTGCTCATGCTTTGGTACTAGAGCCCTCCCAAGGTGACCAGCTCCATGAAACAGGCCAGCAAACACCACCTTGCTGCTGTCGAAGATCCTGGGCACATCTGGGAAGGATGTCCTGAGCCCCATACAGAGCTAGATGGGCCAGCTGGAAGTCCTGAACCAGCCAGGGTGTCTCTCCCATCTCCACATCCCTTGCTGGCTCAAGCCCACCCCATCAAGATCTCCAATTCTCCACTGCCTGATGTTCCTCATGATGTCCTAAAGGTTCCTCCACACTCAACCATTTATTCCACCCCTGTCTAGCAAGTGCAGACCTGGGGGAGGTCCATGCTGCCCAGACAGCAGTGAGACCCCTCAGCTCCCTCAGTTCTCTGGGATGGCCCTGAGCACAACATCCTTTGCTGGGAAATGGGCAACACCAAGAGGGTTCATACAGCCCAGAGCTTTTTGAGCCTCTCATTTGCCCAGGAATTTTTGGGGGATTTTCTAGGTATGCCTCAGCTGGATGTTCAGAGCCCAGTTTTTCTTCAGCCACCTGAACGCATCAGTCACAGCGGCTCTATGTGGGTGTACACAAGCCCTGCAAAGCCTTTCATTGCTGATCTGAAGGTGTCCACCCAGACACCTAGAGCTCTCTGCTGTGTCTGTAACATCAGATGGATTGTCTCCATGCAACTTCCATCCACGCGAGGTCCAGCAGCAGGAGTAAAGCTAGAAGAGCAAACACCATGTGGCCACCAAAGACATCCAGCTCTGGTGCACGCAAGTTTTTGGCATCTGTAGAGACCCACACCACTACCTACCTACAGCAGCTCACATACTTCCCCAGGCTGCCACCAGCGGTGCCTGAACTCTCAGAAACGAGCCATGGGGGGTGTCACAGGCAGTATTTGGGAGCACAGTTCAGTTTTACAGCCCCACCACTTCCTCAGCGTCACCTTGAGAAGCAACGTAACGTCCCTCAGCAAACCCAACTGCCCCAAGATCAAAGCCAGGGGTGCCGAAGAAAATCCATACCCTGATAAAAAAAATTACCAACTGGGACCAGACTTTCATTTTCCCAGGATCAAGCCCTTATCCCAGGCATCAGATGAATCACAGAATCACAGGGTTGGAAAAGACCTTTAAGATCATCAAGTCCAACCATTCTCATCCTAAACTAAACCATATCCCTAAGTACCTCATCTACCCTTTTTTTGAACATGACCCATGCTGGGGCTGTGTCTTGATTTCCACCTACCTGTCATTTTGGCTGTTCTCTGATGTACAATTTAGCACCAGGTCCTTCTGGGGGGTTTGGGTAACCTGCCTGCAGCCAATAGCAGTTACTTTTGAGACAGGGACAGGTGCAGGAACCGGTGTGCTTAGCTTGTTCCAGAGCAGGGTCAGGCACCCTGATTTCTGCCCAGGCTGTAGCTTTAAAGCCTTGAAAGATGTCCCCATCCTCAGGATGGCTGTACCCCCTTGCTAAACATTAACTACTCCCCCAGTTACAGCCCCCAGGACTTCCCATCTTCAGAAATGACTTCCTTTTAAAAGACCCACAGAGCAACAGCCTTGTTTAAAGCATCTCAGAGTGGAGCTTGCTGCTCTGAGCCCTCAGGTCACCTTGCAGCACTTCAAAGCCCCAAGCCAGCTAGTGGAGAAATACATCCCAGAACCATCACTGACACTGGTGACACAGCCTGTAAGCCTGCTCACAGGTGCTTACCCAGCCATTCTCCCAGGACAGAGGCCCTAAAAGCATCCCATTTCCATCTGTGCCCTGCAGCATCCAGCCTGGAGCAGACTGAGCCCCACAGCTGCTCCAGTGTGGGGTCTCACAGGTTTTTTGGGAGCCCCAAGCGCTGCCTAGAGCGGGATGCTGCCCTTCCCCTCACAGCAGGGCCACACACTATCGCTGGAGCCTGGGAAGCCACAGGAGGCTGGTGGGGAAGGTAAATAAACTGCCAGCCCCACAGTGATTTGTGGCTAAATGAACAGTTGAAGTCACCTGCAAGTGGCCCGGAGCCCATTAACCAACCAGATAATGGGTCTTAATGAGCCCTGCAGTGGTGGGAGCCGGGCCCAGCCTGTGCCAGGCCTAGCACAGCCAGCTCCGGGGTCCCAGGCTGCTTGGTGGCCACCCCCCCACAGAAACACCCGCACTGCTGGGGGTGCAGGGCAGCTGTGTGCAGAGCTCATGGAAACACTCACAGGGCTCCTCACCTGTCTTTAGGGGGTCTCCCTGCTCTGGTGATGGCAGGAGACAAGTCACTGAAGCCACCTCCCCTGCCTTCTTCCAGGAGTGCTGCCATGTCTGGCCCCTGCCTGCACCCCATCCTGTGTGGGACTGCCTGCCCCTGTACACCCCTGGGACTTCCGAGCCAGCCACAGGCTCCTGACAGCTTCTCCAGCCTGGTGCACCAGCTGCTCAGACAGACAGGCAGGGATCTGCCCTGGAAGGCAGAAATCACCTCCAGGATCTTCTGTTTCTGCTTTGCTGGGTCTCATCCCAAGGAGAGAGCTGCTCCCTGGGAGGAAAGGGAGCCAGGTCTGGACTCCGGGGGCAGGAGATAAGGTGTCAACATAGGAAGGGGTGCAGGGTGACAACCCGCCAGCCCAGCAGCACGACCTCACCATGGCCTTTCCATGGAGCCAGCTCCTAACTGCTTCCCAGGATGACTGGGTAAATCAGCTGCTCCTCCCAAGACCTTGGGCTCTAATTAATGTCAGCTCATTAACAAGATAACGGCCATTTATTACCCTGTCTCCCTGGCTGCTGATTAACCCTTCTCTGAGGGGGGGCAGGGGGTGGTGACACCATGGGACAGGTATGGTGGGAACTGGTGACGTCTCTGCAGTGAGACCCAGGGACACCCAAATAAGGAAGGGATGGGCAGCAGGCTGCAGGCAGGACACTTGGGTTTCCTTCCAAATACTGTGGTAAGGGCTCGGTGGATTAAAGCCTTGAAGGAGCACTTAAGACTCATGAATTCCCCACAGGTTGTCACCATGGCCTCCTGCATATTCCTGTGCCTCAGTGTCCCCAAATCCCCCCAAACGGGAGAGAGTATGGCTGAGACCTAGAGCTCAGCACAAACCCTCTGCAGAGCCCTGGCTCCCAGTCCCTGTCCTGAGGAGCTGCTGGTGTGAAGCCACCAGCCTATCCTTGCCTCTAGAGTCAAAAGCAGCCCCAGCTCCATCTGCCTGGGCACTGCCTCCGGCACAGAGCCGTGGGGCAGGATGATCTGCCCCAGGGCAAGAGGGACCCTTTGACCTGCCCTTGACCTGGGTCCGGGGGGCAGGAGCAAAGGGGCTGGGGAGGGCACAGTGCCCCTGCCCGGCAGTCCAGCACCGGCTGCGGGGGCTAATGCTCTGGCTACATCAATCATGCCGCACGGCGTCTCCCTATTAGCGGGAGCAGCGGCTGGTTAATCAGGCTGAGGGCTTCGGCTCGTTAAGCTGACACCTCCGCCGTGCGAGTGAGACATGGGGGCACACAAGGTGCCACTTATTTATTTTCTTCTTTCCCAGGGAATATATTAAACAAATTAAATTCCTGGAGTGTTGGGTCAGTACAGGCAGCTCTGCGCCTGCCCCAGCTCTATGCCTGCCCCAGCTCTGCACCTGTCCCAGCTCTGCGCCTGTCCCAGCTCTGCCCCTGCCCCAGCTCTGTGCCCCTGCCCCAGCTCTATGCCTGCCCCAGCTCTGCCCCTGTCCCAGCTCTGCGCCTGCCCCAGCTCTGCGCACCTGTCCCAGCTCTGCGCCTGTCCCAGCTCTGCCCCTGCCCCAGCTCTGTGCACCTGTCCCAGCTCTGCGCCTGTCCCAGCTCTGCCCCTGCCCCAGCTCTGTGCCCCTGCCCCAGCTCTATGCCTGCCCCAGCTCTGCCCCTGCCCCAGCTCTGCGCACCTGCCCCAGCTCTGTGCACCTGTCCCAGCTCTGCACCTGTCCCAGCTCTGTGCCTGCCCCAGCTCTATGCCTGCCCCAGCTCTGCGCCTGTCCCAGCTCAGCCCCTGTCCCAGCTCTGTGCCCCTGCCCCAGCTCTGTGCCCCTGCCCCAGCTCTGCCCCTGCCCCAGCTCTGCGCCTGTCCCAGCTCAGCCCCTGTCCCAGCTCTGCCCCTGCCCCAGCTCTGTGCCCCTGCCCCAGCTCTGTGCCCCTGCCCCAGCTCTGCCCCTGCCCCAGCTCTGCGCCTGTCCCAGCTCAGCCCCTGTCCCAGCTCTGCCCCTGTCCCAGCTCTGTGCCCCTGCCCCAGCTCTGTGCCCCTGCCCCAGCTCTGCCCCTGCCCCAGCTCTGCGCCTGTCCCAGCTCAGCCCCTGTCCCAGCTCTGCCCCTGCCCCAGCTCTGTGCCCCTGCCCCAGCTCTGCGCCTGTCCCAGCTCAGCCCCTGCCCCAGCTCTGCGCCTGTCCCAGCTCAGCCCCTGTCCCAGCTCTGCCCCTGCCCCAGCTCTGTGCCCCTGCCCCAGCTCTGCGCCTGTCCCAGCTCAGCCCCTGTCCCAGCTCTGCCCCTGCCCCAGCTCTGTGCCCCTGTCCCAGCTCTGCGCCTGTCCCAGCTCAGCCCCTGTCCCAGCTCTGCCCCTGTCCCAGCTCTGTGCCCCTGCCCCAGCTCTGTGCCCCTGCCCCAGCTCTGCCCCTGTCCCAGCTCTGCCCCTGCCCCAGCTCTGCCCCTGCCCCAGCTCTACCTTGCTCAGCCGTGGGGAGGGGGCTGTACTCCCCAGCCTGCAGCAAGCCCCCAACCCCACGTCAGGGCCCAGCTTCCCCCATGCCCTCCCACCCCTTTGAAATAAGCCACAGCTCCCCTCTTTGCCCTATTCCCCCCACCCTGCTCTGTGCTGCGCCCGTGGCTGCTCGTTGGAGCTGAGCATGGTTAAGAGGGCAGGAGATGTTGTGAGAAATGCAAGCTATGATTTCGTACAGAAAGTCCCCACCCCGGGCAGCCTACCTACTGACCCTGGACAGGCTTCCTTGGCCATGTGGGAAGGGAGCTGTGGGGTGGCCACAGGTGGTTTTGGGGCAGCTTGCAATGCTCCCTGCTCCAGCGAGAGCCAGGCACTGGGTTCAACCATAGTACCAAGCCTTTCTCATTGCACTCTGGTATTGGGGATGTCTGGGATAGCGGCAGAGTGGCACTGCAAGGTCCCTTTGCAAGCAGGAGTGCTAGGAGGGAGTGCCCTTCTCTGTAAAAAATGAGTCTCCATCACGGGACTCCAGGAGCTGGGGATTTAGAAGGAAACACTGTGCATCCCGAGGACAGCTTTCACAACACAAGCCTTAACATCACTAGCATTGGCCTCAAATCATCAGAGTTGTGGGAACAAGGGTCTTTGCTGAAGTGTTCCCCTGCACTGGACCATTCTCCTTCAGCATCAATCACCCCTTCAAAACCAAGTGCTGGCCCTGCTGGAGACCCCTGAGGATTGGGATGCTGTTTCTTCACTGCTGCTCTGCTCGACCCCAGCACTGGCTGCATTTCAGCCCTGCTCAGGGCCTGATTGGGTGACAGGCAGGGATGCAAAAAATCCCACAAATTAGTCATTAGTCCCTGGAGTCATTTATCTACTGACCATTTGCAACTCTTCTCTCCATCATCACCTCTTCCCTCCCTATTCATTCAGCAAAGCCGGTGGCAGCCTGTACTACTCCGCTGTCCTACCCCACACCATCTTGTCACCCCCACCCCTTCACAGAGCCCTTCCACTCAACCTCAGTCCTTCAAGAGCCTCTTCATCTTGGGAACAGACCCACCTTTTGCTGGTGGAAGGGTGACTCCCTAGAGGTTAGTGAAGAATTAGAAATAATTTAATTTACCTCCCTGTTCGGGCGCTTTGATGAGCTGAAAGGCCCCTTGTCAGGCAGCGAATCCATCTTCCTCCAGCCTTACATCAAATTTCATTCACTAATTAGAAACTCCTGCCCCGGAGCGTGCTGCCCCCACCCCGGCCACCCCTTCTCCCCACCAGCACCATTATGAAAATAAATCGTTCCATTAGCTGCATTGTTGTGGCTGTGGGGCCCAGTGCTGGGAGTTATTAGAGCAGGAGGGAGGGCGTTGGATTAAGATGAATGATTTATTAAGGAAAAGGACCCTGATTAGATTCTTCCTTGTTGCCTGTGCGTACGCACATACTCACACACCCCCTGTCCCAGCGATGCCCGGAGCACCCCAGAGCCACCGGTGGAAGGTCAGTGCTGGATGGTTGCGGGGTTTCCCCCTGGGCTGTATCCTGCTGGGAGCCCCCCAGTCTCATACCAGGGCCACTTACGAAGTAACAGCTGATGTCTGCTGCCAGATGCCCTGCATGGTCCCCAGATCCCCTGCCTCAATCTCCTTGTATGGAGGGTGGGGGACCACCAGCATCACCCCCAGCTCTGCCTGCCCTGCAGGAGGGACCTGTGGCAGGTGCTGAATGGGTCCTGCTGACTGGGGATGGGATATGGGGAGGGAAAGGTGGGCTTTGGTGTACCCCATGCTGTGGGAGGGGGAGCTAGGGGGTGCCTCTCCAACTGGAGGGTTGGCAGGGCTTGCCCTGGGTGGGAGGGAGAGGGCGTTGGGGCCCTCCATGGGTCTGGGGTGCTCTCAGCACCTGGGAGATGTGGGGTGGGCATGGCTGCAGAGGTGGGCACAGACCCATGTTGTCACCACGGGCCACACACATGTCCCCCTGCCTGTCCTGGGAGGGGACCGAGACCAGGGACACGGGGACATGGGTGCCCCAGACACTGCCTGGGATATAAAGCATCCGGACTGGAAAGGGAGTAATCTGGGGGACTGGATGCCGATGCTGAGGGCCGGGTGGTGCCCAAGCCTGATTTCTGAGGTGGTGGGATGTGTGTGTCCCGGGGCATGTGTGGGCACCTCTCTGCCCGTGTCCGTGCAGGTACAGCCGGCTGCAATGTGACTCCCAGAGCCTACTGCTCGTGGGAAGGGAGGGGGGCTCCGGGCACGGACCCCCTGCAGTGGGGCGGGGTGTCCCAATGCTGCCTCTACCCTTGGGTTGCCACAGAAGGGTTGAAAGAGGGGCGGGAAGTGGGGGCTCGGTGCAGAGGCGTCGGGGGTGCAGCCCAAACCATGCACCCTCCTGGGGCCGCCTTGGAGCCGGGGCCAGGGCACTGGGAACGCCCCCCTTCCCCTCAACAGCGCTGCAAAGAGCAGGGTCCTGCCCCTGCCCCGAGAGCAGCAGCGCTGCGGAAAGCCATTAAGGCCAATTAAGCTAATGAAGCGGGAGGCTGGTAGGGGCTCCCTCTGCGGGCACCGCTGGGTGCGGGCTGGGCCGGGCAGCCTCTCCGGGCTCTCTCTGGGGGGTGGCCCTGGGTCGATTTGCCCTCCTCGGGAAGGGGGTCCCCGAAACCTGCTGCTCCAGTGCTTGCAGGCCCAGGTATTTCAGGGTGACATCACAGCCCAGACAGGGGGACCTGGGTGCACCCCGGGCTCCTGGACAACGGAGACAATCCACGTCCTTTCCCAAAGACATCCCCTCCTCCGCAGGGAAGGTTTGACCTTGGAGTCCCACGGGATGCCCACTCTGCCATCGTGCAGTTCCCCACAAACAGGAGATGCTTTCGGGGTGCTCCGCTCCCACTCCCCGAGCCCCCACACCCCCAACACCCTTTGCCGGGAACCCAGCACCCATCCCGCCAGCCTGAGACCGGGGGCAGGCTTGGCTGGTGCTGCCACGGCAGAAGGCCGCGAGGTGAGGGACAGACGGGAGAGGCGGGGACGGGGACAAGGTCCCCCCCCTTGTTAACAGCACTGGACCCTGTAGCCTTTTCAAGGCTCTGAATAGGAGGTGGTACCTCTCCTCCCCTGAATTTGGGGCCGGGGGGCGGAAATTGGCGCTGGTTTAACACACTCAGACAGGGCTGGTGGGGTCGGGGGACACAACATGCTACCCCAGATGGGAGCTTGTGGGGGGTTTCTCCTGCCGCCACATGCCCTTCCTCTCCCTCCCGCCCACCATTCACATGGTAATGAGGACAAATTGATGGAGAGACATCCATTGTGGTAGCCTCCAGCCCGGCCCTTCTGCCGGCCACCCACCAGCATCCCCCATCCATCACCACCCAGCAGAGCCCCTGGTGGGACACCCCCCTTCTTGGGGTTGGCACCCTGGGAGATCTGGCTGTTTCCAGTGCCCATGAGCAGTGGGGCGACCCTCAGGTCGCTCTGGTTCTCCAGAGGCTGAGTGGTTAGAGAGGGGGGGCACCCAGGGAAGGAACAGCCCCCAATAAATCCTGTCTATCCATTTTGTCCTTCCCATCCCTGCCATGAGGCTTTACAGGGCTGTGGGGAGTGAATGGGGTTTCAGGCAGGGAAAGACCCCAGAATCTTATTTACGTGTTCATCCCTTCCTCTCGCTGTCCTGGGGCTCGCCTGGAGCCAGGAACCTCTGCTTTTCCTGCTTCTACCCCAAAGCAGCTCCTCCTCCCTCCCCAAACCCTGCTGCATCCTCCTAACAAGGTAAAGAGCTGATCCCCCACACTCCCTGGTACCATAAAGACTTGGGTCTGCAGATCGATGCCCATGGTGTCACAGGGCACCCAAAAAAGCACATCTTCTCCCCATGCACCACCCTCTGTTTCCCTCCCACCCCTGTGCCTGTGATGGCAGCCTGATTGAAATTTCACTCCATAAAGCACCTCTCGAAGGTCTGACCCCATGCCCCCCCCCCAGGGACCAATTTGTCCTTCTCTGTAATAAGAACCTAATTAAATTAGCTCAGCCGCCTCGCAGAGCCTTTAAATTAGCCGTGCTGATGAGGGCCCTTGCTGACAGCCTGCTGCCAAATTGCTCTGCACTCGCCATGCTGTGGGGTCCGTGGAAAGCCCTGAGAGGGAGGCACACCCTGCTCCCCACACCCCCAAGTCTGGGTCAGGGCAGCTGAGCATAGGGCACACGGGCAAGGGGATGGGGTGGAGAGGGAGGCAGAGATGGTGTGGGCGAAGGGGCAAGAGCCAGCAGTAGCTAGCACTGGCCTAAAGTGACGTTGGAAACCCAGCATGCAGGGCAGGTCCATCTTCTCCAGCAGCACTGAGTTAGTGGGTGTTGTAGTGAGGAGGGTGGAGAGGGTGAGGAAGGGTGACCCAGCACAGTCAGGCACTGGGGCAGTGGGCGCAGACTGGGATGGAGAGGTGTCCCTGTCAAGCAGTGGCTGTCCCTCCTATGTCCTAGAATCACAGACTGGTTTGGCTTGGAAAGGACCTCAAAGATCACCTACCTAGCCCCAACCCCTTTGCCATGGGCAGGGACACCCTCCACAGGCCTAGGTTGCCCAAAGCCCCATCCAACCTGGCCTGGAACACTGCCAGGGAGGGGGCAGCCACAGCTTCTCTGGGCAGCCTGTGCCAGGGCCTCACCACCCTCACAGTGAATAATTTCTCCCTGATAGCTAGTCTAAACCTACCCTCTTTCAGTTCAAAGCCATTACCCCTTGTCCTGTCACTCCATGCTCTTGTAAACACTCTCTCCCCATCTTTCCCGTAGCCCCATATCCACTAACATCATAACTCCTTCATAGAAGGCCACAAAATTTGTCAGGCATGATTTGCCTCTAGTGAAGCCATGTTGGCTGCCACCAATCACCTCCTTTCAATATGCCTGAGCATAGTTTCCAGGAGGATCTGCTCCATGACCTGGCTGGACACAGGGGTGAGATACTGACTGATCTGCAGTTCCCTGAGTCTTCATCTTTTCCTTTTTTAAAAATGGGGGTTGTATTTCCCCTTTCCAGTCAGTGGGAACTTGACAGGACTTCTCCAATATGATGGACAGTGGTTTAGCAACTTCATCCACCAGTTCCCTCCAGACCTGTGGATGCATCTCATCAGGTCCCATGAACTTGTGCACCTCCAGGTTCCTTAGATGGTCTCAAACCTGATCTTCTCCTACAGCGTGCAGTCCTTCATTCTCCCAGTCCCTGCCTTTGCCTTCTGTGACTTAGATGGTGTGGTGAGAGCACTTGCTGGTGAAGACTGAGGCGAAAATGTCCTGCCTCACTTACCCTAGTGTCCAGGTGGTCCCAGTGACAGCTTGGTCCCATGTAGGCTGGGTCACTCCTGCAGCCTGTCACCTCCCTTGGTTATGGGGGCGTAGGGAGGGAGAGCTCACCCTTACTGGTGGTGGGCATTGGGATGGACATCTCCTGCTCTTAGAGAAGAGGATGATGTCCTCTGTCCCTGCCTGCCCTGTTTATGGTGGACACTAAGCATTCCCAATCCCTGCCTGCCCTCCCCACACCAGAGCTCAGAGCGTGCGCCTGGGAGATGATGGATTTATTGGGCCGTGTCCCCGACCAGGAAAGGTACATCCAGTGAAGAGACAAAAATACACCTGCCGTCGGCCGCGCTCGCGCTCCCTCACTTCGCCCTGGACAGCAATCACCATAAAAACTGTGCTTTAAAATAATTTTTAAATAATTTCTGCTTTTTGCTTTTAAAAAAAAAAAAAAAAATTCACCCCCCCACCCAACCAAACAGCTTCTCCCCCCCCACCCCCCCCCCACCCGCTCCCATCTCACCCTGCACGCGCCCACGCTGCCTCCCATCTATGGTACATACAAAGAGCAGATAAATAAATAAAGAGGCGTGATGCTGCAGGGGGGACATGGGTCACAGCTCCCCCCAGCCCCCTCACCTCTACTAACATGGAGCCAGGGAAGGCTGAGGCTCTAGCTAGGATTTGGAGGAGGACCATGGCTGTGGCTCTGATGGGACGGCCCCTTGTCCCGGGAGTGGGTGAGCAGCAGTTAAGTTACCCTGAGGGTTTGGGGTGCTGGGGTGACTGGGGAGGTCTGACCAGGCAGGGGCTGGAGTGCAGGGAGTTTTTAGCTTTGGGGTGGGAAAGGCATGGCTTGGGGCTGAGCCAGCTCGGGGTTGGATGCCAGGATGGCAAAGTAGGGAGCACTTTCTCTCCATCCTGTTTCCCTCCCCTGGCTCCAGGGGCCTGGGACTACAGCCCTGGCTCTCCCCACTCCCACCAGTGTACACCCATGCCTGGCTGGAACCTGCACCCTCCCACCCGCCCGCCAGCCAGAGCCCCCTGTGCTGTCACAGCATCCCGTAGGCATGCTTGGCTGGGTGGATGCAGTGCTGGCCCTGGGCAGAGCTCAGGGTCTTGATCCCCAGCCTCCTGCTCCAGCAGCACCTGTGCCACCAAGGCACCGGTGTCCTGCTGGAGCCATGCCAGCCCTTCCAGCCAGCCTGCACTTGGGCACCCCAGGCATACAGAGGCTGGCTCTGGGTGCCCCCCTGCACCTGCATTCAGGGCTGAGGGCAAGGCACTGTCCCAGTACCTGGGTCACCCTTCTTCCAGCTGCCATGAATCCATGGGTGGGAATGGCACTGGCCCCTCTCCCGCACAGGCCACCCAGCAAAGGGTCCTGGGGCCTGTCTCCCAGACCCCCCCTGCTGGGTGCAGCCAGTTTGAGAGCCCCTGGGAGCAGCCTACAGCCAGGGGCTCTCCCCCCACTCCCCTGGCCTTTCAGACCTCCATGGTTAGCTAATTCTGCACACACACACGCACATCACACGCACACACACAAATAGCAGCATGTGGATCCAGCCGGAGGCACCCCCCATGTCCGGGGGGGACACACACCCTTTGTGCCCCCCCCCTCCCCACTGCGCCCCAGGAACAGGGATTGAGGAGGGGGCAGTGGGCATAGAGGAGGCACACCCGGGAGTCCCGGTGTCCCCTAACCAGGAGGTGGCTGTGCCCTGAGTAGGCAGGGCTGGAGGCAGCTCCCCATGGGCACCTAGCTTTGGGGAGGGGTGCTGGCCCCTGGTGAGCTGCCCCGCAGCCACCACCTCCGCCAGCAGCCCCGGCTGCGGCCGGGGCGCACCCTCAGCTCTCCACCCAGGGTACCCCCAACGGGTGGAAGCTGTCGGGGGGCAGGAGCAGCCTGCCCAGGCGGTAGAGCAGCCCCGAGTACCAGTGCACACCATCCCCCTGAGCCCCTGGCCACCCCACCAAGCTGTGGTAGAGCCGGAGCGGCCAGAAGGCCAGCTGTGCCAGATGTTGGTCCTGCACCAGCGCAAAGCACGAGGCGACCACGCCATCCACTACCAGCGTCCCGTGGCGCGTCAGTGGGGCGTAAGCTCCCACGTCCCTCCGGTTCCACACCCCCACCACCTCAGCGGGCTGCAAGCCCTCCCCTCCCGCCGCCACCAGCACGAAATGTCCCGGGCGCACGCGGCTGGCAAAGGTGGGGCGGTAGAGGGAGGCGGGTGCCGAGGCGTTCTCGGCCATGAAGAGCAGGTGGGTGGGTGTCAGGGCCAGGCGCCGGGGCGGCTCCAGCGTCTCGATGACATGGAAGGAGGTGAGGGCTCGAGGCTCCTTGTCCAAGAAAGTCAAGAAGTCGCTGTAGGTGGGCTTGCCTGCCCCATCCATCGCCAGCACCCGCTGGCCTGGGCGCAGCGCCCACAGCGGTGTCCGGGCACCGTCCTCCAGCGTCGCCAGCGCCCGCCCGGGGAAGCAGCCCCCCGTCTTTGCAGCAGCCGAGTGCTCTGCACAGGGAAAGAGAGGACAGGAGGGTTACCCATCTGCCAGACCCTGCTCCATGATGCAGAAACCCTCCCAGGATGCCCGGCTTTGCCCACCCAGGGATAACCCTGCCCTGGTATCACCAACATGCATGTGACCCCTACACACCCCCAGTCACCCTGGGGCAACAGCTTCCCCAGCCACTGTGTTACTGGGGGTGGCACTCTGGGGTTTGAGCCACACATGGCAGCACCTTCTCCCTGGTGTGGTGCCAGGGTGCTATGACTCCTCACAGAGCCAGGTCCCAAAACCCACCCAGCAGGGGACCAGGGCCTAGCCCCAGCCCCAGATGCACAAGGCAGTGCTGGGAGGCACCCAGAGTTTGCAGGAGGGGAGGCAGCACCCTGAGCCCATGGCAGGATGAGGAGCAGAACGCCTGGTTGCACTCCATGTGCCCACAGCATCCCCATCCCCTCAGTGCTGCGTTTGGGTACCACTGTGGAGGACGCTACAAGTTAAAACACAGGGTGCAGAACCCTCCCCCTGCACCACCACACTCCACCCCATGCTGCAGCCCTGCTCCCTTCTCCTGCTTGCTCATTCCTGCACTGCTGATGCCAGCTAATCCCCTCTCTGAGCTGTAGGGAGATGTCACAGCCTGTGTCCATCACCAGGCAAAAGCCACCAGCCTCCTGGGCAGGGAGGGCTTTGCTAGCAGTTGTCACAGGGTAAAGCACCCAAACTTTCCAGGGCTGGGATAGTGACACAGCGATCCTACCCCTCCCCAGAAGAAAAGATGCAGCAAGGCACCAAGTGTCAGCAGGGGCCCATCCTGGCATTTAGAAGGGGAATCCTGGCTTCCCAAGGGACAGCGCTCAGCTCCAGACCCCTAAGCCCCAGCAACCCCCATCTTGGTGTCTGTATGATGCCCCCTCACCATCTGCCAGGCGCATCTCAGGGGCCTGCTAGTGGCCTTGCCCAGTCCCAGCCTCGGGCTCCCAGCCCCCTTGGGGGCCCTTTCCCAGCTCCCTCATCTAACCTCTGAGTGTCCCCACCCAGGTGGCACTGCCCCCCATCCCTCCCCAGCTTTGGGCAGAGCCAAATCCCAGCCCCCAGGCCCATGAAGAGAGGCATCCATCTCTGGGACAGAATCCTTTTATTGCTCAGATGAAGTGTAGCATCCGCCCCGTGCCTGCCCCAGGAGGTCAGGTCCCAAATCCTGCACCCCGCATCCCCAGGCAGGAGGCAGAGCTGGGGGGAAGGGCTGGCAGGAGGGCAAGAGGGGCACCTGGCAGAAGCAGGGGGCACAGGCACTGGGTGTGAAGGGGTGTGCAGGTGCATGGGGGGGACACCCGAGGAGATTCAATACATACAACAGGCCACATGGCCATCTGTACAAAAATAAAAGCCATTTACTAAGAGGCAGGGCAGCCCAGCTGCCCTCTGTACACAGCTCTGGGGGTGTCAGGCCATGCACCCCACAACCTCCACCACGCACCCTTGCGCTCCCCATGGCCTCAGGGATAAATACAGGAGACCCAGAGCCCCGAGGAGCCACTGTGGAGTGAGGTGGGCTGTGGACATCCTCCAGAAGCCCTCCAGGCCCTCAGGGCCCCGGTCTGCTGCCCGGGTCACCATGGCATCCCTCTTCAGTTGGTCCAGGGGAGCATCCCAGGATTCAAGAGCCTCTGTCCTTCTCCAGGGGCACAGCCCCCACTCCTCCAGCCAGCCCCAAGGCTCCGGGATCAGGGTCCGTGCTTCAGAGACTGGCCCCACTCCTCTGGCCAGTCCCACCAGGTGCCTCGGGGCACGGGAGCCTTGGTCCTTCTTCGCCCGTGCTTTGTCCCTCTTCTTCGGGGGCGCGTCGCTCCCTCTCTGCGGCGCGGTCGCCCCACCTTCATCGCCGGCCGGCGTCGCGCCTGTCCTGGCATCGGCACGGGGGAGCGGGTCAGCGCGGGGGGGCAGGCTGGCGTCGGGGGGTGTCGGGCCGCTGGCCACGGGCTAGGGCAGTAGGACAGGCAGAGTGCGGTGGGAACCGGGCCCGGGGACGAGAGACGAGGGGGCAGCAGCCCCGGCACCGCCGCGGCACAGAGCACGGCGCCCCGGGCACAGACGGGTGCGCGGCCGCAGCCCCCTCCCTGCGCGGGGGCGTGCGGGTGCGACCGCCCCGTGTGCGGGCACGGCTCTGCCCCACGGCAGCCGGGGCCCAGCACGGTGCCGGGGCGGGCCTGCGTCCTGCCGCCCGGGCTGCCCGGCTGTCGGCGCACGGGCGGAGCCCTTCCCAGCCTCTGTCGCGACACGGGCACGCAGGCGGCAGCGCGGCCGCGGGGGGAGCGGGGCCCCGCGCAGCCGGTGCGGTGCGTGGGCCACTGCTGCCCTCTGCCGCTCCGGCGGGAGCCGCGCTGCTCCCGGGGCCGCTGCATCCCGGGCAGGTGCAGCTCCTCCCCGGGCTGGCGGATGGTTTGCAGTCCGCACAATCCCGGCCCGACCACGGGCAGGGCCTGAGAGCGGCCGTCCCCCCTTTCACTGCACCCCGCAGGGGGTGTGGAGGAGGGAGAGGGGGGAGAAAACACCCCTCATTCTAGTGCAGCTGCCTCCAGCACCCCCAGCTCTGCTCCCCTCCGCAGATGTTGTAGAGCAGAGAGATGATCCCAGGGCACCCTGGCCTGTCCCTGCCTGGGTGTCCCTGGCCCCGGTCCTGCCAGGGCTGGATGGTGCTGAGTGGGGGGCTGGGCACTAAGGGACAGTAAGGGCAGAGGCAGGGGAGAGAGATGCCATGGGCAGCCTGAGGGGACAGGCTGGGGAAGAAAGGGATGTGGGGTGGAAAGGGAGGAAGGTAGAGAGGGTGGGTGAGGCTGCAAGCCAGTGGGAACTCGATGGGGAATTTGCCCTACGTCGCTGCTGGCCACAGGTGTGTGACTCACTCCCCATCCGACTGTCTGCCCCAGACAGGGAAATCGGGCTGCGAGAGCCAACAACCCCTGGCAGCACCCCACCCAGCCAGCCAGGCTCTCTGGGCATGCTGCAACTGGGGGGTGGGCCCCATCCTTGATCACTGCCAACCCCCCCCAACCTTACCTGACTTGACGGAGCAGTGGATGTGCGCCTTGGACTCGTAGTAGACCCAGTCAAAGCCAGCCTCCACAGCCAGGCGAGCCAGCATGCCGTACTTGTTGCGGTCCCGGTCCGAGGTCGTGATGTCCACGGCTCGGCCCTCGTAATGCAGTGACTCTTCTGAGTGGTGCCCGTCTTCATCCCAGCCTTCTGTCACCCGCAGCTTCACCCCTGGCCACTGGTTCATGACGGAGATGGCCAGGGAGTTCAAGCGGTCCTTGCAGCGCTGCAGGGCAGAGGGGCAGAGTCAGTAAAAGCTTTCTGGAGAGTGGAGTTATCTGTCTGCTTAGCAGCTTCTATCCCACACACTCTCTGTGTCCCCCAGCCCTTTGGGAGCTGGCCCAGTAGAGGAAGATCTGAGAACATGAGGTGCCTTCTCCATCTTGTGCCCTCCATGTTCCCTGCAGTGCCCAGTACCCCCTTGTTCAACATAGTATCTCCCAAGGCTGTGCACCCCAACAAGGTACTCATCCCCCCCTCCATCTCTCCCCCAGTTCCCAGGTTGGTGAAGAGCCTTGGGCAGCAGAACCTCGATCAGGGTGAAATACCCTCTCTGCTCCCAAGACCCCTCCCCTGCATTAGCACTGGCCCAGGGGCTTCAAGCTGACAGGAGGAGGATGTGGGAGCTGAGACCTTGCTGCTGCCTTCTGGCTGGGAGGGTCTCCCAGGGTCTCCAGCACTGCCTGTGGGCACAAATGAAACAATCTGCCCAGTTCTCAGCACAGCTCTGCTTGGTATCACTCCTCAAGTCCTGAGGCACATGGACGCAGCACTGGGCAGCCTCATAGCTTCATCCAGCCTCTGCTCACGTGGGAAATGCCAAACCCACCTAAGAGCTCTGTTGTGCTGGAGCAGAAGGGATGTGAAGCCCCCTCCCTGCCACAAGGAATGAAAAGCCTAGGCTGGGGAACAGCAGTAGATCCCAAAAGTTCCATACTGGTGGCTACAGAGGTCACACAAGCCAGGCAACTGCCCTGTCTCATCCCCCCACCCCAACTCCCACCACGATCCTCCCCAGCAAGCAGAGGGATGTCAGCCCTGAAAGCCTGTGCTGCCCCTTTCCCCGAGCCACAGCTACATCTCATGGAGGGATCAAGCCCCTGCATGCAAAAGCACAACCCACAGTTGTGGTCCCTTCTCCTGTTGGGAAAGGGATGGAGGAGAGAGAGGAAAAGGTGTAGGAAAAGCCTTCCAAAGTTCTGCACAAAACCAGGTGAATGGATTAAGGCAGTGCAGCCTGGAAAGGAGATGCTGGGGGGTCCTGGGCACTGCTATAACATCGAGGTGAAGGATAGGGTGTTCATGGGGGAAACTGGTCCTGGGAAGCATGACATGAACCTGGGAAGCAGGACATGAACCCACTGGGCAGCACCCTAAAATCAGACACCACAGGGTACGCCTTCTCTTGATGCCCTGCTCCGTGCTGGAACTCCCCACCACGCGATGTGTGGGTCATGAGACACAGTGAGCATGAGCCAGGGCTATAAAACCCAGTGCTGGCTACACCCCGGGGCTTAGAAATGCCCCAGCAATACTTCTGCAGGGAGCTGTCCCCAAAATACTTGGGTCCTTACCCTACCCCCTAGTACCTGCTCCCGTCCTGGGGAGGTGGGTGCTGCTGCTCTTGGGGAAACCCGCTCACTCTCAGCAGGGTCCAGGCCCCGGGGAGGGCAGTGCCAGGCAGTCCTTTGCCCCGCATGGGGCGGGGGAGCACCTCTGCCCTCGTCCCACGGCTCCCTGGGTGTGGGGAGATAAGCCAGGAAGGTGTTGGACAAACAGTTGCCAGGTGAGGGGAGGAGGAGGAGGGAGGGGAGCGACTTTTGTTCCAGTCCAACACCACCGTGGTGCCACTTGGCACATGGCACAAGCAGCTCCCAAGGTCCCCGGCCCCGCGGAACCCCGCAGAGAAAGAGGGGTTCAGGGCTGGAGGCAGGCAGGGAGTCCTCGATGCCCCCCCGCATCCCCCAGCCATCACTCCAGCACCCTGCCCTGGGCACGCCTCCTGCCCTCGCTGCTCAGCCCTTCTGTCCTCCGGGGGCACACGACCACCGAGACCCTCCGACAGGCCGGCGGGGACACCGCCTGCCACCCGCCCCTGCCGCAGGGCCGCCCTTTCCAGCGGGAGCCCTTCCCACACGTACCTCTCCCAGCGCAGCCCCATCCCAAGGGGTCCCACCTTCTCCTCCCCGCCCGGATGCCCGCCCGGTTGGGCACGGAGCGGCGGGCAGGGCCCGGAGCTGCCTGGCCCAGGGCTGCCGGGACGGGCGGCTCTGCCTGTGCCTTTGGTGGCCAGCAGGTGTCAGGGCGCGGGCAGCGAGCGGGTACCGGCGGGCAGCGAGCGGGTACCGGCGGGCAGGCAGCGGGCAGGGAGCGGGTACCGGCGGGCAGGCAGCGGGCAGGGAGCGGGTACCGGCGGGCAGGGAGCGGGCAGTGAGCGGGTACCGGCGGGCAGGGAGCGGGTACCGGCGGGCAGGGAGCGGGAAGGGAGTGGGTACCTGCGGGCAGCGAGCGGGTACCGGCGGGATGACAGGGAGCGGGGAGCGATGTGCAGGGGGTAGGTACCAATGGACGGGGAGAAGGCAGGGACGGTCAGGGAGGGTCAGGGAGGGAGCAGGTACTAAGGGGTGGGGAGCAGGCACAGACAGGCAGGGCAGCTGGCATGGACGGGCTGGGAACAGGCAGGGATGAGCAATGATAAGCAAGGAGCAGGAAGTGATGGGCAAGGAAAAGGAGGTGGGGATGGGCAGGGAGCAGGCAAAGGAGGCAGGGAGAAGGTAGGAATGGGCACTGCCTGGCCAGGGGCTCTGCTGCCCACACAGACAGGTAGGCACGGATGAAGAAATCTGTGGGCACAGGCTGTCTGCAGGCTCTGTGCTTTCTGGGGGCAGCAGAGACCCAACCACCTCCCCATCCACAGCCCAAAGGGGCAACAGTGTCCTCGGGGACCAGCCTGAATGGCATCATCCCCCTCCTGCCTGAGGGTGAACACAAGGTCTCGCAAGGTGATGGCAAAGATGCAGAAATGCTACTATGGCCCATGGGTCCTGTGGGGCCCAGGCTGGAGTGGGGTGTCCAAGCTCAGCCATGTGGCACCGAGCCCTGGCCATGGCACACCAGCCCCACTGCTGTTTTAGCACCCAGCTGGGAATTTGAAACCCGTGTGACAGGGTCTGGGGGGAAGGCAGGTTTTGACAGTGTGTGAGCTGAGTGGCTCTATGCTGTCCCATGCATGTCACAGTGGAGACCTTAGGGATGCTTGGGGACTGGGCTGAGCAGAGATGTTCTCCTTGCTGACCAATACTGACAGGTACTTTCTTGTGCCCAGAGTGGGGACAGGAACCATGTCCTGAGGGGGAAGGCAAACCCCTTTGGGGAAGGCAGCAGGTCTGGAAGGAAGGACACAGCTCCAAGACAGGGAACAGCCAGCAGGGACCCCAGGGTCATCTCAGGGGAGGTACGCAGGACACTCAGGTGTGACAGTCTCAGGAGAGGGGTTGTGGATGGAATGTGCTTGGCCACAGCTGTCCCCATGTCCAGAGCCTGGCCAGGAGAAGATGGGTCCCCCTAGCATCTCCTCCCCAGGTGATGTTTCTCCCAAAGGAAGCCAAAAGTCCTATCCCCAGGTCTCCATGAGCAATTCCTCTCCACTGGAGGGATGATCTTCATGCCAGTTGGGCCAACAGGGGCTCCAAGGGATGATGTTTGGGGTAGGGAGAGGCTTGGGGTTGGGACTCCATGGGGGCAGGGGGCCTGGGACATTCCTGGGCCAGGCTGCCGGGGAGAGGTGAGGCGGGCTCTGCCTCCAGCCTTATCTCAGCACCTCCGAGTGGGACCAGCAAGAGCAAACACACTGGAATTCTTGAGGAAGATGAAACGATAAAGGAAAGGCGGGCAGAGAGCAGCATTACCCACCCCCCTAAGCAGGCGGCATCTTCCGGCTGCCTGGGACACCCAGACCCTTGGACTTGGGGAAAGAAAACAGGTTTGAAGTGAGTCAACAGCAGTAAAAGCCAGTGCACTGGGGGAAGGGACAAGGAGTTGGGTCAATGGCCTTTCCCAACCCATAGCAACACAGAGCATGGTGCCAAAGCCAGAGATCCCACGTCTGAGGGCATCTCCCACAGCCAGGGTCACAGGACAATCCCAGAGTGCTGTGGGATGGTAGCAAGCTACCAGAAGTCACGCCACCTCCACGGCAATGGGGACAATTCCCTGCAGAGCTGCCCAAGGTACCATGGTACCCATCTGTGGTGTTCAATGATCCGAGGGGAGGGGGGGTAAGAACTCCCTTGTGGGCAATGCAAGAAGATCAGGGAGCTTCCAGGTACACTGCCATCAATGCATCAGGACAGCGGGAAATGTGAGGCTGGCAGGGGGGACATGGAGCCCTCTCTTTCCCATGGGTGCTGAGGGGTCACTGTCTCAGTTAGGGCAGGTGGTGGGAGCACTGTCAAAAATAAACACAACCAGAAGCACTGTCTTGCCTCCAACTCAAGCAATACGCTGTCACCTTCTTTCCTGATGTCTGGACCAGCGGAGCTCACCACTTTCTCAGTATCTCTGCAGCTGTTTCCTGGGGGATGCAGGTTCCAGCTCAGCCCCAGGGCTCCAGTGACCAGCAACCGCGACTTGTGCTACTCCCCAAGATTGGTGCTGCCTCAACAGGGGGGGTCTTGGTCCCTCTGTTACAGTCCCCATCCTGAGAACTGCTCTGGGCCTTGGCGCCTGCCCTCAGGGACCTGCCCCCGGGGCACGCAGGGTTGCAGAGCTGTCAGGACAGCACCCAGGCAGCTTCTCCTCTCGCTGTTACCCAACGCCTCAGTCAGAAACCACAGCCAGAGCTCCCTCAGCACCTGCCACCGCTGCCGTCCGCACCGACCCAGCGCCAGCCCCAGCCCGGGGGGCGCAGTGCTCGGCGGGGCGGCCCTGGCTCCCCCCGGCCGCTCCCGGGAGCTCGCACAGGCTGTAACCCAGCGCTGAGGCTGGTGGCCAGGTTTCTTAGCAAGGCCGTGTGGCTCCTTATCTGCATTCCTGAAACCCTCAGGCATTCTCCTGGCAATATTAAAACACAGAGTAACCTTCGTCCGGCATCACGCCCCCCTCCCCCGCTGCCGTCCTCTGTCCCCCCCACCCCTCCTTCCCGCTGGCCCAGGGCACTTGCAGGCTGCCTGCAGCAGGGCATTTGCAATAACAAGTCGTCCCCGTCCCCGAGCGCAGCGAGCTGAGGGCAGCCCCCATCGGGGACCCTTCCCCATCTCACCCGAAACACGCAGGAGTAGGGGCACTGAGGCAAGGCACAGGGTTTCGACGACAGCGCGGGGGACAAGGACAGCAAGGGCGCTCCCGGAGCGCAGCCTCTCTCTGCTCGCTCCCCTCCGCACCAGCACACGGGGCTCTGCTCTACCCCCCGGCTCCCACAGGCAGGCTGCCCGCTCTGCCAACCGGTGGGCAGAGCAGAGGGGAGAGGGCAGGATGGGTGCCGCAGGACGGGGTGCTGCCCGGCCGGGGAGCAGCGCGGCACAGTGCTGCCGGCGCGGGGATCTTTCGGCGGGATGCTGCCGGCTCGGGGCCCGGCAGGGCAGGGTGCTGCCAGATCGGAGGCAGGGTGGCATGGCTCGGGGGGCCCGAGAACGGGCTGCTGCCAGCTCAAGGCACAGGGGAACATGGGTGAGGAGTACAGCGGCGCAGGTTGCTGCCACCTCAGGTGACAGCGGGACACGGGTTAGGAGACAGCAGGGCAGGGTGCTGCCAGCTCGGGAGGCACAAGGGCACACCTTGGGGTGCAGCAGGCACGGGTGCCACAGGCTCCGAGGGGCAGCGGGCCAAGGTGCTGCCACCTCGGGAGACAGAGTCCCGTCGGCTTGGCTTTGCGGGGCAGCGTGTTGCTGGCTCCGGGCGCAGGGTGCTGCCGTAACCAGGCGCAGCGGGACGGGCTGTGCTGCCCACTCCGGCTCCGACGCGCACAGCCCGGCCGAAAGGGCAGAGCTTCGCAGGAAGATGCCCGCACTGCACGGCCGGCAGCCCTGCCCGGGCACCGGGATGCCCGGGGCAGGATGGGGAAGCCGCAGTGCCGGCTCCCCCGCTGCTGCCCGCGCTGTCCCAGGAGAGCGGGACGCAGGGAGCCGCCGGGCAGCCCCGGTGCCGCAGGTGCCCGGCGCGGGGGGGAGAAGCGGGCGGCGGCGGAGCCGTACCTGGGTCATCAGCCGGTCGGCGCCGGTGTTCTCCTCGTCCTTGAAGATGATGTCGGGGTTGTAGTTGGGCGTGAGCTCCTTGAAGCGCTCCGAGTTACGCGCGATCTTGCCCTCGTAGCGACCGCTGGCCCCCAGCGTCTTCTCGGGGACGTTGGGGCTGAACTGCTTGTAGGCGAGCGGGATGAGCTTGCGGGGCGGGCGGCGGCGGCTGCCCACCACCCTGCCCGGCCCGCAGCCGCGCACGGCCGGCGCCAGCAGCAGCGCGCACCCGCTCAGCAGCAGCAGCAGCCGCGCCGGCTTCATGGCGCGCCCGGCGGCCCCGGGGCGGCCCGGGTGACCGGCGGCTCCGGGGGCCCCGCTAGGCTTGGCCGCCGCTCCCGCCGCCCGCCCCGGGGCTCCCCATGCGGCGCGCAGCCGGCGGGCAGGTGCCGGTGCCGGTGGCGGTGGCGGTGGCGGTGGCGGTGGCGGCGGCGGCGGGGCGCGGCGGCTGCCCGGTGCGGTTGCGCTCCGGCTGCCTGGTGCGGCGGGCCGGTGTCGGCCCGCTCTGAGCTGCCGTGGCCCGGCGGCGGCAATAAATAGCGAAGGGCCGTTTGTTTTGGCAGGCGAGCGGCCGCTTGCGGGGCGCGGGGCGCGGGACTCGGCGCTGCCGGAGCCCCCCGCGGTTTGCGCCCCGGCGGTCAGCGCGGCGGGGCTGGAGCCGGAGCCGGAGCCGCCGCTGCCTCCGCTCCCCGGGCAGGAGTGAGAGGGGAAATTGAAGAGATCCGGGACCGGGAACCGCCAGGACCGCACCCTGCCCGTGTCCCAGCCTCCCAGCGCCCTCCCTCCCTCGCCTCCTCCCCGCGGAACCTGCCCCGGGCCGCCCGCAGCCTCCTCCCCCCGGCCGAGCCCCGCGGCCCGCAGCCCACCCCTCCGGGGGTGCCCACCGCCACCTGCCCCCCGGGGCAGCCCCGCAGCCGCCCTGAGGAGACCCCGGCGCGTCGCAAGCCCCCCTTTACCCCCCTCCCGGGACGACCCTCGGGGACTCCCCCGCGGTGGTGTGGGCGCGGGGTGGCACCCCCGGGGCTCCGGCCCCTGCCGCGCCGCCTGCTCGCCAGGGGCCCGGGCCTGCGGGCGGGGATCAAACAGAGCAGGGAGGCAGCTGGTTGAAATTTAACCACAATATTCTCGCTCCCCATTGTTTCCAGGGAGGCCCGATATTTCCACAACAGGATTATGGCATCTGATTAACTCGCTGAGACAACAATGAGGGGCTGGGATGGGCTTCCCCTTCTAGCTGCCAAAAGGGGAAAGTAAATACAACACCCTGATTTCAGGAGAGAGGGTTTGCAAGCCCCCCCCCCCCCTTCTCCCCCAGCTAGATGCCAGGGAGGGGTCCGCCATGGCACTGCTTGCACCCCCTCTGGCTCCCTAGGACCTTCCCAGGTGAGTCAGTGCCTTGGGATGCCTCTGTACACACAACTTTGTCAGAGATGTACCCTCACTAGCTCTTCGGTGGGCACAGGGCACAGGTCACTCCTAGGGATACACAGAGAAGCCAGGCTGGAACTGTCCGGCTGTGGCTGCAGGGCTGTGCTGGCCTAAGCAGGACCAAGCAACCTGGGCAACAGGGATGCAGGCTGAAGAGCCAGAAGTACCCATGGACTTGGGATGCTTCTAGCCCATGGCCCCAGTCTACTGTTTCCTTTACAAGAACTGCAGGCAAAGTGCTGCTGGCCAGAGGTGTCTCCATAGGTTTTCATACTCAGTAGCCATGATCCATCAGGGTTTTGCACTGGTCTCGGTACCCCAAACAAGTACCCAGAGCCTCTGTGAAGTCCTGCCACTGTGCAGGATAGTGAGGTTGTCCCACTACTGCTGCACATGATGGAGCAAGAGGGTCTGTCCAGCAGCCCCAGTCCTCCCCAATTCCACCTCTCTTCAGCCAATCTTTCCAGTGGAGCATCCTTAAGGACATCAGCAACCGACAGAGCAGAGGGAATGTGTCACAGCATCACTCCTCATCCTTGCCCCTGGGTTCCCAGGGCTGCAGAAGGGGCACAGTTCTCTGCGCATCACAGGCACAGGAAAACTGGAGCTAGGTCCACAGAATCCTCCAGGCTGGATCGTACTCCCAGGGAAGGGATGAGCCCAGCTTCCCACCTTGTTCATCACTGCCACGAGAGAGAGAGCAGGGAACAGGATCATCTGGAATGGCGCTAGGTTTAGGGGGTGCAGCATATCCCCACGCAGGAGTGCCTATAGTTGCCAGTGACCAAAGCAAATGACCTCTGTAGCCTGCCAGCATGCAGCATGCATGTGACATGCTTCTGTCCCTCTCTCGGCAGGTCTGGACTGACAGCAGCCTTGCCCAGCCCTCACTGGTACAACGTTCATGTCCCACGGAGGCCCAGGGCTGCGGTCAGTGAGCTGGGTTTGCCCGTGAGAGCAGCCCCTACTCATGCAGGCACCCTAACATCCTGCATGGCTCTGACCACAGCGAGCAGTGACTGTGTCCTGTCACTGCCTGCAGGGTCTGTCGCCTGCCCGTGCAGCAGGGACCTGCTGGGCTGGCCCGGCTCCTGCACAGAGCGTGGGACGCCCGAGAGTCACTCCCACTCACTGACAGCTCTGTGCTGATGAAGAGCAGCCCCCCAGCTCCAAGTACCCCCAGTCCTGCCCCAGCCCCACAGCGCTGAGCTGGTGGCAGGGGTGTCTCCGTAGCTGGGAAAGCTGCCTCAGCTCTCTGTGATCCCTTCCAGGGGGGAATCAGGCAGAGTGTGGGAGCACTGCTGCCCACAGCATCAACATTCCCAAAGCCAGCCTGTGTCCCTGCCAGGCAAAGCCCTCTGGCACATGGGCCAAGTGGAACAGGAGACATGAGAGGCAGGCAGGGCTGGGTGTGTGGGGATGGGGGGGGCAGAGGCTGCAACAGGGTCCCTCTAACCAGGAGGAGAGGGTGGGAATTCTGTTCGGGAGAGGGCAGGAAGGGACAGGGCACTTGCTGCAGCAGCACACGGAGAAATTACTTTCCAGCGGAGGTGAGAGCGATGCAGCACCCATCCCTGTACCATACAGCATCTCCCACAGCTCTCAGACACTCCAAGGCTCTGCTGGGACGCCCGGCCACCACGCACTGCTCCTGCCCGCATCCCAACCGTGCCCGAGTCCCTCCATCCTCTGCTCCTCGGCGCGCCCCGGCACCGTATCCCTGTACCCGTGGCGGGCGGGCAGCACCTCGCAGGCGCCAGGCTGGGGTCCCAGGGGCAGGGGGCTGGCACAAGGCCCCGCAGGGCTGCCCGGCGCCGGGCGCTGCGCAGGGCGGGCGGGCGCGGAGCGGGGCGATGCGGTCTAGGTGGTGCTGTTTCTCTACTTTTGCACGGGACGGGTTTGGGATTTTCCTCTCCCTATTTGCTGCTTCGGTCTTCTTCTCCCCTCTCTCTCTCTCTCTCTCTTTTTTTTTTTTCTCTTTTCCTTTTCTAAAAATACTTGACAGCGATTGAAAGGTCCCTTTAATCGAGGCCACAGAGCCCTTATTAAGGGCACGGGTCGGGGTGCTGGGCCGTGCCCGGCATAACGGCTTCATTAAACCCTGCGAAAACTAATATTTATGGAATCAAATTTATGGAGGCCGAGGCCGAACTTGTGGCCTTTAATGTGTGTCGGGAGCTCAAATCCAGCCGGCTCCAGGGAGGAGGGGGTGGGGACAGGGAAGGAGACCCCGGTGGGACAGCATGGGACAATGAGTGGTGGCACTCCCTGGAGCCAGCCGGCAGCAACCTGGGCCAGGGAGGCATTGATGGACCCGCGCTGAAGTCTTGGGGGCTGGGGTCCCTGTGGTGGCCTGGGGGGCACTGGAAAAGCTCTTTTTCCCCCCGATGTCTTCACTCTCCTGCTTCTATCTACCCCAAACTTTGTTCCCACAGCCTCGCCTTCCCTTGCCCAGGAGCAGGACGAGTGGAGCAAGGCTCTGTCCCTGCAGCCCATGCTCACCAGGGTGCCCACCTGCCCCATGGGCACAGAGCTGCACTTCACAGCAGGACAGGGGCCTTGAGCGATGCCCCTGCAGCATCCCTGGGGCTGGGACAGGCTCCCCTGCGCTGAGCAGCCCACTGAGATGTAGAGACACAGCTGGTGGTGAAGACAGCCGTGAGGGTTCAGGTGCTGGTGTGTATCACTCACTCTCCCCTACAGAGCCCACCAGCCACTGGCACAGACAGGATGGGAATATGTTACTTCCCACGTGATGTCCCCTCAGCCCAAAGGAGACAAATGAGCCCTCACTGGGGTGAGAAACCCTTCTCCTCCACGTCCCAGCCTGCACAGGGGAGCGGCATGAACCCCAGACCCAGCAGGATGCTGGCTTGGAACAGAGCAGCTCCCAGGCCAGGAGATGGAGCCCACATGGGTGGAGCAGAGGTTACACCAGGGGACAACCTGGTGAAACATCAAGCTGCAAAACTGCCGCCCTGGTCCTACCTGGTTGGCAGCAGGACCCTGCCTGGGGGGAAGTGCCCAGCCCACAGACCCAAAGCTGCCAGACTAAGAAGCTTGCAGATGGGGGAAGGAGGACACTTAGCTATGGCTGCCAGCAGGAGCTCTTCATCCCATGGCTTCCCCTTCTCATCACCCACCCTGCCCCGCACGCTGCTCCCTCGCAGAGGAAATATAAAAAGCCACCAGCTGCTCTCGCTCTGGGACTGTCCGGCCACAGCCCAGCAAAGGCCCTTTCATTCCCCTTCCACAGACACAGGGGCTGCTCCGGATGTTTTTGTTTCCCCCTCGCTGCCCGGGAGAGCAGGCAGCAGGACTGTGGCCGGCCCAGCCCTGGGGCACGGGGCAGCCGGGGGCACGGGCTCCTGCACCGGGAGAGCGGCGCTGCGGGCTGCAGCCTGCCAGTCTGGGGGCTGGTCTGGGCACAGGCGTGGGGTCCCAGCCCTGAAAGAAGCCTGTGGATACAAGGGTTGGATGGATGGATGGATGGATGGATGGATGGACAGACAGATGGACGGATGGATGGGTAGGGTGTGGAGAGGTAGAGGGTAGTGGTTCGTGCCCAGGAAGCATCTGTAACCTGTCTCAGGTCTGCTCCCACACCTGGGAGCTTCCATTGTGTTAGTGGCTTGGTTGTCCCTTGCCCCTTGTAGGCCATAAGATGCATTAAGCCCATATCACCTGCCCACTAACCATGGGGGAGCTGCCTGCACATGGAGGGTGGCCCTTGGCACAGCCAGGATACCTTTGCCCATTGCTACAAGGACTTCTGGCTTCAGCACATAGTCTGTCCCTGGCATAGGACAAGGAACCTGGGCTCCTGGCTCTTCAGCATGTTCTGCCCTCAGGATCTGGGGGTGCCCTCATGCACACTCCACCCCGTATGCTGGCACTTGGAGTGAGGCACAGCACAGGCTGGGAGCTGCAGCCCTGTCCCACAGCAATGATCTGCTGTCACCTCCTCAGCCTCTAGAGCCACTGCAAGCCCCTAGGACAGCGGGACTGGCCTGAGGGGCACCCAAAGGGGACAGCAAAGGAGAGGGCTCTCACCCACTTTATTGCTCTTTATTGCATGAGCAGCCAAACCCCACGGCCCTGCTGGAGTCCCTGACGTCCCACACCCACCTGGCAGCATCCCTCCCGCTCCCCACGGGCCCAGCGATGGCTCCATCACAGAGCAGTCTGGGCAAGCTCTACGCCAGGGAAGAGGCACAGAAGAGGCTCCTGAGACACTGTTGAAGAGAGGAGATGCCCCATCACCCCGTCGTGAGAAACTCTGGGAAGGGGCCATGCCCCAGGCCAGGGTCCACCAGGAGATACAGGCAGGAAGGCAGAGGACCCATGGGTGCTGTGCGCTGCCTCTCTTGGATGCTGGGAGGAGTAGAGAGCCTAGGGGTGGGTGGAAGTGACCTTTCAGCTGAAGAGTCCCCTCGCCTTCTTCGGCTTGGCCTTGGCCGCTTGCAGCCGCGGCTTCTGAGCTGGGGAAGAGGTCGGCTGGAATCAGAGCAGAGGCAGTGTCAGTTCCCCCAGGGGTTCACGCAGGATGGGTGTGGGTGTGCAAGCAGTGCCACCCCTCACACCCCTGGGATGGCGTGCAAACAACACACATGTGCAATGGGCCCAGACACCCCCCAGCCATGACGGACGGTGTGAGATGGGCTAGGAACTGAGCTGAGACCCCCATCCCATCCCATCCCATCCCATCCTATCCCATCCCATCGCATCCCGGAGGGGCACAGAGCTGGGGTGTGAGGAGGGAAGGGAGGTGCAGGCCCCATCCTGCCACTGGCATGGCGAAGCGGTCTCTGGAGCTGCACTCACCGTGGTTCCTTCATTGGAAGATGCGGTTTCATCCTCCTGGGAAGGAGGTGGTGGGAGGGGGTGCCCTGCGGTTTCTGTTGCCAGTGCCGGGCCCTCGGTGTCCTCTGGTACCAGCAAGAAAGAGATGAAATTTGGGATTGAGAAGAGGGAGCACAGGGCATTGCCCAACCCCCCACCAATGGCACCTGGGTGGGGGAGATCAACCCATGGGGGCAAAGCAAAGGGGGAGAGTGTTGCATGGGGTGAGCTGCACCCAGCACCCCACTCCCCTTCCCCCAGGATGGGGTCTCAGCTGCAGGGAGGTTGGGTGCTCCAGGCTCTCCCCATCCCAGCACCATGGAGCTCCTCACCTGAGTGGTGCCGTTTCCGAGCTTGCTTGGCTTCCTGCTGCGTCACCGCCACGTAGAGCTGCCGCAGTGTGGAGGACAACGCCTGCCCCTCTCCCACACCCCAGATCTGGGGCAGGCTCTGCAGGAGAGAGCAGAGGCACAGTCACCCTGCCAGGAAACCACTTGCCAGGAGACGGTTCCTGCCAGGACACCCTGCACAGTGCAGCAGTGGGGAGGAGAAGGGACCGTGCATCCCTCTGCGCATCCGGCTCCACCGGCTTCTCCCCAGGGACTGTGTCATGGCTTGTGGGGACAGACAGGTCTGGCACTGGGCAGGACATGGCAGGTCCTCAGCCATACACACACACACACACACACCTGCTTCGGCCAGAAGTCTGCCTGCCCATTCAGAGCCAGCCTGTGGAGGCCTGGGAGTCATTCATGAAACGCTGGAGATAAGATCACAGGGGAAGGGCTGCGGCTTCCCTGGCCGGAGCACTGCAGGGCTCTGACTGGCTGATAAGGACAGCGAGCCTCAGGCAGGAGCAGGACCATGGCATGAGGTCAGGATGGGGAACCTCTGCCTGCCATGCCTACCTCCAGCAACGTCTACATGGGCAGTACAAGCTATCCCTGGGATTCCCATGGCAAATGAGGGCAATGCAGTGGTGAGACGAAGGATGCCTGGGTTTGCTCCCGAGCTGCCAGAGCAGCTCCTGGCTCCCTGCACGTGTTTTTGCCTTGATGGAAGGAAGTCCCCAGCTCGCCAGGGCTGTGGGATGCCACCCTCGCTCTCTGGGCCACACTGATGTGCGTGGGGACCCAGGATCCCATGGCAGCGAGGCCGGCAGGCTGGGAAGTGCCATGCTCTGCTGGGAACTTAATGGAGCACTGGGCCAGAAAGCAAACACACACAGCGCTGGGGAGACACGTGTGTGCCCCAGAGAGCGCAGCCGTGTGGGGGTGTGTGGGGCACAGGAAGGGGGTGTGTGTGCAGGTGAGTGTGAGCACGCGTGTATGGGGACCGTGCGCAGCCCTGGGTGGATGAGTGTGGTGCTGGGTGCCTGTGGCTCTGGTGTGTGTGTGTGTGTGCCAAAGGTCCATGCACTAATCTCTGCTCTGCTCCACACCCAGACAGCAGGAGAACAAAGTGTAACAGATAAGGCCGGATCCTCTCTGGGCCAGGGGAGCGGGGAGGGGATGGGGACGCTCAGACCCACTCAAGGCCAGAGTCCAAAGCCTGGCCCTGGCTTCCCAGTGGCAGAAAGGGCAGGATGAGCCCCCCTTGCTGCTCCCCATCAGATGGGGAGGAAGGGCAGGAGTGATGCCAGGATAGGCTGGCTGATGCCCGGAAAGGCTCCCTCCCTGCAAGTCTCATCCCTTCTGCTGGTGCTGTGGGCATGAAAGGCCCCTTAACTATGGGACATGCATGCCACCAGGGTCTGCTTTTTGGCCAGCTTCTGTGCAGGCCCTCCTGTGTCCCTGCTCACTGCCGTAGGAGTGAGCGATGCTCTGGTCCCAGTGCCCTGCCAACATCCCTGGGATTGCTTGCCACTAGGCAAACACACCTCCCAATGGCTCCTTGCCCAGCCTCACAGCCCTGGGCTATGCTGGCCCATCACAAGGTCCTTGAGGAGGAGGAGGGATGCCGAGCACCTTGGACACCCTGGAGATGCTCTCGCCCTGGTGTCTCAGGCCCACGGGCTCAGGGTTGCACCCAAGGTCAGAAAAAGCAGCGTCCGAGGCTGGGAAGGTGACTGCACTTCAAAGGCAGGAGAGGGGCTGGCAATGGGTGGCCGACACAGCCCAGATCAAAGGCACAAGCTGGAGTCATAACTCAGAGAAAAGCAAACAGCAGCTCCAGGAAAGCCGGGCTGGTGGTGAAGTGAGCAAAGTGTACCAGATAGCACTGCGCGGGTCAATGCCCCGGCAGGGCAGGAGAGTCCCCCGCGGAGCCACCCGGCCCCAGGTGCCACTACCCTGCTGCACACCCCCTCTCACCACCACCGTGGGGACCCCAGGGAGCACCAAGGTGGTGGGGTCAGCTGTGCACCCAGGCGTAGAGTGCTGCCTGCCCCCCTCTGCTCCAATCCAGCTGGGACAATGGCCACAGTGCAGGATGGCACCTGGGACATGCCCTGAACCCTGAGGCTGCCCAGGCTGCTTCTCTTCCGGGCATCCAAGTGAGGATCCGGGCAGGACAGCTTCTTGCTTGCTGCTCAGGCTGCCTGGAGCCTGTCCCTGGGGACAAGGCAATGTTGTGGAGCATCAATCACGCTTGTAATCATCTGGTGTCCCAAAACCCGCACACAGGCACCTGCTGGGGTGGCATCCAGGGGAGGCACTGGGAGAAGGGTGCCCAGTGCTGACAGCCCCAGGGAGGGATGGGCATCGGGGGGGGACGACACAGGGGGCTGCAGGTGCATGGCACCCGCTGCCCATGTCTCCGGGAAGGGCCCAGATCCAGCAAGCCTGGGGTGGAACTTGGGAGTCACTGGCCACGTCCTGCCGCTGCCCTTCCCGGAGGCTCAAGCTTGTGGGCTCGGAGCCACGGGGCCGCTGGAGCTGGCCCATGCCGGGATGGGAGGGCCACGCTTCACAGAGCTGGAGGGAAATGGGGTTATAACCAGAACTGGAAGCATTTCCCTGCAGAGCTGTGACTCAGCAGGGAGCAGAGCGTGCTGTGCCAGCCACCGGCCACCTGATGGCCCCGGAGGCTGAGAGGGACAAGAAGGTGTCCCTTGAAGGGGCAGGATGGGGGACAAGCTCTGGGTACCGGTGCTTTTCCCTTCTGTCCTTGCCCCACTGCCCAGCACATCCCCAAGCTGACTTTCCCCCTGCCGCAGCCAACTTGTTGTGCCCACTACGACATCAGCCCTGGCCTCTGGTGACTTGTTTTTCTCTGATCACCCATCTCTGGGATCAACATGTTGCTGGAGGTCTGGGAGCGTCGGGAACAGAGAGCGAGCAGCCGGGGGAGTGCTGGCTGGGGTGGCCCACGCCGCTCACCGGGTTCCCGGGAGCACTGCCCAGGGAACCGGCACGGCCTGCCCCTCTGTTTTGGCTACCTGGCTGCAAGGCCAAGCAGGATGCCCCGGTATCAGGAGCGACTCAAGGCTGCGGCAGCGGCGCGGGAGGCTCCTCAGCACATCCTGAACTGCGATAGCCCAGGCGAGGGGGGCGGGGGAGCTGCCTGGCAAAGGGAGCGGGAGCCTGACCTCATGCTGGGAGCACACCGTGGTCACCGGCAGCCCTGCAGTGGTGTGGGGAGCTGGACTGCAGCCTTGCCCTGTGCCCCCATCCTGGAGGGCTCTGCTGTACGGCTGTGCCCCACTGTGGGGGGGCAGCAGGGCCAGTGGTGGGTAGGGTACGGCATGCATCTCCCAGGCATCCTGCCCCTGCCCAGACTCCTTTCTCAAGAGGCCATAAGACCTGGAGAATTGGATGGAGGGGCACGTCACCTAGCCCGGCACCGCGCCACCGATTCCAAAGCGTCACCTTCCCTGGGACTGGCGGGAGGTTTGCAGGCAGGCTGGACCATGCTGGGCCCCCGCGCCGGTGCCAAGCACCAGAGTCTAAATCGGTCGTGCTCAAAGCTGGGGGCTGACCCTTTCATTATCACACCAGACGTTCGAAGTGGTTACCAACATTCTTCGCTACAAACCCCACATTCCTATTTTTTAATATATTTTTAACTGGAAAACAGAGCGAACGAGGCCTGTTTGGAAATTACAGCCTGGCTGCTGTGGCTTGTATGTCAGATCTGCCCACATTCCCGTGGCCAGCCTCAGCACATGCTCCACAGGGGCACACTTAATAATTCCTGCCGGGGCCGGGAGCCAAGGGGTGTGGGCTGGAGGGGGGGTGTATGGCTTCCCCAGGCTCCCCCCGCCAGCAGGCTCCGCGGAAGCAGCGTGGTGGAACGGCAGCCCGGGAATGGTGTACTGGCTCTCCGGCAATGGGCACGGGTGAAGCCTGACAGTGCTGTGGCAGACCGTGGTGGGCAGAGGAAGGGCTCCATGGCCGGGGCGTTCCCGGACCTTGTGGCCAGGCTGCCCTCGTTGTCTCTCCTGCCATGAGCTTTGTGCGTGCTCCTGGGAGTAGGGTTGGCATGGCTCGCTGGATGTGTGCTGGGCATGGTTGTGCCAGCATCAGTCAGGCTGGGGAAGGACACACCCTGGGATCCAGGAAGACTGGCACCGATCTGTGCCAGCTGCTCACCCAGCCTCTGCTCGCAGTGCTGGACCAAGGGATGCCACCGGCATCTGCTTGCAGGAGGACAGAGGTGATGGGGGTTGAACTGCTCCCTTGCAGTTGGGATCAAGGGCAGGCAAATGGTCAGAACATCCCCTTGGGAAGGACCAGCCTGGCCTCCTGCCCCACCTCCCCAGTGGAGCAGTGACCCTTAAGGGCCACAAGCTGCCCCAACACACCCCGAGCTGCCCCCCACTGTGTCCCAAAGCTCTTTCCTGGCTCCCTTGGGACCCTTGGACCTGCTCCCCATGCTCCCCTGGGGTGCTGCGTACCCCAGAGGCAGGCAGCCAAGGGTCCTGCCCTCTGCTTGCGCTGTGTCCCCTGCCACACAAGGCCCCGGGGATGCGCAGCAGCAAGGAGAGGTGACGGTGCTGCCAGCCCGCCCCTGGAGCAGGCAGGGGCAGGATGGCCTGGGCTTCCCAGGCAGGGAGCCAGGCTGAGCACACCTGGCAGGAAGCAGTGGTGCCGGCCGGGGAAGGCAGCCCGAGAGCTGCCGAGAGGTGAAGGGGTCACCCCGGGGAAGAGCAAGGCGGTGAGGGCAGGATGGCCGCGCATCCCAGCCCGACCCAGCCCGGCCCGGCCCGGCCCGGCCCCACACTCCTCCCAGCGCTGCTCCAGCTCTGCTTGTGGGCAATGTTTTCCTTTCCCCCTGACTTTCGGGGCCTTTCCAGCGAGCAAATATCAGGCGCATAAAGAGCGGCACTGTGAGCAGAAGATGGAGTGAGAATGCCTGCCCGCGTCCCTCCGTAAGTGCTGTCTCACACTTCATCAAGGCCGCCTTTGCAAGCGAGGCACCCGCTCAACAACCAGCAGTCTATGCTGGCCGGTGACCGCAGCGGCCCCGCCACTCAATACCCTTTTCTTTCCTCGTGCTGCTTTGGCGGCTTGGGTTACAGCTTTCCTAGCAGATACGGGGCGGAGGGGCGCGGCGGCAGCGGGGGCTCCGCATTGTGGTGCCGCTGCACCAGGGTGGATGCAGGTGCGTCCCCCCCGCCGTGCAGGGATGCTGGGGAGGGGGGAATCCTGCTCCTGCCCTGCCCGCCCCGCTGCTGCTTCCAGCTCCCAGGGATAAAGCCGGGGGAAAGGAGGGTGGGCGGCTGTGGAGAGGTAGGGCAGGAGCCCGCAGCATCTCCTCCCCAACTGCGTGAAGGCCAGCCCACCAGGAGTAGCCTGGGGCTTGGCAAAGGGGTGGTGGGAGGTGAGGGGCTCCAGCTCCCAGTGGGCACAGCCCCAACCCCATCACACCTGGAGACAGGCCATGCCACTGTGCTGCCCAGCAAACCTGCAGGCATCCGAGCTCTCCTGCTGCTTGAGCGCCAACGAACTCCCTGAAGAAAAGAGCAGCCCTGTTCAGAGAGCAGCCCCTGTTACAGGGACCAGCTTTGCCTCCTTGCCTGGGCAACCCTGCAAGATGTTGGGTATGGCTGCCCAGGGGCTGGGAGCAACTGCTGGTGACATCCTAACCAACAGGTCATCCTGTCCAACAGTCCAAGGGACAACAACAGCAGGAGAGTGGCCAGTGTGGCTGGCACTGGATGCCAGTTTGGCAAGGGAGTTGGTAATTGAGGATGCCCTGAAGAACAGCAGCTCCTGGCATCTCAGGACCTGTGAGGACTTGCTGCTGGCTTCCAGGAAGGCAGAGCCACCAGCTGATGGCACCCTATGGGCATCACCTCTGTCACCCTGTGCCACCGATTGCCTTCTCCAGGGGCCAGTGCCTGGGCAAGCCCAGGAGCAGAAGATGTGGAGACCTGGTGGCCAGGGTTCTTCCTGTCCCAAGGGGACAGCTCTCTTTTCTCTCCAAGGAGGCTGGGTGGCTCACACTGCCTTGTTATTGTAGGGTTGCTTGGTGAAGACAGACACATCACCCAGGCTTATTATTATAGGGATCCTCCGCAAAGCATGCCAGCTCATCCAGGTTAATTATCGTCTGTCCAGGAAAGCTGGACACAGCGCACACTTTTGTTATTGTAGGGTTGCTCAGGAAGGCCAGACAGCTCATCCTGGCTTGTTATTATTGCACAGGGCTCACGGGGGGCTGGAAACTTCCTGCAAAGTGGGGTGACGGAAAGGGAGCCACACCTGGTGAATCACAAGGATGCTGCCTGGCGATAAGGGACAGCAAGGGCTGGGATCCGGCACCCTGACTCCACCCGGCAAGGACAGGCCACTCATTCATGGGCACAAACACTCTTGGCTCCCTTGGGACCCATGAGGCTGGCAGAGGCAGCAGGGGCATGGGTTGGGGCTGGGGACTGGCAGAGCAGCCTACAGACCCCTCAAGAAGCAAAATCTGGGGGTGACAGGGGGAGAACCATGGGGATGCTGCACCCAGCGTGTCTCTAAACCAGGCACACAAGGAACTGGCTGAGCTAACAGGGCCTGGAGCGGAAACTGGGGCTAAGCCAAGTGGGATTAGGGGCTTTGGGGGGAATCTGGGTGCGTTCAGGACTGGGCTGAGCAGGAGGCAATGGCTGCTCCACCCCAGCAGCTTTGCAGTTCCTCCCAAGTGTGGGCGCAGCTGGAGGGACAGCCCCTGGGGATGCTGCCCCATCCTCACCCGGAACTGCAGCAGGAAGCATTGCTGCTTGGGGCAGGGGGGCAGCAGGGCTTGCTCCAGGGCTGCCTCAGGTGGTTTCCCAGGCACACAGTCCCAGCAGGGCTGGGTCTGACATGCCCCAGCAGCCCTGGCACTGCCACTGGCGCAGCCACTGAGTCACCATCACTTCCCCTTGCTCTGTGACAGCCCATGCTTCCCACCCCTGGCACCAACCAGCTTCTCTGCAGGCAGTGCCCAGCTGTGTCTGATGGCCAGGTGTCCCCCTGGCAGTGCCCAGATGTGCTAATGCTCACCTGAGCACTGTCCCTGGGCAATGATGGTGCCCAGATGTTCCTCAAGGCAGTGCCCAGATGTGCTGGGTACCCAGGTGTCCCTCAGGCAGTGCCGGTGCCAGGTGTCCCCAGGCAGTGCCCAGCTGTGCCAGGTGCCCAGGTGTCCCTGGGCAGTGCCCAGCTGCTCTGTGCAGATGTTGGGCCCCAGCCAGGCAGCAGGATTGGGTGTCAGGCAAGCTCTCCGCATGCAGCGGCGGCGGCAGGAGGCCAGGCTTCCCTGTGAGCACACAGCCCCTTCATTCATGGCAAAAAATAACCCCCCGGGGTGTGGTCCAGGCTGGAAAAGCCCCCTCCAGCCCTGGCCAGCCCATGTTTACTCAGCACGGGGAGCGGGGGGGGGGGCACACACTGCCCTCCCCCTGCCTGCCAGCTCCGCACGCCATCTCCTTGCCAGAGCAGCCGCTCTTGGATGCGATTCCTTGGGTCCCCCCTGGCCAAAACACACAGGCTGGGGCGGGGGGGATGGCAAACCCCTAAAAAGCACTGGGTTTGTCTCCAGGAGGAGCAGCCCCTGGTGATGTCATGAGAGTTTGTGAGCGGCCACATGAAAGGCACTCGCTGCCCAGGAAATCCACGGGCCTGCTCTCCACCAGACAAGCCAGCGATTCTTCCATGGGTTGGGAAGGAAAGCTTGGGGAGCCCGAGCCAAGCCTGCCCTTGCCTTGGGGACGGGGCCTGCCACCAGCCTCATGGACCCCCCAGGCCCCCCAACCCTGCTCTGCAGTCCCCGTGTATTCCAGTCTCAGGACCTACAGTTCCCAACAGCCCAATCCCCACCCCAAATCAGTACCCCAGGTAGCGCTCCCTGCCCTGCAGTCCCCAGGGCACCAAGCCTTGCTCCATAGTCTTCCAGCATCCTAACCCCTGCTTGGCAGCTTCCAGAGCCTGGACCCCTGCCCCATAGGCCCCAAACCCTCTCTTCTCTGCTGGCCTGGGGGGCAGCACCCCCATTTCCATGGTGATCCATCAGGCCGGGAGCAGCAGGTGATTCAGGGTCAGGTGGTGCTGCCACCAGACAACAGGGATGCAGCGGCGCAGGGGATTCTCTTTCGTGAGGGATTATGCTGGGGACAGCTGGGAACACACAGACACAGCCCCCCAGCCCCCTTCCCAAGAGCCAGCCAGGATCTCGCCCCACTCCAGCGGGCACTGCTGACACGGGCTCTGAAACCGAATCTGCTGCCCAGGGTCCCCCCTCCCCATTTCCCATGGGCACAGTGGCTGGAGTGATGGGGGGCTCTGCCTTCCTCCTCCTCCTCCCCACGCAGGATACACCCCTGCACTGCCATCCAAGGCCAGAGTCCCAGTTCAGCACCACGCTCTGCCCTGCCCACCCCAGCCCCACCGTGGATCCCCCGCTGCCTGAGAACTGGTGATGGAGCTGCCTCCCCTGCCCCATCGCCGGCTGTGACCCCGAAGAAGCCAAGCGGCAAGTGAAGATCAGGGCAGTTTTGACTTCATGCCCCCAACACCTCCCAAAAAACACTTTAGGAAGCTGCAAGCATCAGCTGTCCACCTGCAACTTGCCCTTGGAGACACCCTCCTGCTCCACCTGCTCCATCTCCTCCCACTCAGGCGCAGAGTGACAAGACCTCCCCTCACCCCTCGAGGTGCCTGGGGGCCAGCGCACACCCCAGGCTGGTGTCACGGCATGTGGGGGCACCATCTGGGAAGCACTCTGCAGAGCAATGGGCATGGGTGTCTTCAGGGCAGGGTGTTGGGGTGAAGGGCTCCTCAGGGCCAGCTGTCCTCAGCAGATAGAGGCTCTTTGAAAAGGGACTGGCTCTGAGCAGACCACAGCCTGGCCCATCTGGGATGAGAGGCATCTCCGTCCTGCTGGTACACCCGTCCAGCCATGGCAACGCAGAGGGGACAGCAGAGACAGGAGCCACCAGGGCAGTGCAAGGCTCGCAGGGCTGTTCCCTCTCCCTGCTGGGACCAGGGTGGGATATTTGCTCCCGCTGCCCCTGTCCCAGTGAAGAGAGGGGACTCAGTCTCCAGGCCTGTCAATCAGCTGCCTCTCGCCAGAGCTAAAAATGCACTCTCAGAAGGAAAACAAAATAAAAACACAAAACAAAACAGAGAGGTGAAAAATTCCTTGACATTTCTCTCCTGCGAGTCCCCAGGGCCGGCAGAGAGGCGAGAGCCCCCGGAGTTTGTCAAGCAAACACTTTCACACCCTGGGCCGCGCTCGGCACGCTGCCGCTGGAATGCCAAAGATATATTTAAGCCCTGCTCATCAAAGGAGCCTGTTCGGAGTCGGTCTCGGGCAACGTGCGTGTGGGTTTGGCCCGGAGCGAAAACCAGAGACGCTGAGAACATTTCTTGGGGACGGGAGACAGCTCATGCACACACACACACACACACACACACACACACACACACACGTGTGCGCCCCTGAGATAAGTGACAGCCCTCAAGGTCGTGTGGCTGTAAGGTCGCGGGCTGGGCACGAGATACCTGCCCGCTGCCGCGCTCGCCCTTATCAGCCCCTGTCGCACCACGGGGTGGGGATGTTTAGGCTGGAGGGCCGCCAGCAGCCATTCTGCATTCCAGCGCACTATAAACTTTGTCAGAGCTAAATGAGCTCAGCCAACAAAGCCGGGGTCCGGGGAGACAAGCAGGAAGCGATGCTACAGGAGAGGACAAGCTTGCGGGGACACGGAGGGCTGGCCAGGGCTGTGCATGACCTGTGAGGGGGTGATGAGTGTGCTCGGCCTGGACATAGCGCTGTGCCATAGGGAGGTGTGGGTATAGCGTCCCTGTAAGTCTGGGGATCCACACAAATCCTGTTCTGCCTCCCCCTGGCACTAGCTGTGCCAGGCAGCCAGCTTCAGGAGCTGAGGGCAGGGGGATGCTGGCTACGTGGGCCCCACACAATGCTGCCCCACAGCTCCTTCTCACAGCCATGGCTTTGCTGGAATGAGCTGTCTGGGCACGGCAAGGAGCACTTGGAGGGTGGGGAGGCTGCAGGCAGCAAAGGGAAGATCCCATCTGCGTGAAGCGCTCCTGTTCCTCAGCTCCCTCTCTATGGAGCATCCCTTTGGTTTGCTGCAGACTCCCCAGAGAGTCTACCTCAGAGCTGGAGAGATGGGGGAGTCTCTGCCTTCCTCCCTTTCTATATGGGAACACGGCAGTGTCGTGGTGTTTGTGAAGCCCTGGTGCTGCCTGCAGACCTGGGATGCTCCTGCCCCACCGCTGTGGCACGTCTGGGAGCTGCCATGTGCAGGATCCAGGGCAGGGCAGCAGCTCCATTTCCAGACGTGATGGGTGAGGCTTCCCCCTCTCTGTCACTGCTGCAGACAGGACCAATTTGGTCTTAGCCTAAATCTTGTGTCTAATCCCAGCTGACAGAGCTGCAGGTCAGGGTCTGGCCAGGGGCTGGAGCTGGCCAGGGCCGGGGAGATGGTTGCCACCAGCAAACAGAGCGCACCGGTGCTGTGAAATCAGGCATTACGCGCTGTCACCTGTGGCAGGGCCAGCCCGTCACACTGCCAGGGAGCCACTCTGGTTACAGCAGGGGTTATCCCGGCACCAGCAGGCCCTGACCCTGCATTGTCGTGCCCCCCAACCAGGGTTCATCTCCAGGTGAGGGGAGGGATTGCTGAGCTGCGAGTTGGGTTTCAGGCACCTGCTGCTAATAAAACACTCTGTCAGGGCACCTTCGCCCTCTCAGCCCTTGGACAGAGGGATGGGGTCCCTGCAGTGATGCCTGGGGAGGGGCACAGAACACTTGGGGAGCCGGGAGCTGTGTCACTCCACCTGGGCAAGCAGACCTCTCCTTGCTACTGCAGCTGCATCCATCTCGGCCCAGCCAGGTCCAGCCACTGCAGCCCGAGTCACTGCTCATTTTCAAGGAGCAGGGATCCCACAGCCTGTCCCGGGAGCATGACTCTCCGAGCCCCACTGCTCCCCCGTGGGCAAAGAGGAGCAGAGACCTCCCATGGCTCCGGTGACCACTGCTTTTTCCAGCCCCTTGCCCACTCATCACACTGCTCTCTCCACCCAGGCTGGTCTTGTTCTGAAGGGTTCACCCACCCCTCACCATCTCCAGACAGCAAAACCATGCCCTTTGCCTAAATACAGGGTTTTTTAAAAAGCCTCACCATTTTCATCCCTATTTTTCTAGGCGTTTTCTTCCATGCAGGACACTCTGTCACCAGCAGCATCGGAAAACAAGGTACAGTGGGTGCCTGCTTACAGCTCCCCTGTGCTGACGTCAAACCTCATCTGTCTGCAGCCACTGTCTCCTGGACCACCATCACCTTCCAACCCCAAAAGTGGTTTATCTTTAACCTTACCCCTAATAACACACTCCAGTATATTGTCTCATATACGGTGCCAGGCTGGAAAATCCTCCTCTGTGACTTAAACCCCTGCCACCCCCGTGGCCCTGCTCTTTGCCAGTCTGGCTGGGGCAGAGGGGGAGAGCAGTTTCCAGACCTTCTCCCCCACAGCCAGGTCTTTTTGCATCCTCAGGGGGATGGGGGACCTCTACAGCCCCCCTGCACTGCTGTCAGATGCTGTTGTCTCAAAACGGGAGCTTGTCACTGGCAGACACAACAGTGACATTCAGGGAGGTGTTTCTTTACTCCCCAACAATACCATCTCTTCCAGGAGCCCCAAAACAGGGTAAGCAGGGTCCCCCCAAATCCCCTGCCTCCCAGAGCTGAGCCTGGGGGAGTATCTCTCCGAACACCTGGTAACTCACACTGCAGCTCTGAGAGCGGGTGCCAGAGCCCAGGCAAGGACCAGGCTGTGCCTCGCCTTGCCTGGGCTGGCTCCAGGAGCTGGTACCCACAGCCCGCTCCCCCCTACCAGGCTGCACATCTGCAGCCTCCGCCCTCGCAGGAGAGCAGGAATCAATTACAGGGCTGGCAGAGGCACGGCTGCTCCGGGGCTGGCACCAGCTCCAGCGGCCGCAAAGCACATGGCACGGCCCCGGAGGCAGCCCGCCGGCCGGCCCCGCGCCTGGGCAGAGCGCAGATGTGCCCCTGGCTCAGGGGGAAGATGCAGGGGAACCACTTGAAAGCCACGGTATTAGAGCGCTGGTAAACCAGGGCCGCTCCTCTGGCTCTGCACGCTATTTATAGTGCTCTGGGTGCCCACCCTGGGGGGAGCTCAACCCCCGGGGTGCAGACTTCTGCCAAGCTAGCTCTCTTCTCTGCTGTGCAGCTCCTTGGACCCCCAGCAAGGTCTGCAAAAGGTCCTGGACCCACCTGATAGCTAAGATGCTCTAGGGTGGTCTGTCTCAGCTGGGTCTAGGACTCAGCCAGCCACCAGGTTCCACAGCACGCTCGCGTCAGCCTGCACAGGAGGCACCATCACCCTCGGACAAACAGCATGCACAGCAGCCAAACCATGGTCATTCTTTGGAGTCCCACCATCAGTAACCCCCCGTGGCTGCAGCTGGGCTGGGGGGAGATGTCCATGCTCTCTCCAGCTGCCAAGGGTGGGCTGGGTGGAAAGGCTGCAGGGATGCTCCCCTCAAGCTTGCAGCCAGTGTTCTGGTTGCATGAGATGGGGTCAGACCTCAGCCCCATGTCCTAGGGGACCTCATGAGGATTTGGTGGGGGTGTCTCTTGAGTCACTGCAGGCAGAGGAGAGCTGAGATTTCTCTGGTGAAATATGATTCTGTCAATGCACAGCCCATGAGGGCTGCTGGAGGGCTTTGGGGAAGGTGGGCAGTGAGGAGGAGCAGCAGTGCTGTGCTTTCAGCATCTCCCAAAGCACCATCCCTGCATCCTCTCCTCTCACCAAGCAGCACACACAGGCACAGCTCTGTGCCCAACCCCAGCTCTGCTGGCTGCGGCACAGCAAGAGCAAGCATGGGGAGGGATGTCAGCATCCCCTGTCACGTGTCTTGGGGGGTCACAGCCATCAGTGGCCACTGGGCAGGGGACAGGGTGGCCCCTCTGACGGTCACTGCAGTACAGACATGCAGGGCTTGCAGCCCCATGGGGCAGGACAGCCACTGCAGTGGTGGTGGCAGCTGGGGGTGAGCCAGGCTAAGACCAGGCCACCAGGTCACAGTGTGACAGCCTGAACAAGGACCCAGGCACCTCGGGGAGCAAACATGGCTGCAGCCCCCATGCCTCCTCACCCCCCTGAGCAAAGGTGCGGGGGCTCCTGGCATCTCCCAAGGGCTGCAGGGTGAGGATGCTGCCTGCACTGCCCAGAGCTGTGGTGACCCCTGGGGCAGGGGGGTAGGACCACGCTGATGGGGAGCAGGTGGCTGCTGCTGGTGCTCCCCCAGCCAGCGGCCGAGGAGGAGCTAAATTTATTACACCAATATGTGGGCAGCGGGAAGAGACCGGGGGGCTCCTCCAGCCCATCTGCCCCATGCACAGCGCGTGTCCCACCGCCCTCCTCGGCGCTGGTGTGGCCAGCCCTGCCCTGACACCAGTGACGGGAACAGAGCCCTTCTGGGCTGTCTCTTTGGCACCCACATGTCCCGATGACTAGCCCCACGCGGACCCAAGTCCTTCCTCCCCCGACCACAGAGGGGAAAGTTTCCAAATTAAAAACCTAAAACTGGCAACAAGGTGCCCATGGCAGGAACCTTTTAAACTGGCCATTAAAGTTTATAAGTTAAGACGGGCACCGGGAGCAAGCGGCAGAGCTGCAGGAAAACAGCCGCCCCTCCTTGGGCAGCCTAACCACGGCTGTCCCCAAAGCCGCAGGGCTGACGTCACGGCATGACTTCACCTCCATCACCCACTGCCTGGCCAGCCCCAGCCCCGTGTTTACCCCTGCCCGTCCCCACCGCTGTCCCTCTAGCCCGCTTTTCGCTTTGAGGTCAGTCGGCAGCCTCGGGGCCTGGCGAGGAAGAGGAAAAGAGCGGAGAGAAGGAAACCAAACCTCAGCGCCCACAAGGCGGGATGCAAAACACGGAGCCCCGCCGGCCACACTGAGGGGACAGCGGGCTCTGTCCCAGCCCTTCCACCTCTCCCCAACCACGTTCCCCGCTTCCTGCCCCCAAGCTGCCTGTCCCTGGGGTGGGACACTGGGAAAACTGTCGGCCAGAGCTGTGCCCACTGTTATTCTCCCATTTTCCCGCAGACAACACACTCTGTGCCCTTGGCAGGACGTGCTGGGGGAGTGTATCTGACCTGACCCCGTGTCCTGTCCTGCCCCAGGATGCTGGGATGCACCACAGGTACCCGAGAGGACCCAGCATCTGTCTCAAGGGATGATCTGCTTTGGGGTGGGTGAGACGTTACAGGGTGGCTGAGACACACAGCCTGTCCCTAAGCCCAGCTGGGGACAAATGGCCAGCCCCCAGCAAAGCACAGCCTGGCATTTTGGCTAGAAGAGCTATGGGAGAGGCAGAAACAGAAGCCTGGGCAGCTCTGCTTCCCTCTCATAGACCAACTCAGGGGTATTTCAGCTGTAGACCCCTCAAAGAGGAGCCAGCAGCCTCAGTGAGGTGTTCCTGGTGGGTGTGGGACGCACACTTGCTTTTCATGGTGTGGTGGCAGAGCAGATGGGGGCAGGGGTAAAACCCCACGGACAGCAACACTGGAAGACCCCTGGGAGAAACACTGCAGGTCTTTTCGGAGCAGCCGAGCATAGGAGCTGCCAGGGGCCAGCACTGAGTCCTCAGAGCTCTGTGCAGAGCCAGCGCTGCACGCCGGCACAAGCCTGAGCGATGTGCTCAGCTCCGAGACACACGGTGCCAAAACAGGGGTGAGAGCCACAGAAGCCACACGGGTTCAGAAGGGGCACAGCTGGGGGCCAGGAGGCCACAGAGCTGCCCACAGCAAGCCCAGGGCACCAGTCAGAACAGGCTGGGAAAGCCACCGTCCCCAGCGGCTGCTGGTCGGAGCCTCACGGGGCACTTTTTGCCCGCTGTCACCTCCCGGAGAGGTCTGTGGGTTTCATTTATAGACTTGGCCACAGACCCTGGTCCTTCTTGTCCTCTGGACTGCACAGTGTTACCTCTGCATCCCGAGCATCTCCGGGAGCAGGGAGCTGTGCCAGGCCCCTCTGTACCCCAGGGAGTCAGTGCACGCGTGTGAGTGGCTCGCAGGCCTGCCGGCAAGCATCGATCGATGGGGAAGTGCTCACACACACACACACACACACAGAGCAGCCTCTGCAAACAACTGCTTTGTAAGTTAAAATTAAACTCTGCACAAATATTGACCTTTGGAGGGGACACAAACTCTGCCGATATATTTACCTGCTTTATAAATGGGCCTGACCACAGTGCCCTATACGCCGAGCCGAGCCGGAGGAGAGGAAGGCTGTGGAGGTGCCCAAATGAGGCGCATCCTCCACCTCCCCAAATCGGCTCTCCCCACACAACATCACAGTGCCCCCCAGATCCTCCCCCCCCCCCCAAGTCCCCACTCCAGCCGGAAGGCAGATGGACCGTGGCCATGGGGATGAGCTGGATTCACTTTTCCCCCTAACTCATGGTTTCCCAGGCCAGGGGGGAGCAGCCAGGAGCTCACAGACAGCCCTGGAGCACCCAGGGGAAGCTCTCATCCCATACAGGATTGGGAAGTCGGTCCAGCACAGCAGTCCCAAAGCTGCCCCTCATCTTCCACCCTCTGTAAACCTGTGTCCTGACCAAAGCCTCACTGCCTGGCACGTATACCCACTGCTGAGCACCGGCTGCCCAGTGCTCAGGCAGATTGCTCTGCCCCAGGGTCTGTCCCCCCTCTGCAGGGCAGCCAGTACATCTCAAGGGGTTCCCATCTCTCGAGTGGAACCCAAGAGCTTAGGGCTCTGTCCTCCATTTGGGAAAGCTTCAGGAGCTGCAGAAACCCCAGCAGTGAGAGAAATGACACAAAGAGAAGGCACAGCACTGCGAATTCATCCCTGCAAACCCACCTGAGCTCTCTCAGAAGGGACCAGCATGCCCAGCCAGACATGCTGGGGGATGCAGTGGGAATAGGAAAACATTTAGGGCAAGGTGTTTCCCCAGGGATGGCTAAACCAGCTCGGCTGTTGTGGGAGAAGAATCACAGAATCACAGAATTGTAGGGGTTGGAAGGGACCTCGAGAGATCATCGGGTCCAACCCCCCTGCCAAAGCAGGCTCCCTAGCTCATATTGCTCAGATAGGCGTCCAGGCGGGTCTTGAATATCTCCAGAGAAGGAGACTCCACCACCCCCCTGGGCAGCCTATTCCAGTGCTCAGTCACCCTCACTGTGAAAAAGTTCTTCCGCATGTTGGTGCGGAACTTCCTATGCTCCAACTTGCAGCCATTGCCCCTTGTCCTATCCCCACAGACCACTGAAAAGGGGCTGGCTGATTCCCCCTGCATCCCCTGCTTCAGATAATTATAAACTTTGATTAGGTCCCCCCTTAGTCTTCTCTTCTCAAGGCTGAACAGTCCCAGCTTACTCAGCCTTTCCTCATAGGGGAGATGCTCTAGGCCCTTAATCATCTTCGTAGCCCTTCTCTGGACTCTCTCAAGGAGATCCCTGTCCTTTTTATACCAAGGAGCCCAGAACTGGACACAATAAGAGGCAAGCTCTTCTCACAGGCTGCCCATAGGGTGAAGCACAGAAGGCAACTCTGAATAGCGGGCAGCTTCTGTTGGCAGAGGGTGTGAACGGGACAGCCCAGGAGACCAGACCGTTCCTCCGTGATGTGGAACTCTTCAGGGGAGTCAGAAAAACCTCTGGGTGCGACAAGCTGCTGTTCAATAACCAGGAGCCATGAAATCAGTGCTGATAAATGCAGGACACAGGGATCGAAATGAGCTGCATGGTGCATGGTGCAGGGGAGACACCCAGCTGGGGCTCAGCAAGAGAGAAGACAGACAACCCTGCACATCCTGCTGAGACCAGGGTGATGCCAGCGTGTCCAGGGCTGTCACTCCTCTGCCAAAGAGACTGACAGGGCAGCAGGAACAGGGGCTGGCCAAGCAGGCACTGCTGGGCAGCAGAGCTCAGTGTGCAAGAGGGGTGACAGAGTGGGTTTAGGCGATGGCCCTGAGGAGCAGAGTGTGTGAACCTGAGGCTGTGCATAGCCAGGAGAGGGATGCAAGGAGGTGTTCATGCTGCTGATACAATTCCTGCACCCAGAGTGGTGTGTGCACCAGCTGGGCGTCGGGAAGGAGGCTTGTGCCTGCTCTGGCTGCCTGGTCCCCAGCCCCAGGGATGCAGGGAAGAGAGCACGACATCTACAGCAGGGGATGCCCAAGTTCCAGCTCTCGGAAATACTGAATAGAGTCTTATTCAGGCTGATGTAAAACACTGTTAAAACACACAAAAATCCTTTGAGTAATGGGCGAGCGGGAAAAAGGCATCTATAATTAACAGTAACTGTTCGAGACGGTCGCTGCCCAGAGACGTGTACTGTGCAAAACCACTTGAAAAGGCCCCGTCTGAAAGGCGAAGCCTGGGGTTTTTCAAGAAGCCCATCATGTAACGATCCTGGCCCTTCCAAAATAATTCTGCCATATTAAAAAAAAAACCCAAAACCTCAGCTTAATCGCCCTGCAGCACTGGGACTGGAGAGCTCTGAGGAGAGGGGAAGGGAAGCACAACCGGCTTCCAATTAGAGCCTCGTTAGAAAGGAAAGCTGGGGAGCTATTAGAGAGCAGGCCAGGAGAGAGCTGAGCTGAGTAGAGCTGAGCCAGCTGCCTGGAGACTCATGGCGGGAGGGGTGTCCCCACCAACCCTGCTCCTTCTTCTCCCCCCTTGGTGGGTGCTCTGGGACCCCAAGAGTGGCATTGTCCCAGCTAGGAGCACTTGGCCTGAGCAGATAGAGAAGAGGTTGCCGCAGTCACATGCCTAAAAGCTCCCCTGGGAAGGCCTGGCCCTACACAGGGCAGGGTTTGGGGATGCTCATGGAGCTGTGCAGGGAGTCTAAGGGATGGGAGAAGGGGGAATTTGGGCTAGAAAGGTGCTGCAGCGGGGAAGTGAAACAGGGGTCTATGGGCTTCACTGTCTCTTGCCACCCTTGTAGGCACAGAACCGTGGCTAGAGACTGCCTCAGCCTGAGTGTCCCTGTGACACTGGGATGGGGCTCCCAGCTCTGCTGAGGCCTGGGTTGCAGCTGTGGGGGGAAAGGACAGTCCTGCTGTGAGCACATCCATCCTCCTGTCCTTCACACATGCCTTGCCACCACCCCTGGCACCCCAGGCCCCCATACCCTCCCATGCAGACCACTGTCTCCCAGTACCCACCGTCCCTGCGGCCCAAGGAAGGCTCGTGCACTGGCTACAGCCAGTCATCGAAGCACCAGAGCCCAGCCAGGTCAGCACAAGTGCCAGGGCATCACTGCCTGCAGCACCTTTCAGCTGCAGCACTGGTCTCAGGCCCTTTGGTCCATCAGCTCTGGCTTTACCTCTGCCCATCAGCCCTGCCGGCCTGGGCCAGGGCACTGGGCACCCACTCGCCTGCCTGCAGCCCAGCTCCGAGGCTGGCCGGGCGGGAGGCATGCTGCCTGGAGCAGCCTCCCCTTCCCATCCCACAGCCTGGGACCCATCCAACACAAAGTTAATTTCTAACCATGGGTAACCACCAGTGCCCAAGCTGGGATGATTTATCCCCTATCTGCCTGGGTCGGATTTATGAGCCACACATCCCCTAGGCTGCGATAAAGGCCATGTCTGTGCTCCTCCATCCCCTCCCCTTCCCATAGCCCCTCTGTGTGGACTCACTGCCCCCCCCCTCCCGCCCCCCCATTTACAAGCTTTCCCCCAGCACGGAAACCTGACAGCCCACAGAAGAACAGTAAACAGCACAGAAAATAGCACACGCTGGAGGCCAGGGAGAGACGCGTCGGCCGGGGAAGCCACAAATGGTTCCTGCTTTCAGGACCTGTTCAAGAAAACAGAGTGGGACGTACCCTGGGCTCCCACCAGCCTTCACAAGGGGAGAGGGGAGCTCCTATTAATAGCCCTGCCAGGACGCTGCTCACACGCAGGGCTGAGTCGGCCGATGCCACAGCCGTGCTGGGGATGGTGGAGCAGTGAGGAGCCAGAGGGGTGAGAGGGGGCATTTCCCCTGCAAACGGGAATTTGCATGCAGGGTGGGAAGTTCCTGGGTGCATTGGTACAGAGAAGTGGGAACCCAAAGCAAGGCCAGGGTGCTGCTGTGTTTGCCCTGCCATGCAGCACTGGGCAGGGGGTGCCAAGGGAGGGAGGGCTCATCACTGCACCCACTCTCCCCAGCCCACCCTCCCCTGCAGACGGAGCTCGGCAGCCCAGCACGTGGGCACACTGTCACGGGGATGCCCTCACTTTGTGCTCCAGGCTGCTCCAGGGTCTGGCCACCGTGGTGATGAAAGCACATGTCACCTGGCTCCTTTTTAAAGCAGGTCTGAGGCTTCTCCCCTCCGGTACCCAGAACACAAGCAGCCTCTGAGCAGCGCAGGGCATTGCTGCAGTGCTGGCAGCCTCTGAGCATGCCAAGACGTGCGGAGAGCGGAATGCACCTGGATCCATTTGCTGTCCCTTTGCCAGCCAGAGGCCACTTTGCTGGAGCTCAGGTGCTCTGTGTGCACTACAGCAACCGAGATGTTCCACAGGCTGGTGTGGCAGCGTCGCTGCCCTGCCAGCCAGGATGGCATCAGCCTTGGCAGCACCACCAAGGGCTTCCAACCCCTGAAGTCTGCCAGATGCACCACCCAACAAGTGGGCAAAGGGGCTGGATCCTGGCAACCTGGCCATACAGGTTATGGTCCTGAGCTGCGCCAAGCAGCCCAGCCCAAAGCAGCCCAGCTCTGCCAGCGGCAGCCAGCCAGGGAGTGAGCAACACTTAGAGGTGACAGCCCTGGGCTCTGCAGGGTGAGGCCTCAAAACGCAGGATGGACGAGGCTGCAGGCAGCATCTCGGCTCTTGGGGCAGGCACCACCAGCCCCCCGCCGTCCCCCAGCCCTCTGCAGCGCTGATAGCGGCAGCCCCAGCAAGGGAGAGAAGAGAGCCTTGTTCTGGGGCCAAGACTAAGGCGATTCAGTGCTCTGCTCCCCTGAGGTTTCTCAGGTGAAACCTGGCTCTGTAATGGCTGTGTCTGTAAAACGTATGGAAATGCCCATAAAACCTGTATCAAATGCTATATGGATATATATGGATATATGGAGAGAACTATGAAATTAGGAGCACGTGGGGAATTGGGGCAGGACGGCTCCCTCTGAGCCGTAAAAACACACAAGTGAAAGGCTGGGGAGGCTACAGCGCCGGGAGCCACACAGACAGGCCGGCACGGCCAGGAGCCAGGGGAAGGGCACCCTGGCTCCACGCTGCATGGCTCTGCGGGGACCTGCGCCCGCAGAAAGCCCCCGGGACGGAAGGGCCTCTCCATGGGGCTGCGTGGGACAGACCCCTGTGCAGAGCCAGTGGGAGCCCAAGGTGAGCGATGAGGGGTCAGGAGAGAGGAGCAGGCGCAGTGGGAAAATAACCACTAATCCCAGTTGGAAAAGAAGACTCAGCACTGCCTGAGCAGCCCCGGAGATGCAGCAACCTGTATGTCCCCTCGGGAATGCTCCATCCCTGAGGGCAAGTTCCAGTGTGAGAAGACATCACGGCACCAACTGGAGCGAGTGACTTCTATTTCTGCTGCAAGGGCACACAGCAAATGCAACACTCCTGTGCAATCCCAAACACACAGCACTCCTGGGATAGACCCACAGCACAAGGAGCTCTTGGGGGGCGGGGGTCTACTTGCCTTCTGGGCTTCAGTGCCCCCCTCTGCAGGGGTAGTGGTGTGAGGAAATGGGCAAAGGGACACACAGCATCCTGACATACAAACCAGCCACCAGCCAGCCGAGCCCCAGGGATGCTATCCAGCAAACTCACCTTTCCCTACAATCCCATCGCTCCCAGAGCTGAGGTTTTAGCAAAATAATATCAACAGGCTTTTTTCAGCAAAATCATCAGCAAATAGGCAAACAGAGGGCCCTTGCCAAGGAGTAAGCAATAAATTACTAGAGGAGGTGAGCCGTGGCAGTTTGCTGTCACCACTGACGCTGTTTGCTCCCCGCACTGTGCTGGACAGCACCCAGTTGGCTCTAGTCCTTGCCTTGCCCCAGGCAGGGGACAGGGAGCTGGGACCCCACACCCAGCCCTCTGCTGCTCCCACCCAACCTTTCCTCTGCTTGTCGCCTCCCTAAAGCAGAAACCAGGCCCAGGACCCCCATATAAGGGCCGAAACCCCACTCATCTGCCCTGATCCATTTGCCCTGAGAGCGGTGAGCATGGGGAGGCCTGTGCAGCGGGGAAGTGCAGGGCAGGATCCAGCCCCAGGCACGTCCCTGCTCCGAACCCACACGGGGTTGACACTGCAGCAATGGGGGGAATGTCCTGGGCCGCCCCACCTGGCACCCCTGCTGCGTGACAGCTCCTATATGGCTCCCTGCCATGCTGCTCCCCAGGAAGAATGCATGATGCTGGTACCAGCCCCGCTGCCCAGAAACATCCCAACACAGGGGCTGCAGCCAGGGCAATGCAGGAGTGCCGTGCCAGGGCTGCAGAGGTGCTGTGCTGGGCTGGCAGAGGTGCAGTTGCTGAGGCTGCAGTGATGCAGTGATGCAGTGCTGGGGTGCAGGGGTGTGGTGCTGGGCTGAAGAGATGCAATGCAGGGGTTGTAGGGATGCCATGCCCGGGATGCGGGGATACGTGCCCTGGTTGCCGGGATGCCGTGCCCGGGATGCAGGAAGGCAGTGCCCTGGCTGCAGCGATGCCGTGCTGGAGCCGCAGCGGCAGCAGCGGGACATCAGGCGGCCGCAGACCGGGGACAGGGCGCCATCTGCCGCGTGCCTGTCGCAGGCCGGTGCCTGTCCCGTCCCCAGACCCGCCAGCACGCAGCCAGCATCTCGCCTCTGCACCCTTCTGCCCGCGGGCACGGCCACCAGGAGAGGTGACAGCCCGGCACAGGACCGCTGCAGCACAAGGTTTGGGGCTGCAAGGGCCACCCACAGCATGGGGGGGTGGGGGAGTGACAGTATTGAGTTGTCCCAGGGGACTGCAGGGACAGTTTGGAGAGCCTCGGCCTCGTCCCTGCGGCTCTGACACCCAGGGCACCCATTTTCTGGCAGTGTGGTGGTGATGAGGATGCAAATACCTCCAGGGTGTCTCCTTTAGGCCCCAAATGCTGGGGCTGGAGGTGGAGTTAGGGTTATCCTACAAAATAAATCCGGGATGCAGGGCAGGTAGGTGGCCATGCAGGGGGACATGGGCAGCAGAATCAGAGGGACACAGATGGGGTGAGGGACAGAAGTGCTAGAGGTTCTCCTGGCGTTTTGCACTGCATCACCAGGCTCAGACCTCAGCAAGCACCTCCAGAGGCCCTGGTCAGCTTTTGCAGGACAGGTTTAGGGGGTGCCCCACCACATGCAGGGTGCTAGGCAGGGACAGGGCTTCAGGGACTGGAGACTGTGCCAGGCTGTAGGGGAGAGCAGAGACACTGGAGGGTCCCTGTTCCCAGGGATTACCTATGGGTCTGCCTGGCTCTGAGCTAAACTGTGTGGCCACAAAATGGGGCAGCACCCAGCGAATGCCAGTCCCCAAATTCATGGCAAAAGCACCCCACAGCTCAGCCTGTGACAGCACCCAGCGCCATCACTCCTGGCACCACATGCTCAGCCCTGGCCAGTGGCAGGTTGGCACCCCCAGCTTTGCATGGTGGCACCTTCCTGGGCACCATGATGCCATGCAGGTGAAAATCAACATGCAGGAGCTGCCCAGTCAAGGGATGCAACATAAATATGGATGAGGCCAAGTGGAATCATGAATATTAAAGCCTGTTGTGGCTTTCAGGAACACTAACATGGCGCAGAGATCTGATACTGCTCTTGGCCATGGAAATGCAGTGATATCCTCACATCAACTCTGACTGTTGGCTGCCAGGACCCTGCCAGGCGTGCCTCAGCTGGCAGGGCCGGGCTGGCATGCCCAGCCTCAGCCCATGCCCCCAGGCTCTGTGCCCCAGCGCTCCAGCAGCCCCCAAGGAAGTGGGAGAGGAGCCCTCGCTCTCTCTGCAACCCTGAGGTCCTGAAAGGCAGGGAGGAAGAGCCAGGAAGGCAGGGAGCCCACAGCTCCACAACCATGGCACCTGCACCGTGCCAGGTGTGTGTGGCCACAGTGCCCCAAGGAGCTGGGATGCTGCCTGGGGAGCAGAGCAATGTGTGGGACTGCAGACCCTGAGGAACATCACACTGACCGGCTCCAGACCCTCTGGGGCAGCCCAATCTGGCCGGGTTTGCACGGGCCAGTAACGGTTTCAAAAGCATCACTGATGAAGGCTACAGAGCCAGAGGGAGGACTCCCCGGGAAGAGGGGGCTGCCTGAGCACCCTTCCAGTCATGCCAGCAGCAGGTCCCAGGGGAGGAGAGGGCAGGCAGGGCCTCAGGGAGGCATGGGGATGACAGGTGGGATGTGACCACACTTGGGACACACATGTCCTCCCTGCCCTTGGGCAGGATGGGACCTAGGGACCTGCTGCCCTGGGGCTTTCAAATGACCCCTGGGCTAGAGAGGTCCCAGGCTGGGACCTAAGGAGCAGCCATATTGATGCCTATGTGGATCTAGCGATGCTCCCCTAGATCCATCCTTCCCTCAGCCCCGATACCCATCTGCATCTCCCCTCAGCAGCCACACCTCCTAGCACAGCACTGCTGCCAGGAGGGACATGACTGGGGAGGGTTTTAGGGGTGTAAGCAGGGTTTGGCAGATCATCCCACCGCATCCTCCCAGCTCCAGGCTAGAGGGTGCCCTGGGCCACCTGTGTCCCCTTGGTGAGTCTGGCAGCCCGAGGGATGGTGCAAGGGTCCCTGGGCATGGTGGCAGGCTCCCGTGCTCGGCCGGTGCAGCGTGAGGTCACACCCAGGCCTATGAACCCGGGCAGGCACAGGGGGAACCTTCAAGTCACACAATTACTATATTATGTACCACTAATAAAAAAAAAAAGGGGGGGGGGGGGCAGGGGGGAAGGGCTTGAAGTTTTCTTAGTGCCACATAGTAAAGTATTTATAGAAAGCCAGGCGTGAATGGGCCGCTCACAGGCCACACTCCTCCTCGGCGTCAGGATCTCCAGGAATTATTCTGTGCAGTCACATTGTTGTATTCACCCAGAGATTGAGTTTAATTACAGACAAGCAGGCGAAACAGGCTGTCAGTGTTCCAGCCTCGCTGGGGAAAGGGCAACTGAGCTCCCTTTAATGAACACGTTTTAAAGAGACTCAGCGTTGGGATAGAGAGGGGGAGAGGGGGGGCTGGCAGAGACAGCACTAGGGGCAGCAGGGATGGGGAGAAAGGGCCACAGTGGAGGGGTGTATAGGGTACCAGGAGAGTGGTGGGGGCTCTCTGGGTGGGGGAACAGGGCTGGGATGCTGAAGAGAGGATGGATGGCAGGCACGGGATGTGTGGGGATAACAGGGCAAGAGGTGGGGATCTTATTAATGTTTATAAATATCTCAAGTGTGGGGGACAAGGGGAAATAGCCAACCTCTTCTCAGTGGTCTGTGGGGACAGGACAAGGGGCAGTGGCCTCAAGTTGGAGCACAGACAGTTCTGCACCAATATGCAGAAGAACTTCTTCACAGTGAGGGTGACAGAGCCCTGGGACAGGCTGCCCAGGGAGGTGGTGGAGTCTCCTTCTCTGGAGATATTCAAGACCCATCTGGACACCTCCCTGTACGACCTGTCCTAGGAAACCTGCTTTGGCAGGGGGGTTGGACACGATGATCTCTGGAGGTCCCTTCCAGGCCCTATGATTCTGTGATCCTGTGTGGCCCAGATGCAGCTGGAGCTACTCACAGGATGCAGGGCCACGAGCATCCGCTGCGCACAGGATGGTAAATCCCTTTGGAGACCCGGAGGAGCTTCCCAAAGAAAATGGGGGGGAGTGGGGAGGGCTCCCAACTTATTACAGAGCAGGGTATAAACAGAACAAATAAATATAGAGCCGCTTTATTACAAGGCTGGCCAGCTCTGGTGGCTGGCTGATTACAGGGCAGGCTGCTCCAGCGCTACACAAGCCCAGACCTCAATAAAGGCCAGATTGGAGCTGCCTTTTGCTCATTGAGAACTTCAGCACGCTCCCGCCATGCTGCTCAGCTCCAGCACGCCGCTGGCTGTCCCCACGCCACAGCACGGGGCGCAGGGGAAAATAAAACCTTACACAAATAGTGAATAAGCAATGAGCAGGGGCTGGCAGCATCAGCAGCCGTACAGACAAGCACTAAAAATACAGGTTATTTTCCTAAGGAGCCAGCGCCTTCCAAAACTGGAGATTTAAACCCAAAAAAAAAGAGAGGTGGGGGAAAGAATAAAATTCTGTCAGAATTATAGATCCATGGCGGGGGTGGGGGAAAGACCCAAGAACAAGGAAAGAAAAACACAGCGATGAGTAAGGCACACACATGACGTACATAAATACACCGAGACGGAAATGCATAAGCCTCCTGCACACAGAGGCACACGCAGGCACACGCAGAGGCACACGTGCGGGGCTGGCTCCCGGCTCCCAGCTCCTGGCTTCTGGCTCCCAGCGGGGATGAAGCCAGCCCCACGCTCTCCCCCTCTCCTCTCCTCTCCTCTCCTCTCCTCTCCTCTCCTCTCCTCTCCTCTCCTCTCCTCTCCTCTCCTCTCCTCTCCTCTCCTCTCCTCTCCTCTCCTCTCCTCTCCTCTCCTCTCCTCTCCTCTCCTCTCCTCTCCTCTCCTCTCCTCTCCTCTCCTCTCCTCTCCTCTCCTCTCCTCTCCTCTCCTCTCCTCTCCTCTCCTCTCCTCTCCTCTCCTCTCCTCTCCTCTCCTCTCCTCTCCTCTCCTCTCCTCTCCTCTCCTCTCCTCTCCTCTCCTCTCCTCTCCTCTCCCCAGGGCCAAGGGCATTAACATCTGTGCACACACACACATCTTTCCAGGGCTCGGGCTGAAAGGGCACTTTGTCTCCCAGTCCCCGGCGCGCTCTAAACCTGGGCTCCCAAGTCACCACCGGTGAGGTGGTGGCCGCTGTCCCCGAGGGCTCCTGTGACCACCTCGGCGCTGAATCCCTGGCACCGGGCACAAGCCACAGACCCCAGAGTGGGGCGGAGGGTTGGGGCATGGACCCAGCCAGGCCAGGAGACTCCTGGCCAGGAGCCGAGGCAGGCCCGTGCCCGGGCGGCCAGCCAGCACGCCAGCCCCCGGCACGCCCGCAGGAGGCGAGGGAGGGATGGACACCGGCACGTCTGCGGGGCTGTGGGTCGGGAAGCTTTAAAGGAGTTGATTTAGTATTGTCCCACCTGCCCTGAAACGGGCACTTGAGCAAAGGATGGAGGTTGCCTCGGGTCATCGTGGTGCTAAACAGAGCCCTTATAGCGTGGGGCAGGAGAAAGGGGTGGCTTTGGGATGAGCCGGCTCCCCTGGGCACAGCTGGGTGGGACTGCCGTGGTCCCACACGTTCCCCATGCACAGCTCTGCCAAGGAGACGTTCCCCAGACACCTTCCCACAGTCATGGATGAACAGCACCCTGAACACCAGCCCCACCAAAGTGCCTGTGACGCCTGGGCACCACTGCAGCCTCCCTGGGCCATGAGTTTGGGTGAAGGAACAAAGCAGGAAGGGAAAGCAGGCACTCCTGGTGCTGTTCTGGCCCTCCTCAGCGGTTTGCAAGGGTCCCGTCCCTGAGGGCATTGCTGTGTGCCCCCCAGCCCTGTACACTCCCCACCCCGCTCTGCAGCACAGCCTGGCCTCACTGCTCTCAGGGAAGTGACGTGGGGCAAAGCATGATGTAGCAGAGCCCCAAATCTCCTTCCACACCCTGTATGGGATGGCAGCACCTGGGTCACGCCAAGGCACCTGCCACCACTGCATTTCTTCTGCCCATCCACCATCACCTGCACGGGCAGGTCCCTCACCAGGCACATGGTGAGCCCAGGGCCAGCTGGGGCCACTGTCCCCGATGCTGCCCCCCCCTTCCCAAGCCCGGGGAGCGGAAAACGGATCTCTGCAAAGGGCAGCTCATGCGGAAGCTGTTCGCATCCCGTAGTGTGGGCTCGATGGGTGAGGAGCAGGGCAGCTCCCGGGTCGCCAGGTTATCGGATGATAACAAGGCAGCACAGCCTGAGCACGCGACTTCCAGCAATGCAAGGCTGCTTCCTTTGTTTTGGGAAAACAAGAGGGGAACGAGACCTTTTCTGGCACGTTCTTGCCTGGCCTGAAGCTGTCCCCCACTTGCACTGGCTCGGAGAGGAGCCATCCCCTCGGTCCTGCTCCCAGAAGGAGGAGGGGGCCGGGGCCAGCCCTCGCCCTTTTCGCCTTTCCCATCTCCACAAGGGGCAGGGCTGGAGCTGGTGACCCACTGAGCAGGGCCAGGTGGTCAGTCCTTACATCTGATGGGGATCCTGGCTGCCTCCCCAGCCTGGCTGTGCTGCAGGTACCCCCAGGGTACCATCTCATAAGCTCCCTGCAAGGGTGATGCTAAGGCTCGGGAGAGCCACGACACCCACCTTTGGGGCTGCGAGGACCCTACCATGGGTAGGGTTAGCTCAACGCCTCCCTCATTCCCAAATGCCAGGCTCAGCCCTGTACTGGGGCAAGGGAGCAGCACTGGGTGGTGCAGGACTCAAACAGCCATTCCCACCTTCCCCTCCATCCCCGCAGCGGTACCCCCCGACTCCCCAGAGAGCTGCGGGTTTGATGGGGGTGTGGAAGGACGACCCCCCCACACCCCTTCCCCAGCGGAGGAGGAAACATAATAAGAAAAATAAAATTTATAAGCGAGGCAGTAATTACAGTGTGGCTACAAAAGGCTGCCTCCTCAGGGCCATCATTATGTGGCTAAATTTAACGCCCCGCGCGGCTGCTCGGAGGGGGGAGCTGCGTCCCGGGGCTCTGAGCATCCACACAGACGCCGGCTCCTGCTACCTTCCCTCCGTGCCGGGCAGGGCAGCACAGCTGAACGGCAGCCAAGAAAGCCATAAAGCAGGTCAGAATTTTTTTAATAGTCTATTTACCAAGATGCTGTTTTTACTGCCGAGGTTTCTCTCGTTTTATCTCTGGCTTTTTTTTTTTTGGCTTTTTTTTTTTTTTTTTTCCCCTTGCTCTCTCTTTTTCCCCTGACTCCTGAACAGACTGAGCTGTATTTTCTGGCTTAGGTTCCTCTCTCTCTCTCACTTGCTCTAAATACTATTTTCAGAACTCTAATTTTATACGGTATGTCCCTTTTTTTTTTCCCCTTTCTCTTTTTTTTTTCCCTTCTTTTTTTTTTCCCTATTTTTTTTTTTTTGGTAAATATTTGCCATGACTAAGCCAGGACACATCCCGTTTAAAAGGTTCCCATCCCACAAAACATCAGCCCTTTAATGACATGAATCTCATTAGCTTTCCCCATGAAAAGAGGTATAGAAAGGGAGCATCACTCAGCCCCTCTGAGTTCCTGTATCTGCACAGACATATATTTAGCCGTGTGTACTGTTCAGTCACAGGAGGGGACAGTCTGGGCACACGTACACCACCTCATTCAGACAGAGGGACCCAGAACGGGGGCCCCTGGGACCAGTGGGTTTTGGGATATCCGTCTGTCTGGGATGGGGTTGGGAAGGGTCCCAGCAGAGCCAGAGCTGGTCTCCGAGAGCTGGTGGCTGGGCACAGTGGAGCCTCAGGGCCTCTCCAAGCTGGGATTTGTGATCTGAGGGACCTTCTCCAGAATGAAGGGCCAGTTGTGTACAGCCCACTCATGCAAGGAGCAGGGCTGCAAGGAGCCCAGGCACTGCCCTCTCCAGGCCCTCAGCCCCATCGGTTGACACTGGGCAGCAGATGCTGGCTGCTCTCTTGGAGGTTGACTTTAAAGGGCCAGAAAAGGGTCCTGGGAAAGGTAATGGGTCCAAGTCTTCCTTAATGAGGTGAGGGTTTGTCTGCACACATCTACAGACACCCAATGCCAGAGCTGGCATAGCTTCTGCAGCCTGGGTGCAAGCAGAGCATCACTAGAGACAAAGCAGAGCTGCCAGCAGAGTAAGAGACTCTGTCTCTATCCATAACAGCATGGAGACCAGCAGAAGAACCTGTCCATGCACAGTCCCATGATGAACGTGGTTATCCCTACTTCAGGGTGGCCATCCCTTCCCTGGTGTGGACTTTCCTTCCTCAGCATGGTCATCCCTTCTTTGACATTGTCATCCCCCCCTCAGGACGGTCACTCATTCCTCTTTGTTCAACAGCTGTCTGGTGCCAGAGTGTGAAACCCCAGGAGATGCCACCAGCTTCCCCACAGCTGGTATCTCACCCACAGAGCCTGAAGCCAAACACAGCAGGAGACATCCACAGAGGAGAATTTGCTTTCTCTGCATTTTCCTTCTTATTTCTATCCCAACCAGGTTAGGGTGCTACTCCAACCCCCCCTACACCCCTATGACGCTGACATCAGGTGAGCATGTTAGCACGACCTCCTCCTCCAGAGCCATGTGAACACACCACTGAGCCTGCAGCATGGGACACAGCTGTGCTCACCACATTCACGTGGGTGCTCCTCCACATTTTGGGGGGGGACAGCAAGAGAAATAACTCCAAGGAGGGCTGCAGATGGGCAGCGCTGTGCAGAGACCAGTGCAGCTGCTGACGTTGTGCCGAGCAGCACAAGCTCTCCAACCCATAAATAAATGGGGGAATTTCACTTCCCCACTGTTTTCTTTAAATTGCTTTAAAGATCTGGTTTTGGCACCTGAGGAGACCCAGCATTAAGCAATACCACCAGCTCAGGCAGCAGATGCCCACGGTCAAAAGATAACACACCCACGCCGGCTGCACGCACCCTCTCTGGTTTGAGACCCTCTTGCTCACAACAGGGCCACGTTTCCAAGTGTTTCTACAACCCAGAGGGCAAGGCATGACTGGAAGGGGAGACTCGCAGCTCCCCAAGCTCATGGCTCCCAGAGCTTCCTACAGCCGAGCTGGAGCCTGCGGGCCAGGCAGGGCTCTGCGCATGCCCCGCTGGTCCAGGCTCCCCCCTCTCAGCCCCTCCCTGGCCCCCAGCAGCCAACATTAATTCATTAACAGTCCCATTAACACCCAGCTGTGGTTTCCCCCCAAACTCAGGCAGGGACCCGCTCCCCTGTGACAGCTGCTGACTCCACCTTCAGCCCTTCTGGAGCTCTGTATAAAAATAAGCGGGCTGATTTTTCTCTGGGAAGGAAAGCTGCATTTCCCCTACCCACACACACACTGCAGGGCTCGCAGCAGGAATTTGCTCCAATTTCCCCCACCCACAAACACATAGCCTTTGGCCAGAGACCAAACGGGGGCACTTTCAACCCAAAACATCAGGTTTCTCAGCACCCAGAAGACAAGAAGGTGGTGTGACCCTCAGCTGAGCTAAATAAGGTGCCCAGTCCTCAGCCAAGGGGTGCTGGGAGACCCAGTTGCTCCCTATGAGGCCTCACCCAGCATCCCCAGCAAGGCAGCTCCCAGTGCCTCCAGAAGAGTTGCCCTCCTGGCATGGCTGAGCATCCTGCTTGGGACTGGGCACCCACTTTGTGTTTTCCCCTTTTCATTGTCTTTCCCAGAAAGCACCGGCTGCTCCAGCATCCCAAGGAGATGCCCAGCATCTACTTGGGACCTGCTACCCAACATGTTTTCTCCTTTTCCACATCATCACCTCTCCTTGACAGCCACAATCACCAGTTGATGCTGAGGATGCACCCCCTGACCCTCAAGAAGCCCTGGTCTGCCCCGTGCCACAGAGGGACCAATGCCCTCACTGTACTGCATCTGGCTGCACTCCAGGCTCTGCAGCACAGGAGGTGGTTCCCTGGGGCTCTCCCTGGGAAAGTGGAGACCAGGGAGCAGAGACCTCCATTAAATGCAGCCCCCAGGGGGATGAGAGCACTGCTCAGGGCTGGCTGGGTGTGCTACCACGGGTATGGCACCAGGGAGGTGGCTTCAGCTCCCTGGAGAGGACAAAGCAAGGCCACCTAACCCCCAAGGTGCCTGGCCCCTAGCAGAGCTCCCTCCCTCCCTTTGATCCGGAGGTGTTTGCCTCACTGAGAGCCCCTCTAACTACTCCTGCCTTTAAATAGCAAGGCTCACAAATGCCCTATACGTCCCCGTGTCTATACGTTGTCTATATATTTGTGTGTACACACACACACACACAACACACAGAGATTTATTCGTGTTTTCAGAGCGGTTCAGGATACATTCCAGGACGAAATTCCAGCCGGCACCGGAGCCAAGAACATCAGTAGCCCCGGTGCTCGCTGCCCCCTCTGCCTGCACACACTAAATACGGAAAGGGAGAGGTATAAATGGAGAGAGAGACCCATGAATGGCCCTGTTTCCTCACACGGGACACGCAGGTCCGAGCCGACTGGGAGCAGGCGGCCTCAGGAATCCGATGTCTCTGCCTCCTGGGGTGCAGAGCAACCCCTCCCTGGGTACTGCTGCCTGCCCAGATGTGCCCAGCTGTTTGGTACCACCTCTGCCTGGGCTGGCATGACTGGGAGAGGCTACAGGGGTGTTGGCTGGAGGGGTTGGTAGGGAGCAGCACTCAAACACCAAAAAAAAAGCTGCCCCTGGATGGCACAGGAGAAGTGGCTGTATATGGGGAGCTGGGGAAGGGCTTAGGACGCTCAGGAACACAGTGAATAAACATGGCAGCCTGTTTAGGGCACAGAGGGGTGCAGGGAGCTGGGGAAGGCAGCACCAGGGGTGCAGGCAGCACTGCTCCTCAGCCCTGCCCATGGGCAGCAACGTGCCAGTCCAGACCTCATCAGCTGGGGACAGAGAAGCTGCCACGTCCCTTGCTGACACAGAACAGTGCCCTTTAGAGCCCTGTCAAAGTCCACCTTGTTCTCCTCCCCAAAAGGTCCTTTGCTTTTAGGAGATGCTGCCACATCCTGAGCTGAAGGGCTGGGACAGGCAGCTGCAGGGCACAGCAGCGAGGAGCAGTCTGTGCCCCACATCTTCCCCCCATCAGCCATCCCTGCATCCGCCCTCTGCCCTCCTCTAACCGAAACACAGCCCCAGCAAGCTCAGCCTTGGCGAGACTGGGACCCCAGATGCCTACACTTGCCCCTTGATCCCCGTGCACTCCCCAGGGCCGGGCAGCTGCCTGCGACCACGGGGCCAATAATGCCCGAGCTGTGGGAGCGGGGCCAGGGGTGGTGGCAGGGGGATTGCTGCTCCGCTTTCCGGAGGGGGAAGGGGCTCTCCCCATTCAATGCTCCTGTTTGAGCTGAGGCCTGGCACTGGCTCAAACCACCACTTGCTGACACAAGATCAATCATCCCGAGCTGAGCTGCTCCTCGGCAGCACCGTGCGGCTGGTGCCCATGCACAGGCTGGGGCCTCTCCTGCAAGAGCAGGGCCTGGCCCCTTCTGACAGATGGCCTGTGACGCCCCTCTGCCTGCTTGCAGCAGCACCCAGCATGGCATGGCATGGCATGGCACAGCACGGCATGGCACAGCACAACACATCACAGTGCAGCATAACATGGCATGGCACAGCATGATGGCACAAAGAGGATGAGGAAGACTCTGACTGCAAAGGAGGGTTCCCAGGCCATGTGCCACTGCAGAGCCAAGCGTCATGCAGTACCCCAGGGAGGGGGTCCCCCTGTGATGGACAGGCTGTAATGGTGCTTGTCCATCCCTCCACCCCCAGACAAGCCACCAGGTGATGCTGAGCTGAAGTGGAGCTGGGACCAAGCAGGCAGCTGCCTGTACCTGGCCCAGGTGCCAACTACTCTCCACAGACAGTGCCTGAGCTGCAGCCAGGCACGGCTGCCGTCACTGGGGTTGGCCTGTGAACCCCCCCACATCACCAGCAGCAGCATCCCTGTGGGGGTCCCAGGACAGCAGCCACTGCTGCTGCAGCACATCCCCTCCCCATCCCCAGCAACATGATGGCCAGCCGCCGGCTCTTGGGGCCTCACTCCTTGCCTGCAGTCTGGGCACTATTTCAGGCAGGCTGATGCCCCAGGGCACCCCTGCCAAGTCTGCTTTCAGCATCGTGCAGCTACACTGACCCACTGCTTGTGCAAGAAGCCTGTGGTTGCAGCAGTGGCCCAGAAAGCATCCTCTGGCCAGGCCCCCCTCACCTGACCGGGCTGCAGCAAAGAAATAAATAACACAGCAGTACTGCCTGCCACGTGCCTCCACAGCAAACACTGGTAGTCAGCAGTGATCAGCCCCCACGCAGTGATGTGAGTCTGTGCTCCCTCCCAAAATCTCCACTGTGGGCACGAGGTGCTGGCCCTCAGCCCCATCTCCTTCAGCCATCAGACACAGCACTCTGCCCCTTGGCCTGGCAGTGCCAGCACGCATGCTCCTGCTCTTGTGCACACACACACACATGCTCTTGCACACACGGTCACGCTGAGCACAAGAGACCCTCTGCTCCTCCTGACTGCAGCAGCACCCAGCTCCTTGCATACATGTGTGTGTGCATGTGCCTCCCTCCTCCAGTGCAGCTGCAGCCCACCATGTTTCAGCTCCAGTGTGAGACCCAGAGCCTGGGGCAGCAATGAAATAGGTGACCGAGCTTTGTTCAGGAAAGAAGCAAGGATGGCAAGAGTGGCCCCAGCCCAAGGGCACCCATGGGTCTCACAGGACAGGCACAGCACAAATGCTTGGCTGTGCACAAGAACTTGCTACGCACTTCTGAGCACCCCCAAAAGCCAGCCCCACGCTGTCACCTCTGCCCAAGGCAGCCTGCCTGGGGCCTTGCAACTTCTGCACCGCCCGGCCCTGCTAACAACAGCACCAAACACTGATGGATCCTTCTCCCGCCCCACACTGAGGGAGCCCAGCCAAGCACCCGCGGCACCTTCAAAATGCAGGTCCTGTGCACCCTGTGCGTGAGCAGCCTGTGTCATGCCCATGCCACCAGCCCTGCTGTCACCCAGCCACAGTGGCAAAGCCGCAGCTACCTTGAGCTAATTAAAAACATCCCTCGTTGGAAGGAGCCAGAAGGTCGCTTCCTCCCCGCCACACCAGGCTGGCGCGGGTTTGAGGGATGTCGTCCCCACCCTGCAAAACGTGCAGCCTGCTGCCGCCTTCGCCCTCACCCAGACCACGGCAGCTCCGCTCACTGGGGCTTTATTTTTAGCACCTTTTAAAAAGGAGAGGCCGGGCGCTGGAGGGACGCAGGCAGCGTGCAGGCAGGTGTCTGGCTGGACACCGGGCTGGTGATGGCTGGTGGCTCCAGTGGATGCCCTGGCCACCCTCCACCTGCCCCGCCGGCCCATGTCTCCTTGCAGGAGAGGGATGGACGCCTGGCCCCCATCCCAGCCCCGGTGGGGAACAATAAGAGGGACGCTGACCCCTGGGCGCCCTGACGTCAGCCAGCACCGCCGCCAGCCCCAGCTTGGGGCTCCCGCTCGCCCTCGGCCAGGGCCGCACTGGAAGCCGCCTGTTTGTTTATCTTCCTCTCTGGCGTTGCTTGTTTTGATGGCACATCCTCCTCCTCCTCGCCGGGCCCCGGGGTCGAGCCGTGAACCCGCCGCGTCCTGTTTGCCGAGGTCCCGCACTGGGCTTGCGGAGGCACCGGAGCGGCCGCCCCTGCGCACCGGCCACGCCAGATAAAAATACTCAGGGCGAAGCATCCTGGGGCGCGGGGGCTATATTTGCACTGATGGTATCAGTGAGTTTGGCCCCGCTGTACCTGTCCCTGACTTCCCCAGGGCTGGGGGGGGCGGGGGGGCACAGCGCCACATGTTGCTCCTGACCCTGTTCCCCTTGCAGGGCTAGGCCACAGGCTCTGGGCAGAAGCTGTGTCATAAAACGCTGACCATAGCTGGGCCAGGGCAAGCTCTCAAAAAAACATGGGTGGGCACCCCATGCTGCCCTGTGGGGCCGTCTCTGCAACCCAAAGGGACACCTGGGGATAAAGTACCCCCAACCGGCTGGGTCCTGTGCTGCTGGGAAGGGTGCCAGTGAAGCCCCAGGGTGCAGAGCCCTCTCCAGCCGCCTGCTCTTTCCCCTCACGACATGAACCCTGGGGCTTGCCAATAAAAGCTGCCGGCTTTGCCTCGGTTTGCATGCAGCCACTGCTTTCCCTCCAGCTCTGTCCAAGCCCAGGCAGCTGCTCAGCAGTGAACCCTTGCCAAAAACTGCGTGTGTGAAAGCGTCGTTTCCTAAACATATAAATATTCCCAGGGCTTTGCTGGAAAACTCCCCATGATTAGTTAAAATGCCCTGGATGGCCAAGTGCACAAAATCCCAGGGAAAGGGCATGTTTAAGCCAAGGCAGGAGCATCCCTGTGCAGGTCTGCCCTGGGGGACTGGCAGGTCCTTTCCACTCCATGGTGGATGCAGCAAAAGTTTGGGATGCAAGCAAAACCGTGGAGCAGTTTCCTGCATCCCATCAGCCCTGAACCACACCATCACAGCCCCCTTCCAGCCAGGAGGTGTTTACCACTATCAAACATCCACAACCTGAAGCCCTGTTTCCCAGAGGGAGAGGTTAGAAGGATCATCAGACCTCTCCTCCTGACTTCCTTCCCACTGACATTCAGCCATGCGCATCCCAAGACCGAGCCCAGCAACTTGGTTTTCCTCCAAGCAGGCTCCCGGCCCGCTTTTGTAGACATCAAGAGATGGAGGATCAACCGCTGCCCGTGGGACCCTGCCCCGAGCGCTAATCACCCGCGGGAGCAAACCCAAGTGCCTCCATCCTTGCTCCAAATCGCCTGGCTCCAGCTCCTGGTGCCTGGCTCGTGCTCCGCTGCTCCCCACAAGATTAAAGAGAGGCCTTTGCTAACCAGCATTTTCTCCTTGTAAAGACCCTCACGCACTGTAATCAAGGCGCCTCTCAATTTTCTCCCTGATAAACTAGGCAGAGCTCTTCCCTTCCAAGCCTCTCAATGCTGGGCTCTCTCCCCAGCCCTCAATTCATTCCTGTGACTCCACGCTGATTGTCCGGCGTCTTTTTGGAAGCCCAGACAGGGGAGTCGGTCGTAGTGTTCCCAGCTCCCCATGACATGTCCTGAGGGACCCCAGCCCCTTGTGCTGCTACTTTTTGGAACTGGCAAACGGAGTACAAAACTACCTGGGGGGTTCTGAAATACCTGCCCAGAGACAAGGAGATGATCCAGCCCACCTTTCAGCTGTGGGAAGAGAGAGGAGACCAGGGTGGACAGCCAGGTTTGATGATGCGGAGCTGCAAACCTACATTTGGTGTTCCACAAGACCTAGGAGGCATCAGGAGGAACGATGGGGTGCCACATTCAAGCCAAAGACAGCAGCTGCTCACATCTCATGGCTCATTGCTGCAGCATGGTACGTGGGCCAAAAGCATCAGCAGCAGGTTTATAAAGCAACGGGGTGAATACGGAGAGGACGCCCCCCCGACCCCTCTCTGGCAGATGGAATTCCCATAGACATGCCTCCACCAGCCTCTCCCCTGCAGACGATGCTCAGAGCTGGTTGCTGGGGAATGCAGAGGGGGAGCATCCCCCAAACCCTTCCATTGCCCATTGTGTGCTCCTGCCCCAAGACACCACTCCTGGGCTGGTCCCAGGACACAGCACCAACTGCACTCCCATCTTCGAAGTCTCTGCAGGACGAGCTGCCCACCAGCTGCCTTCACACATGGGGCTGCATTGCTCCGCTCCTGCCCACACCACACCACCGAGCACCTTCCCCCATGTCCCACACCCTACCAGCACTTGGAGGACTCTGAGTTTCAAGTCTGATGTTCATCTTTAGCAGATGTTGTTGGGCCATCCCTTGGACAAAGCTACACTTCATCCTCCCCTGATCCTGGCACATCCTCCCGCATCCTTCCAGCGACAGCACCGAAACCTTTGCCGACCGTGTCTGCCATGTCTGCTCCAGCATCAGTCATTTTACCACCTCTGCCTGCTCACAAGCTTATCCCATCGCTGGGAGATTGGGGTTTTCTCCTACCATGCTAAATGAGAGCCTTTCCTTCTGTCCTTCTCCATGATTTTTCCCTGATGTCTTTAGCTTCTGTTACCCATTTTCTACACTTCATAATTTCTAATTTCGATCGATCGCTATCTACTGCCGCTCTCCCATTTGTTAGAAGCTGCTCTTTCATTTCTAATTGCTGCCTTCACTTTGCCACTGAACCAGAACGGGCTCTCAGCCAGCGCTGCCCTCTTTCTTGATTGTGGAATTGTGGCTTTTTGTGGCTTCTGAAATGCTTCTGAAAGAGCTCACCATTTTCATTCACATTTTTCTATCTAAATGTTTCCTCCAAGCTGATTTCACTCATAATTTTCCCCCTGCTTTGGGAAATTAGCCCTTTCAAAGCATGAAGGATATAAATTACTGTTTAGGAATGTCCTTTCTTTGCCCAGGGTGAATGTAATCTGGTCATGATCATCGGTCCCTAGGCAACTTCCAAGTTGCAGTCCAGCAGTGAATTCATCTCTATCCACCATAACCAGGGGAAATGAAAGTCGCCTGTGCTGGATGCGATGCCTCTCATATAAAAGAAACATCATCTCTAATTTTCAGAAACTCTGCAGATGGTTCATCACTGGCCATGCAAGAGAACCAGTGTGTACCTCACAAAGCTACGTCTTCTCAAAGCCCATGTGACACCACAGACACCCTGGCTGACTCCCCAGTCAACGCTACTGTTCCCAATCCTGCAGCTTCACAGTGAGCATAGGAAGACTCAGAAGCATCCTGAGTCTTTTTTTGCCTCAATCATTTCTGATCTCGTCACATTGGTTTGAATAACTCTTATGCTTCTGTGATTATTTCCAGGAGTGAAGAAGGATCAGAGGAAAGGCTCTCTCCTTCCAACCCCTGTTTCTCCAAAGCACGTGTCTGATTTTAGAGCAGCCGAGGGGACAGTGGTGGGCACAGCACAGGTAACAGGCAGAAAGGCACTTGTCCCCACAATGTGCAACTGCAAAGCCACCCCTAAAACCAGCAGATGAATCGAATGGAGCAGATGGCTTCTCCTCATTCACCCATTCCCTGCCTGCCATCAGCATTAGTGTTTCAGATCCACAGCACATGTGGGAGGATGGTGAGGATGCCTCAGGGATGGCACGCTCCCACGGAGCAGCCAGCCTGGCTTCCACCCCTGGCAGCTCCCAGCAGCCAGGCAATAGCAAGAGAACAACAAAACACAATGCTATGTCCCAGTGTGGCCATACCAGGAGCGCCTCCAGCTCTGCTCACCCCGCAGACCAGGTTCAAGGACATGAGGAAGACCACGGGAGAGGCAGTGAGCATTACACCTCTCCAGGGAAAGGTCCAGACATCCCCATCCAGCCCAGCACACCTCACTCTGGGGCTGCTAACTCTGGCTCCCCACCACCCATTTGCTGAAGGAGGTAGGACTCGCACAGCTCCTTACCTCAGCCATGAAGTTCTGCTGGAACGTCTCCTCCCGGAAGGGCTCTGTCCGCAGGCGGTCTGCAAGGGAGAGCAGGATCAGCCAGGGCAGGTCTGGCCAGGCCTCCCATCCCAGGCTTCCCCTGTCCATGGGGCAAGTGGGCTGCAGAAGAACAACCCCAGCGCTCTCATCCCAGAGCCAGCAGGAGAGACCAGCAGGCCCCTTGGGCTAGGGACATGTCACCTGGTCAGCAGAAGGTGCAAGGGCCACAGGGAAGCAGGGGGATATGGCTGGGCCTGTTGATGCACACAGCAGCCAGGTAGCAGAGAACATCCACTCTTGTCCCAGCACCCTCTCAGATGGCAGAGCAGGGGACAGCAGCAGGACATGCTCAGCACCATTCCCAGCTTGAAAGAGCTGCCAGGGACTGAGCACTTCTCAGACACACAGTGCAAGGAGGGGTGAGCCAGTCTGTGTCCTCTCTTTCAGGACAGGATCAAAACCCTGTTATCCCTCATTCTTCTCTGCACCTCCTTCAAAGCACTAATTTTTCCTGCATCATTGCTAAGATACTGCCTGGAGAAGCACCTGGTCAGTGCTGGTGCAAAGCTTCCTCCCAGCTTCCTGCCCCACCCAGCAGCATCAGTCCCTGGACCCAAATCAGGTTGTCCTGGCTGCTCCAAGCCCAGCAGGAGAGAGGAGAGCATGGCTTGCTGGCGCAGCTGCAGGGTAGATCCAGGCTCCAGGGGTGAGGTACCTGCCATGGGACAGGGTCTGGACCACATCGCCTTCCTGGCTGTGATACTACAGATCAGGGTTGGCCCACATCAGACCCCACATTCCAGAGGTCAAGGTTCCCAGGGAAGGGCAGGTATCACCTCTGGAAGCACGACAGAGCATGGCAAAGCATAACCAGAAAAACAGTGCCCAGCTCTACATGTGGAGGACAACTCCCCTCAGTGGCTCCCCCAGGCAGGTCCTGTCCCATGTCCTACCCAAGAGGGCTTCCTCCCCCCCGTCCCCACGGATGGGAAGGTGAGCTGGGCGCTGGAAGGGGGCTGACACGCAGAGCTGTTTCCCATGACGGGCAGAGCTGGGAGCCCCTGGTTGCTCTCCAAGCGCTCTGTGAGCTACAGCGCTCGGGAAGGAGCCTGACACGGCTCCAGGGCCGGCCCTCACTGGCATCCCCACGGCTCCTGGGGAGCAGCCAGGTGCTCTCAGCAAAGTGGAGAGCCCCTTGGCGACTCCCCAACTGCTTCGGCTACTGGTCAAAGGCTGTTCCTCCCCCAGCTCTCCCCAGGGGCTTCTCCCCAGGCTTCTGGCTACAGTGTGGCTGCTGGAGCAGCGGAACATGAATCGCAAGCCTGACTGGGTAACAGCCAGAGGCAGCAGAGCATGCCAGCCTCCCGCTAAGGAGGAAACTCGCTCCCTGCTCTCTTCTCTCTCAGCCCCAGGCATCCCTTCTCACCTCTGCTGAGAGCAGCCCCACTGTCCCTATATTCTTCGATCTCGGCATCCTTCTGGAGCAGCAGGGAGGTCAGCTCTTGTACCTGGCGCTGCAGCACCAGGCTCATCCGAATCAGGGGCTGCACGAGGTGATGGGACACCTAGGATGGAGGAGGGACGCTCTAAGAAAGGTCCAGGGATGCACGCAGCTATCTATGGGGGTGTCAAAGCAGGGCAGACACCACTCGAGGTCACGCAGGGCTCCCCAAGATACCCCATGTCTCACCCAAATCCAGTGGGAAGTGGTCAAAAGACATGAACTGGGAGAAGTGAGACAGGATGCTGCGGGACACATCTCTCCATCTCAGCCCCATCCTTTCATAGCTGGGGTCTGTGGCACGGGAGCCTGATGGGGACAGGGTGCAGGGGTAGGCAATGCTCCACCCACCATTTGGGGTGCTGCAGGAGGCAGAGAGTCCCCCGCCATGCACCACCCAGACCCTCCCTGCAGCTCTGCGTACCCCAAAGCATGTTACTATGCAAGAAACAGGCACAGCTGCATGAAGAAAAAAGAACCCAAGATGTCAAACTGCAGCTTGAGAAACAGGACAGACTTTCCCAGGGAGGTGAGATCAAAAGCAGAAGGGATCCCTACACACAGGATTTGTGCAGGCTGCAGCTCTCCATCGCAGCCCACACCACTTGCCCTTAGCTTATGGCCACGCAAGCCCCACACAGAGCCCTGGGCACACCCACTGCCCTGGAGCCAGGCTGGGCCCCCCTGGCCCACTGGGCAGATGAAACATCCTCCTGCTTCATCTCCTATCATTGGATCTCCCTGGCTTTAGGGCATTGGGGATCCTCCTACTCTCTAGCATGGCCCTTGTCTTTGTGGCCAGGTTGAGCCCACGGGTGAGAGGGCAGCAAACTCAGCATCGCTCACACAGCCTTCTTGCTCCTGCAGTGGACCCCAGGGTGGGCTTCATGCTCTGCTCGCCCCAGGGAACAAGCCCCAGAGGCAATGGCCGTCACCCACCCAAGCGCTCAGAGGGCACCATCCCTTGCGGGGCTGGGATGTGCCAGGTGATGCCAGGTGGGCTCTGTGCCTGCCTCGAGCCCCTGGCTGAGTCGAGCTTAGCAGGGCAGAGTTGGTCCCATTCCCTCACCCACATCAGCCACACTCAGCACCCCAACTGCTTCCCCCCTCCTGGGTGCCTTGCAGGCACTCAGCACCTTCCCACACAAAGGGAGAGCTCCAGTCTCAGTCTCAGCTCAACTTCTGTGCCTCTTGCCCAGAGAGCAGCAGCAAGTCCTCAGGGCGAGCCAAGTGGGGACCCCAAATTTCTTTGCTCCCTGGCTCCAAAGGAGAAGCACATGGCTGTGTTGTGCCGGGGTGCAGGCAAGGGCACCATCCCAAACAGGAGGTCTCCCTGCTGCCCTGGTGCTGGGGCATCCCTGCCGTGCTGCAAGGCACCAACCAAGGTGCCAAAGCCTCAGCCTTGAAAGCGAGGACAGCCGGCGCCCAGCTCCCCCCGTGATGCCCAAGCACAGCCGTGCAGGGGGCCGAAGGGCCGCGGCCGGGGGTTCAGGGCGACGCCGGCAGCGGAGCCGCGGGGCCGGGGCCGAGCTCCCGCCGGGGCGGTTAGCGGGTGCCGGGCGCCCTCTTGTGCGCACAGGGCCGCAGGGCCCCGGGGTGCGGGGGGTGCCCGGCCCAGGTAGCCCCGGCCCCGCAGCGCCCACCCCTCCGCTGCCGGGGCTGCCCCTGAGGGCCCGGCTTGCGACACCCGGGCTCCAGGAGGGGTTTGCTTCCCAAACCCTGAAATTTTAGGTAGCCCCGTGGGAAGAGCAACTCCTCAAAAGCCTGGGAGACCCTGCTGTAGCTCCCTCTGTCACTGCAGACCACCCTTGGGTCCCGTGGGGGTACACGCCCTAAAGCCAGGGAGACCCTGCTGTAGCTCCCTCTGTCACTGCAGACCACCCTTGGGTCCCGTGGGGGTACACGCCCTAAAGCCAGGGAGACCCTGCTGTAGCTCCCTCTGTCACTGCAGACCACCCTTGGGTCCCATGGGGGTACACGCCCTAAAGCCAGGGAGACCCTGCTGTAGCTCCCTCTGTCACTGCAGACCACCCTTAGGTCCCATGGGGGTACACGCCCTAAAGCCAGGGAGACCCTGCTGTAGCTCCCTCTGTCACTGCAGACCACCCTTGGGTCCCGTGGGGGTACATGCTCTAAAGCCAGGGAGACCCTGCTGTAGCTCCCTCTGTCACTGCAGACCACCCATGGGGTACCTGCCTTGCTTCACAGGAGCACCGAAGGAGAAGTGCATCGCTGTGCCATGTCTGGGTGCTGGCAGGGTGTCATCCCAAATCAGAGGTCCCCCGCTGCCCTGGTGCTGGGCCACCCCTGCCTTGCTGCAAGGTGCCGAAGCCTCAATGGGAAGAAACGGGGACAGTCAACCTTACAGGGGACAGCAGGCACCCCGCAGCCACCCAGCATGGCCCCAGACCACCACAAAGCCTTAGGAAACAGTCCTTAATTTTGGCTGTCCCCCCTCCCCAAACTGCAGCTTCGCTCACCATCTCCACAGGAGCAGGGCAGCAGTGGAAGTCCCAGTAGAAGGGTAGTCCTGAGAGCTCGCTCTTCACATGCAGGCTGAGCCCACCGGCAGCGCGGTGGCAGGAGAAGGTGGTGGTGGCATCTGGCTGCCCTGCCAGCAAGGGGCACATCAGGTTGGACAAGTGGTGCAGGAAGGAGGACACACGGACCGTCAGCCGCTTGTTCAGCTCCTGGGAAAAGGCAAGGTTAGGGGTTCAGCAACGCCCCGGGGAGCTCAGCACCACAAAAAGCCCAGCAGGAACCCTGGCACACAAAGAGCCAAGCTACTCCTGCTTGTCCCAGCATGGCAGAAAGCCATCCCTGGGCCTTGGCTTCAGTCCCACAACAGGACATTCCCCACTGGGTCTCCCAGGCCAACCGAACTGGGAAGGCTCCCCCACACCACCAAAGGTGGTCTGGTTGGTGGGCAGGGTGCAATGGTCTCCACTAGTGCATCTGCCCTGCACGCCATCACGAGTGCCAGGGGCTGGCTGAGAGCTCTCACAGCTCAGCTCACCTGCCAGAGCTGGGACATGGCTACCACAGCACACCCACCCCTCCTGCCACTAGCCACTCACCACAGCCACTCCATGACAGAAGGACATGGCAGATGGGGGTGACACATGGGGCCTGGGCACATGGGCTGGGGTAAGGGGACAAGGCATGGCCCAGTGTGTTTTGGGAGCCATGCTGACAGGACGCCCCATGGGAGCCTGTGCCTGGCTATGAAGGTGAACAGGAGTCTCTCTACCACGGGTGGGAAGGCAGCCTTGTTTCAAGCTCCTCCTTACTACACTGGTCCTCGGGAAACCAGCTGCCCATCCAGCCCACAAGTGAAACCAGCATGCCGGTCTCAGCACCCAGCTGCCCCAGGCACACTGAACAGCCTAGCCTGCTCTCCCAGGAGCAGGGTGCTCAGCCCTCAGCACTTGGGCAGAGCTGCCCTGGGACTTCCCAGGCCAGGCATCTACACCTGAGCCCTGTCAGATCCAGCAGCCATCGTGTCACCGAGCAGTTTATGCCACGCTGTCAGCTGCAATGAAGAGAGGTCCCTGGACTTCCCAGACACTCACCTTGGACCTTTGTCCTACAGCCTCGGCATCTGCACTCTCATACCAGACGCTGCTGAGGTCGGAGATCAGCAGGATGTAGTCGCTATCCCTGAAGCACGCTTTGGCAAGAAAGAGAGACTCACCAAAGCAAACAGAAGCCCAGGGCTGTGTCAGGAGACTGCTCTCCAGCTCCTCGGAGCCCTCCATCTGCAAGAGAGCAATCAGGTCTCTGCCTCACCCCGCACCTTGGAAGACCCTGGTCCCTGCCAGCCCCTCCACAATGCCAGCCCCACCTCACAGCCCAGAGGTAAGGAGGCTTGGTCAGCCCTGGTCACACACAACCCTACGTTTCTGCTGGGGGCAGGAGGGAATTTCAGGGAGCTCTCTGCAGGGCAGTTCCTACCCCAGCTCATAATAAGCACCACAACCACACAGCACCGTAACTGCTGCCTCCCCAGCGTTACCCAGTGCTCGCTGCCATCAGTACAGCCAGACCTCCATCTCTAAACCAGCATTTAAGCTGCCCTGCTTGCAGGAGGGTGGGCAGCGGGATGCCGCAGCCCTCCTTGCGCTCGGAGACCCCCAGCCTGTCCTCCGTGCGAGCCACGTGGCTTCCCCTGCCCGCACTGAGGCCGGCGGGGCTCCGGCAGCAGCCCACTCCCACTTCCCACTCCTCCCCCCCACAGGCTCCGTGCCTGCCAAAACAGTGAGGGACCCGGCGTCTCTGGGGCGCCGGCAGGACCGGGAGCTCTGCGGAGACGCGGAGTTACCCGGGGGCACAAGGAGCAGGCGGGCCAAAGGCGGTGTCGGGGTGAGGGGCTTTGCAAACACCAGCGATGCCAGGCCGGAGTGAGGGCCGGACTACGGCTCCCAGCATGCCGCTCTCTTCCGCAGCATGTGAGGGGCTGGGGCATGCTGGGATGCGAGGCAGTATGCCACACGCCGCGGGTCGCAGCGTGTCCAGCTGTCACCTCCTCAGGGCCCAGGGAGCAACTGTGGCCGCGGCTGCTCCCTCACCCAAGCACAGGGGTCCCTCCGGAGCCCCCCCCCAGTCACCACGGGAAGCGCCACAGCCACAGCGCTGTGCAAAGTGATGGGGACTGAAATGCCTGGAGACTTGGGTTCCTGTGACAAATACCCTGGTATAAGTGCCCAGCTGAGCAGGGCCCTCGGGGCAGCCTGGAGAGGCAACAGCAGCCAGTGGCTCCCATCCTTCAGCCCTGGGTTTGTTCCTCAGCAGATGCAGGGTGCCCATGCAGGCACAGCACAGGGCGTGACACAGACAGCTCTCCCAGCCTTGCACTGGGACTCAGAGGCTGCACCCCAGGGATACCTGCATAGCTGGGGCTGTGTGTGCCTGTGTCCCCATGCACAAGGACTGAGTTCACAGGACACCACAGGGCTGGGGACATGGACACCATCTACTCTGTGCCCTCCATCCTCAACACTGAGAGCAGCCCCATCCTTGCCCTGGGCACTGACCCCCCACACACACACCATACACACACTGTGAGCCCCCACAGGCACCCCACGCATTGAGGCCATCCATCCTGCACCCCCAAACTGCCCACCCCCCCACTGCCCCTGAGGTGACCATGCCAGTCACAGTCATAGTCCTCAGAGCACCAGGGGAGGGTGGGCTGACATCTTCCAGACAAATCCTGTCTGGAAAGGACATCCCTGGACAGGGCAAAGGTGGTTGAAGGTTTTTATGTCTTGCTCCCAAGCAGGGCAATAAGGTTAGAGCTGGGAGCAGGCAAGCATAGGTCCCTCCAGTCCATGCAGGCTTTGGAAACAAGGAGCAAAGTGGCTTGCAAGTTGCCTTGGGGGAAGGCCCTGGTCCCCAACGAGTTGTCCCAGTGCAGCGGGATCAGGTCACAGTGTGCCATGTGGACAGCTCCATCTCACTCCTGGCAAGCTGCAGCTCCCCAGAGCCAGGTTTGGGGAGCAGGTGCATCCCTTCCCCTGGGGCAGTGGTCCCCTCCTCAGGGGCACGGCTGCCGCCTTCCTCCCCCTCTTCCTCCTCCTCCTCACTGCCTGGACAGAGGAAGCAGCAGGGGAAGGCTTTGCAGGACGATGGCAGCAGCCTCCTCAGCACAGCAGGGAGCCCATACACCTGCCTGGCTTCGCCCTTCTCCCCACAGGGGCGGTGAGCACCCACTCCAGCTTTCCATAGTGCCGGGTCAGAGAGCAGCCCTCGCTCCTCCAGAGTCCCTGCAATCAGGGTGGTGGGCAGTGAGATGGGAGCCCCTTCCTCCAGCTGCACCCTCCTGCCCCACGCCAGCCCCAGGACCGCTGGCAGACCTGCCTAGGGACAGAACTGGTGGTTCTGGGATGGTCCCATGGCCTCAGAGCAGGGGCTCATGCAGACACGTTGTAGTATCCCCTCACCTGAGACTGTGTTCTCCAGGAAAAATGACAAGAAGCCAGTTAAGACCACAGGCACCGTGAGAAGGGAGAGGAAGAGAAGGTCCAGGGACACCCAGCCTGCAAGGACAGTGCCAGAGTCACCCAGGACATCCCAGCCCACCTGCAGGAAAAGGGCAGGAGCTGCCACGGCAGACCCAGGGCTTGGAGAGGGAGCTTCCTGCTGCCATGAGCCACCACGGCAGTGACCACACCACGGGGCTGGAGGCTTTGCCTTGCCTGGGAAATGGCCCCAGTACCTGTGGGCAGGTGAGCTGGAGCCGTGCTGAACCACCGTGGCACCAGCAGCGCCATGAACATGGTGAAGCCCACGATGAAGATGTTCCTCCCAGAGTCGATGTCTGCGTACTGGAAGTAGGAGATCCCCGTGCCCACAGCCACAGCGTAGGTGACACAGAGCACTCCCCCTGCGAGGGGCAGGAGTCAGGCAACACCGGGCAGGCTGTGAGCACCGCAGGGCAAGGGAAGGGCAGGGCACCCACCGTGAACTGCCAGCGGGATGCGGGTGAGGAGCCCCGCCAGCCTCGGGGACATGCCCAGCACCACACATGCCAGTGCACTTACTTGCACTGGGAAGCGAGAGCCAGCCTGGTAGGACAGAGCATGGAAAAGCGGGGATGGGGAGCATCACCCCTCCTTCTGTCCCCCTGCAGTACCACACAGACCCACCTTTCCCAGCGCTGGCTCAGCCACCAGCCCGAGTGCTGCAGGTCCCCCACAGCCTACTCCATCGCCTCCCCACCCCTCGCCGACCTTCCTCCCCCCACCCAGACATACCTGCGTGAGGCCGGCGGCGCAGGCGTTGGCGATGCTGGCAGCAGTGCCCCCCGGGGCGCCCAGCAGCCCAGCCAGGAGGCTGCCCAGCCCTTCTGTGCAGAGCCCCCTGTTGCAAGCATGGGGGGGCAGCTGGGGGGCTCGCAGCAGCCTCCCACACAGCATGTAGCAGCCCACTGAGTTCATGCTGCAACCAACGGCCATGACAATGCCCACCGCCAGCGCCCGGGGGGTGAGCAGCGGCCACCCCCACTCGCCTGCAGTGGAGGAAGAAGGGATAGGTGAAAGGTGCCCTGGCTGGAGGTGGGTGGCCACACGTGGCCCCACTGCCCCCCACCTGCGTAGGGGATGTGGAACCAAGGGGCACGGATGGTGCTGTTGGCCCAGGACAGCTGTGCTATGACCAGGTCCAGTGATTCCCAGGAGACGTGGAGACGGCTGAGGATGGCACAGACAATGCAGACACAAGCAAATGGGAGCAGCACCTGCAAGGCAGTGAGGGGAACCTCAGCAGGGAATTCTCCTCAGCTGGCTAGCACCCTACTTGCTCTACCCCAAATACCAGACCCTTGTCCTACCACCTCTCCCAAGGAGCCACACCACATCTCCCCTTCCACCCCCCAGGGAGCATCCCAAGTTCTGCTGCTCCAACACCTTTGAGCACAGGTTCCCCAGCATCACCCACATCTCAGGAGCTTGCACAAGGACCTACACCTACCTCTGCTCCGAGCACCCAGCTCTGCTCCAGGGCCACTGAGTCCCACCCAACCCCATATCAAAAAGCCAGGCTCAGAGAGAAGCTGGGGCACAGCAGGGGAGCAGGGGCAGACAAGCCACAGTACCGAGAACGTGCGCAGCGTGGGGACAGACGGCTCTGCGGAGCCCCCCCGAGTTTGGAGCCAGGCACAGAAGGGCAGACGGCAGGACCCCAGGTGCTGGGAGAAGGTGACAGCAAGGAACATGAGCCTAGGAGAGGAAGCACAGATCATCACACAGCATTGCTGCAATGGGGGCCCCAAACCTGTGCCATGAGCTGCAGGGATGTCCCGTTCCTGTCCCCATGGCCAAGGGAAGCCCTGTGGTCTGCGTGCTGGCCCCTGGGCTCACGTACAGCAGCGCTACCGCCCAGTTAGTGCAGCAGAAGAAAGCAGCCTCCTTGTATGCAGACAGCCCAATGATGGAGAAGCTGGGGGCCAGGACCATGGGCCCACAGCGCTGGGCTGCCCACCCACACACACCGGACATTCCCAGTGCCAGCTGAACCAGCCCAGACACCAGCACAGCTCCAGAGACCTGGGGGAGGAAAGGATGGGATGCATGGGGCAGGGTACACAGAGCAGTCCAAAGCCTCCCTTTAGCCACGCTCCCACCTGCCCCAGTAGCATCCCTTATTCCCTATGCTTCAACCTTGCTTAGCTCACTCCAGTCCCAGAGGAACACATGCACCCATGTGCACCATGATCCCAGTTGCTTTTGCACATCCCCTTGTGTCCCCGCTACTCATGGCAATCCCCAGGGGGGCTGGAAAAGGGGCTGGGGGTGCAGATAGCAACTGGAGTGCTGGTGGAGCAGGAGGATGGGGACTCCCAGCCCAACAGAGAAGAACTCACCTCTTGCAGCGAGGCGGCCCGGCTCCCTGCATCGGCACAGTGGGGTGTGGGGCATGTGCTGGCCACAGCTGTGCCTGGAAGGGAATTTCGGAAGGATGCTATGCAGATGAGTCTCTGGAGCCAGGCCCAAGAACATGCATTGCAGGGGCTGCTGGCTGGAGAAGGACTAGCATCCCCATGAGCCCTGACCCCGGGGAGGCAGCCCCAGGCACATTACAGTCCACAAACCTTATGGCACGGCCCCAGACGCATTGCAGGTGTGCTCAGGGGCAAGCAGGGTGCTGTGCACCACCCCCAGAGGAGCCAGCAGGCAGGACCCTTGCCATCCCTCATCCCTACCCAAGGCACCAGGCACCTCATCACTGCTGTTCCCCTGGTACCAGCATGGCCCCAGCCCCAGGGGACGCAGGCTCCAGGGCTGTGCTCACCATTCCTGTCCGTGCTGGCACCGAGGGACAGGTGGGAGCTCAGCACCATGGCAGGGACCAGGTACTCGAAGGATGGGATGTGAACCAGTGGCAGCCTGGTGAAGGGAACAGGAAGAGCATGTTAGGGAGGAAAGAAGGGACAGGGCTGCTCCCAAAGCCTTGGCTGCTGGAGGAAGGATAGGAAGCAGAGAAGGTGGGAACCCCTAAGTGGCAGGAAGGCACCCTGTAGCCAAATGTGCCCTAGCACATCCCAAGCAGCAGCACATGGGACACATGCAGAGGTCAGGGGCTTTGCCAAAGAGCACACTCAGCCCCTGTGCAGGGTGTAGGTAGCAGACACCAGGTGGCCTGGAACCAGCTCCTGTTTGGATGCTGAAGCAGGACAGTGAGGAGCTATGGGAAAGCTCAACAGTTTTAGAATCATAAACTCATAGAATGGTTTGGGTTGGAAGGGACCTCAGAAGTCATCAAGTTCCAACCCCTGCCATGGGCAGGGACACCTCTCAATTGGGCTGCTCAAGGCCCCACTGAACCCTGCCTTGAACGCCTCCAGGGAGGGGGCAGCCACCACTTCCCTGGACAGCCTGTTCCAGTGTCTCACCACCTTTTGCTGGAAGGATGTGTGAGAGAAGAGGATGCAGTGGTGCTGGGGAGGGGACAGATGTACAGAGACACTGGGCACTGACCTTATAGAACATCTGGTCCTTGTGCCCCTCCCACCTCTAGCAGAGCCTGTCCTCCTCCAGTCTAGGAGGGAACAGATACCCACCCTCCTGGTAAGGATGTCCCCCTTGCTTACCGGCTCCCCAGGGTGGTCTGCAGCACCATGGAGATGCCACAGGCAAAGAGGCTTCGTGCCAGCAGCTCACTGGTGGCCTGGGCATGGGGTGACTCCTCAGGCAGAGTGGGGAGGAGGAGGAGGTGGAAGATGCAGAGCAAGGAAGCCTGCACTGCCAGGTGCTGTGTGGGAAGAGGGCAAATGGTCACGACTCCCTGCAGCACCCAGAGCTGCAGCCCCCCCATGCCCAGCACCCATGGGTGGATACACGCTCACTGACACACCCCAAGCAGCACCTGCCACTGCCCAGCCATTCTGCCCACTCCACACACCCTGCACCCTTTCCCTGGCAGGATGTGGCCCCTGCCCTGCCATCTGTGAGGATTCCAGCCCTCTTCCCATCACCCCGTCTCTCTGGATACTCACTGTGGTCCCCCTTACCTGAAGGGCTAAGCAACAACTCAGCATCCACGAGCACATCTTCTGAGGGGAGCAAGATGCCAGCGCCAGGTTCCGGGTGCCAGGCGCTCTGCGGTGGCCCCCAGGCATGCTGCTGCCTTCCCACACCACACTCTGCTCACGGTGCAGAGGGGGTGAGCAGGCTCCCCCCAAAGGGCTCCTCACAGCCCTCACACAGCTGAACTTCCACCTTCTGCAGGAACTGCCCCAGGGTTAGCCATTAACCTGAGTTGGTGAGTAACCTGCCCTTGTGGCCAGGAATGCAAGTGTCACCCTGGGTTGTCACCACAAGACCAGGTAGCAGCCACCCACAGCCAGGTCACCAGACACTATTACTGCATCAACTGCCCACAGTCCTGGTCCTGTTCCAGCCTCCTGTGGTATGTGGGGCAGGGACTGGGTGGGCCACAACATAAAGGCCTCTGCCTTCATGGGCTTGGAGCATCCCACCAACAGCATCCTCCAGCTCACACCGCCAGTACTTGTTCCTCCCCAGCACAGCAGCCCCATGCTCCCCTGGCTCAGCCCTTCCTCATCATCAGGAAGCCCATTAACAGCTGCACAGACCCCCTGACCAGGTCCTGTACTGTTCCCACACAATGAGGGTCTCCTATTCGACCATGTCCCCCATGCTCCTAGGAGGGCACTGAATCCTGCTGCTGGATGCCAGGGACAAGAGCTGCCCACTCGAGTGGGAAGGCTCCCAAGGGAGCACGGAGGGGACACCCATGGTTTTGTCACCAGGCAGAGGTGCCTCTGCCAGCAACCACAAAGGTGACCCTGCCCAGCTTGGGGCTCACTCATTAACTGGACGGGCTTTGGAGAGCAAAGAGCAATGGAGACCACGCATTCCCTACATTCCCATGGATGGGGAACCTCCTCTCTCCCACTGCCCCCGCCTTTCCAGGTGCTGGACCTCCTGCCCCCAGGGAGCCTGGTCTGTCCCCAGCCCCATGGGACAGCCCTTGCTGTGCCAGGGCTCACTGGTGCAGGAAGCGAGCGTGGCATGGGCAGGGCTCTGTGTGTGGTGGGGGCAGAGAGCAGCGCAGCAGGACACAGCTGGTGCACAGCAAGAACTACTTTTATTGGAAGAGTTGCATCTACAAAAGAGTGAAAAATCAGGTGTAAAATCCACAGTAAAAAGAAGGGGCATGAGGAGCTGGGCTGGTCAGCAAGGCAAGGCGCCATCTCCCCGCCCTGAGGAGCAGTCAGGCACCATCTGCTCACAGCCACTGGCAGCTGGGGTTTGGGATGGGGTCACAGAGACCCCCCGTTTCAAAGCACTCCACACAAGCAGGATACTTGGGAAGCTCAGTCTTAAACACACCTCATCACCTCCAAGGCTGCTCGCTCCCCTCCCTTTCAACCTACTCTCCAGGCACCCCACCTCCCCCTGGAGCACGCTGTACCCACACCAGGGTCACTGCCTCAGCCTCTCCACCCCACACACATGTCCCTCATGTCCTACATCCCACACACCACCTCTGCCACCAAGGGCCACCCGCTCACTGTAGGAAGAGGTACAACACCCCCTCACCCTAGCACTCAAGGGCCCCCCCCCATCTCTACCTTCCAGTTAGTAGGTTCCCACCCCAGCACCCCAACAGCAAGCCCACTCAGTCCCAACAGCCCCCAAAGTGAAAGACATCCCTGTCCTCGGTGAGGAGACACAAATGCTGGTTTGGAAGTTAATGCAGGGCCCTCCAGCCCCACGCAGCCCCAGGGCCAGGGGTCCCAGAAGTGCAAGGGAGTGAGTTGTGCTACACTAGGAGGGAAGGGGAACAGGGCCGCTGCCCCGTGCTCCTAGCTGGGAAAAATGAAGCTCTTGATTCTCCCGAGATCCATGGCAGTGTGCAGGGAGCACTGCCTCAGCCCCAGCGGGTCTGGCCAGTCCTTGCCGTTGGGGGCTGCATCCCATGTAAGGCCCACCCCGGCTGAGCAGGCATGGCAGTGGAGTGCCAGCGGAGCCGGGAACGCGGCAAGTCCGAAGGGGCCAGGCTGGTGAGGGGCTGCGGCAGGGCCGGTACGGTTGGATCTCTCACAGGCGGTGGGTACTCTCTGGAAAGGGCCTTGGGGGGGGCTCCGGTGTCGGGCCAGATCAGGCGCCTTTGGGTAGGACAGAGCTGTCATCACACTGCCCCACAGGTAGAGCGCAGTTGCCGTGACACCCCCGCGGTGCGGCTCCTCCGTGGTCTTGTTCTGCCCCAGGCAACAGCTGGTGCCGGCTGGGGAGACATCAGGCAGCACGGGCTGGGGCTGGTCAGGGGCTGGGGCTGGCTGGGCACCCAGCTGGCAGCTGCCCTCCTTGGGGAACAGCGTGGGCTGGGGGGCTGCGGGGCTGATGCTCCTCATGCACAGGGACCGGTGCACCACGGTGATGGAGGCGAAGACAGCGGCGAAGCCGGTCAGGTACATCACGCCCAGGAGGCAGGCCAGCTGCAGAGGAGCCAACGGTTAGCCCAGACCCCCAGCAGCTCCCACAGGCAGCCCCCACCCAGCGTGGCCACGCACAGACCCAGCGGTTCCTGTTTAAACCCCCCGACAGCACCCAGTTCCCTCCACACCTCGCACCATGACTCGTGGGGACACGGTCCAGCACAGGCTCTCCCAGCATCAGGCTGCAGTGCCTGGGGCAGCACAGCTTCAAATCAGCATCTTCCACCTTCCCACAGCTTCCCTTCTCAAGCTAAGCCAAGCCGCTGTTCCCACTGGAGAAGAGGGCCCTGCTCCACCCATGGCCTGCTGCCATCGCTCCACACCCAGCAAGGAGCTGCTGCCCCGTACCCTCACCTTCACCATCTGCTGGTAGAACTGGCCCAGCACATGCTGCCAGCTGGACTGCTCCATGAGGACACACAGATCTGTGTAGGTGAACCAGCCACGCCACATGCCCTGCTTTTCTGCCACGCTGCAGGGAAAAAAGGGCACAGTGAGGCAGTGTGTACCTTCTCCATCACAGCAGCTTCAGCCCAGGCAGGCTCAGAGAAGACCCTGCTCATGGCCCACAGAAGGGAGCTGCACAGCCAGCACAGGCTCACCGGTACCCCAACCTCTGACCTCACAGCAGCAGGGCTGCCTTTGAGCAGGGGTGGAGCCAGGGCTGCAGGGTAGATGAAGGGCTCACCCCCCCACACCTACCGTCCTTCCAGCCAGCTCAGCACTTCAAACAGCTCCCGGGGGTCTGTGTAGAGACTCCAGTCCTGGGGAGACAGCAAAGGTCAGCACAGGCAGAGCAGGACACCCAGCACCCAGACACATACCCCCTTCCATTTTTTCATGGGAGTAACAGAAGAAAAACAGAAGCCCATGCTCCCCTTAAGGCCTCCTTCCCCCTGCCCTGTGAGATAGCTGGCCTCAGCAACAGCCCCACTTACAATGGCACTCAGGAAGTTCATCTCCAGTGTGTTTATGGTCTGGACATCCACCTTCCCTGCTGCTCCCCACTCATCATTGAACACCTCTTCCTCCTCACCCTCATCATACAGGTACTTGCTAGCAACCATCTAAACGAAGGACAAAGGACAGGATATCAGTCCCCCCCGTGCTCCTCTAGGCCTTGCTCCAACCCAGTGATGGCCCCTAGCCCACACCACTCACCATGGAGATCAAGAAGAGGTCTGAGGATGAGATCTGCTGTAGGTATTCGGGGTTCCGGTGCCGGAGTCTCTCAATGTAAACCAGTGCCAGCATCATGGAGCAGGGTGAGATGCAAGCTTCCCTGTGGGACAGGGCAAGAACCAACCCAAAGGTTATTTGTGCCCAGCCCCCACGGCACAGCTTGGCTGCTCCCTCCCTGTATGCATAGGGAGGAAGTTTGGTGAGCCCCCAGGCAGACACATGCCAGCCTTGCCAGCTCTGTGCCCGCTGCCCTGAGCTGCAGCAGGAAAGCACAGGGGATGCAGGGTGGAGAACAGAAAGCTCTGGCTCCTGCTCCCAGGCACAGCCAGCCCCAAACCGAGCAGCCCTGCCTGCAGCCAGGCATACTGCGAGGGCTTGGCTGCTGAGGGCAGACCCAGGGCTCAGATTTGGCTGCACAGCCAGCACACACAGACTCCTAGAAACAAGAGCCCCCCACAGCCCAGAGAGCGGGGCCAACCTGAAGCAGGCCTGGCTGTGTCAGGAAGCCGCTGTGCCTGCTGCCCTTGCACCTGCCCCCAGCTCCCTCTCTGACACTAATCAGGTCTTAGCACAAAGTCAGTGCTGGCCCAGGGGACAGAAGGGAGGCCCAGGTGAGAGCAGAGCTCCCGTTTCTGACAGGGGACACGGACAGACAGGTTTTGCTCCTTACCGAGACACATGAGAGACATATTTCTTCTGGAGTCTGCGGATAGGGCTGGGAGCCACTTTCTGCAGCAACTCCACAGCAATATCTAGGACAGAAAAGCAGCAAAAGGGTTCAGATCCACAGGGCACAGCCCATCCCCAGCCTTCCCCTTCCCCTCCAAGCCCAGTGAGTCTCAGTGTTTGCTCAGCCCCTCAAGTTTAATTCAAGCTATAAAGGTAGGACAGGCCTTATGTATCAGAAGTTAGGGATGAGGGAAGAACAAACAAATTAGGCAGGGCAGCCAGACCAAAGCAGGAAGAGGATGTGGGTGCTCAAGGCCCAGCAGCAGTGCCAGATCCAGATTAGCATGTCTGAGTCACAGGGAGCTGCCAGCAGTCAGCTGCACAGAGCAGTTAACACCCTCCCTTCACCCTACAAGACCTCGGGCAGCCCTTTCAGAAGCTTTTCAGGACCTGACATCAATACCAGATCTTCCCACTCCTTTGGTCCCCTCCAACCAGCATCTTCCTCCTCCAGAGCTGGTCAGCACTGACCCAGCTTCCCAAACACAACACCAGTGACCCCAAAATGGTGACAGGCAATGTACTCATGGGAGCAAGAGCCCAAAGGCATGGAAGGCACTACCAGGGCAGGGAACCAGCCAATACAGCATAACCACAGCTCCCATCTCAGCCCATTCCCACCCCCCAGCTGTGAACAAGCCTCAGCGTTGGAGCACTGAAAAGGCCAGACACTGACAGATGCTGGCAGATGGCTCCAGCAGCTCTCATCTCACTTCTCGATGTGATAGGACCAGCTGGGAACATCCCAAACAGCACTACAGTCTGGTGCTTGGCAAGAAGCGTTTGACAGACAACTCCAGCTCCATTTTGCTGCTGAGCCCTTGGCTGACAGAGCTGAAAGCACAGCTCATCCCAGCAGCCTCACACTTCTAGCTCCCAGGGGAAGCATCACCACACCTCTCTCTTTTCTGTGTCTTTCCAGCAACTAACAGAATGGCTGGGAACCCCACGGGAATTACCTGCCTGTCAGCAGCCACCAAGCTCAGGAACACACTGCTCTACAGGACCTGCCCATGTCATTCAAGTCACACCACTGCTGGGACCCACAGCCAGGCAGACACAGCTCCAGCCACCCATGTGCAGCTCCCAACCTCTCACACTGCTGCTACTCTGGTTCCCAGCAGCACCCAGGTGGGGAGTCACCTGGCCCTGCTCCATCCACTCACGCCCAGCATCACCCTCCTCGCTGAGGCACACCACATGGAGCCTCTTAGTGGCTTCAGACTGTTTCCCCAAATATACTGCAAGTGGTTTGAATGCAAACATGTGTCCCTGCCTGCTCAATGCCCCCTGCAAGCCATGTGAGGGCACAGACAGTGGAACTGCTAATCCAACCCCGCTGCAAAGGCCCTCCAGCAAACCACTGCTTGCTCTTGACCATTCCTCTCTGCTACCACCTGCACCAACTCCTCAGCCTCAACCCCGCTGCCTCCTTCTGCTCCACTAAACACCACTGAGTCAGCATGGAAAAAAAAGGGTTGCAATCCAGATAAAGATCAGGAGCTTGTCTCCTTGGTGCTCACAACTAGAAGTTAAACAAACTCCCCAGTACTTTGCAGAGCAAACCTCTCATCAGAGGGACATGGCCTTCACTGCCAAAGAATTCACAAGCAACCCAAAGGGCTCTGCACACCAGTGAGGTGCCAAAAATGCAGCAGCGGGACAGACAGGGCAATAAAACAGAGCGCAGGAACCACGAGGTTCTGGCATCCGGCCTGCTGCGCTGCACAGAGTCAGAAAGGCTGGGCAGGGGTGGGATTTGGCGCTGGGGAGGGAGCGGGTGACTTGTCGGTCTCAGCCCCTGGGCTACTTCCAACCCCCTTGACTCAGCATTCCCATCTAGGGACATTCAGCAACCCACCTGCCACAGGGCTGGAGAGATTGTCCAGGCTGCAGTCTTTGTCCCAGCCATAATAGAGCCGCTTCCGCACCCTCTCACTCAGCTGCTGGTGCCTGGGCAGGAACTGCAGGCAGACAGGGGCCAAGTGAGAAAAGCCCTGCGCGCTCCCCACACCGGGCTCTCCACCTCGACCCAGCTCAGGGGGCACAAGGGAGTCGGAGGAGCCCCCGAGAGCCCAACCAGGGGCTGCGGTGTGCGCTCACACGGGGACCCAGGAGGGAACGCCCCAGCAGCCCGCGGAGCTGGGGACGGGCTGGGCCGGGGACACAGGGCACCCCAAGGGGCGCCCCAGGAGGGCGGCGCTCACCGTGAACTCCTGGAAGCCGCTGAGGGAGAAGGCGCCCTCCTCGTCCAGCAGCAGCCCGTCCAGGTCCATCCCGCCCGCCGCCGGAGCCGCGGGGTCCCCACCGAGAGCGCTGGGCCGCCTCCGAGACCGACTTTCCCCCCCTGTAGCTGACGCGCACCGATCCCGCTCCGAAGGCGGGGACCCGCCGGGGTGCCGGGCCGCTCCGAGGCCTGTGACCGGAGAGGAGGCCGCGAAGCCGCTGCCGGACCGCCGCCTCCTCCCACCGCCGCTCTTCCTCTTCCGGTGTAGGGGGCGCGGCCCGGGTCGCGCCCGCGCAGAGCGCCCGCCGCTCCCGCCCCCGGGGCGCATGTGCGGCCGGTCCCTCCCCGCCGCGGGGCGGGCGGCGCATGCGCGCGGCGCCAGCGGCCGCCGGTCCCCGTCAGGCGGTGCCGCCCGCCCGGGCCGGTGCAGCGCCCGCCGCCCCTCCCCGCCGGCGGTGACAGCCTTCCCTCCCTCTCTCCCTCCCCCCCGCAGCCATGGCGAGCGGCCGGGCCGAGGAGGCAGCGGCCGCGGCGGCCGAGGAAGAAGAGGAGGAGGCGGCGGCCGCGGCGGCGGAGCGCCTGGCGGCGGCGCTGCGGCAGCGGCTGCGGGGCTGGGAGGCTGCGCTGGCGGCGGCGCAGCGGCTGCTGGTGTGGGAGAGGCCGTTGTACAGCCTGGTTACCGCCGCCGCGCTCAGCGGGGCCCTCTGGTGAGCTGAGCTGGGCCGGGGGTAGGCCGCGGGGCGGGGGGGTCGGACCGGCAGCGGGGCCTGCCGCGCCGGGCGGCTGCCGGGATGCTGCTCGTCCAGCCCTTGGCGGCGGCGGTGGCGGCGTGCGGCCGCTGGCGAGCTCCCTGGGGGCCGATAGCGGTGCCCGCGGGTGCCCAGGGCTCGCACCGGTGCAGCAGGGCGGGTGGCAGCCGCGCCCGGTGTGCTCAGCCAGGGGGAACCGCGCCGCTTCCCTCCGGCGAGCGCAAACAGGCCCCTCCCTGAGGGGAGAGAGCGCCGGGGGCCGGGGCAGGCTTTGCCCCGCGATAGTAAAGCGCAGCTGAGCCCAGCTGGAGCCTCGCCCGGGCACGTTTCTGGTTAATTTTTGCGCCCGAGCTTTATCGGTTGGCTTCACCCCCTAATCGCAGCCAGTAAGCCCCGCGGCCGCCTCCCGGGCCGTGTTTTCTTTAAGCCCTTCCACGCGTTAACAGCTTTTCCGGATGGTGCTGATTTTTTGCACCAGGGCCGAGGCTGCTCGGTTTGGGGGCCAGCGCGTTGCCCCCCTGCCCTGCCATCGCGTCCCCTCTGCGGCCCGGGCAGGGCAGCAGCTCTCAGGGAGCGTGAGTGGCAGGGCCCAGCTGTGGATGGGAATGAGAAACATCCTGTTTGTTTGGATAAACAGTGAGTCAGTTTTACTGGCAAAAACGCTCTCAGCCAGCGGTTCTCCCAGCTGGAAAGGGCAAAACTTGGCCAGGGAAAGAGTTAAACGTTGCTGGTAGATGAGATAGAAAGAGACAGACTGAAGTCAGAGGAGGGGAAAGTATGTGACTTAACAGCCTTTGAAGTCGCTAGGAAGAGGCCGCTTACGTTCTGCTTCCTCATCCGTGCAGTTAGCACAGGCAGAGATGTAACTGGGTGCATAAATGGGTTTGGACTCCTCTACCAGCTGGAAAGGTCTGAAAGCAGAGCTTTGAACGTAGTGGGAGGGGAAGAGGTGAGTGAGATGTTGGGGTGGCAGACAGTGATGGCTAAGGGGCTGTGCGAAAAAAGCTCGAGAAGTACAAAGGGTGCCCAGAATATGGGACAGCAGAAAGAGTTTGAAATATGGAGGAGAAGGAATTATTTACGGTCCCATGGAGGATTCAGCCAGTATCCTTCGACCTGCAAATGAGGTGGAATAGGAAGAAATTCTTCCAGAGCTGATATGTTAAGCTACAGAATCGTTGTCCCACGAGAAGGGATAAAAATGTTGCTTAGGTCATCGTAGCTCATGGAAAATGTGCAGCTTTCGCTCTGTGCTGCCCAGTGAGGCAGATCTCCCTTCCAAGCCCCAACTGTGGCTTGGTGGGAAGCACACTGCACACTACACATCTCGCTGCATGGCGAGATGCTCTCTGATTCCGATCGTTGTCTGGTGCATTTGAGATTAGTTATTGGCAAATAACTTGCTGAAGAGGAGCAGGGGAAATAGCAAAGTGGCTCTTGTGTTCTGGAGAGGAGTGCTCGCTGGAGGGGTGAGAGTGAATGTGCTTCTGGTATTTCTTTCTGGAGTGGCTTAAAAACAGCCCCTCTGAGCTGGAGGGAAGTGCTGGTGCTCAGAGGAAAGGAGGAATGCAGACCGTCACTGCTGGCACAAGCGCCAGGCTGGGACCTTTGCTGTTGAATCTGTGTGGAGTGGGGAGATAAACTCTTTGATGGTGGGATTGCACAACTAGGTGAGAGTAGTGTGGTGTGAGCTGGCAGCTGGCTCAAGCCAGCGTGTTGGTGAAGGACATGAAAGCTTTTATGATAGCGTTGAGTGAGCGACTAAACCATTTAAGTGCTAGGCTCTGATACAACAGGGAGGGACTTGTGATAAAAGAACCAGCATCTAGAAGGAGGTTGTGTTAGGGTGCTACCTGCTACCATCCTGTGATGACAGAGGATGTAAGTTTTCAGCAAGCAGGCTGATTTCAACCAGTCTTCTGTGACAGCTGTCTGTATTTACATTCTTTTAAGCCTCCATCTTGAGGATTCAGAGGGACTCGTAGTCTACCAGGGAGCATTAGCTTTGTTTTACAACCAAAGGAGGAGCTTGGAGATGGGAGGAGAGCACTGGGAGATGGCAGGTAGTCAGCTGGTGGAGGGCAGAGGCACCGTTTGAGAAGGTGCTGGTGGCAGGGGTGGGTGCCTGCTGCAGTGGCCGGTAGCAGTGGGATGTTTCTGCCCTGCTGTACACTGAGCCATGTCTCTTTGCTCACTGGGAGCAGTAATTTGCTGCTGTTTCCCTGCCTAACAGTCTCTTGTTTGATTTCTAGGTTGTTTTCCTCCACCTCCCTGAGACCCCTCTTTCTCCTCAGCATGTCCCTTCTTGGCATCCTCTTGCTGGAGAGGTGGAAGCCCAGGTTCCTGTTTGATTTCCCAGGTATGTGATGAGTAGCACTGTAGCTAGTGACACAGTTGTAATGTTACCAGCTGCTGGGCAGTGGCCACAGCTGGTGCCTTCCTGGCTCTCTCATAAGTCACGTAAGCCCTCTTCCCACTGCAGGCTTTGGAGCTGCCTCTTGCCTATTTGTGTCAGAGTTTTAGGGTGTATCTTAATGCTCTGGGCATAGGGAGCATTGCTCCTGGCGCTGAGAAGTTCTGGGAGTAGCTCATTTTGAGAGTGACTAAGGGGGCCCAGCTAGCTTGTCAGGGAAGCTGATGACAAGGATGATGATGCATTGTTTCTGCTGCGTGCTTTCCCTCCTGCAAATGTCGTGGTGAAAAGATCATTCTCAGTCTGAGCACATATGGCCAGCTGAACTGAGGGAAGGAAATGGGGAGGAGTGGGGGTTGAAGTGTGTTGGTGTGGTGGGTTGACCCTGGCTGGAGGCCACATGCACAGCAAAGCCACTCTGTCACCCCCTCCTGAGATGGACAGGGCAGAGAAAATAGAAGGAAAGTTTTGTGGGTTGAGATAAGGACAGGGAGAGATCATTCACCAGTTACTGTCATGGGCAAAACAGACTCAATTTGGGGAAATCAGGTTATTACCAATCAAATCAGAGTAGGATAATGAGATATAAAGCCAAATCTTAAAACACCTTCCCCACTTCCTTCTTCCGAGGCTTGACTTTACTCCCAAATTCTCTACCTCCTTCCCCGCCCCCCAGCAATGCAGTGGAATGGGGTTTGGGGTCAGTTCATCACACATTGTCTGGGCTGCTCCTTCCTCTTCTGGAGGAGGGCTCCTTATGCTCTTTCCCCGCTCCAGCATGGGTCCCTTCCACACGGTCACAGATCCTGCCAGCAAATCTGCTGCAGCTTGGGCTCCTCTCCCCATGGGTGCTGCTGGGAGCCTACTCTAGTGCAGGATTCCCACAGGGTCGCAGGCTCCCTCAGGCATCCACCTGCTGTGGCATGGGGTCCTCCACATGCTGTAGATGGGTATCTGCTCCATCATTAGCCTCCACGGGCTGCTGGGGGACAGCCTGCTCCACTGTGACCTTCTATACAGGCTGAAGGGGAATCTCTGCTCCAGTGCCTGGAGCACCTCCTCTCCCTCCTTCAGTGACCTCGCTGTCCGCAGAGTTGTTCCTCTCATGTGTCCTCCCCCGTCTGTCTGGCTGCAGTTGCTCTGGGTGTTCTTCCCCCTCCTTAAATACATTATCCCAGAGGCGCTACCACCGTGACGATGGGCTCTGCCTTGCCCAGCGGCGGGTCTGTTTTGGAGCCAGCTGGCATTGGCTCTACAGGACATGGGGGGGAGTTTCTAGCAGCTTCTCTCACCCCTGTAGCACCCCCTGGCCCCAACCTTGCCACACAAACCCAGTACAGTTGGTGTTAGTTAAGTGTGGAATGGGCTTATCCCCTGAAAGAGGCAGAGCGGATGCGAGCCACTTCTCCTTGAGGCAGGTAGTGGAGTGGATGATGAAGTCTGACAGCAGGGACAGTGAGTGTATTGTACCTGCATGGAACAGCATCTGGTCTCCATCTAATCGGTGAGTCTGGTCACTTGGCTTATCTTTCCTGTTTATTGAAGGGTCTTTCCAACATGAGACACAATCAACAAGAGGAATAGCCTCCTAACGCCACTAGCTGTAGGTTGTCTGCTTTGAGTGCCTCCTTCACTGGAGTTCATTAATTGGCTGGACCCAGAGCTGCTTGCTGCATCTACTGCTGCTGCTCAAAGGCAGCTCGGGGCCCTCCATCCCTGCCCACTTACTCCAGGGAGGGTTTCTGAATGAAAGCCCCTCTATATGTGTGTTTCTAAGGTGCCCTGTGTTTGACCTAAAAGGGTACTACTTAAAGGGTGCTTTCACAGAAGTCCTGATAAGATTAGATGGGTTTCAGTGAAGTCTTAAAGCTGTTTGCTTTGTGTGGTTCAGGTAACGAGGCAGCCAAACTGGATTGGCCAATTTCCTGCTTACCCATGTTAGTTTTTTAAGGGAATAGTTTAAAGCCAACCCAAAACATCTCACTTGAAACATGTCCAGAAATGCAGAAGCCCGATGCCCAGTACAGAATGGTGTTGCTCCAATGAGTACCAGCAGCCTGTAGAAGTTCTGTTATCACAGGAGAAGTAGGAAATCCAAACCAGTATCAGTTGATATTCTGCAGAGCAGTAAGGAATAGAAAAAACCCAAGCCAAATGAAAACCCAACAACCAAAAGAAGAACCCAAAACCAAACCAACACCCTGGGGGCTGGGCCGATCTGGTGTCATCAGCTCTGCAAGAAGTCACTGTGCATCTGTCTGTGCCGCTCCTTGGTGGTGTTCCTCCCTGTACTTGGCTCCTTGCTGCTCTTCTGCTGCTGACAGCGAGGAGCAGGGACACCTTTCTGATGTGCCTGGGTAGGTTGAAGCCCTGATTTCAACGTGGTCCACTGGATCGTGTTTCCCCAGCCCCCGCAAGGAGGGAGCGGTGCTCTGCATCCCGAGGGGCCTTCTGTTGCGCTGGCACTGGTGAATACTGTGGGGTTCTTGTGTGGCTCTTGCTTCCTGCTGAAGCAGAGCTGCAGCTTTGTGGCTTTCTGTCGTGGTTTAACCCCAGGTGGCAGCTAAGCCCCACGCAGCTGCTGGCTCAGCCGCCCCCAGCGGGGTGAGGGAGAGAACTGGAAGAGTAAAAGTGAGAAAACTCGTGGGCTGAGGTAAAGGCAGTTGGATAGAGAAAGCAAAAGCTGCACACGCAAGCAAAGCAAAACAAAACAAGGAATTCATTCCCCATTTCCCATGGGCAGGCAGGTGTTCAGCCATCCCCAGGAAGGCAGGGCTCCATCACGTGTAGCGATTACTTGGGAAGACAAAGGGCATCGCTCCGAATGTCCCCCCACCCTCCCTTCTTTTTCCTCCTATTTTATGTGCTGGACCTGATGGTATGAAATATCCCTTTGGTCAGTTGGGTCAGCTGTCCTGGCTGTGTCCCCTCCCAACTCCTTGTGCACCCCCAGCTACTTGCTGGCAGGGTAGGGTGAGGAGCAGCAAAGGTTTCAACCCTGTGTAAGCACTGCTCAGCGCTAACAAAAACATCCCTGTGTTATCAACAGTTTTCAGCACAAATCCAAAACACAGCCCCACACTAGCTACTATGAAGAAAATTAACTCTCTCCCAGCCAAAATAAGCACATTTTCCTCCTCAGTCCTTCCTGTGTGCCTTTCCTAGAGCTTTTGGAAGTAGGTCAGTACCACGCCTTCAAGAGTCAGCATGTGTATGCACAAACCTCAGCTTGTGGCAGCCCAGGATGTCTCGGGTAATTGCTTTAAATGCCACTTCTGAAACAACGCTGAACCCTCAGCGTGCGGTTCGCAGTTACTCACTCTCTGTGATCAGGCAGGCGCTAACAGCAAGGAGATGCAGGACCTTTTTAGGTCTGTCAGAAGGGACCGCGTGTTTTCAGCTCCCACGCAGGGCATCTTCTCCCTATGTAACCACCTCTGTGTGGGGTTCCTCTTAAATATTGCTTAAGGATTTAGGAAGCACCCCCACCTCCTCCTGAAGCAGGTATTGAGTAGGGTGGGGATGTTTTCTGTACCATTGTTTGGCAGTGTTTTGGTCAGGGTAGGAGAGTGCAGCTTGAGCAAAGCCTGCGTTGCAGTTGGACGCTGGTACTCCTTAAAAAGGGCCCCCGCGTTCCAGCTGAGGTTTACACAGAGATGAAGGATGCCTCGTGGGGAAGTGTTGAAAACCTGTAAGAGCCAAAGAATCCATCAGCAATAATCTGTCACTACCAACACGTAACCTAAACTCTTGCGTGTCTGACTGGTCTCCCAGAGAGTCTGGTGTGTGTCAAGTGGTTTGTATGAACCGCAGTCTGGTGTGAAATGCCGACAGCGAGATTTCAGCTGGTTATTGATGAGCTGAGGCCAGCTGAGGGTCTCCTGCTTGCTGGTTTAGTTTTACCAGTGTAGACAGTTTCACAGCATGGGTTGGAGTGAAGGTTTGTTGCGGTTGGGCTGTTCCTCCAGTTGGTGTGAGACCACGGTGCGGTGGGATGGACAGCACTCTGCCTGCCACAGGAGGAAAGATGCTGTTGATTTGAGAGGCGGGTTGTGTTGTGCTGGTTAGCTGAAATCACGTGAGCGCTCTGCAGCCTGCTGAAACGTTCTGCAGCTCCCCCAAGTATCTGAACCCTTCGGAAGCAACCGGGAGAACTGTTTCACTCCCTCTGCTGGTATATTTGGGATGGCTTGGGTTACTGCAGCCAGCCAGAGAGGTGTGGGGTTCCTGTGCTGTTCTGTGTACGCTGTTGCTGGTACATCTCTCTGGTAGAGTACAGCGAGTGTTCCAGCACCCTGTTTGGTGGCTGGTACAGCCAGCACCGCCAGCCAGCACAGCCAAACAGTGCCAAACGCAGTTCATTTGGCCATGTAGTGCAGGTAATAGCTGAGGCTTTGAGGTACAGCTGGACATCTGCATGCTGTGATTAAGCAGCTTTAGATTCCTGAGCACAACAACAAAATACAGCAATGGTGGTTCCCAGACAGAAGCCACCAGCCTGTGGGGGTGGAGCTGCATCCATAGCTCTCCCTTTGCGCCCCAAGCTCCCTTTGTGAGCAGTGCTTGCCAGCCACCCTGCCCAACAGCCGTGGGCAGAGGAGCGGATGGGCATCCCAGTCTGAGAGCAGTTGACTCCTCTTGTCAGGCCCGATTACTGGAAATCTGGGTCACACTCTCAAAGAATCACCTCCTCCCCTGGGTGGATGGCCTCCCGCTCCACTGCGCTGTGCGAGCCAGCTGCTGCGGTGCCTGCAGCGGTGGGAGGAGTCTGACATACTTTGCCTGAAGTCCCGTGTCTGGGGAGAACGGTGGCAAGGCTGCTACAAGCAGTTGCTGTCTTCTGTGGCTTGAACCGGAGTCTGAAGTCTCATTGGGTGTTGGCAGTGACTGATGTTCACCTCTTCCATATGTTTCCCTGGGGGAGTTGTTGCCACTCTTGGGCTTTGCATCTGGCTGGCGACTCTGGGGAGGATTCAAACCCTTTTTTGCTCCTGTTGCATGTTTAAGCCAGTTTCCAGCAAGTAGCCTGGGCTTTGAACATAAACTCCCTACCTTTATTTTAGTCCCCTTTATGTGGTGATGTGCAGCGTGGGGGATAGGGATTCTTAGAACCTCTTGGACAGCCTGAACTAAGTGTGCTGTTGGCCAGACAGCATCAACAATGTTTGTGTCCCTACCAGCTTTAGGAGCTTTGTCTGGCAGGTAGAGGCCTCAAGAGGCCTTTACAGCGTGATCAGGGCATGTTAAACACAGGAGACTTAGAAAGAGAACGTTGCTGAAAGAGCTTTGGTCAAGCCCTCTACATCCCACACAGTAATCAGCTAGCCACTAGGACACCCAAACCCATGGGTCCAGTTGTCATAGAAATATTTGGGGTTTTTTACCTCTCTAAAGCTAAAGGCAGAGCATAATGATAGGGGACCTCTGCCCCTGAAACATTGCTGTTTGATCATCGCAGGGTTGGCTGCAGGGAACAATGGGAGCAGCTTTCCCTTGCTTGTCTAGACTGCCAGACCTTAGGCGTGTAGTTATATCTGTGCCTGGCACGAAGAGCTGTCAAGGGACATAAAGGAGCCCTAAGATTAGATAGTTATACACAAGACTGCTATTTGTTACTTAATCCCACGGGAAAGGACAGAGACAGCGGGGACATCTCTGGCATTTGTACCCAGCATCCTGCCAGGGACTGTGGTCTGGGCTGGGCGGTGGGAGCTGCGGCTCTGGCCTGGTTTGAGCTCTGCAGCTTCGGGAGCCGAAGCTCTGCCCAGCTCAGGGAGCGTGCTGGCAGCGCTCTGGGAGTGATGAGGGCTAGGCAGCTGTGCCGGGGTTGGCACTGCCCAGGCGCCGGACATGGCACTGCCCAGGTGCTGAGGGTGGCGCTGCCCAGGCGCCAGACATGGTGCTGCCCAGGCACCAGGCAAGGCGCTGCCTGGGCGCCGGGGAGGGCACTGCCCAGGCACCGGGGTTGGCACTGTCCAGGTGCTGGGTTTGGCACTGCCCAGGAGCTGGGGCCGGCTGTACGGTCCCTGCAGTAGAGACCCCGCGTGCTGGTGGCAGGTTGCACCTCAGATGCAGCATTGCGCCGCGTGTTTGTCAAGGCAGGTTGCCCGATGTGCTGGGACACCTTGAGCCAAGGGCTCTGGCTGCTCGGAGTCTCCAGGCACACGCTTTACTGAAGCCTGTGCAGCTCAGACTCCCAGCCAGTGATTCCTGCTTGCATGAGAGCACGAGGAGCGTCCCCAGGGTGCATCCCTAGCTAAGGATGATCCATTTCCAGCTCTGTTCTGCTTGAGTGGTAGAAACGTCGGGTTGTTTTTGTCAGTTGGCTGACTAATGTGCTGTGTTCTCTCTACAGCACAGCCGTCGGAGGAGCCAGGAGGGGAGAGGTAAGCTCACTGATGTGTTCCTTGGTCAGAGGGGAGAGTGGGCAAGCTTTCCTTTAGTATGGCGATCTCACCTGCCCTTTTGGATGTTGTCGATAGACTGCGTGGCTCCTGTTGTGAAATGTTGGTTGCGGTTTCTCCTGCACTGGGAGCTGCTTAGCAGCTGGGGAGCCAGAGCTTGAGACTCTGGGGAAAGTGGATGTTCTTTCACTAGCAATAAAGCTCAGGTGCTTCTGATGTCAGGAACTCTCGAGTTTCATCCCTGCATCTATCCTGGACTGTCTTAAGAATCCTACAGAGGAAAGGAAATCCCCAAGACTGACTTTTGCTGGCCACATGTGCTACCTGTGGTAGCTTAGCTTGTGTCCTGTGCCTTGCCGTGGTTACAGGCCTGAGCACCATGGACTTGGTGCCAGAGGAGGCCACCTCCAGAACTTCCATCTGGGGAGCTTTGAGTAAACCTCTTTGCATCTCGGGCCAGTGGCACAGGGATGCTGTGGCACAGTGTCTGCTGCTGCTTGGCTCGGGTGTCTCTTGGCTCTCTTCCTGATTAAAGGGAAAAAGTACCTCCAAATCAAGTGTCTTCCACAGTTGAGTTGAAGATGGAGTGAGTATTGTTGAGCCTTTGAGTAGGGATCTCCGCTTCCCAGTGCAGCTGTTTCCCCCTTCCCCAACAAACCAGACTGTGTTCAAAGATTATCTTCTTGCTCTTGTCTGTCTCTAGTGAGGGGGTGACTTCAGGGGCACAGCCTCACCTGCTCAGTGTCCCTGAGCTGTGCCACTGTCTGGCAGAGAGCTGGGTCACCTTCAGGCTGTACCTGCAGGAACTGCTACAGTACAAGAGGCAAAATCCTGCCAAGGTAAGCTGGAGATAACTGCTCTTCTGTGCAGGGGCTTTTCTTTCCATTATTAGTGGCCTAGGAGGCGGAAGAACGACAAATCAATATCTCTGTTTGCTGTCCCTGTTTAATGCTTGCTGTTCATTCCTTTCAGACTTTGTGCCATAGGAAGATTAAATAATGAGTAGTTTGCTTCCAGTAGTTGTAAACTGGGGATGCAGGTGACCCCTCCTTTGAGTGGCCAGCAGCACCTACTTTTATTTCTTAGTGTGCAAAGGAAGCCTTAGATTGGGAGTGGGGAGAAAAGGGGGGAGCCTGCAGACTCTGCCCCTTTCACGGGCTGCATTCAGCCTTTAAGCTGGTCCTATCTATTTTTCTAGCCAAGGTTGTAGCTAGGTGAGTCCAAACGCAGCAGTGTTTCTGAGCGTGTGGAACCCTGTCATGAACCACGTTCTGATGGCTGCAACCTGTGGTATTTGGAAAGAGGGTGTAGGCAGGAGTTGGTTTCACAAAAAGGAGTACAGAACAGCCAGTAGGACTCTTATGAGGCTTCCTGGGGTCCAATGTGCCAAAAGGAGTGGGGTTCTGTCACTGCTGATTGCTCCTGTTTAAACACTGTTCCAGTTACAGGGAGTAGGACCAGGACCAAGATGCCCATAAAGCATGAATTCACTGGGAGCAAAGTCCTCAGAGCACCCTGGCTTTTGTAGACCCTTTCCATTACAAATGAAACTTTTCATTGCTGGATTTAGTCGACACTTGTACCCATGTGCTGACTTGCAGGGTGTCTGCTCTCACTTCTCCCCCTCCCTAGGAGAATGCAGGGATCCTGCACCATTATGCTTCCACTTCTTCCAGAGGGAGAAGGTCCTGGTGTGGTGGGAGTGTGGGTTCTACTAATGCTTCTGCCAGCTGGTTTGTTGCGTAGCAGCAGCACAGCACCTGGTGAATCTGTAGCAGGTTCCTGTCTCTGTCGGGACAGTACAGGCTTCTCCTCAAGTGCTGAGCTCTCCCCAGGAGATGTACTCTGAAAATGGCAACTTGCAGTATCCCATCCTCTCCTCAGGGAACGTCCTGAAGAGCTGTCTGATAAAGTTTGGTTCGTGTTATGGGGGTCTTGGGTTACCTTGGTCTTCCTGCGCTTGAACCTCTAATGCTTATAGATTAACCCAGCTGAGTTGTGGTTGTCAGCATCTGGATGCACTCAGTGCAGTGTACTGACTGTTAGGAGCATCCCTCGTTTTGCTCTAACTGGGTTTCCTGCGCTGGTTGCGTAGACGTGTCTCTGCCTCCTGCCACTTCTGTTTGTTCCTCTCTCTTCCTTCAGTTCTGCATGAGTGTCTGTTCAGGCTGCCTGATTCTGGCTGTACTTGGACACTATGTTCCAGGCATAATGATCTCCTACATCATTTGTGAGTATAAGCAGCTCTCGTGTCTGACTTAAGCTTAAACGTGACCCAGCTATGCTGTCGGTAGGCTGGTAGGAGCATGGCTGTGGTGTTCCCGAGGGGATCTGTGCTAGATTACTAATGGGCAAGGCGCTCCGGGAAGCCTCTTGTGTGCGTGCAGTACAGCTGCAGAGTCAGGAGAGGGAGCCGTCCCTAAAACACTGCTTTCCTCTCCTGCCCACGGCTGGGGCTGTGCTGGTGGGGTTCCAGAGGAGCAGAAACTGCGGTCTCTCGGTTCCTAGAGTGGGCACATCCATATTGAGAGGCTTGTTCAGCTGCATGCTTAGCAAGGAAAAGCCCTCTTCCACTGCATCGTGAGTGCCTGCTAACTCTGAAGACTGTTCAGGTGGTCTGCTGCTAGTGCATTGATGTATGAGCCGTATGCTGCTACCCCTGTAGAGGTTTTGGTGGTCCTTACTTTAAATAACCTCATTTCAGGGGCTCTCCTGCATGTTGGGGCTGGGGTGCAGTGGCTGGAGAGGGGGGCTTATGCTTCATCTTAACATAAATGTGTGCTAACACATACTGTGAGGAAAGCCTGGTTAATCAAGCGGCTTTGAAATGAGCAAGAATAACCATGGATAAGGATTTTAGGCAGCCAGGTGGGAAAGCAAATGCCATTCAGCTGCACTTCCTTTGATGTAGAGTTTCTTGCTGGCACCCCATAAAGGGCCAGGCTGTGCTTGGTCTGTCTCTCACGCTCCCTGCATCCTGTGTTCACAGTGCTCAGCATTCTGCTCTGGCCTCTGGTGGTCTACCATGAGCTGATCCAGAGGATGTACACGCGTTTGGAGCCTGTCCTGATGAAACTGGATTACAGTATGAAGGCAGAGACACTGCACCACAAGCATGAAAAGAAGAGTAAGGACCCAGCTTCACTCTTGAGTTCTTCTAGTGCTGTACTCCCAGGACGGAGCCTTAGCAAAGGGACAATGGGAGAGTAGTTTGCCAACACTGCATGGGGAAAAGCTGCACAGGAGCAGGAGAAAATGGGCTGAAACTCAAGGGTTACAGGGAGGGCAACAGGGCAGGTGATCCTGGGAATAGCAAATGAGAGCAGCGGATGACAGTCGTCTCTTGGAACCTTGGGCATTTGGGAAACCTATGCTGCTTCACAGGAAGTAGAAGTAGTAGGAAAGTGATGTATAAAGGTATAAAATTCCTTCAGCCCCATGTAAAGCCTTTCTTTCCTTTCTCACAGAGCGCCAAGGGAAGAGTGAGCCTACAGCAGGTGATGAGCCAACAGCAGAGACGGAGAGTGAGAGTGAGGCAGAGCTGTCAGGCTTCTCCCCAGTGGTAAGAGCACAAAGCACTGCAGGAACCAGTCCCTCCTCTGGTCTGTAGCAACTGGAGGGCCAAGGGATGGACTGGGTGCAGCTGCATTGATAACAAACAGCAGAGAAACAAGTCATTTTGCAGAATCCCAAGAGGAGAAGGGTATTAATTTGATGGAGGCCATTTTCTCTGATCTGGGTATTGAGAATTCAGCAGCCCAGGGCTGCTGGTGCAGCAGCAGGACGGGGGGAGCCATGCTCCAGCCTCCTGCTGACCTGTGGAATTGCTGTGACGCTTACGCTTTGCGCTCAGAGAACATGGGTGCATCTCCTAAAGAAGTTAACTCCCCTGGTGGGGTGTGCAGAGGCTCCTCACCGCTGACAAAGGGAGAGGAGCAGTAGGGGTGTCTAACATGGTTCACAGCTCTCAGCTGGATTGGGTGGGACATTTGGGTCTGTGCACCAGAAACATGGACCAAGTATCTTCCTTTACAGGAGCTCTGGGCATGTAGCTGGGCTGCGAGGTGGGAAGCTTCAGCTTCCAAAGGAATGCAGATACTGAACCACTGCCACTTGCAGAAGGCTTCATGGGGCCCAGCCTGAATGTGAAAGCAAAGGGGTGTTTTGCTCCTTGGCGATCCCAGGGGAGGAAGAAGGATCAAAGCCTCTGAGGCTCCTGCAGGCTGAGCCCGTCTTGTGCTGGCTCTTTACTGAGGGCAGGCAGAGCTTCGGGCAGGTGAGCTGAGGCTGTCCTACCCTAGCAGTGCAGGAAGCACTTTGCCCAGCCTCCAGCTTCCAAGCCCTCCGTGTGCGCTTCCCCTCCAGCAAAGGAGCCTGAGAGTTGTGGTTTGTGCAGAGCTGCACATAGGGAGCGCTGGCAGTCAGGCACCCAGGAATTTAATCCCTCTGCCTTTGTCCCATGCAGGTGGATGTGAAAAAGACTGCTCTGGCACTGTCAATCACAGATTCTGAGCTCTCTGATGAGGAGGCTTCCATCCTGGAGAGTGGGGGCTTTTCTGTCTCAAGGGCTACCACCCCACAACTGACGGACGTTTCGGAAGGTACGTGATGGGATGCTTTGCTGCCTGTCTGACCCTGAGAGTTTTGTCCGAGAACAACTGTCCCTCCAAACACAGGAAGAGAACCTAGCTATCTGCAGGGGGAAGGCCAATAAAAAGAGGAAGCCATACTAGTAGCGCAGCATGCCCTTGCTTTGTGGCTGATCATGAGCTGGTCCTCAGCAGCCTCTGATTCTACCCTACAAGACAATGTTCTTTTGTCATTCCAGCAAGACAGCTAGGCCATCCACAAAGTCCAGCAGGAATAATTGCATGGTATAGTCACCCACCTGTGATGCTGGGTGAAACAGGTCAGGCACCCTGCCCTGTCAGATGCCCAGGGAAGGGCTGGTTAGTGGTGAGGAATGTGAAGGTAACTGCTCAGATGTGGTCACTTGAGTGACTGGGGAGGAACAGGAAAGGTGACGTGCCCTACACACAATTTCCCTGACCCTGTGGGTTTTAGCAGAGAGCTCTGGATGCAGAGAGTGTGAGCTGGGGAAGGAAGTCCTCTCAGCACAGGATGAGGCTAGGCCACGCCACAAGAGTGGAAGGAAGGGAATAACTGCAGACCTCTTCCTGCTGTGCTCCCAGAGCTGGGAGGATGCCCAAAATCAAGCCCTGGTGTGTCAGCTGTGGGGAGAAGGTGAGAGGGAGGTGGCAGTGCTCTGGTTCAGGGTGAGGGGACCTGTGCCTTAACACTGGTGTCTTTTAGACCTGGATCGGCAGAGCCTGCACAGTGAGCCGGAGGAGTCATTTTCCAAGGACCTGGCAGAGTTTCCCTCCGTGGAAGAATATCATTCCAGAGACCTGGGGCCACAGAGCGATGAAGAAGCGTTTGGTGTGCCTCTGGGTCCTGAGCTTGCCCACGCTGCCCGTGAGCTGGACTCAGCAGAGAAGGAGGCGGCGGACTCTGAGCTCTCCATCCTTCGCCTGGCGTCTCCTCTCCATTTTGTAAATACGCACTTCAACGGGAGCGGGCAAGCGGCCGGCGGCGACGCAGGGGCAGAGACTGCCCCTGCCCCGGGCCTGGGCATCTGCATTGACACGCTGAGCGAGGAGATCGTCACCACCGCCATCACCACGGCGGTGCAGAACACCCTCTCGGCCCTGCTGCGGTCCTCAGAGGCCAGCGAGGGGCCCTCCCTCTCCGAGTTCCTGCCCACCGAGCCCGAAGAGAAACTGAGCTTCCAAGCACAGCTGTCAGAGACCGAAGCGGTGGAGACAGAGACAGCAGCTTCACCGGAGGATGAGGAGGAAGCAGATGACTTTGAGCTACTGGATCAGGGGGAGCTGGAGCAAATGGATGTAGAGCTGGGGCTCGGAGAGGAGCAGGAGGCACGAGAGTCTCCTGTCGCTCCAGCTTCCTGCTCTCCCACGCTTGCTGACCTGCCAAAGCAAGGAGATGAGGAGGAGGAGGAGGCAGCGATGGCAGCAGCATCTATGTCTTAGGTCTATCTTCATGCACCCCCTTTTCCTCCATCGTCACTGGAAAGAAGGAAGAGCTCACATGGTGACCGTGCAGTGGGTTTTTAGATGTTTGTGTTGCCCGGGATGGAAATGCATCAGTGTTAATGTGCTGTGTCTGGAATAACAAATCCTTTCCATCCTTCTAGAGCCCGGCCTCTGCTGGCTGAGTGGGAGACGCCCCTGCCCTGCGGCTGGGGAGGAGCCGGCTCCTAGAAGCCTTATGCCACAATCCAAACACCGACCCCAGCAAACGCTTCCTAGTAATGGTGCAGTATTTTGGTCTGTCTTCTGTTTGTCTTCTGTTTTGCACGCAGAGTACTGAGCTAGCTGTAGCTGCTGCTGATACCCACGTCCCCCATAGGACATACGCAATCTTATTTTATTGGGTTTTTAAATGGCTACAAGTGTAAATAATTTTAACTTTGATTGGTTTTGTTTCGGGGGAGGGCTGGGATGCACAGTCAGACTTGGCTCTCAGAGGCCGGGGGAGGGAAAGGGGGTCTTGGAAGGGAGGGGAGCGGGTAAGGGGACAAAAGCAGATGGGGGCCATGCAGCGGAGAGACCCCTTCTGCCAACTGTCACCGTCTTCACGTCGCTGCTGGAACAGTTTTTTTCCCTGTCTGCTCCTGGGTGGCTGTGGGGTTTTGGCAGTCAATGAAGTTCACTCCTGGCCCTGGTCGGTGCTCGCGTTTCTTCCTGCCGCGGCCTCTCCTGGGCATCTCTCGCCGTCCACGCTGCAGCCCCTGCCACCGCCCTGCTGTGCGGGGTCGGGCATCGTCGCAGGGCCCCCGAAGTCTGAAGGGGCTGGAAGGGAGCGCGGAGCTGTGTTACACCCGCTGTGTTTGGAGTCTCTCGGGGCTGGGCGGGGAGGGGAGGGCTGAGGGGGGGGTGTGGAGAGGTGCTCCCCGAGTTCAAGCTGGGGTGCTCATGCCGAGGGCCCGGCAGGCCCGGCGGGGTCAGGACGGCTCCGCTGCTCAGCCCTGCCCGCCGCAGGCCGCGGTAGGTCCCTGGGGAGCGGGAGGGGAGCTCGGTGCGTACGGCGGGCGAGGGCAGCGGGGCGGGGCGAGGCGGGGGCGGAGCGAGGCGGGGCCGGGGCTGGCTCCGCCCGCCTGACGCCGTGCCGGAAGCGGGCGCGGCCGGGGCCGGTGCCGGTGGGCGGCCGCCATGGAGTTCCCGGACCTGGGCGCACACTGCTCCTGGCCCGCCTGCCAGCGCCTGGGTGAGCCCGACGGGGACGGCACCGGGGCGGTGAGGGGTACCGGGCGGCCCGGCTCTGTCCCCGGTGGGGCCCGTCGCCGCGGGCCCGGGCCCAGGCGTTGCGGACCGGCCAGCACGGCCTCGGCGGGGCGGGGGCCGGGCGCCCGCTCGGTGCGGAGGGGTTGAAGGGCGGGTCGTGCCGCCCCGGCTGCCCTTGGCAGTGAGGAGCGGGGCGGCCGCGGCCTCCGGTCCTTCCCCCCTGCCCGCGGGCGCCCCGCCGGGGCGGAGCTGGCTGCGGGGATCCCGGGGCTGTGGGGTGGATACGCGGCTCCTCCCGGCGGAGCAGCCAGCGGCTCTCGGTCGGGGCAGCGTGGCGGGTACCGGGCGGGCGCCCCGGCTACCGGCCTTTTGTGCCGCGGGTTGGGGGGAGCTGTCCTTCCCCGGGGCACCTGGCAGCGCTTTCCCGGGGGCGGGGGGACGCTGTGGCGGGTGCGGCAGCATCGCAGCCTCTGGCTGGAGGCCGCAGCCCCCAGGGAGCTCGCTGTGGTCTCAGGATGTTACTCCTGAACCCGGGGCGGGGGGCACGTTTTGAGGGGGAGCCCGAGGTGCTGGGAGCTGGGGGGAGGTCGTGGCTCCGCGGCGGGCCGGGGTTGTGCCTCGGGAGGTCGGGGAGGCTCAGGTGTCTCAACGCTCTCTGCCCGGTGCTGCGTCTCCCTGCTCCCAGATTTCCTCCCCCTGAAGTGCGACGCCTGCGAGCAGATCTTCTGCACCGACCACATCGCGTACGCCCAGCACGACTGCACCTCTGCCTACAAGAAGGTAAGCACGGAGAGGAGATGCCATCCAGCCCCACACACAGAGCTGCTGAGCGTTCCCAGGGGTAGTTTGCTGGGCCTGGGAGTGACTTCTTCAGTCTCCTGGGCACAGTCCCATCTGGGAAGTGCACTGAGTCTGGAGGTGTCCCTGGAAGCTGGGAGCTGGATGTGAGTGCCACAAGCTTCCAGCCTTTCCTCTGCCACTGGGTGAAATGGTTCGGGCATCCCCCAGCTCCGCTGTCGTCCCTATTGCAGCTGCTGGGTCAGAAAGAGCAAGCTCTTTGGAGGGCAGCAAGCAGGATCACAGGCTACAGGCCATGGAAACCATGGCAGGCAGATCCTGAAAGGGAGAGACATGAACCCACAGCACCTGAGGCTGCCTGGCTGCGTGCTCCCAGCCCCCTTTTCTTGTCTCTACAGGATGTGCAGGTGCCCGTGTGTCCCCTCTGCAACACCCCGGTCCCCGTGAGGCGTGGGGAGATGCCCGATGTCGTGGTGGGTGAGCACATTGACCGTGACTGCAAGTCCGACCCCGCACAGCGCAAGCGCAAGGTAGGCACCCAGCGCTCCCCACCTTGCTGCTGAGCTCAGCTGGGTCCCTGGCGAAACCTGGGGTGAGGTGAAGGCAACACACAACTCTGCTCTGCCTGGCGTGGTCTCTGTTTGCACAGGCTGAGGGCAGGAAGGGTACGTGTGTCTGCAGGGCTTTGTGGTGTGTGTCTGGGGCTGGGATAGCGATGGGATGGGCAGCCACCTGGGACACAAGGAAAGGCGGGACGAGGATGGGAAACCATGTGCTGCCATTAGGATAATGCAACCAGCAATTAGCTGCCCCTTCTAGCCAGGAGAGGAAATTGCTACAGGGAGCTGGTCCTGCTCGAGTCCATCCCAGCAGCAGCTGGAGGGCTCTGGGCTGTCCCCAGGGCAGGAGAGTCCCTGGGTAGGGCAGGCTCCTGCTACATGGTCTGTCATTGTGGGGATGCTCATTTATGAAGATGGAAGAACTAGTGGATTCCTAATAACTTATCTAAAGAAAATTAGTATTCAGAGGCCAACTCCAGAGCCCCATGGAAGTGACGCTGGTGGGGAAAGCTGGTCAGTGCCCAGGGCTAGGCATGACAGGGAGGGACAGCCCAGCCCTGCCAGTGTGTTCCTCTTCACCAATGCCACGTTGTCCTTCAGATCTTCACCAACAAGTGCTTGAAGCCTGGCTGCAAGCAGAAGGAGATGATGAAAGTGATCTGTGACCAGTGCCACAAGAACTACTGCCTCAAGCATCGGCACCCCCTGGACCACGATTGCAGCGGGGCAGGGCGTCCCCTTTCCAAAGCAGGGTGAGGTTCCTGGGGCAGAGAGGCTGGCAGGGATGGGGCTGTGTTTGCCAGATGGGCGATAGGGAGAAAGCTGAGCTCCTCCTGGCTCGTTTTCTGGGACTGCCGCATCCTCACAGAGGAGAGTGGAGCCAGGGAAGAATCTTGCTTATCCAGCTTATTCTCCCTGGGTATTCAGTGCCCAGAGGTGGCCTGTGATGGTAGGACAGCTGCTCACAGCATCGGGTCTGTCCTAGGCACGCTGCAGTTGCAAGAGCCCAGGCGTCCTCCTCCAAAACCATGACCGCATCGAGCAGTGGAGCTGCGCGGCCAGCAGACAGCCCCTCTTCTCCAGCCTCTGCCAGGTATGGCAGCAGCCTGACCAGCTCAGCGTGGGTCCCTGTGGGGTGCAGGAGTGACAGCTCCCCAGTACCTGGGGGCTGGGGGGGCTGTGTGCTCCTGCCTTGACGATAACCCAGCTTCTCTCTCACTCACAGAGGAGGCAGAGCACCCATGGCGCAGACTCGCAGCACCTCCCCTCCGGCTGTCCTGCTGCAGAATGGTCTGGTGAGCGGCCTGGCCTGGCCTGGCCTGGCCTGGCAGGGGGTTTGGGGTGCCCTGGGGAGCTGCTGCAGGAACTGCTTTGAAACTCATGCTCTGTAGGTGACCGTGGTGCTCCCTGGCTGGGCACACAGGGACCCCAGGTGCTCAGTGGGGTGTCAGCAGAGCTCGTGCTGGTGCCTGTGAATGGCAGCTCTCACCCACGCTTGGTGCTCAGCTTTCCCCAGAGGGCCAGAGCACGCTGTCCGTGTCCCCTGGGTGTCATTCTGCAAGCCAAGGGTGGAGGAGGAGACTGGAAGCTGCTTCCCACCAGTGTTTGCAGCATGCTCCCTGCACAGGCAGGCAGGGGAAGAGAGAGCTGCAGGTCTGTCTTGCAGAAGGTCCCAAGGTGAATCCTTGGCTGTGTCTGGCTTTGGAGGTGGGAGATGCACCCACCCTTGGCCAGGCAAGACTGTGCCTGCTACATGTCCCTCAGGGCTGCCTCCTGTCACCCCTGCCCAAGCTGATGATGACATGTTTTGTTTCAGAGCGAGGAAGAGGCGCTGCAGCGAGCTCTGGAGATGTCCCTGGCAGAGTCAGCACGCAGCTCAGCACATCCACCCAGGTACGGCCCAGGGACACGTGGTGTCATGCCCCGAGCCTGTGCAGCATCATGTGGCTCCAGGATGACATCCTGCTCAGCACGTGGCTCTGGTTGCTGCCTCTGTGTGGCTGAGAGGGGAAAAAAGGAAGAGTCCTGAGCCATCACGGGGCTCGGTTCAGCGAGCAGGCCCTCTGGGGCTCTGGGTGGGTGCAGTGACTGACAGCACAGAGTAGGCCAAACCATTGTCTGACCACTTGTCAGCTAATGAGCGTGGCTAGAGCATGATGGAGGTGATGCAGGGGTGTTCACAGAGATGGTAACTGTCTCTCCTCAAAGGATGTGCACACACCTTTTCACATTGTCCATCAGAACAAAGACTCTGGACTAGGATATACAGGCAAGCCTCAAACCCCATCTCTGACACAATGACCTCCAGTGTGGCCTCCACCAACAAGATAGCTCCATGCCTCTTTCCCCCTCAGTAAACAAGGAAGATGCTGCCCACAGCCCAGGGATGGACGAGGATATCCTCCCTTAGGCCTTCTCTGTTGAAAGGCATCACAGAAAAAGCTGAAGGATGCACATATTGGGTGGCAGAGGGCATGTGCCAGCAGGCAGAGAGGCAGACTGGGCAGAGCTGGGGGTTAATGCTCAGTAAGCTGGCTTCTGGAGCAGAGGGTGAAAGGAGACCCGAGTGGTTACAGAGCAGGGACAGATCTCCCAGAGTTAACGTGGTTCTCCTTGTCCCAGGGTCCTGGCTGCCAGCCCCAGCTGGATCCTCTGGTCCCTCCCCAGCCCCTGGCTCGTTAAGGGTGATCCTCAGTCACTCCCTGCCCTTAGCTGTCCGTGGGGTTGCAGTGACAGGAGATCCTGCTGTGCTGAAGGTCTCTGGGGGTGGGTGAGGCGGGGGGAGGCCAAGGCACCCAATGCACCCCTGTCCCTGGCAGCACGCAGGAGGAGGAGGATCTGGCCCTGGCCCAGGCACTGTCAGCGAGCGAAGCAGAGTACCAGCAGTCGCAGCGGCAGGTGAGTGGGGCTGGCTGGAGGCTCTGCGCCGTGGTGGGGTTGATCCCAGCCTGACTTGTGTCGTGGTGGGGTCTTTCTTGGGTTCCACTCCCTCTGTGCTCTGCCTGAGGGCAGCTTTTCTCACTAGGAGAGCAGCCCAGCCTGGGGCCATGGCAGCATCCCTGCTGACCACGCAGCTCTGGGGACTTGAGGATGGGAGGTGACCCCTTGCAGGACCCAGGAAGAAGCCGGTTTTCCCTTGCTCACTGTCTGCTCCTTCCCATTCCAGGCACACGGTTCGAAGCCGTCCAACTGCAGCATGTCATAAGCCAGCAGGCAGGCTGTGACCCGAGGAGCCTCCCTGGCGTGGATGCCGTGGGGCTATAGCCTGGACACTGATGACAAGGGCCCCTTGCTGGGGACAAAGGTCTCCCTGGGAGCTGTGAGCCACCAGTCACGCACGGACACCTCGGCCCTTGTGTCTGTATAAAATTGGTGCAGAAAGCTGCTGATGCTCCTGGAGAGGTGAAGCCAGCGTGGAACAGGGCTGAGCACAAGCTGACTGAAGGAAGCAGCGTCCTGCCCCACACCTACCCACAGCTCCCCTATCCCTGCGCTGCTGGGCTGCGGGATGAGGGCAGAGCCAGCCGGGAGGGACTTGCTGTGTGGGGACATCTCCGCCTGCTGGGACGTGTGGGGACATCTCCGCCTGCTGGGACGTACAGCTGGGATACAGCCACCTCCTGCCATCGTTGGGGCTGGGTTTCCTGCTCCGGGGAGGGCTGTGCCAGCCTCAGCAAGGGGCACTGGGGATGGACAGTCTCTTGCTTGGGCATGACCATGCGGCTCCCTGGCAGCATGGGGGCAGCTGCTTCCCGCTCCCCGTGCCCTCGGTGCCTCCCCGCTGCTGCATGCACGAGAGCGCTGGGACCCTGCACAACACTGAACGGGCTGTTTCCCTTCTGGTTTAACTGAGCAAGGGCTGTTAACTGGAAGGTGACCTCAGCAGCGGCTCGACTGCACCCATCACTCAGGCAGGAGCGCTGCACCTGCCTTCGGGCTGCTCCTCTGCTGTGCTGGACTTACAGGTCCCTGTTCTAATGCTGCTGGGGCAGGTATGCCTCCTTCCTTCCAAGCTGCCTCCCCTCCTTCCTTCCAAGCTGCCTCCCCTCCTTCCTTCCAAGCTGCCTCCCCTCCTTCCTTCCAAGCTGCCTCCCCTCCTTCCTTCCAAGCTGCCTCCCCTCCTTCCTTCCAAGCTGCCTCCCCTCCTTCCTTCCAAGCTGCCTCCCCTCCTTCCTTCCAAGCTGCCTCCCCTCCTTCCTTCCAAGCTGCCTCCCCTCCTTCCTTCCAAGCTGCCTCCCCTCCTTCCTTCCAAGCTGCCTCCCCTCCTTCCTTCCAAGCTGCCTCCCCTCCTTCCTTGCAAGCCGCCTCCCCTCCTTCCTTCCAAGCTGCCTCCCCTCCTTCCTTCCAGCTGTGCTGCAGGGATCCCCTCCTGGGGAGCAGCAGCACAGACCCCTTCCTACAGCCAGGCCTTCCTTTTTGGGGGGGCAGGAGCCGATGCCTGGGTCAGGGGGGACATGCTTGTCCTGCTGGCCGCTCCTGGGAGGTGGGATCTGCAGCTGTGCAGAGCGGTGCTGCTTCCCCCCCCAGCTCCCTTGTGCGTCCCCGCTGGAACTGCTCCTGCCCGGGGGGTTGTGCCTGGTCTCATGTGGGGCCCAGCGGCGTGGGGCTGGGGAGGGGTTACCTGCTGGCAGTGCCTCCCTGGGGCTGTGGGGGGTTACCTGCTGGCAGTGCCTCCCTGGGGCTGGGGGAGGGGTTCAGGCTGGGCTGAGGGTGCGCCAAGACTTACCAAAGTGCTGCTTCGGAGAAAATAAAAAGCATAGCATGAGGTACGTGAGGAGCTTTTGGGGAGGGGTACTTGGTGTTCAGCACAGAGCAGCCTGTCTGTGCGGGTCAGGGGAGTGCACAGGGTGCAGTGGACACCAGCTGCAATGCTGCCTCCTTCCTTCACCCCTGGAGCACAGGCCCTGTCCCCACAGAGCCCTTCGTGCAGTGATGGGGCAGGGCTGGCAGCCTGCTCTGCCTGAGCCCAGGATGCTCAGCGCTGGGGCAGCTGCTGGCCCACCTGAGGGCACAGGCACCATGCCTGCCCCTGCCTGGATCACGGTGTGTGTCATCCCCCTCCTGCCCGTGGGGTAGGGGGGTCCTGCATACACATACCCTGCCCAGACCACACAGACAGAGCTGGGAAGAACCTGGTTTAAGAAACTACACGCCAGCAAAACAAACGAGTACAAACATGGAGTGTCCATCCCAGCCCCTGCAGCTCCCGGAGCACACAGGGCCCCGGCCCGCAGCCAAAAAGGGCTCCCTGGCTGAGCAGGGGGACTGGGCCCTGGGTCAGCATCACAGCAGATCCCCCAGCTGTGCTCACGGACCCTTCTTGCTGCTGGGGGGCTTCTCCGTGCGGCACTCCTTGCTCTCACCCTCGTCCCCAGCCTGCTGCTGCAGCCACATGCCAGCATACACACCGCCCTTCTGCAGCAGCTCCTCGTGCCTGCGGGGAGAGGGGTGGGGGGGATGCAGGGTCCTGAGCTGGCCCCAGAGCCAAGTTGGGCATCCCAGTGGTCAGGCAGCACCAACCGTGCCCCCCTCCCCATGCTCACCTCCCTCGCTCTGCAATGCGCCCGTCCTTGAGCACCAGGATCTGGTCTGCACCCACCACCGTGGAGAGCCTGCGGGAAGGGCAAGGTGTTACCCCGGCTCCGAGGGGCCTGGGGTCCAGGGGGGGATTGGCACAGTGCAGTGGTAGGGGCTGTCGCCTCCTGGGCAGGATGACAGGTCCGTGAGCCCCTCTGCAGGGGCTGGCCAGCTTGGAGAGCTCAGCACCCCCCAGGCCAGCCCTTTTCCTGGTTCCTACCTATGTGCAACCACGATGGTGGTGCGGTGGGCGCAGACCTTGGACAGGGAGGTCTGGATGTTCCTCTCGGTCTCTGTGTCAAGTGCAGACGTGGCCTGGGGGAGAGGCAGGGGGTGGGCAAGGGAGAAAGGCAGTGGCTGGGGCCAGAGCCACTGCAAAGCAGGGCGAGGCTGGCTTGGGGGCTGCTGCTGTTACCTCGTCCAGCAGGATGATGCGGGGACCCTTCAGGATGGTGCGTGCGATGGCAACACGCTGCTTCTCCCCCCCGCTCAGCTTCAGCCCCCGTTCCCCTACCTGGGTGTTGTATCCTGCAGGACAAGGGCAGGAATGTGCTGCACTGGTGCCCTACAAGATAGGGATGGGGACTGGGGCTCTGCTGTATGGGGGGTGGTCCTGCCAAAACCACGTGGCTACCTGGCACAGCCTCAGCCCATCCCTTCCCAGGGGCTGATATAGCCCTAGAAAGAAGGCAGGGAGAGGCAGAGCAAGGCCCGGGGTCACACGGATGTCCCCATGGGGGGATGTCACCCAAGGACACCTGTGAGGGCAGCTACAAGGTCACAGGGGACCCTGGGGCAGCCAGGGAAGGCAAGGAGGGGGCTGTGGGGGTCTCACCATCAGGGAAGGAAAGGATGCGGTCGTGGATGTCAGCAGCCTGGGCTGCCTCCTGCACCTCCTGGTCGGTGGCCAGGACCCGCCCGTAGCGGATGTTGTTGGCGATGGTGTCGTTGAAGAGCACCGTGTCCTGGGGCACCACCCCGATATGGGCACGCAGCGACGCCTGCTTCACCTGGGGAGCAGCAGGGAGAGGCTCAGCCAGACACATCCTCCCCCCAGGATCCAATCCTAACCCCAGCCATGAGCCCCACGCCTCGCTCCTCCCCAGGGTGGCTGCTGCAGGGTCCCCCCGGGGGACCAACCTCCACCCTGCAGCAGGGGGACCCCAGCTCTTCCCAGGGAGCCCTGGCCCCTCTCCAGCATTTCAGCCCAGGGCTCCCTCCCTCGCCCCACTCACCCCAATCCTGGCATGAGCTGTGGGTGCTGTGTGCTCACCCCTGCCCCGGGGAGATGCCAGCACCCACCCCAAGCGATGCTGTGAGGCTGTGAGGAGCCTGCACAGGTGTCCCGGTCCCCAGAGGCCTCCCACCCTCACCTGGGAGATGTCCTGTCCGTCGATGCGGATGCAGCCGCCCCGTACGTCGTAGAAGCGGAAGAGCAGGCGGATGACAGTGCTCTTCCCCGAGCCTGAAGGTCCCACCTGCGTGCAAAGGCAAAGGAGCCTGGAGACACCAGCGACACCCCCAGCTGCTGGGGGCCAGGGAAGGGCCAGCCACACTGGTGAGCTGTCCATCGTCACCCCTCCCAATACATCCCAGCCCCTTTTCCCCCAGCCCACCCTCCAGCAGTGAGCCCACACCCAAAGCCCCTCTCTCACCAGGGCCAGGGTCTGCCCGGGCATCACAGAGAAGGAGACATCCTGCAGGATTTCCTTCCTGGAGAGGGAGATGGAGAGGGGCTCAGGGCCACTTCTGCTGCCCCGTGTCCCCGTGCCAGATCCCATCAGTCGACCTGTCCCATCCCACCCCCCCGTCTGCTGCCCCGTACCCATCCACGTAGCTGAAGTGCACGTTCTCAAACTCGATCCGCCCGGCGTCCAAGCGCAGGTCGCTGGCGTTCACCACGTCCTTCACCTGCCCCACGGTGAGACACAGCCTCAGAGCCAGCCCAGCCCCCAGGCAGGACCATGGGGCCATGCCAGGGAGCAGGGTTCAGCATGGTGGCACCAACCTCCTGCTCCTCATGGAAGAGCTCAAACATGTTCTCCATGTCTACGAAGGAGTTCTGGATCATCCTGGAAGAGGGTGAGCACCAGAGGGAAGGGTTTGGGGGAGCACATCCTAGCCCAGGTGCCCATGGAAACCCCAGAATGTCCCGCAGCTCCCAGCACTACCTGTAGTAAGTCCCAAACCAGTTGAGCGGCGTGTAGAGCTGGATGATGTAGGTGCCGAAAAGGACAAAGTCCCCCACCTGAAAGGGACAGGGGAGAGGTGCCCATCACTGCCAGCCCCAGGGCCCCACCCCAGGCAGGGGCTGCCCAGGCTGGCACCAGCCTCACCTGCAGCTTGTTTTCGGTTACAAAGTAGGCACAGAGTAGGGACCCCGCCAGCAGCCCCAGGCCGATGACCAGGTTCTGGGTCTGGTTGAGGAGGCCCAGCGAGGCACTCACCTTCCACTCTGAGACCTGGAAGAGGAAAGGCCTCTGAGGTGCTGCTCAGACCCATGCTGAGCTCCATCCTCCACACAGGTCCTCCTGAGGCTCGGCTCCTTCTCCCCCACCACCCCCTGTACCTGGTACTTGACGATGGCATCATTAAAGCGGTTCACCTCGTAGCTCTCTGCGTTGTAGTACTTCACCTGCAGGACGCAGAGCTGGGGTCAGCACCCAGCCCAGCTCCCCCCAGCGCTGAGCAGAGCCCCCCCCAGCTACGGTACCGTCTCAAAGTTGAGGAGTGAGTCCACCGCCCGGGACTTGGCCTCGTTGTCCCGCGTGTTCATGTCCCGCCGGTACTTGGTCCTCCACTCCGTGATGAAGATGGTCAGAGCTGCAGGCAGGAGGGGGCTGCGTTAGCAGACTCCCACCACCCCACAGCCCGGTACAGCCCCCCTGGCTCCCCCTGCACTCACTCAGGTAGAGGGTCATACACACGAAGATGATGAGGCCGAACCAGGCGCTGAAGACCGAGGTGAAGTAAACGATGCCGATGACTATGTCTGTGATGGTGGGGACGATGCTGAAGACAATGTAGCTGAGGGGTGGGAAGGAGGATGGCACATCAGCCCAGCCCAGTGGGGCTGCCCAGCAACCCCCACCCACCACAGGCACGCTCTGACCTGAGCAGGCTGTTGATGCTGCTGGTGCCCCGGTCCACGCTGCGCAGGACCTCGCCGGTGCGCCGCCCCAGGTGCCAGCGCAGGGACAGCCCGTGCAGGTGGGCAAAGAGCTGCACCTGCACCTGCCTGTTGGTGAACTGCTGCACCCACACCCACAGGAAGGTGCGCAGGTTGCTCACGAAGCCGGTGGAGCCTGCAGAGGGGAAGTGGGGGGTGCCATGGGTTGGTTAACATGGACTGGTAGCACTGGGGCACCCAACTAGCTCAGAAAGCCCATCTGGGAAAGAGGGATTTGGGATGGGGTCCTCCTGCTTTCACCAAGCCGGACACAGACTTGCTTGCTGGTCCCAAGCGAGACCAGCGGTGATGGGGCACAAGGACATCACCACCTCCCCGGTCACCCCAGCCCCAGGACAATGTGCCCCATGCTGCCTCTCCCCAGCACCTCACCCTTCCCAGTGGTCCTTACCAGCACCTCCGCCCTGCAGGAACTTCAGCCCCACATAGATGCAGACAGTCCAGGCCAGGGTGTGCCAGGGAGCACCCTCCGTCAGCTCGTTCACTGGGGAGAGGATGGCATGGGTCAGGGAGCATGGCCAGGATCCCCAAGGGAACCAGCCCCAGCACCCAGTGTTGGCCCCTGCCCCCTGGCCCCTGCTCCTGCCAGGTACTTGCCCCCTGCCAGGTCACTCATGACACCCTGCAGCCCTCGGTGAGGCTGTGGGCAGCCTCACACCCCAAGCTCCAGGTGGCTCACCAATGTTCTTGTAGTAGATGGGGACAAAGACGTTGATGGCCCTCTCCAGCCCCATGAGCGCCATGCAGAACAGCACCAGCCCCTGCAGCAGGTGGTTGCCCCTTGGCCACATGTACGGCACCAGCAGCCGCAGCTTCCTCCGGAAATCCTTCCAGGTGGAGGTGGTCCTGTCGGCGTTGGGCAGGAGTGGCTGGGGGAGAGCAGAGCGAGGGGTCACCACCCCAGCACCCCAGCCCAGCTGGCAACAGCCCTGGGAACACCCCAGCAAGGAGACCAGCTCCATCCTCCCAGGGTCCCCACTCCATCCTCCTGCAGGGCTGCATCCTGCTGACAGCAGGCAGGGAGTTTGGGCAGCCCCAAACCTCGCTCCTCCCCAGTCTCCTGAAGATGCTGATCCCAGGGCAGCTGCGTTTCTATTTGTCCCCAGCTCCTCCCCAGCTGCTCCCACAAATTGCTCCAGCCTTGGGACTTGCCTGGCTGTTCTCCACGTCCCGCTCCTCCTCGTTGACCAGCAGCATGTAGGGTTTGCGGGGCAGCCCCGGGGCCTTCATACCCAGGATGAAGAGCATGAACGTGCTGACGTAACGCAGCAGCCAGAAGCTGAACTGCACCTGGACAGAGAGCAGGAAGGTGGGCATGGGGGTCAGCACTGCAACTGGCATTTGGTATAACCCAGCCGGGCACAAGATGGGCATAAGCTAAGAGAGGCAAGAGGCAGGGCATGGGGATGGGATGCAGTGCAGCCAGGGAAAAGGGGACACCCCACGCAGCTCAGGAGGACCCCTTGGCTGAGCACAGCACTTGAGGAGGCACCCAAACACCTCCCTTCCTCCCTGCTGCTTCTGGCTTTGTGCCCTCCAGCTTGGGGTGCCTCTACCCTGGGGGGAGAGCAGGGGGTTAAAGGCCTGTGGGGAGCTGGCAAACACCTCCTGCCTCTGCACCTGGGGCTTGGCCAGGCAGAAGCCGGAGCTGAGCTGGATGGGGGCATGGAGAGATGTGCAATAGCTGGGCTCAGGGCCGAGATGTGGCAGATGTGTGGGCACAACCTGGGAACGTGCACACCCTGGGCATGGTAGGGCATGGCATGCACATCCCCCCACACACACAGTGAGGCTGCAGCCCCTCCCACCCCCCAAAGGGCCCCGTTCCCCTTCCCTGCCCCAATCACCCACTCAACCCACCTTCTGGTTGGTGTCCTCCAGCGCCCACCACCACAGCGGGCTCCTCCAGCACACCAGGGTCAGGTTCTCAGCAGCGAAGGCCAGTGCCCAGAAGAGGAGCAGGACGGTGCCGTGGCCGCGCGTCCGGTCGTGCGCCAGCACCCGCGTATGCTCCAGCTGCAGGAGGGCCACGGCGCAGCCCCAGCTGAGGGCCCAGAGGCAGGCGTGCAGCAGCATGTACCCGTAGAGCCGCCCCGGGCCCCCCACTTGCCAGAGCAGCCCGGCGAAGGGCTGCAGGGCCAGGAGCAGGGACAGCAGGACCTGGCCGCGGTAGAGGCGGGAGCGGGGGATGTACTTGGGCTCCATGGCGCGGCCGAAGCGGGCGTAGCAGGCGTACTGCAGGGCGCCCAGCAGCAGGCAGACGCTCAGCAGCACGACCGGCACCAGCGTGAAGAAGAAGCAGGGCTGGAAGCCCTGCTGCACCCAGGCCTGGGCGATGGAGCTGTTGCCCTCGCAGTAGCCCCCCAGCACCGCCATCCTGGTGCGTCACCAGCTGTGGAGAGAAGAGGGGCTGGAGCAAGGTCTCGGAATGGGATGTTGGCCAGGGCTGCAGCGAGGGACCCACAGCAGGAGGGCACGGAGGAGCAGAGGGGTATGCTCGTGGGGACAGGAGCAACGGGCACACAGAACATATGTCCTGCATGCCACACACCTGCAGCTGTGCACGCAAGCAGGGCCAGCTTCACGTGGGGATGGACATGAGCACCACGCCAGGACCCGCTTACAGGGCCTGGCAGCGCCCTGGGCTGGGGGGGGAACGCCACGCTGGGTCCCCCGGAGCCGCCTTGGCCTTTGAGGGGGCACTCGGCCATGTGGGACACTGAGAGCCATAGGGTGAGGAAGGCAGCGGGGTGCTGGGACGGGCCGTGAGCCGGGGGGCGGGGAGATGGGGCAAATGCAGCGGGGAGGGGGGGGCAGCAAGGGGACGCGGGCGATGCAGGGCAAGGGCAAAGGCAGGGGACGCGGGAGGACACGCGTGGGCGGACACACGTGCAGGGCGAGGGACACGCCGGGGCCAGGCAGGGCCCGTGCCAGGGCAATACCCGGGCGCCACCGGCGCCGCTCGGCCCCGGCACAGGCGGCCCCAGCGCGGGCGCGGCCCCGCTGCTCCGCGCAGCCGCCGTGCCGGCCCCGCCGCCCCGCCCGACGCGCCGCCCGGGTCCCCCCGCCCGCTCACCTGCCCCGGGACCGCCGGCCCCGGCCCGCTCCGGGCTCCCGCCCCGCCGCCAGCCGCCTCCAGCCGAGCCCCGGCGCCGCTCCGCTCCGCCCCGTTCCCCGCCCCCGCGCCGGCTCCGCCGGGCTCCTGCGCACCCTCCCCGGCGCCGGGACCGCACCCTCGCCCGCACCCCACGGCTGCATCCTCCGGTGTCGTGTGTCCCACCCAGCCCCCTGTGCCCAGCCCCGGGCTGCACGGACGTGAGCCCCGCCGCACCATCCCTTGCCCCACTTCCCCCAGAGCCAGGGATAAGGAGGTGTCAGTGTTGCGGGACGAACTCCCGGACTGGGGGTCACGGCAGGGGGTGGTGGTCCCCGAAGCCGAGGCGAGGTGCCCGGCTCCGGCTTATCGCCGCCGCCAGCCCCGCGCTGCGGTACCGAGATAGCCCCCGCCGGCCCAGCGAGGCCCTGCCTGCCGCAGAGGTCAGGCAGGACGGGGCGCTGCCTTCCCAGGGATAAATATAGCACCCGCTCCCCCCGCGGTCCCCGGGCCTGAGCTCCGGGCAGCTCCCAGCCCTTCAGAAGCAGCTGGAAGGCACCAGCGTGTCTGGCTGCCTCTGTCACCCCGGGGCCTGGGGTGCTGCACAGTGCCGTGAGGTGAACAGAGACTTGGAGGCAGAGGTGACACAGCCCATCTTTCTTTATTAGACGGCCATACAGCTGTACAGCGAGGGCACTGGGGTGTGACGCCGTGTTCCCCAGGGACCCCCCACGTCCATGCCCCCTGGGACGTGAGGAAGAGTGGCTCGCCATGCACATGGGACAATGACGACACAAGCACAACATGCGGCAAGGACTCCTGCCCCCTCCATCCCTCCCACCAGCCCCGGGAAAGGCCCAGACGTGGCATCCCGCAGCCCCTGGAGAGGGGAACCTCCATGCAAGGTGGCAGCTGGGGTGCCAGGGAAGGCACGGGAAAGCTTGGGTTCCCAGGAAATTCGCTTTCAGTTTCCCTTCACCATGCCACCACAGCCCCCAGCCAGAGCTGCTGTGGGATCGGTGCAGCCGCTCCTCCCTGGGAGCACCGCAGCAGCACCCAGGTGTGCAGCCCTCCCGCCTGGCTCAGTTCTGACCTCATCCCCTGCTTTGCTTTACCACACTCTGATCTCTTACAGACCCAAAAGCAGGTTCAGCTCGGTTCCATCCCACCCATCACAGCAGGGAAGGGCCCTGACAGCCGCTGCCTGAGGCCCCCTGGCCCTGCTCACACCCTGGCTACCTGGGTGCACCCATCCTGGCAGCGCTGGGAGCAGCCTGCCCCCGGAACCTGCCCAGCCCAGGTTCAAAGGGCAGAGGGCAATAACCCTGGAGGGGAAGGGAGGTGGCCCTCAACTCCAGGGATGGCAGAGCAGGGCCTGTGGTGCTCACAGAGGGCACGGCAGCAGTGTGCAGCCCCTGCCCGAAGCAGGAGGAACGAGGGAGGGAGGGAGCAAAGCAAAGCCGTTGGCCGGGATGAAGATCCTCCCAAGCTGCCACTGGAAGAGAGGAGAGGGAAACCACAACGATGGTGGGAAGGTCTTGTCTGAAGCTATGCTGCACAGCCTGGACCCAAAGCCCCCACCACCACCCCCCACAGCTGGGTTTTGCCTCTCCCTTCTGGGTTCAGGACCCCCCTCCTTGTCCCAACCCCCAAGGCACAAGCCAGCTGCTCGGTCCATGGGCTCCACAGCAGCCGAAGCCGTGTTGCAAGCAATAGGATGGTCTGAGGAGGGAAGGAGGAGCCCAGAGGCCCCAGGTGTGATGCAAGATGCACTGAAGCCTTTGCCTGGGAAGAGGAAAGGCCCCATACCACAGAAACAGCCCCATCAGGGGGGCAGACCCGATGCACCACAGCTGGGGCACAGGGAGAAGGTCTTCATCATGCCTGGGGGAAGGGAACCAATACACAGAGCACAAGACCATGAGGGTGGGCTCCAAAAGGGCTGCGAGCACACCCAGGGGATGCTGGGCTGCCCCATCCTGGGGTCTCTTTGGCACTGCAGGAGGTCCTGCAAGCAGCCCCCAGCCCACGGGTGCCGTACAGGGGCAAAGGATGCTGCTGCTGCCCTAGCCCAGAGGTACGGCACAGAGCTTGCCAGCGAGGAGGAACACCAGGGACCCAGGATTTCCACCCCATCCACCCTTCCCTGCGTGCAGGGGACGAGCCAGCTGTTGTGAGAGGTAGGGAAGAGCCGCAGCATCCCCTGAATCCCAGCCAGAACTGTTCCACCTGCTCTAGTTCCCACCCCTACCCACACCAGCAGCAGCTGAGCTCCATCCCTCTGTGGAGTGCTGGGGCAGAGTGGTGGGAAACAGCCCCACTGCTGTCCTGCTCTGGGCTGAAGGGCACAGCACCAGTCCTCTTCAGGAGGTCAAACATGGTCATGGGCAGCTCCTCAGGGCTGCAGGACAGGGCAGGTGTGGGGCTACAGGCTGAGCTAGAACCCCCCTCAACGGCTCCTGCCTTCATTTTGGAGGCAGGTCCCAGCTCTGGGCGGACACGTGGAGCTGGTGCCGTCTCACATCCCTCTGAAGAGCAGCTGCTGCTGCCACCTCCGAGCCAGTCCACTGCTAGTCTCATCACAGCAGCTGTCACAGGCTCTGCAGGGATCCTCCGACACGGACGACACAGATGTGCACACAGACACACGTATGTACTCACACACGCATTCACCCCACAGGAGTCAGAGCGGCGCTGACCGACCCGCGGCAGGACACAAGGTGCCGCCGCAGAGCCGCCGGCCTGGCAGTTTGTCTCTTCGGCAATTGGTGGCAGCAAAACGGAGCCTGGGACCGTCCTGTCCACTCAGGACGGGAGAAGAGTCAGGCTGACGCCATGTCCTGCTGCCCAGGCGGCTCCCAGTCTGCAACCCCCACGAGATCCCCAGTCTGCAAGGCTACACCTGCAAGACAGAGAGGGGATGTGGCACCTATCGGGACCATCCTAAGTATACACTTCCCCTTCCAGCCACAGCCCTCACCCCTACCTTGTGGATCTGCGGTGGAAGCTCATCCTCTGAGCTCTCCTCTGGCACGGGCTCTGGGTGTCTCGCTGACTGCCCATCCTCAGCCCAGCCTCCCAGAGGGAGTCGGGAGAAGTGAGACGGGGCTCTGTGCACTGTGCCCGGGTCTGCAGGAGAGGCAAGGGGGAAGATCAGCTACCCGAGGGACTGTCGGGCTGCAGGGCCAGGCAAGCTGCTCGTACCAGGCAGTACAGGGCCCTGGATATGGGGCTCTGCCCCCTGCCCTAGCTGCCATACCTGTGATGCCACCATATCGCCGCTGGAAGCCGGTCTGCAGCGTGGCTGTCTCCTCAGCAGGCTGCCGCGGCGAGGCGAAGGGGTAGCTGGCTGAGCGAGGGATGGGGACAGGGGCACCCCGCTGCGCATCCAGCTCCTCGTGGGCACTCTCCCCGCTCTCGTCGCTCTCCCGACGGTGCCAAGTGTGCCGCTCGGGCTCCAGCTGTGCGTGCTGCTTGTGCAGCTGCCGGCCAAGACACGAGTGAGTCAGCTGTGTGGGCGAGCAGAGACAGCCGAACGCGCCCTCTCCCCAGCGCTGTGCACTCACTGGTCTCAGCTCCCGCTCGTGCTGATATCCCAGTCACTCCAGCCAGGGCAGCCCAGTTCTGCCCACCTCGCTCCACACCCCCCCGTCCAGCCCAGCTGCAGGCTGCTCACCTCGTGCATGTAGAGCGCGTGCAGGCTCATCTCGGTGGAGGCGTACTCTGACAGGATCATGCTCTGCAGCTGGCCCTCCCAAGCGCTGCTCCCCGAGCTCACGGTCCTCGCATCGGCACTGACATGGGACACACAAGTGGTGTTTGCTGCCCCCGTGCCCCCACACCGCCCAGCCCCTCCTCTCAACGTCAGGCTTGTGGAGATCTGCTTTTGGGCTGGGTAGGAACTGACCCCTTCTGTGGCCCTTCTATGGTGCTGCCTCTTCCCTACCACGGGCTTCTCACCACTGCAGTACCCACAGGAGAACCCCAGAACCCCAAAACTGTGCTTTGGGGACAGCATAAGCACCTGGGCTTAATTCTGCTTGAGAATATGTCTCTTGCTGCCCCATGCTGCAGAGCCAAATGTCACCATATGCCTAGGACAATAAGATGGCACTTGGGCAAGGGGTAAAGGAATTCAAAAGGTGTCTGTCTACCCCCTGCCCCGCCCCAGCCTGCAGCTTACCCGGAGGCTGTCATGGCACTGGCACCGCGAGGTTGGGCTCCCTCTCCATCCCTTCCCGCTGTCTGGAAGCCGCTGGGAGGCTGCTGGGCAGACTGGAGTGGGGAGAAGGAACGCAGGGCCGAGGCCACTTCAGAGAGATGGCGGGAGGCCTGTCCGTCCCGGCCCATGTGGAAGCCCAGCGCCGAGGAGCCCACTATCACATTGGCAATCAGGCTGTGCGGCTGCGGAATCGAAAGGGAGAGACTTGCTGTCATGTGGAGACCTGGAGGCCTGACTCTCCCCAGCCACACAGAACTGGGGCACCCCAGCTCTCCGCCTCTCTCCCACCTCACAGCCTCATGACAGCCTGCTGCCTTCTCCAGAAACCCAGAAGCTTCCCAACTAGTGCAGATCTATCACATTTGTATCCCCAGACACAGCCCAGGCAAAGCCAAAATTGCCAAGAGGGGCTGATTATCAGTTCGCCAGCACCCAGAATGCACCCCAAGAACACCTTGCATCCCTCCCAGCCCAGGCACCTCCGACTCCGACTGCAGGGACTGGATGGAGCTGAAAAGGGCGTTTTCAGGGAGCACAGCCTGCTGAGCCAGCGCCACGCTGCTGTCCCGGTGCACCCGCTCCTTCAGGAAGCCGATGAAGGCCGTGCTCTCGCGGGGCGGCTGCCACTTGGGGTTGGTGATGGCAAAGTGCATGAGGGACAGCTCTGTCTTGCCATCCTCGGCCTGCTGGTAGATGGAGGCCTCCGTCTTTCCTGCTGACATCCACTGCAGAGCAGAGACAGGCAATAAGGGACAGGATCTGCTCTATGCCCACGTCAGGCCTGGGAATCCTGCCATCAGTCTGGGCAAAGCATGCAATGGCCACAGCTCCCCGTGTAGCAGGTATGACACCAAAGCCCCACACTAGTTTAGCCCTCACAGCCTGGTGGAGAAGTGGGAAGCACAGTGTCCTCCACCTCCACCCCAGAACATGCACAGGGAACCAGAGAGACATGGACTAGTCCCAAAATACTGAGCGCTGAAAGCCTCATCCTGCACTCTCCAGCTCACAGCAGGAGCGGCTACAGCCAGCACGTGACTGTTCTTAAAAGCTTCCTCCCACAGTGAGCCCGCCCCCACCCTAGGTCATGACCCTGTCACTGCAGAGTCTTTCCTGACCTCACTCCCCAGGCACAGGAACCAGACAGATTCCCTTTCCCTCAGCATTAGATTTTACAAAGAGGAAAATGCTTCCCATCTACCCGAGGCCACCTTTCTCCTGAGCACAAGCAGCCCAGCTCCCTTAAGCCAGTTCTCAGTGGTGACACTTTCTAAACGTCCAAATGCCCCCCAAGGACACAGGACTCCGGGTTGTCAAGATGGGCAAGGACACCAGATAGAGAAATGACACAGCCTGGTTCAGAGAATATCAGGTTAATAAATCACAGCCGAGCCACAAGAGCCTGCTGGGGCTGGTGACCTGTGTTGGCAGCCCCCGGCACCCAGCAGAGAGGCAGGTGGCTGGGCTGTGGGCTGCCAGGAGTAGCGAGTTACAGCCTCTCAAGGGCCTAAAGGATCAGACATGCTGGTGGGGAGATCAGGATGCTCTCCCGTCACCCACGGGACCTACTGCTGGGTGGCCGTGCTGGCGCACATCCATCTGGGCGAAGGAGCAGGTGTCGCCCACGCCCACCACCTCCACCGTGAAGTTGCGGAAGAAGTCAACGATGTCCAAGGACTTGGGCCGCAGGCAGACGATAAGGATCAGAGGGGTGATGATGGGACTCAGGAGCTCCTCCAGGATGAAGACCTGAGCACAGAGATGACAGGCTCAGCATAAGCTTGTGGATGTCAAAAAACTCACAATCCCAACTGCAGCCCCCCAGCTCCAGCCCATCCGGGGGAGGCTGTGTCTGAGAAAGCTGCCTTGATTCGCTGCCAGCCCAGGAGCTGCTCAGCTCTCTGGCAGCTTCCCCCTCCCACAGCTTCTTCCCGCCCCTGGCCAGCCAGCTCACCGCTTTGTACTGGAAGAGCTGGGCAAACTCATCCCTGGTCTCATAGCGGTGGGCATTGCCCTGCCAGTGGTCAGGCATGTAGTGGATGTGTGCCAGGATGACTCGCAGCAGCTGCTCCGGGCAAAACACCAGGTGCTGGTCGGGGATGAAAGACCTGTAGGACAGGATAGGGAAACATGGCAGCATCACACCTCAGTTCCTGGGAGATCTCATCCTGCGAGGGCAGGGTCACTGGCCTGTGTTACAGCTCCTCCCATAGCCTTCACGCCCAACCCCAACCCTCCCACAGGGCCAGCCCCGGGGTGCTGCTGTACAGCTCCACAACACCCCCATACCACCCAACTGCTGCGCTCAAAATCACCACTACTCCCCATCTCTCTCCTGCCCCTGCCTCTCCCCAGCCATGCCCTTCACTTGGGCAGATTCACATCCACTTGCAACCACAGAGCATGTCTGCCTGGACAGTTGTCAGCCCCACCACTCCCCACAGCGCTGCCAGGAGCACGTGGGGGAGCACAGACCCACCTCACCTGCACACTGTGATGCCCACCCCGAGCAGGGTGACTGTGGTCAGGACATGCTCAACCGCCAGCACGTCCTCATCGTAGATGGTGAGAGCGATGAGGACAGCCAGGATGGAGCCAGCAAAGAAGGCCACATTCTTGGCCACGATGGTGAGAAGCGGGGAGATGAAGCAGTTCATGTACTTAGAAGCTGGCTTGTACCCCTTGCTGAGGCGCGAGTGCAGTTCGTGGTCCAGCTCGTTGAAGTGACGGAGGTAACAGCGGCCATAGAGAGACCAGCAGCGGGCACCCAGGCTGCCCGGCTCCCGCTTCAGGATCTCTGTGTAGCTGAAGAAGGCGTAGAGGATCTGCCAGATGAGGATGAGGGGGCAGAGGAGGAAGTTCGCAATGCCAATCCACAGGATGCGAGTGCTGAGCTTCTCAGCCAGCTCCAGGCGGTTCCCAGCCCGCTTGTACTCGGCCTTGAGGCTCCACTCGTTCTCAAAGAGGGAGCCAGGCCCCCAGAAGAAGATGAGCTCAAAGTTGTACTTGAGCCCACGTGTGTAGAAGACAGTGTCTCCCAGCAGGGGCAGGCGGAAGCGGATGGGCAGCAGGGACTTGTTCACCATGGCCACCATGTAGTTCTTGAAGCGGAGGATGCGGTGGTAGATGTCCAGCTCTGTCAGCTCCTTCTTGTGGATGCAGATCTGGTGTTCCTTCTGGATCTGTACGATGCGGGCCTGCACCTCCTGCCAGGTGTAGTACGGCAGGGTGGACTGGAAGGAGGCAAGCAGCGAGGTTAGGGGCTGGATGTGTCCAGGGACAGAGGCTTGGCTCAGCCCACTCAAGCAGTGGGTCCCAGCACACGCCTCAGGGTGCTGACGAGGTAGGTGCAACACCAGGACACAAGGCACCTCCCTGCACTGCTCCACACCTTGTCCCGCTGCCCTTTACCCCCGGATCAGTGCAGGTGGCTGCTTCCCAGCCACGCACACGCCGGCTGCCTCGGAGGCACAAACACAGCTCCAGCCTCCCAGAGCTGCCATTCAGAGTCAGCAGGGAACAGTGAGCCGGGGAAGGGACTTAAGCAGTGTCCCAGAGCGAGCCTGTAGAAAAGCTGGGGACAAACCAAGCCTCGTGGCTCACCCCACCTTTCTCAGGACACGGTCTCTCCTCAAAGGGTGTGCACACACCTTCCCACATTGTCCATCAGAGCAAAGACTCTGGACTAGGATAAACAGGCAAGCCTCAAACCCCATCTCTGACACAATGACCTCCAGCGTGGCCTCCAACAAGACAGCTCCATGCCTGTTTTCCCCCTCAGTAAACAAGGAAGATGCTGCCCACAGCCCACAGATGGACGAGGATATCCTCCCTTAGGCCTTCTCTGTTGAAAGGCATCACAGAAAAAGTTGAAGGATGCACATATTGGGTGGCAGAGGGCATGTGCCAGCAGGCAGAGAGGCAGACTGGGCAGAGCTGGGGTTAATGCTCAGTAAGCTGGCTTCTGGAGCAGAGGGTGAAAGGAGACCTGAGTGGTTACAGAGCAGAGACGGGTACAGGTCTCCCAGAGAAGCCAGCTCCAGAAAGGGGTGAAGGCAGCTGCTTCTCACCGCTCTGCAAATGCCTCCTGCATCCCACACGTGGCCCTTGACCCAGCTACTCACCATGGGGATTCTGAGGGCATTGATGTAGAAAGAGTGAATCTCCCAGTAGCAGCAAATGTTGTAGATAAATTTGACGAGTCGGTGGATCCAGAAAACCCCAGCTATCACCAGGATGCAGATGAGGAAGCTGTTTGCCTGGATTCTGCAAGCAAGAAGAGGCAAGTAGTGAGAGACAGGCCCGTGCAGGTGCCCCAAACACCTGAAAAAACAAACGCAGTGGCTAACATGCCTTCTCCCGACCCTACCTCGCACTGCAGACGTTTGGAGGCAGAAAGGCATCTGGCAGAGTCACCTTAATTGGCTCACTGGGATGCTGGCTGTGATTTACCACTTTGTTGGCAAAAAGGATGTCATAATCCACGCAGCTGATGAGAAAGGTGGTGAACGCCACCACAAAGATGAACTGCCTGTGGCAAAAAAGAGAGCAGGCATGAGGGAATCTGCCCTCCAAAACAGAACAGGCAAGGTCAGGCCTCATGGAGATGCATTCCCACAGCCACAGGGGCAGGAAAGCTCAAGGGCACTAGTTCCTCCAAGAGCAATGTAGGTTTGGGGCATGGAAAACCCTAATGAAAGGGAGACAGGACAACTGTAAAGGGGACCCTCCCACCCAGCCAGCTGCAGGAGCTCGGCAGATTCCCATGGCTGTTCCCCAGCAGCTGACAGCCACAACAGAGGAGGAACCGGCACTTACATGAGCTCAAAGATCTCTCCAATGAGCATGCAGGTGAAGCCATTCTTCTGATGCAGGTTATAGACGTGAAAGCTACTGTCAAGGAGAACACTCTGGAGACTCCTTTCCTCTCACCAAGGATGGAGAGGCCCATCTGTGGATGCCAGAGTCCCACTGGCATCCACAGCTCCCTTGCCAAGTCTCCCTCCACTATCCAGGGAAAACCCCTCCCACCCAGACACAGTAGTGAACTGGTTCTCCACTGCATGGAAAGGCATTCTTCCTAGGTGAGGACTTGACTCCATCCAGGTTCCTTTATTCCAACACCCAGAGGGGACTCTGTCCCAGCAGAGAGCAGAACCTCAGCGTGCCCTCAGGTCGCATGAGGGCAGGCAGGGCAGGACAACACAGAGACAGGCAAAAACACCTTCAATGGCCCCAGCATGTGACCTGTACTCCCGGCTCCTGACCCCTGTTAATGTGATTAGCATAACTAATGCCACTGCCTTAGTTCCCTTTCCTTCATTACCAGGCCCTGAAGATCCTATGAACCAAGCAGACAAACTAAACAGATTTCTCCTTCCCCTCCCCACCAGCCTCAAGATTCCGGGGCACCAGGCCGACTCCTCCCTTCCTTGCTGGCCTTGAAGGCCCCAGGCATCCGGTCAGCCCAGTGGTTGCGATGACTCCGTCAGAGAAGGCAGAAGCGTAACAGCACACAGAGTACTGGCCACAAAATCAAGGACTTACAAGTGGGAACTTGGACCAGAACTGCCATTGGCCAGCGAGACCCAGGACTGCCTGATGGCCAGGGATGCGTCCACCCACCATCACCTGCTTCCTCTGAAGCCCGAGTGACTCGTATGCTTTACGTGATTTCCAAGCCGAGGTTATGATTGTTATGCTCATACACCAACCCACACTTTAAGGCCTGACTCAGGCTGTGGAGCCCAGGTGATTAAGAGCCGTAAGGTGAGTGCTACGAGATTCTGTCACCTGCTACTTACAGCCTGGTGCTGCACCAGCTCTGCGTACAGAATGCCGTGCTGCTCCGGATAGAAGCTCTGCACTACGCTGCCCATAAACATCCTGTTAGGGAAATAACCCTTCGGTTGCACCCACACCTCTCTGCCAAAGATATGTAAGAGGATGGGTCTGTCCCCTCAGGGATGGGGGTTCTGCCAGCCCCCATCCCCTCCGGAGCCGTCTGGTGTCCTGTGGGAAGGGGCAGATGCTGCCCCAGCTCCGAGCTGCACCAAACCCAGTGTTCCCACCGGCACCGAGGCCCCGGGAGGCGGCGGGGTGCGCGAAAGGATATACGAGAGAAGAAGAGGTCCAGGTTCTCGATGTGATGCCAGGGAGCTGAAGGAAGAGGAAGGTGAAGGCCCCTCCGACACAGCGACAGGCACCACGCCACCTCCTCCCCGCTGTCCCGGGCTGCCCGAGGCCCCACACCGACCCCGCGGCCCCCGCCCCGGTTACCCTCGGTGCCATGCTCTCCCCTCGGCCCCTGGCTGCTTCCTCCCTCCCCGGCGGCCCGGGTCTCCCCCCCGCAGCCCGGCCCCCGCCGCCTCCCGTTCCCCCTCCCCGCGCCAGGGCTCCCCTCCGGCTCAGACCACCGCGCCTGCGGGCAGGCCCCAGCCCCCGGTGCCGCCGCTCACACTTAGCGCCTTCGGGGACGTGGACAAGGAGGTCGCCGCCGCCGGGCGGGGACTCGGTGGAGGAGCTCTCCAGGCGCTGGTACTGCGTCTCGAAGTGGGCCATGGCGGGACCCCGCGCCGCCAGCCCCGGCCCCGGCCCCGGCCCGCTCGGCCCCTGCCCCGCGACTGGCGGTGGCGGCGCCCAATGGCGGCCGGGGGGCGGGAGGGGGGGCGACCAATAGGGCGGCGGGGGAGCGGCAGGACGGGTTGAGCCTGTCGGCGGCCCGTAGGCAGGGCGGAAGGGGTGTGGGGTTGCTGAGGCCGCTTCCGCGCGGGGTGGCGGCTGCACGTGAGTGGCAGGGCACGCGCCCCCGTTACCACCGGGCGAGGGGAGGGGCGGCAGCCCCGGGGGCGGGGGAGCGGCCTCGGGGGAGGGAGAGAGGGCGGGCGGGGCCCCTGCGCGGACCCCGGGCCCGGCACTCAGCCGCGGGTGGCTCCCGTCGCCAGCCCGCCCGCCCGCCCCGCCGGCAGCGGGAGCGATGCCGGCCCCGCAGAGCACGTCGGTTTTCGCCGCCGCCGCCCGGGACCCCGACCTCCTGCGGGGGCTGACCCTCGTCACCGGAGCTGCCGCAGGTGCGTGCGCCGCCGGGCCGCCACCGCGACCCGCGGTGGGAGGCTCCGGGGCCGGTTAGACCCCGGTTGTGTCCTCCAGCCCCGGGGCCGGGGCTCTGCCCGTAGCGCGGCCCGGGGCTGGCTGCTGGAGCTGCGCGGCGGGCGGGTGTACGGGCTGCCCCCGCTGCGGCCGCGGGGCTCCTTGGGGCGGCCCCGCTCGCTGCACGGCCCCGGCTTCTTCCCCCAGAGGCGTCCGCAGCCGCCGGCCCTGAGGAGAAGCCCCGCGGGGTCCCCGAGGTGCCGGAGAGGATGTGCTGCTCCACCTGCGGGCAGGCGTTCGGCAGCCGGGAGGAGCAGGTGAGCGGGGCGGGTGCGGGGCTGGCGGGGCCCTCATGCGGGGCCCAGCCCCAGCACGGTGCGGTCGGGGCCAGCTGCTCCCTGGAGCCCCGCTGCCCGTGCCCTGTGGGGTGCTCAGGCCCTGCCTGCTGCTGCTTAAGACGCTGTTTATCGTGGCACAGGCCTGTGCCTGTCCGGGTTGGCTGTTGTGGGGCTAACCCATTGATGTACTGCAGGCTTCCCGTCGGGATTGCTGCAGGGTCACAGAACTGCGGGGTTGGAAGGGACCTCCAGAGATCATCTGGTCCAACCCCCCTGCCAAAGCAGGCTCCCTTAGGACAGGTTGCACAGACAGGCATCCAGACAGGTCTTGAACACCTCCAGAGATGGAGACTCCACACCTCCCTGGGCAGCCTGTCCCAGGGCTCTGTCACTCTGTGAAAAAGTTCTTCCCCATGTTGGTGTGGAACTTCCTGTGCTCCAACTTGAGGCCATTGCCCCTTGTCCTGTCTCCTGACAAGAGGCTGGCCAATTCCCCCTGTGTCCCACACTTCAGATATTTATAAACATCGATCAGGTCCCCTCTCAGTCTTCTTTTCCCAAGGTTGAACTGCCCCAGCTCACTCAGCCTTTCCTCATATGGGAGATGCTCCAGGCCCTTAATCATCTTCGTAGCCCTTCTCTGGACTCTCTCAAGGAGGTCCCTGTCTTTTTTATACCAGGGAGCCCAGAACTGGACACAGTACTCCAGGTGGGGCCTGACCAGGGCAGAGTAGAAGGGGTGTAGTGGTCACAGCACTGGTTTAGCCCTCAGGGACTGTCCCCTCAGAGCCCTTGGTGGCAGGGATTTCTGTGGACCACCAAGACCCTGCTGGCTCATTGCTCTCTCCTGCACAGACTGAGCACTACCGCCTTGACTGGCATCGCTTCAACTTAAAGCAGCGACTCCTGGGGCGCCAGACGCTGCCAGTAGAAGTGTTTGAGGAGAAGATCAGTACAGGTGAGGAATGGGGCTGCCCCCAGAAGAGCCCAGAGACATCAGTGGCATTGCTGGAGCCATACTGTTCAGGGATGAAACCCCCAGCTGCCCCTCCCAGCTCGGGGTCCCTTTATTCTATCCCTGTGGGATCTTCTGGGAGCCCTGACCCCTGCTCGCTTGTTATGGGGAGACAAGGGTGTTCTGCCTGAGCTCTAGCTATGCATACCTGGGGTCCAGAGCCCCAAACACCTGTCTCCCCAGCTCCCAGCCCCCTTGGTGATACGTAGGGTATTGGACAGAACACTTCTGGGGTTATGGTCTGTCCCTTGGAGTCGCTCACAAAGGTTTGTGGAGGCTGTTGATTAATCTTTGCCTTGTTGCACTGCTCCATTTCCTTTCCCTTGCAGGTGATGTTTCCAGCATCTCGGGGTCTGATTCTGATAGCTCTGATGAAAGCAGTGAGTCAGAAGTGCTGCCTGCTGCCAGTGACAATGCTGGGACCCCCCCAGCCCCCCGCTCTCACAAGCTGCTGCTCCGCAATGCAAAGGGCCAGCTCATCTCCGTGTACCGCTGCGTGCTGGGCACCAGGAAGGCAAGTTACTGTCTTGTTGGGACAGGGACCCCAGGGGAGGTGGGTGGTACTGGGGTGTGGATGTCTGTTTGACACCCTGCCTTGGGGTGGGTGGTCTCCAGTCCCAGGTCAGACCCCCAGGCTCACTGTGGTGGCTTGGTTTTGGGCTCCAGGTTCTCCCAGAGACCCACTTCTGGTGCCAGCAGCGGGGCTGGTCTCTGTCCCAGGGTAACACGGTGATCCCGTGGGTGCTAGCTGGGGTGTCTGTGTCTCAGGGTGACGTGGAGGAGCCAGCGGAGCTGGCAGCGCTGCTGCAGAGCCTTGGTGCGAGCACGTGCTGGGTTGTGCTGATGATGGGCGGCGGGCACTTTGCAGGGGCTGTGTTCCGGGGGTGAGTACAGGGGCACAGAGCTGGGGCTGCCCCTCTGGGCAGGGTTGGCACCCCAGGCATCCGCAGCACCTAGTGCTCACCTGAGAGTTGCCTGAGCCCAGTTGTGCTGCGGGAGTTCAATTTTTGAGGCCACATGGACAAGTGAGGAGCCTCCAGGGCCCCAGGGTGCATCAGCTCACCTCTTCTCTGTGCGTGGGGCCCCGTTGCTCATGTGTGCTCCTCTCAACAGCCCCGAGGTGGAGCAGCACAAGACCTTCCACCGCTACACAGTGCGAGCTCGCCGGGGCACGGCCCAGGGCCTGCGGGACGCCCAGACTCCCGGCTCAGCACCCAGGTCAGCCGGAGCCTCCCTGCGGCGCTACAACGAGGCCGCGCTGCTCAAGGTGGGGCTGGGCCACCACACGGGGCTCTCAGCAGTGGGTGGTTCCATGGGGCGGTGCCGTGAAGGCTTGGGTCGGGTGTGAGCTCCAGAAGCGGGTCAGCACCCCACTGAGGCTGCGCTGTCCTGGGTCTGTCCCCTGCCTGCGCCTACACAGTGAGCTCAGGATGCCGTGGTGTCTCCCCTTCCTCCCCAGGATATTCAGGACCTGCTGGCAGCCTGGACCCAGCACCTGGATGAAGCTCAGCGCATCTTCCTCCGGGCCCCACGCCACAACCGGGCACTGCTTTTTGGTGGCAAGAACCCACCCCTCACCCGAGATGACCCTCGTGTCTGCCACATCCCCCTCAGCACCCGCCGGGCCACGTTGCGAGAGGTGCTGCGAGTCCACGCCACGCTGGCCAGCCTGCAGGTGTACGGTGAGTCAGCCCAGCCCCGGTGCCCCAGTGCCTGTGGGTCAGAGCAGGTGGGGTGACATCGTCCCTTGCGTAATCCCACGTGTGTTAGGGGGTGCTGCCCTGTGGGGTTGAGGTGCTAGCTCTGCAATCCCTGGAGGACCGGGGTGCTCCCCATCCTCAGGCAGTGACAGGAGTGCTCTTGCTGCCCAGGGAAGGACACACCACTGGAGGACATCACTGGGTCCCCGCAGAAAGTCTGGCAGAAGAGGCGTCGGAAAGCTGAGCTGGATCCCCCAGGGGAGGACACAGGTGGTGAGTTGAGCCGTGGAGGGAGATGTGAGACAGAGCAAATGGTGGGGGGTCTGGCATTATGGTGTAGGATGGGATTTGCAGCCCTGTGCAGGGCCTGTCACCACAGTGGGGGGCTGCAGTGTGGCCTCATGCTGGGCAGGAGAAGGGTGGGGTGTGCTTGGCTAAGAGTCCTGAGTGATCCTTACTGTGGGGGGGGCACAGCCCCTGTTCTGTCACCCCCCTCAGCCGAAGAGGAGGAGGAAAACCCTGCAGGAGAACTGGAGACTGTGGAAATGACACTTGGGACCTTAGACCTCCGGGAATTTGAAGTGATGCCCAAGCGAAACCGCAAAAGGAGGAAGAAGAGGGACAAGAAGGTGGAGAAAGGTGAGGAGGAAGGACTGTTCCTGGACAGAGTTGGAGATGGGACTGCTGTGCCTGGGGTGCAAACTGGCCTTGGCCTTCTTCCTCCCTGCGCAGGGCTCCGTGCTGAAGATTCGGGATGCCATGGGACCCAGCATGGGCAGCCCAGCCTGGAGCTGGTGACAGAGCCACAGGGGGAGGCCGAGACCCCTCCCTGGGGTGAAGGAGGTAGGTGGGGGCAGGAGCTGGGACGGGCAGCTTGCCTGGTTTGCTGTGGCTTTGCAGGAGGGTATCACGCAGACGCCCAGAGCAGCTGGGTGTGGGGTGGCCGTAGTGCAGCCGCGCCCTTGTGAGCAAACCATGTTTGGAGCAGTAGTTCTGAACGGGGGGGCAGGCAGCACCTGGGGTGCTGGGGGGGATTGGAGTGGGTCTCATTTCCGGGGAGGGCTCAACTGCTGCCACCAGCGCCCAGCTACACCATGGCACATGGTCACAGACTCTGAAGGTGCTGGAGATCCTGCAGTGCCCACATCTAGCTAGCAGGGCCACGCTTTAACTGCGCTGTGTGCTTCCTGGAGCACCGCTCTGCCCAGGGAGCCATCAGACTCCCTTCCTCTTCTTCCCCCGTAGGAGACCCTCAGACCCAGCTCCGTGATGCCCTGTTCACCGCCTGCAAAACGGGGGATGTGGGGACCCTGCAACACCTCCTGGGTGTGCCAGAGGATGGGGAGGGTGCACAGCCCCTGCTCAACCAGCCTGTGGATGAGCGTGGCTGGACCCTGCTTCACGTGGCAGCGCGTGCGGGGAAGGCTGAGGCTGTGTGCCTGCTGCTGGAGGTGGGAGCGGACCCTGCGCTCAGGTACGGCCGCCGAGCGCCCAGCGATTGAGCACAGCCCCAAAATGCTCCCAGGTTGACTGGTAGGCAGTTCAGAGGGCAGGGATGAGACCACCCTTTGTGGGGCTTTTGAGATGTAAGAAGGGGAGGAGTTGGGAGGATTCCAGTGTAGGGAGAAACAACTTTCCCTTCCTCGGCTGCGGGACCCTGGCCTGCGGTACCCACTGCATGCCTGCGGGGAGTCGCTGGGCTCACAGCCCCGTGGGACGGGGCAGTGCGTGTCAGGGTGAGCTGGTCTGCCTTGTCTTGCAGAGACGGGCAGGAGAGGACGCCCTACTGCGTCTCTGCTGACAGACCCACCCGCAACGCCTTCCGCAAGTTCATGGTGGACCACCCAGACAAGTATGACTATGCCCGTGCCAAGGTGGGCACCTGCCCTCTGCCCCTGGAGAGCCCCTGAGCACAGCGCCGCTCACCCCTGGCTTGGTGGGAGATGCCAGCTGCCCTCTGCCCACAGGTGCCCAGCCCCCTGACGCAGGAGATGGAGGCCAAGAAGCTGGAGAAGAAGCGGGCACAGAAAGCCCAGCGGAAGCAGCGGGAGCAGGTGCAGCGGGAGCAGCAGCAGCGCTGGGAGCGGGAGCAGGAAGAGAAGCAGCGGTTCGCAGCCCTGTCTGACAGGGAGAAGGTGAGGCCGGGAGTGGGGAAGGGGATGCAGCCAGCTGGGGCAGTGCTGATGCAGGGAGGGGCCTGGACACAGCAGCTCGCAGGGGCTGAGCTGTGCCTCTGCTCCCCAGAGGGCCCTGGCTGCTGAGGGGAGGCTGGCTGCGCAGCTGCAGGACACGGGCACAACTCTTGGCAACATCAGGTAAGAGCCCTGGCAGCACAGCTCTGCAGACAAACACTCCCACGTGAGCACAGCTGTTCCCTGTCCTTCTTGCTCCAGTTCTCATTTCCAGTCCAAAGCTATTCCTGTCCACTCAATTCCCAGCAGTGCCTGCCTGAAAGCTTTCTCTCCCCGCCCTGAGATATTTTGGAAAGGATGACTTGGTCCACTTGCAGCCAGATCTATGGCAAACCAACCCCCCTGTCCCTCCTGCACCCCAACTCCACATCCCCTGTTCCTCCAATACGCCACTCCCCAAGCCTGTGGGCCGGCAGTGCTGCCTGTGCTAATTTGGGCAGGGGTGTTACAACTTGCTCTGGGTCCAAACCACCACCCCTCCCCATTCAGCATGCCTTGCCCACCAGTACTCCCTCCTGGGAGCAAGTCCTGGCTGGGCTGCTGGGTGAGGAGCTGCAGCTTCCCCACGCTGTGGCTGTCTCATGTCACAGCCCAGACAGTGACTCCTCTGTGCTCCTCAGACCCCCCTGCGAGCATCCCCCTTGCTCAGGGGCTCAGGGCCACCTCTGCTCTTTCCTGCAGCCGTTGCTGGCAGTGTGGAGAGTCCCTGCTGGGACGGATCCCTTTCCATTACCTCGACTTCTCCTTCTGCTCCACTGCCTGCCTGCAAACCCACCGCCGGGCACGGGCCACCCACACGTAAGGCTGGGGACTGCTGCCACCTCTGAGAACCACAGTGGTGGAGACAGGGCTGAGCCCTGGCTGTGCAGTGAGGGAGAGCCTGTGGAGTCATGCTGGTTGGAGGGACTGAGCTGGCCATGTCGGCAAGAACGTCACTCATGGCGGTGACTTCTGGGGACACTACACTCAGGAGGTCCCTGCACACTAGTATGGAGGGCCAGGACTGCTCCATGGCCCAGCTCCAGCTGAGGAGCCTTGCTGCTGGCTTTTCTCATGGCTACCTCACAGGCTCCTGCCTGAGTCGTTGGACAGATCCTGACCTATCTGGACCCCACAGCCCTGAGCCACATGCAGCCATGCCTGTGGGCTGCACTTTGCCCTCTCCTAGCTGCCCTCTGTGTCTCAGCCATATCATGATAGCGACTACCTCCTCTGCCTTGTCAATAAAGAGATGCCTTGAGCCCCGAGGCACGGGGGCATCAGCATGAGCGCTGGAGCTGTTTGGGTTTAATGTATGAAACAAGCTCAACCCCATGCCCCTTCCTCCTTCGCCCATCCCTGCCTGGCTCCAGAGGAGGGCAGAAGCTCTGGCTGCTCGTGCCAGGCTCTGTGCCCTGTTCCTAGGGCCCAGCAGCCCTGCCTTCATTCTGTGGTTGTGGTGCTGTGGCTGAGGGTGCTGTTGAAAAGGGGCTGGTCGAGGAAGAGCAGGAAGGGAGCAGGGGGTGCCCCCTCCAGCTCCAGCACTGTGATGTTGTTGGGGCGGTCAGCATGCAGCACTGAGCCAGGTACAAAGAGGGTCTGCTGGGGCCCACGGCAGGGCCAGTACCGGCCCAGGTTGAAGCCGTTTATCCACAGCTGCCCCTGGAAGATGGAGATGGGTCTGAGCTGTGCCCTTCCACCCTCACCCCCTTTCCCAGTCACACACCTCCTTACCTTGCTCCAACCTGGGAACTGGACGAAGGTGTCCCAGGCAATGCCAGGGGTATTGAAGGTCCCGGTGTAGAAGGCTGGCCCTGCTCTGCCCCTGCTGCTGGATTTTGGCAGGGCAGCATGGGGCCAGCCCTGCTTGATGGCCGTGTCTACGGCCAGGGGGTAGAGCAGCCAGTTAAAGAGAGGGTTGGAGTCCAAAGAGAGGTTCCCCAGCAAGCCCTGGGATGGAGAAAAGGAAGCAGCAGGGTCTGCCGTGGGCAGGAGGATGCTTGGCTTCCCTGGGGCATGTTCCCCTCACAGCAGTGGAGGTGGGATGGGATCCCCTCAGGGGCTGCGCTGCCATGGCAGCTGAAGTGGGAGAGGGGTGCCAGTCCTGGCCCCTGGTCCTGATCCTGGCAGATTTGCCATGGGCTGCTGTGAGATTAGCCAGGGAGCGCAGCTGGGGGCAGCTGCACCATGGCTGGGCTCTGTTGGGGGGGGGAGGGAGTAAAGGGGTGTTTGGCCATGCAAGTGCCCAGGTCATCTCCTCCAGGGCCCACTCCCCTCACCTTGAAGTCACTGACGTTGGCCCCAAAGCTGATCCTGCCCATGTTCTCCAGGAGCACGTCCAGGGTGTCCCCTGCCCTGCCTGTCACAGGCAGTGCTGTCCGCCCGTCCCGCTCCAGCGTGCCCCGATACTCCTGCAGCCAGAGTCAGCACCCCATGCCCAGCTCCCACCGCCCCCACCGCTGCAGGCAGCCTGCCAGCACAGCATCCCACTGCCTGCCCCCTCCCCAATACCAACCCAGGGCTGCCCTCTGCCGCCCCAAAGCGAGCAACTTCAGGTCCAAGGGCTACCCCACAAGGGCTGTGTGGCTGCAGGCACCCTGGCTGTCCCAGAGACCCTGGCACGGCCTGTCCCCGCTGCTGGCAGCTCCCACAGCCCCCCTGAGCATGGGGCCAGGGACCGGTGTGCTGCAGCCTCACCTTCTGCAGCATCACGTAGCCGCGGTCGCAGATGCTGTGGGGAGGAGCACCCAGCAGGGCCGGGTCTGGGACGTCCCAGGGCAGCTGCGTGTGGTACACCACAAAGCCATGGGCCTGCAGGGCACAATGGAGCGACTCAGGAAGGGGAACAGGGCTGGAGACAAGCCAGAGTAGGGCAGACAAACCTAGGAGCATGTCCTCCCAGTGCCCCCCGCTGCAGCCAGCCCCTCACCTGCTTTATGGCCTCAAAGGTGAGGGGGAACTGGCTCTGGATGGGCCCAGAGGGGCACAGCACATCCAAGACATCCAGGAGGTTGGCATACTGCAAAGAGAGGGAAGGGCGTGGGGCAGGGGGGCAGTGCCAGCACAGCCCATGGGGCAGGCACTCACCTTCTGCAGGGCCACCCAGCCATAGCTGTACTTGGGGGTGGCGGGGGGCATCGGACCGGCTGGCAGGGGCTGGAACTGAAAAGCAAACTGTCAGCTGCGCCCCCCAGGGCAGGCAGGGAAGCGTCCCCTGCCCTGCCAAGTCCCTCTGTGTCCCCCTCAATCCTGCCACAGGCAGTGATGCCCAGCACCGTCCCACTCCTCCTCCCAGGCTCAGCTCAGCACCTTGCTGATGACTGTGCGGATGGCGAACAGCTTCTCTGTGGGGTCTCCTGCCTCTGAGAGCGGGGCATCATAGTCGTAGCTGGTGGTCACTGGTTTGTACTGGCCCTTGAAGTCAGCACCTGGCCAGGAAGGCAATGGGAGCTGGAGGAAGAGGCTCTGACAGAGCCCAGGGCATGGACCCAGCCCCCAATGCTGTGGGGCAGGGGGCATGGTCCTAGGACAAAAGGAGTCCCCAAACAAGCCTGGGTTCAGGGGCCTTTGGACATGTCAGGCTACCCTGTGGAACAAACGGGAGCTGGAAGCAGGCTCCTTGGGGATAGCAGAGGAAAGTTCTACCAACCCCCTATGCCCTCCCCCTCCCCAGGGCAGGGCCCTACTCACCGCTCCAGTAGGCAAAGTTCGTCCCCCCGTGGAACATGTACCTACAGGACACCCCAGAGACCCCCATCAGCACCCTCACAGAGCCAGTTGGGGCTCACCAGGTGCTGCCTGCAGCCCAGCAGTCCCAGCCCTGCCTGCAGCCCCCTGCCCCAGCCCTGCAGGATGCAGGCAAATGAATGCCCGCTCCAGCGCTGGCAGATGGGAGGGCATTGCCCCCCACCCCGAGGCTGTGCCCCCCCCAGCTGAGTACTTGCATGTTCACGCTGGCTCCCAGCTGCAGCATGTCCTCCAGCCCCCGGGCCACCTGCACTGAGCCAGTGCTGGCATGTGCCCCCCCCCAGTAGTCCAGCCAGCCCGTGTAGTACTCGGAGTTCACCTGGGGGAGAAAAGGGCTGTCACCTGCCCAGAGATGGGGCTCCTTGCACCCCTCTGCCAGCTACACCCCTCCCTACTCACCTGCAGCCCTGGCAACCCTCCGTGCTTCGCCACCCCAGCCCCTCTACCTCCCCAAATCACCACGGGCCATTCCCCAACACGGTGCCCACGCCAAGCTCACCAGGGGCCCCTTCGGCTCGACCTGGCGCTGGGCAGCAAACGCCTCTGTCACATTGGAACCTGCGGAGGTGGCGGGAGGTGGGTTGGAACAGGACAGAGCTGGGACCCCCATCCCCTCCCCTCCTTCCCAATGGGGGTAACCTGGCCCGAAGTCGACGGTGGCGTAGAGCCCCTGCAGCGTGCCACAGCGCAGCTCCTCCGCCCGCGTGCTGTCGGTGGTGAAGAGCAGCACCTGGCTCCCCAGCAGCGCCCGGAAGGAGCCCAGCAGATGCCGCAGGTACTCGTAGTCGCAGGCGTAGTAGCTCCCGTATTCGTTCTCCACCTGCGAGCAGGGAAGGGGCTGGCACCCAGCGTGCACACAGCAGAGTTGCAGCCAGGTAGCTGGCACAGGCACCCAGCTCCCTGCTTCCCTCCCGACATCATCAGATGTCACGATAGCCCCCAGGGGCACCCCAAGACTGACTTTCCACCCCCACCATGACCCCTAGCTCTGCCAGGGTCCCTCAAACCACAACCGAGGTGGTGGCAGGTACACCAAAGTCCCAGCCCTTGGAGATAAACCCAGGGCTAGTGGACAGGAGGGATTTATCAGAGCTGTGCTGGATGAAGGCATGATGTAGGGGGAGCAGGGGGATTTCTGGGGCACACCCAAACATAACCCAGCACAGATCAGGGGGCTGGTTCCCACCACACCCTACCTGCACACTGATGATGTTCCCCCCATTCTGGTACAGCCGTGGCTTGACCTTGGGTAGCAGGACATGGAGCCAGGAGTCCACAGCTGCCAGGTAGGCTGGGGAGAGAGAGGGCAGCTCAGCCCAGCTGCAGTGCCCACCCCAGCCCACCCACAGCCAGCCCTGCCAGGAGGATGATGGAGGACATGGGGCAGTGCTAGGCACGATGGGGAAGTGCAAACAGACAAACTATGGGGTTCTCAAAAGATGAAGATGATGAGAAGACAGCACAGATGTGATGAGGCTTGCAGGTGTGTGGAGAGACCAGCGTGGCAGGACTGGCACCAGCCTGTAAGGACACCGTGGCCAGAGCCTCATGCTGATGCTCACCAGGGTCAGAGGAGCGCAGGACAATGCCTGGTGTCCACAGCAGCCAGGCAGGCAGGCCACCCTGGAGAGACACACACAGCAGAGAGGGAGGCACAGAAACTGCTCAACTGCCACTCGGTGCCACTGCAGCATGTGCCCCATGGGCAGATGCCATGGGGTGGCAGACTGGCTGGTGTGACACCAGGCTCGAGGGGACCGGGTCTCACCATCTCCCATTCCGCACAGATGTAGGGCCCTGGCCGCAGGATCACGAGAAGCCCCAGCTCGGCTGTCAGATCCAGGAAGGCTTCCAGGTCCCGGTCCCCAGCAAAGTCATAAACCCCTGGCAGCGGCTCATGGTAGTTCCAGGGGATGTAGCTGGGGTGACAGACAGGGTCAGAGTGGTAGGGCTAAGGGCATCCCAGAACAACAGGGGACTGTCTCACTAGCTGCTCCCTCCACTCCTGGGAACTGAGGATGGCAACTGGGGCTGGACTGGGACTAGCCCAGGCTTATGCTTGTGTCTGGCAGAGACGTTCTGTGGGTCCTAGCCAGCCCAGTGCAATGGCTAGTCCGTACTCCCCGTGACCAGACAACACCCTCCCCTCTGTCCCTGCTCCAGGGACCCCAGGGGCCCCGAGGGGCCACGGTGGCTGTGAGCTGCACGCTGTCACAGCTGCTCCCGGTGCTTACACCTGCACGGCGCTGAGCCCACTCATGTACATCTTGAGGAGCCGGTCCCTCCAGGCAGGGCGCGGGACGCGGGCGTAGTGGATGCTGCCCGAGATGTAGCGGAAAGGGACACCGTCCTTGCGGAAGCAGTCCTCCTCGTAATCCAGCTGGAAGGAGCGGGCTGGGGGGGACGCCTGCGGGAACAGGACAGTGATGGGGGTGGCAGACCCTCACCAAGCCCAGCTGCTCCCTCCCAGCTCCCTGGGGCCAGAGGGACTGGTTCCTGGGGGGAGCCTTTGGGGGGCACCCTCGGTATCCTCACTGCAGGGGTGAGGCAAGCACCAGGCTGTCCCGGGAGGGCAGGAGGGACAAGCACCGCAGCCATCTGCACTGCCTGATCCGACCCCCCTGCCCCCATCAAACCCTTTGCAGCTGAGCTGGCAGCAATCTGGGAGGAGTGCTGCTGGGGCCAGGTGTTGAGAAGGCAGGCAGGGAGCTGGGAGTGCCAGCGGGAAATTGGGGCGGGACACAGCCTGCAGCAGAAGGGAGCCATAGCAGGAAGAGCAGGGACACGGGAGAGGAAAGCCCGGCAGTTCCCGGAGCCGTCCCACCAGATCCTTCACGGCTCAGCCCCGCGCACGTCTCCCGCCTTCCCACCCGCGGCTGCTAACCTGTGCGTGCAGAAGCCCCGCGGCCAGCAGCAGGGCGGGAGCTGGCAGCCCCATTCTTGCCCGGCGCTCAGTGGGGTGGGGGTGAAGGGGGACGTGGACGCCACCATCACATGATCTTCTCCGCCAGCTCCAGGCCCGTCCTCCAGGTCCTAAGTACAGGCAGCTGAAGAGCAGCAGAGTTTCGGGGAGGTGGTGTGTTGTGTGGCTCTGGCCGCCCACGCCTGGGTGAGCTACACATCACCCCCTTCAAAGCCCATCTATCATGGGATGTGGGTAGCACACTGCTGCCCAAGCCAGCTCTAGCCAACAGACATATCCCCGGTGCCCCCTGGGGTGGTAGGTGACACACGTGGAGGGACGAGGAGACCCTTAAAAGTGTCACCACCAGCCAAAACAGCTCCCAAGGAGCTCAGCCCACCCATGTCACCAGAGAGGCGGTGATGGAAACCCCGGCCAGAGCTCCGGTGGGATGCTACAGGGGTGCTGCTGCTGTTGGAGGCACAGGAAAACGCCTCGGTACCGAGGCCAGAGCTTGGTGGCAGAGCTGGTGGCAGCAGTGTCGGGGAGGTGATGCCCTCGGGGACGAACCGTGCCGGGGGGACATGGCCGTCTCTGTCCCCTGCACCGCCGACCTGCCCGCCCGGGCAAAGGGCTCACCGGGGCTGCGGAATGCCCCGCTCGCAGCCGGAGGGTGCCACCGGCCGGGGACACCGCGTTACACCCCGGCCACGACGCCCGGTGAGCCCGGGCCTCGGCGCTGCGCTGCGCCCCGTCCCGCTCCTCTCCACCCGCTCCAGTGGAGGGAGCGCGGAACCCGCGCCGCGGGCACTAGCAAAACCGCAACGCCCCGCCCGTCGGGTGACGTGGCGGGTGACGCAATCGGTGACGCGCGGCGGCGGGCAATGACGCGGGCGGGCGATGGGGCAGGCGCTGTGCGTCTGTTCCCGGGGCACTATCAGCCTGGGGGGAGTGCGGTACCTCCTGCTCCATCGTCTGGCAGAGGGGTCCGCGGTGGGGCTGGGGCACGGGGAGGCGGGGGGGATGCTTGGCGGAAGGGGTTCTCGGGCGTGGGGGGTGCTTGTGCATGGGGGGGATGCTCGGACATGGGGGATGCTCAGGCGTGGGGGGGTGCTTGGGTGTGGGGGGGGTGCTTGGGCGTGGTGGAGAGAGGCTTGAGCACAGAGGGTGTTTGGGCTCGGGAAGAGAGAGTCAGGTCGGGTGGGGGTGGTTTGGCACAGGGAGGAGGATTCTCATGCCGGGTGATGGGTCGGTCATGCCCAGGAGTGGGTGCTAAGACCTGCGGGAGTGGGAGTGATTGGGCCGGTCGGGTTGTTCATGCAGAAGGGGGAACACTTTGGGTGCGTGGCAGGTGCCCCCAAAGTGGGGGTAAACATGCATGCGTGGGGGGTTCCCATGGAGAGGAGTGCAGGCACCTCCTGCTCCCCTCCCCAGGGTGCTCACAGTTGAGGCTGGGCACAGGGCCTTGAGATGGACACCCAGCCCACACCAAGCTCGGCTCCTCACAGGGGCTTCAGCTACGTGGACCTGGTGGAGGGGCTGAGAGATGGGCGCTTCTATGCCCTGAAGCGCATCTTGTGCCATGACAAGGAGGACAGAGAGGCTGCCCTGCACGAGGTGGAGATGCACGGCCTCTTCGACCACCCCAATATCCTGCGCCTGGTGGCCCACTGCATGGTGGAGAAGGGTGCCAAGCATGAAGCCTGGCTCCTCCTGCCCTACGTGAAGGTGAGAGGGGCTCCCCCAGACACCCCCACTCCCTTACCACGGGGAGCAGCGGTGACGACCGGCTGCTTGTGTTTGCCAGGGGGGGACCCTCTGGAGCGAGGTGGAAACACTACGAGAGAAAGGGACCTTCATGCCAGAGCAGCGTATCCTCCTCATCCTCCATGGCATCTGCCGCGGGCTGCAAGCCATCCACAGCAAGGGCTACGCGCACAGGTGGGGGCTGGGAGCCCCAGCTGGGGGGGCTGGCAAGGGGGCCCAGTGAGCACTTGGTGATATCCATCCCTGCAGGGACCTCAAGCCTACCAACGTGCTGCTGGATGAGGATGACCAGCCCGTGCTGATGGACCTGGGCTCTATGAACCAAGCTCGCATCGAAGTCAACAGCTCTCGGGAGGCCATGGCCGTGCAGGTGGGTGCCCTGAGACATCACCCCACCAGTCCATTCCTGCCCTGTGCCCTTCATCGCCACCCTCGCCCTCCTCTCCACAGGACTGGGCTGCCCAGCGCTGCACCATCTCCTACCGTGCCCCCGAGCTCTTCACGGTGCCCAGCCAGTGCATCATAGACGAGCGCACAGATATCTGGGTAAGGATGTGGACCCTCTGCCCCCCGTCCCACCACCACAGGGCTGCCCTGACCCTGCTCTGCTCCAGTCCCTAGGTTGTGTGCTGTACTGCATGATGTTTGGGGAGGGCCCCTATGATGCCATCTTCCAGAAGGGTGACAGCGTGGCTCTGGCGGTGCAGAACCCCATCACTGTGCCCCCCACAACCAGGTGAGAGGCTGGGGAGGGTGACCCTGCTCCTGGGCAGCCCCCTGAGCTGTGCACCACACAGATCCTTCCCTTGCCATCTTCTCTCCAGGTACTCAGCCGCCTTGCAGCGCCTGCTCTCCTCCATGATGACAGTGGACCCCCAGGAGCGACCCAGCATAGATGATGTCCTCCATCAGCTGGAAGGGCTGCTGCCAGCCCCAGCGGGCCAGGATACCACACAGATCTGAGCCTGTCCCACCCCACGGCAGCGATGTGCCCCAAGGCCAAGCCAGCTGCCCTCATCCCTGCTGCCCTGTGGAGCTGCTGCAGAGGGGATCACTGTGCTCGGGGGAGAGCTGCTGCTCTGTGCCAGAGGTGTGTTGGATTTGGAGTGGTCTGTGCCCTGGATGCTGCTGCCGGGGACTTTGTCTGTGCCCCATGACTGTGGACGTGTGACCTGCTGCTAAACACGGGGCCCTGGTTGGCCACTGCCTCCCTGGGGTTTGCAGAGGAAAATGCTGTGGGACCCACCCAGGTGATGGCAGATGCGGTCCCTCAGCTTTGTACCCCAGGAGAGTGACTCCTGCCCGGGGCAGGGCTGCGGTCCAGGTCCCAATGAGGTGCTGGAGCAAGATGGGGGGCGGGGGTCCTGGTCCCCTCTCCAGCGCTGCTGTCAGCGCCAACGTTGCCTTGTGTTTGGAGTAAAAGATGTTCTTGCAGCAGTGTGGACGTGTCCCTGTACAGGGAGGGGGTCCCGCCAGGGGCGCGAGGAGAGCAGAGCACGCTGTCCCGGTCAAGCTGCTAGGCATTGCTGGAGGGGAAGGGCAGCAGAGGACAGCCCCGAGGGGCGGCACGGCTGGAGCATTAGCACTAAGCAGGGAAAGTTAATCCCTGGCCCCAGCGCTCCTGATGGGAGTTAATGCAACTCTGCAGCTGGAGCTGCCCTCCAGAGCCTCCGGGGCTGGGAACTGCGGGAAGGGGCCTGACACAGCACAGGCAGGCAGCGGCAGGGGTACAGGCAGAACTTCTGGCTGCCAAAGGAGAGGGAGGTGGGTGCCGAGGTTGGGGAGCTGCCAGAACTTGGGAGGCAGGGGCAGCAGCCCCGCTCCGGTGGGGGTGAGCGGAGCCCGGGGACAGCACAACCCCCTTGGCCAGAGGGGCTCACCAGGACACGCAGCAGTGGGACTGTCCGCAGAGGGGGGTAAAACAGAAGGGATGCAGACAGGCAGTTTCCCAGGGAGCGTTCCCCTCCTTTAATCCTCTCGCCACAGCACAGCAGAAAAGCAGCCGCAGAGGCTCATGCCGCACCGGATGCCCTTGCAGGGTGCAGCCACTGCACCGCAGGGCCAGGCATGCCCCCACCTCCCTCTCCCCACTGTAGCCAGAGGGACAGGGGTACCAGGCTGCTCCCACCACACCCCTTCCAGACAAGCCCACCTACCCTCAGGCTGCACATGGGGAGGGGTCCCAGCAGCTGCGGATATTATCCTGTGCAGGCTAAATCTGCTCCCCCTGGGCTCCAGGAGGGAATGCAGGGCCATACACTGTGAGGCCACAAACCACAGGAGGAAGCGGTACCAAACCCCAGCTGGAGCAGCGAGCAGGGTGGGATGTGTGCCATGGCCCCAGGGAATGGATCCAGGGGCTCTTACCTGGATGGGGAGGGAGCTGGAGCTGGAGCAGAGCGCTGGGAGGAAGCATAGCAGCACCAGCAGCAGAGCTGAAGCACTCACCACACACCTGACCTGGCAAGCAACTGATACAGCTGGGGGCTTACTGGGAGACATGGAGACTCTGAAATGGTTTATTGCAAAGGGTTTCTGCAGGTAACACAGGGAAGGAGCTTTTGGGTCAGGGCTTCTCTACTCCTCGCCCTCCTCTTCATCCTCGTAGGAGTCCAGGCCCACCTCCTCGTAATCCTTCTCCAGAGCGGCCATGTCTTCCCGTGCCTCGGAGAACTCCCCTTCCTCCATGCCCTCGCCCACGTACCAGTGCACAAAGGCTCGCTTGGCGTACATCAGGTCAAACTTGTGGTCCAGGCGAGCCCAGGCCTCGGCGATGGCCGTGGTGTTGCTCAGCATGCAGACGGCGCGCTGCACCTTGGCCAGGTCCCCCCCCGGCACCACGGTGGGCGGCTGGTAGTTGATGCCCACCTTGAAGCCCGTGGGGCACCAGTCCACAAACTGGATGCTGCGCTTGGTCTTGATGGTGGCGATGGCGGCGTTGACATCCTTGGGCACCACGTCCCCGCGGTACAGCAGGCAGCAGGCCATGTACTTGCCGTGGCGGGGGTCACACTTCACCATCTGGTTGGCGGGCTCAAAGCAGGAGTTGGTGATCTCAGCCACGGAGAGCTGCTCGTGATAGGCCTTTTCTGCAGAGATGACAGGGGCATAAGTGGCCAGGGGGAAGTGGATGCGAGGGTAGGGCACCAGGTTGGTCTGGAATTCGGTCAGGTCGACATTCAGGGCCCCATCAAACCGCAGTGACGCTGTGATGGATGAGACAATCTGGCTGATGAGTCTGTTCAAGTTGGTGTAGGTCGGACGCTCAATGTCCAGGTTCCTGCGGCAGATGTCGTAGATGGCCTCGTTGTCCACCATAAAGGCGCAATCTGAATGCTCTAGGGTTGTGTGTGTGGTGAGGATGGAGTTGTAGGGCTCCACCACAGCAGTGGAGACCTGTGGTGCAGGGTAGATGGAGAACTCCAGCTTGGACTTCTTGCCATAGTCAACGGAGAGTCGCTCCATCAACAGGGAGGTGAATCCGGAGCCGGTGCCACCTCCAAAGCTGTGGAAGACAAGGAATCCCTGGAGGCCTGTGCACTGGTCAGCCTGTTAGGAGAGATGCAGGGGATTGCTCTGAGAAGGGTTTCTTTGTGAACATCTGACTACTCAGATGTCCTTCAGGACCTGGTCCTGTCCCAGGGCACAGCGGAGCTCAGTCCATGCTCCTACATCCTGCAAGATGCTGGAGCCCAGCCCAGGGGGACACACCTGCCCCTCTGTGGTCACCTACCAGCTTTCGGATCCTGTCCAGCACTTGGTCAATGATCTCTTTGCCAATGGTGTAGTGCCCTCGGGCATAGTTGTTGGCAGCATCCTCCTTGCCAGTGATCAGTTGCTCGGGGTGGAAGAGCTGGCGGTAGATTCCAGCCCGGACCTCATCTAGGAGAGAACAGGAGAGGGTTGATCCTGGCACAGGCTGCAGATCCAAGCCCTCCAACAAGCAGCCGAGCAGGTGCCAGCATCCATGCCTCAACCTCCTCCCAACTCCTCCTGCTAGGGGGATGGCCAGGGACCCACACGTCAGCAGGGCCACCATCAGCATCAGGTTTCTCTGGTAGGAGGTGGCCACCACCTCCCTGCGCAAGATCTCAGCTTCACCCACCCATGGGGAGCTGCCTGTACAGGGGCACAGCTGCTATGCCGGTTGGGCTGGTTTTTCTCTGCACATGTGGGGACTAGCAGAGACTGCCAGCACGGATGCCTCTGCAACACCGCAGGAACAAGAGCTCCTGCTCAGGTTTGTGGTTTCTCCTGGGGAAAGGAGGGCCCTCAGGTTGATCCCGGTGCAGGATACTCCCAGTAGACCACAGGAACCAGCCGCTCGCTGCAGTGGTGCACCCTGGGGGGCCGTGCACACTCCAGCACTCACCGATCACAGTGGGCTCCAGGTCCACAAAGATGGCCCGTGGAACGTGCTTGCCAGCGCCGGTCTCGCAGAAGAAGGTGGTGAAGGAGTCGTCGCCTCCGCCGATGGTTTTGTCGCTGGGCATCTGGCCGTCGGGCTGGATGCCGTGCTCCAGGCAGTACAGCTCCCAGCAGGTGTTGCCCATCTGGACGCCGGCCTGGCCGACGTGGACAGAGATGCACTCGCGCTGGGGAGGGGGAGGAAGCGTCAGACCCTGGCACAGCTCTGTCCATCCCAAGGGAGGGCTCTGCCTGGAGCCAGTGCCCCACAGCCATCTGCACAGGACATGTTCTGGCCAGCAGCCCCAGGGAGTACATTTTCCCTTTGGTGACCTCCTGAGTCCCCCTGAGGGGCCCCACACGGCTGTCATTGCCCTCGGCCACGCACGGGCACCACGCCACGTCAGAGGCCATCTCTGGCATCCCTCCTGCCCAGCCTCTCTGGGAGCCACCAGCCCATGGACTCTGGCCGGGGCTGTCCTCCAGCAGCACAGGCACAGAGCGCTGCCCAGCCCTGCTGCCCTGCCGCCCTTCCAGCTCTCCAGCAGTCCCTGTCCCTTCCCACGCCTGGCAAGGTGCTGAGCTGAGCAGACACATGCTTAACCCATGAGGTGCAGCCAGCACCGGGAACACCCCCTCCTCCTGCCGCTGCAGAGCCAGGTAAGCACTCTGCCTCCCACAGGAAGGGCCTTTGAGATGCAGGGCAGTGAGGCGCGGACGGGGGAGTGGGGGGGCTGGTTTTAAAGCCCAGCAGTCTCCGAGGCAGCAGAGAGACATCCCCAGGCTGCACAGTCCCAACCCCGTGCGGTCAGAAGTGCCGGGGAGCGGGCTTCGAGCTGGAGATGTGCTTCCTGAGCTCCCATGCTGCAGGTGCAGGCCAGCTCTGCCAGCCCCAGCATCCTTGGTCCCCTAGTCCTGACATCCCTCCTTTGCTATCCCTAGCATCCGCTACTCCCTACTTCCCCACCACTGGCATCAGAGGGGATGCCAGGCAGGACACCATAACTCAGCCTGGGGGTCCTGGGGCGCTCCTTGCTCCATGTTCCCTGACTGTGCTGTGCTCAGAGCTGCAATAGGGACCATGCACTGGTCCAGCATTGCTGTGGCCGGGCGTGGGGTGGGGGTCAAGGATTCCCGTCTCCTTCAGGAGAGCCGGGGCAACCTCAGCCCGCCGGAAAGAAGGGCTGCCCGGGGCAGGGTCCCCAACAGAGCCCGAGAAGTGCTGCGGCGGGCAGGGTGCTGCGCTGCGACTCCTGGCAGGGACCCTGCCCGTCTCACCCGCTATATATAGCCCCGGCCCCAGACAGCGGCAGCGCCGACTGCCCGTTCGGACAGCGGCCCCGGCCCGCTCCGCCGCTGCCAGACCCCCGCGGGACGGCACGGGACGGCACGGCAGGGACGGGACCCCCATGCCCGTTCCCTGTCGCCAGCCCCGACGAGGCGTCCGTTGCCGGGGAGGGTAGCCCCAACTCAGCGCCCAACTCCGGCCCCCGGTGCCCGGCTGGCGCTCCACCCCCGGCAGCTGTCCCCGTTCGTCCCACGGCCACCGTTCCCCAGCGCAGGGTCACCCCCCTCCATCCCCTGCCCCCCCCCCCCTTCCCGCGCTGCTGCGGCGGCGAGGGGACCCCGGCGCCCCGGGACCGGCGGTGGCGGGGGGAAACCGGGCAGAAGCGGTGGGGGTGAGAGGGGGAGAGTGGTGGGCACGTCTGACCCCGGACAGGGGCCGGTGGGGCTGCCCAAGGTCACGGCGGGGAAGGGGAGGGCACGTCACGGCGGCTCGGTCGTGCCCCGTGCTGCGGGGGGGGTTGGCCGCCGGGCGCCCTCCCCGCCGCCGTGCCCGGTGCCCCGCCGCCCGGCCCGCACTCACCATGCTGCGGCTGGGGGTCCGGGCTCTGCCGGCGGCTCGGTGCGGCGGGGCTCAGCGCGGGGCTGCGGCTGCTGCAATCCCCTCCGCAGCGCCCTCTTATAGGTGGGAGGGGCTTGCTGCCTCCACGCCCCCTTCGTTTGGGTATATTTTGCATGCGGGGCGGGAGTACCCCCTCCGGGGGCAGCGGGAGCTTGCCTGGGCCCCTTCTCGGCTACGGAGGGACCCCAAAGTGCAGGGGCCCGGGGCTGCTCTCCCTCCTCTGCCGTGAGGGGAGCCGAGGGCATCCAGCCAGGCTGGGAGCAGGAGGTCTGCGCTCCAGCCCTCAGGGCGTACAGCGATGCTCAGCCACCAGGAGAGGGGTCCAGAGCTGGTGCAGCAGCCCCTACCCGGCTCTGCCACCCACTACCCTGCATCTCAGGTCCTCTGGGATTTAGGGACACCCCAAGGCCTCCTGGGCTTCTAAGGCAGGAGAAACATATCAGAGAGACATGTCAGGGTCTGGAGCTCAGGGTGCCCCCAAACCTCCCTTTGCCATCTAAGCATTTTGGGAACCCCGGGTCTTCCCTCCCTGTGGGGACAGGCAGACGGCACCCCACAGCTCTGTGGGACCACAGGTCAACACAAAAAACGTGGGCTGACCTAGCTGCAAAAATAAAGGGAGTCACGGCAACCCAATTGCTGTTAACACCTTGTGACTACATGCAGGGAAGCCCCTCTGTTTGAGCCCAGAGAAGCCCCTCCATCTGAGCCCCACCAGCACAGTACCTGCCAGGGCTAGGGCTCATCCCATGGCTGGGGACACACAGACCACTGGCCTGGCGCAGGCTGCTGGGGGAAGCAGAGCCCAGCGCCCCAGCCTTGCACACTGTGTACAGCTGGGAGAGGGAGGGCTCTGTCCTTGCTGCCAGCACAAAGCCCACACAGCTATCCCTGCCCGTGGGGACAGGGCTCTGTAGCTCAGGAGCATGCCAGGAGGAACTGCTGTGTCCCTCTGCAGCAGGGTACGCATCAGAGGCACGGGATAACCTCTAAGGAAAAAAGGAACAGGGCATAATTCCAACACCAGCGTGCTTCTGGCAGCAAAATCAGGTCTCTCTGAAGACACGGGGTGAAGGTGTCTCTGCAGTGGGACCAGAGCAGTGCCCAGGATGTGGGGCAGTGAGTCCTGCTGCAGCAGACACTGCTCAGTGTGAGCCCAGGGTCACAGGCATGGGGAGCAGCACCAGGAGCCCTGCGCAGTGGGACGGGTGCCTGGCCACGGTCCAGGAGCCGGTGCAGCCTGGTGCTGGCTCACACTTTCCCCTCCAGCTGATACGGGTGCATGCTGGGAGGAGGAGGGCAGGGAAGGACAGCCCCTGTGGGTCAATACAGCCGGAGCATTAGTGGTAAGCGGGGAGAATTAATCTCTGGACCTGGTGTGCTGGATAATGGGTAACAGAAATCTCTCCTTTGCAGCTGGAGCCAGGAGCTGATGTTAGGGCTCCTGACCGCTGAGCAGGGCAGCGACAAAGCTCAGCGCAGGGTCAAGGCAGAAGATGGGCTGGGGCAGGCACCGTGGGGCCATGTGCCCCAGGGAGATGGCAGAGCACTGGCTGGGCCAGGCAGGGAGTGAGTAGAGATACTGCCAGACAGAAGACACCATGCCTGCGCTAGGTGCTTCTCCCAACGCATGAGCAGGACTCCTCTGGGTCGCTTTGAAGGGTGTGCTTGGGCACTTCCCCAGGGTGGGATGTGTGTCCTGGCCAGAGCCCCCTGGTACAGGGCTCACCTGGATGGGGAGGGAGCTGGAGCTGGAGCAGAGCGCTGGGAGGAAGCATAGCAGCACCAGCAGCAGAGCTGAAGCACTCACCACACACCCGACCTGGCAAGCAACTGATAACAGCTGGGGGCTTACTGGGAGACATGGAGGCTCTGAAATGGTTTATTGCAAAGGGTTTCTGCAGGTAACACAGGGAAGGAGCTTTTGGGTCAGGGCTTCTCTACTCCTCGCCCTCCTCTTCATCCTCGTAGGAGTCCAGGCCCACCTCCTCGTAATCCTTCTCCAGAGCGGCCATGTCTTCCCGTGCCTCGGAGAACTCCCCTTCCTCCATGCCCTCGCCCACGTACCAGTGCACAAAGGCTCGCTTGGCGTACATCAGGTCAAACTTGTGGTCCAGGCGAGCCCAGGCCTCGGCGATGGCCGTGGTGTTGCTCAGCATGCAGACGGCGCGCTGCACCTTGGCCAGGTCCCCCCCCGGCACCACGGTGGGCGGCTGGTAGTTGATGCCCACCTTGAAGCCCGTGGGGCACCAGTCCACAAACTGGATGCTGCGCTTGGTCTTGATGGTGGCGATGGCGGCGTTGACATCCTTGGGCACCACGTCCCCGCGGTACAGCAGGCAGCAGGCCATGTACTTGCCGTGGCGGGGGTCACACTTCACCATCTGGTTGGCGGGCTCAAAGCAGGAGTTGGTGATCTCAGCCACGGAGAGCTGCTCGTGATAAGCTCTCTCAGCCGAAACCACTGGAGCATAAGTGGCCAGGGGGAAGTGGATGCGAGGGTAGGGCACCAGGTTGGTCTGGAATTCGGTCAGGTCGACATTCAGGGCCCCATCAAACCGCAGTGACGCCGTGATGGATGAAACAACCTGACTGATGAGTCTGTTCAAGTTGGTGTAGGTAGGACGCTCAATGTCCAGGTTCCTGCGGCAGATGTCGTAGATGGCCTCGTTGTCCACCATGAAAGCACAGTCCGAATGCTCCAATGTGCTGTGTGTGGTGAGGATGGAGTTGTAGGGCTCCACCACAGCAGTGGAGACCTGTGGTGCAGGGTAGATGGAGAACTCCAGCTTGGACTTCTTGCCGTAGTCAACGGAGAGCCGCTCCATCAACAGGGAGGTGAATCCGGAACCGGTTCCCCCACCGAAACTTCGAAACACGAGGAATCCCTGGAGGCCTGTGCACTGGTCAGCCTGTGGGAAGAGACAAGTAAGGTTCCTCTAAGCATGGATTTCGGTACAGGGAAGTTTCAGACTTTTGTTTGGGTAACCACAGATCCCTCCCAGGGCACAGCGGAGCCTGTCCCGTGCTTCCACTTCCAGAAGGATATGGGAACTCAGCCCAGAGGGACACACCTGCCTCTCTGCGGTCACCCACCAGCTTTCGGATCCTGTCCAGCACTTGGTCAATGATCTCTTTGCCAATGGTGTAGTGCCCTCGGGCATAGTTGTTGGCAGCATCCTCCTTGCCGGTGATCATCTGTTCAGGGTGGAAGAGCTGGCGGTAGACTCCTCCCCGAATCTCATCTAGGAGAAGTTAGCATAATGACAGAGATTTTTTAACTGGCTCTGAGGACAGGTGGCAGGAGCCACCCTGCAGTGGGTCTTTCCCAGAGATAGTGACCACCATCACCACCAAACTGAGGTGAACTCACCGATCACAGTGGGCTCCAGGTCCACAAAGATGGCCCGTGGAACGTGCTTGCCAGCCCCGGTCTCGCAGAAGAAGGTGGTGAAGGAGTCGTCGCCTCCGCCGATGGTTTTGTCGCTGGGCATCTGGCCGTCGGGCTGGATGCCGTGCTCCAGGCAGTACAGCTCCCAGCAGGTGTTGCCCATCTGGACGCCGGCCTGGCCGACGTGGACAGAGATGCACTCGCGCTGGGGAGGGGGGGACAAGGTTAGATCCAGCCAGGACCACAAATAGCGTTGCTGCAGGTGGTGAGGTCCACAGCCCAGGCAGGGCAGCCCAGGCGCTCTTCAGCTTGTGCAAGACACAGTGCCCTCTAGCCTGGGTGCCTGGTGTTCATCCCACCCTGCCACTCTCTGCCAAATATGGTGCTCTGCCTCCCATCACCATGCTGCCCACCTCAGGGGTCCAGGGAGGTGGAGATCCATCAGCTGGAGCCAGGGACAACAGGCTAGTGCATTCCCTGGAGTGCTCCCACCCACCACCCTGGGAAGAACCCAGGGAGCATCTTCTCCATTGCGTGAACATCCACTTGGTTTCAGGGCTGGAGCCATGCAGCAGCTGCCACCGCCCCTGTTGCTACCCTGTTAACAGGGCTGGGGGCTGAGATGACAGACCATCACCCGGCCTCTGGGAGCTGAGGAGGTGACGGCACTGATGATGGGTGCCCAGCAAGGGGTGGGATTTGCAGCAGTGAACGGTTGCCATGCTCTGAGGCTTGCCTTCCCTAAATTAGCTCTGGAGGAGGAGGAAGCGTTAGCTGCACTTTTTAACTGAAGGGTGGAGAGTCCCTTAACTGAGGGGCTGAGGTGGGAAGCTCAGGGCTTCTGGGGCAGGCTCAGGTCCCTCAGCTGAGGTGGGCTCTGCAGACTCCCTCCCTCCAGGTAAGGCATCCCAGAGGCTGCAGCCCTTTCAGCAAGAGCCAAAATATTCACTGCCTCAGCCCTGCTGTTGCCAGGGACTTGGGTGCGTCATCAGGCACAACCGAGTCAGAGGTGCATCCAAACCAAACCGGATTTCCAGAGCCATGGGTGCCCCGCTGTGAGTCAGCTGGCAGGAAGCCGCTGGGGCCAGCCATCTTGTGCTCGGGAGCACAGCAGCCACTGCTGTCCGAGGGAGTTGCACAGGTCACACTGAGTTCTGGCTCTCTGCATTAGGGTGCCTTTCAGAGGCATGAGGGATGACAGAAAAGTAAGCCCTGGGTACCCATGGTGAGAGCCAGATGTCCATCTCCCCACCTTTCCCAAAGCTGAGGCACAAGGAGCAGCGCAGTGCCACCCCCTCTCCTCCCTCCTAGCAGGTCCATAGAGGTTTTATTACACGAGTAGCCAACAGTAAGTCCCGAGTGAGCTCCAGGATCCCCAGCAGAAGTGCACAACAAACCCTGACATAACTGCAGCCACAAGAAAGAAGAGACGAGAAGGACTCCTCCCTGGCCAAGGGAGGAGCAGATCTGGGGGCAGAGGGTTACTCCGATCACCGCACTTTATCCGGCCAGGACTGACGCTGTGGGACCCAGTGCTGACCGCAGGCTGGGCAGAGCCCGGCAGCGCTGGGGATGCGGCAGTGCTGGTCACCAGCCAGCAGACTCTGCCTTCCTCATGGCAAGGTCTGGCTCGGGAAGGGTAGAGACCACAGCTCCACCGGGCAGCAGGCAGGGTGCCTGAGCCCCCCACAGCTGGGATGCTCTGGAGAAGCCGGAGAGCTCAGGAGCCAGAGCTCACAGCAGGACCGCGGGAGCCCGGAGGCTCACCCGCAGCCATGCCCACCCGTGGGCTGGCACCCACGGTGCGGGGCAGTGGATGAAGCCATAGCTTGCTCCTGGGGCTGAGCCGTGGCTGTGCAGCCGGTGGGGCTGGCGGGCTGGGAGCAGTCCTGCCAGGCAGGGGTGTTAGCACGGGAGATGAGCAGGAACCGTGTGGGTATTCAAAGTCACGGAGGGAGGAGAGATGAGAGACCGGTGACATCCTCGCATCGGACATGTCAGGCGCTAGAAGCTCTCACGGGTACAAGGGGATGCTCCAAAGAGGGAGGGAGGGATGCTGCAGAGTGCCGGGAGAGCACAGGGTACAGGGTGCTGAAGCCAGGCAGAGGCAGGGCAAGCACGGAGGGTACTCCCGTGGGCAGCTGCCCGCACCTCTAGGTACCCAGGAAAGCACCCCCCCCCCGGGAAACTATGGGGGTGGCAGCCTACTCCGGGGAGGGCCCCGCCAGGGTCCACCCCCACTCCTGAGGATGCCCGGCAGGACCGGAGCGGAGGGAGGGGGCAGCCCGTGGCCGGCACTCACCATGATGCCGCCGCTGCTCCACCTGCCTGTCCCCGGGCTGCCGCAGCTCCGCACGGCCGGGACGGCTCCGCCGCCGCTGACTTATAGCGGGGGCGGTACCGGCGCTGCGGGGCGGGCGGCACCGGCGCTGCGGGGCGGGTCGCCCCGCCCGAGACGGTTCCCTGCCTTTGCATATATTTGCGTGCGTTGCGCATGTTTGCGCGCGTTTTCATAGGTGCGGCTCGGTGCGCTGGTGGGACCACCGAGCAGCAGCATCCCCTGCACATCCCCTCCCCTACCTCACCCCCCCCACCCCCAGCCTCGCAGGGCTCACGGGAGATCCAGGGGTCCCCTCGAGGAAAGGGCAGAGGAGCATAGGAATTGGTGGTGTTATGCTTGCTGGTCTTGGCAGAGGGGTTTCTGCTGAGGGGCAGTGGTGACACCTTCTTGCTGGGTGTCCTGCTGGTGCAAGACACTTCCCAGGGCAGACTTTGAGAGCTGAGGGAGGAAAGTCATCAGAGAACCTGGCTCAGGTCCTCTCTCCGGGTGGGTTGGAGGTGCTGATGTGATCCCTGGGCAAGCACAGGGCTGGGTCTCTGCCAGCCATCCAAGGTCCCTGAAGAACACCCTCGGGGGGGGGGGGTGGTCAGGTGTACTCCAGGGCTGTATATGAAAGCCCTACTTGCCGATGGGCTCCTCCTCCAGCCTGGCTCTGCCTTACCTCTGTGGCTTTGATCAGATTTCACACAGCTTTATGACATGGTTGGTGAGGCGATGGGGAGACCTTGGAGCACCTCAAAGGTAGTCACTTCACTGATGTCTGGCTTTGCTACAATGAATAACGTGTCTGTCCTTTCCTCCCCCCTCCGAAATGCTCACAGCATCCCTGGCTGTGCAGAACCAGCCCTGCTGCAGCTCGAGCCCTCTGACTTAATGAGTTTTCACTGAAAGGAGCTGTCATCTCCCAGCTCGCTCTGAAAGTTGAATGCTGGACCTAAATTGTCCACCCATAATGGCCTTTCTTTTTGCCTGAGTCACCTGGAAAGTGTCACCTTCACTGATGAAGATGGTACAGTGAGTGAAAGCAGCGGTACTGCTGTGAAGCCTGTGCCTGTGTCTAAGCAACACATTTTGAGACCTGCAGAACTGGCTGAGTCAAACAATGGGAGTGGGTTTAATTAATCTGGGGAGAAAAGGGTTCTTCCACAGAAGCCCCAGTTTATGAACCCAGAGAGGATGCCATGGCAACTACAGAACTCTGGAAATGCCTAAACTCCTCCCCATGGTATAAATGTCCTTTGAGTGACCTCAGAGATCACTAGATAACACAGACCATGCTGATGCAGACAGTCCATCGGAGTGAGAGCGTAACTGGTAGCACTGAGGCATCAAAATTTGAGCTCCAGAAGTTAACTGGTGTGAAAAGGAGCGATGGGATCATCTTTGCCTGTGAAAATCTTTGCCAAGGTGCTCACTGAAATGCACGGTGGCTGCCAAGGCATCACTTCTGACCAGGTACCCTCCTTACTTCCACGGTGCCAATTCATCCTGGGGTGTTGCTAGCACAGAGGCTTTGTGGCAGTGGTTGGAAGCACAAGTGCTGGAGCTAGGCAGCGAGCAGCATTTCAGGTAGCCACACAGGGCTCACGGGGTTCACCCAGCTTTGCCAGGTTTGTATGACAATCTGGTGGCACGTCAGGCTGTAAAGTGACGTGATACTTCTCCAAGACATGCTTGGACCTGTTTATACACCATCCTGGTAGAGAGCTGTAGGTGATGTGTCCCTGATTCATCACTGCTGCAAACGCGTGCTCCCAGTGAAAGTAACTCCCCCGATGCCGTATGTCGAACAAGCAGGGCAGCATGACTGACCAGGGAGATGTGAGTCATTCAGAGCTCTGCATCTCCCTGTACCTCTGATCTGAAAAGCCCAAACAGATGTCTAAGCTTTTTTTAAATGCTTAAGAACAGCTGGCTAAATCCAGGGAGCACCAATGGGCTGTGTCTCCTCAGCGCCTAGCTGCTCAGAAGCCTGCCAGATGCCCAAAGCAGCAGCACACAAGCACAGGAGCTTGCCCTGGCTGGAAGGAGATTCTTCCCAAGGTGACCCCTCTCTCAGAGATGTTACCCAAGTGTCTAAGAAGACCCTGCAAATGTTTTCAGACCACATCAAAATCAGTAGGCTGCAAGAATGTCTCGGGAGACGTTTTCACCAGCACTTGGAACAAAGTTGGACCCTGCACCCTCACCCAGAGAGGTACAAAAAGCAAATAAGGCAAGTTTTTAGGCTAGTGAGTCAGAATTCAGATAGAAAAATAGCAAAACCAGATTGAAGATACCCTGGGGCAGAGCCCTGCACACCGCAGGGGAGACCCCCTGCTTGCCACTGCCCACGGAGCCCAGGAGATCAGCTGGCCCTTGGACATCCCTGTGTTGGGAAGGAGGGGCAGCACAATGTATCATGGGTGGGCAGTGCCTCCACCAAGGGCAGACACTTGTGCTGAAAAGCTCTTCATTGCAAGGTATCAGGAAAGTTTGGGTTTGAGGGGTTTTTTAGTGTCTGATGCAGTTCTCCTGAGAGAAGAGTAGCTGTGGTTGGTGCAGGACCTGCTGGCAGCAGCATGTGCACGTACCCAAACAACCCCTCTCAAACAGCTGTGTGAGTCTGCCACACCTAAACGCACCCAGAACTGAAACCGGGGAGGAGATGACCTGTTCGGAGCCCAGCCTGTGGATGGGGTGTACCCATCCACACCCCAGCTGCCTGCTCCATTCCCTGCGGAAAACCCAAACTTTTGCTCCCACTTTCCAGACCTCAGCCCCACCCAGGCTGTCCCAGGCAGAGCAGCACGACAGGGCACTTTGAGGACACCAGCTGCGTTGGGAAGGACCACAGCTGTGGGTTCAGGGGGGAAGCCCTGTTTGGGAAGGAAGCCCTCCACTGTAAGCCTAGCCTGGGGGGTAACAGGGCAAGCACCAGATGATGAGGGGTGCTTCAGGAACAGGGTTCCTGCCCTCATCTTTAACCCCAGCCAGGAGGTTGCATCCACGCCTGCCCATCTGTGCCTGCCCTGCTTACTCACTCCATCCTCACGCAGTTGCTCTGCCCGTAATCCCCCTTGCAGCATGGTTCAGCAGGGAGGCACAGGCACCAGGATAGCCCTGCAGCCTGGCAGTGCCCTGCTTGCTCTCTGGCACTGGCTGCACTGCATCCTACAGCAATTCCCTGATCCCAGGAGCAACCAGGTGGGAGGGAGCTCCTGCAGCTCGCTCGCACAGCTCCCAGAGCCCCACTTGGCCAAGTACTGCCTCCTGCTTGGCTAAGGACTTGGGCAGCAAACCCAGCGCCTGGGCTGATAAGTCCAGAGATCAAAGGATGCTCTGCTGCAGGGTGAGCTGTGATGACAGGGTTCTCACAGCTCTGCCCTAACACGGGGCAGACAACATTGGCTGGTGGAACTGATAACCCTGCTGAAAGCATGGGGCTTGACGGCATATTGCAGATGTTTAGAGTTCAAGCAAGTCCCGTGTGATGCTAACAGCTCCAGAGGCATCCCCTCGGGCCACTGTGCAGAGTCCTGGAAGCACAGCTTGCTCCTGGTGATGGGCCAGCATCGTGTATCTGATTACTGGTGCAGTTCTAGCATTTGGGACATGTTTTGCCATCCTGAAATGTTCTAGCACAGCATAGAGATGGTCAGGAAATGATTCCTTTGCCATTCCTTAGGATACACATGCCTTGTTGAGGTCAGAAGGGCCCTCCTAGCATCTCATCCTGGCTTCAGAGTAGATGGAGATGATCCAGAGACAAGAAACAAGGGTGACCAGAAGGCTTTAGATGCCATGGGCTGCCGTGAAAGGCTGGAAGGATGGGGACTGTCTATCTAGAAGCAGAGACTCAGTGAAGTTCTTAAAATACATTTAAGGCAGATGCAGATAGGAAGGGAATCAACTCTTCTGCACACTTGGGGCAAAAAGATGCAAGTTTAGGGCTTAAGGTAACGAAGGGGCAAGGGATCTGCATCGGTGGAAGTCTGTAGTAAGGGTGGCATTTCCTGATGGGATGTGGAGCCCGGCAGTGGCCTAACATAAGTCCTCTCTGCCGGAGCTGAGCAACAACAGCATAATTGCTGGTTCAGAGAAAATGAAGTCAACTGTGCAACGCCCACTGCATTGCCCCGAGCCTGTTACAGGAACAATAACACTAATTCCAGACCTCACTACAGTCCTGAGCCCTGAATCACCGGGCAGTGGCAGGAGCAGGGAGGCACTCCCAGGGATGCAGGCAGCCCCACACACACGCCGAGCCCCAACCTGCAAGGCTAAAGGCACTGATGGACGAGTTGGGACTAGCTCTTTCTTAGGCACAGCAGCCCTGGGTGAGAAGCTTCCCTGGCTCAGAGTCAGCCTCCCTGTCTCGAGTGTCATCCACCTTTCTTCAGGTCCTGGGAAAAGCAGCTACACACCCACTGAGCCAAATAAAACTGCATCTAATCGCAGGGCTCTGAGCATGCCTGCTTTGCCATGCTGAGGCCCTGGTACAGGTTGCTCAGGGAAGTGGTGGCTGCCCCCTTCCTGGAGGTGTTCAGGGCCAGGTTGGATGAGGCCTTGAGCAGCTCAGTCTAGCAAGAGGTGTCCCTGCACATGGCAGGGGGGTCAGAACTAGATGATCTTTAAGATCTCCTCCAGCCCAAACCAGCCTGTGACTCGGTGATTCTATGATGAGCTGCCTCCGGGCAGGCCATGGATGGGCTGAACCCAGTGAGGTGTCCCTGTGCTCACAGGGGATGTTGGTGTGCAGCTCTGGGGGGTACGTGGAGGAGCCAGCACTGCTCCTCCTCTCTTCCAGCAGCTCTCGGAGCTGCGGTGGCAGAGGCAGCGTGGGAATAGCTGGGAACAGACACACAGTGAGTTCTGCCTGGCTGGGTGATGGCAGAGCTCCTGGAGGGACATGGGTTACTCTGTCAGGCCAGAGGGGCTCTGCCAGCTCTAGGCAGGACTGCAGTCATGCTGATGACTCAGTTTCCGTCCCCAGCCCTTTAGGTTTTCCTGCCTTACTGGTTCTCAGGGGTTGCAACAAATCTGTGGTCAGCTGTGTTGCAACGCTGCACAATGTGTTTGTGTGAGCTGGCAGTGATGGGGCAAGAGGCAGCAATTGCTTCCCAAGCTCCTGGAACACATGTGTCCTCTGGGGGGGCTGTGGCTGAACCCCCAGACTCTGGGCAGTGGAGGTGACATGGGAGATCTGTGCTGGGCAGCTCTGCAGATGAGCCCATTCCTCAGAGATGGGTAAACCACTGTCAGGGGTGCAAGTCCACTGCCTGGGGAAGCAATTCCTGTCACAGGAGCATCTTGCCAACAGCTCTTCTCTGCCCTGGTTTTTGGGGAGCTCTTGAGCTCACAGATGTGTGCCAGGGTGGGGGTTTGCTCGTGGAAGTGGTTTGTATATAATGCAAAGAGCTTGGCATGCCCAAGGGCACAATGAGAGCAGAGCTGGGCATGGAGAAACTAGCCCAGAGTCCTGGGATCTGATATAGAGTCGTTAAAGGCAGAAAGGAGGTGCTGTGGGCTGGCCAAAGCTCTGGTGGGTGTCAGAGGGGAACGGTTGAGGAGATAAAAGATGTGTGTAGTAACACGGCTGGGCAGTGGCTCCCAGGGTGTTCCTGCTCAGAGCTGTTTGCATGTGGGGAGAGTGTAGTGTGCAAAACCAGGGCTGTGCTCCCAGCATGCCCTGAGCTCCCTTGCCTGCTGTGTCCCTTCTCATTTGGATGAGCCATCCCCACGTGCCCTGCGCACACCAGAGCTGTTGTGCCCTTCCCCGTGGTGTCGTGGCTCTCATGCTGCCGTTTAATAGACCTGCATCGGACTCACCCAGAAGGGCTTTACCACCTCCCAGGCAGGAGGACACAGAGCCTGGTGAGAGCCAGGCACTGCAAGGGCTCCCACATGTGTTGGGGGACCCTCAGCATCCCCAACAGGCACTGTGGAAAACCCACCTTGCCACAGAAGCCTGGGTTAATTCTTGAGATGACGAGTCTGCGCAGGGGAACGGCAGAGACCTAACCCCAGCTTGGGCACCCAAGTGCTGGTTGGTGACAGTGACTCCTCAGCAAAGGGCTGCTGGGTTTCTGCAGGGATCCCTGCCAGCCTCAGCGCTTTAATCAGCGGCCTTGAAATGAATCCCTGATTACTGCTGATGAGGCTTGAGGGTGGCAAGTGGATGTGCAGATCAGTAAGCAACAAGACTGCTCTTTCCTCCAGATTCCCAAAGGAATCACTTGGCACTTCACTGTGTTACAGCAAATCTTGCTGCAGTAAGGCAAATTTTGCTGCAACGTGGCCTTTTAACCAGGCAGTTCTAAACTGTTCCAATGCCTTAACTGCCTCCTTCACTAGCTACCACCCCACCAAACTTAGCTCTATCCCAAGTTTTTCCTAGTAAGCATTTCCTCTAACAGTGGGCCTTGCACCCACCCGTGGGGATCTGCACTGTGAAGACCCTGGGTGGTATGGCTCCTGGCTAGCAAGCACACCGCCTTCGCTGCCGATGAGTCTGCCGTGTCCTTAGCGATGCAGGAACATGAACAGGGAGGCTTGGTGTCCCAAGATGAATACTGTGAGCCTCCTTCTTCCACCGTGTGCTGGTTTTCGGCTGGGGCAGGGTGAGCTTTCTTCATAGCAGCTAGTGTGGGTCTGTGGTTTGGATCTGTGCTGGAAGCGGTGCTGATAACACAGGGATGTTTACATCTTGGTTGAGCGGTGCTTATAGAGAGTGAAGGCTTTTTCTCACCCCACTAGTGAGTAGGCTGGGGGTGGATAAGTCAGGAGGGGACACAGCCAGGATGGCAGACCCAGGCTAGCCAAAGGGATATTCCATACTGCTTTGGCTGTAACTGGAGAAGGGAGCTGGGAGGTGGGATCGCAGCTCTGGAACTGACTGAGCATTGCCTTCAGGTGGCGAGATGTGCATCAGTTGTTGTTGTTATTGATTGTTATTATCATCCTCATCCTCTTCCCTTTCTGTCTGAGTAAACTGTCCTTATCCCAACCCACGAGTTTTGCTTTCCTTTCCCCTATTCGATTCTCTCCCCGCTCCCAGTGTGGGGGCGGGAGGGGAAAGTGAGCAAACGGCTGTGGGGCTGTTTTAGCTGCTGGACAAGTTAAACCATGACACACGGACATGGAAAACAGATTATCCCTCTCTGCAGCGATATCATGATTTATGCAAATGCTGCTATCGTTATCTCCTGCCAGCTTCCAAGTAAGGATGTCATGCCAGCGGTGCTGATCTGAATCAGCCAGACGTGTAATCGTGCTGCAAGGTGACAACAACTTTGCATAACAATACCTGCCTTCCCTGAGACAAGGCTGATCAGTACTAAATGCATTTTGCAGTCTTTAATTCTCTGCTGATAGAATTAAAAATAATTCTTCTGGTTTTTGGTTTTTTTTTTTTCCTGGTATTATCAGTAATCTGGAGTTTTCTGGGTCAGACGGTTTATTTTCTTAACAACCGGAGTGATTTCTGTCCTCTGGAATTACCCCAGTTTTCCTGGCTCGGTTAAAATTACCATCAGAAGCTCGGCAAGACCCTCAGTTAGGTCTGTCAGTACTCTTTGTGTAGCCTGATGAATTGGAAATGCCAATTTTAGCAGGTGATGCTTCATGCACTGGTTTGTTACTCATGGCATCCAAATTACAGCCTTCTCCACTGCATCCTCAGTGTTGCTCTGGTGTTCAGGCACCCACAGCTACGCAAAACAGCAGAAGGCTGCTCAGCTCCCAGGCATCCTTCTGTGCTTTTCCTTGTTTTCTTCTAACACAAATCTATTATTTGCCCCATTTCCTTTTGTACTTCACCCTGCCTGGCTTGTTTTTGACTTTGAGCCAGGCCTAGCATGAAGGCCGTGGGCAACGTGAAGGTGATGGACAGCCCTTGGGCAGGTAGCTGGAGGACATGGTGAGGACTGGCCAGCCAGTGACCCCCGTCCTACCAGGCACTGCAGAAAATCTAGGCCAGGCCAGCCAGACACGAGGGGCTCAGTGCTTGGGAGCGTGTGGGCATGAGTATATTGGTGTGCATGCATGAAACTGGGTTTTGCTTCACAGCAGAGCCCCTTCCTGTCCTCCCATCCACAGCTCCTGCTCCCCTCCGCAGCTGAAGGGCTGCCCAGCATTTGGAGGGGGTGTGTGGTTTCAGCCCTTGTGCTGTCCCTGATCTTCTTTCCCTTGGAGTCAGGTCCAAACCATGCAGCCCCCACCCTCACTGGTGGGTGGGTGTGGGATGCTCAGCTCCCCTGCACCACGGGACTACCCAGGCTCTGCAGCCCACCCCGTTCCCAGCCACGTGCCAGGGACAAGGGCTAAAACCCCACACTGCCGTGAAGCTCAGCTGCTCCCTGGGCCCCTGCATGTGCTCATCATGGGTAACCCGTTTAGTCAAGGGCTTCTGCCACCTCCACCAGCTTCTGACTGTTGATTCAAAATCTGCAAGCACCTCAGTTTTGGCTGGGGCCGCAGCCTCTGCGTCAGCGCAGGCGAGCACTCCTGCAGGCGGTGCCTGGGCTGCACAGCCTGCCTGTCACATCACCAAATCCCACCCAGAGTCACGGCCCTGCTTGGATGAAAGTCGCCCCGACTTCGCTGTTCCTCACTCCCCCACCCTGCTACCCTGACTTCTGAAAGCACCCAGATGACTTCACCTCCCTGGGGACCCCCCTGGCTCCTTGGAGATGCAATTCTGGAAAAGCCAGCTGGGATGGGAGCAGAAAGGATTGGGAAAGAGATGGGCAGGTGACTGGCAGCAGGGCCACAAAGGCAAAGACAAGGAGCATCAAAAACACGAGGGTGTGGAGACACTGGTCATGTAGGGAAGCCAGGGGAGCTGAGTAGGGTGGTTCAGGTGAGGATGAAAGGAAAAGAAGGGATGTGTTTTTAAAACACATGTCCCTCTCCAGTGATGACCCTGATGCCATCAGCCCTCTGCACTTGGGGGGCCCCCACCCTGAAATAGCTTTTCCAGGGGTGAGCAAACCCTCTGCTGCCCCCTTTTCAGGGGGCTGCAGCAAGCCAGTGTTTGTGCCCAGGGACAGGGAGCGTGGCCACAGCTGCTGCTGGTGTCTTCCAGGGAGTGGGTGGGCAGAGGAAGGTGACATGGAAATGGCACCCAGAAACCTGTCTCGCTCTGCTCAACCACTTCTCACCCCATCCCATCAGCACCAGCTCCCACTCCCTCCTTTCTGCACCTCCACACGTCTGCCCCAGGTCAGAGACCTTCCTTGGGGTGTGGGGAGAATGGGAGGGGAGGTGGCTGGGTGCAACGAGGGGAGCAGTGGGCACACGACTCAGCGAGGGCATCACTCCACAGCTCAAGAATCGCCAAGAATATGACTTTGCAGTGTGCCAGGGCCAGTTTTGCAGATGCTGCGAAGGAGTTTGTGTTCTCCTGAGGAAATCAGAAGCTGGAATGTTGCTCAGCCCTGGAAAAAAAAAAAAAAGTATCTCTTAATATGTGCTTTGGATAATAACACAGTGTGAGTTTGTGATGCAATTCAGCTGGCTTCCTAGGAGATGGAGTAACCAAGATCAAAAAGCATTGGGCCTTTGGGGTCCTGCTTGGCTCACCCAAAAGCTCTTTCCTCAGAAAGCCTTGTGAGTATCTTGTGAGCATCTGTGTGACTCTGGAAAGCTAAAATCAGGGTTGCAACACTGCAGCCCCCAGAATTTGTAAATAAATAAGAGTCTTCTTGAAATACAGTTGAGATGCCTGCACTGGGTTCGAAGCTGGTGTGAGCCAGGCTGGCAGGCATGTGCTCCAGGACTTTGGGCAATCCTAGGAGGAAAGAACAGGGAGAAAAGGGCAGGGTGCTGTGGCTGGAAGCATGAGCTGTGTGAGGCATCGGTAGGTGATGGGCTGTCTCTCTGCCTGCTGTGAGGTGGCTGGTTTGTGTAGGGGAGGGACTGTGGTGGCTCTGGAGTGAGGTGCAGCTGGCACAGCGTCCTCTCTTCTACCAGTGATGAGCTACCGCCCAACTCTGCATGGCCTCTCCTAAGGGCATTAGGGAGGTGCATGTCCTTCTCAGTGCCTATTCTGATCTCATGGGTAAGAGATACACATGCCATGAAGGCAGCAGTGATGCATTCCTCTGACCCCAGAGCTCCATCCAGCATGCAGGTTCCTCCCCTTTCCCAGCATGGAGGTTTCCCTGTCCGAGGCTGAGACCTGGCAGCTCTGGGGCCTCCTTGTCCCCACACCAGCTGCAAAAGCCCAGGGAAGGAAAGCAAGGTGCTGAGACACGGCTGGGTCTTGCAGGCATCGCCTTCGCTCCCCAGCCAGCAGGATGGGGTCCCTGAGAAGCAGCCTGTGGCTCCATCTAGTGCCCACGACAGCCTGGCCGGGGCCAATCCTGCACCCATCGCTGGGCACACTGGGCAAACCAGAACCCCTGGAAGCAAGTGAGGGCACCCGGGTCAGGGGCTGCCACCCCGGGGAGCCTGCTCCTGGGCAGGCAGGTACACGAAAGCAGTGCTGCAGTGGAATCCAGTAAAAAAAATTCCCCAACAACAGGGAATACTCCAAGGAGTCACTCAAGGAGTCCATCAAGTGCAGTTTGATGGCAGGCAGTGGGTCTCACATCCCTTGGAGAGGAGATGCTCCTTGGCACAGGAGATGCACTTGGCATTTCACCCATCCCAGTGCTCATCCCAGAGGACGGCTTTTCATGGAAATGGCTGTACTGAAGCTGGTCCCCGAGGAGTGCTGGGAACAGCCTGTCTGCCTGCCCGGGTCTCCTCAGCCTGCTGGGTAAAGCAGCAGGGAGGGTGTTGCCAGGCTTCCCAGCTAGGGATTTCCAGGAGGCGAGGAGGATATCCCACTGCAGCGCAGAGGTGGCAGGGGGTCCAAACGGCTCTGCCTCTGCAGAGGGACCAGGCGGCTCCCTCCTTCTCCCATTCAGACAGCAAGAGGAACCAGTACCATTCCTGCGGCTGGGCCAGGCTCACGGATGCAGATGAGCGGCCTCGGGCCTGCCCGTGCCCCCGAGGACAGGCAAGAGCAGCCCCTCTGAGGGGGGGCTGCCCAGGCAGGGGCCGTGCAGAGGGAAAGCCCGCAGCAAAGCTGCCGGCGTGCGGCCGTTCCCTGAGCCTCGGGGCCCCGGGCTGGCTGGCTCACTGCTCCCGGCTCCTCTCTGCCGGAGCGGGGCCGGGGAGGGCGCGGGGCTGGCGGAGCCCCGGCCGTGCCAGCCAGCCCCAGGCTCCTGGCAGGGACCTGCGCCCGCCAGCCTGGCAGGCTGCACCCCTTCATCCCCCCCGCGGCAGGACGGCCCGGGCAAAGCGCTGAATCATCCCGGCTGTCCCCTCCCGCCGCCCGCTCCCTCCGTCCCTCCCGCCGGCCTTTCCGGCAGGGACCGGCCGGGCAGCTGACTCGGCGTGAGGCCAGGGGCGAGCGGAGCCCGGGGGCTGTGGCCGTGCCCCGGCGTGCTCTCAACCCTTGGTGCACCACGGGGCCCAGCGAGCGAGGTCAGTGCCCCCCTGCCCCCCTTGCCGGTGCCGCCACCGGGCACACACCCAGCCGCCGGGAGCGGGCGGAGCCGGAACCGAGAGCCGGGTCGCAGCGCGCAGCCAGAGGCGGGCAGACCCTGCGGGTCTGGCTTCCCCGCAGCGCACGGGAGGGTCCCAGGCAGCCCGGCCCCGCTCCCCCTCCCGCCGCCATGACCAGGGGATGCCCGACCGGCGCAGGGCAGGGCTGGGGGCTGGCGGGGCTCAGGGGTTGCAGCCCCCGCCCCGCCCCGCCCCGCCCCCTCCCAGGCTGCGGGGACGCAGAAAGGCCCGGGGACCGAGAGAAGGGCCGGGCAGCGCCGAAGGCCCGCCTCCCTATGACGCCACCCGCATGAAAGGCGAGAGCGTGACGTCACGAAGCAGCCGCCTCCCGGTTGGCTGCTTCCGCCGCTCGTTGGCCAGCGGAGCCCGCCTCCAAGCCCCGCGGCGTCCCGGGAGGGGGGGGACGCGGCGACACCGGCCGCGGGCGGCCCGGGAGGGCTCGGCTGCGGTACTCAGGTGGGCACCGGATTAGGGGCGGGGAGGGGGGCCGGGGGGAGAGTGCTTGCGGGAGCGGGGCGTCCGGGGGCACCGGGGAGCCGCGGTGCACGGGGGGAGCGAGGAGCGGGGCGCGGGGGTGGGGAGCGGGGCCGGTCCGGTGCGGTCCTTCCCGTGCTGCCGCTCCGGCGCCTCCCGGTGGCCTAGATCCGCTGGCCGCAGCCCGGGGCTGCCCGCCATCGGCGGCGGAGGCTGTGGCGGGGGAACGGAAACTTCTAGCAGCCGTGCCGGGCAGTCCCGGGAGCGCCGTGTTTACAGCCGGGACCGGGGGGGGGGGGGGGGAGGGCGGTCCCCGGCGGCGCCGCCGCCCTGCTGCGCTCCCAGTGCCGTACTGGTGCCGGTGCCAGCGCCGCCCTCCCCGTCAGCTGATGCGCCCGGGCAGCACGGGCGAGTACCGGAGGGGGTGCGGGGTTCCGGCACCCCGGGGCCGGGGGTTGCTGGAGCGGCGACATCCTGCTCCCGTCCCCGATCCGGAGCGGGAGGGCGGCTGAAGTGCCCCGGGGTGCCTGGGGTCGCAGAGGGTCTCTGCTGAGCCCTTAATCCGCTCCAGCGGCTAAGCACCTTAGCGGGCTGCTCCCGCTGCCTCCCCCCGGCTCCTCTGCCCCAGGACAGAGCTCCCCGGGGGGAGGGAGGAAAGCTGTGGGGGGGGAGCGGGGGTCCCCCGCTTGTCCTCTGGCTTGGCAAGTTGAGGTGATGTGGGTGGGACGGTGGCACAGCGGCAACAAAGAGTCCCAGGCTGGGGCTGTGTGTGCACCCAGGTGGTCGCAGGGCAGGCAGGGTGCTGGGGAGCCGGGGGGGTGTTGCTGCTGAGCCACTCTCGGGGGTACCTTTGGGGTGGGCAGGGCAGCCTCCCCCCGTGCCCCCTCGCTTCCGGCGCGGGCAGGCTCTGCCTGCAGATCCCCCGATGATGCCTTTTCCCCCCGCAGTGACCCCGCGGGACAGCCGCACGTCATGGTGGATTACTACGAAGCTCTGGGGGTGAGCCGCAATGCCACCGCCGAGGACATCAAGAAGGCGTAAGTGGGCACCGGGTGTGCCCCTGCCCGCTGGGCAGAGCAGCCCGAAACACCCCCACCCTCGCCGCCCCCCCTCCTCCGGCCGCCAGCGGGGAGGGGGCTTCCAGCGGGGCCGGTGGGGACAGAGCCTAGCTCCAGAGGTGACAATCCAGCCTTTTTTCCCTTTGTGCGGAGGCCGGAGCGGGGCCGGGCTTGGCTGCCGCACAAAGGCATCCCTTGGTGGGGTTTGGGCTCTTTGTCCCCGCTCTCAGTCCCTGGGTTGGGGATGGAAGTGGGAGGTGGGTCCCGCTGGTGTTTGGAGACATCCCCTCTCTCTGCCGGAGTGTGTGGGGGTGGCAGGGGGCTTGGGCGTGGGGGCTCTGCTGCCGTCGGGGGCAGGAGCTACCCGGGAGGGGAGCAGCGTGACCCTGTCACAGGACCGACCCCGTGTGCAGGTCCCGTGCCGTGCCCTGGGCAGCGCGGGGGGAGCCCTGGGGGCAGGCAGAGCCTCCAGAAGCTCCTACTCAAACCTGTGAGCATCATCCAGAACCGTTGCTGAGAGCAGCTGGGGTCACGCTGCAGATATTTGCTGGGGGAGCAGAACGAGTCCAGGAAACTCCCGTTTGATGCCTGAGGCTATAGGGTGCTGGGTGAAGTGGGCTTGGGATGCCTTTGCCATAGAGTTGGATTTGTGTGCTCACAGGGGGAGGGGGATCACTGGTGCAGGAGCCCCCACCACCCCAGGGCTGCTGTGCCCCACTGTTTCCTGTCTGTGCAGGTACAGGAAGGCTGCGCTGAAATGGCACCCAGATAAAAACCCAGACAACAAGGAGTACGCTGAGCAGCGGTTCAAGGAGATTGCTGAGGCATACGAAGTGCTGTCGGACAGTAAGAGGCTGTGGTGGTGTCATCTGTGTCCCCCCGGCCCTTGGGGCTGCTCACCCTGGGCTGTCCTGCTGCTGGGCTGTCCCAGGTGGCATCTCTGGGTGTCCCCAGGAACTAGTGGGTCCCTCCAGGTTTACCACCCATCCGGTGTCCCACCAGATTGGTTACCTCCCCAAGCATTCCCCCGAAACAGCTATTGGGAGGGATGCTGGGGTGCTGGCCTCTGGGATGAGATCTCTGCAGCAGGGCTGAGGCTTCCACATCCTCGCCCAGTGCCCCAGCTTGGGTTTGGGAGTGGTGCGGGTGCAGATGGGGCTTGTGCCACTCCCCTCCCTGCTGTCCTGCACCTCCCTTGCCCCAGGAAGGAATCGGGGATCCTGCCCATGCCTTGCAGCTCCCCACAGCCCCTTCTCCTCTCCTTTCAGAGCAGAAGCGCGATGTCTATGACCGTTACGGCAAGGATGGACTCATGGGGGCAGGTGAGTGGCCATGGGGGGTTAGTGCAGCTCTGGGTGCATCCCCATCTGAAGACCTGGTGTGGGTCTGCACCCCCTGGGGTGCTCTGCCCTTCTGGGGGTTCCCACCTGGGGCTCCACTTCACTCAGCCTCTTCCCTCCAGCAGGACCAGGGGGCTCCAGAGCTGATGCCGGGGCCCCTGAATTCACCTTCACCTTCCGCAGCGCTCACGACGTCTTCCGGGAGTTCTTTGGCGGGCGAGACCCCTTTGCTGACTTCTTTGGTGCGTGTGGGGCATTGGGGGTCTGGGGCACAGCTCTGGGGCACCTCTCTGGCCCCAGAGCAGCCATTGGGCTCAGGGACAGGGTGTATGGTTGGTCCCAGGGGGGGTTCCCAGTGCCCTGCTCAAGTCTTGCAAAGCCGTTGGGGTGATGGTGATGGGGGTCTCCCTGCCTTCCAGATGAGATGCTGCCCTTCTCTGAGCTGCGAGGACCTGGTCCACGGCACCACGGTGCGGGGCATTTCTTTTCCCCCTTCCCAGGATCCTCAGGTAGGAGATGCTGCCAGCCCCTACCCTGCAGGGTCTGTACCCTGCCTTCCTTGTGTCCCCCACTCTGGCACCGACTTGTCACTCCCTTCTCCAGATTTCTTCACCTCATCCTTTAGCTCTGGAGCCAATGCAGGGCTGGGCTTCCGCTCCGTCTCCACCTCCACCACCTTCGTTAATGGCAGGCGCATCACTACCAAGAGGTGAGGGCAGTGCTGGCCCCCTACACCCCTGGGGACACCCGCTCATTGGGTCCACGGATGCTGCTGCTTGCCACTGCGATGCTCTGGCTGCCTGGCCCTTGACCATCTATCTACCTGTCGGTCTGCAGGATCATCGAGAACGGGCGGGAGCGGGTGGAAGTGGAGGAGGACGGGCAGCTGAAGTCGATCCACATCGATGGTGAGAAGCGACACCACACACCGACTTGTTGGGGACTGGGGCAGTGCCACTGGGACCCCTCTCCTCCTTTGGGCTGGGTGGGGGATGCTGCAACAGGCTTCATTTCGGGCCGAGCACCCTGCTTTGGGGCTCTGCCATGGAGGATTGTTGGGGTGGGCAGGAGTTGCTGGGTCCCGGTGCCAGCTCTGGGGAGCTGGAGCAGACATGACCCCTGTCCTTTGTCCCCACAGGTGTCCCTGATGACATGGCGCTCGGGCTGGAGCTGAGCCGTCGGGAGCAGCAAGCCTTCCCCAGCCCACGGCCCCCCTCGCCCCCGCCATCTGCCCCGCACCGGCCCCCGAGCTCCTCGCCCGTCTGCCTCTACACGGACAGCGAGGACGAGGACGAGGACTTGCAGCTGGCCATGGCCTACAGCCTCTCCGAGATGGAGGCCACAGGGCACCACCAAGCAGGTGGGCATGGCCCTGGCACCCCACTGGCACCGGGGAGCAGCCCCAGCACCCCATCCTCTGCCCGCAGAGCCCATGGTCCCCAGGGGCGGGCAGAGCGGGAGCCGCCGGGGGCTGGCAGCCATGATGCACTGGGGCACGAACCTGCCCCCAAAGCAAAGCAGTGGCACTGCCCCCTGCTCTGAGCTGTGTCCCCCATGGGGAGGAAAGAGGGGCTGGGGGCTCTCTGCCAGGGCCTCGGCTCCTGCTTCCCCCAGCAAGGGAAGGGGTCTCTCCTGCCCTGCCCAGCCCGCTCCTCAGGTGGGTGGGTGGCTGGAGGGACCTCGGTGTTGGGGGGCTGCCTGGGTGGGGGGATCTTGGCTGGAGGAGGGGTCCTTGGTGGGATATACTGGTAAGAAGGGCAGCTCCCTGCCCTGGGGGTGTGGGGTGCCTGCAGGCACTGCCTGCTCCTCTCCTTGCCTGCCCTGCAGACAGGCAGAGACCAAATGGTGCCTCTCCGGTGGCTGCCTGCCCTTGCCCAGGCCAGGGGTCCCAGGTCAGGCCCCCACTTCCTTCCAAAGAGGGGTGCGTGCCTGGGATCTGCTTGGTGCCTTGTGTCTGTCTGTCCTCCTCTGGATGCTGTCACTCCTGCCTGTACCCCCTCTTCCTCCATCCCTGCCACTGGAGACCCTGCCTGCTCACTCCCTTTCCCCCGCAGGGCGCTGTCCTCCCAACTTGCTTCCCGCAGCAGCAGTGACCCTCAGTGATGCTCACAGGCATTCCCAGCCTTGCCCTTGCCCGTGGTCCTGCCTTGACTCTCCTCCTCCTGGGACCTTTCTCCTTGCCCCTCCCCAGCCCGGGGCAGAGGAGGGTTTCACGGGTGCTGTTGTGTCCCCCCCTCCGCTTGTCTCCCCAGGTGTGTTCTGAGGCTGCTGCGCCCAGGGACCGTGCACACGCGCTCGCTCACGGAGGCTCTCCCAGTCAGGACTCCGCTTTGTCCCTGCACGGCCACCCCTGCCACCCCCTTTCCCCCAGCACCCTCTGGCTCCGTGGGATGTGGCGGGCGCGACAGTGCTTATGGCAAAGCAATACCTGGCGGCTGAGGGGTGCCCGGGGGAGATGCCAGGTGGAGAGGAGGGTGGTGATGGGGGGAAGGGGGCTGGAGGCAGGGGCTACTGTAGATTAGGCTGCTGGGGGAGGGGGTGGGTTGCTGGCAGCAGGCAGCGAGGGGCAGGGGTCAAGCTCTGCCCCCTCCTCCCTGCAGCCCCCCCCCCCCCCCCTTTCCTGACCCCCTTCTGCTAACAGTGTCAATAAACCTGTTTGCAGTAGCTGGTGGCTGCAGGGTGTCTCTGGGCTGGGGGCTGCAGGGTCCCACCCCGCTCCTTGCCCGCAGGTGGTGGCGGGAAGGGGGGCTCAATCCCAGCTGCACTTGTGTGGCAGTTTGGGGGTGCAGGCTGTGCTCCTGCAAGGAGGGAGAGTGTGGGGGAGGGGGTTGGAGGTGACCCCATGCCCCACACACACACAGGCAGAGGCCAGACCTGGCTGCAGCTGCACGAACGCGACACGAGAACTTTATTCACATCAAAATACAAAATTATATTTCTCTAGAAATTTCTCTTCTGCTTGAGTGACAAGGCAGGGAGCACATGGAGGGGACCGAGGGCAGGGCCAGGCCCCCCTGCACCTAGTGCTCCCCCTCAGTGGGGGATCCCTGCTCCCGCCCCTGCTCTGGGGCGGAGAGGGAAGGGGCTGGTGCAGGACCAGAAGGTTGGGGTGCAGGAGGGGCGAAGGGAGCCCCGCAGCCAACTCCCAGTAGCATCACCTGGTCCCCTCTTCCACAGGGGATGGGGGACACAAGCCCAGTCCCCTCGATGGTGGCAGCAGATGTGACAGGGCTCTGTGCCCTGCACACAGCGGGGCTGAGCTGTGTATCCTTAGGGAGATGGGGAGGGGGGCTAAAAGAGGGGGGGGCAGGGAGAAACAGAGCCAGCAGCACAGACAGCTTTTTACGGGGGAAGCAGCCCCAGGGGCAGGGCGAGGAGAGCGTGCGAAGCTGGGGGGACATGGAGTGAGACAGAGGGGAGAGCTCCTTGCCATCACTGCGGCAGCGCCTTCAGGATGGCATTCACTTCCTCAGCCACGGCTGTCAGCGCAAACTCAAACTGGTCCTAGGTAAAGCGGAGGGGGACAGGGGACAGGGGGGGTGAGGGCCACAGCCAGGCCAGCTATGGAGGCTGTGCACACTCAGGGAGGGAGGGAAACCCCAGTTTTGGGGGGTACCTTGGTCTGCACCATGCCAGGTCGCTGGTCTCGGATGTGCTCCAGGGTAGCAGCTATGTCTATCTCCTTCACCCCTGGGGCAGAGGAGGAGAAGGGCACTAAGAGGGGGCGTGTGGGCCGAGCACTGCACCCTGCACCCCCCCAGCTCTGCCCCATGCTTACCTTTGGCCATGCGGTTCAGGACCATGTCAACAAGGATGTAGGTCCCAGTCCTGCCTGCTCCATCACTGCAAGACGCAGACGTTTGGACCAGGGGAACGGGCTCCAGGACCTGGTCCTGGCCAGCAGGTCCCAGTCTTGCAGCTGTCCCAGCCTGTCCCCCCCCAGCCCCCAGCCCCAGCAGTACCTGCAGTGCACGATAATAGGGCAGGAGCGACCCCGGTAGCACTTGTTCACCTTCCTGCAAGGACAAGAGGGATCAGGTCATCACCCTGCCACGCTGGGCATCCCTTGCTGTGCTGAGTGAGGTGGGACAGCAGGCACCCCACGATGTGGCCCTGGGGGGGCACCGGCACATGGCTCCTCCTGCCTCCCCAGCAGTGCCAGGCATAGGACAGGGACCACGAGTGGCAAGGGGCCAGGGCAGGGAGAGGAGCCTGGCTCTGTGGGTGCCCAACCCAGGGAAGGGAGCAGCAGCAGGACCCCCGAGGGAGCAGCTCTGGTCCGGTGGGGCGCGAAGCTGGGGGCCAGGTGCCAGCGGGGCTCCCGGCATGCTCCATGCAGCAGGCACGGCTGCCAACGATCACTTTTGTGACTATGCAACTGGAGCCAGATTACTAGCTGCAAATCACAAAAATGACGCCGGCAGCTGCGAGAGAGAGACAGAGACAGACAGAGAGACAGAGAGAGCGTGAGCGGGCCGGTCAGGAGGGCGAAGTGCTCGGGGACCCCCCGGCTGCCCTCAGCAGGGTCCTCTCCCTGGGCTAGCTGGGGACCTGCTGCTGGCTGTAGGGCGAGGGGAGCAATGGGGCACTGCTGTTCAAGGCTGGCTTCGGCGGTTCTTCGTGCATCCATTGCTGGGGAGGGTGCCAGGTCCCGCCATCCCCCATCCCAGCTCCCAGGAAGAATGTCTTCCCACCCTCCCCATGAAGGCTGGGGGCTCATCTCAACTGGAGGCTTCTTGCCCACCACATTCTGCCAAGCTTCATCCCAAGCTGGCCAGAGAGCCTGGCTCTTCTGCTCCTTCCCAAGCACAGCTCCCCCCTCTGCTTCCCTTGTCACACCAGCACTGCCGTCCTCACCCACCAGTCCCCTGGGATCAGGGCCGCTGCCGGCCTCGGGGTGGGGGGGCTGGCAGCGCGGGTGCTCACCTGCGGAAGTCGAGGAGGGGGCGGGTGGTGGTGGGGATGCCCTCGGCTGGCCAGCTGAGGAAGTGGAACTGCGTCAGGGTGCGGGTCTCCTGCGACTGCACGTTCTTCAGGTAGAAGCTGCGCACCAGGAAGTCCTCGCACCAGATGTGCTCCGACACCAAGTTCACCTGCCCGAGAGAGGCAGCTGGTGGGTGTCAGCGCTGGGCAACGTGGGGGGGGGCTGCGGGTGCTCTGCACCCCTGGCTGCCAGCCACGCTTGCCTCATAGATGTGGTAGAGAGAGGAGCCTTCGTCCGGCCAGTAGCGGTCACACTGCTTGACGCTGTCCTCAGCCAGCGGGCTCAGCATGACGATGACAGTACAGCCGTGCTCCCACACCATCTGCAGGCAAGGCACGGTGGGTGTCACTGCCAGCCCGCTGTGACCCATCCCGTGAGCAGCACTCAGAGGGACCCCCAACACGCCGGCACAGCTGGGGGATGGACACTTGCCTGCCAGAAATCAGCGATGGTGTGGGACAGCGGGCCCTGTGTGGCAATGTAGGCTGGCATCCGTGGGTCGTGCTCGATCTGGAGTGGGAAACAGGGTGTCAGGCTGCGCTCTCGCAGCCCAGGGTTTGGTAATACCGGGAGGAGCAGGGGGATACTCCAAGGGCGATGGGAGGGCTGGGGAGGGAGCTTCAGGCACCAGGGCCAGGAGGAATATGGATTTTAAACCATGTCTGAGCCTCAGGGTAGGCACGCTGCTCACATCCCCGTGGGCTGTGGATGCGAGCTCAGACAGCTCCCTCTGAGAGAGAGAGCCAGCCCTGCTTGGCTGAGCCTGGCATGGAGCGGGGTGGCTCGCTGGGCCATCACTCACAATTGGACTGGCGTTGATGAAGTCGCTGCGGGACGGGTTGCTCTCGGCTTTCAGCTTGATCCGCACGTGGTCATCTGGGGAGAGGGAGACCAGGGGAGACAATGAGCATCTGGGGAAGCTGGGGACAAAGCTGCACCGCAGCCTGCCTTGGCCCCGAGCGTCCCCGTGCCCCAAGGGTGGGATGCTCACAGGGCACATAGTCGGGGTTGCGGTTCTTCTTCAGGTTGGCTTCGCTCTGGGCGATGGAGCAGACGCTGGGCTCAGCCTGGTAGGTGCAGAGAGCCTGCCACTCCTTGGCCAGCCGGTCCCGGTTGCGGAGGTGGTCCTCCATGTAGGCCTGGGGCAGAGGAGTGGGGGTCAGTCTGGCAGCCAGGGAGTATGGGGGGGCCTGACTAGGGGGGGCTGCCACCACACCAGGCTGGCTCACCAGGATCATGTGTCCAGTGGAGATGTCCATGTTGGACTGGACAGGCTCCTCGCACCAGGAAGGAGTGCTGCTGTGGGAGCTGGGGCTGGGCTGCGGGGCGTCGCTGAACTGGGATGAGACACTGCTGACCCGCGAGGTCTCTGCTGGCGCCGCTGGTGCCTCCGCACGGCCAAAGAGTGACTTGGCAGCCATGTGCTGGCGGCACAGCTCCTGGGGGACCCCAGCAAGTCTCTCGGCTGCAGCACTGCCAGGGGCAGCCCCATGCACCCCGAGTGATGCTGATGTGCTGGTGCCTCATCCTGCAGCGCCCCACATCCCGCGGGGTCCTACCTGGTACTCCAAGGTGGTGTCAGCAGCACCCTCGGGCCCCAGGGCAGCCAGGCGCTCCTTCTCCCGCTGCTTGGCGTGGCGCCGGAGGCAGAAGGCCGCAGCAGCCGCAATGGCGACGCCGGCCACGCAGGCCAGCGCAATGAAGGTCAGCAGCACCGAGTGGAAGCCGTCCCCGAAGCGGGATGGGCGCGAGTAGGCAGCAGCCTCGTTCCTCTGGGGACAAAGCCAAGCGAGGATTAACGGGAGGCATCTGCGTGGGGCTCAGTGCAGAGGAGACCCCGCTCACAGAATTGTTTGGTCAGAAAAGACCTTTAAGATCATCAGATCCAACCGGTAGCCTAACACTGCCAAGTCCACCTCTAAGCCATGCCCCTAAGCACCACATCTGCCTGTCTTTCAAATACCTCTGGGGATGGTGACTCAACCACAGCCTGCTCCAGTGATCAATCACCTGTTCAGTGAACACATTTCTCCTGACGCTTGACCTAAACCTCCCCTGGTGCAGCTCGAGGCCATTTTATCTTGTCCTGTCACTTGTTACTTGGGAGAAGAGACTGACGCCCCACGGCTACAACCTCCCTTCAGGTAGTTGTAGAGACCCATAAGGTCTCCCCTCCGCCTCCTTTTCTCCAGGCTCAGCCACTCCTCGTCAGCCTTTTGCCCTTCACCAGCTTTGTTGCCCTTCTCTGGACATGCCCCAGCATCTCAATGTCTTTCTTCCAGTGAGGGGCCCAAAACTGATCACAGTACTCAAGGTGCAGCCTCACCAGTGCTGGGATGCGCTGGCACTGCCAGAGGGCTGGTGCCATCCCAGGTCCGGTGGCTGGGGGACAGGTCCTGCCCATTGCTCTCCTCAGGGACAGAGAGCAGCCCCTGCCACGCTGCAGGCAGTGCCTCTGGGGATCCTTCTCTGTGGCTGGGGGCAGCCAAATCCACATCAAACCAAAGGTGGGACAGGAAAGTGCTGAGATCTTGCTGGATGAGACCCTCCCTCCAAGGCAAACATCTCCAGGACCCTGTCCCAGAGCCACTGGTGATAGGGATGCTGCCCTCCAACAGCCAGGTCCTGGGGCAGCACCACCACCCTGTGCCAAATGAGGTGCCAGAGCTGGCATTACCTCATTACCACAACCTCCCATTGGCCATGAGCCCAATGAGGTCATCAAGGGAACAGCGTCATCAGCGGGGATGCCCGGACCCAGTCTGGGGGGTGTCCCTGCTGGCCCCTCAGCCTTGTCAGTCCCAGCACCTGGGAGCCCATCTGACTGCTGCCCAAGCCCAGCTAGCCCTGCAGCTGGGGCACCCACCCTTGAAGCCCCTTGAGGTGCCAGAGGGTCTGGAGACATCAGCAGGGCTGAGGGGAAAGATAGGATATCCCTCTGAGGGTCTGCCTGGGTCCTGCTGTCCCCCTGCCTCTCTTCATCCCTCCCTCCACAAATCTTGCACCAGTCCCACTGTGTTCAGAGCATGGGGAGGGGCATGAAGGAAAACCACAAGCTGGTCTGGACTGGAAAGGTCTGTGCAGAGGAGGGTTCACAAAGCTGCTTCAGCCTCCTCTGAGCTCCAGCTCCGTCATCTCTGCCATCTCTCCCTGCTCCTGCCACTTGTCACATCAAAAGGCATTGCCATAGCGACGCTCCACATGTTGCTGATGGAGACGGGTTAGCTCAGTGGCCAGGCCACCCCTTCTCCATGGTCTCTTCCTCCAAGGTTCCCCCTTCCTCCCTGCCCACAGCTACATCCACAGGGTAGGAGGGTTGGAAACAGGACCCCGGGCTGAAGGCATGTGGTACCACTTCCCTTCCCAGGCTGTAAACACGGGAGCCAGGCTCAGTCCTGTGTCTGCAGCTCCCACTCCCCTCCCAGGAAACTGTCCCTGGGGGTCCCCAGAGGAGCGAGTGCCCCTCTCTGAACAGATGGCTCCTGCTCCATCTCTTCCTTCAGCTGCTCTGTTTCTCCCTGGGGGCATGACAGCGTTTTGCCAGCCTCGCCATGGTCTCTGGGGCTCGGGGAACAGCCTGGCACTGGGGTGCCACAGCCAGGATGGGGTGTGTAGGCTGGAGGAAGGCGAGGGTTGGGATGAGCCCCGAGGGGTGCAGCCTGCAGCTGCATCCTGGTCTTGGATGGAGAGAGAAAAACGTCTGGGAGACCCTCTCAAATTGCCTTCAAAACCCTGCAGAGCTTTTGTTTTAGGAGGAGCCAAGCACCCTGGGAATGCAGGCAGCTGGGCAGTGTCACGCTGTGGGGTGGAGGGGCCACCAGAGCAGTGCCCGAGCCTGTCCCTAACACAGCAGCCTGACACTGCCCAGAGCTCTCTGCTCCCCAGATGCCCCACAGACCCATGGGGATGGCTTATTCATGAAGACCCCGTGCCCCTGGGCAGGGGCACAGTGTGCTGCCCAGCTCGTGCCCAGCAGCAGCACCCCACTGCCCCATCCCCAGCCTCGTAGGACGGGTTTCCCTTGCTCCTACCTCTCCCACTCCTGTTTGCACGATCTTCAGGCCCAGCTCTGCCTCCAGCTCTGCCTTTACTTGCTCTGTGGATGGAGAGGAGATGGTCAGAGGGGTGCCTCCCCTCCACCCAAGAGACTCCTCAGACACAAGGGACAGGACCAGTGGGACCCCCACCCGACTCACCAGCCTGGTTGGCCACATCTGCCAGCGAGAGGTTCTGGGGGTTCTGCCGGATACGAAATGTGAGCGCGGGGCCCACGACGCTGCCAGGGAAGGGGGCACAGCGTGAGACCAAGGAGCACAGAGCCCATCCCCACAGCAGCCCAGCTCCTCCTGGACCCCAACCCTGGGTGGCTGTGCATGGCCAGGGCTGCAACAGCAGCACCCTGTGCCCCGCTCCCCTCACCTGATGTTGATGAAGCTGGCCGTGGAGAGGTGGAGGTGCTTGGCCAGGAGCTCCAGCAGCCGCACGCCGGCGGCCAGCCCCAGGGGCCTGCATGGACAGCAGCAGGGTGAGGGGCAGGCAATGGGGGCAAAGGGAGAGTCTGAGCTCCCCATGGTGAGGAAGGGGGAACAGGCAGGCTCAGGGAGTCCCACACACAGAGCCAGGGCTGTGCTGGCTGCAGGGGTCGGGGTGGGCAGGAAGTAAGGCAGAGCATGGGGACACACAGTGATGGAAAGGAACTGACACCCCCCTTAAGCCACGCAGGGAGCATGCATGGAGGCAGTTGAGCATGCACAACACTTGGCTGAGCCCACCCCAGCCTCCCATCCTGCAGCACTGAGCTCTAGCTTTGGCATGATCTGAGACATAAATGTTTTGGGGTGGGATCAGGGGTGCAGGTGGAGAGGGATGGGGCAGACCTCACCAGCAGCCAAACCCCACCAGAGACCCAAACAGGCTCAGCTGAGCATGTGAAGCAGTGACAGGCAGTGGGGGATGGGATACAGGCAGTGGGGGATGGGATACAGCCCCCGCCCCCCTTCCCCCTTCATGCACACCCCCTTGCCCAAGCCCTGGCTCTCACTTCTGATCCGTGATGATGTAGCTGTACTCATCCGGTGGCTGCACGCCCCGCTGCGCCCCACCATCCTTGGCCTCTGTGTAGCTCTTCTTCTCCACTGTGATCTGCTTCCCAGGGCTGAGTGTGTCCCCAGCACGTCCCTGCTGGGGCTCAGCCCTGGGGGCTGGTAAGGATGCTGCCCTGCCCTTCAGTCCATCCCCCGGGGAGCTGCTGGCTGGGATTTTGGGGGGTGGTACTGTGGAGGAACGGGGTACTGGCTCCTCTCCGTGCTGCATGTCCCCTTCCGTCACCTGGAGGGAGGGAAAGGGAGGAGCTGGGACCCCTGAAGGGAGCCCTGGGGTCTGTCTCCCCCTCCACACATACATCCCACCTGTGCCGTGGCATGTCCTCCAGTACCACCTTGCTGCAAACCCACCCGTTTTGCTGTGGGCACTTCGGGCCCAGTGACACCTGGGAAGGAGACACACAGAGGTCCTGCAGCACCTACCCCAAAATGCCAACACACCCTACCACAAAATAGGGTGTGCTGGTACCCACTGCTGCCAGTCCCTGCCTGCCCCGTCCCTGTGCCCCACTCACCAGAGCTCTGGAGCAGCTGGAGGAGGGCGGAGAGGCTGCTCAGCTGCTGAGGGCTCAGTTCTGGCAACCCCAGGCCATAGCTGGCCAGGAGGGAGGCCAGTCTCTTCAGGGCAGCATCTGCAAGAGGACACAGCGTTAGGTCAGGTGCTGTGGGACCGTGGGCTGGGGACAAGGCCAGAGAGGAATGTGCTGAGCAAGGGCACGAAGGCAAAGAGCAGGGAGAGGAGCCATGAGGAACACAGCTGTGGGGACAGGCTGTGGCTGAGGGCTGGTGCGTGGCTGGAGGTCACGGTACCCGTCTGCGCAGGGGGTGGCTGGGTGGCGAGGGGCACTGGCTGCTCCCTCTCCTCCACGTCCCGGTGGTCACTGTGGAGCCGCAGGCTGTGCTGGAGCCTGGTGCCCGCAGGGTCCAGGCGGACGGCTTTTTCTCTTGGCAGGGAAATCATGCCCAAGTCCTGGAAGAGATGCCCCCCATCCGTTCCTGGCTGCCCACCATAGGAGGGTACAGGGCCAGCCCCAAAAAGGGCCTGGGGAGGGACCCGGCCCAGGAGTGAGGAGGTCTCAGGGCTCTGCCTGGCTGTGCCGCTGCTGGGGAGCTGGTGAGTGCCATCCTGGTAGCCAAACTGCAACCAAAACAGAGCCGCCATGGTCAGACCTCATAGGTCCCCTGGTACCCCATGGCAGGGCACCCCAGGTCTGGGGCACCCTGCCCATCCCCACCTTTGTGCTCAGGAAAGGAGGGGCTGGCCCTTGCTACTTACCTTGTGGTAGGAGTAGGGGTTGAGCAGAGCCTCCTCGTAGCCCAGCTGGGGCGGGGGGGGCAGCAGGAGGTGCTCCAGGTACCGCTGCACCAGGGGGGAGGGCAGCAGCGGTGGGGGCTGCCCCAAATGCTGAGCCGCTGGCAGGCCGGGCTCTGAGGGGAGCGTGGCTCGCCGGGAGGAGCTGCGGAGGGGCAGGAACCTCGGAGGGAAACAGCACTGGGGTGACTCACCCGAGTATGGGGGTTGTACATCCCCAAAACCCCGTTCTAGGGGCAAAGCCCTCACTGTCCTGCCAGGCTCGATTGCAGGCTGGCAGCTGGCACTGCCCTACCTGTCCCTGGCCGCCGGCTCCAGCGAGGGCAGCGGGCGGAGGCGGGGGATGCGCTCCATCTCCTGAGAGATCACATACTGGGTGATGCCGTCCTGCCACGAGAGCCCTGACACGGGAGGGGGCTGTGAGACCCAGAGGAGGCCTGGGGACCACAGGGCAAGCACAGGAGGAGCCACCCTGCTGTCCTGATCCCGTGTCCCATAGCCTGGGTTTGGTCCTGCTCCTCCCAGGACCAGCTGGGTTCCTCAGCCCATCCTGGCCGCGGGGCCAGCAGGATCCCAGAGAGCCCGGGTGCCACTGGGCAAAGCTGCCTGGCACCCTCTCCCCACCGGCTGTAAGGGCTCCCCCATCCCCCCCGCCCCCCAACTTCACCTTGTGCCATGAGATGCCGCAAGACATCCTGCAGGCGCTGGAGCACAGGAGAGGTGACCTGGAAGTAGGGTCTGTCCTGCACAGAGCCCACCTGGCACTGCCCAAACAGCCCATCTGCAAGAGACAGGAGGCGCCAGGGCTGGATGGATGACCACCCTGGGGTGAGGGTCTCCAGCCACAGCCCCTCTTTTCTCTTGCCATGGCCCAAGCAGTGTGCCCTGAGTTTCCCCACAAAGCAGCCCTACACCCTCCACATCCCCTTGAGAAGGAAGAAGGGATCCCCACACCCCCTCTAGCCACTTACCCTGCACACACACCTCCTGGGGGGAGCACAGCCTCCGGTCAAACAGGCAGCCTGGGATGAACAGACAGACAGGCCAGTCAGCACAGCCTCTGAAGGGGGAGGAGGGGGGCAGCTGCTCAGGGACCCCCACTCTCCAGAAAAGCAACACAGGGGTGATGAGGAGGGGGTGAGGGGGGCGGGCACAGTCTGGTACCTCAGGGCAGGGCTTGAGAGCAAGCTTTTTCTCCCCCAAAGCCAAGATGGGGGCTCTGTACAGAGCCTGCCCCAGGCTCTGGGGAGCAGGGGGGAGGCCTGGAGTTTTTGAGGTGCTGGCAATCAGGGAGGGAAGGCTGAGGGCACCACGTCTGTTGCCCTCCCACACGTGGCACTACGAGGCAGGGACACAGCCCTGCACCCTGTGACACCAGGGACCCTCTCTCCCTATGAGGGAGACCCCAAAACACGCATGTAGCCGGGGGGGGGGGTAGGTGTTTGTATGTGTCTCCACCACTTCGGGGGGCAGCACTTGGGCAGGGGGCAGCTTCCCCCTTCCTCTCCCCCTCATTTCGGTCCAAGACCGTCAGCAGCGAGACGGCAGCAGGCGATGACTCAGCCCCGGATGGCGAGGAAGGAACGAGAAAACAACCGGGGGGAGGGGAGGGAGGGGCCCGCCGAACCCGCCGCGGGGGAAGGGGGCAAGTGGGGATGGGGGTCCCTGAAACCCGGGCACCCACCGGCCCGCTCCCCCCGGGGCGGGGACCAACGCGGGTGCGGGGCACAGGACCCCGCTGCCGAGGGGCGACAGGCGAGGGGCGGTGGGAGCGGGGGGCGGGGGGGACTGGACCAGGGCGGCGGGGCCGACCGGGCGCTGTCCGTGGTGCTGAAGCGGCGCGGCCGCCTCCCGCCGGGACACCCCGCTCCGCCGGGAGGGGCGGCGGCCCCGGCCCCGGCCCCGGGTGGCTTTCCCCGGGCAGGATGGGGCTCGGCCGCAGCCGCCCCGGCAACGTCCCCGCCTGCTCCCAGAGACCGCGGGGCTCCCGCGGTGCGGCCGGACCCGTCCCGGCGCTCCCGGGACCGCCGGAGGACGAGGGATGCAGCGGCTCGGGGCACCCGGTAGTGAGTCAGCGGCCACCGGGGCCGTCCCACGCGGTGGCGGGGGGGGGCTGCAGCCCCGCTACCGGCAGCGGCACCGGGTCCCCGAGAGCCCTGGGCAGGGGCCACACGGACCGAGATGGAGAGAAGCAGGTGCACCAGGCAGACCTGCCGGGCCGGAGGGCGATTTAAAACGGCGGCAGGGTCCCGGAGGGAGCCGCTGCTCAGGACCGCTACTCCGGACTCCCCATCCCTCCAGTAGCCTCAGGCACCGGCTTTGCTCCGGGCAGGGCTTCTGAGCGAGCACTGTGCTACTCCCATCCCGTCCAGCCGGCCCCGGGGAGGCAGCACTCCAGCCGCCGGGGTGCCCCGGGGCCGGCACCACCAGTGCCAGCCCGGCAGCCCCAGGAGAGAGGCGCCCCCCCGGTGCCAGTGACGCACCCGCAGCGCCGGTATCAGGCTGCCCGCTCTCCGCCGGGGGCCGGCCCCGCAGCTACGCACCGTGAGAGAATCCACAGCGGCACCGACAGCACCGGCCGCAGAGCCCCCTTACCCCGCCGTTCCCCCCCGGGAAGCGCCCAACACGGCCCCGCACTGCCCGGGGCGCCGCCCCGCCCCGGGACCCCGGTCTCACCGTGCGCGGCGGTGACGGTAGCGGAGGCGCCGCCGTCCCGCAGCAGCCCGCGGCCGGCCAGGAGGAGGAGGCAGAGGAGCGCCCGGAGGAGCCGCCGCCCCATGCTCCGCTCACGGCCGCACCATGGCGCACCCGCCGGCCGCGCCCCCGCCGCCGCCGCCAACCCGCGCCCCGCCGCGCCGCGGGCCCCGCCCACCGCCGCCCTCCCGCCAATGGCGCACGGCTCTCCGCTGCCGCGCCACACCCCCCTGCGCCGCAGCCAATCGGAGCCCCGCGCTCCTTTCCCCCCAACGTCGGGCTCACGCACCCCTGTTATAGAGCGAGGCCAATTACATCGAGCCCCCGGGGGGAGACGGCCAAGCGCCGCGCCAATCACAGGCTCCCTGGAGGCGAGCCACGCCCCCCGGGGGTGTGCCACCGCACTGGTAGCGCCTCCGCCTATCAGCGCCCGCCCCTGCCCAGCCCTGCGGCCCCACTGGATCCTGCGCCGGCCACGCCCCTGAGACGTGGCCAATGAGCGGCGAGCAGCAGGCCACACCCTCACACCTCCCTCCAGCGGCAGGAGGGAGCAGATAGACCCTGGTACCCACCCCCGGCTGGGGCGGCAGGGAGCTGCTGCAGCTCAGGGGCTTGCAGGGGGCTGGCAGTGCCAGGCAGGCTGCAGCAGCACAGCCCTGGCCCCAGCAGGGTGGGCTTAGCCCCTGCCTTGCTCCCCCAGGCACATCGGCAGCCACGGCGCTGCAGGAGGCAGGGGATGTCCTACCCCCCACCTCTCTGGGGAGGAGAGGCAGCAGTGCTCTACCTGTTAGCTGGGACCCCTGACACCCCCCACCCAACATGACTGCTGCAGGAGGGGTGCACCGGTCCCGCTCCTGGCACAGGTGGGAACCATAGGGAGTCCCCAGGGGGCTGTGGGTGCGTTGCCCCCACCCCAGCCCTGCTTATGGACCACGCGCTGGTGAGACAGAGATGCTTTAATAGCCCCAGTGCTGAACCCACAGCTGCTCCCTCCCTGTGGCGCTCAGTCAACGACCAGGCTGCTGCTGACCGCTGGCAGGTGCTCGAAGAAGCCCTGGAAGGAGACAGGCTGTCAGGGGGGCTGGGGGGGACAGGCAGCGGGGGCAGGCAGCGGCTCCCTGATGGGTTACGCACAAGGCGTCATAGCAGGCAGCTACTCACAGAGAGCAGGACCGCGTCGCCATAGTAACCCATCACTGACTCAAGGCTAGTATTGGTTGCCATAGGAACCATTTGGGGATGGCAGTCACCAGGGATAGCAGGGATGTGAGGGGGCACCTCTGGAAGCAGCCCGTAGCTGCGCTGCTCCAGAGGGGTGGGGAACCCAAGGGGGACGGCCAGGCTCAGCCCCAAGGCGGGGGCTGGAGGGGACACGGGGATGCAGGAGATGTGGAGCAGCAGGGAGAGGGCTTTGGCACAGGACAGGGGACACGGCGCTCACCTTGAAGAGGTTGATGCTCTGGAGCACCCCCGAGGTGCAGCACATCTCCCGGATAGAGTGCATGGCCAGCTGCGGGCAGCCGATGTCCAGCACGCGCAGCCCCAGGCGGGAAGCCAGAATGGGGCCGATGGTGGTGCCGCAGGGCGTGTCGTTACGCACCATGAACTCCTGTACGGGGACACAGCCTCAGCAGCTCCCCCCAGCCCCTCCCACATGGGCACCTGGGTCTCAAGGGGGGCAACCTGAGATGAGGAAGCAGCACTGTTCCTGAGCCAGCAAGCAAAATTCCCAGGAGACAGGACATGCCAAGCCAAGCCCTCCCTCCCACTCTGGAGCCTGCTCCCCAAGGCATCTCTGGAGCTGGGGCCCCAGAGCAGCAGGCAACACGGATCCCGGTGGGGAGAGACACTGTAACTGAGGGGTGGGGATGGGGTCTGGCACAGGCCCCTTTTCCTGAAGACAGGCACAGTGCCATGGCCCAAGCCGGTGACGCTCACCAAGGGCTTTCCTGTCCCTGCTCACCTGCAGAGGGACCCCCACGCGGGCGGCGATGTCCCTGATGACTGCCTCAGTGACAGCCGTGGAGGCGTAGCGCTGGTTGCTGTTCACTTTGATGACAGGACCCTGTGCAAGGGAAGACACCGTGGGTCTAGAAACACCCATGCCCAGGCAGAGACCCACGGGGATTCAACGCTGGCCTGTGCCAGCCCACCAGTCCTTTCTGTCCTCCCTGGGTGATCCATGGGGATGGGGACATGCCTGCCACAAGGACAGCCCCAGCCCAGAGCAGGGAAGGGCTCCAGGCCTAAGGGACATTAACCAAATGGTTAATGCCAGGCATGTGGCACAGCCAAATCACACTGCAGGACAAACACCTCCCGTCTGTCTGAGTGCTGTTGAGCTGCACCCCAGGACCGTGCTCATAGACTGGCTGGGCATTTCCCTGTGCCGTGGGACAGATGGACAGCGTCTGTCCCAGCAAAAGCAGAGGGCTGTCCTCACCTTGTGGAAGGCTGGCCGATGATTCTCCTCGTGCTTGTCCCTGCAAAAGAGAAACAGAAGTTTCATGCTATGGCCCTCCTTTCCTGCTGGAAGGACTGTCCTGCCTGCTCTCCCCAGGGAACAAGGGAGCTGCATCCTGCCATGGGCAGGGCCGGCTGCCCTGGCCCACGGCGCCGCTCAGGCTACTCACACGTAGTTAGGGTGCACAGCGTGAGCCATATCGGCGCTGATCATGTAGGACCTGGCCACGGCCTCCTCGAAGGCTGTCAGGTTTTGTGGCGATGCCGAGATCCGGCGCAGCACCAGCTCCGTCAGCAAGGACTCTGCGCCCTGCGCGCTCTCCGACCCTACCTGCCAGGGACCACCATCAGCACAACCCGCGTGGTGCAACCCCCCAGCACCCCAGGGGCTGGCTGAGTGACAGGCGGCTCCCCAAAGCCAGCAGAGCAGCTCCCAACCACCCCAGTGCTTCTCAGCCCCTCTCTAAGCCATGCTCCACAGGGGGATAACCAAACCCCACCTTGCCATGCTGCGGCCTGGGATCTATCTCCTGTCAGGCACGACTGGGAGACAGTGAAGAACATGGAGCCCCTCCAGTGCCAGCCACCCACAGCTGTGCCCCTCACTCACCTCCTCGTTGTCGTAGAGCGCGATGAGACGCACGTTGGGCTCCTGGGAGAGCGAGGAGGGTGCTGCACACGAGTCAATCAAGGCCTGTGGGGATAGAGCAGAAAGCACATCAGCGTGAGTGCCACCTCACCCTGAGCTCAGCACGGAGCCAGACGGTGAAGCCTTGAAAACTCACAAATACTTTCTCTTCTCAAAACATGCAAATAGTTTCTCTTCTCAAAACATGCAAATAGTTTCTCTTCTCAAAACATGCACATTCTCCTTATATTAAAAGCTATATTCATTCATTGTCTCTTAAGCTGCATCACTGAATCACTGGTATTTCCCCAGAAGAGCCCAAAGCACCGAGGAAGGGAGCCGTGGGGACACACATCACCCAGCAAGAGCAAGAGTCACCCCTGGGAGCTGCTGGGAATCCTGCACACCCAGCAATGGGGGAAGCCCCCACCCAACCCGAGATCCTCCAACAAGCCAGACCCATCCCATAGGAACATGGTGCTGCTAAACTGAGCTGAGGCCATGCTGTGACCCTAGGCTCCTTTCCTCCCCTCCTCACCCCACTCACCTGAAGGGCACAGTAACAGCTGTGCAGGTTGTCCAGGCGTGGGGAGAAGATAAATTCATCGAAGGCACCACCCAGAGTCTGCAGAAGGAACAGGGAACAGGTCACCAAAAAGTATGTGCCCCTGGGTCCCCAGCCCAGTCCCCTCTGCCCCTTGGGAGCTGCTTCCTCTCATTCCGCTCAGCTCCCAGCCCCAGCACGCCCCAGGCAGAAGCAGGGTGCCGAGCAAAGCCTGTGCAGGGCCAGCCTGCAGGCACGCTGTGTGCAGGCAGAGGCAGGCTCTGTCCTTACTCACCGCTGGCTGCGTATCCGCCAGGCATAGTTCCAGCTCCACAATCTGCTCCGGTTTCACCCCCAGCTGGGGGCACAGCAGGGACAGCAGGACGGGGCTGTGCCGCTCTGCCTGGGAGGAAAGCAGAGCCACACGCAGGGCAGGCTGTGGGTGATGGCAGAAACTCCCCACTGCCCCTTGCAGAGCTGCCCCGCACCCCACTCACCCCACTCCTACTAGCACACCCTGTGTCCCAGCCCCACCCCACACAGGACACCGGGGCCCTTCACAGGGCCCAGCAAGGGGCTCACTGCCCCCCGTGCAATCTCCCCTCCCTGCGCTGCCTTCCCAGGGAGACTGTGATGACTTCAGGGGGGCTGCACCCCTTTCTATGTGACGGCTGCAGGCTGGGGTGGGACCAGAGCAACAGCTGGACAGATGCATTATGTCCATGGCTCTGGAGGAGACTGGAAGGCTACCAGCAGTGAAAGGGGAGGAAAAGGGGAACTTGCTGGCTGGCCCATGAGAGCTGAAGATCAAAGATGACAAGCGTGAGGTCCCAGCAAGGGTCCCTGCAATCCACTGGCATCCAGCTCACCTGGGCTGCAGCATCACAAGGGGTGGTCTCCATGAGGACCTCCTTTTCCAGCTCCTCCTGCACAGCAGTGGCCAGAATGGGAACCCTGTGTGGAGATGGTATCATTAGCTCCCATGGCTATGCTCACCTCTTCTCCATGGGTCATATGAAACCAACCCTTCCAGGGGTGCTGGCCCTGCTCCTCCAGGGCATGAAAGCCATGAGGAATGGAGGAAGGACACACATTTGAACACAGATCTGTTGTGCCACTTGGTGCCCAGCATCTCCTGGCAGGATCCCACCAGGCTGAGGAAAGCCACTGCAGACCACCCCACCACGATGAGAGGCTGCCAAAGGGCGTGAGCTGAGGCTGGGCACTGCTTCAGCTGGGTGCCAGCCCTCCCAAAGGCTTGCCAGGGGTCAGGGCCGAGTCAGGCCTTACAGGTGGTGCTCGGTGTTGGGCCCAAAGTTCTCATTGATGCTGCGCTGCAGATGGATGGCCAGGTGGGGAATGCGAAGGACAGGCCGCTCCACGCGTACCAGACGCTGCTCCAGGCGCCCTGTGGCCGGGTCCTGAAACACAAGGAGTGCTGCTGGGACCAGGCCTGCAGGGCTGGGAGACTCCAGGAGGTCCCATTCGGGGTGGGAGTCACGGACTAAAGGTGGGGACACACCTGGGCCACCATGCCCGTCCCAAGCCAGGCTCACCTTTATGATCACCCTCCCGGCCACAGTCAGGTCACGGTCGAACCAGGTGTTCCAGATGCCCCCTCCATAGGTCTCCACGCCGACCTGCACCATGCCCACCTGCCCCCGCTTAGAGCGGCGCTTCACCTGGGTGAGAGCAGAGTTGTCACCACTGGCACCGCAAAACCCCAGGGACTGGGTGACTGGTGGGGACTGGGCAGAGCACACTCGGAGTCTCACTGCCCACCCTGTCAGTGCAGGGTGCTGTGGGTGTTCTGCAGAGACAGAGGCAGCACCAGTGGGTGGGGCAATGCTGGGGGTCAGCATGGGCTGCTCTGGGTGGCAGGTTTGGGAGGTGTCGGGACCCAGCAACAGTGCTGTGGGGCACTGGGGGAGTCAGGGTACGTTGTGCTTGTGGAGCAAAACTGGAGGGCACCAGAGAAGAGCCCAGCCCCGGGGAAGGCACCCGGCCTTACCCTGAGGCAGGGGCTGTCAGTGTGAGCCCCCAGCAGGCTGAACCCATTCCCGGGCTGGAACCGGCCGCCGACGGCAAAGGCGATGAGGGTGGAGGAGTTCCTGGTGACAAAGTACTGGGGGCAGAGGGGCGGCACGGTGAGGGCTGCCCACGGCCACCCTGCCTACCCGGCCCTGCCGCCCACCCCTGGCCGGGCCCACCTTCTGCGCGGGCTGCACCTCCCAGTGTTCAGTCTCCTTCAGCTCCTGGAAGCCAGCCTGCAGCAGCCGGCTGCGGCACTCGGCCACCACTGCGGGGGAGACGAGCATCGAGGGGCTGCATGGAGAGGAGGGGGAGGGGGAAGGGAAAGGGGAGAGGAGGGAAGGGATGGGGAGAGGAGGGGAACGGGAAGAAGAAGGGAAGGGGGGCAGGGGAGGGAAAGGAAAGGGGAAGGGGAGGGGGAAAGGAAGGAGAAGGGGAAGGAGAAGGAAAGGGGAGGGGAAGGGAAGGGGGGAAGGGGAGAGAAGGGGAAAGGGAAGGGAAGAGGGGGTAAGGGGAGGGGAGGAGAAGGGAAAGGGAAGAGGGGGGAAGGGGAAGAGGGGGGAAGGGGAAGAGTGGGGAAGGGGAGGGGAGGAGAAGGGAAAGGGAAGAGGGGGGAAGAGGAGGGGAGGAGAAGGGGAGGGGAGGGGAAGGGAAGGGGAGAGAAGGGGAAGGGAGAGGAGGGGAAGGAGATGAAGGGGAGAGGAGGGGAAGGGGCCGGGCCGCTCCTCACCGTGGTAGGGCGAGGGGCTCCGGTTCACGAACTTCACCAGCTCCTGCGCCGCCGCCTGCGCGGCCTGCTTCGAGCCCTGCGCTGCTGCCTGCGGGCACGGCCATCACCGGACAGCGCCGGCACCACCCCACCCCGCCGCGGGCCCGGAGACCCCCCCGCCCCCCGTCCCGCACCGAGCCCGGCCCGCGGCCCCCGCGCTCCCGGTACCTGCATGGCCGCCGCCGCCCGCCCCGCCCGCCGCCGGCGCGGCGCGCCCCCTGCTGGCCCGGAGGAACGCGTCCCGCCGGCCCGAGAGTGCGCAGCCCGCACCCGAACCCGCGCCCTGCGCCCCCGGTCCTCGCCCTGTGCCCTGCGCCCCCAATCCCTGCCCTGCGCCCCCAATCCCCACCCTGCACCCCCAATCCACGCCCTGCGCCCCGCACCTCCAATCCCCACCCTGCACCCCCAATTCCTGCCCTGCACCCCAGTCCCCGCCCTGTGCCCTGCACCCCAGTCCCCAACCTGCACCCCCAATCCCTGCCCTGCACCCCCAATTCCTGCCCTGCGCCCTGCACCCCCAATCCCTGCCCTGCACCCCCAATTCCTGCCCTTCGCCCTGTGCCCCCAATCCACGCCCTGCACCCTGAACCCCTGGTGCACACCCTGCACCCTACAAATCCCCATCCTGCAACTGGCACCATGTACCCTGCACCATGCACCTTGCACCCTGCACACCACTCCATGCACTGGATACCCTGCACCCCACGCCCTGCACCCTGGCCTGGGGCCAGGCAGAGCAGGCACCTGCCGAAGTCCAGGCAGGGCTGGGAGCTGGCTAGGGGGAAGCCGGGCATGGCCAGGAGGGGATGGGCTGGGAGCCAAGGGGTGAAGGCTGGCTCTCCAGGGATGGTCACCCAGTGCTGCCCCGGGGCACTGGGTGAGGAAGGGACACCCCAAACACAGAGCTTGGTGGGTCAGCAGCTGTCCCTGTGCTGCTCATGGGTGCAGCGTGGGTGTGTTTGGGCATCGTTGCTGCTCCCCTGCCCTGACACTGCCAACGCGCAATCCCTTGTTGCCACGTTGGGGTCTGACGTGCCTGAGGGACGAGGTGGTGCTGGGAGGTGGCACAGTGGCAGGGTGCATCCCAGATACCTGCCAGCCCCAGGGGGGGCACAGCCTGAGCACATCCAGGGGATGGGATCCCTGGGCCCGCCACCGATTGGGGTAGCTCATGCCCTTGGCAGCGTCCCCTGCACAGGACGGGGGCGGCAGTGGGCGTTTGGGTTTCCATCAGTGATCGCGCCTCATTTCCCAGCAGGATCCCGTGTCTTCCCAGCAATGAGTGTCTGGCCTTAGGAAGGACGTGACAGCGTGTGGGGCCCAGGTGCTCAGTGCCAGATGGATTCCTGGCTCTTGAGTCACAAGTGTAGGCACCCAGTTAGCTGGAGACACCGTCCTTGTTCTGGAGACTGGAAACTGGTGGTCCTGCTGCCCCTGACCCCAGGACCTGCTGAGCCAGGAGCTCGTGACAGCCCTGGATTTATGTTCCCAGCCCCCAGCACCTGCCTCTTCCCCCCCCCAAAAGGGAACAAGCACCCCCACCGCCTGGCACCCTGCAAGCAGACAGCTGGAGGGTCTCCATGTCAACCAGAGCCACCACAGCAAAACACAGGGCCAGTGCCCTGCCTAGATGGGGCTAAGCACCATATCTCAGAGCAGGGTCACACGTCCCTCTGCCCTGCACTCTCCTGTCAAAGGGACATGGGTGCCAGGCAGCCATCCCCATGCTCCTCCTGCCAGCATCACACCCCCTCCGCTGCAAGCGCCCGGCTCAGGGCTGGGTGCTGTTTGATGGTCCCCAGGCCATGTCTGCAGGACATCTGGGGACATTTCCAGCACGGGTGCCTGCGGCGCATGGCCCCCACCTCTAGCTGGTGGCTGCCCAGTGCGGGTGGGTGCCTGCAATATGTGGGTGCCTGGGACGGATGTGTCCCAGGGGGTGTGGGTGCAGGAGTGGGGGGGTGCCCAGGTCTGGGGTGGCCAGAACAGGAGCTGGGGGGTGAGTGGCAGGGCCGGGTGTGGCCCTTGCCCAGCCCTGCAGGTGCGAGCAAAGGGCAGCGCCATGGCATGCCGCAGCTATTCCCGGAGCAGCGGGGCTTCCAGAAAAAGCTCCCGCTGGCTATTTCCGAGTGGGCTCTGACTCACCCCTGGCTGGATGCCGGGGGCTGCGCAGCACCTGCCGCGGCTGCCCCCCATCCCGTCACCACGCTTCTGGGAAGGCACTGCTCCTGTCCCCATCCCTCTCTGCCCCATGGACCCCCTGGTGCATCAGGGAGTCCTGGACAACCCTGATACCCCGCACCAGCTGCTCCTTGGGGTGCTCGCACCCCACTGCTGAACTCAGGCGTGTGCCATGGGGTGCATTGCAGGGGCAGGACTGGTGGGAACAGGGCACTGTGCCCCTTTTCATGCCACCTGCCAGCCCAGGGTGGGGTGTCGTGCAGGTTTTGCTCCTAGAAGCGTTCCCTGGTTGGCTCTAGGGATGGCAGCTGGAGCTGAGCCCTGCTGGAAGGGGTTAACAGAGAGATGGCCCAGGACAGAGCCTGACAGAGCCTGTAAACACAGCCCTAGGACCAAGGCAGTGCCGCCCCTTTCTCCTGTATCCAGCCCTGCTGCCTGTGCCGGCTGCCTGCACCCCTCCCTGCCCATCCTTGCGGGATGAGCGCTGGGATGGCACCCATCGAGGCGGTTCCCCACGTTTCAGCCCACGTGTCTGAGCATGGGAAAGTGAAATCACTGCCTGGGCATTGCTGGGGGCTGAGCAAATGGTGGCCGTGCCTTACATAAGCCGCCAGTGACACAGAGGGTAACTGCTACCTCATCTCACTGGCATGGGTGATGCTACTGAGGCCTACAGGAGGGCAGACAGACACACCAGCATCCTCATGAACCACGAGAGTGGCCAGTCATCCCTACATCAACATGGACTGCACAGGCAGCTGGGCTTCTCCAGCATCCCCGTGGCCACAGGGGCAGGTAAATGTCCCTGTGGATCGTGAGGACAAGTGGACATCTGCAACCTGCTCATGGGCTGTGAGGAAGGGTGAATTCTCAAGCATCCCCATGGATCGCAGCTCTAGCTGGAGATGAGTGATGGGGGCAGGTATATGCCTCAGTCATCTGCATAGACATGGAGGCATCTGGGCTGCAGTATCTACTTGGCACCCGGAGCAACAGGTCACCCCCAGCATCCTCATGGACCACAGAAGCAACAACTCAGACCCAGATGGGCAAGCAAACACCCCCAGCATCCATACAGTTTATGGGGGATAGCTGGACACCTCCATGCATACCACAGGGCAGCCACTCCCCCCCAGAACTCCTGTACCACTCAGAGACAGGCCGTTGTCCCCAGCATCCCCATCACCTGGGGATACAGGGGAGGGGACCACGGTCAGCCAGATGGGCTGTGCGCCCACGCTACCATCCCTGAGCTCTGGGCAAGGTGTGGGGGGGGAAAGGCATGAGGGCATCTGGGGTGAGCAGCAGGTAGGGGGCTCCAACCTGGAGGGCACCCACCAGTTCCTGGGACCCTGGCTGGCCAGAGTGGGCTGCAGTCCAGGCAGGGAAGGAGAACCATCTCCTATTTAGACAATAGCACGCGCTCTGGGTCTGTCAGCACTGGGGAATGGGCCGCACAGTCCTTCCCTCTTAGGGTAAAGGCGCCTGGGAGGCTCATGGCTGTAAAAGGAGCGGGACGGAGGGAGACGGCCGGAGGCCAGGAAGGAGGGGGATGGATGCCCTTGTTGCTTCATTCCCATCCCTCTGCTCACCCCTGAGCCAGGGCCAGGCATGAGAAGGGTGCGGGGGCCTAGGTGGCAGGGCGGAGGAGAGGCCAGAGCCCTATGCCCGCATCCTGCCCATCTCCAAGCCCTGAGATGCCTGCAGCCCGGGGAGGCTGTATCCAGCTCCCCAGGCGGCTTAAATCCTGGGGGAGCAGCGGGGAGGGAGGGCCGGGGAGGAGGGGCGGCTGCGGGATGCAGCTGGCTTCACTCACAGGGATGTCATGACCAGAGGGAGTTGTTTGACGTTCCAGCTCTCAACGTCTTCCTGGCAGCAACCTTCCCCTCAGGCCTGGTGGGACCTGGGGCCAGGCCAGTGCGGGGGCTCAGGGGCTGCTTCCCAGGCTCCGTTAGTCTGGGTCAGCCTGGCCTGGGATGGAGCTGGAGGGAGGCTGAACAGGGTTTTATAGAACAGGCTGCAGCATCCCCCCCACTGCGTCTCCGCAGCGCACCCCTGCACCACTGCTCTGGGCTTTTCACAGTCCCTGGGGATTCAGCTGGCATGGAGTGCTTCAGGCCATGTCCCTGGGATGGGACTTTGTCTTGGCAGGGGCCCTGGATCCTGCTCCTTGCCCCCTGCTTCCCGTGCTGCTGGGTCCTGTGTGTAATTGGGGCTTTCCTAAGAGGCTGCGGAAAGCCCGAGGCGTCTGGCTGCTCTCTGCCTGCCGCGGGGCCCTGCCTGCACAGAGCCATCCCAGAAGGCTGTCACGGCAGCAGCGGAAAGGCCACTTCACACAGTTTGTCCTAGAGCAGGGTTAGGACAATGCTCCTGGTTAACCACTCTGAGACACTTCCCTCCCCTGCCCCCAGCAGCGGTGCCCAAGAATGCATTTCCCCTCTGCAGGGCACCCCAAACCCTGCAAGGCCCCTGCTCTGTGGGATGGGGACGGGGTCAAGAGCTCTCCAGGTCTGGGGAGGGCTCTGCATCTCTTCAGTGACAGCTGGCGTGGTCCTGGCCCAGAACCCTGGGGTCCCCCGTGTTGGTGTAGGGACCCACCAGCCCCTCTGCACCCCAGCTGAGGGCTGGTGTGCCACCCCACTGGCACTCAAGGTGGCATGGGGCAGGCAAGACGGCTGTGTGTGGCTCAGGGATGCGCAGGGCATGCTCGGAGCAGGGCCAGGAGAAGGAAGGATGCTGTTTTTCCACTTCTTTCCCCGACCCCCCAAGCTCCCCCCTTCCTTCCATCCTCCCCCCTGCGCTGGGATGAAACAACCACATTTGGAAATACCTTCCCTTTTAAAGGCAGTCTCCGCCGGGCAGCGAGCACCCTCCGGGAAGCTGCTGCATCACGCTGCGTCTGGGCAGCGGGGATCAGGGCATGAGGGGCTTGGGGGGGGCACAGCCTGGAGGCAGGGCCCAGACCTTTGCTGATCCCCCCTACCCCAAGGTGGCAGGGGGCTGGCAGGGATCAGGCAGGAGTGCCTCCTGGAGCCAGAGCTGTTGAGGATGCTGCTGCCATGACCAAGCCCAAGCCTTTGCCTTATCAATGGTGCCACAGGCGAGCCCCGGCACTGCTCGGCATCTGCTGGGGTGGGGTGGGGGGGTCTGGGAGGTGTGGGGCTGGGCAGGGCTGAGCGCTGCTCCTGCTGCTGAGTCACCCTGTGCTGGTGGCACAGTGGTCCCCTCTGCCAGGGTCTCCAGGGACAGAGGTGCCAGGGCTATTCCAGCTGATGTCAGCCAAAAAAGCCTGGCTTGGGCAGGGCTGGGGGTCACCAGCTGTGTGGGGGGAGCCTGAGGTGCTGCCCAGGCACAGCTCGCCCCCAAGTCAGAATGCCCTCTTTAATCAGCATGGGTTTTGCATGGCCCCAGGGGTCCCTGCCCTGCCCCACCACCTGTCTAGGAGGTGGGAAGCTGCAGGGGGGTGAATTGGATTATTGCCCGTTCTGGGAAGGTTTGGGGAGCTGGGCTGGGCTTTTGGCTTCTCAAAGTACTGCCAGGCCAAGGGGGAGGCTGAGGAGACAGGGCAGAGCCTGAGACTTGCTGGGATGCCCTGGGACCTTGTCCTGCTCTCGGGGTGACTGGGACCAGGGAGGGGCTGGGGCTGCTCCTGGCAGGGTCCCGTCCAGCTGTGCTCCCCAGCACAAGAAGGGTTAACAGGGTGCCTCCCCCAGCTATAAATACCTCATGTGTCCCACGAGTATGAGCTGGGGAGGCTATTTTGGTCGGGTGCCTGCTGCTTCGGGAATGTGCCAGAGTGAGGACCCAAGGAGGGGGGGTGGGGGGTGACGTCACCACGGTTCCTTGGACCCAGCACCTGCTTGGGGTCACTCAGCAGCACCCTGAAAGTGCCCAGCCCCGGGACAATGCTCAGCCCCCCGTATCAGAAAGGTAGTGGTGGGCAGTGGGTCAGCACAAGCACACTCAGGGTAGGGGTCCCCCCACATGACACCTTCCCTAGGGCCATCTCTTGCCCCCTCTCTGGGGGAGAGGAACCAGAGTCTGGCCCCACATGCAAAGCTGAGCCTGGTGCTCTTGCTGTGGGGTGGATCAGGGGCATTTTGGGGTCCTCAAGGCCAGTGTGGGGAGCAGTGCCACTAGGGCATTGGGTCTGGCTCATGTTGGGGCAAGTGATGGTGTTTCTGGGCTGATTTCCCTCCTTTGCCCCCACAGCCCCATCCCAGGCCACCTGTCTGTCCCAGTCCTCCCCCATGGATGGCTCTGCACCCCAATGGGGGGTCTTAACAGTGTTGGGGTCTCACCACCTGCCCCCCTTCTTCCCCTTACACCCCGAGGGATGGGGCAGTGCGGTGGGGGATGGAAGGGAGGGTGATAGACTCTCAGGGTCTGGGGGTGCCTGGGGGTCTATGGACATTGTTGTCGTCCACCCAGGGGCCCGCAGCCCAGCAGTGTGGGCAGGTGAGGGGTGGTGGGCGGGGGCTGGCAGCCATCCACCCCCCCCCGCAGCAGCATCCCCCAGCTGCCCGGCAGCAGGAGGGGCGAGTGATGTCAGCAGGATACAAATAGCGGCAGCGCGGGTCCCCTCCCGACGCCTCGCTGAGCTGCCGGCCGCTCGCCAGTCCCGCTGCCTGCTCCCTGCTCCGGCCTCGCCGCCCCACGCCGCCGCCACCATGAGCCAGTCCTACTCCTCCAGCCAGCGGGTCTCTTCCTACCGCCGCACCTTCGGCGGAGCCTCCCCGGTCTTCTCCCGCGCCTCTTTCGGGGGCAAGGGCAGCAGTGGCAGCTCCGTCACCTCCCGTGTCTACCAGGTGTCCCGCACCTCGGCCATCCCCAGCCTGTCCAGCTTCCGCACCACCCGTGTGACGCCCCTGCGCTCCTACCAAAGCGCCTACCAAGGTGCCGGCGAGCTGCTGGACTTCAGCCTGGCCGATGCCATGAACCAGGAGTTCCTCCAGACCCGCACCAATGAGAAGGTGGAGCTGCAGGAGCTCAATGACCGCTTCGCCAACTACATCGAGAAGGTGCGCTTCCTGGAGCAGCAGAACGCCCTCATGGTGGCCGAGGTGAACCGCCTGCGGGGCAAGGAGCCCACCCGCGTGGCCGAGATGTACGAGGAGGAGCTGCGGGAGCTCCGGCGACAAGTGGACGCGCTCACCGGCCAGCGGGCCCGCGTCGAGGTCGAGCGCGACAACCTGCTCGATGACCTGCAGAAGCTCAAGCAGAGGTGAGTGAGTGTTTGGGGGGGTCCCTGGCATGTCCCTGTGGGCGTCCATCCCTGGGGAGCGGTGGTGGCACAGCTTGTCCTGGCAGCCCCTTGGGTGCCTGCTGCTGTCCTTGTGCCCCATGCCCAGAGCCAATTGTGGTCCTGCTCCCCCCTTCCCCTCACCCCAGCCATGCCCCTCACTGGCTGCACCTACTTGCAAGACACTTTACAGGGTGCTGGGACCTGGCATGGTGGCTGTGAGTTTTGGGAGGCAGAAGGGCACCCACAACCCTCAACACCAGCGCTGGGTGTTCCCCGACCCATGACATGGGGCAGGCATGGGGGAGCTGGTCCAGCAGCGTGGGGCAGGGCAAGGGAGGTGCCAACAGCTGGGGCATTGCCACAGGGCACTCTGGATGGCCACTGCCAGCCTCTGCCAGGCACCCCAGGAGCACCCAGCAGGCAGGACGGCTCCGGCAGCAGGAGTGTCCCCTGCCCCTCCCTTTCAGTGAGGCTCAGGCTGGGCTGTGATGCCACAGGACCCCCAAAGCTGGAGGATTGGAGTGCCCCCCCACAGCGTCCCCATCCCCAGTCACACCGGGGAGGGCTGGCCAGCCTGTGGATGCACTGAGCCCTGTGGGATGGACAGAGAGACAGCCAGGCCGGCAGAAGCGGGGGTAGAGTGACCCCTCCCTGGAGAGTGCTCTGCCAGCTCCGGAGACGGAGGAGGGAGGGGAGGAAGTGGACGCATTTCCGCAGGCCAGGGATGCTCCAGGCCTGCCGTGGGTGTCCACAGTGCTCTGAGAGCAGCAGGGACCCCCAGGGATGCCATGGGCCTGACTGGTGCAGGGGAGGGAGGCTGGAGCCAGGGGGCAATAGCCACAGGGTCAGCCAGGTTGTGTGACACCCCAGGGACTGACCAGGTGGATGCTCAGTGAAAGCCACTTGTTCTGATGCAGATTTGTGCTTCCCTCACGGCTCTGTGCCCCAGAGATGCTAAGTCCCCATCTCCCAGGGGTGACACAGCCTGCTGCACCACCCCCCACTCCAGATGTCCAGTGCTGGGTGCTGGTGGGGCAGAGCCCTGATGCTGTGAGGCTGGAGGAGCCCTGAATAACAGGGGAGGAGCAGGGCCCAGAACAAACAGGTGTCAGGTTCCTGCCACCCCGTGTGCCAGCAGTGCCTGGGCATCTCCGTCACCTCCCTGCTGCCTTCCCCCTGACCGGCAGCCTGTGGCACTGCCCCCTCCCCGTCACAGCCCGGCTCCCCAGCCCCCCACCCTGACCTTGGGCTTCTACCCCAGCTGTCCCAGCTCCATCCCCCAGTCCCACAGCCTGGCTGGGACCTGCCTGTCCTCCTGCTCTCTCAGGACGGCTCAGACAGTGGCCAGCCTTGGGCACCCCATGCTGGATCCTGCACCCTGTTCCCCCGGCTGCCGGACACTCTCCCCTATAAGGGCCGGGGCAGCGCACGTGGCACCAAGCTGACCTCATGCCTTTGTGCTCCCTCCAGCATTGACTATAATAGGGAATGGGAGGAAGAGCCCCTGGCCCCCTGCCAGCCCTCCCGCCACCCGCCAGGAATGCAGGACAATCCACCGTCTTCCCACTGGGCTGCACGGGGCTCAGGGACGGCTTGGGGGGACATCGCCGCTGAGGGACGGGGCTTCCTCTGGGTCCCCCTGACCTCCCCTCTCTCTCCCCAGGCTGCAAGAGGAGATCCAGCTGAAGGAGGAGGCTGAGAACAACCTGGCTGCTTTCAGAGCTGTGAGTACTGTCCCCTCCATGTGGCATGAGACCCCTGCCCCCTGGCACCCCCCACATCTCTGTCCAGCAGCCCAGCCCTAGTATCAGGGCATGGCCCTGGGCACAACTCTGCACCTTACAGCCCCCCATGCATGGTCCCCACGCTCCCCCCACACCCCTCTTCTAACCCTTCCTGTCCATGTGCCCCCCAGGACGTGGATGCAGCCACACTGGCACGCATCGACCTGGAAAGACGCATTGAGTCTCTGCAGGAGGAGATTGCCTTCCTCAAGAAGGTGCATGAAGAGGTAGGTCAGGGGTGGCCCCCCTTCCCAAGGGCACCCATGGGGCCAGAGGATGGAGCGGGTGCCCTGAGATGTCACCTTGCCCCCCACCCAGGAAATCCGGGAGCTGCAGGCTCAGCTACAGGAGCAGCACATCCAGGTGGAGATGGACATCTCCAAGCCTGACCTGACCGCTGCGCTGCGGGACATCCGTGCCCAGTACGAGAGCATCGCTGCCAAGAACATTGCTGAGGCTGAGGAGTGGTACAAGTCTAAGGTGCGGGAGGCGGTGGGCTCTGGGCTGGCCCCGGCCTGCTATGTCCTGTCCATCCTGGTGGCCATCCCGCTGACCCTGGTCTCTCTCTCTAGGTGTCTGACCTCACACAGGCAGCCAACAAGAACAACGACGCCCTGCGACAGGCAAAACAGGAGATGCTGGAGTACCGGCACCAGATCCAGTCCTACACCTGCGAGATCGATGCCCTCAAGGGCACGGTGAGCCACGGGCAGCGTCGGGGAGGTCCCCAGCTTCCCTGCAGCGATCTGCTGCTCCAGGACTGCTCGGGCACCTCTGGGACATCTCTGGGGTGGGGGACTCTTCCCAGCTCTTAGAGCTGATGCCATGGGAGGACTCATACCCATAATTCAGGTTGTGACTCCCCCAGTGGCAGTCCAGGCCTCTGCCAAGTGTTTTATCAGGGTGCTGGGGTCAAGGTGCAGACTGAGAGAGGTGCCCCAGCCTGGGAGGCTCCAGGCAGGCGGGCGCAAGGCTTGGGGTGTCTGGTTGCAAACAATCAGGCCACAACAGTCCCTCTTTGGCACCGTCAGGGTCACATGAGCCGTCCAGCAGCCACTGTGTGGCAGTGCCACCCCCCAGGCAGCCTTCTGCTGCTCCTGCCCCTCACTGTGCCTTCCTGCTTGGGTAGGGCAGCTTTGCTGGGGGCCTGGGCTGGGGTTTCCCAGCACCTGCCCAGCTCCACCAGATGGAGGGTGATGGGCACCCATCACAGCCCCACATCAACTGGATCCAGCCCAGGGCTGACCATGGCTCTCCCCAGGTCCCTGTTGCTCCCCTAGGAAGCCCCCCAGCTCCCACTCCAGGTCACCTCGGTCCCTCTGGTGTCCCCACTTTGCTGAGCTCCCCTGTCCCCGCAGAACGACTCGCTGATGCGCCAGATGCGGGAGATGGAGGAGCGCTTCGCAGGGGAGGCCGGCGGGTACCAGGACACCATTGCCCGGCTGGAGGAGGAGATTCGGCACCTGAAGGATGAGATGGCCCGGCACCTGCGCGAGTACCAGGACCTGCTCAATGTCAAGATGGCCCTGGACGTGGAGATTGCCACGTACCGCAAGCTGCTGGAGGGCGAGGAGAACCGGTGAGTGGTGGGGAGGGGGCAGGACAAGGGGGGGACCAGCAGGGTCAGCTGTTTTTTGGGCTCCCACCCTGTGAGCAGCCACTCGAGGGCTGGGGCTGGCTGGTGCTGAGCTCTCCCCTCCGTGTCCCCGCAGGATCAGCATCCCCATGCACCAGACCTTCGCCTCCGCACTCAATTTCCGAGGTGAGCATCGCCCTTGTGATGAATGGGACCTAGGACAAGTCCCTGGGGGCACATGTCCCTCCTGGGGGGGCTGCAGCCAGGCTGGCAGGATGGGGAGCCACAGGTGCCACAGAGCTCCTGATGTGGGGGCATTCAGTTGGGTGTTGCCATGAGCTGAGGGGGGTTAAGCTGGAGCTCCAGCCCCCCCATGCTACATGTTCCCACGGTCCCATGCCCTGTATCCTCCCACCCACAGAGACCAGCCCAGAGCAGCGTGGCTCCGAGGTGCACACCAAAAAGACCGTGATGATCAAAACCATCGAAACCCGCGATGGGGAGGTGAGCACCGGGCAGCACTGGGGGCTGGTGGGGTGGGCTGTGGGGCTGAGCACAGCACCTGTCCCCGTGCTCGGGGCTCGGTGATGGCACGGCCTGGTGTCTCACGGTGCCTCTCTCCTGGCAGGTGGTGAGCGAGGCGACCCAGCAGCAGCACGAAGTGCTGTAGAGGAAGGAGCCTGCCCCGGCAGCTCAGCGGCACCTTCTGTCCCTGATTCCGCCCCGCCGCCAAGCCCCCCTCCTGCCCCCCACTTCGCCCCCCCGGCGCTCCCCCGGCACTGCCCGAGGGGTCTCCCCCGTGCAGCTGCCTCTGGGCCCCCCGCACCCCCCGGGCTCTCTCCTTCCGTTTCGAAAGGCTCGCTCTGCTTTTGCAGCTTCGCAGCAGCAACGCCAGCGTCAGGATAGGGCCCGGGCCGGGGGAGGGGGGGCAGCAGAAGGGAGGGAGGAGACAGGCACGAGGGGCCGGGGGGAGCAGGTGGTGGCCTGAGACAGCTCCCCGGAGAGATGGACGGTCCCAGCAGCAGGTTCTGGATCCCCCCTGCAGCCCCCTCCCCGCGCAGGGCACGAGCTCGGGGTTGGTCCCGCAGGACCGGGGACTTGGCCCCCTCACCGGCACTGCCGGCCTCCCCGGAGCTGGTGCTTCTCCGGGTGCATGGTGGCGATGCCAGGGATGGGGAGAAGTGGGGTCTGAGCTGAACCCCCCGTTCTCCACCCGGCTTGGAGTCAGGATGCTCCCCACCTGTGTTTTCCCCCACCCCGGCCCGGGGGGGCTTGGGGACCCTGCTCTCCCCCCGGCCCAAGAGGCAGCCCCGTGGGGCAGAAGAGGGCAGCGCCCGCCCCCCCATCGTGGGGACCCCCAGCAGCAGGAGGCTGCACGGGGCCAGGCTTGTGAGCTGAGAGGATACCCGTAGGTGGACACAGGAGAGAGGAGGAGTGAGTGAGTGGGAGAGAGGGGGGAGAGAAGGAGAGGAGCCGGAGAGAGGCCTGGGGGCCAGGGGAGGTGCCCCCACCCCTCACCCCACTGCACCCCCACCCCACCGTGTCTATGTGTCTCTTCAGGCGGCTGAAATAAACAGTGGAGCATCACCCCTTCCTCCCAGTGCATCTCTAGGGCAGGGGTGGGATGTGCTGGTGGGGATGCAGCACCCAGCGGGACATCACACGGGCTGGGCTGGGCTGGGTGGGGTGGCCAGCATCCCCCGGAGTGGTGTCTTCCCTAGTCTGCTGGTCTCTTCAGAACACCTGTGTCCCTCGCACTGAAGGTGTCCCAGAGCATTTTGGTGTGTCTGGTGATGGGATTCACAGTTGCACTGGGTGGGGGACCCCAACTGGGTCCAGGGACAGTGGCAGCCAAGCTTTGAGCAGGTTTGGAGGGGCTCTGAGTGACCAAGCCCCGTTTCCCCCATACAGCTAGGGCCTCACACCATGGCCCAGTGCATCCAGCCCCACAGCTGCCCCCTTTCTACCCTCATCAGGGCCAGCCCTGCCCAGCCCCAACCCTGCCCAGGATCTCTCCAAGGCCCCCGCCACTGCCACTGACCTGCAAGCAGATCCCCACTTCATCCCAAATCTATACACTCAGCACCCTGTGGGCATCAGCCTCACCACCCCATGCCTGTCCCCACCCCAGGCTCAAACTCCATCCCCAACCTGCCCCCTATGCCCTCTCCCCCACAACACATGTGCCCCCTGACCATGGAGGGGTCTCAGTTTTGGCTCCTTCACCCCACCCATGGGGGATGCAGCAGGGAAAACAGGGCCAAGTATCCCACAGGGAAAGGAGACATTCAGGGCTGCTCTCTCCCAGGAGGCATCGAGGGTCTGCACCCCCCTGCCAAGCAGCAGAGTCCTGGGAGGACAGTGGACTTGGCAGCGTGCGGGGAGGTGTTTTACAGACGAGGTGGATGCTGCTGCCAGCAGTGGGAATGGGGCTGGCAGGTCCCTGATGGAGAGGCCAGCCTGGCAAACCCCAAGTTTTGGCTGTGGGGGTAGCCAGGGCCGGGGTGGGGGGGTGTCAGACCTCAAGGGCTGTCTCCAGAAGGTGGCCCTGTGACATCGAGGACTGTCCCCAAGCCTGTCTGGGGAGGGACGACACCTCCCTCCTTGCCAGTCCCAGGTTGGGACCCCATAGAGGCTGTCAGTGACAGACAGGGGACAGGGCAGCCCTTTGCCCACAGGGCAGCAGGCAGGGGACAGCCCCCCAAGCCTCTCACAGGCTTCTCCTCCAGCGCCCAGAGACCCTGGGCCGTGGGTCCTGCAGAGCATCCCTGTCTGGATTGCCACAGCCACCCAAGTCGGAGGGGGGATGATGAACACGTCCAGGGATCTTCTCCTTGCTGGTGATGCTCCCCTGATGCTGGTGCTCTTGGGCTGGTGGCATTGGGCTGTGCCAAAGGCCGTGGGGCTGGCCTGCAGCTGGGAAGCAGCGTGCCGTGTCGCTCGTGTCCTGCTCACCCAGATTTATAGCCCCCCGCGAGGGTGGCCGGGGCCAGGTGCCCAGACGTGTGCCATCCTGCCAGGAGCCGGGGAAGCCCCGACTTGCCCGGGGGTGGCAAGGCAGCACGCGGCACAAGCGTGGTTGCTGGCTGCCCGGAGCACAGCATGTGGGACATGACAGTGTGGGAGCGCTCTCAGGGCCCCCCAAACCTGAACAGTGGGGTGCTCCTTCTCTAAGCAGGGTTTGAATGGGGGGCTGGCTGGGACCCACACCGCCCAGGGCAGTGAGGTAGGGGCTCAGTGAGAGAAACGGGGGGTTGTTGTGTTTGCAGCCTCTCTGCGGGGTTGATTTGGAGTGCGAAGGGATGCAGGGACCCCCCCTCCGCTGCCTGCAGGGGATGGGGAGAAGGGGCCTCGCGGAGCCAAATTCTGCCCGGGGTCTCGCGTTGCAGGAAGCCTGAGGGTGTCCTTTCCCTCCACATGCCACCAGGGTCTCTCTGTCCCGATCCGGTGACACCACCAGAGAAGGGGAAGGGGGAGAGGAAGGCTGGGTCCTCCCAGAGCCTCGCTGCTAATATGGAAAGGCGCTGGCCCCTTTCTATCTTTGCAAGCGGAGCTGGGCCGCAGGCCGGGGCGGCGGGTGCTGAGAGGGGGAGCCCGGCCAAGGAATGTGACATATCAGAGGCAGCTGCCACTTCAGGAGAGGGGGCAGAGGGAGCGCAGCTCACCGGGGGCCGCGTGGGACGGGACAGGCGAGGGGGGGGACGCCACGGCTCCAGCACCAGGACGGCTCAGCGAGCAGCCGGCACCCGTGGGACTTGCACCCAAGCCGGCGGAGGAACAGGTGCCGAGGTGCAGGGTGGGCTCGGGGTCGCAGTGGAGCATGGGGTGTGGGTGCTGCACTGCACCGGGTGGTCGGTGAGTGGTGGCTCGGCGAGCAGCAACCCGAGCCCCTGCCTAAAAATAGCCCCTCGCTTGCCCACGGCCCCACGACCTTTGGGGCTGCAGCCGGCGGGGGGGAGGCACTGAACCGGACGGCACCTGGAGTGGGGGGCCGGCTCTGCCCCGGCACCTCTGGCAGGCACCCAGCACCCCCAGGCTGCAGGAAGGGGGAGAAGACAGGCAGGGTGCTGCCGGCTCAGGGCGGCGGGGGTCGCGGGCGTGGGTGGGGGAGCTGCAGACCATGCACCGAGCACAGGGACGTGGCGGCACGACTAGGGCCGGTGGGGAGCCCCGGGCAGCCCCGCCGAGCCCCGGCATCCCCCTGAAGCGTGCCAAGGTCACAGCAGAGCCGGGGGTGCCTGAGGAGGGCCCAGCTCGCCCGGCAGCACCAGTTTTTGCACGGAAGCTGAAGAATGCGGCGATTGGCACCGGCTGTGACATCCGGCTGCGGGTGGTGGCGGTGGGCAACCCCCGGCCCAGCCTCCGCTGGTACCGAAACGAGGAGCTGCTGGCCCCACGCGAGGAGGAGTATGGCACCCTCTGGATCCGGGACAGCAAGAAGGAGGATGCCGGTGTGTACACCTGCATTGCTGAGAACGAGCGGGGAGAGGCCATGACCAGCGCCGTGCTGGCCATCATCGACATGGAAGGTAAGGGCTGCGTGGCTGCTGGCATCACCGTGCCGGCACGGCCGCACACATGTTTGCCAAGGGTGGCAGCGGGGCTTCGCAGGGTCCTGCTGCAGTGCATGCCCGGCGTGAGCCAGGGTTGGGGTTCACCGTGCCCACCCTGTCGCAGGGTGGGCTGCCTGGTGCCGGCAGCACCGGGGCAGCTCTCTGGCCTGGAGCAAGCATGTGGCTGCAGTTCCCACCGCCAAGCCAGGCAGGATGCCAGGGCCGGGCACGGAGGTGTTGGGAGCATGTGATGCTGAGCCTGCTCGGGGCAGGAGGAGAGAGAGAGGGAGACGAGATGCAACTCGGGTGCATGGCACCGGTAGTGCCACCGTCTGCAGGTCCCATGACGCGGTCCCTGGCACCTGCCCTGTCCAGGCACAAGCCACCCCATGCACCGGCTGCCCAGGGGCAGAACTGCCCTCGATATCGCCATTGCAGCTGTACCAGTGCTGGAGCTGCACTGGGAGAACTGGGATCCTCCGGGGATGGGGCTGGGGGAGGAGCCTGGCACTACAGGAGGTGGGACTGATGAGTGGGTGGGTCTATATAATTAAGTGGGCGGTATCTAATGGTTAATTAGCAGGGGTGGAGCTGGCCTGGAGCACTATGGAGGCCCCTTTGGGAGTCACAGCTGGGTGTGCTCCTCTGGTGCTCCGGGGCTGTGTGGGGGCTGGTGTGGGCCTCATCCTGCACAGGGGCCAGGCAGGTTTAGGGCTCTGTCCCTGAATAGATGTCACCTCTCTGGAAGTCTGGCAGTGTGTGGTGCTGGTCTGGGGTGGGAGCTGTGCTGCCTGCATGGGGACAGCGAGGGAGGTGGTGCTGAGCCATACAGCTCTGGGAAAAGAGTTGGACCTGGGGCTTCTCAGCACGAGAGGCGTTCTGGAAATGCTGCACCTTGAGGGGGAGCTGGGTGGCTTTGGAGAGAGGAGTGTTCATGGCGCTGAAGGAGAGCGATGGAGGAAGAGGAAGAGTTGCTCTGTGTGGGCTGGAGGACCAGTGTTGAGAGGATGGAGGAAGGTGTATGTGCTGCTCATGGGACTGGTGGGGGCACAGGGGGAGCACGGGAATGTGCAGGAGAGGTCCTGCCCTGCAGTGGGCCTGCGTGGGGTTGCTGTGCGTTGCACCTCTGGGAACCGTTGTGCTGTGCAGTTGGATGTGTGGTGCTGCATTGTGGGAGAGCGGATCATGTGCGTGACCCCACAGGGTGGGAGCAGCCTGTCCTGGGGGGACACAGGAGAGGGGCTGGCCCTGTTCTCACACTCTGGTGTGCAGCCTTACCTCTCCATGGCACCCCTGGCCCATGCCCCCCTACCTCTGCCCAGCAGTGCAGCACCACTTGATTTCCCCAGGTGCCCGTTCCCGTTGTGCTGACGCACTCATCCTGCTCCCGTTCCCAGCTGCTGGCCCTCGCTGCTGCCTTTCTGGAGCAGCCAGGACTGCCTCACACACAGGGCGAATGTCACCCTGCCCCGGGTGCTCGTTCCGGCGGGCAGGCGCTTGGCTGTGGGTGCACTGCCATGGAGCAAACAGCTGGCTCTGTGGCAGAGACACCTCTGGAGTCACACAGGCTCCAGGGCACCAGGCTGGGCCATGAGTGTGGCAGCCCCTGGTGTGGCTTTGCCCCTTCTGTGGGGCACAGCGGTCTCTGTGGCGTGCGGTGGCAGTGCCCAGGGAGCACACTGTGTCCTGATGAGCACTAGTGTGGAGGTGATGGGAGGTGGTGGTGGGTCCAGCCCTGTTGTCTGGCCCTCAGTGTGTTGTTCCCCTGCGGCAATGTACTCTGTGCTGGCAGCTGAGCAGTGAGACAGGATGGATGCCCTGATACCCTGCCACGATGTGTGCCATGGCTTGACAGCTTCCGGTGTGGAGGCCCCAGCTGCTCAGAGGCTCTCCACATTCTCCACCGAGACCCAGCTCCCCAGGGATCACAGGCATTCCACTGTGGCTGCACCGTCCCTGTGCAGGGACACCTTGTCCTTGTCACCCAGGGGGCTCTGTGAGCTGGGTCATCAGTGAGTTATAGGGCAAGGGGGATGTGTGCAGCGTCCCTGGGCAGGATGACATCTTTCTCTGGGCTCAGGATCCTGGCCCCCCATGTCTAGAGGCAATGGGGTGCCCTTGCTCTGTTCACTTCTGCTAGGTTGCAGACTCAGGTGAATGCAGAGCCTGGTCCTCCACCTTCCCACCCTAGTGTGCAGGCCAGGCTGCAGCTCCCTGTGGGGCCAGCATCAGCTCTTCCCAAGGTGGTTCAGGTCACTGCTGGAGGTGTGTGGGGGAGGCTCTGTGCTGCCCAGCTCCGCACTCAGCTCCGGCAGCTCCTTCTGCACCAGCTCAGCATTCCCCCTTGCTCACACGAGCCCGATTTAGCTCCTCTAATCCCTTGCCCTGAATCTGTCGCTCCACCCCACTAATGATTTTCTCCTGCTCTTCTCCCAGGTCCCCCGAGTGCATCAGAGCCTGATGTGGGGTGCGGGGAGTGTGCACGTGGGGCTGGCCGGACGGCCAGGTGCAGGGGTCTGCCGGGAGACCACCGTCCCTGCCCTGTCCCACCATCCCTGCCCCTCTCCTGCTGCAGGTTCTCCCTTGTGACCTGGCCTGTGGGGTGTGTTGGCCCTCCTCATACCAAGCACCAGTCTGGTTCAGGGGTTTCTCAGGTCCATCCAGGGACTCTTCAGATCCTTGCAGCCAGTCCTTGTCCCCACCATGACTCCATCACTCCCAGGCTCACTAAAGCCTGTCTCACCTCTCAGCTGCATCTCCTGAATTTTTTCCCTGGAAACTGGATTAAATCACCTCCTAAGAACCCAAACTAATCTCCTTTCAGAGCCCATCCCTCCCTCGCCATGCCAGCACTGCCCAATCCTTTCCACCAGGGCTGTTTCAAGGTTGGAAGTGTCAGTCTTGGGCTCTCAGTGCAAGGGACTTGCTCCACTTGCTCCCACCTGGGCTCAGCAATCAAACTGGAGCCTTTCCTCTGCCCAGGGAACAGCCTGCACCCGCCTGGATTTGAAGGCAGGAGCTGCCTGCACACAGCAGCCCTGCACAGCCCCTTCCTGTCCAGTCCCGAGTTACAGTGGGGTGGCATGGGCACACTTCAGCAGCTGGTGGTGTGTGGTGATGGCACCATAGTGGGGATGGCTGCACTGACAGTGTCCCTGGTGGTTCAGCACTTCTGACCGTTTATCTCGGTGCCTAATTTTAGTCCCATACTTTGCAGCGCTGTGCCCATGTTTAATGCCATCTTCCCCTTCAGAGCCCCTGCCAGTCCTGCCCAGGGACCTAAACCCTTCCTTTGCCATCCCCTCCCTCCCATGGCACTCTCTGGGGCTGTCCCCAGGTGTCCCCCCAGCCTTGGGGCACAGCAGCATCTTGGAGAAGCCCGGGATGCAGGCAGCCTCCAGCCCAGGCTGCCATGCCCCACTGTGGGGTGGGCACCATGCCTGTCTGTGCCAGCACAGGGGCTTCCACCCTGGGTGCTTCTCTCAGCTGGCATGGGGACAGGTCCCCAGGACTGGGCATCACAGCGGGATGGGGCTGGACCCAGCCCTCATGATGCCCACAGCCAGCAGCTCCAGTGGGTGTACTGGCCGTGCAGCTGTCAGTCCCCAAATGGGCTGTGCCCGTTCCCTGGCCCCAGGGGTGGCACCAGGACCAGCCCACAGGAAACTCCTGGAGCCCTGGGCTCCCAGCTCTGCCCCCAGCCACCTGGGCAGGGACCCGGCCCGGTGGCCACACGTCTGGGGCTGCGGCAGGCCGGAGGGGCTGCTTCCCAGTGAGAGGAGCAGGGGGTGCAGCTGTCCAGTCAGTCACCTCCACCCCTGCTCTCTCGCCTGCTGACGGGGGGGTTATTTTTGCTGAGGAATGTGCCGTCCCCTTGGATTCTGGCGGGCTGCAGGGCTTGTGTTACAGGCGAGAGGCTGAGACCCGGGCCTGTGGCGGGTAAATATAGCACCGCCGCTCGGGGCTGCGGGGTGAGGTGACGGCCTTTTCCTCAGTGGCACTGGGGAGGGGGGTAACTGCTTCCACCCTGCTGCCGGTACTCTTGCCTGCTTCCCCCTGCCCTCTGTGTGCAGCCCCTCAGCCCCAATCAGGGAGGATGCCAGGAGTGGGGCTGGCAGGGAAGGGACAAAGTCCTTACTGCCATCCTACCCTGTGCCTGGGCACCCCAAGCCAAGGTCACGCTGCTGTCCTGTGTCCCTGCACCCTCAGCCTGCAGCGGGCACCGTGCGCTCAGGCATCCTTCTAGGGGCAGCAAGGGGAGGTGACGCCGGGCAGGGTGCCTGGGGTGTCCCTAGCTTTTGGGCAAGGGGCTAAGAAGCTGTGGTGGTGCTGCCCTGCCCCATGATGAGGGCTCTCCTGCTGTGTTTATTTCCCCTGGGGACAGGACTGGGTACAGTCCCCACCTCTCCAGGCTCCCAGCATATCCCCACATCCTGCAGACTGTCCCCAGCAGCTCCGGGAGGCACAGACACATGAAAGGTTCATGTCCAGACCTCCTACCTGAGGCGGCTGCGTGCACCCACTGCCATCAATTACTCAAGCACCCAGAGCAGGGTGCTGATGGCCAGGCCAGGGTGGCTGGAGCCCGGCTGGTGCCGAGGTCTGTGCAGAGCCACGGGGTCAGTGTGGGGAGCTGCAGCACTGTGAGCGGTGTAATTCATGATGTGTTTTGAGCAAATGTTTGCTATCTGCTTTGCTCAGGGCCAGTGTGTGTCTAGCAGGCGAAACTAGAGCTGGGTGGCAATGGATGGGGCCACCTGCTTTGGATCTTCCCCTTGTCTGTGCCACAGCCATGCTGCCCCCTGTCCTGCAGAGAGCCAGGGCAGTGCCAGGGCTGGGGTAGGACAGAGGGGCCAGCCTGGGTGCAGGCTGCCATCACCAGACACCTTCTGAAGGGTCTCCAGCTTTGTCCTTTATTTTGTAGGTGCTCCTGCCTCTGGCAAGGACTTTCGGGTCCCACAGCAGGCACAACCCCTCGGAGGTGACCCAGCTGCTCCCAGGGGTGCAGCATCTCTGGGGCAGCCCAGAACCACACCTGGGGCTTCTGCCAAGGGATGGCCAAGCAGCAGAGCCAGTCACAGGGATGGGCTGTGTGCCTGTCCAGCTGGGACTCGTGGCCAGTGGGGCAGCAGACATGGCAGTCAGAGGATACCCGAATGACTGTGTTTTGTCTGGGGACATGTGGTTCCCCCCCAGCAGGTGCTGCGGTGGCAGCACCCTTGCTCTGACACCGCCATGAGCCAAGGCCAAGCCTTGGTGCTCCTTGCTGGCAGCTCTGACCAGGGTTTTATCCTGCTCGAGTGTGGAAAAAGTGTCGCAGCTCTGTGGCAGGACCCCTGGGATGCACAGCTCAGGTGCGAGAGCCTGGCAGGGAATCCCTGGGTGCAGGGACCCTGCCTGACCTGAGCCCCACAACCCACCCCTTTACCTAGCCCTCATTCAGGGGTACCCACCTCTGTCTGCACTCAGAGCTGGGGGGGGGGCTCACAGAGCCCTCTGGCATCAACAGGAGGTTCCCTGAGTGCCAAGTCTGGCATTTGTGGGACTTGCCTGACGTGCAGGGTCTCCACGGAAACCCCACAGCATCGTTGGAATTGTGGGACTGTCAGAAATGTTGTATAAACAGCTCCTTTTGTGCTGGGTAATTTGCAAGTTATTATGGAGCCATGAAAAGCCTCACGTTGGGAGTCACGGGCTGGGAGGGGAAGCAGAGAAAAGCTGCTGGAGCTGCCAAGCGTCATGGGGAGCGTGATGCCTCTGTGCAGCCCTGCGTGGGGCAGCCAGCTCCCCAGGGAACAGGTGAGCAGCACAGGGATGAGCGCTGGGTAGGGAGGCCTCCAGCAGTGTAACCATGGATGCTCTGCAGTGAGAGGGGCAGCACAGACAGCTGGTGGGGCTGGGACCTTGACAGTCTCTGCTGGAACTTGGGAAGGGGGCTGGTGGGTGCTGTGGGGCTCAGTGACTTGGTGATCTAGTGATGCAGGGCACCGAGTGCTGTTGGGGGGCACCGCAGGCAGGAAAGGCCCTATGGAGGCTGTGGGGTTCAGGCTGCCCCCCCGCCCCCAGCTTATTTGCAGCATCACCCAGAGAACAGGGAACCTCCCCCTTGGCTGGGAAGGCATGCTGGGGTTGTGCCAGCATCTTGGGAGCACTAGTAGGTCTTAATGGCCCTGACTAACCTCTCTGGGGACCCCCACCCACAGCTCCTGCCCACACCCCCAGAGCCCCCTCACAGCTTAGCCCTGGGCACTCAGTTGTGCTGCCGGTCCTCACCCAAGCAGGAGGGGAGGCCTCATGTGTCACGCAACATGGGCAGGGACAACCACCCACCTCCCTGGGTCAAGCTTGTGTCCCCACCAGCCACTGAGCAGTGACACTATCCCAGGGCTGAGCAGTCCAGCCCTGCCACCCCTCCTGGGTCCTGAGGCACCCAGGTGGCAGGGTGCAAGGTCTGCCTTGAGGGCGCTGGGTGCCTGGGGCTGGAGGCCCTGTGGTTTGCAAGGGGGGCGGCTCGTGCCATGGTGTGGGCAGTGCTGGTCCGGGGAGGGTGGGTTCCTGTGAAGGACTGTGCCAGTATTAGCTCTGGTTTGTGTGCAGGCAGGTCAGCAGTGCTGGGACCCACAGCCATGTCTTGGTGAGGGGACCTTTCTGTGTCCCCAATGGCTGGAGGACGTGGACGACTGAGCAGAGGCCGGCAGAGTGCTGGGACTTGTCTGGGCAGTGCTGTGGCTGTGCTGCTGTGTGCAGGGTTGTGGTGGCTGTGGCAGCAGAGCTGCCCTGTTTGGGGGCGCTGTGGGGGCAACATGAGGAGGGCAGTGGCGTGTAGCACTGGTGTGATATGTTGTGTTGTTCTTGTCCCTGTCGGGGTGCATGTGGGAGCTGCGGTGGTGGGCTGTGCCCCACGGTGCTGAGCACGGGAGGGAAGAGCAGCCCCTGCACTGGATGCTGGGGCAGGACAGACAGATGGCAGGGGACAGTGGTACAGCTGCATTGCTGGGCAGGGGGCTCGGACCCCCGGGTGCCGTGGAGCCAAAGCCAGCGGACACAAACACACACACAGAGACGTGTGACCGCCCTAACCGCGCCCCTCCTGCCCCGCGGCTGCCCTCGCCCCACACACACACCACCCCCCCACCCCCCCCCCCCGCCACCTGTGCCCTGCCTGTCCCCCGCCGCTGTCACTGTGTGCCAGGGCTGGCGGGGAGGCGGAGGCGGAGGCAGGCGGGGGAAGGATGAAGGGAGGAGCACTCCAGTGATGCTTCATGCTCACAGCTCCAGCCCTCCCGAGAGCCCAACCTGGCGAGCCCCTTTCTCTCTCTCCCTCCGCCGTCCCCGGCTGCCGGCGGTGGAGGATGCTCGGAGCATCGCCTGCCCCCCCGGCGTGCTGACAGCGGGGACCCCGCCGGGAGCGGGCTGGCGTCCTGCCGGGCCTGAGCCGGTGTGAGCGGGCCAGCGGGGCTCTGCAGAAGCATGAAGAAGATCTGGGTGAAGAAGCGTTTCCAGGTAAGGGCTCCGGGCCGCCGCGCCGCCGGGTGCCGGGAGGAGAGGGCAGCTCCGGGGAGCGGGAGCGTATCGCGATGGGGATGGCGGCGTCCCTCCGGCCCTGCCGCTGCCACCCGAGGCTTCGCCCATCTCTGGCCCCAGCCCCGCTCGCAGAGCTGCCAGCTGTCCTCGCCCGCCCGGGCAGGAGGGGCAGAGGGCAGGTGCTCAGCACCGTCTGTGCCAGTGGCGGGGCCGGGGACCCCCGCTGAGGGCTTCCCCCCACCTCCCCATGCCACCGTCTCTCCCCTCCGCCCTCCAGAACCGGGGCGGCAAATGGAGGCTCCTCCATGGCTCCCCCCAGCCCGGCTGCCGGTGGTCACGGAGCTGGAGATGAGGCTTTGCATGCGTCATCCCCTCCGCGTCAGGAGCATGCCTGGCACGGCAAGACTCCTCCGCGGGCCCCGCCGCACGCCCCGCCGCCGAGCAAGGAACAAGGACGTCGCTTGGCCTCGGCGGGGGGTAAAGGATGGGGGGCATCCTTCCAGGAAGCCCCTCGCCCACGGCTCCCCCAGGGTGCACAAGCCCACCCCACTGCTCCACCCAGCGCAGGCGTGTGGCCTCCCTGCCGCCACCCTGCCCTGGGAAGGGGCTGCAGGGTGTCCCCAGGGATGCTGGGAGCCAGAGGAAGGGGTCCCTGTGGGGCAGGGTGTGTGGCACTGCCTGGCTGCCCCGTCTGCCCTTGGGGGCTGCAAGCCCAGGGTCTTGCCCGTTTGGTGGGGCAGGGTGCTGCTCCGCTGGCCAAGTGCGGGGGGGTGGGGTGGGTATTGGGACACCCACAGTGGCTGTCCCCACGCCAGGCAAGCCACCCACTGCCTCCCCACCTCGCCCCATCCCTGGTCCCTGTCTGCCTGTCTTGCACCAGTGGCACCGGTGCCATGTCGTGCTGGGCTCCACATGCCAGGCGGTGGCAGGCGGCATGGGCTGTGCTCCATAGCTCCAGCAGCCCCTTCTCCCTCCTCATTCCCCCCGATCCCATGGCCACAGCTAGGGGTGCCGCGTGCCAGGGTCAGGGCAGGACCCCAACCTGGGCAAGGGGGTCTATGGGGAAAGGAGGCAGTACCAGGTCTCACCTGGCTGCCCCATGGGGCAAGGCTGAAGCCAGGTGCTGATCCCAGCCAGTCCTTCCCCCCACCCCCGGGATGGGTGGGTACAGAGCAGGCTCCTGGGGCTCCCCCACCCCTTTTCCCAGGGTTCAAATGAAACCCCAGGCAGGGAGCACACCCCCAATTTCTGGCTGGCCCGTTTGCCCAGGCTCCAGCCCCACAGCGAGGTCTGAGCTGCTCTTGTCCCTTTCCAGCTCCTTGCTGGGGGGTGACCCTGCATCACCCAGCACTCGCTCCCTGCCCAGCTGCAGGTGGGTGCTGTGCCCGAAGAGGATCCAGGCTGCAGGGTGCCCCAATCCCACGGGGACCTGTTGAGGGGCACAGGGGAGGGGGCTCATCAACCCCACAGCTCTGGGCACTGGAGCCCAGCCCCAGCCCTCCAGGGATGGGGAGCTGATGGCGCCAGTCCCCGGGGAAGCCACAAGAGCACCCGATAATGGCACTCAATTGCATTTTCATTTTTTAATGGGGGAATTATCCGCCGATGGTGCAGTTAATCACTCATCTATCTTTCTCTGGCCTGGAAGACGGGCTGCCAGCCAGAACCAGCACAGTCAGCCGAGGAGGGGAGGTGAAGCCTGGCTCAGCCTGAATACAAATATGTCTCGTGCAGCCACTGCCCTCTGGCCAGCACTGCATACAGGCGGGGGGCTGGTGGGAGCCCCCAGGTGCTGCCCATGAGCAGGGGCTGCTGCTGCACTGGCGGCAGCTTTGGGGCATGCAAAATTAGCCTGCTGCCCTCCCAAGGGCAGCTAACTGCTGGCCGTGTTTGGCTAGCTGTCCCCAGGGGCTGTCTGTCCCTGGGGGCCTTCTGTCCATGACCCTGCTTGGGAACTGTGGGGAGGCAGGAGGGGCTGGCAGAGCAAAGGGCTTCAAGAAAGCTGGGTGTCCAGCCCTGGGCTCCACACTGGAGACAGCTCACCGGGCATCAGTGTCCTGGGGAGACCCCGTCACCCAGACTGGCTGGGAAGGATGCTCATTCCTAGCAGCCCAGCCCTGCCTGTCTGTACGCCGCATCCCCACTCCTGCCTTCTTTGGAGATCACCCCATCCCTCCTCTTCCCTGTGAGACAGTGTTGATGCATGCCGGGCCTGGCAGCTGTGTCGCCCTGAGCTGGTCCCTCCCTTGGCAAGCGGGTACCCGGCCCTAGGCTGCGGTGCAGAGGGCAGCAGAGTTGGCAGGGAGCTCCTGGCGCCTCTGCCCCACACCTGGGTCCTGCCTGCCTGCCCAGACAGCACAGGGGAGCATGGCTCCCATGCCTCCAGCCTCACACAGGACAGGCCGGTCCCATGCCACTTGTGCCAGGCAGCTTCTCTCGCAGCTGGCACAGCCTCTGTTGGGGATGGAGGATGCTGTCCCCCGTGCTGGGCCAGTGCCCACGACGGTGTCTGGGCCAGCGCCTGGAAGACGCTTTGCTGGCCCTGTCCCCACGCTGGCATGGGTGGTGGCTTCAAAGGGGCTGCGGAGCATTTGGGCACCTGCCCAGACAAAGACCTTGCTGCGGGCACTGCTGGCCGCAGGCAGTGGCACCGGGCTGGGGCACACAGTGCCACCAGCAAGGGACATGTGTGTGTGTGTGTGTGTGTGTGCAGCTGGGCCTGCGCTACACGTGTCCACCTACACCCATCCATGTCTGCGAGTGCGGGGGTGTGCCTGGGGGTGCGTGCTTGGGGGTGGGTGTGTGTGGGTACCCCGTGGGCGTGCAGCCGTGGGGGTGCGCGTGAGCGTGCGAGCAGTGTGCCCTGCCAAGGGGAGGGTGTGAGTGGCACCCCGCGTGCTGTGCCAGCGGCCGTGGGTGTGAGTGGTGCCACGCATGCCACGGTGGGGTGTGTGTGCGCGGCACCGCGCTGTGGGTAACGCTCTCTTCTCTTTTCCTTTGCAGAAAACGGGCCACTCGCGGCGCTTCGGGCGCTTCACGCATGGTGCGTTGAGTTACCGGGACCCGGCTCCCCCCACCGCACCCAGTGTGCCTGGATGCGGTCCGGCCCCACCTCCCTGCTGCAGGGGGGCAGCAAGCAGAGGCTGGGCAGGCTTGGGATGCAGCTCGCCAATCCCAAAATAGGGTCCCAGTCAGCCGGGGGCTCCCAGTGTCCCCCACAAGGCCAGGCATCTCCTGGCCTCGCAGCTCCAGTTCCTTGGGGGCTGTTGTGGCTGGGCTGGGCAGCCTTGTGCGGTGGCAGTGCACGGGGCAGCTGGCGATGTGCTGGGCTGCAGAGGGGCAGCTTGGAGTGGGGGGAGCAGTGATGGGATAAGGGGACACATCCCTTGTCACAGGGGGTCTGTTGCAGCATTTTGTGAGGTCTCAGGCAGTGATGGTGAGGAAAAGCTGTTCCTCCCTGGGTGTACGGTGTTGGCTTTCCTGGGACAGGATGTTAGGGTGGCACTGGTCTGGCCTGGCTGCATCCTGTCGTGGGGAGGCTCTCCCTGATGCTGTACCCTGAGTATCCCTGCTTTATCAACCTGGGGCCATGCTGTTGGGCATGGTCGTATCATACAGCACTTGGTTGGGTAGGAGATACATGTGTTTGTGCCAGAGAGAGGGTGCTTGTCCATGGACGCACATGTCCATGTACCCCAGCACCCCCAGAAGTGCCCAGCTGAGGCACAGGCTGGGGGTCTGTCCTGAAGCTGTGTTGCCCTGCAGAGCATGAGTATGTGCTGGTGCTGTGGCGGTGAGGCCAGCTCACAGGGCAGCTTCAGCAGCTCTGGGGACAGGAGGTGGCTGTCCTGCTGTGCAGGATGTGTCCATGGCATGGGGAGGGGATGTGTGGGCTGTGCAGACGGGATGCTCTGTGTGCAAGGAGGGTCTGTGTGTGAGGAGGGTCTGCGTGCTGTGCCAGAGCAGCATGCAGTGAACGTGGGTGCAGAGTGGAGACGTGGCGGGGAAGTCTGGGGGAGGCAGACCTGTTTCCATGCCCCATGGACACCTGGCAGGGCATGGCATGCTCCTTGTGGGATACTGAGGTGGGCAAACGCCCAGTCCTGGCCCCATCCCCGGCCCGTTGAGCCGGGATGGCCCACCCACGCACTGCCCTGGCGGGTCCCTGCCCCGTGGCAGCACGGGGAGATGCTGGGGACAAGGTCCCTCCCCGCTGCCCCCCCGCGTCTCCGCAGGCCGGGCCGATAACCGGGTGTTGATGTCTCTCTCTCTCTTGCTGCCCCTATGGAAGCGAAGTTTTCCGCTCCTGCAGGAAACAAAGCTACGGTAGGAAGTCCCCTGCCCGATGCCAGCCCTGTCCCCAGAGCGGGCCCTGTGCCCCAGCCTGCTGCCCTGCCCCATTGCTCTGCTCCCACTGTGCCCCTGCCCTGCATCCCTGTCCCTACGCTGCCTCCACCATCCCCACTCCCACTGCTGGCACCGTCTCCCTTCCTCCATCATCTAATTCTGTCCTGAAGCTTTGCCTGCCTGCCCCCCTCACCCCGATGGACTTTCCTCCCTCTGGTCCTGCCTTTCCCTGCTGTCAGCTTGTCCCTGCAGGTCACAGCCGTGCCCCCCACCCCGGTGCTGCCTCTTCCCAGAGCTGCCCAGGCACTGCTGTCCTGCCCTGGGAGCCGGTGGGTCTGCAAGGGGCAGCACCAGCCTAGCCTGCTGTCCCTGTGTCACCTCACCCCATGTTCTTCCCCTCCCCCCACCCCCAGACTCGGAGACGGGCGAGGATGAGCCCAGTGACCCCCAGGTGACGCAACGCAGTGAGCTCCAGGATGAGACAGCCTTCAGCACCCCCACGGGTGAGTGGGGGGCACCTGACTGGCACCAAGCCCTGACATGGGCCACTGGGCATGTGGCCCCCCAGAAGGGCTCTTCTGTCCCACCTTTGTGGGTCTCTGTGGGGGTGGAGCTGTGGTCCACCCATGTGAAGGGGAGAGGGATTGTGGTAGCCTGGGACACCCTGTGGCAGCTCTGCCCTCTCCAAGCAGGGTGCTGGGCCCATCCCCATAGGCACCCGGTGTCGGCTCACCCCTCTCCTTCCAGGTGGGTCCGACACCCTTGTGGACGCCTCCATGAACACGACGCCGACCTCGGTGCTGGCCCTGTCGCAGGCGGAGGAGCGCTCCAGCTGGTCGGGCAGCCAGCAGACCGTGGTGGAGAAGGAGACGGATGCCAGCCTCCCCCCACGGGGACCCTACCTCCGCCCCGCTGCCTGGCAGCAGCAGCCGCAGGGAACCCCAAGGCAAGCAAATGCGCCGGCCCCGCGCGGCGCCGAGGTCCGGCACCTGGGCGTGGAGCCACTGGTGCGGGCATCACGGGCTAATCTGGTGGGCACGAGCTGGGGGTCAGAGGATAGCCTTTCGGTGGCCAGCGACCCGTACGGCAGCGCCTTCAGCCTGTACCGAGGACGGGCGCTCTCGCTCCATGTGTAAGTAGCCAGGGGAAGCGCGGAGGGGACATCGTGCTGGGGCCATCTCCTTCCAACCCCTGCAGCCATCTCCTCCCCTCCGCCTGGGCTTTCTTTGCCTTTGCCATGCCCGGATGAGGAATGGGGGCTCTGAGCAGTAGGCAGCCTATTCCTGGTGAGGAGGTGGGAGCCACCTGGGATGGAGCAGGGGGTTACAGGCCCTTGGGTGAGGATGGGAGATGGTGGGGGGTCCCTTCCTGCCATGGCTGGGTTGGTGCTGGGGGTAAGCCTTGTGCTGCTGCATAAGCTGTGGCATCTATCCTGCAGGCTATGCTGTGGGTGTCCCCCTGTCCCTCCCAACCGCAGGGTCTCTGTGCAATCCGGGGTGCAGGGACCTGGGGGTGTGTGGCAGCCCAGGACGCTCACTGACAAGGCCGTGTCACCTGCAGTCCCACCCCACAGGAGTGGCAGCAGGGGCCAGGGACATGCTGCCTCCCCAGGACCTGCCAATGTGCTCAGAGCCCCCCTCCCTCCCTGCCACCTTCGGTCCCCATCCCTGCAGGCCTGCTCCTTCGACCTCCATCCCGCCCCTTTTTCTGTTCAAGGCTGCTTCTTCCACCAGAACCTCATCTCCACCTTATGATTTCTGCACCGCGATTGCCAAGTTTCCACCCAGGGGCAGTGGGGTGGGGGGCTCGAAGTCTTGGGGGTCCCCTCTGCCTTGTGGAAGAGCTGTCCTGTGCCACAGTTCCCCAGGACAGCAGGACATCTCGGTCCTGTCTGCATGGTGGCCCTGGGGAAGCAGACTTGCTGGGTATCCCAGCATCACCCCACAGTCCCATATGGGTACCCCGTGGCAAGCGAACACTGCTGTGTCACAGCAGCCCAGGAATCTCATCCAGCCCAGCTGGCTCACAGAGGTCTCAGAGTGGCTGGATTTACTCACTGGGATCCCTCCAGGCTCCCCATTCCCGGGGTTGCCACTTGCTGTGCCCCACTGGGCACTGTGGTGTGGGCTGGGAGCAGGGGTGCAGCCGGGTGGGTGAGGGTGGGCTCTGAACCGTGGTCCTCTGTCTCTCCCCTTGTAGCAGCATCCCCCAGGGGGGCTACCGGAGAGATGATCCTCACAGCGGCCCTGTTTCTCCAAAGCCTGGTGCTGAGCCTCCGAGGTCCCCCGCTGCCCTGCCACTGACTGCCAAACCACCCATCCTCCGTTCGCCGTCTCCCCGTGCCGGCCCGTGCCTGCCGCCACCCGCCAGCACTGCATCCCAGCCTGCCAGCCGTGGCCCTGGCGTCCCCTCCTTCACGCCTGTGACCCCCCGCAAAAAGTCCTCAGTGCCAGCTGAGTACCAGGACACCGTCCCCGAGGAGTATGAGGAGAAGATCAAGAAGCCCAAGTCGTCGGGGTACTCTCAGGGCAGCACACAAGAGTCCCGTCCCCAGACACCCATGAGTGATGCCTCTGGCCGTGTGTCTGTCCGGGCATCCCCCAAGCTGGTGCGTGCCGGCTCCAAGATCTTCGAGAGGCTGCAGTACTTCGAGGAGCGGCGGAGGAGCCTGGAGCAGGCGGACAGCCCCTTCCCCACGCACCCCGGCCTGCCCCTGCGCAAGGCGCATTCCTTTGACCAGCCCGGCTCCGGCTCACGCCGTGCCGGCATGTTGGGCGGCTCGCGGGAGGACGTGAGGGAAGGCAGCCACTGGGAGCTGGGCAGTACGGCAGCGTGCCGGCGTCTGGCCTTCCGGCAGAAAGCCGCCTCCTTTGATGAGCGGGGCAAGTTCGCCGGCCGTGTCTACGCCATCGAGCACAAGTTTGCAGAGGAGCTGACCCGCATCAAGAGGACGGTGTCGAAGCAGCAGCTGCGCCGCTCCCAGGAGCTGTGCAAAGCTGGGCTGCCCCCAGCACCCTCACCCCCCTCGGCTGGCGAGTCCTCCACCCCCCGCCCGCCCCGTCCCCAGTCCTCACAGGGCACTGCTGGGCGCAAGGCGCTGCCGCCAAAGACCTTCCTGCCGGCTGAGAGCACACACGTCATCCAGCACCTGGCACTTTCCAGCGTGGCGCTGGTGGGACCTGACACGGAGCCGGAGCCAGGGGGGCAGCGTGGGAGGAAAGCCCTGGTGCGGGGCAGCGCGGGGGCCAGTCACCCCCCCGAGGTGGAGGATTCGGGTGCCAGGAAAGGCCCGCAGCAAGAAGGCACTGGAGAAGTGAAGAAGAAGGAGCAGTGGCCGTTAGCACAAGCCACCCCGCAGGGACGGGCGGCCCTTTTGCAGGCGGGTCCCACCGAAGGCAGCCCATGCCCGGATGGGGGACCTGCCAGCGGAGCCCGTGGCCCCGGGGCAGTGAGCGAAGCCCTGGCCGCCCGGCTGGCCGTGCCCCATGGGCTGTACCGGCGGCCAGAGGCGCCCGTGGAAGTGCGGTTCCTGCCCTGGGCGAAGCCGGGGATGGAGCAGGAGGCTCGGCTGGAGAGGAGCTGGGCAGGGCAGCACGGCACAGGCAGGGAGGTGGAGAGAAGGCAAACGAAAGTGTCAGAGAAGAAAGAGAGCGGCCGGATGGCTCAAGAAGGCAGGAGCACGCGGAGCAAGGGGAAGGGGCGCCGAGCCAGGCCCACCTCTCCTGAGCTAGGTAGGGGCACAGCTTTCTGTCCTGTGGGCACAGAGGTGGCTGGGGTGACCTCCGAACGGGATGGCAGACCCCCAGCCAGCCTCTGGGAGCTGCAGGGATCTGTGCCAGAGAGAAGGGGTTGGGTGGGGTAGGGGGGGCACAGCTCTGCAGCTTGGGGATGTTGGCACCAACCAGTGCTGTAAGACAGACCAGCCTGGGTTTGCTGGTCCTTGAGGCCATGACACTAGCTGGTATCTCTATCCCTCCTGCCTGGCACGAGAAGGACGCAGGGTACTGACCTCTGGCACCCAGATCTGGGCTGCTTCATCCTCCCAGGGCACAGGGCACCCATTGCAACTTGGTCTCTCCGGACCATGCTCAGTGCTCCAGGCAGGGCGTGCAGCCCAAGTGTCGTCCCCAAGGGATGTCTTGGTGGCCTGGCTGGGGCAGAGGTGCCCTGCCCATCCCAACATGCAGGGCTGAGACCAGACTGCACCCTGGCCAGGAGCTCCTTCCAGGCCCTGCTCAGGCCAGAGCAGTGCCAGGCCTGCATTCCTGAGGCTGCTGGCATGGCCCCAGGACCTTTGCCTTTGTGCTGGGGCCATGGGAGTGGGGGGGAACTTGTGGTTCAAATCAGCTGATGCTGATTTGTGGGGCCAGAGCAGCCAGCACCCTCTGTGGGGCTGGAGGGAGCTTGGAATGGAGGCTGCGGTGGCTGTACAACCCTCCTCCTTCTGCATCCTGCTGTTTCCTCACATCCCTTATGCTATATGGAGATGTACATCAGGCTGGACACCCCCTGCCCCTTGGTCCCCTTCCTCGTCCCACTGCATGTGTGCTGTGGTGACCCCTGATGTGGATCTTCCCCTCTGCATGGCCCAGGGACCTGCTAATGCCCTGGTGGGGGTGTGGGGCACATGCTGGTGGGGATGGGCAGAGGGTTGCAAGGCTCCTGCTCTGCCTGCATGCAGCCTGGTGTGGCACAGGACCCACTCCAGTGACAGTCATGGGGCCCATATTCTCCCTGTCCAGAGTCCTCCGACGATTCCTACGTCTCAGCGGGTGAAGACCCCCTGGAAGCCCCCGTCTTTGAGATCCCCATCCAGGACATGGCAGTGGCCGTGGGGGCAGAGGTGCTGCTCAAGTGCATTGTCACAGCCAACCCCCATCCAGAGGGTGAGTAACAGCTGGGCTGGAGGGGTTGGGGGTTGTGAGTGGGCATGTCCATGTCTCACCCACTGAGCTGTCCCTTGGGGCCACCTAAGCTGTGCAGAGCAGGACACACAGCCCTGATCTGGGTGTTTCAGAGGGGCGATGTGCCCATCCTGGCAGCACCCTTTTCACCAGAAGTGCTTTGGCACTGCCTGCCAGGGCAGGGAGCAGGCAGGGTGTCCACTGTTGCTCTGTGGGCTGGGATGCTAGCAGAGCAGGAGGAGGGCCGCTGACGGGCAGGGACGGGCGATGCTCTGGGCTGCTGTTGGGACAGCTCAGGGGGACCCCGGGGTCACAGCTCCGCTGCCCGGCTCAGGATGTGTGCAGCCGGGCCGCTGGAGCCGGTACCAGCCGGCAGAGCCGCCGGTCAGAAGCGAAACGGCTTCGATTCCTCCTCCAGTTTCCACTGGAGGGCAGGAGGATGCCAGGAACCAGGGTCCAGCCCCCGCTCCCTCAGTCAGGGGCCGTGGGAACCTGGGGCAGAGGGGTCCCCAGGCCAGGCAGGGCAGCGCCTGGCCTCGCTGGGCCCCTGCACGACCCCCCGGGGGAGCTTGGGCTCTCCTGCCCACGCGTGACCCTAGCCTCTGCCGGCAGTGTCCTGGAGGAAGGACGGGGTCCCGCTGCGGAGCAGCACAACGCGGCCCATCAAGGCGGAGGGCGAGCGTCACACCCTGCTGGTCAGGAGCGCCCGGGTAGCCGACGCCGGCCTCTACACCGTCACCGCGGCCAACGAGGTGGGGGCGACCTGCTGCAGCGCCATCCTCAGCGTGCGGCCCGGTGAGTGCCGCGGCGGGGGGCGGCAGCGCGGCCCGGTGGGTGCCGGTGGCGGCAGCGCGGCCCGGTGGGTGCCGCGGCGGGACGGCGGGAGCGCGGCCGGAGGTGGGAGGGAGGGCCGGCGCCGCGGTAGGCTGGCTGCCAGCTCGGCCGCTGCTGTCACTGGGAAGAAACCGGCTTCCTTACCCTACAAGGCTCTATCTGAACCAAAGCAGCTGACGTGCTCCCGGCAAGCACGGAGGGAGCCTGCCGGGGGAGGCGGGGGAGAGGGGGGGGATGCAGCGGGGTCGGGCCGCGAGCATCCCTGGGTGAGCAGCAGGCGGCCCAGCGCCCGGCCTCCTGCACACCTGCCCTACGGCCCACTAGCCATGGGGGTACCCCAACCTGCTCTCCAACCTCCAAATTGTGGGGATGCCCCTGCATCCAACCTGCAAACCGTGGGGATATCCCTGCCTGCCCTCCGATCTGCAAATTGTGGGGGTACCCCAGCTCTCCAACCTGCAAACCGTGGGGATACCCCAGCCCTCCAACCTGCAAACCGTGGGGATACCCCAGCACTCCAACCTACTAGCCATGGGGATACCCCTGCCCCACGAGCTATTAGCTGTGGGTACACCCGGCCTGCCCTCCACCCCGCTAGCTGTGGGGTACCCAACGTGCCGCAGCCCCAAGCTGCTCCCCATCCCGAGAAGCTCGGAGCTGCCCCGGGGGCTGGAGGCGCCCGGAAAACCCCCTGATCTGTGGTGCGGTGGGGCTGTACACCAGAGACAGCACCGGCCAGGCAGGGCCAGTCGGGGGCATAGCGGCCGGGAGGGGGGGCGGGAAGGGGCCCGGCAGCCCCCGGCCCCGCGGCGGGCCCTCCCCCGCGCTGGTGGCCCAGCCCCGGGGGCCGGGCGGCGCTGGGACGGGGAGGGCTCAGCGGCCCGGCGGCGCCGGGGGCTGGAGGAGCGCCCGGCACCGCCGCACCGGCCCCGGCAGTATCAGCGGCGGCTCGGCGGTGCGGCGCGGCCCGGCGTGGCTCGGCTCGGCTCGGCTCGGGGCGGGGGCTGCTGGTGAGTGCGGAGGGCGGCGGGGGGCTGCGGAAGGACGGGCGGGAGGAGGCGAGAGTCGCCCCCCCATACACCTCTTTTCATCCTGGGGCTGCCCGCGGGCATCGCGGGGCGGGCGGAGGGCGGGGGGGCAGCCTTCGCCCTGCACCGGGCAGCCCGCCCGCCCCCCCCGTAAGGGGAGGGAGGGTGGGTGAGAGCGCTCCGGCAGCAGGGCTGGAGGGGGGCCAGCACCCCCAGCGCTGCGGTCGGGCTTTGCCAGCACCCCGCGCCGCTCGCTGCTCCCCACCCTTCACCACCCTCCTCTGACCCCCCGCACGCACCCTGCGGGTCCGCCATCCCATCCCGGCCCCGGGTGGGCTCCCCACGCAGGCTGGTCCGGCCCCCGGGGAGGGGGCAGGCGGCCGGGCGGGCTGCTGGGGGAGCGCAGCTGCCAATGTCACCTTCAGCCCTCGGCGGCGCGGGGCAGGGACAGCCATCCCGGGAATCCGGGCGGCTTAAGGATGGGAGCACGGGCTGCTGCGTAAGAGCCACTTGAGCCCTGCTGTCGCCTTGCAGGATATCGCGTCCCCTTATCATCGTCCCGTGGAGTGCTTCTCACTCCCTCCCCCTGCGCGGCTCCGCACCCCTTCGCTGCTGGCTGCGGCCGAGCTGGGACGGGGCCGCGGGATGGGTTTTCCCCGGGCGAGCTGGGTGGTGGGGACGGGTGCCCTGACCCTCCTGCCAGCTCCTTACCCAGCTTCTCCTGCGCTAGCCCCCGCCGTGGAGCGGCATGGGAACTTGGCACCCCCCCTCGGCCAGGCCAGCCCCATCACCTCGGACGAGGAGTACCTGAGCCCCCTGGAAGAGTTCCCCGAGTCCAGCACCCCCCAGCATCGACCAGCCATGAAGCTGCAGCCTAGAGCTGAGCATGGGGCTGCCCACGGCTCCCCGGAGAGCACCTTCAAGGCTGCACCCACCTTTGAGGTGAGCCGACAACCCCCCAGGATGTTGCAGAGGAGGAGCAGTGCCCTGTGACCACAGCCCTGTGGTCCCCGGTGCCAGGAGGTGCCCAGGTGGGCCTTCCTACCCCCTGATCTGGGGTGCTCCTGGCACCTGGGCAGCCTCCACCCTGCCCACTTCCCTGGTTCTCCAGGGCCGCTGTTGTGATGGGGAACCCCGGGTGCAGAGGTGGGGATGCACGGCCCTGGGCGCAGGTGGGTGCTTGCTGCTTTCTGACCCCTGCTTCCCCAGGTGTCCCTGTCAGACCAGTCGGTGCTGGAGGGGCAGGATGTCAGCATGAGCGTTCGTGTCTGTGGAGAGCCCAAGCCCGTCATTTACTGGTGAGTCCTGCTGCTTGCTGGGTCACAGCTGGGCAGAGAAGGAGGGGGCAGGCACGGATCCCTTCCCATTTGGGGTCGGCCAGCTCAGCGCTCTGATCCTGAGCAGGGTTGGGCATGGGGAAAGGGGGGGTCTTTTGGGGATAGCCAGGCTGGGCGTGCAGGGCCGGGCGTGACTGTGCCGCTCTGCCCGTGTCCCGAGCAGGCTGAGGAACCGGCAGCCGGTGAAGTACGGCCACCGGCACCACACGGAGGAGGCGGAGGGGGCGCGGGGGCTCTTCACGCTGCACATCCTGGCGGCAGAGCGCACTGACACCGGCTTCTACACCTGCAAGGCCGTCAACGAGTATGGCACCAAGCAGTGCGAGGCCAAGCTGGAGGTCAGAGGTAAAGCTCCCTGAGCGTGTCCCTCCCCAGCCCCACGGGGCCAACTGGCTCCGGTGCCCTGCATGAGCTGTGTGAGGAAGGGGCTGCTGCAGACATCCCCCTCAGTGGTGCTGTGGGAGGAGGGGATGAGCCAGCCTGCTCTTTCCTGCCGCAGCAGAGGTGAGCACAAGCTGGCAGGAAAGCGGAGCTGTGTGCCTGAGGCTGCCCGCAGCAGCTGGCCCTGTGGCAGAAGGCAAGATGCCCTGCTGTACCATAGAGATGTGTCACCCCATGGCTCTGGGTCCCACTGCCCAGCTGTGCCCACCCAGAGCCCGCTGCTCTCCGCAGCCCAGCTTCACCCCCACCACGTACCCTCTGCTGGGGCTGGGTGCTGCCCCCAGCTGCACAGGGAGGGCTTTTGCCCTTGGTGGCTCTGCAGACACTTCCAGCCTGACAGCTCCGTCCCTCCCCCTCTCTTCCTTCCCTGACCCAAGCAGCGTATGCGTGCCAAGCACAGGTCAGCTTGGAGAGGTTTTCCCCAGCTGTAGCACATATGCATGGGACTGGGCTGTCTAGCCCCTTCCTCCTAGGACCCAAATATATGTGTGCAAAAGGAGGGGGCGTGCTGGCTCAGGATCGAGGGCCAGGCTCTACCTGGCATCCCCTTAGGCCAGGGAAGGAGCCTGCAGGGACAAGTGATGCTGCCTCCTACCTCTTGCCCTTTGCTCTGTGTGCCTTGCTCCCCCCAGCCCTCCCTGCTGACAGCTGCCTGAGCCCCCCGGGCTGCGCCCATCCCACCCCAGCCTTGGCTGCACTGCTTGTACCCTGCCGGGACCCCGCTCCCAGCCCCCGGCATAGCGCGGCGGCACTGTGGAGGGAGCGGGAGCCAGCCCCGTGCCCCACGGCTGGCAGAACCTGGGCTGTGGGGTGACGGCCCAAACCCTGGCCCCTCTTTGGGGGGGTACTCAGGGGGTGGCTCCACACGCTCGGAGCCCTCGTGCTGGCAGTGGCGTGTGCGTGCGTGCGTGCGTGCTGGCCCCATTGCTGCTGCACTAATCCTTCCGCTTGCTGACTGCGGTTTTTGTCTGTACGCAGGGGGAATACGATAAGGGGGTGCATCTCTCAGAGCCGCGGCTGCGGGGCTCTTAGTTGGACACCTCTTAGGCAGTGGACCTCACCTTGTGTTATTACCTTCTGCTCCATCCGCCGCCTCGTCCTGGACGCACCGCGGCGATGCGCGGGCCCTCGACCGCGGGCAGGGGGCTCGCAGGATGGCTGGGGGAGGCATAACCGAGGCGGGGTGGGGGAGCAGTTGGGGGAGCACCAGGCACCCCCTCAGCTGGGCCAGGGCGGCCGTACAATGCTGTCTTGTCTCTCGCTCCGTCCGTTTGTCCCTGTCTGCGTGTCCTGCCACTCCTCTCCTTGCTCTCCAGGGAAGGGGAGCAGGGAGCTGAGCCCGCAGTAGCCGCCATGCCAGCCAGGGCTGTAGGGAAGGGGCTGCGGCACAGTGGCAGCTCTGTAACAGCCACCTCAGAGTGTGGGGGACAGGAGACCCCTGGGACCCCTGCAGGGGAGCACCCTGCCCCAGCCACAGCGGGGAGGGAGAGCATTGGCCCATTTGGCTTTGTGGCAGCCACCCAGGCACCTGCCCGGCCACTACAAGACATCCCTCGCAGCCCCGGGGCTTGGGGTCCACTCAGAGCACCCCTTGGCTCTGGGTCTCTTCTCCCTGGGGAGGGGGCTTGGTGGGGGAGGGGGGCGGGCTGCGAGGCCGTGACCCTTTTTTTTGTAGCTCTAATAAAATCTGTTTGGTAAAGCGCTGTGTGGTGTGTTCCTGGCACGGACACCTCCCCTCACCCCCGGCCCCCTCCCTGGCTCAGCTCCGCTTTCCACATCTTCCCCCTCCCTGGCCCCCTCCTGCCCTTCCCTGCTGCACTCCCTGCCCTACCACGCTGGGCCCCCTCCCCGCATGCCTCCCCAACACTCCCTGCACGTTCCCCTCCATCCCCACCACCTCTCATGGTTGCTTTTCAGTTGCTGAGACGCGTCTCTCTCTCTTTCTCTCTCTCCCCCCTTCCCGGGCAGCTCGCCCCGAGTGCCAGTCCCTGGCCATCGTGGTTCCCCTCCAGGACGTGGTGGTCGGGGCGGGGGAGCTGGCACTCTTTGAGTGCATGGTGGCTGGCCCGCCAGACATGGATGTGGACTGGCTGTCCCGGGGCCGGCTGCTCCAGCCCGCCCTGCTCAAATGCAAGATGCATTTTGACGGGCGCAAGTGCAAGCTGCTGCTCACCTCCGTGCATGAGGACGACAGCGGGATCTACACCTGCAAGCTCAGCACTGCCAAAGGTAAGCGGCGGTCATGCAACTCCCCAAGGGGAGGTGGGGTGGGGGGGGTGTCTGGCTTGAGGCTTGGCTCTGTGGAGGGTCCTTGGGGGCGGACACCCTCCTCTGCCCCCAGGTTTGGGGTTCTGGTCCTCCTGGGGTGTAGCTGTGAGTGCTGGAGATGGGGGACAGGGAGTGGTTGCTGCCCCCGGAGCTAGGGAGCTTTTTCCAGCTGAGAAACCTGGTGTGCATCAGTCCTTGTGCTCCAGCACCCAGAGCCCTGCAGCCGCCATCCCACCCCGCTCAGGTCCTCTCCTGGTGTTTGTGCAGCAGGGGGATGCATTCACACCCTGGCCGTACTGCCCAGCTGTCCCCATCCCCTGGATCCAGAGCTGCTGGGTACCAGCCTGTCTCTGCTGGCCTGGGAGGTGACAGAGGGGCAGGGGTCAGGGCCGCCCACCCTCTTCCTCCTAGCTGTCACTGGTGGCAGCTGAGGACCCAGCATCGGTCCCGTGGCTCCAACACCCCCTGTGCCTGCACATGCCACACACAGCCTCTGTCCCCTTTCTCATTCCCAAGCCTGGCACAGCAGCCCTTCAGCAGTAACCCAGGCTGCAGGGTGTGCAGGGCACAGCTCCATCCCTATCCCCCTGCGGCAGGTGCCTGTGCACCCACCGAGGAGGTTGTACACCTGTGGGGATCTGAGGGGAGCAGCGGTTTTGGGCACGAGGAGGTGAGGCTGTGCCCGAGCATGGTGTCAGCCCCTGCCATTTCTGCAGAGTTGTCCCTGCTGCAAACCCTCTCATGGGGAGCACCCAGCCTGTGCCTGTCCCCATCCTGCCGCTGGGTGCCACAGGTGTTGGCACTGCCTGCTGCAGCATCACATCCTTGTCCCTAAGGGGCGAGGCCAGCTGTGACCCCTGCCCTGCAGGGAGGACAGGGCATCCTCCCACCCTACCTTGCTGCCGGCATCTGTGCTGCTGTCAGGGGAGGAAAGAGGTGCCCTGCTGCCAGCAGAGCCCAAACCCTGGTCATAGGCACCTTGTACACTCTTGTACCCTCCTGCCCTATGTGGAGCCAGAGCTGGCACACCCACCTGGGCTCAGCCCCCACCAGGCGTGGGCTACACTCAGCTATAGCCAGGTCAGCTGCTGGGGCTGCAGCCGGCAGGGGTCACAGGCTGCCTCCTGCCCTGCTTGGCCATCACCCTGACCTGCTCTCCTCGCAGATGAGCTGACCTGCAGCGCCCGGCTGACGGTGAAGCCCTCTGTGCAGCCACTCTTCACCCGCAAGCTGGAGGATGTGGACGTGGTGGAAGGGCGGACGGCACGTTTCGACTGCATGATCAGCGGGACTCCCCCCCCGGCAGTCATTTGGACCCATTTTGGTAACTCCCAAGCCCAGAGAGCTTGCCCAGGGACCTCCCCCTGTCTCCTTGGGTGCTGTACTTAGGACTTGTCCCCACCTGGGGCTGGGAGGGGTACTGATGCTGACGCTGGTGTGTCTCCATGCAGGCCAGCCAGTGCAGGAGGGTGAGAATGTGCGGATTCAGCGGGATGGGGGTCTGCACTCTCTGGTCATCGTGCACGTGGGCAGTGAGGACGAGGGGCAGTATGGGGTGACCGCCAGGAATGCCCACGGCCATGTGGAGTGCTCTGCTGAGCTATATGTGGAGGAGCCACGGCCGTCTGCTGCCTCCCAGATGTAAGAGTTGGGGGTCTCTGGGATCTGCATCCTCCCTGCTTACCCCCCACCCTGGGATTTGGGGGACAACGGGCTTGTGCAAAGCCTGGGGTCAGGGCTGGGTTGGGGGCACTGTATTCCCACCACAAGTGTGTGTGGGCTCTTGCAGCTCCAAGCTGGAGAAGATGCCGTCCATTCCGGAGGAGCCAGAGCAGGCAGAGACAGAAGCAGAGTGCTTCACCATGCCGGATTTCCTGAAGCCACTGCACAACCTGGATGTGGTGGAGTCAAAGGAGGCGGTGCTGGAGTGCCAGGTGGCTGGGCTGCCCTACCCCTCCATCACCTGGTTCCACAACGGCTCCCGCATCGACAGCACTGAGGACCGCAAGATGATACAGTGTAGGGCTCCCTACTGCCCTTCCCGCCCCCTTGGGGTCCCTTTGCCCGGGGTGGGAAGGGGGGACAGTCCAGGAGGAGGCATCACCTCCCAGACCTTCACACCCCGTAAGGTAGGGAGGGGAGCTCTGTGCTGCTTGGCTGGTGGGGTCTTACCCGTGTCCCCCTGTTCGCCCCCAGATAAGGATGTCCATCGCCTGGTGTTCACAGCTGTCAGCCACGCGCACGCCGGTGTCTATAAAAGTGTCATCGCCAACAAAGTGGGGAAGGCCACGTGCTACGCACACCTCTATGTCACTGGTAAGCAGCTGCAGGCACTGCCAGCGCCACTCACTGCCACCCTGCCAGCCCTGGGACTTGGTGGCCCTGTAGCGAGATCCTGGGGTGATAGGATCTCAGAGCGGTTCAGGTTGGAGGGGGCCTCTGGAGGTCTCACATCCAACCAAAAAGAGCAGGGTCAGCTGTGCAGTCCTCACTTCATGGGGCCAGGAGCCACCTCTGAACACACAAGGGACTTGCTGGCAGCACCAGCCCCACAGGGGTTTCCAGGCTGAGCCCCGGCCAGGGACCGGAGGGGGTCACTGGCCCCATCTATCCCCTCCAGCCTGCATCTCCCTGGGGCATAAGGCAGATGCCCCAAGGAGCTGTGGCAGTGGCCATGCTCACACCACTGCCCAACTCCTTGTGCAGACATAGTGCCAACCCCCCCGGATGGGCCCCCCACTGTGGCCTCGGTGACCGGCAGAGCCATCACGCTGAGCTGGAACAAGCCCAAGTGGCTGGACACTGCCATAGGTGAGTGTGCTGGGGCTGGGCAGGGGTTGCACAGCACCATGATGGGGTCCATGAGCTAGCCCATTGCCAGGGGCTCTGTGCTCACCCCTTTTTCCCTGCAGACCCCAACTCGGTGACCTACGTGGTGCAAATGCAAGTGCTGGGCACAATGCAGTGGCTGGTGCTGGTGACCGGTGTGCGGGACATCACCTACACGGTGCACGGGCTGACCAAAGGTGCCCAGTACCTCTTCCGTGTCATCACAGCCACTCCCAAGACCAACAGCAAGCCCTCCCCGCCTGTGGGGCCCGTGCAACTCCTGGATCGGGGTGAGAGGGGCCGTGGGAAGGGGGTGGCTGGCTGGGGTGGAGGGGTCTCTGTCCCTTGTGGCCAGGGCTGGGTGATGTGGGGTCCAGAGGTGATGGTGACGATGCGCATGGCAGGTCCCTACCTGGAAGAGGCCCCAGTCATCCTGGACAAACCAGATGTGGTGTATGTGGTAGAGGGTCAGCCAGCCTCCATCACCATCACCATCAACCACGTGGAGGCCACCGTCACCTGGAAGAGGTAGGACATGGTGCTGTGCTTGCCCCATGCCCAGCATGGGTACACAAAGACGGGGTCCTGCACCAGCTCCCCGTGCAGCCCACGGTGTGTTGGGCATCCTTCCCTGAGGCTGGGTTGGGACCCAAAGGTGATGTCCAGGGATGTGCAGAGCTGCATGGGGGGTGCCTTTTTTTGGGGGTGGTGTCTGTGGGGTGCTAAGGGTTGAGAGCCATTCAGGAGACAGAGCTAGCAATGGGGTGCAAGCTGTTTGTGGGAGCTCCAGGGTGAGAGCCAGGGCTGTCTCTGGGCCAGGAGGTGGCCATGGGGCTGTGGAGTGGGAGCCACGGGATCTGGGGCTGCCTGTGGAGCTGTGATGTGGCAGCTGCTGTGTCCACAGGGGCGGGCAGGTGCTGGGGGAGCAGGAGGGAGCGTGTGAGGTGATGATGCCGGACGACGACCAGCACTGCCTGCGGCTCCTGTGCGTGGGCCGGGGGGCCGCGGGGCTGCTGACCTGCGAGGTGAGCAACCGCCATGGCACTGCCCGCTGCACCCTCCGCCTCTGCCTTGCAGGTAGGTGCCCCTGCGCCAGGGGGCTGTGCCGCTCTGCCGGGGGGTGGCATCACCCTGCAGTGCCCCAAGGCTGTGTGCCATGGGGGGTCATTGCCCTGTAGGATGGCACTGCTCCATGGTGCCCCATGCCTGTGTGTCACAGGGACACTGCCCCATAGCATGACACTGCTCCTTAGTGCTTCATGCTTGTATGCCATGGGGATGCTGCTCTATAGGGTGGCAATGCTCCACAGGCTGAAAACCCATGAGCCACATGTTGATACTGCCCAGCATCCTATATGTGTATCTGATTTGGGTGGGAGTGTCCCATGTGCCCATGACCATTTCATGGGGTGGCAGTGCTCCACAGTATCCCTCAGCCATGCGCCCTATAGCCAAGAGCCATAGGGGACATGTCCACAATGCCCCACAGAGGTGTCATGGGCAGCACTGCCCCACAGTACTCCTCACCCATATGTAACAGGAGATGCAATACCATGGTGCCAGTGGCAGGGGAGTAGCACTGCTCCATGGTACCTCATACCCCATCTCTCGGCAGAGGCACCGCGCTTTGAGTCCATCATGGAGGACATCGATGCCCAGGAAGGTGAGACGCCACGCTTTGCCGTGGTAGTGGAGGGGAAACCGTTGCCAGACATCATGTGGTATAAGGTGAGCTGGGACCCCACCACCTCCTTCCTCACCCACAGCACCCCCACCCTCCACTGCCTCACTTGGGTCGCTGCGCTGGGTTTTTGGGGTTGTATTCACCCCTGGTGATGCAGCACGTGCCCCATGCACCATCCACGGAGAAAGGGTGGTGGGAGCTGGTCGGGGATGAGACCCCCCTGACACCACTGACACCGCCAGGATGGGGAGCTGCTGGAAGAGAGCAGCCACCTGAGCTTCGTGTACGAAGACAACGAGTGCTCGCTGGTGGTGCTGGGTGCTACTGAGCCCGACAGTGGCGTCTACACCTGCACAGCAAAGAACCTGGCTGGGGAGGTGTCCTGCAAGGCGGAGCTGGTGGTGCGGGCAGGTATGGCCAGATGGCCCCCTGGTCCTGGGGGCAGAGCCTGGGTGCCCGGCTTGCCCCCCGCCAGCGCCTTTCCTTCCCCCAGTCCAGCCTGCTGCTGATGCCACCATGGAGGAGGATGCACTGCACAAGGCACGACGCCTGACGGACTACTACGATGTGCACGAGGAGATCGGGAGGTACAAGACTGCTGTCACGGGGGGCAATGGGGCACACTGGGAGCCACGGGGACAGGGCTTCTGGAGCCAGGCTGCACCCTGGGGAATGATCTCCATGGTAGACCAGATCCTAATGTGCTGAGGCTGGTCTCAGCCACCAGTGGATGCCCCGGTGCTGGCTGGGGTGGCTGGAACAAAGCCAATCCTAGGGTTCTAGAAGGCTGACAGGGTTGTGGGCATCTCCTTGCAGAGCGGGCATGTGCCCCAGCTTCTTGGGAACAGGAGGTCTGCTGGTCCCCCACCTCCTTATCCCTCCTTGCCCCCATTGCTGCATTGCAGGGGAGCTTTCTCCTACCTGCGGAGGGTGACGGAGAAGAGCAGCCGGCTGGACTTTGCTGCCAAGTTCATCCCGGGGAGGACCAAGGCCAAGCAGTCGGCGCGCCGGGAGCTGCACATCCTCTCGCAGCTGGACCACGAGCGCATTGTCTTCTTCCATGATGCCTTTGAGAAGAAGAACGCTGTCATCATGGTCATGGAGCTGTATCCTCCGGGCACTGCCCTGGGAGTGTGCAGTGTGGGCGATGAGGGCAGGCGTTGGGGAAGATGGGTGGGCAGTGGGTGCAGAGGAGCTGGGTGCCCAGGACAGCGGAAGGCATGGTGTTTCTGTGCTCCTTGACTGGGGCCTAGCTGTGCTGAGGAGGAGCTGCTGGACAGGATGGCGAGGAAGTCCTCTGTGTGTGAGTCCGAGGTGGGTGAATCCCAAGGGAAAAAGTGGTGGGGCAGGAAGGGAACTGGGAACACCAGGGTCTGTCCTAGCCTGGGGATGTGTGATGCTCATTACATCAGGCTACAAAAGGGGTACAGCCTGTACCCTCCTCTGCACTGGGACAGCGTGGGGCTGCCCCAAGCTCAGGGCATCCACCTGCTCTCTCACAGGTCCGGTCCTACATGCGTCAGGTCCTGGAGGGGATCTGCTACCTGCACCAGCACAGCGTCCTGCACCTGGACATCAAAGTGAGTGTGGGGCTCACTCCCTCCCACCCTGCACCTGCATGGATGAGCTCCTGCCACTCTGCGGGGGGCACGTCCCTTCTCTGGGGGGAACCCTGCCTTCTGCCAAGCTCCCTCTGCCCCACGCTGTTCTGTAGCCAGAAAACCTACTGATGGCGGATTCGAGCAGCGAGCAGGTCCGGATCTGCGACTTCGGCAACGCGCAGGAGCTGACGCCCGAGGAGCCGCAGTACTGCAAGTATGGCACCCCCGAGTTCGTGGGCCCTGAGATCGTCAACCAGAGCCCCGTCTCCAGCGTCACCGACATCTGGTATGGGCAGCCCCAGGCTGGACGATGGGGTCTGGAGGGGGGTCCTGGGGGGGACTGGGCACCCAGAGGGCTTGGGCTGTGCGGTAATTTCGCTCTCCTCTCGCAGGCCTGTGGGAGTCATCGCCTACCTCTGGTAAGTGCCACAATGGGCCCCACGGGAGGGACCCCCTTCTTGCCCCCTCAGCCATGCACATTGCTCCTTGCAAAGTCATTCCCCTCCCTGGCTGTTCCTGGCTCTGCCCTCCCCGTGGCACTGGGACAGGGAACCGGGTCCCATCCTTGGTCTGCCTGTACTCGCTATGCCTGTTCCCCATGTCCCCCCGGCCCAATGACAGTATCCCCTCCTCGGCAGCCTGACAGGGATCTCCCCCTTCGTGGGGGAGAACGACAAGACGACGCTGATGAACATCCGCAACTACAACGTGGCCTTTGAGGAGAGGATGTTCCAGGGGCTCACGCGGGAAGCCAAGGGCTTTGTCATCAAAGTGCTGGTCAATGACAGGCTGTGAGTGCTGCGGCATCCCCGTCCCCACCCCTCCGTGAGCCTTGTGTGTGAGGGAGGGTGGGCACCCCCAGGCACTGGGGTGTTTGGGGGCATGCTTGCTGCACAGCCTTGCTAGGGTGCAACACAGGCAGCCAGAACCTCCTGCCCTTCTCTGGGGTGGCCAAACCCCCCTGCCTGGGCGGTTCTCACTCAGCCATGTTGGTTTGCAGGAGACCCAACGCGGAGCAGACCCTGGAGCATCCCTGGTTCAAGGTGAGCCTGGACAGGGACCCAGTGCCTGGCAGCAGCTGGGTTCCCCTGAGCCTGCTGTAGGCTCTGTGGCACATGGCTGTCCCCTCGCCCTACAGACGCTGGCCAAGGGGAAGGTCATCAGCACCGACCACCTAAAGCTCTTCCTCTCCCGTCGGAAATGGCAGGTGAGGGAAGGAGCGGGGGCAGGAGGGGGGCAGGCAGAGCTGTGTGCTGGGCAGGATGGGGTGGCGTGCCTTGGGGAGGATGGGGTGACATGTGCTGGGCAGGATGATGCCATGCCACCTCCCTAATCCAGCCCTCTCTGCCGGCTCCAGCGCTCGCAGATCAGCTACAAGTGCAACATGGTGCTGCGGCCGATCCCAGAGCTGCTGGAGGATACGTCGAACCACCTCTCCATTGCCGTGCCCCGGCACCTCAAGGAGTCGCCAGCACTGTCATCCTCCTCGGACTCGGATGACCTGGACGAGCTGCCCTTTATCCCCATGCCGCACCAGGTGGAGTTCTCTGGCTCCCGCATGTCGCTCAATGAGATCCCCACGGATGACGAGGCCTTTGGGCCATCTGAGGGGCCATGGCTGGAGGGGGTCACACCGGGGGATGTCTCCGCCATGGAGTGGCAGAGCCAGGGCGTGGGGAAGCCAGGAGTGGCCCTGGGAAAGAGGCCAAGGGGTGTCGGGCCGCGGCGGCCATGCACAGAGACAGAGGCACCTGGCTCCTCTGACGAAGAATCCCCTGAAGCCCAGAAGCGGCCAGAGTACCCTCGCAAGGCCATGAGGAAGGGCTCCAGCCTGGAGTCCCCTGGGAGTGCCCGGCGGGCAGAGCTGAAGAGGGGTGGCTCTGCCGACAGTGCTCTGCTGCTCCACCAGCCCTTGGGGACTGAGGAGGGGGCTGAGGCAGGCCGGGACCCCCGCCGGGCACTGTCCAAGGCGGCCTCCATGGAGCTGCCGTGGCGGAAGGGGACCTGGGGGGAGGATGATCATGCCCAGCGCCTGGAGCTGATGCGCCAGCGGCTTCTGCGGGGTGGCCCTGGGGACGGCAAGGTCAGCGGCCTGCGGGGTCCCCTCTTGGAGACCCTGGGTGTTGGCCCTGACAAGAAAGTCCCACGGCCGACCCGGTTGGAGCCGCCGGCGCCAGCAGTGCCACGGTTGGTGCGGGCAGCCTCCAGTGAGGCCACCTCACCACGTCTCCTCCCCCCTGAGCATCGGCTGCAGAAGAGCAGCTCCTTCAGCCACGGAGACGCTGAGCCTGTTGTCCGGCACCGCCGCTCTGGCGCACCCCTGGAGATCCCGGTGGCCTGCCTGGAGGCCCAGCGGCTCAAGGAGTCCCCATCTCTCTCAGCCCTCTCTGATGCCCGGCCCCCAGCATCACCGGATACTCCTGGTCCGGCAACACCCCCGGTGGTGGAGACTGCCATCCCCCGAGCCCCTACCACCAAGGCTGCCCTGGGGAGGAGGCGTGTCCCTGAGGAGCGCTTCCAGCCCGGGGCCAGCATGGCTGCCATCACCACGGGGAAGAAGCCCATGGCCAGGGGACAGGAGGAGAAGACACCTACCAAGGCTCCTGGAGCCAGCAGGGAGGGGGCTGCCAGGACAGGAGCACCCACCACACCACAGGTCCCTACTCCCCACACCCAATCTGCCGAAATGTCTTCCTATGCCAAGGTAATGCAAGCCATGGGAACCCTGCAAGGTGGAGAGCCAGCCACGGAGGAAGCCCCCCAGTCCCCACCAGCCACCCCCACCGAGCCCCCCGTGCCAGCACCAGCACTGGCATCGAGGAAGGAGGCAAAGCCCACAGGCTCCTCCAGCTCCCTGGTCATCCAGGACATCGACTCGGAGGAGGTCTTTGAGGCCAAGTTCAAGCGGGGCCGGGAGTCATCGCTCAGCCGAGGGCTGAAGCTCCTCACCCGCTCCCGCTCCGAGGACCGGCACCTGGCTGTTCCTCCAACCCCGGAGGAGGGCATCTACCGTCCCACACCGGCCGGCGTGCCCCTGGAGCTGCGCAGGGACCGGCCCACCGGGCTGGCAGCCAAATCCAAGTCGGTGCAGGACCTGCACGAGGTGGAGAAGGACCGGGGCTTCCTCCGAAGGATGTCTGTGCTCCTCAAGCGGACCCCTCCTGCCGAAAGGAAGAAGAGCAAGGGGGAGGATGGGGGCGGTGAGACCCCATCCAGTGGGCGCCGCTTCTCCTGGAGCATGGCCCTGGGGGGTTCCAAGGAGCGGAGGGACTCGGAGAGCCTTAAGTCTGAGACGGGGGGCGGCGGAGAGAAAGAGTCTCCGGCCATGGCCGTGAGGAGGAAGATCAGCACCACGGTGGAGCGGGTCTCTGCGCGGCTGCGCAGCCTCTCGGACGAGCGGCCGGAGGGCGAGGGGCCCGGGATGCTCCGCCGCGCCAGCTCCGAGGGGGAGAGCCTGCGGCCGGGACCCCCCCCGGCACCCGCGCCCTCCTTCGAGTCCCTGCGCTCCGAGAGCAGCGCCCGCTCCTCCGCCTCCGCCAAAGGTGAGCGGCGGGGGCGGGTCCCGCCGGCACCCCGCGGCCCGGCTGTCCCTGGGGCGGCGGGAGCAGCCGCCCCGGCTCGGCCCCGCTCTGAGCCGCCCCCGGTGCCCGCAGGTGGCGAGGAGAGCCAGAAGCGGTCCCGCTGGGAGCGCTGGGGGCTGTCGCGGGGCAAGAAGGAGAAGGTGGGCTCGCAGCCCAGCATCCCCTCCGTCCTGCCGCGGGAGGAGGGACCCGCCGGCCGGCCGCACGCACCCAGCGAGTCGGGTAGGTGCAGCCCCGGGGGCATTGGAGGGGAGTGTGGTGGGTGCCCGTCGCTGCCCCGCCTGACGCCCCCTCCCCGCTTTTCCAGATTTCCCCCCCGTTTTCCACATCAAGCTGAAGGACCAGGTGCTGCTGGAGGGCGAGGCGCTGACCCTCTGCTGCTTGCCCGCCGGCAGCCCGACCCCCAGGATCATCTGGATGAAAGGTGGGGGGGCTGCCCGCGCTGCCTCGGGGGGCGGGGCGCGAGGGAGGGCCATGTGGCATCCCTCTCTTCTGCTTTGCCCCACAGACAAGAGGTCCCTGCAGCCGGATAACGCACTGGATGTCGTGTCCTGCAAGGACGGCCGGCAGATGCTCACCATCGCCAAGGTCTCCAGGAAGGACGCGGGGCTGTATGAGTGTGCGGCTGCCAACGCCCTGGGCACGGCCATCAGCTCCTGCACGCTGGCTGTGGCACGTAAGGATGCAAGGGGGGACCTTGAGGGACAGACTTGCTGCCCCATAGTGAGAGAGCACATGTCAGGGATGCACCCCGGTGCTGGGGACTGACTGGAGCAGACCCTTGAGCTCCTTTCTTCATCCCTGCAAAGGAGATTAGGACTTCTGAGGAGGGACAGGCTGGTTTTGCACAGGCACCTCCAGCACCACTGAGCCCATTTGTTGTGCTGCCCTTGCCCTGCAGCAGCTCTGCCCTGCCCCAGGCCCGGCACGCAGCCCACCCTCCCTGTCCTCTCACAGGGCTTCCTGGAAGGCCAGGCACCCCAGAGATCCCCCAGAAGTACAAGAACACAGTGTTGGTGCTGTGGAAGCCCGCAGAGAGCAAAGCCCCCTGCACCTACACACTGGAGCGCAGGCTGGAAGGTATGTGGGGCTGCCTGTCGTTCCCCAGGAGCTGCAGTTGGAAAGGTGGTCCTTACATGGGGACACCAAGTCAGGACAGAAGTGTCCCCTGGGGCTTGGTGGGGTCCTGGGTCAGGGGTGGGGGATAGGAAGCTGTCCCATGCCCCCAGTCTGCCCCTGCCTCACCTTGTCCCTGTGCTGGCAGGGGAGCAAGAGTGGAAGATCATCAGCACAGGCATTGCTGACTGCTACTTCAATGTGACGGACCTGCCTTCCGGGAGTGCAGCCAAGTTTCGGGTAGCTTGTGTCAACAAGGCTGGGCAGGGGCCCTACAGCACTGTCTCAGGGAAGGTGCATCTTGATGCAGCAGGTGAGCAAGCCCTCTCCCACGGGGCACGGGGCAGCCATGGGGCCAGTTGCGGGGATGGCATGCTCTGGGGAACCTTACATCCCAAAGGTTCTTCTCCCCAGGGTTTTGGGGAATGGGGAGCCATTTGCACCCCGCTTCTGGCTTACACCCGCCTGGCTCATACCTTCCTTTGCTCCCTGCAGATGCCCAAGCTGCCCCAGCCAAGGACATCGCCATCTCTGTCCCTGTCCCTGAGAAGGTGGCTTCCAGCCGGTCAACCCAAACACCCGTGGGGCAGCTGCAGCCACCGGCCACGGGGCACCCCCCTACCACGCCGCCCCGCAAGCACAAAGGAGTGGTGCAGAAGGCAGATGGGGCGGCACAGGCAGATGTCCCACTGGGGGTCCTCCAGCCCGCAGCGTCCCGCAAAGAGGGGCCACAGCCAGATTCTGAGCTCCCACCTGACATCACCGTCTGCGTGCCCCCGGAGCTGATGTTCACCCCCCCTCGGACTGTGGCCTCACCCCATACAGACTCCCCTGCCCGGGGTTCCCCTGCGCCCCCCACGGACACATCCACCCCACCTCAGCCTCCATCCCCTTCCAAGTTGTCCCCTACTTCCCCAGTGTCGACCACCCCCAGCCCAGCTCCCACGCTGTCTCCCACCCCCAACTCTGCACCCGTGCGGAAGATGCCTCCCTACATGGTCACCTCCTTTGTTTCCATGCCCCCCACGTCACCCCCCACGCAGGAGCCCCCCCGCACTTCCCTGGCCTCCAAGGAGCCCCCAGCTGAGAGTGGAGTCTCAGGGGCTAAGGATGGCACGGCGCTGCGGCAGGGTGTCCCCCAGAAGCCATATACCTTCCTGGACGAGAAGGCAAGGTGAGTGGTGCCTAGGGGGTCCGGGTGCTCTGCAGGGGATGCCCCTCCTGCCATCACCTCACATGGGGGATGCTGAGGGCTGTCCTGTGTGTGCCACAGGGGCCGTTTTGGGGTGATCCGGCTGTGCAAGGAAAACGCCACGGGGAAGCACTTCATGGCCAAGATCGTGCCCTACGAGGCAGAGAGGAAGCAGAGTGTGCTGCAGGAGTACGAGATCCTCAAGGCCCTGCACCATGAGCGCATCATGGCCCTGCACGAGGCGTACATCACCCCCCGCTACCTAGTGCTCATCTGCGAGAACTGCTCTGGCAAGGAGATCCTCTACAGCATCGTGGACAGGTATGGGTGGGCACAGGGCTGCTGGCGTCCGCTGCTGGCACAGGGCTGCCTCCTGATGCCACTTGCCCCCAGGTTTCGCTACTCAGAGGACGATGTGGTGAACTACGTGCTGCAGCTCCTGCAAGGCCTCGAGTACCTGCATGGCCGCCGCATCGTGCACCTCGACATCAAGCCAGACAACATCGTCATCTCGGGGACAAACGCCCTCAAGATCATCGATTTTGGCAGCGCCCAGACCTACAACCCCCTCGTGCTGCGGCAGCTGGGACGGCGTGTTGGCACCCTGGAGTACATGTGTGAGTGGGGAACAGGGGTGCAGTGGAGTGGGGATGGGTGCCCGAGGTGTGCGTGGCTTGGGACTGGGGGGGCAGTGGAGGTGTCCTTGGGAAAGTTGGGGGGGGTCTTTGGGGTGCTGGGTATGTCTGCTGAGGGATTTCGTAGGGTTGCTGGGCTTAGAGGGAGAATGTGCTGCTGGGCTGCTGGGGTGTCCTTGGAGGTGTTGGGCTCTGTCAGGGTATTGGGGTGTCAGGGATGGGTGAAGGAGGATTTAATGATGGGGTGCTGTAGGTGCTGGGGATGCTGTGGATATTTGGGATGTGGTGGGTGCCAGGGCTGGGCTCCCTGGTGTGTATGACAGTCCTGCTTCCCTGCCTGCAGCGCCAGAGGTGGTAAAGGGCGACCCAGTGGGCTCCGCAGCTGATGTCTGGGGTGTCGGCGTCCTCACCTACATCATGTAAGAGAAGGGGCCAGGAGGGCGAGCACCCTGAGGTGTAGCCAGCCCCACGGGGACACCAGGCTGGTGGTGGGCTAGGGGATGCTGTAGCCCTGCAGATCCCTCCCAGCTGGACATGGGATTGAGACCCTGGACAGCTGTGGTTGTTTCAAACCAGGGATGGGTGGGTAGGGGATCCCGGGTGCTCTTCCACCACAGCCCCCCACCCCGTGCCACCCTTCACAGGCTCAGTGGGCGGTCACCATTCTTTGAACTGGACCCCATCGAGACAGAGAACCGCATCCTGGCAGGGCGCTTTGATGCCTTCAAGCTGTACCCCAACGTCTCGCAGAACGCTGCCCTCTTCATCCGCAAGGTCCTCACTGTCCACCCCTGGTGAGTGCCCAGCCCAGGCAGGGAGGGCACGTGGCCCCAGACTGCACCCTGGTCATGTTCCCCCCCCCCAGGGACCTTCCAGACATCATCAGTGCAACCCTGGGGTCCATCCCTGCTCCTGGAGAGGGCTGGGGTCTCCTGAGTCCAGGACCTGGGATCAGTCCCTGCTGTTGGAGAGGGCTGGGATCCCTGGGGTATTTGTGGGGCAAGGGTGGTGGCTGGGTTTGGGGAGGGTGCAGTGGTGGTTAGCACCCTACGGCCCCTGACTCGGCATCACGCCTGCCCCAGGAGCCGCCCCACAGTGAAGGACTGCTGTGCCAACGCCTGGCTCCAGGACGCCTACCTGATGAAGCTGCGCCGCCAGACCCTGACCTTCACCACCAACCGCCTCAAGGAGTTCCTGGTGGAGCACCAGCGGCGCCGCGGCGAGGCCGTCACCAAGCACAAGGTCTTACTCCGCTCGTACCAGGGTGGCCAGCCGCCTGGGCCGCAGTAGCCAGCGCCTCGGCCGCGGCCACGAGGGGCCGAGGAGCCAGAGGAACATTCCAGGGGCCGCGGGATGGGGCGGCTGAGGACGAGCCAGGATGTGCCAGGACAAGCCCACGGACCTCACGTGCCACCGCCGGGGATGCTGGCAGCTGGCATCATTTTGGCGGTGCTGAGGGAGAGGGGAGATGCTCCACCAGCCAACCCAGCGGTGGGGTCCAGCAGTGGGCAGGGAGGGGGAAGCCTTGCTGGGAGGAGAGGAGAAGGTGGTTGGGGGAAGGATAGGATGGGATAGGGGGCCCAGGGAAGCTCCGGGCAGCAGTGGGAGAGCCATCAGCACACCGGCCAGCCCTGGCTGCGTGGGTCCCGTCAGCCGTGTGCCTTATGCTGCAGTGTATAGCTGCCCCCGGCCACGGCGCAGGGGTCCCCAAACTTCCCCTGGTTTGCACGCCAGCACCTGAGGACTGAGGCTGCTCCAGTGGTTCCTGCAGAGAGGGGCTTGTTTGCAGCCCCCTACCACCTCCTCTTCCCCACAGCCCCCTGCCAGCCGTCACAGTCCGGGTCCTCAAGGCTGGGAGCGGGGGCCACCAGCCCCCCCACCTTCTGCTCCTCCCAGCCCCGGTCCTGGTAAGCAGGTTTGCAGCCCCAGGACCGATGCCGGTGCCTTCCCCAGGGCTGTTGGCTGTGCCCCATGCCGGGGGCGAGGGGTTGGCTGGCACCTCCTCCTCTTTGCAAGGGGTCACCCACGTGCCACACACACCTCCTGCGCCCACTCAGGCCCATGCTGCTCACATTCTGCCTGCCCGGCTCCGGCCCTCGCCCCATGCCCCACCGCCAGCCCACCTGCCTGTCCCACACCTCCCACAACCCCCAATGCCCCCGTGCCGACTCCATCCCCGACCCTCCGGTGCCACGGCACAGCCCCAGAGGTGCCTCGCTGAGCCCCATGCCCCCTCCCCGGCTGGCAGCAGGGTGCTCCAGCGTGACCAGGGTGCCCTGGGTGGGGTGATGGGGGCAGCGGCTGGGCACCCACCTTCCAGATGCTGCTGTAGCAATAGAGCTTTATTTATTGACTCTGGGGAGAAGGCGTCCGCCCCGTCCCCTTCCCCATCCTCTCCTCTCTGCCGGGCTCCGGAGCTGCCCAAAATCCCCGTGGTTAGGAGCAAGCGATGTGCCGGAGCAGCAATAAAGACCCTGAGCAGCCCACCCGGCCTCCGCGGCTCGCTGGGACGAGGGGGGATGGAGGGGGGGAGCCTGCGGGGTGGGCAGAACGACGCCTCGGGGGGCTCCTGTTCCAAAACCCGGGGACCCGAGGTCAGCCGGGCTTCCCGGCGGGGCCAGGCTGGGGAGGGTGTCGGGAACTTGGGGAAGGAGCCAGGGAAGCCACGAAGCGCCGGGGCGGGCGCAGGGGCGCCGGCTCACGGGGTGCTCGCGTCATGGAGCGAAAATACTGGGTGCGGCGGCGGCACGGCCAGCGGGACAGCCGGGGCCGGGCGCAGGTGAGGGGCGGCGGGGACCTGCCGCCGGCTATAAATACCCGCTGCCCATATGAGGCCGTGCCGGCGGGGCTGCTCCGGTTACAGCCCGGCCCGACGCCCCGCTGCCGCGCCCCCCCCACCCCCGGGCCGCGGCACCGCGCATCCCCGTGTCCCAGCGCGGACGGCGGCCCGCAGCGTCCCCGCACGCCGGCTCCTGGCCCGCTCGCCCGGCGGGGTGCCCGGCGGCCGGGACAGCGGGGCAGCCGGAGCCGGGCGCGGCTGCGGGGCGGCTGCCCTCGGGCGTAGCTCCCGCCCTACGCCGCCCCCTGGCGGCCGGCTGGGCAGCACCGCCCGGCGCAGTGACGCGGCAGGGGTGGGGAGCCCTGCGCGCTGACGTATCGCAGCCACGTGTGCGGAAGCGGCGGGGCCCTGCGGGGAGGTACCGGTACCGGGGCTGCCGGAGCCGAGCGGAGCGCGATGCTGCTGAAGGCGGTGATCCTCATCGGGGGCCCGCAGAAGGGTGAGTGCGCCGGGCCCGCGGCGCGTCCCATCCTGTCCCGTCCCGCCAGCCCCCGCCGACCCCCGCGCTGTGCTCCGCAGGGACCCGGTTCCGGCCGCTGTCCTTCGAGGTGCCCAAGCCGCTGTTCCCGGTGGCCGGCGTGCCCATGGTGCAGCACCACATCGAAGCCTGCGCCAAGGTACGGGGTGGGCCGGGCTGCCGGGGCCCCGGGGCGGGGACCGGGGCTGCCCTCCCCACGCTGCGCCCTCCCTCCCCAGGTGCCCGGCGTGAAGGAGATCCTGCTGGTGGGTTTCTACCAGCCCCACGAGGCCCTCAGCCGCTTCCTGGTGTCGGCGCAGCAGGAGTTCAAGATCCCCATCAGGTGGGCAGGGGCCCTCCCGCCCCCGGGGCGCTACCCACGGCAGCGCGGCCGCTCGCCCACCTCCCCTGGGGTGGCGGCCCCCAGCCCGCACCCGGACAGCGGGCGGGCAGGCCATGTCCCAGCGTGGATGGGCACAGTTAGCATCCCTTAGCTCCGCCAGCTCTCCCTTGCCTCGGGCCCTGCGCTGGCCAGACCCGGAGCCCAGCTCCAAGCTGTCTCTGCTCCCAGCCCGTGGGCAATGTCCACACGAGCGCTGTCATCACATGGCAGGGTTATGTCTGTGCAGCCTGGCTTCCCTGGCCTACTGCCGGGCTGTGCCACCACACCCCCGCTTCCCTAAGCCCTTGCTTTTCCCTGCTTGGCTTGCAGGTATCTCCAGGAGTACGCGGCGCTGGGCACGGGTGGTGGCATCTATCACTTCCGAGACCAGATCCTGTCGGGTGGTGCTGAGGCCTTCTTTGTCCTCAACGCAGACGTGTGCTCAGAATTCCCCTTGCAGGAGATGCTGGACTTCCGGCAGCGGCACGGGGATGCGCACAGCTCTGTCATTCTGGGTACCACAGTGAGTGGCCATGCTGGGGAGCAGAGGAGCAGCGGTTCTCCGCTGCGGGCTTGTCTGGAAGCCAGTGGCTCCTGTGGTAGATGGGTCCCTGGGTGTGAGCTCTGGGTCTCATCTCCTCTGTCTCTGCACGCCTGCTGCTCCACCAGTGCTAATGTTTCCTTGCTCCGCAGGCCAACAGGACACAGGCGCTGAATTATGGCTGTATTGTGGCCAACCCGGACACACAGGAGGTACTGGAGGGCCTCGGGGAGCCAGGCTCGGCTTGGGCAGCCAGGGCTGTGCTGTCCCCATGGGCACATGTCCCTGGTGTGCCACAGAGGATTTGATGCCAGGCATGGGGCTGCGCCCTGGGACTCAGATCTCTTCCTTTGCCTCCAGGTCCAGCACTATGTGGAGAAGCCGAGCACGTTTGTCAGTGAGATCATTAACTGTGGCATCTACCTGTTTACTCCTGACATCTTCCAGCACATTGGTGAGGTCTTTCAGAGGAACCAGCAGGAGCTACTGCTGTGAGTGCTTCTCTCTGCCCCATGTCCCTCTTACCCCACTGCTTCCCGGGGCTGCAGCAGCACGCTCATCCTCCATTCTTTCTCTATCTTCTCTTCTCTGCCATCACTCACTTGTTTCCTGGTCCTGCACCAGCTGTCCTTACCTTGGGTAAGTCTCCCTCTGTGTCAGCACTGGCTGATCTCTGGGCTGGATTGTCACAAGCCAAAACGCATGCTTTCCTCCCTGCTCCAGGCTGCTGTGCAAGGCTTTGCTCCCTCTGCTCCCCTTGTGCCCAGCTTGAGACTCCCTCTCGTGCATCCTGTCTTCCCACCCCATCCTCATCTGGCTCCAGCCAAGGGGCTGAACGGAGCCTGGGATTCACCTGGGAATGCTCTGCTCCCACCTTCAGCTCTCTACACCAGCCAGACTGCCACCTGGCACCTCTGCCACCACCCAAGCAGAAACCCAACTGCACAGGGCTCTGGAGCAGGATCCTACCTGGACTGGGTGGGGCTCTTGCACCATCACCTGGCTGAGAGCTCCTTTCAGCTGGCAGAGCCCTGTCCCTCTGCTGCTCTGGGGCTCAGCGGGGCTGGGCAGGCCTTGTCTGGCAGCTGGGGCTGTCCCTGCCTTTGGGGAGAAACACAGGCCTAGGAAGGAGTCCAGGATCACCAGAGCCCCCGCATTTGGGGAGGGTAGCTGCTGGGGTCCTTGGCTGAGACTGGTTGGGGTGGGTGTCTGATGGGCCTCTCCCTTGCAGAGAGGAGAGCTCCAATGGCCGGCAGCGTGCAGAAGTGATCCGGCTGGAGCAGGACGTCTTCACGGCGCTGGCTGGGAGCGGCAAACTCTACGTCTACAAAACCGATGGCTTCTGGAGCCAGATCAAATCAGCTGGGTAAGGGCTGGGGCTAGAGCTGGGAGAGGAGGCAACTTGGGTAGGGCCACGGTAGTGGGTGGGGAGTGCCGAATTCCAACCCTCCTGTCCTGGTAGTGCTGGAGAGGTAATAATCATTTGCTTTTCCTCCCACAGCTCTGCTATCTACGCCAGCCGCCTGTACCTGAACCAGTACAGCAAAAGCCACCCAGAGAGGCTGGCCCAGAACAAACCTGGGGGCCCTGTCATCCGAGGTACCCCTCTGATACCCCTTGCTGCCTGGGGGTGGTAGTGGGACCCATAGGCAGGACCTCCCCTGCTCTGAGAGGTGAGTGCTCCCGGGAGCTGCCTCCCCTGATGCAGCTGCTCTGTGTTGCAGGGAACGTGTACATCCACCCCACAGCCTCCGTCGACAGCACTGCGGTGGTGAGTGCAGGCCTGGGGGGCCCTGCAGCAGGGTGGTGCTCTGGGGGTGCTGCTCTCCTTGATCTCACGGCTTCCCTCTGTCCTCACAGCTGGGCCCCAATGTCTCCATTGGGGAGGGGGTGACTGTGGGAGCTGGTGTACGTGTGCGTGAGTCCATTGTCCTGCACGGTGCCTCACTGCATGTAAGTAGGGTTTGCCCCAGGGTCTGGGTGTCAACCTCTTGCAGGGAGGCAGCAACACCTTCATCTTCTTCTTCTGCACCCCAGGACCACACCTGTGTCCTTAATACCATCGTGGGCTGGGACAGCACCATTGGGCGCTGGGCCCGGGTCGAAGGGACACCCAGTGACCCCAATCCTAATGATCCCTATGCCAAGATTGACAGCGAGACCCTCTTCCGGGACGGCCGCCTCACACCCTCCATCACAATCCTAGGTACCTCCCAGCCCCCCAGCCCTGTGCAGTGGGGCAGTCTCTCTCCCCCTCCTGCTAACCCCCTCGTGCTCTCTGTGCAGGCTGCAGTGTCACCATCCCCGCCGAGGTCGTTATTCTCAACTCCATTGTCCTCCCTCACAAGGAGCTGAGCCGCAGCTACAAGAACCAGATTATCCTGTGAGTCAGTTGCTTGCTGGGTTGGAGGGGGGGCAGTGCCAGCCCCCATCACCCCCTGCTGTGCCCTACACTAAGAGCCTGTGCCGGATCTTCATCTCCTGGGAGGTTGCCACTACCTCCAGCGGGGTAGGTGCAGGTCAGGAGCCCTGCAAGTGCCTCATTCCTACTCCAGACAGACATTAAAGCCGGTGAGCATCAGCCTTGCACGCTGCTTCTCTCACAGCCCAGGGACTAGCCCTGGGGAAGGCTTGGGGAAGGCTTCAGGGACAGTTTTTGGCCCTGGCACCAAGCTGTGTGCCTGTGCAGAGAGCCCTGGCCTGGGGCTGGTGAAGGAGCAAGTGCTGCCTTGAGCATTTCTCCACCAAAGGGCACTACCAGCATGCTCCTACCCCCCTCACCAGGCTTCCTGCAACTCCCCAGCTGCCTCGGCCCATGGGAGCCCAGGGAGCTCTGACTCTGCCTGTCCTGTGTGGGCAGCATTCCCTGCAGGAGCCGATTGCAAGGATTGTGATTGCAGCAGCGTGATTGCAGCAGCGTGATTGCAGCAGCGTGATTGCAGCAGCGTGATTGCAGCAGGGGGGCAGGAGCCCAGCCCAGGCTGTTGAGAAAGCAGCAGCACCAGGCTCACCCAAGGCCCTGGCATGCCAAGCCTGGGTTGGACTGCTGGTCCAGGAGGGTGCTCCAAGGGCCTCCCCTTCCCCCAGCACCACCTCCACCCCCAAGGGCTCAGTGTGAGCCAGGAGAACTGCCAGCCCAGCTGAGCCTGCTCCTGTCAGGCTGAGACCTGAGCAGGGCTGAGTGGGATGGCAGTAGGCCCCTGCCACCCAGGTGGGCCAACAGCCTCTGCACCCACACAGGTGGAGCTTAGGGGGTGCTCTCTGCATGTCTCCTGCAGACACACCAGGCACATCCACAGCCAGCTTACATGGGGACAGGCAGCAGAGACTTGCCACCTCCCTCCTTCCCAAAAACCTGTTTTTATTGACGACAGCTTGCTGCTGGTCCTGGCAGAGCCGGTCTCTGTTACCCACAGTGGCTGTCCTTCATCCTTACCTCCCTGTCTTCTCCAGTTTTGGAGCTCCACACTAAAGCCCTGCACTGTGCCAAGGGGCTCATCACACCCCTCGCCTTCAGTGAGGCACAGCATTAGGGATTCTCTGTCCATCCATCCATCCATCCATCCCCACCCCAGCTGGATGGATTTGCAGTAAATCCTCGCCCCCAGCCCTGTGCCTTCCTCTGCCGGTTCTCCTCTAGTCCTGGGCGGGGATTAGCTGTTCCCTGGCTTTAAGCACATTAAACTCCTTCAGTTTTGCCTCTGCCTTGGATGTGCTAATTTCCTTGCCCACTGGTGAGCACCCGTGTGCTGGGGCAGCTGAGCCAAGCTACTTGCTTTTGGGATTGTACATTAATTTTCTCCTGTGTCCTACATCTGGTCTGGCTTTCAGTGGGGACAGAGGTTTCTCAGCTGCTCAGTATGGCCCTGGGCAGTTCTCAGCCATGTTGTGTAATGCCCCCCCCCTTTTTTAATTTTTTTAAGCTCCTGTAGTGTCTGTCCTTTGTGCAGAGTTATTTGGAGGACAAGCCCTTGCTCCACTGCAGCTTCCCCATCCCAGGGGAAGAGTGCTGTGCAGCCCTGCTCTGTTAGGGCTTTGTGCTCCTCTGCCAGGGCTGGTGGGGAGGAAGGAGTTAAAGGGGCCTCCGAAGAGGTGCCAGGAAGTCTGGAAACGCTTTGAGGTTGTCCTGCCCTGAGCAGCAGCAGCTCTGATTACTTGGGGCCAACATCTGGGCTCCAAAAGGGGCCTCCCACATCCTAGGCTCCAGGGCAGGGAGAGGAGGTCTTCGTTTGGGGAGGGGAGGGGGTGGGGCATGGCAAAGTTGGCTCCACTTGCCCAACAAAAGCAGGGGTTTTGGGGGAGCACTCCTCACCCTTGCTCTCAGTATAGCTCATCTGCCCAGCCAGGCTCTATCGTGCCCCTGAGCCCCAAACCCTGACCCCAGGAAGCAGCACAGGGGAACAGAGCAGCCACAGCCGGGTTTGTTTTGCTGCAAACATTTAATACAAACCAGTGTGATGCTGGGGCAGCATCCCGGCCACCACAGCAGGGCAGAGGCAGCCCTGCTCCCCCCCCCAGCCCCAGGGGAGCAAAGCAGGGCTCAGGCCCCCCACCCCACAGGCAGCTGCCTGGTCCCACAGGCTTCACCCCTCCGGTGCCAGCTCTGTGCCCTCAGTGGGAGACACCGCTGCAGGCTACACTGGAGAAGGGAAGAACCGGCCCACCTTCCTCAGGGCCGGCTCCTGCCTGCATGGGGAGAGATGGGTTAGGGGTGCAAAGCAAAGTCCCCTGCCCCCCTCCCCCTTCCATCCCCCACAGCACTCACGGGGGCCTGGTGGCTGTGCCCACGCAGCTCCGCAGGGTGCTGGGGAGGCAGCAGGTACCAGACGGGCTCAGCTGGCCTGGTTTGGGGTCTGGGGAGGTGATGGGGCGGAAGAACGACTCTGTGGGATAGAGTGGGACAGAGGGGTGGCTATCACACCCCAGCCCAGCTGGGCTGCCATAGGGTGAGGGCAGGGAAGGGGCTGGGGCTCCCGTGCCTTACCACATTCAGCCCCCAGGGCTGGCGTTGGCACCAGGTTCTGCTCTGTCCCCACAAAGCCTCTCCAGAAGTCAAGTGGCAGCGAGAGGAGCCGAGCCACCACCTGGGCAGGGAGGGATGGAGAGGATAGGGATGCTGGTAGGGACCAGGGTACATACACCCTGTGCCTCGGGTATCCCCTCACCTTGCACTGCCGCGGCGTGTCCTCCATGATGGCAAGGGGCGTGGGGTTGGCTGAGCAGTGTCCCACCAGCGTGGGCCCAAACACACGGGACAGGTTGAGCACATCCATCTTGCAGTCGGGGCTGTGTGACACCCTGCAAGGGGGAGGCACAGGCGGTGTGAGCATGCTGCCCAGCAAGGGGTCGCTCATCACCCACCCAACTTCCCACTCTGGGGGGGGGGCAGAGCGCCAGGAGATGGGGACAGACCCATAGGAGCCCGTGACCAGGATGAGCCTCTCACCTAAGCAGGTGCAGCATGAGGAAGGCCAAGGTGTCCCTGTTGGCTGGGGGCAGCTTGCTCACCACAAGACGCAGGGCTGTGCTGCAGGCAGCATCATCTGGGATGTCTGTGGCAACACAGGGAGCGGTGTTAGGGGAGGAGCAGCCCTTTCCCCCCATCCCTTCCCCCCAGCAACTTCAGGACCCCCGCTCACCAGCTGCCTGCAGGAAGGCAGGGTGAAGGCTGAAGGTGACCAGGGGCTCCTTGAGCCCCCGCAGAAAGTCCTTGAGCACACCACACACCACATGGATGTCAGCCACGGTGCTGAGGGCAGGCAGGACACCCCCAGCCCGCAGCAGCCTCTGCTTCCACTCCCGCACCAGCTGCTCCATGCCTGGCACCCGATACAGCCCTGTCTGGGGGTGCAGGGAGAGGAGCTCAGCCCCATGGGGACCACAGCACTGCCACCCCCACTGCCCCAGCCCCTACCTCTGTCAAGCCTCGCTTCTCCACCTCAGTCACACACTGCACCACCAGCGCTGGCACCAGGGGTGGGTTGGGGGGGGCAAAGTCAGCCAGCACACCCTGGGGAAAGCAACACAACAGGCTCTGTGCCCAGCACCCAGCCCTGCAGCCAGGGCAGGCAGAGCCCCAGCACCACAGGGCCAACAGCCCTGCGGCCCAACCGGCTCACAGAGCAGCCCCCAAGCACCGCTGTGCCCCCTCCTCACCTCCTGGGGCCAGACACGGTGTCGAGGCCGGGGTACGCAGAGGCTGGGGCACTGTCCCTGGCACTTGGGGTGCAGCAGCAGCTGGCACCACCGGCACTTGACAGCGGCCTTCCCAAAACGGATGCGGGAGCCACAGACACCGCACAGCTCTGGGCGGATCACCTGGTAAGGGGGAGCAGAGTCAGGGCTCCCCATCTTGCAGATACACAGTACCACCCCTCCATTCCACCCAGACCAGCCACGCTTCCTCCATCCACCACCCATGTGGGCAGAGCTGGGATGGTGGGGATGGAGGAGAGCTTCCCCCAAGACCAGCTCCTTTCTCTGTAGTGGCCAAGAGGAGGGAGAGAGGCAGGGGCACGCACTGTTTTGGAGGTGAACTGGTGCTGGGATGGTGGGAGGTCCTGTAGAGGCAAGAACGGGGCTGGTGCTGGCTGATCAGCGGAGATGCCCTTGATTTGGCTTTCCTCCCCTGGGATATGTAAGCCCGGATCCTTGCTGGTGCCCCAGACAGTGGTCAGCTCTGCAAAGAGAGGAAGCAGTGGAGGAGTTCCCAAAAGGCAAGTCATCCCAGCTGGGATGCAGGGAGGCTTCCCACACCGCAGGGAGCCCCTGCAGCATTCCAGCTGCCATGGAACAGCAGCATTCAGTATGTCCAGATGACCCTGGTATCCCATGATGGGGACACATATCCCCCAAGGAGATCCCCTCCCTCATGACGGTGGCACCCCGAGGCTGGTCACACACCACCCATAAACCCCCTGCCCAGCCCCTCCCATGACCTGCACATGCGGAGACTCGGTGTCCCTGGCGAGAGCGACGGCGTGGCACCATGGGCAGGATGCTGCTGGCAGGGCCTGGGACCTCAGCAGGAGGGGGCACAGTGGGGACACTCACCTGCTGAGATGGGGCACAGTGAGAACATGCCTGGCTGCAACCCCACAGTGCTCCAATGTGTCCCCAGGAGCTCTGCCCCACCTGCTCCCCATCCCTGCAGTCCCACACAGCCCAGGATGCTGTCACCATGAGTACTGGGGGACAGAAACTGCAGGGCACTGGTGCAGCACAGCCCGGGATGCTGTCCCCACTGGGAACAGAGGGACACAGGCACCCAGAGGGGGCAATTGAGTGCCCTACAGGTCTGAAGGTTTTGGTGTTGCCTTCTGGCACCAGGGCAGCCCACACAGTGCATCCCTGCCCATGGCACGCTGGGGTCCCTTACTCACAGTGTTGTTGGGTGCCACAGAAGACCGGTGTCGCTTCGCCACTACCACCGGGCCGATCTGAGGGGCCAGGGACACACGCTGGGGACAGAGCAGATGGGGTGATGGGTAGGCAGTGACCCCCTCCCTTGACTGTGCACCTTCCCTGCCCAGCACCCAAGCCAACTGGTGTCAGCCCCAGTGACAGTCTTGTCCTCACCCTGCCCCCTGCATTGCCTGCCCCACACCAGGCACCATGGGGACCCCAGGTGGCCCCCCACCTGGGTCAGAACCACCCCTGGGGCTGGGGGAGCCAGGCCAGGCCTGCAATGCAGAGGTGTGAGCAGAGCGGGGTATGGGATGCCCACACGTGGGGATGAATTATTGAGGAGCCCAGCTGGGCCACAGCAGAAGGTAATGGAGTTTCTATTGATCGAGTGAGGTTTGCTGAGACACGACGCTCCCAGCACAGCATCAATAAATTAACCCCCCTGCCAGACTCCTGGCAGCCTCCTGTGCTGGGATGGAGAAGCATCTGGATGCCCTAACCCTGAGCAGCCCAGGCCCCATCCCAGGCTGCTGACCTGTGCAGGCAGAGGGTCACAGGGCTATGGAACAGGCCAGCAGAACAGACCCAGGAGATCCTCCCCCACACAGGGGTGCAGATCCCACCTCGGCACCAGACCCCATGGACTGCCACATCCCAGCATTTCCCTCGTACCTGCCTCTCCTGTGCTTTGCGCTTCAGGGGCCGCACCACTGTCGTACTGACATCCTGAAAGGCAGCAGGGAGGCAGCAGGCTGTCAGGGCAGCATGGGGCCAGGGGCACCCCCAGAATTCATGCTCCAGTGGCAGCCCACCTCTAACCACCACTATGCAAAGGGGCTGCAGGAGTGGGGCAAAACCACCCCCTCGTTGCTGGGGAGGTGAGTCCTGGGACTCGCACCGGGTCACTCCTTACCACATCATCCTCTGTACGGTCATAGCTGATGTCCGAGTGGGACAGGAGGGACTGGCATGACTCATCCACTGCAGATGGCCTACAGAGCAAGCTGGGGGTCAGCTCACCCTCAGTAACATTGCCCCCCCCGCCTACACCTCCCCAGCCAGCACGTACTCATACAGCCACTCCTGGGAGCTCAGAGCTGGCATCTCTGCAGAGCCTGAGCATCCCTGTGCCCACCTGGCCCCAGTGCCCAGCAAAGGTGAGGGGGAGAGGGGTACAGCCAAGCCTGAGGGGCTGTGGCAAGGGCCACCAGCCCTGCTCACCTCCTGCCTGGCACCAGGGCTGCCCCAAGGCGCCGGCCAGCCAGGGCACTGAGGATGGAGCACTGCTCCCCACTCAGCACCCCACTGCCCCACGGCTCCCTCATCAGGGACTCGAAGACCAGCTGAAGTTTGCGCTCCTGCAAGCAAAACAGGGGGCAGTGAGCGAGCTGGGGTCCCTGCAGCCAGCCTCGCGGGGTACCCCTGCAGCCAGCCCCCCGACCTGCTTTTCCAGCTCTGTCTCTGCCCGGTGCCGCTTCTTCATCTCCACCTCCACCTGGTTGCGGGCATGCTTGAGCTTCACCTCCAGCGCCGCCCGCTCCGCCTCCACCCGGGCCAGCTGCTCCCGGGCCCGCCGCCCGTCCTGCTCCAGCCGGCAGCATCTCTGCAGCGTCGCCTCGAAGCACTGAGCGATCTGGATGTAGTCTGGGGGTAACACAAGCAGGTGGCCAGCCGGGATAGGGAACCAGCGCCCAGCTCCCACAGCCTCTGCTGGAAGCGGAGCCGGGGGTCCCGGGGTGCCCCGGGCCGAGGGGCTGCACCACCCACCTTTCTCCACGCTGCTGCTGAGCTCCAGCTGCTGCAGCGTCCGCTCCAGCCGGGCCAGGAGCCGCCCCCAGCGCTGCTGCAGCATCCCGCCGGGACGGGACCCCCCGCAGCCGGGCAGCACAACCGACCCCCTCCCACCTCCCGGTGGGAGCCCCTGCCCCACGCTCTCCGCGGACCGGCGGAACCCGCCGTACACCCCCGTGACGGCGCAGGCTCCAGGGGCAAGGCACCCTCCCGACCGGCCTATGTGGGCCGAGGTCCGGGGTGGAGCCCGTCCCGGCTCCGCCTCCGCCTCCCGCCGCCACCGGGGCCCGACCCACCGCCCCGAAGGCTCTCCCTGCGCGGGGGAGTCCTCCCGGGAGCCTCGGGCGTGGGGTGCCCCGGGGTGCGGGGATGCAGGGCAAGAACCCGGCACCGGATGAGGATGGCGGGAGGGGGTCACCTTTGGGGGTAAGGTGCCCAGTCACCGGGGGTACCTGATGGGAGCAGTTGAGGGGTGCAGGTGCAGTGGGTGCGGGATGCTTTGAGGGTGCAGGGGCGTCGGGCGGGAGCACGAGGCGCGGGGTACGGCTGAGGGAGCGCGGGGTTTGGGGGGAAGGGGGCGGGCTCCCGGCACCGCTTCCCCCAGCTTCGCTTCCCGGGAGTAGCGTGAGTGGAAGTCAGAGGAGCCCGTGTCCTTGTCCACTGTCCCCCATCGCTGTGCCCCGCATGCAAAGCAGCTGGCGGGCGGGGACCCCCAGCACCGGGGCTCCCGGCCGTGTCCGTGTCCTGCAGATGGAGCCACCTCCCTGTCTCAAAGCCCAGCCGCTGCCCGGCGCTGCCAGGGTGCTGTGCGCCCCGGGGTTCCCTGCCCAGGGGCTCCCCGGCGCCTGCCCGGCCCCGGGCCCCCTCCCTGCCGCAGCTCCCCTGTCCTGCTGGCCCTGCGTTCCTGCGGGGGGCTCCGGGCGGGGTTGCGGGCGGGGGAGGGGGGGCCATGAACGGCAGCTCCCCCTCTTCGGTGCCTGTCCCGACGTGCTGCGAATGCCGGGAATAGCAGCGGGGCTGGCGGCAGGGCTGGGCGTACAAGCCCCTGCACGCACACGGACACGGACACACACACGCGTGCACAGGCCCCTCACCTGCCTTCACACACACCCCCCCCCGGCTGCTTCTGATGTGGAGAAGGGGTTTTGCACCCCGTGGGCATGTAGCAGCAGGTCGACCCTCCAGCACCCCGGTGCCTCTCACAGGGGCAGCCACGGGTTCAACAGGCTCCTCTCCCCATGGCAGTCCTGCACAGGGCCCAGGCAGTGACAAGTGAAGGGCGTGGGCACTGGTGAGCACCCCCACATCCCAGGGATGTGTCTGAGGCACGTGGTGAGAAAATAACCTAGGTTCATCCAGGGTCCAGGGAGCACAGATCCCACCCCCCCCCTCCCATGAGCTGAAAGCCATCAGGGTCACTGTGGGCTCTTCAGTGCTGGGGACACCAGTTGGGATGCTGCCTGATGGGGTGCTGTTGTCCTGGGCAGTCCCAAGGCAGGGTCCCCTTTGGGGATGGAGCCTGGCAAGGGGCTGGGCCAGGCTGGCAGCACCCCAGCAGAGCTGAGCTCCTCGCTGTACTGGCACATGGGGAGCAGAGGATGTTTCTCAGAGAAGCTCCTTCCTCCCAAGGTTGAATATGAGTCAGGTTTTGGAGCGACTTTAATTACTGCTGGATCGATAGGCTCGGCACGGCCAAGCAAAATCCAATCGCAGCCCCGGGGGCCTGCCTGCTCAGCTCCCCCCTGCCCGCTCAGCCCTGCCTGCTCAGCTCCCCCTGCCCGCTCAGCCCTGCCTGCTCAGCTCCCCCCTGCCCGCTCAGCCCTGCCTGCTCAGCTCCCCCTGCCCGCTCAGCCCTGCCTGCTCAGCTCCCCCTGCCCGCTCAGCCCTGCCTGCTCAGACCCCCTGCCCGCTCAGCCCTGCCTGCTCAGCACCCCTGCCTGCTTAGCCCTGCCTGCTCAGCCAGCCCTGCCTGCCTCCAAGGAGGCACACACCCCAGTGCCTTCCATCCCCAGGAGATGGAACCCCATCCTGCACATGGAGCCAGCACCCCACTTGCTCAGCCCTAGCACGGGACAGGCTTTCCCCAGGACAGAGCAGCAGATGGAGATGACCAAGCTTTGCAGGGAATGGCCAGCGCTGCCCAGGGACCCCACACACCTCTGGGCCCCTTCCCTCACTGGATGCACGGAACAAGTCTCTGTCCCCTAGACCCTCCCTGCACCCTGTGTACAAGCCCAGGAGCCCCCAGGAGGACAGCATGGCCCTGGCAGCATTCAGGCAGCCCCTCTCATGTGCAGGGATGGGAGGGGGGGGGGCACTCGCCACCCACCCTTTTCCCCCTCAGCCTCTTCTCCCCCCTCCCAAAGCCACCCTGGCTTGGCCAGGCACTGCATAAATAGCTGTTTGTGTCTCTGCTCAGCCCCTGCATGGGAAATAATATCGGCTGATGGAACATAATGCCCTGCTTCACATGTTCAATTTTATCATTTTCCGAGGCAGGCAATCTTCGTTTAAAGCTGAATGGGCTGGGGAATGTTAATGAAGCACCGGCGCTGCTCTGCACCGCGCTTTATCTCTTGGAGAATAATTTGGGTGAGCTCGGAAATAGAGTTCCCAGTCCCAATTCAAGCGGCGGCAGCACCGCCTGCCGATAAAACTGTAATTCCTGGCCAGCGCCTGGCCCTGAATACCTGACAACTTAACCCTTGGGGCCCCGGTGTGATGGTGCTTCCCACCCCTGCCTGCCCACCTGCATCGGGCTCAGCTGCCCCGTGTGCCCAGCACCACCCTGGGCACTCAGCCCAGGCAAGATGGGCTCTATTGCTCCTGCTTGCCAGGGCCATGGAGGGAGGGATGCAGCCTAAGGAGGAGAGATAGGAGGGTGGCAGCAGAGCTGGAAGAGATCAGTCTCCCTGGATGGACAGGACCCCACAGGAAGATCTGCAGCAGCACCAGCCTGCCGGGCGCCCAGGGTGGGGGCTCTCCCAGGAAAGGGATGGCCCAGATCCAGGGATACCCAGGCACTGGAGTCGGGGAGGGATACGGAACGGCGAGGAGCTTGGGAAGGGGTTAGGGGCTGCGGGAGCAGGCTGGAGGGAGAGGGCAGGGGGACTGGGTTCAAGGGAGCAGCCCACACGTGAGCATCCCATCCTGGGGAGCCTGGCAGAGCAGGGCCGGCGCTGGTAGGGCACACACCTCTGTCAGCAGAGTGAGGGGCTCCACCAGGAAGGGCCCTGTGCTCTGGTGCTGACAGAGGGCGGTGAGGCGAGTTGACAGGGGGTGTTTGCTGTCCAGGGAAGGAGAAACATGGGTTAGCAGGAGCGGGCAGCTTGGAGCCCAAGGAAGGAGCCTTGAGTGGTCTGCCTGGTCCTGCTCTGAGCCCAGCCACCGTCTGGCTCCAGCTCCCACCAGCTGTGCTCTGGCAGCAGCTCCCTGCATGAGGTGACCCTGAGGCTCTGCCCTCCCCATTCTGCCTGCAGGTCTCTTGGGCTCCAGATCCAGATGATCCCTGTGCCCAGGGCAGCACAGCACCCTCCATGTGATGGTTCTCATGTCCTAGCCCATCCCACTGATGCCCCGGAAAGCCGGAATCAAAACTCACTAGCCTTGGTGCCTATGAAGCAGGTATCCTTTATTGCAGTGCTGGGCACACAGGGGATCGCTCCTCCCAATGTGTGCGCCTACTGAAGCCAAATTTCTCATATTTATACAGATTAATTATACATATTCATTATCATATCTATGAAAAGGCAGGGTTATGCTAATTATTTCTAAGAAGTCATTTACATTAACCCCTCCCAGACAGAGCATGCTCAGTGACACTCAGGGGGTCTTCCGGTGGTCTTCATGGATGAAGGCTGGATGTCTTCCTCGCTCTCATTTCTCTGTGATTATCTGAGCTCAAAAACACATTCCTTTTTGCTGAAAACAAGATATACTCTGTCTCCTAATTGGTCGTTAGTCTTATGACTCCTCTATCTCCTGCTCCCTCTAGTTTCAAGGCTGTTGCACTGTTATGGCTGAGTTTTGTAGCCGCTTTCATGAAACCGCTTGTGTGATGACTGCTAAAATCCAAAACTAATCCATTCCTAAAAATACACACATTCTTACTTTATCTTCAAGGCTGTTACTGGTGCATTGTTATGGTTAAGTTTTGCAAGTGCTCTCACAAGTAGCCTACACAGTTAAAGCTTTCTCCTAAACTAATCTATTCTTAAAACCATGAAAATTCTTATATTAAAGTTGTATTAATTGTCTCTTAAGCTACACCTATATCAATCTATTAAGCATGATTACATTTCATTGAATCATTCCCCCCTTTTCATTATCCTTACAAATTCTTTTGTAATTCCAAATTATACTACTCTACTGCAATGCTTTGAAAAATATGTACCTGTCTCTACTTGATGTCTTATTTTATTCCTTCTCCAATCCTCGTATGTTATACTGGTCTGTTTGTAACACCACAAAGAACATTCAATTCCCACACAAGAAATTAAAAGTAAAATACTTATTAAAAAAAACAATTGTAAAAACTTGTTTGAGCCAGGCAAAGTTTGGGAGCCAGGAAGTAAGCTTATTCCAAAGCTCTTTAAATCCCCATGATGTATCATTTTGAGCTACCTGGTGAAGAATCTTTGTTTGCTTCCACATATTATTTAGATCTGTTTCAGTTTCTTTTTCCTGATTTATGTATGCACAACAGCTTTGATTTATTACCATGCACACACCTCCTTCTTTGGCCTGCAGCAGATCTAGGGCCATTCGATTTTGTCTTACTACGTTACTTAAGGAGGAAACTCCTAATTGCAATCTATGGATAGCATCACTGGTGTCCCTTTGGAATAACTCCATGCTAGCAGATGTATTAACTATAACCTTTTCCAATTCACTTACTCCAAGCCATGGGAGGAATGCCCTTGCGAAACCATGAAAAGCAGTTGGTCATACTATTAGGGGATTTATTCCCCTTTTATATATTTTCCTCCAAGGGGTTCGTAAAATTCCTGGTGGAGGGTGTGAGTGATTAAATATCCGGTCTCCAGGAATTAGGTATCCTAAAGTACATGTTCCGTTCCATTTACGTGGTAATATTTTTCGGGCCCTTCCATCTCCACATAGCCACCATAATCCTTTAGGAATACAGTCAAATGAAAAATCTCTCCTTAATCCCTGAATTACAGCGAGTGGACACCCACTTGGTATGGAAGTGTTTTGACAAGAAGCTTTTCCTTTACATTGGTCAAAACACAAACTCCAATTTAGGGCTGTGAAAGTTGTTAACAGCACCTGGGATGGTTCATCTCACTTTTCCCAAAGTGGATCACCTTAGTTACCTCTCTTGCCAGTTAGTTCTGCAAGGAAGTGCCTCTGGCCATCCAGAAAAGGTGTCACAGACTCACAGAAAAGATCAACCCCCTGCCAGAGCAGGTTCCTTAGGACAGAAAAGTACCAGTAAGTGTCAGTAAGTACCAATCAGTATCTGTATCCCCCCTTTTCTTGGGAGCTCAGAGAAATCAATTTGCCAGTAGTTCCCTGGTATGTTTCATTTCCCAATGTTCCCTAATTGCACCTGGTTATCTGTTATCTGTGTTTGGGTTATTTTTCAAACATTACTGAATCACTGTCAAATTGTAATATATATATATATATATATTCTTCCCTATTAATTTTGATTTAAAATTTATAGAAGGAGTATAAATAGGGGACACACTCCCCAGTGGTTTTTGACGATTCCCTTTACCTGTTATTCTAGTAATGCTTTATCAGCCCAAAAGTATTCAATATTTTCCTGCTCATTCAAAACTCCTATTTCTATTTTCCAGAATTAATGTTAAAATTAATGTTAGAATCTCCTGCAATCTTTCTGCTGCCTGTTTAGCCTCATGATCAGCCAATCTATTACCTTTTTCTGGTCAGTGTTACCTTTCAGGTGTCCTCAGTAGAGCATAATGGTGATCTTGGTTGGCAGTTGACTGCTTCTAATAAGTGAAGTATTTCTCCTGCATGCTTAATGCTTCCCTTGACTTGTTAAAAGTCCATGCTGTTTCCAAATCGCTCCATGGGCATGCACAACTCCAAAAGCACACTTAGAATTTGTCCATATAGTTATCCTTTTTACTGCTGCAAGTTCTGATGCTTTGGTTAAGGCAATCATTTCTGCCCTTTGGGCTGAAGTTCCAATAAGTAAAGGATTTGATTCTATTACCTGGTCAGTAGTGGTCACTGCCTATCCAGCCTTGCTGGACGAAACTACTACCGTCTGCAAACTGGAATCTTGAGCATCTTCCAAAGGTTCTTCTTTTGAATCAGCTCTGCTAGAATATACAGCTTCTGTTGTCTCCAAGCTATCATGTGTTAGTGGTTCAATTGTAGTTTCACTGAGGAAGGAAGCTAGATTCACAATGTTAGTTACTTCAATCACAATATCATCAGGCTCCACAAGAATAGCATGATATTTCAGAAATCTAGATGGGGAAAGCCAATGACTTCTCTTTCGTTCCAGAACAGCAGACACAGCATGAGAGACCATTACTGTTATCTTCTGGGCTTCTTCAATGTTAAGAATCACAGCAGCTACTGCTTATAAACACCCTGGCTATCCTCTGCTCGCTGTCATCCTTCAGCTGTTTAGAGAAGTATGCCACTTAGGGTCCTGAAGATGCCAGGCAGGGGATGCCTTGGCCCAACAAGGGGTCAACAGAGCCCCTCAAGTACCATCCTGGGCCCCCTCCGGCGGGACAGCAAGTGGGTGCTGGGATGGACCCTTCCCATGGGAATGAGCAGGGCGGGCAGATTTCCAGCACCGTTAATCAGGGCTGCAAGAGCCAGGATTAATGTGCACTCCAAGGCTCTCCAGTCCCAGCTGTGATCCAGCCCTCTGCTCTCAGCCAGAGCCGCCTCCACGCGCTGAATTATCAGCCTGAGTAATTAAGTGGAGAGCTTTGTTTTAATGCAGACATCTGATGCCTTCGCACCGAGGAGCACAACAACTGTCGCGGGTGTTTATGCTCCATGCAACACATCTGGCTCACAGGGAGAAAAACCATCTCCACCGCTGTGTGAGATTAAAGGGAATGCAGCCTGGGTGTGGAGAGAGGAGGGATGGCTTGGCAGCAGCATGGCAGGAAGGATTTGTCCCCAAGCATCACCCCAGTGGCTTCTTGAACCCTGCTGGCAGGAGGCTGTGGTCCAGGGCTGCCTGATGAAGCACGCATCCCCTCTGCCTCTCAGCACGTAAGGCAGCACAACGCTTTGTGAGATGAAAGATAATTATGGGCTCGGAGATAAATGGAAATAGGACAAAATAAAACACGGGTTTATCGGAGGTAGATGGTGCCTGGCTCACCTGATACCTGCTGCTGATAAGGGAGCTGGCTTTCGGGTAGGAGGGATGCAGATCTCAAAGCAGCCGCTGTGCCATGCAGAAAATTGTTGTTTTGCACAGATTAGGGGATTAGCACCAGCGCAAGGAGCTGGAAAGAGGCTGGTGCAGGAAGGAGCCAGGCTGCAGGGAGAGATGAGACAGTGGGAAGGGGAGAGGCTGGCTGCTGGGATCACTGTGGATGCGCCTCATTTAATAGCTTCCTCTGCCACCCCAGAAGTGGGGGCTGTGGGGGTATCTACTGTTGCCACAAAAACATAGGTCTTTTCTCTCTGCTTGGCCCCCGAACCACTGGTGCCTCACTTGTCACACCCACTCAGGGTGTCTGAATGGTCTCCTGGAGATGCAGTACCTTTCTTATGAAGCAGCTTCACTGGCCAGGCACTGGTGGGTGAGCTGTGCCTCTGCAAGCCCCTTCTCACCATCATCTCACAGCTCCCAGGGGGTCCATCACACATTTGTGGGTGCTACCAGCAGAAGGGGTCCTTCACCCGCTGCCCGGTGGCAGGGCTGTTTCCATGAGAGGGCCTGCCATCGCCTCCAGCACCTCCAGCCCCTGGCTGCTTGGCACTGCTGGGATAGGAGAAGGGGCTGTTGGAAACGAAGGGAATGGCAAGGAGGCTCCAGCCAGGAGTGGAACTGCTGTGCCTGGCACTCCCAGGGCAAGCATCAAAACAACCCTGTCAGGAGAAACTGTTTTCAAGGAGAAACACTCCAGGTGGTTTCCAGCAAAACCCAGAGTCTGGGCTGCTCCCCTGCTGAGAAAAACGTGTCAAAATTTGGCCCGGGACCTCTGAAAAATTTGGCCTGGGACCTCTGACCCTGTGCTGATCTGGATGAGGAGCAAATGCAGTTGCGGTTGAGCGAAGCTGCCTTGCTGATGCTCGTCCGGCTCCCTACGGCACCGAGCAGCCGGGGCTGGCACGGCTCTGTGCCCCAGCAGGGCCACCCGCGGGGACCTGGCACTGACAGATGCTGCTTCTGGACACAGGGACGCTCAGGCAAAATCTGGCAACAGAAAGGGAGCTGGGGGAGCTGAGGCGAGCGGCAGCAAACCAGGCGGCTCTCAGGCAGCGTGGGGTAATTTGAGGCTGGGAAATTCGAGCTGAAGCAGCAGGGGCCACGCAGCCACCTCCGGGCAAGCAGCCTGATTTATTGCCTGTATGAGCCGGAATTGCCGCCCATGCTGGGCAGAGAGGCAGGACCAGATCCCCTGCCTGGAGAAGCTCATGGCAGAAGATCAGCAACACCATGTGAAGGAGACACATGGGAATGGCTTGAGACATCCCAGCCAGTCGTGCCCGGCTGGGCATGACCGCTGCCCACGCTGAATGCTGCTGCCCAGCTGGAGCTGTGCAGGAAGAGCCCATGGCAGGAGCAGAAGAGCCCTGAAGCTGCTGGACAGCCCTGGGTATGTGGATGTGGTGGCCCTGCATGAGTGCTCCAGTGGGGACCAGGCATGGGGCTGCACCCAGCTTGTCTGGATGCCGCTCTGGTGGTCCCAGCACAGCTGACCTGGGAGCCAGGTCATGGAGCGGGAGCTGAGACACGTTTACCTGGGGAGGGAGAAGAGGGACTTCCCCTGCTGGCACTGTGTATGCTGGTGTCACAGGATGTCACCAAGAGGTCCCTCCCATTAACCCTTGCCTCCTCAGCTGCACTTGGTCCAGGTGGGGGACGGCTGTCCCCACCAACTGGCGTGAATTCCCTGAGATGCTATATCAAATGCTTTAATAAAAACCCAACATATCACACCTCTTGTCTGCTTTCCATCGATTCATTTAGCAATTTTACCCAAAAAAGGCAATCAGATTGGACTGGACAGATTTATTCTGTGTGAGCTCCAAGCACATCTTTATTGCTCCCCATTCCCCTGCCCTTGAGGTCCTCAGAAACATTTTTCTCTTAATATTTGTTCTGTTATTTTAGTAGGGATGAAATTCTGTTGATGGCCAGTAATTACCTGGACTGGCCTGCCTTCCCGTGATGAAGATTGGTACCTTACCAGCGGCTGCCTCCTGCTATCCTGCTCCCCTGTCCTTCCTCGGCAGCGTTATTGACTAGGAAAGTTCATTAACAAGCCCCTTAATGACTGCAGCCGTGCCGGCCCAGCCCATGATGCTAACCTCTCCCATGGTTTCCCTTGGTGGCTGCTTGCAGGAGATGTCACAGGATGTTTTCTGCATTTCCACCACTGTGTGGGTGCCTGAGCCACCCCTAAAACCATGCTGCCTCCCCTCACCGGTGGATGCTGTCCCTGCATCGGCGTTTATCCCCCCCCTCTCCCACTGTTTTTGGGGACCAACCGATCCAAGCAGGCTGTATTGGCCAGGCAGGTCCAGGTCACCAGTGGTGGTAAGCATTTAGGGGGTGCTGTCAGGGCTCCCCTGTGCCAGGGTCTGCTCTGCTGCCTGCTGTCCCAGCGCACACAGCCTGGTGAGCCAGGCTGGCATGGAGCCAAGCGCGATGCTGGGATTAGGCACTGCCTCCTACAAATGAGCTGTTAATTATCATAATCTGGTAATTGAGAAAAATCTAATTATGCAAAGCTAATGGATTTAGAGCTGTGCTGGGGAGCACAGGCCAGGGGAGCGCAGCTGGGCAGGGCGGGCATTGCCGGCCCGTGGCTGCAGATACTGTGGGGTCTTGCAATGCCTTTCACTCTGCTCCACAACCCGGCTGGGTGCCTGGCCAGGTCCAAGCATCTGCAGGACAGAACCCATCCCTCTCACCCACACCCAGCCCTGGCAGAGCCTGGGCACCACCTCCTCCCTTGGCCTGGGCACCCTCACCTTTTGTTTCCCCATCGTCCCTCCTATAAGGCTCCTGTGCCTGGTGTGGGCAGCAGGGTGGGGGAATGCAGCCCCTTCCTCCTTCCCAGTTTGGGTGATCTCCCCAGTCCTGACCTGGCTCCACATTTGCAGCTCTTCTCTGCGTGTCCACTCTGCCCCCAGAACAGCCTGGTGGGTCTGTCCACGCGTGATGAGTGCAGTAGGGAAAGGCAATATCTTTTACCAGGCCGACTGAGAAGGTTCAGAAACGGAAATGAGCTGTTGGGTGCACTGCTGGTTCTCAGCTGCTCATGAGCAGCTGTGCTCCTCAGCTGCACCACTGGCCTCATAAAGGATTTTATCCCTTCCTGTGCACCTTGAGGGCAAGGATGCTGAGCTGTGCCAGCCCCAGCACCACACCAGAGGTCCCAGCCTGGAAGTAGTGTCATGTCTGCCAGTATCCCTGAGGCGGCACGCAGGTGGTACCAGCACCCCGTGCTCCCCCAGGGTCTGTGTCCCTGCTCCCCGAAGTGCCCTGACACCCCTCACCCTCACCCTGTGCTCACAGGAGGGAGGCTGACCCCTCACAGCTCTTGGGGAGCGCAGAGGATGTGCTTAAGCCCGAGGGTGCAGGACGTGTGACAAGGCTGACACTCGGCACCTTGGCTCCTTGGCCTGCCTGATGTCTCAGAGCTGTGCTCCCACAAGACTGGTGTGGAGCTTGGGGTCTCCTCTCATCCCCATGTCCAAAGAACTATTGCCCCCCAAGGTGTGCCTGCCCATGCACCCCTCCTCAGCCTGGGGCCGTGCAGCCCTGCCTGGGTGGCTCTTATATGCCCTGGAAGGGAAGTCTGAGGAGTTTGCCCAGCTCTCCCTGCCTGAGGAGGCCGCACCGTGTGTGTGGAGACAGTGTAAGTGAGCAGGACTCCAGCTAATTGCCTGCACCCCCAGGGGACAGGCACTGAGAGCACCCCGAGCTTCCCAGGACGTTTCAGCCTCTGGCTCTGGTTCATGCAGGATGTGTCGATTGCTAAGTACGTCTGTGGTCTCAGCACTCAGCGAGCTTCCTGCTCAGGGCAGGCTGTGGGCAGCACCAGTCCCACCCCAGCACTGGCGCATGCTGCCTGCCGCACAGCCCAGGCTGCCCGCCCGCCTGTCGCTGTGCAGGTCACCCCCTACCCAAACCTCCTCCAGCGCCTGGGCTCAGCGGCGAGAGGCAGAGCTGGGTGACAGCATGTGGCTGGAAGAAGCCCAACGGCCCCCCCCACGCCCCTGGGGTTCCCCCCGACCCTCAGCAGCCCTTCCCGTGGGGGGCTGCCCCGACGGGCACCCAGCTTGTGATGCTCCAGCCCTGCAGCAGCGCCCGTGCAGCCTGGAGGAGTTTGCTGGCCGCTCCACCCTCCACGGCATCCAGCACATCTTCCGGCACCAGCGCTACACCGCCCGCAACCTGCTGTGGCTGCTGGCTTTCCTGGGCTCGCTGGCCCTCCTTATCCATGCCTACGCCAAGTGCGTGGGCTTGTACTTCCAGTACCCCCACAGCACCCAGCTGGAAGAGGAGACGGCGCACAACAAGACCTTCCCTGCTGTCACCTTCTGCAACCTCAACCCTGCCCGCTACTCACAGCTCTCCGGCCACGACCTGTACTGGGCAGGGGAGATGCTGGGTCTCTTGGATGGGGCTGGCCAGCCCCTGGTGCTGGAGGGTGCAGAGAGGAGCAGGCTGGAGGCTCTGCTAGGGATGTTGGATGTAAGTGAGGAGGAGAAGAGCCGCCCCTTCAACCTGGAGGAGTTTTATGAGCATGTTGGCCATCAGATGGAACTGGGCGAGATGCTTGTCCACTGCATGTTCGGCAGCGAGGAGTGCAACGGCAGCGACTTCCAAGTGGTGAGTACCTGGTGGCAGGACATCCCTGGAGGCAGGGAGGGGTGGGCATGGCCCCTGGGGTGATGACAAGGGGATCCTAGTCCTCTGTGACTGGGGATCAGGGAAGGGGAAAGCTGCCAGGGGCAAGTTTTTGCAGGCTGTAAGGCCACCTGCTTTGGTAAGGGGTTTGTTGGGGCCAGGGCAGAGCACTGTGCAGAGCAGGGTGCTTGGGGCTGGGGATGCTCAGGCAGGGCTTGTGCCTTGAAGGTGATCTGAGAGGCACAGGGACAGGACAGGTTGGGGAGCCCAACCCTGGGGCTCACCCAGACTGGCTCAGCTCCCGCAGAGGCAGGCTGCGACCCCTCAGCCTTGCTCCAGCTGGGCTGGGAAGCCTGGCTCCTTACCCTTTCCAGGGGCTCTGGGGAGAGCTGGGCTCCCTGGGGCTTGCAGAGGGAGGGAAGGCAAACCCCTGACTGCAGGGCTGTGGGCAGGGCACACCCAGCCCCAGCAGAGCACAGTTCTGCACAGTTCCATCCATACTGCATCCAAGCAATAACACACAGAGGCAGAGGGTGGGATATCCCCAGCATGGGGATATGGCTCTGGGCATCTGCACAGGGAGGTGGCTGAGCTCTAGCATTATCAGAGCCGAAAGAATTACAAAAGCTCATGAGACTCCTGGTGATGGATGCCACACAAGCACCCTTGCCTCGGATGCTCGGCACAGCTTTGCATGATCCCAGCTCGGCCGAGGCTGAGGGAGAGCTGCAGCCCCTGCGGAGGGGTCCAGGAGCCTGCGGAGGGGTCCGCGTCCCACAGGGGCAGGGAGAGCCGACGCACGGAGGCAGGGTCAGGCAGCACCCCGCACTGGGAGCCGGCACCCAGCCCTGCCATGCTGGCGGGCAGCCTGGGCGGGCTGCCTGTCCCTTCCCGCAGCCTCCCTGGGGCAGGGAGCGGGTGCTCACTGCTGCTGCGCCGGGCTCTCCCGCCAGGCTGGAAGCCGCTGCTGCCTTGCCATATGCAAAGCTGCGAGTCGGGAGGGTCCCTAATTTAGCGTGACGGCTCCGCTCCTCGCAGTAATGAGAACAAAACGGGGCTGGCGCACGGGGCCCTGCGACCAGGTGTCAGGCAGCTGGCGGGAGGCGCAGCCACACCGGAGAGCACAGCAGCGAGCGGGGACCCTCGGCCGCCTGTGCTGGCCGGCTCACGTGAGGCGGTGGCTGGACCAGCAGGCACCCACCGGAGCCACCCTCCGTTGCCTCCCGAACCCGGTACCCAGCCAGGTGCTTCAGGGCTTGGGCAAGCATCAACCGGGTGCGCCGGAGCCAGACGGGCGTTGCACGGGGTTGCAGGTGGGGCAGAGGCCATGGCCAAGAGGGAGCTACCCTCTCCCTCCTCTCTTCTTCCCTCCCGAGTCAACAGCTGAGGATTACGGGGCTGTAAACAAGGGGATCAATGGTGCTGATGGGAACATTTCCTGGTAATAGCTCTGGCCTGTAAAACACAGCGCAGGGGGAGGAAGGGGAGGCTCTGCTCTCACAGCTGTTAACCCTTCCTACCTACGGCCCTGTGCCGGCCTCATGGTGCTGAGGGCTTCGGTGTTGGCTAGCTGGGGCCTGGCTGGGTGCTGCCCTCGGCACAGGGGTGGCAGTGGCACTACTGAAGCCCTGGGGGCATGGGTGACAGGATGCAGGTCAGACTGCTGTGCTTCTGCTTAGGCAGGCACCCCCAGCTGTTGGGCACCCAGCAAGGTCAGCAGCTGCTCAGTGGTGGGATGCCAAGCCATCCATGCTGGAGAAGGCGTCCTGACGTCTCTCTGTGGCTCACTGCTCAGAGATGGCTGCAAAGCAGCAAGTATCACCCCAAGGAGGAGGCGCCAGCACTGATGGGAAATGTTAATGCTGTCATAGAAGGATGCTCTGCTCTGGTCTGTGGTGCATGGAGAGACAGAGTTTGCTGTGGTTGGAGAGGTGAGGGGACCTGCTGTGGCATCCCTTGCCTCCTGAGCAAGGCAGAACATGCCTCCAGCCCTTCCTGGCAGCCTGGGCTGCAGGGCTTTGGGCAGGTGAAGAGGGGTCTTGGCTGGTTGCAGGGGAGGGTGCCCAGACAGGTTTCCTTCACCCCCCTTAGGCATCTCCCAAGTCACCTCCACCAGGCATCCAGCAGTGCCCGTTCTCATCACTACCATCCCCCTAGGAGGGGCAAGTGCCACAGTGGGCTCTGAGCTCACCCCTGCCCATGCCACAGCTGCCCACCTTGCTGCCAGCCACAGCTGTCCCTTGCTTCCCACATTCACGCACAGGCAAACCTGAGTGTGCCACAGTCCCTGTGCACATGCCTGGCTGTCCCATCACCCTGGTATCAATGGCTGTGTGTGCCATGCACTTGTCCTTGCCTCGGCAGGACTCCCCATTCAATGGGCACTGCCCTGCAGACACACACAGCCATGCTGTCACATGCTATACGCTGTCCCTACATCCTGAACAGGACAGCGGGGCTGTGAGTGCCTGGCACTTGAGCAGATGCCTGTGTGTCTCAGCGGACAGGGCCTGGCCATGATGCCCTCCGCCTGCCCTGCTCAGGGCTGGCAGGTAAATGTCAGCCTATTTTTATCGGCTCCCCCACAGGGTGGCTGTTCCTTCCATTCGGATGAGCAGATGTACCTCCATTTCCCATCCTGCTGGGGACCAGAGTTAATCTCCCTGAAATTCACCTTCCCTGCTTCCCAGAGCCGCCCTCCCCAGGGCTGGGCAGCGGGGGATCATGGGCTAATCTTCCCAAAATGAGTCGGGCTGTGTCGGGCTCTCGGTGTCACAGTGCCATGGCTCCTGAGTGCATCACCTGCGACCGGGAAAGGCCAGCTCCCCTGCAGCTCAGCCAGGCTGCACGCTGCCAGCCTGGATGTGGAGAATGGAGAAGGTGCTGGGGTGGAGCAGGGATGCCTCTCCAGTGCTGGCTCTCCGTGGATCTTAGGAAACAGGGCTTGGAGGACAACCCAGTGCACCAGTGCAATGTGTAGCCAGCGGCACAGGCAATGGGGCTGTAGCCAAAACACCCCTGGTGAGCGCTGCCTCATGTAACAGTACCTATTTCCAGTGGTTTTCCTGGCTGGCGCAGTCCAAGGCACTGCCGAGGGGCTGATGTGGCAGCTGCAGCTGTGCACTGAGTGATGGCGTGCGTAATAGCAGGGCTGGCAGGTAATAGCAGCCTTGGAGTTCATCAATAACCCCACTCCCTGAGGGATGCTGCCCTCCCCTCTCCTGGCGCAGCTGGTGATTAGTTACAGCAACACCTACCACTGTCCCCACCACACCAGTGCCGGTGGCACCCGCACTTTGGGCAGGACTGGGAGTTGCTGCGCAGGTCCCCCAGACACCCTCACCTCCCCTTCCACCTTCATGCCTCAGGAGAGAGCAGATACTTGAATGTCCTGTTAATAGTTTTACCCCCTTAAATTATCAATCCAAATTTACAGCCAGAGCTACCAGCGGCGTAACAACAGGATTTCTTGGGAATCCATCCAGGATCTGGCCCAGGGTGCTAGGGGGGAGACTTGGCTGGGCTGGGGGCATGATGTGGGGCTGGGTACGGGGTCTCTGTGGTCCAGGGCTCCCTGGGTATCGTGCTCACCTCCTGCCTCTGCTGAGTTGTCTCAGGATGATGGTCTTGGTGCTTCCCCCCGCTGTGAACGTCGAGCTCAGGTCCTTCCTTCTGAGCTGGCAGGTGCCAGTGGGCGCTGGACAGCCGTGAGGGATGGCACTGCTATCTCTGCCACCCAGCCGCTGCCTGGCTGCTCGCACCCAGCAGCCTGCGGGAGCATCTGTGCTCGAGCTCACCTCTGTGAATTATTTAAAGCTTCCTCGGGTGCCGCAGGAAGATGATAATGTCGGAAATGGGGACGGATGGGGAGCTGGGGGTGCAGGGCAGCCGGTGGAGAGCTGTGCCTGCCTGCGCTCAGGGTCTGTGCCTCCCACTGGATGGGTCCCTGTGCATCCTGGATGGTTTGGGGATGGGGCTGACCCCTCCAGAGGAGCTGGCATGTGGGTGAAAGCCTGGAGCTGTCATGGGATATGTCCCTGATGCAGGAGAGGAGTGTGTTACCCCTCCCATGAGCATCCGGGGTTGTTCCCAAGGGTGCAGGCAGGCAGGTTGCCCCAGCAGGCAGGGAAGTGAGGCAGGCAGGGGTGGCAGGGCCAGGAAAGGTGCCGCGGCATGGAGGTGGCGTGGTGGCTAGGAGGCCGGGAGGGGGCACGCAGGTGGGGGAGCTCCGGGCCCTCTCGAGGCTGATTGCGGATCCGCCTGGCAGGGGATGCGGAACCTGCCGAAATAGCGGATTTAATTATCTCCGCGGAGCAGCAGGAAACCAGCAAGCGGGGAGGGGGTGTGGGTACACAGGGCTGGGGCGTCTTGGAGAGGGGGACAGCAAGGGCTTGACCCAGAGGGGCTCTGCTCCCCACAGACTCCAGCCCCTCACAGCCATCCACAGCTCCTGTGCCAAGACCCCCCTTCCCACCTCCGCTGCAGGAGAGGCATGGCTGCATGCTGTGGACCAGCCCCCCAGTCGGGGTCCCTATGTGGTGCTGGGGGCCCCTCAGTCATACACCCCCCTGCAGCCCCCTCCACAGCCCCAGCCCCTGCTCAGTATGCTGCGCACTCCCTCTGGGCACTGGGCAGGAACTCTTCATTTCACACATCGTTTCCTGCCGTTTCTGCAGAACCACCCGCAGTCCCTGTCCCCCCACAGCTGCCCCTGTCCCCATCCTCTCCACACCAGTCTCTGGCTGGCCCCTGGACTGCTGTCCATGTGCCCCTGGCACTGCCGGCAGCCATCACAACCTGTCCTCTGGGTACCATGCCTTTGTCACCACCTGCCATCCCCCACGCTCAGCACTAATCCCTGGCACCGTGCCCCATCCCCTCTGTGCTGTCACCTTATCACTGCCTGCCACCCCTGTTCCCTTGGCCACACCAGGCACACACAGACCCCACTCCCGCTCCCCCAGCTCTTCTCCTCCTGCCTCCCCCTGCCCCCTTGTCCCCTCTCCTTGCCAAGGGGCACTCCCCACTGCCAACCCAGCCACACCAGCCACTGCCTGACAGATCCCAGGCTTGGTGTTTTACCGCACCCACCAATACTGGCACCGGCTGGCCTGGCTCTGGTGCCCCAGTACAGCACTGGCTGCCAGCCTGTGCTGCCCCTGCTCTGCCTTGCTCCAGCGCCCAGGTCCTTCCCACTGAGCCCCCTCCCCCCACGCCACTGGGGCTCCAGCTTGCTTGTACACACTGGAAGTAACTGGGACTCCAGCAGAGCCTGCTGCTGGGCTGTCTTGGTGCTGGCTGCAGGGAGCCCTGACCCATGCAGCCAGTGGGACCCCCAGGCAGGTATGGGGTGGGCAGGCAGCCATACAGGGACTCTGCAGGCAGTATCTGATACACCATGTGGGACGAGGGAGCCTGGGGAGGGATATCCCCACCAGCCAGCCTGGACCTGGGGTGCTCCTTACTGCCCCAGCACAGAGGGGTGCCAGGCCCCAGGGGTCCCCAGCTCTGGAAGAGTTAACAGGCAGGGCCGGCACAGCCGCCTTGCCACGAGAGGCTGGGAGGTGAGGGAGCAGCGGGAGGAGTGATCAATACTGTGTGCTGGAGCCTCGCACAAACTGCATCTCAGAGCCATAAATCTCCCTCCGTCACAGGCGATGAGGATGAGCGGGGAGCTTATCTCCTGGCTGCGGCGCTGCCAGCCGCTCCTCCCACACGGGCCTGGCCGCGCCACGCCGCCGGCCTGTGCCAAGCCTGGCTGGGAGCTGCAGCCTCCCGCCTCGCTGGGCACCCCGCGGCCTCCTCGCAGGGAGGGCGGTGGGGCAGTGGTGGGGAGGCCGGCAGCTCCCGGGTACAGGTACAGCCAGGCTGCGGCCCTGGAGACTGCTTTCGTGGAAGTGGGGTGTGGGTTCAGCCAAGGGCTGGTGGCCACGCTGATGGGCTGGCAGCCAGGTGAGACATCCCAGTGCGGCTGTAGCCACCCTGGCTCTCCTGCCAGCTGTCTGGGATGAATCACGCTGGGTGGGTGAGTCACCTGCCGCGCCCCCCTCCCTTGGTAGCAGGGCTCTGCAGCAGCATCTGCTGCTCTTCCTCGGCCACCCCTCAGCACAGCAGTGGGGATGTCATTGCTCAGATTTCTGCAAGGGAAGAGTGGTGTGGGGGATGTCCAAGGGCTTGGGGGGCAGGGGAGGCACAGACAGCACCCGTGGCTCACCAGGGTCCCCAAGAGTAACTCCAGTGCTCTGTGTGTCCCTTCCCAAGCCAGATGCTGGCTGACCCCTGTCCGAACACTGAATGCTCTAGGCAGGTTTGGACCATGGACATGTGGCAAGCAGCCTGCCTCTGGCACCTGGCTGGGATCGATTTAATCTGTCCAACCTGAGGAAACCCAGGCTCATCCAGTTCTGGAGAGCACCAGTGCCCAGAGCTGCAGGCAGGCAGGCTGTGCTTGCAACTCCATCCCATGGTCCCAGCCAGCCTCTGGCTGCCCTGGAACAGCATGGCGGATCCTTTGCAGGAGTTGAGGTGAGCCCAGGACTGCTCTGGCTGCCTCTGGTTTATCACCAGCTCTGTGCTGGCAGGCTGCTACTCAGAGCATCCTCAAATGGAGCCAGCCAGCATCCCTACACCCAGAGGAGGGCACAAGCGCTGCCGCTCCACCGCTGCATGTGAGCAGGGGCTCCTGCCCATCAAAGGCCAGCCCTGTGCAGGCACAGCTGGGCAGCGGTGCCTTGGCCAGAGGAGAATCGGGACACATCACTGGGCACTGCCCAGACCCAAGCAGGAGGCTGTCCTGGCTGTCAAGGACTGGCAGCTGCTGCCATCTTGCCTGAGAGATCAGGCTGGCATTAGTGACATGGCACTAGCGTGGCATCTACCATGAGCTGAGCTCCCAAAGCAGACAGGGGTGGGTGCAGGGACCCTGTGCCTCCCCAGGATCTCCCACCCAAGCCTGCTTGGGAGCAAAGAGCTGTGCAGTCAGCAGCTGAGCTGGGATTGATTTATTGATCCAGCATCCATAGGGGTGGGAGCTGGGAGGGGCTTGGGCTTTGATCAGCCTCCCACAGATGAGGCAGACATCAAAGGCTGCTGTGTGGGCAGCAATGGCCTCTTTCCGGGACAGTGAGGAAATCCGGCTGCTGTCCTGCTGGGCATGGGCTGGGCTGGGGGTCCAGCTGCCCACAGGGAGATGGGGCTGGGCTTGGACAGTGAGAAATGGCACCCTGTCCTTTCTGATGCTGCTGGGGAGGGGAAAGGGCTGGCAGAGACCAGGGCATCCGTGGATGAAGCTCATCCCCAGGGAAGGAGGGGGTGCCACATGGATGGGCAGCTATGTTCTGTCTCTGTGCTGCCAGCACTGGGGCATCTGCCACCCCCAGGGGAAGAAGCAGATCAGGCTGCAGCTCCATCCCAGGGGGTGATGGGCAGTGGCGTGGGGCAGTGTGAGCCCCTCGGCCATGCCCAGCTCTGCCAGGGAGGTGGGGGAGCAGGAGAGGTGGAGAAGCGGGGCAGATGTTAGTGCAGCTGCTAAGCAGGGGTGACAGGTGGGATAAACGGGTTCTCCAGGGGCCAGTAAATTAGAATCAATAGGAAGCAGGAATAATTTATTTGATATCGCATGTTAATTAACTGGGCTGATGTGTGTGATGGGGAGTGGCAGGAACCCCTCCACCTGCGCAGCTGGTGCCTCTCTGTGGGGGCTGGGAACGGCGTGGGGGAGTCCCATCCCCACCAGCACAGCACCCGTGCCCACTCTCAGCAGTGGGGCAGGGGACAGGAGGGAACGGCATTGGCCTGACCGCCTGCAACAGGGCTCAGCATCTCCTCCCTGCCCAGGGGGGCTGCAGGGAGCAGGGGCTTGGGGCTGCAGGCACTGCCAGACCTCAGCTTCTGCACTGGTGTGGGCGATGTGCCCGCTCCACCAGCTCAGCGTGCCTCTGACCAGGGCCACCTCTGCGTGCTGCCACCATTCTGTTCCCAGAGCAGCTGGTGGCTGCCCTGGCAGGGCGGCTGGCTGGGCACTTGCACACGTGTCACCCACGCTGCCTGCACATGTCCTTGGCCCTGCGTGGGCTCGCACACATCCTTGGCAGCTCCGGGAGGAATGGCTGCGAGCACAGAGCCATCCCCGAGCCCGCTCCCATGGGGTGCTGTGCTGACCCTGCCACACAGCCCTGCCACAGCCCCCCGGCCCCAGGCAGCACCATCACCTCCCTCTGTTTTTTTTTTAAAGAATAACATTTCTGCTAAATACTTTAATCAGATTAGTAGCAGTGTGTCTGCAGTGCTGTTAAATCAATGCTCCCCAACACATCTCGGCGGCTAGAAATCAATTACTGTTTAAGCCGTGCCTTGGTCCCTGGCCTGCGATCAATATGGGAGATGTATTACTCTCCCAGAGTCTTTCCCACTAAAAACCTTTCATTTGTATAACATGGGAGCTCAGCAAAGTGTCGGTGCCCTCCCCTCCTGCCTGCTCCCCAGGAATTAGACCTTCCCATCCCAGTCCCATGCTGGGATTAGCTTGGCTCCAGGGGTGTGTGCCAGTCAGGTTTGGACAGTCCCTGATGTTATTTGAGATGTGCAAAGCTGGGCCAGAACAAACGGATCCCTCACATGCTGGGCGGGGGGGTGCAGGTTAGAGACCACGGAGCCCCCTCACCCCCGAGGCTACCTGGCCCCTGCTTCAGCATGGCTGGATCCCATGCCTGCCCCTAAAGTCCACTACCCTGCTCCTGCCCATCACTGCATCTCCTGCCAGGGCACTGCCGGGGCCAGGTACCCTGCACGGAGGTTACCACCACCCCTCCTTGTGCTCCTGCTTCAGACATTTGGCCCTCTGCAGCCCCTCTCCTCACAGAGCTCTCCCCCCTCCTCCATCCTTGTCCCATAATTTGGAGAATGAACATCATTATTCATGATAAGGATCTTTAATTAGCTGTGAATATTAATGATTTACTCTGTAATTAATCATGCATTGCATGCTGGGGAGGGAGTAGCTCCCACCAGCACCATGGCTAAGCATGGGTGGGGAGACCCCTGCTCTGGCAAGGGGGACAGACTGAGGGGCTCACCCCATCCTGGGGGAGGTTGCATAGGGGTGCTGAGAACCCCCGCTGCGTGTAAGGGCATGTGCCACCAGCTTGCCCTATTGCTTTGGGGTCAGTACCCCTACCAGCTCCATGTGACGATGGGGAGAAACTGTCACTCCACAGACACGCTGGCAGCTTTCCAGGTGGGCGTCCAGCCACGTGCCCCCAGCCTGGGGCTGAGAGGTGCTGTGAGGCACAGTGGGGTGCTACCCTCCCCATGCTCCCTGCCTTGCTTCAGGGCTGTGGTGGGACCATACTCCCCCCATAGTCAGCTCCTGGGGGGGCCTGGTGAAGGATTAAAAGTGGCTTTTGAGGCACTGCGTCCTCTTCTGCCCCATGCAGTGGGCTCCAGCAGGGTCTGGGATGGTCCTGCCTAGGGGCTGCCAGGCCAAAGGACCTGCCTGCACAGAGCTGGTCTGTGTTTGCCAAACCCCAGCCACATCCTTATGCAGCTGCCAGTGCCCTGCCTGAACCAGGTGGGCATCATCCTGCTCCCTGTGCTCTGCTGACCTACCTGCATGCAGCCTTGTGGCTCCTGGCAGGGGCTTGCCTAGTCCCGAATACAGCCCAGTCACTCCAAATGTGGCTCTCACCTTCCCCCCATGCCAAGGGGAAACTGAGGCACCGGCACCGGAGGCAGCAGTGCAGGAAGAGCCCCCGTGCTGGTGTGCATGCCTGTTTGTACCTGGGCACGATGCCAGGTGCTGGGTGGATGTGTCACGGCTGGGACCCCCTGCTGTCCTGGCAGTGGGTGGCGAGCAGTGGCGCCCGCTGCCCGCCGGAGTCCCCAGCCTGCCCGCGCCAAGTGCTCCCGTGAGGGCAGAGTTTGCTTAAACAGAGACAGATTTAACTATTTCCATTACAGCTAAATGATGAGGCCCATAAACTTTATGGCTCCGTGCGCGCAAGAGCGGCTCTAATGGCCTTCGCCATCTGGAGGAGACGGCTCCATGGGGGACCTGCCGCCCGCCTCCCCGCCCACTGCCAGGGCCGCACGCAGAGCCAGCACCTTCCCGGCACCAGCGCCGGCGCAGGGCTGCCAGCAGCTGGGGGTGACATGGTGCCGCTGGCTCTCTTGGCACAGCCAGCCGTACTTGAGCCCAGCAGGATCCTGCCATGGAGCAGATGACCCGGACACGGCAGCGGCCTGACCCAAGCTTGCATGGGTCCGCAGCCCTGCCTGTGCCCACGTTGTGGCAGGGTGATGGGAGGGCACCCCCGAGTGCCTCTTCCCCTGCTTGCTGCTCTGCTGCTCCACAGGGGTGGGCTGCTTGTGGGCACTTGCTTTGGTGGTGCCTGCACCTCCAAATGCCATAGCCTCCAGCACGCTCCCCAGCACCTCTCTGCCAGTGCTGTGCCGCAGGGAGCATCCCTTGCGGGAGAAAGCAAGGGCTGCGGGGTGAGGCCGTGCTCTGCACGCCTGGCTGCCCCTGAATAGCCGCCCTGATGCCTGCTGGCTGCTGATTGTGACTGGGACGTGGAGGGGGGACATCATGAGGCACTGGCACCAATTAGCCCCTACAAAGGGCTGGTGGCAGTATCACTGCGACCCATGCAGGGATGCTGCTGAGCTGGCGGTCCAGGACCACACAGGGCACATCGCCCTCCTCTAGATAGGCAGAGGGATGGATGGGTGCAGGTGAGGACAAAAAACCCATCACCTCCACGCTGCTAACCCCTGCTTTTCTGTATCTCCCATGGTGCAGAGCATCCTTCTGTGGGTCAAGCTTCCTGCCGTGGGGAGCCAGAGCAGTGGGTGTGCAGCTGCATGGTGGCTGCTGGTGGGGCAGGAGGGCTCTGGGGTTGCCAGCTGCTGGCCTGGTGCAGTGAGCGAGGGAACAAGGGCTGGCGCGGGTGCTGCGGCAGAGGATTAGGTTTGGTGCAGGGGAGCCAGGCGAGATGCTTTGAAGTCTCATGAATATGAATCAGGGGCTTGGGGCGGGAGTGGAGGGTCTACAGCTAATCTCTCCCTTGCCATGGTGACAGGTGTGACAAACGGCATGGGGGCCGGGAGGTGAGAGCAGGGACCAGGCTGGGGGCACCCTGCTGACACAAAGGGCAGCCCTGTCGAATGGGGACGGGTACCAGGCAGGCGCTGGGACAGAGGTGTTGGCATAGCAAGTGGCAGTGCCCAGATGCCATGGCATCGGGGATGATGGAGCTCACTGCTGGCAGCAGGGTGCGAGCCCTCGGGGACAGTCACGTGGGCAGCGGGCAGTCACCAGGTCTTAACCCCACAGGGAGTGTGGGCACAGATGGGGCTGGGAGACCACAGCTGGAGCAGGGACCCAGCCCTGTGCCCAGCTCTTCCCACCACCAGCCCAGCTCCTGTATGAGCCGTGGGAGCCCCCACAGGGCCTGGCTGTGCCAAATCGATCCAGCCCCTGGTGCCATCTGCTTGGCAGCACTGTGTCCCCGCCTGCCGCATCCTGGGCTCCATGGAGATGTCATGTTTGGGTCTGCTCCTCCTGTGACAGCCTGAAGCCCTCAGTGCTCTCCTAGGAGACAGTAACTAGACCGGACGCTTGCTCCTAGCAGGACGTGACTGGGGCTTGCAGAAGAGTCTCGGAGATCAATTTGGAGGTTGTTTTGATGTTCTCCTGGTTGCAGGACTGTGGTGGCAGCTGCTTGCTCAGCCCAGGGGACCGTGCATGGACAAGCACTGGCTGGCAATGTGCGGTGGGGCTCAGTGAAATTCTTTGGGCTCACAAGAGCCCCAGGGCTGGCTGTCAGCTTTGCAGCCTCACAAAGGATGCAGGTGCTGGCAGTGAAGCTGCTGTTAGTTCTGAGGGATCCCTGGAGCTGGCCTCTTTCCCCAAGCACCCATGGCCTGAGATGCAGTGCCTCTGGGCTGGAGCAGCAGTGAGCAGGGGATGCCATCCCTGTCCACAGTGCTTCATGGCAGGAAGACAGACAAATGCAGAGCAGATGTTTAATTATCAGCACAGCGTTCCTGGATCCCTGGAAATCTCTGCATCCAAATGTAGATATTTTTTACAAGAGCACAGGCGTCTGTGGAGAGGTGGAGCTGCAGCTCGGTGCCCACAAGGTGGTTGCTCCAACCTTTGTGTATCACGGGGGCTGGTGCAGTTTGCCTCTGCTGTGGATGGGCCATCCATGGGGCTGGAGCTGGGCTGGAAAGAGCCATCAGGAACTGTGTGCACCAACTGGGGATGAAATTCTGCCACAGGCTCATGGCCCTGGAAGCATGGCTCTCTGTCCATCCTGCTGCATCCCGCTCCGCAGGGACAGCCTGGGATGCAGTGTCTGGGAGCCTGGCTGAACACAGGGGCTGGCAGGTGCTGGAAACCGCCTTCTCCTTACATCCATCACCTCTCACAGCCGGTCCTTACTGGTTCAGACAACTTGTAGAGAGTTCTTAAAGTCCTTTGAGACCTTTGAGGGCTCTGTTTCATACTGTAAGAACTGCTGGGTGTAGGTGTGTGTGTCATCCCTGTGCACAGGCTGCCTCTCCTGGATCTCACATCCCTCCCGTGGCCCCAGCTAGTTCTCATGAATGCCTGGGGCAGGCAGAGGGCTCTGCCATTGGCACAGCGGGACTTGGGAGAGGCACAGGCAGGTCAGGCAGAGGAGCCTCCTGGGGCTCAGGGCTGGCCTGAGCTTTGTGCACCGCTTGCATCTTTCCTGAGCAGGAAAGCCTGTCTTTCCTGCCGCAGGCCATATGCCTCTGTAGGTCACCCAAGACAGGGATGTGCTGCTGTAGGTCCCCTGAGACACCCCAGCTTGAGGCTGCAGCCAGATGTGGGGCTTGTCTCCAGCACAGAACCCAGTGCCATGTCTCTGTAGTAGCATTTCCAGGCCAGGGCTGAGGGCAGCCTGTCTTCTGCCTGGGCATGTGGCCATGCCAGATCCTGCTGTGCTGAATAAAGGAGTCAGTGAGAAGATACAAGTACAGGCTGGTCCTCACCCATGGGCAGGGGAGGGGGTGCACGGGGGTGGAAGGGGTTGAAGAACCCTCTCTGGCATCACTTCTGCAGCCCAGGAGAGCCCCTATGCCAAAGGCTTTTCCTTGGAAGCAGGTTTGGCATGGGGACACCGGGCTTCCCCGAGTCTCCCTCGCCAGCCCTTCAGAACCGCTGGGGAGATGCCTGCGCCAAAGCAGGGATTTCCAACAGCACATCAGGGATGCTGGCGGTCTTTCCCCAGCGTGGCCGGCTCATCCCAGGCAGCCCAGCCTTCCTCTCCTGCTCTGCAGTTGCCGTGTCCCCCGAAGCTGTAAACATTTTGGATTCCCTGCCTCGCCTGCTCAGGCACCTTGCAGATTCAGGGCATGTTGCTGTCTTAAAACCTATCAGGCTTCCCATCACCTCCCGGGGCCCATGAATCTGCGGTTGGTGGCAGAGCTGGGACCAAAACGACTCTGGGGGGGAACTGCTCTCCGCACCCCTGGCACCACCTCCAGTCCCTCAGCCTGTGGATTGATAATTGCCCCCAACCCACAGGAAACTACAGCCCCGCTGAGGGGACAGCACTCCTCGGTCTGCTGAGCTGGCTGCTCTGCCCTGACTCAGATGGAGCTCCCAGGGATCCCAGGCATTGGAGCTCACAGGGATCCCAGGTGTCAGGTACCACCTCCAGCCACCCCCGATGCGGTGACCGGGATGTCAGCTCTGCCCACAGGCTCGGAGCTGGGCTGGGAAAGGGCCCATCTCTCCTGCCAGACTAATAAGACAGGACTTAGAGGCCGGGACGTTTTTCTTGCCGCTGTCATGCTGCTTGGACACACTGGCTGTATCTCTGCCCCTGGGGAGGAGGGAATTAGCGATGCCGTGAGTGCCGTAGTCCCCCCGGGCAGCGGCGAGCGTGGGCTACGCATGTAGCCGACAGCCCCAAACCCTCATAAATCTCCCTCGCATGGCCCGTGGCTCACCTAAGTAGATTTGATTTGTCAAATATTAAAATTAATTTAGGATTGAGTGGTGGCCTGCGTGCGTGCCCTGCTCTCCCGCCTTCCCCCCTGCCGCCACCTCTGCTCCTGCCCAATGCATCATCCCCGGCCCCGCGCTTTCGCCCCAGCTGGGGTGCCAGGAGCCGGGATAAATCATCCTGCCGCCGCGCTCAAAGACGAGCCGATTGCTTGCTCGGCGGCAGAGGATCACAGGGGAAATCACGCCGCGTGCCGCCCGCTCCGTGCCGGGGGCGGGGGAGACGCCACGCTTAGGCAGAGATTTATTTATTTGATTTTACTGGGCTGGGATTTTACTTTTTTTCCCTCCCCCATCTCTCAAACGCCCGCCAGGGAATTGCAGCCCCTGGAATATTAATGCCACGCAGGACGCCGGCTCGTTAAAATGTCACCTGGCTGTAATTTCTCCTGTGCTTATTATTCCCCAGGGAGCACGGGCTCCCATCCCTCTCTGCCCGTGGCAGTCTCAGGACGCGGGGCAGCCCTGCCCGTCCCCTTTGCCGCAGCACGAGCGCTGCTCCATCACATCGCCCGAAATGTTCCTGGCCCTCTTCCACCACCGCAGCGGTGGGCTGCACCGCCTCCAGCATCTCCTGCTGAGTTGAACCCTGGGGAATGATGCTGGGAGACCCCCGTGCTGCCAGCCAGTGCTTGGCACGGTGCTGACCCAGCCTGGCCAGCATGAGGGACGAGGGGTGCAGGGGTTGGGCAGGGGTGGACTGGGCAGGGGGTCGGCCAGCGGGCAGTGACAGCACAGGCTGGGGGCAGGGTGGCACAGGGAACAGCTGCCTTAAGGAAACTTTGGCTCAGTTCCTGCAAATTAATGTTTTTTTCCCAAACAGTTTCCCGGCGCTAAGCGCGACGCGGGGAGCAATTATCTTTAGTGTCGATGTTATTACCATAAAAATTGCATTGAGGACTTTTCTCCTCCGATTAGAAAGTTAACGATCATCACTGCCTTCATTGTTCCCCGCACCGTGCTCGCTCTAATAAAGAGTCTGTGCACTTTACTTTTCACTTAGCATGAAAATTACCCAGCTGCTGCTGTGTGCGGCTGTGCAGCCCCCGCGCTCGCCTCCCGGTGACGGGCCCCTGGCAGGTACTGCTGGGGAGCACCCACTGCCACACCAGGGATGGACAGATGGACCTGTGGGCTTCCCTGTGCAGCGGGTGCTGGAGGTCAGCTTGGGGCGGGAGACACTGGCATCCAGGCTGCCTGCCTCACGTGTGTGCCATGGGAGTGCCCAAGGCATGCTTTTCCATGTGCTCTCCTCCAGGGATGTGCTGCCAATGGTCTTGGCCCAGCCGCTGGACATCCCCAGCCCCCCAAAACCCAAACCCATGGGTCACCTCAACAAAAGCTTGGGGTGGCTGGATGTGTCCAGCCTCACCGTGGCAGCTGCACACCCAGAGCGAGCCCCTACCACACCTCTCCATCTGTGGCCAAGCTGGGGGTCTCTCATGGCCACACTCTGGCGAGTGGGGGGTGAGGGGGAGCCCTGCGGCTGCCAGCTGCTTGCCTGCCCCGGTGTGCCGGCGGCGCGGCACCGCTGCTCACAGCCGGTGCTGTGCCTGCCTGCGGATGTCCGGGCTCCCGCGCTCGCTGCCGGTCCCACCGCCCGGGATTTTCACAGGGAATGTTTTTATTGTTTCTCCTGGTGCCGGCGTAGCTCTTTAAATTCTCCAAGCGCTGGAGAAATCTTAGCTAATCTTCAGAGAGCTGCTTTGCTTTTCTTTTTTTTTTCTTCCCTCCAAAGCTCTTCATTACTCCCTAATTGTTCAAACTTCTCTTCTTTTCCTTCTGATTAAAAGCAGATTTTAAAAGTGCAGTTCGGTTTCTCAGCTATTTTCAAGTCAAATGGATTCCATCCCCCTCTCCATGTATTAATAACCTGTTCTCGTGCATCCCCCAGTGAGCCAGTAAAAGCCCTTCTGAGCAGAGACAAGGTGACAGCAGCGCTCCGGAGGGAGCGATTGGAAGGGGGTTACAGCTTAGAGGGAGAGAGATCCATCCATCCAGCTATCTATCATCCACCCCGCTACCATCCATCTACCAGAGAAATAACATTTGCAATTCCGCTTTAGCTCTTCCTAATAATCATTAATATTTTTTATTATTTTTTTACCTTCCCTACTGGCAGCAGGAGCTGCAGGGGTTTTGGGGTGCAGGCAGTGCCGTGGGGCTTGGGAGGTGTGGGTGGGATGAGGGGGTACGGTGGTAGGATGGGGTGCGGAGGCTCGTGTGGCTGCGTGCTGGTGCTGCACGCGGGATGGCTGTGCTGCTGGGGAGCCGGATGAGGGGAAAGCAGGAGACCCAGTGCTGGTCCCCAGCACGTCCTGCGGCAGGAGGGAGTGTGTGCCAGGTTGGAGAAGCATTTTCCAAGGGGATTGGGGGATGTAGGGACTCTGGGGGTGACAAGGCTCTGCCGGGGTGAGCCTGGCACCAGCCCCAGGCACAAATGGTGTGGCATGGTCACAGATGACACCCGAGGGTGTAGTGAGCATCCCCCTCAGCATCCCCCAGGACCAGCTGCAGGGAGTCCCGCTCCCTCTGGCTGCTAACGCAGACCACCCCCCTGCAGAGCCCTATCCCCCAGCTGAGCTGGGCTGCCGCGGGAGACAGGACAGTGATGGATTGCAGCGCTTACACATCTTCCCAGGGAAGAAATGCCAGCTACTGCAGGGCTCTGTCAGCTCTCGCAGCAGGCAGGGCAGCACCGCGGCTGTTCCGGGGAGCGGGTGCCGATTTCCAATGAGTGATGCAGAGAGTGGAAAGGGGAACCCTGGGTGCCACTGCCCAGGCTTAGAGCTTTTTCTCTCTCTTGGGCACCTTCTGTCCTTTTAGTTGCCACCAGCCAATCTCCCTCAGGCTGGGGCGATGTAATGAACCCGTGCTCATCTGGAGGTGCCTGGAGGAGACCCCAGCAGGGCCCAGGGGATGAGCTGCTGCAATAAAAGGTCCCATTCTCCATCAGGGACCATGTTCAAACCACTTGCTGCTCTTAGACCATCACCTGCCTGTGCCAGTAGTGATAAAAGTTTTAGAGGTTGTGAGCATCTCTTTGGCCACTAGCGTTCCTCATATCCGGTCTGAGGGACCCTCTGCAGCTCTGAGTTTGGTGCCTTCCTGGCACACAGCAGCCCTGGACCCTAGGGCACATCCATGGCAAGTTCAAGCTGTCTCCTATGCCTCACTGGAGAGATCTCCTCTTCAAAGTCTCCTTATCCCTCTGGATGGCTCAAGTCACCCATCACGCTTGTCATGGAGTAGTGTGGGGCAACAATTGGGAGGTGAAAGTGCCAGGGGGGGTACCAGGTTCTGGCACCGGCACCTGGGAAAAGCAGCAGGCAGGGTCCCCCACACCAGCCTCCAACCTTTGGGAGATGCTGACAGGCTCGTGGCTATGGCTGTGTCATGGGTGGAGAGATGCTGGCAGCCCAGGCACGGGCAGAGCCACTGCGTGCCAGGGCACTGGCGTCCCCTCAGCTGGCCTGTCCCGGCAGATGGCAGCAGGGACACGTCACAGCCTGGCAGCGTGTGGGGACCTGCCTTGGGCCCCGACCTTGGAATAATCTTCAGTAGGATTAAGAGCTTAAACGTATCCGTGTAATTGCCAGGCCCCTGCTGAGCTGAGAGAGTGCGAGGAGTGCCAGCACAGGGACGCAGCGCCCAGGTGTGCCTGGCTCCCTCCTGCTGCCTGCTGCTGCCTGCTGCTGCCACTGCCACTGCTGGGAGCCACCACCCTGAGCATGGATGCCGGTGGGTGGCTAGAGAGGGGAGGGTGCCCAGCATGGAAAGGGCTGATGCCCAGGCACGATCAGGGAATGGGCCCTGTAGTGGGCTCCAAAGGAAGAGCCCTGGGTGTGCTGCCCACACCTCGCATGGCCTTCGTCCTCCCGGGCACCCCTCTGGCACCCCTGTGCCCAGGGAAGGATGCAGGGCTGCTCCTGTGCTTGGGTTGGCTAGGGTGCCAGGGGCTGGGGTCTGTGTCCTGACAGGATGAGCCTGCCTGGAAGGATTTGTTCTCCTGCCCAGGGGGAGCAGGGTGCATGGCAGGCAGTGTCTGGAGCTGTAGGGTGCTTGGGGTGGGTTTTCAGCACCCACCAGCAATCAGAAGACATTCAGATTTGGCAGAGGTGCCAGGTGGCCTCAGACACCTCTGAGTAGCACCCAGGCACCAGCTAGGGGCACCCAGAGCACCAGTGTGGTCCCTGCCAAGCCATGCCAGGGGGGTGCCAACACCCTGGTCCCGGCTGGTCCGGCCGGTGTGGAGCTTGGCAGGGAGCTGGGAGCTGCCATCCCAGCCCCCTCCCTGTCTGCCTAATGGTCCCTGACATTTAAATGAGATTTAGTGCTCAGCCCGATGCTGAATATTCATGAGCCCATGCGGCCCTGACAGCCCGGCTGGGGCTGCTCTCATGATTAATAATTTGTTTTTCCCTTTACTGTAAACCTCACCTGCACTCGCTGCTCGCTCTGGCACCGCCAGCCCCAGCACTGCCAGGGAGCGCCCATGCTCTCAGCCAGCGTGTCCTTCACCTCCCTGCCTGCTGTGGGGCACCCACCACAGGGCCAGGCAGCCCCCCTGAGACCCAGACAGGGGGCATGGGGCATCTGCCAGGCACTGGGAACCTCTTTGTTGCTCTGAGTGGGTCAAGCCCTGTGCAAAGGGATGGAGCATCCTGCCGGTCCTGATGCAGAGGCAGCCCTGAATGCCTGGCCTTTGCAAAGGAGCCCCAGGGATCCTGTGTGGGCCACTCCAGGGAGGGGTCTGCAGCCTGCAGCAGTGCTGCTGTCCCAGGCTGGGGGCTGGCACAGGCCCATGGCAGTGGGTCCAATTCCCGTTGCCCCCAGATAGAGATGTCCTAGAGAGATGTAACTAATCCCGTGCTGCTTGCAGGCTGGGACTGTCTCTGCTGGCACCAGCCCAGGGGGTGTCAAGGTTGCTGGGCAGGCAGCCCCCAGCCACAGCACAGCCAGCATCCCACAAGCCTGGCACTTGGGACCTGCTTTGGGTGCTGTTTGTGTGGTTTGTGGCTGGCAGAAGTGCTCCCACTGCAAACCCAGTGCAGCAGTGCCCAGCCCCACCTCAGACCCTCTGCTCTCCTCCTCATCCAGCCCCAAGGTCACTCACTCGCTCCCCATCCCAGCTGCAGCACGGAGGTGTCTGCAGGGGCACAGCCAAGCCAGACCAGCCCTGGGGAGGTCCCATGGGACCTGGGGGGGAGCCAGGGGGCCGGGATGCTGCCTCCCCTTAGGCTTGGCAGCTCTGGGCTCTGGCAGCTCTGCACAAATTGCATAAATATTCATGGCAAACCAGAGGAAATGTGACTGTCCCGGCTGATTACGCGCGCCCGTCCTGAAGACTGCGGCTGCTCCCCAGGTACTGCTGGCCAAGAGCCTGCCGCATGGCAGGAGGCAGTGAGGGCACCCTGTGCTGCCCACCTGCGGCATGGCGTGGGGCACGAAGCCTCTGGGACCCTGCACCGTGCTGGACCAAGGGCTGCATCCTGGGGATGTGTTTGTCCTCAGCCCTCCTGCAAGCTCAAGCCAAGGATGAGGCTTTTCCAGGGAAGGTCCCAAGACAGCCAAGGCTTTCCCAGGTTGTCCCACCAGTCTCACCGCTGGGCTTGGAGACTGTCCCTGAGTGCAGTTATGGGATGCTTGCTCCCCAGTGATGTCACACCCACTTTGGTGACCCTGGCATGTTCAGCACTGCCTCCGCTCCCCAGTGCTTTGGGCAGGGAGTGTGATGGAGCTGCTGGGAGGAAACCAGGGAGGCAGCCCGGCCGGGATCCCTGCACGCTGCAGAGATTAATCCTCTGCAGACCTGATCAAGGTGCTGGGCTAATAGCCTGATTTATTCCTTCCCGTCTCTCCGGAGCATGCGAGGTTCCCCACTGTGTCCTGAACGACCTCATGCATAATACCATGCACAATCCTATTAACGCCGCCCCGCCACGCGCTCCCTGCTTAGCGCCGCCACTCGCCAATGCAATTTCCCCATGATATATGGGAAAAATAATTGAACTATATTTGAAAATATATTGAGAATTACGGCTCGCACCCGGCGGGATTTATAGGGGCCATATTTCACAAAACCACAGCCCTGCACACCAAGGCACCCGGTGCTCCCAGGGAGAGACCCACGGTCACAGTGTGTGCGTGCCCAGGGCAGGCAGCGGGGACAATGGGTCCCACCACCCTTATGGGGCTCAGCGCATGCCCATGGGAGTGTGTGCTGGGCACAAGGGGGTCTGGCACAGCCCTCTCTGCCATGGGAGCAGGACAGGGGTGCCACAGGAGCAGGCAGTGGGTGCAGCAGGCATGGAGCACCCAGCTGTGCCGGAGCCAAGGCAGCAGCTGCAGCCGTGGGTGCAGCCGTGTGGGCATGGCTGCTGCCAGCCAGAGCCCGACTGAGCTTAATCCCCTCCTGGTGGGAGGGAGGAAACGCTCCTGGCATCATGCTGCCTGCTCAGCTGCATGGCTCTGCTCACTGTGCCAAGCAGATGGTTTGCTGGGCCTGCTGTGGGGTGTCCCCTCGAGGGGCTGGTGGCTCCCTGGCTGGGCCAACCACTGTGCTGAAGGAGGCAGGGAAGGGGCTCGGGGCGTCTGCGCAGAGATCCAAGACCTGTGACCCTCCACAGCTTCCCTTCTAGCCCCTTTGGCCCGGTGCTGCCCTGCCTGCTGGGTGGCATTTCCCTGCCTGGCTCTGGATGCCCAGTGATGTGACAGTGGGTCAGTGCCCAGGGGACATGTTCCTTCCCTCCTCATCCTCAGCTCTGCTTCCCACACAGCCCCCCTGCTCCCTGCCCCCATGCCCTAGCTCCCCCAGCTCGGGTTGCCATGCCGGGCACGTCCTCAGCACCCTGGGTGCTGCTGGCACTGGTGCTGCGGGGAGCATTAATCTTTAATTTTCTGTCGAAGCCTCTTGACAGAGAGAGCAGTGTCTGGCACGGGGGTGCAGCAGATGCCTGCTGTGATGGGGGGCTGGGAGGCAGGCTGCCCTGGGGCATGGGGGCCTCAGCTGAGGTACCCAGCCCTCTGCCACATCCCGCAGATGCACATCCCCATGCCTGAGGCAGCAATGGCAACAGATGTGCGCCTGCCTGTGAGGAGGAAGAGGAGAGAGGCAACAATGCGGCCCAGATGGAGAAGCTCCCACAGGGACACTGGCTGCTTGAGCTGACCCTGGGGAGGGCGGGGGGAGGACACCGCGCACCCTCTCCCAGACCCTGGCTGACCTGGCTGCCCTCACAGCTGATTCTGTAAGGGGAATGTGCAGGGGTGGGACATCTCTGGGAGCAGCTCCCAGGGCCGTGGGGCTGGAGAGCCTTCATCCCTGTGACCAGTTGGAGGGATCCCAGGGCATCTCTGTCTGGAGGAAACTCCCAGCGTGCCCTGGGAAGCAGAGCTATAAATAGCCACCCAGCGCAGGGCGGAGGGGGACTGTTTGGGAAGCCGCTTTGTGATCAGGACAAAGAAGAGGCGTCTTTGCACTTGCTCTTCATTAGCTGCCTTCCTCTGGCTGGCCGGGCCAGGATGCGCTCTCATCGAACGACAGCAGGATGTAGCTGCCGGTGTCAAGGACGCGAACAATAAGGGCTTTAAATAGCAGCGCTGCCTTTGAAACCCACTCGCCTGCGCCGCAGACAGAGCCCGGGAAAACTGTGCGGCACGAGAAGCCGGGGGATGCAGGAAAAGGGGTGTCCTTGTCCCCAGGATGGGCCCACCCACTCCGTGCCACAGCTGCTGCCGGTGGGCAGGTGGTGCTGTGTCTGGGACACATGGACCCTTGCCCGGAAGCAGTCTGGGATGCTGGTGCAGATACATCCCGGCCCCTCTGGCAGCTCCCAGAGAAGTAGAGTTCAAAGCTCCCCCTGCACGGATCCCTGCAGCCCTGGGCATGCGGTTAATTAGCAGCACCTCCTCGCACTGCCAGAAAGGTGCCCCTTGGTTGCCGTCTGCTTTCCTCTCCCTCTGGCTCCAGGGCTCTGATCTCCTCCCACCTTCCCCCAGGAGATGAAAAAGCCCAGCCATGGCTGCCGGCAGCTCCCGCTCTTCACGCCAGACACGGAGCCACCTCTTCACCCCTGCCAGGATGAGCCAGGCAGCCCAGCCGCATCCAGCCCTGCTGGCGGGGATTTGGCATCATGTGAGATGGAGAAAAGAAGGTGCTCTGCTGTCTCAGCGAGCCCAGCTCCATGCTGTGATGGTGTGGGACGGCCCCGGTCCTGGGTCGGACATGGGGTTGGGCATCCAGGAGCTGCACATCAGGCTGATGGAGAGAGATCGGAGCCAGCAAGCCATGTGCGGGCACGTGCATGTGCACGGGGGGGCCCGGCTGCGCGTATTAGCAGGCCCTTAAATCAACACAGCACTTCAGACAGGAAGGAAATAGGCTTTGCCGACGGCAGGAGCGGCACTTGCTTTGTGCACATTACAGAACATCAGGAAAATGTCAAATTTACATAAAAATGATACAAACTCATTGGAAGAAACATGCATCCAATTATCGGCCCCAGCGCTGGCACGGCTCCGCAGCCAGAGGCTGGCCAGCCGGCTGGCTGTGAGGGACCCAGCCCCGGGGCAAGCATTTCATCTCTGGGTGTTTAACATCAAAGCAACAAACAGCCTCCGCTCTGCTGGCTGCCCTGCTTCCCTGCTCCCTCCCGCCAGCTGCCCGCCTCACCGCTGCTGCGCAGCCCCGACACACCAGATGTTGGGTGGAGGGATGGCATTGCCTAGCTGCGCCTGGGACAGGGTTTGGTCCAGCTCCTTGCCGAGGCATGCTGGGGCAGGGGTGTTGGGGGGGAGGTGGGGACACCCCCAAGCAGCCTGGAGTGCCAGGGATGGAGAGCTTGTTCTTTCAAATCCTGTCAGAGATTTTGCCAGCTCTGGGTCAGGATCCCATTCCTGGCTCTGTGCCAGGTTGTCCCAGTGGCTCCTTCCCACCTTTCTGCTCCCAGCGGTCCCAGAGAATGTCCACTGGCATCCCCAGTGCTGGGAGAAGCCACATCTGACATGTCCTCACAGCCAGACAGCCTGAGGCTAGGGGCACCCAGGGGACTGGACACAGGCAGGGGTGTCCCCTGTGGGTGCCCTCCAGCCGTGTCTCCTCCCTGCCCGCACTGGCACCCCTGTGCCCAGGATTGATGGTCCATTCTGTGTCCCCTTCCCGGCACGCTGAACACGACGTTTCTATCCCTGCCGCCTGCCGGGATTGATGTCTCACTGAGCACAGGCAGAGCTGTAACTCACACCCGGGAGCTGGGCTCCCGGCTCGTTACTCACTGGGCACTGTCACCCCGTGAGTTAGGGCTCTGCCTCACACTGGGACACCTCAGCATCAAGAGATCAGGGCGGGGGGGACATAGCTGAGGCGGGACTGGGACAGGGGGCAAACTTCTCTCTCCAAGCATCCCATGGGCTGGAAACTCCAGCATACCCATGTGCGACCCACTGCCTGCCCCCATCCCTGGCAGCAGGGTGGGAGGTGGGCACATGCTGGCTCCAGGGAGGAACGCTGGGGTTGGAGGGTGACCCTGCAGCTGGGATTCCCCACGCTGCACCCGCCGGCTGGTGCCCAGGGTTGCAGCGCGTGGGGGATGCTGACGAGCTGTTAATTACAGGTGCTGCTTGGCTGGTGCAGCGCATCTCTGCTGCTCGGCTGGCAGAGCCGTGCGGCGGGTGACACACTCCATGATAAATTGATATCCCGTTTAGCATCAATTTTCCCTTCTCTGGTGGCAGACAGCTGTGCTAATGGGATGGGACAAGTGAAAATGAAATAACAGGCCCTGAGCACACCGGCACGCGCCGCACCACCGGCCCTCCTGCATGGCTGTCGCTCCCAGAGAGACAGGCAGGACCCCACGCACCCTGGGGTGGGGGAGCTGGGGCCAGCAGCCAGAAGGCAGGCCAGCCTCCATCCCCCGGCAGTGAGCTCAGCCAAGCAAGCTGCTGGCAGGGTTGCTGTTGCACACCCAGGGCAGGTTTGTGACACGCTGTGAGCCAGCACCTCGTGCCACCGCCACTGCTGAGCGTGATGTTTGCAGAGCAGGCGGTGCCTGGGGGCAGCTGCTGTTTGGGGGCTTTGGGGAGGGCATTGGAAGAGGTCTGGGTGCCTGGCTCTCTCAGTGGTCAGCGTGGGGGTGCCTGCATCCGTTTGGTGTTCACAGTGCGTTTGGAAGGTGGTGCCTTGGCATGTTTCCTGTTTAGAGCACAGCACATAACAAGGAGCCGGAAAAGCCTTTGCTTGGCATTCGGTGCCCACACCATGCTGGGTATCTGCATCCCAAGCTGATGGAGGCAGCACCCCCAGTGCCTGCACAGGTCTGGCATGTGCGACAGCCTGTGGCACCCTGTGCCCACGCTCACACAGCTCTTTTCAGCATGCTCAGCACCAGCCACACGCTTGTTATCAGGAGTGTATTTGTCAAATTGGTGCCTGCAGTGTGTTTTCGGGCATGGCATATGCAGTGCTTGATGCCCACGGTTTGCTGATAATTGCAGAGTGCTCAGCACTTAATACCTGTGGCATCATTGTTGTTAGCACTGTGCTTGTACTCAGTGTCCGCAGCACACATGGTGTGCTTGGGGTATGGGACCCACTGCCACTGATATTTGCAGTGCCTTCAGCATTTGGTGTCAGCTGTGGCTTCGTGTTTGCCAGGCACTCAGCAGTCACTAAGGGCCGCATTTCACATTCAAGGTGTGCCCGGTGCCTCTTAGATTTGGCATTTGTAGCATAGCCAGCACTCACACTGGCCTGCTCTCTGCAGTGGGCTCAGGGTTATGGTCCCCATGGTGTGACTGGTGTTGGCAGCAGACTCCTGGAAGTGCGGCCGGTGCTCAGTGCCAGCGCTGTGCGCAGCGGGCTCAGCCTGCGACGCGCTCCCCGCTTGCTCCCGTGGGCGTGCGTGCTCGCTGCTTGCCCCACATCCAGCCCCCGGTGCCTGATGCGCTGCTCGCTTGCTGTGATCGCAGCCCACGGAGCGGTTGGTACAAGCTTCCTGTTGCTTCTGCTATTTACAGAGCTTGCTGCACAGCGTCAGTGGTGTGCCTGCTATTTAGCCTGCGCTCGGTGCCAGATGCCAGCCCGCTCCGGAGCAGCAGCATGCTCCGCACGCACTGCTAGTGCCAGCTCTTGCATTAGCGGTGTCGTCAGCCCGTGCTTTCCCTGCTGAGCCTTGCTCTGCAGCACTCACAGCCCGCCATGCACCCCAACTTCACAGTGCAGTTTTCAGTGACCATGGCACATGTGGTGCCAGTGGTGCCCTCATGCTCGGCGTCACCCCCCTTTGCCAGGAGCCGGCACTGGGTACGTGAAGGCATTGTGCTTGCCATGGGCCAGCTCACTTTTGGGGATGACACTTCTCAGGTCTCTTGGTGGTCAGATGCTGTCCCTATTCACAGCACGCTCAGGATGAGACTCAGACAGGTTTTTGGTGTGTGCAGCGTGCTCCGCACTTGGTGCCAGCAGCGTGCCCAGGGTTTGCAGCACATGGGGTCGAGGGCACCCAGCTCCACAGTGCCTGGCACGGAGCACATGGCGTGTTTGCTGTTAGCCATGTGCTTCACAGCAGGCGGTACCCGCTGTGCTGTCAACGCTCACAGCCCACGCTGGGACTGATTGATGCAGTGTGCTTGGTGGCCAGCAGCGTGCCATGCCCATGGAGCGCTCAGCTCTGGGCTCTACTGTCGGGCCGGATCCCAGTCCCAGTCCCAGGAGCTGGGTTGTGAAGCTTAGAGCATCAGGACTCCCTGGTGGCATCCTCCGAATTACTGCCTCCCCCATGCAGAGCTGGCCCATCCACGGCCTCTCCCCCAGCTGCCAAAGGGCAGGGTCAGCGCTAGGCCTGGTTCCCAGCCCCTTCGCCCCGCTGACTGTGGGGTCAGGCAGGGTACCCCCTGCTGCACAGGGTGTTGGTGGGGCAATGGCATTAAGGTTGAGGTTTTAATCACACAGATGTCAGGAAAAGGGGAGCAATGGTTCCCATGGTAACACTAACTCTGCCCCTTGCCTGCGGCACAGCGGCTGTGCATGCACCGGGCCGTCACGGGCACCACGCAGCTGAGCTACGGCTGCTCAGGGACCCATAACTTCCCATCTCCTGACTTGGGTGCATTTAAAACCTCAGCCCAGTCGCCGTGCTGAGGCAGCTCTGCTGGCAGTTTATGGCTCTGTTGTTTTTAGGAAAGGTGAGCAGCAGGCAGGAGCTGCCTGGGTGAAGCGCTGTGGATGGGGCAGGAGGGTGCTGCCGGGCATGGGTGCCTGTGGATGCAGGGAATGGGGCAGGACAGGCCCCGCGGGCACAGCCCAGTGTGCGGCAGCAGCTGAGCGATGCCTCTTGGAGCATGAAGAGAGGATCTACATGCTCCGCTGGCTGGGCACGTTCCCATCCGGCTCCTCACATCCCTTGGGGCCAGGGCCGAGGTGGAGGAGCCACAGCAGGTGTAGTGCCAGCATTACCTGTGCCTGCACTTGGGCTACTCACAGGCTGCGCCTCTCCAGAGGTGTTAAGAAAGCCTGGTGATGGGCAACAGGCCGCTGTGTCATCCATCGCCCTTCTGCTCCCATGCCAGTGCAGGAGAGACCTGCTCCCTGATGCAAGGCTGTTCAGGGTGGGATGAGGCTCCCATCCTCCCAGCAAGGCCACACCCATGGGCACCCTGCCCCTACAGTGTGGCACAGCTCTGGGCATCTTGCCTTGGCTATAAGATGCCCTCTCCCAGCTGTGCCAGATGTGCCCACCCAGCTGTGTTCAGCAGCACCTGTACCTGTGCATGCAGCTGTGCACGCTGGCACGTCAGCACGCCCTGACGGGTGTGTGCTGGGGCCCTGGTGCTGTCTAGGCAGGACAAGGATGCCCAGCACTCGAGGGCGGCATGAGGTGCCTGGGACCAACCCTATCAAGGAGCCCAGTGCTGTGGAAGGGGGTTGCCATTGCAGGAAGCAAGGTGGTTGCTCAAGTTCAGCCCAGTCCATCCCTCCGAGCATTCCCTGCTCATGAGACAGCAACTGTGGGTAGGCTGCCTTAGGGGTCCTGCTTCCCCCAACCCCTTTCCCTCTGGCTTATGATCAGGGAGGACTGTGACCAAGGGGGGCTGACTGCACTCATCACCTTCGCTCAGCTGTCATTTGGGAGGGCCAGGGGTGGCTTGACCATCTCCCACAGCGCTGGCTGGAGCGTCTCCCAGCCCCGATGCTGCCCTCCCTGCTGAAGTGCTGCAGCTCCTGTAATGTATTCATCCCAGGGTGCCTCGGTGCAGCTGCAATATCATTATTGGAGTTTATTACACCATTAGCTTTAAAGTTTTATAAACCACCAGGCAGGTGACGAGTGGTGTGTGTGTGGGGGGGCTTTCCCACCATGGGCAGAGGGGATGTGTGAGGATAGCGCTGGGGACCCTTCCGGCAGGGTGCTGAGCCCAGCTTCCCTGCTGTGCCGGTGCTTTTGGTCGCCGTACAAGCCCAGCAGCACCCCAGGCACGTGCCTCGCTGCCGAGCTGCTTGGCACAGCGCAGCCACGTGCCAGCCTGCCCGGCTGCCCTCCTCAAGATGGCAGAGACAGGGGAGGATCAACCAGATGCAGTAATAAAAGGCTATAAAACCAAACGAGTGTCTCTGCGCGCTGCAGCGATGGCTCCCAGGACACCTTCCCCTTCCTGCCGGCACCGAGGGCAGGAGGAACAGTGCTCGCCCCAGCGGCCCGTGCTCAGAGCCAGGGCTCCTCCTGCCACACAGCCACTCTCCGGTCACGTCTGCGATGCCTTTCCAGCCGCGGGGGATGCTCTGAGGGCACTTAGGCCAGTTCCTCCACTCCTCCCGCTCAGGACTGGAGGGCAGCATTAGCTGAGCCTGACCTCCTGCCGGTCACGGGCCAGCGAGTGCTGCCAGACCCAGCGCCTGGAGATAGGTGTTGGGCTGAGCATCCTCCTGGAGATGCTGAACACTCTCTGTGCTGAAACGTGTGTCCATCCTGCTAGGAAGCAGCTCTGCTTTGCTCTCCTTTGTGGATGTGGGAGGCTTTCAGGTGTGTGTTTGCTCAGTGAGGATGTTTGTGCAGGGGGACGAAGTGATTAGCTCGGTTTTGGGGTGATTTTTATTGATGGGGTCAAAGCAGAAAATGGGTAGGACACTGGTCACTGCTCCTCCTCTTGCTTTCAGCCTGGCAGAGCTGGGGTGGTGCAAGACCATGGCACGTCAGGTGTCTCAGGTGGAGACCAGGAGCAGGGGCTGCTGTGCACTCACGGGCAATACAGAGCAGCCAGTGCCTGCTGCCTCTCCCTGGGCATGGGGGCAGCAGGGACTGGCTGGGGTGGGATGGGATCATAGCTGCGCACCTCTAGGTGAAGGAAGTCAAGAGTGCAACCAGCAAGATCTCAGCGGCTCCCCAAGGTTAAATACCATGGAATCAGCCTGGGTCCAGCACAGATCCTTTTCTCCTATGAACCGGGCTGTGATTTGACCCATTATCCCTTTAAGAGGCCATGGGATCTGGCCCAGCTCTGATGTGGGCAGACATTGTCCTCTCAGCCACAGTGGATGCTCCTACACCCAGATCCTACTGAAACCCACTCCTTAAACAAATCCTGGAGGCTCAGCAAAGACTGTGGGCAGTGAGGGCCATATAAACCCAGAGTTGTTTTTCTGGCAACAGCAAAAGGTGTCCGGGGCACCTTGGTGCAAGCTCGTGCTCATAGCTTACAAAAGAGACATTGTAATTGAGGTTTTACGCTTAATGAAGGAATAAATTGAACGGGAGTGTTGTCCTTAATTGGGGTGTTGCATTAATTAAAGTGTTGCACTTAATTAGGGTAAAGCATTTAATACAGTATTGTGTTAAATGGGGGTAGTTTACGTAAATGGGGTCAGCGCATTAATGGGATGCTGCATCGCCAATGCGCCTGCCAGCCCTGGCAGATGCATCATCTGCCACCATGGGCTAAAGGTTCCCTGCACCTGGGGGAGCCCAGCCCGGCCCCCCTCTGTCCAGGAGACTGGGACCACTACTGAGCTGCGGCACTGGTGCTGTCCTCCCCATCACAGCGCCATGCACCATGTAGCAGTGTTCGCAGTGATGGCTCCGCTCCCTGCCCTGGTGTGTACGGCTCCCTCCTGCCATTCCCAGTCCTGCTGATCCCTGCAGGCACAGTGGGATGGTGTGGAGGTTTGGGTGATTGGGGTCCAAGCAGCATTACTGCTCCCGTGGCCGCCCCACAGCCAGCTCCATGGCAGGCAGCGATGCCTGGCATGCTCGTCACACTGTCGCCAGTCCCGCTCTCCTGTAATTGGAGTGGACACCTTGTCATCCCACATCTCCCCACAGCCGAGGTGCTCGCTGCAGAGCCCGACCTGCCAGGCAGCGTGTCAGGGAGGCCGGGGGAGGAGGCTGTGCTTGTTAAGCCGACGTGTTTGCAAGGGTCTCGGAGGATCTGACCAGCGCGAGGCAGAGCTCAGCGCTGTGGCCAGCTGGGCTCCGCAGTCACGTTTCCTTCAATTAGATCAAAATTAATGATCGCCCCAGATCTGCTTCCCTCGGGGTGCAGGGCTGCGGCCAGCACCGGCTCCGGAGCGTGTGGAGCTGGCAAGGAAGACATGGCAGCCGACTCACAGGCTTGGCCTGTCGGCATTAATGCGCAGCAAGCAGGATCTGCATCCCGGACAGCTTGGACTGGCAGGGGATTGGGTGGGGGCTCCCTGATGTGTCTCCCTGTGGGTAGGTGCCTGCTGCCTGCCTGGGGCCATAACTGTCCTGTCACCTGTATTCTCCACCCCCTGGGCTGCCTGAGCCATGGCACCCTTTGGTGCCCCGGAGTGATCTCCTGTGCCCATGCTGAGGAGCTGCAGCCTTGCAGAGTGGCTGGGAGGCCTTCATGGTAGCACAGCACCAGTGCTGGAGCGTGGTGCGAGGTCACATGCAGGTACAGCAAGGCTTGGTGACAGGGTAGGGAAATCACAACCCAGCCCTCACCCAAACTGGCCTAAGAACAGGAACAGGCAACATCAGTGTCTTGTGAAGATGGACCTTCATGAGGGTGTTGGAAGGCACCACGGCAGGATCAGTCCTGCCAGCACCTCACAGGCTGTGGGCCAGCTTCTCCTCTGTAGAGACTCCACCTAATCCCTGTTGTCATCTGTGGTGTGTCAGGGACCTGGTCCTCTAGAAAGCCCCCTCCTCATGTGCTCACAGCAGTTATTTTGTCTGCAGTTGCCTCCTCTGCCCTCATCCAAACCCCCAATGCCTTCAGCCAGTCTCCAGCACTTCTCTGTGTTATTGCCATCCCCTCTACTCTTTCCAATTAGTTTTGATTTTTCTTGACGTGTGGTCCTGGACCAGGCACAGGGCTCCCACTGAGGCCTCGCTGCCAGCAAGTCCTTTGGTTGCCTTGTGAATGATGCTCCTTCTCATGCAGCCCTGAGCAGCGCCCTCCTTTCCACCAAGCTCAGAGCAGTTGCAGGGCAGCCAGACATCCCATATTAAACTGGCAGATCCCATATCCCAAATGAACTAGGATTCTCCTCTTTTTTTTCCTAGCTCCTGGCCGCTTTTCTGATCAGCTGCCTGGCTGCTGGGCATCTGGAAATGTCTGGGCACAGATAACCACACCTGCACTGGGCATCCTGCCCGGGGGTCCTACCCTCTGCACGACTTGTTTGTCCACCTGGGACCCTCCTGGGTGTCCATGTTAAACTTGGACAAGCCGCTGCTGCTGCCCACTGCCAAGCTGGGGCTCAGCCCTGCCCTCCTGCCCGCTCGGCAGCCCAGCCCTCTGGCTGCTCACCCTCCACTCACTGGGCAGATTTGCTTCCCGCCCCAGCCCAGCTCTTGGCGCTTGTCCTTTTGAATTGTATCTGATTGTTTTCAGGCCATTTCTCCGATTTGTCAACATCATTTCGAATTCCAGTCCTGTCTTCCCCGGCGCTCACAGCCTCCCCCCCCCGTCATCTGAGCGTAGCGCGTGGGCCCTGCGCCAAGCCCCTGCCGCTCAGCATCCCCCCAGGCTGGGGGATGTGGGGACGAGCAGGGGAGACTCTCCTTTCCCGACCTACCAGTGAGCTCCTGGCTGGCTCTCCCATCCTGTCGGCTTGCTTCCATGGCAGCTAGTGAAGCTGGCACCCCGGAGCCCAGGGCACTAGTGTCCTCCCAGCTGTTAGCATCCAGCCCAGGGGCTGCATGAGGGAGCATCAGTGGGCAGACAGGCTCTGCAGCTGCTCATGGCTGGGCAGAGGGGCAGATGAGCCCCACTGCATGCTGCAGAGTCCCTCCTCGTGGCCTCATGGCGCCCCCCCCCCCAGGCATGTTGGTGCTCAGCCACAGGTGGGAGGCTCCGGTGCAGAACCATGAGCTGTAGCTCCAACCATTCCCAGCTGGTGCTGTGCTTGCTGCCTCTCCCAGGAGAAAGCAGTCCCCAAACCCTGCTGCCTCCCCTCTCAGTGCTGCTGCTTCCCTGTTCCCTGCCCCTCCAGCCCAGTGTCTCTCCTGAGAGCTGGTGGCCATGAGGCCAGAGCTTGCCTGGCTGCGTGGCTTGAAGGAGCCTGCAGCCGCAGCTAGGGGTAGGACTTGTGCCTCGGGTGCTGCTCACTTGGGCACAGCTTGGTGCCAGCCCTGTCTGGCTGTACCTCAGCCCTGTGCCTTGGGTCATCCCATCTGCCCTCGCCAGGCGGCTAGACAGGACCAGGGCAATGCAGAGGAGAGGAGGAGAGGAGAGGAGAGGAGAGAAGAGAGGACACATCTCCCTGGCCACGCAGGAGGGGATCATGCTGCAGGGAGCATGCTGAAAGGTGCTCACAGCCCAGGTGGCACTTGCTAATGGAGTAGAAGATGCCCAGAGCAGGAGTCTGTGGTCCCCACGGTATGAGGGCCAGGGCCATGCAGGGGGCTAGACACAATCCTGCTTCCATGTCATGGCTGCCAGCACACAGAGGACACAGGGCTCCTGCTGGTCTCTCACTCACAAAGCTGAGTTTGCCCTGTACCTCAAGGTCTGCGCTTACAGGGTGGGCTTGCCTGGCAGATCCACCATGCCATCGTGCCACTCACTACCATGGCACTGAAAGATGCAGGCAGGGACTCCACACCAGGCTTTGCAGACCGAAAACCCAATGCTGGCCGTTGCCTTGCAGGGCAGAACCTCCTCACCACAGGCACAGCCCTTGTTACCCACAGCCTTTGCCAAGCCAAGCACCAAGCACCCCCCCAGCCCTATGGAAGGAGCTCAGGACCTATGGCAGTGAGGCTGGGGCCATCCATGGTGGCAGTGATGCTCTGGCCGCCTGCCCAGCCCACTGCCCACCGTGCCTCTCGGAGCGGGGGATGTGGGGCTGGCATGTGCGTGTTTCATCCCCTGGGCAGGGTGAAGCAGGCGGCTGGGGCTGTGTGTGCTCCCTGCCGGAGGCAGCCTATCATGCTGTATTGACCTGCACAGGGGCAGGAACATGTGTGCCATGCACAGATCGATGGGAAGATTGAAGATGTGTGTGTGCTTGCCGGACGACTGGGGAAAGCTTTGCCGTTGGCATCAGCAGCGCAGTGAAGGTCACGCTGACCTGCGGCGCAGTCCCTGAGGAGAGGCGAGGCATCTTGTCGAGCTCTTGGGCGGCTGTCTCATCACTTGTCCTCCGGGGACCCTGGTTTCCCAGCCAAGCATGCACCTCCCCAGCAGAGCTAAGTCTCCTGGGGAGGGTACCCAGTGCCAGGCTGCTTCTGGGGGCAGGGAGCTGGTGTTTCCCTCACCTCTGAGCCACTCGGCAGGGTTGCAGAGGGTTGTTTGACTTGCGGGTATGGGGTCCAGCTCAGCCTTTCTAGTAGAGCTAACCCTCCATCACCAGCTGGGGAAACTGAGGCAGGAAGCTGAGCGAGACCATGACTTGCTGGCAGAAGATGCTGCGCATGGGGAGCAGCCAGACCTGGGTGCCATGTGGTTCCGTGGCAGGTGCCACTGGGTGAACCCATAACCTCATCACAGCTTTGACCCTCGCTGAGCAATGCAGGCTGAGCCCCACTGCTGTGGGCAGGCTGGAGCAGGAGGACACCCCACTTCCCCTGTTGCATGTATAGTAATTCTGCTGTGGGAGCTGGCTCCTGCGTGGGGCTGTGCACAGGGGCAGACGAGGGTGTGCCGTGGCAGGGGCAGAACAAGACCTGAGGAGGGGCAGGAGCTCAGCAGGGGGGAGGGTGATGGTGACCCCGGCTCAGCCTTTTGAACAGATCCGGGGTGACCCCCACTTCTCGAGCACTGGTGTGGGGAATGCGGAGCCCGGCGTGCAGCACAAAGGGGTGCGGGGGCAGGAACGGGGTCGGGGGAGCCCAGCCCGGCCGCACAGCAAGCGCAGTGGGGAAGGGGGCGGCGGTGATGTCCCCTCCCGACTCCGGGACACCAAGGAGCCGGGGGTGGGGTGGAGGAGGTGCACCCCCTGCCTCCCGTCTTCAGCCCCGCTTCGGCTGCGGCTTGCCGGCCGGGTCTCGGTGGGGCCGGGGCCGGAGCCGGGACCAGAACCGACGGGGCTCGGCGCCCGCCGACTCGGGGCGCGGCGGGCCGTGGCAGGGAGGCAGTTAACGGCCAGGGAGCCGCCGAGGCAGGAGGAGTCCGCAGGCGGGCGAGCAGGAGGGGGCCGCCGGGCGAGCTGCCCGCAGGCTGCCCGCCCCCGCCGAGCCGCGCCGAGCCGCGCCGAGCCGCGCTCTGCCCCGGGGCTCACGGGCCGGCGGGGCACGGCGGGGCGAGGCGGCGAGAGCGGCGGCGGCGGCGGCGGTGGCGGCGGCGGCGGGGGGCAGGCTCCGTGCCCCGCCCGCCTCGGCACGGCACAGCACGGCACGGCTCGGCTCGGCGCGGCTCGGCATCGCACGGCGCGACTCGGAAAGGAACGGCACGGCACGGCTCCGCTCGGCACGGCACGGCTCGGAACTGCACGGCACGGCACGGCTCCGCTCGGCACGGCACGGCTCGGAACTGCACGGCACGGCACGACTCCGGCAGCTCCCGAGCCATTCAAACAAGTGGCTCCGGCAGCACTTGGGAGCCAGGGCTGGGGAGAGGGCGCAGAGCGGCTCCCTGCCCCGGAGGCGCCGGGCCCTTCACACTGCCTCTTTTCTCTGGCGCTCGCTCTTTATTTGACGATGAAATAATGTTGACATGTCTTGAATTATTAAGTATTCCCTGGATTTTATTAGCACATGATGCCTAAATGCTGCCTGTATCTGCTGGGGTCTTAACCAGAGAGGAGCGAAGGAGAGAGGCAGAGAGACAGAGCAAGGGAGAGGAGAGAGAGGGGTTTTTGACAGCTGTATTTGTGCTGATAAGCGAAGGCACAAGGAGACGATCGACTAGTGAGACAAGAGGGAAGCGGCGGCTCGGAGCTGCTGAGAGGGGCTGCGCTTCCCTCCCGAGACGGCTCGGCCCTCCCGGGACCGTGCTGGGGCTTGGGGGGGACCCGAGCCCCCTCCCAGCGCCTGGCCGGGCTCTCGGACGGTGCCCGTGCCGGGGGGCAGCTCGCTGGCTGGGCACGCCGGTCGCGCGGGGCAGATGCCGATTGAGATCGTGTGTAAAATCAAATTTGCGGAGGAGGATGAGAAGCAGAAGGAGAAAGAAGAAGGGGATAAGGAGAGCCTGATTGAGGAGCCTGCTCGGCCCCGGTCCCGGGACCTGGCCACCTTCGCCAGCGCCAGCACACTGCACGGCCTGGGACACATCTGCCGGTCGGGACAGCTGGGCGTGCGCCAGACCCTCTGGGCATTCGCCTTCCTGGTCTCGCTCGCCTTCTTCCTCTACCAGGCAGCCAAGTCAGCGCTGCTCTACCTGGAGCACCCCCACGTCATGGCCCTGGACGAGGAGGCCATCCGCGAGATGGTCTTCCCTGCCATCACCATCTGCAACATCAACCGCTACCGCCACTCGGCACTCACCGACGCTGACATCTTCCACTTGGCCAACATGACCGGGCTACCCCCCAAGGACCGGGATGGCCACAAGGCCACGGACCTGCTCTACCCTGACCCTGACATGGCCGACATTGTCAACCGCACTGGCCACCAGCTCGACGACATGCTCAAGAGCTGCAACTTCAGCGGCGAGAACTGCTCATCCCGCGATTTCACTGTGGTGAGTGCACACCTGGCTCAGCTTCCCTGGGGGCCCCCACCAGCGTGGGGGGCACCCCCCTGGCCGCACCTCGCCGGAGCAGGGCTCTCTGGCTTGTTCTGGCTGCTGAAGTTTGCATCTCTCTCTGTTTGAGTTTCCCTCCAAGTTTCTCATGGAGAGAGAGAGGATCCTCTGTGGGAGCTCTTGGTAGGGCTCTGAGCTGCAGGACCGGACTGCCAGCGGGTCCGTGCCGGAGGGGCTCGCAGGCAGGAGCCAGGGTGGGGGGGAGCGGCGCTGAGCAGTCCCCGGGGTGGGTGCACAGCAGGCAGGGGGAATGCTGGTGTGCAGAGCCCTGCTCCAGCCTCTGCTTCCCCCTGGGTTGAAGTGCTCTGTCGCAGGGTGCTTTGCACAGCGCGAGTGTCTGGGAGGTGGGGGGGTGGGGGAGGAAAGGGACGAGACCCCTTTGCACACAGGGGAGCCGTGCTGCGTTTGGTGGGGGCTGTGTGTGTGTGTGTGACAACTGCCATGTCCGTGAATCTGGAGACTATCAGCATTGCACATGCACGTGTGTTCACACACACATGCCGGAGGCACAGCTACCCCTGGGCGAGGAGCAGGGGGCTGCCCGGGGTTCCCACTCCCCGCCCGGGGCTTGCCGGCGGGCCCTCTTCCCCACTGCCCCGGCTCTGAGCTCCGGGGCCGGGAGCCGCCGGCGTGCAGCTCTGGCTAATATTGAGCCTGGAATCGCAAATCCCCGCTGTGGTTTGGGGAAATAAATGTGCTGAACGGGCGGAATACCTGATGGGACCCTTTTCAGACCGTAATGACTCTGGAAATGAGCCGCCTCTCTCCTACGGCTGCCAGGGGCTGCTGCTCGGCTGGCTCGCTGCGCTCCCGGGAGCGGTGCTGCCAGCCGGAGCCCCCAGCCCGCTCCGCGCCGGGGAGGGGGTGCGATGCCACGGGCTGTGCGGGATGCTGGATGGGGGAGAGGAGGCTCCGTGGTGCTGGAAAGAGCTGATGCAGCATGTCCTGTCTCACTTTGTGCCCAACGCCGGCTCGCTGAGCAGGGTGATGCTGTCCCCAGCCGTTTTAGGGAGGGCTGCTATTGTGCGGGGGGGCGGGGGGGGAGAGGATGGCATGGGGTACTGCAGTGGGGTGGGAAGGAGCAGAGGGCAGCGGGGTGGGAGTGGGGGATACACACAGCCCCACTCCTCCCGGGGTTTTGCCACGCTCTGTGCCTGAGTTTGCGAGGATGAAGAGCAGTTCATCAGGGCTGGGAGCAGGGAGCTCTGGTGCTGGACAGTCCTGCACAGCGCTCAGCCATGCTGGCTCCTGCCCCGGGGTCTTTCCGGGGGATCCTGCACAGCTTTGGCTAGCCGCAGAGGCAGTGAGCCCAGCCTTGAGCCGGCAGCTTCATGGCATGGCAATGGGATTTGGCGTGTGCTGAGCTGTGCAGCAAGGCTGGCAGGGCAGAGCTCAGGTGGATGGGGCTGGGTACAAGCTTCCCACAGTGTGGATATGGTGTGTGTTGTGCTGCGTGGCAGCAGAGAGTGGCTGCCAAGATGGTCACCGGGACCTGGTGTCTCAGTGGGTGGCTGTGCAGAACCAGCTGGCCTGCCTGTCTCAGCTGTGCACAGGTCTGCCCTGGGGATGCCCACACAGCTGGGCTCTGGTGTGCCAGCACCCTGCACAGGAGCAGGATAAAGGCATGAGGATGGTTAGTGCCAGCCAACCCCCAGCTCATGGCCCAGAGAAGGGGAGCCCAGGGCTTTCCCCAGCTCATCCCTCCAGCCCAGCCTTCAAGGCATCAGGAGCTGTCAGCATCTCAATTGCCTGGAGCAAAGGGGTGAACCTGGGGCAGGAGAAACAGCAAGGTATGGGGGAATATGTGACCTCTCCCTGCCACATACCATGTCCCAAAGCCTTGCCAGGGAGCAGTGGGACCTGTCGAGGCATCACACCATTTGCAGCTGGAGCCTCCTACTCCAGTTCCCCGAGCTGAATTTGTCCCTCGTGCCTCCTGGGAATGACTGAAACACAGCACAAGCTGCTCGGTGGCAGGCATGGTGATTCCCAGCTGTGATGTGTGGGCTTGGGCACTCCCATGCCTCCCAGCTGTGGCCCTGACACAGGGCCACCCTGCACCCAGCCGTCATGCGGCAGGGAGCTCCAGGCTTCCTCTGTCCCAGTCCTGGGTCCCCATGCGTACCTTTATGTTCAGAAAGCTCTTGTACCCCCGCTGCAGTGGGCGGATACATGAGTCACAGCATGTCCCAGCAGTGATAGAGGGCTCTCAGACTGCAGTGCATTCCAGTGGGGCCAATGGCCTGGGATCCAAGGGTGCCCAGCCGGTGGCAAGCAGCCCCTGGAGCAGAGGTCATGTCCCCAGGGATGCTGGAGAAGGGAAGGAGCTTTTTCCTGCTGCCGTGCTTGCAGGACTGCCGGAGTCCTCCCTTCTCTCTGGGCATGAGGTGGACTTCATCCAGAGGCTGGAAGTTTTACAGCATGAGGGTGGCCAAGCCGTGAGGCCACTGCTGGCTGTCCATCTGTCCGGGAGCAGGAGCAGCGCCCAGGCTGGAGCGTGTCCCCTCGTGCTGCCGCTTGCAGCCCGCGCTCACACAATAAATAACTCGCGCGGATCCTTTAAGTAAGAGCTGCGAGTGGTAAATGATCTTCCCCTATTTAACGTCACAAATCCACGTTCTTTATGGGATAGCAAATTAAGAAACTATGGGGGGAAAAAAAAAATCCCCAGCGTAAGCATCTTCTGTGTAATAAAGCCCGGGCGGGCTGTAAATCTCCCCGGGCGGCAGGGACAGCCCTGAGCCGCAGCAAGGCTCCCTGCGGCCCTGCTGACAAGCGTGCCCCCTGCATCGGCTGCCGGGGGGCCGTGCTGAGCCCTGGGGAAGCCTCTTTCCGAGCCTCCCAAGCCATGCCCTGCCCCGCAGCCCCCCTGACCCCCGCTCTGCCCACCAGCGTGAGGCTGAGCTGCCCCTGCTGCTGCCCGGTGCCCGCCGGCACGCTGCCCGGTGCCTTGGCGAGGGCGGCAGGCGCAGAGACTTGCTGGCTGGGCGAGCGCAGCTGCGGTGCCGAGGGTGCAAAGCGTGCAGAGCTAGAAATCAATAGCGCTCTTTACGTGCCATTAAGCAGGAGGTTGGGAAGAGTCCCCACGGGGCTGGGGCTCAGCTGTGGCAGGTGGCCCACGCCTGCCCTCGTCCCCTTGCCTGGCATGGTACGGCCACAGCCTAGGGCTGGTGCTGGCCACATCGGGGGGCACTGTGGGAAGGGAGAGCTCGCTCTCCTGGCGGTGCTTTGGGGATGGGGGGGACAGGCAGTGGGGGTGGGCAGGGGTCTGGGGGCTATGGGAGGAGGTCTGTGGAGGTGGTTCACCCCATGGCTGTGGCAGGAGGCTCTGCTCGTGGCCAGTCGGGAGCCCCATGCCTTTCTCAAAGCCTCATCCTCTGTCAAAAGCCTTTTGTTTCTGATCTGTAGCTGCCGAAGCCAGTCTTGCCAGGGCTGGAGGTGGGGGGTGCAGGGAGGATGCTGAGAGCTGGCAGTGACGCCTGGAGTTGGCATGGGCCCCAGCTCTCAAGGCAGGGCATCCTGCCTGCCCGGGACATGGGTGGCACAGGGGGTCTCCCAAGACGAGGGGAAGCCAAGACAAGGGGAGCATCCTTGGCTGCACCCCACGGGCTCTCTGAGAGATCCCACACAGGGAGATGGGTGGGCAGCAGGCTATCACCTGTGCCTCCTCCCAGCAAGGCTCTGCCACAACCCCCCCTAAACCATGCTGCTCCCGACGCAGGGACTCGCTCTGACCTTTCTGCCAGAACCATACTTAACGTCATATTTTCAGCCTATTTTTATGCTGGGTGAAAGAGCTGAACTCGTTGCTCCTCACCTACCCTGTCCTGCCTGGTGCCTGCTCCATTCCCAGCATTCTCCCACCCCATTTTCCTTCTCCCCTGAGCAGGGCTGAGTGTGTACTGGGATGGGGTGTGGGGGGGGGGGGCTCACCAGTGGCCCCTCACTGGGATCCAGACACTGCAGGACCTGCCCCAGCTGGGGTACAGAGGGGCTCCAGGGACAAATGGTGCCATATGGGTCCCATGCGGACTGGAGGGTGGCATGGCTGTGGCAGCGCTGTGTTCCTGCCATGCCCTGGCTGAGCTGGCCGTGTCGATGCTCAGAACAGTCTGTACCATCCCTCACCCATCCCATGCCCGTGAGCTGCTCAGCCGAGCCCAGCCGTGCCCATCTGGGTCACCACGCTCACCAGACCCACATCCTGCAGCCCCAGCCCAGCGCCCCAGTCACCTCCCTGGGGGCTCGCAGCCCACCCAGTGCCCGTGGTCCTCACAGCCTGGCTGCCGTGCTTGGGCATGCCCAGGTGGTGCAGGCACACTGTGGGTTGGTAGCGCTGCTGTCCGGGGCGGCGGCATCTCCAGCACTGTTGTTACACATGAGCCGCCCAGGCACGGCTCGAGGCGCTGCTTGTGCCAGAAAACGGGGGACTTTAATGCAATTCGTTGCCATTTAATTTTACACAATTCCTGCTGCTTAATCCACTGAGAAATGCTAATTTATACAATTCACGTCTAAAAATAAATGTCAGTCCAGCAGCTCCCAGCAGCAGGTAGCTGCTCCCACCAGCCCTTGCTGGAGCCATGTGTGGGGACCCCATCCCAGAGCCCACTCTGCTCCAGGCCAGCCGGGCTGTGCTTCTCCCCTGACAGTGCATGGGCTGTAGCAGCACATGAGTGGATAAGGGGTTGATGAGGATTTGGGGTATCAAGGTGGCACGGTGAGGGGCTGGCTGAACTGAAGGTTGTCACCACAAAGCCCCTCAGCATGGGGCAGTGTGCCAAAGGGACACCGGATGTCCCAGAGATCCAGCTCTGGGAGGTGTGAGGGACATGGGTCTCCTGAGGTGTCCTTGGGATCCCCATTGCTGTCCCCGGGTTTCCCCCAGGAAAGATGGGCTCAGCTCTGCATGCAGCAATACCCTGTGCTGTTGCTGGGGGTGAGCAGGGGTGCCTTGGTGTGAGGGGCTGGTGTGGGGTCATGGGGCTGCACATGAGGGGTCCAGCCACAGGTTGGGGCAGCCTCTGCCCGATGGGCAGGTATTAATTGGTTGCAAAGCAGCATTAATCAATGTGGGAGATGAGGGAAGCACACACCCTGCCTGCCTGGGGAGTGGGGATGCATCATTAGGTCCCTAAGGAGATCGCTCTGCAGGGGATAGGGAGGGGATCGGATCCTGCAGGGAAGTGGATCTGTGGCTGGGAAGATCCCATGCTCAGCTCCCTGTAACCCCTCGCTCTTGCCTCAGCCTATCTTCATACCTTGCTGTCCTCCTCCCTAACCCCACCAGCCCTTACAGCTCACCCCATCACCTCCCTTCTCCCATCCTTTTGCTGGGCAGGCTCCCACGCCACCCCCATTTGAGTGGGGTGGCACTAACACCCACAGCAGCAGTGGGGAGGGGGTGCCAGAGCAGTGGGCAGGTGGCGAGTGCCATGGCCATGGGTGCCGGCTCCCTGCGGGTGCGGGACAAGGTGGAGGCACAGGGGGGTGCGGAGGCGACGCGGTGGGGGAGCGGAGATGCTGGAGGAGCCGGCGGCTTTCCCACCGTCTCCCTGATTGAGATCGGATCACTGTGAGCATAAAAAAGCTCTCTTCATAATTATATTTAATGAATTGACTTTAAAAGCTCTTACGCTCTTATCTGGGTAATTTAATATCACACACTTAATAAGCCTGTCTCCGATACGGGGGGGAGCCAGCGGCCAGGATGCCCGCGCCTGCTGTGGCTCCCCAGGGACACGGGACGTGCTGCAGGGCCAGTCCCACATGCTGGGCTGGGTAGGTTGGGGGCACTGCTGTCTCCTGGGGCCAGGCCACCCGTGGGTGTCTGTGAGGCAGTGCACCCCCAAGAGGGGCAGGCACCTCAGGTGGCTGTGGGAAGGATGGGGATGGGGCATCCATAGACACTTGTCCCTGGCAACAGGGATCCGCGGGCTGTGGGTCTACATGGCAGTGGGGACACAAGGCTGTGGGGCTGATGGGGTACAGGGTGACTGTCTGGGGGTGTTCACAGGGTGCAGCGTGGCTGTGGGAGACTTGTCGCCATGATCTTTGCAGCTTTGCCCCACAGCTCCTGTGCTGCCAGCCAGGGTGCCGGCTGCCTCCCTGCAGGCAGGCATCACTGCAGCCCCCGCAGGAGTCCCCGGCCCCCCCACCAGCCGTCGGTGCATGCATGCAGGAGCCTGCAGCAAGCCGGAGGGGCTGGCTCTGCCATATGGAGCCCGGGCCCTGGGGACCGCGGGAGGCTGTGTGTGGGCTGAGACCTGTGCCCTTTGGCCATGGGGCAGCCCCCGTTGTCCTCTGCACCGAGCAGTCACTGTGCAATGGGGTGGAAAGCCACCGGCTGGGTTCCTGTCCCCTGCGTGTCAGAGGCAGAGCTGCTGGGAGCTGGGCTATGCCCCCAGCCTGGCATCGCTGGGAGGACGCTCTCAGTCCTCCATCGTTTGGGAATCAGGGATCCAAGGGCACCACAGTGGGTCCGTGATTCCCAAGAGATGGAGGACCGAGCGGAACCTCCCAGCATCCCTGCCTGCACTGCCCCAGGACCCATGGCAGGGACAGGGAGGGTGACAAGGGCATATCGCATGGCGCTGACCCACAGCTGGCCATCCCCGGGCGCCATGGTGCCTGGCAGTGCCGGCTGCTGTGCCGGCGCTCTGTGCCAAGGCTGGGCAGGCTGATGGGAGGCGTGTGCCAAGGCAGAGGGGTGGGGGGGGGTGTGCAAAAACACAGCTGCCACCTGGATCTGCATGTCTGTGGGGGATTGAGGGTCTGGAGGGGGGCAGCCCCGGGTGTAGCAGGGACCCCGGGCTCCCCGCTGGCGGCGCAGGGCAGCCGTGTCGGGTCTCCCTCTGTGGGGGAGCGGCTGGAGCAGGAGGTTTACGGAGCTGCACTAAGTGACGCAAATGGTTTGAAGCCCATAAAGAGAGACGGTTTTATGTAAGACGACTATATAAAGCGCTGCTGTTCTGCCATTGATGAGATATAGGCCTTTATTTATAGAAGGCAATGTTTGCGGTGCGAGCACTGAAAGCCAGCCAGGGACCCGCAGATAGTGCGTCGAGTCATTTCACATGCAGCTGCCGTCGACACTGTTCACACATTAAAGAAAAAAATTAACAAGTTTGCAGCCAGTCAGGTGGAAAAAACAATAATTGTCGAAAACCGTATTTCCCCCTTTTTCCAATAACAAATAGCTGGAACGCTGCTGGGGAGGCTTGGGCTCGCTCTGGGGAAGGATGGGCTGAGGCTCCAGCCAGACTGGGGGATGGAGCTGGTTGGTGGGGGGACAGGCAGGGGCAGGAGGAGAGCTCAGGCAGGGATGGTAGGGCTGTTGCCAGCATCCAGGTGGCTGGCAGGCAGCGGATGCCCCTGCCTCAGCATTTATATGGTCTGCAAGCTGGGGTGATGGTGTAGGCAGAGAAGCATGGCCGTGTGCGTGCTGGGGGGCGGAGTGGGGGGGGTCAAACAGCAGGAGCATATGGCTGAAGGTGCTCACTGCAAGGGGGGCTGTGGACCAAGCCCCGCTGGTGTTTCCTGCCTGGCCCAGCGTTGCCTCTCCCTGCCTGCGCATGCAGGGATGCTCCGAGGTTATTTCTTTGCCAGATGTGGCTGGGATTTTACTGGAGAGCAAGCAGTGAGTCCCTGTGGTCAGAGCGCCCTGCCAAATTTTGTTTCATGCACGAAAGGAGGAAAAACTTCTCATGATTAATTGTGCAATAGGGGAGAACATGCATCTCTCTAACCTGCTCCTTGCCGGTCGCTGGCGTTTTCTCCCAGGCGCTGCCCTGAGACGCAGCCACAGAGGGTGTGGTGAGCTTGTCCCCTGCATGGCTGTGCCGTCAGGGTGTGAGGGCAGGAGGGTGCCGACACCAGTGCCACGTCCCAGCTTTGCAAGGACTCTGAAGGGGAGGAAAGTCAGCCAGGGCTTTGCAGCAGGAGAGCGGAGTTGGGCTGGTGCTTGAGCAGCTTACCAGCAGCTCCCTGTGCAGTTCTGCGGGCAGCTGTCCCCTGCTTACACTGCAAAACCTTCCCCCCGTGCTCCGAGCTGTGCCCTGGTGTGTGTGCTGCACCAGCCACGGTCACAGGCAGGGTGATGCCAGCCCCGTGTGCCTGCAGGTGCATTGCTGTGTCGGCAGCAAGCAGGAGGTGAGGACGGCCCCACCACTGAGCCCATGGCACCATGCTGCCGGGGATTGGGGATCAGACCCACACTCCAACCCGCTGGGACTCAGGGCTCCAGCATATGCCTGCCCTGTCCCAGGGAGACATCAGTGCCTGCACGGCTGGTCCCTTCCAGCCACCTTCATGCTGGTGGAGATGGCCCCTTGGCAGAGGCACCCCCAGCTTGCCATGCCCTTCCCTGGGCACAGACGCAAGGTGGGGAGCATGGTTTGCCCCTGAGCGGGGCTGCTAAGCGCTGGCTACGCTCAGCTGGGCTCAACAGGTTTTCTTCCAGCAGAACAAAAGGTTCCCTCCTGTCTGCAACCCAGGGAAGGCGAGTACAGGAGTGGGGTGAGTACAGGAGTGGGAGGACCTGTGGGCACTGTGTTCCGGTGGCACGAGGGTTGGGGACCCCTGTTTGTGTCAGGGAACTCAGCTGGGCTGGAGACCTGTGCTGGCCCCTGCCCACAGTAGCTGCGCAGGTGGGAAGCGGGGGCTGGGGGCACCCACTGGCCTACTGCCTGCCACCAGCCCCTGGGATGTGCAGGGCGGGAGGGGAGAAGAGGCACACACCTCGTCAGAGCAGAGCCCCTGATTAATCACTAAGCGCTGGCCCTCGAGCCAACAGCTCATTAGCAGTTTAATTCCTGGTGCACTGGAGGGCCACGCGGCGCTGATTGAGCCGGCCGCACTCCTCTGGGCAGCTGCAATCAGGCTGGGCCCCCCCTCGCCCCCACCCCATCACAGGCACAGTGAGTGGCCGTGGCCACTGTGCCCTCTGGGTGGGCTGGGCGGCGGGTGCTGCAGGTACTGGGGAGATGCGGGCCCTGAATGTACGGGGGTGACGCAAGCGCTGCAGGTATGGGGGTGATGTGGGCCCTGCAGGTATGGGGGTGATGTGGGTGCTGCAGGTATGGGGGTGATGTGGGCCCTGCAGGTATGGGGGTGATGTGAGCGCTGCAGGTACAGGGGTGATGCAAGTGCTGCAGGTATGGGGGTGACACAAGCACTGCAGATATGGGGGTGACACAAGCACTGCAGGTATGGGGGTGACACAAGCGCTGCAGGTATGGGGGTGATGTGAGCACTGCAGGTACAGAGGTGATGCAGGCGCTGCAGGTACTGTAGGTGCTGCAGGTGCTGTGGTCAGGCGCAAGTGAGGCACATCGGTGACTGGCTCTGAAGGGCTGGCAGGCATCCCCGGGGGCAGGAGATGTAACTGCATCTCCTGTATCCTGCTGTACCCGGAATGTCACGGTCCCCACAGTGTCATGGGGCCATAAGCAGCTGTCAGCAATGGCTGTGGCTGTGGAGAGGGGCTGCACTTGGCTGCACGGGGATATCTCACCAGCCTGTCATCCCTGGGGACAGTGGCACCCCACACATCCCTGTGCTGCCCCATCTCTCCACCACTTGCACCTGCACCCACAGAGCAAGGGCTGCGGGTGGCACCCATGTCCTTGCCTGCACCCTGGTGTCCCTGCCACCACCCCAGGCTCTTTCCTGCCCTGCATATTCCTCCCAGGCTGGGAGTCAGCCTGAGGGACTCCTCCAGGGCTGGACTGAGGTTGCTTCCTGGGACCAGAGGAGCAGGGCAGGGGCAGGAGTGAGCTGGGTGCCCAAGGGGAGCAGGCACCAGCCATGCATGCTACCCATGGACCTCGTACCCCATCCTGGGCATGTGGAAGTGTGCACCACCATGCATCCCAGATTCAGGGGGGTGTTTGCAGCTCAATTGCCCCCCTTTGTCCTCCAAATCCTGCTGTGCCCTTCACTCCTGAGCTGCCATCCCTGCAATTTCTTTGTAGCCCAAGGAGGGAGGGAGGGACTGTGCAACAGAGGGAAGCATCTCCATCTGTCTTCAACGCTCCAGTGGCTGGAGCGGGCAGGGCAGGGCCTTCAGGTTTCCCTGCTGAGGGGGACAGCAGGGCAAGGAGCGATGGGGTGCATGTGGGGGAAAGTCAAGGGCCACACTGGGGCTGTGACCCCTGCAGAGGAGGCAGGACCGGCACCGCATCTGCTGCTGCTGCCCCCAGGAAGGGCACAGAGCATCCCACCTTCCTGGGCAGCACAGGACAGAGGGCACTATGCAAATCCAGCCTAGATTGATGCAAGTATTAATTATGTCCCAGCAGCTCAGGTCCTGCCCAGCAAGGCAGGGTGCTGGGTGCCACGGCTGCTCGTGCAGGAGAGATGGGTTCACTCTGGCAGCATGTCCCCTGCGCCTGTCCCCCTGTCCCCAGCCTGCCTGTGCTGTGCCAGGCCAGCCCTGCTCTCCCAGCCCCATGGCACTGCCTGGCCCAGGGACCAAAGTGGGCACAGAGAGAGGGGAGGCAAACACTCTGAGGCGGGAGCACTGCGAGTGCTGTCAAGAAAGCTGGCATGCTCGGCTCTGAGGTCCCGCTAATCAGAGAGTGTCTGCAATTACATGTGCTAATTACGGGCAGAGGTTCACAGCAATTCCTGCCCTGCCAGCACGGTGCTGGTCTCACCGGGGCGCGATGCTCCTGCACCAGAACAGGAGCAGAAAACCAGGGCTGCATGCACAGCCAGCTCCCCCTGCCCAGGCACGGTGTGTCAGAGCCAGGCCCCCTGCCAATCCCCATTCCCATCCCCATTCCCATCCTGTACTGGCCATGGGTCCAGCGTGTGCGTGCTGCCCTTGGAGTCCCTGTGTGTGTGCAGCTGTGACAGATGCTCCATCCCTGAGCGCCTGACCAATCACTTCTCAGTGGAGTTGCTTTTCAGAGGGAGTTTTTCAGACTCTGACCCCCCTGTGCTTCTGTCGCTCTGACATCCTGTTTCCTTATCGCCTGACATGACCTTAATTAACTCCCCCAGCTGATAACACTCTGGGCTTCTCCTCCAGGAGCTGTATCACGGCATGATGTCCTGCCTCACCCGCTCAGGGCAGAGACCGCACAGGCAGCCTGGACCAAGGGAGAGAGGGGGCTGCGTTGTGCAGGCGGGGCAGGGCAGTGATGGTTGGGGACACTGGGGTGACATGGGGAGGATGGGTCACTACCAGAGGGGCTGGGTTGGTGGTGTGTTGAAAGTTGCAGGGGAGATGCTAACCAGGTGGAGATAGCTGTCCTGGTACAGAGGTGGGGGTGAGGGGGGGTTGTGTGTGCTGTGCTGATGCCTAGGACAGGGTGGCAAGGGCAGTAGTGCCTGTGGCAGCAACATCCATCCAGGCAGGCCGAGGTGCTATGCAGCAGCATGGAGCGGTCCTGGCTCTCCTTGGGGAGAGGGGCTGTTTGGCCAGAAGCTGGGGCAGGGGGCTCAGGGGGCTGAGCTGTCTGGGCCCCCCACCCCAGGGGGTGCCATCCCTCCTGGCTGCCCCTTGGCTGCTGGCCTGGGTGGATGGAAATGCTGGCTCTAATGACTTCTGTAGCCACTTTATCTCCCGCGCTCGGCAAATATTGGCGGAGGGGAGATGATTCAATAGGAAGGTTTGCAGATGGGAATCTCGGCCTGTGATCCCATCACCTCCGTGCCGTGCCGCATCCCGGCTGCCCGTGCAGCAGCAGCTCCTAGCTGGGGCTGAGCCTGGCCTGGGCACAGCCCGGGGCATGTGGGGCTTCTTCCAGGACCTTCTTCCCACAGGAGTTCCCACGGACTGGTTCCCAGGAAGGCAGTAGTCTGAGTGTGGCAGCTTGTCTCTTCCAGAGCGGGGTCCTCGCTCAGATGTCCTGTCACTCAGATGCCACCGGACCAGGGTGATGCTGGGAGCCCTGCAAAAATCAAAAGGTGCAAAATGCTCTCAGCCTGTCTCCTCTCATCTTGCAGCCAGGGAGCCCTCCTCCCCACAGGTCCTAGTCCCCAAAACCTTAGTCCTGCCCATCTCAGGGGCTCAGCTCCGATCCCCCAGTCCCTAGCCCAGGCAGTGGGTAGGATGGGGGCCAGTTGTTCCATGGACAGGGTGCAGGTTGTCCCCTCTGCTAATGCTGCATGCAGATGCAGTGGGAATTGGATTTTCCTGAAGCTGAGCATGTGGTGGAGATCATGGGCATTATGGAAAGCATGTGCAGATACTGCTGCTCACATCAGGTGATGTGTGGACTGCTGCAGGCAGCACATGGTCCTGGGAATGCGGTGCTGGCTCTGAGCAGGGGCAGGGGGAGACAGTTTGAAGGACAGAGGAGGTGGGAGTTGCCAGTGCTGCTCCCCAGTGTGTGGGAGGCAAAGAGGGCATGAGGAGGTGGAAGGCAGGGGCAGGTTGTCCCATCCCATTCCATCCCATCCCTGCCAGGACATGTCCCTGGTCCCATAGCAAGTGCTGGGAGGGAGACATACAACTGGGAAGCTCCTACAGATCCTACCAAGGATCAGCACAAGAGCGATGTGGCCCAAACACCCAGGAGGGGCAGACACCCCAGGAGTCCTGAGACCCCCCAGCCCATTGCTGCCTGCCTGTCAAGCAGAAGATGGGCATACAGGGATACAGAGATGCGTGGTGAAGGGTTGTTCCTCCTCGCTGGTGCTTGTGCCTCCTCCCCTTGCCCAGCAGCCCCAGGAAGGGAGCCCCTGCCAGTGCTGGGGTGCGGGGACTCTGTTGATCAGCCCCTCTGCCTGAGAGCATGCAGGCTGGGGAAAGCCAACCCCTATCATGTTTGTTCCATTGATTTAGCGCCGCGGAGAGGGTTTAATCAGCCTTTAGCCTGCACGCTCCAGCATTAAGAACAAATCCATTAGCCACGAGATAACCACAAAGGGTTGCGCTGAGGCTGGATGAGGTCCCAGCGCCTTCAAGATGCAAATTGGCAATCAAAGATCAAAGCCGCGCAGCTCCCTAATCTCTACTAAAAGGGCTCAGCTATTAACGAGCCCTTTCCTGCTGGGCTGTGATCACCCCACTTCACTTGGGCTCCCGAAGTGCTTGCTGGTGGGGTTACACCATCACCCCGACTGGCCCCCGTGGCCATGGTGGCCCTGTGAGCTGGCCTTGGGGAGGAGGGTGCAGCTAGGGTTTGGGCTGTTTGTTTACATGTTGTTTCCTTCAGTTCTGACACATCCGTGTTGGCAGAGAGCAGAGCCCCCAGCATCGTCAGGGAATCAGCGGCTGGAGGGGAGGAGAAGGGGAAGAGGCAGGAGCGGGGATGGAGTAGGGTGGTGGGGTGGCTATGCAGGGCTTATGCGGTGACTTTGGGGACAGGGAGGGATGCTGGCAGGCGGCTGCCCCTCCCACTGCTCAGAGATTTAGCCTGGTTCAGCCCCTGCCTGGCCGCACCAGGTGGCTCAGGACAATCCCTGCTGGCCCCAGGGAAATCAGTGCTGGCGACTGCAGGATGGGGGCGGGGAGGGGGGCAGGCAGCAGGGCGTAGGTGAGGGACCAGGGCAGAACAGGGTGCCTTGAAGCGTAATTCCCTTTCTTGGGGTGTTCCTGCCCACCCCATGTCACCCTGGGGCAAGGGATGCCCAAGGGCTGGGCTCCCAGAGCCACCCTGCTGGCTCCTGCACAATGCTGGGGTCAGATTGCAGACTGGGGGGCTTCCCCCTGCTCCCTGCCCAGGCCATCCTGCCTGCGGTGGCTGCACACATAGCCGGCAGTGCTGTGAGTCCCAGCTGCCCTGCACGACGCAGGAGAACTGTGAAGCCACCGAGCTGTGACAGGAGCAGTGCTGCCAGCACTGTCAGCAAATCTCTGGCAGCACAGATGTGTTCTTTGCTCTGCCTGGTCCGGCTTGGGGACCAGCATCCTCCTGCATCCCACTGCGATGGTGGGAGGCTGGGTGAGGCACCCTGGGATAGGCAGGCAGGGGACTCTCCAGCCCTGGCAGCGGGGAGCACAGGGTCATGCTCAGCTCTCCTCTGTCTGCAGACCCCCCCTCCCTGGCAAGGGGCTGCTTGTGACTCTCACGGCACCCCCAGGCAAGAGGAGAAGGCAGCGAGGTGATGCCAGCACCTCAGCCAGGGCGACAATAAACCTTATCAATGTAAACCCATCCGTAGGCAGCAGGATAACCCCTGTGACAACCCTTCTAGCGTGGAGGCTTCATCTGCACCGTGTCAGAGCTGTGGATTTATAGATAAATGCCACGGCTGGAGGGACCGTGTCTGTGCCAGCACCTGCTGGCTCCTGGGAGGTGACCCCCCCTCCTGCCCACCCCTGCCCTGTGGCCACAGGAGCTACCATGGCCAGGCTGGGGTGACCCAATGACATTGGCCATGGTGTCCCTGGTGGGATGAACAGAGTAGAGCTGTTCTGATGCCTGGGAGGGGAGCACCTGGGTAGGTGAGGATGGAGGGAGTGGGACATGCAGGACAAGGTGGGATTGCCCTGCCTGCTATCCTGGCCCCGCTGTGTCTTACATGTACCATCCCATGGAGCCCTGCATCCTCCATCCACCCACGGGGGACATGGGCATCATGCGGGCCAGACCCCCGGAGCACGTATGTGCAGTCAAAGACTGGGCAATGTGTGTGTGCATGTGTGTCACTGGCAGCAGAGTGTCCCCGAGGCTGTGTGACAGCGCCGTGCATGCGTGACCATGACAGCACTCTCCATGGGCTCAGTCTCTGTGCGCATCCCTCTGTGGTTTTGTGTCCCCCCCGCTCCCTGTGCAGCCGCCCCGCTCCAGCTGGGCAGCGGGGGCGGGCGGGGGGGGATGTGTGGGGGATGTGGGGCTGTGTGCGTGGGGTGCCGGTGCTCCCGGCGGCGCAGCGGCCCCGGCGGAGGCTGCCGAGCGGGGAGGGCTGGCACGGTACAGCCGCGGCCCCAGGCCAGCGCGCCCGGCTCAGCTCTTACATCTCCTGGCGGCGCAGCCGCGGGAGCCGTAATGAGATGGAGCAGCAGAAGGACGGCGAGATAAGGCTGCCTGCGCTGCCCCAGCAGATTAAACGCTGGGATTAAGCAGGCGGTGCCAGCTCTGCTGCCTTTTTATCTCGCTGCTTCTCCCCTCTTATTCTCCTGCAGTCGATAGAGAACGGGCTCGGAGCTGTCAGCAAAGGAAATTGCCTGTTAACCCTTTGGGGACGGGCGGCGCGGCGCTCCCTGCGCGGCTGCTCCCAAAGAGAAGCGGCCCCAGGGCCGGCGCTGCCTGGAGATCTCTGCCCTGGCTGGGCGGTGGGGCTCCCCCGGAGCTCACCCCCTGCCCCCCCCTCCGCTCCGCAGCGCCCCGGGACGGGGCAAGGCACGGCACCCGGGATCCGCTCCCGGCCCGGAGCCCCCAGCACCCGCCCTGCCGCGCTGCGGGCCCGGCGGGGTGGCGGCAGCCAGGGAGCAGAGGTTGACCGAGCTCTGCAAAGCAGCCCCGGGGACACTGCGGGCACTGCTTTTGGGTACCATGGGTGTTCCCTGCTTCCTCCAGCCTGCGGGATGGATGGGCTCAGAAACCACAGCACTGGGGATCCTTCCCTGGTCCTGGGGAAGCAACGGGGACCGGCCGTGGCCGCACAGCACCGTGCGTGGTGGTCTCCTCCAGCGGCCAAGGGGAGCCCGCTACCCAAACCCATAATTATGGCTTTCTTTATGTGTTTTGTTGGGTTTGCAGCAGCGAGACTGAGCTGCCGCACATCCCAGCGTTTATCCACAGTGTGCTGTGCTGTGCTGAGCTGTGCTGCCTGCCTGGGGTTCTGTGCCGGGCGTGGGGGTGTCTGAGGATGGAAGCCTGCTGGAGAGTGCCGGAGGGTGCACAGAGTGATGACAGGATTGCTGCTCAGCACAGCCCAAACCCAAACCAGGGCATGTGTTGGCAGCTTAGCATGCTCATCCGGGCATGTTTGGGGGTGCAGCTTTGGTGCATCTTTCCCATGGGGACCCTGAGTGCCTCCTGGATCTGCCCCACGGCTTTCCCCATCTCCCTCCCAGGGGACACAAGAGGCAGAAGCATGGGACAGAAACCTCCTGCGGCTCCTGACCCACATGCTTAGGGAGAGACCGGGGTAAGTAGGTGGCATGCTCAACATCTCAGAGAGGTTTGTTGGCTGTGGGCAGGTTGAAGTGGGCTTCCCCAGCTCCTGTCCCTCTGCACCCCTGCCCTGCAGTGCAGCACACCTCCACTTCGCTTTCTGCAGGTCCCTTGGTGTTGGCTCCTTCACCTGCCCAGATGACCCTTTCAGTGGATGCTTTAAAGTACTTAATGTAAGCAAACCATGTGAAAGCACAAGCCATCAGTTTGTGAGATCTGCAGGGAGCAGGTTAGCCCTGGCCAGGTCCTGACCTGGGCAGGATGTTGCCCCACGGCAGCTGTGGGATGGAGAAGGCAGAGTCATGCATCTGTGTGAGCCGGGGACCTCGCCAGAGCAGTGTGTGAGCCCTGGGCAGCTGGAGCTGAGGAAGCTGTTGGGGAGCTGGAGCAGATGCAGTGCCAGGCAGCCGGGCTGCTCAGGCAAACAGAGTCTGGATCAGGAGAGGAAACCGGGAGCGATTGGCACGTGCGGGCTGGCAGGCTGGAGGCTGCGAGGGGATGGGATTGCTGTTTATAAATACATCAAGGGAGTAAACACCAGGGAGGGAAGAGAGCTATTTAAGCTAAGGGACAATGCTGGCATGAGAACAAATGGTACAAACTGGCCGTGAATAAATTCAGGCTGGAGATGAGGAGCTCAGTAAGATTCTGGGACAAATCCCCCCCAGGAGCAGCGGGAGAGGAAAGTTTGCTATGGCACTTGCTCTGGGGTTCCCAGCCCCTCACCTTTGTGCCATGGCCACTCTGGCTCCATGGGGTGCTGGCAGCTCTGCCCCTCCAGCTCCTGGCTTGGGTGGTGTGGGGCTCCTGGGGTGATGGCTGACAGGGAGAGCTCCTTCCCTGGCATGTGGGTTTGGGTGGGGTGTGCCATCACAGATACTGCTTCTGAAATCAGGATGGTGCTACTGTCCCTCTGCTTTACTGATGTCACTGGCATTGCTGGGGCAGATGTGCGAGGACTGTGTGAGCAGTGCATCCCCCTGTCATGCACTTCATCCCTGTGCTTCTTACCCACCAGGAACAGGGAGCCCTGGTCTGGATCCTGCCTGCTCCTAGGGGTCACTGGGTTGCATGCTGGCCCCAGTGCAGCAGCTTGGTCACCCTGCCAGGCACTGGGGCTTGGGTGCCTCCCTCCACTCTGCCTGGCTGGCGGTGCAGTCCACAGCACAGATGAGCACTTGGTATTCCAGCAGCGAGCCTGCTTGGCACGAGAGGGGCTCTGCCAGCCCCACACACCCGCATCTCCACTGCTGGCTCAGGCCTGGCCAAGGGGGCTCAGCTGGCACAGGCTGGTCTGCAGCACAGCAAGGCACATCTGTGGTGGCAGGAGGAGTCCCAGCCTCTCTGGGATGTGCCTGCAGCATCCCCTGGCCTCTCTGTCACCCTGCTGCTCTCCCTCCTCCTGGGGAAGCGGGTTGGAGTGCTGCAGAGTGGAGAACGGCCCTTTGTGGGATGAGGGGAAACAAAGAGCCCAGCCCAGCACTGCTGTGCTCTGCTGGGGGACCAAAGGTGCCCTGCTCTGCCAGGACTGAGGCTGCAGAGCCAGGTGCACCACGGAGGCAGGAGCCCTGGCCCCACAGGCAGGGCTGCATCCCGTAGGAGCCATCCCGGATGCTCTGTGTGGGGCAGGGGATGTGGGGGATGGTCACGCTGCTGCCGAGCTGGGGTCAAGCCAAACTGGCACCGTTCCCCAACCCCCTCCTGGGAGCAGGGAAAGGAAATGGTGCGACCGTGCGTGAGAGGGGACGTTTGCAGAGGCAAAACCATCCCACTGGCTCAGAAAATTGCTGCAGAATCGGGCTTGAAATGAGTTGAAATTGCTGAATCCAAGCGGATCTCCTATCCCGGGCAGTTGCAATGCTGGCGTCAGCGCTGTGGCTTCCCTCCCGGGGCACCCAGGCAGGGCCTGGCCGTGCCACACAAGGGGAGAGGGCTGCTAGGGACACAGTGGGGGGCTGCCACGGTGGAGGCGGGGGGCATGGTGAGGGGCTCCAGCAGAGCTGGGCTCTGGGGCCTGGGTGGCTGCAGTGGAGGGCAGAAGCAGAGAATAACATGGCAGTGGTGTGTGTGTGCCATTGCCCAAGCTCTACCAGTGTCATCCCAGTTTGGCTGCAGTGTCTGTGCCAGGTCTCCTGGCCCTGGGCATCCCTGTACCTCCAGCTGCCTGCTCTCACTCCGGATGCAATACTTCCAGTCTGGGAGGCTGCTTTCCTTTATACCATGGCTGTGCCCATGCTGATTTGCTCCCTGAGTTGGGGTACCTGGAGATGACCCTCAAGGTTACCCCTGGACTGGTATCCCTTCCAAGTCTAGGGTGGGCAGCACTCCCATGTCTTCGCATCCCTGTCTCCCATGCCCCTGTGGGGACCGTTCTGAGGGGTGTCTCTGTTCTGGGGTGCTCACTCCTGCCCGTGCCCAGGGCCTGTCTGCCAGCTGCGTGTCCCAGAAGGGACGTGAGAGGCGGGCTGTGTGTTCCAGCAGAGATGTGGGAGCTGAGAGCCCTGGGCATGCAGGAGCAGGGCGCACCGGCAGCGCACGTGTCGCAGCCCGTTTCCCTTGCATGGGAACATTTGGCTGGAAGCTTAGCGCGGCCTCTTGTCTCCTCAAAGCAATCAGGATTTGTCGCTGCTTGCAATGTTTAACGGCGTCTTCCAGAGGCTAAATACCGTGGGGAGCCGTGTAAGCCGCGGAAATACCTGCATGAGCCGGGATCAGCTGGAGGCTGGCACAATGGGCTGACAGCAGCAGGGATGGGGCACTGGGAGTGTTGGGCTGGTCCTCGTACCCCCAGTGCTCACGGGTGGGCTGGCGTAACCTGGGCTGAGGATGCTGCTGGGGGCCAGCACCTTGTTCCCATGGGTCTCCCTGCAGCAGGGGGGCAGGACAGTGAGCCCCAGGGAGGTGGAGGGGAATGGGGGCGGGGGGGTGGGCCTAGACATGTGTGGGATCAGGAGGAGGATGGCAGGGCCCCCAGCGATCTCTGGCTGGGATCCGCCTGCTGAGGCATAAGCAGCTATTTCTGTCAAGGTCAGCATGTCTCCACGGCAGAGAGCAGGGAAATGAGGAATCGTGTTGAGAAATTACCTCCCTAATGGGGTCTCCCCTGCACGTGAGCGTGGCATGGGGATGCCGGCATGCGGCAGCTGAGTGGGGAGGCTGACACACGGTGTGGAAATCCTGCCACCCTGGCCCTGAGGCTATGGCACCCATGGGTGCCCAGTGAGCGGAGTAGGGTGCCATGGGGCCCTTGCCCCAGGCACCATCCCTGGCTGGACACATGTGCTCCAGCCCTGCAAGGCACTTTTCTGGGTCAGCTGCAGGGAGGAAATCATGTTCCCCGTGCACGCAGGCTCTCCTCTGCCCTTCCTCCTCCTCCTCCTCACACGCTCCCTTTTATCTAATTGGGTTTGTCATGCTGGAAAGGCAAAGCCCTTCAGGATTGTGCTGTGCTCTCGCCAGTGTGATTTCACAGCTGGCCTTGGCACCCTGGCAGCCGACAAGTAACTCAGCCGGGTGCCACAGGCACCCCTGTCCTCCCCATGTACCCCCCCCAGCTGTGCTTTCCTGCCTGGCGCTGCAGGGGACAGGAGACAAGGCCACTGCCACTGCTGGACCTTCCCCTCCAGCCCTGGCCGACACTGCTCCCCAGGCAGTCTGTCCCCACATGCCCCAGCCTCTGCATCCTGTCCCCATCCCTCGCCCTGCTGCAGGGTTATTGCGATGCTGCCCAGAGATGTCTGAACCAACACGAGATGGAAGCGTTCAGAGAAATGACATTTCCTCCAGCCTAGGAAGCTCATCCTCCGTTTAAAGAAAACTAATATAAAAGCTGCCCTGGTGTGTGAGGGGCTGATGGTATCAGGCTGGCAGCCTCCGGCTCTTGGAGCCACAATAAATCTCAGCAAGGAGCCGAGCCAGCTCGAGTAGTCCCACGCAAACGCTTCGGCATTGGGGGGGGCAGGGTGGTGATGGGCGGGGGGGGGAGCTGAGCCGTGTGCCAGGCCTGATGCAGGGACACACAGTCTGGGGGGGACAGCTCAGGGTGGGGTGGGGCGACCCACGAGGATGCTCCCGAGAGTGGGGAGCCCACGCAGCGGTCCTGCTCACACGGGCACTTTGCCGCAGCAGGGATGGTGTCAGGAACCAGGAGAGCTTAGGGGCATGGGGCCACGCGAGGGGCCAGGACTGCTCCACAGCCTCGGCCCTGCGTCCCCGGGGAGCTGGGCTCTGTCCCACGGCCCCGCGAGAGCCTTCGCTCCTCCAGCAAAGCAAGCATCCCGCGGCGGGACCGGCCTTCCCCGGGACACGTCGTGCCGCGGGGCTGGCTGCTCCCCACCGGTACCGGCGGCGGGGCTGGGACGCTGCCCTGCGCTGAGCCGGGCAGGACCCGAAGCTGGGAGCGCAGCTGGTGGGCCCGATCCTGCCTGGCCCGGCGCTGGGCTGGGTGAAAGGGTGCCGGGAAGGGAGAGAGGGAGCGGGGGAAGCAGGGAAGGAGGGAGGGAGTGAGGGAGGGAGGGTGCCCGGCGAGGCCGGCGCTGCCCTCCCCGTGCAGCCCAAATGTGGGTCCCTGCTGCCCCCTGCCGGAGACCGGCCCCTCCGGGCCCACCGGCTGCCGGCAGCCGGGAGGGGAGCCGGGATGCTGGGAGCCGGGATGCTGGGAGCCGGGGTGCTGGGAGCCGGGGAGCTGGGAGCCGGGGTACTGGGAGCCGGGATGCTGGGAGCAGGGGTGCCGGGAGCCGGGGAAGCCAGAGTTGTCACCTCTGGTGCCTTTGGGCTTCGCTGGACGTGCAGTGGAGGCGGGGTGGGAGGGAAGTGGCCTGCCACCCCTGAGAACCAGAGGTGTTGCCCACTGTGTCTGCTCACCTCCTTCGGCCCCTGAGGCCAAACACCGCTCCTGACCTGCCTGATGTTGCCCTGTGCCTGTCACCAAGTTACCGGCTTGGATCCTGGTTGGGTCCCGGGAATGGCTACAGAGTCACACCTCAATCAGGTGGCCAGGCTGGCAGCATGGATGGTGCTGGGCGTCACTGCTGAGGCAAGAAGGAACTCCTCTCTTTCCAGTCCCTACCTTTTACTGCTGACCTCCTCCTGCCCAGCTGCCATAGAACGGCAGGGATGCTGCCCTTGATGGGGGGAACAGCAGGCCTGGCTCACCCTCATCCTTGGGGCTGTGGAGGTTGCAGGAACCCCCTGGGGTCAGCCCACAGTTTGGCAGAGATGGTGATGAAGGCGGGTGCCTGGGAGTGGTGGCAGTGGGAGATGAGAGGCTGCCAGGGAGCGTAGTGCTGAGCTTTGAAGGTACCCTGACAAGCTGTCGGGGCCCTGCCAGCTGCACTGACAGCCTGGTGCAGAGACACCCCCCCGCCGCTGCCACCATGCTCTGATCACAGCCTTGCCATCACTTCAAAGCACCCGCTGGGCTCAGGTGGGTTCCCACGCAGCCTCCTGCCCCACAACTCTATCCTTCCTGCCCCCCCAGCCCCACTTCTTCTGCCCTACATGGCCCAGATTCACTGGACTCCCCAGCTTCAGGGTGGGGGATACCAGGGTACAGCATTGGGGACCAAGGTAAACATGTGGTCCCGAGCAGCACTGCAGGAGTCATCAGCCTCCCACGCCTGGCACTGTCCTGCCTCTGTGGGGCAGGTCCTCCAGTCCCAGAGCAGCTGTGGCTGGGAACCCTGAGGGACCAGGCAGGAGTCCAGATTGGGCTGCAGTGTTAGGGCAAGGGACAATTGGGATGAGCCAGGGTGCAGCATCCCTTAGCACAGGGCTCACACAGCACTGCTGGGATAGGGCATCACTGTCCAGATATGGGTGCCCAACATGCCAGGTCACCGGGTGCTGCCAGGTCACCCTGCCTGGGGTAAAGCAATGCAACTCCCCCCCCCCGCCCCAAACTCAGCCCAGCTCAGGAAGGAATTTTCCATTCCCGGATAGCGGCTGGGGGAAGGCGTGTGTTTGCAGCAGCCCCCTCCTCTCCCTCCCCTCGCCCGTCACCTGAGCTGCTTGGGAAGGCGCCTGCTATGCTCATCTCCAGGAAGGTACGGAGCAAAAGCCTCCCAGGAGGGAGAGCTCCCTGGAGGGGACCAGGAACCCCAGGAAACCTCAGTGCATGCCTGCATCCCACTTTCCGGAGGAGCCACCCTGCCAGCAGCCATGCCACTGCCCCTTGCCTGCTGCCAGGATGGGGAAGCCCTGGCAGCGGCTCGGGATGGCAATGCTGCCCAGCTCGCCGTCGGCATCCTGCGAGCCACCAGGATCCCTGGGCTGCACTACATGTGCACCCGGCCGCAGTCCCGCCTGCGCCGCCTGCTCTGGAGCCTGGCCTTCCTGGCCTCCGCCGGGCTGCTGGCCACCGGCGCGGCCGACCGCCTGCACCACCTGCTCTCCCGGCCTGTGCACACCCGGGCCCGCCTCGCCTGGGCCCCCCAGCTCCGCTTCCCAGCCGTCACCCTCTGCAACCCCAACCGGGCACGCTTCCTGCACCTCACCAAGCCTGACCTCTATTCGGTGGGGCAGTGGCTGGGGCTGGCCCAGGAGAACCGCTCGCTGGTGCCCGAGGTGCTGGCCGTGCTGGGGGAGGACCGCCGCGCGTGGCTGACGCGGCTTGCCAACTACTCGCGCTTCTTGCCGCCCCGCCGCTCGGAGCGCACCATGCAGAGCTTCTTCCACCGCCTGGGCCACCAGATCGAGGACATGCTAGTGGAGTGCCGCTTCCAGGGAGAACGCTGTGGCCCTCAGCACTTCACCCCCGTGAGTCCCCTCCCGGCAGGGGCAGGACAGCTGGGCTGCCCCATGGGTGCTGGGAGTGAGGCTTCATCCACCCCAGCGAGGGCGGTGGGGCAGAAGCACGAGGGGAGGTGAGCCCTTCCAAGGGCTGTGCAAGACTGTAGCACCCTTCTAGCATCTCTGTGGGATCTGAGAGGGGTCCCTGGACCTCATCCTGCTTGCAGAACACCCTGGCAGAGTCTGGCCTGCTCCCTCACACCCTCTCTTTCACCATCCCCAGGTCTACACACGCTATGGTAAGTGCTACACCTTCAACGGGGACCGGAGGAACCCACGAGTGACCCGCCAGGGCGGCATGGGCAATGGGCTGGAGATCATGCTGGACATCCAGCAGGAAGAGTACCTGCCCATCTGGAGAGAGACCAGTGAGTGGGGCTGAGGCATGGGCAGGGTGTGGGCAAGGGGTGCTGGGAGGGGGGGTGCTGGTCAGGTCACCCCAGGGGGGTATGGGCACCAGAGGGGAGGCTGGGTCACAGGGTGCTGGGTGAGTGCAGGTATGCAAACATGTCCTGCTCCCACAGACGAGACGTCATTCGAAGCTGGCATCCGGGTCCAGATCCACAGCCAGGACGAGCCACCCTACATCCACCAGCTGGGCTTTGGTGTCTCTCCTGGCTTCCAGACCTTTGTGTCCTGCCAGGAGCAGCGGGTAAGGCAGGATGCCCTGCGCTCCCTGGGGAGGTGCCTGTGGGCACCCAGCCTGGCGCAGCCCTGCAGCGATGCCCCTCTTGCCCTCAGCTCACATACCTGCCGCAGCCCTGGGGGAACTGCCGGGCCAGCGTGCAGGGTGAGCAGACGCTGCCCGGCTATGACACATACAGCATCGCTGCCTGCCGCCTGCAGTGTGAGAAGGAGGCTGTGGTGCAGAGCTGCCACTGCCGCATGGTCCACATGCCAGGTGAGGGGCATGCATGGGGGCACCCCACTGCCCTCAGGGTCCTGCTCAGGCCTGCCCTGGCCTCCTAAAACCTGCCCCCAGTGATCACCCCTGCCCCATCCCCCTGCACCCAAGGGACATTCCTGCCCTGTCCCTCTGCATGCAGGGACCACCCCATCCTCCCTGCATGCTGGGTCAGCCCCTGTCCTACCCTCCTTTCACCCCAGCTCAGACCCTTCCCTGTGTGCCTTGTACCCAGGGGTCACCCCTACCCCAGCCAACCTGCACCCAAGGGCCACACACACCAACACTGCTGCACCCAGGAGCTGCCCTGCCCCACTGCCTCTAGGGGAGGGTCAAGGGTGGGGGGCAGAAGCTGGCCAGATTCCCCCTCCTCAAACAGCTGTTTCCCCGCAGGCAACGAGTCCATCTGCTCCCCCAACGTGTACATTGAGTGTGCTGACCACACGCTGGGTAGGTGCAGCCACAGGCGGGTGGCGAGGAGACAGCCGGGTGTCCCTGGGGAGGGGGCTGGGAGGGGGTTGTAGCCAAGCCATGCTGATGGGTGCTTGCCCCCAGACGCAGCAGTGGAGGACAGCCAGGAGCGCTGCAGCTGCCCCACGCCGTGCAACCTGACACGCTATGGCAAGGAGATCTCCATGGTGCGCATCCCCAACAAGGGCTCGGCGCGCTACCTCGCCCGCAAGTACAACAAGAACGAGACCTACATTCGGTGAGCTGCCAGTGCCAGGGTGTGCGGGGGGTGAGAGGGGCTGGGGACATGGGGAACCCCCACCCTACTCCTGTCAGTGTGCGGGGAGCGGGTTCTGGCATGTGCAGTCCCTGCAACATCCTCTGCCCAGGGGTGGCTGCAACTAGGGCATATTCCCAAACCATCTGTGTCCTCCCAGCCCTCCTGCAGGCATCTTCCCACCCAACCTGGGACATGTCCCCACTGCACCAGCCTAAACAATTCATCAGTGCCCTGGGACCACAGAGAAGCGGGGGGATGGGGACAGGGTCACGAGGTTTGGGGGCAGGGCGGGTGGGAGGGTTGGTGACCAGTCCTTGCAGAGCATGATGGTGTTCTTACAGGGAGAACTTCCTGGTGCTGGACATCTTCTTTGAGGCACTCAACTACGAGGCCATTGAGCAGAAGAAAGCCTACGACCTTGCCGGGCTTCTTGGTGACTCCCCCCACCTTCCCCCGGGACCCTGAGGCGTGGAGCTCTGAGTCCCAGCCCAGGAGGGTGTAGGGTTGGTTGGGCGTAGGGATGCACGGGTCAGGAGCCTGGCAGAAGGGTGGCATGCTGCTGGCTGTCCCCTGTCCCTGTGACTGCTGGCCCCTTCTGTCTGGCAGCCCTGGCACTGCCTGCAGCACCATTGGCCCACTCTGGGCTCCCAGCAGGCTGCACAGCAGCTCCTGGTCACAATCTCCTCCTCCTCCTCAGGGGACATCGGGGGACAGATGGGTCTGTTCATCGGTGCCAGCATCCTCACCATCCTGGAGATCCTGGACTATGTCTATGAGGTGTGCTGAGCCCTCGGGGCTGCTGCATGGTGGTGGGTGTGGGGTGGTTGCACAGAGGCAAAGCACAGAGTGGGAACTGGGCTCCCCAGAGAGGGCGACCCCAGAGGGTCCCCTCAAATCGGGGCACTCCCAGCAGGAAGCAGTGGGAGGAGAACAGGTTCCCCAGCATCCCTCTGCGGCCTGGGGACTGAGGCAGGCTGAAGGCAGAGGTGCTGTCCCGGCTGTCCACCCATGTCCCCTGGGCAGGCAGGGGAGCAGCAGGAGGGGCTGTGCAGACTGGAGTACCCCCCCACCACGGGGTGTTGCCTGCATGTGGGTCTAGGGATGACCTTCCCATCTGCACCCAGGTGATCCGGGACAGGGTGAGTCGGGTCCTGCGCCGCTCCAAGCCGCCCCTGAAGAAGCCCTCAGGCAGCATCGCCACGCTGGGACTGGAGGAGCTTAAGGACCAGGTACCTTGGCGGTGGGAGGAGGGGTCTGCCTGGGGGTTTGTGAGGACAGGGCTTGGGCAGCACTCACCCCCACTCCCAGGAGGAAGGCACATCATCCCAAGAGCGAGGCACAGCACAACTCCGCATTTGGTGACCTCAGGCTGCAGAGCTGTGGCAGCCCTGGGATGTTGGGGGGTTTCCTGGGGATGGGATGGGATGGCTGGGTTGGGGGGGTCAGGGTGCATGGAGCCTGCACCCATCCCACTGACTGCCTTTCCCGCAGAGCCCCTGCGAGACGCTGGGCCGGCACGTGGAGGGGGCCTACAACGCAGGCATCCTGCCCAACCACCACCACCGCCACCACTACCCTCACCAGGGCGTCTTCGAGGACTTCGCCTGCTAGGCCAGCTTGGCACTGGGGGGCAGCCCCCCGGCACCTCCCTCCCCACCATCAGCATGGAGAGGGACTGCCGCAGCACCAGGCGCAGCGGTCGCAGGCCCTCACCTCCCCCCACCTCCCCACGGGGACCAGCCACACTGTTCGCCCCTGGTGATGCTGCCAGAGCTGCCTTGGCACTGGCACCAGAGCAGCCCCCCAGCCCTTTTGCCTGTCCCCCCTCTTGCCCCCAGCGTGTGGGCCCAGCCTCGTCTCAAGCACACACCATGGAGGGGGACGGGCACACTGCGGGGGGGTCGGGGGTGCAGTGGGGTGTGGGGCAGAGTGGCACAGCAATGCAGAGCATGCAGGGGGTAAGCTGGGGATTCTGCGAGCCCCTCCAAGCCCTCCCCTGCTGACCCCTCCTGGGTGGGGATCTCTGCCCTGCATGTTTCCCCCTCCCAGGGGAGAGATGTGTCTGGAATAGCTTCTGCCAGCCCCAGGGACCACGACCTCCCCTCCCACCCACCTGCTGCAGGGCAGGGCAGCTTCGCAGGGCACCCCTCTGAGCAGCACGGCCCCCGGCCAGCCGAGGGACACCCCACCTGCAGCCACACCTGCATGGTACCACCCTGACCCCTGGCACCACCACCACTGTGACACCCCCCCAAACATCTGCCCGCCCCTCTCCAGCCTCATGCAGCCTGCCAGGGCTGCAGCCCCCCATCGCTGTTCCCAGCCAGACCCCTGCACTGTGACTCCCCACCACTCCAGTGTTGGCCCCCAATAGTCCCCAGTCATTGCAGCACTGCAACCCTACTGCCTCCCCCCCTCTACTGCCCCCAGCCCGCCGTGCCCTCCAGCCTCCCCACCCCAGTCCTCCCCATCCTCTTCTCGCCCCAGGTATTGCCCAAAGTGGCTCATCCCTTGGTGCAGCCACCCAGCACAGCCCAGGTGGTGTGTGGGGGGGTCTGCCCTTGCTCCCCTGCCTGTCACCACTCTTTTGCACCATGCACGTTCCCCTTGCCACACTCCCACCCTGTCCCCGGGTGCTGAGCACCCGCTGTGCCTCCGCCAGACTGTACATCGTTAGGAGGGTGCCCCATGCCCAGCACTGCCTGGACAGCCACAGCCAGACCCACCAGCCGGAGCCTTGGCCAGGACCGGCACCCAGAGCCTTCCTGCCTGCCCTGAGATGGCAGGACCCACGGCAGGGCCCACAGCGCTCCCCCTGTCCTGTCAGACATTGCCTCCTCCCCTCCACTGTAGCAGACACCAGCGCAGGGCAAACCGCCCCAAAATATCTCAGGAGGGGGATGGGCTGGCAAAGCCCCCCTCGACACACACAGTAGAGAGGGGGACCCCAGAGCAGGAATTTGGTACCACTGGGGGAGGCTGGGGCTGAGTCAGGTGGCCCCTGGCCCTGCCGGTTCAGTGCCCATCACCAGTGCCCGCAGGAGCGCGGCCGTTCCGTGCCGTGGCCAAAGCCATAGATGCAGGAGGAGCCATCGTCCTCGCAGCCCCCAGGGCCCACCCAAGGACAGGCAGGGCAGAGGCTGGTGCACCAGCCTGGTGACATGCTTGGCAGCCCTGCCTCTGGGGACGCGCAGCCAGACAGCCCCAACAAATATGCACCCACACAGAAATGTGTTCCCCATTGGTGCAAGTACTTGGCTGCGGGGTGTCCCCTGTACCCCTGCATGGGGGGACACAGCAAGCATCCTGGCAGGGCGGGCAAAGTGCTGCTCCCCATGGAGTCCCTCCAGAGCACCCCAGGCCAGCTCACCATGGGGCCCCCCTGCACCCACCCAGGCACAAGCAGGGGTGTCCCTGGGGGGTGCCATGCGTTAACCTGGGGACATGCCATGGCCGTGCCAGCCAGCCCTACACCAAGGTCTCCGATGGTGGGTGGGGGGGTGTAGGATGCAGCCCCCTCCCTGCCAGTGGGAGCGGTGAGCCCCAAGCAGGGTGGGCATGGGCACACGATGGGAGGGCTGGCGCGAACGCCCTCGTGCTGGTGACCATGAGAGATGTGCGTCACTGTTTTATAAATGTACAAACGCTCCCTAATAAAGAGGCACAAGTAGGTCTGGAGTTGCCCCTGAGGGGCTGGGGGCAGCAGGCAGGGCAGGGGAAGGGGGGCCAGAGAGGTGGTCCCACATGGGGAGGAGGTGGCGGTGGGACTCAAGGAGCACTTTACAGCCCTGCACCAACATGCTGGGCCGCCACAAGAGCCAGCATGGCACGTCACCCGGAGGTGAGCATCTCTGCCTCGCTGCCTGCACGAAGCCTTGCCCACTGCCCAGCTCTCTGAGCCTGGCTGGTGGCAAAGGAGCAGTGGCTGCTGCCTGGGCACCAGCTGGGCATGGAGCTGTGCCCCAGCCCTCCAACCTGCTGGTGATCCTCTAAACCAGCAAGGGATGAAGATGCCCAGGTTAACTGGGTGCAGCTGGGACACGGGGTCCCATCCCGCAGCTCATGCCGTGCCCTGTAAGGGGGTGACTGGAGCTGGGTCCTACAGGGAAAAGTGGGGAAACAACCACATCCTCCACAAACTTCCCATCACCCGGTGAGAGGATCAGATCCTCCTTTGGGATGAGGCTGTCCCCACCACCGGGCCCTGACCTATCTGTCGCTCCAGGGTGCCCCGCCACAAAGCCACCTTCATCCAGGCCAAGGCTGTGACTGGGAGCTCCTGGTGCCTCCTGCTCTGCAGTGAAGATGGGTCAGAGGAATTAAGTGAGATGGGGAGCAGGATCATGTGGCAAGTCCAGTGCACAGGTGCTGGAGGACATGCTAAGGACGGACCAGGAGTCCTGATACAAAACCTGAAAGCTGCAGTGGTGCTGGCTGGGGAGGGTGAGGGCTGGGTGCAGAGCTATGCTGTGCTCACCAAGATGCTCTCCGACACCTTGTCTCTCAGCTCTCTTCAGCAGGAGTGAAGGTGGCATGCTCCATCCTGGCTCCTGGGGAGGACGGGTCCTGGGACACCCATAGTGGTGACCTGGTGAAGATTTGATGTAAAGTTATTTGTATCTGTTGCTCTCTGCACCTCTGTTCCTTAATTTGGCAACTTCCAGGTGGCACCTGGGCATGACACATCCTGTAGGGTCTCCCACCACCTCCAAACAGGACTGGCAGGTGAGGTGACCCCAGCTTCACCCCCTGTCTGGGTCGCACTTGATATCTTGGTGCAGATGGCACTGGGCTGAGGAGGACCAGTGGGACAACCCAAATTTAGCATCTCAGGGCCAGCCCCAAACCCCAGTGCTGTGGCCCCTGGCTGCCCCCTCCCACACTTTGCCTGTCCAAGTGTCACCAGGGGTTTGGTCCTCCCCAGGGACACTGGCTGCTGCCACCCTGGGCTGCAAAGCAACATCAGCCCCACACTGCTTGAATCGCCTGTAATGAGCCACATGAAATAGTTTGGGCATAATTAGAAGGAGATCCACCACAGCGAAACAGGCCCTTAATTTTAATGAGCACAGCCCTCTGGACAAACGCCAGGCACCCGGCTGTGGCAGGACCAGCTGCACTGGTGACGGCTCCTGGCACTGTGGGGGTGACAACCCCGGCAGACCCAGCTCCTGCGGGATGTGGTGCTGGCCCTGGGGAGGAGGCAGCAGGGTGAAGCAGCTGGCAAGGATCCTTTCTGCCCATGGGATGGACATCACCTCAGGTACTTCCCACTCTGATCCCACTGTCTTACACCACAGTTTCACCTGTTTCCACATTTCCACGAATAAAACCAACACTGGCTTGGGAGTGGAGGGGCTGGGAGTGAGCCCCAGAGTGCAACGTGGCCTCGCTGCTGTCACCTCCTCCCCATCACCTCCTGCCCTGAGGTGCTAGTGGGGACATGCAGGAGAAAGGGGTGACCCTCAGCATATCCTGATGACCTGAGTGTGCCAAGCTTGCTGCTTTGCTCCTGGCCATTTCCCCACAACCCCCCTGCTGGGACAATGCACCAGCAGTGCCCATCAGCAGGGACAGGCCCTGGACACAGGGCCACCACGGTCCTGGCACTGCCCACGTTCATGTCTAAATGCAGCACCCGAGCTGTCACCACAGCCTTGGAGCTTCAGGCTCCTTCAGCTTCCCCATGCCAGGGCTGTGTGTGCCCACAGGGGATGTCCCTGGGCACAGCTGGGTGTGCTGACAGCCCCCTCCATGTAGGGAAAGCCCCGTGGGCAGACACACACCCCAGCAGCCCTGCCTGCACTCACAGCTAGCAGCTCTTGCCCTCCTCATCTAAAGGCTCTGTTTTCCCCATGCCTGGCTGGTAAAGCCCCTGGCTGAAGCCCCCTGCTCCCCACACCCTCTGAGGGGCTTGGCAGCATGTCCAGGCTGTGACTTGGGGCGCTGGGTGCGGGACATCTCCCTGCCTGCTCCTCCGTAGGCAGTGCAGCTTCTCCTGCCTTCGCTGGGGGCCGGCAGGAAATGTTTGCTGGGGCTGGGTCCCGCTCCACGCTGGCAGAGCTGCTCCAGTGGGACAGAGGCACCGCTGGCCCCTTCCCAATGAAAGCACAGGGATGGATGAGCGCTGTGCTTCCTGGTGCCCTCCAGCCCTCTCCTGGCATGGCCTTGCTTCCTACATCCTCCTAAAGATCAGCTACCGAGCTGATGAACATTGATGGGCCTGCAGTGACCTAGCGTGGCCGCGAGTGACCCAAGCAGGATGGGAGGAGCAGTTTCTGCCATCCCCGCTCGCAGGATCCCTGGGGCATTTGCAGAGAGGAACCTGCATGACCGTGCTGGGGGAACAAATCTGGGGGCGGAGGGGGCACTGAGCCGTGGTGCAGGAAGGAGAGGCGATGCAGGTGCCTGCCCAACCCTGGTGTGCCCAGCCAGCCCCCCTCACGCTTCAGAGCAGAGTCAGCCCTTCTCACCCAAAAAGGTTCCCAGGAGGAACTTACCCTGCTGTTCTTGAGGGCTGTGGTGAGACAGTAACGCTTCTGGAAAATATTCTTGAGGAAAGCAGAAGCCTGAGAGAGCTCAGGACATGTTTCCTCATGCCCTGTGGGGAAAGTTGCCCTTTGCCCCTGTGCCAAAACCAGCACATTGTACAGAGGCACCTGTCAGACCTGAACAGGGATTGCAGGAAGTCCCTGTCTGCTCCACTGCCCGCATCAGCACCCAGGGCTGCTCCTCCCTGCCCCTTTCAAGGGTGCCATTGTCCTGGTCCAGCGCCCTGCCAGCACCTGCCAGCCCTGTGCAAGCAGGATGGGGGGGCAGAGGGGGGTCAGCATGTTCCAATGCTGCAAATAACTCAGCAAACACCGAAGCGGCTCCCAAGGCTGCCAGCTCCCTTTATAAGGGAGCAATAGCTGCGCTGGGAGCACCCTGGGGACTGGTGTATGCTGGGAGTGCTGGGGAGGCTTCGTTGGCATCGCCAGTGCGGAACACTGGGAATGCCAATAGCTCCAACTCCACCTGGGCAAACAGCAACAAGGAGACAAGAGCATCTTGTGACAATTAAATGACAACTCAGCATTTCCTCTTGCAGCCCACTCGGTTGAAGACAGTTCCCTTTATTGTCGTCTGGATGCTCTTCTTATGCCTGATCACATCCAGCCCCTGGGCCTGCTTTTCAGATGAGAAACATACCCATAACGCACCTGCCTTCACCCCGCTTCCCTCTGTCCCAGATTCACGTTTAAAGGGAATTCAGGATGCGCTCATGGAAGATCAAAAATAGAAATAGTGGGAGCGAGCCAACACTGCTGCCTGAAACACAGCAAATCATATTTAAGCAGATTCGCTCCTCCACTGTGGATGTGCAAACTGGAGCAGGAACACACAAAGTACTGTGGGGAAGGCATGCCACAGCCCTTTCGCTGAGCACCAACAGCCCCCTTAACTAACTGCGAGCAGGTTCAGTGAGTCTTCTCCGGGATGTCTCTGTGATACAGGCCTCTTGTGAACAAGTGGCCTGTATCACAGACACCAAACATGATGACCAAAGGACCAGTGGGAAGAGCAGGCAGAGCTGTGAAAATCCCACCCAGAGCAGGCAGCTTGGGCAGGGACGCAGCCCCCCCTGCTCGTAACGCAACAGGATCTGCAGGTGGTGAGACAGTCTGGGGCAGGACCACAGTGCTCTGCTCGACCCAGCGCCATGGCAGCGGGGAACTGAAAGCCACAAGAAGCCTGAGATGCAAAGCAGCCTGTAAAGGTGAAAGCAGGTCAGGGAGGGCAGGTCCAGCCCTAAGGATTCCACACTGTGCTCTGATGCACTTTCTGGCCCGGGATTTGCCTTCGCAGGTGATCCCAGATGCTGGAGGGCAGAGTTCATCCCACTTGGGAATCCACCCTCTGCTCTGATGTGAGCTGGGTGTCCCCCATTACCCCCCTACAGCCCTCAAGAGGTACTCATGGATGGGGACAGCACCTGTGGGAGGACACATAGCTGCACCAGCCCTCACTGCAGTGCTATTCCACCTGCACCAGGAAAACCAGAGCAGCACTGCCCCGAGCTCCGTATGCTGCACCGGTGCTCCCCATGGCAAAGGGCAACTTGTCCTGATGCACCACCAGCAACTGGTATCAAGTCGTGACAGCAAGATAGATGGCCCCACCAACAGAGGCCATCAGAGGAGGTAAAGGACTCTTGCTGTGAGCCCATAGGGGTTCAAGCTGTGGAACAGCCCCAGGGAAGAATCAGCCAGCAACACCAGTTCATCTCTCTATTTTATTAGTGTAAACGCACCCCCCCCTCCTCTCCCCACCATTAAATACAAATCAGGAGCAGAGAGCGGCTCCTCAGTCGCTTTCTCCTTAGGAGATGCGCAGCCAAACCCTCCGCCGTGCCCACCAAGCTGGGCACCTCGTCCCCCACCCTCGAGGGCAGCCCTGCGGCAGGGAGGGCTCCCACCTCTGTCGGGGGGCTCTCGTCTGAGGGCTGCAACCTCCGACGTCCTATTGATACTGCAAAGGCCGAAGCGGCCTGGGTCACGGTTCCCATGGGGAGCAGCTCACGGTACGTGAATACAGCAGGACCCCCTCTGGCACCCCCTGTGCCTACAGACCCTGGGGTCCAGGACCCTCCACCCCAAGTCGCCAGGAGTGCTCTGGCTTGTTGCCATGTGGCAAAACCCTGAAACCAACCACTTTATTGCTCTTTTGGGGTGGGACATACCCCAACCTGCTGTCCCTGCACAACCAGGCTGATGCACCAAAGGAGCGAGGGGCACAGCCCTGTCCTGGGGCACTGGGGGAATGACAAGGGATCACCCCCAGCCCAGCAGTAGTCACGGCCCTGAAGGAAGGGGGGCCCTGGGCTCTGCATGCCCCTGGCTGGGGGGGACAGCAAGGGAAAAGGCAGCCCATCACCTCCCTGCTGGGTAGCGGGGCTAGGACAGTGAGATGGGGCCAGCGGCCAGCAGCTCTGGGGTGAGAAGCTGGGAATTCCAGCTCCCAACTCAGCAACTCCAACCCCACCTCGCCCTGGGGTCTGCAGAGCCACCGCTGCTCTGGAACAACCTGGGCAGCAAGCAGCTAGCAGACCCCGGCCCGGGCAGCCCCAGCAGGGCAAAGCTCGGGCACCGGTGATCCCTGCAGCCACTGGGAGGAGGAAGACAGATTTGGGCAGCAGAAGAGCTGGGGTGGGCAGGCAGGGCAGGGCCAGCCCCTCCACGTCCTGGGCTTCAGGTGCTGTTCCCCTGCTCCTGTTCAAAAAGCACCATGGCCAGCTGGGAGCGAGAGCCTACACCCTCCAGGCTGCTCTGCACGCAGCGGTGGTAGATCTCCTCGCTGAGCCGGGGGTTGCAGGCCTGGTGACGGTAGCGTTGCAGCAGGGCGGGCTCCACGGCCCGGAAGACGTGGAGGTTGGAGTACTTGATGAACATGTCGTAGATGTCCAGGGTCTCCAGGATGTCCTCATTCTCCTGCACATCACCTGCCATGCGGGTGCGCGCTGCCATATAGTCGGCATTGTAGAAGCAGGCTTCATGGAAGACATTGCGGTCGAAGCGCCCCGCGTCCCGCAGCAGGTCCAGCATGGTGGGTGGCACCTGGTTGTGGTAAGCGATGGCAGGGTTGTAGCCCTGGAAGTGGATGGGGAAGAAGACCTGCCAGTTGTTGATGGTGTTCATCCGGCAGCGGTTCAGGAAGTCGACAGTGACCTCAGTCCCCACACCAGCCACGAAGAAAAGCGTGTCCACAGGATGCTTCTTGGAGATTATGTCCATGACCTTGATTTGGGAGGGTGCGTCTGTCTTAACGCTGATCCATGGGATCTTCACCTCTGCATACTTGCGCTCATACTCAGTGATCTGGGCCTTCACGGGGGCGAAGATGTCATTCTGGGTGACCTGCTGGGCCTCGAAGGGATCATAGATGAAGAGGAAGGTGAGAACCGCATTCTCGCTGCTCTCAAAGGCGGCTGCCGCATAAGCCTCCAAAAAGTGGGCAGCGTAGTCCCTGTCGTGGGCCGTCAGCGGCAGGATGACATTGATGCGGCTGGCCTCTGTCACGTAGGGCATGGGGATGATCTCCACCTCGCTGAGGGGCCGCACCAGGTGTACGCGCTTGGTGACAGAGCGGCTGTGCCCCTTCTGGGTGACCACCTCCACCTGGAGGTCCAGCGTGTACTCCATGCCACGCGTGGGGTCGAAGCGCCGGTACCCGTTCACCAGCTGCTGCTTGCGGACATGAAGCACCGGCTGGTACTTGCGGTTCAGCTCCTCCATGGCTGTGGCCACCACGTCGGCCATGTCCGCCAGGTCCGCGCCGCGCAGCTCGCACTTGGGGGAGCCATCCACGCATGAGTATACCTGCTCCTCCGTGAAGTAGTCCCAGTGCAGCACCTCAAAGCGGGTTTTGGGCTGGAAAGGGGGTGGGATGCCAATGGGCCACGTGGCACCTTGGTCCCCATCAGCAGACAGGCTGCTGGCATTCTGGATCTCCAGCTGCAAGAGAAGAGAGGGTAGAGTGAGAGCCAAGGTGGGTGCAAGTAGGTCTTCCAGCTCTGGCTGCAGGTGAGCTGACTCAGGTTTCCTCTGAACAGGACCCCAAATATGGCACACCACCTCCACAGGCAAGGATCCATGTCCCCTCCCACCTGGCCCAGCCTTTGCTGATGGACATCAGCACACTGCTGGCTCCATAAGCCTGAATATCTTAAGTATGGGATGCAGGGGGAAATGGCCAGCCCCTTTTTAGTGGTCTGTGGGTCAGGACAAGGGGCAATGGGTGCAAGTTAGAGCATAGGAAGTTCCGCACCAGTATGTGGAAGCACTTCTTCACAGTGAGTGTGACAGAGCCCTGGGACAGGCTGCCCAGGGAGGTGGTGGAGTCTCCATCTCTGGAGATATTCAAGACCCGTCTGGATGCCTATCTGTGCAATATGAGCTAAGGAGCCTGCTTTGGCAGGGGTGTTGGACCCGATGATCTCTCGAGGTCCCTTCCAACCCCTATGATTCTATGAATCACCACCACGGCTCCAGGACCCACCTGGGTCCAAGGATTCTTTCCAGCCAGCACCACTGCCCCTGCAGCCACAAGAGCTCAGCTGGTCCCATCCCACTTCAGGCTTAGGTGAGAACCCTCACACCAGAGCGGAGAGGTGACACAGAGCAATGAGAAGAGATGACAGGGATTACAAGAGGACCCCATACCCTCCCAGCCAAGGCCAGGTCTCACCTGGAGCTGCTGGATCTCCTGGTAGGTCCTCTCAAGCTCTACCTGCGCGAAAAACTTGTGCAGCCGGTACATCTGGAGGGGATCCAGCACAGGGTGGACAGTGAAGGCGCTCTGGAAACGGAGGTCAGTCTCCCGCTCGGGGTCCGCGTTCTTCCCCAGCTCAAAATAGTGGTAACGCAGGCCCTGTGCCAGTCAGGGGAGACAGGTCACAACCAGCCACAACTCACATTCCCACCCCATCGGCTGCCAGCACAGCAAGCTCAAAGGACAACTGGGTGCAAGGGGTGGTGGCCCCAGGACCTGGGAGCCCACAGGGCAGCGGGGAAACACATCAGGCCAGGATCAGGCTCTCAGAGACCAGCTCTGAAGGACCTACCTCATGCTCCTCGACACAGTTGACAGCTGTGTAGTCGATGATGCAGCGGCCCAGCCACTCGTCAGGCCGGGCGCTGAGGATGTCATTGCGGCAGCTCTCCAAGTGCTGCTGCAGGAGCAGGAGGAGGCTGCGGGACAGCAGATAGCCAAACCCCCCATAACAGTAGCGTCCCTCAGTGTCCCCACCGATGAACTCCTCAGGACGGCCCAGGTAGAGGTGGGTGTCAATGCTGAGGTGGGCAACCAGGCGACTGATGCGGTGTGCCTCTGTGTAGGTATCATCCTGCACCAGGAAGAACCAGTCGAAGTCGTTCACGTAGTGGTCCAGAAGGTACCTGATGGTCTGATACATGTTCCAGATGGGCCGCTCATCACTGTGCGTCACCACTGTCATGCCGTGGGGCACCTTGCGGCCCCGCGTGCCCGTGAAGTACACCAGGCGCTCCAAGCGGTGAGCCAGAGTGCGGTTGACAGCCACCCCCAGCGTGTTCAGTGTGCTCTTGGAGGTCAACACACCCACAAAGAGCCGCTGCCGCATCCCCAGCTCCGTGCTGATGTACCGGGTCCTGCAGGAGGGAGAGAACGTCTGGTCCCGGGGCACTGCACCCCACCTCAGCCTGCACCCTTCCTGTGTCCCCTGATGGCAGGGACCTCAGTTTCTCTGCAGGAACTGCTCCCAGGCTTCAGCTCTACACACAAGACATCATCCCAGTGGTGCTGGCTGGGCCAGAGGCACAGCAAAGCGCTCTGCCGAGGTCCCACTCGACTGGAGGCCACAGGAATCCCCCCTTCCTGTGAGCTGGCCAGCCCAGCTCAAACACAGGGCTTGTAATAGGCTGAGCACAGGTACAAGAGAGGAGCAAGGCTGCTCGCTCCAGCCTTAGGGTGACGTGACCCACCAGGCACCCCAGGGTGCTGTCGGCTCCAGCCAGGACAGCTGAGCTGGGAAACACCTTCACGCCACCCCTGTCAGATGCGCTTCTCTCAAGCGGGTGGGCAGGAGAACCCACACTGCCCTCCCCAGAGAAGCCAGGCTCTGCTGGGAAGGGAGGCTGAAGCCAGTCTGGAGCCGGCTGTGCCCCCTCCCCACGGCAGCCCCCAGCTGCCCCGCTCACAATGACTTTCAGGTTTAATTCTCCCAGCCCAGCGCGGCAACAGGAAGCGACCCCCCCTCGGCCCTCAGCCACGGCCTGACACACACTGGCTCCATTCAGCCCCCTCCACCCGCCCACCGCCTCGCTGGGACAAGGAGGCCCTTTGACTGCCTGCTCCCCGCCATCCCAGGGCCGCCGGGACGGGCGGCAGCCGGGCCCGGAGCAGGCTCCATGGGGACGTGCCGCTGCGGGAGTGCGAGGGCAGGGCGGGAGCGGGGCGGGCGCCCAGCGGCATGTGCTGCGAGCAGGCAACCTTTGCACGGCAGGCAGCAGCGAAGGCGTGAGGTGCTCCGGGCGCTCCTGGGGCAGGCAGGGGCAGGAAGCGAGGGGCGGGGGAGGAAGGGGAGCAGCAGGGAAAGGCCCTGAGTGGCTGGGGGGGTGGTTGTAAGCACGACACTGGGTCACCTGTAGAGCCCCCCAGCACCAGCCCGGCAAGCAGACAGCCCCCAGCACCCACCCGCGGGCAGGCAAGTGGAGGCAGCCCCCCAGCCCCGTCCTGGCAAGCGGGGGCAGGTCGGCAGCCCCCCAGCACCGGCCCCGCGGACACACACGCCCACACTCCCGGGCAGCCGGGGCTCGGCCGCAGCTATACCCCCGCCGGTTAGCACCCGCTGCCCTTCCTCCGCCGGTGCCGCGGGGGCCCGCCTCCCCCAGCCCGCCCCGTCCCGGTCTCCGCCGCGCCCCCCCCCCCCGCACCTGACGGCCTTCTTGGCGGCCCTGCCGGGGCTGGGCGGGCGGTAGGGCACGACGCGGGGCTCCCAGCTGTCGGCGCCCAGCCCGGCGGGCACGGCGTTGGGTTTGCGCGCCGCGTTGCCGTTGGTGTTACCGGGGCCGGGGGGCGGCGCGGGGCCGCCGTCGGGGTGAGGGCGGGCGACGGGGTGCGGCGGCGGCCCGCAGGGCTCTTCCACCCAAGTGACGCTGAGCAGGCTGAGAGTGAAGCCCAGCGAGACGCCGATAGCCACCGGCCCGGCGGGCCGCAGCACCGACAGCAGCAGCGACAGCCGCATGGCCGGGACGGGACCGAGGACGCGGCCGGGACCGGAGGCGGCTCCGGCTGCCGCTCCCGTTGGCGGCGCCGCCGTCCGACGTGTCACCCTCAGGCCCCGCCCCGCCGCGCGTCACCGCGGGAGGCCCGCCTCAGCCAATGGGGCTCGCTCGCACCTCCGCGTCACGGGGCGGTGCGGGGAGAAGCGGGGCGCAGCGGAGGGCGGCGTGGAGGCGGGGCGAGGTTGCTAGGAGACCGCGCGGCCGGCCCACCCCCCCGCTCCCCCCGCAGGCACCCCCTCTCCGGCCCTTCCCTGTGGGGCTGGGGCGGGGCCGTACGGCGGGGAGGGGGAGCGGCGCGGGGGTCCTGCATCCCTGCTCCGCTCCCCTCCGAGGCCCGGAGACGTGGCTGCGGGGCTGCCCGGTGCCCCCAGCGTCTGGCACCGGCCACACCACGGCGTTCGCCGCCGGTACCCGGCGCTGTGGGGCTGCAGGGCCGCACCCCCGGCTCCGGCTGCCCGCTCAGGAAGCTCCCTCCGGGCTCACAAAGCACGTTCGCCCGGGCCGCGGCGGGGCTGGCGCCGGGACGTGGCGCTTGAGCCGGCTTAAGGGTGGATTTTCCCGGGCGGGCGACGCGGGGCTGGGGCACAGCTGGCCCTTTGTTCCCGGGGCTGGGGCGGGGGGAACACACGCTGCGGGGCCGGCCGGGCACAGCCGCGGCGTCCCCTCCCTGGGACAGCCCAACCCACGACGCTGGTGAATGTTCGGCGTGAAGAACCGTGTTCCATTCTCAAGCAGCTGCCGGGCGTCTTCAGAAAGCACAGACAGTGTTGCTGGGTCTGCCTGGGCATCCCCAGGAGGTGACCCACGGTGGGTGGGCGGACAGGTCTGAGAGCAGGAGCAGCAATGCAGGGGCTGCGGGTGGCAGAAGGCAGCTGGGCACGCCAGGTGCCTGAGGAGCAAGTGTGCAGGAGGGCGATGGCTGTGAGACCTTCAGACGCAGAGCAGAGCAGAGCGGCAAACCATCCCATGGCAGGATGGTGGGCAGAGCAGCACTGGGACTGCGAGTCAAAATGGGACCAAAGAGGTGGCTGATCCAGCTGGGGCCAGGCTGCTGCCGCCCTCCGAGCTGTCTGCAGTGCAGAGCCACCATGCCCCCGGCTGCTGGAGAGGGTTCCTGGGCAGACAGAGCCGGAGGAAGCAGCTTGGGGCAGATTTTGTCATAAACACGGAGCCTCTGGCATGGGAATGATCCAAGCCAGAAGCTGCAAGGCCAGCAGCCCTACATGGTTGCTCAGCAGTGGGCATTACTGAATAAGGACAAGGAGGAGGGCCAGGCCTTTCCCAGCCCATGGCTCCACTTCCAGCAGCCTCACAGCCATCAGGGCTCTCAAGGGCCCCTGGATTTACTCTTGCTGGGGGGCAGCCCACCCCACCCTCCCCACGAAACTTATCCCTCTTGCCTCGAGGAGTGCTGGCGGCCGCAGAGCGGCAGGGCACTGAGGGCAGGCAGGAACCCACTTGGCTCAAGGGTCTCTTTCATTTTCTTGAACAAAGCAGCCTGTTTTCATCAGGAAGTGCTTGGCAGCATCCCCACCCCCCCAGAGATACAGGACCATCATCCAAGCTCAGCTCGTTTTCATAGGCCTTTTTCTCCTGAATAGGCCAAGACAAGCAATAAGCAAGGGTGGTCACGTGGACAGCAGTTTAATGAAGAACATATAAAAACTAGAAACAGAGGGAAACACGATGGGACAAGGAGATGCCGGAAGGGAAAAGATGCAGAAGTAAGAAGGGAGTGGAGATTTTCCATGGACAAAGGCCAGAAAGCAGGCATGATCATAAACAACCGAAGTTGCCTGTTTTCTGCACATGGAGAAACACATTAGATGCATTCAAATTCCTTCACAGGTTGAAATATTGACTATGGGTGACCTTATACAAGCCCAGGTGACTTTATGTGAGGGATTATACTCTGAAATGGTCCCACTGATCGGTGCTTGTATTTAAATGGAGGTGCAGGCCAGAGAAAGCACTGAAGTTTTCAGAAATAAGACCCTCAGCTCAGACAAATCACATGGAGGTGAAGCTGTGGGCGGAGCAGATGCCTCCCAGGGCTCGTCGTGGCAGCGGCCAAGCCCAGGGTTCCCGTGCCCATCCCCAGGAGACCCTGCAGGGGAAGCAGCCGTCGGACACAGCACCGTTCCTCTGGCAGCCCCTTCGCAGCCCCCCGCCAGCTGCAGCTCCCTCCTTTGTCTTCCTGGCGCTGGCATAGGGCTGGGAAGGGGCTGCCAGGGGAACGTCCGCCGCTGCCAAGCGGCTTCTCCCTGCCAGGATTTCCCGGGGGTCTCCGGGTGCTGCGGCCGGGAGGTGCCAGCTCCGGAGGGCGCTGCAAAGGCTCCGCAAACACCCGCCCACCCGCCCGCCATCCCGCACCTCGGGGCCGCTCACAGGAGGACGGGTAGGCAGCCGCCTGTTCCGCGCACGCCTGCCCGGCCAAACGCAGGCTGTGCCCCGGCCCCGCCAGCTGCGTACGCCTCACGCACGGCTCTCCCGACACTCCCAAGCCCGCGCCCCTGCACGTCCTGGCCGCGACAACTCTCCGTCCCCTTTGCACCGTGCCCAGCGGCTGCAGCCGCACGCACACAGCCCCGTTCCGGCTCCCGGTGCCCGTCCCGGCGCCCCCGTGGGTGCGCACCTCGCACCCCGTCGGGCCACGGCCCCGCTAGAGGCTCCGCCCCCTGGAAGCCACGCCCCTTTATCGAGGGCAGGCCCCGCCCCTCCCGGCCGGCGCGGTGACGCGGCGCGGTGACGTCAGGCGGAGCTGTCCGCTCAGCACCGCGCGGCGGGCCGCGCCGCCAGCATGCGCGGGGGCCGGGGCCGGGAGCGCCGCGCGCCGCGGGGCCGCCGCCGCTGCGGGGCCGGGAGCGCAGGTGGGAGCGGGCGGGGCGGGGCGGGGCCGGGCCGCAGGGGGCGGGGGCGGCGCGGCACGGGGGGTCTGGCAGGCGGGGCGGGGGGCGCCCCGGGCCCCCGGGGAGAAGCGCTCGGGCAGCGGGCTCCCGGCCCCGCATCTCCGGGAGAGAGCGCGGTGCCCGGGCCGGGCGTGCGGAGCTCGGCGGGGCGCCCCCGGGACCCCCGCCCCGAACAAAGAGAGGGGCGGAGCGGCCCCGCGCCCCGGCGGCCCTTGCGGCGGTCGCTTAGCAACGCCGCGCCCGCCCCGCCGGCCCGGGGCCCGGCAGCCCGCCGGGGGGCAGCGGGGATGGCCGGGAGGGAGGGAACACACTGGGGCGGGGGGCGGCGAGGCCGGGGCCCGAGCGCTGTCTCCGGGGCTCTGCCGCGCTGCGCTCGGGAGCGCGGGGAGGGGAGGGCGGGGGGCCCGGGGCAGGCCGCGGCGGGGAGCCCGGGGCTGCGGGGAGGGCGGCAGCAGGTGGGTAAGTCCCGGCGCCAATGAGCGGGCGCTGGGCTCCCCTAGCAACAGTGCCCGCGCCAATGGGCGTCGGGAGCCGCCTGCAGCGCCGCCGGCGACGCTGCTGGGGACGGGGCTTCCCCGCGCCCCTTCGCCGGTGCCCTGGCGCGGGTTAGGGGGCAGAGGGTAGCGCCTGTCCGCTCTGCCCCCGCTCTGCCAGCCGCGACGTGCCACGCTCCGTGCCGGCTCCCCGGGCGCAGCCGGCCGCCCGAGCCCAGGGGAGGACCACGGGGCAGCTGGGGCCGGAGCATTGCTCCCGGGGCTCGGCGGTTAAAGTCCAATCCTGCTTAGCATCCCGCCGGGGGCTCGGGCAGGGCGGGCAGGGGCCCAACGCTCGGCTGCCCGCTGCCGCTTCGCTGGGATTAGGCGCCGCGCTCGGCTTCTCCGCGGGGATTTGCCCTGGCTGGTGCTGCCCTCCCCATCCCTGGGGAGCGAGGGGGCCGGCGGTGGGGGAAGAGGGGCCGGTGGGGCCGGGCCGGGGCAGCGGGAGGTGCTGGGCAATAAGAGGCGCGACTGCAGCCTCGGCCCTCTCCCCTGCCCTTCTCTTTGTGAGCTGTCCTGAGCCAGCTGCTTTCATGGGGCACTTGGAAGGAACCAGTGCTGGCACAGGGACAACCGGTGACAATAGACCCATCCTAAACCAACTGAGCCCAGAAAAGCACATGGGGAGCAAAGGAACTGGCTCCAGGTGGGAGCGACCAGACGGACGCTGTAATTAGGTTTAAGCAGGAGCTGGATCAGTCTTCCCAGGGGATTATGACCCCTCCATCTGCGTAGGCGCTGTGGGGGGCCTGGTGACAGCCTGCTTGGTGACAGCCTGCTTGGTGTCCCAGCACAGCCGTGGCACTACTGGTGAGCCCCAGGGTAAGGAGCAGCACCAGCCAGGGTCAGTCCCCCCCTCCCAGCCCTGTGGGTCAGTGTAGGAGGGCTAGATCCAGCACAGGGCCCAGCTTTGTTTTTACAAGGACACTGGGAGCTAGAGTAGGGATGAAAAATAGCCAGAAATATGATTAGAGGATTGGAGAAAATGCCTTGGAGTACAAGCTCTAAGAGCTCAATCTGTTTAGCCTATAAAAATAGAAGACTGGGGGGTGACTTAATTACCAACCATAATTACTTCACAGGCAGAAAATACCAGGTAGTGTAAGTCTCCCTTTAATCGAGCAGGGAAAGGGCGCCAGAGAGCCAGGGGCAGGGAATTGAAGCTGCAGACAAATTATAAAGTGCCATGTCACAGAATCACAGAATCACAGAATCGTAGGGGTTGGAAGGGACCTCGAGAGATCATCGGGTCCAACCCCCCTGCCAAAGCAGGCTCCCTAACACATATTGCACAGATAGGCGTCCAGATGAGTCTTGAATATCTCCAGAGAAGGAGACTCCACACCTCCCTGGGCAGCCTGTCCCAGGGCTCTGTCACCCTCACTGTGTAAAAGTTCTTCCACATGTTGGTGCGGAACTTCCTGTGCTCCAGTTTACAGCCATTGCCCCTTGTCCTGTCTCCACAGACCACTGAAAAGGGGTTGGCCAAGTCCCCCTGCATCCCATACTTAAGATATTTATAAACATTAATTAGGTCCCCCCTCAGTCTTCTTTTCTCCAGGCTGAAGAGTCCCAGCTCACTCAGCCTTTCCTCATACGGGAGATGTTCCAGGCCCTTAATCATCTTCGTAGCCCTTCTCTGGACTCTCTCAAGGAGATCCCTGTCCTCTTTATACCAGGGAGCCCAGAACTGGACACAATACTCCAGGTGGGGCCTGACCAGGGCAGAGTAGAGGGGGAGGATCACCTCCTTCGACCTGCTGGCCACACTCTTCCTGATGCATCCCAGGATCCCATTGGCTCTCTTAGCCACCAGGGCACACTGCTGGCTCATAGCCAACCTGTCATCAACCAGGACCCCCAGGTCCTTCTCCACAGAGCTCTTCTCCGGCAGGTCATCCCCCAGCAGCCAAGCTCACTGGGGGTGTGGGTGGACTCCCCAAGGACAATGCATCCCTGCAGCCGCCCTGAAGGTGACTGTCTGCGCCCCTGAAGCCCTCACTGGCCAGGTCAAGTCAGATAAAGCTGTTCCCCCATCTCCTTCCTTCCCACCTGGGTAGCGAGGGGATGGAGTGGGTTTTTCAGCAGCTGGGTGCCTTTGGGTGGGCATCACGGACAGTGTCTCCATCTCTCTTCTCTCTCACCAGCTGAAGCGGGTGCTGTGGTGCAGCTTTGCCGGCGAGCCATGGGGCAGGAGCGGAGATTTTGATGCCTCTCCCGGGAGTCCCCAGAGCCATGACTGCAACTGTGCAGACGCTGCGGTTCAAGCTGCTGCCGCATGAGCCGGACCAGGAGTGGGGGCACAGCTGTCAGCAGGAAATCGAGCGTCGCTACCAAGTGGTGCCCTCAGTGGTGTGTGCCATGTGCTGCCTCTTCGGCATCATCTACTGCTTCTTCGGTGAGCTGGGCCAGCCTGGTGGCTGGTGGGGCAAGGAGGGAAAAGGGCGGGGGCAGCCAGAGGGGTGCTGGCTGTCTGCTTCCTGACTGCAGTGCTCTCTCTGCAGGCTACCGCTGCTTCAAAGCTGTCATGTTCCTGACGGGACTGATGTTTGGCTCCATCATCATCTTCATGTTGTGCTACAAGGAGCGGGTGCTGGACACGCAGCTGAGTGTGGAGGCCTCGGTGGGCATCGGGCTGGGCATCGGGGTCCTGTGTGGGCTGGTTACCATGCTGGTGCGCAGCGTCGGCCTCTTCATGGTGGGGCTGCTCCTGGGGCTGCTGCTGGCAGTGGCCACGCTGGTGGTGATGGAGCAGTTCTACCACCCGCCGACAGTGTGGATCCCCATCGCGCTGCTCCTGGGCGTGGGGATGCTCTTCGCCGTCCTCACCCTGCAGTGGCAGCGCTTCTTTACCACCCTCTCCACCGCCGTCTTCGGCAGCGCCATCATGACTGTCACCGTTGACTACTTCATTGAGCTCTTCCTCCTGGTGCAGTACATCTACGAGCGCATCAAGGTGGCCCCCGCTCGCCCCGTGTGCTGGTACAGCTGGGTCATCCTGGGCGTCTGGCCACTCCTCACCACGCTGGGTGTCCTGGTCCAGTGGAAGGTCACAGCTGAGGGCTACTCCCACACCGAAGGTGTGTGGGGGCTGGGAGAGACGGGCACAGCACAGGGCGGATGCAGGGGCTGGGAGGCTGGTGTGGGGTTTCCCATCACCTGGTTTGCGTGCACAGATAAGGGGTTTGGGACTGTGTGGTGACATGTCTTGGCAAGGGAAGGCCTGGGTGTGCAAAGTCAGTGCTGATTTGGGTGCGGGAAGGATTTTGGGGTGCTTCCTGGTACTCACAGGCCCCTCTGCCCCACAGTGATCATCAGCCGGCAGCAGCGCCGCGTGCAGCTGATGCGCATCAAGCAGCGGGAGGACCGAAAGGAAAAGAAGAAGAAGCGGAGACCCCACCACCCGCCTCCCCACCAGCACAAAGCCCACCCGCCAGAGCCCGCCTACCGCCGCAAGCCCAACCCTGTGCGCCGCTTCGATGGGGACGTGCTCTCCCCCGTGAGTCCCGCGCCAAGGGTAGAGATCTCCCTGGGCCTCTGCGGCCCTTCCTTCTCCATGCGGGTGGGCTGGGGTGTGGAGTGAGGAGAGGTTCCTGGGCGCCATCCGGCATCCAGGCCCCTCAAAGGACGAGGCCGGGCCATCCAGGGCCTGGGCTGCGCAAGAGGGGCTGAGCTGGGTCATACCCATCATGGAGCTCTTAAGCCTTTGCAAGCACGTGTAAACTGGTGGCCAAAAATGCTGTGGCCACAGTGGGAGCGGGGGGTGGGCAAGGTGGGAGGTGTTTGTCCAGGGAAGGGAGGGGGCTGTGCGCTCTGCAGCCAGCCCCCGGAGGGCCCAACGGCTGGGGTGGGTGGGATTGCACAGGGCAGCTTCTGGGGGGCTGCTGCAGAGCTTAGGGTGGGGTGGGATGGAGCAGGCCAGGAGCAGAGCCCCCCTCACTTTCTGTGCCCCATCTCTCGAGCAGAGCTACATCCAGAGTTTCCGAGAGCGGCAGACGGGGCCATCGCTGAACAGCCTCATCGCTAGCTCCCACGCTGTGGTGGACCTGGACTATGACTGCAGCTCCACTGTGCCCCTCACCACGGGCTCCGGCCCCGCCGTGCGGGTATAAGCCAACCCAGTGACCTCGAGTGACACCAGCATCCCAGCCTGCTCTGACAGACCCCTGGGACGGACGGGGCTGTGCCCTCGGCCCCAGGTGGCCACGCGCACCTCGGGGCTGTGGATGGAGACCCTTTCCGGGGACGCGTGGGACTTGGCTGGGTGAGCCCTGGCTGCCCATGGGGCCTGGAGGCGCTGAGGGAGCCCTCCGGCAGGGACTCGGCCCAAGGACCGGGACACCAGCACCCGTGGACACATGGTGCAAGCAGCTCTGCTGGGGTGGGGGGTCTTTGAGCCCCCCGCTGCTGTGTGTTTCTCCATGGCTCGGGCACGCTCATCCTGCATCCCGACATCTCCCTCCCCATGTTTGAGCCCCCTTTTCCCTGAGAGCAGCTCCCTGTGCCTGCCCCTACCCCATTGCTCTCCCAGCAACTCCCCAAGTGCCTGTGCCCCACACCCCTTCCTCAAAGAGCAGGTCCACCAGCCCTTGACCCCCTTCCAGAGACTTCCCCAAGCATGTGTGCCCCATCCCACCCTGGTCCCGAGAGCAGCTCCCAGGCAGCACTTCCCAAAACCTGTCTCCTCAGAAGGTCTCTGTGCCCTAGACGCCCTCCCTGCCCCCCAGAGCAGCTCACTTCCCCCTCCTTTTCCTGAGCTAGAACCAGGGTGGTTCCTGAGCTAGGGCAGAGGCTGCCAGAGCCATGCGATTCCTGTGAGGGGTGATGCGCGTGCACCCCTCAAAATGTTTTGATTGGAGACAGGATACTGGATCCAGCCTTTGGGCAGAGGCTGGGCTGCCTCAGGGACGTGGGGACCCCCATGGCATCAGAGGCCGTCGCTGTTTTGCTGGCGACTGGATTTTATAGTGGCCGGGGGGTGGGGGGGGGCCTGGGGTTGGGCTGAGCCTCGGGCCGGGGCAGGGCAGGAGCCCCAGAGCACCGCTGCCGGCAGAGGCTCCCACCTTGTATATATTTCTCTTGCTGTGATTTGTATTAATTTATTACGGAGTGAGCCAGGACTTCCCCACGGCCAGGCAGGCAGGATGGCAGGCAAGGCTGGACTGGGTTGCTCCCCTGCTTTGGGAGCTCCCCTCCCCCAGCTCAGCCCAGCCGACCCCGCTGCCCCGGGAACTGCATGTTTCTGCCAGGCACCCCCATCCCCCCAGCGCTGTGCCGCCGTCCCCCTTTTCAGTCTCTTTTGTAAATGTGCCAAACGCTGCTGAGGCCATGGCCACACAGTAAAGAGCCTTTCAGAGCTGTCGTGTGGGGCCAGGGGCTGTGCCGGGGGGTTGGGGGCAGGGGTAAGGGGGTGCCCTGAGGGCTGGGCTCCCCCAGGGATGCTGGGCAGGATTCGGAGTGGTGCCACTACCCCTTCTCCTAATGGGGCTCACTGGGGGAAGAAGCCACGTCAGAAAAAACCTGCTGTTTAATGCAGAGCCCTGAGGCTGGAGCAGGCCGGGGATAGTGCCGGGGTGTCCATACATCCCCGGGGAAAGGAAGCATAGCCCCATCTCTCAGCAGGGGCATCCGCCTGTCTGTGCACCCCCTGGGCGCCGCATCCTGGCTTCTACCTCCCTGCAGGGACAAAGAGAATCAATGGAAGAGCTCCAGCATCCCTAGGGCTCCTGGGGCACCCAAAAGGGGTATCCCAGCAAAAGGGGCACAGTGCCATCTCCCCAACCCTGTGCACAGACCCTTGCAAGCAGAGGGCTGTGGGGATAGGGACCCCGGTGTCCCACCATTGTGAGGAGCAGTGGCACTGCCAGCCCCCCATGGTGTCCCCGCCAAGCATCCCCTCACCCTCCACGAGGAGCCGGGCAGTGGAGCGGTCGTCGAAGGCGTCGCAGGTGTACGAGTCCTCATCCTCGGGGCCCACGTGGTGGATGATGAGCGTGCGGTAGCAGTCCAGGTTGCAAATCTCGTACTTGTCACCAGTGAAGATCTCGGTGTCCCCGCGCAGCCAGCGCACCCGGCCCCGGGCGTGGGACACGGTGCACTCCAGCGTCGCCTTGTGCCGTGCCAGCACTGTCTTGTCCCTCAGCGGCTTCACAATGCGGATGGGCAGCGCTGGCAGGCGGGGAGAGCCATTGGCACCATGGAGTGAGCGGAGTCCCACGGGGACCCCACGAGCCAACTCCAGTGCTCCCGGGTGCTGGAGCCCAGCCAGCCCTGGCCCCACATGCTGGTACCTTCCACCCTCAGGCTGGCCTCTGACACAGCCATCCCAGCCGCAAAGCGGATGAGTCCTGCATCCTCGGGGCGCACGCCACAGAGCAGCAGGAAGTGCCGGGTCCCTGGGGAGGAAAAGGCTGGCTCAGGGGGACGGTGATGGGGACCCTCAGCAGGCGGGAGGCACGGACTCTGTCCACACAGACTGCCCTTGCCCTCTCCCAGCCCCAAAGTGGGGGTGGGGCCACCTGCATCCCTACCTTCTTGCCGTATCTTCACCGTACTGGAGACCTTGATTTTCTCCCCGTCCCGGAACCACTCGCCCTTCACGTCTGCATGCGACGCCTCACAGGTGAAGACGGCGTTGTCACCCTCCCGCACCTCAGCGTCCTGCAAGTCCTGCACGATGCTGACCTGGCGCTCTGCGGGCAAGGGGCAGGGTGCCAGGGCAGCCAGGGACAAGGGGGTGTGGGCGGCGCGGGGTTTGGGGGTGTGTGTGCCCCCAAGTAGGGGCAGCCGTACCCTGGACATGCAGTGTGGCAGAGGCCCGGCAGTCGCCTGCATTGCAGGTGTAGGTGCCGGCGTCGGCCAACTCACAGCGGCTCAGCTGCAGGACGCGGCGCCGACCCGCCGAGTAGATGCGGCAGTTGGGCCCTGGCCGCAGCTCCTGCTCATCCTGCCCAGTGAGCATGTGCTCAGGGGTGCAAGCAGGCAGCACCCCACTGCTTCACACCCTTCCGCACACAGCCCTGGCAGGGAGGGAAGCAGCCAGGGGGCAAAGAGGAGGAGGATGCTGCTGGAGAGGACTGAGGTGAACCCTCACCTTGAACCACTTCACCTCCGTGCCAGGGCGAGACAGCTCACACTCGAAGCAGGCAACCCCTGTCTCTGGAACCCCCAGGTCCCGTGGGACCCTCACCATAGTGACTGGAGGCTCTGAGGGGAGAGGACACGGGGCAGGAAGGTTTGTTAGGGGAAAGATGTGCCATGGGCATCTCAGCACGCACTTCCCGAGGCAACACCATGGGCATGCACTCATGGCTGGTGCCCCAGCTGGGTCTGCCCCAGAGCCTGGCTAGGCAGCCCCTGCTGCTGAGCTCACATCTCGCTGGGGACAGGGCATGCCTGGAGTGGCCAAGCGCAGCCCTGGCATCTCCCCCAGCACTGAACAGCTGCAGGACAGGCAGTGCCATGGGCACCTCCCTACCCCCCTGGTGCCTGCCCCAGTGACCGTACCGCGCACAAGCAGGCGGGCGCTGCAGCGCAGCATGTCAGCTGTGAAGGTGACAGTGCCCGAGTCCTCCAGCGCCAGGCCCTCCAGCGTCAGGCTGTGCCTGCAGCCCGTGGCACTGATCCGGCATGTGCTGCTGGGCTTCACACGGATGCCGTCCCGTGTCCAGACCCCAGGCACGTCGGGGTGAGACAGCTCCAGGTGGAAGGTGGCCGTCCCCTTCTCAAAGGTCTCCACATCTGCCAGTGGCGTCTGGATCGACACCTTCCGGGCTGCAAGGGACTCGTGTCTGCAACCAGGTGCTGCTCCATCCCAATCACCAGTTCCACAGCTGGCGCTTGCTGGGCTGACCCCCGAAATCCAGCCCTTTACCAAACGCCCACCTCTGCCCATCCCCGATGCCCACTGTACACTCCCTGCCTGACCGCCCCTTCCAGCCATGCCCATGCTCCCTCCTCCAGACAGCAGCATCCTTGCAGCAGGCCGGTGCTCCCCCCATTCCTGTTCCCAGTGTGGTACTCACGCTCCACGCAGAGCCTGGCCTGCGTGCGGTCATGCAGGCTCTCGCAGCGGTAGGTGCCACGGTCGGCAGGGCCAAGGCAGCGGATGGTGAGGATGCGCCGGTGCCCCAACTCAAGCAGCTGGTACTTGCTGCTCGGCTGGAGGAGGACACCCTGCTTCAGCCACTGGACCTCGGCAGCCTCGTGGCTCACCTCCACCTCCAGGCATGCATCCCCCTGCTCCTCTGCCACCACGTCCCGCAGCTTCCGCACGAACAGCACCTGTGCCTCTGCAGGGCCCAGGCACCAGGTCAGCATGTGGCCCTGGGGCTGTCCCTGGGCCATGCCCCAGCTGGCTCTGTCCCCCTCACCTTGCACACTCAGCCGGGCCGTGCTCACCAGCCCCTCAGCATTGGCCGTCACGGTGGCTGCGTCACCCGGCTGGCACTGCTGGAGGGTGAGGCTGTGGCACAGCCCACTCCTTGTCACCAGCAGCCTCTCGCTGGGGACCACAGGCTGGCCGTTCAGCTGCCAGGTGACGGCCACATCCTCGGGGGACACCAGGCACTTGAAGGTGGCGTCCTCACCCTCCAGCACCGTCAGGCTCTGCAGCTCTGTGATGATCTCCACCACCCTGGGGACTACAGCTGGGGTGTTGGGGCATGGCACTGGGGACCCTCTGTCCCACAGAGCAGCCTGCTGAGCATCCCCGCACCCCCTACCATTGCCACATCCAGCTTCCCCATCACTCCCCATGGCACCGGAGTCCCCGCAGGGGTGGTGGGCGCATCTCACCCTGCACTGTCAGCGTCGCCAGCGTCCGGTCGTCATTGGACTCGCAGCAGTACTCGCCTGCATCCTCAGGCTCCACGGGGCTCAGCACCAGCGAGCGCTCTCGCCCCTCTGCCATCATCTGCCGGCGGGGGCCGGGCGCCAGCACCTGCCCGTCCTTCCGCCACACGACGTCACCCCGTGCCTTGCAGAGCTCACACCACAGCACTGCCCGCTCGCCCTGCCGTACGCGCACGTCCGACAGCCCACGCAGGAACTTCACCTGCAGCTCTGCACGGCCAAACCCCCTATGTTGGCACCTGCTGCCGCTGCAAGGAGGGTCCCCAGGCACCCCCCTACCACCCCGCTGCCGCCCACCTCGGACGCTCACGTCGAACTGCATCTGGTCGTGTGGGGAGAGGCAGGTGTAGACGCCAGCGTCCTCCTTGGCCACGTTGCAGAGAACAAGGCTGTGCACGCGGCCGTCCCGCCGCAGCTCGCAGCGCTCGCCAGCCACCGCCGCCTGCCGCGGGCCCAGCCAGGTGATGTCGGCTCGCTCCGTGGAGGCGATGGCAGAGAGTACGGCGCTGCCACCCTCCAGCACCAGCAGCTTCTCCCTCTCTTCCCGTTTGTTCACAAACAGCACGGGTGCCTCTGTGCCAGGGGAGCACTTGTCTTAGCAGTGCCCTGGCTCGTGGCACCAGCGTGGGGATGCGGGCACAGAGCATCCCGGTGCAGGGCAGGGGACCGCCCCTGCTCCCCAGCACGGGTGAGGGACACCTCTGGGCTCACCTTTCACATGCAGCGTGAAGTTCACCTCATCATCACCGGCATCGCAGAGGAAGGTGCCACTGTCGCCCAGCTCCGCTTGCCTGATGGTGAGGCTGCGTGTGGGGCCCTCGCTGCACACCAGCATCCGCCCACCCGAGCGCAGCGTCTGTCCATCCTTCTGCCACTGTGCCGCTGCCGTCTCCGGGGACAGCCGGGCCACCAGTGTCACGCTCTCCCCTTCCAGCACCTCCACTGGGCTCTGAGCCTCCTCCTTGTTGACAATGCGCACGGGCAGGGCTGGGGGGGGGAGGGGGGGCAGGGGACAAGGTAGGGATCAGGAGTGTCCCCGTGGTGTTGGGCAGCATGGAGAGGGGACTGCTGTAACTGGAGAGGCAGCAATGCCCACCATGTGTCACCATGGGGCAGGAGGGCTGTGTGGCTAAAGGTGCATCTGGCTGCAGGATGCTGTGAGTGGCTGCGGTTTGCTGTGGGGCTGGCTGGGGGTCACGGTGGGTCCAGCCAGGGCTCCCAATGGGGCAGGCATGCAGGCTGGCAGGGTCTAGCAGCTCAGGGTCCCCAGGCAGCAATGGCAGCAGAGCCCATTGCTTCTGCATCCCTCGCTGCACATGCAGCTCAGGTTGAGGCCATTCATTTCAGTGTCACCCCCCAGCCCTGCCATCCCAAATGCCTTGCTGTGGGGCCGGGACACGTTCCTATGCCAGGCCCTCTCCCACCCTGCCCAGCCCTCCATCTCCTGCTGATAAGGGTCGGGGCTGAGATCAGCCCTCGGCAGCCAAAGCAGGAGGAGCGGCGCCTGGGAGCCGGCCAAGGCTAAATTTAACCAGCCCCTGGCTGGGGGAGGCGGGAGGGACATGTTTCGCCACGACCCTGACATGCTCCTTCCTGTCTGACAGCTCCTGGGGGTTGGGGACAGGGCTCTCTCCCTCCCCCGCCACGCTGCTGCACCAGTCCCCGCCATCAGCGGGGTCACAGAGACATCCCCTCCCCTTGCCCAGGGCTGCAGCACAATCCCACCATGCTGGGGGTCCCTGGGGCTCCTGCCAGCTCACCTGACACATCCACATTCATCACTGCATGGTCGCTGGCAACATCGCAGATGTAGCACCCTGAGTCTCCAGGCTGCACCCCACGGATGATGAGCTGCCGCAGCACCCCACGGACCTTGACCTGCACTCGTTCACCTGGCTGCACCTCCTGGCCATCCCGGAGCCAGCGCACGGTGGCGTCAGGCCGGGAGAGCTCATAAGCCAGCACCAGGTCCTCCCCAGCCACCAGGCAGCGATGCTCCGCAGTGCCTGTGCTGCCCACGATGGTCACCGGTGGCTCTGGGACTGGAGAGATGGATAGTCACCAAGGGAGCAGCAGCCTGTTCTGGGTGCTGCAACGGCCAGATCCTGTCTGGACCTTCTCTGGCTGCATCTGGGCACCGCAGGGGTTTCCACAGACCCCTGCGTGGGTACAGCTGACTCCCTGTGTCCCCCCCCACCAGCCTCCTCATCCTTGCTGCCACCCAGCCCAGCCCCACACCAGTCTGGCAGCAGGCAAGGACACACCTTGGTCCTTGTCCCGCTGGCCATCTGCCCTGGGACCTCCCTCTCACCTTCCACCGTGACAAAGAAAACGATGCTGTCATCGCCGGTGTCGCAGAGATACTCCCCCGCATCCCTGCCCGTGGCGCGCAGGACAACAAGCGAGCGGCGCACCCCGTCCTCCTCCAGCCGCACACGCCCTGTGTCCTGCAGCTTCTCCCCATCCTTGTACCACTTCACCTCCCCATGGGCGTGCGAGAGGTGCACCTCTAGCACCAGGTCCTCCATGGCCTGGCAGTGCTGGTGGGTTGGCAGCACATCCCTCTCCAAGATCCTGACCAGCGGGTCTGCAACACCCCACACCGACAGAGCTGGGGTCTCTGTGGTCCATGCACCCAACACACCCCACCAGGTTCCTCCCAGCCTCTTGCTCACCTGAAACCTGGACAGTGAAGGTCACTGTGTCATCGGCAGCGTCGCAGACATATTTCCCAGAATGCTCGGCTTGCGCCGCAGGGATGAGCAGGCGGCGGTGGGCACCCTCCTCCTCCAGCACCAGGCTCCCCCCAGCCTCCAGCCTGACGCCCTCCTTGGCCCAGTGCACGGGCGCATCCGCGCGGGACAGCTCACAGCCCAGCGTCACTGTTTCCCCCGGGGACACTGTCACAACGCGGGGAGGTCTGCAGGGCTGCAGGATCCTCACTGGTGGATCTGCAAAGGTGGCCATGATGCAAAGCAGTGCGGGGACATCACAGCCCTGGGGATGCCTCTGCTGCCAGCCCAGGCTGAGCACCCGTGCTGGGTGGTCCAGTACCCAGGGCTGGGCACCCACTAGATCCATCACTACGGAGGAGCTTGTTCCCCTCACCCAGGGTGGGAAAAACCCTGTGGGCTAGAGCCCCATCAGCAACTCCCTCCTCCTGGGTCCCCACCAACCTGACACTTTGACATCGAAGGAGACGGCCTCATCCTTGCTCTCACAGATGTACTCGCCCGTATCTTCTGTGCTGCTCCTGGGGATGAGGAGGCAGCGCCAGGCCCCGTCCACCAGCAGCAGCAGGTTGTCGGTCTCATCCACCTCCAGCCCATCCTTGAACCAGCGCACGGGAGCATCCGGCACGGAGAGCTCGCACCACAGCTCCACATGCCCTGGTGCCTGCACTGGCAGCTCCAGCGAGCGCTGTGGAGGCTGCAAGATCCTCACCAGTGGCTCTGCCAGGGACACGGAGGAAAGGTGTGAGACCTGCTCTCCACACTGCTCCCGGCTCTGCCATCCCTACTTACTGTCATTTGCATCCCCATGGGGCTGCACAAATGCTGCCTGAGGGCAGGGGTGACAGGCACACAGTGCCAGCCCAGCATGGCTGGAGCAGGGCACCCACGCGCCCTGGGGTGATGCCGCTGCATCTCCTCCTCTGCGATGCTGAGGGCAGACACCAGCGCTGTGGACCCCATGGCACAGGGCTGGGGCAGCGCTACCCTTCCCAGGACATCCCTGCTGAGCCACTAACCTGCCACCGAGACGTGGTAGGAGAGAGACACATCTCCAGCATCACAGACGAACTCCCCTGTGTCCTGTGGCTGGGCACAGGGCAGCACCAGCCGGTGCCGCATCCCCTCGTGCTCCAGCACCAGGCTCTCGCCCGCCTCCACCTCCTCCCCGTCCTTGTACCAGCGCACCGGGACCTCCGGACGGGACAGCTGGCACCAGAGCTCCACGCGCTGCCCGGCCGTGTAGGTGTGGGGGGCCTCCTCGTTGGAGCTGACAATCCTCACGGGTGCCTCTGCAGGAAACACATGGGGGCTCAGCAGTATGGGCCAGTGAGCTCCGCAGGAGGATGGGCAACCCCCTGGGCAGCTCACCGTTCACGGTCACTCTGAAGCTGGTGGCACTGTCCCCAGCACTGCAGGTGTAGATCCCCGAGTCAGTAGGCACGGCTGCAGGCATGTGTAGCTTCCGCAAGCATCCCTCTGAGGAGATTGTCAGGACCTCGCTCAGGACCACAGCCTCACCGTCCTTCAGCCAGCAGACAGGGGCATCCGGAGGGGACACCTGGCATTTCAGCACCACGGGCAGCCCTGCCAGCACCTCCTGGGCCTGCTGTGCCTCAGGCACCACAGAGATGCAGACCTGCGGGGCTGAGGGACCAAGACTCTGTGCCACTTGACCTCCCTCCCACCATCCCTGAGGCCAGCAGGCAGGGTTGTCCCAGGCCTGTGTCACTGGCCGCTGAAAGCTGAGGAAGAGCCAGGGGTGGGGTGTGAGGTGGCATAGCCCACGGGCAGGCAGCATGGCTGTGCCCTGGGCTGTGGAGCGGCAGTGTGGCACTGGGCTCTGGGACGAGACGGAGCAGCCAACCTGCCCCTGGCCGCATCCCCATCCAGCCCAGGGCAGGGGCAAGGAGCCGCTCATGGGGAGCCAAGGGCAGCTGAGATGCTGCAGCTCCAGTGGGACAGCAGTGTGAGCAGAGAGCTGGGGCACAGGGACAAGGTGGAGAGTACCACGGCTGTGCTGCACACTGACCTGCCACGGTGATGGTGTAGAAGACAGAGTCCCCGCCAGCATCACAGACAAACTCCCCTGTGTCCTGTGGCTGGGCAGAGGGCAGCACCAGCTGGTGCCGCAGCCCCTCTTGCTCCAGCACCAGGCTCTCGCCCGCCTCCACCTCCTCTCCATCCTTGTACCAGCGCACCGGGACCTCTGGACGGGACAGCTGGCACCAGAGCTCCACGCGCTGCCCGGCCGTGTAGGTGTGGGGGCCCTCCTCGTTGGAGCTGACGATCCTCACCGGTGCCTCTGCTGGAGAGAGACACAGAGACACGGGGCTCAGCTGGGATATAGAGACCAGGGTGGGTGATGGTCACAGCCCTGTGCAGAGCAATGGCTTCACCAGCCTGTTGGGTTTAAGGCTGGAAGGCACCACATCATCCACGTCCAGCATGGCACAGCACAAGCTGCTGGGCTGCCTTGCCCAGGGCTCCCTCTGCTCCTCAGCCATCACTCCTGGGAGGAGCACCCAGCTTCCAGCCTGGCTGTGCACCGCAGCCCTGCCCCAGCTCCCATGGTCCCTGCCCTGCTCTGCGCCAAGACAGAGCCAACAGAGACAGAGCGACATGGGGAAGCAAGTGCTAGCAAGCCCCAGCACTGCTGATTGCCATCCATGGTGTCAGCATCGACGCCTGGGACTGCCCCTTCACCTCTCTCCCTGTTTTGAAGGCCACTGGGTTCCACCGTCCCACCTGGTGCTTCTGCCTTGGCCCAGCCCTCAGTCTCTACTCGCACCGCAGCACAGGCATGTGGCTTGCTCGCAGCCAGCATCCCCATCCCTCTGGCTCACCAGGACACCATGCCAGACCCCAGTGTTTGGCGAATGCCACCATTAGTGGGTTACATGCGAAACGTGCAGTGCTGCTCACATCTCCCCGCTGACTTGGGTCAGACCTCTGAAGCCAGCAAAGGCTCCCTCCCAGCCCAAGCACGGAGTGACCAGCCCTGCTCTCTCCTCAGAGGAGGTCAGGATGTGGCCCCTGCCTGCAGCCTACAGCACTGCCTGCCCAGCCACGCACGCTGCAGTGGGCTGTAGCTGACCCAGACTGTGCCGCAACGCTCAGCCAGCCCATGGCTCCGGACAGGCACGGGGCACCACCGACACCGGAGCACGCCGGCAGCCAAGCAGCAACCTGCCCTTCTCACAGCCTGCACCAGCCCCGTGCTGGGCATCCGGGTCACAACCTTCCCAGAGAGTTCCCAGCTGCGATGCCCAGGCTGAGCGGCACACCGCAGCCCCACAGCGCGTGGGAGTGGCGCGGCGCCAGCTTGCTGCATTCGGCCTGTGCCACGCTGAGCCTGTATCCGCCCGGCTCCCTGATCAAACGCTCAGCAGCTGCCCCTCTCCCTGGGCCTGCTAAAAGCGATCACATCGCCCAAGCACAGCTGGAGAAGTCGAGCGGCATGGCAGTGAGGAGGGGGCTGTGCGCCAGCCCTTGGTGGGCAGCACTGCTCCAGCCCCAACCCCGCCGCCGTCTCAGAGGGAACCCCAGCGCTCGGCAGCTGCTGGAAAAGCCAGAGGCATGCAGGGGTGGCCGGGCTTGAGGCAGGCGGGCTCTGAGCCACGGCAGCCCTGGGGATAGCTGGGATGCCTCGGGGAAACCCAGGCGTGCCGTGGCAGCCACCAGCCTGGCACTCATGCTAGAGGGGTGCCAGTCGGAGCATCCTGGCACATGCACAGAGCCCCGCCAGTGACACTGATGGCCGAATCCTGATCAAACCAAGCCAGCCTTTCTAAAACACTTCCGTGTAAGTTATGCAAAGCCGCTCAGCTGAAAGGCTGAGCTTCAGCAGATGGTGTTTCCCCCTCCCACCCCGGGCAAGCAGAGCTCTCCGTGCCCCTGCGGAGCAGGCGCTGCCTCCTGCCCCTGCTCAGAGCACCGCCTGCCCTTCCTGCTCAGGATTTTGCCTTCATCACACTAAACCCCTCACATCTCCACCCTCCCGGCAGTCACCATTTCAGTGGCTCTTCCAGCATCTCTCATCACTCATCCCATCTTCGCTCCTACAGCCTCTGTCACAGACTTCGGCACTCTGCCATGCATTTACACCGTGGAGAGGTTTTACAGCTGTGATCACAGAGCCTGTTAACCAGGCTCCAGCTCTGGCCCCGGTCACCTTCCTGTGGTTGTGGGATTGTGGGTTTTTGGGGCCAGCAAGGGGAAGTCTTTCAGCTTTCAGCTTTCATTACCCTCTGCCAGCCAGCGACATCCGTGGCCGCTCCATGGCCGGGGCAGCCGCCACGGGATGCCGTCCCCAGCTCACACCCAGCAAACACCACCCGGCCATCTGTATCCAGGCAACCTCTAATTTTCAGGTCAGTAATTAACACTGTCTGTCAGAGCGATGTCCAACCAGAAGTCACCCCGCACCAGGCGCCGACTGCTTTACCCACTATTTTTAGGTCCTTGGAGGAGGTTTGGCTACTGGTCATGGGAAAGGTCCTGCAATCACCCCAGCATGGGGGTGCTGGCTGCCAGCCCTCAGGTACCTGAGTGTTTTGTATGGGTAGAGAAAGCTGGCTCCTCTGCCAGTCAGTCTCATTGGTTTTGCACACCAAAGGTGCCACAAAAGCCCCCTGCCCAACCAACTGACCTGCTGGTGAGGACCTGGCAAGAGCATCTCTGATGAGCATCCCCATAGCAGCAAGTGACAGGCACACCAACAACAACCTGTACTGCAGCACTCCATAGCCCCCTGAGAAGTGACCCTGTCAGCCCTCTGGTGTTGCACTGACCTGCCACGGTGATGGTGTAGAAGACAGAGTCCCCACCGGCATCACAGACAAACTCCCCCGTGTCCTGTGGCTGGGCAGAGGGCAGCACCAGCCGGTGCCGCAGCCCCTCGTGCTCCAGCACCAGGCTCTCGCCCGCCTGCACCTCCTCTCCATCCTTGTACCAGCGCACTGGGACCTCTGGACGGGACAGCTGGCACCAGAGCTCCACGCGCTGCCCGGCTGTGTAGGTGTGGGGGGCCTCCTCGTTGGAGCTGACAATCCTCACCAGTGCCTCTGTGGGAGATAACATGGGGCTTTGCACAGGCACGCACAGATGGCAGCTTTCAGCCCCATCACGGGGACAAGGAGAAGGGCAGGAGGACTGTCCCAGCTCCTCCACATGGTCCCCAGCTCACCAGTCACGGTCACCACGAAGCTCACGGCATCGTCCCCAGCATCGCAGGTGTACACGCCAGCGTCTGAGGGAGCTGCGGAGCGGAGGAGCAGCCTCCGCACACAGCCCTCCGCTTGCACTGCGATAACATCGTCCAAGGGCACGGCCTCACTGTCCTTCAGCCAGCGAACGGGGGCAGCTGGGGGACACACCTGGCACTCCAGCAGCACGGGCAGCCCAGCTGGCACCTCCCTCAGCCGCTCGGCCTCAGGCACCGGGGCGATGCGGACCTGCGGGGCTGAGAGGCATGGCAGAGGGGTGAGCGGTGTGCTCCAGCACGGGAGCCACTGCTGCTCTTCTCCCAGCATGGTATGGCTCACCTTGCACATGCAGCACGGCTGAGTCCCGCACGCTGCCAGACACAAAGGTGACCTGGGCACCGCTGTCAGCCAGCCGTGCTTCCCGGATCAGCAGCAAGTGCTCTGTCCCACAGCGCTGCACACAGCACCGGCTGCCCGCAGCCACATCCTCCTCCTCCTCACCCAGCTGAGCGCCGTTGAGGAACCAGGTGCCACCGACGGCGGCTGACAGCTCCAGGGAGAACCGCGCGTCCTCGCCGTCCCGCACCTGCACGTCCTGCAGACCCCTCTCCAGGCAAGCTGCTGGAGCTGAAGCATGGCTGGACTCAGTGTGGTGGCCCTGGCCAGCAGCACCACAGCATCCCAACTGGCCTCTGGGGAGACCTGGCTCCTGGGGGGGTGGGGTGGGTTGTTCCCCAGCTTGGCACACTCACTGAGATGCACAGAGCCGGGGAACTCCACGGGGCTGCTCCTGCCGTGCTGGTTGGCGGCGCAGACACGGAAGCAGTAGTCGGCCTCGCGGGGCATGCTGTCACCCAGCACCCGCACACGGCCGGGAAGGTCAGTGGCGAGGCACTGCACCCACTCACCCCCCGCTGCCTCCCGCCGCTCCAGCAGGTAGTGGCTGGGGGGGTGGAGGTGGGCGTCAGGAGCGGGGCACCATGTCAGCAAGGCCACGTTGCTCTCTGCTGCGCTCATCTCAGCTGCCACCGGTGCGCTCGGGGGGTCATGCTTCACACCTGTAAGTCACAACCCGTGTTGCCTGCTTGGGGATGAACAGCAAGGCTCCTGGCAGGGTGGCGGAGGGGCTGAGGGGGGCTACAAAGCCTGTTTCTCTGGGGATCCTGTCTCTGACAGAGAGGATGGAGAGGATGGTCTTGCTCCCGTGCAGCATGGTGCTGGTTACAGGGGTTTGTGAGGGCCAGAGAGGCTATGGACATGGAGCCTGGCTAAAAGCACCCTTCCCCAAAGAGCCATCACAGCGTGATGTCCCCAGCATAGTGGGTGCTCATCCTGTCTCTTCCCCACATCACCCACCACGAACGGGCAGGACGGAGGGCCCAGAGCACCTGTGGGCCAGGGGCTTACACTTGACCCGGAGCTGGGAGGATGTCTGTGACTCCCTGATGGCGAAGGAGATGATGCCGGCGTCCTGGCGGGTGACGTGCACCAGCACCAGGAGGTGCGTCCTGCCGAAGCTCTTCAGCACAGTGCGGGGTGACTCCCAGAGCTGCAGCCCGTCCCGGCTCCAGCAGATCCCTTCCAGTGCCTCCCGTGTCTCCACGCAGAAAACTGCGTTCTCCCCCTCCATCACATCCAGCTTCCGTGGCAGCCGCTTCGTGATCACTCCTACAGAAAGGGATGTGTGAGGGCTGGGGAAGGGTGCTGAGGAGTGGCCTGGGCTTCCCCAGTGTGGGACAGAGGAAGAGGAGGAGGGAGTCCAGGGGCAGCAGCAGGCACCGCAGCCAGATGGTGGGGAAGCAGAGGCACTGGCAGTGGGGAGCCTGGCAAGCAGGGGGATAGGAAGGCAAAGCTGTACTACCAGAGATTTGCTACCCACCTCGGACAGACACCTCAGCAATGCTGCGCCCCTTGTCCTTCATCTGGCAGAGGTAGATTCCATCATCATCGGTGCGGGCGTCGCGGATGGTCAGGCGGCGCAGCACACCTCGCTCCTCCATCACGTACTTGTGGCTGGGCTGCAGCTCCCTGTCCTCCAGGTACCAGGCAGTGGGGATGGTCTCCAGTGGCACCTGGCACTCCAGCACGGCATCCTCCCGCTCTGCCACTTCCACATCTGCCAGCTGCACCTGGAACCGCAGCCGGTGCTCTGCCACCGGGAGAGATGGGTGCTGGGGGGTGCGTGGGGCACGGTGCCCACTGGCAGCCCTTTGGCTCTCCCTGCTCACAAACAGCGCCAAGCTCTCGGCCCTTCTCTGCCCCTCTCATCTTTGGCCGGGGTGGGATGGGCACTGCCCTGGGAAGCACAACCCCAGAACAGGGAGACCCAGGGTGCGCACTGGGGACACACAATGATGCCCCCAGCACCTCAACAAAGTTTTGGGGGACACAGGAGGGCCAGATGACCCTGGCTGTCCCCAGCTGGCAGGGTGGCGCTGGGGGATGGGGCTGTCACCAGTGCAGATGCTTGGAGCCATGCCCTGCAGGGCTGCCCGCCAAAACCAGCCAGGAATTCCAAGGGAATCTGTCACCAAGGCACTGTCCCCCCTCCCCACTTGTGACCAGACACCCGCAGCCCTCCAGAGACTTGCAAGGAGAGAGGTGTGCAGAGGGCGAGACAGCTCTCTGGGGGAGCCCAGCATCCCCTGCTTCCAACCCAGAGGGGTGACCCTGGCTGCAGGGGGAAGGAGGGTGCCCAGGGATGCTGGGCTCACACAGACACACCCCTGCCAGGTGAAAAGCCCCGCACCCCCAGCGTGCCTGCCCGCCCCTGGCAGCGCCCGGCCATGCTCCTACCTTTCACCTGGAGCTGAACTGCGCTGAGGGTCTGGCCAGCAGTGTTGGATGCTGTGCAGACATACAGCCCCTGGTCCTGGGGTTTGCAGTACAGCACCTTGAGGATGAAGTAGCCCTCCCGGTCCTCGTAGACGAGGTGCCTGCGGCTGAGGGTGAGGGGCTCACCGTCCTTCTTCCAGATGATCTCTGGTTTGGGCTTGCCAGTGACATAGCAGCGAAATTTGGCGTGCTTTCCTGCGCTCACAGTGAACGCCTTGGCCCCCAGCACCCCACCCTGCACTGTGCCGTTGGGCAACTGGGTCTCCAGTCCCACGTGCTGTCCTGCCATGTGCCGCCGCCGCCGCTGCTGCCGCTCCACCATCAGCTCAGGGCCATCAGCAGGAGAGCCACTGGGGAGCCTGTCCGGTGGCGCCCAGGGTTCGACCAGGAGCACGGCAGCAGCCAGGGCCTCCCGGGAGCCACTGCGTGCCCGGCACACATACACCCCCCCGTCCGGGGGCCGGGCACCGAACAGCTTCAGAAAGTGCCAGTCCTCCAGCTCCTGCCCCACTGCAAAGTGGCTGCTCTCAAAGATGTCAGAGAGCTTGCGCCCGTCCTTCTCCCACTCCAGCACCGGGCAGGGCTGCCCAGACACTCTGCAGGTGAACATCACGTCCTCCCCACGGCACACCCGGGTGGATGAAGGGCCAACAAGGAAGGTGGGCTCCTCACTGCCCAAGCACCCCTCTTTCTGGGGCTCAGTTGCCTCCACCTTGAGTGTGGCGGCAGCATAGGTCTCACCCACGCTGTTCTTGGCCTTGCAGACATAGAGCCCGCTGTCCTGGGGGGTGGCACAGGACACCAGCAAGCTGTACAAGTCCCCCTTGGCCTCCACATGGAAGCGGCCTGAGGGCTCAATCGGGGTCTTGTCTTTCTCCCAGAGGATGCTTGGCTGAGGGGTGCCTGTGATCTGGCAGCTCAGGACCGCATCAGCACCACTTTGCACTGTGAAGGCACGTGGATAGGACAGGAACCTGGGGGCTCCCCCAAACCCATCCATCACCGCTTTCCTGGGGTCACGGCAGGCAGCTGGCCAGGGCAGCCGTAGAGATCATCAGCCTGGGGGGAGATGCACAGACCAACAGGGGTGGGAGCTCAGGCTTTGGCAAAGGGACCGGCATGGAGCACCACCGGGAAGGGACCCCCATCCGGATCAAAGCCCCCAACACTGACCCTGTGCCACAGGGGCGTCGCCCTCACCCTGAGCACCCCATCCCTGCTGGACATGCTCCTGTCTCAGCCCAAATCACTCATTTCCCAGCCCAGCAGCAATAGAAGAGATGGTAACAGGGGCTCTTTGCACCCTGAGAGACAGTGGCGCCCACATCCCAGGATGGAGACAGAGAAGACCCCCAGCTCCGGGGGTGGGGGACCCCTGCCTAGACGGGGAGCGCAGGCTGGCTGGGTGCTGGGGAGGAGGATGGTGGAGGCAGGCAGGACGGCCCCAGCCCGCCCCTTCCCCTTCCCCGCCCGCCGGGCATTCCTGCAGTATCGGGTGGTGGCAGAGCCGCATTCCTGCAGCATCTGGGCTGGCTCAGCAGGCAGGTGCTGGTGGGGGCTGTCGGAGCAGGGAGGCACCCGGACGGATCCAGGCGCTTCCTCTGAGGCTCGGAGGGGCAAGGGACCCCTGCGCTCTGCAGCCCTGGGGCAAAGGGAGGCTCCCCTGGGAGCAGGTTCTCCTCTGGAGTGGGGTCCCACCGCCAGGATCCAGCCCTGGGGTAGTGAAAGGCACAGCTGGAAATACTGGGGCCACTCGAGCCCCAGGGGGCAGAGGGGAGGCCCGGGCGACAGTTCCTGCAGTTGGAGGGCACTATCTCCATCCCCAGCGCTGTGGGTAACAGGCCTGTTGCCATGGGCAGGAGCAGGGCAGGGGGCTCACACCTCCCCTGGGTGGGTGCACCCGAGCCTCTGCCCACACCATGGTCAGGGCTGGGACAGAGGTGTCTCTGCCTCCCCTGGGCAGGGGCAGGAGAAACTGAACTACTCCCTGAATGAGCCAGAGGGAGTGATGGGAGAGAGTGGGTCCCCAAGAAGTGGCAGGGACCAGGGCCAGCTTCTCCTCCCAGCCCCCTACCCTGTATGATGCATCCATCCAGAGCCACTTCCCTGGCCAGAAGCTCCCCAGACCCACGGGCCACCCCCCAGCAGCTCCTGCAGACTCACACAGCCTCAATGGCTCAGCTGCCCCTTTGCCCACCCCCTTCCATGACCAGACTACCCCACGCAGCCCCACAGCCCAGTCCCCTGCCCCACGCACACACCTCGCTCCGTCGCCTCTCCCTTGTGTCCCAGTGCCGGCACCAGCTCCTGCCGCTTCTCCCAGCTCCGCTCCCGGGTGTCAGCACACAGGCACCAAACATTACAAATGCCTGCAGCTGCTGTCCCCAAAAATACCCTCTGATGACACACTGGGTTGATAAGATGGAGCCTGCTCCATTCAGCGCCTCGCTGGGGCAGGGCTGGCCTATGTATAGCAGCCTGGTGGGACAGCCACCCGGCCTGGTGCAGGCCAGCAGTGCTCTGGAGTCCTGGTGTGCTGCAAACCCAGGAGCCATGTCCCAGTCCTGGGTCTGCCCCCGGCAGGAGCCAGAGCACTGTGTGGGGTGCATGGCATGGGGTGCAGGGTGTGGGATGCGCAGTTTGGCGGGCAAGGCATGGGACACCAGGCTGCAGGGGGATAGGACGTGCTGCACCGTGTGGGACGTGCCACGTCGGATGCAGCACGAGATGCTAGGCTGCATGGGATGGGGTGTGCCACACAGCCAGGCTATGTGGGACACCGGGCTGCGGGAGTGGTGAGCGTGCAGAGGCTGCCCACCACCCTGCACTGCTGGCAGGGCTGCTGGACAGGGGACACCTGGCACTGTCCCTGTAAGCAGTGGTGGGAGGAAGGGCAGGATGCATTGGTCCCCTCACAGCCTGCGCCCACCCTGCAGCTCCTGCCCCAGGAGCTAGCCTGTGGCCACCAAGCCCAAAGGGCATGGTGCTGCTGTGGTTCTGCCTTGCCTCTTCCTCCTCCTTCCCCTCACCCTGAGCCTGGACAAGCCTCCCCCAGCGCCAGGCTGTGAGGGGACCTCTTGCCATCCTTGCTTCAAGTCTCCAGGACCTCACCAGCCTCTAGGCTGCCCTGGAGGTGCCATAGCTCCCCCAAACCCAGCGTGCTCTCCCAAGGCCCCCTCCTCATGACTCGGCTCCCCTGTGAACCCAGGGCATTCCAGCCAAGGCATGAGAGTGCCCAGCCTTTCACCCCTAATATGACCCACCACCCCATGGCCCTGTCCTGATGTCCCTGCTGTGCACAGCTGCTGCCACCTCCCACGGTCCCCCCAGAAGCCCCATTGCCTCCAGCACAGGGGTCACCCAGCAGTGGCAGCTGCAAAGCTCACCCAGGGTGCCCCCTCCATCCCTGCCAGCACAGGAAACCCTTCCCAGCAGCACCCTGCCTTCAGCCCTGTCTTCCCAGCCCCACGCACCCGCTCCCCTGGCAACATCCCCCCCCCCCACACACACACCCCTGCCCAGGCGCCGTCCCCTTGCAGACCACACTGTCCTTGCAGTCTTCACATTCCAGACGTCTCAGCGCTTTCGCTGCCCAGAGATAATATTCTCTGCAAGCAGACGTTTGCGTCAGTGTCAGATAGGTCTCAATGCCACCCTGCCCCGGGGGGAGCACAGCGGGCAGACAGGCTGGGCAGGCAGGCAGGAGCCCTCAGCAGAGCTCCCCAAGCTGCTAGTCCACGGTGCCTCCCATGGTCATGCTGCTCCTCCTGCACCTGCTGCCTGCCATGCTGCCCACCGCTGCTCTGGCCAGCTGCACCGGCGCCGGGGCCGACCGGCAGCTCGTCCTGGCCAAGGTGCGGGCACGGGTGCTGGAGCATCTGAGCCCTCCACTGCTCCAGGAAGAGCCCCAGAAGGATGCAAGGAGGGTGCACCGGAGAGACATCCTTGAAAACACTGAAGTCGAGCCCGAGGAGCTGGAGGACACCTCACAGGTGATTCTCTTCCCTTCCACAGGTGAGAACATCCTGGTGGGACGGAGAGGGTGGAGGGGTGAAGCAGGTGGGGGCTTAGATGGTGGGAGTGCAGCAGAGTGGAGGGGCTGCCATGGGGTTGTGGGAGAAGAGAAAGAGGATATGTCTGGCTGGGATACAGGGGAATTATGATGGAGGGTCACAAGGCAGAAGGGTTGGTAGGCAGGGACAGGCAGAGCAGCCCAGGACACAGGCAAGGAGAGGGGCAGGCAGCACAGGTGAGTGCCCAGTGGCTGGGCCAAGTTGGGATGTGGAGAGATGGGGAGGGCTGAGGAAGGCTAGGGTGGGATGCTGGGGAATAGAGCAGGATGCCCAGTTGTGGGGTAGGACACTGTGGGATGGAGGCAGCAGTAATGGACTAGCCTCAGGCACAGAGGGGCTCAGCTGCCGGGCACAGTGCAGTGACTGCTGCATAACACCAGGCATCAGTCCCCCCACATCCTGCTGCAGCCTGCACAGGCAGCTGGGCACCCTGCCAGCACCCTGGGGACCCTCTGCAACACCCCATCTCCCATCCAATGTCAGGAACCCTCCCAAAGTTAGGATGTGCACCCCGAGCATCTTCCCCTCTCCCTCCCCACAGATGTCCCCTGTGAGCCCAAGCAGCCAGACAAGCTGCTGGAGGAAGAAGGGATCTTCACCTACCTCTTCCAGCCCTCCAGACACACCCTGAGCCGCGTGATGACCTCTGCCCAGCTCTGGTTTTACACTGGCCCCACGGCTGCCCCCAACCACTCTGCCCCCGATGTGCTGACCCTGTCGCCGCAGGGCCGGGTGCCAGTGGCAGCCGTGGTGGTGCGCACGCCCGAGCACTGGACCGTGTTTCACTTCGCCTCAGCGCTGCTGCCCCAGCTCTCGCAGCCGCTCTTTGTGCTCCTGGTGCGCTGCCCCGGCTGCCCCTGCGTCACCGACGGGGACAAGATGCCCTTCTTGGTGGCCACCACCCGGGCCAAGAGCAGTGAGAGGGCTCGCCGATCCGCCGTGCCCTGGTCCCCGGCTGCTCTGAGCCTGCTGCAGCGCCCGTCTGAGGACCTGGCCGCCCACACCAACTGCCGCCGAGCTTCCCTCAACATCTCCTTCGAGGAGCTGGGCTGGGACAAGTGGATCGTGCATCCCAGCAGCTTCGTTTTCCACTACTGCCACGGGAGCTGCGCCGAGGGCCACGGGCTGAGCCACCGGCTGGGCGTGCAGCTCTGCTGTGCCGCCCTGCCCGGCACCATGCGCTCCCTGCGCGTCCGCACCACCTCCGACGGCGGGTACTCCTTCAAGTACGAGACAGTGCCCAACATCCTGGCCCAGGACTGCACCTGCGTCTAGGATAGCCCCCAGGAGGAGGCTCTCGCCCAAGGGACCCCCGGCACGGAGGTCTGGGCCGTGCCACCCTTCCCTGCCCAGCCGGGAGCTTTGGGCTGCCCCGGCTACGGCCGGGCTGCCCCGGTACTGCCTGCAGCACGGGGCACAGCGGGGCTGGGACGGGCATCGCCTCCCCGCCTGCAACCAGCCCGGACTCCCCTTCTCCCCCTCCTCCCCCCCAAACCACATACAAAAAGGCGGGGGTCCTTCTCCCGCTGCAGCCTCCCGGTGCTCCCAGGAGGGGCCGGGCTGCCGCCGCGGGGGCCGGGCCGTGCCGGGACCTCGCACCGGAGGCGGGGCTGGCGCCACAAGCGAGCCCTCTCCCGGCGGCACGGCCCGCTGGGAAGCGAAGGGGGTGAGCGAAATAAACCTGTTCCCTTTACCCAAACAGCCTGGAAACGCCAGCTTCCCTCGGAGCCAGCCGCGGAGGCGGCACGGGGGAGTGCGGGGGCAGGGGGCGAGGGGAGATATACAAGCTCCCCGGGGTGGACGATGAAAGCTCCCCGAGGGCCGGGGGGTATACAAGATCCCCGGGTGGGATGGGGTCTTAAGCTCCCCGGGGGGGATGCGGTTTCTCCGCGGGGATGGGGATGCAAGCTCCCAGGGGAATTGCGTCGGGAGGAGGGAGGGTACGGGTGAGCGCTGCAAGAGGGGTCGGTCTCCCACCCGGGGTCCCAAGGCGGGGTTTGGGTGCCGGAGCTGGGTTTGCTGCAGCTGCGGAGCCCTGGGTAGGGCCGCGACCCCCCTGCTCCCGGCTGCGGCGTGCGGGGAAGCCCCTCGCAGGGCCTCTCGCCGGCGGCCGGGCCGCGCAGGAAGGCGTCCGGCCGCGATCCCGCCTCGACAGCCCGATGGAAGCCGCCCCGGCCTCAGCCGCCTCCGCTGCAGGAACGACTGAGTCACCCCGGCCGAGCCGGAGGCCCCGGGACAAGCGGGAAGCGCTGCCCGCCCCGGCCCATCTGCGTAGGATTCCCTTCCCACCCCCTTCCTCCCCAAGGAGCGGATACAGCAGTTCAGTACAAAACGTCTCCAGCTTTACTAATATAGATATTAAAAAAAAAAAAGAGCAAAAACCAAAAACAAACCCCAGCAGAACAAACAGAGTGATGATCGTTTCGGAGTAAAAAGTAATGCTACAAAAATCCCCGTGTGACCCAGGCTGAGATGATGAGAAACACCCCGCTGGCGCCTGGCTGAGCCGTGTTCCCCCCCTCCTCTCCCCTCAAAAGGAATCTGGGTCCATCCCCGCACAGGGGGTCCCGGCCCCATGGCCAGATGGGGAGAGGATGGGCTTTGGTCCAAGGGCAGCCGGCTGGGAGCAAGGCGGAGGCGACGGAAAGAACAGCCCCTGCCCTCTGCACAGATATTTCCAAGCCTGCTGGCCCCACAGCTTGCAGCACCGTGCCAGGGCTCTGCGCAGCACATCAGCACTTTCCGTCAGCAGCTCCGCCCGGACCCCTTCCGTCCCCTCCGCTTCAAGTACAATGCCAGCCCTGTGCCCTGCCCCGTGGTTTGGCCCAGCCAGCCGGACCCCCAGGCTGGGCTCCCCTAAACGCCCACACCGCGGGGGCAACGCCGGCATCGCCAGCATGGCTCGCACACGCACAGCAGCAGCTGCCGCAGTGGGGAGTGTCAGCGGGCAGGGGAGGACACAGGGAGGCGTGAGGAGAAGATGCTGCTGAAAATGGGTGTAGGAGGAGGAAAGGGGGGTGAAGGGGGATACGGGGTGGGGCACCAGCCCAGAGCAGAGATGGGGAGCAGAGCAGAAAAATGCCAGGGTGCACACGCTGACAAGTTTATAAAAACGTACAAAAATAAGATATTCCCTTTTTTGAAAATGAAGTAGGAATGTCCCCCAAGGCCCCAGTCCCCACGGCTGCCCACACCTGGCCAGCCCGGCCGGGCAGGCACAGGTCACCCTCCACCCAATGCTGCTGGCAGGCTGTCTGTCCTGTGGCGGCGGCGGCGGCAGCTGCTTCAGCAGACACCACCATTGTCCCTGATGGCACTCACAGCCCTGCGGAGAGCAAGAGGTAGGTTAGCACCTGTACCTGAGGAATGGCATCATCCCCTCCCCAGGGGCAGCCCCCCCCAACACCCCACCCCAGTCAGCCAGATTGATCCCCCTCCCAGGCTCACCCGTGGTCCTCTCGCAGGTGGCAGTCCCCTTCTCATGGGCGAGGTTGAGGCGGTTCTGCTCGACAGCAATGCCGTTGGCCTCGGGGCTGCTGCTGCGGGCAGGGCTGGGAGGGCGTGGGGGGGGCTGGAGGTGGAAGGCCACCTCCAGGTGCTCCTGGGCCAGGCGCAGGTGCTCACGCAGCCGGTCCAGCTCATGTGCCGGGGGAGCCCCAGCCAGGGCAAAGCGCCCCGCTGCCTGGGCCAGGCTCTCTCGGTAGTCCAGCTTGCCATCAGGCAGCGGGGTTCGCAGCGGCTCCTTCTTCAGTGAGTGGTAAGTGGGGGGTGCGCTGGGGGCTTTCTTGGGGTACTGCGGTGCGGGGCTGCCACCAGTTGGGACTGGGGGGCCATCGGGCTGGCTCAGGGCGTCGCGGATGCGCCCCACACCGAGATGCACCAGCTCACAGAGGTTGAGGAAGAGGCAGAGCCCGCTGACGGCGTACATGACAAGGAGGAAGATGGTCTTCTCGGTCGGGCGGGAGACAAAGCAGTCGACGGTGTGCGGGCAGGGGCTGCGGCTGCAGACGTAAGAGGGGCTCACTTCAAAGCGGTACAGCAGGTACTGCCCGAAGAGGAAAGCTGTCTCGATCAGCGAGCGGCACAGCAAGTGCAGGACGTAGGCACGCATCAGCCCGTCCTGCTTGATGCGGCGCCGGCCATCGTGCTTCTCTCCACCCTCTGGGCTCTTCTCCTTCTCCACTTCAATCTCCTCAAAGATCATGGGGTCTTCTTCATTATCATCCTCCGCCTCCTCATAGTCCCTACCGGCTCCCCGGCGGACCACCGGCATGCGTGCCCGCCGGGCTGCCGGTGCCCGGCGCCGCAAGGACTCAGGCATGCGGGCAATGCGGTGCATGGCAAAGCCCAGGTAGAGCACCGATGGCATGGCCACCATGATGATCTGGAAGATCCAGAAGCGGACGTGTGAGAGTGGGGCGAAGGCGTCGTAGCAGACATTCTCACAGCCGGGCTGCTGCGTGTTGCAGACAAACTTGCTCTGCTCGTCGTAGTAGATGGACTCGCCCCCCACGGCTGTCAGCACAATGCGGAAGACGATGAGGACGGTCAGCCAAATCTTGCCTACAAAGGTTGAGTGGTTGTTGATCTCCTCCAGGAGCCGTGTCAGGAAGCTCCAGCTCATCCTGGCCAGGCAGTTGGTTCAAATCCTGAGGGGAAGGGGCAGGCGATCAGGCACTGAGCGAACCCACATGCACCTCACCAGCCCACCCAATCCCTCCCAAATACCAATCAGCACCCCAGCCCTGCTCCTCTCCCACTCCCAGCACTGACATCCCTTCCCTTACCCACCAGACCCACGAACGCAGCCCTGTGTGGACACCCATCTCCCCAAAACCACGTCCATCACCCCACACTCCCTCTCACATCCTGCTCTTGCCCTGCTTCCAGCCAGGTGGGTGAAGGGGACCTGGGGAGCGGGAGAAAGACTGGGATGTTCACCCATCCCCTGCTAGACACGTCTGGGGCAAAAGTCAGCAGAGCCACAGCTGGGTGAGCAGGCAGCATGGGGCAGCGCCAGATGGGGGTGGGGGATCAGGCCAGGCAGGGGACAAACACAGCCTCCTCCTCCCCAATGTCCCAGCGCCTGTCAGTCACCTGGCCCTGGGAAGCTCCCCAACCAGCACCACGCCCTCTGCCAGCACCCACACCCTCCCAGAGGGTTCCACGGACCCCAGCCCCACGCCCCACCCAAGGGGGGGTCCTCCAAACAGCGTCCCCCTCCACATGCCTGTGAGCAAGATCTTCTCCCTATCTAGGGCTGGCAGCAACACAGCATCACTCTGTCCCACCAAATCCACACACTGTGCCTTCCCTCCTGCAGACCCCAAGCCCCCAGTCCTTACAAGCCCTTGAAGCCCGCGGTGGTCAGTGCTCAGAGCGTCCCACAGCCCGATGGCAAGGGCTGGCCGGGGAGTGGAGCCCCAGGCAGGGGAGCAGTGGTGAGGGGCTGCGTGGGGCAGGCAAGAAATTTCACAAAGTCCTGGCGAAGCAGCTGACACCAGAGTTTGGGGAGGAAATGACAAGGACTGTGCTGCAGCTCCCAGCCAAAGGAGAAGACGCAAGAGGAGGAACCCCCCACCACCCCCGCTTTCATCCGCTTGCTCATGAGCTCATGCCAATGCAGCAGGTGGCAGGGCTGCCCGGGACAAGCAGAGGGGATGTGTCCCCACAGAGACCCCAACCCCCTCAAACACCCTTCCTGCTCTCTGGACAGCCCCATCCCATTGCCTCCAGCCAGGGCATGTCCCTGATGACAGCTCTTGCTGCACTCACACCACTATTGTCCAGAGTAAGAGGCTCTTTATGGCTTAGCTCAGCCTCCTTCCTGAGCAACCTCGTCTAAACAGAAAAGACCCCCCAGCACAAGCACCTGTGCCCAGGACATGCTCTCACTGACAGAATGGTGCTCAGCAGAGCCTGCTGAGCTGCGGGAGGTGGCACCAGCTGGCACCAGGTTCCCAAAACCCTGAGGGCCACTGTCTTCCTGTGGTTGAGCACCCTGCGAGATCTTGCTACTTTGCCATCCGCCCAGTCCAAGGCCCTATCCCCCAGGACCCCATGGGAAGGCGGATGCTTTGTGTCTTCATGTAGCTCTTCCCTGGCAGCAGCACACCGCCCCGGCCTCACGGCGAGGGGCTGGAGCCCAGGACAAGACGAGGGGACTGGGCAGGAGGGCAGCCCCGGGGGCTGGCGAGCCCAAGGAAAGCAAAAGCCCACACATGGGCACTGCAGGGGTGGCTAGGGAGGGGTGACACAGGGATGGACTGCAGCGTGGATCAGGAGCTGTAGCAGGCACAGCACAGAGGTCTCTGTACCCTCTCCTCCCGCCCAGGGCAGAGACCCCTGGGGCAGGTGGCCAGAGCCCAGCTCTCTGCCAAGGGTCAGAGCCACCCACCACCTCCTGGCAGTGCCGTGGGTAAGGACCAGCGCCAAGTGCCTTGGCCAGGCTCTACACCTACACCACCGGCCTTACTGATCCCCAGACCGCCTGCCCGATGCCGCCAGCGCCCTCCACACCGACCTGCCCTGTCCAGGGATCCCACCTCCCCACCCACATCAGGCCCTCCTGCACCCCTGTGCCGGGCAACCCACCCCGGGGCTCGCCAGCCTCTGCCCGCCCAGGGACCCCCGTCCCACTCACGCTGGGACCCCCTGACCCACGACAGCCTGACGACACTGCCCTCCCGCCCCCGGCCTTCCCGGGGTTCCCAGCCCACCGGGGGCCTCCAGCCCTGCCGGCCCCAGCCCCCCGATCGCCGCAGCCCGCGGCCCCCGGCCTCGCTGGCCGCAGCCCGCGCCTGGGGCTCCCGCGCCCCCCGCCCTCCCAGGGCACCGACGCCCGCCCCACCTGCCTACCCCAGCCCCCCCGCCCCGTGCCCTCCCGTAGCCCCCCGTTCCCGAGCCCCACTCACGGTGCGCCGGGACGAGCCGCTCCCGCCGGCGGCGGCGGACAAAGCGGCGGGGCGGCGCGCCACCGCCTCCCGCCGAACAAAGGGGCCCGGGGCCGCCCCGCCCCGCCCCGCGCCCGCCGGTGCGCACCGAGCGCCCCGCGCCGCTGCCCCGCTCCGCCCCGGCCGGTCCCGCGCCCTCCGGGACACTCAGCCGCCGGGCGGGGCGGGACCGCCCCCCGGCCCCGGCCCGGGAGGCCGCGCAGCGCTGAGGGCAGCGCCCGGCCCCGGCCGAAGCTCACCCGAGCGTCGTGTCTGTCGGCGACATCGGTCGCGGCAAAGCCCCGCTTTACAGGCAGCCGCCGGAATCCTCCCCCGCCGCCCGGAGGCTGCTCCCAGCCCCGGCAGCCCCGTCCAGCCCCCGGGGCAGCGGCTCTCTCCCTCCGCCCTTGGGCCCCGGGGAGCTCGTTGGCCCCTGGGATGCCGCCACCGCCGAGGTGCGAAGCGGAGGCTTCTGCCCGCTGCAAAGCGCTGGTGCGGCGGCAGCCTGGGGGCCCTGGCTCAGCCCGTGGGACCCTGGCTCAGCCTTGGGGGGCCCTGGCTCAGCCCGTGGGACCCTGGCTCAGCCCGCGGGATGAGCAGCACCTTCTGAGGGAGTGTGGGTGGGGCTGGCCACAGGGGACAGCGGGGTCCGGAGCTTCAGCCGTGAGGCTCATTTGCACTGTGACCTCCTGCACCTCATAACGCCAGCGTCTTCCTCTCCTTGTGAAGAGGAGGAGGGAGGCTGGAGGGACCTGGTGGCACACAGGACAGGTGGTCCCAGATGCATTGGGAATGCGGAGCAAAACGGGCCTGTGCGGTGGGAATGTGCTTCAACCTTTAGAATCCCATGCTGCTTCAGACCCCCCTGGTCAGGTCCCTGCAGTGGGTCCAGGGCTGAGCACGCAGCACCTCAGTGCCCTTTGAGAGTCACCACTGCTCTTCCCAGCAAAACCACCATTCCCCAGGGCCAGAGCAATGGTGGCTTTGAGACACCACCCTGAAGCCACGGGCTGTCCCTCTGCCAGAGCATCCCACTTTCTGTGCTGCTAAAATTAGCCCAGAGGGGGTGAGTCCCCATGCTGAGCTAACCATGCCTGTGATGTCCTTGTGCCCTGGTGTGGGTTATGGGGACGGTTGCTGGCCTGTCTTGTGCAATGCAAACAGCTGGGGGAAGCCAGCATCTGCGTAAGCTCGTGAAACGCTGCTTCTCCCCCCACTGCAACACGTGCTCCCCTGTGCAACAGGGTGTCCACGAGCAGGCACTGGTGGGTGCAGCACCTCCACCCACCACACCCGGGCTGAAGCCAGGCATCTGGGGTAAGGAGTAGCGCGGGAAGTGTGGTCACCACATCCAGTGTGGGCTTTTGGTTATTCTGGGCTCACTGAGTAACAGCAGCCCAGCAGTGCTGGGCTCTCTTGCTCAATGCTTCCTCCTCCCTCCTGCTCGTGGATGGGCCCTTTCCAGGTGATGGTTTTAGCAGTATGGAGGGAATGGTGCAGCGGAAGGAAGGGGATTTGGCCTGGCCATGAAGAAATAGCCCCCCTGCCCCCATGACTGTGTCATTACCATTTCTGGATGGGCAAATGCCAGTTGCAGATGCTCTGTGATGCGCTAAGTGCAACTCCTGGGCACAGCATCTATCCCAGGCCAGGAGGTGGATGCAGAGAGGCAGCAAGCAGAGCACAGAAATCCAAGCTTTTGGAAGAATGCAAGGAAGTGTGTAGGGGCAAGGAGGAGGCCAGGGGCTGCAGCCTGATACAGAGAGGTAGGAATGGGGTGCACAGAGTAGGGGACTGCAGCACAGGGGCCACAGGGGCTGTGCTGAAGGGGAGGGCAAGCAGCTCGCAGCCTATGTAGAACTTCCTGCTCTTCCCAGGCTGTTAAAGCAGCTTGGGGTTTTTCCTCACAGACAGCACAAGCTTTCAAGTGCTCCCAGTCTTGCCTCCAGCCTGGCATCACCCCCAGGCAGCAGAGCAGTTTGCTGAGGGGAAGGGACCTGCGTGACCCTTTGATTCAGGCACTCAGCACAGTAAGGACAAGCCCCAGTAGCACCAGCCTCATGGTCAGCTGGGGAGCTTGACCTGCTGAGGCACTGCAAACCGAGGCCGTTGCACCCAGAATGAAGCAGCTGTTTGTAGGGCTGGGTACAGCTGCTGCAGCAGCAGCATTTTTGTGCAGCACAGCTCAGCCCACGCCTGGGCTGCAGGGTAGAGCCTCCCGAGGGAGGCCAGGCCCAGAGGCTGGTGTCGAACATGCCCTGTGGACAGGCATCGCTGTGCTTGCCAGCATCCGGCCGTTGCCATCAGAGCCCTCCTGTTTCCCTCGCAACGGTGCCTTGCGTGTTCCCAGGCTCTGCCCTCATCTTCAGCTTGCAACATCCGAGCACCTGCAGAGGCATCACGCTTTTAGCCTGGGGCAGAGGGCAAACCCACAACAGCCGGGAGAGGAACGCAGTGGGAGAAGGGTGTTGCCCACCCTCATCCATTTCCACATCAGCTGAGGCTGACGGAGCTCCAGCCCACCACGGGCAGGAAGGATGTGTAAGCCCAGTAGCTCTGCGGGGTCCAGCTCACACGCAAGCTTTGTAGAGGAAACGGGGGCACCGTCACCAACTGTAAAACCCAAGATCAGCCCCCAGACACTTGGTCTGTGGGGCAGAGCCTAGAGCTCTGGGGCCAGCTCAGCTCTTGGTAGCAGCCTCAGTTCCTGCTCTGATCCATAGGGCAGGATGGGCTGGGCCCTGCTGTGACTGTCTATGCTTCAGGGGACAGGGGCTGTGCGGCATATGGCTGGGCCAGGCATCTCAGGCGTATTTGCTCTGCAGAGAGGTGAGGAAGGGGCGAGGAAGCCACCTCCACTCTCCTGGAGCAGGGTCACAGGTGGGCTGCACACATCCTTGGCAGCAAACACACTCTGCCCAGATTAAACAACTTGGCTGGCACCAGGGCAGGGAGCGGAATCTATTAGGGACTGTTTGTCCTGATACAGGACAGCTCCGCAATTAGCTCAATAACCTGATAACAGGCAGAGGCACACTCCGTCACAGGACCACGCAGGGCAATGACTGTCCCATATAACAGGCCAAGAGAAGGCTGGGATGGCTTCAGTGTCAAGTCCCCTTCCCTTTCCACCCCACTTGATCATGCAGCACGGTGGGGGTGTGTGCACCTCCCTCCTGCCAGGGTCTCCTTGCCTATTGCTGGGTGCACTGACTTCTCCCAGTACCACCCACAGCACTCAAGCCCAGCCTGCATTGGCTGCTTGTCCCCTGCCAGCCACAGGGAAGAGGTCCAGGCCCCGTGCCATTGCTCTGTAGCCTGGGTTGAGAGTGTGGCACCTGCAGCAGGGATGAAGCTGGCCAGGCAGGCCCATGAACCACAGGGAGTGGGTATCCTTTGCTGCTACATCTCCTGTTCCCCAGAGATGAGACCAACAGGGATATTCTGCTGGAAGTAAATGACTAGTCCCTCCAGTCACACAGTCTGATTAGGCTTCCTTAGCTAGACACAGCACAGGGGCCTGACAGCTAACCCCCACGCTACATATGCTTAAGGTAGGGCTGCTTTAGAGGGCAGAAACACAGAGCAGGAAGCACTGAAATGACCAAACCAATGACCAAGGCATCATTTTCATCCACAAGTTGAACAGCAGAGAGAGGCAGGGCTGGCATGTGCCTGCAGCGGGTCCCTGGAGCCCCGCGGCCACCCCAGGCCTGGGCATGCCTCTGGCTATGCACACCTCAGGAAGAACCTGCTCCAGCAGATGCAGGCAGGGAAACGCTGAGGTTCACACCAGCCTTGCTCCCTGCTAGCAGCTAAGCTCACACAGAAAAGGAGAGGGGAAGGAGGTGGGAAGTCGAGAGCCTCTTAAGAGCACAGCTGGGTGTGCATGACTGCATGCTCAGAACCGAGACAAGCAGAGTGCATCTGCAGCAGAGAGATGTCACACCTTTCTCCTGGCTCTCCTAAGCAGCGCCTGTCCCTGCACAGGCATTAGTCAGGGCTGACTGGAGCCGAGGAGCCCTAGCACACACCCAGCTGATGCAAGAGGCCAGTAAATCCTATCGCTGCACTTGGCGCAAGGAGCCCCATGGCAAAGCGGTCATGATCACAAATTAACCACAAAGGGGTTAATCCCAGTAAAAACTGGGACAAAACCCTCAGTGAAAACAAAGCAAGTGGCTCATGAAGAGGCAGGAGCCAGGTTGTGGCAGCCACATGGGCTTCCCTGTCACTGGCCAGGGGAATGCCGAAGAGCAGGGAGCTGTACCGGGACTGAGAGGCTAGCACTGAGGGAGGGCACAGACCCACGGAGAGACGGCAAGGAGCTGAAGCAAATGAGCAGTCACATCTGCAGTAAGAATGGGTAAGAGCTTAAAAGCACCTATGGGCAGGCACGCAGCTGAGAGCTTTGGTTTCAGGAGCCCACACTTTGTCAGGCCCACAATGCACAGCCAGGGTGAAGGTGCAGCTCGACCAGGAGGGAAGAACCCACTCTGGGGGTGGGCTTGCTCTGGGGATCAGCTTTTGCAGAAGAGACATCAACGAGCTGGTGCAGTCACTCAAAGTTTGACTCTTGCCCTTTGTGAGAAATGCAGCTATAGAAGGTAAAGGCAGAACCTCCACCAGCTCCTTAAATGGCAAGTTGAAGACAAAAAGCTGGTCTGGCTCCACTCTGACTCTTTCCCCTGGACAAAGCGCTAGGTGCTGGCAGAGCTTCCACTGAGCTCACTCCTGCTTGTGATCTGAGATCACTCCAAAGACACGGAGAGCAGCGGCCATATGCCCATTTAGGAAGAGGGGAGAAAGTGGAATGTGTTGCGACATCTACCTCAAGACAGTATAGATCTTGTCAATCAAGGCTGTAGAAGGGTGGATAAAAATATCATCCACTGCAAGCCTTCAGCAACTCAACTTCTTCTGGAAGTGACAGAAGAAAGTCTAATAGTGCAGTGATTCCAAGAAAGTGTCCAAGTGCATGCTGCAAGGTGGCCTTTGGACCATGGCAAAGTATGGGAACTGAGCTTCCTGCTCTCCAAAGGCTACAGGGGTGGCATAGCTGGGTTTGAGCAGGGAGGGAGCTTGTCTGCCCAGGTGAGCCTGGAGCAGCAGGATGCTACGGGACCCAGTCACTGCTGTTTCCAGATGGCAGAAACTGAAGCCACACACACCAGCTTTGGGTACGTGCAAAACCTGGGTGTTAGAATGTTGCAAAGGGCTGCCATACTCAGTACCCAAAGAAAATGGGTCAAGACAAATATGTATCTTCAAAGAAATCAAGATCACCTTTACATAAGAGAGGTTTTGCCACCAAGTATTCAGGAGTGGGAAACCTTGCCCTGAAACTGGAGGTTGAACACTTGTAGCCAGAGACAGCCATCAGTAAAGGTCCCACCTTTGGGTATCAGATCCCACCTCGCAGCACCTTAATGCAAGAGGCCTGTTTCTGCACTACCTCCCCAGGGGCTGCATCAACACACTTCATCTCCACTTGCTCTTCCCTGGGCAGGGTGCAGAGACTCCGTGCCACAGCTGGGCAGCAGCATCTTTTGAGCTGCATTTAACTCTATGCAGGAGAAGCTGAGATGAGGTAGAACCTGGTACAGGGAGGAACCTGAGGGCAGGTACTCCCACAGCCATTGCTCCTGTGAGAGGCCTGTACGGCACATAAGCAACTTACTGGGGCTGGAAGCCCACAGAACGCTCACCCGAGGGCAACTGTCACAGGAGGATGCAACTAATACCTGCTGTCAGTGTAATCCTGCTTGGGCCTTGTTCCTTTGCTGCTGCTTGGGAGCCAGGGAGTGGAGAACATGTGTCTAGCAGCCCATCAGCACCCACCCTGAACAGGAGGGGAGAATGGCTCAAACCCTACGAGATGTTGGGGAACCCTCAAGGCTGCTGCAAAGTTAGCATGTGAGACCTTACAAAAGGTGTTACAGCAAGAGGGTGAGACAAGGAAAACGTGACAATTTAATAAATATAAGCTTTTATTACAATAGAAAATACTAAAACTCATCTTAAAATAGACTCTTGGTCTTGGACTGCTCAGAAAAGCCTAAGCCTCACTTTTACCTGCCAGTGTCCACCAGGGTCCTGACCCCTCATGGATGAGCAACACATGTCTGTGCTAAGAGCCTCCCAGCTCCTCCCTCCCTCCCCAGTGACAGTGAAAGACTACAGCAGCAGACCGAGCCTTGTCCCGCCCTGAGGCAGGCAGGGGCTCTCTGTGGGGTTATTAATACAATGTGCCCCATCCCCTTGTGCATTCAGGCTCCTGTTTGAAGCAGGCAGCTTTAGGGAAACCATGGACAAGAGGGAGGGGGAGGAAAAGAAAGAAAAACAAACCAGCAGCAGATAACAGCAGCTGTTCTGAAACAGCAAGGAAGGCAGCAAATACACCTGCTAGGAAGACCACAGCACCCAGCAGCCTCTGGCCTGCTGTTTGCCTAGTACCACCGCATGACCCACTTGGATACGCTCTGGCCCAACTCCCCTCTTCTGTCAGTGACATTCCCAATGACCCCGAAGGAGACTAGCAGACACTGCCAAATTAAAACTCTGTGTAGCTTATGCAGTGTTATGGGGACCTCCTCCACCTCCTCCTTCCCTGGCCACCCCAGTGCCGGTGAGTGACTGTGCAGTCTGGAACATCGTGCGCTCCCCTCCTCCTCACCTAAAAGGACCAGGGGCAAGAATGATAAACAGAGGCCACAGGACAGCAAGGTCAGATGGGAGTGGGAGACACTTGTGCACCTTTGCCAGCACAACAGCACTCTTGACTCCAAGTCCTGCTTGCCTTGAGCCAGCAGGCTCACTCCAGTCCCTCGTACACAGCCTTCCGCAGCTCGATGGAGAACATCTCCTCCCAGGGCCCGCGGATCCACTCCACCAGCTCTACCAGGAGCTCAGGGCACTCAGTGCGGATGTGCCAAGTGCTCTCCACCTTCAGCACCTGGCAGGGAGGAAACAGAGAGGGAGGTGGATGAGCAGGGCCTACCCTCAAAGGTGCTGTTCAGCCCTGAGCCACCATTGCCTGGTGCAGCTGCCAGTTCCTCCCAATTCCTAAGTGACACCCTCCTCCCTCTCTGCCACCAGCCCTGGAAGTGTCCCTACATGACTTCCATACAGCAGCAATTCGCTGTGCTCCCCAGCCTCTGCAGTGCAAGGCCCTAGGTTAGGATGAGAGATGACAGCCCCAAGACACTCTTGGTAGGAACAGGATCTGAGCATAATCCAGCCCCCAGGAACTGGTATGACCCATGACGACCTCCTGGTTACCTCATCATAAAGCATCAGCTTGATATCACAAGGACAGAGCCGATAGGTTATGACATTGCTAATGCTGCTGATCGGCTGCTTCTCCTTCAACTGGACGTTGTTCCTAGGAGGCGTTTCTGCCTCATGGTCTTCATCCAAGGAGGGATGCACCTGCCACTGGTGATTCTCCTCCAGCAGAAACAGCATGCTTCGGGTGCTCAGCAGGGTCACAGGGAAAGCAGATGCCCCTAAAAAGGACCGGAGGGAATACGAGAGGCTTTGCTGTGAGTCTGAGTCACCAGAGAATCAGCTTTGCTCTCTGTTGCTCCCCTAGGGAAATGCTTTCCAGCAACAGTAACTGGGTGAACAGCCTTACCCAGCTTCCCGACTGAAGAGGGGGAGCAGGGCACCCAAATGTGGGTGGGCTTGACCAGTTCATCCAGGCTCCTTGTGGGGATAATGCATATTGAAGACCACATCTAGCATGCCTTGTCCAGCCTACACCCTCACGTGAGGCTGGAAAGGACACTCCAGTCCTTTGACCTCTCAAACATCCCCTTACTGTTCCTTAGGTAACAGTCAGCAGCTCCAGCTAAAAGGACACCTTTTTTGGCCTAAATTAACCTGGCTGCAGGTATCTTCTAATGGTGGGAACAGAGAGCACACAGGTTTAATACCAAGTTGTGATGTGTCCCAGCTATGGCAGGAAGCAAAGTAGTTTTGTTAAGCAGCTGGTGTCAGTGGGTGCAAGTGAAAAGCATGAGAACTTGGGAACAAGGCTGATGCGTGGAAGCAGGAACCACCAGCAGAGCTAAGCTGGGTCACAGGGGATTACAAGCTGCTACAGCAACGTTGCTTTTCTTGTCGCATCTCACTCTTGGGAATGAGTAGGAATGTCAGAAATGGAATGTTTAATTAGTCCTGACTATTTGGCAATGTGGCCTCAGTTGGCACTGTGTCCAGTTTTGGGCACTGTACTCTTAGGAGAAAGCTGCAGAGGAAGAAAAACGCCCGTGAAGTTCTCCCTCCACAGGCTGTTTGTTCAGCCTGGGGAGACCAATGAACTCACTTCCCACAGATCCATGCCCATCTCGTTCTCTCACACCCCCCAATGCCCAGCGGTGAACAATGGTGCAAGACCAGTAACAAACTGGTGGGAATGTGATTAACAGCTCAGCTGCGTTTCTCACTGGCCCAACCTAAGACAACACTGGAGTTGTTCACTGGATTCATATCCCAGGTTTAGCACATTTGGCCCTCAGCAAGTGCTGGCACAGAACTTGATGGGCTCCAGCAGGCTGCTCCTGTCCTACCATCTCAGGTTCCAGACACCTGCTTCTGTTTTCCTAAACAGAGGAGCTTTTCAGCTCCTCACACAAACCAGCTGTGTGTGACCCCTCAGCTCTGCCTCAGCTCAGGGCAATCATCCAGCCCTTAGATAATCTCCAGCTTCTCAGAAACCATTCTGAGTTGTCACCAAGCCTGGTGTACAAGACCAGCTGCTTCCTAGAGCCCAGACTTCCATGCAGAAAAGGCCTGGCAGGCTCACTGGGTATACAGGAAGAAGCATGCTGCTAGCCTACACATCTCACCACTAAAAAACCCCCCAAAAAAGAGCCCTTACCCATGCCCCCACCCTGTCCTCAGTGCTGGACCAGTGGCCCATCTGTTTTCCCACAGACTGCACACTGAAAACACAAGCACATAAGCACAAGGTGTGGGACACCTGGCCACTGAGATCTCCTGTACCTTGGATCAGATAGGCCAGCAGGTAGAAGAAACAAGTGTCATCTGCAGATTCGGTGGTCTTGGAGTCCAGCAGAGGCCTGGAGGAGATACAACAACAGGCTGATCAGGGGAGCGCTCCTTCCAGCCTAGGTTTGCTGTGAGCTAGCTTCTGTTCACTGTCCTCCCGGGGGAGGGAGGGACCCAGCTCTTGCAGATGTTGCAAAATTCCTCTCTCCTGTTACTCTCCCTACAACCTTGTCAGCAAGGAACCAAATGCTTCTCGCAAGGGAGGAGGCTGCCTTATGCCTCCTCCTCTTCCTCCCTCCATCATACTTCGCTCAGGCTCCTCCAGGAAAGCCAGAGGTGCTCTGCCTGGCTCAGTCCATGACACCTCTTTGCCTGCTCACCCCATGTAGCAGTGCTTCCTCCTGTACCGCCCTGTTCTGAGAACCGCACTTCCCAGGCCCTGCTGGACAAGCAGACGTCCTCTTCTATCCAAAACCCCGACCTCTCAGAGGCTGTACTTACCACAGCCAGTGCTGTGGATTCATTTCCACAGTGGGGATTTCCTTCACCTTACTCCTGTGCTTAGCAGGCAGCTCTTGCATGAGATCTAAAGAGGGGGAGAAGGTAGACATGGCTTACTGCAAGCCCGAGGGCAGTACGTGATGGCTCAGAATGGCTCTCTAGTCCAAAAGAGGCACTGAAAGTTATGCCAGTGGGCTTCCTCCCCAGTTTTTTTTCTGAGCTGGCAAGAAGTGAATTTCCAACACACATCCAACTACAGCTCTCCTGGTAGCTCTCCAAGAGAAAATCCTCCAAATCCCTTCCCCGCCCCCACTACAGCTCTGCTCTTACATGTCAGGGTCTGCAGGAACTGGTCACAGCAGCTTTGGTTCCGGATCAGCAGATTGTAGGAGGCTTTTGGGTTCTCAAACTCCATTCGCAAGCTCTGGTGGCAGAGTCCCACTTCCAGATGGGAAATATCAGACAGGTAGTGAGAGTCAGTCTTCTTCAGCCAGTCTGCAGGTTGTCCCCTATTCACAGAGCACAGCCCTCAGCTGCAGCAGGCCGCCCATCTCCTCTCTCACATCAGGTTGCAGCAGGGGCTTTTGCCAGCAGAGCCTTTGCATGTCACCACACCTCCAGGGTAGGGCGAGCACAGGCTGGCACGACCCAGCACTCACAGCCTTGCTGCAGGGTCTCGCTTGCCACCATTCTCCTCACCTGATAACCCCAGTGACTTCCAGCACATAAATCTTGAGATCAGAGGCAACCAGGATTGAGAGGAACTCTCCTTGCCGACCAAACTTCACCATGACCACCTAGAGCACAGAGAGGGGGGTTACAGCACTGACCTGACCCTTGCCAGCCCAGCCGAGGAGAGGACCGACTCAAGGACACTTCAGCTCCCCTCACAGCTCACAGTCTCTGGGATGCCACACCAGAGCAAAACTTGCAGGGTGGCTAGGATAGCCAAGGAGTTGTAGAAGTGGTGCTGCAGGAGCTCACCTTGAGGAAGCACTGGAACTCCTCAGCATCCTCCTCAAAAACTTCCATATCCAGGTACAGCTTCAGGCGATGATCCACAGAGCGGAAGTCCCTCGTGTTCAGGATGCCGTTGACAGCTGAGGAGAGCACAGGGTAGGGTTGACACTGCCCACTGACCAGGTGACTCCAACACATGCAGGCTGGCACCAGGGGAGCAGTGTCACCCCCTCTGCACACCCGCTTCCATCACATCTCTCCTGAAGACAACGGGCCAGAGCCAGGGCTTTCCAGGCACAGGCCTCAATGCAGAGGGGATTTCATTACTCCAACACCTGATTCTTCAGATACACAGAACTCTGGTCTAACCCATAGGTCTTCAACCTATGCTCAGCTTAGTCACAGGAAGAGAGGAGGACAATTCTCTATCACAAAGCTAGAAAGATATTTCTCATTTCAGCTGATGTCAGCTCAGGTCAACTTTCTAAACTCCGACTTTGACAGCAGTAGGGCTGAAGGGACTGAGGAAGACACCAACGAAACTGCATAAGAACATCAGTAGGTTTGTCAAGGAACTATATGACCAAATAATCCATACAATAGCCATGACGATGCCTGAGAGTACACACTTCCCAGCAGAGCCTATTCTCCACTAGAAACACTAATCAACTCCTCCTCAGCAGGAACTTTTTAATGGGCTCAATTTTAAATTGGGACCTTGTGACATGACCAAAACCAAGATACTGTTTTATTTCTCATGCTTCAAATGTGCAAGGCTGTACAATCCTAAACACTGGTCCTATACCAACTAATCTTCAGAGGCACAGCAGTCTTGAAAGGCTGGGGGAGATCTCTGCAGATCAAGAAGCTGATGGGTTTGAAAATGAGGACTAGACTGCAGGTGCAGTACAGTCACTTGGTGGGCTGGACTATATACCTCCATAGCTCCTTTCCAACCTCAGTTATTCTGTAAATCGCAAGCTGGTGCCCAAGCAGAGCCAGCCTGCTACATCAGAAATCCAAGGCCCTTCACAAAAAGCATTTGTGGACCACCTAGTAACTCCTGCCTTGCACAACAGCACTCACACAGCCAGCCAAGTCTCTTCTTTTGGACAGGCTTTGTCACCTGAAGCTCACAAAGACTACTGAGGAAACCACCAGTAACTGTAGATCCACTAACCAGAGCCTCCAACACACACACCAGCCTCATGCTGCGCTTCAGTCAGAGAATAAAGCCAGAGAAATGGTACACACTGCTCTCCAAAGGCAATGCTCCAGTTGGCAGCTCACTGGTCCAACAGGAACCCGGCCTGTCTGTAACTGAGCAGTGCAGATCCCAGAACACGACCCTGTTACTCAGAGTCTGAGGAATATGAGGGATTAGGAGCTGACTCAGTTTTCCCTACCTTCAGGCATGAGGGTTGAACCAAGAGGGACAACCTCTCCTCACAAGAACCATGGTCACTGCTGCCCATGCTGTTTGACCCCCACCCTCCCCCATTAAACAGGAGGCAGAGCACACTGCAAGCACCAGTGATAAAGCCCAACCCCAAGCTGTGCACACCCCTAAACCCTGCACAGCTCCTGCATACTCACAGGGACTGAGATTCCATGTTTCCTCAGACTCGGAGTTCAGAGAAAGCTGGGAAGGAGTGGGCCCACGTGAGACACTGTACCGGTAGCTCCCCATCAAGCTGCCCCCGTTGGTGTCTGTGTGGCTGAGGGACAAGTACTGGCTCTTCATGCCCAAGTCCTTCTTTCCACAGCCCCCATCTGAGCTGCGGGAGCTGGAATGGAGGGCGCCGTCGTGCTCGCCGCTCAGCTCGGGGGTCCTGGTGCTGTTGCTGGTATCCACCTCTGAGCTGTCCTCCCCGCCGATGTAGAACTTCCGGCTCTCGCTGGCCAGGGCAGATGCTTCCTCTGGGCCCTCCTGCTGGCTGCCTCCTTCCAGCACAGAGTCAGACAGGTCCTCGCTCGTGCTGTCAGGGCAAGGTGGCAAAGGTGTGCTGAAGCTTATCTCTGAAGGCAGGATGACCACATGGTCACTGGAACAACTGGGACAGGCTATGGGATCACCAGCTGCTGCAGCCCCTGTGGAAGAGTTCATCAGGGATAAGGAAGAAAGCAGAACTGATCTCCTCCAACAAGATTTTACTCCCCCAGCCCACAAATCCGAAACCATCCCTTTCAGAGTAGACAGTAGTTGCAGTCCAACCCGAGCAGCTTGTTGAGCAACTCTGTCCAGAACCACAGCCTACACACCTCCCCTCACCAATCAACAAGACATTCTGGATCAGTGCCAACATCCACCTAGAACAGCGCTGTTCAGACTTAGGGTGACCAGAGCGTGCTGTAATTGCAACTGAAACTACATTGGGGCTTTGGCTCATGCTTTTCCTCCACTTCATGTCCACAGGGGCTCACATAGCCTCTAAAGCCCAAGCTTCAGTGCCCAAGCTCGTGACCAATGAATCCCACCTTCCTTAGTGACCTACAGCCCCAGTTTGGTTTCTCCTCCAGCCAGCCAAACCACAGGCATGCTGTGCCCCTTCTCTAGCTGTCCTCATCCCTCCTGACCCCAGTTCCTGATGCTTCACCCATGCCACAGGAGACTCCCAGCTGGATCTTGGGACTCTGACTACTCTGGTGGAGGGGGATAAAGTCTCTCAGGGTGGAAGAAAGTGCTGCAGCCAGGATAGGCCCTCTGTCCTCACTACAGCTCTTTGGTCCCAGGGTGCTTTGTCAAATAAGCAGCATCTGCCGAGCTAAGGCTGGGCACTCCCCATTTCAAATATAAACTGAGTTTCTCAGAACTTGACAATCAGGAGATGTCTGTTCAGCACTCACCATGCCTCAGCCAAAATACCACATTTCATTTCATTTCAGACACCCAAAGAAAAATCTGGATAAACGGAAAAGAGCACAATGGAGCCCAGCAAGAATAATTGCACTGTATGACAGATGACTGACAAGCAATTTATCTAGGGAGCTGAGCTTATTGAGTCTAGAGATGGGAAGACAGGACTAGTCACAGGGGGAGAGCAATGGTCCTCAAGTACAAGGAAAGGAATAAATCATTCCCCATTAGGGAAGCAAGAGTGGGCTTAAGATCACAGCCAGGGAGATATTGGTTAGGGTTCCAGTGGTTTTTCTGATGTCTAACTGCCAAAGTTTTACCTGAAATACTGGAGAAGATTCCCCAGAAGCCTTTGCTAGCAAATCTGCTTTAGAACGAAGTAGTCTCTGTGGCAAAAGAGTCCACGGTTTCAACAGGACAAGAGATTACGTGACCTTTCAGGCCTTTCCCAGACTTCAGATTTCTGTGGACCATCTGCAGTTTCCAGCAGCCCTATGCTCTCCCAGACCCCAGGCCCCCTACAACAGGGGTGCTGTTTGCCTAACATTGGAAGAGTGCCTTACTCCAGCTAGTGAACAAGGCAGGCTCTTCCCAGTCCAATTGAGTACACCCCCTAACAGGTTTTAATTCCAGTACCTCCTCTGCTATCCATTCCATGCTCTGCACCACAGCCACCATTTGGGCGGTCTGCTTGGGCATCAGCTAGCACCCTTTTTCTGGGCACTACATCCTACCTTGATCTGAGGCATCTAGGGTCTCCAGGATTCTGGTGTCTCCAACCTCTGAAGGATAGGGACCTTGATGCCAGAGAGCCAGGGACTGTGAAAACTCCTGCTTGCATTTCAGGCACTGGAACTTTGTGGATCCCTTCTCCTGGTCCCGATTTCGCCGATTCTCCTCAACAGCTGGGGACAGCACTTCAAGGACACACTAAAAGTAGCAGCACGGGGAAAAGAGTACTAGCAGGCAGCTATAACCATCCTAATAAAAGCAGGCCTCTGACATCAGCAAGTCTCCTCACGTGCCTCATTTCAGAGTGCAAGGGGTGCTGGGCCATTACCCAGCTAACAGAGTACAACAGCCAGTTCTACTGGCTTCGCTGCAGAAGATCAAGAGAACCTGTTTCTGTCGGTCTGTGCCTTGTATGTACATACTGATGGGCTCCCCCTGGAACTCTGGTCTCAAAGGTCCCATCTATTTGTGCTTCCTCTGCAAAATCTTGTTTAAATGTACTTAACAGTACCTCCAGGAAAACACTTGGGTTTGCAAACAGCGTCCCTGCAGGAGCCCTGCAGACCAGAGCAGCCACAGCACTGACAGGGCACTGCAGGCTGGCACACTGCTCAGCACGCAGGAAATGTTACTTTGCACAAACAAGTAAGGATCACTACACTGACTACCAACTTTTCACCCAAAACCTCCCCAAAGCGACAAGGTTTTCCCCTAGAGAGCTTACACACCAGGCACGGGCTGCCACAGAGCAGCAGACGGGGTGTGCTCTGCGAACAGGGACCCTGAGCTGGCTGGCAGAATTCAGTGTCTTCCAGTAAGGCTGTAAGGCTGCCCCCTCCCCAGACTGCCCCCTCCCCACTCCCCTACCTGTAGGCACTGCTCCGGGCAGTCATCAAGCACCACGTATTTGCGCTTCTGCCGGTCCTTACGAATGTAATTGAAGTGCAGGGTGAGAACAGGGAAAACTCCCTCCAGGTCCTGCAGGAGACAGAAAACACTGTTCTAGAGAGAGGGAGCAGGATGCAGTGTACACCCTGCACTTGTCTGCAGCTACCTGAAATGTGGCCATGCACACTTAAATTTGTAAGCCTCCGGTAGCCCTCCATAGCTGATAAAACAAGCATAAATACATAAATAAACATAAAGCTCATGAGTGATGCGGGAAAAAGGAAGTTTCAAGGTCCAGAAGAAGCATTTCAAACAAAACACCTTTTCATGGAAGTATTTCAGAAGAGTGTCAGGACACAAATATTCGAGAGGTACAAGGGAAGGACGAAAAAGATAATTAATTGGAGCTTTTGGGGAAAGAGCATTAGAAAAGCCTGTGAACATGTCTGTGCACACACTGAGAGCTATAACCCTACCAGGAAGAAAGCAAGATCTCCAAACTACCCCCCTAAAGGGCCACAAAGGCAAAATAGGGCTTGTAGTGCTGAAACATGCACCTAGAGCAGAAGGAAAACCGCTATCGGCCCTTCCTAAACATCACGCTAGGCTCAGTGGTGCACTCTCAGAAAAGTGCGATCCACAGACAGTCCTCCAAGGCCAAGATGATATCCCAGCGAGGAACGGATGGATAGGAGGTGTCCGTTTCATTTAGGCTCCTCTGAGAGGTCTCTCATTCCTGTGCACTGGAACAAGTCCAGCTATTGTCTTTTTAACTCCAGTTTTGGAACAGAATTGGTGCTGGCTTCTGCTGCATTACTACAGGTACCCTAAGCAACATAGATGCTGTTAGATACACACACACTGTGTGGAAGCAATACCAAATCAATCAGACTTTGCATGAGCTAGAAGAGACCTGCAGGGTACTCTGACAGGAGCCCAAATCCAAAATGCTGGCCCACACGAGGAATCAGATGTCAAAAGCTCCCACAGTGGCATAACTCACCATCCTCTTCCAGTTCATTTTGGAGGTCTCCACCTTCTCCAGGCATTTCAGCTCCAGCTTGTGGAGGACTCTGGCAGCCTTCAGTTCCACCTCAATCACATGCTTTGCTGTGACTCGCAGGAAGATCCAGTCTGGCTCCGGGTCCCCTTCACCTTCTATTTGGCTCACCAGCACAGGCTGGCAAAGGTCCACTGCCAAACAAGACAGTACAGGTCAGTACACATAGCAGGACTTCAGGCCTGCTTGGCCCAAGTCCTTAGAATCCCCGCAATACTGGGCAGCACAATAAAGCTTCAGGGATATCACATCTGATCCATCTATCACCACCTAAGCCTTCAAACAGCAGTGAAAGGACCTATTTACCTTCTGGCTTCTCCCCTTCTTCCTCCCCCAGTATCAGCTCATCTGCCTCTTCTTCTCTCTCTTCTTCTTCCACAGGCTGATCCAGCTGTACTTCAGGCTCTTCCACTTCAGCACCATTCAGAGAAGGAGAGGATTCTTTCTGAGATATTTGGGGGTTTCCTTGCTCTGGGTCAGAGCTCTCGCTCTGCATGTCCATTGCAGCAGCTCTGCCTGTGATCTCATCTGCAGAACGGCTACGGCAGATGCCAGACCCTTGGTCATGCTCCTCCAGGTGCCTCCTGTACTGCAGCCAGTCAGCACCGAAACGATCTCTGAAGCTGTCCAAGCGTTTCATCTCCTTCTGATGCTGCAGGACCAGGTCTGCAGAGAAAAGACTTGAGAAGTATGACAACAGTCACCACGCCAGAGCGCTCCTCTGACTGTGGCCAGGTCAGCTGCTGTGTTACCAACAAGAAGACAAGCCTCACCAGCAGAGAGAGGTAAAGCCTGGGGCTCGTGTTCTATGTCACTGGGCTCTGAAATGCTTGCTCTGCGCACTTTGACTTTTCCCTGGAACAAACAGGATAAGAATAGTTGGGAGACACAACAACAACCAAAACACATCTGATGAGGGGCTCTGCCAAGATGAAGGGTTTATAGCCCTGCAGAAGCACACCCTGAAACATTTGTCACAGTATATCAAGACTGACTGTTAAGTCCAGCCCCTTCCTAACACAGGGCAGCACAGAGGCGCAGCACCAGGCAGTCAGAACAACACTGCACCCACAGAACACCAAGGGGCTGCTTTCACACCACGGCAGCCCCTTCACCCAACAGGCCAGCTACATGGGTAAGATGCTATCTCAGTCCCAGACCTTGCTTTTCTTCCGAGGGAGCCTGACAGCCACGTTCTCTGCTGGGGACTGACTGTCGCTGAAGTCTGCGGCGCAGGAACTCTCCAGAGCACTGCGGTCCAGCACCGTCTTCTCTGAGGTAGAAGTGTGGATGGACTGAGATACACTTTGCACAAGTCTTGGAAGGTGCTAAAGCCAAAAGAAAAGAAGGATGCCTGCTGAGTGCAGAGGGGAGACAAGGTAACCAAGCCACAACCCAGGCTGACAACTTCACCACCCCTTGCCCCAAACTTTCCCCATCTCAAAGTGGTGACAACAGAACCTGCCTGGTTGACTGGATTGTTTATCATGACCACTCCAATTTTACTCAATCTTTGTCTTTCCTAAAGACAACAGATGGGAAACTGATAACTGTTTGTTTTGCTCACATGTAATTCAAGTGTTAAGTACCAGATAGTACCTGAAAAGGAAACTGGCAAGGCTCCAAGTTCTGCCAGGCTACACAGGAAAGAACAAGTTACACTGGCCAGTCCCAAAAATTACAAGCAATCAGCATGGACTGAGCCAAAACGAACTGCGTCAAAGAGTCAAGTGAGCCAGCAGAGATGTGATGGACATATGACAATGCAAAAACCCATCTTGGGTTCCCACTCCCCCAGCCAGTAAATCAGTTCACATAACTGGTACTCACTGCTAGGTCCGAGGAAGAGAGTGGCTCCCCATCCAAGAGGAACTGTAATGAGAGACCCATCTGCAGTCAGATTCCATTTGTCTGGCACATACTCAGGACCACACCTGCTGGCTCCTGTTCCCCTTCGGGCCACCCTAGGGTTGGGATCCCTGGCACAAAACTGCAGAGACTACCAGAAACAACCCTGTTCCTGCCGAGCCATCACTCCCTTAGCTGCAGCTACCTCACCTGACAGCACGTAAGGCCGGAAGGAACACTGTGGTTTTCCTGTTTCCAGGCTTTACAACTCCCAAGACTGCTCACAGAAGAGATACATTAGATTACTCTGCAACAACTTACAAGTTGTTTTGAGCAGTAACAATGTTCAGCTCAAAGCTTGTACCCCGGCTTCTAGCCTGAGTTTACCTAGCTTCCAGTAACTTGAGCTCAGCAAAAACTTGTTCCAAGGTACAGTCTGAAGACAATGAATCCAGCCATTTGCCACTACTATGAAAGGCAGACCAGCTCTGGAACGCCTCTGACCTCAGCAAGCAAGTTTACTTTGCTAATTGCCAGAATGCTGTCTTTGCTGGCTTATCTGAAATCAAGATTACCAAGAGGTGATCTAAGCACCAGAGTGCAAGTGAAACAGTGATGACACCTAGCTGAGAGCAGAACGATGGGGAGAAAGAAAGAGGTGGACATGGCTGCTAAAGGAGTGTGTAATTAGGCAAAGTGGGTCAAGATGGTGAGTTCTGTCTTTGCAACATCCAACTACATAGTCACCATCTAGCAGGAACAGAATTTTGGGACCATCAGTGCACCAAACCAAAGCAGGCGGTGTAGATGTATTCAGATCTGAGGTCTGGCAAACCTGACATCAGTATCCAACTCTGTCTGCCCTGGCCAGCACACCACAGAAAAAATGAAGGATAAACTACTCTAACTGAAAAAAAAAACCCAAACCAAACCACAAAACAATCACCACTGTTACACCCCTCAAATAAACGTTCAGGTTTGTGAGATTCTTTCCCATCATTTGCCCGTGAGTGGCAGAACACCTGAGGCCTTCAACAGCAGGGGCAGGAGGCAGGGGGGTAATACTCACACTGGAGGAGGCTGCCCTGGGAGACAGATGTACAAGGGTTGCAGATCGGTGGTTTTGATGGAACCATAATGGGTTTCCCTCTAAATGCAGCTGGGTGGGGGAAATAAAGAAATTGTTATTAGAAGCAATATTCTATACCCCAACCTAATCTGCCTGCAGGCTTTGGACTCTTCTCCCTGCCTCAGGAAATATTCCTGCAGCGGAACAGTGATCAGGCCAGCAGAGGACTTAGCTTTTACAATGCTTCCTGAAATTTGTTTGGCAAATAGAGACGGAAATTAAAGTACTTCCCCTAAATCACAGGGAACTTTTTAGGTACTGACTCCAAAAAGGGTTGAGAGAACAGTCCTTTGCAGGCTATTTTCCTTCACAAGCACTACAATGATTGCAGTTCTCCTCCTACAGATTTCTCTGAATGCACAGATCCATAAGGGGGCTAGGGGAGGATCTTTACTGAACTTGATAGTGTTAAAATCAGAGGAGAGCAAGGAAGTGGGGATGAACACATGGAAAAAGGTTAGTTGGGGCAGGGGTCACTGAGAATGAAGGCTGAAATACAGATCTGCTTCCTGCGTTAAAATTAAATGCTTAATGGTTGAGCTGATCCTTCAAAATGCTTTCCTTACCACAGTCTCCACCTTCCACCCCCTGACCATGCTGACCCATCAGGCTTCGTGCTTACTTTTTTTACACAGTGTAGAGTGGACAGTGGTGCCAACTGGGCATGTTCCAGCAGGAGGTTATAGGCCACATCCAGGTGCTGCAGATTCACTAGATGTTCAACCCCTGCAACCAAAGCAAGAAGCCATCAGCATGGCAGGAGATACACTTTATGAATCTCCCACCTAACCCTCTCCCCCAAAATTGAACCCCATTAAAAATAGCTGTGCCCAAGATTTCAAGTTCTGTTCCTCCTTGAGGAATGGAGAAAGGCCTCAAACTCAGAGGGCTTCTCCCTTGTTGGCTCACCATTGATGCTGTCAAGCTCATTGTTGCGCAGAATCAGAGTCACCAGCTTGGATCGGCTGAAGATGCCAAGGTTTGGCACCTTGGACAGGAAGTTATAAGCCAAATTGAGGTACTCTAGTTCTGTAAGGGTCTGTTCAGAGAGAAGAGGAGGGGGAGATCAATTGGGACCTTAGCTCAAAGCCTGACCCTGGACTCAAGACAGGGGAGTTTCTCAAGGCCATTTCTGCAGCAAGACTTCAACATTCACACTTGGAGTGGTTCGTCATGGGGCACTCAGCATGACCTAACTGCTTGACAAAATTGGCTAGGGGCAGCTTTCTCTTTCGTCATCAGTGGAGCACCGGATGGAGCCCCTGGTCCTCAGCAAAAGGACTGAGCTACCAAAAGAAGCCCTTTCTTACCTTTGCAAGGATGCTGGTGAATGATACAACGTAAGCCCCACAAACTCTACGAAAAGCTGTTTCACAGCTTCTCTTAAAAGAAGCAGATCTAGCCCAGCACAGCATGGATTTCACTGCCACTCCCTGCAGAGAGCACAGGGCACTGATGGACTCCTGCCTTTCTGAAGTAACTGGCAGGAGATTTCTGAAAGTGAGAAGGGAATGCTACAGGTGGTCTGGATAACCTGAACAGTGAGTCTCTATAGCCTGTGCCTGGCGACGTGTTTCCCACGTGCTGCACAGATGGCAGCAAAGGCTTGGCCACACTGGAATGCACACCGTGTGTGACTGTATGTACAGTACTGCTGCTGTATGCACACTGTACGTGTCACTGTATTTACCACTCTACACTCCAGTGTGGCTGAGTGACACGGACACAGCGGCACAGGGCATGCATGTACAGGACAAGAGCATCAAGGCTGCCAGCACTACCTCTAAATCACATTCCTGATGGGCCACGTCTCAGATTTCTTTGGTTATACTTCACCTACCAGGCACATGGTCAGTGATCACAGCACTTAAGAAATGTCCTGCCTGTACGAGGAAACTGGTGCTCAGCCCAAGGTACTCACTGTTAAATAGTGCTCACAATCCTGGATCTTGTTGTGACTCAAATCCAAGACTCTCAAAGCATTCAGTAATTGCTGAAGGACAAAAAAGATACAGCTCAGATCTTACAAATGTCTCCATTGCAGCGTGGAAACCCTGTCCTGCTGGGAGAGGTCAGCACGATTAACACTGCCCACTCCCTCCCACCCGGACCTAGCAGCATCAGTAGAGGAGTGCCCAGTTCTTGGCTGTGATCATCTCCTCTCTTCCTCTCAGTGATGCAGGAAGGATGCCCACTCACCAGCGAGTCATCCAAGGTAGTGACTGAGTTATAGCTGAAGTTCACAGTCTGCAGCTCCAACCACGGGAGGGCACAGCTCAGATCTCCGCCACATGCTGAAATGATTTCCTAGGAAGAAGTGAGGAGCCATTCCTTGGTGAGTAGTAGCTGTTACAGGAACAGCAGATGAACACAGGAGAACAGCCAGTCTAGAACAAGGCTGGCATATTGTGCTTTACAGATCCTGCCTTGCTTAGAGTGGCAATGACTTATGTCATCAATTCAAGTATTTGGAGTGGTGGGAAATCCATGGCTAGATACTTAGAAAGGAGGAGAAAAGCTTTTGCTGCCTACACTCAAGTGGCAGCAGTTAACCTGTTACAGCTCCTAGGTTCTGAACACTAAGCACAGAGTTTTCATGCTAACAAAACCCTTTGCAGCCCTGCCTCAAAGCAGCAGTAAGATACACACGCCCTGACCAAACAACTTGTGCTCTGGCAGACAAAAGCAGCTTTCAAAGCACTCCCTATCAGCAGCCCCTGTTCCCCAGCAGGTAGCTGCTATTGTGCCACAGAGAGCAGCCTGGAGCCCTGCAGCTAGCACAGCCCACGTTGTGTGGTTCTCTGTGGCTGGAACTTGCCTTCAAGTCTCAGAAACCTATTGTGCACCACTACAGATAAGACACCGGGGTACAGCATTCCCTCTGACAATCAGCTCTAATTTAAGGCTGGTGAGACACAGTGAAATAAACCTCGATCAGCTGCAGGCCTTTGGAGGTGGAAGCAGCTAGGCACATGCAAGAGTCAGACCCAGCTGACAGAATAATGACTTGAGCCAGACATTCTCCAGCAGCTCAAACAAGACTGCAAAGCACACATGTATCCAACCAGGGATACTTCAAGACTCAAGGAATGCTCAGGGAGAGTCAGGAGTGGGTGCCCAGAACAAGGAAGGGGGAAAAAGCCATATACAACATAGACTGATGATTAACCCTGTGTCCTAACTCTTCCCTGTGTGAAGGGCTGTAGAATCAGGACAGCCTTTCTCCTGCAGTTTTCCCCACGAGCTGTGCAGAAACACTCACCTCCAGCGTATTGATACATTTGCAACAGGTTAGAGATTCCAGCTGGGAATAGACCAATCGCAGTCCCCGGAGGCAGTGTGGAGGGACAGACCTCAACTGCAGCAGTGACAAGAAAGTAAGGACAACATACATCAAAATGTTATGGTGTAAGAGCAGCTGCCATCCCAGGCCCATCTCTGCAAGGGATCTCCCATTTCCATGCTGGAGCCTCCTGCCCTAACACTCCAGCCTTCGCTCATAATCCTAACTTCACCCCAAGCAAGTGTTGCAGGAGTTTAGACTCAGCCTCCTAGGGAAGCCACAAAAGCCTACACGGTTTTTAGGAGTAAAAACATTCTGCAATCATGAAACTACATCAAGAAAAGCCAAACAGCAAGCCTCAAAGCCAGTTCTGCCCCATACACTTACTTCCAGATGCCGGAGGGACTTGAAAGGGAAGATCTTCACAGCAGACTGCAGAACACAGTTTGGAACATGAACGAGCTAGAGAAATCAGAAAAGAAGTTTCATGTCAAGCGTGATTTATGCTGCAGTACCGCCCTCCTGATGCAATGACTAAAGGGCCTTGAACAGCTCAGAACTCCAGCTCACGTTCTCTGACAAGCCCTCCCCCAGTGCTGGCATCCTGTCTCACAGGTCTCTGTCTCCTGACCCCACGGGTCAATAAAGGCCAAAGAGAAAAACATGTTAGCTAGCACAAGGCCAGACCCTAGAGCTCCTTCTCTTCCACCCTGCCCATGTGGCTTCTCTACTTTTGGAACAACAGGGAGGTCTGACAGCTGGATTCTCCATCAGCTGCCACTAACAAATCCACTCAAACGGGATAAATCTAACTGTTGAAGCTCTGTTTGTCAAGAAACTGAGCTGAACTAGCACGCTGGTGGGATGCGTCCACGGGCCTTTCACTACAACAGGCCAAACAAGGCCAATGACAGGCAGATACAATGGCAAACAGAGTTGGTCTCCAGGACACTCAGCATTAGAGCGAGGTACCTCCAAACCCCCTCTTTGTGTCCTGTATGCAGCCACAGGCTCCTTCACCACAGGGTAGTTCTGCTGTGTGCATGTACCACCCAGCAGCCTGTTAAATCCAACTTCTTACAGTGCATAAACAGGGCTCCAGGGGACACGAGTAAGGAAGCAGTTAACGCTTCCACTGCGGGCACCACGGTCCCACTGGAGAGACCATCTCTGCCAGCTACATCCCTGTTCACGCAGAAGTGACTCATCAGGTGCAGAACAGACATCCCAAGGCCCCGTCACCGCTACCTCTTCCACAGTTACAGTCCTGGCAGCAATGAATCACTGCCCACTGCCTGCCAGCACTAATGCAGCATGTTGAACAAGACCATTTGCAGGGGAAGCTTCTGCTGGGAAGCTCTGATCAGTTTCAGCACAGTTTATTTCAGATGCCATCCTTGCCCTGTATGCTGATTTGGCTCCCCTCCCTCCACTGTCTTCAGAAATTGGTCAGGCTGATATAAATTAGTTTCTCCAAGTAAATGAGTTACCACACCATAATGGGTAGCTTCCCCTTCTTTACAGGCTCGTTACAGAAAGAGCCCATCTTTGGTTAACACAAGCACTCACCACAACATCCTCCTGACAGTAGCATCCCCCCCCGCCTCCTCCTACCAGGGAACCTGTGTTTCTTCACAGGCTCCACTCCAATCTCCACCCTCAGCACACTGCTATGAAACCCTCCCAACAAAATTAAGACAATCTCTCCAACCTGTCTCATCTGGAAAACACTTAAAGACATCACAGGCCGTAGTGCTCAGCCACATCACCTCCCGAGCACCACTGTGGAACCTAAGAACAGCTGCAAACTCCCCTCCCTCAAGCCCATTTCACCTCTCCTGCCCTCCTAGCAGTGTCCTGTATAGTGACATACAGCCTTGTAACACACGCTGCCTCTCTAAAAGCCCTCTGAAGAATTCCAAGCTCCAAGCTCTTATGCTTATGACAGCTGCCTTAAAATTAACTAGGGCACATTACCAGCATTGTCCCATGCTGTGAAACAGACCAACCAGAGCCACTGCCCAGGCAGCAGCACTTGAAGCTCAGAAATCAGGAGCAGGAGGCCGTGGAGCAGTGGGGTGCATACAATGTCTAACCCTGCTCCCCACACACCCCGTCCCTGCTGCCCTGTGCAGATCAGTCACCACACAGGGAGTGCTCAGTTGTACTCAGTGGCCATATACTGCCCGAATTGCTCAAGCATTTCAGGAAACAATCATTCTCCCAGCAATGTCAACACCGTACCAAGGTCAGAACGTAATTAACCCCTGTTGCCCCCATTTTTTACTCTGAAAAACTTTCTGCTGAGTTGCACAGCTGATCCTAGATGAAGCAGCTACACGCTGTCCTGCTGAACTACAACTCCAAGCAACAGCCCTGCGAGAGCCACCCGACCCACAAAACGTACAGGTCAGACAGGGTCAGCGGCCACCAGAGGAGGCCAGCCTGGAGAAGGCAGCCATGCCTGCCACCGCCAGCCTCGCAGTACCCCTGGTTTCTCACATCCCCAGCCATGGCCGGCACAGACCTTCAGGGAGTGAGTCTTCTGCAGGACGTCGAAGAGGAACTGTGCCTGGAGGATGGCGGCGGTCTCGGCAGGGTGCGAGGGCAGGGCCACGAAGCCCCGGTTCTGGTTGCGAGAGCCCAAGTGCTGCTCGAAGACCTGGGTGAGGTGCTGCAGTGTGGGGGTGAGCAGCGTCAGCGTGCTGGAGCCGTCCAAGACGAGGTCCCCTGCAGGGAAGGGAAGGGAAGGGAGGGGGAAGGCCGGGCCGGGCCGTGAGCGCTGCTTCTCCCACACCGGAGCCGCACGCGGCCCGGCCCCACGGAGCTCGCGGCGGCCGCCACTCACCCGCGTCCTGCAGCAGCCGCGCCAGGCCGCACACCAGCGTCTCCGCCGCTGCCATCTGCGGGGCGGGACACCGAGGCGGCGGAGACCGAGACCGAGGTGGTGGCGGCGGTGGCGGAGACCGAGGCGGTGGCGGCGGCCCGGGCCAGCCCAGCACGACCCGGCTCGTCCCGCGCCGCCGCCAGCCCCTCGCACTTCCGCGTTACCACAGAGACGCGCCCTTCCGTCTCACCAAAGAGGAGGCGGCGGCGGCTAGAGCGCCACCGCTTACATCCGGTTGCCATGGAGCCCGCCCCAGCGTCCCCCTCCCGCCCGGCGGGGCCCGCGCCCCCCGGCCCCCGCCCCGCCGCCCCGCGCCGCCGGGGGAGCGCCCCGCGCCGCCGCCCCGCAGCCCCACCGGTAAGCGGGGGCGGCACGAAGCGGGGCGGCGCGGTCCGCGGCGCGCCCTGCGCAGGGCCGGCGGGAGGCCGGGGCCGCAGCGCCGCCCGCCGCCGGCGCGGCGCGGCACGTGTCGGGCGGAGCGCGGTGGCGGGGCCGGGGCGCGGCGCGGCGGCGGGCGGCTCTCCTTCTCCGGCGGTGCGAGGTACGGGCCGGGCGGGGGTCGGTGGCGGGGCGGGTCCTGGAGCTTGCCCCTCCGCTGCCTCGGCCGCAGCAGCCCGCGGGCGCCGCGAACACGCGCGGCGGGAGCCGCTGCCCCGCGGAGCCCGGGCGGCCCGCTTGGCCGCCCTCCCCCGGCCCCTTGTGCCGGGCTTGGCATGCACAGGGCGCTGGGGCGCTGCACGGCGCGGCGCAGGGTGCTGCACCGTGTGCGGTGCGGTGCGGGGTCCGCGCGGTGCGTGGCACGGCACGGCACGCTGCGGGGCGGTGCGTGGCACGGGGCAGGTGCATGGCATGGGGCATGGCATGGGACTGGTGCGTGGCACTGTGCGTGGCATGGGGCACTGTGCATGGCATGGGACACGGTGCGTGGCACGGGTAGGTGTGTGGCATGGGGCACGGTGCGTGGCACGGCACGCAGCACGGTCCGTGGCGCGGCGCAGTGCCCGGTGCTGGATGCTGCGTGGCGTGGTCCCGCGCACCGCACTGTGCGGGTTGCATGGCACGGTACGTGGTGCAGTGCATCCCCAGTGCCTGCCTACGTCCCTTCGCTCCCCCGGCAGTACGCGTGTCTGTCAGTGTCCCTGCATCCAGCGCAGGGGTGTCTCCTTGTCACTGTCTGGTGGTGGCACTTGGTTCCAGAGTGGGTTCTGTTCCCGTGTGTCTCTGTGTCTGTTTGTCTGTCGGCTGTGCGAGCTCCGTCCTGTCCGGTACCTCTCTGACGGGGGCGACAGAGTGGGTCCTTCAGAAGTGAATGGCAGCGGTGGATTATCCAGGGTAGTTTGGTAGGGTATGGGTTTCCTCAAAATATTCAAGCCATGTAAGATACTTCTGTGTTCTTAGTTCCAGTGTAGCCATGTGGCAGAGAGATCCACAGGTTAAACCCTGCCTGCCTGAAAAACTTTGTGTGTTTGCTGTCTTTCGTGTTGCCTTTACATTCTGGTGTGTGTGTCCCCCCTGTTCCTCCACTGTGGCAGGGCAGAAGCAGGGGTTGTGCAGCCCACTCCCGTTTCATTCGGTTTTGAGGCTGTGACTGTAACAGCAGCATCCGGATGCTTCGGTGTACACAGCGGCACCCCTCCTGCTCCTCTCCTCCACAGACAGGCTCATCAGTATGTCTTCTCAGCAAAATCTTACCGGGCCTCTAATCCTTCTCCTTTTTGAGCTCTTCCCATCCGTGTCTATCAGCCAGAATCTCTTCTCTTCCTCTATCCCCAAACCAGCTTTGCCCTTGTTGCTTTATCCCTATCTTAAGGTCCACTCCTTGTCTAGACACTCCACGGCTAAATTATTCTCAGCCTGATGGCCAGGGGATTAGGGAAGAGCTGAGGAGATGGATGCAGGGCCTGATGGCCGTCTCCATCCAGCCCCTTCCCCACATTGCTGGGGCAGCCCGCTGGAGCCCTCCTGGCTCATCTTCATTGCAGGGGGGCCGTGTGAACTGCATGCCTCTGCCCCCTGAAGACATGTCAGATGCGTTTTCCTCAGCAAAACAGGAAACCTCCTGCACTGGCACTGTGAAGCAACCTTTTGGGGTCAGGGGGAAGCCCTGCTGGGGTCCCTGGTAGCAACATGTAGGAGACACTGTAGCAGCCAGCATCTCAGGGGCATGTCTGCTTGCTTTCCTTCAGCGTTCATGTAGCCTAGATTGTCGGTACTTGGTAGGGTGACTGAGGTGAGCCGGTGCTGTTTACTGATGTGCTTGTGGAGAGAGCAGGGAGGTGTGAGTGCGCACAGCTTGGCAGGCTGGGGATTTTTCTGGCCTCCCTTTGAATCTGGCCTGCTGGCATGATGCTTCTATTACTGAAAATTACTTCTAGCGGGAATGCTGAATCACGTACTCCCCACAACCAGGAGATGCAGTAGGATGAAGGTATCATTCATTTGGTTTTCTTTACTGTTGTTTTTTTTTCTTCCCCCCTTTGTCTTGTGTTCTTCTTATGGCAGCCCAGGTGGTGATGCTGGCCAGCTCGGTGCTTCAGCATGATGCTCATTAGCAGAATTCTTCCTCATATTAATTTTAAGTTTCTCTTTTAAATTTTAACCCATTTCTAAGTCTCTTTGTGCAGGGCTGCCTGAAAAAACCCCCAACAATCTTGAGTTGTGTTTTATACCCCTGAGATCTTTCCAGACTGTTGGCTTGTCCCCTCCCCATCTTAGTCATCCCGTATTGCGCTAGACAAATTTAGCTCCTAACCTTTCCTTATAAATCAATCCCTCTGGTCTTCTGGCAATTTTTTGTTGTGCTTCTGTGAACTCCGTCCATTGTGGGTAATAGAAAAGCCAGGCCAGATCCAAGCTGGTATCCATCCAACCTTTCTCCCAGAGGTTGCACAGAGCAAGGGGCAAGTGTCCTCCTGTGGCCAGCCACCAGTGAACGCGCTGAGAGGGAGCAGCAGTGCTCTCAGGCTATGGGCTTTCCTTTCTGGATAGCAGGTAGGGTTGGGATCGCCCCTCTCTGAGCCCCAAAGCGGCAGACCCCTCTGGCAGCTCAGCCCCCAAGCCCCACTGGCTCAGGGTGCCCATGTGTCGCATCCCACTTGCGGCAGGGTGGGGAGCGGGCAATTGATGGGAACCCCGTGAGCACCTTGCAGTCCCTCTGAAATTTGAAAACGAGTCCCAAGGGCTCCCTTACTACACTGCTAGTCGCTCTTCTAGCTGTTTGTGTGACATATTTTCAGCATATTTCAGCATACGCTGCTTTGGTGGATAAAGAAAGCCCAAGTGCTGGATTTCCTCTCCTTTTGAACTTCCTTTAGGCAGTCAGGCCATAGTTTTAAACTCCACGTAGCATCTCGCAGAGCCGGAGCCAGCAGAGTTCGTTGCATCCAGTGGTTCTCCCGGTGGTGGGCTTCCTCCCACCGGGAGCATGACTGCCCCTGCGAGCCCCTGCCTAGCTCCAGACAAACCCCAGCCTGACCCGAAACAAAGCACATTGTTTTGCACAATTCTGCTGATAGTTTGCAGCTTCCTTTGGAGGCCCCACAAGGGCCACTTGTGGCACTGAGGTGGAGCTCAGCATTAGCTTATTGTTGCTGTTCACCTACCTTTACTGTTCTCCTAGTTTTTAGGGATTCTGCCATCCAAAGCCCCTTTGCCTTTTTTTATTCCCTGAAGTAGCGGTGCTTGTGAAGTGCGTTTGGAGGCAGCCCGTAGCTGTGGGTGTTCTGTTCCTTACAAACACCCAACCTGCGATGCCATGGCCCTGAGGGCTGCAGAGCCAGGTTCCCCCCCACCCCTGGCTCTTCCCATTGGAATAAAGCATTCCCTGCCTTCAGTTTCAAATGGGCTGCTGGTCGCTTTCATGGGATGACACCGTCCTCTTGAGTTAAACGTGAAAGGAAATAAAAGCCTTGTATTACCCTTTTCTCTACCGTGTCTCCTACTCAAAAGCAGCCGAGTCTCTGCTTACAGATGATTTCCAGCCCCTTCTCCCTTTTTTCTGCTTTCTCTCTCAGAACCCTTTTGCTCTATCTTTCTTGGAAACCGGGTGTGAGGCTGAAGATTACAGCTAATGATCTATGGAATGGATTGGGTATTTCCATTGCTTTCTGCCCTGTTCCTTATGGCCTGGGCTCTTACGTTTGCTTCTTAGATGTCTGTCTCGGCAGCATATTTCTTTTGAGGTGTTCAGGATTCATCAAAGGATTCAGTTACTGAGGAGTCCAGTGAGGTGTGTTTGAGAGGTTTCCTCCATTCAGTTTTGCCTCGTTCCTGATAATTAGGAGGGTGGGCCAAGGGAGCATGCTTCATCGGTGGTCAGATTAGCTCCTCAAAGCTTGTCTTACCAATGGCCCCAGGATTTTTGGTTTGAATAAGCTCTTCAGGTAGGCAGGGTAAGCAGAGACTGTGGTAACACCTTCTGGAGATCTTCAGAGATAAAAGGAGTGATGGTGAACTGGCCTTACTGGTGTCACCTTTAAGCCTTACTGGTGTCACCTTTAAGCCTTACTGGTGTCACCTTTAAACCATCTGATTTAGTGTTTTAGTGGCCTGTCTTAAGCAGTGGCCCATGCTAGATACTTCAGGTGAGACAGCAGGAGGCCCCTCAGCAGATCACTGGGATATAACCCATAATACTTCTTCCAAAGCTTTCATAGCTGGACAATAGCTGTTCTGAAAGGTGGGATTAACATCTCTTAATTTTCTTTGTCATAAATATGACACCTTGTTACCCAGAGAGACACCCACGCTATCCTCTGACTTTGCATTTTTTCCTCCTTGATGACATCACTGAAAAAAATGTTTTCTTTTGCTAGTTCTGAATTCATTTGTATTCTAGCCTTGTAGTTTTAACGAATGTCCCTTTTCTTGTGCTGTGAGATGAGGACACTTCGCCTGTCCCTGTGTGCAAAGCACTGTGCATGCGCTGACATCTTCTCTCCTTCTCTGTATTGGTTCAGATGAGTTTTTGGAGGTCAGTATCTTCCCAGTGCCAATCTCTGTGCCATCTCCAGTTCTTCCTGGGGTGCAGCCCATGCTGAGCTCAGCCTGTGCTGTTGCTGTAGACAATATGACTACAGCTGTTGCTGTGTTAGTCTCCATCCCACTCCTTGTCAACCATGGCACCTCATTGCTGCCTTCACATGCAGATACTTATTGAGCAGAGTGTTCCCTTGAGCTGCCTGTGGGGTCTTTCTGCATCCCTCACCCACACTGGTGCAGCCAGGGCCTGAGGGTCGGCCTCTTCCCCTGTGACATGTGTCGCTTTGTGTTTGGTGTTTGAGTGTTGAACTGTTTGTCCTTGTGCCATGTCTCTGAGGTTCCTCTTGGCCGTTTTGGGTTAAAGCTAGGTGGCACAGGACCACCCCACTGCCTGCTCCTGACAATCTCTCCAACTTTATCCTTCCTCAGCAGTCAGTCGTGGCTTGGCCTTGCTGGTGGAGAGGTGGCTGAGCAGGAAGGCTTGCCTTCTCTTGCACAGCCTGTTCAGGAGCTACGCATAGCTGCTGTCTCTGTCAGCTCCTGTACCCTCCAAGCAGCAGGTCGTTTGGAGGAGGCCAGGGTCCCACCTGCCCTCGAAGTGTTGGAGCCGGTGCACAGCACATTGAGGGCTTGGGCCATCCTTGCCCCCATGATGCAGCGTGCCAGGGGACAGCCCTGTCCTAGTGCTGCCGGAAAGGTTCCCTGAGAGCTGGTGAGATGACCTCTCAGGGTTAGGAGCCAGGGGGGTTGAGGGCAGTGGCCAGCAGTCTCCCACGACATTCCCTTGTCCTGCCCTCTCTCCACAGGTTATGCCACTCTCCAGGTTTGCTGGGTGCCTGCCGGTGAAAGAGAAGGGTTGATATTTTGCCCAGGCCCTTAGGTCCTGAACCAAAATGGCAGCTGGAGAGTCCCCTCCCGTAGGAGATGTCTTCATCGACCTGCAGCAGGTGAGGTGGGAATCCAGCAGCAGTGGGGCTGTCTTCTGCCAGGCTGAGTGTGGGACCCGTGTCCTGGCAGCCCGCTGCAGCGTGGCACACAGCCTGGGCTCACCAGGGAGAGGTCTGTGCGAAGGGTGCCCCAAGGCTGCCCACCAGCCCACATCCACCCCTTGTGCAGACAGCAAACTGGGGTCCAGAAAAGGCCCCTGGGGGTGCCCTGTGCCTTCACGTGCCGTGGGGTGAGGTAGGCAAGCAGCAGGAGCTTGTGATTAGACTGTCCCCATTTAGGCTGGGCTTGGGACACCCAGGCTAAGGCAAGAGGAGAAGCAGTCTCACGCACAGGTATGGAGCCGCTCTCCCAGCACCCAGCCTGGCTGTGGTTGGGTGGGAGGTCCAGCTGCTTCGCTGAGGTACAGCTGGGGGATGTGGGAAGAGGCACAACTCGGCTAAAACCGCCTTGCTCCCTCTTTCCGCCCAGCACAGACAGATTTGTCACAGTTGGGCCTCCTCCTGTTTCCATGGAAACACGGGAGTCCACAACAGCTCCGCGCTGGCATTTCGGCTATATTGACGGAAAATTCTACCAGCTGCAGCTGCTTGGGAGGCAGAAAGGACAGGAGTCACCTGGCGATGCTCTTCTCCAAGCATCTCACTGGCAAAAGGCAGAGAAGCACCCATAGTGTGAAACAGGAGGAAAAGGGACAGAAATGCCTGAAGAAGGCACGCCAAGGGGAGCTGGGAGGTCCCCTGGGAGAGCACAGGAGATGTGGGAAGGCACAGACCAGGGGGTCACTTACCCATGGGCAACTCACCAGAGCAAGGATGCTGTTTCCCAGGGATAAATAGAGGAGATCTAAGAAAGGGAGGGATGGCAGGCTGGGCAAAGGGAAGGCCGGAGGGCAGCGAGATGTGAGGTGAGAGAATTCCAGCTAAACAAAAGCTATGCACCGATACAGTCCCTTGATACCTGCCACTCTGGGGGGGAGTGTGGAGGGCCACTAAGATGTCTCTGCAGAGTGTGGCTTGCTGATCTTTTCTGACTCTTGGTTTTGAGCGGAGCTGTGCCTCCAACTGAGAAACTATGTCCCAGCCCTGTCCTGTGGGGCCTGCTGCTCCTCAGCAAGCCCAGCGCCATTTGCAGGGCGTGAGGAGCCAGAGGGCTGGAGGGGTCTTCAGTGTTTGATTCTCGTCTGGCGATTTCTGTGCAGGGCAGAGATTGTGCAGAGAAAGCCTCTCCTGGTGCCGAGGACGATGAGGACTTGGATAAGACTTTGTCAATCGAGAGATTTGGGGACCTGATAAGCAAGTCAGCATCAAGCAATCTGGAGAAGCAAAGACGCAACTACAGTGAGAGGGATTTTGAATGTATGTAGGTTTGAACCGTTGTACCCACTTCCACCCTCACCACCGACCCTCCTGCAGCCCCACATGCTCTGCAGCCCTGTGCTAGGACCCTGCAGATCATGTTAGCCTGCTGTTCACTTCCTCCCTCCAACCAGAGCATTCCCAAAGTGCTGTGTACCCCCAGTACAGCACTGGTGCCCATGGCTTCTTCCCAGTCTGTTCCCTGTTTGACCCGTCCCCGTGGCAGCACAGCTCACCTCCTCACCCAGTGTTGGGCACCTCTGCGGCCACTTCCCCTGCATTGAAATTTCAGTTTGAAACTATTTTCCTTCCATATGGCTGCAAAGAAACATCCAAATATGGCCAGGAGCCAGGCTGTCCTCCCCTGTCTGAAAGCAGATGGCTCCAGTCAGACATGCCTGTGTATTTCTAAATAGCAACCACGAAACCACCAGGCTTATCTGCTCCAAGAAAGGACTGCAAAATAAAAATGGGGTGTGAGTGTAAAATGCTGTATCTGTCTTACCTGAACACCTCTCATCAGCGTTACTTGTCCCTCTCACTGCCCTTCCGTGATGAGGCAGCCCATCTGCCCAGACTCACTTTGGCTGTAAGAGGAGAGCATGACCACAAGAGAGGCCCTACGCTACTGACTGATGTAGGTGGGTTGCGTTAGCTTGTAGGAACAGCAGTGAAGGGCAGGAAAAAGAGTCCCCAGCCCAGCAACCTGCTTGTGTGCCAGACCAGTAGCAGTGGTTAGGGGAGCTTCCAACACCCTGGCTCTCCACAGCTTATTTTCCAGCTTAGCTTTGATGGGGTCATGATGTTCCAAGCACCTCACCAGGCTGTTTTCTGCTTGGCCACTCATTTCCAATGGCTGTTGTAAAAGTTTGCGGGTAAAAACCTATTACTGTAGTGCACCCCAGCTGCTACGTTCTGCTTGTGCCATTTCTCCATGGAGGCTCAGTTCAAGTAAGACTTCCCACCTGAGCACACAGTCACCCGCGCACACGGCTGCAAGGTGCTGGTAGCTTTGCTGTGGGGTGAAGGACTTACCTGCTCAGAGGCTCTGCCTGTGTGCACAGGTGTGTGGGTTGGCTTGGAGGACATGGACGATCTGCTTGAGCATGCATGGCAGAAGCTTCTTTGAAAATTTGACTAGAGATTTGTACTGTTTGGGGTTTGGTTGGGTGGGGATTTTTTCCCTTCTTAGTAGGAGAGTCCTCCTTTCTTTGTCGGAATCAAGCTTCTTTCCCCCTGAGGTTCTGATGTACCCCTGTTACCTAGGACTCTATTAACCCTGGTTGTCAGAAGTTTTATACAGTTCATAAAGCTGGAAGATCTGGTTAGGTCATTAGATTTTGAAAGATACCATACCAGCCCATGGAGGTGAACGCTGTCCGGGTTTAGGAAGGTTTCCTGCCCTATTCAAAGCCAGGAATTCCTTATATGTAGGCCCTTCCTTCTGGGCTCTGTATCCAAATGACTTTTTCATATCTCTCCTATCAAGTTCCCTGAGAAGTGTAATCAAACATCTAGGACACTGGTTGGGCAGTAACTTTCCGTACAGGTGGGCAGTGCAAGGAAGGGAGCGGGAGGATGGGCAGGGGCTGGGCACGCAGGAGCTGCAGGAAGACAGGGAGGGAGAGGAGGGAGGCATGAAGCCTTTTGTGTTTGGGAGAGGTATGCTTTTCCCACCTCCAGGCCACCTCCATGGAAATGGGATCAGTCGGCAGGAGGAGTGCTGAGCGCAGGGGTGAGGAGGGGTGCTCTCCGCTCTGTGCCAGATCGGCCGCTTGCCACCGCTGCCCTTCCCTGCAGAGCCTTCGGTTTCCTTCTGATCCCAAATGTAAATGTTGCTGCTGATGTGAAGGAGGCAGAAGGGAGAGGGGGGGCTGTGTCCTCACCAGCAGCTTTGTGCTGTGGAAGGAGCACCACGTGTACAGCCCGGGCTTTCCGTGCTCCTTCGGACATTACAGGCCCATGCCCAACCTATCTGTGGCACGTGGAGCAGCGAGGCAGGAGGGCCTTTCTGCCAAAACCTCAGCGAAATAGGGTACCTATAGTTAGGTCAACGAACTAGAGAGCACTTCGAAGGCACAAGTTTATAGAGAGCCCAAGCTCTTTCCTATTGCAGATGTCTGACCATTCCCAGTCTCCTCTAATCTTGCCACAAGCTTCTCCTGTTGAACCAGGGGTGTGTGTGAAATATCCCTCCTGTTCCCAAGGGTGGAAACAAGGGAGAAAAGACTTGAGAAACCAAAGGAAAGGAAACATGACAGCAGAACAATGAACCTGCCTGGCTCTCCCAGGGAGAAGGTTACAGCTTCCATTGAAAAGGTCCTTTGAAGGTAGTTTTCACTATAAACAGATTTTGCTGCCATGTCACAGGAAAGCTGGGAAGGAACCAAATCAAAACAGACTGGAAACAATTCCTCAGGAAGAGCTGCTGAGCAAAGCCCCCTTGCGAAGTGGCCGGTGCCCCTCGTCATTTCAGCTGCTCCGGGGGCAGCCCCAGGATCTGCGCATCCTGCAGACTGTCTACGGGAGGCTTTGTGCCTGCAGATAGAAGACCTGGCAGAAATGGTTTTCTTCTCTCTCACAGGGAGATGCTGAGCTTACCCTGCTCCTTTCATGGTGCATTATCATTGTTTTTGAGTGAAGGCTCAGAAATGCCATTAATTTCTTCTCACTCTGTAATTCCCATGACACCCAGGTCAAGCCTGTATGAATGTCTCTTTGTAGATTAGTTTAAAGAGAAGTCCTTCTGCCCTGTTTTTTACCCTGGTTTTTAAAGGATGGCCTCCTAATTGAACCTGTGTTTCAGAGGCTGGTAGGCATAAGCCCTCACAGTACCTGGGACGTGGCCTTAGGTTGCACCGGCACTAAAAGTCTGGGTTTGTGGTTCCTGTGGGCACGCAGGAGGGACTTTCTGTCAAAGCCTGGGGGATAAATAAGGTGCATTGATTTAACTCAAAGAGCACTATGCAGGAAAGAGATGTTTGCAAAGGGCTCAACTCATGCTTGTTTGACAATGTGAGAAACTTTTCCCCATGTTTAAGAAGAGGATGGTACCTCTGGCAGGCCACCACAGCTCTGTGTAGCCTTGCAAGTGGCTTTCTGCAGCACTGGGAGAGGAGTCCTGCCTTCCCCAGGGCAGTGGAGCTGCCTTGGGGTGGTTTGGCACTGCATGGAGGCTGCCTGCCCAGCCACCCCAGGCTGGACACAGCCTGCCGCATCACTGAGAGAGCTTTGCTGTGTCCCTGCGGGCTGGTGGCTCTCCTTACCCTTCCTGGCCCTTGATCTCCAGACCATGCTGTTTCCTGGAGGGGCGCCTGGCAGGTTCCTCCCAGCCTCTTCCTGCCCCTGACTCTCTTTTTCTCTCTCAGTCCACCGCCAAACCTCGCACCACATCCATCATCCCCTTTCCACTCACCTCCCTTCTGCCCTCAAGTTCCAAAAGAGGCCCCCCCGTGCCAGCAGGAGAAAAAAAAGGAGGAGGAAAAAGAAGAAGACCTCAGTGCCCCCCTCGGAGGTGACCCCCACCATCCAGGAAGAGGACGAGGAAGGGGGAGAAGAGGAGGAAGAAGAGGAAGAAGAAGAAGAGGAAGAAGGAGAGTCTGAGGCAGAGGAGGCCCAGGAGAAAGAGATCTCTGCAGAGTCCGAGGGCGAAGCTCGTGGGAAGGACACATCCCCTAAGCTGGAGCCCCCAGGCAAACCAAAGGCAAGGCTAGGGCATCCCTACCTGGATGGAGCTCAGGGGCTGAGGGGGGAGGTAGAGGGAGGAGTGATGCTGAGAGGGTGCCAGAGTACGTGGTCAGGGGAGTGTTTGGGGGAAGAGGTTGTGCCTCTGTATTGTGGGAAGAGTGATTTTGTCCCTCTGAGCTGAAGGACGGTGACAGATAAGCCATTGCCCAGGGTGGATGCTGGTGAGAGTGTGCAGGATGATTTTGGGTTGTAAGATACATGGGGGAAGATCACTGTGGCTGTTCTCAGGGTGTACAGGATATGGGAAGGCTTAATACGGCCAGTCCCGGGCTATGGGGCACATGGGGGAAGTCAATGCAGCCTGCTCTAGGAGGTGAGGATGTGGGGAGGATCTGCATGTCAGGGACTGGGTGGAGGCTGCCTGCCCGGCTCTTGCTGTCAGGACTGTCGTCTCTGCAGTTCACCATCGGCAGCGATGAGGAGGAGTCTGGCAGCGCTCTGGCCCCCGCGCAGTTCCACGTGGAGGAGGAGTGTGGCATCCTGTCCCCCATGCCACGCTTTGCTGACCTGCTGCAGGACAAGGGCCCTGCAACCCTACGCAGGTAGGCAAACGTGTGCCTACTCTGTGGCGGGGGAAAGGAGGAGCAGAAGGGGCAACCTTTAGGTGTTGGGCCAGGTGACTCCTGGCTCTTTTCCTTCTCAGGGACTTGGTGGTCATGGCTGGGCCAGGGGAGCTCAGCCCCTGAGAGGATCCAGTGCCCATCCCCTCTTGCCTCATTCCAGTGCTCATCCCCACTTGCCTCATTCACTACCATTGGTCTTTTTGGTTCCTACAGCCTCCCTGGGCCTCGGGAGCGTCTGTCCCACGGGTGGGAGAAGCGCAAGCCCTGGGGCCAGGTGGCGAGTGGACAGCGGGTTACCTATGACCTGAAGGAGAGGATGTGCATCGGCAGCATGACCACGCTGGAGAGCGCAGCATACCAGCGCGTCCCCACAGACGAGGCCGAGGCCCAGATGCTGGCGTCTGCCGACTTGGATGGCATGAAAAGTGAGTCTTTGTGATGCTACCTGTGCTTCTAGTGCACGTGTCCCTTGCTTCTCCCTGCTTTGTCCCCTTCTGTGGCAGCTCCAGGCACAGTCTTCAGCCTGCCCCGAGGACCTGGTCCTCACCTCTCTGTCCCCCAGCTCCTGCTTTTCCAGCCCTGGTACATCTCTGTCAGCTTTGCAGTGTCCATAGTGCCGGTCCCCATGTTTCCAGCACCTCTGCTCACACTCAGCCCACAGATGCTTGCTCCTCTACCTGCCCTGCTGTCCTCTCTGGTTCAGGGCTCTCTGCATTTCCCTGAGACCCAGCGCTCTCCTCTCCTGACACACTTTCCCAGCGATCAGCCCTCTGTGCGACATGCCGGCTCTGGCATCGCAGAAAACCTGAGGTGAGGAGCTTCCCCTCTCCTCCATTCTCCCATCAGAGAGGCAGCTGCCCCCTCCGGCGCGCCTCGGAGGGGGACTGCCCCTGCGCAGCGTGAGGGCAGACAGAAGAGACGTCATGGAAATGCACGCTCCAGGCCCGAGGACATGGAGAATTCAATAGGTTGCTCTGCAGGCTGGAGAGGGAGGGAGACACCAGAGGGGAGCGAGGGAGAGAAGCGGTGCTGCACATGCAGCCTGGCTGTCCCTGGGCCGCGGGTGCCGTGTCCCTGGGCAGCTGGCACGAGACCCCGTGGCAGAGCGAGGATCCTGCTCCCGAGGAGCTGGTGGGGCAGTCCCCCACGGAAGCATCCCTGGGTGGAGCCAGCCTTCCCAGGACATCGTCAGTGCCCAGGGGCTGCTGCAGCCGGCACCTTCATGCCCCGTGAGGAGGGGAGCGAGGCACCAGGGCTGCGGTGAAGCCCGCCCGGGGGCAGCTTGCTTTTCACACTTCAGCCTGGCTACCCCAGGCCCTCCTCTGAAGGTGAGCGACTCATGGCACCTGACCCCTGACCTTCGCAAGGACAAGATGACAGCCCTTCGAGAGAGAGAGGAGACAGCAAAGGAGTCAGAGGGGGGCAGCAGCCCGGAGGTACCAATAAGCACCTGCATTCGCAACTCACTCGGCTACGAAGACTTTGATGAATTTGCCTTCAATTTTGAAGACTATGATTTATGGGAAGCCATCAGAAACCATCTGGGCTACCCAAGCGGGGAGCCCACCTGTAAGTACCGGAGCAGTGACCCCACGGTTGCGGCTGTAGATCAGAGCCCCCAGCTAAAGTGTGTACCCCCCACCTTGTGTTTGCCATCTGCACCCTCTCTGTGTCAGGTTGATCTGGGCTAGAGGAGGTAAGATCTGTCCCACCAAATGCTTGGGAATGCCGGAGGAGCTGCTTGCTGCCTGTGTGTCTGTCCAAGGTCCTTGTACAGCTCTGTGTCATAGCGCTGGGGTGCTTTGCTGTGTGTGTCTCACTCGAGCAGCTCTGGAGGCAGCTGCATCTTGCTGTTTGTGCTTATCAGGATGTGGCCCATGCCACAGCCAGAGAAAAAGCAGCTGCTCTGAGGTGTGTATAAGGACAGACACATTTCCCCTTCCATCTGTGGCACAAGGTGACAGTGTGCTGCTGCTCCCTGTTTGCTGGAATTCAAGCCGAGCTGCGGATCCAGCAGCAGTGGGTATCAGGTTTTCAGCTCTGCACCGTAGCCTCACACCCAGAGGGAAAAATAACCTGGTCCTTATGTCTGCAGGCTTCAGTGGGGCTGTGAAACTAGCTAAGGGCAGGCTGGTCAGTGTGCCTGGAGCGGGAAAAGGAGGGAGGAAGCAAGGGTGGGAAAAGCAGGGAAGGAGAGAGTTAGGGATCCCAAGAGCAAAGAACATCTTTCTGCTCTCATTTGTGTCCGTACCCCTGCATCCCTCACGGAGAGCTGGGGTTCTGAGCTGTCCCAGGGACTGCGCAGAAGCCGGAGCCTTGCGCCCACCTTGCGCAGGCGGTCCTTCCTTGTCAGTAACTCACAGTGAAAGGGTGGCTTTGTGTGTCACCTTGGGAGTGACACTCTTTGTAGCCATAGCTGTGTGGTGGCTGCCCAAACCAAACCAGATCATGATCTGATTTTTCAAGGGATTTTAGGAGTGTACACAGGAGGGTGATGTGGCCCCAGCACTCACCTGCTTACTGGCTTTGCACGCAGGAGAGGGGAGGCAAGAGTAGTTGCAACGGGGACTCAAGATGCCTTGGTTCAGCTTCTGGCTCTGTCACAACCTGTCTGTGTGATCCCAGGCAAAATACTTAATACCCGCTGCCTCCCAGCCCTGGCATCATGTTCTCTCTCTCAGGGGGCCCTTCTTTACAAGCCTTTGGGGAAGAAATATCTGCCGGTGTGCTTCTGCAGGGACCAGCAAGTAGGGATTTGCTTTCTGTCTGGGTCTGCTACTTGTTACTGTAAGTTGATAGACAATATCATAGCAGCAAAGTTAAAAATAGAAACGTGGAGCAAATTTGCTCCATCACCAGTCCCGAGCTGAGCAACCTACATTAAAAGTGTGAGGAATTGCTCCAAGTTCACCTGGAAAGGGACGGCTGCTCTTGGGAAGGTAGAAAGGGGCAGATTCCTGCAAGGTGGGATGCGCACCACTTGCAGCATAGGGAGGGTTGACTCGCCAGCAGTTAACACGTTCATTGATTGCTACAGCTAATTCTGCAGGTGCTTGCAAGAGGATGTGCTGTACAGTCGGCTCCTAATTATTTCTGCACAGTGAATCCACACTGTGGATTAATCCTGCACAGAGATGAGGTGGAGACACCAGGACCCGTTCTGTGCAGAACCAGCTAACGTCTGACCAGCACCACTTGCTCAGCTGTTTACTCCGTGACAGTACCTCTTCCAGGACCAACTCTGATCCAGGAGGAATTTCATAGCATTTGAGCAGAGTAGAGCCCTTGTTGGACCTGATCTGGTCTCCTTTCTGTCCTTTCAGTGTTCAGAGGATGGGGAGTGGCAGCAGGGATGAGCTGGGAGGATCTACCTGTCCCTATCACATTGAACTCAGTACCAGCTAGGAAAGGCTTGGGCTCTGTACAGGGCAGGGCAGTAGTTTTTTTCCAGAAGCTAGCATAAGGTTGTGACTTACTGCATGCTGGGGAACATCTTGTTTCATCTAATTTGGAGTATTCCAAGAGATGGGGTTTCAATCTCCTTTCCCGTGCTATAACTTAAACCACTGGGCTGCATGGGAAGCATGCACCATCCCTGTGATGCTGGGCCAGCAAGTTGCTCTCTTGTACTGCTACAGCTGCTCAGGTGCCTCTTTCAGGGCTTCCTGCCTGTGGATAGAGGGTAGTGAAAGGGGGGATGAAGGGATAACATGCACATTGAAGGCAGTCGCGCTCTGAGTCGGACTGACTAGCACAGGCACTCTGGAGGAGGACTTGAACCCCTGCAAAGTCCTATCTGGCGTCTTCAGATTTAAGCTGTGGAAAAGGATCATCTCAGGAAGTCTGCCTGATGGCAGCCAGTGAGGCAAGAAGATCTTCTGGAGGACACTGTAGGAGATGCTGTGTGGGCGGGTGACATAGGAATCAAACTCTGTCCTCAGACATTGTCAGTGTTTCATGCTCTGCTTTGGAGAGTGCTGGAGAAGGAAGTACAGCAGTGTTGTGGTTTTGCCCCGGCCGAGGGCCGCACCCCACACAGTCACTTGTACTTTTAAAAGGAAGGGGGAAGGGAAGTTGGGGGAGGGGGAAAAAGGGAAGGAAGGAAGGAGGGAACGAAATCACAACCTAGAAACCAGAACCACGTAGGTTGGGATAAGGATAGTTTCCTAAACAATAACAGAAAACTAGATATAACAATAACAGGAGTTTATAGCACAAAATAGATGAAACTGGTGATACACAATGTAATTTCTCACCAAACCACAGAACTCAGGCCGCACAGCTTAGAGCCCGTCCCGGACAACCCAGCCGTCCCCAGAAAACTGCACGTCCTGGCGTTGTCCCCCCCTCTTCCCCCCAGTCCCCCCTTATACTGAGCATGACGTAACTGGCATGGAATATCCTCTTTGGCCAATTCGGGTCACCTGTCCTGGCTGCGTCCCCTCCTTTCTCATTAGTAAGGAAGTATGCAGAGCTGAGAAAGGTACTTGATTGCCCGGCAACAAATCGGAAACATCAGGGTGCTATCAGCACTATTCTCATGCTAACACCCAAACATGGCATTCCATCCACTGCTAAAAATATTTAACTCCATCATAGCTGAAACCAGGACAAACAGGAGCTGTCCTTGGCTGCTTCATCTCACCCTGGGGAGTTTAGCTTCAAGCAAGGAGAGAAGAGCTATGCCTTGGGCAGATCACCTTTTGGTCTCAGTCCAAGATCCTAAGTAAGGAGCCTGGACTTGAGTCCTCTCTTGAGCTGGCTTTTCATTTGGGGGAAGCATTAATCTGACAGGGACACAGACAGGCTTTTGGGAGAGCAGCCTAGATCACCTCACCTGGGCTCTGCACCAGAGTCCCAAAGCCAAAATTAAGCTGATGTGTCCACCCTGCTCCTATGAGTTGCCTTCCCCAGCTGGCATCTCAGTGGCCACAGGCACTGCAGCCCGTGGATCGCTCTGTGTGGGGCTCTGGTGGCGTGCATTCCTCGGCTCGCTCTGAGCCTGCAGTGCCCCAGCTCTTGCCCCTGTCAGCAAGTGTGGGAGTCTCTGGAGATGCTGCTGAGAAACTTGGATCCTTTCGTTCCATCTGTCCTTGGGCCATTCGGTGGCCGAGGCTGTGTGTGCTTCCTCGGGGGCCTTGCCCCGCTCCGGGTGAGCTCTCTGGCCACCTTCTTCTAGGAATACATGAGGATGAGTCACAGGGTACATGGGAGAACCAGAAGCTGTAGGGATTGCAGCCAGCATGCCAGATACCAAGACCATTTGCCTGGTGACCTGTTTGCTGGTGTGTGAATCCACACCAAGTGCAACGAAGTGGCTGCTGTGCACACAGGAATTGAGAAAGCCATGTGAAAGTCCCAAGGAAGCCCAAAAATGTCCGTGGTGGTGGGCAGTTATTGGCTCCTATCGACACAGCAGCACAGTAAGTGGAGCAGGGAGGAGGTCTGCAGGACGTGCATCAGCAGGGCAGCCAATGGGGGAAAATGCCTCGAGGCTCAGTATTGATTCATTTTATAGTTAATTTAGCAACCCAGATTTCCAAGGAGCGAGGCCATAGTACGTGTGGCCTGATGCTGGGCTGGGTCTTTCCATGCCAGAGATGCACAGATATTTTCCTGCAACATCAAAGAGAGCTCTTGGCCTTTCAAGCCCAATGCATTTCACTGTCTGGCTTTGCCTGAGAGCTGCAGGTCTTGAAGCCAAGTGCAGAAAGGTACGTGGAACCTGAATGTTCATCCCAGCTGACAGAGAACTGCCCTTCACCCCCTAAGGAGACAACCTTGGCTTTGCCTTACAAACAGGGCTAGCAAGCCTTGATGGACTGAAGCTGAGCAAGACCCCTGACTCCATGATCTACCTGGGGTAGCCTGCCCATCTTAGAGCAGGGTCGGAGGCCATCCTCATCCCCATGGGATGTCTGTGATGAGGAAGATACACTTGCTGACTCTGAGCAGTGTCTAGGGAATCTACTCTCCATGGCAGGCTGTTGACCAAATGCTGTTTCTCTGTCATTGCAAATGGGGCTGCCACAGTTGTGGTCAGGTTTGGTGAGCACTGGCTAGGCAACAGTAGCTTGGAGGGGGATCTGTTGTACAGCATCAACAGCCTCTCCGGAGGCTTGAGGAGGCTTTGATTCAGCCACCTGAACCCTGCAGACCTTTCAGAGGGTATTACAGCAGCACTGCAGATCATCTGGAAACAGCAATGGCTAGAGATAACTGCCCAGCCTCCACGCCAGCCCCAGTCTGCATTGTTATCCTACAGTCTCATCACACAATTAAATAAACCAGCCACTGATATTGCCACGTGTCTCCCAGACCAGCAGCTAAGTATCCTTCCCCTTCACCACCCTCTGTGCTTGCTGAGCCCCAGGCCTTCCTCCAGTGGGAGAAAGGAGCCCCAGGCAGGTGCCTGCCTGTGCTGTTGCTGTGCAGAGCTGTGCAGACAAGGCTTTGGGTTGCTTTTCATTGAGGGAGTGTGGGGAGGGATCATGCCCCACGTATGTGCCAGGATAAATGCTTTTGCCATGATGCTCCGGAGTATGCACAGCTGGGGAGGAAGCTTTTCTCTTGAAGGAATTGGCTGTCATAAGTCTGGAAGAGCTGAAAGTAGGCAGATGAGGCAGGAAGGATCTTCAAAGGTCTGGTGGATGATGGTGAATGCTCCAGCTGCCAGGGCTTTGCTAGCATATGAGAGAAGAGGGGGCTTGGACATGTTTCTCCGCCAGACAGTGGGTCTCCCCTAGACACACTTGTGGTCTTTTTTTCCTTTCCCATGTCTTCAGGCCACCGTTTTGAAGATAACCCTGGTGTGAGGAGGCATCTGATGAAAAAACCATCACGGAGTCAGATCACCAGGACAAGCAAAAAATTAGCATCAACTCCATCTGTCAAGAAAAAGAAGAAGAAGAAGAAGTTGGATAGAAAGCCCCATGAGGTATCCATGTGCTGTCCTCCCACACTTGTTCAGAAGCCATAAATCAGGACTAGAAACAGGTGCTTTATAAAGCAATAAGTGTGGTTTTAATATAATTAGTTCTTTACATGACCTTGGGAGTGACATTTCAAGCTCTTACCCATTACCTAGAGGCCTGAAAATATGCTTTTTTTCCCTCCCAATAAAAGCAGAGGCTTCTGTGAAATCACAAAGCTTTGACCTTAGGAAAGATGTTAAAAAGTCACAGAAATGGCAGTGCTCTTGTGGAAGTTAACAGCACAGTAATGTCACCATCTCTGGTAAGCGTGGGAAGCTTTGGGGGAAACCAAGGAGCAGGCAGAGGACAAAATTATCACAGTTTGGTAGAAGCGTGCAGCATTGCATCATCCTCTCTCCTCTGCCCACGCCATCTCATTTGGAGCTTTCTGGTGCTCCGTGTGCTGATGGAGGCTCCTGCCGTGCTGCCAGTGATATTTATCCTGGCTGCTTCTGTTCACCAAACCTCTGGTTAATTAAGGGAGGTTTGCTCAGGCAGGACTTTAGACCAAGTGATACCCTGAGAACAAACATGAAGCTTTCCATGTATCATTGATAGAGCTATATGCATCAGGGGGAGTCTCATGTTCTCGCTGTAATTTACACTAGGTGTTTGTGGAGCTGAATGAGTTGGTGGTGGATAAGAACCAGGAGATGCACTGGAGGGAGACAGCCCGCTGGATCAAGTTTGAGGAGGATGTAGAGGAGGACACAGCAAGGTGGGGGAAACCCCATGTGGCTTCACTGTCCTTCCGCAGCCTGCTGGAGCTCAGGAAGACGATTGCCCATGGTGAGTCAGGAACCGTGGGCCAGGGATTATATCTTGCTCTGGGACAGGTTTTGCTAGACAGCTTCTGTCATTGTTTGGCCCTTCACTGGAGATGCCCCAACAGTGTCTTTGTCCAGGCCCCATGTAGGGTCCGCAGAGACAGACTGTCCTGCAACTCATTTGCCAGGGTTTGCGTTAGCCCAAGGGTGCCCATGTTGGTTCCTCGATCTGCTTTCCTGCTCTCAGGCATATGGCAGCTGTGACATCCAGCTGTGTCGGGGCCATCAGGTCTTTGACTCTCCTTTGGTTTGAAAGGGAAAGTTCAGTCAGGGTGGGAGAGGAATCTGAGAGGGAGGTATCAGGGCTAGTGTGTCTTGGAGCTTTTGGGTTCTCCTGGGACAAGGATTTACACAGAGGACATCTGACACCTGGACTTGGGCCATTTCTCAACTGAGAGAATCTGTACCTCAACCAAAGCCTTGCTCCTGGCTCCTATGGGACAGCTGTGTCCCCAGAGCATGTGTGTGGCAGCGAGCGCTGCACACTAGGGGCAGGTCTCTTTCCCTCCTGCTGGCAGGTGCCGTCCTTCTTGACCTGGAGCAAACCACTCTGCCCGGTATTGCTCACCTCATGGTGGAGACCATGATCATCTCTGACCAGATCAGAGCAGAAGACCGAGCCAATGTGCTGCGTGCCCTGCTGCTGAAGCACAGGTGGGTGGCACGTGGCAGAGGGCTGCCAGGGCTTGGGGGTTTTCTGCAAGCCCCAGGCAGCAAGGGAGGTGGGTCCCCTCATGGCCATCACTCTCCCCCTCAGCCACCCCAATGATGAAAAAGAGGGCTTCTTCCCAAGGAACCACTCCAGCTCCAGCATGAACTCCATTGTGGGGAACCACCACCACAACCACACCACCGACACTTGTGTGCCCCTCATGGGGGAAGAGCGCATTGAGATGGCTGACCCCAAGGCCAATGAGACCGAGTGCAAGGAGGTGAGGGTGACATGGGGGGCTACTAATTCTTTATTTGCACACTTTGGGGACAGTTGTTGGCCAGCTGCAGCCTTTGGCACCCACCTCTGGTACCTTCATGGGGGCCTTGTACTTGCAAGGGCTGATTTCCCCTGCATCTCTTGGCGTGCTGGAAATCAGGTCACTCTGTTATCATTTTGGGACCTAATTTTAGCCTCACGCTGTGTGCAGATGTCTGCTTGAGCATGAAACGGCAGCAGTGGTCCTGGTGCTTGCAGGGTGGCCATTTGCTGTGAGGTTGTCTTGCGTGTGAATCTAGGTGTTGGGTGTGCAGCTGAGGTAAGCTGGGCTGTGGATGCCAGCAGGGTGCAAGGCTGTGTTAGGAAGACAAAAGCATGGGGACTCCATCCTTACTTCTTTGTATTCTTCTCTGGTAGAAAAACCTGCATCTCCATAACTCTGAGGGCCACCGTAAATACCTGAAGCTGATGGAGAAGATCCCTGAGGATGCGGAGGCCACAGTGGTCCTTGTGGGTAAGAGGCAGCATGTGGAGACCCCCAGGGCCAAAAGACACAAGTTCAGATTCCGGTCTGACCCAGGATCTTCTGAGGGATATTTGGACATCTTTTGCGTGTTGCCAAACTTCATCTGGGGAGGGAGCAGTGTACACGCCCTCCTTCAGTGACAGCACACGTTCGTCTGTCTGTAGGAAACATGAGGTGCTGGGGTAGTTATTAAGAAGTACTGAATGTCAGGAGGTTGATAGACACTGCTACTGGGATCTGGGGCCCAGTTTAGAGGAGAAAGTCCCACCAGGCTCACCAGAACATCCCATTTTGCAGCTGAGAAGTAGGTCAGTGGTGCCCAATGGACCAGTGGCCAGGCACTGATGGCTGACGGGCCTCATGCTGTCCTCTGACCGTCACTGCCCTCCGTCCAGTCCCTTCAGCAGCTGGGCCCTGTCCTGGCCAGTTGCTGTGTGTGCCAAGGAGCTTTGAGTTTATGGAGCGGGGCCTGGCTTGTGGCAAGGTCTCACATATCAGCCATAGCGCTGCCAGGAGATATTTCTCTGTACAAGAGGGTCGTGGGCAGGCAGTCTTGAGCATCAGCAGGCTTGGTGCCTTCTGACCACATAAGTAGTCCTCCCAGCACTTTGCTGGCGTCAGCGCAAATGTGGCTGCACTACAAGCAGAGTAAATGTCATTGCCTATCCAGTAGATGAAGAGCTCTGGCCAAGAGGCTTGGCAGCTCAACCGAGCTGATGCTTAACATGATGGGGCCAAATCAGCTTCATAAAGGCATTTTGAATACTCAGATAACTAAACACTGGGATTTCTGAGGTCAGGCTGTGTCTTGGGACTCGCTTGGCCAGTCAGATGGCCCGGATTTGCAGGTCTAACACAGATCACAGCTCTTTGCTGGATGCAGATGGCAGAAGGATCAGTAATGAGGCCAGAGAAACACAAGTATTCAATAAACGTTTGTGTTCTGTATGGGAAGGAAGCGGATGGTGTGCCGGAGGATGCTTGAGTACTTCCCAATCTGTTAGAAATGGAGGAGGCTGCCAAGCATTGATGAGATGCGGACATTGTAAAACAAACTGTGCAGTTTGCACCTATGAGTGGTTAGAGAACTGGCTCCTTTTCATCTGAAAAAGAAAAAAAAAAAAAAGAGAAAGAAAAAGAAAGTCTGGGAAGACAGGGAACACACGAGAAAAACAGGAGAAAGCTGATGGCATCAGCGCTCAAGAAGGAAGGGGTGGTGATCCGGTACCTATAGGTTGTTTAACCTGACATCCTTCCCAGCCAAAGTAACAGCGGAGCTACTGTGGGATTCAGTTAATACAGAGCTGAAGGATAAGAATGTTAATTATTGCCAAGCAGTGAGGTATGTGGGAAATAGGTCATGTCGAGCAAACCTGGTTTCATTCTTTGATGAGATTAGAAGTTTGTTTGACAAAAGTGACACATAAGAGACTAAGGCAGTGGCTTAGCAGAAAACAGTCCTCTGATTCCAAATTAGTCCCTTACAGTGTAAGTAGAGCCTATGCACAACAGGTTAAGAACAGACTAACTGGGAGAGCTAAAGAAAGCGGTTCTGCTTGGAAGTGATCAGTGAACAGGGGACTTAGAGCAGTCCTCAGTGTGAAGCTCAATGCTCTGTCAGTGGTCTGGAGACAAGTACAGGACTGCAGGGCTCACAGGAATCCCCCAAATCCCTGTTTCCTCTGTGAAAGGCAGCCCAGTACTGCTTACCCCAGTGATTAACTGCTCAAAATGTTGCCTCCTGGTAGGTTGTGTGCAGTTCCTGGAGCAACCAACTATGGCCTTTGTCCGACTGAATGAGGCTGTCTTCCTGGAATCTGTCTTGGAGGTCCCCATTCCTGTCAGATTCATCTTTGTGCTGCTGGGACCAAGCCAGGCCAACATGGACTACCACGAAATTGGCCGCTCCATCTCCACTCTCATGTCTGACAAGGTGAGGATCTGACAAGCGGTGGTGCTGGGGCAGGAGAGGGAGCTTTGGTAGCTCCACAGACGTCAGTCTTGGGATGAGAGCGCTGAGAGATGTGGTGCTAAGGCCCAGGCAGGGCAGGCAGGCATGAGCACCTGGGATTTTTAAGAGCAGCCTGGCTCAACCCTGTTAAGATGCTGCTGTATAGAGGGAAGAGTATGACAGACACTTGACTGGCACAGAGAATGCTGGGCTGGGTAAAGAAGAGGGCTGTCTTTAAAAGCAGGAGCAAAGAACTGCCCAAGGTCAGAGGAGTTGTGTTCAGTTCATGTTTCACAAACAGAGACGGGGGAAGCTGGGCGGTGCCTGTGACTGTGGTGCCTGGCTCATCAGGCCACACTGATGAGAAGACCTAGCAGTTCCTGGGGACTGTGCATCAAGAGTTTGTATGAAGATTTCTAGCTTAGTCCTGTGGCTGGTGCATCCATGCAGTGCAGGAGCACTTCTGTGGGGGAGGAGAAATGAAGAGGCAGAAGGGTCTTTCTGCCAAGCACATGCACTGCTAGAAGCTTCCCCTCTGGCTAGGTGGCTGGATAGTGAAATTTATTATCCTGGTAAGGAATTAAAAGCAAAGAAAAGCCCATCTGAGTATCTGCTGTGTTCAACCAGGACAGGAGAAACAGAGGTTCACGGGGTGCCATGTAACTATAAACAAGGAAAAAAACTGCCTGTCTTGCAACCAGTGAGCAGCTATCCCTGAACTGGGGACTGAAAAGTCCTCACAGAGCAGGTGGGTTGTGGACAGTGAGGGCTCCCAGCTGAAAGATCTCTTCCCAGGAGCTTCACAGGGCTTAGTTGAGACCACGTTTTGAGCTAGAAGAGGTGAAGCGACATATTCCAGCTTCAGCGCTGCCTTTGTGGGCTGATCTTGCTCATCCGAGCCGCTGTTCCTCTGCTGCTGGAAGAAGAGAGCCAGCTGCCGCAGCCATAGCAAGGTTACACAGCGCCTGGCGCCGTGAAGAGGGTACGATATCATTTACAGCATGAAGCTGTAGCTCCAGGGAGTCTGTGTGCTGCGGGGACCTTAGCTGTCTCTTACCTGTTTTACTGGCTGTTCACTTGTCCATCTCTCTCTAGCCCTTTCTCTGCAGTTGCGTTCCAGAGGCGATGCAGCACTTCCGCCTGTATGCCAGCACCTCCTCACCTATCTGCAGTAGTCCTGTCCCCCCATGGTCACCTTGGAGTCCTTCCTTGTCTTTTTGCCCTTGCTGTCAGGATTGTCTTCCCTCTTCTTCCTGGTTTTCCTTGGGTGGCTTCCCTTTATGCTGTAGACTCCCATTTTCCCTCCCTCTCCCACGTGGAGACATCCTAGTCTGTCATACCTTGCTCAGGTCCTGGTTCTTGTGCTTTACCTGCAGTGTTTTAGGGCTCCACCAGCTTCTCCCTCAAAAAAAAAAGCCAAACCCCAAGACCAGACTAGGACACTGATCTCTTGCAGAGTCCTAATTTTGAGCTGCAGGGACAGAAAAAGTCTGTCACCTCTGTGGTGCCTGGCTTCCAGTACATCCCTGAGCTGGGCTCTGAAGAAGAGCTCTGCAGGACCAAGCAATGGCATGCAGAGCTTGTCAGGAGAAGGATCTTGGCCTGATGCAGCCACAGTGATCTGATGTGAACAGAGGCACAGGCTGGGCAGGTGTAGCATCTGGCCTCTGGAAAGAGAGGCACCAGGCTGGCTGGGAAGCACAGGCTGATTTTGTTTGGTGGAGAGGTCCCAGGAGGGGCACCCTGTGCTCTGGAGGAGCGTGCAGCTGGCAGAGATGCTGCAGGATCATGATCCTGGGCAAATGCAGTGAGGCTTGAGGACAAAAGCAGGAGCAAGAGGTTGCTGGGAAGGATGGATAGGGTAGGGAGGACAGACATGGGATTAGGTGGGACATGGGATAGTTGGACAAGAGGAATTCAGTAGTGTGGGTCATAGAGTGGCAGTAGTGAGTCACGTAGTGGGCTGAAGGAGTTGGACGTTGCTGTGTGGTCATGGCAGGCATTGTGTTTCCAGGCTACAGACAGCTGGGTGCAGTCTCAGTCTGAGTATTCTTCCTCTCTCTTTTTCCTGTCCCGCTCAGCACTTCCATGAGGCTGCATACATGGCAGATGACCGTCAAGACCTCCTCAATGCAATCAACGAGTTCTTGGACTGCAGCATTGTCATCCCGCCATCGGAGGTGGAGGGGAAAGACTTGTTGAAATCCATTGCCACCTTCCAGAAGTTGCTGCTGAGGAAGAGGAAGGAGAGGGAACAGAAGTCCATGAAGGAGGGGGCTGTCCAGGAAGCCAAAGGTCTCTCCACTCCCATTTGGGCAAAAGAGTTTGTGCCTGTTGCCCTGCGTGCCCCAGTAGGCCCTCCCCTCGCAGAGCCTGGCAGAGGGGTGAGCGGGGCCTGGCTCCTGCAGCGGGCAGCGGGGAGGGGGGCAAAGGGAGGCAGGACAGTGGCTGTAGGCAGCTCTGGCAGCTGGGGGCAGCTGGAGGCAGCGGATGTGCAGTTGCAGGGGGCCCACCAGGTTACCACTGCTGGAGGAAGGTCTTCATGGGCTACAGGGGAGTGGGACAGCCCCAGGACAGACCTGCATTCCCCTGCTCAAGCCCTGCCCTCTGTGCACCTCCAGAGCTGTGTGAAGTGAAAGCTGAGGAAGAAGAGGAGGAAGCTGAGGACGACCCTTTGAAGCGGACCGGGATATTTTTTGGAGGTCTGGTTCGGGACATAAAGCGCAGGTACCCCAAATACCTCAGTGACATCAGAGACGCCTTGCACAGCCAGTGTCTCGCGGCCGTTCTCTTCATCTACTTTGCTGCTCTCTCTCCTGCCATCACCTTCGGGGGACTCCTAGGTAATGGGCCTGCTTTCTGGTCTGCTCTTTGCACGCTGGGACGCTGGCTGTGTCTGTGTGATGCTGTGCCGGGGTGGGCTTTGGTGCCGCTCGCTCTGGGAGAGCGGTGGCACTGCACATCGGCTGCTGCCTTGTCCCCTCCCTGCCGCTCGGCCTCTCCAGCCTCGGCTCCCTGGGCTCCCTCTGCGCTCCCTGCCCAATGCAGGGGACCTCTGACTGATGGGATGGGGACCTGCCTCCTCTGTCTGGAGCAGTGTCTGCAGCCTGTCTGCCTGCGGTGATGGTGCCTGCGTCCAGGCTGTAACATTCACACGTTGTTCTCTTTCCCAGGAGAGAAAACTGAGGGTCTCATGGGGGTCTCCGAGCTGATAATCTCCACCTCGGTTTTAGGGATCCTCTTCTCCCTGCTTGGAGCCCAGCCGCTCCTGGTCATTGGCTTCTCAGGGCCTCTGCTGGTGTTTGAAGAAGCTTTTTACAAGGTACATGTGAGGCAGTGTCCATGCTTGGCACCCGCTTGCTTTGCCCTTGTGCTGGAGAGGGCAGCTGACGTTTCTCAGCTCTCCAGAGGAACGATGGCTGTGTGTCCTCCTTGGGTCCTGCCAGGCTGCCCTCAGCTTGGTCAGGGCTGGCCTTGGCTCTGGTGACCCTCTGCAGGTCACACAGTAGGGACTTCTGCTGCTGTATCCCATGGGCTGATCCCCTGAGGTGTGGCAGTGGTAACAGTGCTGTGAGGGAGCATCCTCCCCCAGCCCTGTGCCATGCTCATCCTGGCACAATCAGCATCCAAAAATACTGGTCCATAATACTTTCTTGTTCTTCTGGCTTCCTTTGAAGACCATTGCACAACTTTTACCTGTGTCCAGATTTCCTTGTGTGGGAACCCAATAACGTTCAGTGCACCACCCGTTTGGGATGTCCCATGTACATTGCTCCCACCTCTTAGGATGTGTGTGCAGAGGTATTCTGGCCACCCAGGATGGACATCATTTCTTTCTCAAGTAGCATGACCCCTTCACTGTTAAAAGCATCCCTGTGTCACGGTACCTCCGAGCAGCAAGTCTCATCCTTCCTTTTTTGACTCCTAGAATGTCTGGGCTTGTAAAGCATGGCTTTTCCTACAGCTAGATTTGGTGTGTCAAGAGTTTGGAGCTGGTGATGCCATTGCACAGTGGGAACTTCTCTGCTCTCCTGTGACTGCACTTCTCACTGACTGCTTTGGCTGTGCCCAGTCATGGTGTGTGAAGGTGCACCTCTGTCCTGTGTGAAGGCACAGGCTGCAGTGGTACGGAGGAAGGCTGCAAAGGGAGGGGTGGGCTTCGTGCTGCTGTCTGTGGATGAGCAGAGGCAGTGGACATGGTCTGCTCTATGGTGACAGCTGGGGGGCTTTTCTCCACACACACATACAACTGGCAGGGCACTGTCTGGGATCATGCCCCAGCCAGCGTAGCCCTTGTGCAGCAGGACATAGCATGGTGCTCCAGCTCTCCTTTGCAGGGAAGAGGCTTGTGCTGTTGAGTGTGTGGAGCAGTGGAGAGCTGTGTTTGGGTAATGGCACCTCCACATGGGTGGGATGATGAGTGTCATACATGGGATGGTGTTGGCAGAGGGCAAAGAAGGTAGTTTCAGGCTGCAGTGGTAAAGACCTGCTTGGTGTGAGCTGGCTGGTGTTAAAGCCTGAAATTTTGCCTGTGACTCCAGCCTTTAATTCACTGTCTGCACTGGATGCCCAAGCAGATATGGATGTTTTTTTCCAGGAGAGTCTGTGATCTTAGTGGGGAGGAGATGCAGGAGGCAACCTGAGGAGCCATGTGTAACTCCTTCCCCTTTCCATTTCAGTTCTGCCAGACACAAGGCATTGAGTATCTGACAGGCAGAGTGTGGATTGGTTTGTGGCTCATCGTCTTCATCTTCATTATCGTGGCAGCTGAGGGAAGCTTCTTGGTGCGCTACATCTCGCCCTTCACCCAGGAGATCTTTGCTTTCCTCATCTCCCTCATCTTTATCTACGAGACCTTCTACAAACTGTACAAGGTGAACCTTCCCCAGGGAGATGGGCCGCTGCATCTCTGTCCCCCAGGAACCGGAACCTTCTGCTTTAGCATACAGGAGGCAGGGGAACAGGGCCAGCACAGCCACAGCTTTCCTAGGCGTTCTGCAGACCAGTTCTTTGCTGGCCTCTCATGCCCCAGCCCGGGTGGCCCCTGTGTCACTGCAGAGGCTGGCAGGACGAGCCCTAACGTCTGTCTCCCCTTCTCTTCCTGCAGGAGGCATTAAAGAAGGGTCCACTTTTCTCCCCCCAGCCCTCTCCAGCTGGGTAGGTTGTGAGGCAAGGTGCCAGATGCTGGGATTGTCCACGCCCACCATCTACTGCCCTCTCCTCTCCACAGAGCAGGACACCTCCGTATCCCCCTTGCCCCCAGTAGTGACAGTGCCCCCTGCCCCTCCTTGCAGTGACAGTGCCTGCTGCTTCTCTCACCTGCCCAGGTGTTTGCAGAACATCCTCTGCTGAAGTTCTACCCACCGAACGTGCAGAGCGGCCTGAATGCCAGCATGCTCTCTGCGGATGCGATGTCGCTGGGAATCAGGATGCAGCCCAACACTGCTCTCCTCTCCCTCATCCTCATGCTAGGCACCTTCTTCATTGCCTTCTTCATGCGCAAGTTCAAGAACAGCCGTTTCTTAGGAGGAAAGGTGAGAAACTTGTGGGACCCAGGTGTTAAGGCCAAGGGATGTGCCAAATAAATAATGCTTCTTGCTACAGCCCTTTGTTCTCCAGAGCATTTGGACTGGTCCCCAAAGCAACACCAGCAGTCCCTTAAATACCACGCAGAAGGGAAGGTAACCTGACCTGGCTGATGATGGTGTCTGTGTTGTCATGCTCCAGTGGGCTTTGCTGAAACGACCCCTGGGCCTTGTGAGAGCTTCTTGGTCTGGATAAAAATCCATTAAACTGGAATACAGGAGGGAGAGCTTACAGCTTGTCTCCTTTGTCCATCTCTGTACATACAAGTTGTCTGTCTTGGAACACCATCCACACAGGCCAATTGGACCAATTTAGCCAGTCACTTAAGCGTGGCTGGAGAGCTGTTTGTTGGGCAGTGGGGTGTGCCATGGGTCGAGGCTGGGCCTGGCCCTGTCTGGGGCTTCGCTCTGCCACAGGCTCCCTGTAGTGGGCTGGGTGCCCAGAGCCAGCCCACTGCCTTTGCCAGCGAGGGTGCTTGTTCTGCAGGCTCGGCGGATCATTGGAGACTTTGGGATCCCCATCTCCATCCTGGTCATGGTCCTTGTGGATTACACCATCACTGACACATACACCCAGGTAAGTGCTAGTGTTACCCTCGGAGCCCTTCCTGCAGCCCAGCAGGGATCCTCGTGGCTCCATGGCTTGGTCGGTGCAGCGGGGGGTTGTGCTTCCTGACCCTTTAGTCCTAACAGCACAGAGCAGAGATGCTCCTCTTGTCCTCACTCCCATGCTGAAGGGAAGCTCCAAAGGTCTCACTGAGATGGAGACCTCTGGTCTATAGGCTCTGGAGTGTCCTGGTATCTCTCTCTGATACTCCAGCTAGTACCAGGGGAGGCTCTGGGGGACTGGAGAGATTCAGTGCAGTTAATTCCTTGGTTTTAATTCTGAAAACTTACTGCCAGTCAACAGGATGTAGCCTGGTCATTCCCACTGCAGGGGCTGGCGTATGGAGTGGTTTCAGTGGGGTACTTGGTCGTGGGTTTAGGACTTAACGTATTTATACTCTCCTTGGCTATAGGCTACTAAATATTTTGATCAGTTTCTCTCCAGCTCAATGATTTCTTTCCCAGTTTATGCACAAACTTAAATGCTTTCAGACCGACCCATCTCGCAGGTTTCCTCCTTTCCCCTCCTTTTCTTAGTGGATGCATAGTTACATCTTTGGGGCTTGATGTTTCTTTCCACTAACACCAGGGAGAGGGTGAGAGGTAGGTAGCTCCTGTTCAGCATGCAAGCTTTTCATCAAGGCAGCCCAAAGCTTAATGGAATCCAAATGCATTTAAATTTCAATGAAAAATCAGGTTTTATCAGAGGTTAGTTAAATCAGGCTCTTTGTTACGCCCTTTTCATACCCTGCTCCACTTCTGTGATTAATATCAAAAGCGTTATCATTTCGGTATTAACTCAGCATATGTACAGAGCTTTCCCAGGAAATGGTACTTAGTTACACAGCTTAGCTCAAACACCAGCATTCCAGGGATATTATTCATACTTACACTGATTAACATAAATGCAAATCATAAACTCTCCCTGCAGTGCTCACGCAGGCAGATAGCAAGAGCTGCTGTAGAGCAGCGCAGAGCCAAGAGTTCAAATGCTGGTGAACTCAGGGCCGGGGTGATATACAGCTAGGAGTCTGTGTGGTCTCTGGTGGGGTCACAAACATGATATTCCCTCTGGACATGATTGGAATGAGGTAATTTCCAGAGAATGTGGCTGGTTCTGAGGTCCACAGTGCAAAAACAATATTGGAAAAATGTCTTGGAAAAGGCTTGGGAAGTCTGGAAAGCCACCTCAGGGAAGGGTGGGCAGTTCAGGATGCTTGATTTGTCCAAACAGAGGTCAAGGAGCATTTTAGCCATGCAAACACTGACACAGGGGTGAGGTTCCCGAGGGAAGATATTTTCTTGGTCTCTTGGACAAAACCCAAGGGAATTCCAGCAGCTGAAAGAGGAAAGAAGACAAGCCCATGTTAGTGGACATGGAATTTTTTGTGCTGAAGGGGACTATCCATGAGAAAATCCCACTCAGGCCAGAGTTGCTGTTTCATCATCTGAGGTGTTCTGACCAGGGATGCCAGGAAGGTGAAGGCTACTCCTGTGTGAGGCTGTGGGCACGTGTGTATTGATGAATAACTGATGGGTTTTGTGGCTACACCACCAGAAACTGAATGTCCCCTCTGGCCTGTCGGTCACGTCTCCTCACAAGCGTGGCTGGTTCATTCACCCCATGGGCAGCAGTGGGACCTTTCCGATGTGGATGATGTTTGCCTCTGCCATCCCTGCCCTCCTGGTCTTCATTCTTATCTTCATGGAGACACAGATCACTACGTGAGTACCTTCCCTGCCAGTGCCAACCATCACTAAGCCCCGGGTGAGTGAGGCTGGGACGGGTGCTGGTGACATTGATGTGGAGATGCACTGGCATCCTGTCAGGACAGCAAGGGCAGGATCCTGGCCATTTTGGACAGTACCTTCCTGGGTTCTCCCATTATCTCTTGGCTCCCCTCCTGTACCACAGTGTGGTGAAGATTTGCCTCTGCCAAGCACGGGAGAAGTTGACAGCCTAGCCTGAAGTTGACAGCCACCATCCCTCTGCTTAGCCATCTCCTTGCTGTCCCCATGTGTGCCCTCCCCAGGGAATCAATGTAGTCCCCAGCTGCAGTGTTATCTGTGGGCACTGGGGTGGTCCTGGCACTGACCTGGGCTCTTTTTCCTCTCAGGCTGATTGTGAGCAAGAAGGAGAGGAAGCTGCTGAAAGGCTCTGGCTTCCACCTGGACCTGCTGCTTATTGGCACAATGGGGGGGCTGTGTGCGCTCTTCGGGCTGCCCTGGCTGACAGCAGCAACGGTGCGCTCTGTCACTCATGTCAACGCCCTGACGGTCATGAGCAAGGCCATTGCTCCAGGAGAGAAGCCCAAGATCGAGGAAGTGAAGGAGCAGCGTGTGACCGGAGTGCTTATTGCTGCCCTCGTCGGTGAGCCTCTTACGGGTGAAGGGGTGAGGGGGGAGGCCAGGGCCGACCACTCGAGCGTCTCTCCAGGTGGCATCCCCTCCCCACTGGGCTGCCTGCTCGCTGCACACATGCCAGCTCTCCTTTGGCAGCCCCTCACAGTCACTGAAACCTCTTGAGCTTCCTTTCCCTTGTACCCTGGGACCGAGAGAGAGGGGGTGGGAGAGGGGCGGAGACCAGGCTGCCTTGCAGAAGGGCTGGTGTGGGGCATGCCATGCTCTGAGCTCTGTCTGCGCAGGTCTGTCCATTGTGATGGGGAACATGCTGCGGCAGATCCCGCTGGCTGTGCTGTTCGGCATCTTCCTCTACATGGGGGTTACATCGCTCACCGGCATCCAGCTCTACGAGCGGCTGCTCCTGATCTTCATGCCATCCAAGCACCACCCTGACCACATCTATGTTGTTAAGGTGAGCGAAGGCAGGTTGAGGGCAGTGAGGAGCAGAGGAAGAAGAGGCAGGTGAGGGGAGGATGGTGCCTTGCTGGACTGGTTTTTAGCTTGGCAGCCCCCCCTTGGCTGCACATTTATGCCAGGAGGTAGCACAGGCCATGCATGGAGGTGATACGAGGGTGTGGTAGCGTGCTGACAGGCTGCTCAGAGCATGTGTTGCCAGGATATTGTGCAAACAGCCTTGTTTGTAGGGGGGATGCACTGTGTGAATGGGTGTCGGGACACGGCACTGCCAGGCGAGTGTGGCTGGGTGGCACAGGGCCTGCTGTGCAGCTCTGCCTTGCTATAGAGTACAGGCAGGTGGAGTGTGCAGCAGTGGTGCGTTACCACGCTGAGCTATGCAGAAGGGTTGTGGTTTGCCACTCGGGTCTTCGTTAATCTCTCTGGAAGGATCATTTTGACTGGATTTACTTCCCTAGGTGAAGACTTGGAGGATGAATCTCTTCACCTGCATTCAACTGGCCTGCATTGTGCTGCTCTGGGTGGTGAAATCTACGGTGGCATCCCTGGCCTTCCCCTTCGTCCTGATCATGACAGTGCCATTGCGACGCTTCGTGCTTCCCCGCTTCTTCCATGACAGGGAGCTCAAAGCGGTAAGCAGATAACTGTCCTCACAGTTCCAGCACTGGAGGGGGGTTGAGGAGATTTGTCAGACTGAAAGGCTGGGAGATCCTCAGATGGCAAAGCCTTGGCTTTCCGTGACGTTTTCTGGGGCTCTTTGTTCAACAAGCAGTAGGGGGGTCAGTGACTTCCTCAGACCTTGTAGCCCTGGGAGTACAGCATGGGATGGATGGGCAGCCTAGGGCAAGGAGACAGAGGATCCTGCCTACAGAAGCATGGGGTAAGGATTTCCTCTTCCATCCCTCTCCCCATTTGTGGCTGTGTCCTTGGGAGACACCTCCTTTCCCCACTGAGACAGCAGCAAGGACAGCCCAGCAGCACACAGGGGCCTGTGGCTGCTGGGCACGGGAGCACGTGGAGGGAGGAGCTGTTGTGCTGGCCCAAAGCCCCAGTGATGGGGCACTGTCAAACACCACCACTTCCAGGAAAGGGCTGGGCGAGTGTGGACTGGCAGGAAGGGCAAATGAAGGGGCATGTAGGGAGGGGAAGAAGCAAGACATTGGCTTTTCCCAGTGCATTCCAGCTGCCAGGGTGGATGCGTGCAGATCCCCCAGTGCCAGGCCAGACCCTGCCTGGGGGTGGCTGTGACCTTTAGGGCCTGATCTCTGCCTCTCCCCAGTTGGACTCGGAGGATGCAGAGCCGAACTTCGACGAGGATGGTCGGGATGAGTACAACGAGCTGCACATGCCTGTGTGAGCTGGGACGTGCCCTCCCCGCTCACGGGACAGGCCGCTCCTGCCTGCTCACCCTCCCAAGGACTAACTGGAGATGTGCCGTGAGCCGTGCAATCTCTTGCCTGGACCAACGAATGGCTGTTCCGTGGCCCCGCAGGAGGCAGCCCTGGCTCCTGCTGCCCCACCGCTCGCGCAGCAGAGGCTGTGAGTCTCTCTCCTCTTGGACCTGGTGGGCTGAGAGATGCCTCTCACATCCTGAAGCTGTGTGGGTCCCGAGTGCCCATGGGTCAGGGGTCTGACCCCTCCCTGCTGGAGGCAGCCTGTGTCCGGTCTCCAGGGGTGAAGGGGAGTCATGCCAGCTGGTGCCACTGTGTCCCTCTCTGCTACCACAAAGCTTGGGCATCTCAGCACCACGTGCCACCACGCAGTCACAGGGATAGTCTGGATGCTGCCTCCTTGCTTGGCTGGTGGATTCCGTGCTCCTGGTTCCTCTGCCCCCTTCCAGGAGTGCTCACACTGGGCCTGTGCCACATCTGCCCTGGCAGATGGGCAAGAAAGGACCAGTGCTCTGACCCTGTCCTCCAGACCATCAGCTGCCCAATCACTCTCCCACAGGACTGGTTTCTGCTCTTGCTCGGCATGGGGAAGGCTGTTTGCCTCCTCCCAGTTTTCCCAACCCGCTTCCCAAAGGGAAAGCACGCAGGGCGGGGAGGCTGGGGACAAGCAGGTATTCTGAAGCCTCAGGTGCATGCCCTCTTGCAGGGACTAAGAGGAGTCGTGTACCACTCTGCACCTCCACAAAGGTTGCAAGGGAAAAAACTCATCACAGGTCTGCATCCCAGTTCCTGATCCCCACATTCCTGTCCCTGAAAAAAAATCCTATTTAAAAGAGATGTAGTGCTAGAGCACAAAACAGTCCTTTGGGTCCCCTGCCTTTCCCTGTGCAGTCATACAGTGGGTCTGGCTCCCTGCAGCCCTGCAAGGAAGTCACTGAAACCCCCAAGCCCCAATTCTGCTGCCATACCAGGGTGACCTTTCACATCCAGGGGTGTCCTGCAGCTGGGAAGGAGCAGCATTTGGCATGCCCAGCATTCAGCCCCCATCATCTCTGGGCAGTTTGGAACACCTCTCCTGGCAGGGCTGTCTCCTGGGGTCTCCCTGGGCTGGCAGTCTCCCATTCAGAGCTGCCTCAGAAACCAGTAACGGTGCTCTTTCCGCCCGTGGCAGCTCTGAGGGTAGTGCCAGAGGAGATGGGCACCCCAGCACCTCCTTGATGGTCAGAGCTGGAGTGGTCTTGCAAGGGCACTGGGATGCTCACTCCACCATTGGATTTGGGACAAGCTGGTGCCCCAGTTCCCATTTATCAGCCTGGCTCCTGCGAGAGACGGTGAGTGCTTCACTACTGGGAAGGTCTGAGGCCTTTCCCAGGAGGCTGCAGGAATATCCCACCAGGAAGAGCAAATCTCCCCTGCGGCAGGTTCCTGCCCCACAGCCTGGCCCCCTGCAAGGCGTGGGGTGGAGAGACCAGTGTCTGTGTGTCCGTGGCCATGTGTGTCCTGTCCTCCCCGTGTAGTGTAGGAGGCCTGTTGTCGCTGTGCATTGTGACTCCTCTGACTGTAGTGGAAACAGCTACACCAATAAACTCTTCACAGGAACCGTGTCTGGCTCTCCGCTTTTCTTTATTAATTAGAAATAAGTCGCCTGAAATCCTCCGGCACAAAACTCTTTCTTGACTGTAACAGCAGCCAGTGATGAAGCAAGCCCCAGCTGGAGTGGGGACTGTCACCTTGTCACCCACTACCAGCACGGAGGTGGGCTCTCCACCATCATCACCAGTTTGTGCCTGCTGACCATTGCTTGGTGCCCTCATGCAGCCTGAGGCCACATGCCGAAGGGCAGGGCCATGGGCTGACCCCTAAGGAAACATCTCATTACACAGATGTCCCCTCAGTGCTTTCTTCTCTGGCAGGAGCTGAGCTGCGTGCCCCTGACCTGCTGGCTGCCCACCACCCACATGGTGATGGGTTGAACGTCCTCCAGTTGGGCTCTGCTGGGTGTTGCTGCTGGGAGTAGGCAATGGTGCCACCTCCTGTGGTCAGGGCCGCTGGCTGCTCCTGCGGCTGATCACTGCCAAGGGACAGGGCAGGTGGCAGAGGGCTGCACCCTCCCGGGCACAGAGGTGGTGGCCATCCTGCTTCTGAGCCGGCCGTGCTGCGAGACGGGCAGTGCCTGGCCTCGCAGCATCCTCTCCAGGTCCTGGCAGCGCTGCTGAACCTGTGGGGCAGGAGGCAGCATGGGTGCCTGGCTTGTGAGCATCCAGGGGGGCTGGATGGCAGCATCCATGAATGCTTCCTGCAGACTGCTCTGCCATGTTAGCAAACTCTCCCTGTCCGATTCCCCACTCTGTGTCTCCCCTTCCTCACACCTGAATGCCCAGGGCTGCCCAACAGGCCATCAGTTTCACCTGAGAAGTTGTGGATCTACATGGTCCCACAAGATCCATGTCTCCATTTGGATGTCCAGCCCTTTCCATACAGCTCCCCTCCCCATGAGGTGCCCCTACTCCTTCCCTGGGACCTGGGATGAGGAGCACAAGCAGAGCCAATGCACACCCCTTACCGCATCAATCCTCCGGATGAGGATGGGCCTGATCTCCAGCTCCAGAAGCCAGTCGGCCTCCAGGATGTTGTGGCGGTACTCCTCCAGCTCCAGGCTCTGCTGTAGCTCCTGGGCCAGGGCAGCCTGCTGCCGGCGAGCCCCCATCCCTGTACCTGTGTTCTGCTGGGTCCGGGCCGGCTCCATCCCCTCGCCCTGCTGCTGCGAGCGCAGGGCACGGATGTGCTGGGCGACATGACGGACCTGGGCACGCAGGGCAGCTGCCCGCTCTCTGCGGTGCAGCAGGGCCAGCAGCTCCTCCTGGCTCTCCCGCAGCTGCACTCGCAGCACAGCAACGCTGCTGCCCACACTGGGGAGCTGCAGGGGGACTAAGACGTCAGGCAAGGCCAGGGGAGAGCCAGGCTTCCAGGAGGCCCTGCTACACAGCGAGGGCTGTGCAGTGCCAGGAGCCAGCCCTGCTCTGCCCCATGCTGGTGGCTGCTGTGGCAGAGATGGTGCCAGTGATGGTTGCAGGGAGAGGCTGTACCTGCTCCTGTGCAGACAGACCCACTGCTGGGCGAGCTCCGCTGTGGCCAAGCTCTGGTGAAAGATATCGGGGACCAGCCGCAAGACCTTCACAAAGGGCCCCATGCCGGCAAAGCCATGCAGGTCGTGCAGGCTCCAGGGGCTGAAAACCTGCTCGCAGAGGGGCCCCCCCTGCAGCAGCAGCCCCCAGTTACGCCGGCGGGCGAAGAGCTGTGCAGCCAAACATGGGATGGAGGCTGGGGGGCACCGCTGCGTTGGGCAGGGAGTTGGCTCCTCGTGCACATACAGGTTCTCACAGAGTGGGATCACCACGCCGGTGTCGAACCTCTCCTTCAGTATGCTCAGGTGCTGCAGGTAGGCAGCCAGCCAGCCCACATAGCTGGTGATGTCGGGGCTGGCTGAGCCAGGTCGGCGCTGGGCGAGCCTCTGCAGATGCTGCCAGCTCTCCACCTGTCCCGAGGGACTCTGCGGCTGCACCAGCAGCAGCACGTGGTACAGGCTGCGCAGGTTGAAGCCCTGCTGGCACTGCTGTGTGTGCCCCACAAAGGCGCTGATCTCACCTTCCAGGGCAGAGTAGAGGGCCTCCATGCGTGGCCACAGTGATGGAGAGGAGGCAGCTGGGATTGTGGCTCACCCACACACTCCGGGGCCCTGGATGCACTGGAAAATGCACCGCACCTGGATGCAATACACAGGCTGGTGTGGAACTGCTGTGGGGATCTGGTCTGGGTCACGTACATGGGCTCAGACAGCAACTGGTGCTACCAAAGATTTGTGTCCTGCTTCGAAGGATGGGACATCTGGCTGCTCAGGTGAGTTGGTCCCAGTTGCTCTGCTGGACAGTGAATGATCAGTGAGTTAGGAGGAGGGCAACATGGATGGGCTGGGGTAGGAAGAGTGAGCAAGCTGCAAGGGGTGAGCTCGGAGGGGTCCCCCTACTTTTGTGGAAACAGAGAATGGAGAGACTGCTGGGTACTCCCAGACCAGAAGGACAGTGAACCACAAAATGCTACTGTAGTGCTGGGAGAGCAGCAGAGAGGTTTACTGCAGCCCAGGGGATGATTCTGTGGGTGATGGGGGAACACCATGGGTGCCCACAGCCCCCAGATGCCTGGGGATGCTCTGGGATGGGGAACCTTCCTGTTCCCTTGAAGAGGACTCAGTGGTGCCAGATTGGGACTGGGTGCTGACCAGCAGTTTTTCCCACATCTTTGCTGTTTGAGAAGAGGTTTATCTGTACAAAAGCAAACAGGCACCCTTGTCTGTCTGGAGAACTAAAAATAGGTGGTCTGTTTCCAAAACTGTAGAGCCTGTGTTTAGGCAAACTATTTGGGTTTATACTTCTGCCACTCAGGTCCAAGTATGCCCAAGCTATCTTCTCCAGCTATTTTTATTCTCCACATCCAGGAGGGGCTGGCACATCTCTGTTGTGAGATACCACTGGCGCCAACTCACATTGCTGTGCTGATGGGAGGTTAAGAGAATCTCCGGCTAAGACCATCCCCATGACAAAACTGGGAACCAGCACCACTGGCAAAGTTTCCCCTTTCCCCTGTGTATCAAGACATCCTTCCCTGGGCTCTGGGGTCTGATTTCCAGGTGCTCAAACTTAATTAAAATAAATTAAACCCTCATTTTTCCTCTTCCTGCTGAGGAGGGGGTTGCAAGCTGGCACCTGGGGGGGAGCAGGTAGAAATGGCAGGAGCCAGCAGCACAGTGAGTTCCTTGCACTGCAGGCTGGATGGGGCGAGAGCGGCTTTGGTTACCATTGCTTTCCCAAAAACATACCTGCAATTGGGCTTGTTTGAATGTGAGCTGCACCAGTTTGGGGAGAGCAGAGCTGATGCTGAGGGGGAACACACCCACACTTGAAGCCCCAGAGATCAGCTACAGAGCAGCTGCAGCTCATGGGTGCTGGGGTCTGGCTTGCCACTGCTGATGCTGAGGACCACTGGTGAGTACTGCTGAGCACTGTGAGTGCAGCCTGGCCTTGGCAGAACCCCTCACATCCCTGGCATGGCACCAGCCCCACGCTTTCTGCCCCCTCCTGCCCTCATCCCACTCCCCTCTGCACTGAAAGAAAGGACTCACCAGCCCCAGGAGAGGCATCCGGGAGAGGAGAAAGGGCAGAGCTGGGCCCTAGTTCCTGCCAGGGGAGGAACCTGTCCTCCTCAGGCACAGACACAAACCCTTCTCCCCATGGGAACGGCAGGTTCGGACATGTCCCTTGTGCCCTTCCCAGAGCCGATTGCCAGCCCCATGGACACTGGTTGCCACAGAGCTGCAGGGCAGCGGCACGGCTCTCTCCAGCCCCTCTCTCTCACACAGGTCTTTGCCAAGGCCACCTCCCTCCCCTCACAGGGATGCCTGAAGCCTGGGCATGTACTGGGATAGCCCATTTCTTTGACACAGGTTGGTACTCCTGTGCATGGGCCTGAGCTCGTCCCGAAGGCTTGTCCGGCCTTAGCAAGGGGGAGGCTCTGTAGCCTTGGGCAGCTTGCCGCCTGCTGCCGCCTTGTGCCCCTGCCCTGGCCCTCCCAGCGCATCGACCTTCAGGGCTCTTTGGCCCTCTGGCTCTCGGAGGTGCTTGTGCTGGGACTGCTCCCCAAAGGGACCCATAGGAGAATTAAACAGTCTCTCAAGGGAGTGAGAAGGGAGCATGGGAGCAAGTTCTCTGTTACAAGCCTCTGGTGGGGACAGCATCCCTGGATACGGAGATCTGACCCTGAGAGTTCCCCTCTCACCTCCACCTGGCTGCCCTCAGATCGAGGACCCTGACCGCTGTGTCACAGCCTGCTCAGCGAGCATGTCCTGCCTGCTGCAGAGCTGGATGGGGCTGTGCCCAGCCCTCCTGCCTGCTGTCAGGACACCCCAGGGAGGGAGCCAGGGCCCCGTGGCTGGGAGCTCTTCTCTGGGGACAGTGCTAGGAGGCTTCGGACCCTGTAGAAGATTCCAAAGTCCAGGTGTACGCTTTTGGCTGGGGTGCCCCTACCCATGAGCTCTCGTGTCTCGCTGTGCAGAGGGGGTTCACGTGAGGTCTCCATCAGAGAGGGGCAATGCTGCTGTAAGGTGGGGACGTGGCAGGCTCAGCCTTGGCTCTGAAATGTGGTTGCCAAAGCTTTTCCCTGCAGAGAGCATGAGAGAGGTGCGCTGGCATCCATGGGTGTCCTGCCTCAGAGGCAGCCACGCAGGAACCAGAGCAAGGAGAAGCACTGAGCACAAGCACTGCACAGCATTCCACATTGCTCCTGCCAAATTGTTGTGTGACCTCCTGGGCCACGGGCTGTCAGATGTGACCTTGCCACTAAGCAGGATGGACAGCTAATGCCTCTCTTGTGGCTTCTGCAGAAAGTGGGGACCTTGTGGTCCCTGCTGCCAGAGCCCAGCTGGATGATTGCCTGCATCTATCAGCCTAGTGTCCCTGGAGGATGCTCCGCCCTCCGGCACACAGGGCAGGGACACATCACCGGGGGTGGGAGAGGCTGGGGAGCGGCTGGCTCTCATCCTCAGCAAGGACAGATGGCCAGATGCCGGGGCTGGTTCCCGGTGCTCTGAACTGGGGCTGCACTTGCTTCTCAGCCCTGACGAGGACCTCGAAACTGAGTGCTCTTGCAGACAGGAGGCAGCTGCCTTTGAGAGAGGGAAGATGGAGCTGGGGTGACTCCAGCCCCACATGCTTCCTGGGCTCGCTCACACCCACTAGCCCAGCATTGCCGGTTGTCTCCAGGGGACTTACAAGGGACACTTATATGCCAAAACAGGACAGGGATTGGCACAGGGGGGAGAAGAACTCACTTTTTGAGCATATAAAATGGTTTTGCAGGCTGAAGCTGCACAGCGAGATCAGGAAGAGGAAATGCACCGAGCTCCAGCTCCCCACACCCGTCAGCAGACCTTGGCCGAGGCCAGGGGTAGTGATATGGCACCATTTAACCTCCTTGCTTGCTTTCCTGGGTTTGTCTTGCAGCCAGAGCCAGAGCGAGCTACCCATGTCTGGTAAAGTGGCCCTGTCAGGGCAGCGACTACACCACAGCTGCCTGACACACTTTGTACAGCATGAATCCCACAGCAATGGTATCTGTGAGCAAAGCCCTGCTTATACACTCAGTTAAGCAGAATCTGTAAGGCTGTTTGTAACAGAGCCATCTGTGACCTCCACAGCATCATGCCATTAATAGTGAGGCTTGGTCTGGGTCAAACAAAAGCAGGACAGGCTTAATAGGAGAGGAAATTAGGTGGATGTGCTTGGCTGGCCTCATCCCCGCGTGTTCGTACTGTAATTATAGCCTTGTGCAGCTCCGCTCTCTTATTCAGCAAGCTTGCTGCCAGGACTGCATTTCTCATGGCCAAGGTGTAAAAGCTGCATGTGGATACGTTTTGGCTCCAAGCAAATCTGCAGCAGCAGGAGGGGGGCAGGGAGCCTTGTCTCATCACTGCTGGGAACTGGATGTGTGGCCCAGGATAAGGGACGGAAGGGTCAGGCAATGGGAACAGTCTGCAGAGAAAGCTGGAGATACCTTCCTATGGGTTTGGTCTATCTGGCATGGCCAAGTGCAGACAGGGCTGATGATAAGTCCCAGGAAGTGTGGGCCCAGTGGTGTGGCTAGGGAGGATGATTTGGGGGTGAAAGGGTGGTGAAGGGGTGGCACAGGGTGACACTGGGGCGGACCTTCCCAGCATCCACCCTCTGCTCCAGATCCCTGCTCTTGTGCTCAGGCTGAAAATGAAGAAGACATCCTGTTTCCCTGACCTGTGGAGAAAGGGCAGCCCTGGAGGGCAGTCCCGTGCCTGGTCAGGATCAAAAGCTCTTCCCACTGTGGTCAGACTAAGCAGGGATGCAGCTGCCTTGGCCTGAGCTCTGTAGCATGCCAAGGCAGCGCTGTGTGCTGTGGTGAGATGGGCTGGCTGCTGCTGCTGCTGCCCAAAGTCAAACAGGAGCCAGCAGGGTGCTCGGGACACATAAACACCCCCAACCCCATGTTGTTTCCCCTTGCAAGGAGGGTTCCCCCTCACATTCCTGCTCTCCAGGGGAGCAGGTGCCATCATGCTCGGTGTGACCCTGTGGAAGCCTCTCCAGGCGGCTGTAATCACATTCCTCTGCAGCAGGGACACATCTGGCACAAACATGATCCTGTCCCCAAGGAGCCTGGGCTAATTCCTGCCACAGAGCCCCAGAGCAGCTCCAGGCAGGGAGAGCTTCGGTGTGGTTTTGACCACCACCATCCTCACCTTATGGGGACAGGGCTGGTGGGGAAGTCCACAGCTTCATCCTGAATTGGGGCAGCCTGAGCCCTCAGTGGGCCTGGTCAGCCCCTGCCCTGAGCTGTGGCACAGCTCCCTGCAGGCTGGCAGCGGGAGAAGGGAGGAACTGGCCTTTTAAAATCGTTTTCAAGCAATTATGAAACTGGAGCGGGGAGGGGGCCAGGACAGCCAGCGTGTGCCCTGCTGTGTGCCCTGTCCCCTCACACGTGTGTGGTCTGTGTCAGGAGAGCACCTTGGTGTCTGGTGCTCTGCTGGGGTCAGGGGATCCTGCCTCGACCGCCAGCTCTCCAGAGTGAGATCATCCCAGGGATCACGGCAGAGGAGATCAGTTCTCCACTCTACGTGCGCGGCCCCAACATGGAGCGGGTGGGGAGGTGGCACCCGTGGCTGAGGCGTCACAGCTCATTCCCTCACAGGTAATGGGAGACCAAGGCTGGCAGATGCTCACCGCCTGCAGTGGGGGCATGTCAGCCTGCCCGCTTCCTAGCCGTGTGCCAGACCCGTGGCAGAGGAGGAAATTGGGATATTGTCTGGTGTCCAGGAGGAATTCCTGCCTCAGCTTGTTCCTGCCAGTCCTGCACCGACCTTCCCTCGGTGTGGGAAGCCCAGCAGGAAGCTGACTCACTGTCTGCCGCTGCTCGGCGGCTGGGTGCGGGGCTCTGCTGCCTGCAGCACTGGAGGGCTGCTCCTTTCATGGATGCAGGAATAGCTCATTGCCCAGACCCCCCCGCACCCCACACCCACCCGCCTGGTTCTCCTCTGCCAGAGCCTGGCTTTCTGCAGACAAGCAGAGAGGGCAGGAGGGCTGCTGCTGTGCCAGGCTCTGGACAGGAGGCAGCCCCAAAGCGGGGAGGGGGCTGATGAGCTGGAGAAGGGTCCTGGGCTCATCCTGTGCAGTGGGGCCTGTCCCAGCCCTTGCTGACTGCTCTGTGCTCACTGCATTGGTGATGTGGCGGCCAGCCGGGGAGCCGATGGGGTGGCAGAGGTGAGGTGCCAGACACTGGTGGCAGCCACTGGGCAGCTGGTAGTGGAGAGTTGGCACTCACCTGCTTATCAAAGCTCTGTGAAGAAGCAGATTGCAGTAGACACATGTTCCCGGTGAGCAGCACCTGAAGAGACTTAGAAGACAGTTCAGACATCCCCAGTTCCAGGTGGATGGGTGTAGGATGACCGACTTAATCCTGTAACAGAAAGGACCAAATATCAGACATAAGTTTCTTATCAAGATTCTTGTAACTTTTCCTACCAGGCAGCTGGAGCGCAGGGCTGACAGCCCCAGTCACTGCTGCTGCACTTGGGGAATCCAGTGCTTATTGCCTGGAGAGTTTGGAAAATTACTTTGTTCTGAGGACTGAGTCATGACACCTTCTTCTCTCCTAGAAGGTGTCACTTACAGCAGTATTAATACTAAAAAACGTGTCTTCTGAAAAGTTGGTTCCTCAGCTCTCCCTGGGCTTTCCAAGCCCTGTTAAACCCCAGGCTTGGAGCTGCAGGGAGATCTGCCAGGCTGGAACAGTGACTGCTCCCTCACACCTCCAGCAGTGTGTGTGCTGCACCGTGCTGGAAACTGCAGTAGGTAAGGTAGGGGCTTAGAAATTTTTTCCATGGTGTGTGTGGAGACTTTTTCCATGGTGTGTGTCTGGGAGCTGATGAATGAGAAAGGGAGAGGGAGTGCACAAGGGCCCTGGCCTGGGAAATGTGAGTAAATCCCGAAGTTTGTGATGAATGCATTTGGGTCGCTCGGTGTGTTTGTTGGGAGCAGGTTTGCTGCTCGGTTGCCACATCTCCCTTGACATGCAGCTGTGAGGGTCATGTCTTCATGGACAGCCCAGCCCTGGATGACATGAACCGTGGCCAGTGTTTCTCCACTGGAGAAGTCCAGGAAGACACATCTTGTGCTGGAGATACCTGCTGCTGGAGACCCTTGGCAGGCAGAAGAGGTAAAGGAGGTGTGTGCTTCTCAACTTTCCCATGGGTGTGAGGAGCTCCACATTCCCCTGGTGATCACCTAGAAGGGAGAAGCTGAACAGCCAAAATGATCTGCAGAAGCAGCAATGTTGGAGGAGGAACCCCCACAGGGAGAAGGCTGGCTGCGGCAAAACAGCCCTGTGACAAACGCGTGGCTGCAGAGGGGACTGTCAAGGACAAATCAGTGTTGAGTTGATTTAATCCTCTTCGCTAAACAGGGTAATTGGCCTTGCGGATAGAAGTATTAGATGGGAGATAAGGACTGGAGTTAGTCTTCTGGCGCCGTCTTGCTTGATGTTTTCATAAGACAGGGAAAGTGGTGTAGATTAAGCTAATCCAGTGCAAGTACAAAAGGGCTTCCAAAGTCATGTCCAGGGTGGCTTGCAGTGACTTGGTATCAAAATGGAAGGACACACTTGGCAGTGACTCACATATTAGGAAACCTTGCCAAAGACAGTGAAGGTGGAAGAGGCTGGTGGGGGTGGTCATCACAGGTTAGACAGAGGCTTAGGTGTGGCTCTCCTGTGGCAGAGGTTGGACAAGATGCTGCGATCTCCCCAGAACCCTCTCTGTGTTTTAAGCAAATTATTCACAAAAAGAGAACAAAACAACCCCCCTTTTGTGTCCTCCATGTCCTCTGTTGGATCTCCTTTCTTTCAGAATGAAGAAATAATTTCTTACTACTGCAGGAAACCCTCCCCCAGTGTAGGCACCCATGGATTGTGATCTGGCCACACTTTTTGGAGAAACTTCACCCAGCCTCTTGCTCCATGCCAGCTGTTCTAGATCTTAGAGCCATAATTTTGAAGCTCCCTTGGGATTCACCATGTCGCACTATGATGACCTGCTGAAGGCACCCCAAACCCCAAATGCTGGCTCATCCAGCTAACATCAGTTGTTCCAAAATCTGCACTTGGCTGCTGGGTATAGGGAGGGGGGGGTGTCTCTCTCCTCCGTTGCATATCCGTGCGTGGCACCGGCTGTTCGGGCTCAGCCGCGACCCCCGCACCCCAAACCGTTTACAGCACCTTCCTCTCGAGATGCCGGCCCCTTCGCAGCCAGTGTGACCAGATCCCCTGCTCCTAAACGCTCAGGCGTACGCCGAGCCAGCCTACCTGCCGCGGCCGCTCTCCCCGCGCCCCGTGGCGGGGCGGAGCGGAGCGGAGTGGGGCGGCCCGGCCGCTCCCCGCGGCCGGCGAGGCGGAGCCAGCGCGGCGCGGGGCCGGGGAGTCGTGCCTGCCCGGCCGCGGCGATGCGGCGCTGAGAGCCGGCCGGCAGCGCTCCGTGCGGGGCGAGACCGCCCATGGACGCCTCTCTCTGCCAGGTGGGCAGCGGCGGGGGACCGGGGGCGCGGCGGGGCTGCCCGCCCGCCTGCTTGCCCCTGCCCGGGGGCTGGTAAAGGCGGGGATGTGTGGGGGGGAGCCGGGCGGAGGCCGGCCGGCAGGGTCGGGTCCGGGGTGGGACGAGTGCCGGGGTGCCGTGCCCGGGCTCGGGGCCGCCGGGCGGTGCCCGGGGCCGGGAGCGCCCCTTGAGCGGCGGGATACTGCGCTCCCCGCGGGGCTTCCCCGCTGCCCCCGAGCCTGGGCAGTCCCGGTTGCACTTTTTCGTGAGCGCTGAGGTCCGGCGGGTTTTGTGCCCGAGCGCTCCCTGCGCCACTCCGGGCAGCCCTTGCGGGGAGCCGGGCGGGCTGCGGGAGCCGGAGCCCGAGCGATGCGCGGCTCCCGCGATTCAGGCGGAGGGCTGCTTGCAGGAGGAGAGGATTTGTCGCATGGTAGTCATGGCTTCCCGAAGACGGCTCGCATGCTGCTTTAATCCCCTGGAGCCACTTCTGGGTCCGGAGTCTGCTCCTGCCTGTGTATGCATGTCACAGCTCGGCTCGCTGTACGTGGCACCGGGCCAGGGCCGAGCCGGTGAGGAGCCGGGAAGCGTGCAACGGGAGAGAGCGCTTGCCTCGGTGCCCTGCCTCCTCGGTGCCTCTGCCCAGTCACCTTCACGCTGATGGGCAGAACGGGCGCCTCCAGGGCCAGACTCGTACCTGTCAGGCCTGGGGTCAGGTCTTGTGCCTGCCTGCACCCTTTCCTTGGGGGTTCACAGCAGCTGTGTGGGGCGTTGCACTGCTCAGGGGGTGAAAGTGATGTGCAGCCTTAATGTAACATCACATGCCAGTCCAGCCAGCCAGCCTGGTGCTGCCTTTCGTCAGGTGGGGGCAGGGCTGGGGCAGCCGTTGCTGGCTCCATGGGTGACAGCGGGTGCCCACGGCACTGGCAGTGGGCACAGCAGGCACAGTGGGATGACGGGGCCATCCTGAGGTCTGTGTCTGTGCTTTGTAAGCCTCCTGTGTGGGGCTAGGGACATCAGACATCCCCTTCCTCCAACCCCCGATTGGTTTCCAGGCCATAAAACCCAGTGTCTGGCCCTTGCTGTATCCTGGGTGCAGTGGGGGCACTGGCAGCCCCCCTAGAGCAGCCTGCATTCGGTGGGCTGGAGCAGCTGATGGGCTGGGGCTGCCCCCTCCCTGGTGAAGCACTCTCTTTATCAGAACAGATGTTTTCCCAGACCTGGCCCCAGTGAAGGAGTGGCTGCCCCGGGGGCTGTGTGGCTGGGCTGCCCTGCAGCATGCGCAGCACATCTCCCAGGATCCTTTCAGCCATTAACTGATTAACCTGCTGCTTCTGGAAGCCTGGGCTGCCTGTATCTAATCAGATGGAGGCCAGGGTTTCCCAAAGGGCCATTTCACCAGAGCCTTTAGCCCATCCCTCTGCCACAAGGAACCTCCTGGCCTCTTGCAACAGGAGTAGCCACTGAGAAGACTGAAGGACCTGATGGGAATGTGAGGCTGGAGAGGGGATGCTCGGAGGTGTGTGTCTCAGCAAGAAGCACCCATCAGTTAGCTGCCTGCTTTGTCCAGTGCCACTTGTCCAGGCATGATTCTGCTGTTATCTGGAGAAACAAAGGTTTCCAGGGAAGGGCTGACAGACCAGAGACTCTCAGGGAGTCTTAAGTCTCTTGTAAATCATGGATGTAAACCCTGGTGAAGTAAGGTGGCCCAGCCTGGAGAGCTGGGGTGAGTGTGTATGGGAAAGCATTGAGCTTTGCTTTGCAGGAGAGGCAGTGGGGGTGGGAGAAAGGGAACGTGGCTTCCCTGGAGTGGGAATGTTTGGCATTTGCTGCACCCCGGCCACTCTTCCTCCTTCTCTGTGGGGGGTTCTTGGTGGGAGGGCAACGCCTGAGCAGAAGGGAGTTGCTCCACCTCTTTCTGCTGCAGCAGAAGCCAAGCTTGTCCCAGGGGATGCATGTCAACCCTTACAATGAATAGCTGAAACCCCAGCGTGTGTCACTGGTCTTGCCTTAGCAGACTCCCATGCTGTGCTTGCAGCATTTAGATACCACGCTCAGCCTGGTCAGTGTCTGGGGTTAGGTAGGGATGTGGTGGGTCTTCCCAGCTTCCCTGGTTCCAACCTGGCATGCTGGAGACCAAAGGAGTTCCTATTCTTTGAAGCTTATCTATGACAAGTGGCTTAGTGATGGGTTCAACCTACACATCATCCTGGATCTGTCAAGGGGGAAATAGTTTTGGCAGGTTGTGCCAGCTTGATGCTGCTGAAGGGCTTCCCATGTGCCATGCCCTCTTCTGACTGCTGACCCCGGGGACAGTGAGCTGGTGGGTTACGTGCTGCCACCACTCTTCTGCTGCAGCATCCCAAGCAGACCAGATTAGAGAGCCTTCATCCTCAGCAAGTGGTACTACACGTAGATGTGTGCCTCTGCTGCCTGAGGTCTGGTGTGGAGCCTGGCTCAGAGGTGTGATGGATGATGTCTTCGCTCCAGCCGAGTCTGAGCAGAGGAGTCAAGATGGTGTGTGTGCTCTGCCGTCTCCTTCCGTGGCTGCTGCAGCGAGTCCTGTGCCCAGACAGGGAGGAGGGGCCCTGGAGGCCAGGGCTGTGGCACGGTGACAGATTAGGGTTTCCCTGCATGTCTGGAGTGTGGGCAGGATGTGGGGTGACACAGAGGATGTGACTCGCTCTCCAGTTTCCCCCAAGGAGCAGGAATGTCCTGGCCAGGGTTAAAGGAGACACTTCTCCCATCCCCTCCATCTCTGCTCTCCAGTTCGGGTGACCAGCCAGCACGACCCCACGGTCAGCCTGCCCTGAGCAGCAGCAGCAGTAGCAGCAGCCAGTGCGTCACAGATGCCGTTCTTCTGCTCATGTGCTGCTGGCCTAGAAACACTGGCATCTGAAGCGTTAAGCAGTTTTCTCATGGCTCTCTGGGTGAAATGCAGTGCCTTTCATCTGTGTTGTAAAATAAATCCCCCAAAGTCCTTAAGCTTTCTGACATGGGAAGGTGGGGGTGATCCTGTGCTCATGTCCTGTATGGCTGTGGTGGTCTGAGCTGTCTTCCCTACAGATGGCCTGGTCTTCACTTACTGTGGCCCATCCTCCCCTGGCTACAGTCTGTCTCTTTTTGTGCCCTGGGGCATCTGCCATGGAGGTGGAGGCAGGAGCCACTTTCCCCAGGGACACATGCAGAGCAGCAGGGACTCTCAGGGTCAAGTCCATGGAGGAGTACAAGGTCTACCTGAGATGGCACCGTGTATGCATGAGCTGCTTTCTTGGCCCCAAATTGAGGCATCATGGTGGGGAACAAGCAGCTCTGCCAGGTTTCTTTTGCTCTGGCAGCTTTGCCCTGGCCGCAGCACGAGTGTGCTGACTGCTTGGTGCAACTGGGAAGTGCCTGACTACTCCACAAAGCCATCAGCTAGTCTGCAGAGTGTGGCCCTTTGCCGGCCGTGTGATGCTCAGCTGTACACAGTGTCCTCCAGGCATCTGATGGCTCCTTGCTTCTGGTGTAAACTCATGTGGTGTAAGCATTTGCAGCAGAGTACATGGGTAAGGAGAAGATCTGAAGGGACCTGCCTGTGAATGCATCTCTGCAGCGTGGAGCCCTCCTTATTCATGGGTGCAGCAGGTACATGACAGGTCTGATATGATTCTCACCAGCTTTGAGCTCTTGGTGGAAGCTGCCTGGGTGCATTGTTCAGAGATCAGTGTCCCCAGGGAGCCCAGCTTCTGCTGGGTAGGGAGGGCTCGTACATAGCATTCTGGATTAGGTCTCTCAGCAGCTTGGTTTGCTTTCCCCATGGTCCCTGGGATTTGGAGCAGGTGTAGTTCCTGTGAGAGAGGAGCGTGGACGGATGTCCTGGAGAATCCTTCCAGAGGCGCTTGTCTGAGACAAGGGAGATGGTTCAGCTGACTTGGTTGATGCTGACCATGAATGATGTGCTGTCTTTCCAGATAACAGTGATCTGAGTGCCTGTGTGTTAACAACCCTCGGCTTAGGAAAACGCCGCTTTGGAAAGAAAGAGTAGATAGAGCATTGTCTTCAGCAGTGGAACCACTTCATGAAGGAGTAATCCCACCAAGCCTCTTTCCTCCCCTGAGGAACATGTGCTTTGCTAACTTTCCTTGACAACCTCCTCTTAGTTTACTGAGAATATTGTGACCTCTTAGAAAAGAGGATCTGGAGAGATTAGGAAGAGACAGGGAAATGCTGACAATTACAGCCATGCTGTGTGTGTAACTCTGAGTCAATACAAAACAGAGCATCCCCTCTCTGCTTAGTTAGTCTGCACAGTTCAGCTAAAGATAAGTACCGCTGTCCTGGAGCAGCACTGGTGAAGAAGAAAGCTCTTGTGCTGAAGGTGACATGAAGAAGTGTCTGGCAGAAGAGAGGGAGTCCTGTTAGCTCCTTCCTTAGGGCATGTGTCTGGAGCCAGGCTGCGTGAACTGCAACCTTGTCAGATCCTATCAGCAGCACGAGGGTGGGCTGGGGCAGGCATTAGATGGGAGCTCCCTCGTGAAGGGAAGCCAGGTCTCTCTGGGCCAGCCTGCAGCTGCCCCATCGCTGCCTCCAAAACCACCTTATACTGCTCCGAAGCCACCTTATTCTGCTCTGCTTTTGCTCCCTTTATCTTGTTTTTTAACATCATAATCACAAACGTTTCGCAATCTCTTATTTCCCGTTCTGCTGTCGGGGGAATGTGGGAGCTATTTAAATCTGAGCATTAAGACTGAAACTTCTGCGAGTCTCGGTTTCCTGGGTATCCTCCAGTTACCCTGAGCTCCCTGCTTCCGTCTCCGCGTTGCCATCCGAGACAGCACGCAGCTCAGCAGTGCTGTAGGAGCCGAGTCCCGGGCAGAACACCTACAGTGGGACTGTCTGCCAGGCGCTGCTTGGCATGGCGTCCGGGCACTCTTGGGTTCTATCATTAGATGCACGGTCATTATCCTAACGACTGAACCAGTGGCTGGGCCTCTCGCAGTTACAGTGATTGGCTTTGATGAGGTTTGATGAGAAGGGGGGAAATTCGGGTTAGGACCAGGTCTGTGTATCTGTTCCTGTTGCCTGTGCCCCGAGCCAATGGTTTAGATTTGGCTGAATCACGCTTTCTGGAAAGGCTTCTTATTTCAGTCGGATCCCCCGCTTTTCTGCAGTTTCTTCAAGTGGTTACACAACCTTGGTTTAAAATAAACCCTGCTTCATTTCCAAAGTGTCTGGCAGATCCGTCCATTTTTGGGCCCTACTTTTCTTCTGCTTCGGGAGAGTTGTTCTGTCCCAAATAACTTCTCTGTCTGCAAGAAATTCTTCTCCAGCAGCAGGTTTCTGACAAAGGCGAGACTGCAGGTAGCAGAGCAGTGGCCTCAATACCCCTGTGTCCTCCCAGCGGTGTGTCCTTAGTTGAGTATGCCAGGACAGAGGTGAGGTCTGCAGCCCATGCTGGGCCACATGCTGCTGCCACCCACCCTCAAGTTATCTTGCATCTGGGCTAGATAGAGCAGCCCTACCTCTGGCGACTCTGCATAATGACATTAACATTTTGACAAGTACTTTTGCATTACAAGGGATCTTTCCAAACAGCAAAAATGATGGACGTTTTAGATGTTCTCTGGAGAGCTTCTTTCTCACACCTTGAAGCGTGAGCATAAACTTCCTGAGCTCCCGTTTATGTATCCCAGGCATACATCAGCTCTTGTTGCAAGTAAATGTCCTGGGAGTTTCTGCTCAGCAGTTCCCAATCCTCTTTGGGTCTGTGACTTTCCAGAAGACATTCCTCCCTTTGAAGTGCTGCTTGCATTCCTTTTCCCCTGAAGCTGACCTCTCAGTTTGGCTGCATTTTAATCTTGTTTTGTTCAAACAAGAGGGCTGTGGAATCCACGCTGCTGACGGTCTCATCCTTGTAGGTACTTGCTGATCTGCCAGATGTTGGCATCTGCCTGTGCTGTGAGTGCTACTTTTGATTTTAGGTCCTTGATGGGGATATGAAATAGACACTCAGTCTCTGCAGAGTTTCGTTAGAAACTCCCTCAATTAATCATGATCTCCCCACTTGCAACAACTGTTTTGAGGTCCCTTTGCTGCTGTTTGCTCCTCAAGGGCTGGCGTTTATCACAATGCCATGCTCCATGTGAACAATGCCAAGAGAGTCTACTACTGTCCTGTTTGTCTCCTAGGCTTGGATGCTAACCAAAGCACCAAGAAGGCTTTTTGACCAGACTTCTTTCCACATGTTGGGCACTGGACAATGACTAGAGTATATTTAAGGTGGAAAAACTGAAGGCAAGACTGTATTTTCCCTGGGGTTGTAAGACCAACAACCCATGGTTACGTGGGATTATCCTGCTGCCACCCTCGTTTAGGCTCTGACCCATCTGCTCTGTTGGGATTTCCTCAGCATTACCAGGCCTATCAAAAATCAATATCGGCTCATGAGAAACTTTACCAGACAGATCTTCAGGAACTCTTGGGACCTGTTGATTTTTAAAACGCTTTACGTCCTGTCCATATACTAATATATGGGAAAGCACTTCAGCATCTCAGTGTGATGCAAGAGGGGTACTTTCCAGTGATGTTTATGAAAAACTTCTGCATGTCTCCATCATTATTCACAAAGCTGTCATCCCCATCCAGTAGCTGGATGCTGCTGCTAGCATTTCTTTATCCCCAGTGAATTTTAAAGAGAACATAGTGAAACATGGAGTCTACCGTCTTTACTATTCCCCCAGCTCCTTACTTCCATGGGCTGCTTCCCCGTTGTTCCCCATGTTCACTCTTATTTCGGCCTGGCGGGCAGCGCATTGCAGCTCAGCAGCACCCCCCTTGCTCTCTGTGCGGTGTTGGAAGGAAGGACACTGAGGACGATCAAACACCCGGAAAATTTTTCACGTGAAGAGTTTAAAAACCCTGAGAATACTTTATTAGTGAAATGACAAATAGGGGGAGACATGGCAAAAGAGCAGAAAGTAATGGATGAGACAGAGAAGGTGGATTGGATTCCGCTGTTCCTCCACCTCTGACGATGAGAAAAAGGGATTTTCTGCTTCATGGAGGTGAGGCTGATTAAAAAGTGTATGTTTCCATATAGTGTGTGAGTAGATGATAGGACTCTACATGGCAGGGATTTATTAAAGTCAGGGATGTGGCAAGATGCAAAAAGGTATTGGACATAATCCCAAAATATGCATTCTAACAACTGCAGAAGTGTTGTTTCAGGGCTCTCGCCTGAGAATTTTACAAAACACATTGCACAGTGGCTGCTCAGAGGCAGGATGCTGGAGCTGGCGTCTCTTTGATAGAATGCCACGTCCTCGTGGCTTCCTGAGGCCCTGAGCTCCCCTCCCTGGACCTTGACTGCCACCCAGCCATCCATCAGCCCAGCTTCAGCCTTGAAGCCATCAGCTGATGCGAGAGAGGGAGGGAGCTGCAAAGAAGCTGCCTCGCTCTATGTTTGGTGGCAAGAGGGAGAGACACCCAAAGCAGTGTCCACGTTGAGGGAAGGGAGTTGGTCAGTGAAAGCTTTGCTGGGGTATTTGCAATACTGTTGTCTCCTTCTCAGAGCTTCTACAGAGGTGATGTGGGAATGCTGACACTGCTGAGATGTGTTGGGGATGCCTAGAGACAGGGAATACCCAGGCTCTGTGAGTAATGTGTCCTATGGAATGACTTGTTCTAATTCACACTTATGGTGGGGAAGAGCTAGCAGAGAAGGCGTGGAAGTGGTGCTGGGCAGGTCCACTGGCTCTTCTGGACTGAATGTCAGTTAGTATGTGTTCTCAGGGTTGAGGAGAAGTTGGCTGGTGAGGAGCTGGTGTGGGCACCGTAGTGGGTAGTTGCTCCTTTGAGAGCCTCTGAGACCTCCTTAAGGTCCTCCTTTGAGGACCAGGCATTTCTTGGGGGATATCTGAAGTTGGGAGATGTGCAGGAGAGTGGGGAGAAGAGAAGCTGTGCAGCAGCCAAACTGGGGGAGGAGAGAGGAACAGAACAGATGGGAGGGGGAGGCAAAAGAGGGGTGGGAAGCAGTGCACATACATCAGTGACCAAAAGTGACAAACTGCTCTTAGATTAGATGATTTAAAAATGCACAAACCTTTTCCTGATACTGCTGTTCCACAGAGCTGCTGGCAGACTGAGGGCTTTGCTCCTTAATTAGCAAGGAATGGGGCTGCTAATTGGCAGAACTAGTCTGAGTCATGGGCTCAGCCTGGGCTGCAGCTCTAGAGCAGCAGGACCCATGGCTGCTGCTCTGTGCTCAGCTCTGTGAGTTGTGCTGGCTTGCAGAGTCTGCTTGGGCTCAGCAGGCTATGGTGCTGGGAGTATTGGACCTTCCTGGGTGCAATCCAGACCCTTCTAGCTCTGCAGTGTGTCATCCTGCTGCTGTTGCAGGTATTGTCCCTCTTCCTAGCTGCTCTGTGCTGGCTCCTGCCAGCTCAGCTGTTCTTGATTCTGTCTCTCTCCTTACCTGTAGCCTCCTGGGCTGAGCCCTCCCTTCCAGCAGCTGGTCCAGGTTTGAGCAGATATAACCCAGGGACTGGCAATGTGACTTCATTTCAGCCTGACATCAGAAAACGGCGAGGTTGCATTCTTTCCCATGTGGGTCTAGAGTGTCAGGGACTCCCCCTCCCCACCAATCTTGTATCCATTAGCTAGGTCTCTTTGTATCTGTCCTATCACTTATTCATGCTCATCTGGATCAATCGGTTGAAAAGTGCATTTATTGAAACCCGACCCTGGCTTTGTCTGGGTTGCACGGGCCCTTCCAGCCCCATCTCTGCTGTGTGGCTTACAACCACAAAGCCCACTGAGGCTGGGAGGAGAGCTGGCTTAGCACAACGCTGCTTCCAAGCCTGGGAGCGTATGGATCCCTTGCCAGGAAAAACACGAGGTTTGGATGCCTCGTACCCATTGATCAGCCTCAGTGTGCCAAGAGGACAAAGGTACGTATATACGCAGCGCTTGTAGCTGGACAACGTACAGCACCCATGGAGGTCTTTGACTTGGACTTGCGAGTGTGGACAGGTCCGTTTCTGAGCCACCCCTGCCCTTGCAGATGGCTGCAGCAGTGACTGGGGATGGTTGTGCAAACCGAGGCACTGTAGGACTGTCTCGTGGTATTGTGTTTGCGGGTTGATCTGGAGCCTGCGGACTGCGCTCACTCACAAAGAAAACAGCACTGAAGCCTCCCTCAATGGGAACAGAGTGGACAACTCTGTGTGTGTTTCATACACAGGAAGCACTTCTCCAATCTGAATAAATCCTGGAAAAACAATGAACCCGTTGTGGTTGTTAGGAGCGTGTTACTCTTGGGAGTAACTCAGGTGTGTGCACAAGGAGGAATGGGGCACGTGAGCCCTGTCAGAGGGGCAGCACTGCTGCCTGCCTCCTCAAGCCCCACACAGCTGGGGCAGCTCATCTTTGCTTGAACCTGGGAAGAAGCCACTTCTATTCAAGAGGAGGTCCTGGGCAAACATGACGATCCAAGTGTAGTCCAGACTACACGAGTAAGAGGAGGGCGGGATATTATGACTTGTTTCTGAAGCGTGGTACAGTTGTGGAGCAGCATCTTGTTCTTGCCAATGCCCGAGAGTGGCTCCTGTTGTGCTGGGAGGTTGTGGGGAAGGAAAGGCACCCACAGGCACACTGTTCTGTGTACTTCCCCTTCGGTAGCTGTATAGATCATGAGGAGGGTGTACCCACTCTACTTTGATGCACGGGCACTTTGCTTCTGCAGTCAGGGTTGTGTGCTGCTTGTCTGCCCCTGCACCCTCTCCCTGGAGTCAGTGTTCCCTCGTCCTTTCCCCGCTGACACGGTACACTGTGTCTGCTGAGATGCAGACACGGGTGTGTGAGTGCAAGACAGAACTCCTGGTACCAGTCATCCTAAAAAAGGCACAGAAGGCCAAAGAGATCTGTGGCTTCAATTGATTTTGTCTTATCACGGGTATCAGGAATGTTATTTATTTGCAAGTCTAGGGCTGCAAAGTGCCAGGTGTTATTTGAACAGGGAAAAATGACATCTTAGAGCCCACAGTCCGCCATGGAAGACATCACAGTGTGAGTGAGGCAATACTGATGAAACAGTGCTCTTGGAATGCAAGTGACTTTATTTCCTAAATTATAACCCCATGTAATGGGATCGGTTTTCAGGATTGTGCTTCGTACGCGCTTTGTGGCAAGGCCAGTTCATGAATGGGTTGTCCCTGAGGCTGTAGGAATGAGGATGCTGGTCTCTTCCTACCCTGGGTGCAGGAACTCTGGTACATTACTGCTTTTTTTTTCTGTCAGCCCTTGCTGTTGTTGCTCCACTTAAACAAACCCCCAACAACCTCCCTAATAAACTCCTAGTTAAAAGAAGGGTTGGGCAGCATTGAGCTATTTCTGCTATGTAAGGAGCTGGAGTTAACAGTATCATCAGTGTTCAGCAGGCTTTATTGGGTGGAAAGCAGTTACACAAGACCACGGCTCTGCTGTTCCTTAGCTATCTTGTATCAATTCACTCATCGCTTGTTGCTTCATTCTGTTAAACTGTTTTGTCTGTGGATGCCGGTGAGCACTTCTATAACCAGGTTTGAAAACTGAGGGGCTCTTACTCTTGTTCTTGGGAAGCAGGGTTTTTCCCATCATCTGTGGTGCCAGCAGGAGCTGGGACCCTGCATCCAGAGCTGGTGGGTCAGCTCCCTGCAGTGCTGGGCCGTGCTCTGCTTTGCTGCCCTCGCTTCTCCTGAGGAAGTTCAGCCTCGCTGCCTGGCAGGTCTTGGAAGCTTTCTGCTCAATTTAATCCTTTCAACTGATCAATGAGATGTGCGGTATTGGGGCGAGGGGAGTGATGTTAGGCCAGTCTCTTTGGTGTCACCATCTGCTTCTGTAGTTAGTCAAGGCTCCTGGGGGAATGTTGTGTTTAGAAAAAAGGGCTGATGGAAGGAGATGCACTAAAGCAAACTCAGCCTTTCAGGAAATGGGGGCTATGCTGGGCAGAAGTTACAATAATTATTTACTCTGTGGTTCCTATTCTGGCTGTCTCAGCATGATGTTCCTTTTGGAAGCACCATAAATGGGTGCAGTTATTCTGCTGGGCAGAGGCAATTGCTGTTGTAAAAACAGCTACAACATCAAAGTGAACTGAAGTAAGTTCTGGGTGGCTGAAATGCCACAGTGCCTAGGAGTTTCACCATGTTGCCTTCTGCTTCTTAGCAGCACAAGAAGGATCTGCCGTAAGTTTGTAGGAAATGGTGCAGTATTTTACAAAAAGAACTAGGTCTCCTCTTGGGAGTATTTGTCATGACTCTTGCACGTGGACTTCTGCTGGGAAAGGGGTCTGGGTCAGCCCAGACTTACCTGCAGGCTCTCATCTATGTGCCTCTGGGTTACTGGTGTCTGAAGGCATTGAAATGTGCTGTTGGGAATGCATGTTTGTGTTAAGCATATTAGAAAAGGTTTTCTGTTATCCCACTGGTGGGAACTCCAGACACAATTTTGCCATTTCCTGACTCTTTCTCTTGATACCGTGATGGTAGTAGGAGCCTTTGGTGAAAATAATATCAAGATCTTCTATTCATGCATACTGCTGTGCATATATTTATGCAGAATAGTCAGAATGTGAATTGGGAAATGGATGATTTCTCAACAGCAACGTCTTGCCCAGACACCTCGGGACATGCTGTCTCAAGCATCAAGAGTTCCAGAAAATGTCAGAGGTTGTCATGAAGACCTCTATATAGTTCCTTAAAATATGTGTTTAACATTGCTTACCAGCTCTTATAGGATCTTGAAACTTGAACCTGCAACATAAGATGTTGCTTTCTATTGTTATTGCTCACTGGCCGTGAGGACGGTCTTCACATGCTGTCATTGGGTTTGGGCACTGGTCAGTTGCACCAGTGCTTTTCATTCACTCAGTGAGGGGAAATTAATCTGCCTGCTGTGGAAACTCTAGAGCAGAACGTAGCAGCAAAGCTAGAATTATGTAGGCCTTCTTAAATGTTGTTAAAACCAGTTCCTTTACTGGGAGGACTGGAGGTTGGATTTATCTCCTACAATAAGGAGAATCCAAGGTAGTAAAGTGTATAAAGCGATTAAAGTAGTTTAAAAAAACCCCAAGCGACAAACCGCAAACCCACGTAAGCTCAAATAAATCACTCAGAATGGAATTAGCGTTCCCCATTCTGTACAAGGTAATACAGAAACACTATTGCATCTCTTCAAACGTGGTAAGCCTATAAGCAAAGAGCTAATGGTGCTGACGGGCTTAAGGGGATAAGAAGGATTTTTATAATCAATAACTTAGGGGCAGAAACAAATTAGGAAGAAAGTAGGTCTATGAATCGATGAAAAGAAGGATGGCCTTAACGTTACTCATCAGTTCAGCACTTTGGCTTCTTCTCAATACTTATCTAAGCAGAATTTATGCGATTTGTATGGGAAGGTACAGAACAGATTAGGTGGCAGGAACTGAAATGCAGTGTGACGTTATGCCTAATTCTGTGTAACTGCAGGCCATGTTCTCCCTGATTTGCCTTTGTGCTCCTGCTTTTTCCCTTGTACCAGGTCCCAAAGCTGGGCAGGGCAGGAAAGGCCAGTCCAGCAGACTGATTTCCCCAGCACTGTTTGGGAGGGGAGGTATGAGGTCTTCTCGCCCTCCAGCTCCCTGCATGTGTGTTACCAGAAGTCTGCCTTGGTGCTCAGGGCCGTCTTGAGGGATGCTGATCAATTTAAGATGCTGTAGTGTGTGCAAAACTATATATACATGGAGGGCCATCATATATACATCAGCGTGTGTATACAACAGGGAAACACTCAAGTCATGTCATTTACCCAAGGAAACTCTTGCAAGAGAGGAAGACAAAGCTCTGTGAAGTCTACTTAGCTGTCGCTGATGACTTCTGGAAGCATTTTGACTTACAATGGTGTGTGGGTGTATGAAACTGTAAACACGCTTTATTTACATTTTCTATTATTATTATGGCATGACTTTTAATGAGTGGCTATTCAAAGTTTGAAAATATTTAGACAATCAAACCCACTGTTCTGCATGTTTGTATCTCTTAGTGACTTCCTATAAAAGCTGACGTTTCCTTACACTGGTTTCGACATGAAGCTGATTAAAACTGCTTTTTCTCCCTCTTAAAAATGTCAAAGCCAGTTTCCCTGAAAATATAAGTAGGACTTGCTTAATAACTCTAAGCAGCTCTAGCTTGGAAGTAGCCTCTGAACACCGCAGGTTCCCCCAGCTTTCCCTGGGTGTTTGCACCCCATGTGTGCATCTCACTGGCTCCAGTTCTCTCTCACAGGAGGTCTTCTGATTTGTTCTTTTTGCAGGGTGCCAGGGTATGGCTGCGGGAGCAGGACCAGCTGCAGCCATGCACTGTTGGCTCCTGTGCCAATGGAAATGTGGTCTTCACCTCGGATTATGGCATGGTAAGTGAAGTTTGTATGAGGCTGTAGCATGTGCCAAGTTGCAAGATGGACTTCTTGCATGTGCCTCGTTAAAAGGAAGTGTGTCAATTGAAATGCTGAAGTTTTGTCTGAGAAGTTGCCAGTCTCTGTTACAAACCAAGGCAAAGGTCTAACAATGGCTAAAAAGAGAATAGCTTTCTCTTTCTTCTGGCTGTCTGTCTGCCCAACTCACTTTGCACGATTTTTCTTGTGCCATCTTTGAAGGAGTTACATTAATGGCCCAGCAAAACCATTATATTGGTAAAACACACCTAGGAAGGAGGCAGCTCTACTGACCAAGCAGCTCTTTCTCCAGGTACATGCTTCTTGCAAGCCATGCTGCTGTAAAGGCTGTTGTACTCACCATCATCTGCTGCAGCAGCCTTTGCCATCAGCCCTTTGGTTCAGGGACATGTGGAAGTGAGGTCCCTATATATGCTGCCAGCATAGCAGAGCTTGTTGCCAGCAATAGAGATCAAGTCTTTCCCCTGCCTTATTTCCAACCCCATGCTCCTTGTGACTCCCTGGCATGCCTGCTGCTGTGTTTGTGGAGTAATATTGGTAAGAGGGGACATCCGGGGATCATCCAAGTCCTCGGTGAGTCAGCTCAGCTCCCTAACCCTGGGAAAACTACTCACTGCAGTTCTCTGTGAGTCAAACTGGGGCCTGGGCTGCGAGAAGCATGGGGAAATGGGCAGGACTGTGCCTTCCAGCAGTGAGCCACTAGATCTGCTCAGCCGTTTTGGGGAAGGGTGCTCTGCAGGCAGCTGCAGAAAACTGGACAGGTTTTTTCAGCCTCTTACCTGGCAAGCAAAGGAGGACACAGGAGGAAAGGGGATGTAGGACTCCAGCTTGTGGAGAGTGAGTGGTAGGACCGTCATATTATTCAGTCTTGCTTTGGAAGGGCGAGATTTCATACAGTTCCTTTTGTTTCTCTGAGACAGGAACTCACCTAGCAGACATGTAGGTTTTCCATCTGGTTACTCTAGTTTCTCCAATCCTTTCTTGAGGAGTTCCCTTGTTTTGGAGTGCTGGATGGCCACTAACTCGTTTTGAGACATCACAGGTAATGCAGCAGCCTGCAGAGAGCTGACACATAGTGAGTCCTGTGACTGTCCCGGACTTGCTCCTGTCTCTTCTGATATGCTGCTGTGGCCTTGGAAAACCCTTCAAACACACCTGGCACCTCTGAAAGGACAGCAGAAATCCCACCATAGAGCCAGCTGAGGGGGTGCACCCACTGCCAGCCTTGGTCCATGCTAGCAAATGTGCACAGCATAATGCTGGATGGAGCCACAAGCTTTCTCCTCCCTAAAAGAAGAAATCATTATGCTGATGGAGCATGTGCCTTATGGCTTATGCAGAAAAAGCACCTGGTGATCATCAAAAGGCTTCCTTTAGTCAGTGCCCTCCACAATAGCTGTCTTACATGCTTCCCTTGCCTGCTGCCTTCAGTGCTTCACGACTGCAGGGTGTCCTAGCCTGGGTGAAAACTTGGATGAAAACATCTTCACTTTACTTTGGGTTGAATGGGCCAGATGATCACTCTGATTTTAGGATCTCTAGTACTGTTATGCTTGCTGTGGCCTGGCATTCCTTCAGCTCTGAGGTAAGAAGTCCAGTCATGCTTCAGAGCTTTTGCCATTTGTTTTCACTTCCTTAAAAACACCTCAGCAACAAATCCATCAGAAGTGTGACTTCCTGGGAGGAAAGGAGGAGCTGGTGCTTAGAAACACAACATTGGAAACCACAGACCAGCCAGACCAGCCAAAAGCTTTATGGACAAACATAACTTAGATGCTGTGCTCAGGGTTGTGCTAATAGATGGATTTGAGGTTGAGAAGGAATCGTTTCTCCCTTGGTCAGCCTGGTAAGCAGGGTTGGCAGTCCTCAGCTTGGCTTGTCTGCTGGCCAGGTTTTGCTTTATTCCTGACCATTGCAGCACCTCAGAGAGAGTCTTGGTCATCTCATTCTGACCCCGGGCTAAAGCTGAGACAAAAATCTGTTTGTCACTGGGGAGAAAGTAGAAATCTTTGGCTGTGATGTGAGGTGCCTGTGTGGTATTTGGTGGCTTGTCTGTAGTTAGACTGAATAAACCAAATCAGGTGGCTCAAGACAGCTTTAACGGGTGATGATCTAATCCCTGATAATCATTTACTTGTGTAGTCAGGGCCCCTGTTGCTCTTTGGGGTCCCATTTTCTCCCGTGTTGTCCGCAAGAGCAAGTAAACAAGTTCTGACCCATCACAATTATTTCTCATGCGTAGCAGCCCCTTGGCACAAGTGCTGCCTGGTATCTTTTGGGACACTTGTCCACTCAGCTTTTTACCTAGATGTTTTCTTAATGCTTCTCTTCTGGCCCAAATGGCCACAGATGCTGACAAGGCAGTGGTAAATAAGTAAGTGCCGGGCAGACGTAAGGAACGATCACGTAAGGCTGTTCTGGGCTTGGACAAATTTTTGAAGGGGAAAAGTCAGCAGAGAAGGGAGAGCCAGGGTGGTTTGCTGCCTCATGGTTTGAAAGTGCCGTAGTGGTTTTGGTCCTGACAGAGCCTGGTTCATCTGCAACTTAAATTTGGGGGAGAATACAGCTGTCCCATTTTCTTATCTTGTTCCCTCAGTTTTCTTGTGGGAGTGCCTGAGCTTCTGGAAAAGGAAAAAAAAATGGGGTTTTTGGGCCACACTTGCAGAGTGGGGGCCCTGTTGCTGGCAGAGCTGCACACCTCTGACACCCAAGTGCAGAAGTGGTGCAGAGAAGACCAGAGAGATCTGGAGAGAGTCTGTGTGCTGGGGTGAGCCTTCGTTCTAAGCTGTTTGTGAACACAAACTGTATTTTGGAAAGCCTCCTGTTTGCCAAGAAAATTGGGCTGGTAGGCAGTGTCCTGGTGTAAGAGACTGAGTCCTTGTCACATTAGGTGTGACTGGGCAGGCCGGGGGTGGTCCCATCTGGGGAAGAAGCCTCTGCTTCCCCTCTGGGAGCAGAGCTGCTGTTTCGATAGCGCAGGCTTGCAGAGGTCTTGTAAGGGGATCCCGTGCCAGGTTATTCCTTCCCTGCTGTGGCAGGGTGGAGCACAGGGCTGAGACACAGGGTGCTGGCTGGGCACCTGCAGTGCGATGCGGCAGCCAGCGCCCTGCGAGGGACTCGCTGGAGGGGGCAGGGTGACCTCATTCTGTCTGCAGCCTGCGGCTGCCTGGCTGGCCTCTCCCTAGCAGTTACAGCAGCCCAAGGGCTGCAAGAAAGCAGGCAGGAGAAACCAGTTAGATCAACGCTTTACATCATGGTTCTCTCTGGAGCCCTTCAGTCTCTTGCTGGTACCTGGGAAGGCTGAAAGGCAGGGGTGGGAATGAGGTAGAGACCAGAGCCCCAACAGGGAAGGAAGAGCCCAAGTTTCTTTGGAAGGGTTACTGCGGGACAGGTGCCCTCTCCAGGCCACCTGTTTGAAGTCTCTCATCTGTCTGTGTTGGGTTTTACCATCTAGTGCAGTTTAGGATGCTGGATAGGAGGTGGCACATGGTTGAATCCAGGAGTGGGAAGCAACTGAAATAACTTTTGTGAAATGCCAGCATCGTGCTTGTGGAGGAGGAAAGGAGGGCTAGGACGTGGCTATGGTGAAGGGTAACAGTCACATAATCTCATCTGTGTTGAAAGGGGATGAAGAAGATGACCTGATAGCTCAAGAGTGGGTTAGTAAGGAGGAGAAGGCTCTAGCAGGAAGAAAGGTGTAGCAGTTGAGACAAGAGTGCAACTGCATAGAGGGAGAAGAGGGCACTTCCCAGGGCAGTGGTAAAAGTTAATAGCTGTCACTGTGCAAACACTTTGGAAGCGTCATGAGAGACATGCATGCCAGCATGCATACAGGAGTCAATACTATACTTGACTTCTCATCTGCTTTGCTTTCCTTTGCCCTTGACATAGCACCCTCTCCCAGACATATTCTGGCTGCTCTGGTGGAGAGAGCAGGGCCAAACGTGGAATGTGAATAAGCTTTTCCTTGACCTCCCCACAGTCAGGGATGTGAATGATCCCACCTATGTTTTCATGACAGACTGTTCCTGGTCTCTTGAGAGCGGCTGCCTTCATTACTCATTTGTGAGCTCAGTGTATAATACCTGTCCAGCCTAGTGCAGCTGGAAGCTGGTGCTCTGCTTCTGCTGAAGGGACTTTGGTAAAGACCAAGTAGCTTCCATGTCAATAGTGAAGGTGAGAGACTGACTCTATAGCAAAAGTATGTTATATGGCTTCTGGCCAGAAAGCTCAAATAGGTAGGAACAGAAGAATAACTATAAAAATAGGGAGCAGATCTGTGACTCATTCATTTACTTTTCCAAATATATAAAGCTGTGGAAAGGGGTGTGCATCTTTCCAGTGGGAAATGAGACCATGTGCCCAGGTGTCATGAGCTTATTTGTCTTCCTTTCCATTCTTCCAGGTATTCCAGTACCCCAAGGCCTCCCTTTCCAGAGAAAAGGTCTTGCCGATGCACCAGACCAGCGTTGATGGGGTAGAAGACATGTCCATGCTGGGAGATCTGCATGAAGCTGCCATCCTGCTTAACCTGCACCAGCGCTACCAACAGGGTAACATCTATGTAAGTGCCAAGCTGGGTCATGTCCCTTCTGGCCAGTGGTTTTTGTTTACCTTCAGGGCTGCCCACTTTGCATGTGAAATACTGATTTTAGTGTTGTTTCTGGAGCAATGTTTCATGTGGATAGAAATGGATGGGCTTTTTCTGCCTTGCAAGCTCCATCAGCCCTGTGAGATCCTACCTCTACCAAAGGGGCCTCTTTGCATTTATAGAAAAATTTCTTCTGTGGTAGTTGTGCAGCTCTGTATCCTCTGTGACCATTTGTGTTTTACAAGCTGGCCTTCACAATCCCCACATTCTCCATTATTGCTGTTCAGAGGTTTATACGGCCAAGCAAGCTGGGAAGTGCAGTGTACACAGGTAGCTGCTGAGTATCCCTCCCAATCTGGATGAAGCTACTGCTTGACAAAGCTAGGAAAGCAAACTTGCTGCCCATTTCTTCTGCTTTTATGTGCAGTTGTGCTTTTTTTTGAGTTGCTCTGTTCTCCTTGTACAACTGAATACTCAGAGCACCTCCTGATTTCCCTCTTGGGCCCTCAGGAAGGAGGCAAGTGTCAGGAAGGGGACCTGTGAGGGAAGGCACATCTGGGATGAGGCATCCCTGGAGTGCCAGGATAGTGGTGTGCTCTGTGGAGACGTGGAGAGGACAAGGAGGATATATTGCAAAGACTGCCTTCCCTTGCTTGTCCATGCTATGCACACCCAGAGTTTTTCAGATTATGACAGGAAAAATGTAAATCTCGATCTATCTGTGCTGCATGGCAACTGTTACCAAGGCAACCAAACCATATGCACCTGTATTCCAGGAAATGATCAATAAAGTGACCCCGTTACTGAGCCACATCCCACACTGGGATGCGGAGGACACTGCCCGTTCTCTCTTTGTTGCTGTAGACCCCCTTGCCTGTTGTCTTGGCAGCACAGCCTTGTGTCCCCGCGGCAGTACCCACGTGCACGGACTCTTCTGATGGCCGTTGTCCTTGTGGCTCTTCTGACCCCTGTTTGACATGTCTGATGTGTTCATGCTGCTCTTTGCCATTTTGGGTACATTCCTCCTGTTTCCTCAGGCTTTGAACTGTGATTCTCCCCCTTTTCAGTCTGCGCCCTGTGCCAGGAATGCCATGTCACTAGCACTGTGACAGCGTCACAGCAGCCTTTCCTCTAGCTCTGCTACATCATACCTTCTCCTGTTTCAGCATCAGTGAAATAATAATACTCCATGCACGTGTAAAGGTGTTAAAGTTTAAATATAATGTCATCTTTTGCCTGTGTGTGGCACATGAATGTCAGCTGTACACCTCAGATCTGGGGTTTTGGGGTTTTTTTTGAGATTTATGACTTCTGTAACATGGTCAGCACTGGGAGAAGCCCCTCCATGGAGGATCGTAAGCCCCTCCTTGAGTGGGACTGTATCTGCATGTATGCTAGCACAAAGTCTGACCTGGAGCACCCCAAACCATACAAGTGGCATTACTGCAGCACAGGTGTTTATATTGCAGTTACCTTGTCACTGGCTACTGGCTTTTGCCATAGCTCAGCCACACCTGAGCACAAATTGGGAATGTTGGTTGTAGTGCCACCTGAGGACTTGCAGTGATCTGAGAGTGAATGTCACAGGACTTGAGTTCGTTTAATACCATCCTCAGCGGTGCCCGTGGATAGAATGTAGTAGGCTAAGGTGGCAAATGATGTATTGAGAGGGGTTACGCCTGCCAGTCAGAGCCAAAAATATTTGGAAGGTAATCGGATAGCTCAGAAACAGATAAGAAATCCCATTTTCCGGAGCACGAATTGACCAGGAGGAGTGGGTAACCTGGAACATTGGTAACTGGTATTAAAAATAATAATAAACAATAATTTCATGAAAGAATGGACAGTTGAAAATGTGAAGTGGATGAGTGCTGTGACAAAGGGCAGTGTGGTTCTCAGCTGCGTGCCTGGAGGCACCCTGCCATGAGCTCCTGAAAGGGATCCTTTTGATGCATTGCAGTCAGACAAGTGGTCCGTGCAGTGGGTGAGGAACTTGCTGACAGCTCACCCAGAGGGTGGTGGCAAATAGCTTTTGTTTTCCTTTTAACTGAGAACCTGTCACAAGTTGGGTCCCCTGGGGCTTGGTATTGGGCCTGCTTGATATCTTCATAAGCAATCAGGACAATGGGATCAAGTGCAGCCTGATGAAGTCTGCAGGTGATACTGAGCTGAGTGGGGAAGTGGACGCTTTGTAAGAGAGAGCCACCCTGCAGGAAGGCCTGGATAGGCTAGAAGAGTGGGATAACAAGAACCTTGTGAAGTTCAACAAGGATGAATCTACAGTCTTGTACCTGTAAAAATAACATCCAGGAATGCAGCATGGACTGGGATCCACCTGCCTGGAGACCAGCTCTGTGGAAAGGGTCCTGCAGTTCCTGGTGCACAGCAACCTCAATACAAGGGAACAGCATGCTGCTGCAACAAAGGTGGCCACCAGGATGCTGGGTTGCATCAACAAGGGTATCACCAGCAGAGATAAAGGAGTCATTATCCCACTCTACTCGACACTTGTCAGGCCACACCTGGAATACTGTCCTCAATTTTGGTCCCCACTACACAAAAAAGATGTGGACAGGCTGGAGAGGGTCTGGAGAAGGGCCATGAAGATGATGAAAGGACCGGGAAGCCTGCCATATGAGGAAAGGCTGAGAGAAGTAATTTTGATCCTTGAGAAAAGACGGCTTAGGGGAGACTTCATCACCATGTTCCAGTATTTAAAGAGTGGCTACAAAATACTGTTTAAGGAAGTTATGTGAACAAACAACAGCCTACAGCTTTTAGGAGTGCCTCATCCCCCTTCATTCCTGCAATTCTTGTATCCCTTAATAAAAGCAGACCCAACATTGTGTGACTGAAGTATAAATGAGCCAGGAGTTGTACTGGCTCATTTTGTGCTGTCCTTAGCTCTGCCATGCCTATCTACCCAAGTAGGATCTACTGTCTTGAGACATAGATGTCATGTGTGGCTTGTCCCACTCTATAGAGTTCTCTGGGAATGTTAACTCCTTGCTAATAGACTGGCTGGTATGTACGTGGTTGATGCACAGATACTACTGCTATTAAAAACTGTGGATAGAAATCATCAGTAAGGTACTACGGGATAACAGTAGACTGCACCTGGGAGATGGGAAAGTTTCCTAGGACCACCTTTGAAATAGATGGCTGTAGTGGAAGAAGATCTGCAGAGGTCTTTGTTCCTTGGAAAACTGAAACTAGAGTGGGAAATGCAGAATGAAACATCTGAGAGGAAAAAATGGTGTGAAGGTGTGGGGGAATGTTAGGGTGGACATCTCTGTCTTGTGGTCGCTGGACAATGTTGCTGAACTGCTTGTACAGTGCTTTTTCCTGATCCATGTTTTCTCTCTCAGTGCTTTCCTATTTCCTCCCACCTGTCTTGCCAAAGATCATCTGCTTGCTTATTGCTTTCATCACCAATGAATTACATTTCTGGCCACAGAAGTCCATGCCAGAGGGTCCTTAGGGCTTGTTCCATGCTAGCCTGTCTGTACTGATAATGTAATTAGGCCTAGGTGATGTGTTGGGTTTGGGTTTTTTCCCCCAGCAGTCCCTGACCGCTGCTTTAATAAATGAGTCTTCAATATTTTCATGACTACAGCATCTTACCAGTCTGGCTTCAGAGCTTGGCACTGCAGTATGGCCCCAGATTTCATTTGGCAGGGAGAAAGCACTCATCTTTCTTGCCACCAAGTGTTTCCCTTACAGCTTCTCCAATGGATGCATGCAAACCCTTGTGTACGGATGTGGTGACTCGTAGTTCATGGTTTGGAAGTAATACTAGATGTTGTCCCTGGCCACAAAGCTTGGCACCTACTGCAATAATCTAAGTGTGTCCTCTGTCACTCCTGCTGAGAAGGATATTCCTAGAGTACAGCAGCCCGAGATGTCCCTGTGAGGGAGGCCACTGTAAGAGCAGCAGGATTTAAGCTGGATGTTGACCATATCACAAAGCCATTGTTAGGAGAGAGGTGGCACCACTGCTTTGAACTGCAGCTCTGAGAATAACTGGATTTGAGCTGGTTGGCTGAACCAAAAAAGTCATGCCCCAAAAAGCAAAACTAATTTCCTTCTGTCTTCAGAAAAGGATAAGTTTGAAATGAAATATTAGGCTTCAAGTGGTTTATTTTTAAATATTGCTGATTCTTTTCTTGAAGTGTGAGATTTTCAAAATACGTATTTTCAAAAGAAAATGTTTAGAAAATGTAGAAATGTTTTGACTTGAAATCCTGAGCTTCATCTTCAGCTGTCAATTTTGATTTGGCTTACCCAATGATTTAAGCTGCTCCGAACAGCATTTTTCAGCAGAACTAAAATGCTGCGCTTTAGTGGCTCTTTGCACACGTGTGGGGGTCTGTCTCTCCCATTTCTTTGTTGAGGAGGTGCTTGAGCCCTGCCAAGCCCCCTCTGCTTCAGACTGCGGCTAGGGACATTGAGGGTACATCCTGATGCTTCCTCCATCCTGGCTCTGCTTTTCGGCTTAGAGCACACTGCAGGGTAGCTGGGTATGAAGATGGCTTCGTGTTTTTAAATTGTGTAAGCGTAATTTAGTAAAGACAAGAGACTGTGATCACTTTATTATAAAGCAGCAACATTAAAACGGTCCCAACCATACCCAGTCGTGCAGCCCTTGCCCTGGAGTTTGATGTTCTTTGCCAAACTGGGGAGCTCTCTGCTGAAGCCCAGCTTCCCTATTACAGCTTTCTCCCTTAACCATGACTTATTTCAGGGGCCAGGTTTGTCGTGAGGTTTTTTTTTTTTGCAGGAGCTTTTATTTCCTTGCTGTGTTTTGTTTTCTCCCCCTAGACAAACATTGGCTCCATCTTGGCATCAGTAAATCCCTACAAACCCATCCCTGGTCTGTACAGTGTGGATGCCATAGACCTGTACAGACAGCACCGCCTGGGTGAGCTGCCTCCCCATATCTTCGCCACCGCTAATGAGTGCTACTGCTGCTTGTGGAAGCGTCATGACAGCCAGTGTGTTCTGATAAGGTTAGAAATGGGAGAACCGGCTACTCCCTGACTGCATTACATGCCTTGCTCCTGCTGCTCTGTTTGCAATGACATCTGCCTAAATATCCACCCCATCCTCCCTACCCTTTGCCTGATCCCTGCTTGCCACAGCTATGTGTGTGTTTGTGGAGATCTCTTCTCCACCGTGGGTGGGATGGTTGCCCTGGGTTTGTCAATGAAATGTGTGGGCTTTTTCTCAACAGTGGAGAAAGTGGAGCTGGAAAGACTGAGAGCACCAAGTTGCTGTTGAAATTTCTGTCAGCCATGAGCCAGACCTCCCTTGGGGCCCCTGCATCTGAGAAGAGCACTCATGTGGAGGAAGCCATCCTGGAAAGCAGGTACAGTTACTCCACGGGTGCACGGGGTCCCATCCCTGCAGATATCGGTGTGCTGGGGCAGCCTGCCTTTGGTGGGGACACCGCCTTCTGGGCAGCTGGGCCATGGATGGAGCTGAACCTGGGCAGTGAGGATCATGCAACTGAACCATGATATGTCAGGGAAATGTGGAGGTCTTGCCGGGACACCTGATGTTGGCTGCTCTCCGAGCTGCCTGTGGATGAATTAGGCTTCTTTCCAACAGCAGTGCGGGTGTGCTTGGCAGCTGCAGAATTAATCCTCCAGCCAAGGCTGGGATTTCTCCTTCCTTCAGTAACTCAGCCCCCGTACTCACACATCATTGTGTGGTCCCTCTTGAAAGCTCTAAATCTCTCCTGGCAGTGGCTGGAGGGGACATGAGTAATGCCCCCTGGCTGTCTGAGCGCACCCTGTCTCCTACAGCTCTTGCTTATGGCCGTGCTTGTGGCGAGTCTCTGCCATGCTCGGACTCCTGGTCTCCTCCTCTAGCTCCTGGTCTTCCTCAGCCTCCATTTGTTTCAGGCCACCAGTATGTCTTGCCTCAGAGGTCCTGTGGGTCACCTTGCAGCTCACTTGCTGTCCAGGCAAACATTTCATAGAGAAACGTCCATGGGAGCTGAGAGGGGCATGAGTGAGGAGATTTGCTGTGGACTGCAGCTGGGCCTGTGTGCAAAGAGGCTCCAGGCTGGTTGGAACTGTCCCAGATGGAGCTAGCACCCACCAAACCCTTGCCAAGGTGTTAGGCAGTCAGGGAAGTGTATGGTGCCCAGGTCAGACATTTTGGGAAAGAAACTGTGCTCTGTTGGGAAGTTCTTCATCCCTGAGGAGGTCCTGACACCTCTGAGGGACGGTGGCCCATGCCAGGGCAGGGACAACACTGAGGGCCTGTAGCACATGGATGAATTGCATTGGAACAGGGACACCGAGAAAAGAAGTGTCAGGAAAACCTGAAGAAGCAAAGTGAAGATGAGGAAAACCAGTAAGAGGCAAAGAGCAGCAGAAAAAATGAGGAAGCAAAGAGCGGCCGAGAGGAACAGCCTGGTGTGTGACTTTCTGCACTGCCTGTGTGGGGAGTTGCAAGGGGCTGGGTGTAACCCCCGGTAAAATGGAAGCCGAGGCTGAGAAAAGAAGGACAATCAGTGTTTGGCTTTCCATTAAGCTTTGGGAAGAAAGAGGAAAGATGTTTATATAAGTATGTCTTGTTGCTCAGGTCCTCCTTTGTCTTAACACCTGAATTCTATTTAATAACTGAAATGCTTCCTAACACAAGACCATCTTGCCTGTGCCTGGAGGAACTTGCTGGGGTCTTGCAGTTCAGTACTGCCAAGGGTGAGGCTGCAGGTCAGTCCCAGTTGGAACGTGGGATAGTTGCAGAAACCTCCAGAGGAGTAAATCAGATGCCTGTGACAGGACCTAGTTGTGCAATCGGCTGAAATCTTTGAACCGTGAGTGTAAAAGTGACCCTCAAGCAAGTGGCGTATTTGAGGGCCCAGAAAATGGAGAGAAGGGGTATTTCCTAGAAGGTGATGACTCAACGTTTTACCAGCGATTGTGGGGAAAATAGCTAAAGCAGACATGCAGTTTCTAACTGCATGTGGTCCTGTGGGTCACCATGCAGTTTCTAACTGCATGTGGTGGTAGCTCCAAGAGCATTGCAGTTGTGAGGCTCCTTAAAGCAGAACAGCACTGAGTGGAAGGGTTGCTGCTGCCTTTGGACCCGGTGCTCGAGAGACCGTTGCCGGATGATTTATCCTTTGCAGGTGCACAGATGTTACCAGGGATGTGGAAAATTGGAAAAAGCTCTTAAGCACGATACAGTCATGACTCAAGATCTGCAAAATCTGCTTTAAGGCAAGCAGCTTAGAAGGCTCAAGCCCGCTTAGTGGTTAAGTGGTAACTTGACTGTGAACCAGAAAGCTTCCAGTGGTAGGTAGGTGATTCCTGAGTCTGCAGGATCCCACAGCTGTGAGGTGGAGTAGGAGCTCATGACCCATTTTGTGTACATCTCTAGTGCTATGTGAGCCATTGCAAGGCAAATGAGAGAGAATTTGGTTTGTCACCTTTTCCCTGAAGAAGAGAAGCTGAAGACCTGGCCCAGAGCCAGAACCTGCTGCCTCTCCTAATGAGTCCACCTCATACGTTTGCGGTTCAGCTTCACTCGCTCGGCCAGTGGCCCTCCTTGGGTCAGCTTACGGGAGGTTTTCATCCTTGCACCCCAGTGCTTACTGAGGAACGATGCTGGATTCTTTCTCTGTTTCAGATATTGTTATAAACAAAAAGTTATGTCAGCTTTCTATCATTTGCTTGTGCATTGTAACGTGCATGCTTGGTGTATTTCTCAGAAATCATGATCTGAAAACTCCCTTGGCACTGCTGATTTGGTCTGTTTGCCTTGGAAGTATCCATCAGTCCATTAAAAATGCTGCTAACTTCCCTCTTGGCTTTTTTCCTGCTTGCTTGGCTCTGAAGCTCCCTTCTACATGTTGGGAGGTGCTGCTGACAGCATGATCACCTTTCCTTTTACTCATGCTCCTAACCTTTGTATCTTCATTTTTGTCTTCAAATATGCATCTGAATCCCAGAGCTGTGTACGGTGCAGAGTTTCTAAACCCCAGGTTTTGCTTTCTGCTGCCTTCCTGAAACTGGTCCCCACTGTTTTGAGTCCTGCAGCACTCTCTGCCCACACCCAGACGAGCAGCCAGCATCACCCTCCCAATGCTGCCCCGATGTGGGGCAGCCTGCCTTCATTGCTGGTTGTGTCAGCTCACTCAGCCTCCCGCCCTGAAGATGCTGCCAGCCTCAGACACCTTCACGCCTGTTTCTTCCCCACCCTATCCCTGAAAGGCTTATGCACTCACGTGCATGTGAACTAAGCTGTAAAGATACTTCCTGGTGCTTTGCTTATCTAATTTAACATGACTTAGAGCCATAAAGATTGGCTGGTTGGTTGCTGCGCTCTCACTCCAGCTGTGGTGGTTGTATAACATAAAATTGGCCTCCTTTTTGCTGTTGTCCCATTAATTTTTGTGGCATTGGTGTGCTATCTGGGGTATCCCTGTGCAGTGTCCTTGTTTACATACTTGGTTTGGAGGTGTAGGTCTTGAAGTTAAAATTCTCCAGGACAAGGAACTTACCTCCTGATCTGTGCACAGAGATGCCTGCGACTGGGATTTCTGTGGCTGTAATGCATTATAACAGAGCAGCTTCATTTACAAATTTTTGTTTCTTTAAACAGATATTTTCAAGTGAAATATTAGGAAAATACTGCCTGAAGTTTCTGGAAGGTTTTGGGGCCTTTCCCATAGCCCTGGCTCTTAGCTAACACTTGCAAGGGCCGAAGCTTTCAGCAAACTCCAGTGGTATCTGATGGTTATTTGAGATGTTATAATTATTAACTCGTGAATAATCCTCCATCTGGCCCTGTCTCCAGTGGAACTGCCCAGTCGATTGATGGAGATGTTTAAAAAGCCACTATTTCTCAGGGTAATAACGGCAATTAACTTTATTTAAAATTATGTATGTTTTAAAATTAAACATGACCACATAAAGTTCTTGTAGCATCTCCATGACTCCTTTCTTGTCAGCCCTTTGGATTATTTTAGAGTTGGCTAAATTGCAAAAATGACTATTTTAATCCTGGATTCAGAGTGTCAACTTTCCGTTTGAACGGTTTAGGCTTTTCCCTTGTCCTGTTCTGTGGAGCAAGAACCAAGGTGCATTTCATCTCACTGTTTTCCATGTCAAATGAACCTCCTGAAGACAGGAAGGTGACTAGGAGATAAAATTATTTGTCGCCTGTTTGAAGTTTGGTGATAAGGTTTTTTTTTTTAACACTTTTTCCCCTGATGCTGCTGATGTGGCACTCTCAGAATGAAGTTTTCAAATCTGTAATGTGTGTGTATTCCCTTCACCAGGTGGTTTTATCAACCTAAGCAAGATTTAAGTAACAAACCAGGGTTTGTGTGTTCCAGTGTCAAATCTTTGTACCAGACACATCAGTTTGTTACTGTGTGTGCCTTTAGTTTGAAAACATTTATTTACCTGTAAGTTTAAGAGCTGGTTTATAGTGTCTTCTCTTTCAAAGGTAGAAACAGAAACAAAGGAGTATGTGGTTTAAAGCTACAGAGTGTTTGCCCTAGAGATACCTGATGCTTCCAAGAAACCCCCCCAGCCCGTTTCATGGGACGCTGCTGTGTTAAGCACGCAACCTGGCTGCGTCTCGCTGCCTTTCATTTCCTGAAGCCACATCGGTGGGGAATGCCCTCAGCAGCGTGAACGCCAGCTGCCCATACTGATCGGGGGCTGATTTAATTAGCCCCAATCCCAAAGGTTTAAAATTTATCCAGCAGTGTGTTAAATTGCTCTTGCCATCCTTCCTTGCCCTTGAGCTCTTCCTGCTTGTCCGGTCTGGTGCTGTAAGAAATTAATCTCACGTGGCAGTGCATGCTGTGCCAATGGCAAAGGGCTGGGCATGTGCTTTGTTGTAACGGTATCAAATCACCAATGATATCTTCATTGCCTCCCTTCTGCAGCCCCATTCTGGAGGCCTTTGGAAATGCCAAGACAGTTTATAACAACAACTCCAGCCGCTTCGGCAAGTTCATCCAGCTGCACTTCTCTCAACACGGACACATCCAGGGAGGACGAGTAACCGACTGTATCCTTTTCTTCAGTGGATCACAAAAGGATGGAGTGAGGGAAGATGAGGAGGAGCTCAGGGTGGGTCAGGAAATCTCTCATCACAGTTTCTCAAAGCCAGTTTATAATGGTGGGAAAACTTAAGGAGAGAGAGGAAGTGTTTGTTTTGTGGCTCTGCAGCACTTAACTCTGGAAACCTTTTGTCTAGGGTACTACATGAGGTAGGAGCATAGTTTGATTTTTTACTTTGGTGATCACAACACCTGATAGGTAAATCCCTAGAATTTGCTACCTAGGAAGATCCCTCATGTGGACTGCATCTGTTTTTCCCAGAGGATTTTTCCCTTATGTAAGTTCTGCCAATGAATTAATCACTTAGAAAAGCTTAGAAAAGCTAAGAATATCCTGCACAATACTTGGATGCAGAGGAGAACAGGAATTTAGAGGGCCACTTAGGACTCCCTGTTTCGTGCTGTCCATCCCAGTGGACCTTGGAACCCCTAATCAGAGAATGCCTCAAGTTGCTAGGGACCTCTAAGGATCATTGAGTCCAATTCCCTGCTCCTCGCAGGACTACCTAAAACTAAACCATATGACTGAGCATCATCAAGACACTCTTCGAACTCTGACAGGCTTGGTACTATGACCACATCCCTGGGGAGCATGTTCCAGTGACAACCAGGACAGGAAAGACTAGACATGGTTGAATTATGTTATACCATGACCACTTTCTTCCCTGTGTGCCCATGCATCCCTCTCCGAAAGACTTTGACCAATTCTTTGTCTACAGGAAGCAGCTAAAGCTGCCCTTGACTATGTTTCTTGATGTTGGTATTCACAGCTGCTGATGACTGCAAACCACACCAGTTTCCACAGGAGTCGAAGCCAGATGAATTTACTACTGTTGTAAATAACAGGCTTGGCTCGTTTAGTCTCTGCTCTTTGTGCTGTGGGTAGATTACAGACCCTGGTCCCTTGCAGAAGCAATGAGAGATGATGCAAGACTTGCTGTGTGCAATACAGACTTCTAGATCAGAGCAGCCCATCTAATCTTTCTAGGTGTCCCTATTGTGGCTCATCCTTTGTTAAGTTAACCTCACCATTGTGAAGTTCCTATGCTCTATCTGACCCTGCCTTTTTAAATATCTCATGGGCACACAGTATCTCCTTGAACAAGGAGTAGTGGGGAGGATCCAAGATGATGTTTGAGACAGCTCTTTACCACTTTGCAGAGTGTCAGTTATTTAATGATTTGGTGCTGGTTACAGGGTTCATCCCAGTGAGTCTAGAAGATTCTTTGCCAGTTGTCAGGAGATCTGTGCAGATGTTATTTGAATGTTTTCTCCTTAACATGCTATTCAGATTTACTGGAAAAGGTAGGTGCCACCACTGCTGCCTGCTGTGTGAGCCTTCTCCTCATGCTATGGTGGGGCAGTGCCAGATCTCCTGGATGATGCATCTTCTGTCACAGCATGTAGCTATTATCTCTTTAGGCATTACTACTGCAACTGTCCCAGATGAGGAAGAGGATGGTAGGGGAGCAATGTTGTTCTGTATCTATCAGAGCCCGTTCTCCTGTCTTTGATAAATGCTATGCATTACAGAGACTCCAAGTAAAAGCTTTTCATGGATCATAGAGTCATAAGGGGAAAGGAAGAGAGAGTAGCTACCTGGAAACTCAGCTCCATAGAGAGGGATATAGGAGTACAACTCCAAATACCGGTATCTCTGCTCTGATGTCATTTACTTTGGACTGAGGAGCTCACTGAGGGCCAGAAGCAATAATGCTCACTTTGTCCATGTGTGCTCTGTCTCTGGCTGTTGCACAGCCACACATGACAAGATCTTGATGTAGATCTTGTTTAGACAACGCTGTTGCTAAACTGGAAGAAGTCCCTCTTGTGCATTGGCCCTGGAGATTTACCTGTATCCTAATCCTTTCTTTGCCTTTGTAAACTCAAGTGCAATCCCTGTCTATTGGCTACTCCTGTATTCTTTGTTTCAGAACAGAGTGGTGCACCAGAACCCCGGAGAGAGGAATTACCACATCTTCTATGCTCTGCTAGCAGGTGTGAGTGGGGAGCAGAAAGGTAAGTTCGTTTTCTGACATATGGCTCTGTCCTCTTTCCAGTCCAGCAGGTGTAAGTCAACTCGAGCACAGATATTTAAGGTAGTTGATCTATAACTGAGCACTGATGGTCTTGCTGAAGAGGTCAGATTCATGGACAGGAACATGTTAACAGTTGCAGTGTGGTTTTAAGGGACTGGGGAACTTCTTTATGCCTTTGTTCAATGTGTGTTAGAATAATCAGATGGAAGAACTGGGCCTGGCAGAGTGGAAGGAATTAGGGCTTCAGTTCTAGGGAGTTCATGCAGGAACAGCCACGCGGGTCAATACAGAGATTCATCTAAAGCCAAGGGAAACAGTGAGGACCATGGTTATCAGCAAATACTTAGGGAAAGCATACAAACCAGATTATTCTCTTCAGCAGAACTCCACTATTTTTCCCCATCTCCCTTTCCAATCAGACGTTCCAGGCCACTTCACTTCCCCGATCTGTACTGTGTTTCTGTCTCTTGAGCACCCTTATCTCCTGTGTCCATGGATCATTTATTTTTTCTCTATCCTTTTCAAAACAGGAGATCATACCTGCAGATAGTATTTAAGATGTGGTCATGCTACAGATATCTACAGAGGTCTAATTCTGGTTTTATATTTAGTTCTGTGTTTCTTCTAAAACAGAAGGAACTGGATTGTGTTCTGTTTTTGACTGCTGCTCAGCACTGAGATGATGTCTCTGAACTCTGTCTCAAGTGGTGATACCCAATTTAGAAGTCACTACTGTATGTGTATAACTAAGACTATTTTTTCTGTAAATGTTGAGATTAAATTTCATCTTTTGTTTGGTGGATTTTTGGGCTTTTTGTGTATTTTTCTGAGTCCAATCAGTTTTGAAATATTTTTCTGTGACTCTCCAGCTTGGGATTTGAGTGTTCTAAATCGTTTTGCATACCATCTGCAAGCTTTGTCACTGTACACCCTCATCTTCCTCTTCTCCAGTGCATTCACTGTCTAGGTGTGGCTTTTGAGGGATGTGGAGTCTGTTCAGATGGACTCTCCCTGTAGTAAACATACGTACTGGTTTTGGGGACCAGGAGCACAGAATGAAAAGGCTGATTGCTAAACAAATTGTTGTCTTTCTCCTCTTTTTCATCTGTTGCAGAAAGCCTCTGCCTCTCTGGGCCAGAGACGTACCACTATTTGAACCAGTCTGGTTGTGTGACTGATGAGAACTTGAATGATGTAGAGATGTTCAGTAAGGTCATGGTGAGTTCTGCCCTAATTTCTCCTGAACTTCTGGGTACAATCTCATGGGCTAAATGTGCTGCAGGATCTAGATCTCACAGGCAGAATTTGTTTGGCTTAAGACAAAATTTGGTGTTCAAGAAATCTGAAACTCAGCTGTACCCGTTTATGGTAAAAATAAGGCTCAAAGAGTGGTTTTAGTGTACAGAAATGTGTGAATTTGGAAAATAGTCAAGGATGAATAATAGTTGAGAATGACAGAGGCTTTGGGGAGCACGAGCCCTACCTCCCACCCCATATCGGTTCCTGGGAGCCCTCTAGATGACCTGATGAAGGAAACCTCACATTGACCGTTAGAAGGGGAATATCTTGGTCTGAAGGTAATGCTCTCCAGAAATGTTCTGGTAAAGCTGTATTGCCATGCAAATGGCATGTTCTGAAACACCACACAGATTTCAATAGACGTCTGTAACTTTACCAGAAGTTATGGGTTTAGCAGGATGACTATGCAAGTCATGGTTATCAACCTGAGAGCTTTGATAATGTAGGTGAAACCAGATAGGCAAGGTGCCAGGGGTCAGGATTTAAATAGCTCCTGCTTAGGTGTGATTTACTGTAAGGAAATACCTCCTATGTGACAGAGGTTTCAGTGGTTTCAGCTGAGGAGGGGCCTGAAGGAAAGAAGGGAACTAGAACCCTGGCAGGGTGAATGCATGAGAACTAGGTCCTAAACCTCAAAATCAGTTTATTGCCAAGAACCCTGCCTCGCGTGCAGGCACTAAGACAGAGGGAATGTGCCATGCCTCTTCATTATCTGGTAACCTGTTTCTAACCTTATGAAAGGTTAATGCTGAAAGCCTGGTTTTAAATCTTGCTGCACAAATCTACTACTGTAAGCTAGAGTAAATGAAGTATGTTATATGGATCTGTACTTCAGGGAAGACAGTAAGACAGAATGTGAAAGCAGCCCAGTGACTTCTGTAACTGGTACTGTCGGCGGTCAGGGAACAATTTCCTCACACAGGGACAGACAAATGTCTTCTTTCTGTAACAAACAGGCAACAGCAGCAGGAAAGTCCAGTTTGAGGATAGGGCAATTGCCCACCTGCCTAAGATGGGGATAGGGTAAATGAAGAAGAGAATGGGAGACCAAGGTCATTGACAGATGTATAGCTGTGGGAGGGGCTGTGCCCTCCCCAGTTTCACTTTGATTCATGATGACTTTTATATCTTCTATGGACATAAGCGTGGTGGTTGTATTGTACTGTGGCTGTATGTACAGCCAGCATTATCTGTATGGTTTTGCATAGACTGCCATGAAGGTGGTGGACTTCAGCACTGAAGAAATTAGAGACATCTTCAAACTTCTTTCTGGCACACTTCATCTGGGAAATGTGGAGTTCATGACAGCTGGAGGGGCCCAGATTACAACAAAAGCAGGTAAGTGAGACACAAGCAACATGGTAGATCATGCAAAGCCTCATAAGGCCCCCAGCGAAGCTCATGCTGTCATCTTTTCTCCCTCTGCTGTGCTGGTATGCAGTGCCTTTGCCAGGCCTTTGCCAGCAGGTTCCCTGCAGTTTAGCCCTGCAAAAGCATTGCCACAGGATGTATGGATGTACCAGGATGTATGGGATGCCAGAGTACCAGCAGGATTTAGTGGTGCTGGGGCCCTGTGATCCGTTTGTTCTCCTGGGTACTCTCAGGCTGAGCCCCCAGTCTCACAGTTTCTCATCTGTGTTGAAAGAGCAGGAAACAATAGAACAGGGAGGAGTTAGAGATAAAAGTAGCCTGCTACAGACTTTCCCACATCTTCCTGGGAAGCATCTGTTCCTGTGCGCTTTGTTACAGTTACCAAGTCTGACCTGGTCTGATAAAGTGAATCCCTGAACAGACAGAAGCAATACACATCACAAGTACTTCAAGTCTTCAGTTAATTGCCTGTCTTCTTGACATCCAAGTTTAGCAATCCCACGCTCAGACTGCACTATTGTGCCTTTAGGAAAACATATCTTCTCATTCAATAAATATTTTGCTGGTGCTGAGATTTACACAGTGCTTTGCTCTTCCTGTTGTCAGCAAAAAGGCTGACTTATATGAAAGTCTGACTGTGGCCCGTAGTGGGTGCTGACCCTGCCTCAAGACTGGTTATGTGAGCTTGCAGCTTTGAGTTTACTAAGGAGAATGAAGTAAAGGGAGTGCGGTTTGTGCTGGGGCTCAGTCACTTGCCTTGTCCCTGGCATTTCCTCACCGAGCAGCAGAATGCAGATCCCCTTTGAGTGATTTGGATCCATGCAGAAAAAAAAGTGTCTCCTCTTTTGTTATTAGTGCTGAACATTGCCAGCGACCTCCTGGGCTTAGATGCCTTCCAGCTTTCTGAAGTACTGACACAGAGGTCCATGATTCTGCGTGGGGAAGAGATCAGCTCCCCTCTCACTGTGGAGCAGGTAAGTGTCCTGCCCCTTCTACATTTCCAGGCCCTCTGTGTCCCTCTTGTATCATCCATTGAAGTTTTGGGATTCCTCTTATACCCTCTAGGTGCTCAGCTGCGTCCTCAAGTATTTTGTCCTATCGGTAGTTCAGGTCCCAGTGCTGGTAACTGCAGAGCAGTGGAACTCATTGGCCCCACTGGTCCCAGCGCTGACTCTGCTTTTGAGGCTTTAGAGGGGAGTTCACCAAATGGCAACGCACAATGCTGGTTTTGAGTCGCCCTCGCTCGCCAGGAGTCGGTCGTGCTTGTGTCATGCAGAAGGTACACCAGCTGCTTTGTGGCAGTTGACTGTGCACGCTTTTACCTTGCAGAACTCCCAGGTTACGCTGCATTTGCTGGGAGATAAAAGCTTGTACGCAGTTACCACAAAACACCTGGCAGATGGTAGGCTGTTACCCCACAGAGGTGTCTTTGTGTAGCCACACACCACAAAGGAGGGCCGAATAAACTGATGTGTAGTTCTCATCTTCTGAACTCAGACTGGGTGCTGGAGCTGGTCCTGCTTATCTCTCCCATTTCTCTGTGGTTCATGGCAGTGTCGTGCCTGCTAACTAACTAGTAGTGTTGCTGATCACTTGAGGGCACTCTTGGTGTTTTAGGTCCATGCACTGTAGAAAACCTTCTGTCATTAATGCAAGACAGCAGGAAACAAGGAATAATCTTACTAGGATGGAATAAGCATTGGGTTATAGCAAAACAAACATCTGTAGTGGAAATCTTGTGCTGGCACAGACTGCAAAGGGTTATCGATCCAACCCCTACATTAGCAGAGAAAGCAGAAGGCTCTCTCTTAGTAGGCTCTCTCTGACAGATGTCTGTCTAACTTTCCTTCACATTTCCCATGGAAGGAATTTCACAGCCTCCTTAAGTAGTATCGTGCTCTATCTGCAGTAGAGTCTGGAGCTGGAAAGATTTTCCTCATATTTAGATTACCTTTGACATCCCAGCTGTCTACCTTACAAGCTTCCACTTCAGTGAAGCTTTTCATGTGGTGTTCCCTTTTCTAAGCTGAACAGTCCAGTTCCTCCAATGTTTCCTTGTAAGTAATTTTCTAAACAACTTCTTCTGTCTCTGTTTTCCGATGTCTTTCAAGAAGTGGGGTGCCTATGACTGGATGCCCTATTCAGGCTGAAGTCTCAGCAGTGCTCATTTCAGCAGAGTAGACATTTTTTGCTGCTAACACACCTGCTAATGTAGCACAAACTAAGCTTTGCCTTTAAGAAATGATATCTTTCTTTCATAGTCTGTGACCTTTCTTTGCAATGAGATTGTGTGACCATTATTTTTCAACCTACAGCCTGTCGTAGGTATCTTCAGTATCCAGTACCACCACTCCTCTGCTCAGCTGTCTGTCCTAAATAAGCTACATCTTTCTATATCAGTGCACAAGGATGGATAACAAATAATGCCAAAGATGCTCCATGAGTCCAGAGCATTGTTCATCAGTGCACAGTAGGGTTTGCTAGAGCCTCCCCGAACAGAGCTTTCCCTGATAGTATAGTTGCCCCTGACATTTGTGCATCTTGGACCCCACACTTAGAGCTTGGAGCCCAGAGAAGTCTACGACTGCAGGGAAATTGTTAGAGCAAGTAGATGCTGCTGTTTAGCTGCTGCCTTCACCTGGTGAGCCTGTTGCATTGAACACTGGGCAGGGTGGTTCCAAAGAGTGTTAATTAACATGGTCGTGGTAATAGGTGCTATATAAATGTAAACGTAAATATAAATATAAATGTTCCTGCCTGAGCCCTTGTGTGTGCCCACCTATTGCCACTCGTTGTGGCAGGAATGCATTGCTAGGGCTGCCAGGCACTTCTCATTGCGTATCGGGCTCATTGCCCATCTCAGCTTTGACATTTCAGTGGACTGAATGGATGAACTGGCCTGAAGGCAGGCAAAGCTGGGAGGATGAAAGGAGCCTTTGAGCCTCTCATTTGAGCCACACTGTGGGGAAAGCGGCTTTGCTTACAGCTGGATGGGGAGGTCCCGTTCCTGGAAACTGAGTCCATCTTACTGTGCAGCCAGAGATGCTACAGAGGCATGGCCTTGAGGGCAGTCTCAGTCCCAACTAATAAGACAGATCTGATGGAGAGAAGAAAGAGCCAGAAAAGGCATGTGTGTCAGTGCTTCGAAATGTTCTCTTCACTGGAGAAGGGAGGTTGCTGTGTGTCCTAGGCTTTTGGCTGCTGGAGGGGAGATACTACCCAGGAAAGAAAGGAGGAGGAAAACTGACATTGGTGGAAAGGAGGATCTTGCAGGCTGGGTTTCAAGAGCTTGCTGAGAGGGGCTCGGAGGATTCAGAGGCAGTAGTCCTGTGCCATTAGCAAAGCAGAAGAGGAGAAGTCATGCTATTCAGGCTAGCAAAAGTGAAGGGTTGAGGGTGCATTTAGAAGATCTTTGTCAGGCTGGTCAGGCCTACTAAAGGAATTACCCTGATGTCACAGGCAAGACAGAGTAAACGACCTGTAATTAATGAAGGTACTGTGGTTTAGTTATGAAATAATAAGATTATAGCTTTTACCTATAATCTACAGTCTACTGGATTATTTCACGTACTTGCTCACTCACCTCTCAGCATTTTATCCATTAGATGCCAACTTCCTTTTCCAGCAGGGAGATGGCTGGTTGTCCAGGATGGTCATGCAGAAAGTTTTGTTGATTCATGTTATGTAGCTCCTTGCAGTTACCAGTCTCTGGAACTACTAGTCAAGATCCTTGGCCATACCCTGACATCTGTCTCCACATCTCCATCATCTTTCCCTACTTCCAGCATCTTTCTTCCAGTCAAGAGCTTTGCTGTCTTCTTTCTGGCTCCTTTTTCTACTCTCTGGGGTCATGTCTTCTTTATGGCAACTCTTATTTTTGGCCTCCTCTTCTTTCCAGAACCCTATGCCCTGGTTTTCCAGTCTAAGTAGTGCAGAAGGACAGCATGTGATCAGCATAGTGATCTGTGCTTCCATCTCATATCTCCTCATTAATTGGAATATTTGGGGCATGCCACTTTTGTTTAGTCCAAGTGTTATCAAAACTTACAACCAGCCCATTCCTTTTACAGAAGTCAAGTAGCAGGCTGTTGCTTGAGATCTCAAAAGTTCCATTTCAGACATTCATCCACACACTCACATACACCCAATTATCTACTGCTTGTTAGTGATCACAATTTAAGTTATTTTTTGGTTGTTTTTTCCCCACCTCTGACACTTGGTTATGTCATTGCATGGGATGTTGGGTCCTTGCTCCTGTGTTTGTTCCAAAAGATGTCAGGGATTTTGCTGCTTCCTTCAGCCTCTCAAGTTCAGTTACCCCAAGTTCATACACGGAACATCTGTGTGTGGCCAGGCGATTGCAAACTCGGATGTTGACTGCACATATGAATACTGCACCACGCACAACCAGGAACAGAGGTGGAGACACCTAAGGAGGAGCAGAGAAACCTGAAATCCCACAGAGATTTGTGGTGGCTTTTATGCTTTCCCTTTCCCCATGACTCATTTTTTCTCTCTGCGTTTACAGGCAGCTGACTCCAGGGACTCCCTCTCTATGGCGCTGTATTCTCAATGTTTTTCATGGCTCATTAGCAAGATTAATACGAAGATCAAAGGCAAAGAAAACTTTAAGTCTGTGGGCATCTTGGATATCTTTGGCTTTGAGAACTTTCAGGTCAGGATTTTGTCTTTTGCATGGTTGGTTTTGGAGATGTCGGTGCATATAGGAAGGAATTTTGGTGGGTTTATATCCTGTTTGGGTTAATGTAGGGCATTCTGGGATTTCTCCACTGCCACTTCCCTCTGGGAGCTGGAAGGTATGTTTAGCTGCCCATTTCTGCCACCTGTATTGATGTAGGCTGATGTTCACGGTCTGGTTTGTGACACAGGCCCACAGCAGATGTGCTGTCCTAGGTAATACTGAATTTTCAACTTGTATTCAAATTCAGCGTCCAGCTCCTACATGCATGTTGTTTGCTTACATCTGTTTTGCCTTGTGTTGAGAATCCTGTGTGCAGTGTTTCTGACTGCAGCTGACGAGGGATATATGTTGAGCAGCCATGTAGTGACTGCTCAGATATTTCACAGAAGAGAAAGCCCAGCAACCTAACCCTTAGGGAATATATTTCTTTCTTCCAAAAAAGATGAGGAATGTGATTGTCTTTAGCATCCTCTACTACGCTTTAGGGCTACTGAATTAAACTTGCATGAACTACAAGAGCCATTCTCCTAGAGGGCTTACCCAAACTGTCCTCCACATGTCCATCTGACACGCCTTGCCTCTGTGCTCTCTGGCTTTATCCCAGGCCTGGCATCTCACCTTCCCCTTCACTGTTGTAGATTCTTCTAGAGCCCAGAGAAAAGAATGTTAAGTTTTATAATCTTTGTTTCTTCCTACAGGTGAATCGTTTTGAGCAGTTTAACATTAACTATGCAAATGAGAAGCTCCAGGAATATTTCAACAAACACATCTTCTCCTTGGAGCAGCTGGAGTACAACAGGTGACAAACGGAGGCCATGGCCCCCTATTGTTTTCATGGGTGGTAGGACAGAGGACATCATTCCTTCTCTGTGCTGTCCAGTCCCTGTCATGAAGGCAAGAGAGGCAGCTGGGCCTTAGTGCAACCCTGACTCTGGATGTGTCTCCATAAGCACTGTCCACATGCTGTGGCAGCGTAGGTTGCTTTTCTCCAAGCAAAAGCTTTCTCCCTTGCATTATTTAGAAAGCCCAGATTCCCTTTTGTCTCTCAGCTGAATAGGAAGATTTTGGGCTTGGTTCCATTAGAACACATGGTTGCTGACCTTTTTACTGACTCCAGTAATGATCTACCTAAGGTGGTGGTGGTGTTTTGCAGGTGGAATCTTGGTGTGCAAAAAGTAAAGTCCCTGAGCATAGATGAATAGGTATCTGACAGCTCTTGCTGTTCTAGAGATTCCTATGCTATGAATAGGGCTCTTTTCCTCAGCAAGATGATGTAAATCAAGCTGTTCCTGAGCTATAAGAGCATGGGGCCTTCTGCACACCTGTTTCTCTTCTGTGGGATTCATACTGGATTTGTGAACTACCTGGGATGTTCTAGAGTATTTCTGCTTCTAGAGAAGGCTGCTAGACAAATACTTCAGTTCTTGCTCTGAAACAGAAGCCTTTATGTTTGTGAATGAAGCAATTGAATAGGGTCAGTGAGGGCAAATGAGAGCAGCCTTGTAAAGGGAGCTGGTTGAATAGGCAATTCATTAAATTCTAGATTGCAACACTGCAAGGCTATTTATGCAGTCACTTCTCAGGCCAGTTCCAGCATTGCAGGAAGCTTGTGTTAAGAATGGCATCATGGTGACAAAAGACTTTTTTTCCTGGTGATTATACAGGAGTTTAAGTTCTGTGGCTGAACGTGGAAAGAATGAGAAAATTTTATTATTGACTACTCATCAAGTTATTCCAGGATGATGTGATTAAAGCTCATCTTTCACAGTTATCAGCTCTGCTTCCTCAGGTTTAGGAAGTAGTGCTGTATTTCATCATTCAATTAGACAAGAGGTCTGTGGCACTAGAGACAACTTGATTCATTTGTGATTTGATTTGTTTCAGCAAACTATGCTCCTTTCAATTCTGGAAGGACTTCTTGCAATTAGAAGGAAAGCAAGGGGCCTTTTGTAACAACGTATGGCCTCTCTGACATCCATTGTTGAAAAGTCAGAAACACCATGAACTGACATTTTTTTTGTCATTCAGTGGATAAGATATTCTGTTCCCTGTGGGACATAGGTAGTTCTTTCCATTCTTCAGAAATTATTCCAGTTTGATGCTTCCAACTGTTGCCCACGGGTTTCTGAATGCTTTGAACCTGACAGTATAAAGCCTAGGCTGAACCATTTGTAGACCACTTCAGTGTCTTGGAAATGTAAGCCTTCCCCCGAAAGATGTCTGTACCAGAACATCACTGAGCAGCTTCACACACAGCCTGTGGCTTTCCTTGGATTCCTGAGCAAGAGTTTTTCCCAGGCATCTCTGAATTCTATAAACAGAAATGGCGTGTATTATGGGAGTGTAGGAAGGTGGTAAAGAGGATAAAAACACATTCAGCACAGATCTGCAGAATTTCAAGGGTGATTTTTGAAGCACACCTGGTGCACATATCACCCCCCATTGTGAAAGATGCAGGGCCACCCTGTAGGTCTCCTGCATGTCAGGCCAAAACTTTTCTGTGTCATCCTCTTCAAAACTCTCCCTGAAAAGTTGGTCCTGTCTCTTCTTCTGGTGAACCCATGCACTCTGGTTGTGATTCTGGCAGTTGTCTTTCAGACCTGCTTTCCAGATCGGTGGGTCAGCAGTTGACTCCTGAAGCTGTAGCAAACTGTCCATCATCACCCATCACTTTGGCTGATGATCATCGTGCCTGAAAGAGCAACTGAGAACAACTACAATTTCTTAGTGCTCAGTGTGGAATTTGTTTGGTGACTATGAGCATCAGTCTAAATCACTGTGATGGGTAAGGAAAGCTGGCTCCCACTCCCATCTCTTTGTGTTAGCAGGCATTGTGTGTCCTGTTCCTTTTCCTCAGCCATGTCAAAGCCTAATTCCTGCAAATTGTCTTGAGTTCTGGGACAGCTGCCATGCTCAGCTCCTTTTTGTTCTCCTGTACCTCAGGGCACTGGATCTTGCATTTCACATTTTTGTTCTGTTTGTTCTTGACTGCCAGGGAAGGGATAAACTGGGAAGCTATTGACTGGATGGATAATGCAGAGTGCCTGGATCTCATCGAGAAGGTGAGCAGTTACCTGTGACACTCTCCAGGGGTCATGATGGGGATGGTTGACTGCCTTGAGACCTTCCCTGGGGTTTTCTGGTTTTAAAAACAGGTAGCTGCTTGGATCCTCTTCCCATTGTGACCTGGCAAAAGTATGAGATGTTTCTAGCCGTAGTCCCAGCTCAAGAAAGCACAACTCTGCTCATTGCTGAGAGTAACCTTCAGGGGAGTATCATAGTTTTACACAGGGAGCAGTGTTTAAGTAAATCCTTAATGTGATTTTTTTTTTTTGGAGGGGTGTGTGTTTTGTTTGTTTGTTTGGGGGCTTTTTTTGTTTAATAAATAATCTCCACTTTATATTCTCTTTGCTGAATGTGCTGTCTGGCCAGAATTCTGCTTTCAGCTTGAGTTTTGCTGGGTATAACTCAGGGGTTATTGCTCACTGTGCTGTCCAGATCTCCAGTCCTTGGCTTGGTGCTGTGCAGTTGGAGCTTTTGCTGACTGTAAAAGCCTGTTTCTTGTTTGGCTCTAGAAACTGGGTCTACTGGCTTTGGTGAATGAAGAGAGTCGATTCCCCAAAGGCACAGACAACACCCTTCTGGAAAAACTTCACAGCCAGCATATGGTAAGTAAGAAAATAACCCGGCAGGCAAATGATCAGTATGTTAGCCCCATCAGCATTTCCAAACTGAAAGTGAAGGCTTTGTTGATGTAAAATATGTGCTTTGTGCAGGAAATTTAAAATGCCTTAGGGCCGGACCCGCCAGTGTTTAATAAGGGCTGCACCGAGCAAAAGTAACATGTGAAGAAACCTGCAAATGGTGTCTTGTGCACATAGAGAGAGGGATCCTGCCTTCCACAGGCTGTGGGCAGAGGAGATTTGAATTCCTTGCATGGGATGGAGGTCAGGTTCTCTTGGTCTGCGACAGGACATGCAGCAGCACCCCAGGCGCAGGATGCGGCCGCGCAGTTTGCATGGGTTTCTCCTGCCAGCTGACTCACAGGAGTCTGCTCCAGAGCACGCCAAATGTCTGTCTCCTGGGGCTGGGGACAGCTTTTGCCTCATGACTTTTAATGAAAGGTCTCTTTTTATTCCTAATTAATTAAATTCTTTCCTCCTCTTATATTCTGGACACAGGAGTAGAACAGCTTTTTCATGCAGGTCAGAAAGTTGTCCTGGGGATGCAGAAATCACAATGAGATCACTGTAGCAATATCTTACCCTGTCTCCAGTACAGCCAACATGCCCTTCTTCTTAACACCAAATACACTGAAAACAAAGCAGATTAAATCCTGTAGCAGAGTAATTCACTACTTTAGCAAGGATATTGTTGGCTAATATGTTTCCTAGTCCTCTAATTCAGACTTTGTCCTAACCTGAAAACATACAATGCTGTATCCTTTATCTGACATGTTTTTTAATTGACGTAGGTACCGATATTCTTATTTTTCATATTTGCATCTAACTCTGCTAGGAATACTCATGGCTACAGACTAGATCATAGAATCATAGAATCATAGGAGTTGGAAGGGACCTCGAGAGATCATCGGGTCCAACCCCCCCTGCCAAAGCAGCTCCCTAACTCATATTGCACAGATAGGCGTCCAGACGAGTCTTGAATATCTCCAGAGAAGGAGACTCCACCACCTCCGTGGGCAGCCTGTCCCAGTGCTCAGTCACCCTCACTGTGAAAATGTTCCTCTGCATGTTGATGCGGAACTTCCTATGCTCCAATTTGCAGCCATTGCCCCTTGTCCTGTCTCCACAGACCATTGAAAAGGGGCTGGCCATTTCCCCCTGCATCCCATACTTAAGATATTTATAAACATTAATTAGGTCCCCCCTCAGTCTTCTTTTCTCTAGGCTGAACAGCCCCAGCTCACTCAGCCTTTCCTCATAGGGGAGATGCTCCAGGCCCTTAATCATCTTCGTAGCCCTTCTCTGGACTCTCTCCAGGAGATCCCTGTCCTTTTTATACCAGGGAGTCCAGAACTACAATAGCAATGCATTCTGTTTGGCCACTTATATGTAGTTTTGTGGAAATATTTTCTTTCTTTAGGCTTAAATCGATGCCTTTGATTTAGTCTGCTGTGGCTTTCCCATGCATTAGAGGTCAGGGTATATAAGAATGCCTGATTTACCTTTTTTATTGTTGCTGGTATTTTGTTAACTTTTAATATAGAAATTACAAATTTTTTAATACATCACTTCTTTTGAATTTCCTCTCTGAACTGTCTCAACCTCTTAAGTTTGTCTGTGTAAGTAAATGGAAAATGGTGTGCCTGAAAGGAAATACAGTCCCAGTTTCACATTTGAAATGACAGGCCCTGAGCTGATTGCTGCTCTTCAGGAGCAGGACTGAGAGGTTATGATGGATAGTTCAATGGGAACACCAGCACAGTGATCAGTAGTAATGAGAAACCCAGATCAAGTATTAGAAAATCCTGGTAAAGAAACAGAATAAAATCAGAAAATGCTGTTGTGACACTCTGTAATCCACAGATCATCTGCACTTCGAAGAGTGTACAGCACTGGGCCCCACCACTGAAGAAGGGGTTATATCAGATCTGGTAAACAACAGGTCTGGGTCAGCTTCAGGGTGATGGAAAACTATGCCGAAGGGACCCTGCAGCGTGGAGGAAAGATGACTTAGGGGGAAAGTGATAAGTTTAAAAGTCACACAAGACCTAAAGAAGGCTAATGACACTAATGGGAGCCAGGCTTAAAACCAAGCAGCTGTAGTTCCCCGTGCGGCTGGCTGAGAGCTCCCTGGGAAGGGATGCTTTGGGTCAAAGAAGTCTGCATGACCTCACATGTGGAATGGGCAAGTGTTTCAAAGAGAAAGCCACTTGTGGTTGCTAGTTAGGCAGAACGCATGAAAATAATTGGAGTTTGAGAGAGTAATAGGATTAAAGTATCATTTACTTGCCTTGCTCTTACTCTGCCATATATAGCCACTGCTGGAGGCAGAATACTCAGCTGGATGGATTGGTGGTCTCAAGCAGTATGGCTGTTCTTACATGGTTGATGGTTTTCAAAGAACAAAGAAAGCAGGGGAAAAATGAGAGAATAGAACAACTAGTGAGAGAAAGGAAAAGTCAATATTGAAAAAGGGGAAGAGAGGAAAGATGAAATATAGAAGACAGGATGTTGGTATGGTATTGCCTTTGACAAAGAAAACGTGTAGGTATTCTGCGAAGCCGCCCTCTTCCCTGTGTCCTGATCCTGTGACCTGAACCACGTGGCTGGTGTGGAGCCAGCCTCCTTGGGTGTCAGACACACAAGAATTAACATTTCATCCATGCATGCCTTCCCAACCTTGATTCCCCAAGCCCTTGCTCACATGAGGAATGCCTTGAAGGGCTGGATTTTTCCATCTTCTTGGAGTAAAGTATTTGTAGCTGTAGATGACAGCAGTAGATGTCGTCAGGCTCTGCAGCAGCTGGTGTGCTTGCCCATCCAAGCATTGTCATAGTCATGGCAGAGTTCCTGACTGAGCCACTTTATTTTTACATTGGCATTATAGGAAGACATTTTTTTCTTACATTTCAGAGCAACCACTACTATGTGAAGCCTCGGGTAACAGATCATCAGTTTGGCATAAAACATTATGCTGGGGAGGTGAGTGTTCATGGTGGATCCATGAGATTCTTGCACTTGGGCTTGAGGTCCTGGATTTTAGATTCCAAAACTCAAGAATATCTCTGAGAGCTGTGTGTTTCTGCACAGATAGTGCCTTATACCAGAGCACAGGAAGTGTGATAGGCTTAAAATAGCATTCTTCAGTACTGTACTCTCCAGCTTGGATGTTTGTTTGAGTTTCTCAAGTAACTTTTGGGTTGGGGCATAAAGTCCTCCTTACTTCTGTGATTTATGTTGTTCTTTCTTGGATATTCACAAACAAAGCTCAAAATAAAAGTCACAAGGAAAATTTTACATTTGGGGAGAAGGAGAAAAAGCTAAATATGTATTGCAAAAAAAAAAAAAGGTCTCCAAGCCTTCAAGATTAAATGCTGCTCTTTATTGGGAAGAAAAACAGAGCAGATGGAGGTGTGTCAAAGGGGGCACCTGTACACAAAAGATGGGCTACCTCCTAGAATCCTATCTGCTGATCATTAGTGGTTGGAAGATCAGGGCACTGGGTGGCATAGTCAGCATTTCCTGAAGTGAATGGAGTGCCTCACACCTTGCAGAGGGTTTCCCCACACACACACACTCCGGGAAAAATCTCTGCAGCTGTTTCACTTGGCTCCTGGTTTTGATTTTGCTTTGTTGTTGTTTTTAAATTAATGGCTAAAAGCCACTTTTGTGCTGGTAACTGCAGAGCAGTGGAGCTCCTTGTCCCCAAAAGTTGGGATCTGGGCATGTGCCTGCAGTGTCACCATGTATCTGCACTGGAGGTCTTGTACCCTGGCACGTCAGTGTAGAAGTGCTTACTGATTGCACTGTGCTGTTCTAGTGGCTCTGTCTGTGTTCCAGGTGCTATACGATGTGAGAGGCTTCCTGGAGAAGAACAGAGACACCTTCCGAGATGACATTTTAAACATGCTGAAAGACAGCAGGTATGCCCTCTTTATGCTTGTGAGGAGGCCACGTCTATTGGGCTGGACTAAGCCACACTCGTGTAATAACCAGACCAAGGAAAGCAGTTGCTTTTGTCTGAGCACCAGACATCATTCTTTATCATTCTTTCCTTTGTGCTTAAGTGTCCTGGCAAAAGAAAGGAGAGATGGAGAAGTCCAATGAGGCACAGATTTCATCAGCATTCTTCTTGTCCCAGTTTTGAAAAGAGCTATAAAAGGATAACAGAAATCCCTCCGGGCAGTGCTGATTTTCTCTTTCCTCTTCTTCCTCTTACCTCGCTGTCCCAGCCATGGGAAATTTGCCCTGAGTGAGTGAAGGCTCTTTGCTGCGCTGTGAAACGCCAGCCTTTGTAGAGAGGTTGCTTGTTTCTGAGCCTGCTTGTTAGTGGAGAGCTTATGTCCTTATCCCAAGCCAGACTGAGCCCTGGCTGTGAGACAGGCACGGCCTCTAATAGTATATGGTAGTGCTGCAACACAAGCCTAGAAATGAGCTGAACTTGACCTTGAGCAAGGTCTGTAAGACAGAGGTCTGTAGGAGTAAGGTATTTAATAATGTGGTGGTCCTAGAAGTTGTTGAGTAGCAATTCTCACCACAGCCTTTGGGCTCCAGCCTGGTGAGACTGTTTCAGAATTGCATCTCCTCTGAAGCCTGTTACAGAGTTTGCATTGTGAGCAGCCTTGAAACAACCTGTGGGAGCTGAGAGTATGAGCTGCTCATAGCAGCTTTACGCAGGCAGTGGCATCTGGGGAACATTTGCACAGGGCTTGGCGCCAGAATCATGGTCATCATTGTCCAGCATAATAGAAGGACTCGGTTTTTTTCAACAATCCAGAAAGGGAAATTCTGCTAGAAGCTGTCATAACAATAAACTGGCACAAGAAGTGCTGGAGAACTTTGTGCCATTTCGTAAGAACCAGCACTGCTGTCTAAGGAGTGGCAAAACCATGGAAGATTCCTCAGGGCTGACTTACGCTGGAGGTAGCTCTGGAAGTCCTCTGGCCACAGAAGGGTGGTGGGTGCAATTGCAAGAGACAATTGTGGTTGCGGTTGTCACGGGTGCTAGCCAGGAGAGCTGGGGCAGGAGGGGTGGGGACAGCACTAGCTGGAGTACCTTCCAGGTAGTTTTGCCTGGGGGCATGCAGCTGGAAGGAGGTGTCCTAGCCAGTGCAGAATGGAGATCTTCCTTTGTGCAATGTCCTGCTTGGCAGTGTGAAATGGGGCTTCTCACCTCGCAGCGAGTGTGGCATGCAGGGCAGCCCCTGAGGCCTGGGCAGCCACATGGGAATATTAATTTCCTCACTGAAGTGCCAGCTGAACTGCCTCCTGCAGCCACTCTGTGGCAAGGCAGAAAAACAGTGCCATGTTTCACACCGGGACAGGGCAGTGGCTGAGAATGAGAGCCATCTTCTCATGGGTGGTGGGTGTCTTGCATCTTCTTTCATTTTTTTTTTTTAACTCCCTCTTAGGCTGGACTTCATCTATGACCTGTTTGAAAGAGTCTGCAGTCGTTGCAACGATGAGACGCTGAAGATGGGCACCCAGAGGCGCAGACCAACTGTCAGTTCCCAGTTCAGGGTAGGATGTTTTCCAAGAGAGCAGCAGGCTTCTGGGGAGGAGCAGATGGGTAAAGCAAGGCCTGCAGCCAAGAGGAGTCATGTGTTTTGTGTCCAGCACTGAAAATGTGCAGGAATGCTGTAGCGCTAAAAAAAGACAGTGCCACTGCCCCAAGGATTTCTCTCTGGTGTAAAATGTGAGATGCTAAGACTGAGCAGGGTGGCAGAGGCAAATAATACTTTGCTAAGTGTATGAAGTGCTTGAGGCTCTTTGATCTTTCATGTCAGTTTGGCGTTTCAGCTGTGTCTGTGTCCTTTCAGGCCACGTCTGTTACGAGGGTAGAGGCATTTCCAATAAAACATTATTGGGGGGACCTTGCAAGTGTGAATCTCAGCCCCCTAGATTGTCTGCAAACCTTCTGTTAGTTGCACAGTTTTAGTTTCCTATATTTAAGATTTGAGAGACTTGTAAAAACCACTCAGACCAGCTGTACAGCTCTGGGAACAAGGGTGGCCATGTAAACAGGGTTAGAATAAATGAACCGTGTGGGTCAAAGGACATGAGGAATGGGAAGGCTGCATGAAGACCCTATCACATCAAAAGTAGCCCCTTTCCCTCCTGTAGTGACTGATCCTTTGGGTTTTGTCTTGCTGCTTTCCAGGATTCTCTCCATTCCCTGATGGCCACGCTTAGTACTTCCAACCCATTCTTCATCCGCTGCATCAAACCAAATGCACAAAAGGCAAGTCTGTCCTCCAGCAAAATGTCTGCGTGAGGCACAGGCCTCTGTGAGTCCTCCCCTGCACAGACACCTGGGAGGTGCCTCTGTCATGGTCCAAACTGAGGATAAGAGCAGTTCCCCCTCACCTTCCCTTTTTTCTTCTGGTTGTTGAAATACACCCTCCTCCTGGTAATTAGGTGAATAGATTTCATGCTGAGTATGACATGATAGAGCCATTCCCATCTCTTTATATGCTTATGAAGCCTGGAAGGTGAACCAGGCTTGTGCAGAGCCCAGAGCTGTGGTAGAAGCAGCAGTCACTCCTGTTCCTGGTGTCTGTGGACAATTTGTGCTGGAATGCAGGGCTTGTGTGGTAGGAAGCACCTCCTGCAGATCCCTGGCTCTGAGGTAGAGGAGGTAGACACTTCATGAGCAAGTCACAGTGCTTAGAGACAGGCTGGTATTGTGAACTGTGATGGGAGGTTCTGCTGCTGACTACATCGGGTGGGCAGATCCCAACCCATCATTCCCTTTGTGCGTTTTGAAACGGTGTTTGATGGGGCAGAGGAAAGCCTGCTGGGGTTTCATGCCAGAAAATAATTCTGCAGTTCGGCTCCAGTTTGACTGGAGAGAGACTGCAAAGAGGACTGAGTCAGAGCTCTGCATTTTGTATGTGCTAATGCATTATATCATTGCTTTGCTGCCATGATCCGATTAGGACAGCAGGCTGCTGGCTGTTTTTTTCCAGGATCTGCCCAACTTCCTTTCATCCCTTACTCCATACCATGCAGTGTTGTTTGGTTGCTTTCTCCTTGACCCAAACTTCTCCCCTTCACCTGGCATGCCCAAATATGCGGGGTTGGCTTTCTTTGGAGAAATGGATGTACAACCCGGGACAATTTGTGCCCAGAGAAACACTCACTGTTCAAGTTGGCACCAAGATTGATGCTCACTCAGTCTCTCTTCTCATTTCCTTTTGGATCTGGGATCATTCTGTAGGCGCCGAACCTCTTTAACCCAGACGTGGTGCTAAATCAGCTCCGGTACTCGGGGATGCTGGAGACAGTGAAAGTTCGGAGAGCGGGTTTCCCTATCCGGCGCCTGTTCCAGGACTTTCTCAGCAGGTAATTGCTGTCATTGTACCACACGTTGTAACAGTCCCAAGGTACTGCCCCATATGTTTGCTCCCTCTATAACTGCTGTTACTCGTATGAATCATTTGTGGGATGTTTTCCTAACTGTGGCCTTATTGCCCTTATCGTGGTCCAATTTGGAAATCCTTTTGGAGACTTGCCTCTAGAGTAAAAGTCAGAATGGAAAAATAGCCAGATGGTCCATTTTTATAGCTTTGCCACACATTTCCCTGTGTGATGCTGCGAAATCCAGCTGGTCACTATATGTAAAAAGAAAATATACTTAAACCCTTTAATCTGGTAGGATGAAGCAAACTTTAATGGACAGTATCGTTGATGATTAATATTGGAACGAGCGATTATTTCTTTTTCTTAGCTGCATCAAAAGGATTTCTTGAAGTTTAAGGCTAGAAGGGACCATCGAACATTGCTTCCTTTGTCTCTTAGAGCATTAAATGCCACCCCTATGCTGAACAAAATAACTTGTGTCTGATGAAAGCGCATGTTTCAGAAGGACAGTTGTTCTCTACTGAAAAATGCTGTTGAGTTTGTATTTTTTTACTGGCACTGCAACAATAATTGCCAGTGTGGTAGGAACAGATAAAGGTTGGGGGGTGGAAATTTCCAAATGGGAAGGCAAACACCAAGAAGGGGTGTCACAGAGGGAGAAGGACTAATGGGAGGAGGATAATTAGAGTTAAAAGATTGGGGTGAGGTTACTGTCATACATAATCTCATGAGGTTTTGTTTGATTCTTAGGTACAAGATGCTTGTGAAGGGGCCAAGCTTCTCAGACAACAGCAAAGCAGTGTGCGCAGGCTTTCTTCAGACCTATGACAGCAGCAGGAAGGAATGGCAGTTGGGTAAAACCAAGGTACTTGAGCAGTGTGGGGCAGGGTATGGCTTTGTTCCACCTGCAAAGGGATGTGATTGCATCTGCTGGGATTCAAGCCGGTAGGGAGGGTAAAGTAGTAATGACCTTTTAAATACATTACACTGACCTGTAGCATCTCAAATATTTCCCATATTATGTACCTAGAGATGTAGAGGGCTTTTTGATTATGTCTAAACTCGTTCTCATGGACCCAGGCAGATTGATTTTGTTGTGTCTGATCCAAGGAGAACAAGCATGGGTGTCATTGTACGCCATCGCAGTGCGTGCCATTGACTCGTGCTGCTTGTGCCAGGTATTTTGCCCTGCTTGGCTAACTGCAATTCTTGCAGGAGGCAGCGAGCTGCTGCTTGGTATGTATTGACACTGTGCATCGGTAGCTAGATGACCAGATGTGTGACAGCCTTCTGCTGTGGAAGCTTGGCTGATGGTCTGTGCAGTTAGCCCAGATGCTAGCATATATTTTCTAAGAAAAGGTATCCAAATGCTTCTCCCCACTTGCATAATTCAGATTTTCCTTCTGTTTTAGTGAATTTTTAACACTTCTCTCTTGCTTGGTATAGTCTGGATTTTTTGGGGGGTGGTGGTGGTGTTTGGTTTGGGGTTTTTTGGGTCTTTTTTCTCCATACATCCAGCTGAAAATGTACAATTATCCTTTATTTAATGGGCAGGAAGCTGGGTGTTTCAGTCTGAACTTTTTCAAGCTTTGAGACAGCTTCAGACAGCAATAGATGTGAGTGTTGTGAGGTATAGAAATCAGTAGGAATCTGGGAGTGGAAAACTGTCTCTATCACAACTTTCCACATACTCCAGTAAATTTTTCTACACTATTCCAAGATGGATGGTGTCCAGTACAGGCAGCATTTCTAAGTAGTGGGTATGCAGTCCATATCCAGAGCAGATGGTGATCCATCAAAGCAACTTTTCTTGCATTTTTTGCCCCTAAGCTTTCAAAATAATTAAAAAAAAAAAAAAAATCCAGGTTCACAATAGAACTGAAAGCAATTCTAGTGAATGTTCACATTTAATTTGTCCAGGAGATCAGCTAATGATACTTGTTGCTTTGAGCAATCATTTCTTAATGACCAGACAAACTATGCTTCTTTGAGAGCAAGATCTCCCTCTCCTCTTCTTAGAGGAGTGGTAGGAGCCTAGTTGGAAGTCTGGGCTGTGAGTTCTGTGTGACAACCAAGGAAAGCACTGGCCATTGCTATGGGAAGGAGATGTGTTCTAAGAACTTCCTTCGCACACCTCTGCTGACATTCAAGAAAGAAGGTTTTATTACTTAGCTGTGTTTCTGCTCTATGATTAAAGTGTTCCCTATCTTCGCTTTGGGAATCTGATGTCTGATCCCTGCAAACCAGGAACCATTGCAGTCATTCTTGTCCCTAGATAACCCACACTGCTTGGGTGGCTGCCAGTCTCATGGCATTTTATCATTAAAGCCTGTATGGAGTGTATGTGTGTTGCAGAGCTGCTTGTGCCTGCAGAGCTTTGGAAAGTGGTGGTTAGAGCTGGTAAATGTTGAGCCTGAACTTTCTTCCTAGCATAACCAGAGATGGAAGATGGCTGGGCTACAGGAAGGGCAGCAAGAAAATGCATGTGAGGACCAAACTTACATGCACATACCTTGTAGAGCATAAAAGGCTATAAACTAAATAGCTGGAGTCCAGGGACTGCAACAGACTGACAAAGTAGGAAATCCAGGTTGCTTGGAGCCCCTGGCAGCAAGAGGATCCTCTTCTCTTCAGTTGCCATTGTGCATCCTACAGGGCTGAGTCCATCTGTCTCTGTTCACTCACTCCTTGACCTGCATCAACAAAGTCTTTTGGAAAAATTTGGTGAATTGTGGCAAACAAAATGTGCTTGTGTTTTACCAAAACACTGGATTTACTCTAACTTGTTTTGAACAATTCTGTCCTATAAACTAAATCTTGGCTGAAGAGTTGTACACGCTATGTTGGGGAACAGCCGTGGCGCTGCCAGGGCACTGGTCACTGCCAGGTCTGTATATTGTGGGAAGAAAGAAATGGTTAAGGATGGCAGTCTTTCTTTGTATCTATTTCCTTATGACTGAGAAGGAAAATTGAAGGAATTGGGAAGCAGTTGAGCCATCTTTGTTGGTTGTAGAAGTTATTTTATATTGAGCATGGTTTGAATTAGAGATGTGTGTCCTGGCAGAGGGGAGCAGGGCTGTTTAAAGAATTTATCACTCCCAGGCTCTCCTGGCCTGTTCCACCCTTGCTGCCATGCTCAATGGCTGGCCATCCCTTGGCTGCTCCAAGGTGCTGTCACCATTGTCCTGCCATTTTGTTCTTCAGATGAGTTGCTTGACATTCTTTCCCGTGCTCAGAGGGTGGCCAAGCCACTTCACTGCTCCCTCGGAGACCCCTCTCGCAACTTGGGTTTGTGAGAGTGCCTCCAGAAAGCCCACCCCTAGGACAGCAGATGCCAAGGGGAGGCCGTGCAGAGCAGTGGAGCTTCCTGGTAGTTCTTGTCCTGCTGTTGGGTCCTGACTTTGGATTACAGCATGCTTTGTTCACATTTTAGCTAGGACGGGTACTGCAGGCTTGGAATACTTGGGTTGATGAGGAAAAGAGCACTCATTCTCCCAGAGGCTTTCAGGTCAGGGGTGAAGTGAAGGTACCAGCTAAGGGGCAGTGTTGGTCATTGACCTAGAGAGGAAGTCCTCTGTGTGTCCTTGCTGCCAATTTTGCTGCCACAGGTGCAGCTCTGGGTACCCAGACAGTGATTCCCAGGCCTAACCTTGGTGCTAGGAGCAGCAACTGGAAAAGGTGTGACAGGCCAATGGGGATGTAACCTAGGAAGAAGTATAAGGGGTGGGTGAAGAGCAAGACTTATAGAAGGGGGAATACTTCCTGCAAAATGAATGGAAGGATAATTATATCCCTAGCAATTGTTTGGAGGAGGAAGGAAAAGACTCTGTGAATTAGTGGAGGGGATTGTGAAGCTTGGGAAAGGAAATGGAGGAGGAAGGGCAGGATGATATTTGTGTTTTTCATTAAGAATAGAGCAGCTGCTGTGCTGGCGATTGTCAAATTAATGTTTATAAGAGGTATTAATGTATATAAGACAGGTTTTATCCGGTGGCATGGTAGAGATGAGGGCTTAGATGCAAACAAGCAGTGTGATGATGGAAGAGTTTGTGCTGAGGTGCTCTTGTCTTCACTGGGGATGTTCTTGGATGGAGCGGAAGCTTCTGTGTCCCTGTCCTCAGTGCACCTGGACCTTCTCCCATACTTGCCCATACCCACCACACAGATTTCCCGAGGCTGGAATCCTTGCTGTTTGGAAACATTCATTTCCCCATTTCGACCTTCTGCTTTGCAGGGCCCTGTTGAAAGAGGAGGTTTCTGTAGACTATTTGGCATCCAGGTCACGGCGACCCACTTCCTCCTTTCCCAGTGCTGTCCCGAAGAATCATATGATCCCACTTATGCACACATGGGTGCACACGCAGCTACATTTGTGTCTGCTGATCAACACGTAACCTTAATATACTCCGTGTTGCACTGACAGTGCATGCAGGTCCTGAGGTTGTGTGAGGAGCTCTGTGGTGTTGCCCTGTGGTTTTAAGCCTGGCCACTATCTAACAGGAGCAGATATGATAGAAGTAACCGTGTATGTTTTGTTTAAGCATTCCTTTCTCAGATGAAACTGATGATGTCATGTTTTCAGAGAGTGACTACGAATTATGACAAAGAAACAGCCACCGTTCAGGTTATTTCCAGAAGGCATCAATATATTTCTGGATTTTAAAACACTTTACTCTTTTTAGCTATCTGCAGGAGTATTAAAAAAAAACCCCAAAATATCAGTAGCTCATAACTAGATAATTGTTATGTCAAAGGTATATGGAAAACCCTAAGGGATTAGAGTTGAACCCTGCATGCCTCAAAGTCAGGCTTTCTCCTCTCCTTGCTGGCACGGCGAAGTGTGCTTGCTAGCAAAATACTGATGGACTGACTATTTGTGCAATTTGATGAAGATAATGGACTGAGGCTGTTTTGCTGGTTACATTCTTGAAATGGGTGACTGCTGCTTGGTTCTGGAATGTAATGGGAAGAGCAATCCCTGCCTCGAAGAAGTCTTTAAAATATTGTTGAGTTGACAGAGGGAGTGGGTGTACAACTTGCAGGGAAGGATGCCAGCTTCATGGTTGGCAGTAGTTTGATAATGAACTTTCTTTTAAGGCTACCCATGGTTACTTAGTCATTACATACCAGCTCATTTCTCAAGGACATCTTAATAGAAATGGCTCCCTAGGAGAAATTCAAGTCCAGGGAAGCTGCTGGCAATGGGTGCTAACTGAGGAAGAGGATTCAGTATGTGGTGGCCATTGCAGAGGGGAAAAAGTGCCTAAGTGAGTGATGAGTCCAAAAAAAGTGGTGGGAGGGAAGGTATACAGAGACATGAGAGGAGGTAAATGCAGCGAGGGGAAAGTTTGTGCAGAGCACTGGACTAAATGACTGTTCAAATCTCTGAACATCCTTCTGGCCTCTCAGCATCACCACATGGATCCAACCAATTTGTAAGGAGTTTTCACTGATTTATGTAGTTCTGCATGCGGATGTGTCAGCTCCCAGCCTGTGCTCACGGCAGTGCTTTAACAAGCAGGGCAGCGCTTTCCTGGTGCAGTCCCTTCTGCTGCTGGCCCTGGCAGCGATGTAGCCAATGTCAGGCAGCAGGTCACACGGGCATGGCCATATGGCGGTCGCTGCTGTGACTGTAGCCTGTATGGACATACCTTAGCCAACTTCAATCTAGGCCGGGTACTGCTCGCGGTGTATCCACAGCACCATGGAGCTCTCTGCAGGCTGCAACCCATCTCAAAAAACAAAGCATTTATTTCAGCAGTTTGTGCTGAACCCTGGGCTAACATAATGCCAGCCAGCTGATTTAAATAAACTCAGATATGTCATTGCAATTCCTGTAAACACACCCTTATCTTCCCGTATCTCAGCCCTTTTGTCTCTAAGATAGCACTGGCATCCCTCACCTGAGCAGAGGTTTGAAATACAGGTGACAGATGATGCTTGAAGGTTAAAATGCTGGGCACTGAATTTCCATCAGTAACACTTGTGGACCTCTCCTATATAGGCTCAGTTCCCCCTAATGCATGCTGCGTTGCTGAGACTTTCCAGAGAGAAAGCAGCCCCAGCTCAGAGTTTTTGGAGTTGGTGGAGGGCTTCAGCTTCCATGCAGAGCCGGCAAATGCTCAGCTCTGCACCTCGACAGGGCTTTTAGCTTTTTACCGTCTTCCATCATGAGGATTGCTGGTCATATTGCATCCTGGAGTCTAGAAACCCGCACGTTCCTCCCTTTCCTTGAAATGCAGAGGAGTTTCTTTGCAAAATATTTAATCAGCCAAGTAGGTATCGGTGCCTGCTGCAGGGAGGTACTGGACGCTGCGGGGAGAGCTGCTAGCCGGGAAAGAGTTAATCACAGGCGCAGGCACAAGCTCTCCTCCTCCCTCCTCTCTCCCTCCTTCCTCTGCTCCCTCCCTCTCTCTCTCTTTTAAGTCTTGACCACAGAGTGAGGGCGGCGGGGGTTGGGCGCCGAGTTTTGGCTCAGGTCGCTGCAAAACTTTTTCCCGGTGCCCTGAGCACGGGCACCGCGGGGCGAGGCGCCGGGGCTGGCGCTGGAGCACCGGCCGCGGCGGCCGCGGGCGCCCGGACACCGAGCGAGCCCGGCGCTGGTCACCCGGGGATGAAACCCCCCGGCTCACCCTCGGACTGACTTCTTTCCTCTCTTTGTGTTTATTGAAACTCCTCCCCGTGGCGTCAGGTTTTCCTGAAGGAAGCTCTTGAGCAGAAGCTGGAGAAGGATCGGGAAGAGGAGTTGAGGAAAGCAGCTATAGTCATCCGAGCCCACGTCTTGGGCTACATGGCAAGGTCAGTGCTGGGGGCTGCCCCACTATCCCTGTGCTTGCGTGCCTGGGTTGTGCCGTTCCCCTCGCTTCGCTCTCCGGTCCCCTCACATCCCTCTGCTCTTCCCCTCCCGTGTTCCAATGGAGAGCTGCAGTACCTGCCCTCCCTGCCGGCATCCATTCTGCTGAAACCTCTCTCCTCCTTTGCCGCCTCTTCTTGAATTCTGTGCACGCTTGCACCCTACTCCACGCTGCTGAGCAGGCTCCTGCAGGGACCTCTGTACCCATTGCTTGCCCCCGATGACACCTTTTCCTTGCCTTCAGGGCTCTCCTGGCTGGGCCCCACCTACACTTTGGGTCCCCTCCTTTTCTTTTTGCCTCCGTTTTCTGCTCCCCCTGCAAATTGCTTCTTCCTCCCTTGCAGCTCTGCCTTTGCTCACCCTCTTTCCTCGTCCTGCCTGTTTGCCTCGTGATCTCCCTCTCCTTTTAATTAACTGGTAAGAATTGGTTTTTGGCCAGCTTTGCCCCAGTAATCTCCTCTTGCCGCTCCCTTTTGCACCTGACCAGAGGAGGGTTGGGAGAACCAACTGCAGACAGAGTGCCCCTCCTCTGCCCCTCGCAGGCAGCGTAACAGCTGACTCCTTAATGGCTGTGGCATGCACACTTAATCCCAGTAAGATGCTCTTTCCTGACTGGTCTCTGCTCCAGACACCTGTCAGTCAGGGCTGTGAGGAGGTGAAATGCCTGGCCAGCAGAGCTGCTCCAGCAGGCATGTCCAGCTCCAGTTACACCAGGTAGCTCCCTGAGCACTGGGTGATGCGTGCAAGGGTCATACCCTGCCTTGCCAGTGTGGAGTGTCAGCAAAATACACATTTGGTCCCAGGGGCTTTTATTCATGTATTTATTGCCTTCTAGGAAGACAAATGAGCTAGCTCTATTGTTTGTACATGAGATTGCAAGTTCTTTGTGTCAGGGCCTCTGCTCTGTTTTACTTTGTGTCAGGCATTTGGAGAGAGGGTTAGGGAATAGCACAGGAAAATTGATTTTTCTGGGAAGCATCACTACAGGCAAACTGGATTACTGCTTTTCGGAGTTCCTGGGAAGGTAGCTGCTGCCCTGAGGGGCTCTGATGGAGACAGTGTTGCAGCAGTGTGCCTCTTGGCTAGAAACCTTGTGATCCTCCAGTCTGCACAGATCTGAATTGCTAGTCCCCCGTGTTTCTCTTCGGAGTCTGGTCTTTAAGAACAAGCTGTGCTTGTACAGCCGGAGTAGAAATCCTCACAAGCAGCTGGAGGTAAGTGGACTTTGCAGGGGAGAAGAACGGGGAGGGAGGGAAGAGCTAGGGCGGGAGGCTGGAAAACTTCTCTGTGGAGTTTCCAGTTGCTCTGCACCTGTATTGGAGAGGGTCCAGCAAGAAGGAGTTCATCTGGGCAAGTGGTGAACAGTCTGTGCAGAGTTGGGCAGGATGCAGGAGTACCAGTGTGTGCTGCCTTCAGCTTGATACCATTTCCCTTCATTTTGGAAGGACAAGTGTATTTAAATTCGTTTGGTCTCATGCAACATAGGCTGGTGAGGAAAGGTACATATGCCACAGGAAGGATTTTCCTGGTTTCTCCCCCTTTGTGAACTTGTTCTGTGAGCCTGGAGAACCAGTGCTTGCCTGGTGAGAACATTTGCTCTGCTTTCAGTCCCTGCAGCCTGCTATCTGTAATCACTAAAACATAAGACAAGAAAATCAAGCCCATTTTTCGTAGGTAATCTGTGTAACTCCGAGCTGCAGTAACGACTTCACCAGCTAAAATGCACGCCGACAGTTCCCAAGCTTGCAGGATCCATCTACAAATTTGGCTGTGTCCCTGGCGTCTGCAGGCCCTTACTGCTTGGGGGAAAAGGCAGTACAAAATTACTCCATAGCCCTGTGTTCTCTAGGCCTTGGAGGCATAACTGCTAACTACAGTTCATCAACAGGATAATTAACTTAATTCCAAATGCAGCATTGGAGCCTTGCAGCCACCCCACCTTCTCTTGGGATAGATGGCCAGGATGTTTCCCAACTCCTTGGCTTGGGCTGCAGGTTGAATTTCCTTGGCCAGTTTGAGAGGGTGAGCGGAAGGCTGAATGGGGGAAAGAAATTCACGGCCTGCGTGCAGCAATCCCAGCTGAAGGGTGTCCACGAGCTTGGCTGCGGTCGTGAGGAATGAGGGGGCACTTCAGCCTGGCAGATCAGCGTGCAGAGCTGGCCTGAGGCAGGGCTGGGCTTGGCACATGTTGCACTCGAGACTTGCTGGCAGATGCGTTTTGTAAAAGTCAGAGCGCCCTTCCTGATGCACTTCTGTCTGCCTTGGCAGAGGGTGCGTGTGCAGCTGTTCACACCCTGCATGCAGGGCACAGGGAGGGCATAAGGAGCAGAGGTGAGGGGGCTGCAGCCCAGGAGCAATTAATCTGAAACCTCCTACTCCTTTTCTCTTCCCTTTCCTCTGCTTTTCTCTGTGCCTCCTCCCTTTGACTTAATGCTTACAGAAAGGAGTATGACCTCCGCATACTACTACTAGTATCCCTCTCCTGATTTTCTTGACTAGGCTGATGTATCTGATGTGCAGGGAGATGGCAAGCTGTCAGCATGGGTCCCTGTTGCCATTTGAAGGGGGTTTGATTGGCAGGAAGGGGATTTTTTTAGGTGTGCCTCTTCCTCAAGGGTTGCAGAAGGTCTGTGGGAAGGATATGTGAGAATACTGTGCTATTTCCAGTGTGCTTTCTAGGACTGGAACACTTCACGGGATCACTGTAGCCCTCTGGCCCGAGGTCTTGTGTAAGGACCCTCGGAATTTCCCTCTGTGAATTCTGGTGTGGCATAAAGAAGGTTTGGATTTGAATAGTACCAGTGATCATTGCCCTACAGCAAGATGCTAAGGTGTCTAAATATATGCAGTTACTTTTTAAAATGTCTGCTTATTTCCCGCCTGACAGGACTTCAGCTTCAGGACAATTAAACCTCGTTATGTTCCCCTGTTGAAATGCCACCCAGAAATGTGGGTGCTTTGGGACCAAGCCTTTCCTTAGCCTTCTCTTTCTTAAGGCCACAGAGCAAGCACTTTCTATAAGCCAGAACTTCTGGTTACCATCGTGTTTCCTTAGAAATCACTTGAGGGTCTCACATAGTTCTTGAAATGGTGGTGCTGGCACTGAACATGGGTTTAGCAGTGCAGTCTCCTCCTTAGCAATATTTGTGCTTGCAAGTATAAGAATCCCAGCAGTATTTTTTTATAGCACTGTGATGGGAGTTTACCTTCACCCGATCAGCCCTGCGACCCTGAAATCCTTTTCTGACTTGCTGCTTCCTAACATAGTCCCTCATCAGGTGTGTTTGGCCTTTGATTCTTCAATCTGTAAGACCTTATGTTTGGCTCTTTTGGGTTGTTAAATGTTTGCTTGAGTCTACTATATTACTATGTAATAGCTTTTTTGTTATTTGCCCTGTTTGTGTATCGCGTACAAACTTCTACCAGTAACTGCTTTTTCAGGTCCTTGATAAAACATAACCTGTAAAGCAGAGGTGAGAACTGGCTTCTCTAGAACTTCACTAGACTGCAGAAATACTGAATGATTATTTTCTTTTGGGGACACACAATGTTGTGGGGTTTTTTGTTTTAAAGTACCCCAAAGTTGATTTTGATATCATTGTTTAAGCAAAATATTCTGTGATGGAAGTATACGTTTACAGGAGCTTGTTACAATGTTGCATTCAGCAATCAATATTGTGGTATCACTGAGTTTTCTTCCAAACAACATGAGATGAATGTGACCAGATTTATTTTTTGCCCCATTTTTGCTTTTTCCCAAAGGAATTTGCTTTTGGCCACTCAAAAGATGGGGAAGTATGGGACTTTTCCTTTCATAGTAATGCCATTTGTATGTTTTTATTACAGTAAATCCACACTGAGTGATTATACTAATTGCACAGTGAATGTGCGTACGTGCAATTCAAGGAGACTTTGGGCCAGCAGGTCTCTTTCCATGTGCCAAGTATCTGACCTTCATCCTCTGAGGGTCTTCATGAAAGCAGGTGCCCACAGAAAGGAACTGGTGGTAGATATAGAAGTGAGAACAGTGCAAAGAACGTGATTTATGGGTAGTAGCAGAAGAAGATGAGAAATTTTGTCCTATCTGTGCAGTATTTTTTCTTGCGAATTCATTTTTTTCCCCTGTGGATGTGGTAAAATTGGTCAGTATACCAGGGCATGAGAAATGCAAAGCATGTGGTACTTTGTGGTGCATTAACTGTCTGGTTCTGTTTTTAGGAAGAAGTACCAAAAGGTGCTAGCCAGTGTTGTTATAATCCAAAAGAACTACCGGGCCTACTTCTGGAAGAAGAGCTTGCTGCGGCTGAAGGCCTCTGCAGTCACCCTGCAGAAGCACTGGCGTGGCCGCCTGGCTCGTGGCCTCTACCAGCACCTGCTGCAGCAGGAACTCCGGCGGAAGCAGGAAGTGGAGGAGAGACGGAGGCAAGAAGAGGAAGAACAGATCAGAAGAGAGGAAGAGGAAAGACAATGGCAAGAAGAGGAGGAGCGTAGGAGGAAACAGGAGGAGGAAGAGGTGAAGAAAAGGTACAAGATGGTATCTTGCGCTCATAGTTCCCTAGCTGCTGAGGTGTAAATGTGGGTCTGGGGCATTGGCATGGTGGTAACACTGGAACAGGAATTGCATGAGTCAGCGTCCCAGTGCCAGGGGGCTGAGTTGGGGTGGGGAGTGGAAAAGGAGTGTCCTGTTTCCTTTAGGAAAACTAATTCTGGTGTATTTTTACCTCTGGTTTGGAATGTACACAAAAGGAGGCAGTTTCACTGCCTGGGGACAGATGCATAATTTTTACATTGCCTTTGCAGTGGTAAAGGAAGTCCTCTGCAGCCTTCCAAAACGTGATGGTATTAGCAGTGTGAGAAGATTCCAGAGTTCATGGGTCTTGTTGTGTCCAGTTCGCTGGATCAGAGAGCAAGATGGGCAGCACACTGCAGTTCTTATGCTCATGAGAATCAATCATAAAATTATAGAATTGTTTGGATTGGAAAAGATCTTTAAGACTGTCAACTCCAACCATTAACCTAACACTGCCAAGTCCACCACTAAACCATGTCTTTAAGCACAACATCTACATATATTTTAATTATCTCCAGGGAGGTATATTATGCTCAACTGCTTCCCTGGGCAGCCTGTTCCAGTGATCGATCACCTGTTCAGTGAATACATTTCTCCTAACGCTCAATTTAAACCTCCCCTGGTGCAACTCGAGGCCATTTTATCTTGTCCTGTCGCTTTACTTGAGAGAAGAGACTGACCCCCACCTGGCTACAACCTCCCTCCAGGTAGCTGTAGAGACTGATAAGGTCTCCCCTCAGTCTTCTTTTCTCCAGGCTAAACAACCCCGGTTCCCTCAGCCTCTCTTCCTAAGATTTGTTCTTTAGACCCTTCTCCAACTTCATTGTTCTTTCTCAGACATGCTCCATCACCTCAGTGTCTTTCTTGTAATGAGGGGCCCAAAGCTGAACACAGCACTTGACATCATCAGTGCTGGCCACACTACTCCTGATACAACCAGGATGCTGTTGACCTGCTTGGCCACCTGGGCACACTGCTGGCTCATATTAATCTGCTGTTGACCAGCACCCCCAGGTCCTTTCCAGACACTCTTCCCCAGACCTGTGCAGATGCAAGGGGGTGGTTGTGACCCAGGTGCAGGACCCAGAGCTCAACCTTGTTGAATGTCATGCAGCTGACCTCAGCCTGTTTATCCAGACTGTCCAGATCCCTCTGTGGAGCTGCCTACTCTCAAGCAGATCACCACACCTGCCCATCTTGGTGTTGTCTGGAAATGTACTGAAGGTGCACTCAACTTCCTCATCCAGGTGATCAGTGATGATATTAAACAGAACTGGCCCCAGTACTGAGCCCTGGGGAACATCACTTGTGACCAGCCACCAACTGGCTGTAACTCCAGTCATCACAACTCTTTCGGCCCAACCATCCAGCCAGGTTTTTACCCAGTGAAGTGTGTGCCTGTACAAGCCACGAGTACCCAGTTTCCCTAGCAGAATGCTGTAGGAAACAAATGTCAAGGGCTTTACTAAAGTCCAGGTAGACAACATCCATAGCCTTTACCTCACCCACTAAATGGATCAGCTTCTTACAGAAGGAGATCGGGTTGGTCAAGCATGACCCGCCTTTCATAAACCCATGCTGACTGGGCCTGATCACCTGGTTGTCCTGTACATGCTGTGTGTTGGCACCCAAGATGATATGCTCCATAGTGTTTTCTAGCACCAAAGTCAGACTGACAGGCCTGTAGTTCCCTGGATCCTTCTTCTGGCTCTTCTTGTAGATGAGGGTCATATTTGCTCACCTCCAGTCAACTGGAACCTCCCCAGTTAGCCAGGACTGCTGATAAATAATGGAAAGTGGCTTGGTGAGCACTTCTGCCAGTTCTTTCCATACCCTTGTGTGGATCCCATAGACTTGTGTGTATCCGTGTCCCCTTGGATTGTGGGGGCTTCATTCTGCTTTCCCTCCCTGTCTTCCAGCTCAGGGGGATGGGTACCTGGAGAACAACTGGTCTTACTGTTAAAGACTGAGGCTAAGAAGGTATTAAGTACCTCATCCTTTGTCACTGTGTTTCCCCGCTCATCCAATAGATGATAGAGATTCTCTTAAGCTTTTCTTTTGTTGCTAATTTATTTACAGAAACATTTTTATTGTCTTTTATGGCAGTAGCCAGATTAATTTCTCATTGGGCTTGGGCCCTTCTAATTTTTTCCCTGCTTAACCTCATGATGCCCTTGTGGTCCTCCTGAGTTGCCTGCTCCTTTTTCCAAAAGCCATAAACTTTCATTTTTTTCCTGAGTTCCATCCAAAGCTCTCTGTTCAGCCAGGCTGGTCTTCTTCCCTGATGGCTCATTTTTAGGCATATGGGGACAGCCTGCTCCCATGCCTTTAAGATTTCCTTCTTGAAGGATTGCCAGCCTTCCTGGACTCCTTTGCCCTTCAGCACCTCTTCCCAAGGGAATTTGTCAGGCAGTCTCCTAAGCAGGCCAAAGTCTAACCTCTGGAAGTCAAAGGTAGAAGTTCTGCTGACCCTCCTCCTTACTACTAAGAGAATCAAAAGCTTTATCATTTTGTGACCGCTTTGCCGAAGACGGCCTCCAGCCATCACATCACCCACAAGTCCTTCTCTGTTCATAAACAACAGGTCCAGTGGGGTGCCTTCCCTGGTCTCACTCACCAGCTGTGTCAGGAAGTTATCTTCCACCCACTCCAGGAACCTCCTAGACTGTTTCCTCTCTGCTGTATTCTGTTTCCAGCAGACATCTGGTACGTTGAAGTCCCCCATGAGAACAAGGGCTAGTGATTGTGAGACTTCTCCAGGCTGCTTATAGAATATTTTGTCTGCCTTATCGTCCTACTTGGGTGTTCTGTAATAGCATGCCACCATGATACCTGCCTTGTTGGCCTTCCCCCTGATTCTTACTCATAAACACTCAACCCAGTCATCACCATCAGCAAGCTCTAGACAATCAAAACAGTCTCTAACATATAGGTCTGCCTCACTCTCTCCTTCCTTGCCTGTCTCTTCTGAAGAGTTCATAGTCATCCATTACAGCACTCCAGTTCTGTGAGAAATCCCACCATGTTTCCCTGACAGCAACTATTATCATAGTTCTTCCACTGCACAATGGCTTACAGCTCCTCTGTTCATTGCCCATGCTGCATGCATTGGTGCAGATGCACTCCAGTTGGGCTGTTGGACTTGTTGCAACTTCTTTGCTGCCTTGAAAAATCAGTAACGGATAGTAATCAGAGGGCCATGCCAGGGGAGAAAGTTTTCTCTTCAAATCTTAAACCCCAGCTGCAGGGAGGCCACGGACTTCCCTAAGAAGTGGTCTGGTCTGCATATTGGGCCTTCTGTTCCCTTCAGAAGGGAGTCTCCTATGACAGTGACCTGTCTTTTTTGTTTTTAGGAGGCAGTTTTGACACAGGGCATAAGTCATCTTAACCTTGGTGACACCTCCAAGGGAGATGTACCATCATCCTCATTCAGTTCCACAATCTAAGAATGCACGTTCTCCCTGTTCCTACTGCTGTGTTTATCTCATCAGAGACATGGATGTGTTGAGACCAAGAGGGGAAAGGAAAAGCTAACTGACAAAAAGAGGCAATCTGTGAGCAGTGACAGTACACCTATTGAGAATCCTGGACCTCATGCCCCGTTTACTGTTCACTCCATGATTACCTACTCTATCCAGATGGGGTATCTCTCTTGATAATCTTTTGTTTTGAGAAGCACAAAGCTTCAGCTACAAGATTATTACGTAAGTTTGAACAGAAAATCCTGTGACATTGTCAGTTTTTCATAAGTAGTTGGTTTCATTTCTTATAAGGCTTTTGTTACATATTTGGCCTGAAGTTGGATCTTGGCAGACTAAGACATGTGACAAGCATCAGAAAATCTTAAGGTTAGAGGCATGTCACAAGGAAAAGAGATTGCCTGTGGTTTCACTGGAGACAGTAGGGTGATGTATCTCCTGGGACCAGACATGGAGCCAGTCACGCTGATGGTGAACAGTTTGGTCAGGGAATTTGTTGAACAGTGCTGAAGGCTCCACTTGTTGAAAACTGACACATTGATCAACAGCCTCATCAGCAAGGTGAAGTTGTACAAGTTCAGAATGTCAGCAGCTAGTTTGCAGGTATCAAATGCCACAAGGTGCTCTCATGTCTGAAGTCCTCATTGTACTAAGTAGAGCTTTTCCCTACCTAGTTTTGGACAGAAGAACCTATTTAGTTTATTCTAGTGTGTTTCTGCCCCTGCCCTCTAGTTCCTAGCCCATGAAGCCCATGCGTTGAACCCAGCATCATTGCAAAGAAGTGTCAGTGTTTCTGGGAATCAGTTGAACCAATCATTTTGCTTTCATTGCCTCCTTGATGTCAGATGGCTTCATTCAGAATGAGTTGACAAAAAGGTGCTAGCAGACCAACTTCAATTCACACTTGACCTCAAAAAAAGAAGTGGAAGTCCACAGAAACTGTGCATCAGCTGGTCTGAGAGCAAGCGGAAAATCCCCAGACACATGCAGAGACAGAAGGACCAAGGTGCAAACTGAGCTATAGCTAACTAAGAGTTGGCATGCAGTTACTGTGCACGCACTGTTAGTAAAAGGGAGACGTGGAGCAATTTTATCTACTGTTCAACAGCAAGGAAAAACTATGACGTTGAGAAAGCTGAGGTATTTGATGCTGTTTTTGTCTTCACCAAAATGCTTAGCTGTTGGGCACTAAATACAATTCACACAGGCAGGAGTTCAGAACCTAGCTAGGAATTAAAAGGTTAGGGAGTGCTTAGGTAAATCAGATTACCAAACAAGTCATCCAGACTTGGTGGAATTAATGTTTGGCTAGTTTGAGAACCAGCTGAAATGGTTCAAAATCAGTCTGAAACACTTCTCTTTCTCCTCCTTTGTGGGTAGCCATGGAGTTTCCTGAAAACTGGAAAATTCCAAACATAATGACCCCTTTTAAAGTGGCAAAAGGAAGAACAAGGGAATTGTGGGCCAGACAGCCTAATCTCAATTCCAGGAAGATACTGAAACAAATAAACGTTTGTGAATGCTTGATAAAGGAGTTAAGAGCCAGCATGGATTTCTGAAGAACAAACAGCATTAAAGTTATCTGTTTCCTTCTGTGATAGCTTGTGACATGCCTTGTGGATAGGGAAAGGGCATAGAGGGTAGGTACCTTGACTTTGGGTTGCTAGAGGGTAGGTAAGGGCTTTGACATGTTATGACAGTACTCTAAGACACCATAAGCATTGTGGTTTGGAAAAAAGTAGATGAAACAAGAGTAGAATTTGTGTGTTTACTGCACTGCATTATTGCCCTTTAATGAGTAACCACTAGTAGTTTTTTTTCTAAATAGGAGAGAACTCCTGAATGGGATTCCTCCATGGTTTGTGCTGGAATGGCACAATGGAATGTTTTCATAAGCTGGCAGAGGAAATAAGAGTATCCTTATTAAACTTGGAGATAAAACCATCTGGTGAGGGTCTGTATGGCTAGAGAAGATTACCATTCAAATAGTTTTGGCAAATTAAAGAAATCATCTGGAAAACATAGGCTAACATTCAATACAGACATAGGCAGATCTACAGATAGGAATAATCGAATGTATAGAGGGAAAAGGAGGGATGCCTACTTCAGCAGCAGGAAGCAGGTCTGGAGGCGAAGTTGAGCATTAGTCAGCAGCGTCACGCTGTGTGAGAGGAGAAAGCAAATGCCATCTATAAACAGGCTTGTGTCTGTAAAACACGGGGTGATTCTTCGGTTCCGCTTCGCACTGGTAAGGCTTCAGTTGGAGCACTGTCCCCAGTTTGGGGCATCACATTTCAGGAAGAGTGTGGATTAGTTGGGAGATAGATGGAAAGCAGAAAGAAATACCACAGGTCTAAAAAATGTGAGGAACAGTTGAAGGAATTATTGTGTAGATGGTAGGTGGTATTGCTGATTTGTTTTAAAATGGCTCTGTTCTTGAACCCTCAGATCGTTTAAGGCAGTTGTTTAACTCATGACTATTGTAGAGATCTTTCAGTAGAGCTGGAACCATCTGGATCTCGCTTTTGTCAGCTTGGATTTATAAACATTTCCTGGATCTTTTTTCTTGTTTTTGGGAGCAAGTGCACAAGAGAGCTGTAAGGACTCTGTGATTGCAGCTGCAATTTAGAATTTGGCTGGGAAACCTGCCGGGCCTGGGAAATAAATATTGTTGCCCTCCTGTTCTGCTTGAGGTTGAATTACAGATTTGAAAGTTACCACTGCCAGCCTGAATTTAGCTGCACAGTGGTTGCTACAGGCAGACTCTTCTGTGCAGCCACATGCTACCCCTGTTCCCGTGCGTGACCCTGGCGTTTGTCTGTCTGCTGGTTCAGTCGCTTGCAGCATGCACTCTATGGAGAAGCTTTCCCTTGGAGCACAACCTTTTTGATCTGAGCTGCCATGTAGCACCGTGGGATAGTTGTTTTTTTTCCTCTACTCATGTTTACTCACCAAGTAAACTAGTAAAAACTCGGTTTTGCATGGTGCTGAGAAGTTACGCAAGCTGGAGCACCCAGGTCTTTGGAGTAGAAAGTCCTCAGCTTTGCCATTTAACAAAGTGCAAAAATTTTATAACTTTTTTGGGGCTTTAATACAGTAAAAGCAAAACAAAAATGTAAATTTGATGCTGGTATTGCAGGAATTCTGTTCTATTTTAAAATAAAAGCGAAGTCACTTTCCTGGTGCCTGTCAGTTTTGTATGTACAGCCTCTGATGTCTGTGGATATATAGTACTTCAGAAGATTCTGCTTACATTTATCACGGGTATAACTGATCTGCCTTCGTGCCACAGTTTCCAGTGTCCTTTCTAGTGTGTTCCAACTAATCCAATTTCCTGACTGATCTGAAAGTTAAGTGCATGGGGAAAAAATCTGTCGTATCCGCAAAGGTCATGCCAACCACAAAAAATTTGATTTTTACAAAAGCTTTTAAATCCATCTTAACAACAGATACCTTATTTTAACCTTATCCACAGAGGGATGATGTGTCTGTGTAACTCTGAAAGCCACCTGTAAGAGAACTGGGTCTGTCTCTGACTTTTACGTCTCATTTTTTTAACAGGGAAAAGGAACAAGTGAACGCACCACTCCAGGAGGCTCAAGTAAGTTGAACAGTTACTCTTTCCATACGTTCTCTGAGTACCTTTGAAGGGTCCTTCATCGCCTGCACTTTGCCTGGAGCTGGTACTGTTATTGTAGCAACAGGATTTAAAAACCAGGCTTTGTTCACTCAGAACCTGCAGGTGTTTGGCTTTGGCAGAGGGGCACAGGGTTAACAGGGTGGGTTTTTTCCAAGGCTCTTGTAACAGCTTGCATAGTTCTTATTTTAAATCTTCGGTGTTGAGCGTGCAGCATCCTTTTTTTATCTCTAGTGCTTGAGCTTATTGCATGACCTTGTGATGCGCAACACCGTGACACCGTGTGTTTTGCTGGATTGCTGCCTGTATCAGCCAAAATAAGAGTGCAGATGGCTTCTACCCTGGCTAAAATAAACCCCTTGTAACTGATCTAATTGTTTGGTAGTGTTTGATATATCAAGGAGCAGACCACCTACCCTGAGGTGTGTGAAAACAGCTGTGTGTCTTCCTTTTTCTCTTCCCAAACCACTTGTTGTCTGGGTTTAGGCCAGCTCTGTTCAGGAGATGTGACAGCATGGGGTATAAAAATGCCTTTGTCCACAACTGAGAGTCAAGTAGAGAAGAAGCATCAGGGTAACTGTACATAAAACAAGAATTGTGGTTTAAATGAACCAGTTCATTGGCTGCATTGTCATATCTCTGTCAGGAAGTACATGAACTCCTTTTGAAATTTATTTTTTTATTTTTCTTGTGTGTGTATGGTTTCAGCATCCTCTGTGGAGGGGATGGTGACATCATCTTATACCTAAACACCAGGGAAAGTTACCAGTATCTTTTTGTCTTCTAATTATTGTCTACTTACTAAAAATTCCCTGTTAGTTCAGTGTGGAGAATAGAGGAAGACAGAGTCTTCAGCAGCCAGCCAGCCATCATCCATCCAGTGATGCTGAAGAATGCCAAGAAGTTCTGGGTGGAGTTTTAGTGGGGTGGGGCTGGAGTGGGTACAATCCTGCTTCATTGCAAATATCCCCTACAGACCTAGGTTCTGATGGTGAGACACCCCCCGCCAGCTCAGGAAACAATGAAATCCCCAATTTTTTAATGAATCTGGGAAATCTTCAGCTTTAAAGCAGGCTCTGTTTGTGTGTGTGCGTGTGTAATTGTGTATAGCTGCTTTCTTCTGTATGTGTGGATGTGCATGAGAGAGTTCATGGATGTGCATGAGTAAAAGTTACCTTTTACACCATGGATGATGTAGATGTTGATCAGAAACTGAGAGGATGCTCAGCATCCTCTTTTTGCAGATGGGAAGTACAAGCAAGCCCAGGAGGTAGGAAGAAAGGAAGCTCCAGGCAAGAAAAACATAAAGGTTGAAGGAACTGCTTTAATACTGTTATGAATTCTTTAAGGTGGAAGCAGTAAACACTGAGGAGGTAGATATACCCCTGCAAGAAGAAGAGAGACGTCAGATGGAGGAGATCTTAAGACTGGAGAAGGAGATTGAGAAGTTGCAGCAACAGAAAGAGGATCACATGTCTATCATCTGTGAAAACACGAGGAATGAAATCAATCGGCAGCGAGAAGAGGAGATCCAGAGGCTGGAAAAGGAGGCATCTAGGGTTGCCCAGGAGTTCTTGGAGCTGCTGGATTTTGGCAATCTGGATGAAAGTGTGCAGAACTTGGAGCGCTCACTTTCTAGTGAGGGGACACTCAACATTGACTGCAGCCTGGTGGCACCACTGGCTGAAGAAGAAGTGGATGAGGGTTTCCATGCTGATGACGAAGGACGGCCAACTTCCAGTTTGGTGGCATTGAACCAGCACAGCACAAGAAACAGTGATAACTACACAGAAAAAGGTGCAGACACAAGCCTTTCGCTTCTCCAAAGGGAAGTGGGAGGCATTGTCTCTACTCAAGGACAACCTGTGGAACTAACCACTACCCCCAAGGAGCAGAGAGCCCTATCGGACCCAGCGGAAAGCATTTACAGCCGTGTCTCAGATACACAGAGGAGTAACAGTGGAGAGGTGGGAGAGCCCATTTACACTCCCCCCCAAGATGTGGAGTCTGACTATGACCATGAGGAGTTTGATGGCTGTGGAGATGCAGGTAGTGCCTCAGCTGAGCCTCTGAACGGTGAAGAAGATCTGAGACATTCCCACGGTACCAGCCTGGACTCCAACCATGGCAGCCTGGACTCGGTAAGAACCCCTCCATTCACCTTCCTGTACATCAGCATGACTTCGTTCTGTAACAGCTTGCCTTCTTACTGCATGCCTGCTTGTTCTAGGTATTGCCACTAATATATAGCGCTGACATCAATAGTCAGCTTAAATAAAAGGGAAGAGTCTTAGATAGGCTGAAGGCCAGAAGGCTGGTGACTGTCCAGTGTTACTAGTACACAAGGGAGCAGGTATCTACCTAGGCTCTTTTAGGTTGTTTCAGGCACCATCTATTAGCGTGACACCCTTCAGGAAGACTCAAAGCAGCAACTAGTGTCTTGTAGGTCTATGCTCTGCCTTAGAGAGATACCACAGAAGTAACCTGAGCTTCCAGTGGACAATCCCAAGAGGAAACCTGAAAAGGCTGGGGTTTGATTCTTGTCCTGGTCTCGTTGCTGTTTGGAGTCAAGGGTTTCTTTTCAGTCACAGTGTACAAGTTAAACTGTTCTAAGGTAAGAAGAAATTCCTGGATCATTACAGTCTGGGTCCCCGTGTGCACAACCAAGAGCACCAGACCTTTTAATTCCTACTGCAGGCAGAGTGACAGAGTAGTAAAGCTGGGCTATTAACCTCACACTTGAAGCATCTCGGCTTAGATCACACGTTAGGCTCTGGGCTTCGTGCGTGCCCTCAGGCTAGTTGTTTAATAATGCAATCATAAATCTCTTACAGAACAGGATGTCAGATAAGCCCACATAGAACTGTGAGGAGTTCAGGTGTGAAGCCAATGACAGCTGTAAAAATACTTCAGATAAAAGATGTCCCTGAGAATACAGACTTTTAGAAAATGATTGATACTTTTTCTTTTTAGGGAATTTAATTTACTGCTTTTGCTATGCTTTTCCAATGGCAAATTGTAACCCTTCTGAAAAGACTGCATGATTTTTCCTGTTTGCATTTCCCTAATGTCAGCTGCCAGCCATCAGGCATTTTTATGATGTCATCTGCTTGAGTAAAGGTCCCTTGTCCATGGGCAGGTACTCACAGATCACTGTCAGGTAATCTTCAAGTCGTAAATCATTCTGTCATAGCCTGGGTGAGTTTCTACTACTCTTAAAAGGTAAATAGAAGTGGGGGGTTATTGGGCTATTCAGTGAGCAAGACTCATGAAGAGTCCGGTTCATACTATGTCATGGCATGAGCAACAGGAAGACGCATCAGCAGCTGGGTCAAGAACCCATCAGTAGCTGCTGATCCAAGAGTACCTGCGTTTTGAAGCTTAATGGCAAGAGAGGGAGAATGAATGAGGAACAGGAATGAGGCAGAGCTGGAGTGTAAAGGTGTCACAGAGGGAGGGCAGAAAGGAAAAGTGAAAAGAAGCAATGTGCATTTGTGGAAGAAAAAGGTCTCAGGAGCTGCCCTCATTAGTATTAAATTAATAAATCTGATCAAAGGAAGTTGTATTTAATGTAAAGGAAATGACAGGGTAATTTGGCATTTTGTGTGTGAAGTGCTTTCTCATGGGTAAGGACCGTTATCAAGTTCAAGAACAGGGATGAGTAAATACAGTAGTATTATTTCACTAGTCTAGATCTTTCTTTTTAGGCTCCAGTTATCCTGGAATGTGTTTTTTTTTCTTAATCAACCCAAAGCAAGCCATTTCCTTGCTAGGGTAAGATGAGGACTCCATCTCGTCCAGCATCCTGGCCTGTTTGCCAGAAAAATCAGAAAAATCCTCCAAAATGAAAAATTGTCTCTTAATCCCATTAAATTAAGAGTTTGGACTGTGGGCTCTGCTTTGGAACAAGAAGGTTGGTTACTGCAGGGAAGTGGAGTTTTCTAGCCATGCCCACACCTGAATGGCACTCTCCTTTCTGGTATGATATTCCAGGCTCTGGAGACTTTTGCTTTAGGCATTAATGGGTAAGCTGTCAAGCCTCTACTTTTTCTTTTTAATAAAGGGAGTACGTGTAGTTTTGTACCTTCTGTGACTGTGTGACTTCTCCAGCCAACTTCTCTTTGCTCTAATCCTCCTGTGACCAGGAGAACCCAAGTGGCCTGTATTTCTCCTTTTCCTTTTAGTTTCTGGACAGTGAAGAAGAAGTGGATGTTTACATTGATACAGATGAAGAGTTTTGTAATGGACGAGTCACTATCTTCAATGGCTCAGGGCCACCCTATTTTCACAGCTATCTCTACATGAAGGGTAAGTGGCATTAGCCAAAGCCATGGAAGTTTGGAATCCAGGAAACCCGCTTCCCTCTTCTGTTTCTCCAGAAATTTCATCATCATCTGCTTGCAATTCTCTGTAAACTCTCCTTTTTTCTTTTTTTTAAGATAATAAAATAAATCAAAGAGCTAGGAGGTGGGTGTCAGTAATTAGACTGACTATCTTTGCTGCTGAAACCTAATTGTGCCCACTTGGTGTGGGCTCTAGTGACTCGTTCTGAGCTACAAGACCAAAACCAATACAATATTGGAGCAATGCATATATTTCTGTATTTTCTGTTTGTTTCAGTAGTTTGTTCTGGTTTTTCCTCTGTCCAGGCTTAATCATAATGTTGTTTCTCTCCCTTGTCTCCTTTGTTTCATGTGGAAACCAAAGTGGCAACTTACGTGCCCATGAAGCAGGATCCGAATGGAAAAGCGGCTGTTGTTTCTTGCCTGCTGAAGTCTTGCTCCCTTGCTTTGCAGGAGGTCTCATGAACCCGTGGAGGCGGCGCTGGTGTGTTCTGAAGAACGAGGCCTTCATGTGGTTCCGCACCAAGCAAGAAGCACTGAAGTCGGGCTGGCTCTATAAAAAAGGCGGAGGGATGTCAACGCTGTCACGCCGCAACTGGAAACGCCGTTGGTTTGTGCTTCGGGAATCCAAGCTGATGTACTTTGAGAATGACAGCGAGGAAAAGCTGAAGGGGACAATTGATATCAGAAGGGCAAAGTGAGTGATGAAATAAATCCTTTTGGTCCCTAGTATTTGCTCCCTAAATCAACGATGAAGCACCCTGTGCTGCCAGTCCATCAGCCTATGTATCCCCCATAGGGTAGGAGAATCAGAAACATGAAGGAAGGAAGAGACAATTAGAGCTGCTAATTTTACTCTGAAAGGAGTCTGGAAATACTTGGTAGTTCTTTTTCCAGTCTTGCATTTCATAATCCACAGAAGGTCTTTCCAAGCCATGGACAGAACTGGACCAAGAGGGGCTAATTAAATCCATACCCCATGCATTCTCCCCTACCCTGGCTCCATCTGTTTCCTGGCTTCTCCGGGCATTTCACAGAGGTGGCATGGAGCTCACAGCGAGATTTGAATTTGACAGCATGTACTTTCCTGAGCCCTGAATGCTCTTCATGCTTGCCACAGCCAATTCCTCAGCTCCCGCTGTAAGAAAGGAGAGGATGGTCACCTTAATAGCCTTCTGTGGGCCTGTAAAGAGCCAAAAAGAGTGGCACGCCCCACTTTGTAAATAACCCTCCATATCAACCCCCCTGTTATCTCTTCTTCCATCTAGTCTGCTGGTGTCTTGAAGAAAATCTGTCCAATGCCTTAAGCTTTGCTTTTGTAGCAGATTACCTGTACAGGTCTTTTTAAGGGGACCCTGGAAGTCCTAATGTGTATTAGAGGAATTTTCTGTCAGGGTTACAAGCCATCTGACCCCGTGATCCCCCTTCCGTGTGGTGAATGGTATGGTGTAACAAAAATGGCCAGGTAGGATTTGTACCTATGGAAAGTTTTCAGCTTTTGGCTCTTGTGATTTTCTGTGTTCCAGGGAGATTGTGGACATTCACGAAAAGGAGAATGCCTTGGACATTGTGACAGAAGATAGAGTGTATCACATTGTGGCAGAGTCGCCAGAAGATGCCAGGTATGAGAAGGAGTTTTGTTAGGTTGGTTCGTTTAGCACAGGTCTGACCCAAGGGCTTGTGGGAGACCCTGGGAAAAAGAATCATTTCCATTTTGCTGGGGAAAAGAGAGGATTTGTTCCAGTGTCATTTTGTGCTTACTGGCAGGTACCACACCCACTTTGGGGACTCCCTGTTGTAGCTACAGAGATGGAGGTTCAGCCGCCTACTTAAGTGGCTTGTGAGCATGCTGAATCCGAGGGTTATTTCAGGAGACACACAGAACCTTAATATAAACTGGCACATCTAATAGCTGATTTATTTATTAAATGGAATCTCGAATCAAACAAAAAGTCTATTCATGTTGCCTGTAAATGATTGCGAGAGCAGCTGGGTTTTATCCAGGAGACAGAGAAAAGGCTGCAGCTTATCAGAGTCTGTAGTGTCATCTGATAAAATCTTCCCAGAGCAAAGCAAACAAATGACTCATGTCCTTCCTTCTTGGCGTCCTGGCCAGGCAGTTGTTTAAGGGCAGGTTGGACAACCTGTTCTGGCTACAAAAAGCATGCTCAAGTCTTCCCACTTTTCCCACTCTTACCAATGCTTCTGCCCTCTCACCCCAGCCAGTGTAACTGTTTCTCTGATCTACTTCAATCTGATTCCATGAAGTTATTTAGGGACTGTTGTTGTTTCATTTGGGTGTAGGGAGAGGAAGGGGGAAAGTGTTTGGACACAAATAAATTAACAGAGTAAAGAACAGCCGCATGAACAAGGAAAGGGCACGTTCAAGGGGCAGTAGCTGAGTAACTTCTTAACCCAGAGCTTCCACAATGGGAGTGGGCATGCCCTGAGATAACACTGCAGAACTGCTAGGGCAAGCATAAACCAAACGTGGCCTGCCAATGCCATATTAGTCTCTTCTCAGGGAGAAGAAAGCACCAATACTTGCACTAGCAAGGGCAGATTAGCAGATGTCATTGAGCATCCAGTTCAAGAATCCTCCATGAAGTCTGATGTTTGTTGATTTCACTGGAAGTTACAGATAAGAATCTGCTTGTTCTGCAGCAGAGATTAGCCTCCAGATATGTCCATAAGGAGAAGCCCTTTCACAGACAAATAACTCCAAATTAACTTATAAAAAAACCCCATGATTAATTGACAGCCATATGACTTTCAAGTTTATGAGCAGATGAGAGAGAGACTAGTTAAGGAAGCTTCTAGGCGTCTCTAGGACGCCAGTCCAGAAAGATTCCCAACTGACCCTGTCTTTACAACTGCTGAATGCTCTTCTCAGCCTGCTGACACGTGCTCCCTGGTGGGGCCACTGCCTGCTTACAGTTCCTTGCACAGCAAGTAGAAAACTGCAGGGAGCAGCTGTCCGTGGGTTGGAGAACATGTGCAGAATTTTCACGGGTAAGTCAGGAGGAAGGAAGACATTAGAGGCTGGTATGATCAGCCCAGGAGAGATTTTGTAGCACAGTCCTCAGGAAAAAGTGAATGAAGACATTTTTTCCACGGGCAGCTTTCCAGGTCCCTTGACCATACTCTAGAGCTAGGTTCCCTACTCAGATCTTAACTCAGAGTCTCGTTTCGATTGCCAGTGGTTGGTTTAACGTCCTGAGCCGAGTACACAGTGCTACAGCGCAGCAGCTGAGGGAAATGCAAGATGAACAGGCCAATCCAAAGAATGCTGTGGTAAGTTACTGTGCAACCAGTGTCTGGGCGTATTTAGAGCCCTCTGTGTTTAACTGTTTTGTGCAGTTTTCCCGGTACTTGCGGTGCTGTAGTTCATGAGCAGCATAATAAAGTTGGGTGGTTGTTATACGGAAACAGCAAAGCTGATAGAAAAGAGGGTAAGCAGTGGGGAACGTAGTGGTTGCAGTGGGTGGCTCAGTTTGATCTCCAAAGGCTCTCCTTTTTGGTTTGGAGGGATGGGGGGGGCTTCCTCATGCAGATAAAATGTCTTCGGATGGGATTATGGGACTAGTCTGGGTCACAGCTATTCCAGACAGAAGGCACGAGGTTTGGAAGAATGGGGTATTTGTGTGGTTTGCTATGACTGAGATGTGGCGGCAGAGGCTGTTTTGGACCTTCAGAGTGATCACTGGAAATGTGTAGCTCTTATCTTGAGTCCTTGCAATCCTCTCATGCTGTTTAGGGAGCAGAGATGACTCATTCGTGCCTTTGTTGTAGTTCATTTCAAGTTACTAGAATTCAGAAGAATGTTTTCAGTTCTGATCCTATTCAAGACGGAGAATGTCTGTAATTTAAGATGGAAGCGATTCCTGTTACCTGTGTGTGTCTCTCTGTACAGGGAACTCTAGATGTTGGGCTTATTGATTCTGTCTGTGCCTCAGACAATCCTGACAGGTAGGTACAGCAACCTCACCATCTCTTGGGTTGGAAACTCTCTGACATATTTTTGATGGTAGGTCCATGTTTTGTTTGAGGTTTGCATTTGTTTAAACTCCTAAGAAGTTATCTCCAAGCAAATGAACTCAAGTCTTCAGGTCGCTTCAAGCTATGTCATTTCATAGCATGGAAGCTCACAAGTGTATTTTCTTCAGTGAAAGCTTAGATCCTCCTTTCCATTTAAAAAATGGGAACATCATAATCTCAATGTCAAGAAACGATAGTCTTACCTAGTATTAACACTGAGCAAAAACATCCAGCAAAAGCAGCACTTCCAGACTTTCAACAATGTAATTTCAACTTAACCTTGTAAATTTAGGGAAAACCAACAACACTGTGGAAGAATGCTGGATTAACTTAAAAAATTTGTACTCTTCTTGAAATCTTTGTGGTGGAACAGAGCACAGGCCTGTAGTCCACAGGCTGGTTAGTTTCAGAGAAGAGGGTACGGGACATTTTATATCACTTTATGTTAACATGTAATTATTTCTTACAGTGTTAACAGGTTCAGCCAGGGTAAAGCTTTTCACGACAGTGCTGAAGTATAATGTTAGCTATTGAGTTATTTACCCCTGTGATCTGGTTTTTTTTTTTAATAACCCAGGTTGCTGGGACTTTGGGGTTACTAGTTTAGAAAAGGCGTATCTTGGTAATGAATTCAGATTTTGTTGATCAAACCATTTTAGCCAGTTCCCAGCCTGGACTCCTTATAGTTAACCTGTTACTCAGTAAAAAACTAGGCACAAATAGTAAGCTGAATAGTCAAAATGTGTCCATGCATTTGCTGAGATACAGTCCTCTGGAGTATCAATCTTTGAATCAATGTTAAAAGAATTCTGAGGAAAATGCTTGTTTTGCAGCCAGGGTTTTTACGCAGCTTATTTTTACAGTCCATAGGTTTCTGTAGCATCTTCAGTTGCACCTTTTACCTTCTGCTTCACACTTGCATTCTACTTTTCAATTTCTCTTGTTCTCTTGTAGAAATCCTTGTTTGCTTTCGAAGCTGTTTTTTAAACTTGTCATTTTAATTTCTAAATTTTCCTGCAAAGCATCAATTCTTTGTGGGGCTGGGAATGTTCTTTTGGTAGGACACATTTCTCTGTTGCAAAAGAGCAAATTAATCTGGGAGCAACGTAATAGCCCTTCCTCTGTCTTGTCAGGATCAGCTCATTCTTTTTAAAACCAATCTGAAGCCCATTTTGGCTGACCCTGCTGGGACCTAGGTTTGCATCACTGGTTTTAATAAGTACGAGGAGGGTGGCTGTGCTCACTCAGCCCGGCAGTACTAGCACTAACTCAGTCCAGTCAGAGAACACAGTCCTTTGCTTAGGAACCCAAGATGTTTTACAGCTGCTCATTAGCTAATTAGTATTTTCTAGCCTTAGAAATAGCTTATGAAAGATGTGTAACTATTTATCTGGTGTCTGTATCCATCAGTTTTCAGACCAGCTGCACTGGAGATACTCTTAAGTGTGTCTACATGCCTCTATAGTTTGCATTCAGAGAAGCTTTCTGCGCTGGTTGTGGGAACATCGAGGCCATGGCTCTGGGTGTGCTGTGAGTTGAGGTAGTTGTATGGTTATGAACAATTTTAATACTTTTATTTTCTGCAGACCAAATTCTTTCGTGATCATCACAGCAAATCGAGTGATTCACTGCAACAGTGACACCCCCGAAGAGATGCACCACTGGATCTCCCTCCTGCAGAAACCCAAAGGCGAATCTAAGGTCGATGGCCAGGAATTCCTCGTGAGAGGTAAAAGGAGATGCACGCAATGATGACGTGTGAAACTCATCTTCTGTTTATGACGGGGGAGGTTTGATTTTGGCTAATTTGATCTAGGCTTTAGCTGCTCCCAAAACAATCATTATCTGCCCCTCTCCACCTTCCTGCCTGCTGCTTCTCATGCCCTGTGTTGTGCTGGCACTGGCGTTTACCCGGTTCCATGTTGAGTGGATTCAGAAAGCTAAAGCTGGAAAAAATAAGTCATTCTTTACACATGTAGTGTCTGAAGTTTGCTCCAAAGCCTATTTCAACATGTCCAGCAAATACTGTCAGGAATAGGAGGAAGCATGGCTGCTGTTTAGGAGCAGGTGGCTTAGGCTGATTATAACATGACACTGTAGCTTTTGTTTTCAGAAAGCTCTGTTCCTTCTGACACCTGTCATGTAGAGAGGGAGGGGGAGAGAGAGATCCTTGTGGGGTTGCTGCTGTCCTCAGCTACACAAACTAACCTGATTCCGGTAGACATAGTGAGGTGCGAGTAATTACTGGAGGCTGAGCAGAAGATTTAAGTTATGTCTCTAGCTAGAGCTTGGCTGGAGAGGGAGGAGCTGATGCATGTGTAGTGATCCCACACATACTACAAAATATTCCCCTGTTTGTCCAACAGATTTTTACATTTCCTTAGTAGTTTCAATTCATCACATGGTCTTAAATGTATGAGGATGCTGCTGATCCAATCTGTGGAAAGCAAACGCATGAACAGATTATCTTAGATCTTCTAGAAAGTATCTATCACGCAATGAGGGACTGAGTGTCATGATAGGGTAGGAGGACAGGAAGAAAAGGGCCACCAAAAAGCAGCATGAGTGTTCCACAGGAGATCAAATGACTACTGGATTACAACAGTCGTACCTTAAAATAAAAATATTTAATTGCAAGGCAAAGGTTCCTTTTATTTCATATTGCTTATTGGTTAAAGAAAAAAAACCCAGGAATGCTCCTTAGCAAAGTAAGTGTGTGCCCTGTACTGCACAGTAAGATACCTGTGTGGCCATAGGGGAACCATGAAGACACGTATTTGGAAAGGTCTGTCTCTCTATCTTTTCTTTATATGAACACTCTGGGTTCCGTCACACATTCTTTGAACTTCTTGCCTTGTAGGTGGACATTGCTTTTTACAGCTCTGAATAGAAAATTGTCTTTCTGACAGCTTTAGCCACACAGACTGTCATTTTCTTTCTTTTATAGTGTTGATTTTTCTTTTTCTGTTGTTCTGTGAGGAATCTAAAACGAGAGAGAGATTATTATTCATGACCATGGGAGAAAGAGCTGCATGTAATGCTTACAGATCTTTCTACTGGGAGACATGTATCACCAAGCCTCTTCAATCGAGGTTTGGATAGATATTTGGCTTATCTTTGTAAGAAGGACTTGAAATTTATTTATTCACGTGTTTGTGACTTGTGAGGGAAGCATTGTGGATAGAGGATGCTCTCATGGCGATGGCAAACTAAACCAGAGATCATTGATTAAAAATACATAGGGCTGAAGGATGGAACAGCTCTGTGGAAAACTTTGGGCTATTTTCTTACAGTGCAGGATACTGCTGTAGCCAGTAAGGTGGAGTTGGTAGGTCCAGCATGAACCTTTTGAGGAGAGGTGGAGTTCTGGGGAGAGCCATGAGGTGAGAGACAGGGCTGCTGTGGTGGTGAGAGACAACCATTGACACGTTTGTGTTCCTGTGTGATAGGCTGGCTTCATAAAGAGGTTCAGAGCAGCAACAAGATGTCCTCTCTGAAGATGAAGAAACGCTGGTTTGTTCTGACAAACACTGCCCTCGATTACTACAAGTCATCCGAGCGCACAGCTGCCAAGCTTGGCACTCTTGTGCTCAACAGCCTCTGCTCCGTAGTGCAGCCTGATGAGAGGGTCTTCAAGGACACAGGTAAGATGGGGAAGGAAGCACTCATGAGGAGACTTCCCATGTGTGGAGATGCCGGAAGAGGGGATGGCACAGGAGGGTAATGGTGTGCCAGGCTGAGAGGGTAGTGCTGCTGTAATCTGTGTCTGTGTCTGGCTGCAAACGTCTTTCCTCACAGAAACTGTAAGGGCCAGAGAGCTGTGCAGGTGACAGCACGTCCCTTGCTCCTGACATACACAGTGCAGATGTTTTTTCACTGGGTTGTGTCACTGTTTATCTTGGTGTTTCCCAAATAGAGGTATGAGGGGTATGAATTCTTAGATGTGACACTCTAATTATCAGTGCATCTCCGTAAATAACTGCCACTTTGCAGCATGACCTCATTTGTCTATGGGGTCAGTGTTCTGCTCTTAAATGACAGCAATGGCATACACTGTAAGTCTTTTTTGTAGCATCACTCATCTTGTTAGAAACAGAAGATGACGAGGGCCTGTGTTTGCTTTCTGTGCAGCATGGCACAGTTTTGGGAAGGCAGGAACTGGCATGATCCTCCGTTGCTTGCCTTAGGATTCTGGGAGGGAGCTCAGGTTATGAGGGGAAGGGTGAATGCCCCTCACAAAGAAGGTGAATATAGAACAAGAAATTCTGGACTTTTGAGTAATGGAGTTACTCGGATTTTTTTTTTTTTTTTAAAGGGCTGGAGCATTTAGCAAAGTTGGCACAGAGGAAATTTGTTTCGCTCACTTGCGAGGAATCATCCACGGTTTTGATGTTAACAGATGCCCAGGGCTGCCTTTAGCAGAGTGAATTGTCATCACTCTGACCTGTTCTCTCAGTTTATGTCAAACACGCTATTTTTAAAAGCTCTGAGAGCTGATTTGGCACTCTGATCGGGTGCTGTGTTCAGAGTGGTCATTTTCTGAGTGATTAATAGCACGGTGTAGCCCCAGCACTGTCTGTGGAAAATGAGCTGCCTGGTTGGCAGGGAAGCATTTGTGTTCCACTGCAAGATACTTGTATCTTGGAAAGCTCTCTGTGTGCCAAAGCCTGGATTGGGACCTTCCCATGATAAACCTGTTTTGGGAACCGGGTATGTTCCTGCATTCCTCCTCCATTTTAACCAGGTGCACCATATGTCACTATCAAAGCAGCAAGGGTTTTCCTCAGGCAGGTGCTACAGACAAGGAGAAGGTAACACAGAAGCAAGTTTCACCTTCCAGCTTCTCTGTATCTCCCCAGGCTACTGGAACATAATTGTCCATGGGCGAAAGCACTCCTACAGGCTGTACACGAAGCTGCTGAATGAAGCTATGCGCTGGGCCTCTGCCATACAGGGTGTCATTGACAGCAAAGTTCCCATTGAAACACCTACGCAGCAGCTCATTCGGGACATCAGGGTAGGTGGCATCACGCTGATTCCCTGCGGAGCTGGGAGCAGCCACATCACCACTGGCCTTTCCTGGCCATTGCTGAGAGTGTGGCGAGAAACGGGGTTGCTGTCTAAGGGGGGAATGACTGTGCAGCTAAATAATCAAATCTTAAGATGAGTTTTGTTTTGAATTAGCATGTTAACTGATCTGCATAAGTCTAGGTTACAGCTAGCCTTGCATTTGCAAATCCCTATTTCATCGCCTCCTCTTCCAAGCATCCTTCATACACAAGTACAACAATGGCCATTCCTACCAGCCACATGCCTTTGCTGTCCTCTGAATCCCTCTTCCTTCCTTAGGCTTGCTGGGCTAAATAGCGGGATAAAAGGGGAAAGAAAAGGTCCTTCAGAACAGTAGAAATTGTGCCACTGTAGCAGGAGTAATGTTTGAAAAGGCTTCTTTCCAGAAATGTGGTGAATTAAATGTATAATCCTATTAGAGGACACATCAAAGCATATTTCAGAAGAAATGTATATGTAAACATATACGTTGTGATGAACTCTAAAATAGATGCAATTAGATAGTAACTGTTCAGGAAGAAAGAGCTGGGAGTGACTGTAGAGAATCTCAGAAGCTTTCAGGTCAGGGTTCAAGGACAAGTAGGACATTAGGTATTGCTAGGAAGGACTGTAGGACAACATGTGGAGGAATATGATGCCAGCACGTGTGATAGTTGCAGGACCAGGTTTTGAACACCATGGGCGTTTTGGCCGCCCATTCTGCAAACACACGTCATATAGCCAGACAAATTCAGGGAGGAGAGGCTCATTACTCCTGATTAAACATAGTGGATCTGTGGGCAGAAAGTCCATTAGCCATTTACTCTTGAAAGCTGAGGGGTATACCAGGAAGGAGCCATGCCATACATGCCTGTTACATGCCTGCATTAGGTACTGGCCGCGAGCCACATTTGAAGTGGAGATCCTGTGCTTGGTGACCTTTAGTATGACCCAGCATGGCTATTCTTATGTTTAATGTTCAGGAATAATGTACAGAGTAATTTTTATATGGGAATTATACTCTGGTCATCTAGTACCTCTGCAGACCTCCAGAAACTTAGATAAAGGTGGTGGTTGAGCTTGAACCTAAATGTACAAGGGCATCCTGTGAAAGACTGTCCCCGTTGGGGGTGTTTCTTTTATTTCCAGGAAAACAGCACGAACTTTGAAGTAGTGGAACAGACATACCGGAGGAACCCGATCTTGCGATATACCCAGCACCCTTTGCATTCCCCATTGCTCCCACTACCATATGGCGATGTCAGTGTCAACTGTAAGTATTTTACCTGTGTGACTGAATCTGATCATGTTTTGAGGATCAGTGTGGAGCCTGAGCACCACAGAAGTGGTCTGGAAGCTCCCTCAGTGCAGGTGGAGTCTGTCTGGGGCAGTGCAGCCCTGGGGTTCAGAGGAAGGGAGCAGTCCCTTGCTCTACTCAGAATGTGTTCTGTGGCCACTGCCTCCTGTCTTAGGAATGCTGAATCTTAAAGTAAATGGGTGCAGACAGTTTATTGTCCAGCCAGGGGATGTGCAGCCTGTCATCCTTGAGCTGCAACTGGGTCGCAGATGGCTCCAGTGGAAATCCTGCAACAGGATTACATCATGCAGCTGGCAGTAGGACAGTATTCATACGAAGGCTGCTGTAAAACCCAGACTAAAGGAATCCTTTCTTCAGAGGCCTTGGGAACATGAAAAGGCGAGGCTGCTTGATAGGCCACCAGCAACCCAAAGTGATTTGCTCATGGTTCCAGACTGGCATAGGAAAACAAAACTGCTGCTGAACATCTCTAGAAGGATCTCTAATGCAGAGTGACAGGGCCACAAAACCTTCTCAGAAATTAATTTCAATCTGGATATGCAAAGCAGTGTATACGGGAAGAAGTCTGCCACATAGGCAGTGATGGGTCTGAGCAATCTAGTTCTGCTTAGGAAGTGAGTGCAGATTTGCACAGCTTTATGAAACCGTCAACTCTTGTGTGGTGCACAGAAACAAAACAGCTAATTCAAGGGTTTGAAAGCTTAGAAAAGGGAAACGAAAGTCTTTGTGCAGCTGTATTGATTCATCATGCACCTGTATCTTGAATATGGGGTGCAGCTTAGCCTTCCACATCGTAACAAAGATCCAGGAGAAATAAAAACCTACTCAGAGATGATCAAAGGCATAGGAAGACTTGCCTGCAATTAAGAGACTAAATAGAGCAGGATTCTTCAGTCTTGAAAAGAAGTTTTTAGGGCTAGAGGACTGTCACATAGAAAGTGAAAGAGTAGTAACTTGCTCACTGTGTTTTGTGGCACAAGGGTTAAATTAGGTGTAAGATTAAAAGCACAGAATAAAACAAAATCTGAAATACAGAAAAATTACATAGCAAGCACTTACACTGTGAGACTTACTGCTGCAGGGCTGTGCATGTGTATTGTACAGTTAATGGATGGGCACAGGGGAAGCAATGGCTCCGTAGGAGATTGAGAAGGACCTACAGCCCCAGAGAAGGGCAAAGGCAGGTGCAAGCCTGCAGCAGTACAATAGCATCATGTCTTTCTGAGCAGTTCAAAGCAGATGTTTGGGTGACTAGAAGACATAACCAGTGTTGGTGCAGGCATTTTAAATCTAAACAGTGGGTAAAAGCTGCATCCATGGTACAGAAGCTTGCCAAAACTTCCTGTTGGCTCGGGGTCAAAGCTAATAGGGGCACAACACAAGAGTTTTAGATGTGCATGAGGCTTTGGTATCTGCACCTAAAGCCTTCACTGCATTAGTGACCTTCTGCTTTATAGCCACTCTAGGAAACAGTTTACACAGAGAATGACGCTCTGCCACCGCTTCTCCTGTGTCTGCAGAGGAGCTGCCAAAAGCTGTCCCGTGGCACCTCGCCCACAGACACTGGAGCCTGGACTAGATCTCTATGCACCTTTCTTTTAATCAAATTACTCTGCTTTTCTGCACAGTGTATCCAAAACTGGATCTGCAGTGGTGACAAATTAGATGTTGGCAAATACTAATTAAAACCACATTTGTACATTTAGAGGGGGAGCATTAATGACTATTGAGTATAAATTTAGGTTCAGGAGATGGGCTAATGCTCAGGTTGCTGTTCTCCTGTGACAGACTAGTACAGTTGCTAGTAGTGTTGCTGGGCCTATAGAAACCAAGATGCTCACCTCTTCTCACCTTTGTGATTGCTCCCCAGTGCAACAGGAGAAGGGTTACAGCAGCTTACAGGATGAAGCAGTGAAGATCTTCAACTCTCTTCAGGAAATTGAGACTGTTTCTGACCCCATACCCATCATCCAAGGCATTCTGCAGACCTGCCATGATTTAAAGCCCCTTCGTGATGAAGTGTACTGCCAGCTCATTAAACAAACTAATCACATGCCACACCCCAACAGCACCGGGAACCTGCATCACTGGCAGCTGATGTCATGCATGAGCTGCACTTTCCTGCCTAGCAGAGGGATCCTGCGCTACCTCAAGTTCCACCTTAGAAGGTACATGTTCTTTTCATTTGGAGCCTCTTTCCTTCCTCTCTGCTTACCTTCCAGTGCCTGGTGTACTTCCCTGTCTCACCCTCCTCCTGTGCAAATGTCTTCCTGGGGTGTTGCAGCCTCCTAGCTTTGTGCATGATTCTTCCTACTGGTGGTTGTGTTGTACTCAAAGTCTCCCCCCCCCCTTGCCACCCATCTGTTGTCAGAAGGGTGTGGGAAGTAAGGCTATCCAAACAGAACAGCGGGAGACTGTGTTAGAAGTAGATTTAAAGCTGATGACCTACAGCTTACTAATGTCCATGTAAACATTCCCAGCCTGCAGGAAAGGTGAGGACCACTGTTTCATATACATTGGAATATGTACTACCTTGCAGCTGCCACGAGCAAGACGTGTACTGCAGAGTAGTGGATATACTGTACATCCAAGTTATAATTTTTTCAGTAATTGTTTGCTTAACTAAGCACATAATGCTTCCAATTTGTGTTTCTAATCTGCTTCAACCCCCAATTAGATCATTTACATTTCTTCCCAGTTCATGTTCAGTATCTAACGTAGCCTTCCAAAGCGGTCTGAATTGGGTGAGCTGCAGCCGTGTAGCCTCACTCCATTCATTAATGATGAGAAAGATCAATAAAACCTATTTGATTCCTTCCAAGCGAGGAAGGAGTGAGGTGAAATTTGTGTCAGTACACCAAATAGCCACATCCAGGGCCTGCTTCTGAGAGCTGCTGAGGAATATTCCATGTGCCACTTCCTGCTTTTATCATGGAGATGCAGATAATCTCACACTTAGAACTGCTGGTCATGGGAGGAAGAGAAGTGGGTACAAGCATCTGCATTCTACTTTCTTGACTGTGTAAAAGTGGCTCAAGCACAGCCAGTAGATTTTAAAAAAAAAAAAAAAGAAAGAAAATTAAGACTCAAAGGGGAAAAAAGAGTTTACATTGGATTTTGTTGTTGTAAATTGAGATAAGAGAGCCAATGGGATCCTGGGGTCCATCAAGAGGAGTGAGGCCAGCAGGTCGAAGGAGGTGATCCTCCCCCTCTACTCTGTCCTGGTCAGGCCCCACCTGGAGTATTGTATCCAGTTCTGGATAGTTAATTCTGCTATCTTCAGCTGGTACCATGCTCCTGAAAGTTTGAGCTGCTTCTTTCATACACTGCTGAGAAGTGCCGCTGAAGTGACTTTGGCATGATGAACAAAAGCAGGTTGTAGGGTTTAGGAAATAAGCAGGTTCATTCTTCCTGTGGCTGCCTGTGACATGACTTTCTCTACTGAACTCTTTAGGTACAGTGGTCCAAGTTACATGATGATGTGCATGCTTTCTGGTTCGCCGTGTAATGGGTTTTTTTTGCTTCTCTTTACAATTAGGGTAAAAGACCTCTTTCCAGGCTCAGAAATAGACAGGTACGCGCAATTCATAAGTGATTCCCTGAAGAGAACAAAGACGAGGGAGTTTGTGCCTTCCCAGGAGGAAATACAGGCTCTTCTCACCCGTGAAGAAATGACCACGACAGTGTACTGCCATGGCGGTGGCTCCTGCAAAATAACCATTAATTCCCACACAAGTGCGGGGGAGGTAAAGCATTAGTAGCATTTTAACCAGATGTATGCATACCTCTGTGTCTGCAGACTGGGTCTGTTGAAGGGATGCCTTTTTCCCATTCATCTCCAATTCCTGATTATTTCCCCCCTCCCCTTCCCATCCACAAAGCCCATAGGGAAAGCTCAGCTTATTCTGCAGGCTCAGAGTTACCCTGAGCCTGCGTCAGGGATGTAGAATATCACTTAGCAGTTGCATTGCAAAAATGAAACCAGTGTGGTGTTCTGGCCATTGGGAAGGTCGCAGTTCTGAAGACTCACTAGCCAGAGTTTTCTGGACAAATTGAAACTCCAGTTCATAATGCCCTCCAGCATTTCTGGAAGGGATATTGTACCAGTAACATGATCCTGGGCAGGTCAGGAGCAAGATTCCAGCTTACAGGAGGCACCTCCCTGAAAACGTTAGTGATAAATAGAGGTGAAAATAGTAGTAGAGTGGAATTGTTACTAGAGGAATAGAGAATGTGTTAACAATACCTGAATCCATTGTGTGCCTGTATCTTGTGCAGAGTTCTAATTCCCCTGTCTCTGAAAGGATAGTGGGGATTGAAAAGGTTCAACGAAGAACAGCAAGGATGAACAAACATAAGTAACAGCTTCCTTGCAGGGAATGATCTTCTAGAGTTAGAATCCTTTAATCTAAAATGAGATAACCAAGGGAGAAATGTGATAGAGATGTGTGAAATGAGGACAGTCCCGGAGATGAACTGGTTCCTCGTTGTGGAGGTCTACACAGTACCTACTCTGTGTCTGTCTGTCTTTGCAGGTGGTTGAAAAGCTGATCCGAGGGTTAGCAATGGAGGACAGCCGCAATATGTTTGCACTCTTTGAACATAACCAGCAGGTGGACCGCGCTGTTGAGAGCCGGGTGATTGTGGCTGACATCTTGGCCAAGTTTGAGAGGTAGAAGAATGTTCAGTAAAAGCCTTTAGCTCCTGGTTGGGTGTGTAACGCTGGGTTACTTGATAGTACAGTCAAGTAGTTGTACCCAGAGCAGTGATTCAGCCAGTCACCGTGGTTCAAACTTCGAACTGGTTGGTGAGGTCCAGCTGCTCCTTCGCGCTGTGTGGTAGACCATGTTCACATCTGTTCTGGTGACAAAGAAGCGTTCCTTATCAGGCTTGTCAGGGCACCATTAGCAGTGCCTTCATCAAAAAGCAGTGGTTTACTAGCAGAGCTCATGGAGGTTTGCTTAAGTCTGATAATGATCTTGTCAGTTTACATCATAACAGCTGTATCAGGAGAGAGTGCAAAGATCTGGCCATAGAAATGCAGTTATTTCTTACTGTGGGCTGCGACTTTGTGGCCAGACCTACAAAGAAAGCAAAGCATTTTGAAAGGAGCTGGCAGTGCCGTTGTCTGCTTTATATCTGCTCTACAGGCAAAAATAGAGTTGTTCCAGATGGTGGCGAGGCTGATGCTTTTCAGAGTCACAAGATTACATGGAAACAGTAGCTCGAAAATGGACTTACCTAGAACCACTGATCTAATTCTTTGATCAAGTATATCTGATAAGAAATTTGCATCCTTCTAAATCAAAATTTCATGTGGCTTGGAGGGAAAAATGGAAGTTTCCAGAAAACCTGCTGTGCTGATATTGCCCTTGTCCATTAGGTAGCTCTGTAATCTGTGTTTGGAAATCCAGGGGTACCTTCATATTGTGAGCTGCACTGTGGACATCCTGTTACTGTGGTGCTTCTGGTTACTAGTTTTCTCCCCTGTCATTCTCTTTCCTATCTTACAGACTTGCTGGCTCTGAAGAAGAGGAGGAGGAAGGACAGTGGCAGCTGTATTTTAAGCTCTATTGCTTCTTGGATATTGAGAACGTTCCCAAAGATGGGGTGGAGTTTGCCTTCATGTTTGAGCAGGTGAGCTCACTCTGCGAGAACGATTTGGTTTCGCGGGTGGCAGAAGCACAGTGAGTAGACAGAAAACTGGCTTACCTTTGTGTTACAAGTGGGAAAGCTGGTTGAAACAGAAAAATTTAGTGTGCTGCATTTTTGCCTGGAATCTACCAAGTGGCAAAGGTCTCCAGGGATTAAGAAGGGGTATTAGAACAAAAGCAAGAAAAATGAGCAAGGGCTTAAAAAAATGGAAGACCAGTGATGCTAAAATGCTTTAAAAATTATCTTTAAATTTAAAAGATACAGAGATTTGGGTAATGACTCAAGAAGCATCAATAAAAGTAGTTGCTTGCAGAATATAGGTGTAAAGAAAACTGGAAACCCCAGCTATGTGCACATCAGATTGCAAGACCAGCGCACCCTCGGGGTATTGTGGTAATTGCCTAAAAGCCCCATGTTCTGATTAACAGAGAGGAACTAGAAGAGAGCTACAGAAAAAAAGGAAAAGAGAATGTAGTTGACAATATTTATCTGCTGAGTAATCTGTTTTTAAGTGACTATACTTCATGGTACGATGATGCTGGTTAGGCCAGAGGTCACAGTGGTATGAAATAACCTTGCAATTAGGGGTGCAAAACTAAATGGACTGGAGTACTCGGTTGTGTGATTTGTCCCATCTTTCTTTCTTCTAATGAACTCTTTGATCTTGCCTCAGAAATTGAGAGCTGCTGAAAATTAATTAATATGTGTTAAAGGGAGTCGGTGTAACGAAGACTGAAACTCACTGACAGTCAAATAGATGGCACATGCACCTCTAATCCAGACATTAGATGGGTGTATAAAAAAATCCCATAAATAGATTTCACAGAAAAACAGGTAAAGGGAAGGAAGAAAATCAGGGAAGATATCAGGTAAAAGAGCAGGAGGTGGGAGATGCTGGTGTGCAATGAGACTGAGGGTGAAAGTCTTGAGTTTATTACCTCTAACTCTGGTGTGGAATGAAGTCTCCACACAGGAGCTGCAGATGGTGCAGCACAAACCAAATTGCCTCAATTCTGATTGCTCCCATCTGTTCCAGACCTAAGAACTCCACATTGTAAGTGGACTTTCAGTACAGGACAGGGCCCCCTTAGAGATCTGTCCCATCCACGCTTACAGAAAGAGGTGCTCCCCCAGCATGGGCCACTTGCAGTCTTCTGCTTCTTTATGATGATGTCTGCTCTGAGCTCCCGATTTATGTCTTTCCTGCTGGGATGGGCAGATGCCATGGGAATCTGTACATGGACCCAGCTGTGGATAAAGCATACTTCTGCTTTCTAACGAGTTTGGGGGACTTCTTGTGTCTTTTAGGCTCACGAAAGCCTCATAGATGGTCACTTCCCTGCACCAGAGGACACTCTGCAGCGCTTAGCAGCTCTACGGCTGCAGTACCTTCATGGAGATTATTCTAAAATAAGTTGGACCCTCGATGGAATCTACCCAGTTAACAGACTGAAATCCAAAATACTGCACTCAACAAAGAGCAGTGGCACTACCAGCCATACTCTGGAGAGGAGACGGACAAGCTTCCTTGAAGGGACATTGAAACGCAGCTTCAAGACAGGCTCTGTAAAGAAGCAGAAGGTAGAAGAGGAGCAGATGATGGAGATGTGGGTAAAGGAAGAGCTTTCAGCAGCTCGGGCAAGCATAGCACAGAAGTGGACCAAGCTGCAGGGACTGTCTCAGCATCAGGCCATGGTGAAATACATGGCCATTGTGAAGGAGTGGCCAGGTTATGGGTCAACCCTCTTTGATGTTGAGGTGAGCCATGTGTAAACTCACATAACTGCTGCCACGGAGAGGCATCAATCTGGAGAACAGGTACAGCTGCATGTATTGCATTGCTCAGCAGCAGAGGGAATTTCAGGAACTGGCTGCGTTTTACCTTACTGAGCTCAGGGTAAGCCCTGCAGCATCACATACCCACAGAGGTGTGACGCAGAGAGCACAGAGACAGCAAGCTGGTGCATCCTGGTAAATCATAAACCATAGAATTGTTTGTGTTGGAAGGGACCTTTAAAGGTCATCTAGTCCAACCCCCTGCAATGGCTAGGGATGTCTTCAAATGGTTGGGTTACTCAGAACCTCATCCAACCTGACCTTGAATGTTTCCAGAGATGGAGCATCTACCACCTTTCTGGGCAACTTGTGCCAGTGTTTCATCACCCCAGATAATGGGAGACAATTAACTCCCACTTCATTAGAAGAGCAAGAGAACTGGGGAAACCTTTTCTGAGCTTAAGTAGCTGATGGCTACTGAAAGCAGGAGTAAAATGAGGCTCTATTGTCCTTACTGGCAAAAAAAAAAAAAGTGCAATACATTTTGCACAATTTCTGCAAAAGTGGTTTTTTTACAAAAGTTCTGCAGCAAACTGGGTCACTGAGACCACTGTGCTAAGCCTGCTGGAGTGGGGACGCCAGAGTTCCCATTTTATCAGTTTTGTTGCTGCTGAGGGGTATCACCACGGGAAGTTGTTTGACCTTACAGTATGATCTGTAAAATAAGGGAATATTATCTTCCTAGATCACCAGAAATCCAATAAGAAGCATTAGGTATTACAGTTATTTATTACTCAACTACTATTTGACTCAGATGTGCCACTTTGATTCAAGGCTAGCTCCTGTAAGAGATTTCAACCACTGACCCCCAATAGAAAAAGAAAAACCTGATATCTGCAGGAGGGATCCTGCACACATGCCTGATTCAAAGATTTCAAAGAGGATCTGGTAATTTATGCAAACTGACTCATTTATGCAAAATTTCATGCTTCTCTTTTGCAGTGCAAGGAGGGTGGATTTCCAAATGATCTTTGGCTTGGGGTCAGCACTGAGAATGTGTCTGTCTACAAACGGGGGGATCCGAAGCCACTAGAAACTTTCCAGTATGAGCACATCGTTTTCTTCGGAGCGCCACAGCCCAACACCTTCAAAATTACAGTGGACGAGAGAGAAATGTTCTTTGAAACATCCCAGGTACATGAAAGCACAAGGCCTTTTGTATGTGCAGTTTTACTAGCGCTTCACTGAAGCTCTGATTTCCATGGGCTAGACAGTTCCCCAGGCAGAAACTCTTGCCAGATGGACTGGATAGCCAAGGAAAAGGATGAAGGGAGCTTACACCTAAAGTGCTGTGAATACAGGGATAAACAGAAAAAAAAAATGCTAGTTAGAAAGTGAAGGGGGTTGAACTGTCTTTCAGTGCACCGGCAATTCCAAATTTTGGGTGCTCATGAATGTGCCTGGTTATTTCATTCTCTTCCAGTATTTGAATGGGCATGGAAGTTGCTTTTCTTTGAGCTACGAACCCTTTCAGTGCCAGCACCGCAGAGCACAAACTTGCCAAGCATTTCTTTCCTTACTGTCATGTTCCCTTCAGTGTGACACACGAAATTCATCGCACTCTGCCTTTGGACAGAATATCCTCCCTGGAAATAAGATTTTTAACCTGCTCCTCCCCTGTCACTGTGTTCTCTCTCTAGGTGGGTGAGATAATAAAGATCATGAAGGCGTACATCAACATGATCGTGAAGAAGCGCTGCAGCGTCAAATCAGCCACCAGTGTGGACAGTCACGCTAGCGTCTGGACTAGGTGATACGGCGGAACTGCCACGAGACAGGAGCAGTTGTTCAGCGATTGGTGTTTGCAACTTGCCAGCACAAGTGTAGCAAAGATGTGGTTTGTTTTTTTTTTTTTAAGAACTCCACCTGACTGACTACTGTATTTAAAAACTGAAGTGACATCTACAGTACCATAGGATTTGCACCTCTGCCCAAAGACGTTAAACAGCAACAACTGCTGTTAAATATTAACAACCCAAAACTTGTTTCCCCCTGGCTCGTTTGAAGAACAATGTACCTTAAAGAAGCAAAGTCAGAATCCTCCTCCTGCCTGTCTTCTCTGCTGCTTTCACCGTTACCTGTTGCACCGGCAGAACAATGTGGAGGCATCGTTTCTGCACTAGAGGAGGCAGACGTGGGCTTCCTTGCAACTTCCAACACGCAAACATCTGGGATCGGGGGATGGCAGCATGGTCTGCTAAAAGAATATCTGAGTTTTATTTATTTTGCAAGCAATTCTAAAATAGAAGTCACTGTAGGGTTTTTTTTTTTTGTTCAGGAAAGATCTACTAATGATCTGATCTGGTTTTAAAAGAAAAAGCTCCTGTAAAATTGAAGCCAGGTGGTCCAAATAACAGGTCAAACCCTATGTAAGACAGCATTAAGCAAACAAAAACACCCAAGGTGGTTCTTCACCTTCCAACAGAAGTTCACAGGTACACAACTGTAAAAAGCAGCAGTTTAATATTCCAACACAGGAGAAAGTCTGGGACTAGCACCCCTGAAATAGCATCATCAGGTGCCGATCCAGGTACATCCCAAGCAGCACCTGTTGCCTAAAAGCTAAAGACGGCCTTTCCCTTACGCAGCCCCGATGGATTTAGTTGCATGTCCAGAAGAGTTGCTCTTCACAAACTCCAGTGTTTAGATGGAGCCTAAAAGGGTCGGGGGGTTATGGTGAGCAGCCTGCCAGTGTTAAGTTCCTTCTTTCTCTTTGTGGGATTTTAGGATGACTGGGATCCCTGAGCTTTAACTGAACTGTTTCCCACCGAGTGCATCGGTGTCTAGGTAAAGGGTTAGAGGCAAGAAGTTCCTTCCTCTGTGATACTGTAAGCAGATGCCAAACCCTTCATCCTCCTCCAAATTTTAACTGGAACTGCTCCTATCCCCACATCCCCTTCCAGTCTCCTCTAGGTCCTTACTCAGCAGGACTGGAAAACAATGCCGTTTTGCCAAAACAACTGCTTCTGGGAGGTTTTTATGGCTGCTTGCAATTGAAGCAGCAGTTGTTTTTTTTAAAAAAATTCTCAGTGAAAGAAGACAGTCATCTTCAGTCTCCTGACTTCAGAAACTTGATTTCAATGTTTAAAACAGTATTCAGTTATCAGTCACATCATAAACTGGTTGCATGAGCAACCAAGAAACCCATTGGCTGGACATTTTCCATGGCACCCCTGGGGTGCCAGGATGCAAAGGCCTGTTCAGTTTCTTAATGGAGCTGAAGAGCTGTACGTAACGTGGGCCTTGCTGCATGTCTGTTTAAAGTCGTGTGTCTCCAATTCTGAAGCAGCAGCAGCCAAGGGCTGGGAGCTATGAAACAGAAGCTCCATAGAAAAGAAAACCAGGAGTCAGCATGCAGTGGGTTCCGTTCCAGGTCGCCACCGGATTGTGCCATGTCACTAACACCGTGTCACAGAACACTAGTTTTGAGGTTGACAGTACAAGGACAAACAGCACTGCCCGTAACCCGTGCTTGTCTCAGCCCCACCGCACCGCTGCAGCACACACAGCGTCCGCTTGCCACGCAGCCAGCCAAGGAGGGTGGCCACTGCTGTGGATCTTACGTTCAACTGGAGTTTTGCCTTAAATAGCTTTACCGAAGGATCCTACAAACACACGTTTCCCTCCCCCATCCCCCTCCTTTTTTTTTGTCATAAAGAATAAAAAGATGAGCAGGTCACAAGTGAGAGAGAACAAGAACGCAGAGGCAACCTGAGAAGCAACACTCTGTGTCAGTCTGTACACTGACGAGATCTCTTCATGTGTCGGAACAGCCTTGATCAGCCCTGCCCTAACTCTGCACTAGCTCTGTGTTCTGGCTCTTGGGTTGCTGCAGGCAGCTTGAACCCACTTGGGAATGTAACTCCCTTTACTATTTGTTGTAATTTTGCTTATTTCTATTACAGAATTCCTTCTGCTGTCTTTTTTAATTTGTAACTGGCTTTACAAGATGAAAGTTTAATAAATTATTGGATTGCACAGCCTGTATTTGCTCACAGACGTTGTGTGCTCACGTTGAGGTATTTACTTGGAGCTCTGACACTCGGAACTTGTAAGGGAAAAGTAGGCATCAGTGACATGAAGAGACACAGCCCTGCCTCTCAGGAGCAAAGTTTGCATTTCTGGTGTACTGTAGAAACCAGTTTTCCACTGGGAAAGGTCTGTTTCCAGCTTCTGCTGCTCACTCTGGCTCCTAATCACACCTTTAGCCCTTTAATCCCTTTAGCAATTCAAAGGGACTGGGTCAGAGTTGGATGCTGTGCTGCAAGCAGAGCAGGGAAAGAATCTCTAAAGGCCCAGTCAGCTCCATCCCTGCTCTTCAGCTCCACCAAAGTCACAAAGAGCAGACAGCTGTTTCCAGCTCAAGTAAGTGTCCAGCAGCGCTTCGCCTAAAGTAGCATGGTGTCCACCTAGGAGCCTGTGTCACTGAAGTGGCAAAGCTGGGCAGGGGCAGCTGAGCTGACAGCAACGCAGCCTGACCATCCTCTAGCAGACAGACGTTCCCTCAATACATACCCAGGTAGGGAAACCAAACAACAACGGATAATCCCTGCTAATGTGCTCTCATATCCCTTGGGCAGGTGCTCTGAGCACCTTAGGACCCTGGGGATTGGTCAAAGTAATTTCATCTCCAACTGTTGGTGGATTTTTAGTTTCCTCATCCCTGTCACTTTCTAATGGCATTCTCCCACTCCCCCTCTGATTCCATTCTAGCACCCTGACAGTGACGTGCATTCCTACTGGCCTCTGCCCCAGTATTTCTCTGATAGTTAATTCAAATTTACATGTTCTGACGTTTGTGACCAGCACCTGCTCAGCGAACACGCCTAAGTGAGTCCCTCACACACCAAGTCCAGCCCTCACTGTGCCATAAATAAATCACCTCCAAAACTGCGACTCGCTGAGCACGTGGCCGCACTTGCTCCCAGCGATTCCTGGCACTACACTATGCAGTCACAGAGGTGAGTGCTGAGAGGTCGCTCCCAAGCACCGCTGCCATCCCCTGCCCACCCGGGAAGCACATCTCTGGGGGCAGGGAGGGGCTGCCTCCCCTCCTCAGCAGGGAGGGTGCGATCTCACAGCATTCCTGGATGTCACACCAGATGTAGGTCTGGACACACCTAACAGCAAACGTGTTATCTTGGGCAATTCCTGGCTGCTGCCAGACTCACATGATCCCTCCTTCCCATGCCGAGCCAGCTGGTTAGAGTCAGGGGGTGTTGGCACCCAGCTCCAGCTCCCCCTAACCTTGCACATGGGGACACCTCTGTGGCTGCCCACAGCCCCCCAGGCACCACTCCCAGCACAACAAAGCCTCCAACCTTCCCCAAAATTCTGTGACAGCTCAGGATTACAAACCCAAACACACATCCTTCCTGTAAAACCAAGCACCAGTAAATCCTATGCAACTCAATCAAAAGTGACAGGCCACCGATATCAGCTGGGTCTGTAATGGGTTATGTGCTGGGCAATTTTTGCAAGGCCAGTAACAACACAGGTTTGTCCATAGGAGCAGCTTACCTGGCTTGCTTCTTCCTCTGCTGCAGCCCCAAGATCATTCCCTTCAGCTGGGGCAGAGAACTTCAGCTGCCCTGAGTTGTGCCTTATCAGGGTGTGCCTGCAGGCACGGCACTATTTAAACCAGGAGCCTTCTCCTCTCAGTTTCTCCTGGGATGGCTGCACTGTGGCTGCTCCTCCTCTCTGAGCAAGGTGATGTAGAGGAAGGCCTGTGCTTAAGCCCTCGGAAGCAGAGCTGATCCTGCAAGGTGAGAGTGGTGTTGGGATATGAAGGCACTGAGCATGCGTGGTAGGAGAAGGGGAGAGGTGTGGGTCTGGCTATTGCCCATAGCAAATTCCTCCTCTTTGTGTTTGGAGAACTTGGGCCAGGGTCAAGAGAGCTGCTCTGTCCCTGGCTGCTGTGTGCTTACTGCTGGCAGAGGAGTGGATGGGCCTGCCCTGTGGGGCTGTGCTGTTATGGGATGCTCTGGGTCTGCGCTGGCTGGTCTGGCTCTCTCACAGCACCCTGGGCTGGTACGGTGGGGCTGTTGGCAAGGCTGGTCCCACGCCTTTCAGGCTGTGGCTGCTTTGTGGTTTCCATTCTCAGCGGCTTGTGCAGGTGTAAGGCTGTGCAGTTGGCTCATGTCTGTGGTGGCATCTTCATAACTTGGTGGCTTATTCGTCAGTGCTGTGAGGTGGGATGGGACAGAACAGGCAAAAGGCAGAACAGCGGCTGTAAGAGACAACGCAAGATGGATGTTTCAGTAACCTAGCCCTTTTCCTTGAGGTAGCTCATAATCCAAGCCCTAGGTAAACACACCCTCCTCTTATCCATGTACAAGTATAATTCATGATCTTGCTTGACAAAAGATGTTCTTTAACTACCCAGATGATGCTTATGAAAATAGATGCCTCAATGAAACAGTAAGCAAGTCAGTTGCTAGTAGGGATGACATTCAGTCATGCAAGTTTGTGAAATCATCTCAATCACTTTGCAAATCTAATCTGAATACACAAACAAGGCTTGCTAGTTTCTACAGTGTATAAGCACCAAGTTTTTGTAAATTGTCTGTTAAAGGGGACCTGTGACACATGACATCTGGAAAGAGACGTTTAATAGAAAGCAGGAGTGGGTTTGCTATCTGTAGTAGTGTCCTGAGATTCAGTGTGTAGAAAGAGATCTTTGTGCTCATTTGTTTTAATAAAAATGTACACCTAAAGGGCCAGCATAATGAAGAAAGCACATTTCTTAATGACCATTTTGTATCACCTAACTTCTGCTTGCTTAAAAGCCACCTCAGAGTAAATTATTCTATTTATGCTGAAAAGAAGTAAGGCTAAAAAACAACTGTTTACAACTATAGTCCCTCCTGCATTGGCAAATAGAAACACAGAAGGATGTACAGTCTGTGATGCATTACTGTGTAATCACAATAAAAGCTTCATCCTGTATCCTCCCTGACTCCCTCAGATCTGTTAGAAATCCTAGTTAGGCAGGTGTTAGGATAGAACAGAAAAGGACCTTTTCTAGTGGTTTGTCAATCTGTACCTTAGAACTCTTCAGAACTAAGTGGGAAAGGCCCAGCAGTGGGACAGCTGACTTTTTTCTCTCCAGTCGCTAGTCTCCTGTTCTTCCTAAACTTAGTTCTTTATGTTGTTCACAGTTCTCACTGTAAACCTGTGCAAAGCCTGTTTCATATGGTCAATAAGAGCTTTATGTACTTCTTGACAACACAACAAATTCAACGAACTTTTATGAGCCAACAAAATTTATCCCTCTATGCACACAGCAACAGTGGATGCAGAAAGGGCACAAATTGTAATCCTGACTTTTAGCAACAGAACCTGTAATGTGTGGTCCTTGCTAATTTGACACCACACCAAAGCCAGCACCCCAGCAGGCCCTGCAGTTCTCCCTCCAGCAGCATTTAGCTGTGTGACATGTGACCAGAGCAATGAGCAGAGGGTGTGTTTGGCTTAGAGAAATGGAAAAATGAGGAGGAATGTAACAATTGCATCAGGCCCAAAGGGTGCCTGTGCACAAGCACTTGTGGTTGATTTCTGCATCAGTTGCTGATGCAGGAACAGTTAAGATACAAATGCTGGCTGGTCCAGTGGCAGATGTGGACTCACCTTTCTGTGTCACAGGTTCTTCAGAGACTGGGCCCAATGCAGGCAAAAGTACCCAACCCCATGCTGTGCCCTCAGCCTGGCAGGAGCCCCTTCCCACAGCAGTGAGCTCTTCCCCAACAAGGGGGATGCCAATGAGACAGAGTTGTCATGCTCATCAAGTTCTAAGTGCAAAAGTCCTTTGTACACTTACCTGCTGTTGGACAGCGCTGTCCAGAGGTACCGCAGTCCAGCAGTTGGTCTGTGCTCCAGGATGCCAGAATTCCAGGATGTCTTCCTGACTCCACAGCTCTGTTCCCTGGGAAAAGCACCTCATTCTGTGCTATTTCCCTGCTCCTCGTCTTCAGTGTTTAGATTAATGCTTTTGAAGCAGATGACTCTGCTCCTCCTCTTGCAGGCAAGGATGTTTCTCCCAGCAAGCACAACACAACAAGCTGTTACTGTAGCTAAAAATAACACTGCCTTTGACCAGCAGCTGCAGACAGTGGGGTCTGGAAGTCAGAGTTGAGATGATACTTAAAGTGAATACAGCTCCTGCTTTAATTGCTAGTGCTGCATGGTTGGAAGCAGTTTAACTTTGCCCCTAATTGAGCAGGAGTTACCCTGGGAACCCTTCTGAACTGCTTCAGAGCCAAGCTGGGCTGCGAGGCCCTAACGAATTACACCTTCATTAAAATAAAAGGCAGAAGGGACCATTCCCTTTCTGTGCAAGCCCAGGAGCAGCTTGATCAAAGCTCAGCATAACCACGTTATGTGATAAAGCGTGCTTTCCTTTGCAAAAAGAAAGTTACTAGCATTCTTTTTCAATACATCAAAGATTCTGATTACCTATGAAGTTTTCTTATCACAGTAGCAGGCGCTTATCTGCCCTCACAGGGAACACACACCCTGTGCCAGCAGCTTTTTTACCCAGCGAGTAATAAGCTGAACCTCTGCCATGATAACTGCTGCCACAGAAATAAAACCAGTGTGAGCAGTTTAGTGTTTTATTTAACTTTATTGTTTCAATAACAAAGCTGCTAAATAATCTTTCTAGGTATTTCAAACAGAGTGGGCGATTCCCCTGCACTCAGGCAGTTGTGCTTACTCAAATAAGAATTACCAGTGATTAGACAACTTGGGTATGATGAAACGAACGTGAGAAATGGGGCCATACAAAATTATTTACATCATTCATAAGAATAAAATATATATTTTTTTAAATAAAAAGTATTTGTTCGTCTGTGGTGGAGAATTACGATTATACTAATTCCCACTTTCAGTTCCAGATTCACACCTAAAAATGCTCAAAGTAGAAACATTTACAAAACTAGTAAATCTCAAAAGATGAGAATTTGTAAATCTTTTTCCTCACTTATTACTATTGTTAGCAGAGGACAATAACAACACCCTTCTTAGTTCAGTAAGTCATTTGGCAAAGCGCTTTGGTTTGTAAACAAAACCCAAAGACAACAGGAGCCCAGGAACTGGGGCTTGTGGCGTTTCAAATGCTTCCCCTGCCGGGTAAGTTTAAGGAGGGGGTCACTTTCATTACATAGTAACTAGCATTATAACTAAATTTTTTACAAGTTACCTCAAGAAAGAAGACAGAAAACGTTCACAATTGTGCCCGAAGTACCAAACAACCAACAGAAGTGCTTCCTTTGATCAGCAAACCAACACGGTGCCCCCGCAGGCTGCTGTTTTAACAGCCTCTGACCGGTACCTACACGCAGCTCTCTACTTCTCAACACAAACCATAAACACTCGCCTATCAGAATAGTGCAAACAGGAACAAAGAAAGTGCTGTCAACGTAAGTAAACTGCAGGGGAGGGAAAAAGAGTTACATCATCATGCTCTCGCACCTTTGCTTCAGAGGAATCAGTAGTACTTTTCTCAGCATGTCAGACCAAGTGTGTTATTTATGTCACACCACCACTGTGTGGGGAATGGGCTTGGTCTTGGTCTTGTACATAGCCTCCTTCATAAAAGTAAACCTGCCTGTTCATTGTCTTGTGCATCAAAAAAAGAGACAAATTATTTTTCCAAAACATTAACTGATCAAATCATTAGAGTAATTAATAGGTAAGATTCTGTCTTCCCTTTTTCCCCTTATAGCTTGCTTTGGAGTGCATAGAAAAGGCCACAGCGACACATTACATACAAAAATCAAGTTTAAAATGTATGTAAAATACTCAAGTACTTTTAGCATTTATGTACACAAGTTTGTTTACTGTACATTCTTTCTCCCCCTTTCTTCAGATATCTTTAACTTGTTTCTTGGACAGATAATGCATTTCAAGTATGAAATTTTGCATTTAACCCTAGCATAAATAAGAGTATTAGGGGAAGTAAATGTGAGGAGGACCTTAGAGAACAAGGAACACTGTCACTGTGACACTCCTGTCCCTGGGTGTCACCGTGCAACAGATCATACAGACAGTGGAGAGAGTCTTTTCTGTGCTGTGATCTACAAGAAAACCACTCCAGTCGAATTCTAGAGCAGTTTGCAAACATAGGGTAGAATGTGGTACATCTTTCTCTAAATACTATTCTCAGTCCAGGGGCTCTAATCTTACTTAACTAATGTTTACATCCAGCTACTGATTTTTCACTGTAAACATTCCTGCTACTTGTGCTTTCAAGCCTCTGTGAATGGAGCTTTGAAAAGAAACTGAAGCATTTACTTAAAGAACAGTTACATCACAGGATAAAACATAACATACATCCCTTTTTTTAATATGGCTAAGGCTGTTCTATCAAATCCTGCTTGTGTTTGCAGTTAGCCCTTAATGGGTATTTGTTAGACCCACTACCACTTTTAGGGGATGAGAGTAATGATCTGCCAGCTCACCTCAAGTCTACGGTATCAAATGTTCTATGTTTATTTAATTTATTCCTTGATGGCATCTCCATAATATCTATTAAAAATGTCCATTATATAGTTTAAGAAAGATTCTTCTCACCACTGTAGCACTGTTTTTGTGTGTGTATCTTTAAATGGGGAAAAACCCAATCACAATATGATATTTTTCCACTATAACAAGAAAATTAAAATTCTAGTTGGGTGGGAATTAATACTTAGCTCCCTGGTAACTTCCCTCTCCCCCTGCTACGTCAAAATTTATAACTGCTCACAAGAGAAGCTGCTACACAAAGATAGTTTATCTCTTATCATCTTCATATTAGCTTCTAGGGGGTAACCCAAGCCTAGCAGCAAAACCCTTACAGCATATCAAATTGGTACATGGTTTGGCATGAAGTTATCTGTGGATAACTGTAAAAAGTTATGGAGTTCATGTGGCAGTTTTAAGTGCATTTGCTAAGGTGGTGGTTGCAGAAAGTACTGCTGGCATTAATCATTCCATTAAAAACTCTTTGCAATAAAAAGAGAAAATATTATAAATTAAAAAATGACAGAACTCTAAAAACCTTGCACCTTAAATAGCTGAGGCCAGATGTAAATAATTACTGTGGACTTGAATAAAAATTGCACTTGTACAAAAGAACAAAATTTAGCCCCCATTAATAACCTTCTTATTACTTTTCTAAAAAGTAATAAAACATCCAGTAGTTCATTCCTTAAGGCTTCACACAGTGAAGTTCATGCTAAATTACCCAGAAGGAACAGCTTCAATAGCTATTTTGTGAACATCTCATCAGTTTCATCATCATTCATCCCTCTTTGATAGCGTACTGAAGAGAAGGCACTCCAGTGAAGATGCTGCTTTTTATAGAGAAACCATGCTAATATGACAACGATGACTAAGAGAATTAGCAGGGCAAATGCTACAGCCACCCCAGTATGATTAGAACCTGTAACAGAACAAAATACAAACAGTTATTCTTCAAGTTTTGGAAAGAATATTTTGTTGTGGGGGTGATGCTTAGCTAGCTATACACCAATACTGCGCTGCCTTCAACTAAATTCCATCATATTAAGTCATCACTTTCCCCTTAACAGTGGGAAGTTAGGTTCCCATATCAGTCAGCATCTAGTAGCTTACTCTGATCATTCTGTTAATTTCCTAAACATATTTAGGTTGGAAGGAACCTCTGGGGGTCAAAAAATCTACTAGTAAAAGCTGTGTTCGTTTCCAGGTTTGCATACTTCAGAAATCTTTTAAGTACCTGGACTCTCTTGAAGTGGGGGAATTATGCTTCCCTTGGCCTGAGAAGATCTTGTGGATATCCTTAGCAGCATGAAGTTAAATCCACCACTTCTCAGAACTTGCTGCTTTAATGCTCAGGTAACTGCTTGCCCTCCTGGACACAGCAAGCATGAGGAAGCGATGTGAGGCCTGAGTCTGGGGCTGCGTGAAGCCTTCTCAAGGCTCCAGTGCCCACTTCCTTGGCATCTCTTGCAAGCAGAGATCTTTCTGTTCTCACCTCCACTGACTCACCCATGAGAGACACCCCATGGTAAGAAGTGATAGCAACTACTCCATGCTCTTTTAAGTGGGAATTTCAGTTCTCTCCCTTATCCTTAAGGTGGATACTGAAAGTCAGAAATAAGTTCCTGGAGAACTTGTCCCTGAATGCTGCTTTATGGCAAAACAGCAAGAGAAGGCTCTGGCTTAGATGCAGAGGTGCTTGATAGGTTCCTTTGTGAACTGTGCTTTCATTATTTCAGCACAGACTTTCCCCACCAAAGCCCCCAAAACCCCTGAATACAGTGGGTACAGAATTGATTCTCTGCTAAAATCAATGCTTCCATACCTAAAGGAGCTTTACAAACCACTCTGCTTTGACTACGACTGCAGTCAACTTTGGACCAGGTGCCAGTTGAGGACAGGATAACACTGCATTTTTCGTTGACTTCTGCAGTTTTGTTTTCCCAGTTGGCATAATGTACTGATGAGCCATCAAGCCAATTCAGGGACTGACCTGTTGTTGGGGGAAAAAAAAAATCTGCTTAGCTTTCATCACTAAACCATGCTGTAATGCTACACAATGTTATTCACCATCTACTGGTTTCTTTACATTGCTAAAAGAAACAGGGCTGTCTATCCTGTATATTAAAAGCAATAAATATGAATGCACCGCTTTCACTAACTAAACCTGGTCTTCCAGATCTTGAGCACTTGAAGCATTTGCAGCTTCACCTCCAGGCACCAAGTGACAGTGGAAATGAATTTCAGCACCTCCTGCTTGTCTTAAGTGGGTAACAGGGAGACTTAAGCTACAATGAAGTCCAAAGGGCTTTATAATGCTAAATGAGGATTCCAATCTCAGACAGGAGTTGTTGTAGGCTATCAACACTGCAAATGTGTATTCTTATTTAAGGATTTACACATTCGTATTTACCACATGAAAACTTGTGCTCATACACAGCTGCTACTTACTCTTAGAGCTCTGAGCCAGACCAAGCCATACGTTCTTGGTGATGAGATCATTTTCCTTTATGTGTGTGCTCACAAATGCATTTTCTTCAGCATCCACTATAGTCAGAAGAGTTGCTGAAGGACCTAAGGGGAAGAGGAAACTGGTCAGGATTGTGGCTTCAGAGATTTGTTCATTGTGCTTGTACACTGAGTTTTCTGAGGGAAAAATTACTATTGGAAAAAAGTGGTTGATCTGGGCTTGTGAAATCAGCTTGAGGCAACCTGCAGAAAAGACACAACCCACATCTCCTAAAACACAGCATGTTACACAAGCAGCTGCAGGGGACTGGTTATTCAAGCAAGTCATACAAAATAAAGTGGTGTAAACTTGCCACAGCTGTGGACTGTGTATAGAGAAGATATTGAAAGATATGCCACATTTGGAATTGCTAGTCTTGTCTAAGTAATAAGCCCTTTTCAAAAATATAACTGAACAAAAGCTCAGCATTTTCTTGAGGCAAGTTACTTTCTAAATCAATCCCTCATTGTGCCTCAGGTTTTTACATTCAGTATTACAGTAACTAAGGAATAAGAGGCAGGGAAGAGTACACAGGAGTCAGGCTCAGACTGTGCCCATTCTTTACAGGTATATGCAAATATAATCCAGAAGCTTAATTTAGAAAAAGGTCACTTTCTCTTTCAACTACCAGACCAGGTAGGACTCAACAGGAAACTGCATCCAGGACTTGCATATTTCCTTTTTCATCCTACATAGTGAGTTCAAAGTTATGACAGTCACTAGCTTCCAAGAATTAAAAATTCTGTATGCACAACCACTTAACATAATCCTCTGCATTACAATTCCCCACGTAGAAGATGTGTATCAAAGAAGAGAAAGTTCCTTAATTTGACATAAAATTAAGGGTTTTAGTGATATTATGTGCCTTAATATCTATAAAGTATTTGTACCATTTGATACATTAGCCAGCTCCCTATTAGCAAGCAGCTAATGTGAGGATATAGTGAGAAAACACAGCTAACAGCACTAGCTTTATAATAAAGATAATTGTAATGTTTTCCCCCAAACTGTTAGCCTTACATTTCTGAATCCTTTAGCAATGGCTATCTGCATTTTACTTGCAGAGAGCCAGGTGCCAAACAGTTAGCACACTGCAGAGTTTTATCATGAATCTTAATCAGATGCTCAAAGATAAAGCTTGCTATTACTTTTCCTAAACTAAAGCAGTGTAAAAGCAAGGTAGTTTTGTTTGGTTGGGGTTTTCTTCTTTCTTTTCAAATAATGGACTAATACAAGTTGTAATGTGATAGAGTCTAAACATACTCAGTTTCTGGCACACTTTCTTAGCATCTTCCATGTTATACACTGAAAAATTGTAGAATGCCATGTCAAATGCGTAACAATGATCCTTATACTGTATCCACTGTAGGGTACCACCTATTTGGGGGCATCCTGGAGCTCTGCTTGCTTGCTTTGGCTGCAATTGTCTCTCTGCAAAGGCAAAACATAAAAATCAATGTTATTTCTGCTGCAGGAGTTCATAGTCTCTAGTAAAAGGACAGGTGAGTTTTAAGAAGGACTATTACTCGTACCAACAACCATGAATCAATTAGCTTACATTCCTTCTTCATGTGTCATAGATTAATTTAATTGAAAACTAGCATAAGGCAAGTCCAAAGGCTTGGAAACCATTTTTTTTCTTGCCTTTCAGGGAGTTCTGAACTCTGGTGTATTCAATATGGATTTCAATTCAGAAAAAATACAGTTTGATATTCATACCACGGGTGATCAGGACTGTTTTAGATTCTTCTCCACTGGAAGGGAGAGAATTAATCTCCCTTAAGAATTAAAATTGTCATATCGTTCCTGATAGCCTTAAAGAGGTCATCATGTGTAGTAGTTTCAAATATCACATGTAAAGATATGAGACAACTACACAATATATTAAAAATAACACTTACTGTTTGGAGGGCTATAGCAAATGGCACCTTCAGCAGCTTTTGTACATTTTGTACGGTTCCAAGATCCTTTAGTATCCAACAGAACACAGTTCTCAGTACTATTTGAGTTTTCCAATTCCCAAGGATAGTAGTCGAAGTTGCTTCCATCTGACCATTCAAAATTAACTTTACTTCCCTAATTAAAGAAAAACCCACATCTTTTAAACTACAGCATATGGCTGCGGTTTAACTCTTGTCAGTCATTAGTAAGTCATGTAGCAACATTTATCCCTTGTAAAGTGATAAAATGCAGGCAGCCTCATTTTCTAAATCCATACTAAAAAACATGCTACGTAGTTCACATTTTCCAATCAATTCTTAACACTGAAATCCTGTTTATCTTTGGGAACTGAGGAGCCTCGTGTTTGCAAGCTTAAACCTGTAACGTGCCTTTATTCTATGGGGAACATTTCACTTCATTTCATCCTGCTGTTTCATTTAAGCTGTCTGCCTTCCTTGCTATGAACATAGAGTATGTCGCAGAATACTAAACTGTCAATGGCCTCACTTTGTAATGCTGGCTTACTCAGGAGTGGTTTGCTGTGGTAGCTCCTACTACAGGTATGCTCCTGGAAACCCATGATAACGAAATGTCAGGTTATGAGGAGGGACCCATTTGAACCAAAAGAGGGACGGATGCAGCAAAGGCAGGCATCAAATCACATGTCTGCAGAGAGGTGTCCTTGCCATTAACTGCCATAGCCAGGTGTGGGGAGCAGTTCTGGGGCCACAGGTTTTTGGTTCCAAGGTTAAGCAGAGAGAGGAGAAGGGAGATCTGTAGCTGCATCTTGCTCTGCCTCTGGGGGGGGAAGGGACCAGCCGGAGAGCTGGTCCTGGCTTGGACTAAACAGGTTCCATACATCCTTGTCTGATCATATTTGCTTATGAAATCTGACCCCACAGAGGGCCATAAGTCTGAAGCCTTCAAAGGTGTCACAAGGCATGACGTAGGACCTTTGTTATTTTAAAATCCTAAGGATTTGGAAAAATATCTCTGTGTGGCTATGTACACTAAAATTTAATACACTTTTTCAACCCCACATAACATATGTTAAAGAAGGTAATCTACTGCACGGAATAGAAATTCTCAGAAACCTGAAAAAAGCATCAGAAAATATTTTGTACCCAGAGCAGAAAATTAATAACAAGCTCTGAGACTGCCACTAGTATGTACTTACATCATGAACTGACAACCCGAGCCACAGGGGATAGCCATCCCGCTTGACAAGATCTTCTAGAAATAAGTGTTGTGATTCGCTGTGTACACTGGCTAAGTCACTCCCATTTTGTTTGCATTCTCTCAACGCCTCATACCATGTTAACTTCTTCTGAAGGATCCTGTATGTTCTGTTTCCATGTGGAATAGACTCAGGCAATGGAGGCTTGTGCTGTTGGGGACCTATTTCAAAGAATAAGACTTCAGTGTGCTTCATTCATGCTATAAGGAACATACAAGCAGTAAAATCCATTTATACTAATATAATTCACTTATTAAGGAGTTCAGAACAGGACACTTATATCGGGCTGTCTTTTGCTGCTTTGAACACTGTGAGCAGTTTGATGGAAGAGTACAGCAAACGCATTCCTCCTGAATAGAGTATTGCAGCAGTGATACACAGACTGACCTTGTAATCCAGAAGCCTGTCACTGCTGTGCCATGTGTTTCACTGAAAGCAAAATAAAGCCTGCAGAACCAGGACTTAAACGATGACCCTCAGTATTACATACAGATCTTCTCTCCTACTTACCCCTTTCGATTTTACAGGCGAGAATACTGTACTCGGTATAGTGATAAGCATGCCAACTTTGAGAATAATTATAAATATCCCAGAAGCCATCAAGATTTACACCAGCAAAAAAACTGTTCTTCTTTATGTTAGGTCTTCCCAGCCTCCAGTTATTGTAAGTCAGATGAGTTGTGTCATACCACTTCAGAACTTTATCTGCGGAAAACATCACATTTATTAACACACTGGCATTATGTGCAGAAATACCATTTAACTTTGAATATATTCAAGGACATTAACAGATATTCACTTTGGAAAAAATGCAGTGATGCTCTAAGTTACTGTAAATCAGTTCTGTATACAATGCTAAACATGTTAGTGTTACTCATCCAGGCCCTTTTAAGTCCTGCTTTCCAGGGAAATCAAATCTAGACTAAACAGGAGATATTGAATCTAATTATTACTCAAACAGAAAGCATGTCCAGTTATTTGCTTCTACAAGATAAATACAAATATAAAGCATTATTATATGTTTGCATTCAGTTTTACTTTAGTTGTACACTGAAACATGCACTTAAAATGCTGCAAACTGTCTCCAATCCAGTTATAAAAAGAAAAACCCCTTAAATCTTACCGCTGTCATCATAAATCACTCCCAGCCAGACCCACACAGCCAGACCACTGAATGAATGAAGCTGCTCAGTAACAAAGTTATTCTCTTCTTCATCTCGAATGCTCACAACATACGACTCTGGGTCTGTTGAAAATTTTTCAAAATTACTTACTTACAAATGCATCTTTCATTTACAAAATAAACATTTTTTGCTATTATTATCATCAATAATTATTGCAGATAGGTCCAGACTGTCTAAAAGCTAGACCCTTATCACATGATGACTAAAAGAACAGGACAAAACCAATTTTTAAAGGTATTTTTGACAGTGCTTCCCCTGGTTTTGTGGATAAACAAAGACATCAGTTCCAGATACTTATGAGTTCGACTGTCACTTCAAGTTCTACGTAGTAAGAATTCCATTCTTCGTACAGAACATAAAACTACCAGCAATCTTCCTGATTTTCTTGAACTGCCTCATAGAGAAACAGTGTTAAATCAACTCATGAAAAATAAAACATGTCTGTAAAGATGTATGTCTGAAGTGCTGTGAGCAATGATGTAATGTAAGAGGGAAGCTCTTCCTAAGCTCACGCTTTGTTCAGGATGGTAAAAAAACCCCCACAACAGGACATGCAGGAAATGTGACTGTAAAGCCAGAGTGTTACCAAGGGGATAACAAGTACTCAACCTATTAAAAATTTGCAGGTTATAAAGAGAAAAAACCCGACTACAACCTTCCAATTTTTCAGAGATCCCAGGCTTTAATAGTTCCCAACCATCTCCCTCAAAATCTCCTACCCATGCTCTGGTATTTTTCATCAGAGCAGTGCACAGGCAAACAGCCTTAGGCAGTGCAACACTACTGCACGTTTCCAAGCGCTGCGCCCTTGCTCAACACTGACTGCTGTCACTGTAAGACAGTGACTCAGATCTAAAACTCACCTCCCTCAGCTGATTTAATTAATATGACAAAGTACTTACTCATCTGCTTGCACAAATGATGAGCTTCTTGAGACCTCAGGTCTCTCCATCTATTTTTTGTTATCATGAAAGTGTAGCAATTGTTTCTAAATGATATCCAGGGTGTATTTTTAATCTTATGTGGGCATTTAACTTGTGTAACTTCTTCTTTTTCAATCTTCTCTAAGGAAGGGAAAGATGACATTCAGGACATGGGTTATTAATAGCAACACTTAACCTTATACACCACAAAACACTTTAATGTACCATTTAAAATTATGCAAGACAAATTAAGTTCTGCTTCTAAATGTGCAATACATTGTTGCTTTAAGTTTCCTCACAATGGTGATTTTGTTAAAAAATAACAAAAGCAGTAAACATTATTGAAGAATACAGATGCTTACAATTATTCATCACTGTTATGTTTTATAGGTTTAAGAATAAAACCCCTACATAAAAGAGCCAAGTGTGGATCAGTAAATAAAGCTCTTATTGCCCCTTGTATGAAGGCAGATCACCAAAACAAATAAGCTACTTCACAGCTGGCACCACAGTTCTGTGGTGCTGTCTAATACCTGAGAAGTAATCTTCCTGAAGGTGTGCAGACTGCAAGCGCAAAATAGTTAAGGATGTCATGATGCTGTGTATACACTTCACTGTGAGTCAGTACACAGTTAAGCCGTGTTGTACATACTCTCACGGACCAAAAAACTAAACCAAAACCAAATTATACTGGTCTCATAGGGAAGAAATATGTGATGGTCTCTCAGAAAATCTTTTTTATTTTTCAGGCAAGGGCTGTGCTACACCAGAAGATGTCCTGTCTTCCTATAATTGCTATACAGCCAGAAGGGTTTTGTGAACTGCAGCTGAGTAATTTACACCTTTCCATTCTGTGACTACTTGCTATCCTCCTTCTCCCTGTAGCCATGTATGTCCCCCCTGTACAGACTTCCGCATCTGAAGGGATTTCAGGAGGTCCCCATATTAAGATATGAATAATACAGAGGTGGCTGAATCTTCTTCCACACACAAGTGGGAGAGATTAGTATGCCACAATCTGACAGAAAGAGCACAAAAGTAGGACCAGTTGACACTATGAAGGGTACAGTCTGCCCCAAAGCACCCCTGCCAAATTAATTTGTAAGGAACATTAGATCACTGGATTAAGACCAAACGGTGCATGCCCCTCCCTATGTGAAGTTGTTTTCTTTTTTTCCTGACATGCAAGTTGGCCTATCAGAGGAAACAAGTCTTAGAAAAGTCGTATTTTTAAGTTGCAATCTGCCATTATCAAGTATGCCTCATAATCACCCCAAATTCAGCTATTGTTAAGTATTATGCTAGGATACGTACTGTCTGATGTGTAGCAAATAGCACCTTGATTTTCAGAGGTGCAGTCAGAAGTTTTCCAGAAGCTATCAGTATCCAAAACCACACATTCTTCACCTGTTTCTTCATCATTTTCAGACCAGCGACTAAAACTAACGTGCTTGCCATCCAGCCAGCCATAATGTTTTCCACCCTGGTATTGTAAAAGTCAAAGGGATGAGCTTACATAGTAAAAAATACTAGGTACAGAAAATGACATGGTAATATATTTACACTGGCTAGACATTTACAGTGTCCAGTGAGAACTTCAAGTGTGCCACTGCCCTCACAATCTGATCTGCTGGCTCACAATATGACAAACTTTGTTAATTTAAGTTCTGCAGTTGCAAAAACATGAACTGAGTGACAGATTATGAAATGGTGATGTCCAACTACTGTACTTATGGAGGAAGGCGTGGCAATGAGATGTCCAAATTACATCATTTGCACCTGAAAATCAACAGTAGGTACAATTATCTGGCCTTGGAACAACTGATACTATCTGAAAACAAGGCCCAGTCTCAGTTACTCCACGCTGAGTTGAAAGTAATCTATGGAATACTTAACTGATTTAATAAATCAGATGTGTTCATGCCCCGGAGGATGCAGGCAGAATAAAAAAAACCCCAACAACCCCACACAAAAAGCACACCACCATTAAGACTCTTACATGTAGAAGTTTTCTTCAGGAAATCCCCCTGCCACTTTGTAATTTATCTTGTATCTTTCTTTTGTGTCTATGATTCCAGCACTGGAGTAACAAGTTCTGTTGACCAGTATCATTATAATTTCCTTTCATGTGACTTTTTAATTGTGCCCAAATAAAAAAGTGTTGCAATCGTGAAAAGCTGGAGCATGCCTGAGTTGTATGCAGCAAAATGAATCATTTGATCTTCACTTACAGATAAAGGTTCAAAGAGGAGGGAAAATAGGTTGTTCTGGTTTCCCCATCTTCACTAAGATTTAATGCCTGTTTCCTTTTAAAAACGTTCTCCATGAAGTATATACTTAAATCTTTCTTTTTTTACTCCTACTTTACCTGGAATACTCAATAGCCCATTACTGACATAGGAAAAGTGTAACACCACAGAAGCAGAGTGAGCACCATCATGTAAGTCAGGCACTTCTCAAATAAATGTTAACCTTTTTCTTGCAATTATCTTAAGACTCCTGTGCTTGACAAAAGAAGGAAACCCTAAGAGCAAGCCCAAGCCATTTCATTAACAGCTGAGCAACCTCTCAATCACAATTAAGATCTTCAAGAGGTCCTCTGGCTAATAAAGACAAAGCAGTACCTCCTGCAGTGGCTCTTCTAAAGACAAAACCGAAGGAAAACCCACTAACCTGTCTAAATCAAAACACAGGCACACAGGACATGAAATAACAACGGTTGAGCTTTAGAAATGTATCTCCAGAAGTGCTCAATGATACGTATAGGGTTTTATTTGCCACTTCTAGTCTCTCTTCAAACAGATTTTGGGTTGTCTTTCTAGAGTGGTACTGCCTATGGTATTACACGGCACCACTCATTATTCATTAACAAAAGAGAAATGCTGCTGCTACCCTTCATCCTATACCTTTTAAAAGAATTCTCTCATCAAATACATCCAGTGGAGTTTAACAACTATGTAACTTGGGAAAATTGAAGATTTAGAACATCTATCTTGAGACCTTCCAGATGGTTACTTCTAAATGAACACAGTTACCCCAGAAATTAATTTTTCGTCCATTTCTGTATCCCAGTGTGTGTTTCACACAACTCGAAAAATTACCTTAAGCCACAGTCTGAGAGGAAAATAGAACTTACATCTCTGCTGAAGAGTCCAATCCACAGTGGGTAATTATGAAGGGCAGCCTGAACAGCAAGAAAAGCCTGCTGGAACTGATCTGTGATGCTAACCAGCTGCATCTTGTTATTTATGCATTCACTCATTGCATCACTCCAGGACAAATTCTTCAGGATAACCATGTATCGATAATTTCGATAGCTTAATGTTTCATTAAGAACTTGCTCTGTCTGGTTATCAGCTTTTCCTATGCCTAAGAAAGATATCAAGTTATTAGGTGGTTGAACACTGGAATACATTTTAAACCCCCAATTTCTCTATAACAAACAAAAAATTGTTTTAATTTCCCCCAGGAAAAGAAAAAAAAAAATCTTACACAGTAGATTACAATAATGATTATTATTAGAAACAAATATCTATGACACTTTAGATAGAAAATATATAAAGGAAAAATCAAGAGGGATTATATCGGGCCAATCTGGTTTTGTATATCTCTCTCTCAACTTAGGTTCACCATCTTTCTATATTTACTATTTTTCACTGCTAAATAATGTTAATAATTCTATTTATTGAATTAAAAATATATTTTAGACCTTTAAATACAAGAAAGTGACTGCTCTCTACTGCGATATAGCAACAGCTGAGCTTGACTCATTTATTTTTATAGAGCCTGTGGATTTATGCTTATGCAAATCTAAGGGACCACAAAACTCATCTATGCAGCTCTTACAGTGTACAGCACACTCCCAAAATTTCTTACTGCCATTCATGGTTGGAATTGATTTTGCCTTCACATGTGCTTAACTAATTGCAGAAAATATACGTTGCATAGTGAAGAGAATAATTCAGTATCTGTGCTCCAAGCACTGAGCGTTATCACAGTTATCAGCATCATACTGACGGCGTACAGCTCAGCAAGGCACAGCCACTGCAGTTAATAAAGGACGCAAACATTCCCGGGGTGGTAAATTAAAGCATGCAAACCTGGTAACCCCCAAAATTTTATACACAATCAAAAAGAAACCAGCTTTCCAAAAGGGAATACAACTCTGACATTTAAAATATCTCAAGCAGAAAAAGGCTGATAGAGGGGGGAAAGGAAAAATTATCACTCTAAAAATAACAGGATATAAATGGCTGATTGAAGGCTGACAGGGCCATTTTCCAAAACACAAGATGACGGAAACATAATATTAATTTGATATTTATATGCAATTTACAGCTTTCAATAGATCAGAAAAGTGACAAGGCTGAAACAGATTGTTTGAAGTGGTTTGTGTCTGCTGCCAAAAGCTTTCACTTAGTAAACAGCTACAGAAAAGAATCGTGGAACCAAGGGTGCCATCACACATCAAGGGGTACCAAACTAGAAACAAGGTAGTAAGGAAATGTCCGTTTCTGAAACAAGCAATTGCTGATGATTAACAACTCAAAGTTCTGCAAACCACAACCACGTCAAGATTTCCAAGGAAACTGAATTGCGTTTTCCCCTACAATAAAGCGTTAGGCAACCTGGACTCTAGCTGTCCCTGCACCCTGCTGAGGTGCCTTCCAACCCAAATTCTCCTTAGATTCCTAGTACAATGATGATGTAAAACCAGACCACAGCAGGACACATCCAAACCCCCTTCTCATTACACCTTCTACGGCTGTGGCTATAAGTGCTTAGTATTTTAGTCAGCCCAGACTACTAATATACAGATATACACAGATACACTGTTGACCTCCTATTAATAAAAATCCCCTTTTTTGAATTTTTTTTATGACGACATCTCTTCCATCCAGACTTCTAATCTGGACACTTGGAATTTCTGAAGTATTTGGCACTGAAATAAAGAACATTTTTTGTGTTAAATGGGAGGGTGAGGGGAAAGTATCATCTATTCGAGAATGGAGGTGGTGGGCATATTCTTGCATGTTTTGCACACCTGTTTTTTGGGGGTTTTTTTTAGAAGACAGTATGTCAGTTACTTAAAAGGATTATTTACATAGAGGAACATAGGCAGAAGTAGGTATGCTGAACATTAGCCCACAGCAGTAATTAAATGCACATAATAGCTGTGTGCGTTTGATCTGATTCCAGTAATTGGTGTCGACCAACCCACATGGCTACATCAGAATATTATTTTTAGTTCAGATAAAGAAAACCCACTCACCCCAACAGATCTGTACAAAGCTAGGGAAAGCTGCATCACTGCAAATCACCATTCTCCACTTATGCCCTCAAGGTTTGCTCTAGGGAGACTTATTTCAACATTAAGAGCGTATGATACCTCGCATTCCAATAGAGCTATAAAACCCTCGGGAAATGTTTAAGGAGGATGGAAATATTGTGAGATCTCTTCCCAGGACTTCTCACTTCCACTTCTGAAGATGAAGTTCATCACTTGTTCCACCCCTTGATGTACATGACCTCTATACCCACAGAACATTAAAACCCTGTCAGCAGAAACATGGTTCCATTGAAACCACACAGACTCTTTCAGGAAGAGAGAAGTTTCCTCTGAACTGGGCTATGAAAAACAAACCTGAAAATTCAAAATGGCTGATAAAATAGGTCCCAGATCATCCTCCACTCTGATTTTCCAAAATTTATCTGCTTAGTCTCCACAAGATTCTTGCTCTTCAAATACAACAATTTACATGCATTAAAAGGTCTCCTGGCATGCTCAACTTACCTGCAAACCCTGGCTGTAAGTTATTTTGACTCTTCACTTACCTACAGGCCGCTGGCATATACCCAAGAAGTGCCTGTCAGCACAAGCAGTGAAATTCCATGTTCCAACATACTGTGATTTGGGATCATTGAGGATTACACCACACTGATTGTTAAATTCCTCATCAAAAAGCTGAAAACAAGGGATATGTTTATCAGACTCAAATAAGGCATAAACATACTTGTGTAGAGAAGGTGAAGTAACATGAAGCTAGAAGAATCCAAGCTGTCTGAACTTGTTTAAGAAGCTTCAAAGGAGTGGTGCAATACAGCTTACCTATTTTACAAATTCTACCAGGTGCCTGAATTCAAAAAGAATTTGTAAGTCAAATACAGGGGAGAATATTAAATGAATTTAAAATAAATCTTGTTTGTAGGTGTGATTCAATTACTTTTATTATGCTTCACTCTGGGTAGAGCAGCCAGCAAAATACTAATATGTAATGGTCTACAGATACATTCTAGGTGTAACTGAACCAAGAATTACTGATGACATCTTTTTGATAACTGTTTTCATGTAACCTTTAAATTGCAAATAGAAGTTCGAGGAGAGTCATTAAATAGCTTTTTTCCTTACCCTTCAGTGTCTCCTCTCTCAGTTCAGGAGTTGCCATCCAAATAAAGGTAAACAGAACTCCATTACTGTCAGTCACCTTGTTTGCCAATTAAAACCACTAACTGGGGAACATGATCTGTTCCTTTTTTTTTTTCTTCCTTAATATAGTCAACATTCCAAATTTCATTACTCAAGTGAAATCAAAAGTCAGAACTTACATCAACTGGGATTTTCCTTATTCTTCCTGTCAGGAGTGGGTGAAAGTTACTATATGACAGTCTACTCTCATCTACCCATTTGTTTTCCCTTGTGCTGAACAGAAGCTGCAAACCAATCCAAATGTCTTTCTGCATACCAGGAAGCAAGGATGTTATATAATCTGTTGGGCAGAACAGTAAATGTACACAACGTGGTTCAGACAACAAAAGTCAACATTTGAAAAAACACTCTGCTTACATAAGATAATGCAATCCTTGTGTGTATGAACTTAATTTTCCCAGCCCTTCAGGACTGCCAAATGCTTATCTTCCCTTCCTTCCATAACACCTTTCATATTGATTTTATCTCAAAGGAGTAGATTATTAGTATCTGCCCTCCAAATTCACATCTCAGGAGCAGGTATTATATTTAACCTGTTTCACTGCCCACTATTTTGTATTCTTGCACTTACATCCAAATTTCAAAGGTACTTTTCCACAGGTCTGCAAGATCTATTATCTCCCTACAGAGATAACAGAAGAGCTCCCTCCTGCCCCCTCTGAACCAGTGGAGGAAGTCTGATCTCTTATCTTCCTCTCTACTGATGTATAGCATAAATCAGAACCATTTTCTGGATACTGGCAGAGTTTGCCTACCCCACCATCAGAGAAAGGACAGGGCAAAGGATGTCAGGTTCAGTTGGAAAAAAATTAGCCAGGAAAACTTTAAATCAGACCCCTCTTATTGAGCATTATGACAGGGGACAAGGGGCTTCAGTAATCCCCCTGGCACCAAAGTAATTCACTGAGCTTATCTAGACTCATAGAATATCCTGAGTTGGAGGGAACACATAAGGATCATCAAGTCCAACTCCTGGCTCCACACAGGGCCAGACAAGTCAGAGCATGGGACTGAGGGCATCGTCCAGATGCTTCTTGAACTCAATCAAGCTCGGTGCTGTGACTGCTTCCCTGGGGAGCCTGTTCCAGTATCCAACCACCCTCTCAGTTAAGAACCTCTTTCTAATATCCAGCCTAAACCTCCCACCTCAGCTTCATACCGTTCCCTCAGGTTCTATCACTGGCTGCCAAAGAGGAGCTGGGCGCCTGCCCCTTTGCTCCCCCTCATCAGGAATCTAGACTGTGATGAGGTCTCCCCTCAGCCTCCTCTTCTCCAGGCTGTACAAACCAAGGGACTTCAGCCTCTCCTCATAAGACTTTGCCTCCAGACCCTTCACCACCCTCGTTGCCCTCCTCTGGACACTCCAATAATTTTATGTCCCTCTTGTACTGTGGTGCCCAAAACTGCGCATGGTACTTGAGGTGAGGCCGCAGTGTGCACATCACAGAATCAAATGAGCTACTTCAGATATACCTGCAGAGAACTGTTATCCTTAAGAATACAGATGGAAATACAGCTTTCTCATTCAGCTTTCTGTCAAAGAATAGACATCACCTGCAGCCAGTGTGAATGCATTTCTTCCCCACTACATTTACCTTGATTACTCTATGTGACAGCTGAGACATAGGTCCCAAAGGTGGAACAACTCTGTGTTTTGCAGTCCCGTTGCCTTCCACCCTCCTATCAGTGTCCTGGAGAGCTTGCAGGTGGTGGGTTTGGACATGCTGCCATATTAACCTGCTGAGCACTCAAGACACAGATGGTCCTATGCACTCCAGTGGGTATTGTGTTTGCCATCTCATCCCCACACAGACAGCAGAGCTTGGCTTGGAAGCAGCTCCTAAGGTAGTTTTCACAGTGCAAAGTCTATATTCTCAGTTACGTTTTAACTTGTAAAACAAAACATGGGAATTCTTCATTCAGTGGTAGCCCTTCTATCCTCAACCCTTAATGCAAGGTTTTACTTTTCTTTTTATAACGGCTTCAAAACACACAGAGAAGCTGCTCTTCAAATTGGCTCATATGTTTGCTGACTGCATTTCCATGTTATGTTTCCAGTGATGCAAACAACAGATAACACATTTCTAACTGGTCTTGGATTTTTAGAATTCTCCCAGTATGCCTGTATATAACTAAAGTGATTTTATGCTCAAGTTCTTAAGCAGAACTACACTGAATTTGCAGAGAAGCTGTATGCTAAGTGTGCCCCCAGTTCAGCATCGTACCTTGCTCAGCTTGATTTGAGATAGATGGAAGAGAGCCTCCAAAAGTTACACACTTTTCATTAGCTGCATTAAATGTTAAATATTCAGGCTTCATCTTTAGAAAACACTGCAAAATAAACACAATGAAACTGATTTTCATCAGAACATTGCTTCTTAAGAAATAACTCATAAGTAAAGTTCTTAAAACAACCCAAAAAACTCTTGTTCTCATTTCCTGCAATAAAATGTAGTTATTTTTCTCAGAAAGCAAGAGGACTCACACTAGTTGCATGCACTTCGTATTAGATTCAACAGAACAGATATATAAAGATATATATCTAAGTATAAAGTGATGAATAATCCTAGTGAGTAACTCCTTATTCACTGAGCATTAGAATTCAGTGATTTTTTTAACTTGTTACATCGGGATCACACTTTGTTTTAAGAATTATATTAATATATTGTTTTAAGAACGATATAAATATTCTGGTTGGGAATGCTGGCTGCTGTAGGCTTGATTCTATGATCTACAGGTATTGGGATCATTATATGGCAGTCTGAAGCCCCTCTTGAGGTGTTTTTGTTTTAGACAATCACACAGTTTAAGAGGGAGTTTCTTATTTTTATGTTAAACACCACAGTTCTGTAATTGCCTGTCTCCTGGGGAATCATGATACCTGCTGAGCCTTCTACAGTTTTTGACATAACTGAGGATCTCTCAAAAGCTGAAACCCAGGCTGCTCTAAAGTAATATCAAGTACCCAAATAAGGTGGCAGCTGAATCAATGAGGAATCAATTGGAATCATATTGGTTAGGGTTGGAAGGAACCTTAAAGATCATGAAGTTCCAAGCCCTCTGCCATGGGTAGGGATACCCCTGAACTGCCCTCTGCAGAGTTTTATCTTCTCTAGGACAACTATCCCACTAAATTGGTAACGTTATGGGAAGTTTAAAAGCAGGAGGGGATGGCATGGAACTGAGTATGAATCCGAACACTTTATGAATGAGAATTCATATGTGAACTCTAAAGTCAGACAGAGTTGGTTCAGGAACCTGTATTGTAATACGTTAACTTCTGGGAGAAACTACATGGGAACTCAACAGCTATGTTCTGCAATGATGTGAAGTAAATCTGCAAACCTTGGCACAATGTAATGTGCAGATCTGACGCATGTTTGTTCTCATGTACAGAGCAACATAGGACCAAATGTAGGAATCAGTCTCACTAAGACTGTAGGCAGCTGCCCTAAAACACAGCCCTGAAATATACTGTAGTATGGCTTCTGGCCACTGTTGGTTCATCTTAGAAGCTGTTTCTAATTCTTAAATAAGTTAAGTCTTTAAGGCAACCTAGGAAGCAGAGTGTCTGCTGGCTTGCTGCAGATTACTCAACAATCAAGACACTTCTGCCATAGAAACCTCATCCTCTCCCTTTCTAATCCTTCTCTTCCTTTATAGCAGAGCCCAATATTAGACAATACAATCAACCAACATTCTTGGACCTAAATGTGTGGTGATGGGAAAGCAGAAACCCTGAAAATTACTGCTTTGAAATTAGGAAAACATCAAACCTGAGTAAGGGACTGAGAAGACGGGGAGACAATTTTCATCACAGCATGTAATTTTCAAAAGTCACCTCCCAGTTCCTTCCTGAACACAGGAGGTACTTCCTCACCTCTTTGAGCAGGGCAGTGCAGTTTACAAGACTACAGAAACCAAGTAAGGATGATTAGTCAGTTGGTATTAACGCCATACCTTATTCCGGAACTGAAGCCAGCCTTTAGGGCAACCTCCTTTGGCTGGGCGGTAACTGGGATCATGTTTCTCGAGTAAGGAGGCATTGTTTTTTTCACAGATGAAGGGCAGTTTCACGTTACAGTTAATTGGGTAGTCTACAGAAATATAAGTTTTAAAAACCAGTTACAGTAATGCTTATCACGATCCAGCTGCCATCCATACTTTATGCTGTGCTAAAGACCAAGCTGAAGTCCATTACAGTGCAACCACAATGAAGTGCCATGCAATCTAAAGCACTGAAAGTAACAGCAGAGCAAAAGACAAATGTAAATTATTTAGATCAGATAGTAAAATACTCCTCTTAAAGATTCAAGAGTCTGATCCCTTCGTTCCAATAATAACACTTGATATAGGCAGAGAGAACTCAACACAGAAAAATAACAAAATAAGCAGATTTTGAATGGGGACTACTCTCATACTCTGTCATAGAGGGTGTGTGACATAAGAGTCATTAAAGCCAAAAGGAATCCTTTAACATCCATAATGAGAGCATCTGGCCTGTACTGCTTTATGTGACTCCTACAGTAACTGGACTGGCTTCCTAGTCAAGAGCAATTTTGGTCTAATTGGGATGAAAACAAGCCAGTAGCATGCAACAGAATAATTTCCTTTCAAGTTCAAATAGTAGACAGGAAGAACTGTTTGTTCTCCTGGGGTTATACATTTTCCTCAACATAAACCAACATTTTAAAAAGGAAATAAGAAGCTTCAAGTGCCACCAGGTGGCATTTCCGTTACTCTGTGTACCTCTTCCAGGGTGACTCCACTACAATGAAATTTGCATCTCCAGATTCACGTGTGGTTGCAAGTACTCAGACAAACTCCTCTAACACAGCTTCCAGATCTCAGAGTATGTAGCATAAACAATAAAAGCTAAGCACCAAAACCAGATTTCACCTAATCAATTTATGCTGCAGAAAGAGTGACAATCAATTATAAAAAAAAATTGTCCTCTGTCTCTGGTCATCAAGAGATATTATCATGGCTTCTATCATAAAGAAGAAATAAATGATTCAAAATTCAAAAAGATCATAATCAAGAAGTCATTCACTCCTAATTCAACATCAATTTGCATTCAATAGCAGAGTGTGGACAGAACAATAACTACTTTAAAAAAAAAAAGTATATTTCACAGAAAGGGGTGAAAAATTAAAAACAACCATACCTCTATACCAGTTCTTTCTAGAAACATGCCAGCAATCCCTCAGGAATCGATCATGGAAGCGTGAAAATAACTGTAAACTGGATACAAACATTTCAGAGTCAATCTCCAATCCAATGTGACCTTCAATTGGAAGCTCTGATAGCAACAGAGCCGGTGCAAACAAAAATTTGGGCTAGTAACTGTTTCTAGTAGATGCCCTACATCACTGGAAATGACAGAGGGGAGAAAAGTAGACTAGGAACAAATATGTGGTAGGTTCAGCAGCTATGTACCTTGCCCAAATTAACTGTGTTGAGGAGATGTGCAGAACGAGGGTAGCAGGTTATCTATCACCATACTGCAAACACCACCAGATTGTCAGGACAAGCGAGGAGAACGGGCTATACCCAGTTTTATTTTCAAAGTAATATATTGCTATAGTACTTTGGTAAGTGAAGAATTTTCCTTGTAAGAAGCCCATAATCCTTCTCTAGAGCCATGGATGGCATGATGCAAGGTTTGCTATCAGTCATCTCATCACTAACAGGGCTATACTATAAACCTTCCACAACTTTGACATTACCCAACTGGAAGAGTGATGTCTTAAGCCAATTTCAAATTCCCTGTCCTCAGGTATCTCTTAGATACTCTCTGAGCCAACAGACAGTGTTTTTTCAGAAACTTATTTTTTCTTCAGTTCCCCAATTATCTACAGAACATAGAAATGAGCTTAAAAATCCAATTAAAGCATTTTAAGATCAACGGAAAACATTAGCTATCAGGACCACAGATTTCAAGGATTCATATGACAAACCTAAGATGTCAACGCCCAACAACCTGAAATCTAGAGGCTTTGATAGATAAATAAGAAATGAATTATCAATGCAGCTATTATGATTTAATTTTATGTCAATAATGCTTGTAATGGGAATAGAACTCAGAATTTGGCAGCTAATTAGAACATTTCAACCATATTTTTCATTTTTCTAACTTGGTTCAAATTATTTGTCTCACCTTTTACAAATTTGAGGATAAAATATTTTCCATTGGAAACTACTCTATAGTTAACTACATTCCTAAGGAGCACATCAAAAAAAGCTTACAATAAAGCATCCCATAATTATTCTACATACGGTGAGTGATAGCTGTAGCCATAATCAATAAACTTCAGCCACCACTTCTGTTCGCTGTTTGATAACTGTGGAAATAAAGAACAAAATACCCCATATTTTACAACCCATAGAGAAAGAGCTCCAAACTCTACCAAGGGTAAATCAATTAAATTTTTTTTTAATTTGTTTCTAAAATGTGCAGGAATTACTGTTCTTTGGAAATAGGAAAGGATACTGTTTGAGACTGATATGCCAAGTAGATGGACCCTGGCACCTACCACGAAAAAAAGCCCACGTTTTCCACTCTGCTGGATAAAGCTACAGGAAATCTTGCAGCACTGTCTTAAGTGTGTGCTGTATACCTCATTCCCACAATATGCATAGCAGGAACTCTACCAGACAACCAGGGCACAGCTGCAAGCTGCCAAAACCTGTGGTTCCACAGGACATTCCTTCCTCAGAATAATCCTGTTCTTCCAGCAGATAGCCTAACAACAAATAGTTCATGAAACAGCAAGAGATTCAGCAGGTCAAATCCTCAATTTCTCCTGCCCTGTAGTTTCTTTCCAGGTAACATCTTGTCAGGAGAAAATTCACAGAGAGAGCTTACAAGCTGCTAATTGCAGAAAACATTGTTGTCTCACAAGCAGTAGCACTGAAGAAAGGTAGTAACAGAGGTGTTGAAACTTGAAATGTCTTGATAGGATTCCTTAAAATAATTTACTTTCATGCTATGAACACCATGAATCCCTTTCAGCAAAGGCTACCAGACCATCATGCGTTTTTAATTAAATTCTCTCACCCAGTGAAAAATTACATGCTGTCCTGTGCATGAAATTAAGAACTGGCACAACTGTTAGTGCAGTCTTTGCAGACTATGGGATGTGTTCATGGTGGTCCTGTTAGGACACTTTCACTCCATTCAGAGGTGGGAGTGTTTTCTTCATGTTGTTAAGACACTCAATTTGTGAATTTCAGCATTTCTTTTACATTACAGTAATTCTCTTTCAACTCACCTCTTCCTTTTAAGTTCAATTACAAATTATTGAAAAGGAAAAAGAAAAATAATAAAGGATGAACATCATCTTATATTGGAAAAAGCTGGCAAGAAAATTTCCCTATAGTGGAAAGTGTCTATTAAACACATTACACCTCCTTACCTTTTCTATTTGATGTAGTATTGTCCTGAGTTTTAGGTAAGAATCCACAGTAGCTAAATCACTATCATTTCTTTGACAGTAGAAAAGAGCTTCCTGGAAGCTCAGGTTTTTATCGGGTACAAACCACAGCTCTGCTCCATCAACAACAAGTGGGGCTCCATGAATTCCAATTTCATCTATGCAGAAGAAACACCACACGTATTAAGAAATAAATTCTGAAAAACTCATCCTTTCTTCTTCTGAAACTAGTAAGAAATTTTAGTTTGACATTAGGAAGAGCCAATGCTCCTCCTTGCATCCTGAGCGCTCTCAGAATCAAATTCTGTCAGTCATGACCTTTGCTGGTATCAAACAGGTATTTCAGTAATAATAAAACAAAAGTAATAAAAGACAGAGTATTAACAACTATATATGCAAGAAGTCTATTTACCTGGTATGTACCACTCAGGTTTCTTTGGAGTGCTACCTGTCCAGAGGGAAAAGAGGAATAGTCACTTCAAGTTCACCTTCTAACAAGACTGTGGTCACCAATAATGGAAATGATGTATTGTACTCATGCTTCTCAGCATGCATGATGGAGAAAAAGGAAATCATACACAGGTTTCATAGTTTAAAATAAGCTGATATAAAACTAATGGTAGTTTTGTATACCTCAGCCTTGAACAACCGCTGCTTTCCTTTCTCCTAAGCAGAATACAAACGTCAAGGTAATATATACACATACCTCCCCACAACAAAAAGGTTTCATCTTCTGAAATCCCTTATAATGAGCCACCAAAATGTAAAAGCCTGCTAGATTACAGCATTTTTCATACTGCATGGAAAAACTCGGATCTGTGCAGATATGCCATGCTGCTCCCACTGCTCTTCTCACTAGAGTGCACCAGTTTTACCAGAAGAAGGCTCATTCAACTAAGGATGAAGCATACTGTGCACCCAAGATGTCTGTGGTCAGTTACAAACATCACTAAAACAGATTAAGTAAACTCCACAAAAGCTGCAACTTAGTAGCTTGTATCACCTCACCTAATAAGAAGCCACTTCTCACTTCATGGAACAAAGAATACAGGAGCAGTGACGCTGCACCTTCCTCATGGTCATTTTCTGATATATCTTTGAACATTGTAAGTGCACATCTGTTTGCATGTGATACAGACAAGACATCACATATACTGACCTCTTAACAGTTCAGAAAGGAAGTGAGAAAATACTGTTTGCAAAGTTTCTGTTATTGGGCAATAATGGCAGTGGTAATAAATAATGAAATATTTTATAGGAGCAAATGGACACAACTGCAGTTTACCTTTTGTTATCTGGCAGACCCATTCAAGTTTAGCATCACAATCAAAAGGCTTGAAGTCTTCCAGGTCTCTGCCTTCATGGAAATAAAATCTCCAAAACGATCTCCGTGAAAACGGAGAAGTCTGAGCAGAAGCAGAAACACAGAACTGAGTTAGCGTGGCACAGGCTATCACGTGTGACATGTGAGATGAAACCGTATTAAAAAGGTACTTTCAGTATATTTTACTGTGGGCTGAGTCCCACAACTTACTTTGCAAAAAATGAGCAGATGCAACTCTTAACTCTTCAACTATAACTTCCCATGCTAGCTTCTGTGAAGTAACTAAGTAAAGGGCTTAAGGTCACTTTACATACAAATATCTTCCTCTAATGTTGTTTCAGTGCTTTTTTGTAGAGCACAGGATCTCACCAATGCTTATTATTGAATTATCTGTTGTGACTTGTTGCCCTGAAAGGATTCTTGTTTCTGCTCAAAAGAAGCAATCATCTCTAATGGCACAGAAATAAGCTAAGATTATTTCTTACAATTAAGCTTAAAATCCAACTTCATTTTTGCTGATCTCTCCAGTAACAAGGATTTTTTAATCATTTAGTGAAAGAAAACATCTACACCTAGCAGGCAGGGGAAGGAGATTACTGCATCCACAGAGTCCCCTTCAAACTGCTCTCCTCTCATCTAACATTTGTAGCAGTTTAATGGTGACAGCTTCGTGGCCTGGGGTCATGAACAAACAAGAGAACGTGGGGAAATGGCTGTGATTAAAATAAGGGATGGTATTGGAACAATCCTATAAAAAGTGAGGCGATACATCAGAAAAATTAAAGGCATTTTTAAAACTCATGCCATCGAGACGAAATTAAGCAATGAAGAAAATAATTAAGAATTAATCAGAGGCCTGACATTTTTAATTAGAAACTGACAAAGAACTTACATTCCATTTCAAAAGGAAATACACATAATAAAAATAAACACCAACACACACTCTGCCCCAGCTATGCATTTCCCTACTTTAGGTTTCAATCAGATTCTTAAGCTGCTGTTCAGAAAAACCAATCTAGACTTCAGAAGTTACTGGTAGGGCTCTGTACCCTTTCTTGGTTTGAACTCCACATTACATCTTTAAGTGTTATGTGTAATATAGAAGAGATACGTAGTATGGCATTATGCAATAGAGAATAGTGTTGTTAATAAAATATTTTGTAGCTCAAAAGAAGTCTTATGAAAGGTTATCATTAGCACAGCACTTCATTAAAGAAAAACAATTACATGAATAAGGGAAAATTGATAATAGGTGCAGGTTGCTAAAGGGAACACAAGAAACTTTTTCACCCTGCAAAGAAAACATATTTGCAGTCAATCTAAATTCAACATATGACTAGCAAAAGCATTTTCTCCAAGTAGTTCCATGTAAAAATATGTATGTTGTTATTAAAAACCATGAAACTAACCTTTAATGCAGCACAGTCTCTTGTATCATACTCATCTTCCAGATAATTGAGTGGTATAACCCTAGTTACCTACAGGATGGACAGGATGAAAGAATCACTATTTTATTCTATTTTTGCCACGGCAATCCCCAGAAATAACCACTGAAACCTGGGATCCATCATATTTATCACTCACACTGCACAGTGTATCTGTTGTTAAGGGCAGGTGCAGACACAGGTAAAGACTTTACAATTTCAGGCAAATAAATCAACTACAGTGAGGAAGATGCTTTTGGAGAAGTCTGATATATCAAGGAGATGAAACTGATAGACCCTCCCACCTTCAATGGCATGAAGGCAACTTGTTCCATCCACCAGGACTTAGATGTTTACTACTGTATTTCTGTTAAAATATTTTAATGCAAGAGAGACAGAAATCAGGTTTTAAATAGAAAACATACATAAAGGTATGTTTTTAAATAGAAATCTGCCTGGATGGCAGCTCTTAAGCACACAATCTTCTTCTGAATCATTCATCTGTTGAAGGATCTGCCATATTTTAATTAAAATATTTATCAATTTACTTTCAATCCAGTCCAAGCTAAAATAAATCGGGACACGTTTCCTGGTTAAAAGTTAACTTACGGGTTTATCATCACTCCACTGCCAGGTTCCCAAGGAATCTGGACTCCTCTTATTCATTCCAATCCATACCCATCTGTCATTGCTGTAAATCAACAAGATAAAATCTTCAGCCAAATATATGGTTCAGCAGATTTAACAGAAACACCGACCTACGTCATGGCATTACATGAGAGGATCAAGCAGCAACACCAAAAGTTTACCACTGCAAGCTGTAGCAGTTCCAAGAGAAAATGGGCATCAGGGCTAGGACCTCTTCTGGACTTTCCTTTAGGAAGATCTGTAGGTTGTCTTTCCCTAATCACAGAGAAACCAACTAAAGCACTTAATTCCTTTGTTCTTTCCATTACCACCTTATCAGTTGTCACTTGACATAAAAGTCTCTTTTTCTTCCAGAATCACACTCGGTGTTAATTTGGCTGGCTTCTCTTTCTCTTGTCCATCTCAGATCACCTCTCTCTACCATCAGGCTCAAATCTACTCTTCCCCAAACTTCTACTCATATAGAATAACTGGCTTCATATTTCTCTTCTCAGTGTTACAAACCAAGCATGGCTACATGTCAACCACGCACCTTCATAAAGGATGCATAGACATAAATGAGCACATCGCACCACTGACTCCAATGCCTGTATAAAATAATGGCAATAGAAATTTTACTCCCTTTTACAGGATTACAGTTGGAATTTTTTTTTCTAGATTTAACTTTTTTTTTTTCATAAGCAAGGGATGCTTAAATTCAAAACTTCAGCTATGCTCCAAGATACAAACTTGTTCCCAAAAAATGGGTTTAAACTGTAAATACTTAACTCTGCAGTAGCAGCCTTTACCATCCCCTTCACTACTGCAGATGGGTCAGGACAATGCTGAGCACAACCACAGCCTGGGTGGAGAACGGGGTTACAGCAGCCCTGGAGAGAAGGACTCGGGGATGTTGGCTGCTGAGAAGTTCAACACATAAGTGGCAATATGTGCTTGCAGCACAGAAGCCAACTGTGTGCTGGGCTGCATCAAAAGCAGTGTGACCAGCAGGTTGAGGGAGGGGATTCTCCCCTCTACTCCACTCTTGTGAGACCCCACCTGAAAGACTGTGTCCAGCTGTGGGGTCCCCAACATGAAAGGGGCATGGGACTGTTGGAGCAAGTGCAGAGGAGGTCATAAAGATGATCAGAGGGCTGGAGCACCTCTCTTAAGAAGTCAGGCTGAAAGAGTTGGGCTTATTCAGTCTGGAGAGGAGAAGGCTCTGGGGAGACATTACAGCAGCCTGACAGTACCTAAAGGGACTACAGGAAAGATGGGGAGAGAGTGTTTACAAGAGCATAGAGCGACAGGACAAGGGCTTTGAACTGAAAGGGTAGGTTTGTATTAGATATTAGGGAGAAATTATTCACTGTGAGGGCGGTGAGGCCCTGGCACAGGTTGCCCAGAGAAGCTGTGGCTGCCCCCTCCCTGGCAGTGTTCCAGGCCAGGTTGGGGCTTTGGGCAGCCTGGGCTAGTGGAGGGTGTCACTGTCCATGGCAGGGGGGTTGGGACTAGGTGATCTCTGAGCTCCCTTCCAACACAAACCAGTCTGTGCTATAAAATATGAAGCGTGTGCTAGTCAAACTGCAAGGTTAGTTTTGCACTGCAACTTTTACTTCTCAAAGTAGCAATTTTGTGCCAGGTGGTGCAGCTTATGATACTTCACTCCAATCTGCTACCCTGCCCAAGACAGGCAATAGACACTTTCTGAATGATGGTATCGAGCTGGAAGGAGGAGAAGGGAGAAGGGTCACGAGTCTTCAATGACATCACAGGCTATGTGAAACCCTATTGCAAGAGCTGTGGGAAAGGCACTCTGATCAAGGCGTCATGACAACAAGAGTAAAAAATTGATGCTAAAGTATAGGGGTCTTGTAAAACTGTAGCAGGAGTATTGTTCCATAAATTCCATAAAGAAACAAATTTAGGGTCAAAATTGGAAAGAGATGGCTGACCAGCAGACATCAGAGTTTGGAAAAAGCTCCCAAAAAAAGTAGTGCTGACAAAGTCATCTTTAGCCAGAAATTGGAAAGTTTATGAAAATACTTCATTACATGGAGGGATCAGCTCAGACCCGAGCTCACCTGCATAAGCAAGGTTATGAAATCATGGGGCAATGTTAAAAAAATTCTTTGGCAAGACTACGCCCCTAACTGTGCACATATCACCATAAAGATGATAAATTGAGCCTGAAATGACTGACAGTGCACCACCAACAAACAGCTTAGCCTGGAGTACATGGACTAAGTCCCCGAAACCCAAGAAGGGCAACAACATTTTGTCTGGTAGAGGTCCCACGAGGAAGAAAAGCAGCAGCCACCAATAAATACAAAGTTTTTATATTTTTCTCAGCTCCAGTATTAATTTTCTGACATTGGTGTGATAGTGTGATCACACTAGTGCAATCTTATCATACTGAGTAGTCTTTAGCCTTTTAATGATATCACTGAAGAGCCTTTAAAGAGCCTAAATGCCCCATACTACTCCAGAGGGAAAACTGTGAGCCAAACATTCACAGCTGTCAAGCAGCTAAGTGGCTTTTGGCAATTTGCCTTTAGGATTTTATTTTTCTGTGATTTTCTTTCCAATTATGAATCAGACATTGTTTAAACCTCCCCTCCTAACCATCACCTACAGGGTTACTGCGGTTTAAGCAATTGATCATCACAGAGGAATATCTCCTAAAAAGAAAATCTGAGACACTCATTTCAAAAGGATCTGCAGTAATTACCTGAGGAACTAGAGCAATTTTTCAAAGCCTTTCAACTTGTATTTGGCTTTTATGTAATAAATAAAATAAATTCAAAAAAGCATGCCAGGTCAAGAATGTCTCCAGCTTATCTGCCAAATCACAATTACTGGCCTGCAAACATAACAATGTTTTCCAGCTGACTGGGCACTTGTACATTAATGTACATTTTTGCTTCTTTTGGAACCATTCAGACATTAATTACTATGAGTAATTCAGTAACTGCCACACTATCCTTGCTTAAAAGTGCTAAGTAAAGCCTTCTGGTAGTCCTCTGAAATTATACTATCACCTCATCCCAGAAAAGAATTCTGCCAACTATTTAAGAGAAATATGATTTAAGACTATCACATCTCAGCTTGTAGCATGGAATTTACTTGTACTTTAGATATCAGTGTCCTCATTGCAAAGCATTTTAAATTCATCCTATGGACTGGCATCAAAATGGATTTATTGGTGCCAGAGTATTCTTAGAGCTCCATTCCTAGAACTGTCTCCAAAAACCTAGATTATGATGATTTGTAACCCAAAAAATAGGTGCAATTCATGCTTTACAATTGAATCCACACTGATAAACAACACAAGATACTAAATCTCCAGAAAACCCTGCTGGTGGCTTTTCATTCACACAGAACTAAAACTTCATAAAAATTCAATGTTGTGCCGGAGTGGATAAATACAGTTTAAATCACTGTGAAGGGAATATAAACCAGAAATTTCTCTACTGTCATATTCTAGCTGCTGTAATAGAAAAAGGATTTTTTTCTGTCCCTTACGTCAGCTCCAACACAACATTAAGAACCGAAGTGAAGCTACTATGGCTTGTATGTAGTGCAACCTAGACAAGAGTTAACATGGGCCAGCTCCCTAAAGGTGCAATTTAAGGCACCATTTCATTTCAGGCGGTGCTGGCCTAAAAGTATATATGAAGCTCATTCAATCCCCTGCTCTTCCTGCTGCAACAGGCTACTGCCATTAGCTGAAGTCCATCATGCTCATCACCTACTCGTTAGTGGAATAACAGAGAAACTGTATTAATGCAGTTACCACAACTCAGCTTTATTGCTCTTTTGGCCAATGGATTGAGAATAAGATCTTTTATTCTGCAAACTCAAATGTTAGAGAGGCTTTCCAGATTCAGGACAACTACAGCAGCAGAGCTGTGCATCTAAAAGGCAGCTGATTTCTCTCCAGTAAGGTGTCCTTACCGAACGTTATTTCTAACCGATCCAAGCTGCTACTCTCTCATGTCCAGCGTCGCTGCCAGCTATAAGCTGCAGAATGCTCACATAAACAAGCCTAAGAGAATGGAAGTCACTGAACCAGATCTGCTCTGCCCCTATCGTGTCCCTCAAAGGAAAAGAGGTTATCTCCTATTTCTTTCAGACAGGAAAGGTTGGCAGGCAAATTTTATTTTCCTTTCCAATGGCAATCACCCGACTTGGCTGGAGTAATCCCAGCTCTTACTTGCCTCAAAGGTGGAATGCGAGTAAAGAACAGAATGGACTAGGCAAGCTGCCCTTTTCCTGGTGAACCAACCTGACTTTAGCTAGCATTTAAAAACAAACAGTTCTCGATGAGTCACCAGAGAACTGTGCAAGGGGAAAAAAAACTCCAAACCAAAAAAGCCGAGGTGTGGCTCCTTCCCCAAGAAGAAATGAATGCACTGAATGCACAGTTTGGGTCAGAGTTTGCACTGAGTAAATGCAGGGAACACAGATAAGCTGGATGCCAGTGCACTTCAGCAGCTAATCACATCTAATATTATCTTAAGATGATTTCTCCCAGTTACCTAAATTATTTTTCTTGGTGAAATAATTCACTAGGTTTCTTCTCTCCTTTCTCAAATGAGTTTATTTTCAGACAAGCCAGGCTTCATTCAATCTCCAAAACACTTTATATAATCACCATCTCTGAGTAATTTAAAAGCATAACTAAGCTAAACACTTAATTACATTACCCAAACAAACAAAAAAACATTATTTAAAAGTCTTCAGGCAATATCAAATATGTAGTATTTCTATTCAGGGATTTCTGCAACGCTTGAAAAGGGCTTAACCAAATATGCAAATACTGTGGTTTGGGTTATATCTGACACATGCAGTTACTACAACACTGGTCGCAAAGTCCATTTATACTGGGCTCAATATATCGTGTGGCAGCTGACTTTCTGGAAAGACAGGAAGAGTCTTCCCCTTTAAACTCTCAACAAAAAATAGCCATTAACTATAATTAATACTTCAGATGGTCTGCAAGCTACAAAGTAGTTTCAAGTACTTTTAAGAAAATAAAATCAGTTACTTCTCTACTGATGTTTCATAGCAGATTATGTACACTAAACCAAATTTTTTCATTGCAAATAATTTTAAGATCTAGGGCTAAAAATAATTTGTGCACCGATTTTTATTCGTGGACTTTTAGTCACTTTAGCAAAGGAGTCAGAAGTGGCTTTATACAAGCTCAACCATCTATATATAGACCATACAAGTTTGTTTTTGTCTCCTAATAACATAAACATTGAGTAATTTTCATGATTTGTGCACTTCTAAAAAAAGTTCACTGCATTTTCAAGAAGGCATCTCTTCAGTCATCAAGTTTTAAAAATTTAATCACAGTGTTGGCAGCTTCTGAAATAATCCCAATTTAGTTTGTTGATGACAAAATTTAGATCACATAACTGGCAGCATTCGAGTTTAAGCTGGCAAAAGTTCTGAAAAACCAGGCTGCCAATCAAAAAAAAAATTACACAAGGATCTGACATCACACCAATGCCTAATAAAGCTTTGCAGTGACAGTTCCTTTGATTAAAAATAGAGCCTTAGATTCATAAATTATGTAGCATTTAATTTGTTGATACCAGAAAACTCAACACACCCATCTAATGCTCACATAGTGTTATTGCAGTTATGCCAAATGGGATCCGTGCCAACCAGATTGCTGGACACTACATTATTCACATCTTCAAAAAATAGCACCCAGTTTAGTCAGGAAGCATTTCATGAATAAAGATGAGACCTGTCTGAAAAACTGAAATAATAACTCATATCTAAAGAACGTATCAGTAAAGAATAAGACCAACTATCATCCAGTTGTGCCAAAATACAACATAAAGAAGGAAACACTTATTGTAACAACACAGACTTAAGTTCATGGAATGAAGATGCTCAAAGCAACACTCTTTTCCTGCACTCCTAGCAATGCAAAACATTTGCCCAAGCTGCACTCCCTTGACATTTTCCAGGAAGGCAGTGACATGAGCAGCAGTTCAAATGCAGCTCCAGCCTTTCTGACTGTGGGAAACACAGTCACCATTCACTATCTCATACTTGCCATTTGGGGTCAGCAGCAGCATTTGCGATCTACTGCAGAATGCAACTGAAATCAAAATTCTAGCCCACGACTAGCTTGTTACCTGATTATTTGCCTCAGGATGGAATGAAGTGCTTTGATTTCTTCTGAGTCACTAAAACTAGGCAGATGGCCTCCGAGTGCTTCACAGAACCTTTCTGCCTCTTCCCAGGTCCTGGTTCGCAGCACTCTTTCACTGTGAAAGAACTTCACAACAGCCAAACATCAGCAGAAATTTCCACAAGTGACAGCATTCTTAAAACATTCCTGTACTACTCCAATATGGCTGCCCTAGGTAAGAATGAATAACTGGTATTTCCATAGGGAGAGAGTTTGACTTGTTAACAATTATTTTGGTTTTTTCCATTTGTTTGACAGCAGCCAGACTCTGAAGTTCAGCTGACAAAATTTCTTTCAAATGCAACGTATTCCATATGGCAGGCTTTCTCTGTTTCTCTTTACCAGAAAGATTTTACAAAACAACACCCAACTCGCTCCAAAACTTCAAGCCAAATTTTAGGTTTTAAGGGAAGTTGTTCTTTGAAATTTACAGCGAATTGCAAAGCCTAATTTCCACTGCAACCAGGCCTATTTGGGTGCTGCAGGTCAAGAAAGTTCTTTGTCACACCCTTTGCTACCTGCATGTGTCAAGAGTTGCATTCTTGGCTCACACACCTCAACTAACACCTCCACTTGATCTCCTTGACTTCAGTCCAAGCCAACTACTGCCATCTGGATCTCTATGCACAGACATGCTGCACTTGGTCAACAAGAGTTTTGGAGAAAATGCCAGGGCCAGCTGTCACATCCCATCAGCTATGGGACATCTATGCTGCATATCAGCTAGACCCATCCCTTCGGGATCCTTGCCCACAGCCCTGTTACTCAGGCTGGGCTTCCCCGCTTTGCTACATGAGCTGTTTACGGAACACAGTTCACTGCAGATACTGAGTCCAGAAATAATGGGTAAACAATTCAATAAACTGCCTCAGTTTTAACTTGATTTGATTATCACAATAGGAGGAGAAAACCCTGTATTTCTAAATAAAACTTAAGTCATTCCAGCTAACAGCATGGGTGCTTTCTTCCAGTATTTATTTAAAAAACAATAAAATACAATAGAGACTGCGCTTTCTTAAGGAAGTTTGATATCCCTATTCAAACCAGAGAAAATCCCAACTGTCCTATCGACACTCTAAGTATAGAAAGCAAAAGGACAAGGGAAGGTGATGCAAAGCACTCTCCTTCCCTATGCAGGTGTCTCTGCATGCCAGATGATGGCAGGCAGGTTAGGATACAGGCACAGCACCCTCCATCAGCACCAGGCTCCTGAGTTGGCAGCATGGGTGAATCTGTCACCCCACTCAGCTCTGATGTGCAGAGCTGGCCTCAGAAAGAGCAAGGAGAGGCATGCTGCATCTTTCAGGGGTCAGCAGAAGACAATGCTTGAGAATACCTGAAGGCAGTCAACCTGAACCAACAGGAATTCCTTCTCACAGCACAAAAACATCTTTGAAATACCCTTTACAGCAGCTGTAAATCACAAAATGACCTTTCCACAAGACAGTAACGAACAATTAACCTCTAACAGGAAGAATGCTTTACCTTGTAGCAAGCAAGGCCCGATCCATTGTGCCATCCAGGGGGGCAGGGATCAGTTGGCTTTGGGAGCACTTCTGGTTCCTTGGGCAGCCCAATATATTTTTTGCAGACAGAAAATGCTTTAGTGGTTTTACAGTCCTTAGTTTCCCACTTTCCAAGAGACTTTCCACTGGGCATGGCCACACATCCTCCTGAAAACGCTAAGATTTAAGCCACCAAAGGCCTATTTAAAACAACTGGATGGTTTAAAAAAAAAAAAAAAAAACACACAAACAAAACCAAACAAAAAAGCATGCCATAGATTTCTGAATGTCTAATTTATTAAATCCTTGGAGTTCTGTAACATGGTACTCCGATGCTTGCTCAATGTATAATTATAGAATTTTACATATTTTTAAATTGTTAAATTTACCTGGTTGCAAGGAATTCCAGTTAGTGTATGTCACAGCTTCAGCTTTTTCCCCATCCACTTTACCCCAGGAATATACTCCTGATTGACTAATATCCTGCAAACCGGTCCAGAAGTATTTTTCTTCAACTTTGGTGTGTTTTCGAATTAGGCTGTTTATAAATTCTTGCTCAAATCTGAAAATTCACATATTAATTTGAGTCAATATTTGGAAGATACGTGAAACTACTGAGTTAATCTGAAAAGCAGGTATATCATTATATGAGTTAGTTCCAGGCAGTCCCATATTCAACATGGAGTTAAGCAAGCTGGGAATTCCCATACTTGCAAGAAAGTTTTACACTGCAGGTTTACCATTACCACACCATGGAAAACACCGTTTGCTAGTTCCCTGCAAAAGCAATTCTATCTCTGTTTTTACTTTATAAACCACTAATTAGCATACAGGGGTTTTAATCTCTGGCTGTATCTCTTACGATGATACTGTATAAGATGCCCATGAATTACAGAGATGTGCTTTACCTGTTCATCACTGTAAGATTGCACTGTGTTCCAAATGAAACTTCCCTTTCATCAATCTTGTAACAGTAGTTTCCATGTTTTTCCCATCCCTGGTTAGAAAACGAAAAACACATCTAAACAGTCTAATCTAGGCATTATCTATAGGAGAAGATAAGTAAGGGCAAACATTGGTTGGTGGCCACAAGCCAGCACAGCACATTCAAGGAAGAAATGCAGTGCATCACATACAAGGTCTAGTATCACCTACTCTCAGATTCACAGTTCTAAGAACGAATGCAACCACAGGAATAAAACACACCACTGTTTTAGCCCAACTGTGCAGTCTTCTGACTGCTATGTGCATTTAGAGAAAGAAACACAAGGGGAACAGCCTATTTCTATTCAAAACAATAGGCATTTTCATGCTGTTTCACCAATGCCAGGATTCAAACAGAGGAATACTGAGAGGGCATTACTAGCGTTCCTGTACTTCTGAAAAAAAAAATTATACTGAAAAAATCTGTGAACATACAAAATTTCTATGTTATTCAAATCTTTTCCTCTATATTTACACTAAAATTTGAAGGAATGTTAATGTGTTACCTCTTTGCTAGCTCTCCAATGCCACTGGTGTCTAACCAGCACAGGAAGGTAAAATTACTCTGAGGTTGTGCAGAAAGAAAGATAAGGGGTAAACCTGTTTCCCGTTGCAGGCGATAGATATGTACACAAAACTGAACCAAAAACACACTGAAGAAGCAACCACCATCCCTACATTGTTCAAAACTGAAGAGACTTATTTTCAAGCCTTAGAATGTAACATGTTATGATGTTTACAAAACCCAAAAAAATCCTCCCACCTTTATTCAAGTCAAAGAACAAAAAGAGAAGCGTAACAGAAACCTAATCTCATTTATCAACCTCTGCATACCTTGACATTGCAGAGTGCTTATCCTCATCTTTAGAACATGCTTAAAGCAAAAACCACAGAACAAGTGGCGTTACTGGTAACGTATCTAGTAAAAGCAATTTTCCCCCCAAACAAATAAATTAAATATAAATAAGCTAAAAGCTCAGAATACTTTCATCAACAAATAGAGTGGTAACACACCCAGAGCCTGCTTAGGTGAATCTGAAATTCGGCTCATGCTAAATAAATGTTCATTCTCAGCTAAAATGTTCCACAGACTTTACTGTATGGGCAAGAAGGAAATAATTTTATGCAGGTTTCTGAACCAAGTGAAAATAAAGGAAATATAGACTTCCTATTACCTCTTCCAATGAACAACTTTTATCTGATTTTGTTTCATTCAAAATCTCTCCTTTTTTCTTGCACACATATTTCAATTTTTCTTCACAGGACTTGACTCTCCACTGTCCCAACTGTGAGAGGGAAAAAAAGGTTTAAAAATTCTGAAGTCTTCCAACTGCCATAGTGCAGGGGCTGAACTTTCATAAGAGGGAAAGCCAAAATGCCTCTAGCAAAAATATCAGGGTTGGGATGGTCCGGGACTACATGCATAGGTGAATGTTCAGAAGGGATAGAGAAAGCTCAGAAACACAGAGACAGAAGGATTCTGGATCACATCTGAAAAAAGGCCAGGGTGGTGCCAAGATCAGGGAAGGAACTGGTGCAGGGCACGTGCTCAGCTTTCTGCAGAGGCGGGGAGGAGGCAGCTTAGAAGAGCTGGGCACGAGCTCCACTGCTAGCCCGACAGCACAGGAGACAGACACTTGCCTCAGTTTTCTACTGAATTTGGGAGATGTGATACAGCCTGCTTCCCTCTCCACTCATCTTTGTGACCTCCTTCCCTTTCCTATCTCTTGCTTCTCCCATGCTGTATCTTCCCAGTGTCTGTACTCTCCTCGTACTGTCCTTACTCCTCTGTGTCACTACGCATCCTCAGATCATCCTGCAGATGACTAAACCCAACTTTTTCTTTCACTCTTTCAGCCCTACTCCTTCCTAGCTCTCTGCCAGAGACATGCAAGAATAAGGCAACCTAAAACGCAGAGTAGCAAGGATAACTGCCAACAGCAGAGCCAGTCTCAGAGCTGTACACAGTACACAGCTACCAAGTAACAACTAAATCATTTTAAGAAATATCACTGTAGAAAAAATTATCTGTATTTTAAAGATTTCCAGAAATAAAATCAGTTATTTGCTTTATCCTCCCCTTGACTTTCACACACACGTCAGTGCTGCCACCACTACGACGGGAAAAGAAAAATAAATTCCAACACTGTATTCCTACCTCGCCTGAATATGACACACAGTTAGGGGTGCTGTTAAAAGGAACTTTTGGTTCATTCTGATCCCAGTATGTAAAAGACACAGGCGAGTGATCTGACCATTTGAACAGGGTTGGTACATCTTCATTCCGGAGACCAGTCCATATTTCTTCTTTAGCATCTGTAATTTAAAATTAGGACAACACCATGGTTTCAAAGTAATAGTCAAACTAATAGATAAGGAATGTGAAATTGGCACAATTAGCTTTTTATCACTATCCTGAACAGCGTAAGTGTCACAGTATTATTTTTAGAGTGAAAAGGAGGAGATTTGAGACAAGTACAGTATATTTTCATTATTTTATTTGTTCTCATTAATGTGATTAAATTTCACGGAAAAACATCAAGAAATAATGAACATTCAAATAAAAATAGTTCACCCAAATTTAATTTTTAGAGTGCACACAAAAATGTAAGATCACAGAGTACAGATAATATTTATTAGTTCAGTGACCCAGCGGTCAAATATTGACCCAACTATCTACAATTCTCTCTGAATGAGAAAACTAAACAAAAAGTATTAGGCAACTAGAAGCGGGTCAGCTGACTAAATAAATAAATTTTAAAAATAGATCGAACCAAAGCCAGAGCTACCATACAGGGACTGGACCTGAACAGCAACACTCAAAACAAGCACCTTAACCTACAAGCTAGAGGCTATGATAACCATATGCTAGAACGTGGAAAGCCATTTATAATTTATGGAGCACAGCACGTGGTTCTTGACCTTTACAAGTATCCTGACTCACCATTATGAAGCTTCGTAACAACCAGTTCGACATCTGCTAATGACTGTATGCTGATGAGGTTACTCTTATTTGCTCTGCACAACTCATCTGCTGTACTCCAAGGTGCCTCGCTGTTTATCAGCTTGTAGCAAAAACCATTTTGTGGAAGCCAGCCCAAATCACAGCGAGTATCCAAGTGTCTCCAAAAGTCTAATAGTGAAGAGAAAGGGAATTAGAGGGTTTTGTTTTACATTGGCTAGTGCAATAGGCTGGCATTTTCTTTGTGTTAAATCTAGCAGGACCTTGAAAACAGCCAGAAAGCAGCATTCAGCATGTGTTCATGTCTCTTCACAGCTAGTATTTTAAGGAACAGTCATAATTTAGTCAAGCAGATACACTTGACTGAGCAGCATTATGAGGATTAGTAATATTTTGGGGCATAAAAAAAAATTCTCCACCAAAAGGGTCATCGGGCATTGGAACAGGCTGCCCAGGGAGCGGCTGAGTCACCAACCCTGGATGTATTTAAAAGACAGGTAGATGAGGTGGTCAGGGATATGGTTTAGTAGAGGACAGGTACGGTTGGACTCGATCTCAAAGGTCTTTTCCAACCTAGTGATAAGGTAGGCAGAAGGAAAAAGAAGTGGGAGGGAAAGTAAAAAGCTGGAATGCATTACACTAAGCTGGTTTTAGTGTAAGGGAAGTTCAGAAGTAACAGTAAGCAAGATTTCAATAGCAATAAAAGACAAAACAAGTTACTTCACCGCAGGACTGCAGCTTCAACATAAACTTGCTTGCTTTGTTCTGGCAGGGGTTTGTACTTTATTAGGGCATTATCTATATACAGCACCACGCACCAGAAATTGGAATCGCAAATGAAAACAAAATGCTTAATTTAAAATAGTTTTTCTTCTGAAAATGAAGATATTCAAGAATTCAAACGGGTTTTGATGCATACTGAAAAAGGTATATACTAACAGCCTTTCTGGTTTGAAATACACTATAAAATACTCCAATCACAACAGTTAGGGTTTTTAATTAATAAAACTGTGTAACACTTGTAACAACTCCACATATCCCACTGAAAAGCCAGAGAACAAATAAGGATGGTTAACTGACAACAAATTTTCAAGGGTTCTTTTAAAAATTAGAACAATTTTAGTTAAATTTAAACTATTTATTCCCTGCTCCCCGACCCACCAAAAGGCACACTCCTCTGGGGGAGCCAGAGAGAACATGCTTTAGCAAGCTCCATGACTTTCCACTTTCAGGACACTGCTTCATCCCTCTTATCCCATAGCTCTCCCCTTCATCCAAGGATAATCATCTCCCAGTGAAAGTTTTCCCATGAAAGCACCACATGCATGAGCCCTGGAAACTGGATAAGGCCAAAGCACCCAACAGGCCATGGATATGGGAAGTGTTTGTCCCCCAGGTTCAGGTAGATGGCCAAAAGCATGGAAGCAGTTATTTGTCACAGCTTGGCACTGTAAAAAACAAAGGGCTGAGGAGGGAATAAAGCTTTAAACTCTTCTGTTTTTCCTACTGTATTAGGTACTGATACCCTGTAAGAGCTGCTGTGAATCCAGTAAAGATTATACCCTGTGCTACCAAGAGTGCTACCAACTCTTGCACCCTGATTTCCAGTGCTGGGCCTGGTTTCAAAGGACCGTAGGGACATTTAGCTACTTCTATTTGAATTCAATAGTTTGGTCCAAGCCTCAGGTAGGTGCTATTTTATGTCAATACACACCAAGAGTGAGAGAAATGGGCTTAAAGCGGAGATGGGAACGTTTGAGGTGCAACTGTCAGTTCAACTTTGAGTAGCAGATGAAAGAAGGCATGAACCACAGAGGAAAACGTGGCTGTGCTGGGAAATGCTTTACATGTGAATGAGAAAGCAGCAAAAAATGAAATTTGATTGTGATGCATCATCTTGACACTGAAGATACAGAGTTTGCTTCCACTGTGCTGAAAACCCCAAAGGTGTTGTGAAGGTGTTCTGGCAGAGATGCCTAAGAAGGCTTGGGGAGGCAAAAAAGAAGAAAAAAAAGAAAAAAAGAAGACTCCATCCATAAGTGAACACTGCACTCACATTAACATAAAAAAACCAAACTGTCCTACCTGGGAAGCTTGGGACATCACTGAGTGACTTCTTGCAAATATATGGAAGTTGCATCCCACAGTGGTAACTCTGCCACTGACCCAAGACAGCATTCATCACCACACAGCTAGTCCCATCCAGTGGGGACAAACTCTGCATAACTAAAGACAGAAACAAATTAAAATAGAAGAGCACAAGTTACCAAACAGTAAAGTGGTGACTGCTTGGTTTTCTTCTGCTGTTTTTCAATACAAGAATAATATACTTTGCATAGTACAGCACCTTGTATTGGAAGAACATAACTTGCTTTGAATGGAAACACCTGTCTTACCACAGGTCCCACTGAAAGTTTTTTCTAGGAGAGAAAGTTTCAGCATCAAGGAATCTGGACTTCTTTTTCAATGTTAAATCACAGAACCAGGAGGAATGTTCTATTTACAATACAACAAACTCTTGGTTGAGCACTTTCCCAGACTAGAAAGATCTCAGGGGAGAACCCTTTTTGCAGCCTTCGGTTTCCTTTGGCAGCCCATTTCCAGCCCTACTCTAAACAGAGCTCTGCACTCCTTTTCGCAACACTAACCACAACCCTTACCTTAACAGAAACCTGAGATGAGGCCCCAGATCAAAAATATCACAGAGGAGAACTCTTTTTTGCTGTCCCCCAGCTTCCCTTGGAGATCTTAGCTCTTCATGGGATAGTACAACAGAGACATGGCCAGGCTCTTTTCAGAGGTGTACAGTGAAAGGACAAGAAGTAACAGGCACAACTTTCAGCTAACAAAACTCCTGATAGATACCAGTGAGCATTTTTCTCAACCAGGGTAGACAATAGTATGTCTGTCATGACTGCAATCTAAGTTATGCCACTGTAACTTGGGGCAGTCTAAGTCTCTAGCTCTGCATTGGAGTCCTACAGCATCATAACAGTTCCAGAAGAAGGTGCACCTACTAGTATGAGCAGCAGAAAAGCCCTTAACCTTCCCAAAAGAAAGACTGCATTTAGAAAATCTGACAAATTTCTTCGTAAAGCTTTCAGAGAAGTAACAGAAACCACTTCTTATCTTTCACAGAATTCATGTTGCAATGCTATTCTAGAGACTGTGAGGGAAAAAGAGAATTCCAGTTTTAAAAGGTCAAATTCAGCTTGAATGACAGAAAAATATTAGCTTCAGTATTTCTGATATTTATTCCTCCAGGATTCTCGTATATACACATCAAGGCACTTTTGTGAGATTACAAATACATGCTGAAAATCCTGAAAACAAGACTCACACCAATTCTACTAAGAACTTGCAAGTAATTTAAAAAGTTTTTTCAAAGGTTTTATACTGCTTCCATCTTGACCCTAAAAGAAATTTTAGCAACCTTAAAACTTAAAAACACAGCTTCATCTTCTAATTAATGTCAGTCCTTGCACATACATCAATAATTGTAATATCTGGGGGAAGTAAATGCCATTCTGCCAGCGGGAGGAGAAATTCAGCAGCCAGGGAAGCTGTAGATTCTTTACTAAAATGGACCTCAAATATACTGTTTGTGTTTTACCTTTTTAGAGGATTTATTAACCTAATAATGCATAAATACAAAATAAGCACAGAAAGATTCACTGGCTGGGAAGAAAACTCTTAAGAGAAATGGAACAATGACTGGTTTGATGAAGTCCAATCACAGACTGGTTTGGGTTGGAAGGGACCTCAAAGATCACCTAGTCCCAACCCCTCTGCCATGGACAGTGACACCCTCCACTAGCCCAGGCTGCCCAAAGCCCTGTCCAACCTGGCCTGGAACACTCCCAGAGATGGGGCAGCCACAGCTTCTCTGGGCACCCCATGCCAGGGTCTCACCACCCTCACTGGGATGAATTTCTTCCTAATATCTAAACTAAACCTATCCTTTTAGTTTCAAGCCAGTACCCCTTGTCCTGTCACTTCATGCCCTTGTAAAGAGTTAAAAAAGGCAAAGCAAAAAACACTAGTTTGTGTCATGAATATTGTTAATACCACCAGAAATATCATTACCTGGATGCCAATTGAGAAAGTTCAAAGGTTTGTGATCTGACCACTGCCAACCTCCAGAAACGTCCAGTTGATTTAAGCCAATCCAAAATATCTCAGCAATGTCATCCTTACCTGGAGGAAATTGAATTTGTTTTTTAAAGAAAATAATTAGTATAAAATGTTCATCCTTTACTGGCCTCCTTTAAAGTAAAGATGCGATCTGGAGGGGCCTGAATTTGATGAAGGAAAGATTGCTACTATAATCAGACATGCAACATTTCTTGTACTGAGGAAAAATTCACCCACACAGGTCTTCCCTCCCAATGCCTTCAGTTGTTTGCCCTTTGGTTTTATACCCAAAGGCTCACTGATAACTTTTCCAGGCCAAGCCTGAATGTCAGTGAGGATGATTTCACAAGTGGGCAACAAGCTGCTGAAGCACCAACTGCCACTCTGGCCTACACTGAGATTTTGGGAACATTCTTCATTATAATACAACCAATAGTTAACCACTACAACAAAACCACACAGATAAATCAAAATCTCTAATTCAAAGATGAGCAGTTTATTTTTGCTATACAAATAAAAGCAACAATGCATTTTAAGCATAACCAAGTTTTAACCCAGAATTTTTAAGACTGAAACCAAAACGGTCTCTTAATTTTATGTTAATTTGTGAAAATTTCCTGATACTCATACGTGAATAATTACACCTACCTTGTATGTAACTTAATTCAGATGCATTTTGGATGCTAAGTAAGTCTCCCCCTTGCCTTCGACATGAAATATAAGCCTCCTTCCAAGAAAGAGCAGACTGCGTATTAAACTGGTAGCAACTTTCAGACCCTGGATCGCGTTCCCAGAAATCGTGACAACCATCCTCTGTTTAACGAAAGCAGAAGGCACTTGTAACTACAACTACACCAGAACATCATGAATGTTTCAAAAGAAAAATTAGAATACTGAAGATCTGTTGATTTTTATACTGGTCATCACATACACTGCAGAGGAAGCGCATGCCTATCATCCTGTCAACACTGAAAGAGAAAAGGGACCTGGCTTTACCCAGCCTAACCACAGCGTGCAACACCACAGTGGAGCCACACATATGGGAAGTGACAGAATATTTTTAGGACATCCATTTAGAAACCCAACATGCCTGGTTGTAAGCAGATTCCCCATTTTCCATCGTGAGCATAATCTTCAGACGTGGCACACCATTTCCCACCCGTATGCGTTTCATCCTGAATGCAGTCATGATGCCATGTCTTATTATACAGAAAGGGGAACTCACAGGGTTTTCCATAGGAATTCCCATCTTTGGTATAAACCTCTGCAGAAAAAATAAAAGTAAAATTAGAATTAAATTGTATAGGGGTGGAAACAACCCTATACAGATCGATGCTTCTGCTTGTACAAACAAAGTTAACTTAAAAGCACGCAAAATCCCACTTGTGGTCTTAAAACACCCTATCTTGTTGTTACATTGTCCTGTTGAAATCCAGGTCGTGTGCACAGAGTACTACAGAACAAGGCTCTAAAGATCAACACATGCAGGAGAGGGAAAACATTTCAAAATAGAGCCTACTGGGCTCTTCAGACTGGCCAATTTGAACACTTAAAATACAAAGAAAATTCTGCTTTCAACACTTCTTCCAGCAAGCATGAGATTTCACATGAGACTTGCTTCCATGGTTAGTGGACAAACTACCAGACCAAAGCAAAGGGATCATTCCTGACAGTCTAACAGGCTGCGAGCAACCAGCATGCACTGAGTTTGACTGTACCAGCAAAGAAAATATCTTCAAACCCCACCAACAGCAAAATTCCCATCACTGTGAAAAGGACAGTGACAGTTCTGATAGAGTGTGGTTGATATTTCATAAGTAGGTAGGCTTTCACTACAGTATGGGGGAGGAGGGACTTAAACACACTACGAAAGCCACTTAATAACACAACTTCTGCAATTGCACATATTTATTTTTTTATTAAAAAGGGTTAAAGTTCATACTCAAGTATCAGTATCTCTCAACAGCAAAACATTCTATCGCTATAGTGGTCGGTCTTTTTAGATGATTAATTCTAAGAATTTACTGGCGTAGGAAGAGCCCTTAACAAAAATAACCACAAAAAACCACCAAACCACCCTTGTGCAAACTCACCGCGGTAAGGATACCGACATATATCATCAGAAGAACCGTTCCTTCTCCACTGGTCTGAGGCATTGATGCTTGCGGTTACATAGGTAGCCTTGACAGTCAACTTGTACTGAGACGCACCGAAGACGGAAGCATCAGCACATCGCCACCACAGCATTAGTTCTGAGTTACAATCAGCCATTTTCAGGCGAGAAGGTGATTTGGTGACTATATCAAGTCCCAGGCACTGCCTGGACCCCAAATGAAAGAGGCGATTCTGGGATACCCATTTCCACAAAGCTTCACTTGTCTCCTTGCAGTCATCTATCACTACCCGTGAGTTTGTAACTTGTATGCACTTGTTCAGTGCGTCATGGCGAATGGTAAAAGCATCATTGCCTGTATAACAACAAACAAATATCCATGTGTGAGTATGATTCAGTATCACTTCCACGGGAATTTCATTTTACAAGCGCAATCATATTCTGAGAATGCTACCAGAAAAGTACAGCAACTGCTGTTTGTACATTATACTATCTCTTTTGTATACACCACATTAAGTATGTTTTCCTGCTCTTTAATGAGTATTCTTTTCAGCAGGGGGTGGGGGAAGGAAGAAAAAGATCTCTTTCAAGTTATTAAAAAATGATGGAAGATAAAATGAGGCTGTTTTCTAAGTCCAATCCTATCAATGAGAATTCTTCCTTTAACACATACTGATTGAATCAACACAATTAATTTGCAAGCTTACTGAGTAAAAAAAATCTAGTCTTCACGCAGTAACACATAGCTGGTACCATAAAATATAATTAACAATAATCTTCACTTAAGCATCTTTTAAAACTGTATATGATATATGATACACAGCATGGTTGTCTCATATGTCAACCAGTTTGTGGGTGCAGTTGCATTGCTACTAAAATAACAGGCACTGCTTTTGGGAAAGAGATTTTAGAATGAATATCCCACCAAACACAAGGAGAATAATTTTCAAAACTATGCAGGAACCCTAGTTTCATTTTCACCTGTGACGTAGCTGCTCATTAAAAAGAAAAAAATTAAAAGGCCACCCACAAAAACCCCTTGACAGAGCATAGTACACAATTTTAAAAAGATACAGATTGCCCTACTGATACAAGCTGGTACCTCTGACAGTACATGAACGTTTCTATGATGAGTGGCAGTAGGTTTAAACTAAACAAGACCCAAAAAAAAAAAAAAGCCCCAAACTATTGCTATGCCGCAATACAGATGGCCTCACAGTATAAAACTTCCACTAACCGGGCTGAAATGGACCTTGGCTGTCCCAGACCCACAAGGCGATCACTCTGCTGTTTAAATAAGGAATCTGCTGAGTAGTGTTTTGCATTTAATAGTAATGCACTGTCAATCACATTCCTACTGCGTGTTTTTTTTTTTTTAATGTGACTTAATAATAGGTTTGGCTGAACAGCAAGGAAAATATTCAGTGATATTATGCAGTGAATTTTACCACTACTTCCCAGTAAACTCGTGAATTTTCCACTATGTAAGTGCCAAGTAGTATCTAAATAGTACTGAGCTGGTCAAACTATGAAGAAGAATCTCTAAGCCACCTACTGAAGTAACTTTCTCTAAATAGCACATTTCAACCAACCATCTCATGCTTTTGTGGCATTTTTTTACCCTGTGCTTTTTCAGCACTGAATCTGGGTTTTGCTTTGTATCCTCCCTTCCAGGCTTTCTTCTTCTTTTCAGTTTCTTGCAACACGTTATCGGTCTTTCTTCAGACCTTCCCTTTCCTCATTTTCCTTTCACTTCTTCACACACAACCCGTGTTCTGGCATCAGCCCTTGATACCATCTCACCAAACCCCTCTGTAAAGCGATTTATGCACACTTGTGCTCAATGACTCCATTTCAGCACTCTGGTCCCGAAGTTTTACCTGGTGCCTTTAGCTAAAAACCCGAGCCCGGTACTGCCAGAGGATATAAAAACACTCGAGGTCTAACCATTAGCAGAGAAATCAACTTGTTGCCCAGCAGTTCGCAACAGGCGAGCGGCTTTGGCGTCCAAGAATTTGCTCAACAGGAAACTTTTCCACCTGCTCCCCGAAAGCCAGAGCAAGGCTCCTCCTCCTCTCTCTGTCCACAAAGCTGCGAAAAGAACCCCACGGCTTGACGCGCTGCAGGCGACCCGCCCAAGCGCGGGTTAGCTCTCCTCCCGCGGCAACAGACCGAAGGCCCGCCTTCCCTCCCACCGCTCCGCGCCGCCGGCCCAGCGCTGCTCCAGCTCCGGGGCGGCCGCGGGCACCGGGGACGTGGCGCCCGAGGCCGGCGGGGCACCAGCTGATTTCACGGCGCCTCAGGCGGAGCGCGCAGCGCGGGGGAGGGTCTGAGTTTGGGTTTCCCCCGCTTTCACGCCTCCTTGTAAGTTTCCCACGTTGTCTCCGCTCAGTTGGACTTCGCTGCCCAGCGCAACGCCCGGAGGTGCGGGGAGGCGTAGGGAAGGAATGCCTATCACCACGCCGTCTTTCCCTCCTCAGGCGCCCGGCGGGGCGGAAAAGGCCCTTCCGCTCCTCTTGCGCAGCTGCGCGTCCGCGCAGCGCCTTTTTCCCTCGCAAGGTGAGCGCCCGGCTTACCTGACGAGTCCCGGCGAGCCGCACCACAGCCGAGGAGCCAGGCGAGACTGCAGGCGGCCAGGCAGAGCCCCGCCGCCCGCGCCATCCTCCCGCGGCGCGTAGGCTGCGCGGACCGGACGCGCTACCGGGCTCGCTGTGCCGGAGCGTCGCGCCCGCCGCCGCCTGGCCAGGACCGCGAGCAGCCGGCCGGATTGGCCCGCCCCGGGGAGCGTCACTTGTTGCCGGGAGAGGAGCGGCCCGGAGTTTGCAGCGCGGGGCGGGGCCGGGCCGGGGCAGCGGCCGGGTGTGAGGGGCCGGGTCGGTGTTGGCCGGCGGCAGCGTGGCCGTGACTGAGGGGAGCGGGTGCAGAAGAGACGGGGGATCGCAAGTGAGATGGCAAGGTGCATGTGAGGAAAACGTGGAAAAAGTGAAGGGAAAATGAGGAGAAAAAAGTGGGGGGGTTGGGGTATTTTTTAAAGAGGAAAAGCAAAGGGGAAAAACGTAGGGAGGGAAAAAATGAGGAAAACCTGAAGAAAAACGAAGAAAAAATAGAAGAGCAAGCCTGAGTATCACGGGGGGTGGGGGTAAAGTAAAAAAAAAGTTTTTAAAAGTTCAGTTGGAAAAGAAAGAGAAAGTGTAAGCGCTGAAAAAGAAGAAAAAGCTGAAGAGAATGTACAGGAATAACAAATAATAGCAGGCACGGACACATACCTAAAAATGGGTCAAAGAATCATTGAATCACAGACTAGTTTTGGTTGGAAGGGACCTCAAAGCCCATCTAGTTTCAACACCCTGCCATGGGCAGTGACAGCCTCCACTGGCCCAGGCTACCCAAAGCCCCATCCAACATGTCCTGGAACACTACCAGGGAGGGGGCAGCCACAGCTTCTCTGGGCACCCTCTGCCCTTGTCTCGCCACCCTCATAAGCGAAGAATTTCTCCCCAATATCTAATCTAAACCTACCCTCTTTCAGTTCAAAGCAATTACCCCTTGTCCTGTCACTTCATGCTCTTGTGAACAGTCTCTCCCTATCTTTCCTGTAGCCCCTTCAGGTATTGGCAGGCTGCTGTAATGCCTCCCCAGAGCCTTCTCCTCTCCAGACTGAGTAAGTCCAACTCTCAGCCTGACTTAAGAGAAGTGCTTCAGCCCTTGATCATCTTCATGGAGTCCTCTGGACTTGCTCCAGCAACTCAGTATCTTTCTTCTACTTGGGCCCTCAGAGGTGGACACAGTCCTCCAGGTGGGGTCTCACAAGAGTGGAGTAGAGGGGAGAATCCCCTCCCTTGACCTGCTGGTCACACTGCTTTTGATGCAGCCCAGCACACAGTTGGCTTCTGGGCTGCAAGTGCACATTGTTGGCTCATGTTGAGCTTTTCATCCGCCAACACCCCCAAGTCCTTCTCCCCAGGGGTGCTGTCACCCCATTCTCCACTCAGGCTGCGGTTGTGCTTGGGATTACCTTGACCCATCTGCAGGACCTCACACTTGGCCTTGCTGAACTTCCTCTTCCTCCCTGTTCCAGACCTACCTTGGCATACTTACCCTCTGGGACTAGCTGGACATTTGCAAAACCAGCTGGGCAGCCTCACTATTCTTTCTAAGATTTTTCTGGTAGCTAGAAGCTAAAATTTCAATTGTCTGATCTATTTCTGCCAGGGAAGAAGGAGTAGGGAATGAAATCAGGAGCATTTGAAATAAGAGTTGCTGAGAAAATTAGGATGCTGGCTACAGGAAGAAACCAAAAATAAAAGTGCACAGACATGGAGAACCAGTTGGCCTGAATAAGGAAAACAGAAGGGAAACTGATGGAAAGTATGTAAAATAAAATCATGTCTGTTTATAACTGCATATTGGGTGATTCTGTGCTGACCTGGAAGGGCTGTATAGCTCAAACCCCAGCTGTGCAAGAAAATGCTTGCAAAGTTGCAAGAACAAAAATTTTTGGCTAGGAAAATCTAGTTTGATTAGACTTGGAGGAGCAGCTATTCATGGAAAGAAATACTAGATTTTCATAAAGATGGGAAGCACAATGTGCAGTCTGTTTTGTGCATTTCAAATGTGCCCATCGTGTGGGAATGTGGACACCCGGGGAACACAGGAGTTGAGGGTGTGCCGGGCTGGGAATTAAGCGGAAAGACAGTGAACAAAACCAGGCATCTGTAAGGGAGCAAATGTTCTCTCCTAATGGAAACCACAGAGCAAGACTTGACTGCCAAGGCAGGAATATTCTGAAAAATCAGGAATTGGGTTCAGGCAGACAGGACCCATAGCTGCAGCAAAATTGAAGCTCTGATACCAGAAATGGTTCGTTTTCTGGAATAGCAAAGCTTTCGAGTTTCCACACAGGGAGTGGGAGGGAGAAATTCCCCACTGATGAGCCTGATACAAAAGCAAGCTATTGAAACTAAAATTAAATACATGGTGGGATGGTGTATCTCTTTTAAAATAAAACATCATAGCAAGAAGCAGTAGATGTGAAGTCTGCATCTCCATGAACCTTTCGGAATGCGTGCTATTTTTAATGTAATATCTGACTCTCACAGTTTTGCATGGAGAGTAGTAAAGAGTTTAACTTTGACACTGATAGAGTGCAGTGTGTATTTACTGAACAAACACCAGTAACCCTGAAATTAACAGCATCCCATTTACCAAACGTGTATCAGCAAATGTGTATCCTAACAGAGGCAAGGTTCTCTTAAGGCATCTTAATGTGTTTAACACATGCTCTCCAACAGGCGCTTCCAATTTGAAGTCCTTTTTCGTTGATCTTTTTATAACGTACTAGATAACATGCTAGGCTCAGCCTTTTGTCCTGACTCAAAAATTAAAGAAAGGCCAAGGATAGGAAAGATCGCTGTTTATAGTGGTGCCTCTTAGTTTCAGTTTTGTGTGCGTGCCCTGCTCTAGAACTCTGTCCTACATTGCGTAAGTCCTCTTACATTAATGTACAGTGCTTGTGAGCCCACCAAAACACATCCCTTCCCTCTGCCCCAGCAGCAGACATAGTATATAGACTCACACCTGTGCAACTGTATGATTGCTTTATGCCCAAAACAAGGAGTCAGTGTTTCAATGACAGAAGTTTCAAAAACAGGAAATTATTGAAAATTACATGTAAACAGTAGTTTTACTGCTTTTTAATATGAAGAGTATTGAAAAAAGGCCTGGACACAAAGCTCTACTTTTTGGTTTGTTGCGTCTTTCTTTTATTTTTGCCTTCTAAGATAAGTTGCATACAATGCTTTGTGGCCTGTGGAAACGATACATTGAAAGCTAATACGCAAGTTGTGGCTTTTAACTCCTCATCAGGCTTGCACAGTGCCCCTGTGGCCAACCAAATTTGGTGCACTACGATGCTGTTCACTCCCTCGTGAAGGCAAAGGATGCCGGTCAACCCAGCAGCCTGTACAGGGCACACTCACAGTGACACCAGTGATCTCTGTAGGGGACACTGATGCACGGACCAGAGCTACAGGAATTGGAAGGATCTGGGCACTGGAAAAAAACCTTAGGCTAGAGCACATATTCCTTGCAGAAGGGTGTTCCAAAAGGCCAGTTGTATTCCAAGAGCTCAAGCAGAAACCCAGACCCCCCCTATCCAGAAAAGCCAGCCCCTGTGTCCAGTACAAGACTGAAACCTTCTCACACATCTCTTCCTAATATACCCAGCTTTCAAAGGCAGCATCTCAAACCAGCATTTCTTCTGCTGGTACGCTGATCCTCTGACCTAAGCAGCGTGCCTTCTCCTGTGGAAGACTCCTGTCCTCCTCTTGTCACACATGTTTTAATCATGCCAGATTTTAAAAAAGGAGGATTAAAATTGTTACCTCAAGGTAGATGGTTGTAAAGGGAGAAATCACTCTGCAATCAAACAAATAAACCCCCAAACAATAAACTAATATTTTGGAAAGAGCAGTGCAAGATGAATCAACATCAGTGGATGTCGTGTGCTAACTTGGGAAAGTCTTCTACAGCTTTCTGTTAACCGAGAAAGTGCTTTTGTACCAAAGCTTATCAAACAGTGCCAAAGCCTGTTTCTTCCAGGATTTATCCCAGCTATATCAACGAGGCTTCTGCATTTAATCTGAGCTGCACAGCAGCATTACTCACAGCATAATCGGTGAACAGTTTCTGTACTGCAAATCACAAACATTATCACATCCCCATAAATGCCTACTGCTCATTACAAAGCAGCACTAGTAGCAGAGCAAACTTCAAACGTGCCTACTGAGATAATCAAATACAGAATTCCAGATATAGGAGGGACTCCACCAAAGACCTGACACTTGTGTCCAGCAGCCTTTTCTCTCGCTTCCAAGCAGGTTATTTTGCACTTGCAGTCAAAAAAAAAAAAAGCCTTTTGAGGTGCCAGTGTCATGACTAACAGCCTTGTATTTCTAGCAAGAGTTGTTCTTGCTCATCAACAGATAATTTTTTTGCTTTTATGCCCATATGTTTACAACAATAGCATTACCTGCAGAAAGTGTCAACACCTGTCTGTCCATAAATCTCCACCCCATCTCTCTAGTGCTCACCACATGAAATAGATACTTTGCATGAGCTACCTTCCTCCCTCTTTTACAATCTACACATTGTAATCCAGTTTTTCCAGCTAGGTTGAGCACATCCACATGCCAGGGAGCACAAAAGGAATACTGGAAAGGGATTTGCTACCTCCAGCATCTCCAAAGAGTGGAGAGAGGCTCTGGAAATGATAATTCCTGCTCTTCTCTGCTCCCCCCAGCAGTGATTTTGAAACTATGACATCTAAACAGGAACATTGGTTGTTTATTACTATTTGCATCTTGCAACACTGGTGATTGCAATACCTTACAGAAAGGAAAAACCCACCACAAAACAACCCAACCATCCAAAAGCCCCCACCAAAGAAATGAGGCTTTACAGGAGTTGCAGGAGCAGTTATTTCCCGAGGCAGAAGAATTTCTCTAAGAAAGACGCGGTGCCCACAAAAGCAGCCAGCAGACAAAGATTTCAACCCTACCTAGACTCTGCTGCTAAATTTAATATTAGAACATGGCTCTGGTTTCAGTAAAGTGTCTTCTAGCCATTTAAAATATCGGCCCTGGATACGTTTAAAGACAGTTTAATGGAACAGAAGGCTGGACAAGGGCAGCTTTTACCGTAAGCGTAGCTAAAAGTCAAATGATTCTTTTTTGGCATATGGACAAATGCAGTTTAATCAAGTTAATCCCATCATGGCCATGACAAAGAGAGTCACTAAATTTCAGTGGGGAGGTGACAAGCCTCCAGCAACTGATTTGGATAGAGAGAGAGCTTTTAAAGCAATGGCACTGACTTGGTTTTGCATTAACTCCACTTGGGTCTTTTCTTCATGGACACTTACTTTATTTGCTCGCTTTTTTGACTGGATTTTGAGGACTTGATTATTTTTAAACATTAAAGAATATTTCACTTTTAGCAAAAAGAGGACGCAAAGGAAATGTCTTTTCTCTGATGTTACTTAAGATTTCCTGTTTCATTGGCAGCAGCCAAACCTTTTAGTATATTTTGAAGCTTTCGTATTGCACAGTAAATTTAAGCTGAAAATCTCACACTTGCTCAACTGAATTTTTGTGTATTTCTTACATCTCTCTAACAATCTCTAGATGAATCTTTGGCACGAGTTCCAAGGTTTGGAGTTTTCATTGTATTTGAAGGGTTTGTTATTGTTAGGGATCCTCGCGTTTGACTCACTTAAAGTGTCATCATTCATAACAAACAGGCTAGATGTAACTGTAGCAATTTAGAGACTGTTCTGTTTCTCTCACTGCACAGAAACATGGTAGGTAACTTCCAGAAACAATAAAAGAAATTACAAACCTTTATTCCAATACCGACAAAGAAAGGAGTGTGGACACATCCACCTGCATCTTTGTCTGTTCATAGCAGGGAATGTCTTCCTCTGTTACTTGTTTGACTTTGACTCCTTCCAGGATCTCTGTGTGCTCCTGAAATGACAACAACATAATACAAGCAGCACTTTAACACTGAGAATCACTTAAAATCATGAAGTAAGTGGTAAATTATATTCTTTTGTAGCACTTTCAAAAAGTGCCTCAGACATATGTACCATGCAATTTTAATGGAAACTGTGCTGCGGTGTACACAGTAGCTCTACTGGAAGCAGGAATATGCTCAGTCTCCTCAAAGCTGTTTGTTGTTGTTACTCAAACAACATTTGAGGATTATTACTCGAATTATGGTTGTGGGAGCTGGCAACTCAGATTTTGTACCACATTACATTTGTTCCATGTTTTTTAAGCAAATAAAAATTAATTCAGGTGGAAAAGCTCTTAAATTTAAATGAAAAAGTGAAAAAGCTTTTTTTTTTTTTTTTCTTTTTTCTTTAAAAATGCCAAGCAGAATAGTTACTTAAAAGTGCTGGGGAAGATCCTGTGGTTTTGAGTCTCAGATGTTCTGGAAGCAAAGTTCAGCTTGTTGGAGGGAGGATGAAGACAAGAGTCTCTCCAATGGCACTCTCCAAAATGCCCCATGCCCTGTATGTGACCAAAAAGAGGGAAATCTTAAGTGTGCAACTGAAAGGATGGTGTAAAGAGCAAACTTTCAGATTGATCTGGACTTTGGAGTGCCTCTGAAATAAAGGGAGCCTGCTTGGAAAGGATGGACTCATTGGGGGTTAAACTGCTGGCATTTAAAAGTTGTGATTGATTCAGATCTAAACTGAGGAGCCACAGCCCAGTAGTATGCCATCAGCAGAGGCTTAGACATTGTGCCTTCTTGAGTGCAGGAGAGGCCAGAGAGCAGAAATAAGGAGTGGAAAACAGTGCCTTTCAAATGGGTGATGAACATGGAAAGAAACCCTGCAACAACACATACTTTTACACAAATGCTAAAAATCCAGGGAATAAAGTGAAGGAAATCAAATGCCTGGTCTTATGCAAAGGCAATGACATGCTAGCCATGTGTAGGACATTGCAGTACTGGAACATAAAATACACAGAAAAGATAAAAGTCATCTCTGCTGGTCATGGGGTAGTGAAATTTATTAGTGAGATCTTAAATCTAATGAACAAAGTGAGGACCCAGCAGGCGACACAGAATCTACGTGAACTGAAACACCAGCCAGCAGAGTATTTAGTGCTGAGCCTGCAGACTGCCTGCCTGAGCAGGAGGTTCGAGAGGCTGTGCTGAGAGAGATCAGGTGGGAAAAGATGCAAGAGATACACCCAAAACTGTACCCCTGTGGTAACCCCTATATTGTTTGGACAGTGCAGCATTGGAACATTACAGAGACTACATCAGGCTCCACCAATACAGCTTCACTGAGCACCTCTAGAGGGGAGCCACAGAAGAGATGGAGCCCTTCGTTTGGTCCTCAGCCATGCGCAGTAATCTCCAGCTCATGGTTGCTGTTCCCATGTTTACATTCAAAATTCTCATAGGCTTGATAAAAGGCCAAGTGTTTGTGGCAGTTGTACCCAGTTTCAAAAGGGACAGAGACATAGAAATGAGAAAGCCTGTGAAGTGGAAACAAAAAGAGAGAGCTAAGAACAGTAAATTCTCACAGGTGGAGCTGGGTTCCCTGAAGGATGCACAGCACAATATCAGTGTCAGCCATCTAACTAGAGACTTGAGAGATGGTAAAAGGAAGTGGGCAGTTAATCTCACCACAGACTAGTAGATTGTTGAGAAGAAGTTTAAGTCATCTCCAGCTGACAAGCACGGAAATGATTGTAAAATGACATGTTAAACAAAACCACAGTCAAAGAACAATTAAAAAAGCATGGTCAGCAGCTAGCAATAGGAATCCAAGCTCATATTAAAGCTTAAATATATCAAGACCAAGAACTCTGATGGTTCAAATGACAACCACAGAGTAAAAAAAAAAAAAAAAGTAAAAATAGGAGTGGCCAAAACATTTCTGGAGAAACTAAATGATGTATTTGCATGAGTTCGCTGGAACAAGCAGATGATACTCATACCTGAACCTTTCTTTCTGAGATAGTCGGCAGAGACTCTGCCTGAAATTGTGCTGGCTGGGAAAGGCTGTAATCCAAAGTCTGCAGAGTAACAAATCCCCAGGACTTGATCTTTTCCAAGGGAGTGTGGATAAGAAATAGCAGATCTGCTAATGGACCTACCTTTCCCTTCAAGCTTTCTCTGTGCCTGAAGGGTGGCAATGTGACACCAATCTCTAAAAAGATTTTTGAGGGAAAATGAAGGGACAGGATGAACAATACTAAAGGCTGGTGAGCCTAACATCAGTGGCAGGCAAAGCAGTAGAAACTGTGATAAAGGGGTAGTGTGGGGCTGGATAAATAGGATCTGTTTGGGCAGTGCCAATACATCTTCTCTAAATGTCATATTTACCATCTAGGCCTCAACAATTTTTTTACAGAGTGATCTGGCTGAGATGGTCCACTGGTCCATTCTTGATCTAGATGAACGCTCCTGCTGGACGAACAAATCAGCAGACACTCCTAACTGGAACTTACTGGTTGCATTTTTCTATTGATTTGAGGGAGTTTTGTTGTAAAGAAATTATTTGTACCTTGCTCTTATTATTGCTGAGAGTGAGACTGAAATAGCTTTTGTTATTACCCACAGCTTACATGAAGCTGGGACTTGAACAAGAGCTACCTGTCTGTGACTCAACACTCAACTTGAGATAAAGTTTGTGGGTGGACAGTGCATACAAATGAGTTTATAGAACTTCTCTCTGTGCTTGACACCGTGGGTAAATCAGGGAGAGATTATGGGAATATTGCTATCGGCTTTTCATCACTGCACAAGTACTGCTGGTGAGCTGGTTTCCTGTGCTTGATGCAGAGTATGAGGGAGAGTGTGGAAGACGAAGATAGTACAGAACAGCACAGATCCCTTATGACTCAGATCTGCAGTGCTTTGCATGTGCACTAACCATTAATAAGCTTCTAGACAAAACTTCAGAGTAGATTTTAAGCTATAAAGCCCTCAGGATATGGTACTTCAGAGGTCACCTCCAAGTATGACATACTCCCACTGTAGAGATCATCAGTCGTGTCCAAGCTGAGCCTGTTCCTGGCTTTGCTTTTGAACTGACTCTCCTTTCCTTTCCTGAGGCTGTCATGGAGTAAGCCTGCTCTTTATGACACCTTATGGAAGACTTACTTTATAATACTGCACTAGTTATATTTTTAAATTAAAAAAAGGGAAAAATAACAATATGTAATCATTAAAATAACTAAGCAGTTATATTAAGACTTTTTGAACCTGAAAGAAATACTTAGGTGCTGTTGAAATGAATCCAAGCAACTAAGCCAAAGAACCACAGTATCCCTAGAGATCATCTAGAGCACCCTCCTGCTTAGAGCAGGGTTAGCTAGAGCAGGTTTCCCAGAACTGTGTCCAATTGCATTTTGAATATCCCCACAGATGGAGACTTCACAAACTCCCTGGGTAATCTGCTCCAGTGTTTGACCACTACCACAGTAAAAAACCTTTTTCTTCCATTAAAAAAAAAAAATCCTGCATGTCAGTTTGTGCTTGTTGCCCCTTGTCCCTTCACTGAATGCCACTGAGCAGAATCTGCCTCCATATTCTTTACTCTCCCCAAGTTCAGGTATTTAGATACGTTGATAAGATCTCCCTGAACCTTCTCTCCTCCAGCTCTCAGCCACTCCCCATTTGACAACTGCTCCAGTCCCTTTATCTTCTTTGTGTTTTGTTTTTCTGGATTTGCTCCAGTAAATCCATATCTTTCCTGCACCAAGATCTTCAGAACTGGATCCAGCACTCCAGATATGTCTCAGCAGTGCTGAGTAGGGGAAAATGAGCACCCACTTCAACCTGCTGGCAACAGTCCTCCTAATGCAGTCCAGGATATTGTTGGCTACCTTTCCTGCAAGGGCACATTGCTGACTCATGTTCAGGCTGGTGTTCACCAGGACTCCCAGGTCCTTTTCTGTAAAGCTATGTCTCAGACAGTTTGTCCCCAGCCCCCAGTAATGTGTGGGGACATTACTCACCAGGAACAGGCTTTGGTATTTCCCTTTGTTGAATTCCACGAGATTCCTCTTGGCCAATCTTTCCAGCTTGTTGAGATTCCAGTGAATGACAGCACAACCATCTAGTGTAGCAGCCGTTCCTCCCAATCTTCAACTCTGCAAACTTGCTGAGGGTGCACTCTCTCCCATTCCTCAGGATCATTGGCCAGTATTGGTCCCAGTATTGACCCCATCATTAGTGACTGTCATCCAGCTGGACTTTCTGCCTCTGATTATAATCCTTTGAGCCTGGCATTTAAGCCAATTTTCAACCCACCTTACTGTCCACTAATCAGCAGTTTGTTAATGAGGGTACTGTGACATCCAGTGGTGAAAGCTTTGCTAAAGTTATGATGATTCAGCCTGGAGACAAGGAGGTTCCAGGGAGACCTTATTGCAGCCTTCCAGTAGATTTAGATACTAGGAAAAATTCATTACTGTGAAGGTGGTGAGACACTGGAAGAGGTTGCCCATAGAAGCTGTGGATGCTCTCTCCCTGGAAATGTTCCAGGTCAGGTTGGATGGGGCTTTGGGCAACCTGGTCTAATGGAGGGGATCCCTGCCTATGGCAGGGGGGTGGAACTAGATGATATTTAAGGTCCCTTCCTACACAAACTAGTCTGTGATTCTCTGATTAGCATCCTCTCTGCTCTCTCCTCACACACCGAGCTAGTCATTTCATCATAGAAGGCTATCAGGGTGGTCAGGCATGATTTTCCCTTCATAAATCCATACTGATGAACCCAATCATCTTCATGTCCCTAATATATTTGGAAATGGTTTCCAGAATTATTTGCAGCATCACCTTCCTGGATATCAAGGCAAGGCTCGCGGTCCTGCAGTTCCCCACATCCTCTCTACTTTTCTTGAAGCTAGGCATACATGTTGAATTTCCAGTCTGCCTCTGACCACTGTAACCTTTCAAAGATACTGGAGATTGGCTTTGCAATGACATCTATCAGCACCCTCAGCACTTGTGGGTGCTGCTCGTTTGGTCCCATGGACTCATTTGAGTCCAATTTGTTTAAATATTTTGATCTTCTCCACTGAGAGTAGGTCTCCATTGCTCCAGATGCTCCCACTAGTCTCACAGGCCTGGAATTCCTGAGAGTAGATCTGACTAATAAAGACAGAGGTGAAGGTGGCATTGAGTATCTCTGCCTTTTCCACATCCTTTGCTACCACCACCCCACTCAGCAGCAGTCCCCTGGTTTACCTAGTCCTCCTTTTGCTGCTGATACACTCGCTGAAGTCTTGGCAGTGCAGAGCTGTTCAACTCCTCGCTTTTCTCTAAAGTTTGTCAGTGGACTGGTCCACTAGGAAAGTTCCCAGAGAGAGAAAGAGAAGATGCTGTTGTCCCCTTTTTAACGAATACATGGACAGTTTGGGCATCTTTGCTACAAAAGACTCAAACGCAATCCTTTTTCTAAGAGGAACCTGAACCCACGTTGATCCAGATTAATTCAGTAACCACCAGGCTAAAGTAAGTTCTCAGCATCTCCTTCTGGAGCTGACCCACTTGATCCAAAGCACCAAAATATTTATGAGAGCACAAAGCAGAATGTAGGCCTCACTCTCCCCTTTACCTACAAATGAGTACTGTTACTCCTAGAGCAGAGTCTCACTCATTCTCATTGTGACCTGTTGAACGTTTACTTATTGGTATAAAGTCCAATGATTACACTGTTTCCCCTTATGAACATAGCCCTTCAATTGACAACCTGATGTCTTTAGAAAGACATAGTGCTAAAAGCATGCTCATTTTAACTTTAACTCAGGCATGGATGCAGAATGCACTAATATTACCTTAAAAACAGAATGATCCAACCACTAACTTCAGAAGTGAATCCTTACTGCAACAATAACCATATTTGTTAAACCTAGCATTTATCTTTAACCTTTACTCCCACACACTTTTACAGCCACGAGCCCTGCCAAAGAGGACATGACAGGCACAGCAAAGCAGGAACAAGTGAAAGTGAAGCCAAGAGTCTTGACTTTAAAAGCAAAAGCTGGTGGAGACTCCAAGTCAGAGTGTATTTTCTTCATCTAACAAAACATGTTTAAACACAAACATTGGACGTGAAAAGGAAGCATGAACAAATGCAAGCACAGCGCTAGAGATCACTTTAAACAGAAGTTGCCTTCAATGAGTTTATTTTGCTAAACAATGCCATGGATTTTGCAATATTGTTAATGCTGTAATATAACACCATAACAAGGCTGTAATGAAACAAGTTTGGGATGGTAATCTCATATTTTTAACCCAATACATAACTGAAAATAGACTTGGTTTATCCATTTCATTGTATTGTCATTTTAACTCCTTGCTATTACTGTGACTAGCCTGAACTGAGAGCAAAAGTTACTTCAAGTTTAGTTGGAAGAAAAGAACTCTGGAAATTAAATTTCACCAACAATTTTCTGGCAAGACATGTATCTATCTGGCCTCAGCAGCAGCCTGGAAAGAGTGATGGAATGAGGTACTTCATGCAGTTCCTGCAAGGGAGGGGGTTTCCCCTTAGTAACAAGGTGCTATTTTTGCAACCCTTGTGGTACTTGGCAATCATTTTCCCTACAAGACTGCCAAAGAATATTTTTCCCCCCCATTTTATATGTGAAATACTCAGAGCAAAAAAAATAGGTGAGTTGTCCAAGATGACATAGTGATAGCAGTAGAGCCAGGAAATAGAACCTGGACCTCCTCAGCTCCCAGCTCCCAGCGTCAGGCAAACCTTTTTGCCTGTACCTGGCACCAGCACATCAGACAGCAAAATGCACAGCTTTTTCCTTCTCTTTGCCTGATTTTTCTCTGAAACAGAGGAAAAAAAAGACTGGCTGATTCATGGACTCAAATTGCTCTGATGTCATTTGGCTACTTGCTATTAGTATTGTAACTGCCTAAGCGAAGAAACAGAGATGCATGCCCACAGGTCTCAAATATTCCACCTGTTGGATGTTTGTTGGGAGGGAGGTTTGCTTTTTTCTCACAAGGTCTGGATAAATGCAGCAGGACCTTCTGTCCAAGGTGGGAGTCAGGGGCTGGGTCCCCTTTCCAGTAACGCCTGTGCAAATGTGTGGATTTCCCCTCTAATCTTGAAGTGCTCAGTAACATCCTAAGACCCATTTGCCGTTCACTTGGGGAGTGGGGTGGGGTGATGGTGGTGCTTGAGCTGAATGCTTTCTGCCAAAAATGCTGTAAGTGTTCACTTCACAGAACTGGTTGTGATATTAATCAGTCCTGGGACAGCCAGGGGACCACTGCAGCTTTCTGGAAATAGTACACTTGATAATTACTCCTGTTCGCTGTTTGTAAGAGCTGTCAGTACATACACACAACTTAAAGCAACTTAAGAGAGTTGCAAATAATCAGAGAAGGGACAAGTTCAGAAGGTTCTTAGCTAGCTACTCTACTGCTGGATGGGGCTTTAGCTAGGTTTGTAATACCCCCTGCAGCATTAAAAAGTCAAATATGCACATCTCTGATCCTGAATTAATTGTCAAGCAATTCAAATTTTAAAAGCTTGTCTAACAACGATAAGATTTTTCTCTAACACTCTGACACCTAAAATGACTGTGCAGGGAATTATGAGGAAGAAAACAAAAACCATTTCAACATCCCCAAAGATCTGTTTGTTTTAAACAATAATGCACCTTGCTATATCAATTTTGGCACTTACTTGCTAACAGCAGATATCTCTGTGCTGCAACCAATGTACTGAGCAGGAAAAGAGCTCCAATGTTAAGCAAATGGTAAAAATTGTTCCTAAATTTATTTTCTCCTATCTTTATTAATTTATTTACTAGGATATCTTTTTCATTTAATCTCTTTTTTCTGTTTCCATTTCATGCTACAATTATAGCAGAGTCTGGCCACCAGTTAAACATTGAATTGCACTGGAATTTGATGTAGAGCCCATGTCTCTCTCTTCTCTTCTCCTATCCCTAAAACCTGAAAGAAGGAAAAATAGTATATAGTCACCTCTTTGGTGTAGAGCGTACAGATAGAGTGAGATGTTAATATGCCAGAGCAGTTTCTACTGTCCAAAGATTTTTATGCTTTTTCCCCCTTTTTGTTATTTATATTTTTACTTTAGGTATCTGAACATTTATCACAGTAGCTTTTGAATAATATTTTCTAAGGCAAAGTGCACAGCTTGATGCTCCTCTCATCTTTATGACTTTGAAAATCCCCCCTTTCCTTGTTATAAAGTGGTCAAGAGGCTGACTTTTTTCCTCATCTATGATTTATGTCACTATCAATATATAACTTCTGTTCATTTCCCAAAGTCATTCCATAATATTAGACTTATTTCAACCTCAGGACTGCCGAATCGGACTACAGGGAGAAAATGAGTCTAAGACTGGATTGTTTTCCATCTTGAGGAATTCAGACAAGTATCACAAATTGTCCCTTCCCTTTCTGCTAAAAATATAGAATGCAGTGTAAGTATTTCTTTTCCAAAGATATCTACTTTTTTTTTTCTTTTAATTTTCCCAGAATGTTCCATATGCACATTTCCAATTCAGTCTCTTCCCTAGAGGGTTAACAATTAGCAAACTGAATTCCCTGGCTGGTTTTGTTCAAAGTGGTGTCACCCTCCTGAATTCAGTCAACATCTATCAGAAACAAAGATGTCAAACAAAACATATTAGGCCTCAGTATTCTCTTGTAAAGTTTTGGCCTCCAGCCAGAAAGTTTGGTTATTTTCTATGTAAGCTTTATTTTTCTTTCCCTGCCCAGCAGTTAGCGTGCATCAAAAGAACTACTGCTTTAATATGCAATCATAAATATAATGACCATTAGCACTGACGTAGCACTGTGCACCTTAACTTAAATCTTGCATCTATTTTGGGTGTCCTTGTATTTGAGAACACACTCCAATGTGGTCTTTGTGGGGCTCCAGCTTTTTTCAGCATCCCATGAATGTTCCTCTGTCTTCAGAGGCAGACAGAAACCTCCTAGCTGTGTTAGGGCTCTGGTTAAATACCATTTCCAGAAACACTGAAGAACATCCATGGCAGAATTCATTATCTTCTTTTTGCTGGTGGTATCCAAATGGATTAAATGCATCCAGTTTCAAAAAGGAAATTTTTTATGGTTTTATGATCCTGGTAGAACTGAGGTCAACCATTCCTGCCCTTTCTCACAGCTTATTGCTTTGCTTTGAATGACCAGGGCATTACAGACTATCCAGCAGCTCTTGAACTAGATTTGACCACAGATATGCTCCAGCAGATCCACACAGAGCTAGGAACAGATATTTCCAAGTCCGCCAAAATCTGTCCTGTAAGTCAGTCATATTTCAGTGCTTTGAACCAGGCAGTTGCTGTGTAGGATGTTCCTCTTTCCACTAACATGAAGAAAGGGGAGCCCAGGACATTGCTGCCTCCTGCACTGAAGGGAGGTCTGCTGCTTCTGCCAGCAGGATGTCCCCCGCTGCAGTCCAGCTCGAGACCTGCTGAGGCAACTGGACCGCTCAAAGGTACATCACGTCACAGAGACATCTTCGAAGTACAAGCCAAGTAAACAGATCATCAGCTGTTCCATCACCTGGGTCGGTGACTTCTCTGGGGGAAACCAAACCCAAAGAGAGTAAAAGAAATTAAAGGAAAAAAAAAGGGGTGGGGTGGGGTTGTTTGTTTGTTTGTTTTTTTTAAATTTATGTTTTTATTCTTGTGGTCCTCATGCAGCAATTCTGGGTCTTCACTTCCTTTACCGTGGATGTGGATTTCAGGTATCCAGGGCAGGTTGAGTGCCTGTGTCCCAGTGACTGCTCTAACAGATGAATCGGATGATTCAGCTTTACTCATTTCAGAATTGTTTATTTCTATCCCAAGGCAGACCACAAATTTAACCAGAGGTGTTTCCCATACTCCAGCTGCAGGGAATTTGTGTCTACAGAGGACTGTTGAACATATGTGTGGTTCAGAAGGCTAGAAGTTAGATTTGGGCTAGAAGGCGGTGGGGTGATGCATCACATCACCCCCCCACATACACACTGATACTTCCAGGTCAGGCTTGCTCAACTTTACCCACACAGAGCAGAAAGCGCCACCCAGCAGTGTCATGAATGTGTTCCCCTGCAGCAGTGGTGGTGGATTGATTTGTTTATTTCTAAATCACAGTTACCCAATTTGACAGTGCGCACTGACGTTGAAAAGAGACTTTACCACTTATGTTGGCTGCTCATCGTTTGTCCTAGCTATTCCCATGGTTATCAATCGCATATTTCCTGCTGTGGTTTCAGTTACTTCTTGTTCTAATCTTCCCAACTAGTAGGAATAACTATTGTCTCTTCTGTTTTTGCTTTCATCTTTCCCTTCTTTCCCTGTTTGATGCTACGTCAGAGAAAGTGGGCAAGAAACCTCTAAGAGAAACTGACACTCAACCAACTTCCACTTTACATTCTTTCAATCAGGCAAGAATGAAGCAAATTTGTACACAAGTAGCAATACTAAGAATCCAAATTATCAGCAAAGGTCAGGGGAGGGTGGATGGTCATGGACAAGAGGGAGAAAGGAGCCTATGCTGCATTTCCTTCCCTCTCCTATAATTTAACTGCACTGGGACACCCAGACACGTGGTGCATACACTCCAGAGGTGCCGTGTTCAGTGGGGCAAGGCTCTCCAGGAGCCTCCAGTCATAAGAACAACATCAGCTGCATTCCTGGGTACAGTGTGTGGAAAAGAGTAACTCTGCTATTTGGACTACAACTACTTTAAAGGGTAAAATAGCTGCTGTTTCCATAGGTATTCTATTAATCTGTTATTTCCAGATGGAAAGCCTCCTGAAGCTGTTCTGATGCATTTCCACATTTAACTGAACAGTACCTTATATTTTTTATAGCCACAATGTGTCCTGCATGTACAACTCCATCTTCAATATTTGTTTTTGAAACAACATTTAAAGTGACTCAGTTTGCTTCTCACCACCATTTTCATCACAGGACTGGCAGGACATGCTATGCGGCAGCAGAAATATTTCCTTCTTCCCTTTTCAGAAATAATCCTTTCAATATTCTTGAACGTTAAATACTAGAAAACAAAATGTCTAGATCATGCAAGCATGTAGGCAGGAATCAGATTTCAGGTAACAGGTAAACCTGCTAGCATCAGGAGATACTTCCCAAAACAAACTAGTGCAGATAAAGCGGAATTATGCATAACCTGTGCTAGGACCGTAACAAGCAAAGCCCTACATGACTTAGAATATTATTTTACTTTATATTAAATGTTTATGTGCTCCAGCTCATTGGCAGCGTCCAGTGTTAAGGATTCGGCTGATGTACCTGAATGAACCTGGAAGCATCAAGCTCTGGGCTGAGGTCCTAAAATCCAGCGTCAGTGAAGCCGCGCCACCCAAAGCTGCTGATGAGGTAGCGTCTGTCTTTTATCAGCTCTTTGCAAGTTTGCTTTCAGCTTCCAGCAAGGGTTTTCCAGGGGCTTCTCACCTACAATGCACAAAAAGTTTATGTCAGGAAGAAGTGGCAAAGCAGATTTAACCAGTTTATGACTGGGTTCAAGGCCTAAGATTGTGCTATAGAAAAAATGACCTGAATAAACAGCTTCACAAGAGGAATGTGTTAGATGGGATAATTTTCAGTATTCATTAAAAAACTAAAGAAAAAACAGAGGATTTTTTTTTTTTGGTACAACATAACTGGAAAGTTTTAATTTCTTGAGATGAACATCCATCTATACAAATCTGAACAGATACAGGAATAGTTTTGTTTTTCCAGTGTATGGTACAAGACATTGACTCAGCTGTTTCGTTCTGCCAGTGGTGGTAGATGGCCTTCAAGCACCCCGTGACTGCCTCTGTTAGCTCCAGGCTGGCCCCATTCCTGGAAAGCAGGTTGTCAGTCAGGCCTTCATGTGTGTGATTCAAAGAAAAAGTCTTCCCTATTTTCCTGTGCTAGCATGCAGAAGAGAGTGATTTTTAGCCCATTACACATCAAGATGTATCTTGTGGCTACAAGCTTAGCAGTCGTTCCTACTAAAATGATGTTTTGATGTGTTTCTTTGCGTGAACCGCAGTGGAGGTTTTGTCTCTAGGCTGAGGTTAAGAACAGAGTGGGATTTGTTACAATAGCAACAAGTCAAGGAACAAAAATAAGCATCAGAAATAAAGGAAATGGTAGTAGTAACACTGTTGCTATCATCTAGCTGTTCATGTTTGGAAACCATTGCAATTGAGAGTCACTTTTGTGGTTACAAACTACCACAATGCTACTCCCAGGCACTCTGGCAGGCTGGGCCTAATACACTGCTCCTGACAACTGCAGTTGCTTCATCACAGGAGGATGGGGAAAGTCTGGGAGAGCTGCAGTTTAAGGAGACAGATTACAAAAACTCTGAGGCTTTATTACGAAACAACTCTCAATGCCCTTTTTTATGGTTAAGATTCTAGGATCAGAAGCCAAATCACAGTCATCCTGTGTAAAGATGATGGATATAGAAAGGGATCAGCAACTCTTCATGCTCTGAGCGAAGTACAGAATAAATCAAGAGGAGGAAAAAAAGAAATCTGCTTTCAACAGTGCTGTGGAATGATTGCTTATGCTATGGATGTCTAAAAGTCTAATGATTTTCCCATCTATGTCTTCATTTTCCTTTTCCCATGTAAATTCGTAAGTAAATGCCTGCATTGATAAGGTCAAGACATAAACCATTAAAACAAATCCATTTAAAGAGACCTGGCTGGAGCATTTTCAGTGAATTACCTTTCCATCAAAGGGCTCAGAACCAAAGCATACCACAAAGATGCATTTACTTATTTATTTAATACACAGACACCCAAGTGGGTTTTCCCATCACTCACCCTCAGACCAACGTGAGGACCCACATCATCCCTTTCAAAGCATTTCAGTGCATCCCATCAGGGTGGTTGAGAAGGAACACCGAGGTTTGAAAAGCTTTTTTAACACAGCTTTGTAATGGTACATACACTGATATTTGCAGTCCTGTGACTCGGGAGTTTTGCTGCTGATTTAATTAAACTTCTAAAGGACCAGCCGCTGATCCCTCTGCACAGCCCGTTCTCTTAGCTCTGTGTGTACCACTACCATCTACTGGCCAAACTGGGACTGATTGCGTTTCCAAGCACCGAGATCATCCTGAATTCATATCATCTGAACCCTGCGAATTTGCTCCCTATGGTTACTCACATACGAGGGCTGCAGCAGACTGTAAGAGATCAGCGCTGGCTTCCAGGGTTAACATTCCACTGATTAGCAAAGGAAATATTATTATAGCTCAAGAGGAGGCTTGTTTTTTCTTGTTTGGGTTTTTTTTTAGCTGAGGATTTAGAGACCCGTTGCTGAATGTGAGTGATTTAGCTTTTAACCGAAACATTCTGCTTCTCTATAAATGCCCCAGAGGAAGGGTATGCCATGGATTTCATTACACTGGGTTTATTATTACAAGAGACTGAGGATGCCTGTTACTACATTGAGGGAGGGGCAACACGATGAAAAAAAAGGTAGGGGCTAAATTGAACAGGAATTTGTGCGGTCGTGCCCTGGGAGCCAGAGCTGGCCAAGTCTCACAGAGTGTCCAAACTCCTACTTTTCCCCCACACTCCCTCTGAACTGTACTCCAGAGATTTCAAGCAGCCCCATAGCTCCTCTCTTGTCCCACACAAGTGTGTGTACGTATGCCTGCAAAGGTATGGGAAGGGAGGAGGAGAGCAGAAGGGAGGAGGATCCCTGCACTGCATGCAGGAGAGGCACAGCTGGAAAGGGCTTTGTTTAGGAATCATATTGTCCACTTACACCCTTGTGCCATAACCCTTTGTTCTGCCTGGTCATGCCGGACATCTCCAGCATACGTATGTTCCTGCTACAGACTCCCATGCAGCTTGGATGTGACAGCTCTATCAGGCATCTCCTTCCCTCAGAGACATGCTGCAAGGACTGCTAAAGGGACCAGGAGGTAAATTCTCTCCTGGAACAGAGTCTGCAAAAGCACATGGATTTTTTTTCCAAACCCTAATATCTGTTAAACAAGATAAAGGAAAACTCAACATTCATTTGCCTGCTCAGGCTCTGGAGAACCCATTTCTTGGACATAGGAAGCACTTTGGTGCTACCCATGGAAGCTACAGTGCCATGTATCTCCATGTATCTCCACCTTATTTGTGGCAGAAATGAATGGGTTCCCACACAACACAACCTCCAGAGTCCAGCAGGAAAATTCCTCCAGCCCATCACTCATCCCTGGTGGCCCTAGCTTCCAGGGCTGCAGGGAATGGTCAGCAGGCTAGGAGAGTATCTGTGCATCAGTGCCATGCTCCCATCCATCATCCTTCCTGACCATGCTGTGGCTCCTTCGGTCCTCCCAGCACCTCCTGCACACACATCCTGGGGGTCTGGGAAACAGCAGGGACACCACACACGTGGACAGCACACACGCAGTGACCAGGTTTGGGTCCAGCCATGTAGCCAGGAAGGAGGCTGGTGCGAGTTGTCCCTCTCCTACCAGGATGACCTGGTGCAAAGCCTGGGAACTGCTGTGACAAGGCACTACAGCCTGGCAGCTAAGCAAAGCTGTGGAAAGAGTCAAGAAAAGTTGCAGCACAGAAAATTATTATTCACACTTTAATTTTTCAGTAGAAATAATACAGTGAACCTGGATGCCAGTATCATCAAGGTCAGCAGTAAGAACATAGTCACCACATACGCTGATCAGGAGTAGTACGGGAGACCTCTGATTAAGGGAAAACAAACGAAAGCTATGGCAACAAGGACTAGAAAGCAATCAGTGATTACATTCTTGAGTGACTAATACCTGCAATTATAAAAGTTAAATGATGAAAGATTTGAAAATAAATATTTAAGCTTGAACTATTTTTCCCTTAATGAAGATCATCTATGTCAGAGTTGATGTTAATCAGTGATCATTATTTTGGGGTCAGGGTTATATATTATGCCACTGCCCTATGAATAACATTTAAACAATTACAACATGCCTCAAAGAAAAATGATAAAAAGCCAATATCAAGTTTTGTGGGGAAAAAAAATACTCCCTCATTGACCACATCAAAATCTGACAAAATTAACAGCTCTGCAGCCTGATAAGCACACGTCCTTGAAGATGACACAGCTTCCGCTCCCAAACCAAAAGCATCTCTCAAGCCACTCTGCTTACTGTGAGGAGGTGGCAATTATACACTCATCAGTGCAGGCAATGAAGGGGATTTGATGGTTTAAGTTCTCTGACAGTAGTTGAAATAGGTGAAATTGTCATGGGGAAGGGAGAGATGGTCACAACCTGTTTTCTTCTTTTCTTTTGGTGTTAACAAAGCTATCACAGGTCATACACCTGAGCAGCAGATTATCCGGCAGTTGTACTCAAAAGTTGTATTCCACAAACTCTAATAGCAGACTTCACACAGAAACAGTCCCACAGATAAATCTGAAGGACTAAACCCAAACTTTTAAAACATTACTGAAGACTAATGTCTGGGGTTAAACCATCAGACAAAATATGAACAGAAAAGCTATTTATACCTTATATGACTGAGAAATCTCACATTAAGAACTTGTGATAGCTGCACCCATAGAAATTATCAAAAACAGTAAGTTCAAAATTATAGAGATCAAAACCATCCTCAGCCTCTTTAACCACATTTTTGTACAGTTCTGTAAACTGGCACAGAACTATTCTACGTACTAAATCTTTAAAAATAGCCCTATACATAATTATGACATGGAACAGGCAATTTTTGTTTCTAGAATTGGCCATGTGAAATCTAACTAGAAGGCAGTCATACATTCCTGTGCATGGGCACAAATACCATGTAAAAACATTTCAGTTGGCCTTAATCACTTGCTTAATTCTGAGGAACTTACCTCCATTTTGGGGCTCTTGCAAAACTGCTAGAATGAGTCATCTTAAAACAAACAAACCAAGAGACCCAACAATAAATGCCACCCTCCACAGGCAGCAGCTTTTGGAGATGACTGGAGGCACAAGTAAATCCACTCCCAAGTAACTTGTCACAACTAACCATTTGCTTTCCCACACTGTGATAAAAGTAAAAATAACAAATTCCCTGAAAAACTTCCAGTTATTTTCAGAGACATGGCTGGAGGACTGGTTCGGGTGGTGGGAGCCCCATGGACAGTAAGCATTACTGTCTCGGGCCCCTGTAACTGAGGTAGTGCAGAGACCTGAGCTGGGTCCTTCACAACCATCAGCCCGTAGACTAACTGGTCAGCAAAATGTATCTCCTTCGTTAGCACCTTAGTATGAACACTGAAAGTGAAAAGTGCCCTTCCGAGGGTCTGCTACGTGGGGGTACAGGGCTACAGCACCATTTGGGAACAGCAATGTGGCTCCCCCACGTATCATCCTTAGCTTTTGAGAGCACAGTCTCAGAAGAGTGAGGCTGAATACTGATTGCAGGAATACTGCAGGTGGAAAGTAAAGCTATTTATTGCCACAACTTCAGCAAGATTTATGGCAGTTTTGGTTTTTTCTTCAAACAGATATTGCCCAAAAAGGACTTTAAAATAAATTGATGGGATTCCATTTCTGACATAACCTAGGTGAGAGGTCACAGAGTTAAATCTTTAACGGGATGCTGGAAGAATCTCAATATATTAACTTCAGGGTGACAAAGCCCATATGCCATTGTATCTCTCAACTGATGTATTTTATAACATGAACTAGGCATTATGGGCCAAATTGCCAAAACTCTGGCACTTGCAAGTCAAAAGTGACTTCATCTCTCTGCAAGCCTGGAAATCCCCCTGGCAAGAATCCACTATCTGAAAAAACAACTGTTCATTTTGCAGAAGAAATGGCTATTAAGGAAAAAAAAAATCTACCGCATCATCTTTGCAATATGTTTGAGAGTTCCTAAATTTAAAGCCAAATTTTAATGCTGTCTCATGAGCAGATTCTGCGACGTATAAACACAAAATACAAAAGCACAAATGTTCCCAAAGGAAAAAGTTGCAGGAAAATGCCCGCTGCTCTGGGGCCTTGGACACAGCGGCTCCATCTGAATGGCTAGAGGTTTATGGTGTAGGAGTATTTTCAGTTCCTGGCTTGTCCCAAAGGAGCCGATTTCTGCATGGTTCTGCCTTGCATCCTCCCCTCATCCTGCCACAAAGCAAAAGCCCTCCAAGGAAGGGAGCCCCTATGGTATTCATACTGATGGCTGCAGGGGTTTCCCTGGGTATGGCCACCCCAGGGGACTCCCGAGATGGAGAAAACCTCTGCAGATTGTGGAGTTTCATGCAGAAGGCACGACCGCTTGCTGCTTCTGATCAACTAATTGCCATCACTTCTCTCAAAATCAGAAATGAGGATGCTTTCTTCCAAAGCAGGAACGTCAGTGTTAATCTGTGGCAAGTAGGCATTCCTGACCCACAGTATCCTGCGGAAGAGTTGGTTGTTCTGTCTGTACAGGCACCACAGAAAAAGGGAAACGGCAGCCAGCATCACCAGTGTCACGAGCACCGCCACAGCTACAAGCCCATGGTATGAGGCTGAAGGGGAAGGACAGAAACTGTTATTAAGCAAATATAGCTATAATTAGAGATAATTGTAAATATAGACATATAGATGTTTTATGGAAAACATATTATTACTCCTTATACATTATGAATTATAAATTACAGGTTTAACAGTGAACAATGTTACCTCATGAAATGTTGGCTCGGAATGTGTTAACCACTCCTTATAAAAAAAAAATAAATTACAAAAGTACAGAAGAACCTACCTTTTTCAGAGGGTTCTGTTGCATCAATATCTGAAATAGAATGGAGAAGTCCTAAAATTACCCAGAGCTAACAAAAGTTGCTCTGCACACTCGCTGTAAAACTGATAGCAAAAAGACCTAAAACCATACGCATGCAGGCTCTCCTTTTGCCTCGTGTCAATGGGATTCCAACTGGACCACTTAAATGTGACCTAATCTGTTATCTAAAATCCCCTGCATTTGGCAGGATACATTAATTGACATTTGTGTGAGGATGAGCAGTGGTATCTCTCCACTGAAGTACAGATGCTGGAGCAGAACTGTGCAGCAGTAGATTCATCAGTCCAACAGTGACTCTAGCATTTTGGGTGGGCTCTGGAAACATTTCAGCTCTCTCACAGCCTCATGTTCCTACTTGACAGGGTGTCTGTGGCCCTCCCAGGCTGCGCCAGCTGGTCCCCAGAGGGTCAGTTGAGGTCAGCCCCGTGCTCTACACGTAACTCACTCGTGCCATGGAAAGTCTACTGCAGTCAGCAATAATGCAACAGCTGCCCCGCCTCCTCAAAAGGAGGGCACCCTGCCTGGTCGGGGTGTTTTACCACCTTTTTCCTTTTTTTTTATTCTAATACCAAGGGAGAGAATTATTTACATGAAAACTAGGAGTAAGTTAGCAAGCAACAAGGAACATGTAAAACAATGGTTATAAGGACACAGCTGCCACCTTTTACATAAGCCCTTACCTGCATCCATCTTACATACAAATCCCTTTTTTTCTCTGCATGGAGATGATTGCCAGACTCCATCTGCGGTCCTCAGGCTGATACAGAAATTCCCTTTGAGATGATCAAATTCAGGCTCCCTGATGCCCCAGTTAGAATAATTTAAGGGAGAACCATCAAGCCAGAAGACTGTCTCATCTAATGGGCAGAAGTTACAGATTATTAGAAAATATCTGTGTTTCAGTTGGACTTACTATGGAATGCCAGGATTTTGTTTGTTTGGACACTATGGTTTTGTTGGTTTTTTCTTGAAGGATAAAAAACATCCTACAAGGTTGACACAGAAGACAGCCTGTACTGCTTCTTTAAGAAGAAAATAAAGGCATTCACATGCATGCATATGTAGTAAGTATTCAGAATACTAATAAGTAACAGTTACAGAAAACTCAACTGGTTTTACTACATAATAAATAGGTAATAAGCAGAAAAATAAATATCTCAAAAGATAACAGTGTTTTGGAAGATGGTTCCACCAGCATTAAAATTACTAAAAACTAAAGCACGTTCTTACATGCAGTTCTCTTCCAACCAGAACTTACTGTCTGTAACAAGCAGGATGTTCAACCAAATTGTTTGGACAGAATAACCGAAACTGTGCAATTCTTCCAAAATGAAAGCATTTTCATCTTCATCTTGAATAGTCAGAAGATTTGATCCTACAAATTAAAACACAGAACAAATTTTCAAATGTTCCATGCCATTAAAATGTAACATTACATTTCAAAAAATTAAAATGACGAGCCTCAATTGAAAAGCTTGAAAAGCCTGGTTATACCTTGCAAGCTCTTAAATCTGCAAATAATGTGAAAATGCTCATGCTGATATAAAACTGTTCTTACATGATTCTAAAACAAGTTTGGAGGGGAAAAAATTATTTTATGTCTTATTCCAGAAATCAGTATTTTCACATGGAAGGGAACTTTTTTTAATGCATTTTGATGCAATTTCATAGCTGGCTTATGAGTTCCACTAACATTATCTTGAACAAGAGAAAACATACGCCATGATTTCAGTAATTCCAGAAAACACACAGTTTAAGACATCAAGATGACATTTTGTAGCTACAAAATAATCACTTACCTTGATTTTTGCAGACTTCATATGCAGTATCAAAACTCGTGCCCTGCAGAACTGTGGAAAAGCTGTAGCAACTGTTTTTGAATTTGATCCAGGGAACATTTTTTTCTGAACATAAGCCTTTATAGGCAGTGAGTTTCTTTTCTGTGATAGAAATAACAGCGCAGCTTTATTGGCACAACAACATACACATTAATACAACATTCCACACGCTGTTTTGGAGCAATGCTAATACGCACACTCTTGCGTTACACCTCTGTTTTCAAAGTGAAGATCTAGTGGCTGTGTATATTTGCATTAGAAGAGTAAAGCTGGTTTTATTTCTGATGAAAAGCCTTGCTGGTTCACAACATCAGGTCAATCTAACCGCTACCGATGTGCAGGGGGAAGTTATGAGCAAACTACAGGCACATGAGAGCACTCCGGGCTGCCCCACATCTCCCAGAAGGCTGGGGATTTCCAAGGACCACAGAGTTTCTGTCCACTAAGCCGCAAAGATAACTTATGCCAAATACCATGGCAGAGAAGAGAGCTTCCTGTCAGTAAGCAGCAGCTGTTTCTGCGGCATGCAACGTGCTGCAGCAGAGTCCCTCTGACCCATGGCAACCCCGCCAGCTCACTCTGTGATGGCCAGCATCTCTTTTTGGCAGTGCAGTAGTGTCAGCTATGCTGCCTACGGTCTCACATGCCTCCTACTTTGCTGCAAACCACATTTTTTAAAAATTAAGTAAACCTCAGGCAACGTATGATTATGTAATTTACAAAGCAATTAGAAAGTTAGTCAGCTTCATTACAAAAACCACACTACGGAAAAATTATTGTCTCGAAGGATTAAAAACCAGCGTCTCAACAGGTCCAAAAGGTATAATAGGCTGTAGGTGAATCCCTGGAGATCAATACCACCAAACAGGAACTCTTTGGAGAACTAGATGCTGCCAAAGGCTCTGCAGTCCAGACTGAAAGGAGTTCCAGACCTGAATCCTGGATTCAAGTGAAGGCCGGGTAATTGGCAGAGCTTTGCAGGATACACACCATATTTTAGGATATAGTAAAATGTTCTTATCTTTTTAAAAAAAAAATTATTGCAAAATCTTTGATGTGCAATCAGTGAAGATGTGACTCATTTTTCACTTTGCTCTAAGTGCTTCCCTTCTCTCATTCTACAGTTAATTGCAGCAAACTGAATTTATTTCCCTTTGAGCTACGTTATTAGCAATCATCATTTTTCACAGCTAATGTAGTGTTCACTGAAGAGACAGAGTAGGTGATTTTTCTGCTTCTTTTCTATTATGAAAAGTCTCTTCCCATTTTTTTGCGGACCAAACCTGATGGCCGACATGTCATGGATGGTTTCAGAAATAGGAGATACAGCAAGGGAATGCCAGAAACATACCTCAGTTTTTTTAATAATACTATTGTCATCACTTAACCTCAAGCCAATTAATTTTCTTTCATCTACTTCCGCTGCCAATACGCACATTTGCAGCTGCAAACATTTAATATAAAACTTCGCTCTGACTTACTGGGTGGCACATGGCAAACAGCTCCTTGCAGAAGTCGTTCGCAGTTAGCACTCTTCCAGTGCCCTGCAGTGTCAATGTAAACACAGCTGCCGAAGGCCTGGGACTCATCATCTTCCCAGAAGGTAAACAAAGACCTCGTCCCATCCGACCACTCAAAGTTAAGCCCATTCTGCCAAAACAGATTTTGAATTATCTTTCTGATATGATACAGCACCTCACGAGCTCATCATCTTCTGGTGGCATCCTCACCAGATATCGCAAAATGTCTTTTAGGTCTCTGAATGCTGGATAATTCCAGAAGGATCTACAAAAGACAGATCAGAGGGTCCTCCCAACTTACTTCTGGGAGACTACAAACCGCACCTAACCTGCTGTTTTCAGCAAGCGGCTCTTAGGGCCGCTGAGCAACTGCAAATGAAAGAACATAATTTCAATGTTGACACTACAAGAGAGGTGTTTTGTATATTTTAAAATACTTTTAGTGTTCAGTAGTCATTGCACTGGCCCTCATTAGATTTATACATTATGTTGCTAAAACTCCAAACAGTTAGGGCTTAGGGCTTTCCAGGGTTTCATTTCCAGATGCAAGCTTTCTGTGACTTCAGATGAATGACACAGCTCGTGAGCTCGTTAACTGGAAAAACCCCTTTGCAGCAACACGTTCATAGCCAGGCAGTCTACTACGTACATCTGAAGTGAACAGCCCGATCCAGTGATTGTATCCCAGCCGATTCACAATGACTGTGAGGAAAGCTTGGTGGTACTGGTTTGTAATGCTGACCAACTCCGCGCCGTCTGCCATGCAGGTTTTTAAAGCTGAAGACCAGGTAAAATTCCCACGTATTAGTTTATAGGTTCTGTTTCCATATTCTAAAGTATCTGGCACAGGGTACATTTCGGAAGCATTGATGACATGTCTGGATGTGTCTGTTAAGAACAGAAAGAAAGGATTATTTTCTATTTTACAACAGACGGCTTGAAGATAGCAGAACAGCTCCTAAAAAATCAGAACTATCCTTAAAAGCAAAGCTTTGCTTTTGCACATTCCTTGGTTTCAAGAAGGCACTGTGAACTTTAAAAATTAAAAAGACGACGACTACTAGACCAGTATCCGAGATTCCATCACAGCACAAAACTCATCACATGGGTAAATGAGTGTAGTGTATAACAAAAGAAGGAAAACCTGGATAGAGTCTGTTCTGCTGACTGGATTTTTGAAGGTCTATAAGAAACCACCTGAGACCTGAGTGCATCCCAAGTGTCCAACAGCAGTAGGCTGCAGAGCACTCTTATCCCAGATACTCTGCATGTAATTTAGATTACCTCTTTTTTGACTCATCATTTTTAATAATCTCCAAGATCAGTCTACAGCACAAAGCCTGGCCTAATAAATAATTGCACAGACACAACCGAAAGGATGACAAACTGTGGCTCAGGGTACAAATTCATGCTTGGGAGCTTCTTGAGCTCATCTTTACTGTCCATGAGCCAACATAGGGAAGATCACAGTACTGGCAATTATACATAAATCCTCAGTGCATGGAGGCTTAACTTTCTTTTCATGAAAAACGAGCACAGCAGCATCAAAAGAAACTAAAAAATAAAGGAAGAAGCAGACTTTTTAGATTTAAGAAATAAGAGTCTCCCATGAGAAAAAAAAAATCAGGAGACAGAGTCCATTTCCACCCCAGCCCAGTCTGTGATGCTGCTGGGCTCAGTTTTCTACAGGAAGCTTTTAGCCTTTGCTAATGTCTATGAATGCCCACAGTATACTTTAAGCAAGACTATTAAGAAGAAAGCAATGCCTCAGTTTTAATCTCATTTCTCAGTTTGGATTATGCACTTCTGTCTGTAAAACTTCTCCATGATTACGAAATGAAAAGGTTGCTTTGCTACGAGGTCAAGTATTTTTAGACTTGGTTCCCTTTATGACTAAGATAGAAGGAGCGTTAGCAAGCATCTTAAAATAGTAAATTATTTTATTATTTGTCATTCACAATAATTTAAAATTAGAAATTCCTAAGCCAGAAGTTCTGCGCCTGAGCTAACTGAAGCACTCGATTTTGTTCCAGCTTTCAGTGTGTCACAGCTAAAGAAAAAAAATTAAAAAAGCAGGAAATGCAGTAAAACGCTGAGACAATTCTAACTCAAAGCCCCACTAAACGATCAGAGCCCAGTTCAGATCTCCTGCTAGCTTATTTCATTTTAGTCCCCTAAAGAAAATAATTTAAAAACGGAGACAGGATGTGGACAGGATGGCAGAAGCAAAGCACCAGCTCATCTTTCCAGGAACTGACACATTTGGACATTTGAGAAAATTTAGCAGTCCACTACTGCCAGCAAGAGGCTGTTTCACTTCTCCCTTCCTTGTTTCTCTGCTCTGCCAACTGCATGTTTCCAGGCACGGACAGGTCTGGTGTTCGCCTGACCCTGCACCGAGCTGATGCAGCCTGGAAAAGCTGCATGAAATTACATCAATTATGGAAAATAATAGATAAAGGGGGGAAAAAAGAGATAGAAAAGTTTCCTGCAGAATTAGCAAGCTGAGTTGCATGATGGCAGTTTGTGAGAGTGCCGTGGGTGTCACATTAGGGAGGGCAGGACAAGTCCCTTCAGCCCCGAGCTGGTGGGCAGCAATGAAACCAGGGTAGAGCATAGCCTCCATCCCCACCATGCTTTGGCCAGGCCCCACGGCCTGCTCTCATCTGGCTGGGAAATGTGGGGAGGGTCCTGAGCAGCCCCTGCAGCCCCAGTTTCCCCAGGCGCCCTGCAGCCTGGCCACCATAAAAGGCAACAGTTTCCCCTCCTGCCTTTTAATGCCTTTTCCATCTGTCTGCGGCAGCAGCAAGGGGGTAAAATACGAATGTTTAGGTGGTAAACAAAACAAACCAGCAGGAAAACACATTTTTAATTTTTTTTTCTCAACAACATGCAGGATTACTCCATCACTCCCTACAACTGTAGTTCATAATAAATGATGTCAAACGCAGCTATAGTTTGCTAGAGCCACATGTGAGCCCTGCCCAAAGCTTGTATTTGTTTATTCTACCTCAGTCTCCCTCTCCTCCTAGACAGCTGGCAGGACAAGACTGTCTCTTCAGATCCAGGGCTCAACTAAGAGGTGATACATAAAAATTAAGCCGGGTAAAACCACCCCTGCCTACGTAGAGCATCCAAGGATGCTCCTTACAGACTCAGATTACAGCCCTCCCTTTGCTTTGAGGTAAAGAATTTGCTGCTGGTCTATTTTGGTAACATGCCATGGCAGCTTCCCACTGGCAGAGCTGCGGCAGCCCCTGGCACAGGGCTCCAAAGCTGCCCCTGCACCCCGCGGTGCACCAGCTCTCAGCTCCAGAGGCAGCGCAAGGATGGGGCTTGAGGAAACCAAGCAGAGCATCTTCCTCACAAAAGCTTTGTGCTGCCAGCAAGTGAACTTCATGGCAACGTTAGAGAAGCGTGAAAGAAAAGCCAAACTCTATTTTATGGGCCAGTCGGTCCACAGGGTTCACAGAAATACATTTTCATCAGCCTCTTCTGATCTAATGTTGCAAATCCCACCCCCCAAAAAAAAAAGAAAATTTCATCATTACCCTTACTTTTGTCTTTTATGATCTTATGCTGTTTCTCTGCTTGCCATGACAGCAATCATGAAATTTCATCTCTATTCCTGAACCTCAGATGCACAACAGAAAGCTCAAAGTCAAGAAGAAAACTTAATAACAAAGTATTTTTTTCAAAATTACTTCTCTATCACAGCTATTGATTTATTGAATAGCACAGAGTTGGTCTGTCTAACTATCAGAGTAGAACTATCTTAGAAATCTTTTATGTGTCTGGTTTTACAGACACCTCTAACAACCTGCTTCTAGATGAAAACAAGGTAAAATTAATTCAATACAGTAAGAAAAGAGAACAGAAACAAAGCAAAAAGAACCTTACCCTGAGCCTTTTGGCAGACAAACCCATAATTTTTCTGACAGTTCTCTAAGTACCATTTTCCCGTAAAATAAAAATTAGGGCTATTTGATACCAATGTACATAGTGGAAGCTGTTCTTGAATGTTTGCACTGTTAAAACGCTGTCTCTGCAATCAACACAGAACCTTATATTAATTTAAAAAGACACTGTGGAAAAACAATGCATAATTATTACATTCCAGTTAGAAGAATAATTATCTGAAAGTCGCTGTTACAAATATTTAGGTAGAATAATGAATGGTCCCATAAGCACAGTTTGAAATAGTAACCTCACATTGAAAAAAAAAAGTCACAAGCTTTCACTGAATAAACTAAAGCACTAAGACAAATACGGACTAATGTGGTGTAAAACAATATATTAAAATATGAAATTCAAAACCTTATTCCTAAACTTCACTCAGACCCGGCATATGATACTAACCATATAAACAAACTATATATAAACCATATAAGCAAACATATATTTATCTATCAAGCTTTGGTGCTTAAAAACAATTGTAAGGGAACGTGACTATAGTCATAAATTACATAAATAACTGCCTCAGTGGTGCCTCATTTTTTGCCACCTCTAGTTACGCCCGTAAATCTGTGCCCACAGTTGTCTCTGAAGTTGCAAAATTAGAAGACTCAGTTGCTGTAACCAGTTAGGTCTCTTCTTTGTGGCTGTCATGTTTTTATGGATAAAACAACTTCCCACTGTCCTTAAACCCCCTGGAAACACTCACGCGCATTGATTCAATCGGAGACCAGTTGGAATACATTGGAGGGTTTTCATTCACCCACTTTTCATAATCATCACTCTGGAAGCCTATCCAAACACTAGTCTTCTGTCCAAATAGATTCATCGTTATGAAAGCTGGAAAATGAAACAGGAATAAAATATAATTAACTGGTACCAATTTAGGGATAGATGATGTCTCTCCTGACACACTAAAGCACTGAAAAAATTAATTACTAATCAATGGTATTATATACTAACACAGAAAGTAAGAGGCTAAGAACGAGTGGTGTTTCAGTGTCATCTAACTATAAATTCAGTTAAATTGATTAACTGCAGTTGGGCTAGGGTCTAGTCCATTAACTAATAAGGTCTTCCAGAAACATGCACAACTGCTTGAACAAATTAAAGTACTAATTCAAGGTACTGTCCCTCTGGGAAGTTCTCATTTTTAGTCGAAAGTAAGATAGCCAGTGAGATTCCTTCTACCTTCAAAGAAGGGGTTTTACAAATGTATGAAATTCAAGAAGTTATAATTACACCTCAAAACATACCTGTCACATAGATTAGTGAATATCTGAATCTTTACATTTTGGGAAACGGTGAAAGAGAAACATTGATTTGTTTAAAACAGTGGAACCAGAAGTAGGATCTGAACAATCGTTTTTTCTAAACCTGTGCCAAAGATGAAACTTTACTACAGCATCCTCTACCTTGTTCCAGCTCATCCTCCAGGGAAGCAAGTGACCCATCATAGCTACTGCAGAACTCTTGTGCAGAGTACCAGTTCCTCAGATGCTCTGGTTCCTTTGGAATTTGTATCAAAAAGCACTGTTAAAAAAAAAACCAAAGAAAAAGAAAAGCAATCAGCCTTTGATTCGAATCAGTTACTTAAAGGCAAACACAATTAAATTTATCCTTGTAGTCACTGCAGTACAGCACCAGGAAACATCTGGCCAGCTCAATGCATGTTGCTATTAAGAAATGTATATATAAGAGACGCTTGATGAAATAATTGCCTTTTTTCCTTCAATCACAAATAGACATTGTTTTATCATTATCTTTGATGAACCCTATTTGAAACAGCATCTTTTGGAGGGTGGCAGCAGTTAGGGAGCCATTTAGTACAACAAGAGGTCAGAGATCTGTTTGGAGACCATAAAAGACTTGGAATTGTCGTAAGCAGAAAGAAGAGGATGGAGCAGGCTTTTTACAGCAAGCACACAGATACATTTAGATAGTTCACATACGTGAGGATTCACTTCCTTGAACGGAAGTAAAATTTTTGATACCTTATTAAGACAATTTCAGTGCACAAAGCCACTTAATAGCCATAAACCTTCATATCACTGTATCAGCAGTTATGCCTAAAAGCCCTGCTTTCAAAAAGGAAGAAAATCTTCAAATATTGAATAACCCTTAAGAAGTCCAGTTTCTGTCATAAACATGGAAATCACTGTGAATAATCAAACAGCAGAAAAAAATGTTTTACTTTGAATCCAAAGTGCAACCAGCCTTTGGGACATGCTCCTTGTTGGTCTTTTGGAATCTCTTTCTCTATTTTCCATGCAATTTTTCGTTTACAAATACAGGGAAGAGAGACAGTACAGTTCTCATCACCCCAGAGTCCTGTGTAAAAAGAAAATTCATGGTTCAATATTGGCTTGGGATTTGGAAAGGGTTTTTTATCTTAGCTAGCTTAGATGTTGTTAAGAAATATAGCCTTTAATGATTAAGATGAGACTCTACATCAAATACATTTGGACACATCACATTACAGTGGATTTGATGGTCCATGGGCCTCATGCTTTTATTTCTAGTTTGATTTTATTATGTTAAATCAATTCCTCTACACTGAGTCACATAACATACACCTCTATCATTATATATTTAAAAAAAAAAATTCAGTTATCCAAGACCAATAATGAAAGGTATACGAATTATGCCTTCCACATAAAATAGTCTGATTTCCTCACATTGAAAATTTTTTGCAAGATCCAGGTATTGATGTAAAACACTGACCGGATTTGGAGGAAAATACATTTCTCAGTGGACCCAACAACTTGTTGGTCAGCTCCCATCTGCTGGCCAGCTGATGGGGGAGGATGGGCATCTCTTCCTTTTATCAGATGCTAAAGGTAGCAGCACCAAACTCAAGCATTTCAAAGTCATGAATCTAAACCCCAAGACCATGCGTGGGGAAAAAAGGTCCTTCTTTGGCTTGGGTTTTGAGGCTGAGTTTAAAAGAGTGCAGCTGGATTAAGTTTTTTTGGCTCTTCTCACAGATACAAAACTGGATTTTTATTTTTCCATCGCACCTGACGTTTAGTTTATCACATGACTTGCAAATCTTCAGAAGACAGAGGCCATGAGATGACAGACATCACTGGAACCAGCAGCACTGTACATTTTTTTATTACTCCACTAAAATCTAAAGCCATGTGATGATGTAAAGGCTAGCACCAAACCCATGGTACTCAAAAATCCCTCAGCAGACTAGCTAGGGGATCAAAAATAAGCTAGAAACATGAGTATTTAAAGTTGGATGCTGATAGAAAAACCGTTTATACATGTAGGAAAAGCTGTTGTTAGTCCTTCTGTCTCATTTGGTTACGAAAAAACTGACTGTGAAAACCAGCAATGCATTAACATCTTTGCTGTGCCACATACCAGATTCTTAAGCAAAACTAATGTATCAGTATCACTGTAATCTTTGTATTTTGATATTAGAGGATCAGAACTATTAACATATGTTCAAATCAACCTCATCTCTGAGCATATAAATGATACTTCACAGAATTATAGGGGCTGGAATGGATCTCAAGAGATCATCAGGTCCAACCCCCCTGTCAAAGCAGGTACAAGACTTCAATATGTATTGTGTTTCCTGAGAGCCATTTTAAAAAAACATACGATCCTTTCCGCCAACCACAGAATCAAGTCCCAGCAGCACAAGAAAATGTAAAATAAACCTGTTTGTGAAGAAATGAAGCCACATCGTTTCCCAGGTTTCTGCAGATCTCGTTCCCTCCCTTCATTCCAGTTCTGGTATGTTACTGGTGATTTATCTCTCCAGCTGCACAGAAACATTAAAGTGTAGTTACACTTCTGCCTATCCTTACCTAAAAATACACCCTCCATTAAAAGCGTCTGTCAGGAGACAGGAGGCAGAAAGCACTCCTTTATTAACTAAATGTTAAAAGAAACAGACAACCCACAACAAGAAGACTGATATTCATGCCTTGGACTTGTATCTCTTATAACTCTGTCAGAAAATGTCCCATAACATGATATTAAGGGCAATAGATTCTGAACATTTACATGAGAGCTGAAGTTGCCTCAGGAATATCCCACTCGGTCTCAAACCATTTCAGTCCAGCTGACTGAATGGCACCCTGTAAATGGCACGCCAAGTACAACCCTCAGCAGCTGAAGTGTAGGGATTCTTACCGAAATACATCGCTGGATTCTTCTGCGTGCAATCCAATCCACCAGCGAACGTCAGTATTTGATAGCTATGAAAAAAAATTAATGTTTTGCCATATGTTTAGCTGTTGTTGGCCACTTAGCAAAGCATTATCAAACTCCTAGAGTCAGACTCTGTATTCAGACAAATAGCATCTCCATTGGGTTCCAGTGGGAAAACAGGTGCTAAATCCCGCCCCTGTTCATTTATGTGGCTTCAGTAAGACTATTCACGTAAGTAGTGCATGATTTATCATCCAGTTTCCACCAGATTGCTGATGTATCTTCTGTAAACTAGGGATTTACAATTTTAGGGATTTAGAGTCTATCTGGCTTGAAAAGGACTTAGGCCTTAGGCCAGAATTTGGCTTTCTGCAACTACTACAAATAGACAATAGCAATTATCATTCCCCTTCAGCATTAATATGCTGCTGGTTCTTCGGGTTTCCAAAATGTTTTCTACGAGCATTTACTGACTTTGTGTAGCTCATACAAGAGATCTCTAGAGACACGTTCCAGGCTGACTGTTCTTCTCATGAAAGGTTCTAGACCTCCAGCCCTAAGGGGTGAAGTACTGTGGGGATAAGTCAGAGATACAATATTATTCAAAAGCCACTTCTTACTGCTGTGCTGGCTTGATTCTGCCTTAAGCTGTGAATGGGCTTTGCTTTCAGGGTTAGCCACTCAATAGCCACAGTTTTGGGGTTTTTGGGAAAGAGCCAAAATAGCAAAAATAGTCCTGAATGTGGAGAACAGTGGCAAAGTCACCCTGCCTCTGAGAAGCATTTATTTCCTTCCAGAAAGAACTGTAATGCAGCCTGTGTTGTGGCAGCCACAGTCTCCTTGGAGTTATCGTTAGGACTTCACCAGTTTACAACTTACACAGCAATATCAAACAAAGTAAACAGGCCTTTCTAACCAAGAGGAGACTCGGAAAATTGCTGATCTGGTATTGCCTAGTCCCTGTGTTCAGTTTCTAATCACAGCACTCAGCCTACACATCACAGGTTTTAAAGAAACAGTGAGAAGTGGGATTTCAAATTCCCCGCTACGAAATGTTCACCAAGTTTTCTAACGACACATGCAAAGTCAATTTGGGCTGCTCAACATTACTGTAGCAATTGCCATCCTCACTCCTGCTCCCACAGGAAACTGGTTACAATCACTTGGAGACACACCTGGCTACACTGGGGAAGCTTCGCCAAGGACAGCAGGCTTTAAAATAGCTGCATGTGTTATATTCCAGGACAAAACTTAAGGAAGTTAACCTGATTTCCAATGCCAAGGGTGTAAACTTGGCTTTTTCATCGCAGCATGCACACAAACTGCCACAATACCCACTAATATTAATGATAAATCCACTTAGAAAAAGATTAAAAGTAGATGTGACTTTAAAGCAGCACACAAATCCGTCATTTTAAGCTATCTTAAGTTGGAAAAATACATCCCTTTTAAAAGTTATATGATTTTATAGTTCATAAACACTCATCTAGAGAATTATTTCTGAAGTAAAGTGTCTTTCAGATTCTATCTAGAGCAACAGGCACCCAGATATTCCAAGAGATGGAGCATAAAATAACCAGTTACGGTCTGAGCATTTATTTCTTCAAAGGGGTATTTTTTATTACCTTCTTAATTTTATTTTGGATAAAGGCTTGTTCACCAGAAGAATTTATCGTTGCCATTCCACTGCTAAGCCAGCTGCAGACAAACTCAAAGGTTTCCCAGTCTGTAGGGCTGACATGGAAAAGGTATTCTGCTCCTTGATAATATGACCATGGCAGTTCTAGAAAACAAGCAAGAGAGTCAGCGCTGCGCAGGGGGAAGAACTCATGTCAAGCCTCATTCTTTGTGGCCCCCGTGTCCCAGCTTCAGCCATGCATCACAGGACAAATAAGTGATTGCTAACAGGAGAACCCTATCTGACATATCAAATTATGGAAGAAGAAAAAAAAAGGGAAAAAAAGAGTAATTTTTGAGGTTTGATGTTCTGTCCTGTGACATTGCAGTAATGCAAATAAAGGTTGCCCAGTCTTTTCAAAACGGCAGCATTAATGTGATGGAGAGGTTATCAAACTCCCATGCTCGTTACTGGCAATACTCCTGTACCGACCCTAAGTAGCATCTGATGTTTGGAGCACTCAGCACAAGGACATGGACCTGCTGGAGCACGTCCAGAGGAGGACCACAAAATGATCAAAGGGCTGGAGCACTTCTGTATAGGCTGAGAGAGTTGGGCTTGTTCAGCTTGGAAAAGAGAAGGCTCCGGAGGGACCTTATAGTGGCCTTCCAGTACCTGGAAGATGCCTATAAGAAAGTTAGGGAAGAACTGTTCCCGAGGGTATTCAGCAGTAGGACAAGGGGTAATAGTGTTAAACTAGAAAAGGATAGATTTAGGTTGGTTATTAGGAAAAAGTTCTTCAATATGAGGGTAGTGATCACTGGAACAGGTTGCACAGAGACAGAGGAGGCCCTATCCCTGGAGATATTAAAGGTCAGGCTTCATGAGGCTCCAAGCAACCTGATCTAGTGGAGATGTCCCTGCTTACAGCAGGGGGGTTGGACTAGATGACCTCTGAAAGTCGCTTCCAACCTTACACATTCTATGATTCTATGTTTCACTGTCCTTAGCAAAAGAGTTGCAGATTTCAATCTGTGACAAGTTACTACAGAGTACCTTAATGCAAATCTTTAACTTAGAAATATTTAGTTATTTTATTTTTAGCAATAGCTTAAGTTATATTTCCAAACATACTGCTTCAAGATGTGGAAGAAGAAAATGTTTTCATACCAGCAATGTACCAATCTGGATTCTTTGGTTTAACACCTGCAAAAATATACAAATAAATTAAAACACTACTGATTTAAGAGTGAAAAGAGACATTTCACCAAAATTGCTTTCACCACATGGCAAAGATTTGTTAAAAATAATGAAGAATAGAATACTGTTGTACTCTTTCAGGGACAAAAAAGGAATTACACACGGAACAAAGTTAAATAATTGCCACGTTTACCAAGCCACCTTTTTAGTAAACTTTATAATCAAGAACTTTGATTAACTCCTGCTATCTAACTGCTAACCATTGCCAGCCATTTTTAGAGTGACTGCACATATTAAACTGCTTAACTGGGCAACCAACCCCAATGGCTACATACAGATTTGCCATGATTTCATGCAGAAGGCCAATGAGGACAACTCGAGAAATCACTGAAAATCAGGCTTTCAGATTTACTTTATTTTTCCTTGACTCTCCCAAATTGCAAGTAATGGGTATAATAGACAATGTATGTTAATTAAAACTTCACCTTTTGGTATTTTGCATATCCATTCACGCTTTTCATTGCAGTGTGCTGGGAAGATAGTTTTATTTACTTTGAACACAGCACAATTTCTTGACTCATCTTCCAAATACTTGCTTTCCAAAAATGAAGATACAACCTGAAAACAGCAAGATGAAGCTTTTCAAAAATCTCGTTATGGAGAAAAAGGAAGGATTTGGAGATGTGTGTACAGTAAGAACATCATGTGTAACAACTAGAGGATCACCTAGATTAAGGTGGTAAAATCAAAAAAGTAGGGTCCGTAAACCTGTTCTCACCATGTCCTGTTCAACCTTCCCATCTTCTATCAGACTTCTTTATAAAAATAATTGAATAGCTATGAAACCAAACATCTTTTTACATGATTAGCAGCAGTTGCCCACACCTAACAGCTTTTGCTTTGGTGGAGATCATCTAGCCCAACCTCCTGCCAGAGCAGGACGCATGACTGAATTTTGCACTTAAATATTGATGGCAGAGCTAGCACTGCCCTTTAAGGCTGAAAGCCAATTACAGTTTAAAAACTGACCTTTCTTCTGCTGCTCAGTTTTAAATCCCAGGTACTAACCACTAGTGTGGTGTGTGGCACCAGCATCTTCAGGGATGCAAAATCAAAAGTGGCATTAGAAAAGGAAACATGTAGCTCTGAATGCAGGCATGAACCTAACAGCCACAGAACAAGTAAAGCTTTTAAGCCCAGCTCCAAAGCTTTCCAACATGTGTACGTATATATATATATATATACGCATATACATGTGCTCACTCTGCACATACCTGGTGCTGGGTTAACCACAACGTGCTTTGCAGGGAAACACACATCTGCAAACCTTTATAACCCTACCAAATTCCTTCAGCAGTTGCACAGGCTGCTATTTTAAGGGTAGCATACTATTAAGCCTATTGTAGCAATTACTTTAATTGAAATACATGGACACAGAAAACAAAGTTTTCCTGGTGGATGTTTGCTCACAAGGCTTATTTTTGTGAACTTATGCTCAGATGTGACCTGAAAGATTACTGAAATATGTAGTATGCAGATAGTTACAGGTGTCCTGTCAGACCACTGCCACGTCCCTCCAGAAAGTGGGTTTCTTTTATTAAATCCAATCCAGAACTGCCTTTCTTCTGTCCTATGATGGAAACAAAGAAAATACCACTTGTCAGGCACTTTTTCTTTAGCTGGTTGATGAATTACTTTTTAAATAGTGCAAATACTCATGTCCATTTCTTCTGGAAGTCAGTATATCATTCTGTAGAAAGCTTCTTAACTTTTTAGTATCCTTGAAGTAAACTGTGTTTTTCCTACCAAAATGTTAAATTAGATCTTTAAAGATGAACACATTTAAAATAGGATTAAAATTGACAAACTTCCATTTCAATGGTGAATGTTAATTCACAAGAGTATCACCTTCATGTTAACAGTTGTCCAACATTTACTATGGAGATCATCCAAAGAGAATCACACTATCATTGCTAATACACTTCTTTTCACCCACTTCTAAGTTCATGTTACTCAAGAGTAGACTTCTTCAGCCACTTGTAAAGAGGATGGAAGAACCTAAATTGTAAATTATTTAGTATGATATACATACATATAACAGGTTAAAAGATATATTTACCTGTCAAAAATTGTATATAGTAAATTGTTTAAAAATGTCTCTTCATAGATATGGCTAAAACTTGCAAGATGCGCTCCAAAATCTTGGCATAAGGCTTCTGCTTCATGCCATGTTCTTCTAATCAGAACTTTCTCCCTGTGAAATATCTGCAATAAAATAAACACATCCATAAATTTAGTTGATTTTGGATAGAAGTTGTTTCAGAAACCCATAAAAATCAAATATTATTTGCAGTTTTTTCCTACAATAAAGCCATGTATTTTCAATTATAGTTCTGATTCAAGTCTTAAGACTTTTACTCACTTGAAAACAGTGAATGATGGTAGCAATTGGCTTTTATTTGTCAAGTAAAAGAAATAATACTTTATCAGAAATTTTTAGGAACAATATCTTCCTAAATTTATGTACAATCAGAAAAATTCAGAGCAAATGTGCCATGTACCTTGTAGCAGTAGAGCAGATTAGCTTCCGACTCCCACCCAAAATAGCAGGAACTCAAATGTTTTTGAAAAGTAAGTTCAGGTTCTTCATAAGAATTGATTTTTTGCTTGCACAATGACAAGGCTTTGAAGTTCTTACAGCTTTTCACTTCCCAATAACCAACCGGGTGCTGCCCTTGCATGGCCACACATCCTCCAGAATGACCTAGACATGGAAGTACATGTTGAGTATCAGAATAAAGCATCTGAATTTTGATGAAGTGACTGGTTTATTGGCATTGGGTTCTGGGTGAACCTCGATAAACTTAAAAAGTAACAAATTCTCTGGTCAGCAGCAAGTTTATAAGCTTTTCTTGGCTGACTTCAGCTTGTGAAACAAACCACGACGAAGAATCCCTCTAACGAAATGCAGGAGATGAAATGCAATTTAAAACAGTACTTTTGCAAACTGCAGTAGAAAAGCAATAAATGTAAAAAGTCCAAAACTCAGAATCAATTAGTGAAATGGAATGTTGTTATTATTTCATCTCTGTTCTCAGGTAGTGCTACGAGGTTTACATTTCAAGAGATGAACAACTACTTCACTTTTTTCTTTTTTCCATTTTTGTTTTCATGGAATGTTTACATTTGGATTAATATAAACAAAAAAAGTCAAACAGTAAAGTAAAAGGGATGGAGAAAAAAGTCCACACAGTGTTCTCGTTGCTAGAAATATATCTAAGACAAACTCTCCTGTCTTTTTTTTCATATTAAATGCAAAGTTACAAACTGTCACTGTTACTGAATAAAATTCATGACTTCTCTGGGATCTTTAGCTCAGAGTCTTGGAAAACCACTATGGCCTCTTTGAAAAGGCCAAAAAGAAATGTATGAAAAACATTTCACAGAAGAAGAGTACATTTTTTTCCTGACTCAGTCTTTTCCTGATGACTGCTGCTGTAAGTCAGATCACTGCCAACTCTCCAATTCACAAACTTTTATATTACTCTGTCTTCCCTACAGATGAAGAAGAAAATGTTAATTTTCACCCCAGGGAGTGGGCCACGCAATGCCCAGCATCCTGCCACAAACAGGGTGCCCGTGACAAAGGCAGGTGGGTGAGAAGTGGGAAAGGAAGCTCCAGCTTCTCCCCAACATCCAACTAATCTAACTAAATCCATGGAAGGAAGTTACATAGCTGACATAAAACATATACTTGTCTCTCTGCTCCCTCAACCAGGCAGGGAGGAAAGGACTAGGACTCTTCAGCCACTGCTAAGCCACTGGTGGGGGGGAAAGAGCGCGCGCTGCCCCCCTCCCAGCCATTTCTTGGGTTTTTGTCAGCATGTTACTCACGTGGCTGGTACTTGTTCCAGTTTGTGTAGCTCACGGAGCGATTCTTCCCTGCTTCACCTAGCCAAAAGTATTCCCCTGTGTTGTTAAGGTCTTGCAATCCTATCCAAAAATAAGTCCCCTCAGATTTTTCCATGCTACGGATCATGCTGTTGATAAAAGCTTGTTCAAACCTTAATAAAATAGTCAAGACAAAAAGCTTATTGGAATAAAATAGGCCAACTGGTATTTCAGTGAATAATTGATTAATCTCATTAATTGATTTAAATTATGCAAGGGGAAAAAAAAAAGGTACTTAATTTTCTTTATAGAATGTTGTGGGCAACTTCAGGCACAAGTCTGTAATATAAACCAGAACTTTACCCTCTTTTTTCTCTTCCCCCCTACACCCTGCCCCCAGCATCTGGGCACAAAGGAAAAAACAGTAGATTAAGATTTTATAAAACCAATGCTTATACTGGCAGATGTAAAACCAGAGTACATTAATGATGCACAGATAAAAATAAGACACTCCTTTTATGAAGAAGAAAAACAGTGGGTCTGAAAAAGCTAAAGAAAGCAAAGAAGCAGCTCTGCACAGAAGTATCTTATTAGAACCAGACACACAAAACAGCCTGAGAAAACAGAGCTGAAGGGCTCAAAGCTCTAGCTGGCCTGAATACAGAAGGAATCGTTTTTTCCTTTTTAAATTTCCTCATTAAAATTATGTGAGAGATTTACACCTTTCTGGAAGTATTAATTACTGCATATAGTAACCCATTTGTCACTTGCATGCAATTTATTCAGATATAATTGGTATAGCATTACACAAAAAAAAATGCTTTAGTTTACAAGCTCATTTAATCACCTCCCTATGAACAAATACACAGCAAAGTAAATCCCAGTTTGGTAAAGACATAACTTATTGGTTTCACATATCATGAAAAGAATGGCTAAATACCTAAGAATTGCATTAATGTAAAAAATTGAATGCATCTGCAGCACTGAGAGTGACTGAGAACTTTTATTTAACTTTCATTTCCTCTTCATGCTGTCTTTGTATATTAACTCTCCGTCCTCTACAACCTACGCTTTAATGAATATTTCAGGATCAATACAATGAAAAGGTTTTGCATTTTTCACAACAGAAAAACAAACCTCAGCAGTAATTTAGAAAAGAAAGAAAGAAGTTAAAGTAAGTTTCCTTTGCCGCTCTGGGAACATAATAAACAGCGACAGCTACACCCAGGAAAAGTTGTCAGATAAAAAGCAATGCAGAAAAAGAGAGAAGGTGTGCTTCTGGCGATGTGCAGCGTGCCCTCAGTTCCCTGAAATGCTCAGCTTGAGAATTTGTCATTCCTCCCTGTGAGGATTACTGTCATCCTGCAGCACAGTGCTGTATGCAGGCCTGAAACCCCCTGGCAGGCCAAATTCCCACCAATCTAAACCCTTATGAGTAGTCTGTGTCTTCTTAATATTTCTAGCTATCATTCCTCTTATTGCTGGTGGTTACAGTATTTCCCCTCTCCCAAAAGGAAAGGGGATTTCCTCCTTAATGTTTTTTTGGGGGGATTTCTTTGTTTTGGTTGGTTGGGGTTTTTTAAGTCTGTATGCAATCTATCGCCATAAACTGTAACGGGAATCCAACATACAGGGAAAGTCACTAAGAGATGAGAGAAAACCCAGGCATCTGGACACCTGCCAAGGAGAAAGCCTTTGCTGAAGCTGGAGTACAGGTAAACAGGACAAAGCAAGGGAAGACAGACATCAAGTGCATTCTGACATTTACTCTCTCTCCCTATTTGCTGAGAACTCACATAAAATGCATACATAAAGAGAAACACTTATAAAACATTAATTTGGATTAAAGTTTTTATATACTGTTATTATAAAAATACATTAAATTTTTAGTATACTTTTCAAGTACACTAATAAAGTTTCTTAAAGATGTTACATACCTCTGTAGAGCACCTTGTTTAGATTCCTGCACGCCCACGTGTGCACATTGCTCCATTTATTAGCCTAACAATTGCTTTCTACTAAATTTATTTTCAATTGAACAATAAAGCAAAGTGTATGTTTGATTTTAGCCAATGTTAGTAATTATGTTTGCCTCTCACACAAGTATTATTTCATAACGATAGTATCTTTTGCCATGCAAGACTTTCTAAAGTTAGAATAGCTCTTGTTAGAGGTATCTTCAACGCTGTCTAATAGGATTAACTACCTGTTTGTTACTGATACAAGTGCAGATGGGCAGAAATAACCACTGGAAGCATGTTCAAAACTTCGAGGGGTACTGTCGATTTTGTAACAATATCCACCATGTCTTTCCCATCCCTTAAAAGAAACGAACATTATTTTATAGATTATTAGTAATTATATAGCTGTTAAAAACTTGATCCCCTTCTGTACTGTCCATTTGATCAGCACTGACATCCCTGTAGCCCTTTTCCTTTCTGCCACGGTTCAAGAGTAATTACCCTCATGGTCACTGAAAACATTGGTAAATTTAACAAAATTCTGAAGCTTAAATCTTTAAATTATGCAAAAACTGGCTTAACCCACACACTCATGATAAAATCTTTTATAGGTACGACAAAAACGCAGGCATCAGTTAAAGCACTCCTCCCCACATTCTACTTGTGTTTCCATTTTATACTTTGAATATTGTTTTACTGATGGATTTTGGGGAGGTATGCCAGGCCCCTCAGAGAGCCATCTCTTTGCATGAAGCATGTAGTAGCACTTCGTGGTTTCCACTTGTGGTAACTCATTGCTGATACCTAATACCTGAAGTGCAGGGTAAACACTGACATGTCAGATTGAGTTCAGTTGTAACAAAAATGTATTACAGGTGCCCTTTGTCTTCAGCTGTAAAAAGAAATATTTATTCCAGAAATTGGTGGCTTTTCATACAGTAATGCATTCTAGTTCTTTACCTTTTCACAGCTCCCTGTCTCATTTTCAAATAAGAGCTTCCAAATTAAAAAAAAACCCCAAAATTAACGATCATCCTACTCTAATAGTGCAGAATTAAAAGGATTCATTTCCATGGCTTATCAGGTGATGTGAGCCAGAACATTGAGTCAGTGGTCACCCTGCCTAATTGCTTCTTCTTAGGAATCTTTTACTCCTTATTATTCATCTCTGGGCATCCAGAAGATGCTACCAGGACTGGGGTGAGTTCTGACTGACTGAGTTTATGCAGCGTACCTGCCTGTTCTTCCTGCCTGAGCGTTTTAAATAGCCTAGAGATGAGAGAAATGATAAACCATCTCTGTCCAGTCTATCTTGAAGCCACGCTCTGGCAGGAGAACCAGCTGATCTTGCTGTGCCTCTTCCATGAGGGAGGCGCTGCTTGCAGGGGAGCTCACAAAGCAACACAACAGGGAGCAAGCACAGCACCCAGGCAGACACCAAGCAGCACTTGATGGTGACGCTATCCACAAAAGGAGAAGAAAGGGGACACAGGTAAGCTCTTTTTCTGCTATCCATCCTCAGGCACAATAAAATGCACAAGAAGATGCTGCAGACTTATTCAGGACATCAAGCAAACCTCATGCACATCCTTCAGCCCTGCTGAATCTGGGGAGGCAAATTTCAGCTTCCAGTTCAGAGTGTGTTTGCCCTCAGGATAGCTGAGAGCTCTGCTGCCGATTATTGTCACTCCCTTCAGTGCTGGGAAGATGACTGGACACAGTCCTTCGTACGGCACAAAAGCAAAACAAACCACAGGGTCCATTTCCGTGGTTTCACCTGAACGACATGTACACATTGCTCAGACCTTAGCTTTGCAAACAGAAATAAACAATTGCGTGGAGTCTCTTCCCAGTGGGACTTCCCCATGGAAAAAACACGTTGGCAGGCACCCAGAGCTCTGCAGCGCACTGGGACCCAGTGGGCTCCAGGAAGTCGCACAGAGGACACTTGAACCCAGGTGGTGGGGGCTGGAAGAGGGTTGAGGATTGCCTAAAAAACCTTCTATGGGGATTCAGGTAAGAAACAGCAAGTGTCTGGTTTCCCTCAGCTGGAATTTTTGAGTGATAAATGCACTGGTTAGAATGAAGTAAACAGAATCCTCCTAACTTCTTGGAAATTTTAATCTGGCACAAACGGCACTGCATGATCTTCCTCTTAAAGCTTTCTTGGTGCCTGGAGGATGGAGGAAGGTAATTTGACACTAATCTTTACTCTGGAAAAAAATAACAGAATTGTGGAGTAACGGGAGGTGGGTAAGCTTGCACTGAGGGCAAGCAGAGATTGAGAACTTCCACAGGTCAAAGGCTGGTCAGTAAAATGGCAGATGGCATTCAGAGCAGATATATATGAAGTGATGCACAGGGGCATGTCCCCTGCATCCCCCAGCCGTTGACGTATGAAGTGAGGGACAGTTATCTCACTCCCACCATGCAGGAATGAGATTTGGGGGTTATGATGGCCACATTCCATGAAACACCAGCTCAGTCAAAAAGTCAAATTGAACCTTAAGAATCGTGAGGAGAGAGAGAACAGAGAAGATTGGTCTGTCCTTTTAATTTCATTTTTTTGCCATTTTTTGGAGATCTGATCCCAAATCTCAGAAAAGAATATTAGAACTGAAGGGTATCAAGGATGATGAGCTGCTTCCAAAAGAGCAGTGACTGAGCAGGCTGTGACTCTTCAGCCTGGAAAAAGAAGCCTCGGAGAGCGTACAACAGGTCTACAAAATGGTGAGTGCCATCAAGGTGGGTGACTACATCAGAACAAGACCTTGGGGACAACAAACAAAGCTAAGCTAGCAGGATGAAGGCTCAACATGGAAAGAGGGTGGCATTTCAGCATTCAAAGGGTAGATTTATCGATCTCTTCACCAAGTAACTCCGTGAAGCCAAAGAGTTCGCATGAGTTCAAGAGGAAATCATCAAGCTCTCGGAGGGGGAAATCCAATGTGGGCTGTTAGATACACAAATCTTAAAAGTCTCAGGAAATCCCCTGAATGGTTGGGCGTCCAGGTAAAACTGGGGGAAGCTTTAGCTGTGTTTGCCTTGTCCTGTTCTTCCCCGAACATCAGTCTGTGCAGCCACCCACGAGAGGCAGAACATGCGGCTGAACAGACCCTTGTTCTGCACAGCTGCCTTCCTGCTCTTTGAGAGGTTTTGTAGCCATAACAGCAATTCTCTTCTTAAAAGTCCAATTACCTCCTGTTACAACAGCCATAAGGACAAAAGCTTGATTTAGTACTATACTGTTGCCTTTCGATGCACTAATTAAAGTGTAGAGGACTGGAGAAAGCCACGGGTATGAACACAGTCAGTTCTGCACACAGAAACCTTTGACTTGATAATCAAGCAGCTGACAGCTCCACAGCCCATTTGAAAAGCTGGTTGAAAGAAAATGTTTAAAAACCTGTTATTTCAGTGTTGAGGAAAACTGCCCAGAGAATCTGACCTTTGCAATAAAATATTTATTCTCCTGATCGCCTGCTGACTAGGGAAAGAAAGAATAGTTGACCTGCTAAAGGAAGAAAGTGCTTAGCACTTTTTATGTCTTAGGATGACAGAAGAGTAGGAAAAAAAGAGCTCAGGTTTCTGGTAACTTGATATGGACATATTGCAAAACCTGCAATCAGCAGAACCACAGAAAACGTTGAAGGCTAGTTCATCTGATGCACAAGTCGTAAAATCAACATGAGATGAAAGCTCAGTAATAACACATAAGACTATAAAGCTTTATAAAAGCAAACAACTGTGCCCGAGGCCAAAGCTCCCTGAGAATCTACTAGCAATCCAACAGGAATGACAGTACGAGGTTAACGAAGCAGAAGATCAAATGTGAGAAACACCGGTAGATATTCTGTACCTTTTAGGTGAGTTAGCAACAGAAAAATGGGAAAAAAGGGTAAGTGTGAATGAAATAAAAGCTTAGCCCTGGAAAATTAGGCCAAAACTACCAATAACATATACCTTGAATGTTAAAAGAAAGTGACTTGTCAAGACAAAATGTCTGAAATCAAATGTAGCTTTAGTAAAGCTTGAGAGAGTTCAAGAAGCGTCTGGACGATGCCCTCAGTCACATACTCTGACTTGGCTGGCCCTGCATGAAGCCAGGAGTTGGACTGGATGATCCTTATGGGTCCCTTCCAACTCGGGATATTCTGTGATTCTACTACTGACTTCTTTTGATTAAATGAATGTAACTTTTGTCACATTGGAAAGAAAAGGATCTATTAAAACCAAGGTTTTGATAACAGGCTTCAGCATATGTTTTTACAGGGTGTGAGACCTCAACACGCAGAAATTTATCCTGAGTAGGAATTCTGGCTGAGCAGACCAAGCTACCTATAAGCAGTGACCCCCATATCTCTTAATCCTTGATCCTGTGTGGTATGAGAAGCTGAAGTGCTGTCAAGTTCCTGACTGCAACTGGAAGTCTTGATGCTCTGCACATTTTTGACATAGTCAGGACTGAGACAAATCTTTCTTACACTAAAACGCCACAGAATTATTGAGTGATGAAATACATTGGTCCAAATGAAATGAAGTTACCCTAAACTTTTGGAAATGTTAAGCTGGAACCAAGCAGTAACTTCTGCCTCCATATGACCAGAATGCTCCATCTGGGGAAAACTGCATCCAACCCCAAACAGTTCAGCTTCAACCTTCTTACAGTTCAACTGAACTGGTTGACTTTCCTAATTTCTTAAGAAAAAGGACAGGTAATTAAAAAAGGAAGACAACACACTAAGAGATAAAGAAGCTAGAGAAGAGAGATTTTTTTTTTAATCAACAAAAAAGTTTAGAAAACTCCTCCAGAGTTTTGAATAAAATTTTAACACCACAAAGTCCACATGTTCATTCTTTTCACAGTGTGAAAAGGATGGCAAATAAAACTGCATTTTAAAACATTGCCTTTTACTTCTATAATGCAGAGCCTAAAAGCCTGAAAACCTGTTGCAATATCCTATTTAGATAGCTGTGCTCCTTCCCACTTTTGTTTGAAAGTAAAAGGAATGCTAATGTACGAGTGGAAGAGTTCACTCTCCGTGTCAATGAAACTGATTGTTTTTCACCCTGACATTCCATTTCTCTGTATGAAAACCATGTGTGGGATGAGGCATCATATAACATCCATTATTTGCACAGATGGTAGACAAAAGGGTTTTCACTTTTGATCTAGAAAGAAATAGGAACTTGGGCCACAACTGCTGACAACACAATGAGCCATGAAAGGCATCATGGGAAAGCTTTTAATCTTACATTAAAGTTTAGTTTACATACTTTTAAGGCAAACAATGACAGTTTTCCTAGAAAAACGCGCATGTTGTTAATATGAAAACCTAAAATTTTCTATTTACATCCACATGTTCTATAGCTGGATTTTGGGATTGCCTATATAAAGCCTTATTAATAAAATAGAATTAACACAAACAAACACCACAAAACCACTTACCTCTGCACAACTTGACTCCAGCTCGGGAGAGACATCATTAAATTCTCCTGCTTTTTTGCAAATGTAGAAAGACCTGTCTTCACAAGTTTTAACTTTCCAATATCCCTCCTAAGGGAATAAATAAGTGTATTGCATATGTATTCATATTCTCACGAATACCTATACACACACACACTATATTACACTCCTCTTTTAACTTTTCAGTAAAGCCAAATAAACGGAGTGAGAAGAATTACTTATCCTTAGATTAATCATTTATTTCTACCAAGACTCTCAGACGGACTGTTGAAATCAATTCCACAAAAGGGTTTTCCTCTTTGAATCACTCTTTGGGATTAAAATGCATTTTAATTAACTAGCACTATGGCACAGCGCTGTTTGGAACAGACAGGAACTTTCTTCCTATTATAGCTCCTTGAAAGATTAATCTTCATATTTGAACAGACCTTACTCATAATATTACAAAGGTTGTACGATACAATTTTCAGACATCTATACATACTGGACGTGTACCAAAAAAAAATGCCTGAAGAACTGTATTTTGAACCTCATTTTTCCATGTATTTTACATTTTGTTTGTTTACACTTGCAAGCTGAGTAAAATACTGTTCTGTGTACCTAAGCCCCAAAATTTTACCGAAGTACTATTTTCTGTTTCCAACAGGAATCTGCTTTTCTAAGTCACCCTAATGTCTTGGCTTTCCCATGAGATAAAATTGGTAACCTGGACACACTACTGAAGAGACAACAGAAACCCCTTTTGATCCAGTTTTCACACTTCAGCAAAATATACTTCACAACAACAAAAAACAAAACAAAAAAGGGTTACGGTTCAGCTTATTTTAAGTCATGTGTTAGTGAATTTAAGTACTGTTAACTGTAAAAGTAAAGCAAATTTATTTCCAAATTATGAATCAATTGACAGTGCCACGAGTTAAGATTTGTCAGGACATAACGCTATTTGAACACTACTCCCAGTTTTACACCACCTGGATGATTTCATCCTGCTCTCAACTTCTATAATATTAAGTAGATACAGACCACTGTCTGTTTTTGAAAGATACTACATTAAATTTATAAATACTGACAGCAAGATTGGCCAAGCTGACAGTTTTTCAAAGCATGACGTTGAAGCTTTCAAGCCAGGGACCGATGCATCATAACTTATAATGCAAACTACTTGGATTTTAAATTATTTTATCAAAATAGCTACTCACATTAGTTCTCTTCTGTTTGGCAAGTTTTCCGTATGTAACATTTTTTATTGATCATAAGGTCAAAATCTATGATGAATTTTCTGTGCATCAGCACTGCAAACTGCATTGGTTTCTACATTGCATCTATCATGTGAATACATTAGGAATCAAAAGACAAAGCTTATAGGTCATAGTTTGAAAAAGTAGATGCTGGGAAAATAACTTCTTATGAGCCAAAACACAAGTGTCTTTCTAATTCTTTCAAAAAATAAAAGGAAACTTACAGGTCCTTGTGCTGAAACACAGAGTTGTCCCGTTCTTTGAAAGGTGTTAGGTTCTTGGCTGTCCCAGTTTGTAAATTTTACTGGGGTGCCATCTGACCACTCAAAAACAACTGGGGTGTTATTGCTGTATAACCCAATCCACGTTTCAGTTACATTTTCTGTAAAAGAGTAAGTGAAGAACGGTGAAGAAATAATGCCTGGTTTTCCTGCAACTTCCACACCACTATGAAAAATTATTCCCTGGTTTTCCTAAGAATTACCTTCTCTTGGGAGAACCAACCAACCAACCAAAATGCTCTGTGAACTTCAGGAAAACGCACTGACAAGATAGCATTCTGCTGCCCTTGAAGACTGAATTGTTTCAAAAATAGATCAACATACAATAACATGATTTGAAATCCTGAAAAATACCAATTAAGAGCGTATGCACCTTTTTTTGAAGTGCACGGGGCAGAAAGCCTGACATGGAAGGGCAAGATTCCTTTTTCTAATCTCCCATGGCACACTCAGCTTTAGGTTTCTCTGAGTGATGTTTCTAAGTTCCAGTGACAGCCCAACAGTAGCCACAGCAGCTGGCAAACACAGGAATGACAAGCCTTGTGGTTTGAGGTAACATCTTGACCAATTACTGCAGCTAGAGAAAGCAGGCAGGCTTTCAGGCATGTCAGCCCTTCCCTTGAAAGGAAGCCGGAAACAGAAGCAGCAGAGTCCAAAGCCGCATACAATAGCTGAGAACAATCACATCTACCCATTACAGCATCTCTGGGAAAAACGGTATTTGTTATCTGTGGGGGCGTGAACAGGAGTGAGGAAGGTGACACAGTGGTTCGTCTCCAAGGAGAATGACAGGCAGGACAGCGAAGAGGATGGGTGGCAGGAGGGATAGTAATGGGAGATGATGTCAAGTCCAGTGCAACGCACCACTCTGTGGCCAGAGCTGATGAAACATGTCACTGTGCCCCAGCTCTGGGACACTCAAACTCAGGGCCCAGCCATGCAGCTCTGCCAGCACACCGATGTCAACTGCAGGCACAAAATGTTTACTTTTCTTTGCTGCTGTTATGACAAGAAAAGTCTCAGCATTACTGCACCCAATAGCTTTTGATCATTAAGTTCCTTGTGCAATTATGCTAGCTCTTAGGAGAACACAGACTAGCAGAACTCCTTTGACACACTCCGCTGCCATCAGAGGGGACTCTGCCAACATACCAGAGGCAGCAGCTCTGCTGTGTGGACAAGGGCAGGATGAAAGCAAAAGATACTGTGCACTGTTACTGCTTCCAAACACAATTCTTGCATAAGAATGATCATTGAGTGTTTTAAAACACTTTGCAAGGAACAAGCCAAGACCAGGAAAGAACAAAAGCTAGTGTGTTTGCTGTGGTCTCACTGTGTTTAATTAGTTCATTCATTCCTTTATTTAAAGCACAATTACTGGCGAAGGCGATGCTGTGCATTTTTAAGCCTCCTAGAAGGAGCATGCATCGTGCTTTCTTTTTTTATAAACATCATTCGGGAGTGCTGTGTAAGATAGTGCTTCAGTGGCTAACAATGTTAAAGGTCTGCACAAAAGAGCATCATGAAACACTTCAACAAACACTGCACAGTAAATCAACTCCCCAAACTCACCACTTTCAAGCAAGTTAAGGAGCAGCTCTGCATCTGCCATGGAGGATATACTAATGAGCTCGTTATTGTCAGCTTGGCATGAGATAAATGCATCGTTCCAGCTCTTCTCCTCTTTATGAAGTCTGTAGCAGTTGCGATTGTGTGGGTACCAGCCAGCGTCACAACGAGTGGCATAATACTTCCATGTATCTTTTAATTAAGCATACAAAGTTTGTGTACATTATATAGAATTGCCAAGGTTATGCTATGTTCATAACGCATTCAGAGCTACTTTTTTATCTTCAAACATCGAAACAGTCATCCAAGCTGACTTAAGGAGGCCAAAACACATGCTCTGTGGAACATCACCTACCAAGAAAACTGAAATTTCTCCCACTTTATTTTAGGATTCAACCATTTGGGCTGCTAGACTAGCACAAGCACATTAATGGATCTGTTACTCAGTTTAAAACATGTTTTATCTCCCTTATTACCTCCAAACATGATTCAAAAGCAGCTAAAGCTTTGTCAGATGCTTTGCCTCATTATCTGAAACAAGCAGGGAAACTTTAAGTTATTGGGAAGAAGTTGAATCTGTATAACTTGTTCTTATCAAAACAAAAAGTAACATTCTAATAAACTCAATTCTCTAACTTTCTCACAGAATGGGAGTCTGAGACTCTCATATCCTACACTCATTATGGAAACACCTTAAAAATACATGTACAATGATTTTTTTATATATCAAAACCAGAGCATGACATAAAAATACCTGCGAGTTTTGAGCTGTGCTTATACAACTTTCTTCTCTGTGGGCCACTGGTTAACTCCCTCCAAAGCTGAATTTTTAGACTCAGAAGTGTGGCTCTACTGTACGATACAGACAACGAGCCTCTGGCCACGTAAGGAACCAATTAAATGCTACGTACATTAAAAGTATTTGTTAGCTTTTAAACTCTCAATGTGTTTTAGAGGGCTGCATTTAAACAACAGAAAGTATTATCACATCAGTTAAAATAAAATGTATTCAGCTTAAACCAGCAAACCCATACTGCTGACTTTATATTCAGGGGGTTTCCTCTTGTTCTCCTTCCACACCCATAAATAAGATACAGCAACACAGAGAGACTTACCCCATGTTTCATACTCTGTCTTGTTTAAATACTTTTTGCATACAAAAGGCAACCCGGATTCACACATGTAGCTCTGCCAGCCATACTTCAGTTTTGAATTAAACACTCCACAATGATTTTCTTTATAACGGTCATCAGAGACACCTGCAAACACATTTTTGAGGCACAAATTATGAAAAAAATCAGTTCCTACTTGTAAGATGGCGTTGTAAAGGCTCTCAGCATCTTACTGATTGAAGGCCTCCCCGCACACCCAGGCTTCTAGTAATGTTACACCAATACCCCAGGCAGCTGAACAGTGACCACACGTGTGGCAATCCTGCCTGGGCTGCTGCTATCAGATGAGAAGCTGAAATCAGCTCCAGTGTCTGTGTTATATCTGCTGGTGGGCAGACCTCAAAATATAGCAAACTGAGTCACATAGTTCCTGTTAATGTGGTCATGTTAATTACAGCATGTTAACTTAAATGAACTGAAACTCCTTTCCTCCATGAAGCAAGCTACAGCACAGCTTTTAAATATGCAACTGGAAACTTAAAAACACTTTAAAAGTAAATGACGAAAGGCCTAGATCATGAATGCTTTGAACAGATCATCTCAACTGGTGCTACATCCTTGGAAGGGGCTTTTAGTTCATGAATATGAATAAATATTTTTCAAATGGAAAAAAAAGCAAGAAAAAAAGCACTACACTCATTCACTTGATTTACTTTTCAAACATAGCTGTAGGAATAGCAGTCTTGTTACAGAGAACACACAATTACACTGCTATAACATATCCAAGAGGAACATCAAGTACTTGCTCTCCAGTTCACAAACGCAAGCGGTGCTCCATCTGACCACTGCCAGCCAGCATTCTGCTCCAAGCGATTCAGGCCCATCCACAGCATCACGTCCGTGGCATTCAGCTGCTCTGAAACAGGAAAAAGAAAAAGGCACAAAGTAATACTTACTTCATGCTTTCCCCATGTTTTAAAATATCTACAGGTACAGATCTGCTCTCCTGACGTCTTACAACAGGAATCAAACAAAACTTCCACTCAGTCTCCAGAAAGTTCAGGCCCTTTTGTTCTGTCCTTAGAAAAAGTCTATTACTTTGTTAATCAACACAGAGATGAAAATTAATAAACTCATAAACCTGCATGTTTCAAAAGCTACTCATCCTACAACCCATTCCTGCAGAAGTTATTGCTGACCTTAGAAGTTACATCTAGAACAGGCAATTACACAAACACTAGCTTGCTTCAGTTTTCCATACAGCAAACAACTTCCAGTCCCTGGACAGCCTGCAGCAGGCTTATCAAAAGGCTAATGAAATCATTTTTAAAACTTCCTGTTAGCTTACATCCTGCAATTGAAAATCAGCACTAATGGGAAGCAATGGGCAAGAAACCCAAGGCAGCTTTTTGCATCATCACAGCCCTACCACTCCCTAGTCCTCCCCATGTACCCTACAATACCCACGGGAGCCATGCTGTCAGAAGGCTCTGCAAAACCCATCTGAGGTGCCTGCAGCACAGGGAAAGAAAAAGGCTTATCAGGGAAGGAATACCACCCTCTTATGGACGCAGAGTCGGCATTTTTCCCCCCCCCCATAGAGGACATTTATTCCAAGCCTGCAGAAATGTTCTTGTCATTCACATTTGGTGAAGTCAAGCTTGCACAGAACCCCTAACAGGAGAAAGGGGCACCAGGGCACAGTGCAGAGGAGGCAAATATTTCTGTAATTCTCCAAGGAAAACGAACATGCTCCATAATGGCAGCTGCAAGAATGAATGGGAGTCTCTGTGGGGAGGGAGAATTAAGACAATCGCATCCTCAATGTAACACATACCATCTCTTCTGGACTCGGGTTATTAAGGTGGTCACTCACCTTCACCCTTCCTTTTCAAACAGCTCTGCTGAGGCATGTTATGTGACGAAGCCTCACAAGCAGCAACAGCAGAGACATCACACAGGCTATTAAGCTTCAAATCTTACTCCTTTTTCACAGGTAAAGAGGAAATCTAGCTACAGGTTTCCTACAAGGTCCCCAGAGAAATGTCTACTCACTGCTTAAGTTACTTATGTAGTTCTGCTCCTCAGGGTCGGTGACACTCAGCAGGTCTCCTCCTTGCAGCTGACAGGCAGCCCGTGCCTCGTGCCATGTCAGCACAGACGCAAGGTTGAACTGGTAGCAAAGGTGTGTGTTGGGGTTCTTCTTCCAAAAAACATTGCAGCCACTCTCTGCTCAAAAACAGACTTGTCACCAACTAATCTACAAACTAATCAGAAATATAACATCTTGCACAACTTGATTAATGAATGACAGTAGCATCCCAATGGAAGCATGATTATGAACTATTTCATGTCCCCTTGTTAAAGAAATAGGGCACTAATGGAACAAAATGCTGCTCCATATTTCATACGGTTGATAAAATACTCAGGACCTGATCTGCAGCTGGTGGTGATTTCCACAGCTCTCATGAAGACAACAGAGCTCTGTTTTAACTTCTACCCGTTGACCATTTGTTCCTAAAGCTGAATGTCAAAATAGGCAACTGATGAACACCTCACCCAACTCGTCAGGGAGCGGTCACTGCATCTCCTCCTATCTCACACTCACGAGTATAAACTTACTGTGATTACAAAGTATGAGCAAGGCCAAAAACACCACCTGTTACAATGGTGGCCCAGAAATCCTCACTACAAGGACACATTTATGCCTGTTTTTAAGATGCTTTGGAACAGAGATGTGAAATGTAGCTTGAGCAGGGAGCGCTTTTCCAAGCCATTTCTGCTGACAGAAGGTACTATTCTGTTTATTTCTACAAGAAGCTGGAACATTCACAAGGATTATGCATCTGAAATCTTTCCGATGGCAAGTATTTATAAAGCTATTGCTTCAAAGTATTTTAGGCCCAAGACGTGTCCAAGCAGCACACGGCAGAGAAGGAACGTGCAAGACATAATGCAGTCAAAAGCAGAACGTGATTTTGCAAGAGCAGCCCTGAACTTCGTGTGCTTTGGAGAAGCTCCCTATCTATCACTGAGACAGAGGAGAGAGGTTTAGCTGCAGAGTAAGGTCAACAGGGCTGCACAGAATTAACATCCTTTTTGCTCACCCCCTGTAGTTTTACTTTTGGGATGAGGGCTTTGGTCTCCAAAGGCCAAATGTGATAAGCTAAGATAAAGTTTGCTGAAGCCTTTTTTTTGTGTTTTTTAAAGACATTCCCTTCCAACAGAAGGGAAGTAATCCAAAACAGTGTATCCTAGAATTACCAACAAAGAGCAAAGATACTCTTGGGGAGTGAGTTGAGGGGGAAGAGAAGACCAGCAACATCTTACCAGCATTTGGGCAAAACCCCCACTTTTCATCTTGTTCATAGTGAGTTGTTGTGGCACACCAGTCAAATTCCTTTCCATCTCGGGTACACTCATAATACCACTTGTTGTTATATTTAAATGGGAAAATGCATGGGAAGCCAAAAGAATTTCCCAGCAAGGTGTATGTTTCTGGAATAAAAAAAAATTTTAGAGATTAAAAGAATGCAGACCACAGAAATCTCTTTGCCCCCATGTTTCATTATTCTCCTTTTAAGCAATAATGATAAAAGTAAAATGTCTGAATTTGTTTTCTAATTTTAATTTATAATTGCTAACACAGCACTGCAGTTATGAGCAGCATAACTTCAGTGAATGGAATTTGGAAATTACAGTTTATGAAATCTGTCACCAGGAAACTAGGTACATTCTGATAACTTACTGTAATTGAAAAAACCCACCACAAAACAGGAACAATCAACATATAAAACCTGCACTTACACTTCATAACTACATAAAACAACAGCTAGCAGAATCAGTACACTCTGAGAGGCAAACTCTACTTATTTTTTATGTTAGTCCATGACAGATGAGCAATTCAGCATTTTTTCCCCTGCTCCTCCCACTCTTTATAAAAAGTGGACTTACAATGTTTTTCCCACTCTTTTTGCCATTCTCTGGGAAAGGAAATGTGAAAGACAAAGGAATATTAAAAAAAACTTTATTTTTAAAAGTTTTTCTGCTGTGGGGAACAATGAGCTAGCTAAAGAACTGATGTACATTCATCCATTGTCACAATCAATTAATGTCTTATACAATATTTTAAAAGTTTTTCTATTTGGTACTTTGAGTACCAAAATATTGGCAGAATCCAGTGCAACTGAAAGCTGTAAACACTTTACCTCAGTGACCGTCTCTACAACCTCAGAGCTTCTACAAAAGGTCAAAGAACCACAATCACACTTCAAATGAAATTGTTTGTCAAAGATCCCATGTTGATAGCCTAAAGATCAAAGTCCTTCAACTACAGAATCAGTACATACTGCCAGGTTCCTAGAGGGTTCCAGAGTTAATGGCTGGCTGCACACATATAAAACAGCAGTTTACACACAGTAAATCCCCTTTAAAGCCTTCTGTTATGAACAGATGATACAAAGATGACAGGTTTTAAAAAAAAAATTGAAAAATCAGGATTGCTTCTCTGTCTGTCTGCTACCATGCTGCTAGCCATGAAGGTGCAGAGGATTATCTCAGTCCTGGCAAGAAACCAAATTCAACAGCTATAGAGCTCTCACCACGGTTATATACATTTTTTCTTTGAAGGTAGTGATGCCACCCCCCAGCCTGGAGGACTAAAAGGCTGGCTTGCATGTTCACGTGCTAAGGGAGAAGGATGAAAACAGAAACTGGAGGCAAAAGAGATTTTGCAAATGTGATTGCTTATTTTGGTCCGGAAATGAGGCTAGAAGCACCTGCCTAAGGCTGAGCCTCTTGTCCCAGATGCTGCAGAACTAGGGTTAAGCCAGGTCTACTTTCATGCCACTACGTGTACATAGCAAATGTGTAAGACTTTTTGAGGGTTTAATTATTTTTCTGTCTGGTCTTAAGTATAAATGTCCCTAGGTTTTAAAGAAGAGGTGGGCACTGTAGGGCTTTCCCAGTTATGACAGCTCAAGAGGAATGACTCTGGAGTTAGCAGAGGCCAGACCCAGCTACACATACAGAGGAAACCACTGAGACCAGGTCTGCAACCTAAACACCCAGTTCAAATGGGGGAAATCAGCAGCTCCAGTCTGAGACACAGTGTGCAAACATTAGGTCTGTCTTTCTACAGAAGGGGTCAAGGTACAGTCTGTCTCTTGCCCTTCACAGCCAATGGGTTTATCTTAGTTCTTATACCTGAAAAACTGTTCAGGTCTGCAGACCTGGATCTCAACATACATTCCTACGCCTTCGCTAGCTGTACAGTGGGATTAATCAAAAGCCTGATCTCTGCTCCCCTGTTTGGCATGTTCAGAGTTCAGGTGCTGAACGTTGCAGATATTCAGTTCATTCACGCTGCGATCACAGGCTGATTTTCAGTAACAGGAATTCCAAATCCTATGTTCTCTCTCTTCGGGTTTATCTGATAATGAAAGCTGCAGGACAGGCAATGAAAAATCCTTAGTTCCCCTTTTTATTTTATAGAAGATTTGAAATGAGCATTTCCTGATTTGCAAGGGTACTGGTGATTTTTTGGGGGTCTATATAACATCAATTGTGTGGTATACTGACCTCAGCCACCACATATAAAAAAACCCCAAAGTTTGAGTCCCAAACCACAAGAGGCTGGAAGGGATCAGAAACACCCGACCTCACTTCAGAAAAACATTTTGAAAACTTTTCCCATCTACATTCTATGACAAAATTTTACTTTTACCTTGAAATGGGCGTTCACAGAGGCCTTCATCATACGACATGTACTGTTTCCACTGGTCAGGAGATTGTTTTTTGGCCACAATACGTTTGCTGTTTTCAACGGCTAATCTGTACTCTGATACACCAACTAACGCTCTTCCATCACAGTTCCACCACAGCGAGTACTGAGTTGAATCGCATTCAAGCATACTTAATGGCTGTTCTGGCCGACTGATGTTCAATCCCAGACAGGTACTTCTGCCTATGTTGAAAAGACGGCGATTGGACACCCATTTCCATAACATGTCTTTTGAGAGTCGACCGCAGTCTTCCAGAACAAGGCCAACTGTGTCCACTTTAATGCACATGTTGGAGTCTTCACTTTGGATAATAAATATCCCTTTATCTGTAAGAGGTGGCAGGAATAAAAGAAAAGAAGTGTCATTCTGGAGAATACGGCAATTGATCAAAAGACAAATGTTTTAGTTGGAACTATTTAGGAAAAAACCTGAAAATATCCATCAGAATACATGGCACTCCAAAAACTAAGAGCACTGGTCTAAATTTACTGCCAACTGAGTTTTTTTAACACGCACATCACTTGCAAGATCACAAAAAACAAGGGTAGGTAATATTTCTCAACTTGGATAGGAAAAAAAGGAATGGGCTGCCCAAAAACATCAGTAATGTTCAAATAAAAAAACCCAACCGGTCACCAAGAAATACTCAGTGACAGAGTACAGGCTTGAGCATTATAACAAGTCATACTATATCTTGTAACATAGTTCTCAGGGGGCAGAGGACTGGAGGCTGCAGAAGTTTAAGGCTGACATTGCCATATTCTCTGCCACGTTCATGCTTCGCTCTCTGCAGCTATAGAGGCAGAAAGAAAATATTTTGCATTGTAAATAGGAAAGGGGAAGATTTACCTAAGCCATAAGAGCTGGTGACCAAGGGTTAAAGTATGCCTTCCCTATTGGGCACATACCGTTCAACCATACATGACTGCCCGGGACCACAGCAGATGTTGTGGGGTTAGCCTGACATCCCAGATTTCTTGGAATTGTGTAGAAATTCACTGAACTATGTGACATCACATTATAAGTATGCGAAAAATAGTCAGCTGTTTAACGTCTTGGGAGCAAATGTTTAACTGAGCATATAGACCGAGAAAAACCGAGGGCAGCCAAGGAACTGAGAATCAGCAAAATACAAACCCCTAAGAGCTCAGCTACTACATTCACTCTGAAACCCACTGGTGATTAATCCATACAGTTCCTCTTATGTTATAGGCAAGGTAGTTATTTTATGCCTCGGGAAATTATGCTTTGAAAGCCTGAGCAGCACTTCCATTTCACCTTGAAATTTTACAGTGGTAAATTCTGCCATACGTGCTTTCTAGCTGCTGCAATCCACATCCCCTAACATCCTGATGCAATAACTGTAACACCAAAACCTTCTGAAACTGATATAGCCCACATCCAAAATATGAGAGGCAGAGGTCCACCCAGACGCTGTGTTTGGGTTTAGCACATACAGTTTAGGCACAGCTCTAGAAAAGAAACATTTTTCGAAGCAGTGGTGGCACGGTGCTGCGTAATAACTGTGTAGCCTCACCAACATACATACAAACACACAGCAGCACAGAGAGGAATACAGGCCATGGAGAGGGTTTCAGTTACAGATTCTTCGCAGAGCACATCAGGCAGTCTGATTTACAGAGATGACAGAGTCGTGGTGCAGATTGTACTACTGGTGACAGCGGCTGTTTTCCACGTGGCTGTAGGCATCAGCAGCTTGTGATGCCGTAGAAGCAGGGACAAGCCTCTCTGACTGGCAGCAGGTGAGAATCAGCCAGTCATATGTAACTGCATCTCCCAAGCACCTAGCAGCTGCCCTACATTAAGCCCTTAACTGTTCCAGGCAGAGCAAGGTTCCTTTAATCCATCATATCTCTACAGCTTTCAGGTGTCTGAGCTCACTGAAAAACCATCAGACACTGCACTGTGACAGATACCCAGCTTGGCCCTTGGCTTTACAGTCTTCTGTGAAGGTATGTGTTTAGTGCTGGTTTCATCCTTCTTATCCAACCAAACCCTCCATGGGTGACACAGGTGTCTCTATCCACATGGCCAGAAGGGGTTGCTGCCTCAGCTAGCCTATGTCTTTCCCACAGCAAACTTATCTTGGTTGACCAAGAAAATACACTGTTAATTTGCAGATAAGTGGAAACTGGGATGTTGTTAGCACCAGTAAACACTGATTAATGAGGTTAATTCACCAGGATACCAGAACTCACACTTAAACAAACTTCTTTTGCAAACTCCCAATCTATCTCCAGGGCACACAGCACCTTCCTGGAGGTGGAGGTAGCAATGCTGCAACCCAAAGATGAAGGATTCTCAACCTTTGAATGCCTTTATCTGTAAGGCTCTCAAGAGCTGTAATGAGTGTTGAGAAAAGATAAGGGTCTCACATCCCTACACAAATAACCCAGCTGGGTGATCTCTCTGAATAATGGCATGCTTCCCTTATTTGTTCTGCAGCAACTTATGCCAAGATGGACCAGGCCATAATTCTCAAACCATACAGCACGCTTCCAAATGTCAATCCCATTCTGTATTTGGGGAACAGAAGTGACAAGAGCACTGTGCTGGCCTGACTGTCAGCTCAAGGCAGAAGGAAGACTCAAGATGTGGCATGCTCAGCAAGCCCCACAGACCCCGGCTCAGCCCCCTCCTCAAGTGGGGCAATGAAACAACTAGAGCAACACCAAAACCCCATAAAAGCCCAAGGGCTCCCCTCCTTCAGCTCATGAAGCTACACCATCCGTTTCACAGGTGCTCTTATAGAAAGGTTTTATTACAAAGTTCCTGGGCTTGGGGAAGATTCTGTGCCCCAAATCCTGCAGATGAAGAGATGAAAAGGGCTCTACAAGCCTGCAAGCCCTCAAGGACCCAAGAACAGAGTAGTTGGCCTATGCTTTAGGAGTCAACAGGGTAGATGGAGGGCATCCCACTTTGCCCTCATCCAGAGCCCTCCTCACAAAGGACAAGGTGACAAGAAAGAAACTCCCAGAAGTGAAGCCACAAGCTGATGTGAAGCCCCTGATGAGGAGCTGATTGCTGACCAGGACCTCCAAGTTCCTGTTTACTTAGGTTCAACACAGTTAATAGTGAATAAAAGGCTGTAATAAAACTAGGAGAACAAGTTATCTTCGTTTCCTTCCTCCCCAGCTCCCACTTCCTTCCCGTCCCCCCCCCCCCCCCCCAACCAAAGCGGAGAGAATTGCTTATGCGGTAACAGGGAAAATAGCTGTAATTTATTAGAAGCGAGAAGAAATGCGCCGTGCTTGCTCCAGGTGAAACAAAAGCGATGGGCAGTTGCATAATAAGCAGGGACAACGAAAGGGGCACCCGGGGCCGTGCCGGCCCTCGGCTCCTCGCACCTCCCAGACCTTCACCCCCCCACCTCGAAACCCCGCGGGCCGGGGCCGTGCTGAGCCCAGCAGGAGACTCGCCCCCGCCTGGGTTCGTTCCGGCCGCCCCCAGCGCTCTGAGCCGCCCGGGTCGCGGGGCAGGCAGAAGAGCGGCCCGCCAGCTTCCGCACCCTGCAAGCGCCGCACGGGCGGACGGGGCTGGGCAGCGGCCGGCGGGGGAGAGAGCGGCTCCGTCCGGGACGGAGCGGGGAACCCGCCGCTGCAGCCGCCCGACCGACGGCACCCCCAGACCCACCGCGGGGCCCCCGCCGTGCGCACGCCGCTCCCCTCCTCCCTCCTTCCCTCTCCGGGCCGGCCCCCGGAGGCGTCACTCACTCCGAAGGGAGGGCACCTCGTCCCGGCTGAGGGCAGCGGCGCCCCGCGCCGGGCCGCGGCCGCCGAGCAGCAGGCAGCACGCCAGGACCCGCAGCCGCACGCCCAGCATCGCCCCGGCACTGCACGCTCCCGCTCCGCTCCGCGGGACCGGCCCCGCCGAGCCCTGCCCCGGGGAGGGCAGAGGAGCGATCCCACCCCGGCGGCGCCCCACGGCGGGGAGAGGGGCGGGGCGGCCCGGGGGAGAGGCCCGCGGGTTCCCTCCGCGCGGCCGCGGGAGGGGAGCGGGGGAGGTCGCGGCAGGCTCGCTGGAGCCGCCCGCCCGTGTCCCCGGGAAGGGGGGACGCCCGCCGGCGGAGAGCGCTCAGCCGGCCATGGGAGCTCCTGCAGCTCGGGCCGTCTGCCCAGGTTGGAGTGGTAGATTCAAGTGGACAAAAAGCTCTGTATTAATCGTATTTTCCATCTGAAAACACTGCCGGCTCGTGCCTGCGCTCCAGGTACTTCTGTCCTAATAAGAACCAGAAACCACCACATACCCAGGGACCCCGGAGGTGGGGACCACTGACAGCACAGTCCATGTTCACACACTTGCTGCTCTGTCCCCGGGCAGTCCCACTTCTACTCAGCTGGGTCTGCCGGTCAACTCAAAGTCATCTTATGTTTTGGCATGCAGAGGAATAGTGACCTTCTTCCACTGTGCACGTCCCTGTCTTCGGTCAAGTATTTGCGGGAGCTGCCCCACTTGGGTTGAGTTTCAGGCTTAGGGAAGCTATGAGTGGTGGGGAGAAAGCCGAAAGCAGAACCGCTTTAACCTCTGGGTTAAAGATAGAGTGGTTTTACTGGAATCAGCAGGACAGTTCGGTTTTCATCTGCATAAGCATGTTTCTACATTGTTCTTTATGCATAGCAGACAAGTATATAAATACACATAAACATATATGTAAATATATAAAAATAAAAGTGCAGTGTTGGAGCATAACTGAACTGAAGATCTGTTCCCATGTGTCCATCCAATCGGGATACAGGGATGGAAACAGAAGCCTCCAGGCTCTGGGGGAGCTTCTTGCTGGTGGTTTGGTAGAAGAAGAACTTGAGAAGCAAGTGAGGCCAAACCCTTAGAGAAGCAGATAACTGGGGGGTGGGGGGAGGGTCTCCCAGTTTAACAGAAGATAAAAAAGTCTGGCAGAGAGCAAACAGCAGGAAACATTGCTGAACAAGCTGTTCTAGAAGTGACCTGACTTTACAAGACCGAAGGGTTGTAAGTCTCAAGGAACTGTAACTTACCTCTCAAGAAAGCTGCAGCTTTCAGAGTGTTTCAGATTCTGAAGCAGCAGCGTGTTAATGAGCCATTTAAGGAGAATCAGGCCACTCAGAACTGGCTACATCACTTCAGGAGTATTTGGGCCGGTACTTTGAGTACTGAGCTCCAGAAAAGGGCTCTCTTGCTCCAGAACCTGCCTCCATAGGTCACACTGGGAGATCACATTTTGTTCATGGTACTAGATTTAAAAATAAAGGTGTCAGTGAGCAAAAATGAGGCTGCTCTGGGCTGTGGGAAGAAGCCCCACCTCAGGTGTATTGTTCTGCTCATTTCAGTAAGAATAAAGCATGCACGTTCTGATTACAGATTCCTAATAACATTTCAATAATGTTTTTGTAAATATTTTACTGAATGAAAATTAACAACTTATTAATTCTGAGTTTTCTTTGCTTCTTTTTTTTCTTTTGATATTCAGATCTTCCTCTTAGACTAAACAGGTTTTTACTGTCTTGAATCTATTCTGTTCTTAATAAACTGTTAAAACCTTTCTAGTGCAGCTGCAGTTATATTGACCTAGGTGTTTATAGCTAAGCTGTACATACTTAACTACTGTAATAAGATGTCTTTGTTGGCATGTAAAACCAACATGGTTGGAATTCTTTTCTGAAGTAAACTTGATGATATAGTTTATGTTATCTTAGACAGTAAATTGTATAACTTTTCTATTTATTAATCTGGTGCTTTAGCTGTCTTTCTGCAAGGCATTTGCTATAGTGATTTGGCTCCTTTGTTTAATTTTCCATCTGGAAGCCATTTTTTGGTAAATATTTTTCTCTCCATTTCTCTGTTGATGATCTGTTCTCTTTTTGTGAGTACTTGAACCCATATATATATATATATACACATACTCACACACTTATATGCACTTATCTGAGCTGTTTTGCCTTTGCTATCTAGGTACTAGACACAGATGTTCAATTCCTGTCTTTGCTTAGACTTTAACTCAGTCTTCTGTATGAGACCTACACACAGATACAAACCCTGTGTGCATTCAGGGCCCTCATCCACAAACAACCCTCATCAAATTCACGCTGATTCCATGTTCTCACAAACCCGTTGCTTTTCCAAAGCCCACACACAGATCCAGTGTGTAACGTGCTCAGTGTCTTCTCAGGCAGTGCTGAAGTCTGAAGGCAGGTGTCTGGTTTTTTCCTAGCAGCCAGAATGGGAATACCAAACCAAACATGAGCTGGAAAGAAAGAGAGGGCCAAAACTGCTTGCATTAGCCATGCCCAACAGGCAGCAACTCTGTCTTTTGCAGAGGCACCTTCCTAGATGCCATTTAGCTCTGAAAAATGACAGTTCCTGGGCATCTTGGATCAACTCCCAAGTTTGTATTCATCTTCCCGTTCACTTAACAGTTTTCCTGTTTACCCCAGGCATAGAACTATTCCCAATTATCAGCTCTGCCACTCCAGTTACACCTGACTACAGACACTGCTTCCATCTTCCCAACCTCTTTGGACACCTCCCACCCATGCCCAGTGATACCCCTTTTCCTCTTGGCATCGCGTTGCTGTTACACCACTCCACCCTGCCGCGCTCCCCGGCGATCACTGCAGCTGATAGGCTCTGCCATTTCAGGCGCCATCAGCCCACACTGGGTGAGACGGCCCCATGGGACAGCTTATAATGGCCAGGTTCAGGTCAACTGAAATCCCCAAAGTGCCAGTTTCATGTCCACTAATCGGAATGTAATGGGTTTTCTTTTCCTGATAGTGACTCCAAATTTTATTTGTTAGCTGTTCATAGAAAAACTCCCGTTTAAGGGTGACACCAGGAGCATTAATACAGCCCTATGCTGCTAAAACTCTGCTAGACAGCTGCTATTCTTGCATGCCCACGCAGTGGGGAGAGTAACTACCTATGTGACTGTTACTCTGCCCCACGAACTGCGCCCTGGCAGTGAGTCCTCACCTTTCCAAGCCATTCACCCCTCCTTTCCCAGTAAATGCTCACTTGCCACAGCTCTGCCATAGTCTGCTATAAGGTAAATGCTTTAGTATTGGGTAGAAATTTTACTGTCAGTTATAAATGTAATGTGTTAGACCAGCTGTTCGTTGGCAGCAGTATTGAATTCAGTAGCAGACAGACATTCATGTAATCCATCTGATGTAGCATTAAGAGAGAGAAAAAAAAAGTCCAATACTGCAAAACTTGCAATAAACCCAAACTGTCTGATGGGGCCAGAGCTGCCTCTGGCCTGTCCCCGTTAGCTTCTCAAAGCCTGTCTTTGCCTTATCCTTTCCCTTTGAGATCCTTGGCACAAGCACATCTGCTACGTCACTCATCCTTCCATGTAACATGGTCAGCTTTTGTCATTCTTGTCCTTTTCTCATGAGGGTTCCCTCTCCACGCTTACCTAATACAGTGCTGCATACAAAATCTGCCTGTCTTACCTGTAGTTTTTGGCATATTCGAGGCTTTTAAGCACATCCTCATCTCACTGATACCTGCACACCAGTAACATGCGTTTCACGTAATTTAACTACCTGCAGCTAAAGGAAAACTGTACCTATGCTAATAAATTATACACAGCCATTCCAGATGCCTCTCAGCAGTGGGGCCAGAAGGACATTGGTAAAATAGAGGGTGAAAAGAGGTCTTTGCAGCATTCCAAACATGTGTGCTGCAGGGAACACTGAGAAAACAGGGAAGCGGCTGTGGCGCTCTCTTACCCTTTGAAGCCCCTCGCCTGCACTCCTGGAGGGCAGGGACGCTACCATGCTGTGCAGGGAGCAGCTCTGGGTTTTCTCTTGATTGCCTTTTACTGAAGAGAAAGGCTGGTGTTAGGTCAGGACTTGCTGGCCTAGACAACCTGTGGCTGGAGATACTTTCCAAAGTCTTCCTATCCCTGTCAAGTAGCGCGGCTTTACAGAGCTCAGAGCTCTAACGTACAGCTGATCCGATGGCTAAAGCATTTCAGGAATTTCTCATGTCACTGATCTCAGTGTTTACTTAAATTTTCAACTCTGGCAAAGAAGCTAATTTTTTGCTTAATTTTAAAACATTTATGTACTTAAAATGACTTCAAGCCTTTGTGTATGCCCACCTACATCTACAGGGTAACAGAGACATGCAAATACTTTGCTAATGTAGGGTCAGCATGCTTAAAGCGTGCAGCATGGCTGCCATCAAGGGAGCCTTCCATTATCAGTATTATTGTAGTGAAATGTATAGTAGAGTAAGACAATTCTTGCAAAGATTTTCTACAAAAGAGTACTTGTGTTCCCCAGAAAAGCTGTTAATATTAGCCTGTAGACTTGTTTACTGAATAAACCTACGACTCATAGTACTCAATACCAGAAATTACACATACTGTGATCAACAAACATTATACTTTTAAAACAAACCAATAAAGCCATCATTTAATTGCTTAGCAGACACCTTACAATAAATATAAATCCCATAAAACTTTCACAACTTTTGTTTCATGGTAACAGGGCAGGTTCACCTATAAAAAATGGGAGTGGTCATCGACTGAGGGTGAGGCACTGAGGGCACTTTTTGTCAGCCTCAGGAACACTGATGTTTCCAAGTAAAGTCCTTTAGTCAGCATGTTCCCTTCACACCTGCATGCCTGTGCCACCCCACCAGCCAGCACTGGTTTGGCAGCAGAAGTGCAAGGCTGCTCAGCAGCAGTCCAAACCTGCAGTTGCTGGACTCCAGTGGCCACTACCACCAAAACTCCTCTTGCTGGTCCTGTTTCCTCTCTGCACATCCTGCCGACCAAATGGTGCCTGTGTCCGGGAGTGTGGCTTGGCTCTGGTACAAACTGGAGTGGGCAGAAGTTGGAGGGTTGGATGTAGCGTTAAGCTCTGACATTTACTATGAGACTAAGAACAACCCCTAACAATGCACCATCAATCTTGTCAGAAAAAAAACCCCAACTGCACTGGGTGTAACACTCAGAGTAAGAACAAACGCTTGCAGAAACTCTAGGGCAGAGCGTGTACACGGTGCTGACGTGACTCCACAGGTTAGCAGAAGGTGTGCCCTTACACCTGGCATACTCCTTCTCGGCTGAGCTGAGCTTTTCATCCAGCTGTGTGTACACATTTACACTCACAAATCCTACAGCTAATGGAAACATTTACTGTGCTCATTAGAGAATATACATGCAGAGAAACCCAAAGTAATTTTACATTGCCTCTTTCCTTGAACCAGTTTCTTCTCAGGTGGAATAAGTTTTTCATTAGGTATCTTACTTGGTATTCAATAAAACTGTATAGGCATCTATTTTTTTGTCATCTTCAATGTTTTGTTTTGTGGTAAATCAGATATAGTCAGTCTTATATTTGAGAATTTAAGAACCAGGATGTAAGAACCTCTGGAAGCCAGAGCTCCTATTGGTTTCACACAGCAGTAGAATCTGTCTTAATTACTTATATAATTATATTATATCCACACACGTGTAGGCACCAGGGAACCACTTGTTCAATTTCTCCTGTCTTCTCTGGATTTTATGCTGGTGAGATGATAGAAAAAGCAAACAAAAATTTTTCCTTTGCATCCTTCCATGCCCAGATTGAAATTGTGTTAACAAGCACCGGAAAGAAATTAGAGAGAAAAATCCCAATGATCTGTAGTCACTGCTCTTTTCAGCTGGGAAGAGAGTAGCATTTGCTGGTGGATTGTTCCTGAGAAAGAGCTAGACATGTTTGTGAGAATAGCATCTTTTCTCCACAGGGAAATTCTGTTTACTATCATGAGACTGTTTATCATCAGATACAAAAACCAAACGCTTTGCATGCAGTAGAGCTGGTTCTCTGACTCTGAGTCACTGAAAGGTTCTAACCACTTTCTAACCAGTGCCACTGATGCACATAAACCAGTCAGGCCAAGTATCTTCGCCTTTGATATGGAGAGAGGCAGGAAAACTCCCTATTCCTCTCCCTCCACCTTTTATCTCCTTAGGATCTCAACATGGAAGAACTCAAAATTTAATCTAAATTACATTGGTGACTGTACAGCAAATCACACAAACTGAACTCATCCTTACTTTGGATTAAAGACTAAGATTAGATGAAGACCAGTCCAATTCAAAGTGAACATTGTTGACTGTGTTTTCACGTGGATAGTCCAGTCCACAGGAAATTCCTAGATATATTTTGGAATTAATTTCCCAAGTACCACCAGTGGGCAAACCCTAAGGGACAGTATTTCCACCAGCTCCTTTGGGTTCCTGACTAATCACCTGCAGTGAATGCAGCAGTGAGGGAGAAGCCTGCCCCTCTTATAAAGCTCTGCATCTGCCAGGTCCAGAGAGCATCAAAATGGGAGTCCAAAATCTGTACTCTGTGGGAGGGAGATGTTGAACTGGTTTCTTGCCGCTGGTGTCCCAGGCAGCTTGAAGCAGTAGCTCTGGGGTCTCTGGGATGAATATGAGAGGTACAGAGGATTGCATCAGTAAAAGCCAAATTCACTTGCTGGACCCTGGTTTGTTTGATTGTCGCTTTTGTGTTGGCTCATGACACATTACCACAGAGAACTTTCTCTCCTTGCAGACACTGATGGGGGGAAGCGTGTCAACATTTTTTGTAACAATTCATTGATTTCAAGGGTTTCTGGGACTCTTCACCTAAACTGTTCTTTTCTTGGTTCGGTATATTTTTCAGGCTAAATTTGTCCATCACCTTTGAGACTATTGCAGATTGTATGTTACTGTTGTTTGTTTTGCTTTTCCTGTTTGGTTTGGAGTGGGGTTTTTGTTTTGTTTTCCTTTTTATTTTTTTTAATCTGCCCTTTTTCAAATCTACCATAACCTAAAATAGAAGCAACTGAGAGTCTGTTACGCTGTAATTACAGTATAATTATAGGTCTGATTTTTAAGTCAGTTGAGAGTTCTGGAGAAAGCAAGTTTTAACCTCTCACCTAAGAAGATCAACAGGAGATACAGTTTGCCTTTGAACTAGAGTTATTAATTTTGAAGCCCAGACGTGGTGGTACACTCTTTTCCAAACACAGTTAACATCCAACTGCTGAACACTAAACAGAAATTTCCTGTTTCTTCATACATGAAGACCTTGATTTTGTTTACCTACTCCTACCTATACTAAATGTGGAAACAGCAATGAAAAAACCCACTGTTGAGAAAAGTTACCCAGTGGAAAAATGGTTTTAAAGAAAATTTATCATTCCTTGAGAACTTCATCTCTGAACACAGAAATGTCTTGAAGTTATTTAAATGGTCTGATTTGATTAAAAAAAAAATATAAACTGTATTGAAATAGCATGAGGAAGAGAAAGGTTGGAAGAAAAATCAGGTTTCAACTCCCTCTGCTTTTGCATGATGACTCGTAAAAGAGAGAGAGAGAGACTGACCCAACTTTAAAAAACAAAATTCTCCTCTACCAAGATCCTTGAAGAGCCAAAGACTTTATATATTTATCTGCAGTACCTGTGATTATTGTGCTTCTGTCCCCTCTGTCACTATTAGCTGATATTTACGACAGTGAAACCAGAAGCAAAGTTTCTAGACACAAACCATGCCTAAAAACAAACCAACCCAAAAAAGAGCATAGGCTTGGGGTAGAATACATGCTAAATTACATGACATGAATATATATTATGCAATTGTATTGGTTTCAGTGTTCACATTGCACTGTGAAGTGCAGGAGAACGTGCTCTCATGGTGTCCCTGGAGGATACAACAGGCTCTGTTGTATTCTGAGCTCTGTCAGGGATGTGGAGGAATGTTCTCCTCAGAGCAGGAAATTAGCAGACATCAAAATACATGACTTTTCATTAGAGGAAAAAAAAGGATTAAAGAGATAATAAGCACTTTTCCATGTAGTTCCAAAAAGATATTACTGCTGTCACACTTCAAAAATGAATGGATCTTTAGCTTTAAGCAAGTTGTGAAATTTAGAGATCGCTCTGTAAAGGAATGCCATATGTAATCAATCAGAGTTCCAGAAATAGGTTGCTTACAGCATTCATCCATTAACTCATTTCCTTGAAAAGTAAAAGGATCACAAGTAGAAGAAAATCCAGACATTAAATCTCATGTGCTGTCTTGAAAAAAGGAGGAGAGGAGTTATGAAGTTGTGGGTTATGCCAAAGCAGGGGAAATTTGCTAAGATTCATCAAGTGAGGTGAAAACAATTATAAAGACACATGGCAACATTGATAATGAAGAAAGAACAATAAAAGTACATTAAAATGCATTCAATTTTACAATCTTTATTCAAGGTTAAATACCTCCTTTTTTACATAACCAAGGTGAGGCATTTACTTCTTTCTTTCAATTAAACCAAGATAAAAATTGCCACCTTTTTTTTTTCTTCTTACTTTTAGATTGTGTCTCATAAGTTTTGTGGGGCAATAAGTCACTTATGCCCCCTGCAAAACCAACTTGAACTTCTGTATAAAGGCAGAATACAACATGGAGAGCATTGCACTTCACATCTGAGTCTTGTATCCCAGACTCATTGCCCACAAGTTATATTACAAAATGAAGCTGAATGCAATCTGGGCATACCAAATACATGTTAACATGCAACTTTCATAAATCAAATGAAAAAATATCCTTTAGCATATGCTACTGAAATTATGGTTCTACAGGGTGTAGAAGATACAGAAATACTATAAAATTGCTAATGATTATTCTTTTATTCAGTTTAACTCTTCAGTGAACAGAAGTATTACTATTAAAAAATGTTTTGGCCTCTCTCAAGGTCCAGCCTCAGGTCAAAACAATGTTCATGAAAATAGCAGAAAGACTTTCTCATCCCACTCACCACACACAAACCCACCTATAATTTGCTGGAGAGAAAAATAAAAGATTTGGTAAAAATGACAAATGCTACAAGATAAAAATAATATAATTAAAACAAATATGGACACCACTCTTGTTTCTCAGGTTAATGCCAAGTAAGATCTTGAAAGTTCTCAAAATCTGAGGGTTTAGTCAAAATTTATGATCTAAATTAATGCTGTTAAAAGGATGGCTCATATAAATGGACCTCGTTCTTTGATACCTCTCAATATTAGAGACCTTCTTCACTAAGCCTTTCTGATGAATTCTTTGAGTGATATCCACCCTGATGATTTTGAAAGTGCACAGAACGTTTATAGTAGTCAGTTACAGCAGGGAAATTGCAAAACATACTGCCTGATTTTTGTCAGAGAGATTGCTAGGAGTAGTGCTAGGACTGTAAACATTGTCTACATACCAAACTGGATCTTTGTTGATGATCACAAATGCAAGTGATAAGAAGACAGCAAGTAGATTTGTGAAAAGAAATCTCCTGTAGGAACAGGGAGTATAGACCACCACATTTGATATGAAATGTGAACACCATTTTGTTAATAATGTTTGAATACTGAAATATTTCATTATTGAAATGGGTGACCTACAGGAGGGCTTCCAACCCTAGTATTGAGCAGCAGTATCAGCCTTCTCAGAAACAGAACTTGTTATATAATAAACTGTTTAGATTTTTACTACTTTAAAAATTAAGAAAAATATTTTCATTTCTTTCAGAGGATGTTTGTCATTTGGTGACTTCTACATGAAAACAAAAGAGTAACAGACAATTAACATGGGCTAAATCCAGATGTCCCTAATCCCTGAGGCAATCCTTACCCAAATGGAATCTGAGACAGAATTCAGGGGCAAACTTTGTCCCCTCTGAGTTTATCTGTGTGCCAGGGAAACAGGATTTGGTCCCATGTGTAACTTACACTGATATCTGTGGGAATGCAGTGGTTGGAAGGGCTGCAGATGCAAGCCTTTGTCTGTGCATAATTTCCACTATGAGATATGCAGGAATACTGGAGAGCGAAGATGTGAACCTGTAATTCATCTGTTCTGGATTAATGACAGTCATAATTTCCTGCAATAAATTTGTATTTAATACGTGGTTATAGCATCACCTTCTTTCCAAAGGCATCTGATCCTGTTCATTTCTCTTTGCACAGAAATATGTACTATAGGTTCTAATCCACTAATAGACAGCATTGACCAGTTTGTTTAAACAAAACAATCCTTAAACCAAAACTAATAGTTTCATTGAAACCAGATCCTCATCTGTAGCCATTGACTCCAGTCAGCTTTGGATCAGGCCCTAAAACAGGCACGGGTCAGAGCTAGCTCACAGATCAGTCTCAAATCCAGGAACTGGAGAGGATGTAGAGACTGAAGTTGCACAGACTTTCTAAATATTTATTACAAAATGGACACGGAGCTTATTAGATCCAATATATGATTTACCGTAGGGAATGTACGTATCTGTTTGTCTGTGACTCTGTTGATGTACCTGCGATTTCTAAGCCTTTTTTCTTAAGTACATTCACATGTACATTTTGACCATCTGTTCCAGAGCACTAAAAAATGCAGAGGAGAAGCAATATTACAAAGTAAAGTACATTACTGGTAGCTTAAAATAGCCTGATGTTGTAATTTTTTATGTCAGCATGTTAGCTGTTGGGGCTGGTTTGTTTTTTTTCTCCCTGGTGCTAGGCATAACAACCACATTACAATGTAAGGATTTATGGCAAGTCATTAGTAGCTAGCTAAAACTGAGATTTAAAAATCCTCATTAACAACATGGAAATGAATATGCAGTGGAATCCATAGATCTATTTGTTCCTTAGTTTCGAAAAAACCCACAACCAACCCAATCCACAAAAATCCAGCAGCCCAGAAGAGCTGAATACGTTATTTCACACATGAATAAATGGTTTGGCTTCTGGACATTGAAAGAACCTCACAATTTTGGATGTGTCAACAAAAGAGTATTGTCCTTGTGTGTGATACTGAGTCTTTGTGTGTGAACTTTCCCTGCATGGGTAGGGCTCTTGCAACAGTTCATGTAACAATCCAGCGTGCAAGGTTTATTTTGAGGATGTAAATGGTGAAATGGAGGTTCCAGTAATCCTCTGGTTTAAAGTTTTGCTACGAGGGTCTCTAATTTACAAATATTGGAAAACAAAAAAATAAATACTTTTGTAAAAAGCAGTATCTTCCTGGAACATAAAAACAATTCTGCAAATGAATAAGGGCTTGGTTTAGCTTTCCCTGAGATAGCCCCAGGGACTGGGTTCTTAAAGAGCTTCAGACAGCAACAAGTACAAGGAAAGAAGGAAACAGGATGAGAAATAAGAATCAGAGCACGGTGTTTCTGTGTACCTTAGATACACAGAAGATAGGCAATAACACTACTTTTTTTGATGAAAAACTACTCAGTCAGTGATATGAGATGATACGAGGAACCTCTAATGTCAGTAGTTTAAGCAGCATTTATGAAAAAAACCCAAACCCCAAACCTTTTAAATTTAAACCAGCCCACCAAATAGACTGGTGCAAATACATTCCTAAACACCAATATATGGAATTCTATGTATGAACAAAGTGGTATACAGCTCATTGTATACACCTAATTTCACAAAAACAGGCTTCCATGTGATAATTTTTATTCCTTAGCATTAATGAGAAAATTAAAATCTTTATGATCCTTTTTTTTCTTAAGATGGGGGGCTTTAGTATTAAGAAGGTTTTTTAAATATTTCTACTAATCTTTACCACTAAGATGTTACCTATATTTTTCCCAACACAAGATATATTTTTTCTAGCAGAATGATTATGCCACTGCAGTGTGCAAACAAATACCCCATAATCAGCTGAGACGAAACAAGTGCTTTTAGATTTCTTGCCAGAAAAACAAAGTTTGTAGTGTTGGAGGTGCTAATAGAAATCTGCAGCCATGGCCTCTTTTTGCTTTTCTTGGTTCTTGTAAGTTACATTTTTAAAAGTGGTTGTTGAGCCTCTGTACAGTGGATTTGTTTCCTAGAAAAAGCAAAAAAAAGAGAGATGAAAGAAATGGGAGTCATACAGTGACTCATCTTGCACTTGCAATTGCTTCAGCTGCAAGCAGAAGCAGATGTAGCTGCACACCACTGCCTTGAGCATACCTCCTTGGCTTCTTGGAGCCTCCTAACTCACTGTGCTATATGGGATTGTCAGTTTCCCCAGTCATGATTTTGGAGAGCAGTAACACACCCTCCTTCTGCTGTTTCTTTTCCCTAGTGAGGGCTTCTGGTCTGTTCTTTGTACAGAAGTAATTTTGTACCTTTGCTCATTTTAGAATAGCCTCCAGCACCTCACTTGTAATTCCAAGCCACTGAAATTCAGACTGGTCCATATGAAGCAGCACCAACCAGTCTAGGGTCAGGAACATGCTTCTGCCTCCAGAATGAAAGTAAGGCTTTATCAAATATGTCCAATTTGTGTATCACAGAATCACAAGGTTGGAAAAGACCTTTAAGATCACCAAGTCCAACCATTCACATACTAAACTAAACCATATCCCTAAGTACTTCATCTACCCTTTTTTAGAACACATCCAGGGAACGTGACTCAACCCCCTCCCTGGGCAGCCTGTTCCAGGCCCCCACAACTCTTTCAGTAAAAAAATTTTTTCCTAACATCTAATCTGAACCTGCCCTGGCACAGCTTCATGCCATTCCCCCTTGTCCTATCACCTGTCACCTGGCTGAAGAGACCATCGCCCACCTCTCCACAGCCTCCCTTCAGGTAATTGTAGGCGGTGATAAGGTCTCCCCTCAGCCTCCTCTTCTCCAGGCTAAACAGCCCCAGCTCCCTCAGCCGCTCCTCATAGGATTTGCCCTCCAGCCCCTTCCCCAGCCTGGTTGCCCTTCTCTGGACTCGCTCCAGGACCTCCATGTCCTTCTTGTGGTGAGCAGCCCAGAACTGGACACAGTACTCGAGGTGTGGCCTCACCAATGCCGAGTACAGGGGCACAATCACCTCCCTAGACCTACTGGCCACACTGTTTTTGATACAAGCCAGGATGCCATTGGCCTTCTTGGCTGCCTGAGCACACTGCTGACTCATATTCAGTCGGCAGTCAATCAACACCCCCAGGTCCTTCTCTGCCTGAATCAAATCAAATGTTGTGGTTTCTAAAAGCACAGATAGTGTCTTGGTGGCGAGAGGTGACTTGTCATGGTCCTCTTGCTTGAGCTACGCAGACTACCACGCACTGGGAGAAGGGCAGATTCTACCTGGGTTTTTAATCCTGGCCTCTCATTCACTTCATAGACTCACATAATAGTTTGTGTTGGAAGGAACCTCAGAGATCATCTAGTTCCAATCCTTTGCCATGGACACCCTCCAACAGCCCAGGCTGCCCAAAGCCCCATCCAATCTGGCCTTGAATACTTTCAAAGAGGGAGCATCCACAGCCTTTCCATGCAGCCTGTGGCAGTGCCTCATCACCCTCACAGTGAAGAATTTATTCCTACTATTTAACCTAAATTTCCTCTCTTTCAGTTCTAAGCTATTACCCCATGTCCTATTAGTCCATGCCTTTGTAAACAGTCCCTCTCCAGCTTTCAAATCTTCCTATCAATGGAAAAGTAAATGAAAATGCTTCTATCAAGTGTACTCTTCGCTTCTCTCTTACCATATGTAGCTCTTCTGAAGGTTTAAAAAAAAAAAAAAAAAAAACCAAACATTCTTAAGTGGCCTTGCCTGTTAGTAACTGATTTTTTCCCATCTCAAAAGCTGAAAGGCCAGCAATGTCCATTCTTGCAGAAATGTTGCAATCACAAGGGTCTGTACAAGAATGGATCAGGGTGAACAGCAGCATATTGCCCATCTGCTCAACACCCACCAGAAATGCTTACTCAACATGCTTTTTTTCCAGGGGACCTCATAAGTCTTAAAACTTTTGCAGAAGAGCGAAAACATTGAGGGCAGAAAGGAAAGAAGAAAAGGGAACATGTGGTGTACTCTTGTATTGGACGTCCACAAGCTATAGATAGAAGATAAGGCCTGAATTTGCCTGTTAGCCACGTTTTGGACTGCTTGCACTCATTGCCCCTCTGTGTGAGCTGGCTGTCCTCATGACAGAAGCCATCAACAATCTCTTTCATACAATGGGCTCTACTTCTGGGAAGAAGGCTACACCTCTGATAATTACATAGGCAGCAAACAACTTTGCTGAGATTAATAAAAGACAAGATAGCAATTAGGAAACAACTAATAAAAGAAGTGTTAGCTATGCACTTTTACACATGGAAGAAATTAAGCCAGGAGATCAAACTCTGGTTATTTTTCACACCCACCCACCCCCAAATAATAATAAAAAAATCATAATTTTACATTATAAACTACTAAAGCTAGTGAAAACCTATCAGTAAAATCTAACCATTTAAAAGAACAAAACCAAGATAGAGAATTTTAAAGACAGTTGTGCATCATGCAACCAAATTAAAGAAACTTCATAAAAAAATCAAAGCATATAACTTACTGTTTGCCATTTAACTTTTGATTTTTCTGCTTCAAACTTGGCCACCTCTTTTCTGTCTTGAACTGACACCAGTAATTTCCATATACAAAGTAAACCAATGCCAATGAGAAGGATTGCAAGAGTGACACCCACCATTATCATTGGGATATTTGGAGTGTGTGGGCAATCTGTGGAAACAAAACCAGTTATGACCATGGATATCCAAGCAATACATTTTTTGGCAATTAAAATGAGCCAAGAGGCTGGACTTCTCCTTTGCTGTGCATGCTTTTTCTTTCAAGTCTGTGTTATTTTCCACCAGCTTGCTGTAGCGTTTGTGAAACTGGCTGGAAAATACTGCATTAAAACATTAAAAAAAAAATTGTTAAAAATTGCTAACTACTTCTACTGTTTTTTACCACTTCGATTAGCAGCTGCAGGGCCAGATTCTGATGAGAAAAAATTAGAAAATTGTTTTCAGATCTATGTCAATATAATTCTAAAAAAACAGGGCTGAGTTGACAAGATTATGAATTTTGCAACATTACGACTGTAGCTCTACTTTAACTGATACTCAGTGTTTGGCAGAGGAAAAGATTCTAGCAAGGTCTGTATGAGGGTAAAGTCACCAATGATATTGAGAAAATAGAGGAAACTGCATTTGTCTCATGAAAACAGTGAGGAAAAAACCAATTAGACTTGCTGAAAGTGTTGGACTGAAAAATTGGAAGGAATTTTATTTTTCAAGCTGTGCAATAATTTTATCATACAGTAGTTCAGAAAGTCAAAATTAAAACTTAAGGTTTTACTTCACCAAAACACAAAAAAGTTTTATTATTTTCACGTTAAAAAGTATTGCTCATGAAAGGTGGTGAATACTACTATTTTACTAAATTTTCTGCTGAACCATTGTAAAATCCATCTCAGTCCTATTTGCCTGACATGACAGTGTTTTACATTTCTTTTTTTCTCCATGTCATCATTTCACTAATTCTGAGGGTCAGGTTTGAGCAATGGGTTAACGCTCAGTCTACTAGTGCTGTTGAATTTTGGTTTCATAAATTAAACCAATTTCCAGAGCATTTCTGGAAGTCTCATCTCAGTTCACGTTCTCATGCATTGCAGCCGCTGCAGCACAATAGTTTCAGTGCATAGGAGCAGAACAGATGACAGCAAAGCTGGCTGTTGTAGGGGGATATGTTGTGAGAGGACAACTAAACAGCATTTCATCATCTGTGCCTTCCTTAAGGTATTTCTTTCACACACACACCCCCCTCCCCCCAATCTACTTTAAATGCATAGTAAATGTATTTAATAAAGATAAAACCTTACTCTTAAAGAGTCTTGGGGGTGTAGCTTACAAAGGGATGTGTTCCTTTAGCATTAACTTTGCTATAACCATCTTTGCTGTAAGAGTAACCTGTACAAAGCCAGAGTACTGTTCTTGCAGTACAAGCAGCTTTTCTGTGCAGTGCATTCCCTTCTACTCTCACTCAGATGTTAGAGAAGGGTGATGCAAAGGGTTAACAAAACAAATGCCGTTTGTGCCAACAGAAAACAGGTTTACAAATCTGCATTTAGCACCAAGACCCTGGGTGTGTAAAAAAAAAATATCGTTTTTATTGCCTAGAAACGAGACTGTTTGGCAGCTGCAAAGTGGTGTCTGTTCTCTCCTGTCCTATAGGATTAGGAGCTTTAATGAAAAATCAGTAGTGAAAAAACCCAGTAAATAAAGAAGCAATGTTAAATAAAAGGATATAGAGAATATGTTGAATGTCTATTAGCTATGCAAATTTTTCAAAACCTAATGATACTGCAACATTAAACATTTATTTTAGGTTTTCATCAGCCAGACAATCTTTGGGATATTTGTCCAGCTACAAAGTACATGTCATTTCAAAGTGAATTGCAGTTTTCTAATACAAATTACTTTGGTATTGTCATCTTAAAACATCAGAGGGATTTAGAAAAATTAACTTGCTCTTGCAGCCCAGGGATTATTCTGTCCACCTTTCATGAAAGACCAAATACTTCTTTTGCTGCTGCATCAAGTAGGTGCTCTTTTGACTGGGCAGAGGAGAGTTACAAACACAAGGAGGTGCAGTGCTGCTTTAAAGAGCTCAACTTCTAGATAGCTCACCCTGCCCGTGTCTTTAAATCAGATTTCACCGAGAAAAAGCAACGTTCACTTCTTACCTTTCTGTTTTATGCTATGAATTACTGTCCTTCCCTGTTCATCCATAGCCAGTAGAAACATGGTCACACATTCATTGTCTCCCTGCAAAGAGCAAGGAATGGATTTATCCTCCGAATAATCTGCAGAGGGAGGGGAAGGAAAAAAGAAAAAAAAAAAAAGTCATTCATCAGATGAAATGAAATTTAACATGTAACAACAAGAGAGGCTGCTGGCATCATGTTTGTCACAGCCTTGTCTGTGGATGGTAAAGTGTGAATAATGAAAATGGAAATACCTTCAGAATTTCTACTAAATTTAATGGTTTTTCTTCCACCTCAAGTTTTGTTTTGTTTTATTTTATTTCAGATTTTTCATTTATGTTTCCAAAGAACTGATCCAGGTTATCAGTCCCCACTGACCATCTAGTGCACCTTACTGATCTGGGGTACTGCAGATTTCAGTGACTTGGAAGTGCTTCCAAGAAACTTAGCCAGGAAATGTAACAGTCCCCAGTTATAGGGCAAAGTAAATGCTGTGTTCTCTCTGGGTTGCAGCTACTCCTTTAGATCATGTTTCGGAAGTCAATATGCATACATCAAACAGCAACAGATACTGTCAAAAGTGCTGCCATTTATTTCTTCAGTGATACCCCATCAATTATTAGCATGTCCAGTATCCTCACAACAGTAAATGTAAATTAATTACAAAGATCCAAGATCACAGTTTTCTGTTATGTGATTCCAGAGGAAGCAGCTAAAAAGTGACCTGAGATGACAGTCTGCCCTAGTTTGTCTCTCCATTTCATGTAGAGCTGCAGAAAAACTCAATCAATTTTTTTTTTCCAGATGTTTCTTAGCTGGGAAGCCTTTTCTGATGAGAAAAGTTCATTCAAAGGGAACAAGGAGACAGAAGGAGGTTGCCTGTGAGGCAGGATATAAAACAAATAAGATGATCGAAAATTGAGACTACAGGTCCAGACCCAAATAAATTTGGAACCTCACTGTTGCATAATATATTTAGAGAGAAAAAATATCCAACCCTGTAACTGTGTGCAATAATACCTCTATGGCTGAACACCTGTTCTGTTTTCATTTAACCCATTATTTAAAGAGCATCGGGAACCTAAGCACGCTTTCAATACATCTTTTGTAAAACTTAGGTCTTTATTTTTAGAGGCAAGCATCCTGGTTTTGGCTGGGATAGCGTTAATTTTTCTCCTAGCAGCAGATATAGTGTTGTGGTTTGGATTTAGAACAAGAACAGTGTTGTAACACAATGATGTTTTAGCTGTTGCCAAGCAGTCAGGACTTTTCAGCTTCTCATACGGCCCTGCCAGAGGGAAGGCAGGGGTCACCCAAGGAGCTGGGAGGGGACACAGCCAGGGTGGCTGACCCAGACTGGCCGGAGGGATATTCCATACTGTATGATGTCATGCTCTGTATATAACTAAGGGGTTGACTGGGAAGAAATGCAGGAACTAGCTGAGCATCAGCTTGAGTGGTGAGCAATTGTGCTGTGCAGCACTTGTTTTGTATATTCTTTTATCATTATCTTCCCTTTCTGTCCTTTAAACTGTCTTTATCTCAACCAAGTTTTACCTTTTATTTTTCCCCCAATCAATTTTCTCCTCCATCCCACTGTGGGGACCAGAGAAGGGGAGTGAGCACGTGGGTGTTTGGTTGTTGTAGCTGCCAGATGGATTAAACCACCACAGTAAGAAAAAATAGTAAACTCCTCAAACATTTCTTCAGAAATAATCATCACTTTGACCTCTCCAGTATTTCTTACCCAGGCAAAACTTCCTGAAACTTCACAAACAACTGTGCTAAAAATCTCAAGTCCTTAAAATTTAATAGCAAGAAGACTAATGAAACATACGCAGGAATCTCCTAGGAATATGGATTTTAAAGGAATCTGTGGTATACAAAGAAATAAGATTTTAAAATTTAATTTTTTTTTTGAAAATTAAAATTTTTAAAGTTTATATTTCTTATTATCATAAGGTTTGATCTTGTAGAAAAGACTATTAAACATCATAGAGAATATGAAACTGAAAGAGTTGACTACCCCACAGTCCTTTACTGGTTTCAAAGCGAGAATCACATTTGGTTGGATTGTAATTGAAACATGCTCCTGATTTGTGATAATATTGTATTTAACCTGTTGCCTGCCCTTGGTGGCAGTGCAACGTGTTATCTTTCAAGGTGACAGGTGGACGGGACTTGCTGATTTAACAAGATTTGGCTTTGTTAGAAGAACCACAAACTGCAGACTGAGTGCACTCAATGAATGGCACTCAGTGTCAGGTCACAATTCCAGTAACATTGTCACAAGTTTTGCAATATTTGTTATTTCCCAACAGTTCTGAGCAAGCAGATCCAAAGAATATTACCCCCTTTTTTTTTTTTTAAAGGCAGTAGTTAGCTACATTGAGCAGAGAAAAACTTGCAAGCATATTCCAAATACCATCCAGAAGGCATAACTGCAAATATATCAGTTATTTTAACATATTCATTTTTATCACTAATGCCATAGCTTAAAATCAAAGGGAGCAGAGGTCTGATGAAGTACAAGATGTAGAAACAAAAGCAAAGATGCCAGTTCAGACCATTCAGAACCAGACTTACACTCAGTATTTTTATTTCTCAGATGCTATTTTTAGGACATGGGATCCCTAAGAGATGCTATTACATAGACTATTTTCAGTTCCTAAGCACAAAAATTTGCCTAGGTAGGTAAACTTTACACCTTTAATTTACAACTGTGTAAGTTTTCTCTGTTCTGCAGTGAATCATCATACTTTTCCCACGCCTGCCTTCATCCTAACCCCATTAACTTCAATGGCATTTCAAAACAGTGGAGTCACGGAGGAAAAATTGGGTAATGGTGGCTAGCTGAACCTTTGAAGTGTGAAAGGCTGTTACTTAACAGGTACTTAGATAGAAGATTTAAAAAAAAAAAAAGAAAATAAATCTTGAACTTTCAAAGTTCTTATGCCCTTTATTGTTTGTCTTTTGCTCAACAAAATGTTTGGGTTGTTTTACAGTTTCATCTCACTGAGTCAGAACAGAGCAGCGCTGACGTAGAAGCTTATTCAGGCTCCAGCATCCCTTTTGCTGCTGTGCCAGGACCTTTGTGTGGTGTCAACACTATGGGGTAGGAAAAAACATCTGTCCAAGGGAATTGTAACCGTCCCTGTTGGGCCTGTGGCAGGAGCAGCTTGGTGCCCTGTGTCCCTGCTGCAGGGAGCAGGGACAGAAGCCCAGCACTCTCCATATGGAGGCAGAGGAGGCTCAGAGGCTGAAGCAGGCATTCACAGGCCTGTGCCTTCTTTGTTTGTTTGTTTGGGGTTTTTTTTAATGCTCCATAGTTCCAGTCATTGTGTTGAAACATAGACGTGCAAAAGAGAAAGCAAATCTTTAAGTGGTAATATTTTCTTCAATGGAGAGCTATTTTTAGTTTCCAAAAATCCTTGAAGTGTTAAAGAACTTGGAATGTAAACCAGAATGAAGCCATATGCTACCCTATGAACCTGCTCAATTACCTGTCTTAAATATTTGTGGTGGTCTAGTTACCTTTTTTTGTTAGGTAATACAGTTTTGATTTTAGGTATTATTTCCAAGATTTTTTTTCCCCCTCAGGACTTCTTAGTGAGGCTACCATGCCAAAACCAATCCTTTGAGCTATTACATAAGCATTTAAGATGAAACACAGTCTACAACAGCTTGGTTGTTTGGAGTTTTTTGGGAGGATAGGATGAGAAGGGTTATCCAGCCTTCTCGACAGCAGCCATGGCTGCTACAAATACATTTTAAATCTAAAGTACTAGCTGATGGTCCCAATTAGGGAAGCACAGGACATGAAGAAAAGGAAATAAGCAGGAGCAGGAGGTGATGTTGCCGTACTCATATCCCTGTGACCTCTGTGTGTGGGAATGAAGCCATGTAAGTGGCTGTTCCTGCTCTTGATTAGAATTCATTGTACATGAAAGTAAAATACCTTACATATTCCAAGGTACAAATATCTGCCATCTGGCAATAGCAACCTGAAAGCTTTACAAACTCCAGAGATATACTAAAAGGTCTCTCATGTTTTTAAAGCTTGTAAAGACATTTTTGTATTTCTAAACAAATATTGATGTCTAGAAAGGCAAAGCATCATAAATATCTTAATAAAAATACAAAATTAGAATTCATTTTCCTTTTAAGGGCAGGTACTGCAGTCTTTGCACTCCAAGCTATGGAGTAATGTAATCAAAACCAAAAGGTGTAACGTTGTTGGAAAGATGCATATCGATGAAATTTATGCACCCATGCAGCTCTGGATGGGCTTCCATCAGTTTGCAGGCAGAAGCCCTAGATGGATGTATGGCATTCTGCACTGTCATCCCAGCGTTTACATTTGTCTGACTTCATGCTTATGTTCACGCCTGTGGTATGCATATAGAGCACCTGTGTCCTGCCTCACCTAAAAGCTGCTTTTTGCCATATGGTGTTAGAGTTGCCATAAGAATAAATACAGACTGCCTACTGTATGGGCAAGCACCTTCCTCCACAGGAAAGAAAAAGACCTTGATGTAGTATTTTCATTATGAAGTGTCGGGTTTTTTTCCCAGAGAGTACTATTTTATTCCAGGTTAATTCCTATTCCAGAAATTCCCATTGATGGAGGGCAATTCTGAAGATGTGCTTAGCCTTTAGGATACCAGGAATGCATCAATAAAACCCAATGAGCAGCAGAATGCCTTTGCCCCAGGTTAGAGGGCCCTGTCTAGGTGCCTAATCAAGAGTCTGAATAAAGGCTGGAGACAGGTTTTGCATTTGCGTGCTGAAAGCAGCCCCACTGGAGCTCCTGGTGCAGATGTGTCTTAACCTCAGGGGCTTTCATCAGCCACTGATTTGCAGGGACCTACCGGTATTTATTAAATTCTGCCCTTTCTTGCATAAACTGCTTGGAAAGTATGCGTGATCCATTGAGTTAATTAACCTGGAGGAGTAATAGCAGCCCTGATCTGCATTTCCTACTTACCACAGAAGAACTGTAGACAGACAGCAATTGCCTTATGATCCCTAATATAATTTCACAGCAGAAAACCAAGGCTACTTTCAAATATAAAATTACTGAAAGCAGAAACCTTTGCTAATCATGCACACAGAGAAAAGGAAGACTGAGTGTACAAACCCTCTGCAGAGCTGACAGTTGCATCAACCAATTTGCATTTCTCGCTGCATTCTCCTGGTGACTTGTCCTCGGAAGCCAAGTGACATTCCACACAGCTCCTGCAGAAAACAATTCAGCGGCTCATCAATCTCTGCCTGTCACCACGGAACAATATAAAAGCCAGTATGTATGCATCTGCATTTTAAAAAGAAGCTAAACAAAAGGTCTTGTGCTATGGATACAGTAGTTCTCAGAAATATGATAGGTATTGCTACCAAAAAGAAAGCCCGACTAAGACTCCCAAATGTACCTGAATAAAGGTATTGTGGATACGCTCTCTCTTGGCCTTGTTTTTCTCCCAGCTTATTAGCTACCAGACAGAACCCCAGGCAACATTATACATGTAGGTCTATCAAAGACATGGGGTTACTCACATAATACATTAATTTTCAAAAACAAATACCCTGACCCAGCTCACACTAAATACCAGCTGGAGGAATCGCTCCCAGTATGAACAGTATCTGAAAGTGACTTCTGAGACATCAAGCTGGGGCACCTATTGTAAGACTGCCTTTGTTGAAAGTCTATTGAATAATGTATTAAAACACTATTCAGGTGTCCCTACAGATGCTCTTGAATGTGATTACCTGTTTCAGGAATTACTTACTCAGATGCTAATTATACTAATGCAATTTATTGGAAAACTATTTATTTAATGGTGGAATGACAGAAGTATTATTTAAAATCACAGAGCTTAAGTCAATTCCTTTAGAAGTGTCTGAAAATCTCCCCAGAAATTCAATGAGGATTTTAATAAATACAGAGTTCCTTCATGGAAAAAGGAAATGATGAACCAGATTCATATATGAAAATGTATCTTGTTGATTCTTCAGAAATACCTTTAGCCAGATGGAGGGGCTGAGAATGAGCAGCAGCCTGAAGGACTGACTGCTTAAAGAAAAGGAAAGGGAACTGCAACCAAACATCCAAAAAACCCCCAGCCATCTCCTGTTGCATTGAGTTACATATATCCATGGGAATACGCTGAGGCTGCTGAGATTATCTTCACAGGATGGAGATGACCTTGTCACTCGCTCTGGAGATGGTGAATAGTAAAACAAGTGTGTAATGAGATAGTCTCTATCTCATGGAGACAAATCCAGTGTTGGTAGTGGTTTTGTCATAGTTGCCATGTTTCTCATAGCTCTCTTTCTCAGCTGCCTAGCCATTAATCTCAACCCCCTCTGACCTGGTCTTTCAGCTCCCCCAGTTACCCTACCCTACCAGGTAATCCCCATGTTTTCTCTCTTCTGGCTTTCCCTGCCCTGCAGTTCAGGAAGGAAAGTGACTGCAAAAGAGAGGAGAGATCTAACACTGCATACAATATACATATTTAAATAGGCTAATGTAATGCCCAACATGTAACTTTATATTTCTTTTCCTCTGCCACACTGGCAGAGCAGAGCAGCAGCATTGTCCTTTGTGCTTAGAGCAGCAGGAGCTCGCTTTGCTTGAATCTTTGAACAAACTGCTTGGTTTGGTTTTGCAGGTCCAGTCTAGCACTAACATAAATGATGATTAAATGACATGCCACAGAACAGCTTCTCATCTCAGATACAGTGCAGCCTGCAAAGACAGGCGTGAAAATGCAGCACTGGATAGGTGGTATGGAAGAAAAATGGGCCTCAATTCTAAATAAGTAGGCATGACATCATAATCATAGAATCATAGAATCACAGAATTGTAGGGGTTGGAAGGGACCTCGAGGGATCATCGGGTCCAACCCCCCTGCCAAAGCAGCTTACACCGACTGGGTGCTCAGCAAGCAAAACCAGGGTCATCAACAACACATGTTCCATGAAGCCTAATTCAACTTATAGCTTTAATTTCTACTCAAGCCTGTTTGTTTTGAACTGGCTTTAGTTCTGCAAAAGCTCACATCATACAAGTGTAAGCAGAGGTGTGCTTAGAGCGGTCAGCTTTGTGTTACACCCATTTTGTATGCTCAGTGAGCAGAAGACGCTTCACCATTTATAGTCAATTTATCATCAATTTATACATGACATACAGCTACCCACTGATTTCATCCCCAGACTATGACCCAGTTTATCATAGTTGGGTCCTTAATTCAGCCAGGTTTAACTAAATTTGGCCTATGAACTTGTACACGTGTGAAGGTTGAGCAGACAGCATGACCTTATTAAATGATGAGAATGGTAATACAAACACTGGATTTTTTCTGCAAGCTCTCTTTTGCACTGTAGCAGCTATGCCGGGATGTTTTCATTTTGTTCTGTGGACTGGAAGGAGGTTCATCTGGTTTTGTCTGATGTCACTGTGTAAGGGCACCATTCCAATTCGCTGTCCAGCCAGGGACAGCAGTGGAAGTGTGATGTTTTACTTGTGATGCCTGAAGGTGCTTAAATTGTTTTCCATAAAGTTCTTTTGTACAAGAGTAATGCTGACAAATGGTTGACATACAAGTTATGACTATATCCCTCTTAAAGGGTGATGCAGCTCTTCGTCTCTGCTCTGTAAATCCAGCTTACAGCAGTAAGTACACCGCTGAGGCTCTGTAGGAAATAGAATGATCAAATCACAGAATGCTTTGGGTTGGAAGGGACCTCAGAGATCATCTAGTTCCAACCCTTTGCCATGGGCAGGGACACCTTTACTCAAGCAAGCTGCCCAAAGCCCCATCCAACCTGGCCTTGCACACTGCCAGGTAGGGGTCAGCCACAGCTCTGGGCACCCTGTGTTAGTGTCTCACCACCCTCACAGTAAATTATTTCTTCCTAATATCTAATCTAAACCTATGCTCTTTCAGCTTGAAGCCATTACCCCTTCTCCTGTCACTACACTCCCTGGTGAACAGACCCTCTCCCACTTTCCTGTAGGACCCCTTCAGTATTGGTAGGCCATAATTAGGTCTCTCTGGAGTCTCTCTTCTCCAGGCTGAACAAACCCAGTGCTCGCAGCCCGTCCTTGTAGGAGAGGTGTTCCAGTCCCTAATCATCTTTTTGGCCCTAGATACCCAGACCTTACAAACATCAGAGGTATGAAAACAGCACATTACCTCCTGGAACTGCAAGGGTCACCACAGAGTGGGCATTTTTCACACGTATGGCCTGAAGCCCCTGGATGGGTGCAAGCACATGACCCACAGATGCATTCGCCTCTCCCACTGCACAGTGACCCATCCTCAGCAACGCAGGCGCTGGTGTCAGTGGTGCAGTTACAGTATTCACCAGTCCATCCACTGTGGCACGTGCATTCCCCACAGTCACAGTCACCATTGCCTGGAAAAACAATTATTATACTTCAAATAAATTTCTTAAGAATGCGAACGATGGCCTCCTTCCTCACTCTAAAACATCTCTCTTCTTTCCCCAGCATTTTCAGTTTTAAGCCAGAGGATCAAATTTTTGCTTAGGCTGGCTGCAAGCCAGCACAGCTCCATTCTCCTCACTGGAGTCCTCTGCACAGATCTTATCTCCTGACAGTGCACAACCTAATGGGTAAATCCTCTTTCATTTATAGCAGTGTAATTTCAGGCTATCAGTTCAGCACAATCTCATGGCTGGTTCCTGCCCGCTTAATGCTATTCCCATTGTTTCAATAGAATCTGTTCTGATTTATAATGGTATATCGCAGGCCAAAAGTTCTCAAATTCTGACCGTATCTTATTAAGATAAACCAAGAATCAATGAGATTACTGGGTTAAAATTATAAAAATATCAGAATTATCCTAAAAGTGACTAATAAAGATAGTTAAGATTGCTATGCTTTGATACTTATGTGAGATCATGCATGGGCTAACACTAGTGTATGTCAATACACTTACCTAAACTTCCTCAGAGCTACAATCATCTACAGCCCCTAAAAGCCTGACCCAGCATGATGGTAGCTGATGCACTCCAATAGAGCCAAGCCAACTTAGAGTAACCACAGAGTGGGTCAAGGTGTCTCATTTTTAAATTTGAAAACAGGGTTAAGAATTGTTTCTCGCTTTAAGTCTAAAGATCACTCAAATAGTAATTACACTTTATACAGAGTATAAGCAATGGAACACACAGCGAAAAGGAGGATTCACAAGCTCACAGGCAAGAGCGAGAGAATAGAATTCTGGAGTGCAGACACTAAAAACAGCACCAAGGGATGGTACCTCCACACAGGAGCCCTCTGTGTCTCACACACGAGAAGTCGTCGCACTCACAGCGTGGCCCATACACCTTCCCGTACAGGGACGGGTGGCACACGCAGTGCCCGCAGTAGCAGTCGCCTCTCCCGCTGCAGGAGCTCTGCTCCCCTGAGCCCTTGCAGGAGCTGGCACCGAGGGAGCTCTCGTCGCATTCACAGTGTGGCCCCATGTACCCCGGGCTGCAGACACACACCCCGCACTCGAACGATCCTTTCCCCTCGTTGCATTTCGGGCTGTTCACCTCGGCCTTTGCCTGACAGTTGCAGCTGCATTGGGGATGAATTTCCATTTCCAGCGTGTCACTGAGCCCCACTGGTTTTATCACAATTTGCCTTCTGTTTTTCTCACAAGAGGAGAGACTTACTGTCACATTGAAAGAGACCTGGAAGAGAAGGTGACAGCTGCTCAGAGCTGCAGAGTACTCTGGAAGCACACACAGAAGACACAACAAGACTGTTGTAGATACCACCTGCTTTTTTGGAGGAAGATTATTTGGCAAAGAGCAAACTCCCTGCCTCGGCAGGAACTCTCTGGAATTCATGTCTTTTGCAAGGTTGTTCTCTACTTACTGTGTCTCCCACTTTCACATAAGAGCATTTCCTCTGATGTGGAAAAAGGGTCCCGTTGTTACAGATGGCGGTGAAAGAGAGATTGAGCCCTTCTGTCTCTCCCAAGACCTCCAGCTCCACCTCAGACCTCAGCTCCTTAAAGGAAAAATGCATGAGATGAATGGAGTGATAAACACTGCCAAGCACTGTAGTGCTCCACGCCTGCGTAAGGTGGGTTGTAACTTATCCCGACCTACACAGGAGGAAATCTGCGAGTTTCACACTTTATTTACAGAATTCTATATTGCAAAAAAAATGGAGAACAAGCAAAGCAATGAAAGTGCCGACAGAAATGGCTTTCAGTGAAAAGCAACAGTGCTATCAGTTTAATATCCAGTATCACAGGGCTTATTTCCTGCCCTGGCAGGAGAATAAATTCAGCCTTTATTAAATCATCTTTCATCGCTAAGTGCTCTGCTGGCTGATACAGGTTTCCTTTAGCTCTGGTCTTACTAAAGGCAGATTTGCATCCCTGATTGCAGTGCCAGCACTGGGCTTTTCCCGATAGCCAGCCTATGTCAATATTGCTCCCTGTTTATCTCTGCTATTAAAATCAGAGCCCACAATCTCTCTCATGACAGGGCAGGCTCTGAGCTCAGCTTTGCCTCAGTGCAGAGCCTTCGTGGCTGAGCGGGATGTTCCCAGGGCCAGAGTCAAGTCTCATGGTGAGCTCCCACAGTCAGGGGTGCTTTCCCTGTTCCTTTCTTCTCCCCATGGAAATTCCTGCTTCATGAGCTGCTGGTGCTATTTCAGGTTGTGTTTGGCAAAGTAATTGCTTCTTAAATTGATTTGTTTGATCAAACCTTCATTTCTTAGGTGAAAAATCCTACTTCCTCAACTCTCATACCTGGGTTTTTATATATAACTCTTAAAGAATTTTATAGTAACTCCGTTCACACAGCTTAGCCTTAATCCAAAGCCTATAGCAGACCATGGAGAAATTCCCTATGACTTCATCAGACAGTGCTTGCAGTAAATGGAAAATTTTCAAAAGTACCTTCAAAATTGCTGAGCAAAAGTCTCACTGACTTGGCTTTGTGTTCTTGAGAGCTTAATTGCTTTACAAAATACCCCCTGCACTTCAATCTGAGTGTGAAGAGCTTGCTGACCTTACTTCAGTGAGTCACTCCAGTAAAGGCATCATCGTGACTCACCAGAGTAAAGGTCTGGCAGGGAAAAAAGAGCTAAAAGTAGAATAGGCATAAACCTGTACAGCCAGCAACTCCCTGTCCTTTGTACATGACCTGAATTCCCCAGGAATTTGTCTCAGGGTTGTGTTTGGTTGGGTTTAACATCTTTTCATTTGGAAAACCTTGTCAGTAAACCAAAGCAAATTATTACAGGACAGCAGCACGTCATGCACGATGTGGTCACAGAACACCCCGACCTCTTCCCAGCACACAGCCTGAGTGGTAAAACTGTGCCCAGGGCAACAAGTTGGTAACCTCAGTAGCTCTGTGCCCAGTCTTCCCCCCACATTTGATTCAGAGTGAGCTGCTTATGTTGCTGTTGAAACAACCCTGTTTGCGCTAGCTGGGCTCTCACACAAAGGGACCAGATACAGGAAGCCTCAGGACAAAACTGCGAGCATTGGGATGTGCTCATGTCCCTCTTCCACCAGCTGCAAAGCTACAAGGCTCAAGTGGAGTGCAAGTGAGAGAGAAAATTAAATGCTGCTGAGCACCATGTCACAGTATTTGCATCCTGGTGCCTGTACTGGGTCATTGTGAACACATCTCACCATTGTGAGTGGTCAAAATACACCTTATGGCCCTGAAAACCAGCACGCGAGCTGTGCCAAACTCTGGTTTCCTAGATATTAGTGTCTGTGAGGACTCATAACAGGGTTTTAAATCGACCAAGCTGCCTGGCCATGGTTTGGGGAGGAATAGCAGACAGTTTAGTGAGCTTTTGGGGCTCAAAGGATTTTTTTTTTTTTTGAACGAAATAACCATCAAAGCAGCGTAATGCACCCGTAACACCTACAACACACCTCCAACACCTGTAAGGACCTTGCAACATGCTCGCTACACTGTAACACCACACTCACTACACTGTAACAAGCCCCGACAACTGCAACAATCTGGCAACACTGTAACAATCTGGCAACACCGTAACAATCTGTAATGTTCCTGTTACAAACTGTTACAAAGGGGTAACGCTGGAGGTTGTAGGATGCCAAAGAAGGAAGGATGCAAAACAAGGTGCTGCCATCCCTGGCAGCTGCTGGGCTGTTACCTTAGCTGAATCCCAAAAGGCTTTCCTTTGGGGAAAGCCGGAGTGGAGGGCGCCGTAGCTTTGCTGTTTCCTCTCCAGAGCAGTTCCTAAGCATTTGCTTTGCAGCAGCACCTTGAATTTTCAGTGGGAAATGAGGGCCCTGCTGTGATGATAGCTCTACATGTCTGACCAGGCACCAGCCTGTGTCACCTGTTCTGTTCTAATATATTATTTCTTTGGTATTATTTTCCTGTAAGTGAATAGGGAACTGAGCACTGGGGGAAAAAAACAAACAGCCCAAACAACAAACCCCAAAACCAAATAGCTAGCGTAATTTTTCTGAAATTTTCCAAACCTGGAATAACTTTACTCAGGCGGCCAGATATGTCTCACACACAATTTAGCCTACAGCTCTGCAATACGAGGTTATACAGAACCCAAGTGTTAAACAAAGCAAGCAGAAATATGCTTGCAGAAGAAAATGAATCATACTTGGAAAGAATACGAGAACTCCTTGTAACAAATATTTTGACAGCTCAGACTTTCTTAACTTGCTTACTTCCTCTCCGAAGCATTTAGATAGCAACACGTGGTGAATGGCATTAGCAAACCTTGTGTTTGAAGAGCAAAGCAAAGACTCAAAAGCACTTTTAAAGCAAAAAGATTTAGCCTAACTCTACTCTTGAGGGGCAAGTACTTATTTATTCCTTTTTGCAGGCAAAGAAAGAGAGACACTAGCCATTGAATTGCAGTGCTAGGTGTATCACAGAATCACAGAATAATAAGGTTGGAAAAGACCTTTAAGATCATCAAGTCCAGTATCATGAGGGTGCTGTGACAAAAATGGAATTAAATCCTGTTTTGCATTTGATTTTTAACCTTTGTCCTCCTCTTGTCAGTAAAAAAAAAACCAAAACAAAACCCAAAACCCAAAACCCCAGACATCTTCACCTAAATAAGGTGGTTTTCTGTGTTTCCTTCTTGGAAGATTTTCAATCATGAAGCAATAAAATTGTTAACCTTTAAGGTTAAGTGCAATAAAATGGGCTATGGGAATTTCTGAGTGTGACATGTTGCAACTTGTTCACTCTGTGCATCTTGAAATGCGTGTGGGATTTTAAGAACTTATGAGCAACTCCGGTGCATGGTCCAGACTTGCTGTACCTGAATGAGGACACAAGTTACAGCCCGAAGGCAAGAGCCTGGTTCCTGCAGCTGCCTTCTTGCTGCTACAGGAGGGGACTGAGCACCAAGCCAGAGCCTGCTCCTAACCCTGCCCACAGCATGGCTAAACTTGGGACTGGCCTAAACAACTCAGGAGCTACACCAGGGTCACCACTGACAGGTCTGGAAGACCATCTGCTCAGCACGTGGCAGCTAAAAAGCCAACAGTGTCCTGGGCGTCACAAGCAAGGATGCTGAGAACAAGACAGGGGGCATCATTTCACCTCCGTATAAACCTCAGTGTGTCCTATCTTGGAACAGCTGGTGAGAGACTGAAAAGACTGGGTTTGCTCAAATTGGAGAGAAGGCTGTAAGAGTGGAAGGTGTCTCAGTGATAAAATACTATGAAATCACAAAGATGAATGCAGAGCTGTTATTCTCCAAACCCTGCTATGCCAGAACTAAGGCACACTCAGTGGAACTTTAAAGCATAGGGAGGAGTTTAAAATGGGGAAAAAGAAAAATGTATCCTGACACAGTGCAACCGAACTCCTTTCTGCCACAGGAGGCAAAGGAGACTGAGAATATCAGCAAGTTCGAAAGGGAGAGTAGGAAAAAAACAATCATAGACAATAGGTAACTCTAAGGGGAAGAAGCAAGGGTGCACTCTCCACCTTTCTGGTGTTCCAGCAAGGCAAAAGATGTGTTGGCACTGCAATTACAGCAAGCACCGTTCTGCACTTCACACAATGTTGCTGCAAAAGCAGCAGGACACAGCACAGGGACAAACATTTTATGTTTTTCCAATATTCACTGGACAACAAAACGGTATTTCAGTTGTTAAATGTAGGAACCTCTGTCTATCAAGAAATCCTGATAGGAACCAGACGCGACTAACAGGCTGGACTCCAGAGGGGAAATCCTGGTACCACTGCATGTTTAGCAATAGATTTGTTCATGGAAAGATTTCCCCATGTATTTATTACAAAGTGTAGACTCCCAAGATTATGATCTTTGCTTATTTAATTTTCCATAGGATAGGGAATCTATTTTGTATTTTTTTTTTTTTTTTTTATATCATAACTCACCAACTGTATTGCTTCTATAAGAGTTGCAAGAATGTGGTTTGCCTTCCTGTCATCAAGACCAACGTAATTTTGGACATAATTATGATCATCTCATTCAGATGACAGGAGGAAGAGCAGAAAGAAAAAGGAAAAAAAAAGCCCAACAAAAAACCCCAGATAAGAAACAGAAGCTCTTTGCAAAGAGTTATTTGGTATTGCAGCCGGCTGGTAGAACAGGTTTTTAATAAAAAGGGGCTGAGATGAAAGAGACACATCTATGGTATATCAGCATATATGTAAATTAATATATCTATGTAAAGACAGGCAAAACTGTCAGAAAACAATCTCCTGATAGAAGAGAACCAGGCGGCCAGGATGCACTTTACAAAGCTCTGAAGAGCAGCACTGTATTTATGTTCCTGTCATCTTTACAGCATTTCTTGGTATTATCTAAACAAACCCATTCAAGTCTTGTAATTATGTAAACAAGCCCATTTCATCTCATGCGTTCTGCTTTTTTAAGCCCTCAGAACAGCCTCACAGGGACAGCACCAAATTGCTAAAGCAGAGAAGAGCACTGTGCACAAGATAGTGCTTGGGCTTGTTTTTTTCTCCCCCAGATATCCCTGCAGAGCAATTGTACATCAGCTCTGGTGACAGCTATGGGTGGGAAGAGAGTTGAGTCCCTGTTGAGGTATTGAACTGGGAGACCTGAAGACCTATGCTGAGGAAGGCTTAAGAGTAGGTGTGACCTACAGGACTGCAAAGAAGGCAAGACAGATGAGGCACTGATGTGAATTTAGCATTCCAGCAGAACTAAGGAATGACAGAAGGTAACAGGAAACTTGTTTCTGGGCTTACTTAATCATCAGAGTGAACAAAAAATGAACAAAACTTTTCCTGTTAAGGTCAGAACCTAAGCATAAAAAACCCCCCGATGTTCTTGTAATCGGTGCTGAAAAAGAATCAGACACTTGTTTTTTACCAAACTGCAATCTAATTTTGAAGATACAGATGTGCATGGAGAAAACACCTTACCTGATATGCAGCAATGATCAACTGGAGAATATTTCCAGAATCCTTCTGTAGTCGTCCAACAGTAGCTCCAGGAATGAGCTTTGCATAGTTCTGAAGATTTAAAAAAAAAAAAAAGCATAAGAAAAGGCTAGGTGACAAAGAGCTACCATATAGAAAAAACCTAAAATATGTTGGAGCAACACAAAATAAACAGTAGTGACATTTTCAAGGACCCTTGCAGCCTCAACAACACACATACTTTTTAAAAAGTCCTATGGAGAAGTGCTGGTTTTCCTGAAATTAAATGGGCCATACATCACTCAGTCACCTCTGTGTGAGGTGGAAGTTTGATACTACAGTATTTTTCAGCTATAATTTTTCCAAATTTAGAAAGAATTTGTATTCTTTGAACAATTGTGGTTTTCTCTGATACAAATAATGAAAACCAGATCCAGCTGCTCTGCTGTTGCTGTACTACTTGGGTCTTGGACCCTGCATTCACCAACAGCAGTCACTTTTATCTTTGCCCACCATTGAACACCTTGAATTCTGGTTAGTGAGGGGCACAGAAATTCACATGTAAACAAAGGGCCACAAGAACTTTAAACCAAGACCCTTAAAAAACCCACTACAGCTGGTTTATGATCGATGTAACACCCCATGCACGTGCCTGTGGTCTGTGCTTGTGATCAATTGCATGTTGGCCTTACATTAATAATATAGTGCAAATTTTAAAATTTATATCAGTGAAAAAGTTTTCTTTTCTTTTGGCATTAAATTGCCTTGTGACACTAATTTGACATCTAACAGCTAGATTTTAAATGCACTCGTTTAAATTTTATCTTGCCTGAACATTAACTACATGAACTTCTCTTGTTTGTACCCATGACTTTGAGGAACAGTAAGTGTTCACATTGTAAATTCATTTTCCTTTGCAATTCATCATGTCAGTGGTGTTATTTTAATGAAAAAAAACCCCCAAAAAACACATATACAGAGAACTATTAATAAACATGGATAATTTGATACCCTTATATCCCTCTTACACTTTATATCTCCATAATCTCTGTGATTACTTTATATATTACATATGGAATGCTGATCATTCACCAGATTTCTGAAGTGCTATTGTAAATCAGTGGGATTAACTGCATTTTATGTTACAGCTGGTGACTTGGCATTCCCAGCTCCTCCTGTGACTAGTGCTCTCTGAAGGATTCTTAGAATATTGAAACTCTGTTTTGTACATGTGGCCCTTTCAGGAGATAATTATAAGAAAAGACGATAAACCTGGAATTTAAAGCATAGCACCCTTTAATCCATGGCATGGAAAACAAACAGCAGAGATATACTGTTCTGAAGGCTTCATTTTATCTTCCCTCTTTGAACAAAAATATTCTGCACAGTGATACAAGGATGACGTTGGAAGCCCAGTCTGTGCGTGTATCCCCAGTGCATCGGTTAAACCCTGCCTTTTAGCACATATTTCTGTTTAACCATTAACAAGGTGAGGCAGACTGATGCTTTTGAAGTGCTACTATCATAAAACTATCCAAAGGATGCAGTGGAATGTAGTGTTTTAGCAAATATTCATTAAAAGATAAACTGCCTTTTTATAGAGAAACTCTGACTTAACGCTAGCGAACTTTGACAATTACATGCTTGAGTTCAGTGGGGTGCTAAGTTTTAGCAGTGTAAAGGACAGAAGAATTTTCATCAGAGTGTTATGACAAATTTATAAAAATCGTTTGAAATTCCATACAAACATGGAGACTATTTTTAGTTCAGTTTTCAGCACTGAAGTGCAATTTGAGAAACCCAATTTCCAAGCTGTATTCTCCTGTGACATAAAAAAAAAGGAGCAATTTCTGTTTCAAAAGAATTGCTGCTCAGTCAAGACTAGAGAGGGAGTTTTTCCCCTCATCTCTGTTTCAATAAAATTTTAAAGAATTCTTCTTGAAAACAAATAATATCAGCAATAACAACAACTACTTCATGAAACCTTTAAGATGGGTGTTCTCTTTTTTATCAAAATGGGATTTACACAGTTTGACAAAATGTTATTATTGCAATAGTCACAGATGCTTTTCGAGTGAAAGGTTCTTATAGAGTAAAAACATTTCCTGCTGCTTTGGCATGACTCAGCTGAGACTAATGATGCAAAAAGTGTGACATGTATAAATATATTTTAAATTAACATTAAAGGCATTCACGCAGAAATGTTAATAAGGCCACTCAAAATCAAATGCAAGAGAGAGGAGGAAGTCCTTTACACTGAGCCCTGATAATCTGAGATATTTCTTTATAAAAAAGTAAAAAAATTTTTTTGTGGTCAGGGAGAGCATCAGTCCTAAGCCTTCCCCCTCTTTCAGACTGCTGTGCAGTAGCTGGTGTATGGAAGGACCCAGACTAAACCCAGCTACATTACACTCACACGTATTCTGTGCTTGTGCAATCCGTAAGATTTGTGTGTTAGATAATAATACACGTATACGTAAGTGGAGAAACTGAAAATGCAGTTGGAAAAGCATCAAGAATATTAAGTGACTGAATTATTTTGGGCTACATTACTTGGGATTATGCAGGGCTAGAAATATAAAGTATATATTTGACAGTCTGAACGTTGCACTTAAGACTAATGGAATCTAACAAGTGTATTTAAAGAGGTGCTTTCTAAGTCCTCATAGTCATTTTAATGTACCTTTGTCCCTAAGAACTGAATTATAAATAACAATGGTCAATATCGGGGCCTGATGTAATTAGACGCTGAGTTCGGGTAGATCTGAGATGAGATATCTGGGGAGAGGCTTTCCACCTCAAAGGATAATTAAGTTTGAGAGGATTTTCTGAGGGAGAGCGCAGAATCTCCATCACCAAGGCTTTTAAAAAGAAGTAAACCACCAAGACAAGAGTGATTTAATGGTGGTGCCCAAGTGCCAGCTCAGAGTCCTCTACCAGCTCCTCCATGCTACCAGAGCAGCAGCCTTAACATAAGAATAACTCTGATTGCCTTGGTTTGTTCTCTGTAAATTCTTAAGCACTAATACCTGGTTATTTACATTTATATTAAGAATTTGAATCATGCAGATGAAAACATGACACTATTGTCCTGTTTGCAGGTCCTACGTATACCCTTGAAAGTATACTGCAGTGTGGAAAAACTGCAGTGAGACTTGGATGTGATTTTTGTACGTGCTTTGACTGATTTTCCACATTATGTACAGGGCAGAAAGCAGACCAGAACAACTATAGCTATCCAGGTAAGTGACAGAAAGCAGTATTGAAAAGATGAAAGCAGCAGATAGACAGAATATATTGAATGGGATTACTATATACACTAGAAGATAGTCGCACTTTTTTTTCCCCTAACAAAGGACATAATGAGAACAAACCATTCCCAATGGCTCGTGTTTTTTTAGGTATAGATCTTTGGTTAGTGTTCCCAGTGAACAAAGGCTGCCACTTGATAACTTTGATACTGGTATAACACTGACACAGGGATACTGAAAAAGAAACCTCCCGATAAGAACACTGTTGGCCAACTCTGAGGGTGACCACTAGTAATTTCCAATGGAAATTATAATGCCACCAGTAAGAGAAAAGTTCCTTTGGACATAATAGGGCTCTGTAAATCAAAGAGATACTTCCAAACTACCTCCTAGAACAGCCCTTATTCATGCAGCTCCTATTAAAATCAGGGAATAGATTTTACTTGTCATTAATTGGGGCCCTATAAAGAAATTGTTGAGCATTAACAAGATTTAGGAAAAGGGTTTTTTTAATGTACAAATTTTAACTAGGCTATGCTATAATATAGAATCCCACTGTACTTGTAAGTGATTCACTACTACTATTGTTGATCTGAATTGTCACACTTCAGCTCAGTACTCAATATGGTCTTTAAACAAGCCAGGCAGTCAGTGCTCCAAGGTGCAGAGTGATTCCTCCCTTGTCAAGACTATAATCTGAGAATCAGTTTATGAAAGATACAACTTTTGAAACTTTTGTCAAACACCTGGAGCATAAGTCTTACTCAAGATCCCCCTCCAACTGGAACCAGTTGGGGGGATGTGTCTTCCTTGGGCACCACAGAGAATAAAAATAGGAAACCATCATACTGGTGAGTACCTCAAGGGCTCCTCTGTTCTCTCTGCTGCCTTTCTCCCTACCCTTACTTTCCCATTTTCCAAGTGGCTATCACATTCCTTTCCTTTTGGGCTTTTAATGAGGAATGTTGTGTCAAGGTTTTTTCTTTGCAGACCCAACCTTGTTATATCAGCAACATCACCCTTATTGACTCCCACTCAACAACCTGTATAATTTTGAGGCATAATTTCTCTCCCCTTGTCCCCTTTCATGCAGCAGTATGTGGCCAGGCACAGGCTGCAAAGCCCCTTATTGTACTCACTCAATTCTCATCTAGGATTTTTTTGCATCAGGACTGGACAGAAAAGGAAATAAGAATTGCCAGTCTTCTCCTTAATTTATCTTGGAGGGTTTTTGCTCGCGTTCACTACAAAAAGCAGTTAAGCAGCTGTTGGTGGCTTTGCCTTAGCTCACAGCTGCAACACTGATGGGCCAAAAGTGGCACAGGGTTTTGGGAGGGCTTGTACCTGTGGAGCCTGACAGCAGATGACCAATGGAGCTGTGCATATGAATTACAGCCAGCTTACTGAAAATATGGATTTTGCATAAATCCAGTAACCACTGCTCCTCTGCTCTCTCCTGGCTCCCATTTCCAATGACATGGCTTCAGAGAGCTGGAAATGGCTACACAGAACAGGATTCCGTGGATCCTGTAATAAAGTGTTTTCCCCCAGCAGACATGAGGTGCATGAGGGAAGAGGACTTTGTCCATCATGTTTGGTATTTTTCATCCTCTCTCTACTTTCTATTTGTCTCATTGGAATGAGACACAGATAGAAAGACAAATTAATAAAATTCTCAGAGTTGAGCATAAAGACAAATGTATTTTTCAAAATATATTCCCATCTTATGAAAGAACAGGCTCAATTGTCCTTCTCTAGCCTTATGAAATTCAAAAGGCTAATCACAATTACACTTAATAGTTTAGTTTGACAAACCTCGGCTTAAAAATTTTAGTGTGATTCAACTTGAAATCCAATTTAAAAGCTATCAAAGAACATCAAAATCAACACATGAAGAAGCACTTCCTAAGTAAAAGGGCCTTTCTCCAATATATAATTTCTTAGCTACTTTTATTACATAAATATCTGTCAGAATTCAGTCCTTCATACTGGAGTTACTGCATCAGCTGTGGAAAAGGGTGAACTTAAAACAAATACTGGAGAACTGAAGGTTTTAGTTTGCTCACCTCATATATGTGAACTTGCTCTTTCGTTACAGCAAAAATTAATAAAACATTGTTTTGCACAAGTTTGTCAATTAATTGTCCAATTGTGGGATACTCCTGCAAACAAACAGAAGAGTGCCACATCAATCCAGTTTTCATGCATGTCCAGTTGCTAATTATCTCCCATGAAACACACATTCTAATGATCATAATTAATACTGTTTTGTCTGTATAGTATAAACCATAATTAGGCACTAGTTGTATACAAAATAAAAGACCGCATATATCATTTCCTTTCCTTGTTTTTAAGGAAACCCTTTTAGAGAAATACAGTGCTGACCTCCATACTGGGACCCTTGGCTCAGTAGTATCTGTGAGATAGATATACAGAGAGATATACAGATATAATCCAAAGAATATCACTGTGCCAGTATTTGTCCTACACTGAACACTGTGCTGTATACCTTCACTAGCTTAGGACGCTGAACTTTAAGCTGATAAGTTCTTCCACGTGAAGAGTATCCTACAAATTCCTGAACTCCTCCCGATTTCATGCCCTTGCAGGGAACATGATTAATGAGTATTTTGCCTTCCCTGCAGAAGGAAATACTAGTCGGGCCTGTTCCATGTGTTTTCCAGGTTAACAGGAATAAGATTTATGCCTTTTTCCCCGCTAGCTATAACCTATCACAATTCCACACTAAACACTGTTCTCTTTTCACTGAAGTGTGCAATTACAAGTAAAATATATGATGGTATATATCTGGATTCCCCAACTCTTACTTATTTCAGTGAAGAAGATACACTTTCATTAATTTTCTAAGTTGCTCACGTTAGTCTTTAAATTTCCAGAACACGAGAGTTGTACAAAACTAATAGTAAATTACCAGAACTGTTGACATGGTATATTCATTATTGTGGTCCAAATGACAGTTCCCATCGTTAGGAATAACAATCCCTGCCAGTTTACTGTCCATCCCAAAATGTGAATCAGCATCGCTCACAAACACCAGCAAATGTAGAGAATCATTCCTCCATCCAATTTTTTCCTGTCATTTAAAATACATTAATTTAGCAGGCTGTACTCATTCACAATATAGAAAAGCAGCAGAAGTGGAGACAGCATCTCAAAATAAATGGAATAATTCTAAAGGGAGTCTCAAAACCATGACAACACCTCTTTTGAGAGGTGATCTCCATTCCGTTGTCTTAGGCTAACATTTTGTCTCCCTATCCCTGTGTTTAATAACGTGGGCTGGCCATGTTCATGTCAATCTGCTTACCACTTTAAATACACAGGAAAACACAGTCAAGAAAATAGACCCAGTAATTAAACAGTTCCTATTTCTTTTTTATCCCTGGCAATCCGAAAGGAATGCTAAAACATTGCAATATGCACCTTTAACTTGACACAACCAAAAGTATTTTCACAGAAATCTAACAAGGCTCTTGGACTGCATTAAAAAATCTTGGAAGATAATGACCTGCTGCTATGAAATATAGCCATATAATAATAGAAGTGGCAAAATACTAAATAATTAATTTTATACCTAGAAGTTGCAATTACCTTGCAAACAGCTGCCTGCATAATTGCGTCAAATCCTCCCTCTGGAGTGTCTATATTAGCAGAGATTCGCTGTCCTTTCACAATTTCATTGAATTTTTCAGCATCACTTGTTAGTGGCAAAACATGTTTGTATCCAAAGGTGGGTAAGCACTCGTATGGTACACTTCTACAAGAGAAGTGAGACAGCTCATGGGTAATACAGACTGAAAAACCACTACAACAGCTACTTTGCAGGTTTAGTTTATGGTCAGGTATCTCTGAAATAACGCAGAATCATGAAGCATCCAGTGAGGTGGGCAATGCAAACGTCTGCATAAAGCCTGGGAAATGCCTCCTAGAGCAGAGCAATTCAGCCAGTCCTTGCCCTGCTCCCTGTTGTACCTGATTTTTATACTTAGCTGCATCTATCTATCACCTATCTTCTAGCAAATCAAAGAAAAAAAATACATAATTATTCTGTGGGCCTGTTTGTTAACTCATTAAGCACTTTTGTAGCTAGCAGTGAAATCTAAAAAGCAGGGCCACTTCATGTCCCTCTTTCCAAACAAGATGCAATAGAATAATGACCAGAGTGTGAAACAGAGCAGCCAATCCTGTTTCCTAAACTGACTCTGTTACAGCTACAAGGGGGCAGAGGTCCCAGTGAGGCTGCCAAACTGAATTTTATCCTAAAGATGATTCTGTGGTTAATATTGTGATTTAATGTTGGCCCACAAACAGTGGTAGGTATTTCCCCTGCCTACCTGCAAGGGTTGTTTATTTCTTCAGCTGTAGTTTTGATAAATGGTGAAACTGGTTTTTCAACAAAAGATCCGAACCCCAGTCTGAAGTTGCTTGTCAGTTTTGACATTTCTTTGGAAAGAGTTGAACCCAGCTCTTTGATTGTATTCAGATCATCATCCATGGAGGCTGAAAGATCCATGAGGTAATAGAGATCAATTGGATAATCCTCAGTTTGGCGAACCTTGATCTGTATTGTTTCTTCATGTCCTGTGAAGGTCATGGGAAAGTGGGATACATATCAGCACTTCGAAATAGAAGTTATGAGCAACACCAAGTTGTTCAGAAACTTATATATATAAATATATATATATATATGGTGAAAATTATGTAGTATTGAAAGTCATCAGTAGAATTAAAAAGTCAAAAATTCTCTGACAAAATCTCAAACAGGAGGTTTGAGAAATTAAAAGCAGTTCTAGTGAGTTTTTCCCCAAACCATCTTTCAGTGAAGCTTTAACCATAGATCTACAACCGATTGGTGTCGTTAAAAAAATGAGAACATCACCTTGGCACTACGCAACTTAAGAGAATTTAGATATGAAGCTAATAAAAACTAAAGGCAGGATTTATGGGGCATACCATGTACTTTAGAAGTTCAAAGAAATGCAGAGTGTATGCACAGGTTTTATTCTCAGTCCAACATTACAATATGACCCAATTGGGTGTCTTTTACGTTTCTTTATTCCAAATTTTCTCCAGGAAAAACTCACATCTCAAGGACCCCAAAGTAGGTCAGGAATGTTTCCATAAATGTCACTGGTACCTTGTAAATCCTCAAAGCAAGATTTTATGTTGCCTCTGAGATATGCTGTTTGCCAGACCTGTGGGGGAGAGGCATGGGAACAGGTCTGGAGGGGTGTGTGTATGTGTAGGAGGAGGGTCCACACTCTCACTGCCACTTCAATGGCAAAAGAATAGAAGAAATAACAAAATATAACCTTATTTTTATGATGTGCCCAGCACTTCTGAAGGGATTTTGAACTCAGTAGAACCTAGTTTTCCTCTGATGAGCCACACGGGTTCTTTAACTTTATTCTATCTATCAATTTATTTTTTTTTAGACCATTCAGTCCAAGCAGCTCCAGTACATCACACTGGCTGAAAAATAAAAACCCCACATCTGTGAACTGAGTGACTTACCTGGTCGCAGCCTGAGAGTTAATTTTTGAGGAGAAATCTGTGTGACATCAGAATTGTTCTTCTGGGTCACTACAGTCAGGGGCTCGTTCCTGTGAATTTCTACTTCCGAAATGGGAAATTCAATCCAATCCAACTGGCAGCCTTTTGACAAAAGGTTTTCTGGGGTATCACACCTCCCATGAATTCCAGCTGAGTCTGTGTAATTCTAAAGCAAAGAGGAGAAGGAATGGATGAGTTAAATGTATTTACTGACCAGCCACCAGCACCCAGCTGACCAAAGACCAGTCCAATGCAAGGAACAGAAACAAATGTACAAAATAGTGAAAACTAGTGCAGAAAGAGATCTGGGTGGCACAGAAATCTAAATTTGCCCTTCATGGATCATGTCACACAGGTGTATAATCAATGTAACTTACACCGATTTGGTATCCTGAGAGTAAGTGCTCTATTGTTGGGGAATGGGAATTGTGCCACTCACTGCATTTGGCTTCTTGCAGTACTGGGAATGATAACACAAAGCCCCTGTGAGCCCCTGACTCGTCTCTTAGTTTTTGGGTTTCAGAATTTTGCTGCGAATTCATCAGTCTTACCTGAAGAGTTCTGAACTGCTGATGGAGCAACACCATTTAATGACAGAAGAGGTCTCACAGATGATAAACTCCTGCAAATTCTGTGACAAACCAATGGTGGGGTACACACTGTTCACTGTTTTTTCCCGACCTTTCTCCTCAAAACTCATTTAACACGTTCTCTGAAGCAGGCAGCAGGTCCTTGTTACTCTGCCTGGTGTCCAGAAGCACCACAGCAGCCCACCCTTGCTCCCTAGTGACAACAGGGCTCCCGGCATGCCCCTTGGCATGCCCATGGCTATCTTGTTACTTTTGGCCCAGCGTCCTACTTGACCTTCTCCTGTCTGGAGGCAATCACAAGCCTATCAATACTGGTTGGATAGCTTGCAGTTTATTTTCGTTAATCATTTTAAAGCCCTTGCTATGTATTCCTTCCCACAACACTGCTGCAGAGTAGGTGCTGTCCCCACATAGCATTTAAGTTAATGGTTAGTTTTACAGAAAGGCTTCTGTGCCTTATTACCATTCCTAGAGCTTTGCCTAGAGTTTAGGGGTTCAAAATCAGTCAGCTGCCTTCTGACCTGGAAATTGCTCCAGCCTGCAAGAACTTTTGCCCAAAACCTGAGCAATGCCTGGCAGAACCAGCACTGAAACAGTTGATTCCTGGCTGATGCACAGGGGCCCATATTCTGAGACCATTCTTTTCTTCTGGGTTTGGGTAAGCAACCTGGGGTTCAGCCATTAAGCCAAAAATATTCTCTGAATTCAGTCACTGAAAAATTTACATTAAACCTATTAAAATCAGAACTGGGACTGTCCTTTCCACCTAAACATCAATCTTCATGCCTGAAAATTATCAGGGGTCTTACATGTTTTGGTGGAAGTGATGCTGAGAGACACTTGATGGTAACAGTGGTTTATTATTCTTCAGATTGAATCTGATGTCTTTGCTCAGGCAAAGCTCTCACCAACTGCTTCTTGAATGCAGAGTGCATAAAAATCACATACCATTGTAAAGCTTTCACAGGGACATCCACACCACCTCCTTTAGTTACACACTGAGAGTTTCTGGCTTTTCAAAACATGTGAAGAAGCAAACTCCTATTTCTAATACAATTACCAAGTGGGGTTTTATCCTACAGGGGTTTCATTGGAGGCACTTGTATTTACTCTGACACTAAAGCTCCTACATGGCACTAAAGCTCCTACATGGCACTAAAGCTCCTACATGGCACTAAAGCTCCTACATCTTTTGCACTCCTGGTGTGTTGTTCCCTAGCAAACAAGTGCATGAGCCTATAAACAAAGGGCTGGGGGGAAGGTGAGGGGTGAGAAATAAAAAAATAATCACGTTTACTACTCTGAAGTTTTCAATAACTCAAAAAAACCCAAAACCCCAAAATCAATAAATTGTGTTTCACTTTTCTTTTCTGAAAATACATGGCAGTAGCCAAAATTACATGATCAAATTTTGTTTCAATAAAACCCTGGTTTGGTTGTTAAACTAACATAAAAACTGTTGCAAACACACTAATCTAGATTTTTTTTTTTCCCCATTTTTTGCAAACTTCTGTATTAATATTAGCAAACTTATTTTTTTAATAAAACTTCAGTCTGTCAGCTACTTCATAAAGCTGTACATTAGTCCCATCCTAGGTATCATTTTGCTATTTAAAAAACTAATCAAGTAATACTTTTAACAACAAAAGTGCAAAATCATAACCTTTTGTGAAAAAGACTTAGTTTTTCTCTGTATTATTTCCAGCAAGTCATTAATTGTGATAGCTGGCTTTCTTGCTAACATTAATGAATTAAGACCTAAAACCTTCACTGTGAAGTAGGGAGATATTACTTGCATCATTCACAGGTGGAAGTTTTAAAAGCCGAGATGTTAAGCGACTTGCCTGGGGTTACACAGAAAGTCTGCATCAGATGCAGAGGAAAGAAATCCTCCACAAACACACACACCCCCCCATCCCTTTTTTTTTAAAGCCTAATGTTTTAACCAAAACATTTACTCCTATATCATACTGATTATAATGCTGACACTATCATCATACTTAAAACCAACCCCAGATTAATTACTTGTACATGTGAACTGACTGAAGCACCTTCTGTTTACACTGTCTGGCTTGGCATGTAACATGTAAGAAGAAGTCTGGTCTCCGACTTGATGTCTGGTGCTTCATCATCAGCACCGTGGGTGAGTCAGCCCTGAGGCTGATGACCCAAGCCCCTCTAATAGCACTTTTCTTTCTGCCTTAGATGAGGAAGGTTGTTTTTAAAACAAAAAACCCCAATGAATAATTGACCATAAAGTCTAGACTGAATTCCACTTTTGATCCCCAGGAAGGCTTCACTAAGCACTGCATGTATTACAAAACCACAGGCTGACCCAATTAAGTCAATACTTCATCCCTCAGAGCTACTACAAACACGTTGAATCTTACTTTGAAATTTTTTTGCATCATTTACTCTACCTCTTGAAAACACCAAGCGCAGTGTGGTCCGGAAAGCAAACAATCTTCACAAGTCACCGCTCTTTCCTGAGAGCAGGTCCCTATATTTAAATCCAAGATGATAAAAGACAATTAATATTGTGTTTAATCATTCAATCTATGAAGAATCTGGTCATTTGGAGAGCGTGGGAGGTGAAAAACGCACACATTTAGCCATATCTAGGATTACTGATAAAATTCCTTCATAAAGCTATTTCTACTGGTAGAAGATTAACTCTCTAATAAAAACTAAAACCCCACAATCACTGGCAATTAACATACTTGCTTTCGCATGTCTTACGGATGGCATTCACTGAGAACATGCTACTTGTTTTCTCCAGTGCACCTGATAAAGTGCTACATGTGTTTCTGGTATGGTGCAGGTCAGACACTGCCAACATAACCAGGGATGTTAAAAAAACAGATTTACCTTCGCTCTGTACACTTAAAATTGCTTCACTCGGGTCTGTAGATACTTGATACGATTTTAATTTATTGTGCAAGTACCAATGAAATGCTCAGTCACACGTATAGTATTAAGTTTCTCAGCGGATCAAACAGTGATTAGTATAACCAAAACTGTTCAAACACCCGTCCCATACGTGGTGTGCTGTGTAACGACCACATAAATCTTAGGTGAATTTGCAAGGTAGCCCTACAGCAGTCTGTCCAGAAAAAAGAAAACAACAACCATCATTAAAGAGAAAGGAATGGTTAAAGAGAGAAGCAAGCAAGCTATTTTGTATCAACTTCAAGCAAGAGACAACCGAAAAATGTTTTTGGAATGGGTCTCCTTATCCCTTAGCCTTACCTTGCACACAGTTATTTCTTTGCAGAAATAGGAAACAGAGGCAAAGCAATTCAATCCCCATTCGTTTTCAGTGCTGGCTGCGTGACAGAAAAATATTAGCGTGTTACTTATCGTCTGCGGGAAGGTAGAACGTGGTAAAAATCATACCATACCTTCCCAGAGGTTACGTTTTCAGATGTCACCTACTCCAGGCTGCGAGGAAACTTCAACCCTACCGGGACGCACCATGAATAAAAGTGAAAACAAGGGCTACCTGGGCAGGTAAAAAGGACAAGCAGTGCGTAAAGTAACCTGAACATGGTTATCACTTCCTTGTTTTCCTGGATTCCTTATAAGGCATAAGGGGCAAATTCATTCAGGTGAAATTTCTGTCAATCCCAGTTGCTCTGGGTCCTAGAGCAAGCCAGCCAAGTGAGTGGGTTTTTGTGTGTACAGCAACTCTTTAAAGGTTCCTCTCAAATAATGTCTTTAATTGTTCCCTGAGGGAGTGTGTTAGCCAGAGAGGTCATAGGATTGCCAAGTGAGTATACCTGGAGAGGTGTAAAAATCCCATTTTTTTAAGGTTTCCTGATGTAGGGGGAAACTCGGGAACACAACTGTGGAAAAAAACCCCATATCACAACAACAGAAAACAAGCATTCACTTATGTGAACTGTGGACCTGGCTTGGTAATTCAAGATACAAAGGTATCTTATTAGCATTGCAAACTGAAACGTGAATGCTGAGGTTGTGGGCTTTTTTGATACGTAGAAGGAGGAATAATTGTATTCTCAGTTCTGCAACTGACTTGGAAAAAAAGATCATGTCAGCTTTAACTCTGTGTAATGAGTGGCCAGATATTCCACAGCACAGATATAACAATATATCAAGTTATTGCTATTTCTTTTCTTTTCCCCTACTTGGAACGAAGGCAAAATATGCATTTCTTACAATCTTATTAAAGGAAATAAAACTTCTTATTTGTAGATTTCATCTCTTCCCATCTTTTATCTTTTATGCTCTGCTATTGTCTGTTTTGAAAATAATTTGTTCAGGACAAGCCCTCACTTAGCACAAGGGTTTCCAACTGACTCTCTATGCACTATAGCATAAAATTCTAATTTTTGAGTTGTATTGCTGGCCTGAAAACATGCATTTTTTTTTTTCCCCCTACAGTCAGAAATCCTACAAAAGTTAGCTCATAAGGACTAGGTTGCTCTCACCAAAAGAGCTGGCAGAACCAGATCTCCCTTTTCATACTGGTGGTAGCTGCAGTCTTAGGGCAGGATGTGACGGTGGGGATGGGTCTATACTAGTCAAACTCCACATGCCTGGAAACATTCCTGGGCACTGGGGCCAACTGGCACAGAGAGACCTGAGTTTATGCTTGCAAATTGCCTATTGGGACCATTTGAGCAACCAAACCATGCCCAGAAATTGTTTGCAGAGATTGTTAATTGGAAGAGGTCAAATTCATGCCAGGGAGCATTTTAACAGTTTAGTAGCATAGACAGTCTCAATCTAGTGCCTGGGAATATTCCCAGGCGCATCCGATTTTACTAGTATTTACACAGCTATGGTAGTTTCACAGCAGCTCAAGATGGATTACGTCAAGCCTACCTTTGTCCTGCCCTTGTGTTCCCACCCTTCACTCCTACTTGTGTCCAAACAAACGGTGAGCTGATTCAAACCGATCCAGTTATAATCCAATCACCTTCCGAAGGGAAGGTGAGGGTCTCCTTTTCACCTGGGTGAGTCCCTTGAATTGCATCACTGCCCAGTCCCGAGTGAGTGCCAGCCCAAAGGAGGGGGTAGGGAAGGTGGGAACACGTTAGACTGAATTTTGCCCAGCTTTGGCAGTTGTGGAACTGTAACTTAACATTTCTATTGACAGCAATGATCCCAAGTCTCCTTTCTATACCTTGGAGTGTCCTTTTAGGGCACTTGTTCAGCTACATCGATTTCCTGCTGCTTGAAAAACGCATCGAACAGACTATGCTCCCTCAGCTGGTGAAGACACAACTCCAGCTGCACTGCCTCTAACTACCTAAGGTCAAAAAGAAGCAGAGTCAACTGAAAACGCTTGCTCGTACTAAGGAAAATAATTTCCTCCTGTAAATGCCATCCAAAGCATGTTACTTCTCTCTTTCTAATTTACATTTTTGTAAATGTCCTTTAATATTGTATCTATGCCTGCAGCTTTGCAGAGCTCTGAACCACAGGTCTTTCCTCTTCAAAGTAGAAGGTCCCTTTGCAGCTCTTACCAGCCCCTGGTACTGTACCACCTCCTCAAAGCACACGCTCAAGGGATGCGGTGGCGGTCCTGCAGCTGCCAAAAGGTACCAGACACCAACAGTCCCAGATTAAGGACCAGACAGCTGAGCAGCTGGCAGTTAGCAAAAGCTTATTCTTAGATTCAAGATATCAAACTTTTTAGTGTAGAGGGGACGAATAAGACAGCCTACATAAAACTTTAAAATTCTGTTTGATATTATCAGCTCCCCACTTGCTTGTGTGGTAACATTTTGTATCGGGCTTGGCAAGGACAGCATGACCGGAGGCTAAGTGCCTGCCTCCGAACAGGAGGGTTGCCAAAGACTATCTGAATAAGTCTTGCCTAAATAAAATAACTAAGTTGCTGCTATTAAGAACAGACCTCCCCAGGTTGCCTGGAGACAGCAGAGAAGGGAAAGAAGGGAGCAGAACAACCAGCAACAAAAGCACACAGGTAAAAATAGAGAGAAACAGCAAAGTCAGTTTTGATTTTGAAAAAAACCCAAAAACCTTCACACAAGGAGAAGCTCACAGGACCGGACAGAGTGGGAACAAAAAAACCTGACGGATAGGGGCACCAGAGGTTAAGAGAGGTCCAGGAGGGGAGACAGCACGTACCAAGAGTAGAACTTGGGCAAGACAAGAAAATCTAGGCAGGAAGCTGACTGACAATTCTTGTTTTGAAACATCAGCAAATACCTTGTGTAATATCTAAAGGTAAGTTGACCAGGAAATTCAACTACTAATTTCATGCTTTATTGGCTTTAATTATCACACGTGCTAGAGGAGCAGAATCACAACCCAGAGCACCGCCCTGGCGTGGGGAGGGTGTGCCTTTGGTGTCCTGGCATTGCTTGGTTTGACAGCAAGGATTCCCCTTCTTTGTAAGATTTGTAAGACAGAATCATTTCTTTCACTCAAGTTAGAGGCAGCAATTCAATGTGATGTAACAAGAAGCTAGTTTCAAATACAGACAGCACAATTATTATTGTTTTCATTCAGCCACTACACATTCATTTCGGAGCAAGTTCTGCTCTTGGTTAAGTCTGGGTGATGGTTTTATAATGATAAACCAGACCAGAAACTGGCTGTTTATCCTTCACTGTGGGTGGCACTGCCCAAAGCAAGTCTGTGGCTCTTTAGAAGACAACACAATTTTGTCTAGCATAAAACCTTCAGTGCGTTTCCCCCCATGCCCAGCACTTAGAACACATGCAGAGAGCATAGAAAGATATTCTGTTCATCCTATCAAATTTTAACAAATTCACCAGTAAGTAACAAACATTGAATATCAAAGTACAGAAGGAAAGAAAGAAAACTAATACTTGGGCCAGGGAATATAAAATGAACTAACACCCATTAGAATCAAGTTGCTTTTCATTAATAGCAGTGGGCTTGTTTTCTCTAGAGCAACGGTGTGTCTTTCCTAGCACACGGTGACAGGTCTACAGAGGCTCCAGAATGGGAAGCGTTTGCCTACAGATGCATGCCTCACCATTGGCTCATTCACATCTACAAATGACTTCATTTTAGAAAAAATACAGGTTCCTTCTGCAAATAGGGTATGAGCTGATGTAGCATAATTACATATACAGGGAGACCAGCCCAAGGGAAAACAACAATCAGTTCCTCTTGTGCTAGAGAAAACCTGGAAGAAGAGGCATGTTGGCTCGGGTGAAAGCTTATCAGTCAGCATAAGAGATCAGTGTGTCCCAAGCTCATCAGAGCAAGGAAAGTCTCTTTTAATTAGAAGCTGTGGAGCTATACATACAAAGGAGAAATTCTTGTAAGCGACCTCTCAGCCTCACACATGATCCAGCTCTTAATTCCCAGTGCTCTTCTCATACACACTCTCACCCTGAAAGCCTGGAAAAACATGGAGCAATTTAAAGTTTGAATGTCCCACAGGCTTAGACAGTTCTCAGAATACATACAGAGGTGTGGGGAAAGCATGTCTTGTATGTCAGAAAATATTTCTGCTCATCCTTTATCAGAGAGTTTTGGGGAACTGGGAACAGTGAGATAGGGTCTCCCTTCTCGCCATGAGAGACATTCACCTCCTCAGGGCATCTGTAGGAGGCAAAGGGCTACACTCACGTCAAAGGCAGGCTGCTTCGCATTTGAAACATCTGCTGACTTTATTCTCTCCCTGTTTGTCTTCCAAATCAAACTTGTTTAGAAAGCTCCTGATGATGTCTAATGGGGAATCAATGTAGACTTGAAAAGTTTTGGTCAAGGTTTTTAACCTGAAAGATAGCAAGTGAAGAATACGAAAAATCTTCAGAATGAGCAGTTGACATACTTTTCTCCCAAAGAAGACACATGCTCTCTGGCTGCACAGTCAAGTGCTTACGGACCCCTGGGCCAGCAGAAATGGAAGGCATTTTCCTTGGAAAAAGTCTACCCAGAAATACATCCCTCAGCTGCCTGACAGACCCAGCTCCAAAGAACGGCAATGACAGATGTTTCAGAGAATGCCTGTCAATTAGCCAAGCAATGAATCCTGGAAAAATTTTTAAGCTTGAAACTTAGATTCATCTCTGAGGACTTGGACTTAGACATGATTTGAGCAACTGCATAGCAGTGTGAATGTCCTGCAAACAGGACAATCTGGTACAGACAGAAACCACACTCAAAATCTGAGATCAGACTGGAAGGACTGCCCTGTCTCTACCTTTACCGCAGCAAGGTACTGGCAATACGTTAGGGATGGATGGCAAAAGCTGTATTTAAGGGGAAGTTCACAGTGATGGTGAATGCAGCTAGCCAGTAATTTTTACTTTTTTTTTTTCTTGGAATTTTTTCTAGGGATAAAACAGTAGTACCAGCTATCAAATCACTGTGTAAAACAAATAAATGCATCTGCCATTTGATATGATTTGTTATCTCTTTGTTAATCAGTGTGGTGAGAGATGGGTATTGCTCCAACAGAAAATGGCATCAATCCAAAGAAACCACTGTAAACAGTTTGGTCCTGTGCAACTGACACTGAGCCTGAGGTAAGCAGAGATCTGAAGAGGAGATCTCCAGGCGTTGTTTGCAAGCACTGGGATGCAGGATGGAGAGAAGCTTTAAAAGATGATAAGGGGCATCTCTAGCTCCTTCCAGTGAGTCGGGTTGCAGGAGCTGAAGAGCCACACAGAGGAAAGGAATTTCTCCCCTCCAGCTCTGAGCAAAGGGAGGTGTTGGGAATTCCTGACTCAGACCATGATTCACACTCTGGTCACCTCTCCTTTCTGGAGCAGCATGCTGCAGGGCAGAGTGTGAAGTCTAACCTACCTATAAACAAACAGAGGGGAAGAGGAAGAAGGAGGAACTGCTCACCAACGGTGCAGTGAACAGCACACAGGGAATTCAGGGTGTTTGCAACTTGCATTTGCCTCATCTACAGCCCTGAGACAGCTGGTTCCATCTGAGGGTGTGGGCAAACCTTTGTCCTCAGTTTCCTTCACATGGGTGAGCACTTATTGTTTTTTAGACTTGAATGCACCCTCACACTCGAAGTGAAGTCACCAAACCACTGAAATACAGAAGGGCTCAAGCAGAACAGTGTGTGTGTGAGTAAAAAAAAAAATAAAAAAATCACATGGCATTTGTGTGGGACTGCCAGCCAGCCCATGGCACTCAAAACATGCCTGGGATTTCCATGCAGCCTATCAAATCTGGCCTCAATGCCTGTTTGTTTTTTGCAGTTACACCTTGTTCTTCCTGTGCTATAAAATCCTGGTGCTGAGGCAACAAAACAAGCACCTCATTCGGTGCTGAGCGTGCTGGTGGTGGGAACCGTGGTGAGCACTGACTCCACATCACCTCGGACGGCCTGCACTTCACCTAAAAATCTTGCTGTAACTCACTCCCTTCAGATTAACACTGTACAAAGCAGTTCTGCCGTCCCCATTACAGAAGGGGCAAAGCGAGTCCCAAGATAGGTGGGCTGATCAGCACCAAGAGAAAGGCAAAGCTTTAGCACAGTCCTGCAGCAGGCTGGGCAAGGCAACAACATAGATGAGATGGAGGACTTGCTTTTGAAAAAGCTGGTAGGGTTGTGGAAACATGACGTATTCAGGCCCAGTTCATTGAGGTGTAAATTCTAAACTACTGAGCTGTGATTGAATAATTTGTAAAAAGTGACCCCACTCTGGTTTTACCCACAGAAAATAAATTTATTTTAGAGTTGACCTTGCTGTACTTAGACCTACAGAAGCCCAGGGCTTTGCTGAAACATGGGCTTTGAATAAGGCTCATCCAGTATAACCAAAACAGATAAGGGTGTTTGGCTCAGCACCCACACAGCTGCTAAAACCAGAGGAAAATGGGCTCGGGCATTGCCTGAAACCAGCTACATTTCCTCAGCTTTCCAGGAGCTATTCTGAACTTGGCCATCATGGTTTCTATTTCCAGACCAGCAGCATTCAGCCCACTCACTCTGGTCAGTGGGTACAGGCTCTCTTTGGGAAAAGGACAGGATTTAGGTTTTCGGGAGCCTTTTGTGCAGAGTGCTGCCATCTTACGGCTACTTGGCCGCTCTGGAGCGCAGAAATTACTACTTTAAAACCTGCATGGAAAGAAGATGTTCAGATACTAACAGCCCTATTACCTCTAAGCAATATTTTGCCCGGCTACATAAGTGAGAACCTCTGGAGGTGTTTGTATCTTTGTTAAACAATTCTTTCATTTACGTTATATTAAAGTTACAAATTTTTGTTAGCATGGGTTTTTTTCCCAAATTCCTGTCTCATCTGTCACAGTAAACAGAACAGCTCTTTGTTATTAGCTCAGTTACGTGATTCTGAAGTGTCAGAAATTTTTCCAGCATCTTCACCAATATAAATAATTACTATATTTTTAAAATCCAGCTTTATCATTTTGTGTGTGTTTCTTATGGAAACAGGAAGGGAAATAAAACCAACAGCATCCACTCATATGCAAACAGACATTGGAAAAGCAACCTTCTTTAGAACCATCAGTGCTTCTACAATTCTTGAAAAACTGGTACGAACTGTCGCTATTGGGTATCTAAGTAAACCTACGCAAGGCTAAGAACACATAAAGAGAACCATAGCTCAACAAAAATAAACTCAACTAAATCAATTCCAAATATTTTGGCTGAGTAATGCCAAAAGGATAAGGCAGAGCAGATCTACCCTAACAATGTTTTCTAGGAGTCCAAAATGATTGGTCATGTAAATATTGTCAGTAATATTTGATCCACCGATTCCTTATGATTTTTACCTCAAACATTTATAACTGCACTGCTGTGCTTCAGTTGGGTATTTAGCACACAAAATTGTCAAAACCAACTGTTTTTCCTTTTAGTTCTTAGCATTTTGTAGCATGCCAACACATCACGGGAGGCCAGAGCCATGCTTTCTGTCTGAATCGATAAGCTCACAGAACTTTCAAACAGCCCTGCTGCCACAGTAGTGCTCGGCAGAGGCACACGGCTGCGAGCAGAGACCGAAGATGGGCCTTTCACCCTACGCAACTGTGTTAATAAACTGATGGAAAATCCATCGTAAAACTACTCAGGCTGTTGGGCTCCCTGACAGAGAGGCAAATAGAAAGTGGCTCTACTTACCTTTATGGGGTATGCAAGAACTAGGTGAATTCTGTATCATCCAGTTTGCAAGGAAGTAAGTTCCATTTTACAGGGATGCTCTCACCTACAGTGGTTTGTCCCTGTCACTCTTAATAGAATACTTTTCCAGAGACTTCTCTCTTCTTATGGCTGGAGGTCTAGCCTGGATGGACTAACTTACAATTTATATCCTTTTGTTTTAATGACAAGATTGTCTGGTAACTTAAATAACATCCTTCCTTTCCTAGTATTTGCCCTGCCCTTCTCTCCCCTCCCCTTGACGTATTTATAGAGAGCAATTGTATATTTATCATCCTTTGTATTGTCCAGCACCAGTTCTCTGCATTTCTTTCAATGCTTTTTCCTAATTATGGGTGACAGACTGTTCAGAGTTCTCCAGAAGAGCTTTGACCAGAACCTTCTCCAATGTGGCCTCATTTACATATCCCTCCTTAAGTCTCCTGAATTTTATACAAGGATTTTTGCCTTTCCCATGGCTCCATCCCAGCTCCTTCAGGATCCTTCTTAATTGTCTTTCTCTTGCCCAATTGATAAGTCAAACAGAAATCCTTTCCACCTCAGTTTGTGTGTGATCTGGCACTTGTCCTATTAAATTCCACCCCACACCTCCAGTTCTCAGGTTCCCCCACAATGTGAAGTAATAGTATGGATATTTTTCTGATCTGACCATGCTGCTTTTAGCAGCAATGAAAGTGTTTATACTTTCAGAGACTAGATGAAACTGATGCTTGAAAACCTCTACCCAACCATCAGGTAGCCCAATAATGCCCTTCCCAGAACAGATGGTATCATACATTATATTAAACATTTGTTGCTTTGATCCTATTTTCTCCATTTTACCTCCACACCCTTATTTGTTCTTTCTTGCAAAAATACATACAGAATTTCCATCTTACTAAAGTCAGATTAACCAATCTGCAGATGTGAGGTCACTTTTTCCCTCTCCTCTTCTCTCTCTCCTTTGTTTTGGCAGATCTTTTAAGAAAAACTTCCTCCTGCACTTGAAATTTAATTTGCTCATTCTTTCAGCATTTTAGGATGGATAACAGACATTATTCCACTATGAAAAGTAAATCCAGAGTACAGTATTACCAAGTTTCTACCAATCCTTCCCCGCTGGTTTCTTTTTTTCTCCATGATGTATACCATCCTCTTCACAGAAAAGAACGAAGAGAATTTGTTTTACCTTTAATCTCCAGCACATCCTTGGCACAATCCAGATCCCCTTTTATTTGTGTGGCAGAAGAAGCTTTCAATCTTTCAAATTTTGTTTATAGATGGTAAGTCTGTAAACTGGATAAATCTGACTGCACCCTCTGCTTCTTGATTCCCAAGATAGCATTTTAAGTAACGACCTGGTATGGTGGGGCTTTCTTCCCCTATGACTTTCACTCCCTTTACTCGCTCCTAATACCTCTATTTTTTTTTGGAAGTATTTACCCAGCCAGCCAGCATTGAAGTGCTGACACCCTTCACTCTCTACAATGCAGATTTTAAAAATATGATTTCAATTAAAGAAATTCTAATACTCAGATTTGGACTTGACGTTACTAACTAGTTTCTTTAGGCAGAACACTTAAGGAGGAGTAATTTTTATAAACTAACAGGCCTATTCTTGTTTATTCCTCCACTGATTTTCAATTTAATGAAGTTGGGATAACTTTAGCTAGGTTATTTTCTACAACCAGCTGCTCTATGTCATCACTACCTAACAAAGACCACCTAGAATAGCATCATAGTCTAGTGACTCCTCAGTGATGAAATCTGCCAGCAATTGCACCCTGGAATAACTGGCTCTGCTGTTATCGGTAGCATTTTGTTTATACTCTATTTCCAAGCAGTTAAAATCTCCTGCGATGAGAAAACACTTGGGAGTTTCTCTTGCCTGCATGTAGTCATCTGCACTAGATACAGGTGTAACAGCTCCTTAGCAGTCCTTCAGCAGACCTCCAGTTTGACAAACTCCGTTCTAGCCACGCTACCTCTCTGACTCTGTAGGGGACTTCATTGCTACCGAGGGATGCCTCTGTACCTCTGGATTTATTTCCAGTTTTCTTAATCTACACATTGGCTTAAGTACATTTCAGTCACAGATTACTCATTCACCATACTTTGCTATTCTTGGGAGATTTGGGGTCACCCTGGGTACTGCAGTTCTAGCCTGCACCTGCACACAGACATTTGGCTCATCTGCTATGGTATTGTATAATTTTATTTAATTACATTGCTCAGGTCCCTTTTCACCAGGCCATTCACGTCACCTTCCCACTGATGTGAATATGGATTTTTCCTGTCCATTTCTCCTCCCATCTGATATTTCTTTCTCCCCCCATATATTCACTGCTCTCTGCTTTTCAGAACCAGGCGTGGAAGTTACTTGCAATTATCCCCCAACCTTCTCTCCTATTCCCTAGCTTACAACCCTTGCACTGATTACACTGATATATAAATACATATTGTTGCCCTATATTGTTTTGTTACATGTTACATGATGTAATCATGTTATACTATTTATAGTAACCTCTGTTCCAGAGAATTAATACCACACTTGCTTCGAAAGAGCTTATATATTTTGTGTGAAAGATCCTTTCTTCTCAAAAATTTACATGCCTTGCAACACTCCTCATAACATCAATTCTTGAGACATCTGCTGCTCTTTATTATCTTGCATGCTTTAACACACCCTCTTCAGGAATGAAACGCTGCAGCGGGAGCTTGAACTTCAGGACAAACGTACTCACACAGACCTCCTCTGTCCTGTGCTCTTCTCAATGCCCCCTCCTTCAGTCTTTTAGCTGGTACAAAGTTATATTTCATCCCAGAGATGATTGCATTGCCACAGATACTAAAATGGCTTCTGTTTTATAAATGGAGTAAACAATAAAACTGCACACACACACTATGTGTGCATTTGTCTGGAACACAATCATTTTAGCTTGAAATGACACTGTAAAAGTACTGCTGACATTATATTTCTGAATAAAAGAGGTAAAGCAAAAGCTTGGATATACTTTTGAACTTGAGTTACTATGCAAGATGTCTCATCAGTTCTCCTGGAGATATTTTAGTCATTGGAGTTAATCATTACCTGAAATTCTGTGAAAGACCCATTCAAAGCCAGGCTACAATACAGTGCTGTGTTGAGGAAGAAATGCAGACATTGAGTCATAGCTGTCAGTTGTTTTTCATACTTCAGTCAGTTATGATGTGATTCTTTCCAACACTATTCTTGCTTCTGATTTACAGCAAGATACTGATCCAGCGAATGAGACTCTGTTTGAGCGAGACCCTGCCCACCCTCACCAGGAGACACCTTTGGCTGTCTTAACTACTATAAGGTCATTACAAAGCTTCAGAACTCCATGAAATATATACATCAGGGTAAAGAGGTTAAATTGGAAGAGGCATCTGAACACCCTTTTACATCAGAGAATTGCTCCTGTCTTTCAACCTAAAACCGTCCAGGCTCAGGATCAGGCAGAGCCTCACAAGCTCCAGCCTTCCTGGCTGAAGAAATTCCTCAGTGCAGCTCCTGTGGTAGAAATCACTCAACCTCTTTCTGTTTATAAGATCTATTAATACTCTGAAAACCAGCACAGGCATCATGGAGGCTTTGATGTGATCCTACAAGGACAGCAGGTAAACATTGCCAGAAAAAGTCTCACGTCAGGAGCAGGGGATTTCCAAACCTGAGCCTGAAAGCCTGGGTGGAGGACAGCCAAGCACAGGAGGTGTGGAAGCCAGGAGAAGGTCAGAGGGAGCAAAGCTTGCTGAAGATGGCTTGAAACAACCATTTTAGGTATTGGCAGGGGGTTTAGTAGCCATTGCTATCAGAGGAGAGGAATTGCTTCTAGCATGGCACTGTGGGACCAAAGTGGGACAGAAGCATCTTCTGGTGATGATGATTACAAGTAGGTTTTCTGCACTGGGGAAGGACAGCAGCATTTCAGTCCTACCACCTAGATGGTGCTAAGGGAGGGAAAAAACAAGTCTCTGTATGACCTTAATAAGACACCTTTGCAGAGGTAGCCGGTAGGCTTTACATCTGACAGGGTCTCAGTACAGGGGCAACTAGCACTAAATGAATCCTCATTTAGGTCAGGCTCCAGCTCCCAGCTGACAAGCCTGTCACAGCCTTCAGGTGGTCTGGGTACCAGCAACTGGAAACAAACCTCCAAGGAGAAATCCGGCCTCAGGCTTTCACCTCTGCATCCCCTAGGAAAGGATGAGAACTGCTGTAAGAGCAGCACTGCTCTGGCTCTGCCCATCTGCTGAACTCGCCCCAGCTGCCTCCGCTGTTACTGGAAGAAAGCGCTGAGCCAGTGTATGGGGAGAGTCTGATATGTTTGTTTGCATTTTCTTAAATATAGGACACGAGAAAGCAAGATGAAGGAGAGCTTTGGATACCATTGAGATCCTGACCAGGTCACAGAAGTTTGATTTAGGAGGTATTTCCCTGTCTTCCTAAACTTTGAAAATGAAACGTTGTTAATGACAGGACAGGCATCTTATGGATTTCCCCAAGCCCCTTCACTCCAAACAGATAGTCTGAATGTTTTAATTAAAGCTTTGACAGAGAAACAGACCAGGACTACTGTATCATTTTCCTTTCATGGCATGCTTCAGCAAGCTGGTGCAGATTGCTAGGTCGATGAGATATATCAATATTATAATAAGACACACCGTGTGTCAGGCTGAACACATTAAAGGCCGATGTTAAACTTTAACATAGGCCATGAATCACTCAAACTTATTCAGCCACCCAGAATTAACATAGAAAGTATGAGTAATAAGGGTTGTGGTTTTTTGTTTGATTTTATATAAGTGGGAGGATAAGGCACCTGAACAAAGGTTCATATGGCACAACAGCTTTAACTCTGCTCACATAAAAGCATTTAGATCACAAAGCAGAAAAATCTACACTTGCTTAGACCTCACCACAGCTTTCTGAGAATGAAAATTTGGACAACTTGATCTGGGAGTCAGCCTGTTAAGCCCATCAAGTCTGGTTAAAAAAAAAATATCTGAATATGTGTGTGTGTGTGTGTGTGTGTGTATATATATATATATATATATATTAAAAAGAAGAAACTTTTTTAAAAGCTGTACCCCACATCTCCCTAGGAGAGACCAGGTAATATTCCAGTTGAATGCTACTTTACTCAGTTCTTCTCTTTCCCACCATTTATTAGCACTGTTCACTAAAGTTTCTTACAAAGGTGTTCAACTGTCAAATTATTTTGGGTTAGATCTCAACCACACAACTCAGTCACTGAAGCGACTTACTGCACTGAGTAGCCCTTGACTTCATTGGCAGTAAGGAGGACTGTAAAACCTACAAATTGTAATAAGGGTTTCCATCATCTTATATATTTGGGTGGCATGTTATCATGATCCACAATTCTTTATCTGCCTTTATTTTTGCTGCTTTTGTTTCTTTTATAGCTCACCTCTGTCTAGACCAACACACAATTCCTTATAAACAGAAGCTTATTCATAGCTAGATATGCAGGCTCAGCTGGGAAAGTATGTGATGTTCTCTAATACTTCTCATCAGATTAACAGTTTCCCTTTCAGTTTCAGTAGCACAGGAATATTTTGTTCTCAGAAAAAAGCTTTATTTTTTCCTACTTATTGTAGGATGTGTGTTGATGAAATATCTGATGATATTCACGGCCAACTACTATTAAAAGTACTTGCTGCAGTAAGATTACTCATTCACTTTCTGCACATTTTTGGTAAGCCTTTGGTGCTGAGGACATCACAGAAGCACTCCCAGAGCTCTACAGCTCTGCCAGGAGGAAGAGGACCATTTGTCAGCATCCTGAATAGCAGTAGCTCTGTAGCAAAAGACCATTGTTCAAAAAGGGCACCATCATCAGAGGTGGTGGCACAGCAAAAGAAACACCAAGAGCATCACAACCAGAGACACAAGTAACAGGTCTATTCATAGCTGTGCTTTTCCCCAGGGAAAGGCATCTTGCGAGTGACTTCATTAACTGCTGACAGCAGACAGACTGCGCTGGAGTGAAAGGGAAACACTCATCAGATGGCCCCAGCCACAACTGAGGAAAGGCACAGCAGAGATAACTGGCAAATGTGGTGCTTGTTCAGGAGTTAGACACATCCCTGGATTTAATGCTCTCTTCCTTTCCGTTTGGTACAGCAATCTTCTTGTGCACAGGCTTGCTCTGCACAAAGAGCGCTGCTGTCAATTCAATGCACTCTTGGAAACTTCCCAGGCTGTGGAAGGTGGGGTTTGAATTCCAGATCAGTTGCTAATTGTAAGGAAAACCCCCAAATACCCTGTCATTTATTGGTTTTAATAGTCAGAAGACACCAAACCTCGTTACCTGTCATTCAATGCCATGCCATGCCATGTTTGACCTCTCATGCTGCGAGCAATAAAACTTCCCTCACTGTGTGGCCAGTGGGATGTGTGTTCCTCTTGGTGTCTCCAGCACATTTATTCACAGAAATGGAGTCACACAGCCCCAAACACCCATATCCTTCAAACCAGGGATCCCCACTCTCTCCATGAGCTTAAAAACATCTATCCCTACCAAACTACCCTGGAGGTGCCGCAGATGCTCTCCATACAAAAAGGATCATGCTAACAGCTAAACAGCCAATAGCTGAAACACAAGTTTTTTCACAGAGGATTACTTCCTGCTTTGCTCCACAAATGCACAGTAAAGCACATCCCCTTACCTCCCGTTCCCCTGTACGCTCGAGCGGACTCTCCAGCATTGCCGCCGTCCTTGCGCCGCAGCTCAGCTTTCCGCTGGATCTGTTTCTCCACATGGCAGCTGCCTTGCTCCTTGCCAGCCCTGCAGCCAACCTCCTTTTTCAAAAGCACGCCACGTTCCGCTCCTTCTAACTTTAGGTTTCGCTGCAAATTCTCTATGGTCACCAGGTGTCTGTGTTCCAAACATTAATACCTTGATTATCAGCTTCTTTTAGCAGGTTTTCTACTCTCCAAACCCTATTTCCTCTAGAAAGTTTAAAGAAAACCGGCCTAAAATGCCATTAGTCAAAAGTTCTATTCTTCCCAGAGGAAACACTGAGAGCCCTTCATAAGCAAGCAGGCTATTTATAGGAATGGTGACAGTGTGTCTAACCCCACCGTACAATGAACATGCAGCACTCCACATGAGACACGATGATATAGGCTGTTCATACAACCAAACTAGAATTCACATGCTGTACATCAGTCCTTAAGCAACCACTGTCTTTCCTCGCTTTTGAGGGAAGAAGCAAAAGCCCACTTGGCACAAGGACACATAACACAACATCACAGGAATAATTAATCCATTATTTTAAGGACTAATGTTGAAGCTATTTGGATTTTAAGTTTTATATTCATTACAATCCTAATCCACTCTCTCTGCCATGCAGTGCTTCCACCTCCCACGCACTTGCTTTCTGCCCAGGTCACATACACTTCCTGAAGGTGTTTCTTCCCCATAAACTGCATTGCAGGTTCATCTTAACAAACACAAAGTTGAGTCCTTTGAGCTGAGTAGCACAATAAAATCGGTTTGGGATAAACAACAGAGGAATCCCAGGCAATCCCCAGCCCAAATCAGAAATGGCAAGGAAGTCAGAATTACCTTTGAGCATGACCAAGGAAACCTCAGTACTGGTCAGGCTGCAAATCAGGGCAGCAAACAGCTCAAACACTCTCCTCTCAGGTACTAAATGGGAAGATGAGCATAAAGAGCAGAAGCATCCTAACGTATTCATCATTTCCCTGGGTAGATGAAGAGCTGGGAGAACACCCCACGGAAAAAGGCAGAAAGCAGGTGGGGATGAGATGAGGATCTAATGTAGAGGTAAGCAAGCACTTAGTGGAGGATTGGGAAAACCTGAGAAGAGGCAGGCGAAGGGTGTTACTTGAAGCAGGGCTGGGAGTTGCAGTGCCTGGGATACCCTGAGGTGGCACAGCACAGTCAGTAGCCTACTGGTCCCTTCTCCATCACTAGGCTGCCCTGCTACAAGAGCAAAGGAACCCAGTGTAGACGCTATGGGGCCTGGTCCCAGCTGGGGAACCTCTCACCTCCAGTACTGCCACTTTCCTTCTACCTACAGTAATAAATAAAACCACCACCCCTTCCCAGTGCAATCCAGGTAGAAAGATAACAACCAGCTCACGCTCCACCCTCCCTCATCACAGCCACCTCCCCCAGCCTGGGGCAGGGACCTTTGGGCTGAGGCAAACAGGTGGGGAGGCAGTGGGGGCCCACTATGATTTTGCCTGTGCTGCAAGCCCGTGGGGTGTGTGCTGTAGAATAAATACCCTGCATTGTCCTCCCTGCCTTCGAAGACGTGAAATCCCTCAGCAAACTTCACTCACCTTGTTCCCGCAGGTGACTCCTATAAGCGAGCTGGTGGAACAGGTCCTGTGGCAGCTGTGGGGTCCTTCAGAGGGTGGGGGGTCTGTGGCACTGCAGAGCACCCCTATAATGTTCTGCTCTGCTCCTGTTCCCTTAGATGGAACCAGCTGGGCCTCAATGCCATGCTCAGGCAGGACCATGTCTGGAGAGCGGACCCCAGGGAGGTGCACTGTGATGACTGCTGGAGGTTACTTCTTTAATATCAGTGGCACCCACAGCTATGTCTCCTTTTTGACAGAAAGTTGCCTTGGGCCAGAGATGTCTCTGTGTTCAGTCCAGCCTGTGCTGAGGTGTGGAAGGACAGCGGCAGAAAGTAATTTCCTCTGAGAGCACCCAAACTGGGGCGGTGGTTCAGAGTGGATGGAGAAGGGGAACAAGCGACAAGCAAAAGAGCTTCAGGGAACAAAGCACATACCAAAAGTAGAATTGATAGGAGAGACAGTAAAGTCAGAGTGGGACTAATAGGTTACACTGTAAGAGAATAGTTCCTTAGAATTCAATGGAAAAAAACTAGTAGAGGACAAATTTTGCCTTGAAGGAACAGCAACCTGCTGCCTCTTATAAACCCGCATCATAGCTTTTATGTCCTTGGAAGCTAATTAGGGCCAAAAGTTGTAAACTGGCAGTTGATTAGGAGGCCAGAAGCCACTGGAGAACATGGATGTGGAAGGATACAGTAAGAAAGCCCACCACGCTCCTCCAGCCAGGAGCTGTGTATGGTGGGCAGCGCTTCCCTGTTCTTCCCTGCTTCTGGCTGTCAGCTGCAGTTCGTCGATACGGCAAGACATAAATTGCCTTGGCAAGCTATATCTGACCCAGGGAGTCACTGAGCAGTGTGCCTGCGACGTGCTGAAAGCCTGAGCTGCTCGTGTCAGCCAGGGAGTGTGAGGTGAAGCCGAGGCAGGTGGTGGGTGGGACCCAGCATGTCAGCAGCATGAGACGTCCCCTGACCTCACGCAAACCCAGCACCCTAGCTCTGTGTAACAGCTGCTGATATGCATTTGTGTCATGTGAATCGTAATGACTGTTTTCAGGATTTCGCCATTAATGTGGGGCTAGTACTATGACACATCGGGCAATTCCACCAGTTAACCTTGGAGATAGAATCTAAATGTCTACAGAATGACTGTCCAACAATAGCTGGCAATAAAACTTTTCAACTGGGCTTCTGGGATGTGGTCAGTACAGTGGAAAAGTATGACGTACCATTATGATAGTTTTGCTATAAAAGCACCCTTCATTTGCCAAATGTCATTGGACCAAAACCTGTAGATACCCAGGTAATTAGCTAGTTCTGAGAGGGTTTCTTGCTTGGTTTTAGTATATTTTTATTTACTTAGGTAAGTGTAGTGTTTTCCTAAGTGCCACTTACCAAATTGTCCCTTCAGTAAGAGTTTCTAGCTACATTTTTAGCATTATACTCTTTTCAGTTTATTTTTTAATCTGGTGACTCCAAGAGGATAGATGTGCAAACTCTGTCCAGCCAGGATGCCAGGCACATGCTGGACAGGACAGAATATTCTCATTTCTTGTTAGTTTCCATATGAGGCCCAAAAATGTGCAATGCTGGTTGACAGAATGTTGTTGTGGCACTTACCTTTTGTGCTGTGATGTAATAATGAGGTTGCTGCAAATGATAACCCTGTGCTGCACTTGTCCCTTGGGTAGCATCTGCTTTCCCTTTTGGGGAAAACATTACATAAACAATGAAGTGAGCTGAATTTAGACTTTGATACTAATTAGACTTGCTATCCAATAGGTAGGACTGAGTCAAGATTAAGAAAGGAATGGACATTAACAGAATTAGTAGGATTAACAGCTCTGGGGAAAATAATTTTTAAAGCTGCCTCACTAGCAGTACCTGAAAATGAATTTAAGGGGTTGGGGTTTTTTTTGAATGATATAAAAAGTTCACGGAAAAAAGAAAGACTGAGCCCTTCCAATAGAGATTGTTGGATTTTGCCTTTGTGAATGAGCTTTGCTTCTGCTCTTTGGTAAGGGGCCTGCTAAGCACTGTGCTGGGGAGAAATGCAGGCACCAATCAGGGGCTGCCCCAGACCAAGCAGCACCACAAATCATTGTTCACACCAGAATCTAGTATTAAATCTATGTAGCTTTATTTTATCAGTCATAAGCCTGAGTGGAGGGAAATGTGATGCGATGTTAATAGTCTCAAAGTATTAATAAGGAAAATTTAGATCAGCCAAAATATAATTTTCATAACTATCAAAGCAGTTGGTTAACCACTGTACCATTCAGTGAACCATCACAGGTGTCAGGCGGGGCTGAATTCTTAGCAGACATCAGGGATAATTTCAGAACAAATTTACAATTGCTTTTTTGAAATATTCTTAAGGCACTAAAATAACTGAAAAAGGTAGAATGGGGTTTAGGCTGCATAAATGGACTATAACCTTCATTTATGTTCAAAAAAGAAAAGATATTAAAATGATGTAGAGTTACAGCAGCCCTGACAAAACAGCTAAACTTTGAGTATACTATTGTCATAGTCAAATCAATTGCTGAAAAACTTTACAAAGTGTAAGACATGCCAGGAAGCCTTTCATGTTATTTACACAAATTATCAAAAGAAATTAAGCATTGACAAACTAATCCATATTTCAGAAAGAATTATGTTCTCTTCAAGTATTTTATCAAGCAGCTTGTTGGTCCCACAGAGTAATTGTTCATAAATAAATTTTTAATCAATCTCTATGTTTCATGTTCTTAGCTGCACGTAACAGCAGTAATGAGAACAGAGCTAGAAGATATGCTATGAAGCCTTTAACCACGAATTGCACATGCAGGACAGACCTTTCAATTCAGAAAGTGCTGAATACCAGCCCTATTGTCCAAAACCTCTGCTAGATGTATCATTTCTCTCTGTTGCAGTAATAAAGAGATTCCTGGCATTCTGCTATTAAGAAACCAGAAGTAATATATTAGTTTTACTTCTCCTCTGCTACTTAAAAATGAACACATAGCTTAAAGACTATGAAGATAGTATCCTATTGAATGACAGACTGTCTGGTTGATTTACAAGAAATACCAAGTGCTCGTATGAGAAAAGGTTAAAATTAGATTGACGAGCAAATGTGCTACCAGACTGCTGGCTGACAAATGGCAAAGTTATGCCAACGTATTACTTATTCTGGAGGCGCCCAAGAAGCAAGCAGGAGGATAGTAATTCATGTGCTAGAATACATTCACGTTTAGCATAAACAAAGAGTCCTCGGGGTCTGCAACAAGAACATATTAGCTATATGTGATTTATGTCAACAAATAAGTGAGTGGAACAATTTCACTATTAGATATGGAATCCGAATGCCTCGTGTTTTCTTAAGTGTGGGCTGCTCTACTGTCATTTAAATCAGTCCAGGATAATGCCCTGTTGAATAACTACATTGTTCTTCCAATAAATCGACTATTGTGCTACATCCTCCTTCCTCCTACCAGTCACACAATGAAAATACAGATTAGTCATGTAGCTTTTCACAGCAGCACATGGACTGTAGTCTGAGTGCCTCTTGGTCGCTGTACAGAGTCATCTGGTTCAGTGGTGTCAGCTCCTCTGTGGTTCTCCTTTCTCCTCAGCAAGTTCTGCTGAGACCCGTGCAATCAGCGCTCCTACAGCTCGCTCACTCAGAAGGGTGAACTAAGGAAAGATTTTAACTTGCCCAACTGAAGGCACTTTGGTTCTTAAAATTCAGCAATGACTCTGCATCACAAACTGCCCTTCATGCTCTGGGCACTCAGCAGATCTGTAATGGAAGGTCTGTGAGAGATGGGTGCTAAAATCAATGCATCGGAGATGTGGGATGCTTCTGTACGCATTAGCTTTAATGATTAGCAACTAGATAATGGTGACAATTAATAATAACCAGTCAGATGTGTCTCAATTTTGTCTATAAACTGGAAATACCACTCTGAAAGAGACAGAAACAAGTTATATTACTAACATCTGCTACATTTTAACTCATGCTATACAGCGTAAGTTGTTACTACTTAAAATTAAAAAAGCTGTTACCTTAGGAAGCAGACAGCCTAAAACTACCTTTCTCCCTTTGGAGTTAGGAGAACTTCTGCAGCTTACTCCTGTGGAATTACAGGTTGGCTGTGGAGTGGTTTCCTCAATATGTGAACATGAATTAAATTGGAGTTTGCGGAGCAGACAGTATGGGCTCGAACCTGCTCTTCACTGGAACAACTTTTTGACATTTTCGTTAATATGAAACTATGCTAAAGCTTTAACAGCCCCAAACCTATTTGCCAACCTGTTTCCTTAGGGAAAAATGTTCTTATTTCCTTTCAAATTGCCATGACAGACAGCGCGTTAGGGAGGGAGCTAATTGTCCCCATCAGTCATCACCTTGTCAGGATGACTGGCAGTCAGTAGCCTTCAGGCTTGCTTGCAAAGCTAAAGCTAGTTAAGATCTTTCTAAGTCTGGACTGGAGAGACAGCTCTAGACCTGCTGTTCCTCAGTGACACCTGAAAAGCTGGTCCAATATTTTATGCCAGGTCTTTAATATGTCCGGTAGTTTCTTCTTCCCAAACTACTGTCAAGTGAAAGGGGAGGGGAAAATGCAAGGTTTGACTCGCCACAAGGTCTCTTTCTAGCCTCCTCCCCCTATAATATTATTCTTGCTGGTGATTGATGACCAGGAATATGCAGAAACAATTTGCTACTCTCTCAAATAATCCACCAGGGTGCAAAACAGCCTCTATAAAAAGAGGAGCCATTTCTGGAAAAACCTCCGCTTTTTAAAGCTATGAGATATTGAATGGAATTTACCATTGGAGCCTCCACAAGTAGCTGTGGGAAGCAGTTATTACAGTAGGTATTAGGCTAGATTCAGGTCTTGTGCAAACAGTTGTAGCTCCCGTGAGCACGATCACACTGACAGGCTGGTTTCAGTCCTTTAGGCAAGAGAGAGGCAAAAAAGTGAGAGACGCTAGCGGAGCATCTGCTAGTTAGATCAAAAAAAGTCTGTCTTGTTGGCAGAGCTATTGTCCTTTGGTCACACCAATCTTAATTTGAGTCCTGCTTGCAGCAGCACATAAAACCTGTGACAAACATAGTCATGCTGACATTGAGGTGGATGCCAAGAGAAGATAATCACAAGTACTCGAAACTGCAAAGAAAAAAAAACCCAACCCAGAGAGAGGGGGAAGATTTCAGGTCTGAAATTTAAAAAAAAAATAATTAAAAGTTAGGTTTGTGTCTTTTTCTCCCCAATCCTCATTCAGTATAAGAAGTAATCCTCAAAAACTGTAAACACATGCCTGGATCAGATCCTCTTCCAGGAACTCAGCCTGTGTGCACTCTTTAGCCTAAGGCTAGGGTGTATGCAAAACAGAGCAATACTTTATATTTCCAGACTTACGGTATTTTTATTCATGACTGTCTATGAACTGTCCTATTTGTTCTGGTTGCTCTTTGGGTCCTTTATTGTGCCTGATAACACCAATGTGCGCTGGCCCAGAAGTGATTCATCTAATTGCTTTGAAGAGTGACAAAATCCCTGGCAGAGATTAACAAATGCTTCTTGTAGTTCACATCTAAGAGCAAGATTGTGCAGGTCGGAGCTGCTAGCCTCGCCTGGGGCATTGATGGTGTGAATAAGGCTGAGTGTGCTGCACAACACCAGGAGCACAGCAGTTTGAAACGTGCAGGTGAGCCAATTCCCCTTGACCAAAAGGGATGCTACACAAAACTTGCAGGACTTGAAGCACCAATATCCTCTTGAGTTATGGTTAATTTAGTCTTTAGATTCAAGCCACACTAGGCAGAAACAAGACAGCAAAAATAACTATTTCTGTTGTGCCCTCCTCCCACCTTCCCCATCTGTATTAGAAATCTGGATAGATTCATAAGAAGGCATCTTTAATGACCACTAAAAGGTCTTCTTGAATGAACTCCACAAAAATAAGCAGCCTTTTCTACATCGCCCCAAATACTTTGCACAGAATAGATTTTTCAGTTAGTCCCCAAGGTACCCATTTATTTTTAGAGCTTTATTTTCTTCCTGAAAACATATTTGTGTCTTTTACACTGTGTTTTCAATGAACATATCTTTAATTTTCTTGGCTCTTACACAGATATAATCATAACAACAAAAACGATGGTCCCAAGAGTATATGCAAGTAGACTGGCTTTGGGTTTATGGGAAAAACATGTCTTGCTCCGGACTGGGTTGGATCCTTGCAGTCTGCTCACTTGTCCAGAATTGCCTTGCTGTTTGGCTCCTCTTGCGTTCGTCTGTCGCACACAAGCTACTTGTCAATTCTCCCTGACCCTGCCCGTGTTTGGGGTGATGTTGTGGTTTTGATTAATTTTTTCCCTTCTCTCCTTGCCTGCTGTGCAGTGAAGGCGCCCGCACGCCTGTCGTTAGCCAGAAGAAAACGACAGCTTCCCCCCCCCCAGCCTCTGATAAAGACGCCGCTCACGTTATTAGAAATGTGAGCACTGCATCGTTCTGTGTGAAGGCGGGGGGCGGGGGGGGGGTTGCTTTTAGTAACAGGCTCCGCGATTACATCCTAGGGATGGGCGCTTCCCTTCCCCGGCGATTCCAGCCTGTAACAACATGCCCTCTTCTGGCTGCGAGGTGAGAAGCTGCTTCAGCGCTGGGACCAGGACAGCGGCAGTGGGACAGCTGGGGTGCGGGGGTCTCTCCAGTCTGTCACCCCTCACCCCAGCACTAGCACCCAGAAGCAGCTGCTGGGGAGAAAGCCCGAGCCCACGCCGGCACTGAGTGTCCCTCTGAGCCCAGGGCTCTGCACCGCTCGCACCCCGACGTGAGTCCAGGTAAGACAGGGCCCAGTGGCTGGGTTTGCTGATGAGCACGATGTTGCTTAGGAAATTTTCACTGCAGCCTTGCAGCAGGGCAGCACCACGCGCTGCAGGGCTGATGGGATGGATGGTCTCCATCTGGAACAGATGAGCTGTGTATGTGCTTACTGTAACACACACAATGGTATGGCCGGTCCTGGATTGTTTTCCCAGAGACGACTGGCTGTGCTTACATCTGCAATATATTTTCAGGAGAGGAATTCATGAAACTGCTTAATTCTTTTTTTTTTTTTTTTAAATAACTGAAATCTGGGATTTCAACACTTCAGTACAAAATTCCCCCTAGGACAGAGGGTAAAGCTTTGCTGTTTCCAGAGACACCACAGTGAAGATGGAGCAAGACCATTCTCTCAAATACAAATACAGTTTACTACGAAACAACTTAAACCCCAACAGTTCCCACCCTGGTGTGCAATCTTACTTCCCTAGTGCTGTCTTTGTTCTGTAACTCCTGTGGTTCAAGAGCTCAGGGCATGGTGATGGCACAAGTGGCAATGGGCTTTTCACCACGTCTGTGACTTGCCAAGAGCTGCCTCCTTCCCGCTCCCTCTGAACCCACTGCTTCCCAACAGCTGGAACTTGTTGAACCATGGAAAGTGAGCAGAGCAGGGCTGAAGGAGGTCATGAACTTACGGTACACGCAGCTGGTAATTTCTGGAGCATTTTATTGCACCCAGCTATACTGGCCTCCCTTAAAGCTGTTTGAAACACAGTTTTCATTCTTTTCTGGCAAAGACAGCAGCACTTGGAGCTCTCTGAGAGCCCACTCCTCCAACAGTACTTGAATGGGGTTTCCTGACACAGGGAAGACCTAAGACCTGCAGTACACCAGCCCCTCGCTGCAGCGCCTGCGCACGCCTCCTTCCTCTCTCTTGGGGCTGGAGCTGCCGAGGCACCAAGACCCAGCTCTGCTCTGGCCCAGCTACACAGCCTGGCCTCAGCCTGTAGGAAAAGAGCTGTGAGGAAATCTGCAGAAGTAAGAAAGGTAAAACTACAGAGGCAGAGCTGTTGGGACAGAATTGCCAGTAGGACTCAGGAGGGAAAGCAGCAACATGGAATGGTATAAAATCTAAAGGAAGAAAAGTGAGACAAGTCAGGAAATATCAGGTTGGTTTGTTGGGGCAATTCATCACTGCCAGGGGCACTGACCAAGCTTGGCCAAAGATGGAAACGTGGCAGTGCTGCGGGGCTGCTCCAGGGAGCTGCAAGGATGGACCCTTCCCCTCCAGCCCGGTGCCTGCACCTGGCCACCACATATACCTTGTTGGGCAAATGCACTTGTGCTTAGCCCAATGGCTTGTGAGATCCTCCCTCTCCTGTGTGCTACTCAACAACTGCTTTATATTCTAGTTATGTATATTCTGTTTACCGATTCTTTGAGACTGGCAAAAGATACCTGAACAAACTGGTACAAAAGGGGGGCTGTAACAAATTCCTGTAAATACATTTTCCTATATTTTAGACTCACTGGAAAACAACCCTGCAACCCAGAATATTTTCTCATTGGTGGAAATGCATTTGCTGCTAGGGGAACACCAAAGCACACCAAGTAAAAGTAATTTCCTATTTGTGCTTGCAAGAAGCTAAAACTACTTACCAAAGCATCTTATTTACTAGTAAATTTTCTCTTGGCCTTTTTATTCCATTATGCTAAAGTGCTTCCCAGATATTGCTTAAAATAATCAACCCTGTGTGTTTATTTCAGGTGGGGAGAATTCCTACTGCAGGCGATTGCTTTAGGATGAGCAGAGTGCATATGCAGAAATCCTTTCCCAAATGTTTTCCCTTGGTACCTCTAGTGTGCCAGGCTCTCAAACAATACAGCTACTTAGAAAGCTGCCTGAGCACGTTCATCTAACACCCGTGACATGTATGTGAGAGGTCTTTAGGGTGCCATATGCCTTCATTCTTTAAGTTCTCCAAAAAACTCTTTCTATCCCAGAGAAGCTGCTGAAAGAGATCATGTTATTCAGCTGAAGGGAGACTGGAGACACACAGCAGGATTCAGAACACCACGGATGTAAGTACTGAGCAAGGGGATACTGTTGAAAAAAGGCAAGATAACTTACACAGTTAAAGCTTGCCTGCTGACAAGCTGTTCTTTCTTCCTGGATGTGAAAAAAAAATTCCAGTAGTATTTTCCTGTGATATAATTTCTTCTTTACTACAGAAACAGGCTGCACAGGTTTCTCAGATGGTGCATGCAGTTTGAGCTGTCCTGGAAAGGAGATACTGACTCATTCCACACGCAGGCCTTTACACACTCCCTCTGGTCACCGCACTGTAAATCTCTGCTGGTCTGACACCAGCTTGGCTTCTCTGAGTAGCTGGAGGAGAAGTTGCCAAGCAGAATTGGTTTTGTATATCCTAACCCCTATTCTGGATAGAATTAATGGACCAAGTCTGAAAGCCAAAAGCCTCAGATTTGTTTGGGTTAATCAATGCCAGAATTTGTTGGCTGGGGAATCATACAGATGATCTTTCACAGTTGAAAGAGTACGTCAGTGTTGCAAGCGTTTGGAAGGTAACAGCATACACGTCTTAAATGCCACTAAATAACACATTGGGCTCTCACAATAAGACACTGCTGGACAGGATAGGATTGAGAGTCTTATTCCAACACATGTGAAAGTTTGCAAATAATTTCAGAGTGGTTGATCAAAGCAAAAGGAATGAGTGCAGTGAAGCGTGCACGGGAAGAGCAGGAGTAGCAACTCATATAAATATTCTGGCACATAAAATGCATTTCTCATATGATGTTTCTGCAGAAAGTGAGGTGACAGTTTTAGTCAATCACCACGTTTGTCTGGTGTGGTGGAGGTTACACAGCATAAATTAAAGCTAGAAGGGGAGAGCAGAACAGCAATTTTCATTTTTGTTTTTCCCTGAGATTACCTAACAAAGAGTGCCAGGAAAGTGCTTTACTACTCTGACTTACTCCACAAATATTCTAGCCCAACACATGCAAACAGTCATTAGCAGAGCTCAGCTGATCAACAGTCCTTTGTTCCACTGCTGTTAACGCATCACCTGCACTTGCCTTGTGCCTGCCCGGTTTGATTTAGAAAATAGAGGAAGATAAAAGACTTTGTCCAGCACCTAAAGAAAGGCTACTTTCTAATCACTAGCAACCAAGTGGGTCCGTGCATGCTCTCACACAGAACACTTCTATCAGTATAAAAATCATTCTACATGGGCGTGATGCTTGTTGGCATTTGTTGACAGGTAAATTTTAGGAACAGCATGTCTGCAAGTAAGGTTCAAAACAGGTTGTAAGCAAGAGGATGGAGTCGACGTTTGAACAAGGCAGTTGGTAATAAATAGGAGTTTTATTATATATAATAAAAATATATTACATAAAGACATTGCCTTATTGCAGATTGCCTGATAGAAGTGATACACACAACCTTATTACATCAGGCAGAAGGCACTAATCTGAAAGCATTCATTCTTATCAAATATATTTGGGGTTACAGTAAGAGAGGTAAGTTTATCATAGGGCTAATTAGAAAAGCAAATAGATAGCAAGAAGTCTTTCCTACCTGCATTATTCTGAGTCTACTGTGCATAGCTTTTGTGAGGTAGCATTCATATGTAATTCAAAAAGGCTGCTTATAAATCCAAGATAAATTGAGTATGGTGGTGAACAGGAATAATATAACAAAACTCTTTGAAAGTTTTTTGCATTCATCTTCCCATCCACTGCATTTTAGACAGGCAGCATACTGGGCCAGTAGCTAAATTAACACAAAATGGTTAAACAGCTTTCCCCCCCCACCTCCAGCTGCAGAAGTCTAATTGTGTTTAGCAGCACACAGTGTGAGGGCCCTTTCTCTTTATTAACAATAAGAGCCGTGGAGGATATCTTCATTGCAGAAGCTAATGCAAATCAAGTTTCCTAACCTCTAGGCGAGTCCCTTCCGCTAGCTCCACTGGAAAAGCATTTATTCTCAGTAGCTTGCATCAGCATCCTGCAACCAAGGCCTGGGGCTGCGCCCTACGTATGGTGTGACCCCTGGTGACCCACCCTGCAGGCTCCCCAGCCTGGCAGAGCCCTTGGGGTACGTCAAAACCAGGCACATGATGTCAGGGGCTGTCTCCCAAGTGGGACAGGGTTCTCCAGGGTGGCACAGCCTGCTGTGAGCGAGACTCCCATTTGCTTAGCCAGAGCAGGAGCCCACTGGGTCACCCAGCCATGGGGTGCACCCTGGGGTGCCCAAGACTATGTCAGAGCCCCTCTCCTGCCATGTGTGGTCATACAAAGCTATGTTGAGGACTGAGTACCTGGAAAAACATTTGGCCGAGGAAACACAGTAGTTGATATTTTACTCTTTCTTTGCCAAGCCTTATGTTGGGCAAAGCAGTCCTCTGATCAGCAGTGGTGATCTTGCCAGAAGGACAATAAAATCGGAGGTTATCTTCGAAGAAATAAAATACTGAAAGATTGCAGCTGGAAGGCAAACGCTTGGGATAATCTTTAATTCCTGTGAAGTCTCACCTCTGCTCTCCTGAGCCAGGTATCCCAGCCAACACTACTGCACGGGGCAGACGAAAGGACTTGGAGGTGGTAATTCAAGGTTATGAACTTCCAAAGTGACCTTCCACCTCCACACTTACCTCTTGCTTTTACAACTACAGCGTGCAGGGCTCGTTATCCACAACCCACAGCGTGGGCTGACAAACAGAATAACTGAGTTCTTCATTCGAATCAAGAACGCAAGAGCTCATTTCATGATGTCTTTCTCATGCATCTTTTCCTGTTGTGTCTGAAAGAACAGGCGACTGTAATATGTGGTTTGAAAGAATTAAAATTTGATTTTAACAAAAGATAGAGGAGAGAAAAATCCAGCAGAAAGCAACTCTGAGCACTTCAAAAGAAATGCAAGGGGTTTACCATAACCTGCTGGGGCTTCCCCCCCATAAAGAGGCAGCTGAAGGAAAGAGGCAATGCATTTTCAGTTTTTTGGATCTTTTTTATTCAAAAGTTTTCAAAGAAATAAAACAGAAAAAAGCTAACAATCTAATCAAATTTACAGTTCAAAAATGTCTTTTGGCGTTTAACAACAAGTCCTAGGAAACAAAACTACAGAGTTATCTTGAACCGGACAAATAAGTTACCACTGGCAAGTTTGTGGCACTAGTAAAACAAAAATAAAAAATTAACTCTCTTGATCATATAGATATCTCTATGAAAATCTTTTTTTTTTTTTTCAATCTGTACAAAAGGTCTTTCTTCATAAATTAATTTTTTATAATTTAATGGCTGTCTACTATGTGATGTTTAAGTAACTGATTATTTCTTTATGTACAGAGGTTAAATTTCCCAAATCTTACCCAGACAATGAGTATGGCACTTAGTTCAGACGTTTCTGGCAGCAGCTCTTCCCTCCCTCTAACACAGCTATCATACTGCAGTTTTAATTAACGCAAAAATATCAAGTAGTGAGAGATCCAGGCTTGGAAAGTTACCAGATACAGGCAAGGTGCTGCAGGAAGTCTGGACTTTTACAAAGCAGTAATATTCCAGGGAGCATAGAACCAATAATACCACAACTTTTTTTTAAAAAAAAAGAAAAAACAAAAACACATCTCTTATGACTATGTATTTCACTAGAATCTACACTTCTCAGAGCAGCAATTTACTTTTGAAACTATGAAATGTCACCGACATCTATACTCCAATACTCACACAAAATTTAAAAACTAAAAAATACTTGAAAGAAACAACTGCTTAGCCCTAGCTCCCGAGCTAGGATGATTTGGTCTGTGGAAACAGGGAGGGCCAGCAACCTGTCCCAATACAAAAGGAAATAAACTTTGAGGTAGATAACTGATCATATACAGCTGACCAGAGAAGTACACAGTTTTGGAAGACAACTTAATTTATCATTTGATTTAAAACATATGCAATTGTAATAAAGAGCTTTAGTAGCAGTGAATTATCTAATATGTGAAGTACAAATAACTGTGTATTTATGAATCAGGAATTTCATAGTTTCAAAATTGGTTTTCTTTACACTTAACACTTGTAGTGATGATGTAAAGTGTGGCACTGCTTGGATCCAAGTCTTCCTTCATGCTTTTGTGTCCATACATCAATTAAAATTATAAAACCTAAATGCAAATGTACAAAAAAGGCACATTCTCCTAACCGCAAACTGGTCCGGCAAAAATAAAGAGTACAGAAGACGTAATGCTGAGACAAATCAGAATTATTGGTTACTGGCTCTTTGTTCTTTGGTAAAGTTACCTTTTAAAAGTGCCAAGTCTTTTTATTTTTTTATTTACCTACTATAGAGAGCTAGTACCCAATCAATTATGCTTCCACTTACATCTCAGCCTATGTTTGAAAACAAGTCCTTTAGCTTTTGCCATTTTGCTGTAATAGCAACTTTTCGGTTTGCTAAGTCTCAGCACGATCCTCATCCTAAAGCACTATCATTAGTATAAAGGAAGGACAGAAACATTCGGTGATATCCCCACCCCAAACTCCCTACTCTACCTATGCTAAAACTAGAACATCAAGTTAGTTTCTGGGAAAAAAAAAAAGGCAAAAAAAAAAAAAAAAGATTTTACGTTGCGTCATACAGCAGAGTTCCTAAATCATTCAACTACCAGAGGGACCTATTGGCATATGGCCTTACAAACAATTTATCCTATTAAAATTTCCCCAGTCAGAAAATGTGTTTCACACAAAACATTTTTCCCCCTCTTGCATTTCACTACCTTACATATTATGTGAAAAATCATTAAAAACACTTACTACACATTAAAAAAGCCAAATTTTCAGCAATTTTTATTGACTACCTTTAAAAGCCCTATGCTGCTGTTTTACAAGGCATAATAGACCAGCTCATTTGGTCAAAGCATTCTACACCATTAGTTTGGACTACTTACTGAAACAGCTACAGCATCGAAAGATTTAAGGCAAATTGGAATTCATAGAAAAGGATAAGACACTTCACACTACATTAAAAGAAAAACAGAAAGCTAAAAGACCAGACACTATAACTGCAACACAGCACTAAAGCAACACTCACACACTGCAAGCACAGAACATCATCTTAGATGTTTTACTATTTTAAACTTCAGAAAACCCATTTCATACAATTTAAAAAAAAAAAAAAAAGGAAACAAACAAAATAAAAATAAACCAAAACAAATTCTGTCATGCACGTGAATAAGTCTTCGTGGTCACCTGTGCATACCCAGAAATTTGAATATTTTTTTTTTGCGTCATAACACTTGATAAAAATTTTTCTTTTTTACTAAAATAAACCTGTTCATGGGAACAGCTACTAGATGAATTTAAGGTTTTTCTTATGCACCTTATAGAACTTATAGCAAAAATAGTTTTAGTTGATTTCATTATAAATAACATTTTCAAGAACCTGTGCAAAACTGTCAATAATTCCTAAAGCACAATTGATCAGTAAAATCCATGATTGTTTCAGCCTTTGCACCCTTCTCCAGGCCAGGTCAACACTGGGCATCTGTAACACAGAAAGGTCAGAGCTAGAGCAGCGGTACACTTGCATGGGGTCTTCCTAATGTAGCTCTCCTTAAACCTAAATCATTTCCTGTTTCCAATAGCTGTGAGACGACTAAGGGAACCCGAGCACAAATTTGAGAAGCAACCCAGGCTGCAGCAGGGGTGCTCAGCCCTTCCCCGGATAAGGCTCTGCCAGGATCCGGCTGGTGCCGCGTTTGCCCCCCTGAGCCCCGCTCAGCATGTGGAGCTCCTGCTGGGGAACTGTGAGACTGCACTCAAAGCGATTTCCTTCTTTGTTGTTTTGTTATTGTTGTTTCCTTTTAATTGACCAAAAACGGTTGGGCGTGTGAGCTTATTCCCGCGGCATCTCTGCAGCTTTTGATCTCTGGAAAGGGAACACAACTTTCTTTCGGTGCAGCCTCAGGGAGAGGCTCTGTACAAGTTACAACAGCCAACGCAGAGACAGCTACTCCGTGTTGGTTAATACTTAACAGCAATTCAGGGCTCATTAAATTTGAAGGCAAACTTCTCAATTTACTTGTATTGGCTTATTTTGCCATATGGGTTTAAAAAAATACCCAGCTAATGAAAAAAGCGTAGGCAGCTTTTGAATTCCCCTAGGCAAGGCAAAGTCTGGTATTTTAAGGTTTGTACATTTACAGGTGCATAATGATTGTAAGTGTGTTTTATCAAGGGTCTTTGACTCTTTTGACATGGTAGCAACTTTCTAAAAAGAAGCTATAAAGTTACTGAATGCAGCCGTGAAAGGAAAGAGGAAAGAGGCTGTGTATTTCTGATGGACTGCGTCCACTTGTGCAACTATGATGCTGCCATTTACCTCTTATTTATGGCAATATGTACCCTGACTTTTAGTAATGCCTCCCCAAAAGTGCTGCGTGTGCGTTTAGAAAGACATTTCAATTTGACAATGGTAACAAGCCAAGACAATTAAGAGACCACACTGTTTCCCATATTTAGGGCAAGAAATAACTGTCCGTTCCCTCCCCTTCACACGTCTGAAAAATGACAAGCACCAACACGTTCCAGGGACAGAAATATCAAATGCCATGCTCTGAGGCTGAAATCAGCTGAGTAATATTAACCTTCCCCATGTGCCTGCTGCCAGAGCGGACACAGATTTCACTGGCTCCCACTGCATATAAATACAGGTAGCAGGTTCTTCTCTGAGGATTCAAATAGGTGGAGGATGGGCTTACAGCAAACACACAGAGCTGGGTATTCTACACGGAGTCAGCATTATCGAATGAATCGCAAATGGCAACATATCTCATCCTTTATGGAGAGTAAAGGTCGCTCCTCCTGCCTGGCCCCAGCCTATGGGAAAGATACTGACAGGCTAGGGGAGAGAGAGAAACAGGATGGGGAGGTGACATGGGGGATTACGCTCCACTGCCTACCACACATCTCTGGTGGTAAGGAGGTTTTACATGACCACAGGGAAGACTTAAGGCAAAAGAAATAATTGTTTGAAAAGTGGTTAACACCAGCTGATAGACTTGGCATAGGAACCACGCAGGAGCCATGATTTTAACACTAGGAGGTGGGAAGCAAGAATAGTCTGTGGCTTCGCTTTCTCCCTGCCCTGGATGCAAGTCAAGGATGTGGGCTTTCTCTAGATGCCGGCATTTGGCCAGACTACAATAATAAACACAGGTCATCTGTTGCACTATGCAGACTGTGCCATCTGTTGAACATGCCAAGTTTCCCCATTGGTTTGTTTCTATCTTTACATTCTTGAACACATAAGAAGTTATGTCAATAATAGGGATGAGAGCAACATTGTCAAATAATGCACCTGACCTGCAAAATCAAAAGCAGCAAAATGTGTGCACTATCAGTTCTATACATTTTAGAGAGGATCTCACACAATTAAAAGTTCCTCACACATAACTGATTATGATTTTTGAGTATGTAACAAATGCTGTTAGAGCCATAGAAAAACCCTTCTAAGACAGTCTCTAGCACACGACTGCAGCTGAACATAATTTGTTGGTATAAGGCCTTATAAAATTTGATTTAAAAAATGCTGCAGTCAAGTTGCCTGGTTTACAAAACACTGAAAAATATGAGTCAAGGAACATCGAAATTCCAGAATTTTAAAACACAGAGGATGGAGAAGGTTTTGGTTAGAGCAAACAGTATTTTCAGGACGGCAAACTATGCTAAATATTTTGCATGGAAGGAGTTTGGGTAAAGCTAATGACTGATTAGTAAAGAAAGGCCTAGAGGAAACCTGGAGTGGGAAAGTAAAACAATTCTGGAATTAAAGCCAAGTAAAGATGGGGATTAAAATTTCTGGACCAAACCGCTTTTTTCTCAAATAAAGGATGAGCTGGAAAGCCTTCAGGAGAAAGGGTCAGCACGGATTTCTACCAGACCTCTGCCTGTGGTCTTTAAGTCAGTTGCAAAGCTGCTTCCAGATCTTACATGTACCACAGAACTAGGGGATGTTATATGTATAAATACAGTTCCCTTCAGCATTGTGACTCTAGTGTTTTTCACTAATTCAGTGTTATTCTCATGTACAGCATGCTGCCAAGATGAACAAATTAAAATACAACACAATCCAGTTATGGTATAGAGAAATTATTAATACACTGTTACTCATAATTCATTAACTCACTTCTGGAACCTGAACGCTTTCTTTCCTGGCTTCTAACTCTGGCCAAATTCAAATTAACTTCACTGCCTGTCCCCAGATACTATCAGTGTTATTTATATGATACATATATTTTTTAAAAAATCAATACAGGATACGGTAAGTTATGAAAAAAAATAACATCTTTCACGTCACAGGATAAGCCCCTACCTCACAGTTACTTATTTTGCTGATACGTATATGGAGAATGGTCACTGGACGTCTCTACTGTAACCTGTTGTTGACCACTGGCTTCCTGCAAATAAAATGGAAGACAAAGACATGAGAGACAAAAATCAGGCAGTGTTAACCACAGTCTGTATTTCCATGCGGCTCGTGCAATTAACAGTTCTCAAATCTAAAGTCTTTCTAACATTTCTCAAGTGAGGTATTCCAAATTTCAAGTGTTAACTTTGCATTGATTTACATTTCAGCAAGTAGAGAAATAAAATGACCATGCAAACCATTCCACTGCTTAGATGAAAAATGTAAAAAAACCCAAACCCTTTGACATTATAGAAATAAATACATAAAGGGAGCAAATAACCATTCGTTTATTTTCTATTTGCAAATGCAAAAGAGCATTCTGCTCCACCCCTCTTGAGGGGCAGCAAGAAGAATGAGATCTACTTACCACACGTACAAACACTGCCGCCTTGAGTACTGTGGCACAACTGGCACTAGGCAACAAAAAGAATTGTAGCTGGGACGTCACCCACAGACCCCCGGAAAGCCGGGAATGAATCAGCTGGCCGTGCTCTGTCAGACAGTGCAAGGACCAGCTAATTGCCACAAGGCCACGTGGGCAGATGCGTACACTGAGCTGGACAAGTTCTGGGCTTTCTGGACAGAGACACTTTGAAATGACAAACGACTTTTGTGCTTTCTTACAGGCTCTGGAAGAGACAGTCTAGAGCTCGCTCTGAACACAAGCGCTGCAGCATACCCTGGCTGTCTCCTCTGTTACAGAAGTGTTGGCCAATAAAAGGGTGCCAGGGAAGTCAAAAGAGCAGACAAACTGCTGTCTACCATTTAATTACACCCTTCAACTGGACTTGAAGAGGAGTTTATTAGGCAAATATACACGGTGTTCTGAGACGCCAGGGTAAAATTGGGATTCTTTGCAAAAAGCTACACTCAAGATGTGTTGGCAGAGACGTGTGCTCATAGGAAACATAAATGAAAGATCAAAACTATAATATACTCCCCCAGCCTGTTCCTATTGGAAATTAGGCTTCACAAAACACAAAGTTCATCTGACCTACTGAGCGATGGCTTACACAGAAGACTGCTCCAAGTACTGCACTGCGACAAGCACAGGTCAGTGTTAAATCCTAGCTCCATTAGATGAGAATGATGACACTTTCCAGTTTTAACATACACTATGTCCAGAGCACACTCCCAGTTACAACATTAGGCTTTAAATGGTGGTTCTCCTAGCAGGGAGAACAAAAAAAAAAAATTCGAGTATCATATTCATACTTCTCGTCTCAAGTCTTTTACAGAATATACTGACCTCCACAGGAACCGCTGCTGTCTGGACATGTGTATACTGGGGTATGTAGGCTCCTTGCATAGCTGTTGTGGCTGGCATGTACTAGAAAGACAGTTCATTAAATTCAGTTAAAGCCCAACATAAATTTAAGAGTACTCACAATACTGATTATGACATTTCTTAATAGATATTAAATGTTTCCTAAAGCAACATACACGAGGGAGTTTTCTGTCTGAAATTAATACGCTGTTCAGAAAAGTGAGATACCTGTCCTCTGTTAATCCCAATCATCATATTTTTGTTTTCTAATTCTATCTGCTCAGAAAAGAAGGGTCCCTCAGTTTAGAAGCTAGCCTGCATCTCTTCTTCTGGTTTAGTTTCTGTTCCACATTTTGTATTACTTCTTGCATCTCTGATCTCCTGAAAAGCAAAGCCAACTCCAGAGCGACCTCCTTTCATTTGCTTTGGTCTGTTTTATTTACTCATTCCCAATTTCTGTTCAGTTAACAGATTGAATAAAAACTGCTAAATGCAATTAAAAACATTGAGACAGTTCTTAATATTTTACTGGATGAAAGACTACTTGAAGGATCACTTTTTTCCTACATGCAGGCTGCACATGCACTGTGATCTACACACAGTATTTTCTACTTGTGTAAGTTCTATTTTGTATTAAATTGCCACATACTGTTCCAGTACTGCCTAATGACAGATGACTCATCTGCTGTGTCAGAGGGCTTATCATCGATGCAGGCTGTAGTGACATGGTGTGGTCCATGGAGGGAGTCAGTACAGCACCCTGTTAAAAGAGAAAGAAAGCAATGGTTGCAGCAACACTCATGTTTTAATTACGTTTTTGATTTCAGAGTCTAAATGCAGTCTGTCCTTTCAAGGGGATATACCACAAGAGCTCTCCTTAATGCCAGGCACTGACTCAGGACACAGATCTGGGCTCTCTGGAATATTCTGCTTGAGCAGATGTGCTTTGCACAGTTTGGTAATGGGGTAATCCTGCCCTGACTTCCTACTGAACATGCAGCCCATGTGCAAAGTACTTGGGACACCTGCTGAAAACACTTTGTAAAACCTGAGCTTAAACAGACTCTAACTTCAAGGAAAAGGTTGGACATGTTGCCAGGTACAGGTTCACTTAGCTGAAGCTTTGGACTTTCTGGCTTTCAGAAGAAAAGGTCATCTCATCTTTAGGAATGGAGGGTTTGGAGGAACATTTGTGTTAGGGGAAATCTACCTGTCACATGTGACATTCACAGACAGGACTGAGCTGCCCTAATTAATGGCTGGTTTCATTAGCAGACACATTTTAGAAGAGTGGGTTAGCAATGCTGCGTAAAAGATTGATTCTGTGTCTAAATACTAGCTACTGCAATGACCTTTCTATCACTCTTGTACTAGTTTGTTAACTTCATAAAATGTATATGTGTGATTTTTAAACACTTGAGATTGCTAAATATGGAGGGCACACTCAGAAGGTTTCCAGAGTTATCTGAAATGGGGGGTTATCAACAAATGTCCAACCACATTCTACAAAAGCACATTTCCAAATACTTGGTATGCTTGCAGGAGTGTTGATTAAAATTGATGGAGGCTCAAAGCTAACAGAAATAATTGCTGTGTACTGAAAGCCAGTGTTTGGAGTCAATAGCTAATCCTTAAAAACCAAAAAAAAAAAGAAAAAGAAAAAAGAAAAAAGCCTACAGAGTATAACTGGAAAAACACCATGTGATCAGTGTAGACGAAATGAGTCACAGGCACATCAAACACTAAAAGAATTTCCTGTCTGTAGACTGCAGGCTTCTCTGCAAAGCAAATGAGCACAGGCCAAAACTGAACTTAAGTCAGGAATCTTAGAGCATTATTTTCAACTGCGAAATCTCCATCTTGTATACCTGTTACAGCATAGGAACATATTAACTTGTGTTAACAAGTTTTTATGCTTAACAGCATAAAAAAGAGCATATATTTTTAATGAAAATCTGTGTTGACAAAGAAAAGTTAGAAACCAGTTGTGTGTGTGTTTTACATCAGACAAATCACAAATACAACAACAATTAAGTGTGCGAGAGGGTCTTCTGGTTCAGTGTCACCTTCTCTGCATGCACAAGAAGAAAATGTTCTGCCAAGAAGATTTACATTCTATAATCTGCATGGAGAGGTTAATTAAAGTCAAGACAATATCCTTTCTATATCTGGAAACAGGCTTGTTTGTTAACTACAGGACTGCATATATTAAAGCGCCTGTTATTATTTGTAATGCTCATCTCAAGAAATCTAATAAGTCTCAGATATAATGGTACTTAATTGACAAATGACATAGATAAGAAGCAAAATATCATGGGAGAGTATAGATTAGAATGCCTGACAGTATGGTACAGATGCCACAGCCAGAAGTATAGGGAGACTAGCATTACTCATGAGCAGTGAAGCCAGAACAAGCTATGCAGGTTCTCTCAAGTGAGTGCCCATAACGTCATTTATATCACTTCATCCATCTGTCTCTCACAAATTATCCAGTCTGAACTATTCTAGACCCACTCTAAAACCTTGGATCTTCAACTCCAGCTCCTAGTAGGGAGACAGCATGTAAAACATTGGTATTTGCAAAGTACTTTTCATTTAAATAATAAAAAAGGAAGGTTTCCTCAGAATGCTGACTTGCTAACTCTAATTGTCCTCATTGCCTTGATAACCTGAAGGCAACTTTCTTTTTTTTTTTTTTTCCCCCCCTAATAAAATGAGGCTCCAATTCAGGTTACTGTCTTTGTTTCTCTTATCATTTTGATCCATGATTTAATCGTGATGTAATTGTCAGAACTCTGGAAGTAATTAGGTGGGAATTGATCTGTTTCCTGTTGTTTATAAAGTATGTAAAGTGTTCATACTGCAGTAACACAACAACGCATAAAAACTTACTGGGTGCTGCATTATGTATGGTTGAGGCTGCATCCAAGAAGGACTCTGAACCTAGAACAAAATTAGAATTTTATTTTTTCATTTTAGTCATTCTTTTCCTGAATACTCCAACTGAGATATAGTAGTAATTTAACAAATCACGTTAACAAGCCCCTCCCTCGTACAGTCATTTTCTAATGCAATCAGTGGAGCAACACTGATTTCTATGAAAAGTGTATGTATTGTACCTGTAAATCAGAAAAAAGATTTGGAGACAATATACCATATGCACCTTTCAGATCAGCACACTATGGTTTTAGTGCAGGTCTCAAACGTTTTCAAGTACGCTGAAAGTTCAAAGAGATGCATGGGAGATTTCTGCTGTGTTCAAAAAGGAGGCACCTTCTTTTGTGCTTGAAATTCCCTTGGGGAAAGGTAATTTGGATCTCAGAAGGTACAGCATCATTTGCCTTCTAGTGTGATCAGAATAAAGTAAATTATTGGATTTTCATAAAGGAAAAAGAAAACAAATTCTGTAGGCAGCTTGTTTCAGGAACAAGGAGAAGCTTCAGGAGATCTATTCTTCTCCAAGACCTCGTGGGCTGTTACTCCCCAAGCACAGGAGAGGAGAAGGTTCTGATGAACACTTCTGCTCTTGCAACTCGCATGTTCACTCTCCAAAAACGCTGACTACCCAAAGACTTAAATTAAGGCAGGATGCTTCACTTTGCATGACAAGGTAAATTTAAAAGTTTAAAAGGTAAACAAATAGGTTATATGGTTATCTTAGTTAAAAAGAGCTGGTTGCAACAGCTCTTTGAAAAAAAAAGACTGCTGTGAGGAATATGAGAAGTGAGAATGGAAATGTCTCCTCCCCACCTCCTGTGGGTGTGTGGGATAAGGCAGGATGCTGACCTGCATCACACCAGCAGAACTGACTCCCCACTGCAGACGGGCAGTTAAAGCCCCTTAAACAGCTCTACCATCACTCCCAGAGTCCCGTGAATGGGACAGGTGGACAGACAGTCTTGAAACAAATCCAGGTGAGGAATTTTCTGCAAGATGGAAATATTTCTTCCCTCCTTTTGGTACTGACTTTCAGATCAGAGCTTTTTTAAAAATTATTTTTCAATCAGGAAAACAGCAAACAGGAGTTTAAAAATAGAAAACACTTGAACCCTCCCTATCCTCAGGCAAAAGTTTGATGGCAAAAATACTGGTACAGCCTGACTAAAGCTTTGGCTAATCTACTCATACGATGATAGTAACTTGATTAGTACCGTCACGGATACACACGAGTTGCAGAAACAAACACTAGTCAAAATTTCATTTAATTTGTTTACCTTTACTAAGAATAAAGCTAGGAACAGGTTATACCATACCTCAAAAGAAAAAAAAATAAAAATCATGCTCCTGTGATGTGTCCTGTTGTGTGCATCACAGAATGCTGCAGGTTTTAGTGGGAAGGGCTCAGTGATGAACAAGTGACTAATGCTCAGATTGTGAAACTCTTCTGGCCAAGAACCTCCTTCCTCCCCAGTACAGAACACTTGAATTCAATTTTCAGTTCCTATTACCATGGCACTTTAAGCGTAATGGTGTTAATAACTCCATGCACAATAACTTAAACTCCATGCTGTGTACACTGAAATAGCGGTAACAATATTTTTGGAAGCCCACTGTATTGTGGCCTGCCCATCTCAATAAGCCCAGAAAAGCAATACTATATTCCTAAGAAGCATGTTTCCATGCCAGCTCTCAACTTTTACTTGGATTCTGAATATCTGACAATCTTATATTGATAAATCACTTATATTTTATTAAAGAACAGTAGCTAATTCTACTGAAATATTTATCTGGGTAAAAACTTGAGTAGTTTTTGAGATATTGCTGTACAAACCAGAATGATTCAATATACTGAAAAATACAGTACTAGCACTGTCTGCCAAGAGCAAACATCTTGTTGTGTAAGTCACCTCAGAAATTAATATAAAATTAATCCATCTGCCCTTTACCCCACAGTACACTGTTTCCTACATAATGCTCTGCTCTCACAGGAAGACATTAGACCAGCAAACTAATATTAGACAATTCTTCCTCATCCTTTTTACCTAGAATGGGAGGGTATGTGGAAGTTTCTGAAAGGGAATACTGACCAAACGGCCCACTGTGCCTCCATTAGTCTTTTATATGCCTTCAGAGTAGCCTTCTGTATTCATTTTCTCCCAGAGTAAGCTAGCAAACTCAGCACATATCTCACTGAAAAGCAAAGACCCTCTTCTCCTTTCCCTGACATAGAGGTAAGAATCTTCCAAATTTAATTAGTTTTGGTTATGCCCGACCCAAACCACTGATGTTGCACTGAACAGTAAAATGCCAAAATAGATGCTCATTTCACTTTCGCTTGGATAATCAGCATCTCTTGAGTAGTCATTACAGAGAATCTAATCTGAGACTGCATTAAAAGCAAAGTTGCTTGTAAACTGAAATGTATGATGCCCTAAAATTGAGCATTCCTAAGAGATTTACATCCAAGTACAAAAAATGTTCCGTATAATTTCTCAGCAGGTTGAGTTGTCTGTCAGTGTCCCTTAGTGGAGACTCAAGATGACACCTATCAGAATTCCCTTTCAGGAAGCTTTGGACTTGGGTCTCATACAAAAAATATGCATGATTAATGTTTTCATTTAGTGTTCAAAATAAAGTCACGCAGCTCTAGACTATTAAATGCTTCACTCCTAACATGAAAACACTGAAATTGAATGTGAATCTAATTTGAAGTCACAGCTCTCTTTCAAATTTCCTTCTCTAATGGCAAGAAAGTTTCTGTACCCTTCTTAGTACATCTATGTAACACTTGACTGGGCTTTTTTTTTTTTTTCTTTCCAGTGAAACAACCTGGAGCAAAGTTCAAAAAGCATGGAGAAATATCTTTGAAATAGAATTTAACTAAATCATGAAGGTTTTAAATAAAGAATAACTATTTTAAAGATTATTGTTGACACTGAAAGAACTTGACTAAAAGAAAATGGAAAATCATAGTCGAAATGCAGAAGTGGTTACAATTACCTTAGCTATCAGCACAAGTTAGAGACCTTGTTTTGCAAGACACCATGTATTTCATTAAATTGTGCTTCCCGAAACAAACACACCTTTAGTTTTTAAGGCCCTCATTTTCATGCTGTACAGCACAGAGAGGCCACTTCATTAAAATGAAGCATTACTGGAGAATTCATAAAACCAGATGTAGCAACTGTTTCATAGCAGCTTATGTTTATTTATCATTTCAGCTATGAAGTTCTAAATACAAACCTGGTACGTTGAAACCGGAGAAGCAATATATGGCGTAATAGATGTCTGGGTGATCATTCTGTTTGCTGTAATACTGTAAGGTGATGGATAAAATCTAGAAAAAGCAGAAATATTTATTAAATGCCAGTTCTATACATCTTTCATAGTGCAAACTTTTTTTCCCCTTAGTGTAGCATTTTTTAACATACCCATTTTGTAAAGCAGCTGTGGTTGGATCATACGTGAGTGTCATTCCAGCCTTTAAAAGAAAGAAAGTGGAAAGGAAGAGTTGACAGAATTTTGATTGTAAATTATTACTCTTAGTCTTTCTTTAGTTGCATTCTTTTTAACTCAGAATTTGTACTTAAATAGTTTATTACTACAAGTTAGGGAAAGGTTAATTGACAGAAATAATTCTGTAGTGAAGAGGGTCGGTGGTATTGGCTGTGAGTACAAGTTTCCAAGTTCCCAGCATGAGGAACAAAATGCAATCTATGAAATACCTGGCTAAGAGAACGCGTGTTTCAGAGGCAGGGCATGAAGATGATTACGTTAGGGTGTTGCCTACAATGTATTAACTATAAAAATGAATGGGGAGTGCTGTTTTTCAGAAGACACATTTGAATTTTCTTGTCTCATATAAATGAGGTGTCTAGGCTTGCTAACCGCAGTAAGCCTATGCAACTATTATCTTGAACATTAAAGATTAAAAAAGCTGTGACTAAAAAAAAATAATGCTGGACTGGTATACTATTTTAATCTTATGAAAGTGATGTGCATTTCAGTGCAGCATAAATCAAAGGATTACTTACTACATGTAAATAAAGTTATATTTCAGGTAGTTTTATAATATGAGAAGTCTCTCAGGCACATTCCTGACCAAGTTGAAGGAAATTTTATTGTTGACTTTAATAAGATGGGATTTAATGTTTTGCATTTTCCCTTCTTTCCTCTTAAGAAAGATACAGTTAGGTATTTTACAGAGTTGCAAACTGTCAGCTATGAGCTGCTTGCACGTTTTAATTTGCTAAAGAGCCAAGCTAAGAAGTACCAATGCCTATCATTTTCATAAGTATTCATTATTGTACACCCGCACTAAAGCTTGAAGGGAGAACTTACAAGTCTCACCTCGCCTTCTCTGTGCCACGCTCTTCCATTCTGTATATATTTATTCTGATTCTGTCTCTTTTTCTGTCCTCCATCGGCAAACTTGCACAACAGAGGTTCTGCAGGAACTGAGAAGAATGAAAGAATATTAGTTGAAGTAGTGTTCATACACTGGTGCTCAGCGCTCCAAACAAGGTACGGTTTTGAATTTATGTTCCCAGTATGACAGATTACATGGACACATACTAGAGCATCAATGTCTGTTCTGCTGAGCACAAAGATAGCTGCCACACACAAACAGAGCATCTGGAATACCTTACGTCTTTGATTTTAAACTACTGCTCTAAATCTGTTGGGAAGAAACATGGTCTGTGTATTCCCAAGTATGTGTCTGGTGGTCTGGGCATGAATGAGAACTGCCATCTGAATTCTGAGCTTTGCCTCTTAGGAAGCACAGCTAAGGAGTGTGGAGATTAAACCTAGGCAAAGGCCTCTAATATATTTCCCCCACCCCTTGGAGGTTTCTGTAATGTTCCAAAGCTTAAACAGCTCTGCTCATCCAGAACAGCCAGAAGAGCTGGCACAGCTCCTCCATGTACTCCAACCAGCAGGGTGGAGTGGGTACGTTTATCTCCTGCCACCTTGCACTGAAAAATGCCACAACTGTCCATTCCCTTTTTATCTCTGCTCAATGAAGAGCACACAATGCAACCAGAAAGTCTTCTAGATGTCTCTTTTCTCATTTTCTACATCCTGTAGTGAAATGATTTCACTATGCTTTTTTGGGTTTTGCATAACATAATTCTGACCATGATCTCAATTTTTAATGGCAATATTCAAGCAATGAAAAAGAAAAGCTTGCACAGTATTCTTTCCCTGTTACTAGCCTAAATGGCAACAGCTTCCTAGTACCTATGGCTGAAGCACAGCTCTGCTACATCACACCACACCCTCCCTAATCACAGGGTGGAAGCACTGTTATGACTTGGATGTGAACACTTCTCTGCCAATAATTCCTGACACATGAGCTGTCTCAGCTTTACCATGACACTCCTCCAGTCATTCTCTGTTTGGAAACACCTTCATGAGACACAGCTGGATCTGAAAACATGCAAGTTTCAAATGCAGAGTAAACGCACAGGGTGTGAGGGCCACCCGCAAAAACACAACCCCAAGAAAAAATTCAGTGTTCCCTTGCAGGCAGCAAAATCTATTCACATAACTATGGCCAGTGCCAACATGCTCCTCTTTCGTAAATACAGAGTGAGGATTGCTATTGAAAACCTTAGAGACTTATAACCTGGCAAAGAGCTTCTCTTATAAAACTTTGGCACAAAACTTACACTAACGGCCAAGTCATTGCTGGCTTTGGGTGTCATGCCTAAAACACTGGGAAAGCATCCACTTCCCATGTGATACATCTTTTGATGGCCTTCTCTACAAAAGACGGATGGACTGGGAGACAGAACTGATGTGTGGCTCCCTGTCTCATCTCCAACAGGGACCACACATCCATCAGGCTTGCACCTCTCCTACCTGTGCACTATTATTCAGCAGTCAAAAAGCTTGACTATTAGAGAGTCAGATTTTAGTACTAAACACGACAGCTGCACTAATTTATAAAGTATTACCTCACAAAGAATGGTAAGTTAAATCCTATAATCATAAAATAAAACAGGGAAAGGCTAATGACACTGGAAAAAATACCAGAGATTTATGGACAGTGGAGTAAATGTACATGGAAATAAAAACATAAAGTAGAAGGGAGATACTTGAGACCATTGTCTTCAGAATCTTGCATTTCTGAGGGGACTTTTCTGCATTCCCAAAATTGAGTTTGCTTTGGGGTCTTCTATCATAAGAAACAAATTCTGTCTCTGTATATTTGGGGCAAAAAGATACTGTATCAATATGCTGATGGATAATTCATCATTACTATATAAAAGCTAAATCCCAGTAACGTTGGCTATACCACATAGCATTTTTATCCACATACACTTTTGTTGAAATAAGAGTTCATCTCAGGTGTTAGTCAATATGGGTAAAATTTTCAGGTTCTGGTCTGAAATAATTTTTACTCTGATCTTACACAGTGAGGAGGAAAAAAACCTATTCATCTGAACGGGAGAGCTGAGATCCAAATACTGAAATTAACTGTCTTTAATTAAAACACTCTTCCCCACCTTGAGTATCTCTGGCTACTCATAAATTACTTCAAACCACCTGGTATTGCAGGAAGCAGGTGCGACTTCCAAAGTACACACTATAAATTTTTGGATGAAGTCAAAAGAAACTGGCATGAGAACAGCTTATAAAGACATCAGAAAATACCTAAAAGTTTCTAGCCCCGTGATTCCTTATTCCAGCATTCAGCCAGTGAATACGCTAAAGCCGCATTCTGCTTTCACTAGAAGTCCCCATAGTAAATTGTAGAAAACCTTTCTGAAAGCATAATTTGTACTTACCTTTCTCTTCATTGTCTCACAATAAAGGTATTTTTTTTAAATGTCAGAGTAAACCTGCCCAAATGTTTGAGTAAAATGTTCATAAAAATCTACTTTAAGAATAAATACAAATTTTTGTGTCAGTAGGTAACTGAAAAGAACTAAATTTTAAGTGATGAAGCAACTTCTGTGGTGCATTGGAAACACTCTCCTGACAAATTCAGAGACAAAGAAAAGCTGGAACAAGAATTGTCCCCATGTACTGGATTTTACTTATGTAACATCCAAATCCTGCAGCAATGAAAAAACACATTTAAAAGGCATGTATTTGTGATTTTCCATAAGTTGGCGCTCCATCTTACACTCAATAAAAATCTGGTCATGGGAACCTTTGTTTGTCTGACCTTCCAGCTTCTCTTGCTTCACATTGTGTCCATAAATGAAGCCAAATGTTGTGAAATCTCCAACTCACATTAAAAAAAGGAAAAAAAAAATTAAGTGGAGTGCCTACTTAATACCACCAGCTGCTGTGAGAAGGCTCTACAGCATTTGCCTTCCCTGATTCCAGTTCAAGATCTGAACACTTATAGTGAGGACTGCTGCAGTTGAAAGCCTAGCTGCAATTTTTGGCTGTTCTTCCCTACTTGTGACCCGAGTTCTTTGCTTCAGGGACACAATGACTGATGGTCAGATGGAGAGTTGTAAGGAGATAAACCTTCATGGGAGCCAAGTATGATCTATTGATTCTCCTCCCACCAAAGAATGAACATCACCCTTACTCTCTTTAAATCTGAAATTGATTTCTTCAGCTTAGCTTTCCTCATATTTTTCACAAGTACATAAAGATACTCTCTCTTGCACATACAAACACATATATTATATACATATATATTAAAAAAACCTCCAATAAGCCTACAGACCAGTCAAGCAATCTGTTTTTGTAGTCCAGGAAGGAAGGGAGAGTCATTTTTATTGTTTAATCATTGGGAAGCGTGTAGGCCATGTGATGATAGGGATGATTAATCATTCAATGACTTGTCTGTATGTGCAAGACAGGGAGGCACAGTATAAATACTCAGAGTTGCATTCACAGCTAAGGGACAGCTGATACAAAAGGCTAAGACTTACGGTGGACTTTTGCTTCTGCAGCTAAGACACCATGTTTAAAACGTCCGCTTACTGACACTTCATGAACACCAGGGGTTTTTAGAGGTCTGCTGAGCTGCTGCTATGGAGGCGTCTGTAACCGTGAGCTTCAACGGCAGGTCAGTGCTTTACAACCTGGCTGTGGCAAAGTGCTGACCATCTCCTCCTGCCCTGAATCACCCTTCTCTAACACTGATGTTCTTATAGAAAAAAGAGATGTGAATGCAATTATTTGTCCAGAGAGTAAATACTTCTCTGCCATACATATGTTGTGCCCATGTATACATTAGAATTCAGTCTTTGTTTTGTTCTTTGGTGTCTACCCAAACATGCAATACTACAAATGCAAGAATAAAATTGGTGTTCTTATGTTGGGCTTTGTGCTTACACCCTTGACTTTACACAGCTAATTTTATCAACTTTTCAATAAATCCTGCTTTCATATATTAAAAATATACAACAAATATGCTTAAAAATACTATTATTTGAATCAGTTTTCAGTTAAACTGCATCCTTTGGTGACTTTCATTGCTTATTTTCTAGTAAGAGAGCAGATGGGACTAATGAATTCTAACATTAAAACTTCACTTTAATGATAGAGCAAGGCTGTGCAGCTAGAAACCTTTGCCAAAAGCTGTGGGAATTAAAAAAGAAGCACAACCCAAGATCTCAAATATCAGTAGCTTTATATGTTTAAATTAAAATGAAATATATACTCCTTACCATCTTAATCTTCCCTTAAATGCAGTGTTCAGGGTTAAATTTCTTTAATAATTTACACAGGGTTTAGTAATTTGCCACAGGAGTGTATTTTGAGTGGTTTTAAGTAGCATTTTTCTTTTCAATTCCAATGTTGCTTTTAAAAACTAAGCAGCAATTACATACGATGAGAACTAGAGCAGTAAAAAACCTTGGTTCCTCTGCCTTCAGTGTGACAGTCAGAAGTAACACCAGCACCGCGACCTCTTGATACCCTTTAGCAGTAGTTTACAGACAGTGGTTCATGGATTATTTCTAAAGGATCTGTGAAAACGAACTAAGAAATGTGAGTTTATGGTCAAGAAGCTTTAATTTCCCACACAGTGATCTGCAGTGCTGGATACTTTGTAAAGGTAAGTAAATAGAAATGGCTCAAAAAACAACTGCCACAAGGTAACTACTTCAAGGCTCCTTTTTCACTCCTCTCCTGCACTAGAAAGATGTCCAAGACCAGAAGCATTTCAAACAGTAGCGAGTACTATACCTGGTGGACCTCCTAGTCTACAGGTAGGAGCACAGTTCTCACACTTGTCTTCAATTTCCTCCCTACAACTAACCTGAGTGAAATGATATTTGTTCAAAGTAGGAAGAGGAGAGTGGGTCATGGATAACCTGATTTTATGGTCATCACCATAACCCACTGTTCCTGAAGCAAAAATGGTATGAGTTGCTCAGAAAAAATGCTCTCGACCTTACACCCATTAAAGCAAAATCACCCAAGTTATTTTTCAGTCAAAGTGTTAAATAATCATAGAATGTGTAAGGTTGGAAGGGACCTTTAGAGGTCATCTAGTCCAACCCCCCTGCAGTAAGCAGGGACATCTCCGCTAATCGATAAAGCCTATGCAACGCATGGAACTAACTTCTGTATTTTTAATTTTAAATGTAAAAGAGGAAAATGCACTCAGACTTACGCATACCTTACATATGTCATAGAACAACTGTTTTATGTAATTATTTATATAATTATTCTCACGTATCATCATGTAGCTACATGCTGCTGTGATAGGGAGGAGATGCCTTTCATGATTTTGCCCAGCAGAGCATTTCTAAAATTATTCTAGGTCCAACACAAGACAAAAAGACAGTGAACATTAAGTATCATCTTCAGAGGAGGAAGGCTAAGCGTGCTGCTCTGTCCTCACTGTTCATCTTCCCTGTCTTGGCTCCTTATACTAGTTAGTCACTGTTTCCTCCAATTCATGTCAAGAGGTTCATGTCCCACGGGAGAGCAGAAAAGCTTTAAGTATCACATTATTCACTGAAAACAATCATTCTTTAAAGAGAAAAGTAGAACTAAATGCATAAATTATTTCAAGATTAGAGCAATCATGTAATAAACATACAGTTGAGAACGAAATACAAAAATGGAAGTCCTGAAAGAAACGGACAGGAAGACATAGCCAATAAACCCCAGGAAACTATTACCTTAATTCACATAGCAAAAGTACAGCCCCCAACTTGAACAAGTGGTGAAACTAATACACCACTCCTAGGAGTTTTAGGATTACACCAACTTGCAGTGCATTCGAAATCACTCCGAGCTAACAACGTTCCTTCTTCCTGACTGAAGACAAATAAGGACACACTAAATGTTGAATATATTTTGTTAAGCGAATATGGAGCCAGAAATAAAGCCCGAGTAGCTTGTTACACCTGGGTTCAGCTTGCTCAGTGTCACCAACGCCTGGTCCCTTACTCAACTCAACTGCCAACGCTGTGACTGTGCTGTGCTACCTTTGGCCCTCTCAGGTTCACAGAGGTTTTTCTGTCCTGTCTTCTCATGCTCCTCAGCAGGTTTCACCTATGCTTCCTATAACTGTGTTTAACCCATTCTTCCATTTAAACCCAAGCTTAGTTAAAATAACAAAGCTGCATTATGAAAGCATGTTTTTGTTGAACAGATGTTCTTCCTCCCACACCTATTTCATTACAGGCCTGTCTCTCCTACCCTCCTCATCCTGATAACACTGTTTTTATAGCCAGCTCCCTTTGCTGATTTTAGCCAAGTTTCTAGGACACAATGTTTTAATTTAAACATAGTTCCAGTTCTACAATTTTATTTTTTATGTATTTGATCTTGCTCCACTCCAACCCCGAAGGATGCTAATCTATTTCAAAACATTTTCCTAACCTTTGTTTGTCCAAGAGCTTTCCCATTACATCCACTGTTCTCTGTGCAGGTAGTCCAAGACCACAGTCAACCCGTGACTGCCCCACACTTTGGCAGCCTGCAGCATAATATTATGCATAAGCTGCATCCTCTAAAAAGATTCCATTATTGGGCATGTGCTTGCTATGTAGTGAGGAACTCCAGGAAAAATTTGAACTCCATAAAAACCTTTCCAAGGACAAACGTAACTTCACAGCATCAGCATGGAAAAGTAGAGTTGGGGCTGTACCCTACACCACAAAATTGTGTGTCTTTAATAAACAAGGTTGTCAGGCCTCCTTTATACACCTAATTACTTGTGTTTTTCAGCGTCATGGAGGGTGGGACACATCTCACTTAACTAAATGTCTGAAAGACAGTTACCTAGTTCTGAGCAACAGGTCCAGACTCTCAGTAATCACAAGGACAGCTGACAGCAAAGATACAGCAGTTTCAAGAGGAGTGTGCTTCTTTACATATTTTAGACAAGAAAACCCAGTAAAATGGCAGGTACGCACTACAAGTTCAAGTCCATGAGGTGGATTACATCTTCAGACTTTCTGACAACCACCAGTTCTGTGCAAATTAATCCCACTTTTCTGGTAAATGTTTTCCTACACATTGCAGAAATCATTCTTGCAGTTCCATGCAGAAACTTCTTATTTCTACCTGGCTGAACCTGATCATACAAGGGTGCAGCTCCAGCTTCAGCAATGGCCAATAGAGCCAGAACATATTAGCAATGACATGCTTGACAGCTCATTCACTGAGAACAGAATAATGCAAGTGAAAATAAATCCAAGCACACTAAAAAGCACTAATAGGAGGTTCTGTTACAGCTTTTTGCTGGTTCTACTGGAACAGAAACCCCTAGATGTTTCCTCTTGATTTCTCCATGCTTTTTACTCTTAATTACGTCCAAGCTATAGCAGCTCTATAAAACTAATCACAGAGGGTGGATCAGAGCACTGTCAGCGTTCAGAGCAAATCACTTCATGATCTCTTTGCCCCTAAAGTGATTTTCCATCCCATAAAACACAGATTGCTAAATATATGAAAGAGAAAAGTAAATGTTACAGCCCCTACATATAACAGAGTTTTAAGTAAATGATCTCAGCCATCAATCTCGACACAAAGGATCTGCAAAAACCCAGCCAGGGAAGTCAAAACCCTGCATTAGAATAGTGTTGGTGTAGGGAGTGGTTTCCTGTGCTCTGAAGCAGCTTTCCATCCCCACCGCAGCACAGACTGCCTTGCACTGGAGTAATCTTTCAGGGATGAGGGATGTACGTAGTTTCACTAAACAGGCTGCGTTCTTGTCTGCCTGCTGGGAGTTGCTTTCCTCTTATTCAGTGTCAGGGTCTGGCTGCAGAGAACATTTCAGAAGCAGGATAAAGGTGGCTTCAACAACCACATCGACAATGAAATCCATAAAATTCACACTTGGGATTCTCAGTAAAGCAGTTACCGAAAGCTGCCTGGAATGTCAGGCATGTATTCTTTCCTTCTTTATTGTCCTCTTTTTTTTTCCATTTTACTTTGCTGTTCTGAATTTCCCTTCCTCATTTTTATGTGTTTCTGGAATATACATTTTGTCGCTTAGAAACAGTGCTGACAAAGCAGGCAAACTAATGAGGAACTCGGTGTGATGACAAAGTTGCACTACGCAGCTCCTCTGCATTTTGCCTTGCACAGTATTTCTAGAAGTAACATTCTTCGCTGACTTCCTTCCATCTTCCTGAAGGACCTCAAAGCCTACTTCGACTCGAGAGTCACAGCTCCAGAGCGAGAGAAGTGCCTGGCATTAAGGCACTGCTGCAGAATCTTTTGTTTTTCTCTAGTCAAATCTCTATTTAAAAAATTACTTCAAAAATATCATCAACAGATGGCAAAAGTAGTCCATTTTTTGCCTCTCTCAAAAAAATACTTGTCCATGGACAACCAGCCAAATTCTGTTCTGATACACATACAACACATACTTGTCTCCTGACTTCAACTGGGATTATGTGGGATGTAAATCTGTGCACAGCTGGCTTAAGGCATCGTAGCTGCTAGTCTATCCGCTAGAACACTACTAGATTCCTAGAAAAGGTTTACAGTAGAAAAGTGATATACTGTGTTCCAAGTGAGCAAGTATTACAGTCATCCAACAAGACATAGTTTGATTTTAATAAGCCTGCCTCTGAATGAGAAGCCAGATACAACAATCAGCGTAGCAGGCTTCCACTCTGTAAGCAGTAACCCATTCATACATCTTGTTAGAAATATATGCAACATACCAGAAACTCCTGCTGGTGTCTTTATGAATTTTCCATTAAAATGAGCAATCACTGCTTCACATTTTTCTGTTGACTCCATCCTAAGAAAATAAAGAATAATTTGCATACATTAAACACTCATCCAGATTCCCACATTTGTGATTTTTTTTTTAAAGCGTATTTCTTGCATTTTCTCACTTCACTTTTGTAGCCTGCTTTCCCACATGTGAGCAAGAGAGAGGATGTTTTCTAAGAACACAGAACTTCAGAAGGGTAAAACTAAGCTCAGTTAACATTGTATGCACTATGAAACCAAAGCCAGCACCAACCTGCAAATACAATACCCTTATTTACTTAGACATTAGGGAGAAGGTAACATGGTACAAAGTGCCTATGCTGTCTTGAAGGCAGCAGAAAGACCAACTGTCACTCATAACTGAATCCTTTGTCTCCATGATACATACAACAAATGTGAATGCCACTTTGAGAGAGGGTTCTAAGTGTCTGTACAGTTTAAGAGTAATAAACTCAAATATCAATGTGCCTAGCTGCATGGCCCAAACTGCCTTTATCATCCCAACTAAATGATATACCTGTCTCTTTTTAATTGTCTCCAAGTTACCTCCAAAACAGGAACTAATAACAGCATAGCTGTGACAACTAATGAGAATTTACCCAGCATCCTGAACAGGTTTGTGCACTTATGTTGTCAAAACTAGACTTAATAGACTGGATGGACGACTGGTGAGCTACTGCTAGTCTAGGAGTGGCTCCAAAGGTTGAAGCTACATCCTTATGTGGCAGTGCGGAGGTGTCAGTCCTAACTGCCACCTCGGACTATGTTGCAATGGATGACTGAGACATGCAAGTATAAGAACATTCACTTTAAAAGAGTAACTTTTGCATCAGGATAATATTGAACAGAGATTTTCTTTTTATTTTTTCATTAAGTTCTGGAATTCAGGTCCATAAGTTAGGCCAATGGCCTCAGCAGCAAAGAAGCAGTACTAAAAATTACTGAGTCTTGGCACCTTTGTAATTCTGACAGCTTTTCTGCACAGGGCAACAAAATATAGTCATACATGACAAGCAAAAACATTAAAATGCTAAACTGAACAAGAAGTGTTCTTCATGGGTTCAAAAATGCGTTCTAGAGAACTTTCAGAAGTTCTGGACTGTTGGATCTGCATCAAAGATTTTTTTTTTTTCCTGACATGAAACAAACAATATAATTTAGTTTCAGACTCAAGTCTGGACTTGATAAAATATATTACCTCTTATTAACATAATAAAATGCTCCCCAGAGGCAAAAAATTTAAATCTTTATTTAATGTCTACATGTTTCTTGGACAATTTTAACTAACTATTATTTATCCAAAAATGTTCCAATACCTACCTTGCAGAAGGGGAGAAATTCTGATTAGCTATGACCTCAACAGCTTATTCTATACAGTATGTATAATATATGTATGTCATTTTAAAATGTATATTAAAATAACTTCACGTTTATGTATTCATATAAAACATATAAGACATAATATTGAACATATTGAGAAAACATTTACTTTAAAACTAATCTCTTCTAATGTCTTCAACATAAGTGAGGTTTTGGATACATACATGTCTTTTGGACTTTAACATACCATTCTAAACCACTTCTGGCTATATTGGAATAAAAGCACTCCTAAAATACCACTGATTCAAGGTAAGGTTGGTAAGCAAGTTTCGGAAGAAAAGACTGAATAAATTCATAACACCTACTGAATTTTAGCTTGCATTCTACTGGATTCTGCCTGCCCTTCATAGCGTCAAAAAGTGAAAGCTGCATTTAAGCAAGTGTCAGTATTTTTCAAAACTAGTAAATACAACTTTGGGGTAAATATTGGTTTGTACATCATCCAAAAGCACATAGACACATTCTGTGTATAACTGTATGCAGTTCCCACTCAAATACTTATGCATAGGCTTATAGGGAAAATAATACAAGTGTACAAATGAAATAAAAATGTCTAATTAAATTTACACATTAAAAATATTATAAATGCTTATTGACTTACTTAAAGGGGACAGTGAGAAATTTTGGTAGAAACCAAACTTAAATAAAGGAATGTCATTCCATTGTTTTAAATTTTATTCTTTTGTTCTATTTTCTTGAAACTTGACGGTTTGCCATGCAAATAAATCAGAGTGGGGGGTGTAGAGATAGATTTTAAAATAAATAAATAAATAAATATGAATAAATAATGAATGAATAAATAAGCAGCCAACTCACAGGGAAAACAAGCCCTACAAATTCTGGCTTCATCAGGCAATATAATTTGTCCTGTGCACTAATTTTAGGTTCTGCAGTTTGTTCAAATACAGAGCTAGTTTAATATTGGCTGAACATCTGAATTACTGGAATTTGACAGTTAAGACATTTTACAACAAATATTGAGAATCCCAATTCTTTGCTGAAAGCACACCCCTATTTTTGGTGATGGAAATCTCCAATCTAAAGCCTGCAAATTTTGATTGCCATACTAGGTTTTAAAGCAGGACTTAATGAGAGATAGAAAAGTGTTAGAAAGGCACAGAAAAGGTTTTGTTGAAGAGACCCCAGAACAAATAACCGAATTAACTAAGAGAAAAACTAGACTCAAATGTACAGAGTATTTGGGAGGTAGCTACTAATTAATGGAAAATATTGTTGATTTGGGAGAGATATTTGACCAAGCTGTCAAATATTTTAAGGTGAGATTAAATGTAAGTGAATAAAAATATTTTCTTTCCCAGATGACAGCACGTTAATGAGCCAGAAAATTCAAAGGGCTGACCTTCAAAGGGCAATGATGAGTTGATTTTCTCGGAGGAACTAATGAAGAAAGAAAAAAAACCCCAAAAAAAAAACCAAAAGAGGGGTTCTTCTTATGGTCTCCAGTCCCAAATTCAAGCCTCAAAGTCAAGAAATGTCCCACAAGTTTCTGTGAACTACTGCGCAACTCTTCCTCACTGGCTCAGGGATAGAGGAGAAAGTAGTACAGAGGAGGAAGTGGTGGAGAAAGAACTCTTACTCTAGATAGTCATCCAATAAAAGCAACCAATTCAGATTTACTCATCTAAGCGAGATGAGACAGAGACATATTTACTTTACCAAAGGAATAATTAACAAAAACCTGCTGGTATCTCCATCTATATCTCCTTTTTCTTTAAAAGCTTGATCATTTTCAATAATGTCGGCTTCTTCCTCCCATTCCTGTCTTTTTAATTTAAAAAAAAAAAAAGAAGAGGGAAAAAGCTGCCAGGGCAGCTTTGGGCACTGAAATACCTTGCAAAGCCAACACCACGGCTTGTCCCACTTGAGTCCCGCAGTATCCTCGTAGAGATAACCTGCCCAAACGGTTTGAGCATGTTCTCCAGCTCCTGCTCATCCATCGAAAGCGGCAAATTGGAAATGTATAAGTTAGTTGGATCTTGTTCTTGTTGCTGAAAGATAATTTAAAACAATTGTTACTGTTGTCGCAACTGGAAAGACATTCTTAATATCAAATATAACAATTACATATAACTACTGCTACAGATTTCTACTTCTGAGGTCCCTTTCTAAAGGCTGCTTTTCCCTAGTACGAGTGACCTCCATATCCTGTCACTGTACACAGCATTCCTGAGAATAGCTCCCCTTCTCCTATTACTGCTGATGATGACATTTTTAAGTGGAGATAAAGGTGAATAATTGACCAGTTTATAGTCTGTGTTACAACTTCATGTTTCAGATTTTTCTGAAAGAAAAAAAAAGCAAAAACAAGATAAAGGAAAGAAATTAGCCAGCAAGGAAATAGAAGACTGGTGGAAAGACATTAAAAAAGCCAGATGGAAATTAAAAAGAGAATAGATTGGAAAGAAAATTTGAAAATAACACAGGGGAAAAAAGGAGACAATGCATTTAAGAGTATGTACATTGCCAGAATAGGCTGATACACACAGAAGTGAGTAGGAATACTGTTGACTTCTCCCACACAGAAACATTTTGATTTTTCATCAAACATTTACATTATATATTTAGATAATACAAAAACTTTCTCTAAACAAAATGAGAGACAAGGGCAACCAGGAGATAAGGGAGGAGAGAAACACAGTCACATCTTTGCCATTCCCCTGATTGTAGGCTATGTGCTTTGTGTGATATATGTATGTACCACGAAATTCCATCTCAATCAAATAAACATTTTTGTTGAGATTTATTGTTTCCACTGATTCTTCAGCTGTGGTTAGGGAGCATCTCGCATCCCTCTCATACAGCTAATTCCTTGATGAAATACATTCTGCATCTACACAGATCTATATTAACTTGACTCTCACAGTTGTGCAAAACTTTGATGCCATCATTGTGTCACCCTGTATAGATCTAAGTCTCTGCAGAACTTTTTTGGCATTAGGAATTATATGACCTGAAACAAACACAATTTTGCTGGTGTATCCCTTGGTGTATTTTCATTCTGTACAAGAGGGTTAACTGATTTACAGGGAAGTCTGCATCAAACCAGAAAGCAAAATGCAAAACCACAACACTTTCCTCCTGGAATTAAAACATTTATTAAAGTCATGATATCTGTATGGGTGGTGATACCTTCTTACACAGATGAGACACCTATTTGTCCTTAAGCTGCCCTTACGTTAATAACATTTTTGAACCTTTGGTAGTATATTGCATTATTTAATAATCTCCTATCCTGGATATTACCTCTCAGATGGGGTTTGTTTTCCCTTGGACAAAAAAAGAAGGAGAAAAAAAAAAAAAAAAAAAAAAGTGGAGGCTGGGGAGGGAGGTCATGCCTTTTAAGACACAGAAATCAATTCTTTTGTTCCAAAACCTAAAACACCCCTAAACCCTTAAAAATGAAGACGCAAATTCTGTGCTTATGGACCTCCACTAATTGCCTTTTCAAGCCAAGTCTCACATTCATTTAGAAAGTCCTTTCAAGTTTTCTGTAGAGGCTTTTAAGAAACGTCAGCATCAAAGGACCTACAAAAGGGAAGTATGCTCCCACTACACCCTCCTGATCTGAACACCATGCCATGGACACGACTAATTCCTAGCACACTGAAATCACACACACACCTTATAAAACATACTTTTCCAAGTGTCCAAGTGTCAGTCCCTTTACAGTCCATTACAAATGGCATTTAACTGCTATGTATGTTTTATCCTGTGTTACCTAATAGGAATATGCACCCCATAAAGTTTGTGATTTAAATTATCTGATTCGTCTTTCATATTAGAAAATCAGTTCAAAGAGAAGACATGAAAATGGATTCACTAAGAGGTTGGAACTGATGTTAACATTCATTACAGAATCACTATGTTGGAAAAGACCTTTGAGATCGAGTCTAACCATACCTGTCCTCTACTAAGCCATACCCCTGAGCACCTCATCTACCCATCTTTTAAATACATCCATGAACGGTGGCTCAACTGCCTCCCTGGGCAGCCTGTTCCAATGCCCAATGACCCTTTCAGTGAAGAATTTTTTCCTAATGTCTAATCTGAACCTGTCCAGGCGCAACTTGAGGCGATTCCCCCTCGTCCTATCACCTGTCACTTGGGCAAAGAGACTGACAGCCACCTCTCTACAACCTCCTTTCAGGTAATTGTAGTTGGTGATAAGGTCTCCCCACAGCCTCATCTTCTCCAGGCTAAACATCCCCAGTTCCCTCAGCTGCTCCTCATAAGATTTGTTCTCCAGCTCCTTCACCAGCCTGGTTGCCCTTCCCTGAACATGGGCCAGGACCTCAATGTCTTTCTTGTAGTGAGAGGCTCAAAACTGAACGCAGTATTCAAGGCGCAGCCTCACCAACATTGCTGGGCGCTCTTCAACTGTGATGGGAAAACCTGCTTTACAGTAGTGACATCCTTGACATACAGTTCACATTTCCTCAGGCAGGAATGTGAAACGAAGACAGCTTTCACGTTTTTAGAATTAGTTTGTTACTTAGACTGCATTAGTCAATTTGGTTTTGTACCTTGAGATGTGCAGGCTTACTTCCTTCTTTAATGAACTCTATTAGCAAAAGCTTTATAGGAGGTTTTAGCCAAAAGGATTGCAAAATTGCATTTGTAACTGTAGCATAATTTCCTGAAACTCAGAATAGTATTTGAAAGAAAAAAATTCTTTTTTTTTTTTTCACTTTTTATTATAAACTGTAAAAGATAATGCATACAAATATCTTAAAACTTGCCTAAAGATACAGAAACAGTATACAGGCTGGAAGATCAGACCCTTTGCCTATTTTTATCTAATTTGTTACTAATGTTTTTATTCTATATCAGAAAGTCTGAATTATATTATAAAAAACATTCTCATTAAAAAGCCTAAAAAAATTTGGAAAGATAAAAAAGGACCCATTTTGTTCACACTAATAAAAAAGTAATTTACATGCAAAAAAGAAATGCTTACATTCAGAAACACCCAACAGAGAAAGATAAGGCAGTCAACTGAAAGATGTCAGAGCAATCTCTCATTCAGGTAACTGGGGAAGATGACGTTCTCTGTCTCTCCAGCTCTATTCCAGCCTAGGGGGTTACTATGCTTTGCCTTGTACAGGTACTATATTCTGATTCATAAGCTTTCCTTGCCAAAAGGGATGCAAAGACCTGCTGCAATTCACTCTAACACGTGAAGATGTTCCTCCATACACACTGGGAAGCTCTATTTTTTTACCTGTTCACCTAGAGAGAAAAATTCATGCCATAAAATCGTGTAACATTGTTAGAGAAGGGAATTCTCAACTTTGAAAGAGTATTAGCGACTTCACCACTAACCCACACTGCAAATGCTTTAGGAACGGAAAATAAAAGCTCATCTGGGGAAACTGTTCTAAGGAAATCACTTTCTCTCAACAGAAAGCATTTTGTGATGGAAAAAATTGACTTGTGGCCCATGAATCAATCTGCATTTTGTATTAGTAACTAGATTGGGTTTTGGTCAGCTGCGTGCTGAATGAATGACTGGAAAGGCCTTACTTCTGCTTTCCTGACCCTTTCTCTATGTCAGTCTATTACAGCCTGAACACTCCCAGGGATTCAGTTATTTCTGCTTTTGATACTTTGACAGAGCATATTGACCACAGCGGAAAAAGGGGAGTTTGAAGAAACGCCTAGATATGCTCACAGCTAGAACTGGTACAGATGTCAGACATGGGAGAGGAACAGCAAGAGCAGGTGAGGACGTCACACTGAGATTCTGGGATACAAGCTGAAATGTCATTCATCTGTAACTGTCCCAGAACAAAACAGCTAAAATGCCCACAAACACATTCCACGGTGCATCAAGGCTGTATCTGCACAGCAGGTGCAAACCCACAGGTACCCTGGGGAGCGGCAGCAGTTCAGCAATAAGGACAGATCACTGAATATCTTACAGATCCTTATGATCATCGAGTCCAGCTGGGCAAGGATAGATTCATGTAATCCACTTCACTTTCCATGAAAAAAAAGGACTACCACTGGTTCTCTGAAGATCTTGTTTACTATACTAAGATAACACTGTTGGGAGAGTACGTGGAATTTTATACAGTTTGGCAGCATAAAACATATGCCTAATTAATGTGCAAAATACCTCTTCTTCTCTTGTTAATTACTTACAGCACAATGCAACTACTACCATCTCCACAAGACTACTACGCCCTTAAACATCTATCTAGGTATGCTTTGGGAGATCATAAGCAGCAAGTAATTTCCTTCCCCTTAGGACATGGTGGATTTCCAAGCTGACTTCCAAATGGCAACCACAACTAGGATTCCCCATCCATCTTTACGCTGTCATACACAAAAGGCACCTTACAAACAGATGTTTGCTTTTATACAAGGTTTTGTCATGGAAAATGGTTAAATGGTTAAAAAAAATCAGGAAGTTAGGAGAGAAACTTTTTAACTCATCCTTCTGTCTCTCTGGCAAACAGCAATTGAATACATTAAGCTCTGTGACTGACTTACTTCCTCACTGAAACCTGCCTCACTATAGTTCAATTCACTTGGTTATCAGAGTTTTGTTTCAGGAGAGAAAAATAATCCCTTTGATAATGAAGTTTCTAACTTTTATTCTGGAATTCAGCAAAAATATGTGCAAACGTAACAAATCAGCCCAAACCTTGTCTATATAGTGTAATCGTTCCAAGTGACTTCAAAGGTAGGGTTTTTTCTTGTGCTTAAATTTTCCTGTGCTTAAGCCTGCTTTCACCTTGGAAATCTTACATCTCTTGAAATAATTTGTACCATTTAATGGGAATGATTAAAAAGAACTACTGAAGTCAGTGGAAAGCTTCCTACTTTAGGCTAGCAAGCTAACATTAAAATATAAGCCACTGAACCATTGAGGGCTTGGGGTTTTTTTTTCAATTCTACGTGATTTTGGAAAACTGCTTAAATTTGAGAGTCTTCACATCTCTTGCTGGGTTCTCCTCAGTTAACAGAACCTTCAGCAGGTCCTGAAAGACATTGAGAGTGCTCAATATTTGAAGAATATGGCCAACATCAGGGAATTTGTGGGCTACTCTACGTATCTGCATTACCGAGGAAACTAAGAAGTCTTATTTTTAGGAATTCACGTCAGCAAATTTCTAGTGGTCTCTTTTCACCAAACACCTCTAGCCACATCTCCAGAAAGTCTATAGCTGAGCATAATAACAGAAAGATGCAGAACAGTGCTCTTGCAGATTAATGCACTTATTCCTAAAAAGCATTCATTTAATAAGCTGACTATAAGATGCTGTATTTCTTATATAAGGGATAGGAATAATCAACTGCTAATGCTCATTTCTGTAAGAAAAGTGGTGATCGGGAATCCTACATAATGCAAAATGCTCCACCATCATCTGAAAGCAATTAACAAAAACCTCCCTGTGCGTGTGGAACCATTCCTAAACTGCAAGCCAGAAACTTGGCAAAACGATAAGACATCTGTTTTCTCTTGCTCTAAGTAAGGTCAGAGCGAACAGATAGCCATTCAGAAACATGTGACTAGGCACTGCTCACAGCATGGAAGATCCTCTGGCTGATAGGGAATGGATTAAATGCTTGTCTGCCTTCATATAGAAACTACTTTAAAATTTACAATTGGCCTGTGTCTCACTGAAATATGTCTGTTTTAGCCACAGTTTTAATACTGTCTGACCACAGGCTGTTAACAAGACAATTCAGTGGAAAAAAAAATCACTGCCACAATCTTCACTTGTTCTCCAGAATTGCATAAACAGTCTATATGATTAATAAGCTGAACATTTTAATTCATCTTCACAGGCACATCTGTATTACGAAGAAGAATAAGAACTGTCTGAGAAGGAATTCTGAACTACAATAAGCACTGTGTTCATGTTTGGAATCAGACTTTCACTGCAACCATTCGTTCCCTTTTTACTCCTTGACATTCTTGCTTTCTCTTTGCTAGAAGGATACCAAGGTGCTCCCGGGGTGTTCTGCATCTTGCTCACGGATGCCACTGTCCTTGATAGAAAGATGAATGAGCCCACCATGGTTCATAACAGGGCACTGGACCCTCGTCTGAACAAGCCGCAGCTGTGCTTAGCAACTGAGATAAGACTTTTGTGGGTTGAAGCTGTGTACTCAAGGGAAGTGGTTGCTAACTGTCTGATTTAATGCAAATGCAACTCCTGAAATGATGGTCATTTAGCCCCCAGGTAAGCAAAATTTGACTTACCTTCAATTTATTTTATGATGACTTTTAAGAACTTTTATGAATGAAAGGAGGAAAATTTATTGTATTTACTTAAACTAGTCTATTACAGTAAGATTTAGTACTATTACCTTCAGAAAGTAGTACAAACTGGGTAAAAAGAAAACTTTTCTTACAAAACAGTCACTAAAAACTGCTGTAGAAGTCTGCCTTAGTTAGCTTCTGTATGCCTGTCATCTGTTCTTTGGCATTCAGAAGCCCAGATGCCGAATAAAAAAAATTGCAATATGCCTACCTTCTCTAGTCAGATTAAGTGCACTAGCTACCATGGTAACCTAAACTTACTTTCTTACTTTACTCTGTAGGAAATAAAACTGATTGAATTCTCCACAAGGTTGCCACAGTGAAGACAAGTACAAAAAGCAATACATCATTAAAAGCCATAAAAGTTAGCTGTTTCTCATTTTTGCTAACTCAAAACCATGATCTTCATCAACAACATAAAGGAAGACTTCCTTTAATACATTATGTTTACTAGCTGTGGAAAAGCCTTGATTTCTGTTTCAGAGATGAGGACAAGGGTAAGCAGCCTTTCCCTCCCAAAACCCTGTACCTGCTGTGCAGTTCACACTATATAGTGTGACAGTTCCAAACATGCTTGGAAAAAAGTCACCTAAAGAAGTCTAGAACATTAAAAAACAGACACTGAACTTAACTGGAAAGAAAAGATAAAGCTACCAGCACATAGGGAGTGCTGCACAAGTCTGCCTTTGTAAACATCAGATTACAAATTGATGTCACGTCTGGGTTCTGGAGGATCAATGTGAACTCAAGACAATGGGTGAATATTTATCACAAACTAAAACCCAACTTCATGCAATAACTTCTAGAGAGTTTGGAACGTTGCTTTGAAGGCCAACAGACCACTCTAGGAAACGGAAACTGCTTCTTAAAAACAGTGGAAGAGTCAGTACATCATGGTATAGCACACTTGGCTTTCTCATCACAGGCATTCCTCTGAGACAACTCAAATAAGAAAAAATTTTGAAAATGGCCTTAATTTTTTGTTCAAGCCTAAAATATCTGAAAATATTAAGTGATTTCTTAATGTGAGAGCTAATACAATATTACTATATGGAGCATGCTTGATTGCTTTCATTGGAAGTGAAGATTTTAAAGGGAAGGAAATTACAACATCAATCTGGAGCCCGAATTCCCAAAAAAGTGCAACTGTGGGGAAATCTCTGAATGGATAAACAATGAGTCTTTCCCCCCCAGAATGCACATCATGACATGAAGCAGCATTTCTTGGCTCAAACTAATGAGTTTACTGACCACAGAAATCCTCAACATCCATGACTGCTTTCAGGGGTGCTGTATTAAGCAGCATACATTTCCTAAAGGAAAGTTTGGCTTCTATAGAAAAAAATAAAATAGGAAAAGGCAAGCTGGAAAAGAATTGATATCACTTTTTTGTTACACATGGTCTTGACGTCCTTGTAGTATAACAAAGTTGTATAGAGTGAACTATAAATCTCATGAACAGAGAAAGAATTGAGGAGGAAGCATGAAGGAAGCCAAGGTCTCCAACAACATAAAATCTGGAGGATTGGGCTCCCTGAGTCTGTAGCAGTTGTGTTGGATTTGGACGGTAAAGTTATTTTAAAGGGAGGACACTACTCTGATTTTAAGAACAGGACTAAAATACAATTTCCAGAACACTGGAACATGCGTTAATCCTTCTTGCAATGCCTGAAGTAAACTGCAAACTCTATGCAAAAATGGGCAATTTCATATCTGGAACAATCTTAGTAGCTATGAGCCTTTCACCATATTATCTCAGGAATCTGTTAACCTACCAGGAGCTAGACAACATGGCTATATAAATGTCACTACCATGACAGGATGGAAGCTCTCTATGAGCTCTGAGTTGCCACGGACAGGCTGGTTTCCTCGCTGGAGTGTAGATCTCTACATTGTAGTTGGTAGAACATAGATCTTCTCTAGCTGACTTTATCTGGGCTGCAAACAGGATCATTCTCCTTCTCGCTAAAGCTTGCTATATGGAAAGATGAGAACTGTGGGGCTTTTATTAATCATTCTCATTCAGGGGTTGTTTTTTTACTTTTTATATTTACATATTAGTTTACATCCAAAAGAATTAAATCAAATTTTCCATTTAAAACAGCCACTTTTCAAACCATAGGAAACACAGTTACTTCAGTAACTACAGTTGAACTGAGTTGAACAGCACTTGATGAGACAGAATTTCGTCCAAGCACTGACTCAAATGCCTTATGTTTAGTTCAAGGTCAAAAACTTGAGGATTTAGGTGACTCATACTTCCAAAGCATTTAGACCGCACCACCTCTAAAGCATCCCTTACACATTCTCACTACAAGAAAAACATTGCAGTGCTGGAGCATGCCCAAAGAAAAGCAACAAAGCTGGTGAAGGGTCTGGAGCACAAGTCTGATGAGGAGCAGCTGAGGGAACTGGGATTGTTTAGCCTGGAGAAAAGGAGGCTGAGGGGAGACCTTATTGCTCTTAACAACTACCTGAAGGGAGGTTGTAGTAAGGTGAGGGTTGGTCTCTTCTCCCAAACAACAAGTGAAAGGACAAGAGAAAATGACCTCAAGTTGCACCAGGGAGGTTTAGATTGCATATTAGGAAAAATTTATTCACTGTGCTATCAAGCATTGGAACAGGCTGCCCAGGGAAGCGGTTGAGTCACCATCCCTGGAGGTATTTAAAAGACATGTAGATATGGTGCTTAGGGACATGGCTTAGTGACGGACTTGGCAGCATTAGATTTACAGTCAGACTCCATCTTAAAGGTCTTTTCCAAACTAAACAATTCTATGAGTCAATTTTTTAAAATCTCCATTCAAAATACCAATATGCAGTAGATTTTCTGTGTGCATCTATCTTCCTAAACAAAGTAGTTTGCTATCTGCTCTGAACAGCGTAGAAACCTACAGTTATCTTACTGATTTTGCCTTCAGGGTGGGGGAAGAGAAGAGAAACGTTTCTCAGAAAATTCATTCTGACAGCAACCAGAACAACTTTTCTAGCAAAGAAAATGGGCAAAGCTTTTGACTCTAGTACTAATCTTACCTAAGAATGCACAGCTCTGTAAAATCAGAGCTTTTGAACTTATGATTATTATTGGTTTATTATCAAAGCACTCCTTTAGGAGTAAGGACAATAATCTAAAGACATTTCAAGAAATTAAAATTAATGAGAGTAAAAAAAATTAGACATTCAGCCACTTGGTAACTAGCTTTGAAATAACAGTACTCTTGCAAGACATGTATCTGCTCTTTCTGTATCTTATCTCTAGAGAAAGAGATAAGCTATTGGTTTTGTACTGGGTCCTGAGGCAAACTGGCTACCACTACAGCTCACATCATCTCCCGATCGCTTTCCGCAGCCACTTGCACACCCTGAAAACAATGTGACAAGAGTGAACGCTGGCAATGCTCAGTGTGAAGAGAGGAGAGGGGCAATAGCCCACTACTTCCATGTTATGTTTCCATTCAGAAGCTACTGCCATCCCCTGGCAATGCATTATCACCTTACGTAAGCTCTTAGCAGCATTGTCTGACCAACAGGAATCGTTGGAGGCATCTCCACTGCAGCTGTGATACCAGAAGATATCGTTAACCAGCGCAGAACAAAACATTTCCCAAGCTCCTCCTTCTTAATCAACTGTCCCCAATTCAGATCTCAGAAAGCAGAATAACTCAAGGCATACTGAAGACATAATGTTTCTTCACTGATGGTCTGGCACTGGGTTCCTTCACTGACACTGTCACCATGACATCTCCCGAGGGGTGGCCACTTCTCCACCAGCAATGACATTCCCAGAACAGATTTGGCAGGATTTGGCCTGAAGCCATGTCTCAGGCCCCAGGCCCTCCTGGTCTGCTCAGCAATAGCCAAAACATAGTGGGTGAGACTACATTTTTCTGGAGTCAAATCAACTTGGAAGCGGACCACTGAGTACAGCATGATCTTAACCCATGGACAGGAAAAACTCAAATATTTAAAAGTTATCTCAACAAACCAAACAACAAAGGTTTTAATATATTTATAATCTGAACCACTTCTTCTAAACTAGTATTTGCAGATGACCTTGCTAATGTGAGTAATTTCTAATTCACCAACATACAGCCTCTTTCTTTCCACCCCACCTCCTGAATGAAGGTGAGAGACAATCACATCGTCTGGAAAGAGGGCAAGAATACTGAGGAGCCAAGCTGATGGCTGCCCCCCGGGCACAGTGCAAAAACACCACCTTCATATGGACAAAACCTGCCAACACGTATTTATTTCTCTTTGAAACTGAAGCAGTTGTGGTGGTCAGCAAGGAAGTCCACTGGCCAGACAACTGAGAAACTGTCCTCCATATCTTTCCCTGTGATCCCCTGCAACATTCACACTAAAGCCTGAACAGTTTCACTGCAACTAGCCCGCTTCAGATGGTAACATACAAAAGGATAAAATATTAAATACACAATCACAAGAAAACTTCTATAGTGTCTTGTACATGAAGAGTCTAATTTGATCATCTTGCCAAAACAACTGTAAGTGACAGGCAATTCCCAGTCTGGAGAATGCAAGAGGAGACAGGATTTTTCAGACAAAAGGAGAGCAGTAGTGCCCAGGAAAAGAAAAAAAAACGAAACGAAACCAAATGGCTCAAAATAGACAAAAATCAAAGCACTCAACCCTTAGTCACTTGTGACTGTTTGTTGTGGTACTGTTCATTGGGTTACTTTTTTAATAATTCAAACACACTTTCCATTAAGAAGCAGAACAAGTTTCACCAGAATGCAAACTTTATAGCTACAGATTTCCCACAGGCTGCCAGGCTTGACACAGTGTCAGAAAGATCAATTAAAACTGTCAGGTACTATGGCACACACTTTTTATTAATGCTAACAGAAAGAAATATTAGTAATATTCCAACTAACTGTCAGAGGAAATGAGTCAGAAAAAGATACTATGGGAAAAAATAAGAAACTATTCATTAATTACTATAGTGAATTATTAGACCTTCTCCATCTACTCAAAAAGGCAAATCCGGCATCAAAATTCATTAGGAAAAGGAATTTACATGACTTCACATTCTCTTTTCCCCTCTCCTACCTAGATATCATATCCATAAGATGGCAGACAGAGGCTTTGAAAAATCTGCTGTATGTTTTGGAAGTATATACCCAAAAGCTAAAGATTAATTAAAAGGTCTTTATTACGCATACATAAAACTTTATAATAGAAGAAGAAAGAAAAAAAAAGAAAAAAGAAACCTCAAGTGTTTTCCAGTAAGCATGTATGTTTGTGTCATGGCTGTAGTGAAACATGCATTAAGTATGAAGCATATGGTTTCCATTTTGTTGCCCTGGAATCCATCCAAAGACGTTTTATGTTGTTAGCTTAACTGTTCTCCTCAGCTGAGAAGCTGTGGAAAATATCTCATCTGAAAAAAATCTGTACCTAATGGATAACTATAAAAGATTTGCTAGATCTGCAGCAGACTATTAAAAAAAGCCTCCAAGATAACCACTTAATTACTAGATTTTTTTTTTGTAATTAGAATATAATTTTCTAACACAAAAATTTGCTTTAAGAGGTACCATAAATTACAAGGACAGATTATTTTGGTGATATTTTCTTTATTTAATAAATTTATACCAGTGTTTATGGCACCCTGTTGGAACCAGGCCATCTGACCCAACAAGAATGCCTGACAAAATCATTACTAATGTATCATCTCCCTGATTTTATAGATTTGAGAAACTTACCTTGTGCTGAAAAAGCACTGTTCTAAGGATCACTTTTGGCTAATAGCCTGAGTCAGAGGCAAGGATCAGTAAAAATATGAGACAAAGAAGATCAGATTTCTTTAATTTTAACAATGCTTGTGCTTGCCCTGATGCAGAAATAGGTTGTGAAAGAGTCAGCTAAGAATTTAAAGACATATATCACAAAATTTAAATTTTACTTATGTTAACAGAAAATACACTAGAAAGGCTGAAGACAATTTTGCCACGCTTAAAAATTCATCCCCAATTTGTGAGGCTGCTAACCTCAGTAACAAGTAGGCAACAAATAAAATCTTTCATGCCTTTGTGCTGTGAACTATTTCAGCTCCTGGAATTAATGTTGTATTTAAACCGTTAAGCCTGCTGTAGTTATTACAGTTTCATTGCTAATCTTTCTTTTGAGAAAGCCAATGGAAAAACAGTATCATAAACAAATTCATAAATCCAACCAGATCAGGGTGGAGACTTTTCCTTGTTACGTTTCTTTATTTCCTTAGTTGAGATGAGCTACCTTAATATACCCTCTATGCGCTCTGTAAAGGGCCTGCAACTTGAAAATCCACATTGCCGATGCAATACAACCTTGTTCATCTTCACAAGCTGTTGCAAGAATTATCCCATTATTGTAACTCACCTTTGCCATCTGTGCTTGGACTCCATTAGCCTTTAGAGCAGAAACTGCCTTCTGAGCAGCCGCCGGGCTGTCGAAGTCGACAAAACCGTAACCTGAAATATAAAAACACACTTCATTAACCAGGTGGCAACCAGCTTATAATCAAACAGTTCATATGCTACCAGCATGGTTATTGAATACAATTTTCTTGTTGGTGAAGAGGGCTCATTTGAACTCCAAAGTTCTTTGTGTAGTCCCAAAAAACCTATCTATTGAAGTCCTTCAATCTTGAACGGGTGGGGACCCTACCCCAGAGGGATGAGTCCCTTCCCATGCCCAATCATTATTGGGATTTTGTTCAAATTGCTAACAGGTGGTATGGTGGTTTGCTTTATGTTATCTGGTATGTATCTTCTAAAAGCAAATGTGACATCATCATCAGTTTATTTCACAGAGAGAGAGAGAGAGAGAGAGAGAGAGATATCACAAAGTAAAGCATAAGCATTACATTTTCTAAACTGAATTATTTGTCCAGTTTGAGTAAGTGACTAGTAAGCCTCTAAGTTACATGTCTTTTATGCAAAGCTTGGAGAGGAATTTAGTTTGAAAGATTTATGTCTGCTGCATCACAATCCAATTTTTTGTGAATTAATTACTTCATCATACGTACATAAAATAGTTAAATGTAAAAACTGAGCGAATACTCAACTTCTGGGAAAAACCCACTTGATTTCACTATGTTGTTACTGAAACCAGGATGCAAAAAATTTTCCTGAAAGCATTTTCTATGCCATCTAATATAATCTTTAAATGCTAAAGTAAACTCAAAGTTAATTGCAACAATTTCTATATATTTTCAGTAATTTCTTTTCTTATTCTGAACAAGAAAGTACAGCTAATAGATTCCAGAACACCTGAACAGCAATATGCCTTGGCCTTTACAGACACTGACCTTACAGGCTGGGATTTTTAATGCAACCTGTGAAATGATTCTCACCAAAAGGCAGTCAAGAGTTTGGAAGACACTTCCCCTAGATACAAAACTAATTTGGCATTTTTCAACCCTCTTCCTTCCCATCAGTGAACAGCCTTAAATATTAAAAGGAATCCCTCTCCAATGCCTAAGTTGGGTTAAAAGAAAACAAACAAAAAAGCGTCAATTAAAAGAAGTTCTAGAGGAGTAAAAAATGGAATTAATTCTTCAGAAGGTAGTAATACTGTCTTACTGAGGAGAAAAAGGCTGTGTAAAGATATAAGTGAATCAGCTTTGAAGTCCTTAAATCAGGAAAAACAACTCAAGCCGCCTTGTACATCAGGGCAAGCTTATTTAACCTGCCAAGAAGTTGAAGAAAGCAGCATATTGTTCTGTGTAACATGTGGTGTTGTGGACTGTTAAATCTTGACATGAAACAGAGTGAATTAGCTCATACAAAGTTTTGTGCTGCCAAGGCAAAACTAGCTTTCCATCCCCAAAACTAGCTCTCCAAACCCATGACAACGCAGGTTATCAACACTACCACACTGCAGCGTGCTATATGGATGAAGTTACATTCTGATACCAAGCGTGCCATTCCAGCTGGCTTTGCCATCTTCTAGGTGATATATAAACTCAATTCCTCATCGCTCCAGTTAGTTTAAATCCCATGGTATGTTTTTTGGGTTTTTTTGGCAAGATACAGAGATGCTGTCAACCTTTTGGTTAAAATCCAGTTAGATATCTCCATTCTGCCTACTTATGTTCCTACTGCAATTTCAATGACACACAGTGAGCTTCCCTGCAGCCTTAGCTTGCTGTATATTGTTACAACAGACTGTTAGGTACTGCTTTTTACCAGTGAGATTTTAAACCTGTATTAGAAAAGTCAGCTTAAATCTCTTAAAACATTAATTTGAGAATTCCTGTATCACTGACAGAGCTACTGAAGCCTTCAGGAACTGGGGGAATGGACAGACTAAACCAGTTAAGTGCTGTCACACTTATCAGCAAATTAAAATAATTGAAAAGGGCATCTCTTCTTTCTTAGCCATAATATATGCAGTGACATCTGCACACAAGCTAGGGAAAAAATTTCTAGAAATTTCAGTTTCTGAACTGTCAGCACCTCTTTAATTGCTTAAGATGGGGAGCTGAGAAGCTGTGTCCTTGCACTGCTTCTAAGTTCCGCAAAAAACTTGCATCTTTATTAATGATGAACTTTCCTCTTCTGGTTCTGCCTACCAGCTTTGTGCTCATTCATGAGCTTTATGCTTATTAACATTGCTAAATCAGCTGACTTAATTCTTCGCTTTGCTTGGAAATTATCCTCTTAATTGTCAAGAAGAAAGTCTGACATCAGATATATCAGTGTCTGCTACCACACCTTCTCCCACCATGCAAGTTGCTGGGCTATGATCTCGCCACAATTCCAGTGACTGATGAAAATCAGTGATCTGATGATGTATCCAAACCATCTAAAGGAGGTCTAATTTTTTTCCATCTACAATTCCTTTGGTGAAAATGAACCCCCTCTTTACTCCCAATACATTCAAGAAAACACAATTAGAGTATTGGAACATGTAATTAAGTGCTGCTTTAAACTACTCTAATCAATGGAGCTGATTACCACAATATATAATTTTTTCAGATGCTTAGTAGAGTTGAACACTATTTGGTTAAGCTTCCCTAGTTTCTCAAGGCAAAAGGGGAAAAGCTGCTTTTAACTCCATTTTTGTTTTTAAAATAGAGGCGAACTGCCAGCCAGCACTGTGCATGTCAGCTTCACTCCGGCTTGGCGGCTCCGCTGACACAGGCTGTCTGCCAGCTCAACTGGAAAGAAATGTACTCAATATACCAGGGCAAGAGCAAGGCTGGTTTAGAAATAAGACTAGGGAAGGGGGAGGGGGGAAAGAAAAAATGGTTAAAAGCACTTTAAAATTAAACATTAGCATATTTTATATAATCATTTGGAATTTTCAAGTGAATATAAGCATACATACCTTTGCATTTGTTTGTTGTCTTATCCAAAATAGCCTTCGTGGATACAATTTTTCCATACCTACAAATGTAACAAACATATGAAAGGAAAATAAGAAAAGAACATCCCAATACAACAGATACCAAATTCTGTAACACCCTTTACTTTTACCAAAATGGAATAATGTCTAGACGATATAATTATACAGTAAAAACTCATGCCTAGATGGAAGTGACATAAAGATTAACCATTTTTTTAAGCATGTTCTTGTTCTACTGTCCCTATGTTCTCAGCGGAATCACAAAACAAGCCAGAGAAAAAGGGCTTTATAAAAAAGAATACATTTAAAATATCAGCACATACAAGAAAGCATGTTTTAGACATAAGCTTGGACTCTCTCAGTATATGTATTGTATAAAGCAGACAAACTGCCATGTCAGCACCAGGCTTCCTAACTAACATGGTATGGGAAAAAAAACCCCAACCCAAAACCCCATAACTTTGGGGGGAAAAAAAAGCAAATAAAAACCCTTTCACTTTAACCCATCTCCAGATGAATACAGAAGGATTAAAAACTCTGTTCTGGAAGGCGACAAGTGCAAGTCAGATTTATGAAAGCAGATCAACAAAGGTGGTAAAGATTTTTCCATATTATTAAAATGGAAAATTGAAATGAACATCCCTCAGGACAGTTTCAGGTTTTTATCGGGGAGGGTGTTTGTTTTGGGTTTTTTATAAAGAAAAAGTACAGTTTCAATTTTAACAGAAGCAACTCCCTTTGCCTGCATCAGCAGCAGAAACAGAGCACAGGTTTGCCAAGCTCCTTACCACAACCTCCTCTGTTTGCTTGTGAGCCACATTTGAAAGTGTTGTGAGTTTGCAAGAGAGATACAATGCAACATGAGTTTGTTTTCACACAAGAATGTAATGTAACTGACATTAACAGATATGCCTAAGCACTGTGGGCTCAGAGGTTCTTTTTCATTGTACAAGTACCCAAAAAGAACTGAAAATTACAAGAAATGTTATCAGCATAAGCATGTGGAACTCGAAGATGAAGTTTTGTCAGCTCACCTGCTAAATATAACTTCAACAGGGTATCATTTCAAAGAGATGTTATTTGAAAAGACAACTCAATTTCTACAGTAGCTGTATCAGCCTTAAGAGCTCTTCAAAACAGGCAAGAAGCCTAATAAATAAAGTTACGCTTAAAGTACTCAAACAACTGTTCACTTGCCAAGTGATAGTTATTCAAGAATGTAGCCTATTTATAAAGTACTTTTCCCCTAAAGAACATTTAAATACAAGTTTCAGCATAGTTATCTGCTCCTTGTGACCCATTTTAAGCACCTTCTGTTTCTTCAACCGGTTACTGTATGGCTTCAAATAGTTGCAAGGGGGTAAACCTAGGACACTAGTCACTGGGTATTGGCTTCCTTATTGTATCTGCATCTACACTGACACAAAATAGAACTAACCAATATATAGCCAAAAAATGTACAAGTGTCAATGAAAATCTGCGTATACCCAAATATACCAAGCTAGAAGCTGTAATAAAGCAATAAACTTTGTGCCTAATAGCTGGAGCAGGTGCTCCCTCATTAGTGCCCCTTGTTTTCCAACTGTGCTGTTCCACTCAGGACTGTCCCCCACACATCAAAACTTTCCCCAGAACTTTTCAGAGTGTAGATGCAGAGAGAAGCAAACTGTTCAGGGACAGTCTTCTTCCAGATCCACAATATTCTTGTGCCCCGAGGCACTTGTACCCAGCACTGTATTTGACACCAGCATTCTCCATACCCTACCAGTGTCCCTAAGCTTCTTAAAGCGAAGAGCTTTCTAAGTTTTTGTGGGGAAAAAAATATCCCTGATGGATGGTCTTGTCCCTGCTACTGTTTCAGTTCTTGAAAGCATAGAATGTGGTGGTGGTGAAAAGCTACAGCTCTGGCTATCTATGTAAACCAAGTAACCACACGCCTTGGTCAGTTTGGTCACTGAAGGGAATCAGGGGCTGGCTCTGGACTGCACTGGCCCTGGACTGTGCTGGCCCACAGATGCTGACACACACCAGCCCATAAACATGTGTCTGCATGTCTGTTCTTTACAACCATTTCATGGACTGTCTTCCAATGTGCAAGACAGCTAGTGATTTAATTCACTGTCCTAGATAGCAAGGCTCCTGCAAAGAACCAGCTGCCATGGAAGACTGCCAAGAAGTGGGAGTCTAAGAATGATCTGGAGAACCAGCATAACAATAGCAGCTATCGCCAGGATTTCTCCTACGATTTTCCCTGTGAATACTCCTCCCAAGTGCTAGCTGTCCACTCATGCCACAAAGCACAGAAACGCAGTCTACCCCACCTCAGCCTGGGCAGCAGGATAAATCCCCTCCTTGCTCCCATCATGTGGGCTGATATTAGGAGACGTTACTCCTTGCAGTCCCTTTAAGTGCTTCCTTCAAATGAAGACTCTCATGAAAATCTACTTCCTTCCTCCTGAATTCCACAGTCCTAACACAGGCTCCTGTGCTCAACTGTTCATTTGTTAGATGCAACAAATTGAGACTCACCAGAAACCAATGAGCTATGAAACCCATATAAGCCACAGTGCAAACTAATATGCATTGCTTACTTACAAAAAGGAATATACCAAGAGAAAACATATATTCCAAAGATGTCTATGATGGTAGGTCTTGCATCATCCCTCTCAAAGCTCACATGTATTTAGTTGTCTCAGACACCCTGCTGAGGCTACCTTTCTGCTCCAAAGCCTTACTGTGTGCTTGGTGAGATTTGCTACTTGAGACAGAGCACACGTCTCATGTTTGGCAGAATCACTTCTACAATGACTGGTGATTGGTAAATTAAGTAGGTTACTTTTCTCCCCAAAATAACATCAAATGAATGTGATAAAGAGCTCTGGGGGGTTGTTTTTTTGTTTGGAGTTTTTTTTGTTTGGGTTTCATTTGAGGGTTTTTGAGTGTTGTTAACACATTTGCTGTTTAGTCTGAATTATCTTTGGAAAGGGAAAGATGTTTTCAGCTTTGCATCTCTTTTCTATACAGCACTTGTACCAATGTCAAATAACATTAAGGAAGAGAGGGCATGGCTAAGAGGCAGGTAAAGAATTGCAAGGGTGCACTGGCTATGGGATTAAAGGGGGTATATGTCCAGTAAGAGTCCGTGTACAGGTGTACAAGCTATCATCACAGTACAGAACAACGATACAAATGTATACTTGGGTATGAGATAAAGAAACTTGTTCAAAAGCCACATAGGGAAGAAAAGTGGTGCTGTTACTCAATAGGATAAAGCTTACTGCTGTCTATTACACACTCTTTGTGCAGAAACGAAAGGGCAACCCCACTTCCTCAGCTGCCCCAAGAAGATCTACTGCCAGACAACATGAATGTCAAAACAGAGCCCTATACCTTTGTCTTAGATACTTTTCCAGTGGAAGGCTTGAAGCAAAGCATCCATATACACTATTAAAAAAAAAAAAAAGTCACATTGTTCAGCAACATGGTCAAAGTGAGTGCAAATAATCACACTGACAGATTTATTACAAATGGTTAAAAATACTTTCAACATTTAAAAACCATGTCTGGGGCCTAATTTTGGTGACTTCCATGTGATGATGAAGAAAGAAGAAAGGGTCCTTAGGAAACTAAGTACACTTATCAAACCAAACCAGTGTTTATTTTTCTCCCTTTGTACATCTGCTAGTATAATGAACATACTTGCAAATGTGAGGGCGATAAGATGCCATCATGAGCATGACAAAGAATGGGGAACGAAGTAGCTTGAAGTCTCTGCCACAAGTGCTACTTTGAGTGTTGAAAGAACTTATCTGTGTGTGCTTTAGGGGAGGTACAATAAGAACAGGCAGCAAGAGGCTTGATAGGGGTTGTCTGGAATGAATTGTTCCAATCTCTGTCCATAGTAGCTTAACACAATATACCTCGTACCTCCAAGCTCACAGTGCTCCCCTTTGCAGTACTTTCAAACAGTCTCCCAGATGTGCTGCAAAGGGTTTCTCTACCACCTGGCACGGACTTGGACACCAGCAGGCCAGAACCACCCCTGCTACCATGAGACAACTCCTTGCCTTTTAGAGCTGCTTAAGTTTTAAGCATGCTCCCATGCTGAACTGTCCAGAACTTTGTGTTGAAGATGAGCAGTGCTCTCTGTTTGTCCACTCCTGCTGTGAAAAGAGCATTCCTAGATGGCTGGAATGCTGTTATCCCTTGCATTCCTATAGTGCTGTCATAACTTCTCTGCTATGCAGAAACAATGTTGCATATCTCCTGTGTTGATTCTGGATTAATTTTTACATCTTAGCATCTTATCACTGCCCTTCATGGAACACTATTTCTAAGAGCCAGAATCATGTGGCAAAACCAGGCATGGATTTCAAAACATATAAGTGTCTCTGAGTACATGAACTCACCATCAGGTGGAACTGTGAAAGGATAAAGAATCTGGGTGAACACAAACAATTCGGTAGGGAGCCAATATTCTCACCAGGTGACCCAAAGACAAGAGACAACCCAACAAACAGGCAGATCCAGCATGGAGGGTCATGTGGGAGATGAGATCAGTTTATCCTAAAATACACTGCAGTTGCTGAATGGATCCACATGAAAATAAACCTTAGGCTAAATAATTGGAACAAAATGGATAAAGCAAATACTTCCAAAGTAATTCCTGTATATTGATTGTAATGCTAAAAAGAACATGCAGGCAGGGATGCTTAGTCTATAAATCAGACTCACCTCCCCAGAGTATTCTATTTTGAAAACACGTAAATGAAACTAATGGTCTTAATAGCCAAGTCCCCACCACAGTCTATCTCCCTTGTAGAGGATGTGGAAGCCTGGCCCATTCATGTTGACTGAGACCTGAAGAAGCAGCACCTGAGCAGTCCATGAAGCCTCGTCTCCTGTAGAGCACCTGGTGCAAAAGGAGCCAAGAAAATTCCCTGTAACTGAGAAAAAGAGTCAAGGGAGTTGTCAAGCAAGGGTGGACTTGGTACAGTTGGCTCCCACACCTCACTACTCTTCCAGCACTCCAGGCATTTCTAAGCCAACAGCACAGCCACGGGAATACAATCAGCCCCAGAAATCTTTCCTGCTGGATCCAGAAAACACCTCTGAGCAGTACAAAAGGTTTTATCTGGCTCCTATACCTCCCTCCCCCTGCTGCATCTTGGGAAAGTGCTGTATTAAACCTTAAGCTCTTGCTCCCTTTTAAGCTCAAATAAACACAGGGAGATTTTGTTTCTCTGTGTATCAACTTTTTAATTTCCCAGTAAAGGGAATTTCAGAAAGTAACTGTCGATACAATACTGCTAGTGCTTGTGATAGCCTACTCTAATCCTGCTATTTAATTATGAGTAAATGTTCTCTTACAAAAACTTGATAAAGCAATTTATTCAATCCAGCAGAATACAGAGTTTGGAGAGCAGAACCAAACCATATGGTTTCCATTTTTAAATTCTTCTTCACCACATCTATGCCCTAGTGTAGAAGGAGACATTGCTGAGAACATTTTGTCCACATTTTGTTTCCTGTTGTTGGAAGCCACACTTTTCTTTGAGAAACTCTTTGGAACTCCTCAGTTGCTTTATGGCCATCATGAACCTAAAGATTTGCTACAGGCACACAGTGAGGACCTACCATCAAAAGCTGCAGTTACAGTTTTCTTAGTTTTATTTGCATGGTTAATGGATATGCATAATTTAGTTTACTACAAATTGTGTTTTGAAATTTTCTTGATTCAGCAAAATCTCCTATACTCATCGACTCAGCCAGATGTTCCCTGTTTCAGGCACTGGATATTTTACACTCTGTGCAAAATCGGACTTCCCTATGAACCTGAAGTTAGAGCACTGTTTTGGTGACATGGTTAAATGTCAAATATGTGGTTTTGACACAAAGCTAGTTCCTTTCTTTCTTACTACTCATCCCTTTGACACTCTGGTACTTCAGAGAGAAAGATGGCATTATCAAAATATCTAAGAACTCCTCATTGATATTTTTTATTATTTTACTTGGGAGATCAATAATATCTCCAAATAAATCAGAATTTATTATTCTGGAAACCAACTACAGTTTTGATTGTCTTTACAAAATGACTAAAATAACATTTTGTCCATTAATGTAAAGACTATTTTGGATGAGCTAGGATCTGTGGGCTTAAAAAAACCCAAACCACAAGAAACAACCCCAATTCCTCATATCTTTGACTTTACTGACAATTCACTAGTCTTACATGCTGCTGTAAATTCTTCACAAGATGAAGAAAGCTTTCTTCACTTTCTCTCTACCTTTAATACATTCAAATACTCGTTTTTTTTCATAAGAAGCAGTGGATAAAAGCATAAATCACCATCATTGGTGATGCAGTTACCAATACTAGTACAAACCAGTGTTCCTTTGGTACAAACAATCTTTTCTTCACAATTCCAGACTTGCCTGATAAGTAATCAAAAGCAACAAAACTAGATGCAAAATCAGATATACTATCAGCTCTATAGTTATCTGTCCTTAGAAGAGCAGATGCTCAGCATAATGGACATGCAGATTTTGGTGAAGTAGAAAAAATGCCTTCTCAGCTTCTTGGACAGTATTAATTTTAATAGATAAAAAGTAGTATTTTATTAATAGATATTTGCTTTACAGTCTATAGGCCCTACAGAAATGTAACTACTCCATAGCTAGAAAGAACCAGGCATTGAAAACTAACAAATAGCAATGTGACACACAGAAAGAAGGTTTTGGAGATTATTATTTTTCAGCTACCCATTTTGTTTTTCTTAAGAGTAGTTATTTCCTGCCTTAGCCATGGGTGAGCTGTGGGGATCGGAAAGAAATGTTTTCAGAATCAGGAAACGTTTGCTTCCTCTTGCTTTGGAGAGATGGGAATAATCTCTCCATTCCTTAGAAGCTGACTCAAAGTCAAGGGGAAACGTCCTGTTAGTATCCTACAGCCATTTTTACGACATTTTGCAAAGGTTTTCAATTAGTATGTTCCTTTTTGCACCAAATTGATTATCTTAAAAGCATGAGCCATGGTACAATGCCCTTTCATTTAGCACAACGGAGGAAAACTGCCTTTTTTTTTTTTTTTTAAGTATCTCTGGGCATTTAAAATGTTTAAGACACTAAACAGCATTCCTAATGTGGCTTCTAGTGGGTACTAAACCAACAGATTTACAGCAATTCCCTGCAGAAGTGTTTTCCCCGTAAATCTTAAATCAACAAATAAAGTAATGGCATGTTTATTTAGTTTTACTTTATAAGGTTAAAAATGTTGCAATATGTGAAAAAAACAGTTACTCTTCAGTATTCTGATGACACAATCATGGAGAAAGAAGAGAAAAGAAAATAAAAGAATCCATGAAGCCTCTCCCTTAAAGGCTTTTGGCTTTGGAGGGGAAGGCTCTTGTATTCTCCCCTGGCAGGCATCCGGAAGAATTTGACCAATGTTACTTTGAGAAAAATACAACATCAGTAGAATCGCAGTAATGACAAATTTAAAAACCTAAGTATAAAAATCCTTACATTAGGGTTTGTTTGGGGGGGGCTATTTTGTTAATTTAAAAGAAAGAAAAAAAAAAAACCCAAGTTCTGAAGAATGATCCTGTAACTTCTATTCTGGGCTCTGACAAGTTTATCAGCATCTGTTGCTTTAGTCGTTCCACTGAGGATGTGAATACAGATCTTTGGCAGAACTATGATTAATAATCACCTACTCTTTAGGGTGAGATTCTTTTCAAAACCCTGAATCTTCTTCAGCTGAAACTTGATTTTTACTATTGAACACACAGTATTTCATTTCCATTTAATCTCTCATAGGCTAGCAAGATAATAATGCTCAACTTGTTGGGAGGGAGAGACCAAAACCACAACTCTACACACTGGAAAAGGAGAAAGCAACAGCAGCAAAGGTGGCAGAGCCAACCTCGTGCCCTGCACAGATCATCTTTCACAGGCACCTAAGGATTCTCATTATCCTGACGATTATTATGGAAGCCAGGATACTAACATGCTGGTCCTAAATTTCTTCATTACCTATCTCTTTTAGCTGAAAAGACACAAGATGCTGCATGCTGTGAAGAAAAATGGAATTTCAAGCAGCAAACAGAGGAAAACGATCCCATTCAGTGTTTGGTGCAGCCACTGCCCCTGCAGTAACCCAACCTAACTTCTGACAAGCTGTGGTGATTTAGCATAATCTCTGAACCATCTGCTCAGCTATCTATCAGTTCAGTAGCCTTGTTACTCTACAGTTTATAGGTTAAGCAGGATAAATAAGCTATCAGAAACACAAACGGATTTGCCTCTTTGACACACTTTGAAGTGCAAGTGTTGTCTTAGTGACCATAGCTTGCTTTCTCCCACACTGAAAATAAAGAAAATAAAAATCACAGTAATGCATTAACCAAAATGCCTGTTCTTTCAGGAAAGAAAATTGTCTGTCATCATTATGAAATCAACAGTTCAGCAGAGCTAAGTAAATAGTTCATGACTTATTTTTGCCTACACTTTTAGAAGATTCTTCTATTTACCCATTTTAAAACTCACATGTGAAGTATTTTAAAAGGTGTGAACTACGTAGGGTTATGTTCCATTTCCAAACACCTGTTTGCAGGGACATAAATGTTGGTTGGCATTAGAAGTGCTGTTGGGTTGGGTTTAATGACCAGCGTCAGTGAAAGACCACTCTGCATTTTTCTTAGAAATTCTGTGACATTGTTCTTTGAGAAAAATATTTTCGAGTTGGGTGGAACACAAAATGATGTGTGTAGATTAGATTGAAGGGCTTAGAAGCTGATTTGTTAATATGTTGCTTCTGATACAGCATATTGTAATTTATAGCAAATACACTTACACTGCAAGAATCAAAGTTCTGTCACAGACACAGAATGGAGGGTTATTCACATGAAAATTTTTCTGCAGTCATTCAGATAGTCACAAACAATAAACCTCAGAATTATCATAAATTATCATAAAGCAACTACCATATATTAAGACATTCATTTAAGAAATTATCAGTAAATGCTCTAACATTAGGAAAGAAAATAATCAAGATGTTTGCCTCTCAACTCCTGGCTCACAAAGCAGGCTGCGCTTTCTAACCTGTATCATTCAGCATCCAGTTTAGCAGAGCAAACTATGGAGAACCCTTAACTTAAGAAAAAGAGATAATTAATTTTAAAGTATATTTGGAATTCTTGGCTAGCCCACTTTAGTACTATAATTATTCTTGCTCAAAAAAACAGAGGACACTCTACATTTTCTGCAAGAATTTGTGCATCTTCTGACAAAGCTATTCAGGTATACTGAAAGGGCTTACAGTTTCCTACAGCCACAAGATGGAAGAACAAAGCCGTGTTATTTTAAGAAAGCAAATGGTCTCACCCAGTTGTTCCCTTACTCTAACACTACAGACTGGATACCAATTATGCCTGGGCTAAGAGTAAAGCACGGAGAAAAAAAATAAAATCTGCATTTTACACACAACTGAAAGCAAACACTCAAGCAACATTCTCTGAAAATATATTACCATAGTTCTTGTGATTCCCAGAAAGAATATAAAAATGTGAGCGCACAGTTTCATATAGCCATGAAAGTTACAGGGGTTTTTTTTGAAAATCATAATTCATTTGTAAGCAAAATAATAAAGTTCTGAACAGGTTCAAATTACAAGTCTGGAATATTATTTCTACAGTGTAGTAATTTCTTTTTTTCATACTGAGAAATGATCACTAATCAAGACAATGATTTGGGAAGATGAGAAATTAAACCAGATGAATGCTAATGTGTATTTACAAGCCAAGCTCATGGCAGGTCTGCAGACGTGCATGTATTGATTTACCACTGCTAGCTGTTTTAATCCAAAAGTAAGGCAATATTTCTACACGTAACCATAAATCTTGGCAAATTTCAGCCTCACCAATTTTGCAGAGCCTACGCTAACAGCTTGAAAGACTAAAGCTCTGAAGATATAAGAGAGCAGTTCTTGTTATTCATAATTTATAACTCCTTTCTCTTCCCCATGCTAAACAGTACAGATCAGGTAGAGAGACGAATTTATGCTCCTAAGCTGAAGACCTTTTATTTTTCAATTCCTCCTCCTCCATCCAAGGAAGCCAAATTCAGTCACTGTCAATGTATGATGCATTGTCCTGTATTTTGGCTTTTCCTATGCATATTTCTTTTTCTTGTGGGAGGGAATTAAGGACAAGGCAGGGGAAAATAAAATTATTTACTAACACTTTCCAATACTTTGTTCTTTTGTTTTAATCAGAACAATATAAATCAAAGAGTGTTATTCAGCCTACAATCCTAAAGGTGTTATTCTGCCCACATTCCTAGCTAGTGTGAATCTACCTCCTCGGTGGACAGATAGACAGACACCTGCTAATGCTACAAGCTTGCATACTTGCAGAAGATTACTCTTTAATTTATTCTTACCTATTAATTTCATTTCTGGTGAAGGTTGCTAACACAGTCTTATATATCCTCAGTTTAATAAATGACACCCCAAAGAATATGTTGGAAAAGTCTTGAAAACTGTAGAATTGGAGATTGCCAAAGTCCAAGGGCACTTTCAGCCACATCCCATTTCCTAAACCCTGACCCATCTGTCAACTGAATAATGAAAAAAATGGTCTCATACATTGTGTAAATCACATATATACAAGTACAGTTCTGTGTACACACAGAGACACATAAGCATATAATGGCTGTTCTCACGTTTATCTTGCATGAAAGACATTTGGTCATTGTCTGTCATTGATAACTTTTTTAAGGTGTCAGGGTGCTTTGTATTTTTTCCTTTCCTTTTTGTAACATTAAGACAACACAAAGCTATCAGGATGAATCCAAGACCCAGTCTGCTAGGTTAAAATGCCTGCTACACAAAGATATCTATTTGTTCTTACCCGCATCTTGCACTAATTTAACCACCCAATCTTGGAAACTGCTGACTGCCCCTCTTCTGTCTACAGGGCAGAAGAGGAAATAACCCAAACACATTCAAATAATCTCGAGTGTCTCTGAACTTCTTTAACAGTCTTTCTTTTATAAAATGCTAATGATAAAATCCTGCTTTCAATGGCTACCCCATACTGGAATTGACACCTAATTATGAAGAAACTGTACAATTAATATTAGAATCTGATCTCCTTTAATTTCCGGTAATGTAATGTCAGTCACACTAGAACAGCACTAAATGGACAAATTACTGAAAATCACCACTGAACCTTCAGAGGCCTTGCCCCCTTAATAGCATGGCATGTAGACATGATCCCTGTTTGAATCTGCTTCTCTAGTCTCGTGTCCCAGCTGCGCTGAATAGCAAATATCTCCATTTCAATAAGGAAAATGGTTGTACTAAAGTAGTTCTCTCCAGGGGTCAAAATACTTCAGAAGGGCATTTAAGTGGCTGTATGTTATTGAACAGAAACATCAGCTCACATATTACTGATTATAACTGCACGGCTCCATTGAAAAGATGTCTGCAGTAGTATTAAGTGCTGAGATAGGGACAGAGGAGTGTTATGCATTAAAAATATACTATCCATCTGTTGCCAAAATTTAGATAGATGAGCAATCACAAGCTGTAACACAAAATCTGAAGTGCAACCTTTGTGGCTGATGCGTCAGGGTCACATTCAGTGACAGTTCCTCGGTTTCACACTGCTTAAGATAGACAGTCTTTTGAATATTGATTGAAGCAAGCAGGAGGCAGAGTTTGATTTCTGCAGTTTTGCAAAGAGAATGTAATAGACACTTAGCTGGATATTTGCTTTCAATGGCTTAAATACACCATTTTCTTTAAAAACACCATTAACCTGTTCTGATCCCATCACTAAAGCAGCGCAGCCAAGTACAGCTGATGTCTTCTGGAACCACCACACATCCAGTCTACTCTTAGCCCTGAGCTGCAGACAGGCCTGCAGTCACAGCACGCTGCCCACTGCCACACCAAATATACCCCCACTGCTCAAACTAATATGGTCCCCAGACTCTCATTTCCAGTCACTTTTGTATAATGACTATGTCAAGCGCCACCATGGAAGGATAAACTCCATGTCCCAGACTTGCTTTGGCTGGTGTGCCTGAGGAAACACTTGGGCTTTGTAGGGCTTCACAGTGAGGAACACAGACAAGGGAGATTAATCCTGACCTAGCAGGGAAAAGCCAACCCGTAAGCATCTGTGCAAAGGGGTGACTCAAGACTGGGTTGACTAGGCTCAAGGGAAGCTGAGGTCTTCCAGTTGGCTGCATCAACTGCAAGTCTGGATGGTATCTACATTAAATGAACATGGATTCAAAGTTTCTTAAAAGGAGCAGCCATGGTGGTTTCACAAACCCAGAGCACCAGCAGCTACAGAAGGGACTATTCAAAAAACACATTTGCATACTGAGCCAAGAAAAATCAACCAACTACTGCATGACTGAAAAGCTGACAGGCAAGCCCGAAGTCAGTGAAGTGAATTCTGTATCACAGTCTTTCTTGAACAGATTCAACAACATGTGCCAACAAGAGACCTTGTATGCCATGGTCACAGTGTTTCAGGGCTTGACAGACCTTTTTTATTATTGAGAGCCTGAGATGACTATTTCCTTGCCTGCAAGAGGGCAGCAGAACGAACTTCAAGAACTGTATGAAAGAAGCCGTAAGTTCTACTTGAGGATGAATCTCAATGCCTATGCTTCAGTTTCTAGAACAGTTCATTTACTAACTTTTCCCATCAGTTTATCTAAACAAGATGCTTAAACCAACCCAAATAGAAATCTTAAGATATTTTTTATGAAAACCACTCAGAAGCAGGAAAATGTAATGAATACAGCTATCTCTCAGAAAAGGACTAAGAATCCAAAGAGGTAATGCCTACATCCAGTGTCACTAAGTCACTCATTAGTAAAGAGTTAAACAGTATCTAGGTCACTCTACAGTCTTTCCTGCACACCCTCAGCTCACTGCGTATCGGAAACACTGTGTGGGAAGGCCAGGGAACCAAACTCACAGACCAACTATGACTCAGACTGCAGTAATTTAATGATACTTTTTTTCTCTTAAATTATCTTCGGGATTAAAAAAATCCACACCCTCAACATGAAACCAAATCATGGTGAAAGGAAGAAACCACAAATTCACAGGTCTCTGAGTCAATGAAAGGTATCTAGAGGGAAATTAATGATTAATCGTGAAGGTCTCAGTCTTTTCCTATAACATATGACATGGTCAGAACAGCAGGAGGAGAATTTTAGCCCCAGTTAGATGTTCTTCTGAAAGCCCTAGTGAGGATGATCTCAGTAACAAGAATGTCAGAGAACTGGTTGCCAAAAAAATAAAGGAGAGGTATCACAGCCAAATGCTGACCTCTACCACTAGAGGAAATCAACTTGAGAGAAACAGCCTACATTGCTTTCACCACTGCAGAAGCTGAACTCAAGAGTTGTGAAGCATGAGCAGAAGACCACTATAAGATCCTGAAGAAGGCAGAACACCAGCGACCCAGATACAAATACAAATTCAGTTAAAACCCTGAGGAACAATTAAAGTTTCTGTAAATTCTGTCCTAGAAGTTTGGAAAGGACACTAATAAGCAGAAGAAATCATCGTCCTCAGAAATACTCCTTCCTGATTACGATATAAAATTATGAAAATTTACTCTTCCCTCTCTACTTCAGGCTGCCTCCCTCCCCTTCACTTAAGGAAAGGACAAAAAAAGGCACACTAACTGCCACAAAAAGAAGAGCCAAGCTAAAATGCTTTTACATGCCTTCTATCACAGGAACTCGTAATTTTTTATCCAGAGAAACAGAAGCTAATTTTCCTTTTTTTTGTGGCAAAAAATTAACTAGTTTTGTTGCAATGATATAAACAGTAGCAGATCCCTTTTTCAGAAGGGTCTTTATTAGTATATCATGTAGCACATGGCAAGTGTATTATAAAGAACTAAGCATCTGGTTTTACAGCTATATATTTAGATGTATTCTGCTGTTTCTAATTAAATGATTTTTTTTTTTAATCCCATGAAATAAAGAAACTAACAATGTTCCCAAAACCTATATCCACCATATCAACATCACCAGGATGCTTGGTCCATAACCAGTTACCTTTGAAAGTGAAGTCCTGCTGCTGCTTACCTTTCAGATCCAACCACAGAGGAGTCCAAATCTCTAATCTACTCTGATTAAGTGAGGAGTTTGGACCCAAGTGAGGCCAGGTGGAGGGCTCTATCTTGAGAATACAGACAGTGTCAGTTGATTAAGGACTTCCAAATAACAATTAAAAGGGCAACATCTTCTATAGAAGAGACCAAGAGAGTCACTGCAAATGAAACTGAAGTCCCACATTCTATACTGATTTAGACCAACACAGCATCTTCTTCAGGTCATTGCTACAAAAAGGGCAATTTATTGGTTAAATGGAAACTTAGGAGGAGTTTTCAAAAAGGAACTGAACTCAAACTTTCCGCACCCTATCTGCCCAAGAACATCTTAACAACTTGGACGTTCTTGTGATCTACTGAAACCCACCAAATTTTTCATCTCAATTCTACTCCAGTTCAGCTGTCCAAAACAGTGAGCCTGCCCTCCTTAAGACTGCCACCTCAATCTCAGTGCAAGTCATAGATGGGAAACAGTTGATTAGGGACAGAGATGTCCCATCTTCCTGGGGGGGCCATTCTTTTCAAAATATTTAATGACATTTGCGAAACCGGGTAATTGAGAGTGAGTGTCTTAGACTTCAAAGAGAATTAACAAATACTTAACTGAAGAAGCAATTAATAAAAGGGGTGGGAAAAAATTCAGAATTTCTCACAGAACAAAGTAACACACAGTTCACTCAGGAAGAATGGAAGACTGGGACAGATTATTATGTATTTTCCTAATGTCACGGCTCTGAGTATTTGGAACATGTTCAAAAAGAATTGATCCTAATTTACATAAGGAGTACATTCATGCTGGGGCCTTGGTATGATGATGGATTGTTTTCAATGGCAGTCCTGGCTGATCATCTTTCACTCTGAGCACTGAACCTCTGTACTGCAACGTCAAAGCCCTGTAAGCTGCCACTAAGGATAAAGGAACATGGAGCAACACTTTCCCTCTCCATATTTGATATCTTCAAAATATAGCAAATAGACCTTTGGCAACAAGTAAAAAAGCTTTAACAAAGTTAAGACAAGGCCTGACACAATGTAAAAGGAAGTAGCTTCAAGTGTGGGAAATGTAGGGGGTTGAACACAGGACATCTGGAGAGGGAAAAAAAAAAAAAAAGCAGCTGATTATTTACAAATACTCCTTTTCAGATCACAGCACCACAAACCATGATGCAGGGCAGGAAACACACACCACTATGTCAGCCCCACTGGATACCCCACCACACTGATACCTTCAGGCCTTGAAGACAAAGGGTCCCTTCTCCTCTCTGCCAAGCAGCTTCTCCAGAACCCAGCCAAGGCGTACAGACTTAACACAGGGCAGATTTCTGCCCTGGGGTACTGCACAGCTAAAGGCTGAAAAGAAGAAGAAGAAAAAAAAAACCCAACCAACCCACACCAAAAGAATGCACCAGAGAGCATGGAGTTTATCTGGCACTGTGACATTATGAAGCTGACAAGCTCAGCCTTCGTTATCAAACAAATCCTACATCTGTGCTTTGGAGCCAGCACTAAGTGGTTTTAAACCCCAATACTGGCACCACGGGCCGTGGCTCCCATGGGTGCTCCATGCTTTCTAGGATCAGGCTTTGCAAGCACACTGCAAACAAACTGGACTCACGCTTACCATCACCTTAGAGGCTCAGGTAAGCGTTTCTGTTCCACACCAGGTTTGCTAAGGCACTGGTTCCTTGGCAATTTTACATACACGCTAACTAAAGTTATGCGCTGAACTGTAAAACTCTGCTCCAAAACCTCTTCAGTTACTCTATCAGCAGAGTCCTTGAAACCAGAAATATCAGCCTGGCTCTTTTTCCAGTGTTTAGATCACTTTATTTGACATTTAGGGTTTGCAAATAAAAGATTTGAGATCTCTCCAGTATTTGTATTACCCTGTATGAAGCTTTTTTCCCCTCCTACTTATATCTTCTATTAACACTTCCTTCACAACTGCATTCAGAACTCAGACATTGAAGAAAAAGTCCTTACTAATGCCACAGAATAATTGCTGATATTTTGATAGACTTGTGAAAGCTTGTTAGTGACTAGGTCTAAGCCAAAAAGCACCACCAGGATTTGAAACACTGATAATGTGTAAGGCCTTAAGTCAACAGTGTTCTCCTAGGCAAAAACTCTGATCCATACTCTGTCTTTTAAAAGATATTACGTACAACTTCACAACTGCACAGAATAGAGAAAAAAAACATTTAACAACAACAGGCATTTTGGGCTAATATGCTTTGATTAACATGGTCAAAATGGTAAATTAAACTAAATGTATAAATAAATTACAAATAAATTGATAGTAAAAGATTAATGATAAAGCACACAATGTTTATTTGGGGGGACTTCTCTTGTGGCAATAAAGCAACAGATTATAAATGTTTCCTTTTTTGGCAAAATAAGAGATTGAAGTAAGAGAAGAAATGGAAGGGCAGTATAGGAGTACAAATCAGAACACATTTCTTCCACCAAAATTGATTCTGTTAATCATTAACTCAACTCACCCAGGTTATTTCAAGTGGAATATTTGTACTAGTGACATTGTCAAAACAGACCCCAAATCAAGGTCTTCTCTTTTTCTGTTTTTCATTGGTGTGTTTTGCTCTATGTCCATTATCATAACATTATCAACATTCAAACTAATATTTTTTTCCAGGTACTGCACATCTATCTAAAAAGATTAGATACTTAAATGATCAAATGTTAATTCTCCTCCTAGCAGCCCTTTAGAAATTTGGTTTTCTACAGGGTTGGTCTGAGTTTTGAGTAAGCACTGCTCAAACTGAACTGAGGCAGCTGGCATTTTTTGAATGTCAAAACAGCAGAATTTTAGGGTAGAAGTTGTGGGAAAGGATAAGCACTAATTTTTCATTTTTCTCTCTTTTTACCTACATTACAAGTTTCATTGGAGGTAGTAGGATCTAAATTTATATTTGTTATGGATGATTATTTAATAATCGGGGTTCCACACAATTTGGGAGTGTAACTTTCTCAAGCCTAAATACAGCTTTGCAACAATGTGTGTGGGGAAAAAAAAAAAAGATTGAAAGGTTACAAAGAAATAACTGGTCTTACAATACGTCAACATCAGACAGCTCATTTTTTCATTTCAAGGAGTTAACATGACCGAAATCAGAGCTAAGCAGAACTAACCTTTAGCAAAGAAAGTCAAGACTTCACGAGATTTCTATGAGTTATGTGAAACCACATGAGATATTAGACATTGGATAAAAGAATCTGTTTGCAAATACTGATTCTGCTTTCTAAGCTGAATGAGAACAAGGGCAAGTTTAATATAAGCACGCACAGGCAAAAATCAACTTGGGCTCTAAGCTGATTCACTTCTGAAATGGTTTCTGATGCCTGCCTAAGTGGTCTCTAAGAGAAAGGACAAGTTTTGGCATCTGCCTCATAGAACCTGAGCCGCAGAGCCTGATTAATACTCATTAACGTTTTCAGTAGTCCAATGAAATTAAACAATCCCCTTCAAAATGTTCTTGAATTAGTGGTTATTCCAATGAACAAATGCTGTGCTATCACCTCCCATCTGAGACAGGCCCCTGCTGTGGGGAACTTGGGACCGGGATCCTGATCAAAGGCATTCCACCAGCTGCCACGGGACATTTTTTCCCTGCGGCTCAGTGATAGGGAACAAGGGTTGCATCTCCGTACAACAAATACCTGCAGACTTGCAAACACTCACAGAATTTACAGGCCACAGATGACCAAATCACCTTTTTGTTTTCCAGTGAGGGATCTTTGATGGCGGTAGCTTTTACCAGTCTGCTTTCCTAGTGCTGCTTTTACAAGCAGCTGTGTCTGAAACATTCCTTCCACTCTCCTCCCTCGCCCCCACTTCCTAAAGGAAATGCCATGGGTTCGCCTCTCCTCCAGCCCCACACTGCAATACAATTCCTGTCTCCTGGGGGAGATGGTGCTTGCGCAATTGCCGGGTCCTGCATCTGTGACCATGGCGCAGACGCAGTTCCTCGGTGCATTTGTACTCAGATTTTTTTAAGAGGGTGTGCTGAGGGGAACTGCTGATTACTGTTCGGCTAAATGAAATACTGAGTTGAAAAAAACTTCAATCTTTGCTTAATCACAAAATGGAAAGAGAAAATTAAAACTGTATTTGGTTTAAATCCAAGGCATCTCAAGAGACCGTCTGCATCCAGAGGATAGTGCTGTAGAAAACAATTCTTTTTACTTTTTGCCTCAATTACAATTTTCCCCAAAATACATACGGCTCCCTAACGACATTCTACAAGAAGGCATTATTGTACAAGAAAAAATACCCTGAAACTCCTCAGAGAAGGTTTCAGTGTAGATTTCATTTGATCATGAATGTAAAGCTGTCTAAATTTTATTTCTGTCTAATTAAAGTGCAAATATTGTAGGGAAGATAGAGAGTCTTCTTTCTTCCATCACACCAGGCTAGATACTGCATAACATAACTAATGAAAGCAGTTGCTAAAACATGAAGCTCACATACCTGGGCGAGTCACCATTCCCATAGCATACCGTGCATATGCCTCACTACTGACTGCAAAGTCAGGTCCTAACAACAAGGAGCATTTCAGTCGCCATGTCAGGCCTACTTCCCTCCAGTGCATCTGGCAGAACTGAATACTATTTCATCAGGCTGTAGAAATGGGACACTTACTTTTGATAGCAACCTCTCAAAAGGTCATTAGCTCAGACACCTGTACTAGCATACTGCAGCCTCACAGAAGCTAGCAGAGCTGGTTTACATACTGTACTGGACTGCAACTCCTCCTCTGGCAGTTTTCTAGCTGAGAAACTGGGTGCATCGGCTGTGCAGAACTCGGGCGAGATTATCTACCACGGGTGTTTCTCTGCAGCCCTGAGCTGGTGTTCCACACCACCATGCGCCGGCACAGCCAACGCAGCACTGCCACAATCAGCTATTACCTCTAGGGAACAGACCTTCACCGTTCTTGGTGTTATGTTTTGTTAGGAAAAACAGTTGGGAAAAGTACATTTAAGGGAATTCTGCTGCAGTTTATACCAAACCCAAGCCATGCCACAGTCCCTGAGGAAGGAATAAAGACAAAGACAATGCTGGTACCATACAGCATACAGCCCAACATTGCAAATCACATGCTGTGCAATTGCCCAAGAATCTCTTTCTGCAACCAAATTATATTCTACAAACCTGGTGTTATTATTCAGAGATGTATGCAATAATACTATTTTAAAAGTGCATACAGAAATGTCTAAATACACTAATTGTAGAGGACTGTGGCATGTAGAGGACATCTTTCCACCCTAAAAAAAAGTAAGGATAGGCTAGTGCTCCAGCATAATCAGTATTAATACTGATCTCAAAAGGAACAGTGTCAGAGACACTGATGTATGACACTTAATTATATGACGTGAAATCGTATTCCACATAATTATGAACACAATATTTCACTGTGGCTGACAAACCATGAAGGAAAAATGCAAGAAAAATGGAGAATAAAGGAGAAAGGAATGAAGAAAAAAAAATACCTTTAAAAAGTTGGAGGAGTTTGGTTTGAAATCTGCCATTCTGCTTTCCCCGACCTACATCATCTAAAAAGGGTCAGATTCACGTGCCCCAGGCATTTCCCTAGACCCAAGTGTGCAGCAATCACCTGCCTGGATCACTCTGAGAGGTAAACACAAAAGACAGACTATTTCCTACAGTCCAGCTATATGTTCTTTTTCTAATGGGATATGCTGAGTAAAATTAGCAGATTTCTTGCTCTTAACTGACTGCAGTGACGACAGCTCCCTGCTACAGTAAATGCTTGAGCCCCAGTTCACCACTTCTTGGTTCTGAGTGTATTTGAAGGAGATGGGAGAGGTCACAATTACACAGCAAGGGAAAAACACGGAAACATTATATGTCATTAGATGTCATGTGACTTAATGAAAGTGTGTGGTTTATTAAGAGCAGGGAATTGAAACAACTTCGAGGTGCTCCTGCCCCAAAACAGGGGAACACTGAAGCATGCAACTACAAGAGAGTCACGTGGTGTGGAAACAAAGCTGTATAGCACACCCAGATCAAAGTTTTCAAAACCACCATTAGGCTGTTGTTAGTTTTAGCTGTGCTGGTGCTCATGGTGGCGAATGTTTGGAAAGGAATTCTTAAAATACTGTCTCAAGAAGAAATTTGATTTCCCAACACACATAAGCAAAAGCAGCGCCTACCAAGGGTCTGGTTTTGTGTTTTGACCATCCTGGTACAGAACAATGATCTGTTGTGGCAATTATATCACTAACTTTGTTACCTTAAACCAGCTGCTTTCCTAATTGTAATCCCATTAAAAACCTGCATTACAACCAAGCAGCAATAATGTAAGGGGGGAAGCCTTAAGTGAAATTGTCCAGAGCAAAACCAGATATTAAAAAAAAAAAAAAAAAAAAAAAAAAAAAAAAAAATCACAGACTACGAACAGCTCAATACAAGTGACACAGAATGAGCAAACAGGCTGGCAGGGACCACGCCAACGGGTGGGCTGGTGTGAGGATGCGTGCTGAAAAGAATAGGGGAGACCTGGGTAAAGCCTCAAAGCTTAAAATCTCACCCTTGGACTGGGGATTGTCAGGAATATCTGCCTCATCATCCTCATTTAATGATGTAAATGGGACAAAAGGAGGTCTCTGGAGAAATTCAGAGTTACAGAGATGTCATGCTGCAGGCTAGTAAGAAAATAATAAGCAAGATGGTGGAAAGCATGGGGCTTTGGAACCATGTGGCTTGGGCATAAAGTCATCCCAGCGAAGCACAGTACTTAGTGAAAGTCTGGAAAGCACCTAGAAAACCTGTCAAACCAAGTTACAAACTACTGGCTGAATCTCCTAAGACACAGTTGCTTATGTCCCTAATCACACAAGCAGTCTCAACAATTTCAGTGAATAACTGGAATGGATTTAATCTTGCATTTTCAGACCCAGACATTAAATAAGCTACAAGAAATTGCTGTCACTGAATAAGAAAGTACAATTAAAGCCTAAATAATGTATTCATAAGCAAAAAACCCAACACAACAGCTAAAGGATGCACATCAAGCACCAGTAGCCATGCTGGGGGAAGGGAGTACAATTGGGCATGGCTGAGCCCAACACCACCCCAGCAACCCTGGAAAACCAGTGCGCTTCATGGCAAGAGGCTTGCTCAGTAAAGCAGAGCTCATGCAATGGCACTGTGTGGTTTGGGAAAAGGAACTGCATGGCAGAGACAGGCTGTGAGGGTAGTTGCAAAAATTTGGTCCAAGTCTCACAGCCAGTGCTGAGGTCAGGCAGCTCCCTGCAGGCTTCCCCAGACCATGCTCATCGGCTCCTTACTCCAATTTTTCCCTTCCTCTGCTCTTGTCCTTCTATTTAGTTGATTTCTCCTGTCTAGCCTCCTACGTGAAAGACAGTATCTGTAAGCCATTGCATCATTGCTTTGCCTACCCCTACGTACACAATGGAAAGCTCCTATGACCAGGACTGACTCATGCAGTGTACCCTCAACACTCCGAGCTCTGTTTCCGTGTTGGCTGTTGTGACATCTTTGCAACAAACATAATACCTACCTTATTCTTCCCCACACTTCTGCCTCTGGCACAACTGATATGAAGAAATTTGTTTTCTCAATGCAGAACTGGAGTAGCAGGCTTGAGTTTGAATGAACTATTCAGAAACGTGGCAGCTTCATTTCCCACACAAAAGCCAATAAGACTCTCTGAAAAGAGCTGTACTCTCAGGTAAGTCTTCACAACAAAATTATAATATGCTCTTTTCATCTTGGAAAAGAGGAAAATGCTTCACCTAACAGAGCACTAGAAAGAATTAGGCTGATGAAGGTGGAGAGCAGATACTGGCAAACTGTGCTGCTGCCAGGAAAGCGCTTTTCCATAAAACTGGTGAACACGTGCTTACTGCGTTCATAAAAACTGCACAGCTGTGTTGCAACAGGAAAACAAGCCCAACACTTCTATAATATGATAAGAGGTTTCTCTAATGATTCATCAAAAATACTTAATCAAAATAAAAACATGGCCAAAATTAGCACTGTAGCTGTTGTGAGCGAGAACTAAAGCAAACGTATTGACTCAAAGTCACTGTATAACCAGACCAATACACAAGAACTCTGTACATTCTTCTACCTCATATTCTGAGGGGTTATATTGAAAGCAATATATTTCTCTATAACAACCATCACTAAAAATAACTCTTTGGTACAGCATATGATACAAGCCCATGATGATCAGAGGGGAAAATCTGTGCAGATGGGATGTTTCTGGCATTTGTAGTGACAATGACATTTTTCAACCATTATTTCCCAACCCACAGGTGTTGTTCTGTCCTGCCTGACAGGAGCCAAAAGGTATAAGACAAAAGCCAGTGACCTTTTTCTGTATAACCACTGAAAACTGCTTATTGACAGCTAGCAAGACCATTTCTGCAATATGCAGAGCAGCTTTTCTATCCATTCTATCCATCAAGGACTCCGGTTGACACCCTCTTAGGATGACAAGTTCCACTCTATAGGGGGGAAAAGGAGCTAAAATCCTTTAAAAAATCCCAAGTAAAATCTCAGGCATTTGAAAAAATTTCATGCACTCTTTTCAGAGATCTGGAGTAAACAGCAACTTCTTCCATGTCCAAGATTTTATTGTCCATTTATTTTGTGATGTCTCGGCTTAAACAATAAACATGGCAGGTTCACTTTCAAGAATATCTTGCCCTCTGTGTCGTAGAAGTTTAGGCAAATTTGTGGAAAGGAAGCGTTTTGCATTTGTATCTTTCCATAGTCTATAAAAGGGGGTTACTGAGCTTCTGTGAGAAAGGACAGTGTGTTGTCATTTCTACCTTACTGCAGCATCAAGTGAGTTGCTAAGGGGCTGTTTTGGCAGAGGAGCCCAAGGCTCTTAATAGATTACCCAGATTTTTGAAAGGTGTTCCAAGCCTAACATTTCTGGACATCCCACTTGGTTCCTCAGCAGAAATGGAGAATTTGGAGACAGGGCCTCCTTTCCTCTCAGTAAGGCATTTCGGAGAGAAATAGCTCACAGGAAGAAACGCCACAACCTTCCAAGTCTGTAAATTCACGTCAGAACTGATTTAATAACTTGGTGACTCCAGATCTTGCCTTTATTTGCAAAATACAAGCTGCTCCAACTACAATTGTATATTGGACAGCAACTACAACCAAATCAGAATCTTTGGCTACCCGAGAGGAAAAGGACTGGTTACAACTACATATTGAACAAGTTTTTTTCTAGGATGTTCAGGCATCGATGACATCTAAGACTGTGCAAACCAAAATGTCTTCAGAAGGAGATTAAGGACCTATAGTAACCACTGCACAAATAGTAGTTACTGGGTGGCTCCAGTGCAAAATAACCTCACAACTCTGTCCTAACATAACATGAGTGAGCAGGCCAAGGTTTCTTCATCAGTTCAAAAGACAAAAATGGGAAGGAAAAATCCACTTCTGTAGAGCATGCACTGGCAACAAAAATTCAAGTGACAAAAGGTCACTGTCGCATGGGAAGCTGTAAAAATGTTTAATTTATCAATGAATCTTTTCACAGATTGATAATTCATTCTCTTTTCTGTAAAACACATGGATTGCATTTGCTGTTGGGAAAATGACCAAATGGAAATTTTTTTTTTCCTATAAAGACCCGAGACCAAGTTGTTTTTATTATAATATTATGACAACTGCTACGCAACTACTATCGTGAAAGGCCAAGTTTCATTTTATAAAATAAAAAAATTCTTCTCTATAAACTAGATATCAGAACTTTTAGAATATTCAAAATTAAATGTGCCGCATATAAGCTGGGATCCAAGACTTACAGGTTTTCCTAGCTATTTTGCTAACCTCTCTTGAGCATGTATTTTTGTACATGCTAAATTAAACAGAAAATTACTTTGAGAATCTCAGGCAGTACTGTTATACACAAATCTTAATGATTCTCCTTTCATTCAAGAGCAATTTGAACATTTTCTTACAGGTAGCATTGAAATTTTAGCTAAGTACTTTTGATTTCAAAATAACCCAGAAAGTGCCCTATCAATTTCAGTAGTAAGGGTTTTAAAAATTCAGTAAAACATTCAAGAAAGGTGATTTTAAACAGTGCAAAACCAAGCTAGTTGCAGTCTCTTGCCATCTGACCAACATTTGAAAGTAACTAAAAGGAACGTATTGCTGTGAAAGTTAAAAAGCAGATGCAAAAACTCACACAAGCAAAACAGAAAAAATATCCCATGTTGACAACATTGCCTGAAAAACTTCTGCTAAGCAAAGTCTACCCAGAACTCCAGCCACTAGAGCAGATTCTTATGCGGATTGACTATTTATAATCAAAAATATAATTGTGCAGTAATGTACAGCCAACACAAACTAGTCTGACACTAGGATAAGCATTCAAATACACACCTGAAATTTACAGATCAATTACTTGCGGAGTTGTATCAACAGATTATCTCAGTAGTGAACAGAGGAGACCCTCTCTTGCAAGTTCTTAATAGCACGTTTCACATTCACAGGTTTTAATTTTCATTTATCTGTGGTTTTAACAGCATCAGGCAGCAGTATGAGTGATGACAGCTCTTAGTAAAGCAATGGGTTGCTCCTGTTCACCACTATACTTCAACTTTCTTTGCTTCTCCAGAGCGCTAAACACACTCTTTTCCTTCTGATTGCCAGGGAAATTGCATCTGGTCTTCTTCCCTCATAATCCAAACATTCATTTTGTATACCTACTAATAAAAGCTTTTAAGGTATGACATTATAATTGATATTTAGGCATAGTACTTACGGTTGGCATAATTTTACCAGGTCCTGATCAGTGGTGTTTGGAGGCAGTGCTCTGATGTAAAGGTTTGTTTTACTTAATTGATCCCATCCTGAGTTGCTGCTGCTACTACTGTTGTTATTACTGCTGGTGGTGCTGGGACTAGGAGGAGCCATTGGGTGGGCTGGTACAATGGACTGCTGCAAAGGAAAAAGCACGTTAGAGGAAACTATAGATAGAATCGCAACATGCACATTAGCTCAGTCTGCAGTAGCCTGTTAAGCTTTCAGAGCACTGGGTTGAATCTGTACATAATTATTCATGTACTTAAAAAATACACCTGCTTTCACAGCACATTTGGGACAGGATGCAGAGGCACTTTCGAATACATCCAACCACCACCTGAAACACACTCAGTGCATGACACAGGCTCAAATTATATATAAACCTCTGCTGAATATTACTCACAGGATTTTATCACTCTTCATTCAGGCATCTGATGTTAAAATGAAATAAGGGATATTGTTCCTCTAGGTTCCAGCAGGTATAAACTAAGTTTACATCACTATGACTATTTCACATGTCATAAATGAATTACTGTGGCAGAAATGAAGATTATACTATTTCCCTAATCCATTCAGAAATATACAAATAATTAGAAGCCTCTTTTGTATCTTTTAGCTTCTAGGACTTCACACAATACGGTGATTGTGGCTTTCTAAAGATCAAGAAGGAGCACAGACAGCTTAAGGACACAACTTTGTATTAACTGGATGCCTTGGCAGAATTTTTCTACTGCCACTGATCTCAGTATCTGTGGATTATTTCAAAAGCGTCAAGAAAAAGATTCTGTAAAATGGCAAAACATTCACGTTTCAAAAGGAGATGAGCACATAAGCACTCCTACAGAGTCCTCAAGCTATCTAAGCTATTGCTCTTAAAATCAGACCCTAATGAAATGGAAAAACATCCTACTAGAGAAAACGTGCAGTTGAGCAGTCTCAGTCACTTACAACGGCATAGCAGGGCACTGCACAGAAAGTATTACAAACAGGTCTGTGTAAGGGAGGAGTACTTTCACAGATACACCAGAGAACTGCAGCGACCAGTAACAGGCCTTGTGACTCCAAGGGTTTGATTGACAGAATGAACAGGCTGCTTTGCAGCCCCTTTCCTGCAAAGCCAGAGACTCCACGGCTCCAGGAGCTCAGAGCGAAGAACCGCCCAGTGAACTGCAGGGGAAAGGCACGGTAGGGGAAAAAAACAGTAAGTGGAATATAAAGGGAGATGTCCGTGTAGATTCACTTCTTCCCACCCTGGTGCCACAGTTGCGAAGCCACAGCCTGAACTGAAACAATAAAAAAGAAAATATACCTTCTCTGATCTGGTTCACCACGTGGGTTTGTGCTACGCAAAAGCTTCGGCTGTCACAAGGCAGGGAACAGGACTGTGTAGGCAGAGAGGAGGGGATTACAGTTTACCAGGGTTCAAAGCGCCCATGAAACTACAGCCTAGTTAAACTACTCTGAAGATAATCTTGGGAAACTGGAATGAAATTGTAAGTGGGGGAAAAAAGTACAAGGGCATGCATGCCTTGTATCAGATACTTTGTGACAATAGTGTGTTTCTTTTTTGTGTTTCCCTAGGAAAGTTTTGAAATCTTCCAATTTGGTAGATTGCAAAGTTTACTGTGCAGCAATCACAGCCTGGAACAGCAAACTGCAATATTCACTACAAAATCAACATTGATATGTAGAAAGGTTGCTGTTGCCTAATTCAATTGAACTGAAAATTAAAAAAACCCACCCCAAACAAAACCCCCTCATCGTTTAAAATTTCAAAACTCTGTATCAGTATTTCATTTCCATAGGAGACCGATTTGTTTTTAAATAAAGACCTTTAGAAACATCAAATCTCTTTTAAAAGACTTATACTTGGAGTTGAAGATCTGATCTAGAGTTTCTTCCAGGCACGATTTAAAATGGGAAAAAGATTAAACCCTCCCTCCACGTTTGTAATGGAAACACTGACGGATTTTAACTATAGCAGCACAAGTCGAGTTGTCAGATCCTTCTACTTCCAGTAACACCAGGCAATTATTTTAGGGTTACAAGCAATGCAGAATGGCAGAGCAACTAGTTTCAAAACATTTTCATAACAAACTGAACGACCTTCACCTGGCACAGTGCTAGTCCATTCTCTGAAAAGCCTTCAGCAGAGTTCTCAACATGCACACAGCCTTCAAATGCACAACTGCTGTGGTCAAGGTTTCAAGACGTGCACTTCCCTCGTGCTGCCATAAAAGTCAGCATACACGTACCAGTCATTGTCTTAACTTGTAATTGCTATGGGAGACTGAGAGCCTCTATTCTGTTTTTCAGTACCTTTGGTTCGGTTTGCTTTTACTATTTGCAATGTTTTTCCCTTAAAACCTTTGGGTTTCTACACTATGAATAACCGGAGTTTTGTAAACTTGTCACCAGCTGGCCAAAAGCAGGAGAGGAGAATGTGTGCGTGTGTGGAGGGAGAGCAGGAGTCCCGACTCCGTCTTCCTGCAAAGCATAAACACTCTGTTCTGAGAAATTTAAACTTTTATTTAAACATGAGGATGCTCTAGCACTAGTGGTCACACCCAAATATGATGGGAATGTAAATGTGATTATAGTTGTCTTGCTCAGTTTACAGACAGAGGGTTTTTCACTGCTCCCACAGACACACATACCTTCACCAGACTTAAAGGCTTTATGAAACACAGATGCTCCCAAACCCTGCAACCCAGGGACACACAGACAACCAACCATTAAAGGATGGTGACATCTTAAAGCCATACAACTTAAACACATTTTTTACATTAAGACCTAATTTTAAAAGCCGAATCACTCTTTCCGATCTGTTCCTCATCGACAGCTACTTGTAAGAGCTAAATGACAAAGGTCCCTCTTTTGTTCAAAGGGGCTTTTCTTTTCCAGTTGCAGTTGCTGTAAAAGGCTCGGCGGCGGCGCAGAGCCTGGCGGCAGTTGCTGTGCTGGCACTGCCTCCTACGCTGGCAGCACATGCCAACAGAGGAATTTTTCTGCTGGCGTAGTTGCATCACCTCCCAAACGACATACGCTAAACTGATAAAAGTTCTCTTCTGCCGGCACAGCTGCATCCACGCCTGGGGTTTTGCCAACCTATGGATGTCAGCAGGGATGTATGACTTTTTTTCCACGCCCCTGGCTGATACAACACTCGCTGGCAAGACTTTCTGCAGTGGAGACCTGGCCAAAGTTTGGGGTTGTTTGTTTAGAAACAGCTTTCATGAACATTAAATGAAAGCTTTTTATACAACTTGAAATCAATTTCAAAAGTTCTGTTTTACAAACTGTAGTCTCTGCTGCAAATTCACAGCAAAAACTGCTTCTAAGATTTTATTATACGGACTTCACAATAACGTAACATAAATAAACCCACAATTGTTAATTATTCTTTTTTTTCAATGCATCTTAAATTAAAACACTGAACACAAGTAGAGGAAGGATAAAATGAAGTAATGGACCCTTATTTCTTGCAACAATATTCCTGTTCACAAGAAACACAATTTTCACAGTGGTTTGCCATTTTCTCCTTAGTCTTCACTCCCAAAGGTAATGAGCAATCACTCTTTCTCCACAGTTTCCTCACTGTCTTCTTCAACAAATATCTAAACAAAAGAGGCCAGTGGCGGAACAATCATCCAATACACTGTATGACCACCCCATTCCATTCTGGAGCCATCTGTGAGGAGCTCCCAACACCTGATCTCTGAAGGACCTTCCCTCCATCCCTCCACAGTGTGACAGCAGGAAAACCACAGGTACTTGCTGGGAAAAGGAAAAGCTCAGCGACAGAACAGGCTCCGTGGAGTGCCTTGAACCATGGAAAACTGCCTGCTTGTGTTTTCTTCTTGATATAAAAACCCAAATGGGAATAATCACAAGTATTGAAAAACAACTGGAGAATATTCCCATCTTTATATGAACCATTCCTGCCTTTCTTATAAACCACTCTATGCTTCAGGACTGGAAATGAGTCAGAGCAGCATTTTGCCTGCCAAGGAGAAGACTCTCTGCTGTCAACAGGAAAAAAACATACCAAAGAACTCAACCACCCAACCAAAACAAAAACAGAACAACCCTGAGAAACTCCTTTGACCTGGGAGTTGAGAGACACTGATCCTTGCTGCCTTCAGACTACAAAAGTCCAATCAAACTCCAACAAGCAAAAGATAACTTGGATAACGAGTGTCCCATAACAGAGCATGATTATTATGGTAGCAATCCACTTAAATCTAACTTTGTGTTAGAAAAACACATCTATGAAGTTATATAACATGCTAGCATTTAATTATGAATTCCTTCACTCAGCTAAAATTCCTGGTGGGAAAAGTGCCGTGACTTTTAACAACAGAGCTAGTTCTCACACTTCGATTCTAAATCCAAGCCATAAATTACAGCATACATTAACAATCTGATTTAGCCCGAACTGCTACTCGGATCATCTCACAGTTTCAAAATGTTGTCGCTGGTGTTTGCCTAGCTTTGGTCAGGCGATTAAGCTTCAAGTACCTGCTCACCCTGCCTGACTTCGCTAAACAGCATTTCAAAACAGCACCCTCAGTAACTGGCATTGATACAAGAACTACCATGCATTTTCGTGGATGTGAGTGATAAAAAGTATTAAATTACATGACTTTGGAAGTTTTCAGGATTAAATTGGGGGAGGATGTTTATTTATTAATCTCCTTAACACTGAGCATTACATGTACAATGAAAGCAAGGGCTCAGGAAAAGAGAAGATGCCACATCTAGTAAAGCAAGACACTGCCACAGGTAGTATGCAACTTCAGAAATAGGAGGTTGGTTGGAATAAAACTATGTCCCGAACAGAAAGGAGAATTCCAAATGTTTAACAGAAATGACTTGTTCACTGATAAAGACAGTTGCTTTATCACCTTTCTTTCTTTAGATAACAAAATATTAAACTTTGGTCACCTAGTCTCATCCTGCAAACTGATAGCTGTAGTGGAAGTGCCTATGTCCCCTGCACTACTCTTTCACCATTCCCATCATCTGATCTGTTATGGCAATCAAAACTGAATTTCTGGAGGCCTCTCCATGTCCAATTCTCAGTGGACATGAGTCAACCAGTAGAAACACAAAGATCTGCTGCTGCTGTATTGACACCTCCCGCCTTTGGGTAGGTTCTCTGACTGTTGTTCTGCCGTCTGTCAGCACTTGTCACAGGAAGATTCAGCAAGTCAACTGCTTTCTAAGCATTTTCAGGATGGGTCCTCCAGACTCCTATTGAACACCTCCTCAGAAGGGAAAAAACCTGAGATCTGCCTCCTTTTTCTCCTTTAAACCACTAACCTCTTTGCACAGGTAAAGAAGATGGTCTCACAGCAACACTTGCAAGGGTCACCAGAACTACTCCAGCAAGAGCTGAGACCACATATACAGTGTCTCATGATCAGACAGAGCTATTTGCACACCCAGGATCCAAGCCTACTCCATCTACCCTTAGATAGCAAAGATGGGTACTGGTGCTCCAGCCACACAAAGCAGAAAAAACTAGGTGCTGGGAAGAGGCAGGACCTCGTGGGTGGAGTTGGCATCAAGCAGAGACTCTCCCTGTTACGAAATATCACTGACAGCCCTGGAGCACCTGGAGATCCAGCCCTGAGTTTCTCCCAAAAAGCTCTCTAAACCTTCCATATCTTGGCATGAAAGAACTAAATACTACAGCTGGCATTATGACAATGATGGATAGCAATAAACAGGTTGAAAAATCAAATGCTTAAAAAACACCAAACAGGAAAAAGCAGCCCCTCAGCTTTAATTTTATTCCTTAACACCTAAGATTTAGGACAAGCTTTGCAAGATAAAAATAGAGGGTTATACCCTTTTTCTTGCCTGTATGTTATCACCAAGTCCTATGAAAACTATTTTTCTAAACAAAGCTGACAGGCTTCTCCATACTAAAAAGAAATAAAAGGAAATGAAAACACAGATGGGTATCATTGCTTATCTGTGGAAGTTTAAAAAAGTTATTTTCACTTCAACTTTTTTTTTTACTTAAATCAACATTGTCTTTTTTCTCAATCCATTGTGTTTTAACTAGTTTGCACCATGTTGCCAGTAAGAACAAGGAACATTTCTGGCAAAACCCTGGAAAGCATTCCATACACCTTTTTTCTGAGCCATTTAAGAAGCCCTTCCTTGAAATACAGATAAGCAGGAGTAGGTGTTTTTCTCAGCTTCCTTTTTGAAAGATCTTCATGAAGAGTGGCTCTGTCAACAATGAAACAAGACAAAGTCTAGCATAAACCCTTAGTCACAGCTCAGTTGCTCCTAACAAATTTCTACCTAGGCTATTCTGATAGCTCTCCCCACTGGCAGCTATTTTGCTTCTTTTTACTCAGGATGGCGAGAGGACAAACCACCCTTCACAGTAACATGGTAGGATTAAACCTATTCTCACCAGAAAGCAACAATTACTAACACCATAAAGTACAGAAGTAAACATTTCCACCTTGTTACAAAATGTCACGTTCCCATATTTTTACAGGGATCACAGAATCAACGGACCAGATGGAACCAATATTATTTAAATTCTACATATTAAACCTTAATGCAACAGCAACCTTCTGCTATCAATGCAAGGAAACTCCAGGTCTATGTATTTCCTATTTACAAAAGACACTTGAAGAATGGGAGCATAATCCTGGCCACAGAGAAGTATGTGACAAAGCCCACGCTGATGGTCACAAACAGGCTTTCCTCAAAAAAAAAAAAAAATTATTACTACTTAAAAAAACGTTTCTAACTTGGAGATAGCAGGAGAGATTACAACAGATCAAGCAATGGGTGCAGGAAGCTCCTCCTACTTCAGGTAGCTCTTCTACAGTCTCAGTGATGATGGAAAAACTGGAGCTCACCAACTGTACTGATTTTATCCCATCAGGGATTTTTAAGTGCTCCACTGACTCCCCTACTTCAGAGACAGTAACAGGGGCTGGAGACATGACACCAGCCACACCGCAGCACAAAAGCTATGACAAAGGAGAGAGACAGGAGTGCTGAGCTGGGAAACGTCCTGTTCCTTTGCAGAAGCTATCAACCCTTTGCCCTTCTACTTGCTCATCATGAATCAGAGCATCCTCTTCCCTCTTGGATTTATACCTGGATTTCCTGGGCAAACCTCTGAAACTATACATTGGTACCATGCCCTAGCCGTGACGGAATTAGACACATCTGAAGCAAAATATTTGAGTTTTTCTTTCTGAGACTTGAAGGTGCTGCAGCAATCCAACAGCTAGTCTGCATTAAAAGAATATAAAAAGAAAATCAAGATGCTGAAGTACCTGAAGAAAAAAAGAGCTTGGTACTAAGATCTTCCAGACAAAAAAGCATGTAGATGTTTTTGTGGTTAGCCCTTCATTGAGCAATAGACACAAAAGAATTCACTGCCAGCTTCCTTCTTAACTCTAGTAAATACACAGACTTATTTTCCTTCAGTGAAACCAGCCAAGACTTTTACTCTGGACCCAGAGAGAAAATGGCACTGAATCCCTAGACTATGTTAAAAGTTTTTCTTCCACCCTGAGGATTCAAATGGCAATTAGAAGAAAAGCACATCCATTTTCGGGGAGGCTGACCTCACATACTAATGGGTTTATACAAGCGACACTGAATACACATAATAAAAATAATTCCTCCCTTGCACTACACATCTGCTGGTACACATTAATAGCAGGGTATAAAATCTTACCATGTTCTCCACAACAGGAAACATTGAAGGTATATGACTGGTAGGAGAAATGGTTCAACTGAAACAGCAATTAACTGAGAATCTCCTGTGTCAGGCAGTAGGGTAAGTCTAGACCCAGGGATGGTCACATCAGAGCTGGCAAGTCACATACAACTCACAAACACTTCAATGGCAGCTCAGAATAAAGAACTTCAAGATTTTAAGTAAAAAATAAACCAATAAGCTTTTTATGACTCAGGATGTGTGATGGAAGAGGGGTCACACTGAGTCATGTGCTAGTAGGGAAGTCCTACATAATGACATGGGCTCTATTTCCAGCAGAGTCCATGAAATGCCAGCAATAAGCACATGGAAGGTTTCCTGGGGCATTGATGGCAGCAGCTATAAGGTTTAAGAGGAAAAGTGCAGAAATGTAGTATTTGCATCTACATGAAGAGGTTCAGAAGTCCCTAAACTCGAGGGTCACAGCAGTCCCTTCTCACTGTACATAGGTCTCTGCTTAAGCATTCATTAAACAGGAAACTCCTACTCACCACCACCATTTCAAAACTCTCCAGGCATCAGCCCAAAACAGATGAAAAAATCAAAGAAAAGAAAAAGCATTCAGGCAGTTGTGCTACTTCATGAAAGCTGTCGCATTCCCAGGACAAGTAAAAGTCATCCAGCCGAACTGCAACTGGCACATATAGGATTCCCATAAATAGTTTCACTTCTCCATCAGCCATTGAGTGTCTTGCAACACTTTTTTTTTTTTTTAAAGGGGAAGAGGAAGACCAAGGGCATTTCACAGCAGTCAGACCAGCTTCAATTCCCGGAAATATTCTGGAACAAATTATTGAACAATCAGCTTAAAAGAATCTAGAAGATAATAAAATTATTTTTAAAAAAAGCAGACAGAACAGATCTGTCAAAACCAGATCACATCAAAACAATCTCGTTTTCTTCACTGCCAGTGCAACCAGCTTAGTGGATAAGGCAGAAGCACTAAATATCTACAGATCTTGACTGAGACTTCTGACACTGTCCCGATGTGACATTTTCATCAGCAAAATAAGGAAATACTGCCCAGCTGAGTGGTTCCCTTTCTAAGGCACTCTGTAGCAGAAACCGAGCTGGGGACGGGAGCGGAGCACACCCAAGTAAACTAATTAGCTCTTGGCATGCACTGCTACGGGAGGGGAGGAAGCAGCACAAAGGGCACACTGAAAGGCATCGTAGATCCCATCACTGCCTTATCATCCCCAGTCCTCAAATTCACAGTGGTTCTGAACCTTTAAGGTTTTAACCACAGCACAGTAAGCAGTTACCCTAAACCAGACTGATGATCAGAAGGCGCACCCCTAGTACAAAATACTGCTCTGATTAGGGTAACATGAAGTTTGGGTTTTTTAGAATGAAAAAAACCTAAAACAATCAGATATCTCCTATTTAAAAAAAATGCAAAGGAAAAGCAGGGATTATTTTTTCTTATTCATGGAATTGGGAAACAAGTGCCCTGAGATCTGAAAATATGTAATTTGTAGTATCTTCTTACTGCATTTATAGCACAATGGGAAGAAGTAACATACAAAAAGCAGCACCACCAGGTAGAACTTTAATGTACGGAAAATGAGTCAGCTGAATTCATCCTGGGTATGTTTTGGCTCCCTTGTAAGGGACAGCAAGTAACCGTTTCTCCAAGTGAATCCCACAAAACTAAGCTCCAGCAGTAAGACATCCCTGCATCACACAAGGCAGTAACTTCTGTTCAAGGACAGACTCTTCTGGCAGAAGAATGTGGATCTCTAGTTCAACTGCTGTGGTGCTCACCATTTTTGTCATTACCTGTGTTGAACCTTTACCTCCTATGCCAATGAATGGGGCCACAGACAATATTCAATGTGATCGAAAACTCCGTTTTCAAGTACTTCTATTTAGGATATGTTCAAATGTGCATTTTTGTGGGCAAAAGTAACTAGGGTTTTAATTCCATAAAGTAGTAAATATGCAACATTCATGAGGCTATCATCTTTTCTTAACAATTAAGGATGCCATCCATGATTGGTTAGTCCAACTAAGTCTGCAAGATTCAGCAGCTGCTTTATGAGACAAAGTGCCACATTAAAAGATAGCACAGTACAGACATGTAGATACCTCGGCTTATTTGGAGAACTGCTTGGATACCTGTATTATAAAGACTGGCAGTACAGTCTTTGGCTTATCTTTAGTTCTTTAAAAAAATAGAGAAGGAAATGATTTATTTTGAAAAGTTGAAAACTCTGCAGAAAAGTTTCTAAAGTGTTATTTACTGTTCTTCCATATTGTATTAGACTTAAGATTTCTGATAAGCTCTTCTAAGTATTGCCTCTTACTTAAGAAGTGTCACAGGTTTCATGAAACACAGGAGAATTTCACAGTTCTTTATCTGAGTTTTTATTATTATTAATAATAATAATTTTTAAGAATAATAATAGGCAGAGTGGTTTGTTATTGTTTTCCAAACTCTCATTTTTCCCCTCAAAACTACAATTTCATCACTCTACTCATCTGGCTATCATATCCACCCTCCTTCCATAGACAGCAATTAGAGGATAGAAACGGCACTGCACTGAAGATGCATGTCAAAAGAAGCATCTGCTTTTTTGGCAAACTCCTCACTGTTGGTGGCATTGGAATTACTGCTATACTGTTTGTCACAGGGTTAGACCACAGATGGCTCTTTTGGCTGACATGGGATCCGCTATCTCATTTTTTGTTTATTCAAGTTAAAAAATAAATTGAAGAACTTGTGCCCGACCAAGTACGAGAGAGTCAATTCCTATCAAAATCCCTTTGTCTACACTTGCTGGTTCCATATGGGCAGTGTACTACATCCAGCACAGCCACAGCATTGTTACTGTGTATCCCTCTATTCTATTTTAAAGGAGAGAGAGCGTACCTTCTTCTTAGCAAGGCTTTCTGCTACTGCAGTATCCAACGGGTAGCCCAGTGCAGTATAGCCCAGACTATTCCTGCTTCTCCTGATGCACTCTATGACATCGTAGGTGGGACTGTGCAGGCAGCTGGCTCTGGCCCTTTCTATCATACTAAATCTTAATCTTCCTCTGACAGACTATACCTACTTCATTGCAGCCAGCATCTCCAGCTGGAAAAATACTGGTGTGTCAGAAAAAAAACCACTTGTATAAAAAGAACCCAGTTTTTTAAGTCTTCATCATCAAGACTGAATCTGGATGATCCCATGAGCCAGCTCTTTTGAGCTATACAATTTAGACTTTAAAGTAGAGCTCAGTTTAGGTACTTTATCCTTCCTACTCAGTTTGCAAATGTCTTTCCTTTTATAATTGTCTGATGCATTTCTGTGTCTCCAGACCTAGCTATCATAGAAGTACCAGCATAGATATACCACACAAGCACAGCACAAAGGTTATTGTAACACTGACACCGAGACAGTCCATTTCTCTTGCTCAGCAGCTTGTTACGTGCCTAGGCCAAGTGACAGTTAAACAGACATCAGTGAGAATGGTAGCTGCTTACATCACTCTCCATGGGAATGAATGACCCCTCCAGGAGCTGGTCCACAGGAACACATACTCTGATTATCACTGCACTTCCTAGTTACTCCACTGTATTTCCATAGTCCTTTACAGCATTTGCCATAGAAGCAAGGTCAGCATGATCTGTGCTGAGCTGAACATGACTTTCACCTATTTGCTACTCAATTCTGACACTTAAAATGTGCTTGTCATTCTCATACTCTGCAGTATGATAAAAAGCAGGAGATCCAATATATGGGTTGTAGTGAGTTGTAACAGGACACACATAACACCACTAGTAAAGCATCAAGTCCCCGGTGTAACTAGGGGAGTCAAAAAACACTAACAGTGCAGATCAAATACAACTTGAGCATTCCATACCCCACTGCCTTCCATGCTCTGCAATCACATGAAAGGGAAGTATAAGATACTTCTACAATTATTTCAGCGTAGGTTGAAGTGACTATCAACTAAATTTCAGCAGGAATGGAACTAAGAGTTTGTGCTAAATTTGTCATGATATTTTGACATTTAAGGAGCCCATGGTTGAGACGGCATTGCTGCAAGTAGGGTTTGTATATATGACACTACATACATGCATATATCCATACACAAGAACATGAGCAAGATCAGTAGCAACTTTTTCACTTATGTAAGGAGCTGTCAGTTTTCTGCACTTGCACACATCGGCCTTGCTCTGCTCTCAGCCAGTGGTTCTGCATTTATTTACACAAGCTCAAAATCTGCCCAAAAGTTTTCTACATTTCAACACTGTATAAAACTGACAGACCAGAAGACGCAAGTGTATAACCTTGGCAAAACTTCTCCACATAGGGCTTTTCTACAGAGTACCAGGGAGCAAACTCTGCTTCATTTGCACACTGCAATGAAGTTTTCCTTGGATTTTAACAAGACTGCATGTAGTGTGTCCCACACTGCAAAGGAAATTCCCAGAGCCTTCTAAATGACTTCCGAGACTTTACTTGTCTGCCTACAATACAACGTAGAAGGTAAAATCTCATTAGAAAGAAACTAGAGTTGAACTTGGTTGCTTTTAAAACATCTGCCTGTTGCATCGTTTCCCGTTCAGGAAGGGGAGCATTGCAAACCCCATGCAAACCTCAGTGTGGGCACCCGGCTGCACTGCCCACAGCGTGGGTGTGACACAGCAGTAGTACTTACCAAGCATTTTCATTAATGCAACTCTATCACTGCACTTACATGTGTTAACTCCAGACTGGACAAGCTGTCAGCTGTGTCCTCATGGACGGCAATCAATATCTGGCACAAGTGATCTAAAGCAAGAGCTGAGGAAAAGCTGTGTGCAGAAAGACCTGATGTAAGCATCAAGGACAACTTTCTAAATTTCTGGGGCCAATGGATACCTATAAGCTTTGACATTTCTCAGAGATGACCTTGCACGGCTACACAGCCATAGCAAAGTCCATTACATCCAACCTTTTTGGCCAGATGTTCACTACAGCATAGTCAACATAAGAGGCATAAAAGGTACATTTTCTACAGATGCATGACATAATATGCAGTCACCCACAGGACACCCTCTGCTCATCAGTAAAAGAGAGAGTGGTCTGCTGTGCCCAGCTGTGCCCAGAACAGTTTGCACAACTTTCTCCTATGTAGCACAGATTTACCCACACGCCAGCACCACAGAACAAATTACAATCCATTCAGCATGATGAAAGCAGCTACACAACTCCTGGGAAAGACAGAAACAAGAACTGCTCATCCGGACAATGAACAGTTCGGACAGATACAAATCAACACTCATCCTGTGGCTGCCATCACTACAGAAAACTGCTAAGATGGTACAGACAACTTAAGATGGCCCCAGATGATCAGGAAACACGGGCAGCAGAAAACACAGCTTGATGAGCAGCAAGAAACTATGAATGTTTTTCTGATTTTTTAATCACCATTTTGCCCCTTTGTCTTTAAAAGGCGTGTGTGTGTGAGTAGACACACATTGTATCTCTTATAGCTATGTTCTTTTAGGTCTGTGTATCCCCTCTACTCAAATCTTGAATTAAGCTACAGGTTGGTTGAACACTGAGGACTAAGTATCACACACTTTCTACTACTTCCCACAAGCCTTTATGACCTGCTTTCTTGAAACTACGTGTTGAGAAGAGTACAGGGAAATGTTGACATTTGTACAATTTTCTCCTGGAAAAGACAAGGAGGTCATATTTTTTGTTCCCAGGCATCACCAGATTCCTGACCTGAAAATGTAGCTTGGTTCAGCTTCCTAGAAGTTAGAGAGAAACATTTTCTTCTGACATTTCCATTCAGTACTCCTTTTGGATCTCACAGTACTCAGTGATTATGCCACTCAACACCTTTTTGTCTCTCTACCTAGAGAATTGTTATGCACAAGACTTGAAAAAGAGCATTTACTCTGCTTCTTTAAGGACAGTTTCAGATGTTACAGTAACAGAGATGCCGCTTATTATTCACAGAGAGATCACTTTTCCAGCACCATTTCAGGAAACAGGACTAGGACGCTCCAGAACACAATGCTCACTATAGTACAAATACTATTTAATCCCATTCAACTTGGATCAAGCAGGGTTTGTTAGCATTTGCTCAGCATCAGTCTCAACGGATCCGGGCTGTTTCTAGCAAAACCATTCAGCTGATGTTTGATGAACGCCAGTTCAGGCAGGATGTCTACCTCCATGGCCCAGAGAAGTTGTAGAAGTCTGTTTAAAGCACAAAGTTGCTGAGCACCAATTTAAGATGATCTGAGTGTTAACTCTTGACTTTTAAGCCATAATAAATAGGAGCATGACAAATTTCATTTAAAAGTAGCAGTTAGGGAATCAAACCAACTACTAAATCTAATCACAGAATCACAAGGTTGGAAAAGACCTTTAAGATCATCAAGTCCAACCATTCACATCCTAAACTAAACCATATCCCTAAGTACCTCATCTACCCTTTTTTTGAACACAACCCCCTCCCTGGGCAGCCTGTTCCAGGCCCTGACAACTCTTTCGGTAAAAAATTTTTTCCTAACATCCATTCTAAACCTGCCCTGGCACAGCTTCATGCCATTCCCCCTTGTCCTATCACCTGTCACCTGACTGAAGAGACCATCACCTATCTCTCTATAACCTCCCTTCGGGTAATTGTAGGCAGTGATAAGGTCTCCCCTCAACCTCCTCTTCTCCAGGCTAAACAGCCTCAGCTCCCTCAGCCGCTCCTCATAGGATTTGCCCTCCAGCCCCTTCCCCAGCCTGGTTGCCCTTCTCTGGACTCGCTCCAGGACCTCCATGTCCTTCTTGTGGTGAGGAGCCCAGAACTGGACACAGTACTTGAGGTGTGGCCTCACCAATGCTGAGTACAGGGGCACAATCACCTCCCTAGACCTATTTGCCACACTGTTTTTGATACAAGCCAAGATGCCATTGGCCTTCTTGGCCGCCTGAGCACACTGCTGACTCATATTCAGTCTGCAGTCAACCAACACCCCCAGGTCCTTCTCTGCCTGACAGCTCTCCAGCCAGTCCCCCCCAAGCCTGTAGAGCTGCATGGGGTTATTATGTCCCATGTGCAGCACTCTACACTTGGCCTTGTTAAACTTCATCCCATTGGTCTCAGCCCATCGGTCCAGTCTGTTCAGATCCCTCTGAAGAGCCTCCCTGCTCTCAGGCAGATCAACACTTCCTCCTAGTTTAGTGTCATCTGCAAACTTAGTGAGGGAGCATTCAATCCCTTCGTCGAGATCATTGATAAAGATGTTGAACAAGACCGGACCCAGGACTGAGCCCTGGGGGACGCCACTCGTGACCAGCCTCCAGCTGGATTTTGTTCCATTCACCACCACCCTCTGGGCTCGGCCATCCAGCCAGTTTTTAACCCAGCTGAGGGTCCACCTGTCCAGGCCAGTGGCAGCCAGTTTCTCAGTCAGAATGCTGTGAGAAACGGTGTCAAAGGCTTTACCAAAGTCCAGGTAGATCACATCCACAGCCTTACCCTCATCCATTAAGCGGGTCACCTTGTCATGGAAGGTATCAGTTTAGTTTGACAGGATTTACCTTTTGTAAACCCATGTTGACTAGGCCTGATCCCCTGGCCATCGTGCATGTGCTGCATGATAGCTCCCAAGATGACTCTCTCCATGATCTTCCCTGGGACTGAGGTCAGACTCCTCTTTATGCAAAGTTATTAAAAACATAAATGTTTTCCTAAATGCAAGTGAGTAGTCCTTTCATACATTAAGGCAATTCACCACAATACTGTAAACTCAACAAATCTGGGGACATGAAGAAACACAGCAAGGAGTTTACTAAAATCAGCAAAGCAAATTCCAGCACGTGAGCCTGCTTTTGTCAACAGCAGTTTGCTCCTCTTTGTATGTAAGGAAACTTTCAGTAGAATGAGTCTTTAAGTTGGAAATGTAGGCAAGATTAAAACAAAAGATTCATCTGTAAAAACTGGGGCAAGATTTTGAAGGTTAGGTGACTTCTGGTGGAGCTCCCCAATAGATCTCTAGTTGTACATGCCATGGTTTAGCCCAGCAGGCACCCAAAACAACCACACAGTCATTCACTCGCCCTCACCCACAGTAGCATGAGGGAGAGAATTGGAAAGGAAAAAAAAAAAAAAGCTAAAACTCATGGGTTGAGATAGAGACACTTGAAACAAGTGATACACAACTTATTTGCTCAGTACCTGAAGCTGATGCTCCGATCATTTATGAGCCACCTCACCTCCTAGCAAACCCCCAGTTACATATGGAGCATGACATTGTATCATATGAAATATAATATCCCTCTGGCCAGCCTGGGTCAGCCGCCCTGGCTGTGTCCCCTCCCAGCTACTTGGGTGCCCCCCACCTTCTCACTGGCAGGGCAGTATGAGAAGCTGAAAAGTCCCTGACTCTTAGCAACAACTAAAACACTGGTGTGTTACCAACATTTCTCTCATCCTAAACACAAACCACAGCACTATACCCACTACTAGGAGGAAAATTAACTCTACGCCAGCCAAAGCCAGGACAGCAATTAGGTCTGAACTGATCTTTGACGGCCTGAACGTGGCATTGAGTCAACAGAGAACAGCACGTAAAGCTGAAGTCTTTCAAACATTATCAATAGAGTATTTTAACATGAAAAGCCAATTCCTGATAAAAGTTGTGAAGTAGAAATTACACTCAGATCTAAGACGTGCAGATAGGGAAAAGGAAAAGGGTGCTATAAGGAAGTCAAAGTTTTAACACTAGTGGTTAGATCTGCTGGTCTGATAAGCTGGCTTTGGTGCAGAACGAAATAAAGAACAAAGATGACTTTGCCCACTCTACTGGCAGCTCAGTTTTCAACGCAACCTTTCCCTAGTTTTGGCTGAAAGACCAACGTGTGATGGAGGCTGCTGGCCTTTCCCACCTCAGCTCAATCAGCTCTGCGATCTGGATTGCCGTAGAGCCTCAAGGCGAGAGAAGGCAGAAGGCACAGGGACAGGAATGAGGGAGAGACGTGACTGATGGCAGGCTAAGGACAACTGTGGGCAAAATCCACACAAACTGAGATTGCAGTTCAAGGAATAGCTTGAGCTGGCACTTCTGCCAAAAGCAGCAGCCTTGCCCCCATGGCTGCTCTTTCTCCCTCAAAAAAAAAAAAAAAAAAAAAGCAGCTCAGACTGCTGCTTTTACCATCAGAGCTGACTCATCAAAGTGGTAACAAAACAGCATCAGGCTGTCAAGCAATCAGGAATTAAACCAACTTTGGGTTTACATACACAAACTAAGACAACTGCAGCAAATACATGTGGTACCTACATCTGTAACTAAGCCCTACAAGCAAGGCAAGAAGCAGCACGCACAAACCTGTCCGCTGAAGCTTTGGTGAAATCCTGTGCACATACCACATGCAGCAATGCTGCTCTGGCCTTAGGGTCAGATTTTCCTTACAACCTTATCTGAAACAAACCCAAGTCAGTCTTTTCTCATTCTTTAAAGGATGATGTTTTGGTAGATGCTTATCACTTACTATATCCAATACTCTGACTGCTGAAAACATTCTGGTTTTCCTTTAGAAATGACAATCTTTTCCAAAATCCTCGTGCACGCACTTCCAAAAAACAAGCGTACTTATGTCTCCTTTACTTATCATTTCCTGTTATTCTTGAAATCTGGAATTTATATTTGGATAATGCAAACAGAAGAGCTATTCTAACTGGCTCCCACAGAACTCATCAATTTCTCTTGCATGTTGCCTTCCAATTTGAAACTCCATTCTTGGTTCAAACCAAGAGTGAAGTTTAGTGGGTTTTTTCAGTAAACTTGTTTTTACTCATGCTAGTTTTTTAACTCTAGGAGATTTTTAATTCTGAAAGAAAAGTGGCTTTAAGTCATTAAGAATATCACTTAGATGCCTGAAACTCAAGCAACACAATATGACTTATTCTAAAATTAAAACGTTGGTGATTTCACAGTACATGAAAATTAATTATTCCTTTTTACATCCCAGAAACTTAGTTCTGAAGTTGTTACAAATGTTTAGCAACAGTAGGCTGAGCAAATGCAGGATGCTGTTCCTCAGTACATCCTAAAAGTCATAGGAACACTCCAAATAGCTGCTGGGGTGAATGTCTGACTGCACAATGAATCATTTTCATACACTACAGATCATTGTTAGTTCTGATATTAAAAACAACACAAGAATTAGATAACACCTAGGAAAGCTTCCAGATGTTCTGCTAACACAACACTTCAAATATATGAGGAGTTTGACTGCCAAGATGAACCAGTCCTGGCAGCACAGGTAATAGTCTAACTCAGATGTAAGAGCAGTTATAGGTGAAGTCGCAGAAGTGATGGCAGTGATACAGCAGTCCCCAGTGCCTTTAGAAGCCTGTGGGTGAGCACAGCTGGCACATACAACCCCAGCCTCTGTCTCTGCAAGGGGAAGGGCCATTTCACTTGAACCATGTCTGGTGTTACGTGTGGCTAGAGATGACAAACACCACGGCAAACACTAGTCAGGAATAAACCAGTTCATGTGGGCACAAAGCCCAACTCATCCACAGCTTTATTAGTCATATTCTTGTCCCTAGTACAAGAATTCAAATAGCTGCGGAATCACGCCTCTCAACACATCAGAAAGTTATAGATAAAGGAAAATACTTGTGATAAGTACACTTGGGATTGATAAGTAACTTTATAACGCTGCAGTGAAAGGGAATCTGCCCAGCTAATGGCTAACATTTTCAGATCAATTCATCACTTGCCGCCACTTCCTGCACAACAATCTGAGCAACCGACTTCAAGGTTGGCCCTACACTGTGGGCAATTTCACAGAATCATATTTTTAATAAGCACATTCAGCTCCACTTTTCTTAGCAGCAGTCCTACCTTTGCAGCTTATCAATCTGTGCATCCGTTGGATGATTAACACTAATAATCTTGTAAGTCATCATTATTTGCTACAACACTCACAGTAAATCGAACTTGGAAAACCACACACTGCATTTCCTAAAAGAATAAACCAAATGTTTGAATTTATGCAATTTAATTGGATTTCAAAATTAAAATGGGACCAACAGAATATTGGAATAAGGATTTCCCAGAGGAGAAGGGAAAAAAAGGAGTTAATTTAGGAGGAAAGATAAAGCCACAAAACCACTAAAACTATATGGATAAAAATTCTGCTTAATCTAGGCCATGGAGCTTCATGCAGTTATTCCTGTTCTGAGTAATATTTTAATCACTGAACTCTGTCTTTCTGCACACTAAACTTCTGCTTAGAAATAAAAAACACGATTGCTAACAAAAAACCAACATCTACTCTGTTCTAAAACTATGCTTCTGAACAGCTTTACCAGTCCAGTTTCTTGCCAAAACGACCTCTGCCACTGTTATTAATCTGGAAACATCAATAATAATGAACACTCCCACAGACTAGAAGGAAACTACTCACACAGTGACAGGCAGAAGTGGAACATAAAGGTTTATCGCTCTGAATAATCTGCTCTATCTGCAGCTTTATAGAACAGACTTAAATGTATACGTCTATATATTTATGTATGTGTGTGTGTATATACATTTAAGATATTTAGTCCTAATTGCTGCAGTATCTGACCCACTTCCACGTTATTACATTTCTGTACAAAATCTACAGGAGGTACAAAACTACTATTAAAAAATACCTTTTTGAAGAGCCAAACCTAAACAATTTACCTAAGTTCATCCAAAACATCACTGACAGAACAATTTGAACTTCATGTCACCATCCTAATCCTTGTACTGTCCTCAAATAAACTTTATAAGTGTGGCTTACCTGGGGCTTTTATTATCACCCAAGACAATGACTCAACACACAACTTGTTGCAGGGGAGGAAGAAGGTGGAGATGGAAACCAGCTCTAAGCAAGTAATTTTGAAAGAGGGTCACCAGAGACACTATTTCTATCAAAAAAGATCTTTTGATAGAAGGATAAAACACACAGATAGGCTAGATCTTTCATTCCATCATCCTACATACTGGAATACAAAACCATACATTAACAATACCAAAAGAACAATAAAGTTGCAAGTCACAGAGTCATAGGATATGGAAGGATCCCACAAGGATCATCAAGTCCAACTCCTGGCTCCACACAGGGCCAGACAAGTCAGAGCATGGGACTGAGGGCATCGTCCAGACACTTCTTGAACTCAGTCAAGCTCAGTGCTGTGACCACTTCCCTGGGGAGCCTGTTCCAGAACCCAACCACCCTCTCAGGAAAGAGCCTCTTCCTAATATCCAGCCTAAACCTCCCACCTCAGCTTCATACAGTTCCCTCAGGTTCTATTGCTGGCTGCCAAAGAGAGGCTGGGCGCCTGCCCCTTCGCTCCCCCTCGTCAGGAAGCTATAGACTGTGATGAGGTCTCCCCTCAGCCTCCTCTTCTCCAGGCTGTACAAACCAAGAGACTTCAGCCTCTCCTCATAAGACTTCCCCTCCAGAGGAACATTAACCAGAAAAGCACAAAACAGTGAGGAGCTTCACAGCAAGCAATTCCCAACAGCTCATCAGAATATGTAAATAATGGTTACATGAAAAGCCAAAGTGTCTTTCCTAGAAATGACTAAGACAGTCTTCAGCCCTTAGTGACTTCCCCAAGACCATGACACTCCACATCTGACAGATCTAACTGTATGCTTGTTGGCAATCCATAAAGTCTGGTTCCAAAGTTATCCTGATTTTATCACTGTAGAAATAAAAATATCAACATAACACTGAAAGAATTAATGATTTCTTTAACCATTTCCATCTTGCATTAACCTCCATGGGATCATGGAATATTGTAACTGGGAATGAAGGCAGCTCCCAGGGCACTTCAGACAATGAAAAAGCCAAAACATTGTTCTGTTGGTGCCACGGTGTACCTTCAATTTCACTAGCACCTTTAACTAACTGAAATTCTACGTAATGAATGACAGCTTGGTATTTTTCATCAGAAGAATCATTCGAGCTTTCAAACATGCTCTGCAGCTCCTCAGCACTGCAGGATACTGCCAGTGTTCTCTTTTCAAAAGTTGTCTATAATTCTGGAATATTTATGTGTATGCATGTGCACCAGAAGCACTGTTGCTCTAAGACAATAGAGCAATGGTTATCATTTATCTTTTTAAACTAAATACTGCAGAAATGTCTTTAAAAAAAATAAAAATCTAGCTTTGCTAAGTGTTTCTCATAAGCAGCATCCAGAGCTACATCTCCTAGAATGTTAAAGAAAAGCCAAAACCTGTCCCTCTGTCAAAGGTTCACAGCTAAGCAAGCAGTTGTATTTAATACCCAACTCAAATGGTTTTTTTCCAAATTACACAGAAGTATTTTTAAATAAGCACAAGTACTGTCATAATAAGGATCATGTAAGCCAAACAGATTGGATGGAATAATATTAAAGCAATTTAAATACTGTTTGATTGTGCTGAATGTCAGTCTAACACCAACCCTATGATACACCAACCATTCTTCTCAGGTTTCTTACCAGGGAAATTCAAAAGTCTTCTGGGTTTCTGTTTCAATAAGCACTTATCCACATCAGTGGTCTTACCGCAGGCAGGGGCACCACCAGGTATGTAAATATGCACTGGCATAAGCAAGAGTCTTAAAATTCAGACCCACATTTTTAGTACTCTTGTTGAACTCATCTGGAAGACAGACCACTGAACACTTCAAAGAATCTCATCCTGCTCGTGGTTGCTTTCATATCAGACAGAAATCTGGGGAGCTGTGTGCCCAGCACTGCCGCAGCCCAGGTTTATCCGGTGCGGGCGCTGCCTTCCTGGGCTCACAGAAGGCACGTTCCTGGCCAGGGGATGCATTCCCTGATGCAGGGCACACCCGCTCCATCCCTCCTCTCCCACAGCACAGATGCAGTAGGACACAGTTAACACAAATGAGCCATGTACGTTACTTCCATGCTACATATTTTAGAGAGTGTCACGTCGCAATACGTTATCTAAGGTGAGCCAGAGCAGCACACACATGCGTGTGGCAACACATGTGGTTCAAAATGGGTCACCATGGCCATCCTTAAAGATGGGTGCACAGGCTACATTGCTGACAGTCACCTGCAGCAGCTGGAAAAACAGGGTGTCCCCCACTCCAGGGGTAATCTGGAGAAAAAAAAAATCTGTTACACAACTGTTTAAAGCATTATTAGCAAATTTTGCATATGGGTAGAAGAAAAAGAAAGAAAAAGACCACAAGACTTGAAATACATCCATCATAGCACGAAATCTCCTTTGCAACACACTAACCATCTCCAGCGCGCTTAGCTGAAAAGCGCTCCCAAGCCTGAGTAGCCAGCATTGCACCTGGCCATGACCAAGAGACATTTCTCCTTCCAAAGCAGGAAAAAACAACCTATAGTCTGGTGAAAGAAGCCTGAGCGAAAGAGGCTTCAGTGACTTAAAAAATGAAAAGAAACCTCTACCCTTTACCATCCGAATGGGTTAAGTGGAAAAGGAAACACGGAGCCTTAAATCAGAGTCTCTTCTCTGAGCACAACCGGAGGCAACAGGGTTGCACAAGAAGCAGAGTCTCCCCGGAAGACTGGAGGTTGCCTGCCCCAGGGCTGCACACAGGGTAAAGGAAACTTGCTGCTCCTGTGCCACCATTTGGGGTTTTTTCCCATTCTTCAGTTTTAAAAATTTCATTGTTTTGTTTGTAAACAAGGACCTGAATTTGATTTTACCCTTGCCTGTCCAGTGCTTTGGGTGATCCAAGATTGTTACAGCAGCACAAAGACAACCTGACACTGTTCCTGGGAGTCAGACAAACCCTAACACAGGATTCCAAATCACCTCAAAGGAGCCAAGCATCTATGAACATTGCTTCAGGTCGTCAAATAGGCTGCAGCAGCCTTCCTAGGAGCTGGTAACACCTCAGGCATAAAAGAAGTAATGCCCTGCAGTGACTAAGGATCCTGAGAAAATCTCCCCATAACACTCACCCAAACTCACACCCGAATCCAGGATTTTGCCCCCCCGCTGCCCCCAGCACGCTAAAAATGGAAGTGCCACACACATACCTCGGATATCCTAAAGGACTGAATCCTAACATTGTTACGCTGTAGTACCCAGATGACAGAAATATATGAGCTGTAGTTAACCTCAGGAGTCATATTTCCACTTTCTTGAAGCAAAGCACCATATGGTAGAGGAGATTCAGATATAAAAGAACAGAAACCAATAGACAGTAAGGAAAGAAATAAATCCCTTCTTTTCATTTGAGTGAAGAAACAGAAAAAGCACTTAGAATAAGGTGTGGAAGTGCCACTGCCATTAAGAGACACTGTCAGGAAACAGAATCAGTGATGAAATAAAAAGTTACTTACATTTAGTTGCTGTAAAGAAGCATTTCATTCCAGAAGCAGGTAAATGCCAAGCTAGACTAAGTTTGATGCTCACCTTGCCCTGCTGTTCTTCAAATGAAGCCCAATGAGGCCTCCCAGAACAACGTTAGTTGTTTCCACTCGCCCTCACAAAGTTCTACGGTTCTACCAACCGAGTAAGTAAAATCAAAACACCCAATCCATTTGACACATCATTTTTCTAAAGCAGAATACTTTAAACAAATAAGACACACACCAGTGATTTCCTAAACTATTATGGTTAAGTGAACAACACTGCTTTTATGAGGACACATGAACAAAAAGGTATTATTATGTATACTATTGCATATTTGTATGCATCTGTAATTATCAGCTTTTATTTTGCAACAGACCATAGAGTTGATACATCCTCTTATCATATATTCAGCAAAATACGTTTCTGAGTGTTGCAAAGATTTTTGAAATGTTGTCACTATATTTCTGTTTTGAAGAACTTATAACACAAAATATTTGCCAGCTATTTTTACCCCAGTGCACCTCAGTGCAGGGGTTAGGCCTTGTAGTTAGTCTAAAGCTTTATTGTTAAAAAAAAAAAAATCAGTTTACATGAACTGTAACAAATGTTACTAAATTTAAACCACCACAAATAAACTAACTCAAAGCGAGGTGAACCCAGCTCATCTTCAATCTGTTGAAAGCAATCCCTCACCAGCATTCAATTACTTCAACTGCAGTCTAAAACTACTTTCTTTGCGTGCCCATGCACAGCCAGAGGTGCAATGCTTTATCTGCAGCCTCTTAAGGAAAACAGAGCTAAACCTGTGCTGACCACAGGAACCAGTTCCTATGGCACATGATTATTTTTTGTTGTTGTGTGTATGTTTTCCTAAGTTGCTCGGTTGGGAGGCTTATGCTTATCTAACCCGTAGTTCTCCCCACCATGTTTCTCCCCTATTTGTAACTCATCCCTTCCCTTTCCTGTTGCATCAGGAAGCTGCAAATACAGTGGCTTCTGCAGGGCTGTTACAATTACCACAGGGCACTGCAATTCTGAAACGTATGCAAAATAACAATGATTTCAACAAGGTTTCTGAGAGCATTTAAACGCAGTTCTGTTGGCTTTCTAGAAAACTTCTGACCAACACGCTTTATTTAAGATCAATGCACCTCCATGGTATTCTTGATCAGGACCACAGCTTTTATAAATCCTCACAGTGTCCCCTAAGCAAGCTGTTTTAAAAATAATCTGATGTAGAAACAGATAAAAACATTCATAAGCAGCCAGAAACAGAGCTGTGCGGGAACGCCAGTAAAAAAGTGCCTATTCTCTACTGATTTCTTTTGTTATACACCATCCCATGCAACAAGCAAAGATCAGTTTTAATGAAGATTTTTAGAGATAGAAATTTTTTAAGAAAATCCAAAAAAACCAAAACAACAGACCAAAACAACTGTCACATTGTACTACCATTATTTTTATTTACTTGGTTGCAGCACACTGGGGATGTTTTAGGAGCCATCTCAAGCTGTCAGGAAAGGATTTTCCCCTCCCTTCCTTCCTTCCCCTCTCCTCCCTGCCAGTAATCCTAGTTTAAAGGATCTAACCCTTCTAAAATGTGTTAACTCAAGCAAATTTTTTTAACAGTTGGAAGTTTCAGGGGAGAGAAAAAAAAAAAAAAGAACCCAAAACAAAACAGCAGATGTTCAAGACACAGACTTGTATTTTCCCTTCCATGTGAAGCTTAATGGCAAAGATACATACTTTAAACAATAATGCTTCCAAAGAGATAAAAATATATTGTTCACCCTGTTATAAATACTAAACAAAAACCTGAAATTGCTAAATACAGATAAGACAATTGTATCTCTTCAGAATCTATAGCATCATGCCTGACAAGATAAGGTGCTTCCTTTCATTTCTTTCATTCATATTTGTATTACAAGTATAGAAACCCACTAACTGAGCAGTTTTGCTCCCTCAAGAATAAAGCAGAACTTCATAAACAATCTTATAGATGCACTTAAAAATTTAAAATAGCTGGTACTACATATAAGAGCTGAGCCTTGTTACACCCAGGCAGACCCTTTAACACAGCATGCAACATAAAGAGACTGTCTGCGGGAGCCGATGATGCAAAATGATGTAATTCTTACTTGCTTCAAAAGAAAGAAACAAAACTAAACCAATCCCATTTATTTTGGTAACCAAAGGTATCTGTTTGTCCTTGGGCCTCCCCCCGGCCTGCCCCCACAGCACCGAGGTGCAACATCAGGCCGGTCTGGGCACAGGCTGCTCTGCGGAGCTCTGCAGTTTGAGTTATGACCATAGCCAGGTCTTGCAAGTTTAATGAGGTTCCTTCTCACAGACACCACACAGAGCGCCAACTGGGAAACAATAAAGTAGGATTATAGGTGTAGCTTCATGACAAACAGATCTTAATTTATAGATAGGGTGAAAAGCTAATCTGCATTTTTAGCCTAAGATTGGCATAAACTTTCTGCATTTAACCACTGTTAGAAACGCACCTTAATCTTAAATTTTAACAAAACCCAACTTGTGACACAACACTTGATATTAACAGAGCTGCATGAAAAGATTAATCAAAATCTTTGTATGTCTCTCCTCACATGGGCCAAACACCAAATCAGTGTTAAATTCCTCACGCGCAGCTACGCCCAGCTAATCTGCTTGAAAGCAGCAAACTATGTAAATCTCCTTAGGCTGGCGAGATAAACATTACACTCATCAAAACGTAGCAAGAACCAGTTACTGGGCAAAGCTGTCCAAAGGCACTGACACAGTGGGCGTCCCGAGCACCCAGGCTGTGGTAGGTAGGACCCTGCATGCACCCCCATCCCAGGCGCCCAGAGCTGCTCCTGGCTCCCTCTTAAGAGAAACCTGAGAGCAGAGAAACCTCCCTGCACAAAGCGATTTAAAATCCCTAATCAAATAGCTGCACTAGCTCTGTAGATTCAAGGAGCAGATGGCAGGAGAAAGCCTAATTTTCCATTTACGATAATTTTACAGAGTGTAGAAATATTTACTTCGGAGGAGTGCCTTCCAATTTACATGAGAATAACAACAGTGGGAGGAGGGACAGAGAATCACCACATTCTCAGCACCACAAACCGAGAGCTAAGAAAGTCTGTATCAAGCAGGATATTGTATGTCATTTTGCTTCCTTTACATTACGGATGCACACATGTGCATTCTTCGCATAGCTGGAGTAACCTTGTTAGTAAAAAAATATTAGCCAATACCTACTTTTTTCAGATAGGATGTGTTGTGATAGGTTATTACTGCAGATACTGTAGGGCTTTCGTTCTTACACTAGACCCGAATCTTCATTTCAAACCAAATCTCAGGTGAGCAGCCACTCACCTAAGCATTGTCTTAACTTTTAAGCCTAGTAGGAGTTTTTTTAATGTCTGCCCATAACGAAGGAAAGCCTTTCAAAAATACAACTTCAGAAACATACTTTGGTATTCTTACAAGTGCTCTAAAAGAGAGAAAATTATGAGGCACCACCCAATTGAATCTGACCTGAAACAGAGGATGTCGACTGGCTCCTACATGCCTGAGTTACACACTGAAATAGATATAGCAGATAACAAGCGTAATACTATAAGCACAGATTCTTTTATAAAACAAAACATAGTTCTTTAGGAAAACAAAACTATGGGTCAGGACCTACTGTGGCTAAATGCTATTCTGTCAGTGTTGTAAATGAAGGCAGAATTTCACATTACATTACATTGTCTTAAAAATAAGCCAGGAGAGCATTGCTTTGTCTTTTACTGATAAATCACTCATCTTTTCACCTGAATCTGCTACAGACTCTTAAAAATGAAACGGGAAAATAATGAAACTGAAGTACTCTTATACTATCCTGATTATCATGTTACAATAGAGACATTCAAGCTACTCAAGAGATTTTGGTTTCATTTCTGTTACTTAAATTTTTTTCAGCTTCACATACTAAGTGCTGTTAGCATAGGGAATCTAGTTTTTCCTTTTAGAGACAAGAGTAGACTACTTTTCCTACACTAACAGTACCTAGCATCTCAGACTAAAGCACAATTATAATTAATTCAGTTGTCAAAATATGGGTTACACAGAGCGTGCAGAGACTTAATTTGGACTATTCTTAATTATCAGGAGTTGAAAAACTAGGCTCATAATACTCTTCGAGATCAGCTCATCTCTGCAGGTGAAGTGGGAATGAAAGGGAGATCAGAAAGTCAGTCTTTGAACGACCTCAGTCTACATGAATGAAGTTAATAGGAGTTTTCCAGGGACTTAAATGGAGAAAGGCACAGGCCCTGGCTCCTTATGTAGGAAGTGTTTGAGCAGAGAATAGCTACACACTAACAAAAGAAACCTTTGGTACCCAGGGTCTTAAGCCCACATAATACCCCTGCATTCATTTCTTTCTCTGCCTGTTGGGAAAAAAAAGGGTCTGTTTGCTTTTCTGATTCAGTTGGCCCTTTTAGCTCCTTGAATCCAAGGAGTGCACTGTGAAAAGAAGAGCATCTTATCAGCCTGCTCCAGACCAGCAGGCAAACTCACATCCGCAGGCAAAACACAACGCTGCCAGCAACAGGCCTGGCCTGCGTTGCCCTCCGCTCCTGCCAGCACCCTGCCCAGCACCCCGACACTCACAGCAGGCCCCAATGGGCCTTCGTTAATTACCGGTCCTTGCTAAGAAAATACTATCGAATGTATTGGCTTCATTTACAAAGTATGCAGGAGCACCAGACAAGATCATCAGCGTGGGCGTATCCAGGGCATTTATTAAAAACAAACCAAAACCAGCATGCACAATGAGCATGTTTTATTGTGTATGGACTTGAACACTTCGAGTACAAGATGCAAAGATAGCTCCACGCATTGTTAGGCAGCATCTGCGGAGCGCTGCTGAGATAACACTCCAGTGATTCTAGGCAAAAAGATATTTCTATAAAAAAGCGGGAGGAAGAGAAAGGAAACAGCAATTCTTGCTTAAGCTTCAAAAAAGTATAAGCCTGACTTTCACTGTCACACAGGTTAGTCACGCGGATCACATGCTGGCCCCACAACACAAAAAGTCCAAAATCTTGAAGCCCTTTTCCTCATTATTTCTACCAACCCCTTCAGTGCCCGGGGCAGTGCGATCAGATCTGCTGCTTCTGCCCTAAACGAATTCAGACCCCGAGCAAAGCAGAACACCTCCTCAGCACTGCTAACCCATCCATCAAATTCCTTGGTCCAGCCGCTAAGAGCAGCAGACATGGAAGGGTTTCTCCTCACCTGGAAGAAGCCTGCTGTAGTATTTTTGGCACGCTTTGTCAAGCCAGGAGCTTGTTAGTGACCTCTACTCCATTTACCCTCTGGCACGCAGATACACAGCACACTTTCCGATCAACTTATAAAGTAATTTATTTGTGTTTTTTTCAAATTGAAGAGTCAATGAAAAATTACACGCTCACAGTAAATACTGTAGCTCTAATACCGACTTTTTTTCCAGGGGAAAAACCCAGTTAAGAGCGCAGCTGAAGAGACAACGGCCCAGCAAGGTTGCAACCCAACTATTTCAACTATTTTATTTCCAGTGACTAAACAAACAAACAAAGAAATACCTCTTTCAAAACAGCTCCATAGATGCGAGTGCTCCGAGCTTATCAGAGCGATCTGCCTGCCCATAAAATGTCACAGGATTCCCCTTGCGCGCTTCAAGGGGGAGAGAAGAGGCAAGCCCGAAGCGCGGCGGCGGCTTTGCGGAGGGCTGTCCGAAAGAAAGAACGCGCCGCGACCCTTTCGCTCATTTCAAGCCGAGCGAGCAACATCCAGCCCCAAGTTTCGCTTTGCGGGCCCGCGTTACAACACCGGGTCCTTTGTAACTTGTTGCCGAGCTCAGCAGGGCCGGCAGCCGCCCGGCCCTCGGCGGCCGCACGCCCCGCACCGCCCGGCCGCTAAGGTCACGCACCCGGCGGGGGCTGCCCGGGCACTCGGCAAGGTCACGGCGCGGCTTCTTTTATTTTTGTTGAGGTTTGTTTGTTTGTTTGTTTGTTTGTTGGGGGGGGGGGGGGGAGGAAAAAAAAGAAATAAGAAAGGGAAAAAAAAAAGCAACACAAAAAGAAGAGTTTCGTTTTGTAGATCCCAGCTCTCGAAAAGCTCCCAGGCTGTAAGCTGCAACTCACGCAAGTCGCCACCCCTCTCCCCACTCCTCCCCCAGCACCTCGGGAGGATATGGGGGCAAAGCGGGGGTGGGGGAGCCACAGATAACACACACCCCTGCTCTTACCTGCTTCCGATAAGGGGTCCGGCTGCCGCCCGCCGCGCTGCTGTTGCTGTTGGGGAAGATCATCGCCCCGCCTGATCCCCGGCTCCCCCTCGGGATGGGGAGCAACTTTGGCGGCCGCCGGGCTGCGGCGCGGCGGGGCTGCAGGGCGCTCCCCGCCTCCGTGCCTTCCCCGCCGGCTGCGGCTCTCCGTTCCGCCCTCCCCGGCCCCCCTCTCAGCGTCGACCACTACCCCGCCGCGGCCGCCCAGCCTGCCATCAACGGGATCTCATTGACCGCCGCCGATCCCCCCAGCCCAACCGACCCCACCTCCCGCTGGCCTCAACCACCGCCCAGAAAGAAAGAGGGAGGGAGCGAAGCGCTCGCCGAGCCGCAGCGGGGAATCGCGGAGCGGGCACGGCGCCCGCGGCCCGCCCCCGTGCTGCGCGGGGCGGGGCGGCAGGGGAGGCGCGGAGCGGAGCGGGCGCGGGCGCCCCCGCGGTGCTGCAATGGTTGCGCCGAAGGAAGCGGGAGGTGAATCGGCGGGTCCGCGGCGGAACGCAGGGCCAGGCGCAACTTGAGCGTTCTGCCGCGGCCCCTCGAGGCGGCCGGGAACACCCCGCGACTCCCAGGGTTATGCAGGGAGAGATGATTTTTGCGTAAGGCACAGCACAGCCCGGCCCGGCCCCCGAACGGCTGGGCTGAGCACGATAATACTGCAGTTCTTACCTCGAGTTTTACTCGGTTGGAGAGGGGGAGGAACATCCGGTCAAAGCCCTCGTTAATGCCTCAGGGCAGTATTTGGGAAACGGGAGTATCTGACTTTCTTCACAGAATTTGGGCCTGGGAAAGGGTACGGTTCTTAGATATCTGGGACAGAGGGAGAAGCGGGGTTTCCAACTTCACTCGCTATTTCTCTGCGTTGCTTCAATTATTACATCTATGTTACCCAGTGATGCTGGTAATCTAGTTTTAAAGAAGCCCAGAACTAGAGTTGAGGAATTGAGTGACACTGCAGAAGACCTTCTGGTACGGACACGCATCATTGGGCAGCCTTTGGTTTTTCTTCCTCTTTCTGATAATAGCGTGGCCCTAATCTCATGCATACAAACGTGACTGGGAAACAGCTGGAAAGAAACAAAGAATGGCCAGGTAGTTCATTACTGCAAGGCAGAGTAACATAGTGCCTGCTGTCTGACAACACTAGTATCTGCAAAGGCCACCCCCTTTAGTTACTCAGCTCTCTCAAAACAACCACCGTGTATTTTGGTATCCTTATGTATTACCAGCACAGACCAGAGCCCGTCTGAGCACAGCTGGCGGTGAGAAAGCACGTTCACTGGGCAGAACTACATCCCGCGTAACTTTCCTTTTTGTTTTCCTCTTTCAAGTCCTAAACTGGATCCCATTCAGTTTGGCCTTGATTTGATAACATGAGTTTGAGGGCTGCTAGTACTGGATGAAAAACCCTGCAGCCACATGGTTATCACTGCCATTAAAAAGTGTCTGATGAAGTAAGCTTGTACCAGCAGCCTTTATGCCAGACCAGGTACCACCCATCTGTACTGCCGTATCTTCGTGCTGGATCGTGGATCATTTCCCACAGCTGGCATGAAGTTAGCACAGAGGCTTAAAGGTCAGATAAATTCACATTCCCTGGTCTGGTTAAGGCTTTGCAACATCAGTTGGCATTGCTGCTGAAAAAGCAAAGGTTCGGCAAGCAATTGTGTGAACCTTTTTTTTTCCTCTGTCTCTGAGCAAGGTTAGTTTTCTTCCAGATCATTTCCTCTGTCTGGTTCTGCCCATGACTTGTGCCAGCATAATGGCATGCAAAAATAGGCAGCAAAAATAGGCAGGAGCGAGCGGGTGGATATGACTGCTTGTTTTGGCAGTGGTATCAGATCATAGTGGCTTAATATGTTCATATACCTGTGGCTTGATTTGATAGAAATGTAGCTGTGTGCTCATGCCTTCCCAAGATGTACTACTACACAGAGTAGGGAATCCATGCTCTGGTCTTATTACAGCCCCAAGGTCAGAGACGATACAATAGCTTCAGTAGTGAAACACTGTCTCAAAGCAGCATAAACAGTAACGGTGATAGGCTACTTCTCCTGCTCAAATTCGTATTCCCAAATGAAAAATAGGAACAATGGTATTTTTTCTTCACCATGTCCTGGTCACCAAAGGGGTGGAGGAGGGCTTTGTTAGCTGAAGATGTGTAGAGTGACCACACCTTCCCCTTGCGCAGAAAAGCTTTTCAAAACCCATCAATCATCCCTTGCTTCCTTCCCTCTCCTCTTCCTGCCCCATCCCCCAGGGAAGAGGCTGGAGGGATGTAAACACTATACGCTCCCGGTCCCTGTCATACCAGGGAAGGCACTCAAGACTATTCCAAAGCCGTATCTGAAATGTTGCTCTTTTGCCCTCTCTGCTGCCACATGTCCCACAGCTTCCCATGGCTTGGACACAGATTTCCCTCTCTTGGATTCAGTATGTGACACATTTCCCTCGTTACCATTTCTCTTTCCTAACATATTAGAAAAAGCACATGACAACAAATATAATTCTGTAAACTAGATCACAATTAGATGGAATCAGCTTATTTACTGTTGTTCGAGAAAAACCCATCACAGAATTTTCTGGGAAGAAAACCTTGATGTCCTATCCCAAGTGCTAATCTACCTATCAACAGCTTCTGTCCTTTTTAAATGGCTTGAATAATCTGTCTCCATTTTTGTCTGAAATGGGGAAATAGCTGCTTCCCAATAGCTATGATGATGTCAGCAAGAATACAGAGCCTTACAGCAAGAATACATCCTTACAGCGATATGGCTGGAGGGAAGGGGACAGCAGACCTACATTAAAACGAGAAGTTTCTGACCAGACCTAAGGACAGCCAGGCATTGCCCCGAGAGGCTGTGCAGTCTCAATCCTTGAATGTTTTCAGGACCAGACTGCGTGGGGCCCTAAGCAACATGACCTGATCTCTTCACTGATGGTGCTTTGGGCTGGAGGTTGGACTAGAGACCCCTTGAGATACATTCCAACCTGAACCTATGCTCACATGAAAAAGCTGCTTTGTTCTTACTCCAGAACATAGACAGAATTATTTCTGCCTAAAACCCTGTATCTGAGATTAAGTTGATATGCTTGAGATAATTCCCTGGACCCTTCAGTACATGTACAGTTCAAGATACAGATAACAGTTCCCCTGCATATTTTCTGGGATGCAAGAAACAGGCCTTGTTTGCAAAGAACAGTCTCAGTCTTACTCATTTAGTGATCCCAAAGCGGAGACACCTAATCCATAAAATGTATACAGATGTGAAAAGTTAAATCATATTTTCAAGGACTTTGTTATTAACTGTTACTACAGGTGTGAACAGACTTGCAGGTAGCCAGGCATCTTGCTGCTTACAGTAATAAATGAGCAATTCATTTTGATCCTGAGGGAAAAAGGTCAAAGAACCTCTATGTGTCTGTATAAATTATGTTCAGAGCTTCTTTAAATTACCCCAAGTCGGTTCTTCAGAAATTAGGAAAACCTGCCGAGCAGATCTGGTGCATTTTGGAGCTACAATGTTGTAATTACATGTTCTGTTTTGTTTGGGGTTTTTTTTCTGTACAGTTCAGAAATTTAGGTTTGCTGAGAGACTGGGTAAATACAGAAAGAAAGATTTCTCTGAAAATCTGTAGGCAAGTGTCAGTCCTCAAGAATCCTTCCAGTAATGTTTATCGACCTTAACAAAGAGTAGACTGGCAAAATGAAGCCATTATTTTAAAAACAGTTCTACGCATTGAAGCTGCTACTTTATCACTTCTGTTCTAAATCAAATCCATGGCTCCCCTCAAAATTCACCCAAAGTAGCTATTTCCCCTCAGGCCATGCAATGCCTCTGTAGGACAGATGGTCCCTCAGCCCTGGATCTGCTTTTCCAGTCTATTGCAAACCCCTGAGTCCAGACTGGATATCCTGAATTTCCTCCCAACCCTGCTCTCCTGGTCACTTCAGGGCCTCCTGAAGACCGATTAGTGGAGGAGTGATTGTGGGCAACTCATTTTCCCACCCTGACAGGGCTTAGAAGACCTATGGGCTTTCCACCAGAATGCTCATGGGCTTGAGGATCCATCCTCTCATCACGCGGAGTCTTTGTAACAAGATGCAAACTAAAGCAGACAAGAGGCTGAGCCACAGCAAGGCAAAAATACTTTGAAATATTCTATGCAAACCAAGGAAACCATATGCAGGGCTGAACTCTGAGAGGTATTAAGGTTTTCCTGAAAAGTGTTAACAATGGGGTATGGGAAGCTACGTATCGTACAGAAGCAGATCTTTTATTTTAGACTTTGTTCCATCTATTCAGAACTGAAAGCAAGAAAAGCATTTACAACAGCCAAAGGAATAAAGTAGGCTTCATTACTTGGGAAGCTCCTTTAGAGATAAATAATCTCATAATTAATTGGTTTTGTTATTATTTAAGCATTGCTAGAAGATGGGTAATGAAAAAAAAAAATCTGGATCTTGCTAAATGAGGATGAGAAGGAAAGGTCAGTAGAAATGGGACATAGTAATGCCACGAACATGCAAAAGAGTTTCTAAATAAAGTCTTCTGTAAAATTTCTCTTTTTTTTTTTAGAAAAAGAAAATTATTACAAAGCAATGACTTCTACAGAAGTATATGATCTACTAAGAGTGAGGTATTGCAAACACAATGAAAAGCCATTGTTTACAAATGCTGTATTCAAAATATATTCAACATTGAAGGAATTTATTCAACAATAAGCGCAGAATCTCCATGATGATCGCAACCAAAAGGGGAAGACAAATAATCTTTTCCAGCTGTACTGTTTCAAATATTGGTACCAAGAATCCAAATGACTTACATTCTAGTTTAGAAAAGAAAAATTAAATGCTGTTTTATTGCTGATTATAAAGTATCTGTCTCTACAATGGATTTCTTTCGATCCAAACCTATCAGCTCATTCTCTCTAGGAATCCTCCAACCTGTCTCTGATTCTCTCAGCACCTCTACTGTGTAGGTTTTTTGCCCTTAAACCCAACAATGCCCTGTGAAGAAAAGAGCGGTGTTCTGCTCCCTTCAGCTCACGCAGAATGCCTCTGCTGTGGCCACTGAGCTTGTGCCTCCCGGGACATGTTTTGACTCCTCCTATTCATCTTAGTTTGCAGTTCATTCCTTCCATGCTTCCTTAAACGTTCTTGGAAGGGCACTTTATAAATTGCACAATTATAAGTAATTGTTGCCATTCCTTCCCTGATGACTGGCGTTAAGAATATGCACATAGAGAGCAACCCAATCTCTTGTTAACGCCATGCCAGCATTTTAGATTACAGAATGCATGATCTAGTCTTTGAAAGCCACGGTATAGAAGTATTTCCACTGTCAAACAAACACCCCCTTCCTAAATATACCCTGTATATTCTGGGAAGCACAAGTATGAAACAGAATTACTGTAAAGGACTCCTATGTACCAAGAATTTAAGGAGGCTGCTCATAATTGGTAATTAAAATACAGGACAAATCCAATCTTGATTTATGGAAATAACTAGAATTACCCTAAGAGATCTGAATTCTGGCATTAGCTTGATAATGTTGCCAGACACTTGTTTGAAACTACAAAGCCAAGTCTGTAAACAGTAGCCAGATTTATTGCAGAACAAAATAAAAAAGTCTGTCTGAAATTTTAAAAGCATATTGTTTTTTCTTTGTTATTAATTATGTAGGAAGTTGTTCATCGTTATATTAAAACATGTTTATGTCTTAAGTGAGACAATTAAAAAGAGTCACTGATGCAATACGCTTCCTTGACTGTGCATTTTTTTATTTTGTGCAGAATAAATTTATGGAACAGTAGGAGAAGGAAGCAAAAATATTCACTAAGTATTTTCTAGGAAACAATGGTTCTGTGCAGCTATTTTATTTTTAAAATATATTTTACATATTAACATTTTAATACAAATGTTAATAAAAGATTAACCAATACCTGGAAATACATATTTTTTCTAAAACTTCAGGATTGGTATGGTTCTAAAGTAGGGTTATATCTGCTGGTTTTCCAACCAAAAAGAGGCTCTTTCTAGCCCAAATCTGCTCGGGTTTGGTGTGTGGGATTTTCTTGGGTGAATTTTTTCATTGTATGAGCCAGGCTTGAATGGTCACTGTTTCACTAGAATCTTAAAAATAAGAAAGCAAATTAATTAAAAGAATCCTACAATTAAAATGTGATTAACAATTGAGACCAGTTAATGACACTGAACAGAGAAATCTGCGCAGTGGTTAGACTGGAAAGCCTGACTGAAAATCAGCCACATTAATTTTATTCCTCTCTGTGTTGTTTTCTTGGTATCTGAGTGTGAGAAGTAGATTCAGATTTGTCAATTCTCTGTGGTTTTGGGAAAAAAAAATATATACAGACCCCCTACCTGGTCTTTCCACAACTATAAAGCAGGACCCATACTTTGAAGCCTTGAATGAAACACACATTATTTGCATTATAAGCAAATGTTGTACCACAGCAATGAGGAGCGGGTCACAACACACACTAAATCCCCAAAATGGCTCATTATGGGAAAAGAGGGGAAAGGCAGAAAAAGTAATTTAAAATATACGCCAAAAAAGACAAAGTTCATGTCACTACTGCAAAACCAGACTTGCACACTCCAGCTGTGGGCTTGAAGAATATACCCAAGGAAAAACCACATCAGGTACCCCTCTGCACCCCGCTGCAGGCAGCAGTCCCACTGGCAGGAGCAACAAGCCAGAGAGGAGATTGTGCATGGTAGGTGTATATGTGTGGGTATCTTGGAGCAAAACCACAAAACACGGCTCTCCAAACAACGCTGTTGTCCTAAGATGACTCTCTTGCTTTTTTTTTTTTTCTCTAGTTTCCCTGGAAGAAGTGCTGTTGTGTTTGTTCGACAAACACTAGTGGTCAAGTGAAGAACTGACAGCTCTACCTGCTGACAAGCGCTGTGCAAATTTTTCCTGTCCTCACACACATCCCTGTCAATTAACCTAATTTCTGACCTGCAAATGTATTTACAGTGCTCAAACTCCCCTGAGTACACTGGCAACATGGTACTGGCTCGCTGGTGTCCATTTACCTCACCCTCAATTGGGAGTGTGACACACTGATTTCCATATAGATTTCAGAGGGGCATATAAATTTTATCAGTTTCAAAATCATAGCCTTTACCCTCCGAGTCAGTTTTGTAATCACATATAAACAAAGACATTTGCTTATAATACACAATCTTATTACAACAATCTAATTTAGGGTATGAAGGGAAGAAACGAGATCATGTGGCAGAAGTTCAGCAAATATTCAAAAATGAGTCTGAATCTCATCTCATTTTCAGTATCTTTATAATAAAATTATCCACATAAACCTTGACAGAATTGTTCCCCATGTACCTGGTGTAGCTTACATCTTTGACAGGCATTATGGTTATCAGCCTTCCAAAGAAGCTATAAATTGGGTTTTTTCCCCCTAAAAATGCATGATCTACCCCTCTTGAGTTTTGAAATTGCGTACTAGTCACATTGGTAGCACCTACACACCACCAATATAACACAGAACAAAATGATCAACAGATACATCTTCAGAATAAGAAAATTATTCCTCCTGTGTAAGTTCAGAGCTCATAAATGTCCTCTGCCCAATGGTCCTGGCAATAAAAGATCTGCACCAGCAGTGGGAGGTTCCAGAGGTGCCCCATGGACAGTGAAAAGCAGGAGCAGAACACCAACGCCATGTCCTGACACAACACCCTGCTGTAGGCTCTTAACAGGTTTTTTTGCCACTTCCACGCTGAGCTAAACTAGCAACAAACTTCCTCACTATCCCACGCCTGTGTCTTCATCATTTCAGTTCCTGTAATTTTAAATTCAGAGATGATCTGAATATTTATGTTCAGTAATCAGTAAATTAATCAAGATGGCTAAGACAATTTATTTCAGGGAGTAATTCACAGAGTTATTTACTAATTGTTCTATACTAAGTGTCACGGGCTGGCAGCAGCACAAATCATGGTGGGAAAATATTTCATTGCATCATAATTAAGTTTCATACTTGTTTAGGTAAATAGATTCTTAAAGCTGTTTTGAACACATTCTCTCCAGATGGATTCAAAGTATCAACCAGATACCTCACAACCATGTTTCACAGGTCTGTTCATCAATATCAGTGCACATAAATCAAAGGTAAAACCTGCAATGAAATCTTGGCTTGGTCAACTGGTGCTTTACCAGAGGGTCCCAGATTTCACCTAGAATGAAAGCACAAGCACTGTGCTTTTGTGTACCACCGAGCACCCTTACCTGCTCAGGGATGTTGAAAAGGAGGGAAGCTTGGTCTCCTCTCTCCCTTCCTGCTCTGAACTTCATGGGTTCAAGCCCTTTGCTTGATCCTGTCTTTCTTTTGCTCACTGGTTCAACTCACTGACCCAGCAGAACCCTTTCTGCCATGACTGGGAGCTAAGTTGGGTCACAGAGGTATGTAACAAGACCACTACCACAGGTGAAGTGGCAGGAGCACACATCCAGCAGGTAAGGAGGTGAAGGTGTGTGACCCCGTGGGAGGAGGTGCTGCTGCCTGTGTGGTTTCTCTGAGTCTAGGGGCTATCTCATGGGATTTTACTCAGAACATTTTTCACTAGCAACCACTTTTTTAACTGTGTATTTCCAGTCAGATTCCAGAAAAGTGAGGTTATTGCAAAACCAGAAAACCAGAGCCCAGCCATTTTGTGCACTGCAACGGAGTTGGGTGAGCAAGTTCGGATAACATAAGAATTAAGTTGAACTTTTGCCCCTAGTTCCAGCATTCTTTGAAGTTCTTCCCTGCCTTGGCAACTCCTTCCCCTATCTTCCTCTATTGCAGCTCTGTCAGAGGATCTGCATAGCCAGGATTTTCTCCATTCTGGGATCTTCAAAAGAATTTTGCACTAAGCTCCCCAGGGACCAGATCTTCACAATGCTTCAGTGCTTGCTGTACAACTCACTGCACTTCTATCTCAGCAGAGCAAAACTCACACCAGTGTTTGCTCAACAGGGCTCTCAAGACAAGAAGGGTTTCAGCAGAGGGCTATGGGAACCTTCCAGAACTACTTACGAGGAGGAAATAGATGATCTTCTTCTAGCAGGAAGGGTATTTGGATTTTTCACCCGAGTATTTTAACATGAATCTATGTGAACGTGTGCCCTGGCAGGCATGTTGGGTTTCTGTTACCTGACCACCAAAACTACATGATAAAGAACTGCCCACTTCAGGACATAGTTTGGTTGTCCCCTAACGTCATCCAGAAGTGCATTAATAAAGACAAGCGGGTACTGTCATAATGTTGCTTTTGACCCTACAACTCAGACAATTCACCCTTCCCTCTTTTAAACATCTTTGAAGAGTTTCCACACAAATATTTGTTTGCGTAATTACTGATGGAGCTTTGTGGCATTTTTCAGAGTTACCTGTGGGATACATTGTTTAACCTGATGGCTGAACTCAGACCAAAATACCACCCAGCTGTATCTGGTAAAGCACACACAAAATTATGTTTAGGCAAACAGGTGGATTTTGGGGACGTGCACGTAACATTACATGGCTGCGGAACACGGGGCTGGGTACTCTAGAAACAAAAAGTTAATGGCTTGGAAAGGCAAATGTCCTTGCTTCTTCTACCTTCACCGTAATCAGTTACTTTACAGCAGACAGTCTCATTACTATAAATTGCAACTAGAGGCATTTTTGCCTTGCAAAGGAATTCATAAAAACATGTCAGATCATGTCAGCTGAGATGTTATATAAATCACATTCTGTACAAACTGAAAAAATACGTTCTGCATCCAAGAAATTTGATTGTTTTCTGAGTAGAGCCCACTGTTTCACAACTCAAGAAGAGGGTTTTTTAATCAGCATTACAGACACCATTTAAAGGACATGAAAGTTGAAAATCTAAATATGCCCAAATGCTTCCATTTCAATGCCCTGGTTCATTATATTTCCACTAAAGTTGCTACTCCATTCCACAGAAGGGCTGTTCCCAACGCAGCCTCAGACCATTTAAGCATACGCATTAACTTCTGCGCTTGCACGTATTCAATCTAGTGACATTACCTGGAGAAAAAGGAGCGGTCTTAAATCAACTACAAACATACTGACAGAGGCATGAATAAAGAAAAACCCTTATTTTGTAATACTGCTTTCAACTGCAGGCTCCTCACTCCAGTCGCTGAAACCTCTGAAACCTACTGACTTCTTTGACATTACTTGCTCTTCAGCTTTTTCTTATCTACTCCAGTATTCAGTAACTTGAGGAAGAATAAAGCCTTTTTCCTACCAGCCACATAAAATATGATTTCGTGTGAGTAAATCATGTAGGCACACGATTCTGCAGCAGGTAGGGCAGAGTGAAAAAAGCTGGAGAGCTGTATGGATCCCTCGGTGACCATATTCAGTGAGCTCTGCGTTGGCTACACCAGCACATTCGACCAAACCGTTCTTACTCACTGAACAGAAAAAACCCCAACCAAACAGAAGCTAATTTTTTTATATTTAAATGATTTAAACTGCAAAATAAAGTCTGATCTGAATCTTTATTTTAAAAAAATAATCAAAAATATTACGTATGTTGTATCAAAACTCGTAAAAACTGAGCACCGCACCATTTGAGCAAAATCACACAAAACAAGTAACTCACATTGAGCTTCCTTACTGTAGCTTTTAGTAGTGTCATTGTAGAATGCTTAGAGAATACAGAAAAAAATCTGTTTATTTTCCTTAAAAAAATAAGGTGAAGCCTTTGAAATGTCACCAACGACATGGCAGACAACCTTTGATTGTTTTAACAAAACAAAAGGCAATTTTAAATTAACTACAAGATTAATTCTAGAATGCATTACCATAACATTTTCATTTCAAGTAACATATCCTTTTATACTCTCCATTTTAGATTCCTTGACTACCGTTGGTTTAAATGCTTAAAACTGTCTAATTACTGATTTTCTACTGTTTGTCTTATAAAATTCAAGTATTGAATCAAAACTGTGCTAGAACTCCTTTGTTCAAATGTGCCACCAGCCAGGCAATGTGCCTCTCATTAACTACCAGCTACTTTTTGATTGTCAGTGTTGATTGCCTGCTCGGCAGCTCACCCTACAATGGAAATGATTTTACGATACCAACCTATGGATCTTAGTTTGTGCTGGACTAATAGACTGCTCCTTTCAAGAACCGTAAAACTATAAACTAAACACACTGAAAAGGAAAAAAAAAAAAAAAAAAGTCATGCCTTTTCATGCTGAGAAACTCCAGGCTTCAGATGACGCATAGTGCTTAATGCTATTTACTGTACCACTGTAATTATTTGGTAGCTGATCAAACTAATAAACATACCATTTGGCAGAGTGGGTACTTCTTGTAGTGAGTAGATGTGAGCTCCTTTTTTTTTTTCTTTTTTTTTTTCCACTGAGACTTTGCTACTCCTTTCGTATCTCATCTGATTTAAGAGATGTGTCTCCCCACCACAGCATTCCCTCTCCACATCCATGCCAGCCACTGATTCCACCCTTCGGAGCAGACATTACCACACTCCTTAGCTGGCCTGAATCAACTGTTTAGGCGGGTGTGCTATGAAGCGGAAAAGTAAACTGATACAGTTTAAATCTACAGATACACATATACATTTTTCCTTATGAGTTGATTTCCCAGTTCTGATGCAGAGAGCAGCTATAAGACAGAACAGGCCTCGCTAGACAGAGGCAGCAACGTTGAAATCCCACCCAGCATTTGAGGGAACAGTGGTGCCGAGATACAGCCTGACTGCAGAGCCCTGACCAGCCTCAAAACTGAAAGCAAGCAGCTATGCAGGGTTTTACGTAGCAGCACATAAAATATTTTCATTTCAAGAGACATTTGCAAACACAGACCATCCTTAGTTTTGTCTTCAGATCTCAATTACACTTGCAAATGAAATCATCTTTGCTTAAAACCATACTTCAGGGTAAGACACTGGAATATACTATATGCTCAGAAACAAATGAAGCAAGCTCTACAAAGAAGGAAAATGGTGGGATTTACCCATCTGAATATCAGTGGTTTAAAAAAACAAAGTGGAGATGTTGCATATTTAACAAAGAGCTTAAGTTCATAAATTTCCTCACGTGTATGGCAAATCTTTCTTTAAAAGCTGAAATCATGGTTACAGTAACTTCCTATTCAGTCATTTCCTTAATTAAACCGTTGAACTTTAATGTGAAATACAGCCATTACAAAACCAGAAAGGAATCTGAACAATAACAATCCAGTCAAATGGGCAGTGCAATAACCAACAGTGATGTCAAGAACTCTGGCTGATGCTTTTTGGTCTGAATCAATTATGCTGTGATTCCCTGAGATACTAAATCAAGTTTTAGGAAACTCTGTACTAGATGAGAGCTGCACTAGCCACAGGACACCACACAGTCAATATTCAGCACAAATGGGCTCTCCTTGGTAAAAGTTATTTTTAAAATGAATAGTATGGGATTTTTTTTCCCAAATTATGGAAAGGTGAGAATTTTAGCCCAGTGATACATACACATCATCACAGTCTCCAGTATCTGTACTGCTCTGAAACTGAGGATTACCCAGAGGCATTTTTTAGTCCCTGTTTGTCTCATTTCTACTTCAACATTGCAGTCCTCAGTGGTGCCCAAAATTCCGGTGTTCTCATTTTAAGCAGGCACTTTCCCTTGGACAGTCTTTGCATTCATGCTTGTCTTGCCCTCCCAAAAACGATACAGACTCCCCAAAAGCCAACACCTTGGCAGATGCTGGTCACCACTGCTCACCTCAGGTAGGTGTGAAGAGCTGCAGTCACTGCAGGGAAGGAGGTCTGTTTTTCAGGCTGGTTCAGGGCTGACTTCCTGAAGGCACAAGGCCACCAGCTGATGAAAGCCGACAGCACCAAAAGCTTTTAGGAGATCAGCAAGTCATTAAAAAATAAGAGCAAAAAAAGTTTTTACAGAACAAATTCTATCATTCTGCTGTAGGCAGAACATAGATATTTGTACATAAATCTTTATATTTGAGCAGGATTATTTTTGATTGGTAAAATAAAAGATTTTGCAAAATAATTTGCAATATACATACACTGACTTTTTCTTTTGGTCTTAAGTATTTTACGGCCCTCAACGCTGAAAGGTATATTAGATACATGGAACTGACTGATCCAATGGGTCCATGTGTATCAGACTTTGGTTATGCTTAGACTTTAAATTGGGCTTAAGAAACAATGTTTAATTGTTAGTGTAAATCTTCTTGCACAGATTGATACTCAGTGAAATAGGCATGCTAAAACTTACAATTTTTCCAGGTACCACCATGCATCCAGGAATTTTAAAATAACCTCAAAGCAAACCAGACAAAATGGTGTTCTCTGCCTCAAACGAGCTAGTTGATTTATACTTAATTGCTGAAAAAAATCCATAAAGATAAAAATCAAAAAAATCCCTTAATTATGCATTTTAAAATGCATGCTGTCTGCAGTTTGATCCAGCTCCCAGACAGTGGGAATTTTTCCCCCATGTATTCAACAGGAATGGTAGGTATCATGTTGCTGACTTCAACACTGCAATCTGATTTACGCAGGCCAGCCCAAGTGGATAGCTACTGAAATCAGCTGGATTCTTTTATGGGTACAAGATAAAACTGTACAGATAACAGCAAAAATTGAGTGCTAGGGGCTGCTGATTTATCTAATTGGCTGCACTAACATATCAACAGAGTCTCCCTGGCTTTGCCAGCAGAATGCTGCACGGGAGCAGGCGGTGCCCCAGCGCACACTGCCGGACCCTGCCTTTGCTCTACACTGGAAGTGGTCTGCAGCAGAGTTTCCTGGAGAAACAGAAACCTTATTTTCACAGGCATAAACCCAAAGTGATGACTTTCTGGTCCCATTTATGAAATCTAATTTGGAATGAATCCAACATTTCCCTGTCCTGAGGTGCTTGTAAAGCACTACAAGTATCAATGAGCTAGTAATTAAGTAATAATAGCCATAATAATATTGCAAAATTCATATATACTAGATAAGACTGTAATCCTGCTGGATGATATAAGGCTAACTAACTAATTTTCCCTCGAAACTGAAGACAATTGTAGATTATACTCCGTAGGATGCTATTATCAGTACTGCTTTTACTTCACACGCTCTATTAAGAGAAATATTTTTCAGTAGTTAAAAAAAAAAAAACCAGTATTGTACAACAACCCCATTGAACAAGCAGCCTGACACACAGAGATACCAAGGCTTTGTTTGTAATGAAGATACTTTATTAGAGGGAAAATAAATCTGCTTCTGGGGTGGATCTCCAAATTGAAAGGGTTTTTTCAGGTGATGGAAGTGAGCATTGTGCTGGGTCTCAGGCCTGATTACTTCCTGCAGGGATGGTTTTGTCATTGTGCCACCACCCCCTCCCCTGTGACTTCTAAACAACCCAGGGTCACTGTGTCCTCTCTTTAATTAGTATCTCACTGCTGGAGGGAGGGGAGAATGTCGAGAAAAAAAAAAAAAAGAAAAAGAATGAGAAGACACTGTAAACAAAGGTCCTCAGGGGCATCTTAACAATTTGGACAAGGAATGGAAAAAATGTTCTTTTGTTGGCGGGAAAAAGGGAAGAAGTGGTTGGGGTGGGCAGAATTTTGATTTTAGTTATATAAATTCAAATAAATTAAGGAGAAATCATGCTAGGAAAAACCCTAATTTTCTTCCCAAAAGGGTTTTATCATCCAACAGATGAGTATATAATCTACATTTTACAAGAAAGTCAACTAAAATAGTGTTCCAACCACAAAGCAGCTGAAGCCCTGAGGTACACTCTGCTTCCCTGAGAGCCATAACCAAGCTCAAGGGGAGTGAAAGCAATTCATTTAAAGAAAACTTCAAATGCATTTATTTTGTACAAAAGTTTTTGCACAAAATGTATATGTACTGCAATGAGTAGTCTGTTGCATCACTGCCACTTACACCTGTATTTTCCACAGAAAAATAGATATTCCTAAACAGCACAAAAATAAGAAACCCACTGCTTCACGCTAATTAACTTGCCCTCAAAGTTCTTTAGACTGATGAATCATAAAACTTGCCAATACTGCTAAAGACTGTCCTTATCAAGTAGGAAATATTGCGCACACAAACACACACAGGCCAAAGCATTTACCATTTTTACTTTCCAGAATCCACAACATGACACGTGGGATAAATTCTACATGTGTTTGTTAGCTAAATACAGCCAAAAGGTTGGTGCTTACATAAAATCTAACTTTTCCTAGTATTTAGAGTATTTTACAATATTTCAGATTACTTTTTTTTTTCTGCTCTCTCCTGGTAAATCAGGAAGGGAAATCTGATTTAAAAGCAAAACTCCTGCTGAAAGGAGGGTTTCTGTTCAAAGCTGATGGCATGAGAAGTTAAACAGCAGTGTGTCAGTCACTTGGCTGGCTATTGTAGCATATAGTAGGTGGCCTTCCCCCTCCTGGAATTTCCTGCTCCAAGGTAGGCCCTCAGGTTACCCGTGTCATGAGCAAAGGGAAAGGGAAGAGAAGCCACACACGCTTCAGAAGAAAACGATGCATGTAAGGAGCTGCAGAAGACAGATACATTTGGAACATCCCAAGGGAAACAGAACCCCAAATTCAACCTGGAGCCTCCACTCACACCCTGTCCTACCACCTGCTGCTGTGGCATTCCGGAGCGGGTCTCTCAATTCCTGCTACCAGAGTGGTCACAGTTTTATGTAAAATAATGAAATGCTAGTATGGAAAAAGGGGAATAGACTCTCTAACCTGTGGCACTCATCCCAAATGTAAGAAAACCACATTTGAATCTTTGCCCTTATATTCTGTTTCCAAGCTACTGAATGCAGAAATATATGCAAAATATATTGAAATCCTTAGGCACATATAGAATTAGGCACCAACTAAGGCAGGACTTCACTGGAGTGCCCTAATGACTGACTCAGCCCCTTTGCTGATTTAAACAATCTGTTGTTCTGTTTGAGATTTAAATACAACTGAGCAATTTGGGTTTGCTGTGGTGTTCTTTTCAGTCCTGTTTTGAAGTCCTGACCCATGAAGTCAGGTGGTACAGCTTCAGTACATGGATGCTTTTGGTTTTGTTTTGCATGTTGAAGCTCATGTACCCTGAGCAGTGTAGCCACCGCAAGGTGGGTTTCATCTTCAGTGGCATAAGGCTGGCTGCAAGCTGAGCACTACTCCGTGGTTTTAGTCTATACCACAAGAGCGACACTTAACCAGTACACAGTCTAGCTCAGTTTCTACCTTTGGGTCTCTGTGTAAACATATCCAGAATTTCATATTTCATCTTACATATATATACAAAAATACAGAATACCTCCTACCCCTCTGTATAACATTACAGTGTTACCAGAGGACAGCCTGAATTTTTTTTTTACTGAATTAGATGTAGCTTTAAATACCTGTCTTTTTTTAATCAGTCTCGTGATTTTTGTGACTGGACTTCGAATGCCAAACACTTAGGGCAGGTAAGAGTGCTATTATTCTCTTCTCTCACCTCACACAACTACAGCAAAAACATTCTCCTTTAGAAAAAAAATAAAACATCCCAACAACAACAAAAAGTAACCCAGCAAACTAATGCACTCCCCAGTAGAGGGGAAATAAAAAGCACATTTGAAATGTATGAATTTTAGCTTTAAAAACATTGACATTGATTAAAGATTTCCATAGTGTACAATTTACACGAAATTACCTCAGCAGGGTGAATGGATTCAGTTTCATAATCACAAAGTTCTCTAACTCCATGGTATTATATTCCAAGCAAGCTTGTATATTAAGTTTAATTTCACTTTTCTCAGGAAGTGATTTTACTCGAGATTGAATACAGCTGTTAGCAGAGTTCACTGTTCCTAAAGTGTTTCTATGCAAACTGAAAAAAAGAGCCCTTTCTGGAGGTGAGGATTCACATCCTGATTTTGAAACAGAATACTTTCGAGAAGTCAAGCTCTGCTTCCATAAAATGTTACTGAAGAAATAGTCTTCAAATATTTCAGTACCAAAGAACGGGAGAAAGGTCTGTGTAACACATTTGATGACTTAAATGAACTGCTCAACCCTCTCTGACAATGCAAAGCTAGCAGGCTCACTGGCTTAACAAAAAGAAACATAATGATGGATAGACCCCGTCTTGTTTTGTTCCGAGCATTAGTATTAAACCCCCACTTATTGAAGGGGGTGTAGTTTCATTTACTATTTCATCTTGATTCTGTTCTTTTAGCATACACAGAAATGTATGCTGGCACACAGAACTGGGCCTCTGCAGAGGAAACGCTGCCAGCTAAAAACACAGGATGTAATCGAGACCACAAGAGACACATACTCAGTTTTAAGTGTAACTATGCTGGAGGTATGGGAAAGGAAAAAAAACCCTCTTATTTTTCACTGCCAGTTTTAATTGTTTCAGTGACATTTTCTCATTCTTATTTTGTGCCAGTATAATGAGAAGGAAAATAATCAAATTTAATTACTTTTGCAGCTAAGGTAACTGCAGGATTCAGCGTTCAAGAGCCAGCCGTTCATTCCTCCTTGAAGTAACTCACCGTTTATTTTATGCATATCTCAGATGACAAGCACATATGCTTCATGCAACCCAAGCTTTAGCAGAACACTATTTCAACAAATTAGCCTGAAATGCTTAATTAAAAACCCTACTAAAAGCCCCTCAAAAAATAAAAATCAACAAAACACACACCACACCCGCAAAAGAAAATACCCAAAGCAAACTAAAAAGTAAGACAAGCAGAAACCCATCGTAACAGCCAAACTCCCCATGAGGGCTGCAGCCCAGCCACTCCAGCTGTTAAGAAGCAGGAAGCAAAACGGACTGAAAAACCTGAAAAAATGCTAAACCAATTACTTTCTGTCTACAACAAAATGCTTTCTCTTAAGCAACCAGGAGTAAACGAGGTCCCTAAAACGCTCCCAGCTTTATTAACAGTATTCATCGTAATACGGCTTAAGACTTTTAGAATTTGCTTTTAACAGGCCGGCTGCCGAACGCGGGGTGAAAGCCCAGGGCCCGGCCCCACGAAACAGCCTAGGCCGCAGTGAGGCCGCCCCGCCTCGCTTATCGTTCCCGTCCTGCGCTTCCTACCGCGGCGCAACGATTCCCCCCCGCTCCGCCCCGGGGCGGCTGCGCGGGCAGACCCGCCACGGGCGGGGCGTCGGGGCACGGTGGGGGCTCCAGGCCGGCGGTACCGCCCGACTACCCGGCTGGGGGCAGCGGGGCGCCCCCTCCGCGGGGCTCGACGGGAAAGTCCTGGCGCCGCCGGGGGCAGGCCGGGCCAGAGGCAGCCACCGGCAGGGCTGTACCGGCTGCCCTCCCTCACGAACGCTCGCTGAGGAAGAAGCAGGGGTAGCTTCTAAGAAATGAGCCCTGCCAGAGCCTCTGCTCTCAAACAGGCCGGGTGATGACGGTGCGTCGTACGCGCTGTGTAACTTTCCCCTTAACTTTACTGACAGCAGCGGCGGAAACAACCTGCCCAGAAACAAGGGAGGATTTTTAAGTCCTGAAGCTCGGTCAGCCCGTCAGCCATCTTGTTCACAGCTGCGAACTGCCCGGGAGGAACCGGCCCCTCAGAGAAGCTCATACGCTAAAATTACCCACTAGAGGGAGCCCATAAATCCTTGTGATAGGAAGAATAAGGTATCTTCAATTAGGGAAATTGCATTTTTTCTTATTCGGAAAGTTTGATCTATTTGGAACACTTCACCACCTACCCACAGCCCCCAGTTCTGCAGAGCTGCCTCTATATTGCCAACAGCCTCACTGACTCATCGCAATATATAAAGCCATCTTGAAGTTTTGAGGCTATCACTGTTACGCAGTCTTTATATAAACTCACCAGTTCATAACGCACTTTAAAAATAGCATGCAAGCCAAAACTCTCCCTAAAATATTTGTGATGTGCGTATGCTTGGTCTGAAAGGCAGATAGGTGTGCACACAACCAGAATGCAGGTCACAAACACATTTTTACGGAGTAAATTTTGGTTTCACTAAAATAATCAGGTATTTTACCTCTAAATCCAGTGGGAGAAGACTTAGTTTAGTCGCACCAAACTGGAATGGTCCCTATGTGCTTCTCCAAACCACAGGCTCTAGGGTTTCACACAATCTGCAGGAGTGAGGGAGTTCTTGGGCCATCAGCTAAAAAAGCTGCTAGAGATGGGCACAGTCCTGGGATGTATTTGTCAGTCAATTTCCACCCATCCAAAATGCTTTTCAGCACTTTCACAAAGTGGGTTTTGTGCATAAGACATGTGTTTAATCTTTATCAAATGACCTAACAGCATAACTAGAACTTTCTGCTTTTCCCATTCAACATTTCTCCTTAGGAAATACAGTTGCTGCAAGAAGAGAAGAGAAAATCACTTTGCACAAAAGCTTGAAACACACATTTGAGCAGTAAAAAGGCACCATGTGTGACAATAGATTGGAGTCTATTTGTTTCAAGTTTGACAATACATGCTTTTATTCTACTGAAATCTGTATCATTACCCATTTGCTTAAAACTTTAGTAACAGATTGCTGATATACTTGGAATATCATTTATCATTTTAATCAAGTATGTGTTACCCGATGGCTACAGTTTAGTATTCCTCAGATTCTAACCTGTACATTAATTTTGATCTTATTTCAATGAAAATATTACAGTACAAATATCCAGCTATCCAAAGCTATTACAAATGGGAGATGAATAAATACCTAGTTTGAAGTTTATTCTTTTGAGTCCCCCTGAAAAGAAGGACATGTAACAGAAAAGGACTCTAGTGATTACCATGGCACACAAGAAAGCTACATATAGAATCATAGAATGCTTTGGGTTGGAAAGGACCTCAAAGATCATCTAGTTCCATTTCTGCTTCTGCCACTGCATGAGTCCTCTGCTGTGCATTCATTCCTCTGCAGTAAAATACACTGATAATGCTGGGATTGTGCTTTAGAGCTATTTTGAACCTATCAATGAAAAAGGAGGCATTAATACTATGATATTAGAGCAACGGTTGCTCTTTATCCTGTGTGGTTTTTTCCGTTCATAATTGAACATTTAAAAAACCCTATTATTGCATGTACTTCAAGCAACACTTTTTTACCCTTGGAATTTAAAGAAGATTTGATGTACTTTGACCTTTTATTCAGTCCAGTATTGATTATTGCCTTTAAAGCAGTTCTGCTTGTACGCTTGTAGCATGACACTAGTATAATAGCTAATAGTTTCATCTGTGTTTCATGTCTGTTTGGAATCTTGATGTTTATGCCAATACTTTTTAAAGCAGTTGACTCGTAATATTTGGGAGACCCAATTCAATCTTTTTCTCAACCTAGTACTGCTTTTGATCCCTTTATAACATAGAAGAGAGAGTACAATGCTTACAGTAGTTCAAAAAAATCACTTACTGTTAAAGAAAATGACATCTAAATAAAATAAAATGTTACTGAAATGTGCAATCAATAGTCATTTGACAAGCACTGGTTTAGGCGGGGTGAGGAAAACCATTAGGTGGAATGATGTTTCAATTTATTTTTTTTATCTCAGGCCTTGATATCTTTTATCATTTAAGAACATTGAAATGGTGCATAAAACAGGTATAAACAGTATAAAGGAAGTGAATAATATTCTTTCAGTGGTCATGGTAGAATGCACAGCACTCCTACTGATTACCATCACCTAATCCTCAGTGTAGTGTCTTAAAACCTCTGTAGGCAACATGGGAGACACAAGTATATTCAAGTGGGACTGTGAAAAGTTCCTTGCACTGCAGAGCTGAGCTGAGAACTGGAGACAGTACCCACACAGATTACTGTTCAATCTTTTTTATGGTGATGAGTTGGGATAATTTAGCTTATGACCTAAGAGTCAACAGAAGAATCTCAAAGATGGCAGAGATAAGACATGAGCAAATTTAAATGGTGGCGATCTGTAACCATATTTATGTTTAATTGCTGCTGGTTTTAAGTAGGAGAAATAACGGGAGACAACAGAAACCCTGGTAGTCACATAGGGGAAAGTGATATTTTTCCATCTACCTTGCTTAAGTGATCTGGCAAGCTACTGGAAGTATGAAATAGATAACAGCTCTATGAAATATGGAGAATGGAAATATGGAGGCAGTCATCAGACAGGAAGCTGTGCATTTGCAGCCTGCAGACATTCATAATGGGCATTAGATCTGATTTAAGCATCTGATTGACAAAAAATATATATTTCTGGACCAATCCAGATTTTTAGTTTAGACAAGGGAAATAGATGTTGTGTTGACAGTCCAGCTTTGCAGCAGGAAAGCTGACCCCTGTTTGAAAACAAATTCAGACTTTTTTTACCTGTACTAGAGAATTACATAGTTGCAGTATTGCTCTTCCAAACACAGAAGTCAGGATTTATTTCTGGGAAAATACAAACGGGTTTTAATAAAAGGGATAGTTTAGGCATTGCAATGTTCTCAGAGGTGTTCCTGCTGCTAGACTTCCTACTGTCTGAGGTACTCTTGGACCAACCTTTTGTCTTGATAATTTGCAGACTACCTAAGATGTCCATTACTGGAAGCTGATGGCAAGCAGGTAATCTGGGATAGGAGAGAGCTGGGACCTGACTCATGAATCTCTCATGGTTTGGGCGGTCATTTATTCTAATATTAGAAGACTACTGAAGATGTGATTTATATTTATATTTCTTTGAAGACTCTGGATAGTGGACACTTGATGCCCACCTAGGTTTGCTGTACTTTGATGAGGGGCAAGGTAATAAAGAATCACAACCCCTGCCTGTCCTAGTTAGGAACACACAGGAAAACCACGATGATCAGCATACAATGATAAGGACATTCCTTGTTTTCATGCATACTCAGATCAACTCTCTCAGGGCAGGGGGTGAGTGTTACCAATACAAAATACTGCTCTTTTTAACATATGTTTGTATCTTCTTTTATTTAAATTTTGTTTCAGTGGTGTATCAATAGATATAACCAATTCTAGAGAAAAAATTAACAATTCTACACTATCACTTTCTTCCAAATGCATAGACAAGTTCACAGAATAAAATAATGCTGACTGTCTTGATCTATGTATAGATTCCTTGCTCAGTCATAAAGAACAGAAGTCAGGTCAGAGAGGAGGAGAATTATGAAAATAATTCAGTACTGAATTGGAAAGAGTGGAAATAGTGGACGAATAGGAGAGACAGATTGGATTCAAAATGTTCTCCTACAGTGACTGCTATCCTAGACAGCTTTAGGATGCATTTCATAGATTCATAGAATGGTTTAGGTGGGAAGGGACCTCAAAGATCACTTAGTTCCAACCCCTTGCCATGGGCAGGGGCACCCTCCACTAGACCAGGTTTCCCAAAGGCCAGTCCAACCTGGCCTTGAGCAATTCCAGGGAGGAGGCACCCACAGCTTCTCTGGGCAACCTGTTCCAGTGTCTCACCACCCTTACACTGAAGAATTTCTTTTAATCTCTAATCTAAACCTACCCTCTTTTAGTTTAAAACCATTTCCTTGTCCTATCACTCCATGCGCTTGTAAACAGTCCCTCTCCAGCCTTCCTGTAGCCCCTTTCAGTACTGGCAGGCTGCTATGAGGCTTCCTTGGAATCTTCTCTTCTCCAGGCTGAACAAGCCCAACTCTCTCAGCCTGTCTTCTTTGGCTGTTCCAGCCCTCCAGTCATCTTCATGGCCCTCCTCTGGACTTGCTGCAACAGCTCCATGTCCTTCATATGATGGGGGCCACAGAGCTGGATGCAGTACTCCAGGTGGGGTCTCATCAGAGCAGAAGGGCAGAATCATCTCCCTCAACCTGCTGATCACGCTTCTTTGGATGCAGCCCAGGATATGGTTGCCTTCTGGGATGCAAGTGCCCTTTGCCAGACTGCTAACATTTGCTCATGTTGAGCTGAGAACATTTGCCCGTTCTTTGAGAAGAAAATGGTGCCTTCAGCTGCAAAACACAGAGCTCCCCCGAGAGAAGTAAAGAATTTTGCCTCACATAAGCAATAATGGTGACATGGATCCATACAAAAAGAAGACACTTGCATTAGCTATAGGTTCTTTATAGATTTTCCCCCAGCCCCAGCTTGTGTGTTTGCCATCACTGTGGAACAGAGAGCGGGGCTCACTCTTAGGGAGGAAGAGTTGTTGCTGGAGTCAGGCAGAAGTTATTTTCTGAGTTCAGTATTTTCAAGTAGAAAGTTCTACAAGCCTGTTGCCTGCCCTGTCAGACAGCAATTTGTTTTCTCAGTACTGGAAATGTCAGATCTCACCATGCAACTAGAAGTTGTGCTTTATAGAAGTTGTGCTTGTGTGCAGCATTCAAGTATACAAGTACATCAATATTTTAGAAAAATTAAAATATATTACAGTCACATATGGGAATATCGTAGTTCCATAACCACATGCTAATGAACATGATGTGTTGTCATTTAATTATAAAACACCTATTAATTTTTACTCAGTTTTCAGAGTGTATAAAATAACAATCCTGTGTTTCATCCTTCCACAAAAGATGGACCAAAGAGGGAATGACAGTTTTGGCTAATTATTTTCCAATCTAACTCATTGAGCACATTTTTCTATTACACCCAGAAATTTTAATTACTAATTGGATTTATTCAACATTTTTCATTCTTGAAGCACTGCACAAGTAATGAATCTTCTCAACGCTATTATTAATATTTATTATTACTGTTTACTACTGTTACTAAACTCTTCATTTACAGATGGTAGAACATCTGTAACCATTTTAGGGGACTATTCTCAAAAGTAAACAGAAGACAGCAAGCTTTAAAGACTTTTCCCCATTTGTGCATCAGTTTTTAAAAGCCTGTTCACTAACTCAGCAACACGTTGAACACTGAGTGTCTTAACACCTTCGTGATCCAATCTTTTGCTCATCTCTGCCATGTCAAACCTCACTGACAAGGGCCAGAGATACATTTCATCTACTCTTAAGCTTTCCTGACTAAGTACGGAATAACTAACAGCTCCCAAGTTATCTGTAGTGGATCGTTGCAGGGCACCAGTGGTATTGAAGCAGTCTCTTATTCCCAGTCTCTTTATGGCCTTGAAACCTACCTGATGCCCCAGTTTTTGGTCAGGTTTTTTTTCACCAGATGTCATCTTACTCGTTGCCTTTGAAATGTGCAGAACAGGCAGCAAGATATTCAAAGAAAGGGTGTTCTGCATTTGGCCTGGCCCTCACTTACTGCCCCACAGCCAGCACTGCATGATTATCACATTGAATCTCGAAAAGTTTGGGCTTTTTCAGTTAAAGACTTGCTTAAATTTAGATTAAGACATTAATCTCAAAGTTAAAATTAAAATTAATCTTGAAGTTAAACATTAAATCCCTCCTTTCTGTACCTCAAAGCTAGTTTAGTAGCTCTGGAAATGACAAGATCCCTTTTTCCACAAAAGGAGGTACAGTGTGGGCAGAGGGAGAACACGCTTCCCCTCACTGCCCTGTGGATCTCCTTCAATTCTGCTTTTGGAAGTTTGCCCTCAAAAAGGAGCGACTGTGCAATTCTCTTTTTTAACTCTGCTGAGTGCCCAGGGAAGGGTGACAGTGGAGACAGAGGCCTCTGTAACTGCAGCAAGCACAGGCTGAGACCAGCATCTCATTTCACATTACAAACAGCCATTGAACGCTGACAGCTTTGTTCACTTCCTACCAGCTACTATGACTTTAGACAGTAACATCAGATTAGAAATCATCTATGTTTTGGGGAAAAAAAAAGAATATTTTTAATCAGTTGTGGATGGAATAAAGACATGTCAACAACATTCATGCCTTTATAAACTTCATTCTCATTCTAAAAATCTTACTTGCTATAAAAGATGGGACAGTTTACTAGGTGTAAAATAAGTGAAAACTGAAGTCTCAGAAACCATGTCACTTTTGCTGAGTTTACTTTTAAAATCTATGAAAGCAAAGGCACACAGGTGCAGGTCAGAGATGCAGAAGTCAATTAAAAATTATTTATCTTACAGCAGTGTGGTTCAATTGACCCTTTTATTAGCCAAGAAGAAGATAATGGATATAGCCCCCATCTTCCAGAAATCAGGGCATGGAAATAAGGGCAGAGCTTTAAATATAGAATGAGGCATTTGATCTGGAAGATGGATGTGCAAGGAGGGTCCAGAGACAAAACACCAACAAAGCTGAGCTAATTTCTACAGCAGTGTAGGGATGCCAACAGCAATCCTCACAAGAGTTATTGATAGTACGCCCATTTATTTCATTCTAACCTTTTCCTTATTAAATGATTAAATATAGAATTTCAAAATTACCTTTATTTAATTTAAAATTAGCTTTAAGAATCTTGAAAAATTATTAGGGTAAAGAAACACTTAACTCAGCCTGAAGCAGATTGCTCTCAACTTCTTGTTTCACCGAAGTCTCTAAAAATGTTCCAGTCCAGGTAGACTCTAAATGTATGGCCTCTTCCACTGCCACTTTTCAAATTTCAGCAACTCAAAGATCCTCAATTTCTTCAGATAGTTCTTGTCTTATCAGATATTAGTCCTTTGATCCACTTTATAGCATAAAACCCAGGCAGATAGGCTATGTCTGTGTTGAAACTGTTCACAGAACCCTTGCTTAAAGGCAAAATAAGTTTCTTCAAGGTGTTGGGAAGTTAGAAGTTGGCAAAGCTCCTCAAGTGTGGAAAGAGCTCTGCCTGTGGCACCCTGCTTCACTGTGTACACCCAGCCCTTGGCTGCTGTGTTTTTCTTGTTTGTTTTTAACTAACTGCAGATATGAAATACAGTGTGTCATGCCCTATTTACATGAATCAAAAGCTCTATTTACAAATACATGAGATAGGGTGTCCTAGCCTTTGTAAATCTGATTTCTCTCCAAATATAGTATGCTTTTCTCATTCCATTTTCACTTCGTGAGCTTATTTCATGTCCTGTGGTATGAAGATGATTTCACCAGTAAGAACAGACTGACTGACTGGATTATTATTTTATGCTGTACAACGGCAGTCATTAATCTTTACTAAGAAAAGGTACCTCATTTTTCCCCTATTTCCATACTTTGAGATTAAATTAATTTCCTCATTTCATTTGTAATAATGAAAATAAATATCCATTCTTTATATATTTCAAATAGCCTTTTTATCATGCCTGTTGGTCTGCTTTATACCAAAGACTACAAAATCTAGCATTAAAAATACTTTAATGCTATAGCACAGGATTTTCTCTGGAAACTCCCTAATTCTAGTCTGAGTTTCACAGTTACTTTTTTCCTAGACTGTACCAGAAAAGTAATTTTTAATATTTAACATCTTAACCTCTTCTTTACTTACAGATTACGGGGTGGGGGGGAGGTGGTGTGACTAGGCCATATTCTCCATGGCAATAACATTTATGCAATGTATGGATACTAGCACACATTAATGTAAATCCCTTTTGTGAGATATAAATGTAAATAACAGTAAGCACAATTGCTGTTCTCAGACTGTCAGGATCTAGATCTGATGTTTTACTTTGCACATCATCAGCTGTCGTTTCCTCCAACAGCAAATGAGAATTCACCAGTGCAGAGTTTCTTATACATTTCTTTCCGTGACAGTGCTAGTATAAACATTTCCCCCCTTATCCTGCTTGTTCCTGGTATTCATTTTTGCCATTTATTTTTAACCTGGACCGGTTCCCAGATCTATTTCATTGTATGGCCCCACTAAGAGCTATGCTGGCATTGTTGATGGGGTAACGTGGGGAGAAAGAATGGCTGGAGACAAAGAAGGATGCTTAAAGTTGGTACTGCTACAAAAGAATACATCTGAAAACACAGCTTTAGATTTACAATGCATCTTCTGTATTATAGGACACTGATCTGAATTGAGCTGCAGACCTTCAGCACAAATTACAAGAGCTTAACGTTTGTCTCCCGTTCATCTCCTTTAGACCCGCCACTTGCACCAGCTGCTTCTATTGATGCCATACAGCAACAACTTTTGTTTGTTGACTACTGGAAAGCAGTGAATGTGCTTCCTGCAAGTTAGGCTTTGGCAGATGAGCGTTTGCAAGCCTTCATCTAGTAGTTTGAGGTATTGCTGCCTCCAGGTGTCCTTTTTGCTCTTCTGCCAAAAACGCCTGAATAGCAGAGTGAGCAGAAGGGAATGCCTGAGTCTCAGCTGCTACAAGTACCACAGCCTGTGGTATCTTAGCTCAGCAACCTTTTCCCCCACATCTCCCCACCCTCACGCACCACTGGGTTCCTTTCCATGCACTCCACCTCTTGACTGTGAGCATTTTATTTCCAGAGGACAGACTGAGGAGGAGGCTGGAAGGTGAGCTTTCCTGTGCTTGCAAAGTCCTCTGCTTAGGCTCTTCTGTGTTCCCTTGGCTGCTGTCCCCACCCCATTTGCCCACTGGATGTTTTTTCAGTGACCCTGTTTCTGTCCCAGATGTATTTCTGTTTCACCTACTGCCTATAGCAAACCTTCTTTGCTCCCAAGTAGCTTTCTGTAGTGAACCAAGGTGGGACACCTTGTTCAAGAAGCAGTGCTTATGATGTGGTGTCATCAAGGAATGTGAATTTGAATAGTAGTATAAAACTCTGGAAGGCAACAGCAGAGGCACAGACAGATGTCCCCTCACTGCCTCCACTGAGATGGTATATGAGCAGGGAGAGACTAGGCAGCGGAGGGAGTGTGGTTAGCAGGGGAAAGTAACATCTGAAATCTATGCGGCAAGATTCACCAGTTAGTCTCTAAAACCCCTTAAATTATTGCTTGCATAGGAAAAGTTTAAAAATGCATTTTTCTCATGTTTCTCCATCCTGTTACTGATCCAGAGTCAAGAGGTTTGTGGTCAGGATTAGAAATAAGGAGGCACAGCCCATTGCTGTTTCGATGTTAATGCCATTTGTGACACATCCTGAGTTATGACTCTAACACAAGAAAATGTCTCATGAGCAGAGTTACTTGGGTGGAGCTTTTAGCTAAACAAAAGCTGAAAAGCAGCCCATCAATGCTTTCTCTTGATGATTTAAAGTTGCAGTCTTGTTATGAGAATTAACCTTAAGAAGGCATTAAGGAATTTCCAGATGAGGACTGTTGCTAGGGCCTTTCATGGTTTGGCAGTGATACGCTGCAGCGTGTAAGAATCCACTTGCTACTGTTGATTGTATCATATTTAATAGATAGTACTACATACTATGTTATTAGCAACACAGCTGCCACCTCTGAGTTTCACTGTCATGCTCTCGGACTCTTTCCTCAGTATACCTTTAGAGAGCACAGTCTACACAGTCTTCTTCCAGTAGACCTGGGATTACACGCCCTGTGCCCCTGGACCAGCAGTCACTTCGCTGACACCTCAGCAGGGGTTTTTAGCTCAGGTTAAGCATTGTCCCAACACAGTTTCCCTTCAGCTCAGCACTGAGACAAGGTGAGCTTCTGTCAGCATGACAAAAATCCATGTGAAAATACCTGCAGGTATGCCTTAGGGGTATTCACAGCAGCTGCCCCGCTAATTGAGGAACACCAGGAGACCTCAGGAAATTCTCACTGTACACAGAAAAGAAAGGTTGCAACATGTTTCCCACTTACTCTCCTCTGCCATTTGCCATGCCAGGTAGGTGGCAGTCCCTGCCCTTGTTTTTACTGTGAAACTGGATCTCAGTCAGCCAAGTTACTGGAAAATACCCCCACTAATTTAGAGGGCTGATAATAGCATTTTCTTGAAGAGAAGCATACCCCAAGGAAATAAAAAAGAAAAACATGAGGACCCTTTTTATCTCTACTGAGAGTTGCAGAATTAACTTTTCTCGACTGCACCTCTCACTGCTTGGGCAGGGCTACTGTAAGAATTTCCCATATAATAAAAAGGTTCAGGCCTTCACTGCTCACTTCAGTTGCCATTACAGCTCCCCTAAAAGACGACAGGCATTTAATTTTCTTCTCGATCCATCTGCAACGTGTATTGGCCCTGCTCAGGAGCTCAGGGTGCCGGGAACACTGGGCAATACCCAGGACCCAGAGCTTGTGTTTAAGCCGCAGCTCCTTGCCAGCTGGAGACACATTTAACATTCCCTGCATGACTTCAGCAGTTCAGCCGCTTTCCCACATTCCACAGCTGGCCTCCCACCACCGCTCAGCCTGCAAGCACACACCACACCGGGGTCATATTCTTGCCATCAATTCTAAAGTAGAAGTTGCTAGTGAAAGCACCAGAGAGTTCTGGTTAAAACGCAATGGCACCGCAAGGCCCAAACGGCCTGTCGGCTCTGAAGTGGCAGAGCTACATACAAAAAAAGTACTTTCCCTTTGCTCTTCAGCTCCTCTGTGTTTTATAAAAGGTCTGCATATCTTGGGAGCCACAAAATGGTTGGGTGGCAACCCTGTAAAGTCCCAGAACAAATCCTTGCTACTATGAGTAATCCCAGTGCTTTACAACAGGACACATTTGGAAAGCAAGCCCTTCAGGACTGCATCTGTGGAGGTTTATGTTAATAGTCCCTTTTTCTGGCTGTAAATTCATGTTGCTTCCCGTGTGCGCCACATCCATTTCTGTCCTTGTGCAGAAGTTCAAAAAAGGAAGCATGGAGTCTGGATATCTTAGCTTTTAACACTGTGATTAGCTTAATGGGTTATGGTGGTTTGTATTTTTTTTGTGTCTACATGCTGAACTGGCTCATGCCTTTTTGTCATGCTTTTAGCGTCATGAAAAAATAACAACAAAGTTCTGGAAGAATTGATGCAAACATGCAAATTCAGTCAACAGTGAGACTTTATGACAGCAGCATTCTGGCAATTTATACTTAGAATTTATCTCTTTTTTTAAAAAAAATCCCCAAACTATTAAAAAAAATGTACAGGTTAAGCATCAAAATTTTATGGGGACAACAACTAGGGAGAGAAACCTATAGTATGATCTGTATCTGGTTTCCTTACTTATCTAATTCCAGTCACATCAGTGGCTAGGGACTGTGCACATAAAGAATAGTGGCACAAAATTAAACCTGCACATTTGGGTGTGTTGGACAGAAAGGTCTACAAATGCATTTTAGTTTTGCCTAGAAACAGTGAATGAGACTGAGTGAACATATCATTGACTTTCTGGAGTACAACACAGGACTATTAGTTCCACTGAAGTAACAATTTGCGTAGCTGAAGTGAGCTTGATGTGGATGCGTGGAGGTTTCAAGTCTACTGAGATAATCACAGTAGCCATGAAAGTGCTTCATGGATCTGGACAGGGGACCAACACAACATGTGGGCATTACTCATGTATCATTTTAGGCCTACTTTGGGACATAAATAAGACCTCATCTTTGTGTAGTACCTTACACTGACATCATCTGGATACAAACATATACCAGAAAATAACTACCAGAAGATGTAGTTTATTTGTGTTTTAACACTTACTTTACTAATGTGTGAGTGAATGTCTTAAAAAACCCACAACCAGCCATACTGTCATTACCACACAAAGGCATTTGGCCCACATTTCGAAATATCAGGTAACATCCTCTCACTTGCTTTAAAAAGCCAATTTGAGTCAAGGCTGAAAGAAAAGTATTGCTCAAATAAGATGGTATCTTCCTTTTACAATCAAAAACCCAGAGAAACTTATTTGATACAAACTATTTTCTATAAACTCATTTGAGTGAAGTCCCAGTTTATGAGTTAACATAACAAATAAAATACAGCTAGCTCTAAACCTCGCTAATGCAGATTTATCATGGAAGCAGTGACAGCCCCTTATCTGCACGGGGATGGCTGGCACCAGTACGCAGAGGGACTAGCTACAAATGCACACCATTAAGTATTATAAGAAGAAAAATGTGCTGCCAGTGAGTAGAAGGTAGATTTATATTATCAGACATTAAACCTTTATTAGGACAGGATTATTTACAGCCCCAAGACATGCAGTGTAGCACAATATTCTTATGGCTTTAAAGTAAATGTGATAATTGCAATTGAAAGCGAACCAACTGTAATGGCTTTCAGAGTTTCTCTATTTATTGGGCATAGGTCCATTCAAATTAGTGGAAATACTGGTGAAGTTACGCATAGGTAACAACAAATTTCCCCACCTAAGCTAGCAGATGAGCCTCTTCAGCCCACAGTGGATAAAGCTGTGACTTAACTGATTCCCAGCAGCCATGTGCCTTTAAGTTTAGCTGTTGCTTTTGCTCTCCTCAGTCTACAATCCTTGCACACCTAAATACTGGTCACTGCCTCAACCCAGAGCATCCCCACAGGGTGCTTGCTTCCTGCCGACAAGCGCAAAGCTGTGTATGAAGCGAGTGTAGCAAACAGTGAGTTTCTCTCAGTCTACACAGCTGCTATCCACTGATTTGTGTACTTAGAGCACCAACATACTTGACTTTGCAAGCCAGGGACATTTTCTGGATTCTCAGGACATACAAAACCCCATCTAATTTAAAAAGCAAGAACTCACTAGATATCAAAAGAGCTTTGAATTAAAAGTATGAGGGAAAGGTACTGGCACTAGTTGGCAATGTAATATCAGCTGCATCTGGCAGAAGGGCCTGCTTCAAAGGACAGACATTTGAGAAAATGTGTTTCAAAGGCAATAATGTTGCTGCACATTTGCAGACAAAAAAACTTCTCGGTGGGGCTGCTTGGAAAAGCAGTTTCTAGCACTGTTAGCAAACATGATGCAGGACTGCTACTGAAATTGTTTATCTACCCCTCACAGAAGAGTCCAAGCACTATACCCAAGTTCCATGTTTTCAAAGCAATAATACTGGTATGTCACTGTTCTCCAGCTGAGTATCTGTCCAACAAATTAGATACCAATTTTTACACAGAAATTATTATACAGTAGACACCACTGAGGGACTAAGGGTCTGAAAACATAAAATTCTGATTATTCCTCTTGCTATCTGCTCTTGTATAGAGAGGAATATAATTACTCTAACATAACTGTAATAAACCACAATTTCAGACAATAGCATGAATAATTTTTGGTCAGTGAGCAGTAAAAACTGCTCAGGGAAAGTGACAAGAACATACAGCTTAAACATTTTCATTTCAAGTCTACAGATACTACAAAAACCTGTTTTAATCTCTGATGAGTGCGCTACAATTATCTGAACTTGCACAGGATTAGTAGTATCCATTCCTACAGAAAGCAAAGGTCAAGAGGTCTCGAATAAAAATATTTGAAAGAAAACATTGTCCATTTGAAGCATTTATGTTTACAGTTTGTTGGTAAGCTTTAAACTGCTCTTCTCTTCTGGATGCAGCTGAAAGTTCAGAGCATTTTTCATATACAATACAATTAGTGTTCATCTTTCTGCAGTGTCATCACCGGCACACAACCTAGTTAATTGTCCTAGATTTAAACAAGTCATATATGGCACATTTATAGTCATATCCTATATTAACTTCCATTTTTACATACAGCCATTAATATTAACAGTTTTTCATTAAAAAATGTTCATTCAGATATGGTCTCTATATAAAAATAAACAGCTTAATGGAAACTGAGTGCAGCAAGTTAATCAAATAACGTGAGTTACAAGCACTACAAGAACTATTATGATGTATATGTATGCAATAGCAGCATCCAAAATAATGTCTTTTAAAATAAAATTTAAAAATAACTAGAACAAATATGAAATCGTGTAGGTGACTCTGGAAATTCCTACTGTTATGATGCAAAATACAAGTACTTCTGAGACTAACAGCATGCCAAACTGCAGTTCCAAATCAAATTACCCACTTTTGAAGTCTACCAACTGGCTTACTGCTTTAGCTTTCCTTTATTCCTTCAGTAATTCGTGTTTGCTTTTCTTGGGTTACTGTACCAAAGCAGGGCTGAGCACATAGATGCTTACTAGTCACTGAAATAAGGGTGCAACAAACCAATCAAAATTAATTTTGCCATATGTTAAATAGCTATTAGAAGCTGCTTGCAACCACCAAATTCAGGGACACATTCACAGGTCAGAATTGAGTTCATGCGTTGATATGCCCTTACCACTACTTTCTCTAACTAATTTAGGCTGTGTAGGTGAAAATGCAGCTATGCCCCTTGATGCACTCTGCTCCCAGGGGCTAGAATTACAAGTGAACGTTCTCCATTCCTGTTTATGTTGTAAGTTCCAAGAATGACTCTCGTATGAGTACAATGGAGGTCTTTTTAGCAGTATGCTGACATGAAAGAAAAGTTCAGCTATGCTGTTTAATTGTGTACACTCCAGTGCTAGGCAACTCTCCAAACCTTACTGTAAACATTGTTTAAGGTTCATCCAGATCAGCACGATAACGAAGCTTATGCTTTTTATGCTTAGTTTTAAATGACAATTGCTTTTCTTCAAGGTTTTATATTTACCTGTGCTGAAGCACAGTCAGAGACATCATACTGGGTTGACCTTTTCCTTTTATAGAATGATGGGCTGTCCTCTAAAGCCCTGTTCTAATATTCTGTTTACATGGCATCGTTTTCCTGGACAGAGAACTGATCTGTTATCTTTTGTTAGCTTGTCTGGAGAACATACTCATCACAGCCTAACAAATGGCAATATTAGATTATTAAGGAAAAGAGCGCACATTCAACAAACATGTTGTTGAATATTTTAATGGAGCCAAAAACACTTAATAGTTCCACAAACTATGTATGGTTACTCTGAACATATCTTTCATGTTCTAACAAGTAGGTATGCACATAATAATGTAAAAATGGCACCATTAACTCTAATGTATAATCATTATGAAGTTATTTTTGCTAATGTAAAGACATCTTCCACTACAAAAATATACAGCTGAGGCCAGAAGTACAGGACATGTGCGCTCCTCCAACGGCAAGTTGTTATTAGAAGCACAGACTGGGTGTGTGTAGGCAGACAATTATGAGACAAAGAACACTACATTCCTAAACTTCACTTCAATGTAAGAAGAAAGTTCATTTATTGTTCAAAGGACATAATTTACAGTGTTCCAAGTTTCTATTATATAAGTGCTTCTGTATTTTATGCTCAGCAGGACAGTGAAATTTCACTGAAGAAATGCCTGTTTGAGTTCATGCAAATGCATAGTCTTGATGTGAAATCCCTTTTCAGGCAAGCATGACAAGATGTATTTTTTGTAACTGGTTTGCAACTTAACACAAGAACCAGTACAGTATTTCTCCAACCCTAACTACATATATATGTCTAAAAACTTAGGCAGAGTTCAACACACCTATACTTTTATTGATGTGTTTGTCAGAACCTAGACAGTTCAGAGCTATGGCAAAGACAGGAAAAAAAAATACTTCAGACTTGATCTGTAGAGGTCAGATGGAACTTCAGATTTTTAAAGATGTGAATATTCTTGACTGCTGGAATAGTTCCAAATGCTATTCCTGTGATTAAACATTTTAAGAATTGTGACGCAGAGCTGAAGGTGGTTAAAGTTGATAGAAATTAAGTATTAGCAAAAAATAACATCTCGCTTTGTTGGAACTGAGGTGTATATATAGTTCTTTTGACAATGAGATTAATGTGTTGCTTTGTTCTTTATCAGGTGTCCAATGAGTCGACATTATCTCCCGAACTATTGAGATTTCCCTAATAGTACCCATTAGTCACAGGACACTGAATGCACATTATGCAACAAAGTTTTCAAAAAAGTAGTCATCTATCTTAAACCCAAGACCACTACTATCCAGCTTTTTGTACCCTCCTAAGTCGTTTTATCTCCTGTGTTTGTTTCACTGAGACATGAAAGCCCTCAGTGAGAGTCACACACACCTTACACAAAGGATTCCTCACCTGTGTGGAGGGCTGCCAGGGTGCTTTAATAATATAAGGACCACCAACTGATAAGCTAATTCAATTACCATGTCCCTTGTAGTCCATCGCATGCAGTGGCAAACCCAGAGAAAATCCCCCTGACCACGTGGGCTCATGTGAACAGAACCTCAGGTAAAATAATAAATATAAGACAACCTGCATTTCCTTTCCTATTTATTTTATTTCAAATAAACATCCTTTTCTGTTTCCCACAAGAATTTACTCTGTGCCATTTTGGCTGGACCCTCAGCCATTCCTTACATTGATCAAAGGCACCAGAGAAGCGTCTCCCCAACTGTCAGAGCCATTTAGCCAAAATCATGCCCACCACCTTCCCCGCCTGGCACAACCACCATCTGGCCAGGCAGGAGTATCACGGGAAAAAGATGAAATGGATGGAGTCCAACATCCCCATTAAACCTGACCAGCTTCAGTTTGTACTGGGAATGAATTCAGGAAAAGCAAGTGGAGTTGACACTACAGAAAGTACGTCTGCTTAAGGTCAGACCACCTCACCTGTACCTGCAAAGTTCTGGGCCACTGTGAAAATCAGCAGTCGGGTAATTCTTGTCAATCTTTGATGCACTAACATGGACAACAAAGTTTACCAATTTATTATTTTTTGTTTCTAATAACGTTTTTCTTTTAATAAAACACCACTGAGAACACCTGAGTGGATGGCTTCTGTGCAGGCACCAATAAGAATTTAGGGATGTTTGCGCTGTCCTTGCTCAAACAAGTCTGTATCTTTGGAAATTAATTGCTTAAGATCAGAAATTCCAAACTTAATTGGAGTGAGAGGAATTTAAAAAGAAATTAAAAATACTTACAAGGGTCAAATGGAAAACTCTAAGAAATTAACTCAAGAGAAAAAACCTTTTTTCTTAAAGAAATATTACTAATTTTTTTTAAAAGGCAGGAAATACAAACATATACATTTAAATGCTTCATGTATTTATGCTCCAATGCATCTCTAGAAAAAGAAAACATACATTGTTTACCCAGCACAATGCTCTCTTTTACTAGAAAAATATTTCATTTTAAGTATTTCTAATGTGTAATTTGATACTCAGTTCTTAGCTACATATCAGTCATGGGACACATTCCACAGTTATGAAGTATTACCTTGAGAGATTTTAGGCTTCCAAGCACACAGCCCATTTCTGCCCTGGGATCCAAATGTACAATTCTCTTTGAAGTCTATAAGAGTCACCAAAGTTGAATATGCTACAGACTACAACTGAGTTTTTTTCTGTATTTAGAGTCAAATTGTACTCAGCATTACTTGTGTAACTCCATTCCCCTCCAATTTTAATTGGAGGGTTATAACTGAGCAGTTGGTCTCTCATGCCAACACTCAGTGAAATTTAACTTAATTAAATTTATGTCTATGTATATCACTGCAGATGTGGTTTTAATAAAGCTAAGCAACCTCATATCCATTCTTCTGAGTAATGTAACTTTTTATTTCTAAAACTACTACTATTTAATATAAACATGATACACACATTTGTGTAATTACTCGTGTTCTCCACTACTGCGTATCCTAGAAACCTTTCCATTTAAAATTAAATTTAAGATACCTGTACCTTCAGTACTTAAAATTTTCAAGAAATGAGACATCAAAAAGAACACAGCACAATGCCAGGTACTCTGGAGCCCAGTCCTGAACACTACATGCAGGCAAAATGCTCACTTACAGAAGAGAATGAATATTCATTGTGCATTTATGTACTTCTGGTGTTACTGGATTTGGTCATATAATTAAAATGATTAAAATTATTAATTAGAAGACAATATAGTTAATAGAGTTTTGGTTGACATGGCTTTAGCACATCAAGTCAGCTTAATTAAGTCTAGTCTACATTTGGAAAGTTACCAGCATGACTCTGGAATAACCCCTGATATGGACATGTAGATACGTGAACATCTATGTAGGATTTATAATGCTCAGTAATTCCAGAAAAGTACTTCCTTATAAATCCCATTGTATTTTTAAGTGCAGACAAGCTCTAAATGTTAACATCAATATTCCGCCTCTTCAATAGCTTTTACTCTCTAATCCAGTGTGTTTACTTGAGTATCATAAAACCTTTAAGGCTTCATCCTGGAAAGAAGCAGGGACAGAGGCCTCGTTTATGCATAAAAATTCTATCAGGTTAACAGTTTGAAAGACAACAACATTTATAAGTAATGCCATGAGAAGGCAATCACATTTCAGAATGCCTCTTCTTGTTTAGCTGGCTTTGAAAGCGGATTAAGCTGTTTTGGACAATGGTACTCTTATTCAAGAAGAAAGCTCTGTTCACTTGAAATTATTTGGGGATAATTATTCCAGAGTACCTAATAAATCCTTATACCTGGCCTTTCCCCAGTGCTCGCTGTGCTAGTGTTGTGCACAGTGCTTGCACAGCAGGCACCTCTTAAAGATCCCTGCTGTCAGAATAAAGGAATTAGATGCCAAACACCATTCTCAGAGGATCACTGCAAAGGAGAGGTGCAGGATGCCACAAAACTCTGGGATTTTATAATTTTTTTCAAACTAACATCACCAAAACAACCAATTACTAAAAAACAACAAAAGGAAACAACCAGAAGTTTTAAAAGATATATGATTCTATGATATTAAACATGACCAAAATAAAAAGGATCCTCTCTTGGTATGATGTAGTTATGGCTTCAGGACAACATACTCACAGTGCAAAATCATTATTATTTGTGTCTCTTCTCCGTAAAATTAAAGCCCTTTTTTGGGCTGTGTTGCTCCACAGACAGAAAAATGCAATCTCTGTGCTACCCCTTTGTAATATCATGATCTCCACCACCTCCAAAGGCCACAGCACAGCTGAGAGTGATTCTGGCCACCTTACAAAGAACATGAATTAAAATGCAAGCATCATCCCACCTCAGCAATAGGAACTGAAAATGCTATTCTCTGGTAATGACTTCAGCACTTCAAACCTTCTCTTGGCCCTGCTTTTCCCTCTAAGTGATCTTAATCTAACTAGAAAGCCATCTCTCTGCTCACCAAGCAGGCTGCATTGTTATTTCTAGTGCAAACACTGGACCCGCACAGGCTGCTAGGATGGACCTTCGCCTCTGAGCCCACTGACACATGCCCAGGACTGTGTGCTTCAACACGTGTGCGTTCTGGCATACTACAAACAGCACCGATGAATGATGAAAACTTTAGCATAAGTAAGTATGTGGCAGTATGTGCAAAGTTGAAAGACATGAAAATATGTTGCTATAAATTCAAAGTTTCACTCTGGCTGATACACTGTATCACTCCAACTGAACTCTGCTCCCCAGGCTTTCTCTGATCAATTTTTATACTGCCTCCTGATTTTTTTTTTCTTTTTAGCCACTTTTGCCAGGACTAGTGTGTGATACAGCACAGTGATATTCTGCCCACTGAGTAGATGGTAACTATTTATTCTTTGCTATACCATATCTTTTCCTGGATTCAGATTCATGCCAGACCTATTGCGGTGAGAGAATTTCTGAACATATAAAATAGCAAGAAGAGCAACATCGCCACAGCACTTAAGAATGTAGTCAGGAAGTCCTTGGTTTCAGTGTGATCAGAAAACAGATGTATAATCTACCAGAAATAAAAAGAAGTGGCAAAATCTTCAATTTGGAGGAGTTTACCTCTGTAACTTTACCTGCAGTACCACAGCATGGCTGCCCCAGCTAGTGGCAAAGATAACTGCCAAACTTGTCCCACGAGTACCTTCTGTCCTCTCAGAATCTATATAAAACAGGGCCTTTCCCAAAGGTCTTGCCTATCTGTTCCCCAAAACCTGCCACTGCTTTTGTAAAAATAACCTTTAATTCTTGCTGAGCTTTAGCAGTCCCCACACCGAGTTCTCACAGAACGCTGCCTTCAGCCTCCTTTTGTTGGTTATGCAGTTCCCCACGGATGGCCTGGCAGCTGGAGGTGTCTTCTTGTGCCATGCTCTGGCACACGTGCCACAGCCTCTATACTGAACTGTGCTGTTTCTCTTCCCTGCTCTTTTCTCTCTGTTATTCTTTTCCCTTATCTGTTCTCTACAGCAATTTTCCTCTTTTAGTATTACTTTTCCTTATATTTTCCCACCATCCAGCTTTGTATTTCTCACTTACCTTTTCCTTTTTTCCTATCTTAAATGACAACACAAAACTCAAGAGGCAGGTCTAGAGCCAGCTTTTAAGAGCCTCTTTAACCCATTTTCAGAGATAGACTCAATGCTAGGTGGGCAAAGAAAGAAAAGCAGAGGAACCATCTCCCTTCTGTGCAAACCCACCACTCCTGAGGCCAGCTGCTCTGGGTCTCAATGTGGGACCAAGGCAGGTAGTTCCTCCAAATGTGTCTATTCCAGACTAGTATTCTGTTGTTATCTCACCGTATCCTATGCCTTTCCCTTTCCTTCTTTCCAGATGCTATTCCTGTTAAGTATTGATTATCAAAAGATTCTCACTAAAACTGTGAAACATCTGTCATTCCCAGACACAGCTTTCAACCCCCAGGAATCCCAGCTCTGCCTCCTGACATCCTCCAGTCAAAAGGCAAGCCAGAGTTGCTCAGAAGTACATACAGCCCTTGGTGCCAGTGAGCCTTCTTTCCACTGTCTGCAAGGGATCCAGAGCAAATGGCTCCTGAATTCTGCTTTAAAGCTATAACCTGGCCTGAACAGTGGTCTGGTAAGACTAATCTGGAGATTTTTCAGCTCATTTACATTGAAAAATGAGGGGCTGTAATGAAATAAATATAAAAAATAATGTTCAAATGTTTATTATTTTTTGAGATAAAAGTAAGATTCTGGTGTACCATTTTCCTGCAAAGAATAGATTCTGTGGCCATGTACATTAGAGATCACGTGGAGCTCAGTATCAGTGTCAGGAGAAAGACTAAGGTCTTAGTTTATGAAAAAATCACTACTAGTGCCTATTTTACACATGAATGCCTTCATTATAGTGACAGCAACCCAGGATATTTTATAAATAATACACACACATAGGTACTAGGTTGCCCCATATCTAAGTTACTTGAAGCACAGGCTGCCCTGCAGAGTAGACACCACAAAGTCAAGAATCAAAGAATAATAAGAAGTACTCAAGCAAGGAAATTGAATCAATGGTGAATGTTTTCATAGGTAAATCGAGACTAAACTACATATCCAAAACATTTTTAAAATGTGTATATACAAGTATTAGCAACCACCACCAGAGCACTGGCAGGTGCAGCATCCTCCCCAGATGACAAAAGCAATTGGGTGAGATGCAGCACGTTTTCCATCAATGAGGAAGACAGAATACATTTTGGAAGACAACACTTGGATAAATCTCTAGTCTGAAAAATGTGTGCTGCAGAAATGTCAGTTCTGTTGCTCAACATAGATGTGTTTCTAAACTTCACATAGCTACCAGTGGAAAAGGAGCCGTTCATACTAACATTGACAGAGCTGAAGAGAGTCAGAAATAAGCATCAACAATGACCCATTACATTTCATATAAGTTTTTTAAAGAAGTATTTATTATTCATCTGTTCATTATTCAATTATTCATCGGACATGGAATTCCACTTTCAGTTTTAAAAGGAGGGAAGTGGTAGCAGGTATAAAATATGTGTAACTGCTTTTCTGTCTCTTTTGGGGACCACACAGCAAAGAAAATTTCAGCCATTCTTCTTTCATTTTTACCAGGGTTTTTTACTATTTCTCCCAGAAAGAAGCATGGCTACTTAACACGTAAGTGTTAGATGCTGGATAACACTCCTCCCCAGTCCCAGGCCCCCAGCTAAATAAAAGTCCAAGAATGGCATTTAAAATTCCTAAGAGCAGAAAACATCCACCACAGTGAACAAATCTCTCTTAACTTCTTTCCAATTCTATATTTTTATTAAAATCTTAATTTCATTTATGTCCAGGTACCATCAAGGTAAATGCTCTAGGATAAAGAAGGGAATGAAGAAGTGTTCAATTAGGTTATTTTTTTCCTGTGATAATGACTTGGAGTGATAATACTGTTGTTTCTGCAACTGTCTACCCATGAGAAAGTCATCTTAAAGCCAACTTAATCCCATCCTAGGACCATAAATATATATTTTGGTACCTAACAAGACCTGATTTTCAGACTTAACGAACAGCCATGATCACATTACTGAGTTAGCAGTTTAAAAATTAACTGACATTTGGTGGGGTTTACATGTTTTTCTCTTAATCAATCTGGATGACAATTATAGCTGTGAATTTTTTTTTTTTTTTTTTTTTAAAACAGCATCTTCACGATTTTTAAGCAGCATCTTCAGGCTTTGGGATCATGAGCTTCCTATTATTATACCTGCAAATGAAAATCTGGGGGAGTGAGTATATAAAAGACACTGGAAAGAAGTGCTAATAAAAGCAGAGCAGGCTAAAGAAGCTGGGTGGGTGGATGGGTTTGGAAGCCCCTCACATATCCATATCTTCTGCAGCTGATGAACTTACTGGAGTTTGAAAGAAAAGCTACTTGAGATATAGCAGAAGTGTCAAGGAAAAGCAACAGGAACATGCTAATTCTTCCCATTTTTTTTTTACTAGTAAGTCAGAACACTGCCACCCCCAGTACTCTGTTCCTCTGAATAATGTCTGCTTGGAAAGACACAAGATTTACTTTGGGGTCAATTATTGTTTTATTTAATTTTTAATCCATGTCCAAGATAAAAACTTATCAATAAATTCAGATTTGATTTCGGAATAAGAAATGTCAGCCTACAGACATGGTATGAGAATGTATACATGTCTATCACAATTTACAGCATCGTTTTGCAGCACTATGGTGCTCTGCCAGGAGAAAAACAAACAGACAAACTTAAAACCTTAAATTTTAAGCAGCTTAAACAAGATATTTGCTAAAATGGGATAAGGGAGTTTGCATGCTGAATAGATTATTGAAATGTCATTTACATATCTGTTACATGCCTATTCTGTTAAAAGGAAAAAGGGAATTCCTTCCATACTTTTCCTTTCCAAATACTGTACCATAGCTTACAATGATGAAACGGAAGGAATGGTAACAGTTACTTCAGAGCCTCGGGGTCCACATAACAGAATCATGCACTAGTTTGGAAAAGACCCCTGGAGGTCTTCCAGTCCACCTTCCCTCCAAGTGCAGGTTCAGTTAGATCAGGTTGCTCAGTACCTTGTCCAGTTGAGTTTTCACTGTCTCCCAAGTGATTCCAGAACCTCTCTTGGCACCTGTTCAGGTGACTGGCCAACCTTACAGTGAAGAGTTTTTCTTCATATCTTCTTAGAATTTTCTCCTGTCACAACCTGGGTCCATAGTGTTGCAGCCTATTGCCTAGTCCTTCTATGATAAAACTACCAGATCTCTAGACAAGGGTAGTGCAGTCAATATCATTCACACTGATTTTAGCAAGAACTTTGACATTGTGTCCCACTATATTCTTGGACCCAACATCAAGACATAATAGTCTGGATGAGTGGGCAACAAGATTGGGCTGAAAATACCAGTATAGTCAGACTTGGAGAATCACAGTCAGTGGATAATACTCTTTCCGAAGGCCACTAACAAGTGAAGCACAAGGGTCTCTCCTGGGACTGCTGTGTTTAACTTTTTAGTATCAGAGAAGTGCCAAGTTCTGTACCTGGGCAGGAAGAGTTCCTTGCAAGGATACAGGCTGGGGACCAACCAGCTGGGAAGAAGCTCTGCTGGATGGGACTGTGGCATGCAGCAAGGTGAACATAAACCAGCAGCTTGCTGTGGCAGTAAGGTGTGTCCCCTGGGCTGCATTTGTCAGGAGGCGGCGGCAGCGACATTTGACAGACCCTATCTAGAATACTACATGCAACTTTGGGCCCCCAGTAAAAGAAAGACATTGATAAACTGGAGCAAGTTTGATGGAGGGCCATCAAGATGACTGAAGGCTAGATCACATACTCTGTGAAAAGCTGAAGGAACTGGGCTTGTTCCGTCTGGAGAAGAGAAGGCTTTGGTGAGACTTAATAGCAGCTTTCCATTTGTAGAATGGAAACCTCTGAGGAGGTTCTCAAGAAGGAGCCAGGTTCTTACAGTGTGCATGATGTCATGATGAGTCAATGAGCATAAGAGAGGTTCAGACTGGAAATAAGGATAAAAACATTCACCATGAGGACAGCCAGTGTTGGAACAGGTTGTGCAGAGACTGTGTGCCTCTGTCCTTGAAGACTTTCAAGACTTGACTGGATAAGGCCCACAGCTACCTGGTCTAATCTTCTAGATGACCCTGCTTTGAGCAGAAAGTTGGATTAGAGAGCTCCTGAAGTTCCTTACAACCTGAATCATCGTGTGATCCTACACCTGTGCACCTCCAAGAAGTGTCTGGCTCCAACTTGTCTATATATTCTTATTTGGTAGATTTAGACAGCAATTAGATGTCCCTGTAGCCTTTTCTTCTTAAAGCTAAATAAAGCAATTCATAGGACCTGAGGATAAAACAGGGAAATATACATATTCATCAGAGGAGAGGAAAAACCCTCACCCGAATACAGATACAGAAAAAGCAGAGAACAACCTCAACATAAACATACAGTCATGTAAAAGGTCTTACACAGAGACAATAGGGAATTAGGGAAGGAATCTGGGACTAGGAACAAAGAAATTGCTTCTGCTCTTCAAGATCCCTGTGTTCAGGGAAACTGGGGTTTGACTTGTCTTTGTCAATAATTCAGCTACATCAAAGAAACAACTAAGTGTCATTGCTTTTTCCTTCTACCTGGAATAATCATCTCAATTTTGGGCTAAAAGATGGGTCAAAAGAAGTAAGAGGCATCTCAAGTCTTTCACCCTGTTAACAGAGATGTTTCCCCCTCCAAAACATCCCCATGTATTCTCCTCCCTTTAATATGCAATTGTCAAAAGCAAATGGTCACTAATCAGAAAAGTAACCCAGAGGAAACCAGAAGGTCACTGGCAACACTCATGAAATTCAAAGTCTGTATCATAAACCCTTCTGAAATGTTTTTTCTAGGAGACAGAATGTTTTAGCTAGTACTTTTCCAAATGAGTCACTAACACCCTTGTCTTAATTCTGCAGCTGCTGCTAATTTGAAGTGCCAGCCTTCTCCCCTCTTTCCCCAGAATGAAATAAAATATCAATGTTGCACTGTGCTGAAAATGGAAAGTTAGATGTAACACTATGCTACAAGGCCTCGGGAAGTCCCATTTACATTTGATTCTTTCTTTCCTCCCGGGCCTATACCTAACTTAAGACTTCTCAGCAGTTGATTTCACACTTTCTTACACACTCATTTGTCATAAGAATGAAAGACAGGCTCAAGTGGGTTTTTAACACGTAGTGTGCCAACATCTGACAGAATTTAAAACAATAAAAGAGAAAAGTCATAGAAAAATGATGCTACCAGCTGCATATATATATACACACACACGTGCGTGTGTGTGTGTATGTCTGTATGTATATATCACGTGTGTGTGTGTATATGCAATTAACAGATTTTGGTAACCTAAGAGCACTATTGTACCTTCCTTTGGTTTGGATCCTTTGCCTTTTTGGCCAAGGACATGAAAAGCCCTTTATTTACAAAAGTTAAGCACCACCATTTTGATGTACAAAAGTGAGACCCAAGAGGGTACACTTCTCTTGGAGACAACTTCACCCACAGCTATGCAAATCTCAAACTCCTTAAGCATCATCTCATTAGTTGCTCCGCTGTAAAAATGTCTTCTGGTTTTTTAGGTTAGTTTTCAGCCAGGTGGTTTCTTGATTCAGGTTCCTGACTGATCAAATGGATGGTAGTGCCAGCGCTGGGGAAGAGACAGGAATGAGTTGCTGGGGGCAATGGGGAAAAACAAGACTGCCCCTTTTGGCTGCTGTGCCTAGTTACATAAAATTAAAGTGATTATGTAGCTATGGCCTGAGGGATAGAAGAGGTCACAGATACTACCACAGCCTATAAACTGCTATAGAAAATGTGTCAGTGTGTGTTGCCAAGAGACAAGCAAGGGAATTCAGTTCGTAACCTCTAGTAAAATCCACAAAGTGAAGCCCGCTTGCTCTCCCCTTCCACACGAGACCAATACTTTCAATGCACAAGTCACACCGAACATTTTGAGTTGTGCTTTGCATCGGTAAGCTCTGTTTATCTCCCTGGAATGATTCTGAAGCACTTTTCACAGGCCTTATGTGTACACTGAGATTTCAGAAATCTAGCTTAAATATTTTTTGAAATGTTTTCATCAAGTCAGAGCAAGTGAGACTAACTGTATTCTTACAGTCTCAGACCATAGGGGCTTCAAAAGCTACCACAGAACAAGTGAGCCGTGGTACCTGATTACACCCATGTCCAAGCTCTCTGCCTTATTCAATTCAGAGATAATATAATTCAGCTTAGAACTTAATGAAATTACATTTGAATGTACGTCTCAGTATTTGCAGCTGAGGAAGACTAAGAAAATGCATGAAGTCAGATAATAATTATCACCTATTAACCACAGTAAATATGACCTGAATCTGTCGGGCGCCTGCATTTTGACTGAAATGAATTAAATTCAGATTGAACAGATTTTTATCAGTATGTTTTTCCAACATTTTTCACTTCTTTAACAAAAAGATTTCCCAGTAGAAACAGTCACGATCACCACTTTGCACAGCCCATAGAGTCTATACAATACAACAGAAATGAGTACATAATTTCTAACATATTTTTGGCTAGATCTGAGCATGGGTCTTCAAAAGACGATTTCTCAAACCAAAAGCATAATTTCATGAAAAACTATTTTTTTAAACCATTGGCTTTTGCTCCCTATTATGACTCCTTAGAAGAAAAACTGAAACACATAACTGTACCAAGCTCTATTTTCCAGTTTATTCCTACATCTTTCTTCAAACTTCTTTACTGCTACCGCAATCAAGTGCCCTTCATTAGGAGCACTGGAGTAGTAGCAATTACCTTTCTAAGTGTGATGGATCTACTGTCAACATTGACAGCTTGAACCACTGCTTAGTCCTTAAAGCAGCTTAAAAATTGTGTGTTCTAGGTGGCTTTTTGATTTATATCCTAAATAGATATCTGAAAGACAAAGTCTTATAGAAAAACAGATTTAGAAAACAATGTTTTACTATATTGTATTATTCCCCACTGGAAAATTTCAGTAACTTTGCCTATCTTTTTTCTTTGTTCCTTCAATACTTAAGTGCAAGCTTCAGAATTTAGTCTCAGGGAATTTCATCCTTGAGACTGAGACCTGAAGGTTTATGCTCTAACTAGAAGGTAAAGTATTTTGAAGCATAGGGTTCCCTTTACAAATAAAGTTAAACATCTGAACAGCAAGCTGAACTCTGGTTTAAAAGTAATGAGAAAAAAACTACAGTCATTAACAAGACTAACAGTTATGCTGTGAAAGAAAACATACTTTAAAGAACTATTTTATTCAAAGAAAATTAACTTTGCCCTCCCAAAATCTACTGCACACCTTTCATGACTGTCTTGGGATCCTGTATTGAAGGTGAAGCTGGAAAATACACTAGTACAAATCAGACCTATTGTGTAATTCTGGTCTCTTACAGCTGTTACCTACCTACTGGATATAAACTTCATAGACTCAGTTTTGGAATGTGCCCAGCGCCTGGGGGTTTAACAATCAAACACAAAAGAAAAACAGCACTGAATAAATTTTTCAAGCCTTTTTCAAGTCATATATTGGTTTATCGCTTTTTCATACAAGTCAGCCCCATAAGACTATCAGACTCAGGATCTGACTCATACATCAGCAGTAAAGTTACTACTGAATCAAGGAGAGGGACCAAGATTTTGTTGACATTTGTTAAATGAGGCCAATCACGCAGTATCAAATTAAGCCCCAAGCACAGCGTACTCTAGGGATGAGTTTACTCTCAAACTTCTAGAAATTACAAAGCTAATAAGAACCTGTCACTTCTACCATTAATGATGTGGGGGAAATATTTTTTACTTTGTCATTTGCAAATTCAGTCTCTCATGCATGTATATTTATACCATTCCTCTCTCAGGAGGTTGGATTAAGGGAGGAAAGTCATGGCTTTTTGAAAACCTCTTTTTAAAAGATTTCCTAGAAAAAAAAAAAAACTAAATCAGCACATCTTATGGATGCCATTGCTACTTCTTCTGGATTCCAGTCCCCATCATGCAACCTATCTGTTGCACTGCCTAACATCTGCTCCTCTGAAGTGAAGATTATGAGAATCATGTCATTGCAAATCACCCCCAAACTCAGCACTGTCAGCATAACCCAAGCACGAAGAGATAATAAACAAAACGTTGCTCATCTGAAATCAAAGGCAAAACTCTTGTTGACTTCAGTGCAGCCAGTGTTCAAGATGATGATGTTGTGAAGTGTACATATCATGTACCTTATCTTTACGAGTTCTTTAGATTGTTGCAATGATGTACATTAGCATACACAAGATACATTAACACGTGTCCTTCCTGACCCCACCAAACAATGCAGCCTCCAGGATGCTTAAACCTTCCTGAAGCCACTAGTATTAACAAAATATCTGGTTGCATCCTCCTTCTAACGCATATTTGCCCCAGGGGCTAATCTGACATAACTTCTCAAGAGAGGTCCTGATACAGAATAATTCAAAACTGGAGTAATTCAAGGCAAGGAGGACGCACATTTGCGGAGCTTTGTATGAACTTTGCTCAACCCATTTCTAGAAAGGCTTTAACTTTTACATATGCAAGAACTATTCCAGCAACAGTTTCCAGAAATACTTTCTGAAGGACATATTTCTGGTTCATAGAAAGCCAGCTGAACTAAACTTCAAAAGCTGAAAGGAGCCGTAACTGGGATAAGGATAGATATGCCCCCCCGCCTCCAGCTAGCTGGAGCAATTGCGTGAACCAATCATTGTGAGCAGTGATAAGAAGTCGCTGGCCTGTCTGAGGGATGGATGCAAACAGTACATCCAGTTTTGGACAGACATTTGGAAGAGAGAAAATGCTTTTTCTAGAGGACACTCAATTTCTCCATATTTTACATCCCCTGAGATTATGTTATAGAGCCAGAGGAATCCCCTTACCACCAGCACTCTCAAGTTTCTTTTAAAATTGGTAAATTTTACACTTTTTTCCCCTTCCACAATGTGGTACACTATTTGAAGGAATTCTTTGGATAGCTGTACAATAAAATCCGAGGCTAACAGCATCAGGTAACTGCGTGGAGACAAAGAGGTTGCTGGCAGCTAACCTGTGCCTTTTCTTTTTTCTTTTTTTTTTTTTTTTAATGGATTTCTAATCCTAGTCAATAATCAGTGAGATCACAATTACAGACAATTAATATAATTTCCCACAATAAGAAGTGTGCAAATTAATTCTCCCCAACCTTATAAACATAAACACACATCCTCTGTGTTACTGTAAACTTGTCAGATTTTGCAGTCATAATACATATGAAATAAATCTAACTAGACAGATTAGAATTAGTAATTATTGATGCTGACTAAAATCAGCTCATAGGCAAGTAAAACTTTTTTAAGGGCAACAGACCTGTGCTTGGCACAGAAAGCAGTGAGCAAAGGTATTCATTAGCTGTAAGCCATCCGAGGGTCCTACCGCTTCTGCTTTCAAAGGATCTAAACAGAAGGTTCTACGTTGGTCTATTAACCTCACACACTGACACAAAACTGTGGATTATCCAGTGTCTCCTAAGAAGAAAGTTTCCTATCTGCTTTGTTTAACACTGCAGTGAGTTCCCTCTTCACTCATTTCCTACTTTGCCACCAACAGGCTGGGATAAAAATTAAATGTTCCCATTTTAAAATTTGCTGTCAACAGCCTGAAAATAACTTTCTGACATGGCAGAATCTGCCTGCTCACTACAAGTTTACATCAGTCGACAGTCCTGCCTACAAACCTACACAAGCTTCTAGAAATATTAGTTCTTTTCACAGCTGCCAGGGCACTAATTTTGCAGCTACCAAATCACACAGTCAGAAGCCCACTCTAACGTAATTTAGCAGGAGCCATGAGATTTCATTTTTTCTGGGTTGTTGCTGCCTAATGCCATGCAAAAGAAACAGAATTCAAATATCACATAAATATTATCTATGACTATTAAATACTTGCACTTTAAATAAACCATGCTATCTATAGGAAACGTTGCCATTTTCCACTAACTCTCTCCTATACAAGGAGTCTTCCTTTATGGTACAGAAACCCAACAGTAAAATTGGTCCTATGGTCACATTATTCAAGGAAAAAACAGCAATACAGCTAGTTACAACAATTTATTTGTAAATTGTTGTCTGCATCATGTCCTTGAATTCCATTTGATATTTAGGTAAAGGAAAACAAAACATAAATTCATTTTTATTTCTTACTTGACCAAACCAGTTTGTGGCCTGGAGATGTATATATACATTTGTATTTGCTTATGTGTACTCTGTCTTGTTAAATATTTAGCTACAATGCTTTGCCTAGCACACTCAGATTTTACTCCTGGTCAGACAGGCCTTTAAACATTCATAAAACACATAGAAAATTATGTTAATTAAGATTGTAGGATGTCAAAATACAAACATCTCTTCATTAGAAGTAATATCATAAGTAATGAAATTAAATACGACAGAGTTGAAATTTGAAAAGCAGTATTACAGAAATATTGTTAAAGTATCTAAACCTTTAGAAACATACATTGAAGTTGGAAAATATTTTTGATGCTCTCTGACAGGCCGTACGATGCTGCAATATAGGAACTGTCCTAAAACACGTGTTCCTTAGAAGACACAGAAATTTAACAGATTTGTCAAACATATAATTTGCCAGAGCAAAAATTGTGGCAGTCCCAAACATGCAGAAGGTTTTAAAAGCTTCAACTTGAAACCATTTCAAACTATTTTCATCGCCATCATGATTTTTCATATTAAAAGCCTTACACCTTCTTCCAATGTTTATTTTGTTCATTTCATTTAAGTCCCTGGTTTCACTGATCTCTTTTGATGCTGAACTCCCTAAGATTAGGGGGAGGGTGGTGCTGAATCACAGCAAATGTTTATATTTCCTCCTAGAATATATGGCTGAACCAGCTTGAATACTTCATGAATAAGACTGTGAAGATCACAACAGACAAACACAAAATCTGTTTTTAAAATTTTAACATATTTTGCAGCAATTAAAATAGTTGACCACATCAGCATTTTAACCTAAAGAGCCATTAGGAATGCATGCAGTTTCTAACAAGTATTTTTGAGCTCTCTACAGAAAAATCCATCTTCAAGCAATTCCTGTCATCCCCTAATTATTGATTTGCAGTTTATTAGTCAGCAGATTTTTCCATCATTACTTAAGTAAGGGTAAGATAGGAAGCAAAACTTCTAGTTTTAAAACCTCTTACCTTCCCTGGGGTAATCATGTACCATTACCCACCATACATTCAGCAAAGGCTCTTCAGTTCTCTTATTATTTTTCTTTAATGAAAAACAAAGCTTTCTCCAGGATCACTGCAATAGTTCATGCACTGGACAACAGGCTGGTTTGGGGCTCAAAGAATAGAACAGCCAAAAACTACAAATTTAATTTTAATTTTTTTTAACATGTTTAGAGAGGACACACAGTGCAACAATTGCTTATACTTGAATATTGAAACTTTTAGTTACAAGTCCTTTTAGCTACACCAAGGAGTCACCTTTTTTCTTTTATTTCTTTTACAAAATCAAGACCTCTGAAAACAGGAAACTTTCACTGGATCCCAGATATTTGATTTCATGTGTGTGGGTCAAATGGCCATGTGTTCTCCCTGCTGAAGCAGAGTAATGTAATTTCAGGCTGTATAATTTTATAGCAAAGACTGCAAGATGCTTTGAAGATGTCATTGACTGTAATACAAATCAATATTAAATTATCTGTACAGGAAATGTTTCCCAAAGATGGGCCATCAAGCTTTCTCATAGGATCATGGATTTCTAGGATCATATTCTAGTAACTACAGTAAGCTATTACAGTTTATCTCCCTCTTCAATTATTTACAGGTCAAAAAAGCCAAGTGACATTGCTTTGTATGTATTCAATGTTCCATACTTGGTTTGTAACTTACTCATCCCACAAAAAAATCAAGGTAAGTTTCTGAACAAAAACATTTTTTCATTTGAGAACTTTTATATAGGCATACAGGTAAGTGATGCAAAAGGCTGTCCCTTAGGCACTCTACCTTTCTTAAAAATAATGCATTGAAAATACAGATCTAAGCAGTACTGAAGTGATTTCTCTGCAGCATAATCTTTAAACGGCTACAGACTGTACTACTTAGCCTGATGTCGATTACACATTTGAGAGATTAGTCACTTCAAATCACCTAAAGACCTTCATTATATTTCTATCAATTTCTGTATATATGAAAGCACATTTCAAAGCCTCCTCATTGCTGACTTGTAAAATGTCTCATGACTGTCAAACTGCATTTATTTTTCAGCCAAGCAGTATAAATTTCATTTCACAATACAGTAGCACAGAACACAATAAAAAGAAGAGCCTATCAAGCGTGCAGATAAAGAGAAGGGAATTCCTGTCCTGTCATTGCCACACAGGCAGGTCACTTCAGTAGAAAAAAAGAAAAAAAAAACCCAAAAAGACCCCAAAACACTACCAAACCCTCCCCCTCACACACACACACATACACACGCCATGGTTATAACCTCTAAAAAAAGTTCACACATTGAAGCCTCATATGGGTCTGTTTTGATTTGTGAGGAGTGACACTGGTGGTTGGAGAGGCTTATGCTAAATGTTCCAGACAGCTGATGCAACCACCTCTGCATCTGCCAGTTTGCAGCATGATGCTTCTAGAGCAGTGGGGCTGGCTGTCCTTACAGACTTGAAGGAGAAAGGAGAAAAAAAAAAAAAAACACACACCACAAGAACTACCAGCATCAATTTTCCTGCAAACAACAGCTACCCGCGTACACCAACCATCAGGAGATGAACCCTTAATGCGTTTTTTAAAGACACTTTGTAAACTGCGAGGTGGCAGCTCACAAAGGTCCAACTCCGCAGACAATGAGCATCCATTCGAGTCCAGCAGCCTCCTCAGGGTCCGTATTTAAGTGGAATTACGGCCATCCCCATCCCAGCAAGGCGCACGACCTGCCACCCCCAGGATGTCACCGCACCCCCGCCCCAGCTGAAAGCGCGGCTATCCACGGCGGACAGCCCAGCTTTGGGGCCTGCCCGCTGAAGTTTGGGTCTTTCCCCTGTGTCCGAGGGGGCTGCGCTAGGGAAGCGCAGGAGCGGGGCCCCGCGGGCTCCGCAGAGCTCTGCCGTGCAGCGGGGTGGCCGAGGACGTGGTTGGGAAGGAGGAGACACGCCGAGAGCCCTGGGGAAGAGGAGGGACCGCCAGCGGGAGGGGGAAGGCGACAGGGAAAGAGACAGGTCGGAGACAGCACAGGCGGGAGCGAGGGAAGGGGTGGGAGCCCGGCGGTGAGCAGGGCGGCCGCGGGAGAACCGGAGGCTCCCGGCGGCGCTCCCCGGCTGCGCTCCCGGGGCGGCGGCGGACGGCAGGAAGGGCCTGCCGGCTCTTTCCTGTCTCTGTCCCCCCGCGCAACCTGACCGCCTCCCCCGGGCCGTGCCCCGCGTAGCGGAGCCCCCTGTCCGGGCTCAGCTCCGGCCAGACGCCCTGGAGCGGGGCCAGGCTCAGCCCCTCCGCACCGCCCGGCGTGCCGTACCCTACCTTCGCCTGCAGATACTGGGGGTAGTAGTAGGTGGTGTACTGGGGGTACATCTGCTGTTTCCACACTTTGCCCATGAAGCTGGAAATGTAGCCTGCAGTGCAGGGATGGGGGGTCACTTTGGGGGGCTCCAGCCGCCTTTCCGTCTCTCTCTCCCTCCTGTCTCTTCCTCTCCGGCGGCGGCTGCTGCTCCTCGGCCGAGCCCAGACCTTCCTCCTCCTCCTCCTCCTCCACCCAAAAGCCACAGCGGAGCGGCGGCAGCGGGGGCAGGCACTCTCGCTCTCTCCCCGGGAGTTCCTGCCAAGTCCCCGCCCGGCCGGGGCCGAGCAGCGGCGGCGGCGGGCCGGCTGGCGGAGCGGCGGTGCGGGGAGCGCTCGGGGCGGGCGCGGCGGCGGCGGTGCCAGGCGGCGGGGCAGGGCTGGCGGAGGGAGGGAGGAAGGAGAGAAGGAGGGAGAGAGGGGGCGAGGGGCGGCGCTTAGCCCCGTTCGGCGCCCGCGGTGCGAGCCCCGGCCCGGCGGCGGGGCAGCCCCCACGGGGCAGAGGGAGCTTTGCCGCGGCGGGCAGCGAGCGGCGCCGCTCGGCCCGAGGGCCGCTTCAGTGCCGGGAAAAGCGGCGGTGCCCGGCGGGGAGCGGAGCGGGGGTTCCCACGCTCCGGAGGAGGAGGGCTGCAGTGGTCGCATCCGCGCACGGCTCGGCTCTGACCTAATTAGCCGGGATGGCTTTGTTATCGCCTTTGCTCTTTGTGCATCTCCTTGCGGAGCAGTGGTGCAGGGCGCGGGCTGTAGGGGAGGGTTGGATACAATTTTGGAAAACTACGTTTGGCTTCGGTTTCTCCTGGCGGTGCAGGGGCTATTTATCTGCTGGGAGCAGAAGGGACTGCAGTGCTAAAATCAGTTTACAGAACAGCAACCACAAGAACAGACCCAATTCTCCGTCTGGCCCATCGTACATCCTTAAATTTGTACTTTTGCCAGCGGTGCTGAGTACACTTCATTCTCAAACAGGAAACATTCCTCTTCTAGTCGATAGTAGTTAGAATTTCCTTCACTTGAATATTTTCTCTCTGGAAGGTAATTTGCCAAACGTTACAAGTAGAGACCAGCCCTGCACTATAATCCACTGTTATTTGTAAAAAACCACACTTAGCCCAGTGGGTTTACTTCTGACAAATGTGTCTCTTTTCTACCCAAAGATAAACTGATCCTCAGAGTATTAAGCAAATGCCATTTCTTTGTCACACTAATGGCAATAATTTTTGTCTTGCGGCACTGTTTTATTAAGAAAACATATACGTGAGGTCCACCAAAACTCCTGCATGTGTTAGCATCAGCCAAGCTAAATGTGATAATAGTGAAAAGAAATACTAAAAAACTTTAGGATTTATAAGCATCCCAGTGTGATAGCAAAGGCAGCCTTTGTGCAGCCATGAATCCCTGGTGCAGGCTGAACATTGAGAGGTAATTGCAGATATTCTTCCAAATTCCAGCTGAGCAGAGGACAATTACGCAAATGACATTGCAGCTCTCCTGGCTAGCCATTAAGATCACTTTACAAGGTTTTTTTTTTTCTAAGAAAGAAATTGGTATGTGCTTTATGGTCCACGCAGATTAAAAGACTAGTTGAATATTTAGGAGATGGCTTTTTCTCCAGGAAAAACACATGTGAGCTTTTGAATTTTGGTTTGGTTTGGGGGTTTTTGTTTGGATTGATTTGGGTTTGGGTTTTTTTGTTAACACACAGCTAGCATGACTATGAAAAGAAGGACGAACACAGAAAGCATGAGAGTCGGTAATATTTTTGTGTCCGTTAATGGTAACTTTCTGTGGGAGGGACAGAGATTAAAATTAGAGAAAAGTTGAGCAGAACAGAAATACCAGGTATTTGAGGGGGTTAAGAATGTGCATCTGGAAAAGCTGAAATGGCCATGGCCAAAATCAGCTGCCTTCTGTTGACTGTACTGGCATTTACGCAGTGGAAAAAGCGTACAGACTGCAATTATATCTGAAGAATGCAAGGTAATATGGCTCCAGGGCAGCGCGTGGTCAGAGGATAATAGAAATGAAGTTTCAGAGCTTCATGGGGAAATGTGTTGCTACAGCCCAGATACGTGATGATACTGTTTTAGATTGCTTTAAGAACTGCCAAACTGTGGTCTGAAGTTCTTGGTTGAACTACAAAGAATGTGGTGCTGGCCTGTCTTAAGCTGACAGGTTACGGGTGCTAGTGCACTTCATTTCTTTCCGAGAAAAACAGAACAACCAAGAAGAAGAAATAAAGATGGGTAGCTGATGGATGGATTTTGTGGGGATTTTCCTGAGGGAAAGAATGAGATCTGAAAGAAAACACATATTGTACTGAAGACAGCTAGAAATAGAAGAGTGTTTTCCTAGAATCCATCTTCATGTAAACAGCTACTGTGGTTGTCACACCAGTACATTGTGCAATCATCAATGGGGAGAGAAGCATCCAGAAGAAAACAATCTCTAGGAAAGGAGGAGAGGGGAAATGCAGCCTCTGTCATTCCAGAATTTACAGCTGCAGCCATCTCCAGTTCAGTTGTGTCAAGTTACTGAGAATGGCTGATGGCTGCCAGCGAGAGGAGCAGCAATGCACTCTGCCACAATGGCTCCTGAAAGTGATGAAAGAAGAAATCTGGCTAGGAGACTATTCAATTACAACTGTAACAGCTAAAGTGGATCTCCAAGTTCCTTCCCAGTCTCTCCTTGCAGGGAGTCAGAACTCTCCCAAACGAGGTCTTTTGCTCTAAAGCTTAATCTTGTCCACAAGCATTGTGTCACTGTTAATGTAAGGTTGAAACCAATTTGGTTCCATTTTCAACTAGAACATTTTCTAATTAAAGACCTACTTCTGTTGCAATATCTGATCTCATTTATTTAGCAAAGCTGACATTGCAGCTTTTCAAAACTGATAGAATCAATATTTATCATTGAATTTAAAAAATAAGCCTGCAACTTAATACTACAGACTCTTAGAGTGCAGTGATCCCACTGACAATTAATGGGAATTTGCAAATGATGCTTGGGTTTTATTAAAATGAAGTTATAAAATAGAGTTATTTTATTAGAGTCATTTACATAAGCCTCAGTTACAGTATTTTTTTTTCATTTTTTAAAATGGCATTGAAGGTGTTGCCTATTATGAATGGATCAATGAAGAAGAATTAGGAAAAAAAATCTTTAGCATCACTCAGGGGAGCCTCTGCTTATATCTTTTTAATACGTTGATTACTCAGCCAACTTAGTAATATGAATGCTAGTTGTGCAATACAGACAGGATGGCATTGCAGAAGAAGCCTTAAACGAAATTACTAATGTCTTAACTTTTCATACTGATGGAAATGTTTGGTTTTAATTGCTTATTCTGTGTTCATAGCAAGGGCAAACAAATACTTTTAAGTTGAAACTGTTTATGCTGTCTGGCTGTACTAACTCCTGCCATCATAACTAAACACGAGGTTTACAATGCTTCCCTCATTTACACACCACACAAAGTATAGATTAGGAAGGAAGGTAAACACCGAATTGTGTTCTGAAGGCTAGCAGGTACCCAACAGTGTGACAGAAAGACTTTTATCCTTCTTCAAAAGCTGATTTCCTACACACTGCACCGGCACAAATGTAGATACTGTGGCTTTGTCAGCTTTAAGGAAAACAATAATCCGTAACTTTGTGCAAGACCAGATTCCACTGGCTATTGATGGAACAATATTAATTTCTACCTTTCTACTTTTTCTTTTTTCTTTTTTGCATTATTTCCTTCTCACAGTTACAGTCTGACTGGTCAGGACTGATTAAAATATGATGAACACTCAGCTGGGCTGTTACTGCAAGAGCCGGAGAAGCACCGTGTGTGCTGCCATGTCAGAGGAGTTTTAGGGCAAATCAGTTAAACCAAAACAGTGGTTATCCACTGAGTCTGAGAGTGTTGGAAGAGAAATCCCATTTAAGCTTTACAGATTAATTTAGACATTAGGAGTTCCACCCAGAGGCAGAAAAAGTCAAATGCGATGCAGAATAGGAGGGAAATATATTTAATCCACCCCCCTCCAGGAGCCAAGCTGACTGCTGTACTCTGCACCACTTGGGGTCTTTGCACTGGTTTAAGCTGAGACAGACATATTTATGCTGAAATCATTATTACTTTGACACAGTCAGGAATATTTGTACAAGGAATTTTATTTTTCTAATTTTTTTTTTTTTGTCCCTCCTGGTTAAGATACTAGCTTGAGTCTTGGCAGATCTTTGTCCAATACCAGATCTACCACAGAATGTGGGCGAGAGGGTGAGCAAGTTGCTGAATTACCCTGTGCCTTACTTCCCCAGTTTGCAAACTGTGTCAAACATTCATCCTCTGCTGTTCTTTGTCTGCCTTGTGCGGTCAGTCTGTAGGCAATGCAAGGCACCACAATCATTTGCTAGGAATCTGCCTACTGTGATTCACATAAGAGGACTAAAATAAACAGAAGCAGTGGCAGTGCATCAGTTGGATGCAATGAAACCCAGTACTGCATCCTAATTCTTATATGAATGTTAACAAACCAAAGATCTGTTTTATACATGCAAACAGCATGTTAGGGCCACAGAAATACAACTAGTTTTAAGCTCTCCTCCAAGAACTTCTTTGCTCTTCCTCTCACCCCCAACACACACTGTTCCAATTACTTGCAAAATCTCCTTGTTGTAATGCCACCCTTAGCCCCATCATATGGCCTTGCCTGCTTTGCAACACAAATGAAAGACTCTTCAATTCAGGTCGCAGTAGGCCACACTCTTAAGCACAAAGGCTAAATAAACGGACATTGTTAATGGGCCGCCAAGATGAAAAGCACTTGATTGTTTTCATCAATTAAATCAACTCTCTAGATTTAGTGGCTATTAACCCTTTCAGCAAATTCTTAAATATTTATTTCAGCCCAGTGCTGAACACAATTCTGTGTTTTTACAGTAGCTCCCCCGGTGTAACGCCGCTTCACTGAATCATTGCAGAATGTGGCGTGCCCTTGTTGATCCTTACAGCTGAGCCATAGACTGCCCTGGCTCAGCTGCTCCTGACAGCTGCAGGCAGTGTAATTCACTTCTGTAAAATCTAGAGGGCTATACACTATTCTGAGACTGTCCAACTGAAGTATTTAACTGGCACTTAGAAATGGGAATTTAACATACCGCTGCATTTGTGCTTCCCCTCTCGTGAAGTTTCACGAGCACCAGGCAATGCTTCCACTTACTGGTAACGGACATCAACAAAAGATGCAGCTGGACTGCCCATAAAAACAGTTTCTGTGCTTGCAGCTAAATGTGTCATCATGAGCTTGCATGCACTGGTTGCCAGCAATCACCTTTTCTTCGTGTTTAGATAGGGCTGAGAGAATCCTTCCCCACATAAGCACCACAATTTCTGAGTTTTCTCTATTTTGGTTTACTTTACCTTAGGATACCCAGCTGATAAAGATGAGCACATACTAACAGCAATTGGGGGGGTTCAGCATTCTTTATACACCTGTGAGGCACTTCTTGCTGGTCCAGCTCTATAGGTCTATTTAATACATGTACATTTTATTTAAATTGTCTTCTCACTGACAAGAAGAATTAGCTGTATTATAGGAGTATGCCCATCCTAGAGTGGAGGTAGTTAAGAATCCAACTTCTATTCATACATTATTTATCAGAAATTTCCATCCCATGCAGTTCCTATCCACCCTGGAGTCTCTCTAGCAATACAGTCCTCACTGTGCAAGCAGATGAGCAAGAGAATAATTGTACCTCTATAAAATATTGACCGGCTATAATTCTTTCATTAGGACATTCCCTTTCAATTTCCTCATCTCAGTTTCAGGGCAGTATTTGCCATTCCTTCCCATTCTCCACAAGTAGATGAGGAAGACACCAAGCCCAGCCTGCTTTGGCTGCGCCGTAATAAGTATTCTTGTGGACATTTTTTACTGGCTTGACCAACCAGCAGTGGTTGGTCCTGATTGAATTCAAACAATTAATTTTAAATATTTGTGGATAATTCAGAACAAACATTTTTTTTCCTGCCATGCAAACAAGAATTAGAAGTTTAATTAACATAGACAACAGACATCTTATTTCTACAGACTCTAGGGACACATTGCACTGCCTTTAGGCATATCTTAACCAAGTTCTGAACACAAGGTGAACAACACATCCTTCAGGCTTCTATTCTAAAACACCCCTAAAATTTTCTATTTTTGGAATAAAGCTATTCCCAACTATGAAATACCAACCTTCCAATACAAATGCAGTTGTATTTTAGACAAGTTCTGCAGCTTATGAAATAACTAACAAGTCTTACCAATGTCTCCAATTCCTCCTACTCCTTCCATCACCTATAGTAATACCTTCAACTGTCCCATCCCACCCCCCAAATCCTAAGTATGGATTTGCTAATTTAATTCAAGTGCTGCCTGGCCAAACAGCCCCAGATGAATCCCACCTGCTGGGCTATCAAGCAAAATACCAGCTTTCCCACTTTTTCTCAGCTACGGATTTTCATGCAACTTTTAGGGCCAACCTATCTGTGACATCTCTGCTCCACCATAACCTTTGACTGAAATTGCCTGAAGGCTTCAAAAGTTATAATGGTATAAGGGATGAAGAAGAAGGTGAGTCGGCAAAATGATTGCATGAGCCTGATTTCCTTAAGAAAGCACATTGTTAGAGCATAGGCTCTTTTACCCATTATCAAATATAGAATATTCAGTTTTTGATGTCTTAACTTTGTAATTTAATGGAACCAGAGAATAAGGCATTTTAATAAATTTTGAAATATCCTTTGCCATACAAACCAAACCCCTAAACAATATATCTCACAGATACCTATGAGAGCTAATTTTTATTTGCTTTTCTTTACACAGATGAAACATCTGTCTTACAAAAGGACCACAACACATTGCCATTTTGAATTCGTGTATTTGAGCTTCATTCACAATTTATCATGTTTAGCTTTTTCACAAACTATTTGTAAATGCTGGACACTCAGATCCATATGTACATGCAAATTAACACTTACAGTGCAATACATTGCCAGAGCTAATAGGTGTCATGTCTCTACTGCATAATTCAAAAAACCATTAAAGTGTCATCACCCTTGATCTGCTGTAAAAATGGAAGCTTCCTCCTTGGCTTTGAATCCATTTCTGTCTTCTAGATGAAATGCCAGATCCTCAGTTGAGCTGGGGTGATTCATTCCAGCTGATGACCTTCCTGCGGAAGCCCCAGCATTCCCTGCTAAAATAGTTCTCAAGTCATGCAACACTGACAAAGCAGGGTTGAGCAACTTCATTTATGTTTCTCTGTTCTGCAGAGACAGCAATGCTAATGCCCATGTGAATCTGTGGAACTAAGAGCGAGGCCCAGCTAGATGTCTCAGTTGCAGACTATTTCTTAGGGGATTTAAAGGGGTTTTATTTCTGAAAATTTATAGTGGGAGAGCATCAATCTGATAAATTGAGATTCTTCTGGCTCCATTTTGTGCTGTTTCAAGACATGCCAATTTATATGCTAGTTAGACTAAGAAGACAAACCTGGTTTTATTTAATTAGAAGTGTTTAGAATGTTTATATCCTGTCCTTTTACTGTACTGTGATAAAATAATGATTTTTTTTTTGATTCATCTTCGTAACAGTTTTCTGAAGTAATTTTTTAGCCCTTTCCTGGACACAAAACTGAGATGTGGAGGGTCTATGTGACCTTTACAAGGTTATGTAGGACATTGATGTTGTCACAAATAACAAACAAAATTAAAATACTAAAAAATAAAAATAACATACATAAAAATTTTGGCTTTTCTGATTCCAAGGCAAATAACATAAATATGAGGATTTCATGTGTCAGAACACTGCGATATCAAAAATGTGTTTCAGATACACGGCAAAATGTTCTTAGCATTTAAAATTCTTTCCAGATCTTGTGTTTCACAACAACTTTTTATAAATCAGTGTGTATTTATTTTGTTGGAAAGTTACCCAAATACAAATATTGCATTCCCAATTCTGGTCTCTGGGGCTTTAATCTGCTGAGAAACTTAAGTACTCACTGGTCGTGGGATAATATTTCTATCAGTTGCTAGCAGTATTTATTGCATCATTTTATGAATTTTGATTCCTTTTTATATAAGTTGATGTTTAGAAAGCACTTTTGCTTCCCTTTTCACCAGGGGAGGCAAAAAGACATCAAATGTCCATCATATGCTCCTGGGGGACTTAAAAAACTGTAAATAAACAAGTCAAAGTCTGAGCTGTAATCAACACATCTCCAGCAATGAAGAATGTTAGTCATTTTTTCTCAGAGGACTTAGAGACTTGCAAGTGTTTTCTAAACCTTGCAATCATCTTTAAGATTTATGGCTTTGCATTTTCATATTTATTTTACTGTGGTTGATTAAATTTGCCAGGAATTCACGAAGTTTTTAAAGTTTTAGTTTATTATAATTTCTAGTATATTTTCAACCTTAGACTCCCTACATAAGCTACAGAACATGAACAATCCTGTGTACAGGTCATTTTGCTGGGCAGACACAGCAGCATCTTTAACAAAGCTGCATGCAGATAATTTCCCCCTCCCCCAGGAATCTCTGACAAGCTCCAGTTCTTGATTCCTCAAGAAAAGTCGCCTTCAGGAATCACTTCTAGTCACGTATGACAGTAGGGAGTAACAGCTGTAGCTGTTTGGCCAGTTCCATACTTGCTGTGCAGAAAAGCCACGTTTGACTTGCAGGACCATGGACATTCTCTGCTCTCAGTATTTGCAGAGTAAAATGCAGAAGAATTCAGCAAGGTTAAAGGCATGCCACCCTAGGAGGACCTGTGAGGATTCCTCTGCCTTTGTCACAGGCCAAGGTGGGCAGGCAAAAGCCCTTCTGGGCAGACCCATAACTGTGGGACTGCAGAACTGCTGGGGAGGGCAGGCGGTCCCACCATTGACCCGGCAGGTAACAGTGCCACAGGTAACAACAGTGCCAGGGCAAAAACAGTGCCACAGGTAACAGTGCCAGGGTAACAATAGTGCCACGGGTAACAGTGCCACCTGGTGATGCTTGCCTCGGCTGGCTCTTCCCAATGGGTGTGCTGCAAAAAGGTTGCTCCAGTTGCAGAGGGGTGTAGTTATGCAACACCTGCCAGTGCCTAAAGGTATGTTGTTTCGATTTAAGAAAAGCAGGCAACTTCTTAACAGCAAAAGCCCTCTCCCAACTGATGCCATCATTGAAATGGTGTTTTTCTGGGTGAATCAACAGTTTTGACATCTGAAACTTTTGATGCTGCGAAGCTCTGAATGCTCCTCATCCCCACTGGGCTCCTACGGAGGGAGATCATCTCCCACTGGAGATACATAGCACTGCACATTGCCTCTCTCATGATCAACTCCATTATTTAATGTTTTCTACCAGTCCTTCCAGATTTCAGCCTTTCCACATACCACCATGATGATAGTTATATCAATAATAAATTAAATCTTATTACAACATTATCTCTGCATGTTCAATAAAATAAATTTTGTTCTTTCTTTCTGTATTTAAAAAGAAAAAGCCAGCACACCATGTTGAAAAATAACAGATATAGTTGATTCCTATCCAGCCCTTCTACCCTTTCATATTTTATTTTTTTTAAATCACTGTTAATTAATACCTTACATTTTAGAAGTGTCTTTGCTTGTGTATTTTCTGACAAGCTCTGAACATATTCCCCATCTCAGAATCCAATCAGGTATTCAGAACACCCACAAAGGAAATAAAATTAATCTGAGAGAACTGAGAAAGTGAGTAATTACAATAACTGAAATTAATCATTGTTAATAATATATTTACATGAGTATTTAAGAGGACTAATGCACATTCATCATATGCAATATATTTATACAAGCTTTTACAGAGGGATGTAGTTTTTTAGTGTGATGCACAAATTCTTGTCGCCAGTCAAAGCTTCTACCAAAAAAAATATTAAAAATAGGAAAAATGTGTCTTTTAATATATAGATTCCAAAATCAGGGGAGAGAGGGGATAGGCTGCTGCGCTCTTTCAATTTCTTCTTTTTTGATTTCTAAATACCTTTTTTTTCTTTTCAGTTATCACACATTCTTAACTGGTTATACTAAGATACAGATTTAACCTGATTTCTCAATAGAATACTAGAGGTGAAGATACTTCTAAAACAGCACATGCTCAATGTAATCTTAGAGTCTTTTTGCAAAATATATACCTGCACCAATTCAGCTGAGAGCATGTGAGCACATTTGTCTGTGTGTGTATGGGTATTCTTGTAGGCATAAATAGACATGGACATCATCAACTCAGGTAAGGGGCCCTGGTCTAAGACCACAGATTTGAAAAGCCTCCCAACAGCTAGGAGCCTTTTTTTTTTCTTCCCCAAAACAGAGTGAAGTTAAAATCACAAGGGATTACATATTTACGTGAAGAATGCTGTTATTCAACTTCATGTTGGAGCTCGGCCTCTTTGGTTTATCAAAGGGAAACATAAGATGTGGCTTCAGTCACAGTTGCTCACACACCCGTTCACAGACAAGACCTCGGTAATGACCGACCATTCATTTGTGACATAAGTCAAATCCAGAGGTCAATTTTTGTCTCAATTTTTCCTTCACTTTGTACATTCAGGAAGCTGAGAACATTGCTTAGGAAGGATTGTCTTCTCATGAGGACACTTATTTTATTGCTAAAAGTAAGCACTACACATCTTTTGACACTGTTAGGTCATTTGGTGTTGGCTTGTGTGACGATCCAATTTTTATGAATAGCCCTTTTCATGGGTGTGCTAGTCACCCAATCATTTTTACTTCCACAACTGTCCTGCTGTCCCTGCCCCTGTTTATCTCCCAATCTCTGATCTTTTCCCTCAACTCCATTCCTGTTAGGTTAGTTTAAATTGTCAAGGGACCAGAGACATGGGGTCATCTACACTAAGGTTCTTTAGTTCTTAAAAATATAGATTGTTGCAATTTATGAAAGTAGTAAGTGAATTAGGTACCACTTTTAGATTGAAAAACTCCCTAAGCAGACAAGTTGTAAAGAGTTTACTCATAAAGAGGAAGCTGATGTAATAGACTTGGGATTCCATCCCTCTGGGAATAGACTGACTACTAATTTATGCACCTAGCCCACACAGGACGGAAAAAGTTATTTTCTTTCCTCTGTGTCACTTTGCTATTATATTCTCCTGTGTTTCTGTAATGACTCCCTCCTCCAGGATGAACACTGTCGGGCTCTTTTGTCGGGTTCTGGAGTTTGGTTCTGATAGTTATAGATGAAAAGGTGGGGATGGAGGCAGAGAAAGAGCTTACTGAGAAAGAAGCTTCCCTTGCAGGTTAGTCACCTGTAAATCCTTTCTCTCCCGTTTCACTTAAACATGCTCACAAATACAGAAACACCTAAACTGGATCTGCCTCTCTCAGGTGGAGAGATGAAACTAATATATCAGGTTACAAAACCAAGTTGCAGTATGTTCTCTCAGACAGATTATGTAATGATGTCACTATCAAGCCCTGTCTTATATGCAAAGGTAAAAAACACAGCTCTAAAATAATAGCTTGAGTTGCATTTTGCATATCGTGTAACTGCATCAGACCCCTGTCAGAATAAGAGTCTTGTAAGGCATATGGAAAAATGCTGATAGTCTGCACTAGTGCTCTTAGGAATCATTTGCCATGGACTTCCAAATTCCCCCAACCCATTTCTTCCTTAAAAATGTTACTTGGGATGTCTCTCCCTTTCTCAGTACTATACATTTACAGCAACTGAAGTTACCTTGTACATTACTTGTACAAACTAGGGGACAAAGATATGCACAGAGGTATTTTTCTTTTCAAACCACGGTTCTACAGTCTTCTTTTACATTTATGGAAGATTCTCAACAGTGCCTCATCCAAACTGGCTTGCCATTGGCCACATTGTACAGAATTAACAAGCTCAGCCTTAAGTAACTGTGACTCCCTGAGGTGGTTATTCACAAAATACATCGGACAACCGGTGCAAAGAAGCTGGTGAGCTATGGTTGTGCCATCGAAAGGGTAAGTAAGCACAGGTTTTTAATCTTCAAGGACAGCCAGCAGCTCAAGAGGACAAATTGGCATCATTTTAGACACAGTGGCACAGAAGGCAAACTTTTTTTTTTTTTAAAAAAAGGCCACTTCGCATTATCATCCAGAAAGCTCAGCAGCCTTGTTGGACAGCTTTGGACTATGAAACTTGTGAAATTTTTGTATCATGTTGGTACTTCCTGGCTTTGGTAAGGCAGGAAGTATTACATCACCACCCTTATCCTGAAGTTTTTGACCTCCCAGTTCCAGTGGCAGCAAGACCCAAGAAGTCCCAGGGAATTACAAACACACACAGAAGAGGAAGTGTTGGAAGTCTCTGAACATAAAAGCAGCATAAGCTTATGATGCTTTTCAAAAAATTTAAACCCAAATTAGTATTTTTCCCCTTGATTTCAGTAGTGGTGTGTATTGAACTATTAACAGCAGAGAAATACTTGCTTTGTAAATACTGTAGCAGAAAACATGCAGTAAATGTATAACCTTAGTGTAAAAACCAGAATGATGTTCCTTGTAATATACACATTAAGAAAAATATGTAGGGAATTTTAATAGTAAGGAACTAATTGATCTCCCAGTTATTATTATTGGCTATATACTGACAATGTATATTGTGTAAGTATGTTTATTTCTGCCTCCAAAAGGCTTAGACTATCACAGACGCAGAAGAGATGGGATAAAAAGGGAAGGTAAAACTAAGGAGCAATAGACAAAGCCAGTCTACCTATATTCCATTTAAAAAATCCTTTTAAAATTAATTTCCTCACATTTTGCTGGACATGAACATGAATTTCTCCATCTTATCATGAGAGCAGTCTGTGGATGGAGGGGGAAAATGCTGACTCTGTGGTGTGCTTGCTTTCAACAAAAAAAATACTTGCAGGCACCTTCACAGAAGCAAGTGAGGTGGGAAGAGGATGAAAGGGCAGTCATTCTCCAGAGTATTATCCTGAGCAGCCCAATAGAAATTTTGAGTATGATTCAATGATACTTTTTAAGAAGTAATTATCATGATTCATCCACCACAATGGGAATCTTTCTGAACATGGGCAATGCATCTATGGTCTCAAGGATGGAGAGAAATTTCTCTTAAATCGTAAGGTACTTTATTTTCTTTTTAGTGTGCAACAGCACTTCACAGTGATGAAAAACCTTATAGTTCTGCAGTGTGGACCTCTCTTCAGAGCTGTAGAGGGCCCTTTCAACTGTGTGCTGAAAAGTACTTGGCTTTGGCTTTGATTTGAAGGGAGAATCCCAAACAACTCAAAGCCAGTGTGTCTGCATCAGAACACATAAGATAAATGGCAATGAATGACATGGAGAGTGTAAATCCATTACAGCTCCTCTGCCTCTTTGTTCTAGCTGAAAGTAGATGCTCTCCTGTTTTAGCCATCCTTTCCTTGGTTCACTTCCTTCTACTAACAGCTTACAGCCCTCAAACTGTGCAGCAATGATTTGCCTTGTGAAGGCTCTGGAGCAGTAACCTATATACCATGCTATGGAAGTAGGTACACATAATGCTTTCATACATGGGAGAGATACAGAATCACAGAATCACAGAATTGTAGGGGTTGAAAGGGACCTCGAGAGATCATCAGGCCCAACCCCCCTGCCAAAGCAGCTCCCTAGCTCATATTGCACAGATAGGCGTCCAGACGAGTCTTGAATATCTCCAGAGAAGGAGACTCCACCACCTCCCTGGGCAGCCTGTCCCAGGGCTCAGTCACCCTCACTGTGAAAAAGTTCTTCCGCATGTTGGTGCAGAACTTCCTGTGCTCCAATTTGCAGCCATTGCCCCTTGTCCTGAAAAGGGGTTGGCCAATTCCACCTGCATCCCATACTTAAGATATTTATAAACATTAATTAGGTCCCCCCTCAGTCTTCTTTTCTCCAGGCTGAACAGCCCCAGCTCACTCAGCCTTTCCTCATACGGGAGATGTTCCAGGCCCTTAATCATCTTCGTAGCCCTTCTCTGGACTCTCTCAAGGAGATCCCTGTCCTTTTTATACCAGGGAGCCCAAAACTAGACACAATACTCCAGGTGGGGCCTGACCAGGGCAGAGTAGAGGGGGAGGATCACCTCCTTACACCTGCTGGCCACACTCTTCCTGATGCATCCCAGGATCCCATTGGCCCTCTTAGCCACCAGGGCACACTGCTGGCTCATAGCCAACCTGTCATCAACCAGGACCCCCAGGTCCTTCTCCACAGAGCTCTTCTCCAGCAGGTCATCCCCCAGCCTGTACCGATACAGACGGTTATTCCTCCCCAGGTGCAAGACTTTACACTTGCTTTTATTAAACCTCATCTGGTTTCTCCCTGCCCAGCTTTCCAGCCTGTCCAGGTCTTGCTGGATGGCAGCGCAGTGTTCCTGCGTGTCAGCCACCCCCCCCAGCTTTGTATCATCAGCGTACTTGCTGAGGGTGGATGCTATTCCCTCATCAAGGTCGTTGATGAAGATATTAAACAGGACTGGACCCAACACCGAGCCCTGGGGAACACCGCTAGTCACAGGCCTCCAGTCAGATTCTGCTCCACTGATCACAACCCTCTGAGCCCGGTCCGACAGCCAGTTCTCAACCCACCTCACTGTCCACTCATCTATCCCATGATCTCTTAGCTTTTCTATCAGGATGTCATGGGAGACAGTATCAAAGGCCTTGCTGAAGTCAAGGTAGATGACATCCACTGCTCTCCCTCCATCCACCCAGCCGGTGATGAGATCATAGAAGGCTATGAGATTGGTCGAGCACAATCTCCCCTTGGTGAATCCATGCTGACTACTCCTCATGACCTTCTTCTCTTCTAGTTGCTTGGTAATGGCATCCAGAACAGGCTGTTCCATAACCTTTCCAGGGACAGAAGTGAGGCTGACTGGCCTATAATTGTTAGGGTCCTCCTTCTTGCCCTTTTTGAAGACTGGAGTGATATTGGCTATCCTCCGATCCTCAGGTACTTCTCCTGTTCTCCAAGACCTGTCAAAGATGATAGCAAGCGGCTCCGCAATAACTTCCGCCAGCTCCCTCAGCACACGTGGATGTATCCCATCCGGGCCCATGAATTTGTTTGCATTAATCCCTTTGAGCCACTCCTGGACCACCCCTACCTCAACTAGAGGGAAGCTCTTCATTCCCCAAACACTCCTACTTTCATCCAGGATCTGCGGGTCCTGAGGGGCCTTTGGAGTGAAGACTGAGGCAAAGAAGGCATTCAGTATTTCCACCTTCTCATCATCACCCGATACCAGGACACCTGCCTCATTCATCAAGGGACCTACATTATCCCTGGTCATCCCCTCAGTATTCACGTATCTGAAAAAACTCTTTTTATTATCCTTTATATCCCTTGCCAGTTTCATCTCCAAGCAGGCTTTAGCCTTTCTAGCCACATCCCTACAGGCCCTGACAACATCCCTATAATCCTCCCAGGTGCACAGACCCAGTTTCCATAGTTCATAAACCCTCTGCTTCCCTTTGAGTTTACACATTAGCTCCCTGGTCATCCACACAGGTCTGCTGCCTCTCTTTCCCGATTTCTTACTCAAAGGGATGCACCTATCCTGTCCTTGGAAGAAGTGCTGTTTAAATGCTATCCAGTTCTCACAGGCTCCCTTGCCTTCTAACAGCGTAGCCCATGGGATAGCTCCTAAAAGGTTGTGGAAGAGATCAAAGTTAGCTCTTCCAAAATTCAGGGTAGCTATCCTGCTTTTTGGCTTGCTTCTTCCACTCAGGATCTTGAACTGGATCATTTCGTGGTCGCTTTGTCCTAAGCTGCCCCCGACCTTCACCTCCCTGATGAGCCCGTCCTTGTTACTAAGAACAAGGTCCAGCACCCGCCCTCCCCTTGTAGGTTCCTGCACCATCTGTAGCAGGAAATTGTCCTCAACACACTGCAGAAATTGTCTGGACTGCATACGACTGGCCGTATTGCTTGCCCAGCAAATATCTGGGTAGTTGAAGTCCCCCATAAGGACCAGGGCCTGGGATAACTATAAATTAATTAGTGGAGGAAGAATTGAAGCCATGACACCCAGTTCAAATTCCACAGAGACCTCTACATAGATATAAAAGAAAGCCCACAAAATCTTTCTTTCTGCAAAGTGAAAGAATTTGAGACTGATGAGAGAGGAAGAAAGAGGACAAACCAGGGAATTTTTCAAAGTAAACTTATATTGTATATATTGGAACAAAATCCAAATCAAATTCAAAGTATTCTATGAACAGCACAACTACCAAAGCTTGACTACCCATCCGTTTGTGCCCTGGAAACCTCTCCTCATCAGCTACCCAGCTCTGTATCCTCCATGACTGCACAAGACCTGTGATAAAGCCGGTTCCTACAGTGCTCCCAGCCACTTAACTTCCCCTGGCATTATGTCGCCAGCACTTCCCTGCCTCCTGCTTCAGCCAGAAGCAGCATATCCAGTCACTGATTTCTAGTCAAGAAAACGCTCACTGGCCAGCCAGCCATTTGCATGCTGACTGACTAGTGACAGGCTAAGCAGGACTGATCACTGCTGAGCTCATCATATAACCTCTCCCTTCCTGGGGGCACTGCTTGGTGTCTCTTTCCTTTTCCTTTCTCTATTCATCTAATTTTCACAAAACCTGTAGGAATTTGACCAGTGAGATTTCTGCCATTCTGCCTAATTTCAAGTCATTAAATAAATAAAAAGTCACTTCAAGAATTATTAGGGGATGCACACATGGTGCAACTGCAGAACTTTATTTCCTGATGACACCCAAAGTATTAGAAAGGCTTGTAAAGGCTCTTCAGATTAAATGTTGCTCACCAACATTGGTAGCTACCACCAAGGATGATGGGATCAATGCTGATGCTCTCAATTCCCCTTTGAGTTCGTGATGGGTCCATGATAACTCAGACATATTAAAAAACAATAGTAGTGTAACTTTGCTGAACCTACCTATTGCATAGACCAGGATAAATTCTTATCTGTGAATAGTGATACTATGAATTACTGTTTAGATATTCAAAGACAGCTCTTTTATTGAGCAATCTTACAACAATGAAGCTCTATTGCTAGTTACCACCCATATTTTAATTCAGTGGAACAACTCAGCTTCAGCATAACACAGCAGTAAGCTAAATGAAGCCAAACTGAAGAATATATATACTTTTCTGAGCAAGTTTGTTTTAGCATCTTTCTGGATAGGATTTAGATCAGCGAATCTTCTCTAAATCTGCCATTTGTTCTCATGTTTGCTGTGGATTCTCCAAGCATTTGTGTCTCCCAAGGAAAATCTCTCCATGTGTCTTGTCAGTTGCTCTACAGTAACTCTCTTTGACAAAGCAAGTTGATGAACCCCAAATTAGAAAAAGATCTGGTTTTTAAAGAGAAGCAGATCTATCTGTCTGCCTATTCACCCCTCAACTCTTTGCTAAGATTCCCAGCTGCAGTATCATAGTTATGGTGTTTATTAAGGACAAGAGATCTCTTGGAATCTTAACGAGATCTGCAGTGACAAAAGACAAATAAAGCTTTAATCAAAGGCAGGATGGAGTTAGGATTATTTTCTAACACCAGTATTTTCACAAGAGAAAGATCCTTCTAACTTACATGTAGGATGGATTTTTTGGAGACAATTAAAGAGCTGAAAAAACAGATGACAAGATGGGAATAATTAAGCAGATCTTAAGAAAACTTTTGAGATAATGAGTAGGATATTAGTCTACAAATTCTGCAAGCTTGGAACAGGCAGAAGAGCAAGTATTACAGCTTTTCAGAGAATATACAAGAAAAGCCTGCAGGGAGTCAATTTGTAAGGAAAGATGATAGTAAGCAACTTTTTATGGCAAAAAATGTTCCCACATATTTTGACTTTTTTGAGTGTTGAGAAAGAATGGGTAGGCTTTGATTACACTGGAAACTTTGAAGATTTTTTTCCCCCTTTCTTTCAGGGAATCAGGTTGAAGAACAGAACATCATAAAAATTTTACATTAATTTTTCAGCAAAAATTGAGATATGTTTTGGATGCTTTTTGTACAGCTTATGATACAGAGACTGTCAGGAAATGATTGATGCTCTTTTTGCCTTTCAGTAACCATTCACAAAAAGGGGAATTTTTCTTCTAATAGGTCCTGGCAGTGTAACCAGAGCAGATTCACTGAATCTATGTCCCATTTACTTTTGGGAAATCTCGCTTAAGCTGCTAAAGATGCAGACAGTATAAACCACCTCATAAACCAGAGAAACAATCAAGCAAAACACCAATAGCATAAAAATTGTATAGAAAACAATAAAAATTGAGGCATTTCCAGTGGTTAGGTTCCATACTCAGAGAAGTAACTCAAGAAAATTGTGGTTATTCCAACTCAGTAGGAAGAAAGAAAACAGATTATTTACTGAAAACAATTTGTGACTAACTTTGGTTGTTTTGGTTTGTCCTTTTCCATCATTTACCAGCTCAGGTCAATTGCTATTATCTGCCCATAGCAAGCACTGAAATTTGAGTGGAAATTTCAACCTGTGAACTTTTTATCTTGGACATTTACTTTTTCTTATTCATACTGAGCTACTTCACCTAATTCATATTTGTATTTGTTCTTTCTGTTGGTTCACTGGCACTATCAAAATCTTGGAATATTAAAAAAGGACAAGTAAAAAAAACAGGAAGAAGAAAAGACAAGAAGCAAACAAAAAAATGAGAAGCTTTCTCCCTTCCTATCCAAACAAGATAACCCAAGTGAATAACTTATGAGTTACAACTTGAAATCACACAACAAAAAGAGAGTTTACTGATATTTATAAGTATTTGAAGAAAGTCACTACTAATGCCTCTCTTTTTTTGTTTTCTTCTTCAGTTGCTGTTTGACTTTTCTAATGTATTAGAATTCCAATTCATCTACAAATATTTATGTCACCTTCTGGACAGCACATTAGGCATGGAAAGACCCCCAACCTAGAGGGTAAACATCACAAATTAACCTTTTCTAGCCCACTCTTTAATTTGATGTGATTTTCAAAAGTGACAGACTTTGTGAGAATCCTTTGGTTCAGAAACCTAAATCTCAAAGATCTGAAAAGTTAAATCAAGTTGAACTAAATATAAACCATGAAAATTCAAATGTTTTCTGAACAGATATTTACTGGGTACTATCAAAACAGAAGGAACTGAAGCCTATAATGATCTCCCAAACATATCTCCAAGTATAATAAACAAGATAATTCCTAGAAATTAAATATAGCCATCAAATTAATTAATTAATTAGAAACGGACTAGAGAGGGAGGCTGAAGGCATCATTCAAACACTCTAGAAGTCTAGTGAAGTCATAAATTCTGAGAATTCTTGTCTATTTTATGTCACAGAAATGGAAAGACAGAGCACAGTAATCATAAAGATTCCAAAAATTCTGCCCTAGGAATCTATTAGGCCATTAATTTTTAGACATCGATGTAAATTTAAAGTTTTGCTAAAAACTGGAGAGTTAATGCATGATCTATGTTTATGAAAATGCATTAGTACTCAAAGGGATTAACCGATTTCCCTCTGGAGGCATTGGAAGCCTTTCGTGATCAGACTTTTTAAAATCAAGGTGCTTACTTTGATTTTATAGTGTATGAACTCAAAATAATATCTTACTCAGAGTTTGTTCAGATATGCAAATTGAGGATAGAACTGTAATGAAATTTCAGAGCATTTCCTTTGTACCTGACTATGCCACAGAAAATAAGCCACTAAATGTAATCTCCTAATCTGCTTTTCGGGTTTCTACAAAACATTAGGTAGGAATTTGAAAATCCAGATAGAAATTAAGAATCTTTGGTTTGGTGCATGGTCTTCCTGATTTTTTTGTAAAAAATATTGTTAAATATTTACAATGTTGAAACTGAGATTATGAAATAACAGCAAAATCCATTTACTACGTAATTTATTTTACTCGGTGCCAACAGCTGCTTTGTGTTATCAGTGATGAAATCACATAGAATAAAAAGGCAAGAGGCCCATTAGATCATCTTATGTGTCTGCTTCCCCCCTCCAAAGCCAAACAGCTCCTCCCTACTTGGAATTTTCCAAATGACCCCTATGTTTATATTTACCAACCTGAATTCCCCATTTTGCAAGACTATCTGTAAACTTTTCTGTAGCTTTTATAACAAAAGCTTCAATAACAAGAGCAACAGAGCCTCTACCTTGCAAAGCTATTAACAAATATAATCATTAAAACTTCCCCCCACCTCTTCAGTGTTTTCCCCATAGTTATAATCAGCAACAGCATAAAGAGATAATTGCTGAGTGACAATGGAATAAATTCAACTAAATTGCAGCATGCTAATGTTATGCAATATTGCATGGTACACATTTATTAGCATGAGAGACCTTTCCTTATTTACCTCAGGCCATTTTCATCAGTTTCTTGGTGGATGCTGTCATTTCTGTAAGGAATTGTCTACATAGATATTGCATGCCTCTGTGTGTCTCCAAACGTTGATTCCCCCCACCCCTCCCTACCTATTATGCTTGTCAGAGGAGCCTCTAGCCTGAAATCAACATAAATGAGTGTGCCTGGCAATGTGTGTATGCACAGTCACACAGCCTCATCTGTGAATGTGCAGCAATTAATTATATTTATAGTGAAATATCTGCAGAGCATTTGCATGTATGAATTATGTATTGGGAAAAAGCAGTACACTATGGTTTATGCATTTTTCTTCTCATGAGAGTACCTTTTTAACTGTAATATATGCTATAAAGTAAAACAGATTTTTATTAATTTGTCTATCATCTTAATGATGAAATATCTTTTTAATTAAAGACATACATTTTAGAAGTGTTTTTCAAATAGGTATTTATCCTGGTTTTACCCTCACATTTTCCAACAAATTGTCCATTACTGTTTAATATCATTTTTAATATCAAATTTTTCTAGCAAACACCAAGAAAAAAACCAGAATCATCAATGAGTATGGGCCAGAGTTTATGGCAATGAAGCATGCATGAAATATAAGCGTGATATGATTATCCCCCTTATTATGGTTATTACAATACATAATGAGCAGTGTCAGTCTGTTATCTTATCATTTTATTATTTTGTGGATTCACCCAAGAGTAAAATGTAAATGCAGTAGCTGAGAAGTAATGAGTCAATGGGCTGGGAAGCATGATAAAGAAATAATAAGAAGGTAGTATGCTGCAAAGACTATTCTTAGCTAGACTAATTGTATGCTCTGAAATTAATTATCTGCTACAAATATGACAGGTGGCTAAGTTAGCTGTGAAAGAAAACAGGATATTCAGAAAACCTTTTTTCTTTGCTAAACAACTTTTGGCGACAATACTGGATTAAAGCTTCATATACTAAAATTAATCTGCTTGAAGCTCCTGTTCAGAACTTATTCTTAGATTTTAACAAACTGTCCTAAACAAGGATGCACCAAAATACAGCTTTAAATCTTTCTTGAATTAGTTCATGCATATGGAATGACTAACCTTTAGTTTCAGTGTACATCTATATTTCTCCAAAAAGCAAGGAGAAATACCTAAGAAATAATAAGATATCAGAGAATTATTTTTAAAGTGATAACACAACCAGTTGTTTCATAAAAATCATGAATATAACTTATAAAAAAGACCCCAAATTCTTTAATGCTTGAACCAGAATTCATAGCAGCGCTCTCTCATGGTGTGTATCTATTGCATATACCCCATGTGCCTGTTTGCTTGTGTAGAGCTTGGCAGCCTGGAGGAAGATTCCAAACATTAAAACTGAGATGATCTAAATTAAATCTTGTGTGAATATTGCTCCCTAAATATTCTGGTTGTTTACAGTTATCACAGAATTTTGACAGATTAATACAAACCATTAAAAAGTAATAATTATTATAGCACTTGAGAAGAATTCTAAGATGAGACTGGGTTTTTTACCAAATCACGGTCAGCATAACCACACACTCCAGTATTCTTTAATTTATTTTGCTGTAGGACAGTACTCAGCCTGGAATTATCTTAGTTAGAAAGGAGGAGGGGGTTATATTATTCTTCAAGGTTCTGTTGCAGGAAACATTAACATTCATTGACCTTGCAGTGGTAATTTGTACTGATGAGCATCATTATATGACTGGTATATTAAAGGGGCTTATTAGAGATAGGAAGCATCCTATGCTATTCAGAGACGCTATTACCATTTGAGATGTGTCTGTCATGGAGTGTTCACATACAGGAGACATTTGCAACAGTGGAAAAATACTACAGTAGCTTGGCTAAGCCATCAGGTTATTTGTAATCACAGCTCAACCTCCTAAAATCTGATCATGAAAAATTCACACTGATGACTTCCTGGTAAATAAATATCGCCTCTTTCCAATTTTAACCACAGAACTACTTTCTTATAGTGGGTGAGTAAAAATTAAAGAGTATAGTGAATGAGAAATGCACGTTTGGGAGTACAGAGTCATTCTCCATTCTGACCATAGAGATGCTTGCTGAAAATAGAACTGTGATTGCAGTATTCTAAATAGAGAGTCACCCTGCAAGCTCTTCTTAGGAGGTGCAACACATCTCATTACCACATTTTGGAAGAAATATGTTGTTAACAGAGGATTTTCTTCTTGTATTGAGGCCATGAATATAATTATCACTTGATAATTTACAGTGTGCCAACTGTTTTACTGCATCTAGTAAGCAATGAAGCACTATAGGGAACATGAAGTTTGTGGCACCTGCAGCTCATTAAAAGGGCACTATCTGAAACAAAATGTTTAGTTGTCATGTAGTGCTTGGTGACACATGAGCAGCATCTAGGATTGATCTAGGGATGCTCACGTAAAGGACCACTGGCAACATAAGATGTTGTTCAGGGAGTATGTGTTCAGAACACAGAACATCAGAAAGCTTCCCAATTTATGAAGGGAAATTAATTTTCTTCAAAAGTAGAGCATACCTTCCCTGACATGTTCTAGCATATTATTTTTCCTAATGGTCTTCTCTCTGTTCTCTCTTGGTTCTCACATCCTGGACACATTTCTACTAATAAAAGTGTTTACGATGTAACCACAGGGCATTAAAAATGGGCCATTTCACTAATTTAAATAAACAGGTACATAAAAGGAAACCTCAGCTTCTATTTCTTAACAGAATTAAAGTTTTCCTAAGATAAAGAAGTTGTTCAGTTGCTAAACAATACAGAGCATTTCAGAAGTGCTATGGCAAACTTTTTGTCATGAACTCCTTTTAGGATCAGGGTCCTACACAGCACGGCCACTCCCACACAAGCAATTGAGCGTGTCACTCTATGCACTATACTCAGAGTACAAATACCAGCTTTATCACATATGCATTGCAAGCACATCCACTAAAGCTGAATCCTCTGTGCTCCAGGGTCATCCGAGAGAAGAGGTCATTCAAGAAATTCTCAGGCCCTGCTCCTAATTGCCCTCTTCATTTGAGGGTCCCTTCAGGGAATGGGCTGAGAGTTGTATGAATTGAGCTGGGCACACATCAGGAGAGGGATCCTCGGGGGCAAAAGCAACTCTAAGATGAGCTACCTGCTCTGAGACTGTCCTCCTCAGCATTCAAAGTGCACAAGAACTTACAGGATTCAAATGCAGACAGAATACCAGGCAGCATACAGAGGCAAAGAGGGAAGAAAATCTGGAGCAAGAGATCTGATGATACTGAGATTGGGTAGGTAAATGGAAATAGGAATTTGTAAATAGGAATACTGATTGAGCTCAGGACAAGAAGTTGGAAAATAAAGGCCTGGAAATCAGTTGACTGGGGGTAAATGACCTCAAGGTAGAGCAGACCAAAAAAGGATTGCTTCAGTAAGTAAACTGAAAAAAGGAAGTTAAAAAGTATAGGAAAGCAATGGCTCAGGCAGGTTTGGTAACAACCAAGGATATACGTGTGGTGGTTCAGTAGGGCTCATTCCCACTGGAGAGACAGACAGAGCCTCCATGGGCTAGAATAAGGACAGCTTACTGACAAAAATCACCATGAATGTAGAACAATAATGGCCAGTTACACTCACACCCAGTGCTAACACAGAGTACCTTAATGACCCGACGATTGCAGAGTGCTGTTCAACAGCAAGGATGAGCAGATCAATCAACTCACCACACTCAGATTACCCTGGAGGCAACAAGCCCATACCCTTCCCCAACCAGCTGCTTTTATGGGGAAGTGGTGTCAGGTGGTGTGGAAAACAGCCCAGGCTGACTCAGCCCACCTGGGCTGGCTGCTTGGAGAGGTTAACTCTGGCCTGGCCAGAACCTGGACAATACGCCACTCAGCCTCCATGTAAAGCCAGAACATAGAGCCTGTTGAGATAAGACTGACTGGACAAGTAACTGGTACAGTGAGCTGAAAATGAGACCTGGGGGAAGGGAGATGGGGAGCCAGAGTAAAGAAAGATGGGAAGGAAGAGGCAGAAGAACAAAGCAGAACAAAAATCTGAAACTGAAAAGGGAGGAGAGGGGTGAGGCGAAAGAGCCTAGAATGAGGCAGATAGTACTAGAAGTGCTAGCAAACTGTGGGGTTACTGCCAACAAGCAACATCAGGAAAAATAGGTCTGGCTCAACGAAAAGATGAAGGCTAGGATGAGAAATGAAGTGGATTGCTTGGATGTCAAAGTACATCATGCTGGAACAAAGAGAGATTGGAATAGGAATAGAAATCAAATACATGTGTCTATTGTTCTGACTGTTACCCATTACTGGATGCTCCATGCTGGAGTCAGTATGAACCTGAAGGTTTTAAAATTTTTCTTACTAGCAACATCTGTAAATCCCACTGAGCTACCCTCCCACTCTGCTGTTGTCCCTTCACCATGTAGCAGAGGCCCCCGCTACTGGCTATAGCAGCTGAAGCAGTCAAAGCGTGCATCACAAGGTTCAGTCTTGTAATGACCCATATGCACAAGGAGCAATAGTATGTTGGCCAAGTATAAACCCCTACATTCTCCTTTGCCATTTTAAAGACTTTTGAAGTTACACACACAAGAATTTTAAAAGGTTGGCTAAGCCCTATGCAATGGAAACTGGCAGAGAATTAGTGTCACAAATATTTCTGTGCAACTTTTAAATCAGTGATTTTTCAATACTGTACTGGGATCCTTCCTGCTTTTAAGAAGAAAGCAACATCAGTGCTAAACATTAGAAGCATCTAGTAACATGGAAGATGTTAAGTCTTATGTGTGCTGCCTGTAGATAGTTTGTTCATGATTCATAATTGCTCATATTGAATGAGTCATCCTAAAGCAGATAATCAGCAATCTTCCAGCTATTTCCCTACCCACCACCAAGGACTTTGTAGGCTTGAATTAACAAGAGGCTTTAAAAAGTAGCTGGGAAATAGAGGAGAGTTCTGTTTTCTAAGGATCAGTGCAAGTAGAAATTAATCTTTCTATGGACTAAGTAGCCCACTGTTGAATGCTTTTCTGTGCCTTCTGCTGAGAAACCAGCGTAGGGCTCCCTTTTCAGAATTAGGTGCTCAGTTTACAGCAACATCTTTGTACTTCAGCATTCAAGTTGATGCAGGCACGTATTATACGGCAAGTAGCAATTAGAGTTAAGTGAAAAAAGAAGAGACCCATATTTGTAACTCATGTTTGAAAACTGATCCAATTAAACTCTGTTAAATTGACCCATTTTACACTACGCTAACCATGAATAGGGCTCTGGATAGAGTTTTTGGGAGTGTGCCAGAGGAGGGACCATTGAATACACACTTTTACATATGAAGTGGCAAATATCCCATAATGGGGCTGAAGGATACTGGACCAGTTTTCCAAGAAGGACTTTGAAGCCTAGTTCCCTGCTCTATGTTAGTCAGAGAATACACTTTTTACCTCCTTACACATTCACTTCACAGTGCCAAATAATTTTGGATTTTTGAAAACATATGCAAAACCCTTACCTGAGACTATTTCCTACTAATAAATTATTCTGGTTGTGCTTCTTTCTACACTTTTGTTCCTTTGTCCTTCTTATAATAAGGCAATTGTAAAAAAAGAGCAAAAAAGAATAGATTGTTAATTATAAAGGACTGACTACTGTGGGATAAGTTAGCATCAAATGAAGCCGAGCAAGATCAGAAAGTATTTTCTGTGGATGTTTTGTGGTTTTTGCATAAATAATGATGAAAATCAAAATGAAAGGAGTAAACCTTATTAGTTTTTAAATTACCCTAAATATACTGGATAAAGAATTAACATCTTGGACCAATAATCTATAAAACTTGCCTTAAACGAAAACAGCCATTACACACCATTTTTTTCCCCTGCTGCAACAGAATAAAAGATAACCATATAAAAATCAGCTTTTTTGCCCTCCTATATACAGTCCTGTCTCAATCCTTTTTTAACTGTTGAAAGAAAAGTAATTATTATAGTACAGCTATGCATCTTGTGAGTTCTTTAATTACACCTGGCGCAATAGGTACAGTTCTGTCTCCCATAGTAGTGATGCAGCATTTAACTCAGTGAGCCAAATTTATTCTGTGTGACTCATGTATCTTCAGCAGAGTTATAATGGGAATTAGTTTGTTCCAATAGACTTAGCTGTTTCATAGGAATGCCACATACTTTTATCATTTTAATTAATATTCCAGGACTAAGTTCCAACTCTCAGCCCTCAAGCATTTTCTATTTAATTCACCATTTATTACTGTTATGTTATCTCTTTTGACACAGTCCATCATTCAGATTACTGTTCTCAACAATGTGTTATAAATGTCCCAATTTCCTAAATAACAACTATCATTTTTCTTAGGTACACCTCAGAGGTGGAGCCATCATATAGAAAGATTTTCCACCTTTTTCCTAGCACAAAGGTATGAGAATTTCAGACCTTTCTGGACAAAAAGCAGCTTTTGAGATTTCTTCCTAATACTGCATCAGAAGTCACACTGCAGCAGCTTAAGTAGGAATAGGATTTTTCTGTTATCACAGCAATGAATCAGGACTGCTTGTAATATCTGCTTCACAGCAGCAGAGAACTCTTGGGTCGGATTAGATGAAACATCACTGAAGAAAGCAAAGCAGCAACAAAACTCAGAGCAGCAGAAAGAGATTACGATTTCAGTGACAGCATTTTGAATAATTATTTTCTAATTCCCCTGCTAATTTCTCTAACTTTGTCATCTGGGGGAAAAAGAATGAGTTTTGACTTCCAGAGATCGAATGTCAAACCCAAAGCTATTTGCTTTACTGTACTTTAAAAAGGAGAAATCTTTTTGAGACTCAGGAAAAAAAAAACCAACCCTCAAAACCACCCCAGTAATCCAACCACTGGACAGATAAATGAGTATCTGCTAAAGGATACCTGCTTAATAGTCACCAAGGCTATTGAGTTTTGATTCCAGCTTTTTGAGGCATCAGTGTCATGAGGTGGTTTTGCCAGGTTCCAGGTACAGGGATCAATAGCAAAAGCACTATAGTAGCAGGTAAGTCTTTGCTAGTATTTAGACACAAGAGTATCATGAGACAAAGCAGAAAATCAGTATCTGCAAGACTAGATCTATTCAGGTTCTTCTGTGCCCCCTTATCATAATAAATGAGTCTTCTTCAAGTGTTCAGCAGTAAAATAACACTGCCTTTTCCTATCCTGCCCCTCCTCTGCCTCCAGAACAGAGAATTGTGATAGATTCCTCTTTTATCCATTTTCTTGCCTGTGAGTAGGAGTGAATGTGTTTAGAGCCTGAGGTTAACAAAGATCACAAATTCAGAACAGTAACCTAGAAGAGTAGTTAGAAAGTACTATGAAGTACCTTCACAGTACTCTTTTTTTACTCTGAAAGGGGTAATATTTACTTCTTTTTTTACATCCAAACACAAAACCTCAGAACATTCCACCAAAAAGAAGATAAAGTATCGGCTAAGGCAATACACTGCAGCACAACTTTGTGTTGGCCTATCGAGCGCCCCCCAGGCTGCAGTTTGGGTGGGCTTGTACTCAGAGGAGCACAGAGCGGAGCACTGCAAAGGCTTTTCCATCCGCTTGCTCTCACTGTACTTTATCCACTAATGTAAATATTTTCAAAACAATATTTGAATTGGGCAGTCATAAGTGCACAGGCTGGAAAATCTTCTCAGCTGCATTAGTCACTCCAATTACATGTCTGAAAACTAGTTTTGGATGAAAACATTTACATGTCTAAGTCTTTAACTGTGTGCCTCACTGTGCAGTCCCAAATTCTCTTATCGGATACACCCTACTGCATGCTAATTCCAACTACACACCAATAAAATCCTCACAAGGAAATCTGCAAGATTCTTCTGCAAGAAGAGTCCACAATGCTTTTTCAAAACCAGAAGATTCAGAAATAACCATTGCTTCTTCAGCCTCAAGTTGTAAAGATACATCCCATCAGTGACTCTGCTAATAGCTATTAGGATGGATTGTTGTTACAGCTGCTAATTGGCAGCTGGGATTGAGCACTTGAATAGCTTTGTGATCAGCTGCCATCTAGTTATTACACAAATTGATAAAGTACACCCATGTGGTATAGCTGCAGTAACATGAAACTCATTTTTTAGTGATACAGCAGCAGACTCTCTCCCACATCTCTCATGCTGCTTTGCGGTTTCAAAGGAGCAAAATGGGACAGAGAACAGGAGGGAAATGCCCAGAGTGTCTGGAAAGCCTCTCATTTCAATCTTTGCATGTACCCAAGAGATGAACATTAACAAGGGCTGGGGAATGTGTTCTCCTTGGAGTGAATGCTAATTTAAACTTTCACTGTGATCTGATATGCTTTAAAATGCAGCAAATCCCTTATTTATGAGCGTAAAGGCCATGAACAGGCTTTAGAACCTAACCCTAGGGGGCTCTTCAAGTGCCCGAACCCAGCGATGTTTAACACGTACAGTCACTCTTCAACAGTTGCTTGAAAAGGATAGAGAAAAATACCTGGTAGACACCCTTTTTTCCCAACAGTTGAGAAAGCTCCTTGCATGAAATGAGCAAAACGTTTTCCTAAGGAAATGCTTTCTGGTACCATAGCTATTTCACTTTGCTATTTAGAATTCACGTTTCTAGAACTGAGCTGTTGCATACATTTTTTATGACATAATCTCTCACATAAATGCAGTTTCTGGAATGCTGACAGGCCAATAAAGAAACCTGGCTGTATTTGGGGAACAAATAACATTTCTCATCAGATCTCATATCAAAAAAAGTTATTAAATGTCTCCTTTGATTTTCATGATTTGGTTTTTCCCAAGGAAGTCCATAATACTGGCAACAAGACATTATATAAATGTAAAAATAAGATGTATTCCAAAAGGTACAAGCAATTAAAAGGCAATCTATTCTACAAATAGGATTTGAAATATGTTCCATGAAAAGCAAGCATAATAAATTAATTCTGTTAAGCTGATGCAGAGTCAGTTAAGGTATCCTGGGATCAATACTTATACTTATGTAGATCTTGATTAAAAATTGCACTGTTGACTTATATCTTGCTTCTGAAAGTGGTTGTGTTGTTTCTAATAGGACTACAAAAGGGGCCTTTCAAAAAGCCCTGATGATCATTTGGGATGATATAAGACACCAGCATGGGGTGTTCCCAGCATCCTGCTTGCCTGCCTTCCCCCGCTCCTGCACTGCCCAAGCTTAGCATCCAGACTGGCCTCAGTAAAAAGTATATGCTGAAACTTCGTCCCCAGGGTTCACAGCCAGAAATGATAGCATCATCTGCCTTGGGTTAAAACAATAGGACAAATGAATGCATAGAAGACTTACAGTCTGATATGCAACAGTTATTTGCTTTTACCCTCTTTGTTCCAATAGACAGCATACCCACCAGCACAGGGATAGACTGGTGCTGGTGCTGGGAAATGCTCAAAACATCCCTCCCTGTAGGGCTTCTCTGTAGGCATCCCAAGATGTGTGGGTCTTGACAAACTTCAGTATGAATTAGTGTCACATTGTTCTGACTCTTCCAGAAATTATGAAGCATACAAGTACTACCATAACTGCTTATTTTCATTAGTGCTCTCTTCTTGAAAAAGAAAAGAAAGCAGTCTAATCACACCCAACTATGCAGCACGTTCAGACAACTCACACTTATTTCTAGAACACTGTATTAAAACCAGAATTTAATTTCTCATATAAACCCAGACTCCATGCTACAGACTGCTTGTAAAGGGAATACCTTCCCTCTTCTGCAAGCTATCTAGGTGCTGCTATTTCCACCTGAAAGTCTCAGCAAGGGTATGAGCTAGTGATACATATTCTTTAGCTTTTTCGACAGTAAAGTAAATATTCCACCCCATTTAAGCCCGGCTTCTTTATGGGTGCAGTCTCTCCTAAACAAATTTACCAAAGCAGCAAACTATACCTTTCTCAAATGAACTGCTTTCACCTGGAGTTCTTGTTCTCTTTTTTTTTCCCTGACAACCTACAAGTGAGGTCACTGATAAGTCACTGAGGACAGCAAGCAGCTCCAAGCCTGTTTGGGAACTTGACAACTCTGTCCTGTTCCATAAAACTAGAAACATACACTCCAGTCCAATCCAAGAACTGGAGCTAATATCCAAAATGTGATATGGTAGTTTGACTACTTGAACTAATCAGCAAAAATTTCATACCCACTACTTAGTGGAAATGATGGTTTCACCCAATAAGTATATGCAGAATTATAGAAAAGGAACATTGTATCAAGCAATTTCTATGTTGATGTGGAATATGAAGATTGCCATGCCATACAGGATTGGTGGTCCAGTGCTTCAGCTATTCCATCTCACCTGGATCTGTGTTGGCTCATTATCTTTCATTTACCTCACCTCAGTCACAGAATTTCCAAGTTAATATTAAAATTCAAGGCCTGAATGAGCTGTAAATCTTGAGGGCACTTGAAACTGTTGTGTAAGAGAATGGGAATAACTAGCCTTAGCTTTACAATTACTAATAATAGAAGCTATGGTAACATTAAAGCCTTAAAATGTGTTATACCAATAATTGCTTGGACTTTATTTTTTGTTATTGTTGTAATATCCTCTTTTGAAATCCCCTTAAAAAACAACATTAAAGTTACTATATTAAATTTATAAGCATTGTAAATGGTTACAGATTCTCTCTGAGTTACGTGCATTTTTGCCATGCCAAAGTTTGGCCAAGGACTTAAGTGTTCTGTATGTCTTGAGATAATTTTCTCTATAAGAGGACTGGGTATGTGGGGAAACAAGCTATTTAAGGGAAAGGAGTGAGCAGAAAAGGAGTGAATGGTGTCATAAATAATATTAGCCTTGATAGTAGAAGAATATTTTCACTCTTTGATAGAGTGATATTGTGGAGCAGCACTCTACTAGAAGTTAATATTCTGCTGTTCTGCAGGTAGAGATGGATGTGTTTCTGAAGAGCAGTATGTGATGTGACTGATGGCAAGACAAGGCTGGGAAATCGCTTTCCATCTCATGTTCCTACATTTCCTTCTCATATTGAAAAGGAACAGGCCATTTATCTGCCTCTTGAGGTGAAGCATAGTTTGAATCAGTTTCTTTAGTTCTTTGGTATCTTGCGGTTTCTAGAGAGAAAGACACAGTAGATAGTCCTTATCCAAAATTGCTTTAGCATCAGTGGAAAGACTTCTGTGACATTCAATAGATTGCATGGTAAGCCCTTAGCACAAAAGGGGGAATGACAACTGTGCCATTTCCAGGTGGTATGTGAATTAAGGTACTCACAGTCTATCTTATTTATGACTTCCCTTCTTCTGAAGTCTCACAAGAGACTTCAGAATGGAAAGTCTTGCTGTAGATGCTTGAGCTTAAGAGATTTCATAGGAGCTCTGAGTTCTTCCCAGAAACTCCAGCTGACATGACCAAAGTTTCCCAAAGGTAGGAGGCATCTGAGCCTGACACTCTCATAACTAGCTCTGTACCAGAGTGAGCTTTTCCTTCTTCCTTCTTTCCTTTTTCCTTCTTAATAGAGACTGTTCAGGAATCTCAGGGCAGGACAGACCTCCTGCTGCACCCAGCATAGCTGAGGCAGAGAGGTGTTGTGTGCACCTAGCAGCAAGCAGGAATTTTGCACCTGCATTCAAACTTACTTTTTGACAAACTGAATAGCATCAAAGCCAGAAGCTGCAATGTTTTTCCAGAGATACTCAGATGGTCATCAGCTCACCACAGCTGACAAAAAAGATGTGAGGTACATGTATGCAGTAACAAATAAAACATTGCCATCCTGTCTTGGGATAGGCATGGGTCTTGTAGTGGGAGTGAGTCAGAGTACTCTTACACATGTAGGTATGGAAGGCTACGTGATACATGTAAACAAAGATTTCCTCATTACCTTTGTAAAGTCAAAAATAATTTAGATTGTATTGATCAAAGTTCTGACATGCCAGCATTTCTATCTCTGTGCCAGATTTATTTATTACTTCTGAATGGCAATTTTTTTCCTTTCTCTCAAAGTGTTGTAATGGTTAGTTAATTGATTTTTATATCATTTTGTGGAAACAAAGTGTACTGAGCATAAATGAGGAATTATATTCTGCTGAGATAACATTCTTCTAAAATAATTCAACAGCCTGTTCCTTCACTGAGTGCAGCAGCTGAATTTGTAACTTAGGAAACTCAGTCGCAGCACTCTCTTGCCTCAGATGTTGTACGAAAGGCTAACTTCTCATGACATGTATGACAGAGGAAACCAAGGGCTCCCCAGTCCTGTAAATGCAGACCGGGCTTTGCTCAGTACTGCCCATGTTTACCTCATGCCGGTTCTCAAGGGCTACAAATTTTTTAAAAATAACCCAATATATTCTGCAAACACGTAGTACCCTGTGAGGTGGTTTAGAGTAATTGCTTAGCTCTATGCTAGAGTGGCACGTGGGTACACAGGAAGCATTACATTTTATTCACAGAGAGAAGTGATTACATGGAACATACTTTGGTTTTTCATATAGTTTTTGAAAAATTATTTAGTCCAGGCTCCTTCTGGAAAATCCATTTACCTATTTTTACGTCTGTCCTAGAAAAATATGATTTGGAAACTAGAAAACACTTTCAAGCTGTAAGAAACTGCAACTGTCTTAAGTGGCTTTTTGGTTTTTCTACGGACTACTTTCCCTGAGGTTGTAGGTTTTCCTGCTATTTGCCAGCTGGATGATTATATCAGTGACAACTCCTAGTCTAGGTGATTCAAACAACGATTTCTACTTGAAGAACTTACTCAGGTTTTTAGTAAGGGTAAGCTGCAGAGAGCAAGGCATGATGTCACAAGTTGGCATTGTCTGCTGTAACTGTACTACAAACCAGAATAAAGGCTAATTCTCCTTATAGACCACACGTAAGCTACTGCACAGTGTAAGCTCAGGTTTCCAGTTTCATCAGTTTCTTTTGCAGGGCAACTTATAATTTCACCCTGTGAAATATTTCAAGTCTGGCAATGTTTCTCAGGGACCAGCTTGCAAAATCAAGTTTGAGCTTGAAGTTTTACAGGTTGATACTAAGAAAACTGTAACAACACCCTTGTGAAGAAGTGGTATCCCATGAAAAACATGACTGAGAGCAGGATGGGAAAGAACCCAAGATTGTATTCCCCAAAACTGGTATGCTCTGGGTCTGCTTGCTCTAAGCCCAGTCCTGCAGAGTCACAAACACCTAGAGTGACGGTGCTGGAGCATCTCGATTACAGTTGCTTCCTTCTCCATCTTTCTGGATCTGTTTGTGATCCCACCTTTCCCTTGCATCATGAGCTTTCTAGAGCAGGTAAGGATACGTACTAAGGATACACACTGGGACTATAAAAAAAAAGGAATCAGTTTCCCATGGATTACCAAAGGAATTAGACATGTGCATGCAGGTAAATCCTTGTTACACCTTTCATAGCATTTTAGTGTAGTATGTTCTACTAAAGTGAACACTCTACATGGAGTGTTCCTTAGGGACCAGCACTGAAGGCTGAAGTTTTGTTATTTTTCTAATGGCTAGAAAACCAACAGGTACTATTTAGAATGACCTTCTGATTTTAGGACTGCAGTTCCTAAAATAAAAGAAAAAAAACAAAAAGCAAGAAAAATATTGGAAAAAATCCTTGTATCTTCTTCATTATCAAAATGAGTACCTGTTGAAAGATAAAACCTGCTCAGCACCAAGCAAAAATTTCTTACCAAGTTCTTTTCTCAGGGCTCATGATTCATCTCTTACATAAGCTTCTAAGAGACACTGAATATAGTAGGTGGGACAGCTGTGACCTGAGGTAAAAAATCTTCACTGGACATTTTAAGAGTGAAGGTGTAAGATCTCCTTTTTAGTGATTTTGTTTAGGAATACTGGCTTTTCATTTTTATCCTAAACAAAAGTATTCCACTTAATTTGTGTTAAATGTCTCCAAAATCTGAAAACCTGTATGGCAAAATATCCCTGCACTGAATCCGTACTGAAATCAAGATTCTGATCTTGATCTCTGAAGACTTTTGGACCTATTATTTTGAAATGGTCAAAGGAAGCTATTTGATAATGATGGATTCCATATTTCTGTGGATTTCCACAGAAGTAGTGTTCCTCAGAAAGAGTAAAATGTTCATTACTAATGTGAAATAGCTGTGGCTAGAAGACAAAGAAGAAAAATGTAGGGTATACATCCTGAGGAGATTAACAACACTCATTAGGATTAATAAACATATGACAATTGCTGTGTACTTTCCACGCTGCTCTGCCTGTCTGAACAGAAGAGAATGGGAGAGCCAAAGAAAAAAAAGCCCTTGTTAAAATTTATGGCAGAGGTATCTTCTTTTTAAGGTACTCAAACACTCTCTAATGCCTGTGGCTGTCAAAATGCTTAACTGTATCGAGTGGATAGATCATGTAGGTCAGAGTCATAGAATGGAGAACACAATGAAGTTAATAGTTATATGTTTCGCAAAACCTGTGAGTTAATGTTGCTCTTAAACATCCACATCCATCTGTGATAACCCTTTGTTAGAGAAGGCCAATCTGCAGCGCTTGTACACAAGGTGCTTATTTCTTCAGTTGGTTCCTTTCCCCATTTCTATATGCTAAACCACTTTTTGGCAAAGAAAGAAAGAATTCGTCTTCTGTGTAAGAGAGACAAGGAGTTTGATGTCGTCTAAATATTTACAGTTGTTTTCTCTGTACTTTTTCCCTAATCCCTGATTACTCTGCATAATACATTTCAAAATAAACAAGAATGTTAATGCTGCAGTCATCAATTCACATCAATTACACTTATACATATCTGAATATCATCTGCCATACTTCTGAGGATTTATAGCATTTTGAACATGCCCAGAAAGGCCTAATTAGCTGCCTGTGTCCAAATTGTGAATACAAGGTCCTGGTTCAGCACAGGACTTTTTTTAACCGAGTTAAATCACACTAGATGACCTTTACGTTTCAGTTAGCTTCTACAATTCTCCTTTGCTACCCACCAAAATAATTTAAAAATCCTTCCATATGATTTAGTCAGGTTGCCAAAAACATGCCTCGATATATAATTAATAAAAATTGGTTTTGAGGTTCTCAGGTGAGTCTGAATATGCATGCAAACACTGGTTTTGGAATAGGACATATTAATTATTTTTTCAGTGTTTCCCAGCATTTACCTTTAAGCATAAAGTATTAGTTTTTGAATAATTTGTATCAATGAGTATAGGAATTTGCTTTGCTGGTATTCCTGATACAATAAATGCATTATTATCTCCTACACCTATACATATAAGCAAACATTAAACTAAAAAATTGCTCATATGTCTAAACTATCACATATACAGGAACAGGTGTGCAATGTTTATGCATTTAGATTCATGCCATCAAAAAAAGTCATAATATATACTTTAATTCTCATCCCAATATATTTGGCCCTCATTCTCTGCTACTTCCATTTAAGGCTGTAGTAGTGAAGAGAGCTATATGGAGTTTCTGCCCAAACTACATACAAGATAAAGTAGTCTATGTTGTACCAGCCAGCTATGTTCCTTCAGAGACTCCACTGTAGCTGAGAATTGCTCAAACAGTCTGTGTTACTTATTTTGCTTGGCACGATCTCCATAACTCAGAGCTGTAAGGAGAGAAAATAGAATGTGGTTTAGGAATGAGCTGTGCTGATCTTAAGTCTCGTGAGGACGCCTCACCAAGAAGGGGTGACACTGCAAGAATACTCAGTGCTGCACTGACAGCAGGAGAAGAATCTTATGGGTTCTGAGTTGCTGGTCCAAGGGAAAGAAATATTACCTCACTCTTTGTATGGATCTGATCCAACATCTGTAACATTAAGATAGTCTGTTCATTGATGACAACTAGGGTCTATGTCCCTAAGTTAAATGAGAGACTCACGGTTGCAAGGAGGGAACTTGCAAATTAGGTTCACAAAGAACACAAGCCACGGGTGTATGTATACAGAAAGGTATATGCATAGATAATGTGAAAATTAATCTTCTTTTCAGAACTATATCATTGCAAGAACTGTACTACAAAAGGATCAAGTCTTCCTTCACACAATGTGTGATAATGTCATATTTACTAACAGTTTTTCTTGATTCTGTGTAATTACCATGCTACCTTTCTACTCTGCTTTAATTAACATAGTATCTTAGCCCAAAGACTGCAAACCTAGGGTTCTTTCAAACTATATTAGGCAGCTAAAATATGAAATTAAAAGAAAACAGAGTTCCGGCCAACAGAAACAAGTGACTCATTTCCTTGTGAAAACACACAAGGTTTATGTTACTCTGGCAACGATGTTCACCATTCCAGAATAAAGTCTCTTTGCTCCCTTCAGAGCTTTTATATATTCCTGTTACAGTCTATGTTCCACTGTGACCTAACATTGAACCAAGTTATTCAGTTATTCACAAGAGACTGTAAGTTATGCTGTAATTTAGATAGATTCTAAGTCTGCTCCATTGACAATGAATTAATAAATGCACACAGTCTTTTTCACAGCGAGGATTTCAGATGAGAAAAGTTGTTTCTGAAGCATATTGGTAACATGTGCCATACCAGAATTGCATGGTGTCATGATAAAGTTGAATGGCTGTGACTGCCCTGCAAGCAAGCAGCGCATCGGCATTCCAATGGCTGGTTTTCACAGGGAAGTTAATTCAATTGTATCACACATGCCAAAACACAGGTTAGAAAAAAAGCCAAAATGTATAATCTCATTGTGAAATTAGCCACATGTTTCAGGAGAACACCGACACAGCAGTGATGCAGAAATTCTGCCCTTTGGAACACACATGCCACAAAAACGTTTTCTAATAGAGCATCTCTCTCATGTATAGACATAAAGTCATGATGCAGTGTGAATGAAGTATAAAGCTCAAGTTTCAAACCAAAACTATAATTTGGTATTTGTTATTGATTTCCTTTAAAGTGTGCCCTTAAAAAATAAGGACAACAAATTGCTATTTAACTGACAGGACAAATTTTCCACTTAATTTTTGAAGTTCTTACCCATGTTTTTGGAGATTTCTCCCAAGTTTAAAAGGAACTCAGGGGGGGTTGTCTGTTAGAGTTATTGCTTTTCTTGACAGGGAAGTAAACTTCAGTCTTAAAAGAAGCATTTTCATGGGAGACTGTGAACACTAAAAGTTCTAAAATGCTGCATAGGAAAACTCCCACAGAACACATGATGAGCAGAAAATGTTGCTATAAACTTCTGTAAAGTAGCTGAATTTGAAAGCCATATGTCAAAAAGTGGAGTTTTATGGCATTTACTTGCATGCATAGGTGTTTGGCTGAATGGCTTCATTTACCCATCTCTAACATTTTTGTCACTTCTCACAGCTTTGTCACACAAATTAAGTCTTGGAAAACATCCATTAATGACCTTAGAAGCTTTGCCATCATCCTCCAAGGGATCAAGGTTCCGTCCTTTCCCCTAAAAGTAGCAGGAAAGAACAGGAAAAACTTCACTTTGAACCCAGGTAGCGATAAAAACATTTGCATTTATATTCAGAGTTTCCCCATTTCTAAAGCATTATATAAATACTAAGCTGGAGTTTCATTAGAAGAACGTACAATGTTAAACTGAATTTGGATAAAGATAAATGAAAGCTTTCCTTGAATAAACCTATTGCTTCTTCAATAAAACCTTCCCAAAAATCACTGACACTTTTTAAATGCTTCCTGGGCTTGGCTAGAATCTCATTAAATTACTGATCTTCATGATGACTTTGACAATGAATTCTATGATTAAGCTGTGGAACCCACAGTCATGAGTTACTACCAAGCCAAAAGCGTAGTAGAATTCAAAACATGATTACACGTCTTGATCCAAGTTCTTGGCTCCAGTTCTTTCTGTTGAACGTTGCTGAGACAGCGTGAAGAAGATGGAAAGAAGTCTTAAAGGGGCAGATGTGTATTCCCTGATGCTAAAAAATCCTTGACTCAGGCAAAGTTGGAGAAGATTTGAATAATGCCACACAAGCATAATTCTTCATTGTACGAGATGGGTCAGGATCAAAAGATGGCACAGAAGCTGGTACCACGCAATCCTCAGCTGTCTCAGATGCTGTGTATCACATAGCACCCCTTGTAGACATGTTTCTCTTCTCAGAGTTTATTATGGGCATTCTGAGCACTACTGAAGATAAAGTTTTTTATATGCATAAGAAAAATGAGAATTAGATGGTATAAATTAGATAGGACCCTACTGTTTTGAGATATACAAGTGTCCATGTTTCAAAGCAAAAGCTGTCTGCTAGCTAGCTGTTAAAGATCAAGATGAAGACTTTATTTTTCTATGGCTTCTCACTTGTTTCACCCAAATATCTGGAACTGGCATTAACAGATGCGGGCTACGTGTTTGGGTACTGGAGAGATTGCAGGTCTCTTTCCACACAGCAATTCCTCTCCTGCAGTTCTGTTTTCACATGGTGACACAGTGCCAGCATACAGATAAGAAAAGCAAGCAGAAATATTTTGCCTTTCTTTTCATCTTTAATAATTGAAACAAACAAGATATAGCAGGGTTGCCAAGCAAAAAACACTGGTTTATGCAAGTGATTAAAGGGAAAAGGGTTCTTTCATACTGTAAGATCCCACAATACTGTATACTGCCATAAGCATTCTTGGATATTACAAGGCATTGAGCAAGTACTACACAATCAGCATGTGCTCCAAATGCTTGTTATAAAATATGCATAAGCTGTAATTGCCTGTGAAAGCTGAATGTTGATAAGAAGAAATAATAATTGTGGTTTTGGCCTTGATCCTTAAAAAGACATGTCTCACTAATAAAATACAGTAGCTAATACAGAAGGCATTATTAGCTTATGAGAAATGAAATAATTCTACCTGGGCTAAACTGACAAACTGTGCCCGCAGTATATAAATATATTAAAATTGATGAAATGGCACTAGTTTACATGAGCCTGATATATAATGTTGATTGCTATAAACTCACAAAACTCTAAGAATAAATTTCATCTTAAACTGTCACATGCTGAATATCAGTTCTGTTACTCTGATATTGCTGGAACATTTTTCTTCTACAATACAAGTAAACAGAAAGAAAAGATTGTTTGACTGCAGTCACTGGCAATGACAACAACAAACTCACTGACATCTCTGATTGCAGCATGAGGCTCAGTATTATAAGCAATCACTTGCTCATTACTGTCATTTCTACATTTCTTTATATTTTTCTAGAGTATATCTTGTCAGGGTAGTAAAAAATATAAAAGGCAAAGCACATGCCAAATGATTTCTGAGGACTCTTTCCCTGATATACTAAAAAATAGGAGAGACCATGCTGTACATCAGCCAAGCAGCTCTCTCACCTCCACAAACCTCCCCCCATCATTTGTCCACAATTTAACTATTACAAGAAACTCTTGCTGTGAGAGTCGGTGTTTATGGATGGAGAGGAGACTTTTCAGAGATATTTTCCAATTTGAGGGCAGAGACATACAACTAGTAACTGTCCCCAAGAAGCCCTCACAGGCAGAACAGTATTGAGATGATTAGTTCATTTTGACCTGTTTTGCTGTGGAAACAAGCTGCTACTTTTTTGCTAGCTGGAGGGTTTTTTTCCCAAGCACCTGGCAGCACTGCTAGGTAAAATAAATCACAGTGATCAGCCCCGGAGGTCACAAATGCACAGATCAGGAATGTATTACACATGGGTTCTGCTGGCTCTCCAACCCCTTTTTTTGTTGTTGTTGTTGTTTTTTATTGTTATTAAAACACTTCAAAGGACTATTTTCACCTGCAAAAAAAGGTTCTTATAACAATAGGTTTTGCTGCCTGTACAAAAAAAAAGGACACTGGGAAATATATTTTTCTTTCCCTGGTTTAAATAACCTGCAAAGTTCAGTTGTCAAAAAAATTTAAAACCAACATGACTTGTGCCCTACAGTAAACAGTGCCTTGAGTAAATGCTTGTGTTAGAAAGAATCTGCACATACAGTTTGGTTTAGGAGTGTCATAGGAGTCACAGTGATGAGGTTTTGGGCTTTGCATGGATTTGTTGTTGAAAGAAAGTTACTGCCAACAAAAAATCCCCAACTTTAGTTATTTGAGTAAGCCAAAAATCTTGCCAATGCTTTTTTAAAACAGCTGATGGGTCTCCATACCTTTAAAGGCAGGGATAGACTTTGGAGATCAGTCTCTGAGTAACGGAAGGAGGCTGTTTACTCTGGGGACTAACATTAGTACAGTTAATGCTGAAGAACCTGCAGCCCTCCCTCAGGACACCATAAGTGGAGACTGTTGTGAGTGCCCTCACTACCTGCTAGATAAAGCACGTGCATTTCCATTCCAGGGAAACCAGGGCAAGAAGCAGGTATTAGTGGAGAAAGTTAAAGGGTACCTTGGCTTCCCCAGTTTATACAGAGCTCTGTGCTGCCAAGATGAAATACCTAGGCTCTTTCTAAACTGGCTACCTGGGAACTAGCTAGTTAGCTACCTGGAAGCAGAGAAATACAGAGCTCTGTGCAGGCTTATTGCCTTTCTGAGAAGCACTTTCTTTTGGTTGGACCTCCTACAGAGTTAGACCCCATCTGTGGAACAACTGTTGGTTATCAAGGTAGCTGTGCTCACTAAACTCTGTGCATGGAGGGAAGGAGGCAGTTGGCAAAATCATGCTAGAACAAACCCCAGGCCAGACCCCAAGCTGGTGTTAACCTGGGATTCATTACTGAAAGTGAAGTTATGCCAGTCAGCAACAAGAGCGGAACCCAAGAGCACTGCTTTAGTTATCTTTGGGATTTTTGGGTGGGGTTTTATTTTGAAACATGTACTTTTGTATGGGTTACTCTTAACTGCACATATATTCAGCACCTTAACTGCATATATATTCAGCACACTGCCAAGAACTGACAACAGTTTTCTGTCTGCACCCTAACAGCCATTTTCCAGTCTCTCCTCTCCTATGATTTACTGAGTAAGTGCTACTCGCTCACACAAAATAAGGGGTAAAGTGGGATAGGATGGGAAGAAAAGGTGGCTCTACCAATTGTAATAACCCTATTATCCCCTCTGAATTGCAGAGGGGGTTCATAGTGCAGATGTGGGAAAGGTGGAAAGATTTTGAAAAAAGGAAAATACTTACAAGAGAAAGAAGAAAGAAAGGTGAAATCTAAGAACTAGGCAAATGGAAAAGGAAATACAGGATGGGGAAGAGGAAAAGGGATTTGCATGAGTAGCAGATAAGAGAAAGTACAGGAAATTCATTTTTAATGGTGGAGATAATGCAAAGAAAGAAGAACTGAAGGAAAACATTAGAAGAAAATAAACAGGAAGGATCTGAGAATACATTTAGTAGTACATTAGTAAATAATACGAGGAAAACCCATGTAATTTAATAGAAGCAATACTAAGTATTCCCTGACTCAAGTTTTTAAAAATACAGTTTCATTCAGATGAACTATATTTTCAGGTAGTAAAGGCTCACCTGTGGTAAGGCAACTAATATTATCCTACAGTGAAAACAATATCTGAACAGAGTCTTGACTCAGTAATATCCCAACTTGCATTCGGAGCACCACCAAATCTGTTTTGCATTCATTTTTTAAAATTACCAAATATAGGCAAGGAATTGTCAAAAGTCTGAGAGGGGTGCGGGCTAGAAGAGGCAGGTTGGATACACAACCTGTGCTTATAGAGGAAAACATGTCTGTAATTAGTTCTCTTTAAGTGAACTGTAGTTCTTCAGTACTATGACATTATTTCTAGAAAACCTTCTATCACATTAAGAAGGAGATCTTTTTACTGCAATAGATGAAATACAGGTTCTACTCAGGAATGCAGGTAAAGGATATGGTGTTTTAAGCTTATCAGCGATTGCTCCACAGGTTACACAGGCAGCTCGTTGTGGCAAGTCAACATCAGTGTGAGGATCCACCCACATAACCAAACATGTATAAAGCTCTTGGTCTCTGACTCATACAGTTTTACTTACCATAATACGGAGCTGAGGAAAACAGGCAACAAGACTTGATGAATGCTTGCCTTTGTGTTCCACCAAAATTCTCCTGCATAAATATTTCATTTAGTTTAAATAAAAAAATCTTAAAATATTTTCTCTACTCTTCTGTTCAAATGGTATTTGGTCCATAAAATGCTGACTGCAAATTCACATCTGGCTAAGCTCAACATTTGTCTTTGTGTGCTTCATTTTATTTTTTCTTTAAAGGATTTTGAGTGTAAGGATGATAAAGTGCTGACATTTATGGGAACATTTCATTATTATAGTTCGTATTTGATAAAAATATACGATTGAACTTTACAAATAAAATCCCCTCTTGCTTCAGCAACTCTGGTTTATAATGGGAAGTCTAACATACTATTTTCTATAGTGTTATTATTATTTTGAGGAAAAAAAATTAGATAAAATCCCAGTGCAAGATATTCAGCATCTTGGTAACAAGCAGAGAAAATAGATCAACTACAGATAAGACAGGATCCTGGTGTAAGAATCCAGAAATTAACATTTTTTAAAATACATGTTGATGCAGTAGTAGCAATTGCTCATCAGTGGGCAATGACTGCTGCATGGCAGCTTTGAGTAAATAGAAGACAATTATTCCTCATTTTTTTCTCCTTACAATACCCATCATTAAGGACATAAAGACTACAGAATATATACCTCTGAATTTGGAAATGTACCTTTTGGAGTATAGTGTAAGAAAAATTGTTGCGAGTGTTAAAGTGTAAAAGCATCACTATGTCTGCTGTCACTTGCTGCTTGGGGAATTCCAAGAATAAATCCAACAAGACAGCAGGACAGGGTTAATGTTATGGTTGTCATTGATAAGTCTAATGATTCTTGAAGAAGATGGAATTCTTTAACCTAAAGTTAATAGCGAGGTTCCTATTAGCTGGGGCAGTTCTAATATTTATTTGAGCTCCCATCTCTCTCAATAAAGCATGTATGTTGTTTATTATATTCTGTTTTTCTTGCTTCTTGAGTGTGGTTCCAAATATTCCTTATACGTGGACTTTACTTTTTACGGCGGTTCAAAGTCTGATGGGATAGGAGCAGACAATGCTATTCAGCTAAGCATCTCTTTCCTTACTGAGGAATAGACACAAAAATAAATGTTACCTAGTATCTTATCTAGTTAAAATACTGGACTTTGACCTGGTCTGAATGTCTTTCTCTTGAGGAAGATATAAGAACGTAACCTGCAGAGCACCAGAGCAGAATGTATTGGCTTGGAGATAGACAATATATTTAAAATTAGAATCTGATTTATGCTGCAGCTATTCCATGTGACATTTTATTGGCAAATTGTGTTTAATTATGAAAAACCGTTAATTTGTGGAGTCATTCTCCTCTCTGATCCTTTTGAGAAAATGAACCTTCTGAGTCTAAAAAAAATTCCTACTATAGTAGAGTGATTTATTTTCAAAGAATCTTCCAATCCCACTCCCACCAACGACAGCTCAGTATTTGCATAACATACAGAGTTTTTTTAAGAATACACTCCATAATTCCTTGAATTAGGCAGAGGCAGGTATTTTTCATTTTGGTAAAGGCCACATAATGGTCCCAGTCATATTTTCCAGCACCTTTATTTGTAACCACTGAAGCATAAGTTAGCAGTATAAGACAATAAGACAGCACTGTGATTCCTGGTGTTCTAGATTTCTATTTTCACAATTTGTTGTGGTTGAAGTCATTTTTTTGTGCTTATTGTTCCCCATATGAATGGAAGATACTTTGAGTGGGGAAAGCAGCTTTTAAACAAATGTTTTCTTTAGTGTAGAGGTAGAACAGTGACTTCTGAAACAGAGCATCTTGCAGTAGGTAATCTCCATTATCTGTTATAACGGGGGGGAACAGTGCTGAGATGGTTATGTGTGAGTACTGACAGTCTGAGAACATTATCTCACTTCACAGTGAGAGTTGTGAGCAGGGACAGCAGAACTTGCACAACGACTTCTGGCGACTGTGTAACTTACTTCCAGAAAGATAAGCTAGGCCATGACTTGGAGGCAAAATGACAAATGCACTAATTCAATTCATCTTTACCACAGAATTAGGTAAAATAAGACAGGATATGAAAACATAAAGATTCCACTAATGCAAATGTCTGTAACAGAGTGATATCCTTACAGATACGTACCTGGAGACACACAGGTACTCCTACAGGCCAATGATTCATTCTGGAACAATTGCCCAAATAAATACAGACAACGTGCTGACGAGAGCTTTTTAGAGTCTTGCCGTGCACTCGTTGCAGGAGTCTGCTTTTTCTTCCAGACCGAAAAGTCTCTCTTACACATCTTGATTTGGATAATGAGCTTATTAGACCAGTGTGGCTGAAACCAGTAAAGAGCTGGCCCTCTTCAGGTTGCAAGAGACATAAAGAGATATTAAGCACCTGGAGGAAGTTTCTAGACAGCAGAAATTGCTCTATCTGAGCTGCTAAGGTTTGTTCTAAGCCTAGTAGAGACAACACAGCCTAAAGGCCTTGTCCCCCAACTTACAATAGTCTAACTACAGTGACGTAAATAGAATTGCAAATAAGAATTAGGCCTGAAAATATGAACTGTGGGACCCACATCAATGTGCCTGTTTTACAGATATTTTATATTTCAGACTTGAAATATACTTGAAATATACTGAAAGTCTTCTGTTTGCATTTTGCACAGCTCAAGAAATTAACAAAATAATAATCCAAGTTTATAAGTCTCTCTGCTCAACGTACATTAATTATACAATGTGTAAAATTAAAAATGAGTGCATTAGGCAGCTTTCTCAGAAAAGTATGCTTTCCTGAAATGGAATTTTTTCCAGTGATCTTGTACATATTATAAATAGGCTTCCAGTGCTTAAGCACTAATTTGCAAGCTTGAATTTTCATTGGTATAGAATTCGGCATTTTCTCTCAGTTAAGACCAATGCTGAACACAGAATCCCAATGGAATAAAATTATTATTCAAAAACTTTAAAAAGCAGGGGAAGCCCTTTGCCATTTACATCAAATGATGGCAATTGAACCATTAGATAAAAGCAAGAAGATGAAAAAAGAAAGCAGTGAATAAATATTCAATGTATCTTTCTAGCTGTGAGATGGTATGTTAATGAGAGTGGTGAGAGAAATAACAGAACACAATTTTCTTATCAACCATTTTCAAGTTTCTAATTTTCAGAAAGTCTCGTAACATAACAGTTTTGCAACATTCAGAATTCATTTAATGATGGCTTTCACAGAAAGCTCCTTTGAACACATATACACTTCTTCTCATCCTTATCATAAAGTTTCAACATTTTTTATCATTCGTTAATATTTAACCAAAGGGTGAAACAAGAGATGAGCTTTCACTATGCTGATTAGACACAGGATTGAAATAGCTTCCAAGTCAGAGAGGATTCAATATCTGGAGTTTAAAGAGGTTTTGTGCACTAGATTTCTGTGATAATCAGTCAAGAACAGCAGGATTTTCCTAAGTGAGTGCTCAAGAATGGATAGGAAATGTGAATGCTTTGGTTTAAAGGTGTTCAAATGAAGAAGCTTGAGAAGAAAGCTTCGAACTCCGAGTAGCCCATGTTCTTGTGCTCCACAGATCTCCCAAGAATTTATGTTTTTTCATTTAATTGACTTTGGTCAAAAACTGTGGTTTGTGCTTTCCAACACAGTATTTATATATACACACATTTCTGTGTGGTTTTGTTTATTTTTCTTGTACATCCTATCATAGTTAAAATTTTATTTATTAGCTATAAGCAGAACTAATTGCTCTTTTGGTGGCTAGAGTATACAATTTATTTAAGAAATTCTTTTCATCTTTGGAATTACTCTTTCTTCTCACATATCATACATTCAATATATGTTCAAAATCCTAACTATAAATTGTCCTGTGGGGACAAGGACTGTATCTTCTTCTAAATTTGTGGAGTTTCAACCACTCAGTAAGTTACAAAAACATGCCTCCAGTTTGTTTTTTCAACTTGTTTTATGAATCACAGAGACGGGGTTTCTTTACCATAGGGGAAGAAATAGCAGAGAACAAAGAATTAAAGTTATAGTCAGATTAATAAAGCTACACTATGTAACATTTTGCCTACGACTAAAAGGTCAAATTTACTCGTTGTTTATTTAGCCCATTCATTTCATTTCTCTGGTCACAGTAAAATGATACCAGAATCTTTACAACCGCTCTCCAAAGTGTTTGCCGCTATCCAGCAAAGGGATAGTTATTTGACCAATCTTTCATCAAAACAGACCTACAGCACTTTGTTTACATTACCGGCCACAGGGACTGTAAAACAGCCTTTGACAAAGACATGTTACTATGCAGGTTCAATGCATCCAGTTTCCTTATCAAAAAATAACTCTTTTATAGATGCAAGAACTGTATGTGCAGATTAAAAAGATTCTGTGCTGTGGAATAGTTTGGCCCAGGTTTTAACTTTCCTTAAAACAGCTCTAATCTGGTGGGAACTTCCTCTGACTTGTAAATAGCCTTTGAAAATAGCTAGCATTCTTTGGCAAAGAGACAAAAGTAAAATAGCTTGGGCCAGGTTTTCAAAGCATGTGTACACTTCTGCATGCCCTCTCAGTCTAAGGACCTCAAATACTTGATTTTGACAACTCATCACAAAGCCAAGGAGAGAAATGGATGCTTGCTTTGCATTTTTAGGATTAGCACCTAGGAAAGTTACATATCCCAGTAATTTTCATTAAGGACAAAACTATCAATAAGTATGGCATGACATCTGAGATTTTTACTTGCTGTTTGTAGGAACAGTGCCTCCACTGACAGTTGTCTGTGATGCACTAACTAAACCCATCCAAGACAGAAAATTTGCTACTTTCTTGTAAAATGTGAATTACTTTTATCCCATAAAATCTAGTCTCTTCACAGGATTTTGCAAACTCAAATGATGGTTGTGCTGTTAAATACAAGACATCTAGATTTGATGTACGAGGAGCTTGGACTGCTTCGTTGATCGCATTCCATTCAGCAAATAAAGTAGTCATTAATTCAATTCAAGCCAATAATTATCTAATTTTACTAGTCTGAAATATTAAAAAAATGTAAGGAAGTCTTTCAGATTAAAAAAAATAATAATGTAGTGAAATATTTGTGTTTATTTTAAAGGTCTTTAATAATAGTAGAAACCACCACCAAGTTGAATTATGGACTAGAGTTTGTACAAGGCACCCTTCAGTTACAGAACTCTGGGAAAAATAAATATTCATAGCTGTACTTTGATGTTCGACTCTTGTCTAATCTGACTGAAGTGACAAGAAAACTTTCCACAACTTATGAATTAATTTCTACTAATGAGTCTCCCAGGTCTGCATCAAAGCTGCAAGTCATAAAATAAATGCAATGTCTTTCCTTTCTTAGTGAAGGATTTTTGTGGTCTTTTGTGATCTAGAAGTAAAGTAGGTACCTAGATAAAGGTGGGGATACTGAAGAGGAGGCATTGTGCATCTCTACAAAATGAAACTAACAGCTTGGGATATGACTTGAACATTTTATCCAACGATGCAGGTATTTTGTGAATTTCAAGAATAACCAAAGTCTGAAGCAGGAATGAAAGGTGTCAACTGGTTTACAACAAAACTCCTGAAGATGTAATTATCTAAACTTTCTCAGATTTGAATCTGAATGGGAGCAAGCCAATGTAGCTCTGATGAAACCAACAGAGCAATGCTGATTTATGCTGGTGGAACTTAAACTCCACTGGGAGGGGTTGAATGTGGAGAGAATGAATTTATATAATATATAGTCAAATTAGACTTGCAAACCCCACTGTTTTGTAGCACTGTTTCCATCACTTCCAATTTCATTTGAGATGTGTGATTCAACTATGAAAATTAATTTTAGAGTCAACGTTGGCATAAGCAGCCGACAAGTCTATTTATAAAGTTTCATTTGATAAAATGGCTTTAGTAAACTCTCTATTAAAGGAGCACAGAAAAAGTTGTGGCTTGAGAGGGTTTATGTTCCATTCCTTGACAAAATCAACTTATTTTGTTTTAGAAAATAAGAGTTTAGAGAGTCTTAATGGGACCTAAGCATGTTCTGGAAATAACAGTAAGCAGTTATACACAAAGGCATTTCACTGCTCTGTGAGCAGTTTGAAGGTGTATCAGCTAGCACTGCAAGTTATGAAGTCATAGCCACTCTGTGAACCCAGCTCTCCTTATCTGTGGTATGTGATGACTCTGCCAGTTAAATTGCTCTGGGCAGAAGCCCAAAGCCTGTGGTTTGCTCTCCATGAACATGTGTTCCCTCTACCAGGTTAGAAAAAGATGCAAATAAATGTTTAGTATCTTTGGATGGCAGTTGAATTGGAGTAAACTGAGATCACTGCCAGGAAGGACATGAGCTGAGATGCATAATCACCAAAGAGGAAAGAAGGGCAGAATTCAGCAGAAAAAAACTTACTATACAACAGAAATAGGTAAAAATGTCCATATGCTTTTTGATTTGTGGGAAAGAGTTTGAGCAGGAGCCACTTCTGTTTTGGCAGAAACACAGACAGCTTGACAAAACCATCAGAGAGCAGGGAAGAATTCTCATGATCTCTCACTCAGCTAGAGGCCCCATAGCCACAGAAATCCATAGTTTGCTTCGCAACCAAACTGCACTATGCACTGCAGGGTGCCAAAAAGCATCCTTGTGGAAGTCTGCAACATTCAGTTCACCTTTCTGCTCTGAAGAATGAAATGGAGGAACTTGATACATTAAATTAAAAAATTTATTTTGAAGGATATTTTTAAAGAGAAGTTGCATTTTATTTCTAGTTGTATGTGCTCATACCTCCATTTTTAAAATCCCCCAGCCATTGCTGTTGAAAATCCAGATAATAAATAACAAGTATAGCAAAAATAGCAAAGAATTTAACTTACAAATCATAGTGCTTTTGTCTTTAACCTTCAACAAAAATTATATTCACCACAAGAAGACATCGTTACTTACTGACTCTCCTGTGTTTTCAAATCATGGTTCAAATATTTTTAAAGCCCTTGGAAAGATAAACCTGAGAAAAAAATGAGTTTAAAGTGAAAAAAAATAAAGTGTGAGGCAGACTATGAATCTGACTGAAGCTATTTTGCTTCAAGATTATTTTTCTGCACCTATATTCTGCCTGTGAAGTAAAGAGGAATGGTTGTGGCTCTGATAAATTCATTCATTGTTTTTATTAAATAAATACGTTATTACGCTGGGGTGGGTTAACTTCTATGGAGATGTATGTTTGAAAATATTGAGAAACTTCTGTGTTGATATCTAGACTAAATTCCACTGAAAAGCATTTACACGGCTCGTTTCAGATGCGTTAAGTCAGCATCTATTAGGCTGTGTCTAATTCCTTTTTGGCTCTTCAGACAAAAGGGGTTTAGGATTCATTGTAAGATTCTGCACCCAGATTTGGACAGTAAACACTGCACTAATGTGTTGGTTACAGTTTGTACACAACAGACTTCACAACTTTCGTCAGCTTAGCAGACGGATGTTAAAAACAACTGTATGCAGTTGTTATCACACACTTAGCACATAATTTTTGTTCTTTTCTGCACGTATCTGAAGTATTTTCAAATACTATATAGAAGTACATAACTGTATATAAATATTTTCCGTATAAGTAGAGACACTGTGGCAGATAGGGTGAGGGTGAGATTTTTAGATGTGATGCCACTTCATTTCAAACTTTAGACCCCAGGGCCTTGCTGTTCATAGGTTCACAAGATGAAAACTTTCATTAGCTTACAGAGTCATCATGTTCAGTACATTTAAACACCTGTCCCCTTAGATGCTCCTAGAAACCAGGGCATTCAAAATTAAGCACATTGTAATCAACACTCATTTGTCAAATATGAGGTGTAGCACTCTGCACATGAAGTTAAAGCAACGTTAAGATATTGTCAACTACACAACCCTCGTATACCATTAATATCAGCTTTAATCAGTGTCCAGCATCCTCACATCTGATCTGTCCTGCCAAATTTCTTCATAAGCCCGACATAAAAATGTGTTTACAGCAAGATCTTTTTCCTGATGGCAGTGTTAATCCACTCCCTGCATACACAAAGATTCATGATGTCCTGTTCCTGTAGAGAAACAGGTAACTTCAGCAGGCAGCCAGGATCTTAGCCCAGGTCTGCCTCTCATGCCCCATTCTCACTCGGGAAAGCAAGCAGCTCTTGCCTTTTTGCCTGCATCAGTTGCTGGCTGCCAGATTAGCTCCTGGAGGCCAGGGGCATCTGAGCACACTGAGCTGGAACCGGATTGACTGTCTGCCAGTTTAAAGAGAGGGGAACCACAAATGCTTTAAAGTCTTCGCTTCCTCTTCCATTTTCCAGTCTTTTACCAAGGGCAGCTCATTTAGTCTGGGGAATCTAGCCACAGGAATCTGAAATCTATTTAAAGATGTACATTCTTGAGAGGATAGTGATCCTAATTCGATCTTAACTCAAGTACAATTTAAGTTTGACTTTACCAGGTCCAAATCCTCAAAGTTTTTGATTCCATAAACAAACCAAGCATTACTACCTGCTATGACGGGTGAACAAAGTGCTTTGTTTGAGAGTATAACTGTACTAATCCTGCAGCTTTTGATTCATAGTTTGCAGTTACTTGCTGTCCTGGACCTAGGGTTGCTTTGGGATGGCTTAGAGGCCAGACTGGGAACTTTAGGAAGAAATCCTCACAGCTACAGCTTGCCTTCTAGTCTCTGGATTATTTCCTTTTCAACTTTTACAAGTGGAAAAAGATCAGGACCGTGAGCTATTATTAGTGGAACAACCTCACTCATAAGCTTGGGCTGATAACCACAAAACACTGAACTTGTACCTAACATGCTCCAGTGCCCTCAGTTTTGATTCTAGCAAAAGAGTTGTAAAGTTTTCTGAGCTACCTTGATAACTAATTTTTTATTACATGATTATATAAAAGAATATTTTAAAACAACAACATTTACTTTTAAAACTTTTCTGTAATTAAATAATTTGAATTCTATAATCGCCCAAATCTCTTAGCCACTAGAATTATAATTGCAATTATTCTTAACTTGATTGATACTGGAAAATATAATATTTAGGTTTGTTATGTTTGTTAGCCCTACTTTATATCACTCAGCAATTTGAAGTACGTAAACAACTGACTGTTCTTCATATTTATATTTCCAGATTTAAAGAAGGTAAGATAATTATATTTTTGCTTCAATCATTCCCAAAATCCCTTTGTTTTCCTCAAATCATTTTCATTTCAGTGAAAGCAAAAACTAAACCTGAAAATTTACTTTCATTTATAAATAAATATAAGGTCACTTCTGTGTTAAAACAAACACCAGAAAACCTTACAGTGTGGAATGCTTCATTTTAGTGTTTTACATTGAAAAAAAATAATAAATCTGCACTCTATTCTCAAAGATTAAGTAACATGGTCTTTCCAGACAGTATTTCATCAGTTCTCAGGTCATTACAGAGACAGGCTCTTTGATTAAATGCCCAAGCTGGTGGTGTTCAAACACAGTGGATAATGTAACAAAACAAATAGCAGTAAAACAGTAATGACTGGCAGTAGCATTAGCACAGATTTTTAACACAGAAGGAACGTAAAGCTGATCCTTTGCAACTGACAAACAAATATCGATTGTTTCTGAAGTTCTAGGCAATTATGAAGATTTTCACAAGTCCAAATATATTTCCAGTGCTGGATAAAAAATTCCTGTCAGGCTATTTTAGGGGAAAGGCTCCAAAATTGCAAAAGGTTATGGTTTGTTTATCTTTCATTTCCATCTCCTTAGTGTCTCTAATCAGTCATTCTCCTGATATTAAATATAACTGCACATATTTGGCTGTATTGGATTAGGAAAATCAGAGTGGTTGGCTTCTCTGGCCACTATCTCCAAAGTCCTAACTGCTCTCTAAGAAGGCCTACCTACATAACGTCAACATACCTAATGACAACAGGAGAATGTTGCAGACCCCAAATCTCCCTCATGCTGTTTTACAGTCTAGTTTGCCCCTGTTTAAAAAGTTCCTACTTCTTTTTTCCCCACCCTCATAAGGAAAAAGAAATTCTAGGCTCTAATGGTCCAGATAATATGCAATTTCTTTAATAGGTACAGTAGATCAGGCAGAAGAGAGATTTTGCTTTGGCATACAACAATTTTATAGAACAAAATAAAGTGTGTGGAATAAGATAAATAAGATTTAAATCTCCAAGGTTTAAAGGTAATTTGAAGCCACTGTACATAATGAAAAGCTCTTATAAATAGTCAGTTCTTAGATGCAGTAAGGATTCCTTCACTGTCCTTAGCACTCAAAATTTCCTGAGCTATTTTATTTAAATTCAAGGAAATTGTCTGAATCCCAGTGTGAGCACTGCATTTGCTGTAAACACTGAAGTGGAATAGCCCATTTCTGGATTGATTGTTCAAAGTTCACCAACACAGAAATAACAAATGAAAAATAGCAGTGATGGAAACTGTAGTCTATCCTACGTTTTCATAAAGTTAAATGAAGAACACAAAGCCAAACAGGATTACCACCAGCCATTTTCTACAACAATCAAAAAATCAAAAGCTAGTACCTTTTTCAACGGGTATTACATAAGAGAAAATTAATTTTTAAAGAGAAATATGATTTGCAACATTGCAAAGTTAGTTCAGTGTTCCAGGACACAGCCGTGCACTGTGGGGTCTCACGTAAAGCAGGAAATATTTGGCTACAGTTTCAGCCTTAGGCCTCGATCCAGAAATCTGATCCATGTGTGTAGACTGCTTAGGCTGGAACTTCTGCACCAGTTGGATTCATTTGTGCCAGATTTCTGCACCCTTTAAGAGAAGATAAGGAAGCAGGTGGTGGAATCTGGGTGGGGGAATGAGAGAAGAACTTTGGGAGGGTGATAAGAGTTGGGGAGATTGAAATGTTTCTATAGAGGTTAAGGGCTCTGTAAGGGATTCTTTCACTTTCTCACTGTACCCTGATCTGGGACCCCCTTCAGTTTCCCCAGTTCTCTTTCACACCTCAGTCCTACCTCAGACTCCTTAAGTTATATAGTCCCACTCTCCACCCCCTAAGCAACTTTTGCTTTCCTTATTTTTTTTTAAATTTTGTATGTTCCTGGGATGGGGCTCTAGTAGACCTGGGCCTGCTGCTATCCTTGGTGAAAAGAAAGAGCAAAAAGGAAGAGAGCTCTGCAGAGGTGAGCTTTCCACTCCTGCAGGTACCATGATGGCAGCAATAACCACAGAAGGGAGGACCATCACCATTTACATCTTTCTTACCCTCTTACCAACAGCAGTGGAAGAGCTAAGAAAATAGAAAACAGAGACAATTTCTTCAGGTACTGGTAAAGCTAGCAGTCTCAGGTCCCACACTCTGTTTCTAATGACTTCAACAGACATATCAACTACTTTCTAGCCCTGTCAAAAACACATTTTGTCTTTACAGTCAAAAAAAACCCCCTGTCTCCAACAGGTATGCACCATTTCTTAGAATGCTACCATCATAAACACTCACTTCTAACTGTCACCAAGAGGAGAAAGCCAACAGTTACAAATTTCCCCTTAACTTTTCCTTGATTCTACAGCTCTCTTGCATGCCCTAGGAGCCAAGGACTAGCAGCACATATTGTTTACAGGACTCTAAAATGTTGAGCCTCAGCTCAGATGTACTTCGTAGAAGACAACTTGTACAAGATAACTGACATACAAGCATAAAGATTCTTTATCTCCACCTTATCAGTATCCTTGATGAAACTGCAAAAATGCAGCAAAAATAAATTAATCCAAAAAATGCTTCTCCTTTCAGTAAATTATAAACATGAAAATATAGATTAAAGTGAATAATGCCAAGTGACCAGTCCGTAAAAATACAGCATGACTATAAGAATACAGGACAAAAGAACACTGTGTTTTCCATCAATATTTTGGAAGTTCTGCTACTATATGTAACCAACACTTGGCTATAATTTGGCTAAACTGAATGGGTTTTTGGTATCCAACTCTTGTCTGATCTATCTGGGACTCATAAAGTATGCCTGTGCCTAAGTTCTGTGTCCAAGTTCCTCAAAGACCCAATCTAACAGTACTTTAGACATATAAAACACAGGATGTATTTCACTTTACACAAAAAACACCCACTTATTCAAAAAGCAGAAGGGGAAAGGAGACAGTTTTTACAATGCCATGTAGAAAACAGCTAGAGAATTTGCCCAGAAAGCAGAAAACTCAGTGCTTCCTTATCCTGAGACAGCTCAGATTATAGTTTCTAAGTGTCTAAATTCTTAGGCTACGTATGCTAGGCTGATATTGAGTATTCTCTGGTTGTCATCTTGAAACTGAGATGATACATAAAAAGAAATACTAAATTTTGTTTTGGGGCCAAAGGCTGCCAAACTAGCCAAGTGGGTTCACTGTTCCCACTGCTTAAACTACAGGCTACTGAGAAAGCAAAATTGACTAACCCAAGTTAGATGAGAATGTACACACAGGTTGAGACCATGGATAAGGGGTTATGCCTGAGGAGGATGTCTGCAGCCTCGCCTTTTATCACAGCCCAGGGATCTTAACTGACCTATGGCAGCTTCTTCCATTTCTTCCACTACTGGGAAAGTTAAAGGTAGACACATGAAGTTAACCCTCTGTTTGCTACTGAACAGATGTTATCATCCCTGAATTCTGTCTCAAAATAACTTTTTGGAAGTGTGCATATGTTGGTGATTTGTTTTGTTAATGCACTTTCAGTGCTCTGCAAATTCACTTTCTCATGGTGCCATCCACACAAGTGCTATTGTCAGGAACTGCCAGGAAAACAGTAATAAGATAATCTGTCTAATAATGCCAGACATTTCTTAGTTCAGCTTCAGTGAAGAAACAACTTGCCACACCAGCAGCTGAAGCATGCTGTGTCAACAAGATGGAATGTAACTTATTTCGTGCTGCAATGTGCATTAGAACAGAAATCAGGGCACGATTACTGCTTGATGTGTGGGGTTCGTTCAGGCGTAAGAGCAGCACTTTGAGAGTGTGCTATGATGGAAAACATCTGGCCCATTTGGGCCTTCACTTGCATAGCCAACATGGATATGTCCAACGACAATAAGCCAGCTGGTCATTCCTTTCATAAACACCAGTTAAATATTTGCTGATATTCATTTAGGAAACACGTTAAATATGAAAGACCTAGGCTTTGTGTAAAGAGAAGCTGTCTTCAAGAAATTTCACTGTTCTATTCTGAATGTAACAAATCACAAAAATAACACTTTCTGCTCTCAAGCATGAGATATGGCATGGTGATGCCTTGGGCACAATTTTTTTTCTAAGCCAGAGGGAAAAGGATATTCTCCAACAGAAAAAAAGAGCAGAGTTTGCGTAGGTTTTGATTCATTTTCCCTCCAATATTGCCACATAACTTATAGGATAACCACAGGCATGGTTCTTTGACTGATGCAAGAAGGGGACAGTTCCATTCAGGAAGAAAAAAAGAGGAGAGCAAAGTCTGCAGCAAAGAAGTTAACTAATTTGTCAGGCTCCACGTGGAGTATTGTGTCCACTTCTGAGCTCCCTGGTATAAAAAGTACAGGGATCTCCCGGAGAGAGTCCAGAGGAGGGCTACAAAGATGATTAAGGGCCTGGAGCATCTCCCCTATGAGGAAAGGCTGAGGGAACTGGGGCTGTTCAACCTTGGGAAAAGAAGACTGAGAGGGGATCTGATCAATGTTTATAAATATCTGAAGTGTGGGACACAGGGGGAAATGGGCAGCCTCTTCTCAGTGGTCTGTGGGGACAGGACAAGGGGCAATGGCCTCAAGCTGGAGCACAGGAAGTTCTGCACCAACATGCAGAAGAACTTTTACACAGTGAGGGTGACAGAGCCCTGGGACAGGCTGCCCAGGGAGGTGGTGGAATCTCCATCTCTGGAGATATTCAAGATCCATCTGGATGCCTCCCTGTGTGACCTGTCCTAGGGACACTGCTTTGGCAGTGGGGCTGAACTTGATGATCGCTGGAGGTCCCTTCCAACCCCTACAGTTCTGGGAGTCTGTGACTCTAGTTTTGAAGCAAAGGTAAAGCCTCCAAACCCTAGACTCAGAACAGAGGAGAACCAAATAGTTAGGCCACTTGTCTATTTTCTTTTTCTTTATTTTCTTTTAAATTATAGTTTAGCATCCTTCCAAGAGGTTCTCTTTCTCTTAAGTGACAAATTAAAATATTTGAAAAATGAAGGTACATACATAAGAGAACAGATATATTTCTGCAATGTTTAACAATTTTATGAGAATGAAGTCAGACCACAGACATTCTGTATCTGTTTTTCTCATTGCAGTGCAGACTTCTACAGCATTTACTACTTATCATTTAAAATTACTGCTTGAAAAATTGATCTAATAAAGTTTTGATCATATGCCCATGCTGCTATATAAGCTGTTACAAGGTTTTCATAATATTTAAACTTCAGTGCTTGAGTATACACATATTTTGAATACTATATGTGATCTGACTTGCGACTTTCAGAAAATACAAAATATGGATAAACATAAATTGTGATACTGTCACATCTGGAGTTTCATGTGCTGAAGTTCTTCCATCAGATGGAGCTAGAGAGGAGAAAGAAGCATTTAGCAAAGTGCACTACACATCTGAAATAAAGCAGATGTGTTTTCAGTCAGCGATGTTGTAACTTAATGTAGCTTTTGGCATGACATCTGAAGTGTCAGTGTGCTATGTTCTGCTTCACAGCCACCCTCACACCACTAGAGGTACCAAAACAGGTTCTGAGAGAATCTTCATCCTTTATTTTGCTGTCTCCTTTCATTCTCTCCTCATCGTACTTTCTCTCTCTCTTCTCCAAAAGGAAGTCATCTAACCACAGAATCAAACTTAAATGAAATCTTCCTTCCACTAGCCACCATACGACAAAAATAAAGAAGCAATAAGAAGGATTTTAGAGCAAAAAGTCATAATGATATGAAGAGAAGTCAAGATCAATCTGCTTCACTTGTTTCATGGGAAAGTGGGGAATAATAACAATGCCATTTTCAGCATACATATTCCAGTTCCCTAAAAATCCTTCCTAGAATTCCTGCTAGCTGCTAACACCAGTGGCTGCCTGACCAGTGACATCCGTAATAACATACGGTGACTAAAAGGAAGGTTCATAAGATAGGTATATCTATCTGTTAATAAGCTTGACTCTTCTGAAATAGTTCTCAAAATTCTTTGATAAACCTTCAGTCCTGTTAAAAAACATCTGTTCTCAAGCTAAGTGGATAAACTAATTAGAGGCCAAGGTAGGTAGATGTTTTGAAAGGAGATGTAACTAATAGGGTAATATTTGGTATGTTCCACATTTAAATAACTCTAGGTAAACCAGGTTATCTGTAAAAGCAGTTGTTTGTTTGCAGGTAATTTGGAAAGAATTAAAGACTCCAGCAAAGGAATCTTTTTTATCTTAGATAAAATAATTCTATCTAAATTCTTTGACCAGCCCAAGGAAAGACTCACAGAAACACTTCAAGTGGTTAAAAGACTGAAGCTCCACTTCCAGGAACACAAGTCCTTAGAAGGCAGAAGAGTGTTCTTAACCAAACCTGATACACCTAGCTCAGCCAGCTCAGTTTCTTTACAGTCAGTGAAGAGAAACAAGTTCTTCCATTGGGCAGTTCAAAAACTTAAATTAGGTTCTTGCCATGGATCGGCACTGGAAGAAAGCTATTTCTCTCCATTAATTATACAAGAAGCCTGAGGATCTTAGCCAGTTAATCAAGCTGAGTGAAATCAGGAGCCTTAATTCAGTAGGCTGAACATTCTGCTGTGTTTTCTGCAAGCTGCTGGTACTGCCGCTTTCAATAGATGCCTTAGCCACTTTTTCTGGAAGTGTTTTAAACTTTTATGTCATTCAGACATTACTGAAACCTTCACACTAATGTTGTCCATACATGAAACATCTTGTTTTGTTGGAAATATTTTAGGAACAATTAACTCCTTATGAATTTTATACATGAATTTTGTACAAGAGCTCTCCTTTATAGCCAAAGATATTTAAAAGTCATTTGTACAGATCAGAACAACATTGGAACACATTAGTAATCCTCCAAAGCAAAAATATTTTCCACCTTCCTATCTTCACAGTCTGCTGCATGCTTTAGCATTTTGTGAATATTTTCTTAGAAATAGTAAATGAATCTTGCTAAAGAGGCGCAATAGATTATTTTTTACTTCCAAGATGTGACAACAGGAATGGGAGAAGCAGCAATATATTGCCCTACTGGAAAGAACAAATAGGCACACAAAATTCAGAAGATACTAGAAATTCAAGACCTTTTGCCACATAAGTCCTTAACCTTATCTCACTGAAAGCAGTCAAACTCCCACCAGTGATTTAAATGAAACCAGGTTTCAGTCCTAAATGGCAAAATATAATAAATGGAATTATTTCCTGTTTCATGACAATACAAATAACTGTAAAACACACTGAAAATTTGAGGGGAAATATCCAAGTTCTAATATTTGGATTTTTCCTGAGCAGAGGCACAACTGGTGGGAGAGAGAATTCTGGAATCCAGCAGCGTACAGGAAAAAGGAAAAGAAGAGGCAGGGACAGTTTCTAATTCATTATAAACAATACTGATGCATGGTGCTTCTACCAGTTACTGAAGAATGAAAGAGGTCTGTTAACAAGAGCAGGCCAGTGTAATTTGAAAATAAAGAATCAACACTATAGAAATAACTGGGATACTTAAGAGCTTGCTATTGAACCAGAAAGTTTATGTTTATACTAAATGACCTACTGAATATGACCTCATTATCACTGAGAGAGCAGACTTGTACACAGATACTTCACATATAAACTTTGGCAACAGCTACTTACCTTGTACTGAGAGTGACACCACAGAAACCAGCCTGAGTAGCATCTATCCAGTCAGAACATTTAAACAAATATGAGTGGTTGACACTTCTACCTTGATCAGAACAGGGTGAACCAGAGGGTTCAGAGGAACATATTTTGGTAAAGAATGCAAATAAAAGGCAGGGCTGTACTCAGTAAATAAATAGTACATAGCTAACATAGCATGCAGGGTCTTTATGGTGTGGCTGTTTTCTGATATTACCTGGTTCTTATGACAGCATGCCTGGGACTTTTAGCACTGATTAGAAACCTGAATGGAAAAGTTGGGAGTTAGTGGGAAAATCAAGGCAAAGGATAAAACCAGCTTTTTCCCTGAGAAGAAATACTCAGAGGGAACTATGGTTAGATAAGGGCACTTGAAGACTTTAATTCACACCTGCTACATTAACTGATTATATTCACCTCTTTTTTTTAAGTTCCTGGCCAAAGTTTATAATGATATTTAAAGCATAGGTTTAAGGTCAATCAATGCAGTGATACTTCCATGAGTCTACAAAAGGCTTGAAACTGTAGGACTGGGAAGATGAATTGTCAACTTCATCCTAACTGACCATAGAACTTGGTGCTCAGGAGAGATTTCACTAATGTGCTTCTATCAGAAGACTGAGCACAGCAGCAGGTGAAAGAAATGCTGTTACCCAACTAACAGCATGTGTTTCTGCTGTTGGTAAAGCCATCTCAGAGGCTGGTTGCTCTAGAGAGGAGAGAAGCAGCACTAAAACTGTTACCATAACAGAAAATGTGAAAGTGGTTCTCAGGGAAGGGAGGCAGTTCCTTGTAAGTGGTATAAGCAGAAGAGTCTCAAGATGGAGCCATACAATGCAAAAATTGCTCTCAAACAAGCAGAATTTTCATTCTACTTCTGAGTTGGGACTGGGAGACTAGGCAGGGGAGTAAGCAAAACCCAAGTCAAATCCCTTCAGACAGATGGCCTATATGTGAGAGAGGTCATAAAGAAGAGCTGTTTAAAGGGGCGTTCTTTAGCTAAGGAATGAGATAAAAATGTACTACAAGAGGGAAATGAAGGAATTCAGTAGAGCTAAAGGTGGGGAAAAGAAGGACTCATCTGGCATGAGAAAGCCAGTTTCCGAAGATAGAAGAAAGAGTCTCTAATGGGAGCATATGATGGGCAGAATTCTTTAGTTATGTCTACTGGTTACTTGCCTTTTTAATTTAGGGAAGACTAGAATATTATTGTTTGCTTGGAGACCAAAATACAGAAAGCTGTATGCCACCCCAGCAATGAGAATGCACAGTTGGGTTTGATGCTAATGTCTGCATTAACTTGGTCAAAGTCTGGAGAAGTATCCTGCTCTTCCTAGATAAGATGAAACAAGGTACATGGCTATAGGTAGGTTTTTCACTCTTTTTTTCTATGTCTTTCTCAGAAACTTATCTAAAGCATGGCAACAGACATCTACTAGAAAATATGCTATCAAGGCATTTAAGTATCAAAGCATACAATTGATTTTCAAATACACTACAAACAGTTGCTTATTTTCTCTCAGTTTGAGTTATATAGACATATATGCACTCTATTTTAATACATTTCTTATACAGAAATGACTGAAAACCAGAAATATTGTACTCAAAATGTCTTACCTTTTACAAAGCATATTCACATTTTCTTTTGTTTTTCTTTTCTTTTTTATTGAAGGATGCTGATAATTTGTAAAAAGGGAAAATCCTAATAGGTGAACATTTGGTATATCAGATATATTTATACTAAAATATTTGGGTTTATCTTAGAAGTAATTTGTTTAAGTCAAAGGCAGTCGTGTCTAATGAGTCTTCTGGGAGTTCTTAAGAATTATTTTACTTTTTCAGATGTTTCCAAGCTATATGTTCCTCTAGATGAGGGAATATATGTTAATCTTCACTCACATCCTGTTAAATGAAACATTCTGTGTGAGTAAGAGTTATAACTACATTCTCTACTCAAATCACTTCTTGGTCTCATACAGAGAATTTGTTCTACTGGGTTCTTTCTGGTTTTTTAAGATTATTGACTGCTATCAGACAAAAGTAGGCAGCAAGACCTGGAGCTTTGAGGTCTAGTACAAAATCCACTAAAATTGATTGAAATCATATAGGAACTTTAATGACATTTGGGTCAGTCCTTTAAAATTCCATCTGTGTTCAGCCATAATTTCCTCATACTGGCTGCATTTTAAAAACACCTCAAACCTCAGCTGGGGAGACCACCATTTACATAGGGAATAGATTGCTCTCTCACTACGTTTAGACCAGCAGATACTGTGGTCACACAGTGAAGAGCCAAAATGCTGAGGCTGAGGAGATCTGAGGTTCATGTTTTGGGGTTTTTTTTTGGTTTGGTTTGGTTTTTTTTCCTTTGGACTAGCTGTAGTTTAGACCCATTAACTGAATGTCCACTTGCAGTTGGAGTGTATTAGATGTGTTCCTATTGTGCGTTTTCCAGTTTTGTTTCACTCAAAAGGAATTCATCTGCACCCTGAGGCTCCTCTGCAATATGATCCAAAGTACATTGTGTGGGGACAAGTGAGAGAGTCACTGCACTCCTTAATGAAAATGTTACAGGGATAAAAATCAACTTCCTCTTGCCACACATGCTTGCTCGATTTGTCAAATCAGGAGGGACATCTCCTTTTGCTCCAGTAGACACCCTGACAAATAACATATTGAGACATGATTTCCCACCATTATCTTTTGGGAACATCCTACTCAGCAAAGCTCAGAGCTCTAAAAGTTACAGGAGTTACAGAGTTAAGGTAAAAACAAAAAACAATTGAATTCTTCATTACTGCTGCATGCTTACATTAGACAAACTAATATGTGTTAAAGTCCTAAATATGGTACCCTGTCTCTACAGGCAAAGGAATTATAAAATTAGATACATGTAAAGCACACTGAATGCATAGTGCACATGTAGTGCTATTTCTAGAAGACCAGCTATGTGTTTATATGGGGTGTATCACATAATAACAAATCTGATGATAGTTTGCCCTAGACTGGTTTAAGTATCCTTTCCTAAGAAAAGGACAGAATGTATCTTATGAACTATCAGAACAAACCTTAAAGAAGTAAGAATCAAGACTGACATATTCAAAACACATTGATAAAAAATGTGAATTTTGCTGAACTCAGTAGTTTGAAGAGGTGCAGGAACCTTCCAGGCAACCTCAATTCTTGTTAAACCAATGTTTTATTTCCAATGTTAAAACCAGAAATGTCCTGTATGGCATTAGCATCTAGTTCCACATTTTTGAAGCCATACAGAAGTGCAGCTAAACTCTATAGCAGCTTGCAAGTGATAGAGTATGCTATGTGGTCCTGATCCAAACTGTGTATCTGCAGTAGTGGAAAGCAGAATTTAAATGGACTTTTACGTGTTTCGAGGACAGTCACTGAACAGGAGGGGAAAGCAGAGAGAAGTGGAGGCTCATGAACTGACATTTTTATCCCACAGTATTTACAATAATTGCAAAATATATGAGACTACGTAAGATTTTATCTTTTTTCTCACATTTATCCAACTCTCTGCATCGCTCTATCTCTGCAAAAGGACCCTAACCTCTTTATCCTGAAGTTTGGAACTACAGCTGTACTTTCTGAGCTCACATGATAAGGGTTAGCCTAATCTTTCATTTTCTAAATATGTGGTTAGGCTGCTAATTCACTCAGCCTAATCTGTACCTTTAAAAAAGATTTGCAGATGGTCACTGAATGTAAAATTCTGTTATCCTTTAACCGCCTGTGAAACGTATATGTCATCAAATACATTTTACAATAAGGTATATAAATGCCATCTGGCAGAATCCTAATGATGTTCTGAAGTATGTGAAAAGTATGTATTTAAGACTACATTCACACTTAAAAAACTTACATGTGCTTGTTGAACACACTTTCTATTTGTTTCCTATTTATATTATATCCTTAGAAATTGTGAGATTAGGGATAAAGTAAAGGTTTTCATAATTCATGTGAATTGCTTCCTTTTCTTAATTTTAGAATAAGTATATAATTTAAACCACACTTTAGTTAAATTATTAGAGGACCCCTTTTTAATACCATTAAAGAAAAATACTCTCAAACAGTCAGCTGGGACTTGAATTTCTTCTTTGGGGGTAATACCTTAACTTTTAATCTCTTTTAATGTTGCAATGTAAAGGAAACAGAAAAGTTCCATCTGTTGGATTAATCTAAATATTCCATTTTGATGTGATCATCTTAAAATTGTATCCAGTAGGCAAAAAAATGCAAGATGCTTTCAGAATGTTCTATTTTGAAATAGCTGGAATAGAATTCATTTAAATTCTTAAAATTTCCTCTCTAAAGAAACTTAAAAGTCTTTGAAATTTTTCACAAAGCATCCTACTTTTGATAAATCAGAATTTTGATTTTAAATATTACCAAAATCTTCCAGCTAATTTCACATATAAATTTAGCAATAATATGCTTATGTTTATACAACTTTCCATCCCAAAGTATTTAATGTTTTCACTTACTGAACTTGTGTATATTTCCATAATTTAATTGTATCTTTGAGTCTCTGTTGAAGTCCTATTTGCATTTAATATCCCTAAATGTCCATTCTGATTTCAATCTATACTTACATTCTCTTTGAAGATCAGAGTTTCAAGCAGCATAATTTCCCTTAATATTATCTGGTTCCAATATCTCTCTGAGAGAAGATATGTTTACTGAAATCTTATACTGCTTGTCAAACCTGAGCATTTCTGTGTTGATTATTCTTCCAAACACTAATGCTCGTAAAATCAAAGATGCAATCTTTATGTCTGACAATGGTAAACACAGATCAGCTGGCTTTTCTAAGCATAGAAAGTACCTTATTCCCATTTGATGAGGGATATCAACTTTTGGATAAAGCACAACTGCTGAATTTCATGTTAATGCATTGCCTGTGTTTTGTCTGAATAGCTACCTATATAAATTAATAAAAATAATATATGAGGGGATATCATTATGGCAGTTTTTGCTTTTCAAGTGGTTCCACTGCAGAACTAATGCTAACAGGCTGGTTTGTTAGAAGAAATACCAAGAAATTATTATATATGCATCATCCGTGGTGCAAAGGTTTTGCATTTTATATTTGCAACTCAGAAGTCTGCATCCTTCATGTAGTTAAGGGATGCTATTAAAAGACATTCTATTTATCATCTTCATTCTGAATTGCATATAATGTTTAAGACTAGAATTTTTATTCTGTTTGAAAAATTTAGGTGCAGCAAGAGAGATGGGCTATGCTAGTTTTGTTCTGATTACTGATTTTAGTGTTACACATGGAAATTCATTCCTTCCATCATCACTTCTTAGACTTTATACTAAAGCCAGAAGACAAGATAAGTTGCATATGACCCTCATTGTGCCTCTTTTTGCTTGCTTGACAGTTTACATCTGCCGCACCTCAGCACTTGTTAATAGTCACCAAATACTTACCAGATAGTCAGAACCTTAGAACCTGAAAGGATTCAAGGGCTGAATAAGATGCTGAAATCATTGACACTATTGCACTGCCCAAAGACATAAAGAACTGTCCTTACAGCAGTTCTGACAGATGCCTGTCTAACCTCTAATAACGGGGATTTCTCTACATCTCCAAGCTTTCTGTTGCTGTCTTTAATGACGTTTAGTATTAAATAAATAAACTAATCCAAACATATAATATGAAGACCATTAATTCTTGTACTGCCCCTCACAAACGTGGGAATAGAGTCTTGCTTTCCTTCACAGCAGCTCTTTGTGTACACTGTTACCAGGTCTCTTTGCTTTCTTTTCTCTGGACAAATAATTTCAGATTTTTCTGGCTTTCCTTTTAGGTCACTTTTCTTGGACCTCGGCACCTCACCGCTCTCCTCTAGATGCTGACTTGTCACCATCTTTCTACAAGTGTCATATCTATAGCTGGCCACATTTTTTCAGCTGTGGTTTTTCTGCTAATGTTTTCTGCTTTTAGCTTCCTTCAGCTTCTACTTCGTATCTTGCAGGACATGATTATGTTCTCATATTCCAGCATGATGTCTGTAATCCAAAATAACTCCTTAGTCCTTTTCCATAAAACTGCTACCTAAATGCTCCTTTCTCAATCTGAATTTTTGCAACTAAATAGTCTTTTTCATTACCTTACATTTGTCCCCACTGAATCACATGCAATTTGTTCTAGCACATCTCAGAATTTGTGTAGACAACTTTCCTTTTCAGATACATATAGATACTTGGTACTGTAATGCTCTATATGGCCTAATTTTCATATCAGAACCCTACTGACAATGTTGAAGAGTAACTTTGAATTAAACAGGTTTTGCAGCTACTTTGTGTTGACATCCTATATAACAAGAAATGTTCTGTCATTGCTGTACAGACAACTGTTGAGTGTCTACTTACTTTAAGATGCAGAAGAGTTCACATGGTTATTTTTATCCTTAAGTGAAAATGCTCAACTGGAAGGTTTGAACTCTGCTCTTGTCCTTCTTAGTGAATCATCATGCTCTTCATTTATTTGCTATACCTGAATTATTACTGCAAAACAACTGTATCTTTTCTGCAAAAGCAAGCCATTAATATAAAATAATTGCTCAGATAATGTTGCAGGGATGGAAAAGTCTAAACATTCTGCCTCAGAAAGGAATTTAAAATAGTAAACACCTGTAAAAATTCCAATTACTGTTTGGCATATTTTGGAAAAGAGGTTTCTATTTATTGCTTAGTCCTCTTCAGACAGTGTTGCTCACTGCAGTCTCTGTTCCTGTTGCTGAATCCATTCTAGTGAAACATGACTTTTTTCCTGTTGAGGGCAAGTGTCACTACAAAATGCTATTCAGTGAGCTACAGTTACCTGCACTGCTAGGCAAGTAGCAGGTTTGCCTACAGCTACATATTTCCTAATGACACCTCAGAAATCCCTAAGTGAAAATTGTCTCTATGCAAGAAACAACCAGAGCCAAGCAAGGCAGAAAGAAGGTTTTGCAAAGTGATGAAAAGCGAAAGTTCTGTCTTGGAAATCCTGAAGTATCTAGAATCATTGCACTCTGTTTATGAAGTTTTGCTCACAAGTTTTTTTATGTTAATTTGCAAGAATGTCCCATTGAGAGATAAAATACTTATAAAATCTTCAATTAACCTACATTTTTAGTGATCAGTAAGAGACAAAATGCTATACATCTATCACAATCTGGATAAGCTGTGAATGATGAAAGTCATCACATGACATAAGAAAAAAAATCCCATAGTCCTTCTTGTAACACGTGGAAACAAAAAATAGCCAAATATTGAGAGGGTCAATTATATGCTGCAATAGGCTTGATTGCAAAGCAAAACCCCAAAGGCCAAGGACACACCGCCCCCCCCTTCTCTTGAGTTTCTCTGATGACCAAATACATCTCTCAAGTGTGCTTTCAACCTGTTGTCATGCTGTCCTGGGCTCTGAACAGCTTCATTTTCCAGCAAGGTGACCAGGTGTGAAAAGAAAATCATCCTCCAGGTGTAAATAAAAAAATGCATGGACATAAAGTCATAAAGTTATAGTGCCCACTCTGGTAGTCTTCTGAAGGTTGCATTCTTGGAAGCATATGAAAAATTAAATTATATGAATTCTACAACACCAAGACTATGCTTGGATCCCATATCAAGCCTGGGACCATTTCTACCCAGTCCACAACGATACCTGATTGTCACTGTCCACAAACATCAGTCATGGGAATGGTTTAGATGACTACATCATTATTATTTATTTAGCACTAAACTTGCCTGTAGCTGATCAGCAGAAGTACAAGCTCCTAACACTGTAAACTGTTTCTCCTTTCCATTTGTTTCACTGGCAAAATGCCTTATCCTAGCTTTCTAACACACAGCTTCCATTCCTGATAGAAGGGGAATCCCACAGCCCTTGCTAGAAACATTAACATGAACATAGAAACAAGAGACCAAGCCTATAGGGTACAGCTTATGTCTCAAAGCTATGGAATCAAAATTTTAAAATTAAGTACTCTGAAGACAAACTGAAAGGCATCCACTGAATAATAAGACCCGTGTCTTCATACCTGTATCAAAGCACCAAACTGCCTCCCGATTAGATTTCTACTTACCCAGGGCACAATATTTGTATCCTGCAGTGTTTGCACATGTTTATTTTTTCCCTACCCTGTGTCACAGAAAGCAATGAATTTAAAGCCACAGGCAGAGGTTACTGCTCAAAATTGCTTTCGATCTTGTCAATATTTAATATTTAATCTTAAAACCCCACTTTGTTGGAGTCATTTAAATGTTTGTGTGTATAAATCACTGTGTCTCTTAAGATTTTCACGTGTACTACTGCATGCCTGGAATATATAAAAGACTGAAGGTATTTATGTGAGTGAGAATACTGGGGCCATGTGATATTGCTGTTTCCAATTCTTACCCTGCAGGTTAACAATAAGGGGGATTTTCTCTCTAATTAAGAAGCGGTTAAAAAACCCCAAACAAATAAATGTTACTTAATTGTAATCTTATCTTTTGTCTTGTTCTTTTGTAACATCCAGATGGGAACAGCCACACAGCAACAAAGCAGTCAAGTCAGGCAGAAAAAACCCCAAAGTCCTCAGAACTCTCCAAAAGCAACTGAGTCTGCAGACTCAGTTACTATGTAAACTCTATGCTTCATAAGTCATTTAAAGACTTAGTACAAGTGGCTTGTGGTTTAATCTTTTGATTCCATTGCTCCGTAAGTTTCCTTGTAGGTTCATTGAGCAAGGAATTCAGACAAAATATTTGGGGCCCTTTATTCTAAAAGGGGCTGGGTATGGAAAAATGTGCAGTAGTGGAGCTCCTACAAGAGTCTGCGATCTAACCTCCAAATTTACGTGACATTAAAGCCATTAACTTTTGGGGATTCTCTTGTTTTAGCCTGTGCACATTTAAATCAGATGCTTGCCATAGAACTCATTCCCTATCAGCCAACATCTGTGGAATGTATTCAACCAGTTACAGCTAAACATACAAATTTGTGCTATGAGGTCAAAAAAGAATATATGGCAAGGAGGAAATCACTTCCACAGTTTTGAAGATAGTTTATAGATGTGCACAGTTGCAAAAATCTCAGATCCATGTGCTGAAAAAATCTTAAAAACACACACATACACATTCCTGTTTATGCTAATCAGCATTTTAACTTAGATTATAAATAATTCCAAAATTAAAGTAATTCTGGATTAATGTAGCATAGCCCGGCTTGGCTAATACCCTGAAGTTAATAGCTATATTTCAAATAACATGGTTGTGGTGAATAGGATATATGAAGAAAAGTGAAACATCTACCATGTGGACTTCTTGTATTTGCTTTAGCTTTGGAGAAGGAATACACAGGGAGTAGCCAGAGGCAGACCACAGCCTGGCAAGAAGGAACCGATAATTTCTGCTTTTGATGTGATGTTTGAAATATATATAGGGAAACTGGTATGTTATTTGCTTGAAACTAGCATATTTTACTCTGCCTTACATATATTTTATTTGCATATAATTTAAATTAGAAAACTTGCACAAAATGAATACCAGTATGAAAAAACTGACAGCTATAACAATTCTTGTGAAGTCTTTAATCTTGAAAACATAAGCACTGATGCATTTTATATGAAAAGGTACCTTAGCTTTCTCCTAAAGCTGTATCTCAGTGACAAAACAACATAGGCTGAAAAGTCAAGATAATGACATATTTCTCAGATCATATTTAGTAAAATCTGATATTCATATAAAGTATTTTAATAAGACTTAAAATATGTATTAATATAGACATTTAAATATTTTATTTTAAAACTTTTTAACCAGTAGAGAGCTAACAAGCATTACATGCTACTAAAACGAGACATTATGCTTGGTTTTGCCTATCTTGAGTTTCCATTTTTTTCAGTAAGAGACCATAAATATAAGTGAAGTGATTTTACAAGCCTAATCTTATTCTGAATATTGAGTTTGTCTACTGCCACTATCATTGGTGCTGTAGCAAACAGTCATCCACACACAACTTCAACCGAATCATTTGGAATTAGCATGGCTAATTTTTCTCAAGACAAAATCCAATTCATGCAAGAATTTAGAATATGTTTTCATTTCAAAGTAAATCTGTACCCTTACTTTGCTGTGGCTCCTACCTAGCCATAAACTATGATTTGCATTAGGATTACTTAACCTCACGTTAGCCAATTCCATGGAGAAGGTTTCGTTTGATCTAGTGTGGTGCAGTCAGAACGTGGGCTGATCTGTCTGAACAGCAGTGAATTACCTTCCCTCAGTTCAACCCTTCATGCCCAGAGGAACAGAGAATCTATTCAAGAATTTTACTGGCAAAAGGAATGTAGAAAACTTTTGAAAATGTAGGTCGCTATCCTTGTCAGGGTACATGGCATATGCTTGCAGAAATGCCAGTGACATGCACAGGTGAACACAGTACTTGCAAAGTAACTTTGATACAAATTTAGGGTTCACACCTTAAGAGAACTAGTGGATGTGCTCGTATGTGCCAGCAGTGACCTGAGGTAACTCTGCAGTGCTGACATGCTCATTATTATGAAGCACATTTCCATCCCCTCATCCAAGCTTTCAGAAGGTAATCTCACCCACTTTCTTTTAATGTCACGTTCAACCACCTCAGATAATTACACAACAGTCTACTGAAGTGTAGAAAAGTATTCTTCTGGAAAAGGGGAATTCTTTTATATGACATGTTAGCCTGTAAAACAGTGTTTGTTTTGGGGGATATTTTCTTAGCCACCGTGCCAACATTATTTGCATCCTCAAATCAGCAGAGACTGCTGGTTTTGAAAATCAGATTATGGAACTTTAGCTTTGTTAAATGGGGTTGGCTAGTGATGGTGAAACACTTTTAAAAATCTATGCTCCAGTTACATGCTACAGCTGAACATGCCAGGACAATCTGCCTCAGTGTTCAGGGGTCGTTGCAACTGAACCACAAAATGCATGGCAAAGGCTATAAACTCTTATTTATATGTCTCAATAAGAGGCTTTATTTTGTCTCCTTTCTGTCAGTCTGAAATATGCTCCTTTCCCCCTCAAAGATGATGCCTTGCAGGGCACAAGCCTGTATTATTTGGTAGGTGTTCATAACAAATAAACCCTATCACCCGTTAGAATATCCAAATGTTTCTCATTAACTCTTCTTAATTGTATTGTAAGGTAACAACTGCATACAGTACTCAGACTGTTTAACAGCTTAATTTATCAAATATCTATGACATTTTTCAAATTAAATTTATAAAACATGTCATTTGTATGTGAACTTTAGGAAGGAGATCAACTTTTTTAATATTCCTATAGCATACTCCAACTCAGGATTGCAAAGCATTAACCAGCGTTATCGCCAGTTTATGAGGCTGAAGCAGGAATGTTGTAAAGGGCAAATGACCTGAGTAGTCAAAAGGCAAGTCAGAGGCAAAGACAGCTCTTCTAAATCTGAGTTCCCTGGATCAGAATATCTCCATTGATTCCTGTGGTTAAGTTAAAGAACCTAAGTATCAAATGTGTTGATCAAATGTGATGATAAGTATCATGCTTCTTATGGCTCATGAATTTGTACAATGTTTACGAATTTATCAAATTTTAATTATCAAATTTTAATAAAGTATTATATACTAAACTCAGGTTTAACACTGAGTTAGAATTCCTTTTGCTAAACCCTGTGAACTTCTCCTTAGAAACTAAATTGTCTTCCCTTTCCAATCACAGAGTTGACTGTGGCTTTGCTAATGGATCACAGATACCTTTTCCTAAACATTGAATAAGGAATTTCTCCAGCATCTTTCAGAAATTTGGGTTTTAGCAATCAGCTAAGAGTATGTCTTCCAGAATTTAACCATCTCTGGCTTTCCTGATCTGTTTTGTTTTGTACATGTACTTGACCTCTCCTCAAATGAAAGAGAACATTAGATATATCTCATCAGACCAAGAACTCTTTTGAAACGGCAGCTAAATGAAGAAAACAGAACCATTGCGTGGTGGTGCCACAGAGCACCGTTAGTGCCAAATGGTGAAGCCCAAAGTTCTGCAGCACTGTGTGGCACCACACTAACATTTTCCCCTTCACTGCTTTTACAGACATTTGGAAAATGTGCCAATATGTGCACAGGTTTCTTGTAAAAATGTGCTTAAGTATGCATAGTACATTGAGTATTTTTTATTTTACATAATTCACCTGATTTGGGAGTATGTTCTTGTACATTCTCAGGCAAAATTCCTATCCTCCAAGTTAGAGAGACACATATAAAAATTAATTTCAAGCCAAGATAATAAGATTTATTTTGAAACAAATTCTGAAAACATTTGTTTCTGGCATGGTCACACATTTGTTTTCATGCTGTCAGTTTGGGTTTGACATTAAAATTGCACACACATACAGAGTTAAGCTTCAAATATATTTTGTATTTTTCCTGGGTAACTTTTTTTTTTTTAAAATGAGACATTCCTGTGAAACAGTTTAATTTCAACAGAACTGTATGTTTCCAACAATTAAAATATTGCCAGAACATTCTTAGCTCTGCTGAGGAGGAAGCAAGGTGAGATGGATAACACGTCTATGTGAAACTTCTGCTTCTCAAAAACCTCATACCAAAACACTTTTTGCCTGCTCTCCTTGCTTCTCCAACTGCATTACCACAGGAAGACTAAATTCTACTGTCTTTCCCTTCAGAACTTGGCTCTTTGAGCTAGGAAGATTGACTGAAGGATTGTGAGGCATGAAAACCAAAAAGTGATAACTCTCTATGTAGTGAGGTATTACGGGATACGCGGATGTTGTTACAGTGCAACCTCAAGACAAGCAGTGCTTAGGGAGGCTGGCATGGCAGTTTCCCTCTTGTGGGAACAAATGTGTGTAGGCTGACATCAGGGAGAGAATTTTCATTCCCCGACCCTTAAGACCACAGTGAATTAATCAAGCTTGATCATGGTTCAGGTGATCAGACCTGTGCAAGCTTTAACTTGGACGTACTATGTATAATGGGAAAATGCAGTAGCAAAGATGTGAGAGCAACCCAGCAATGCAAGTACATCCTCCACTGAACTGTTCCCTTTCTATTGTTGCTTCTAAATTAGACTAAATTAGTTCAGATACAGCTCCACACCCTAGAGATAATTCACATAACATAGACAGTATTTAAATGGAAAAAAAAAATTAAAGCAGTGTGGAAGGAAAGAGTAAAACATCTGGAAAATAAGGTAAAATCCCATTTAAATGAGATAAAGAAAATTACTCTGAAAATAAAGAGTTAATAAGAATAAGCAGCTAATCTGAACTGCAACCCCCGTGCTGAAGCTTAGGCAACATTTTGCATTTTTGGAATGTATCCTATTTTTTTTAAGTCAAATGAAGAGAGTTTCATTCTAACTGCTGTATCTGTGCAAAAATCCAGCCATAAAAATAGATCACACAATGAAAACTTCATTCTTCACTTTCTGAGTTCAACAAAAAATATTTAAAGAATTATGGTGATTTCATTAAGCTCTATGATTCTTTTTACCCTAACTTTCTTTAAAAAATACAATGGACGAGTTCAACTTTGACATACATTCTTTTATATGTTTTTCATATTCACACTTTTCCTATTCATAACAAAAGGGATTGATTAATCCAACTAATTTAATCTGACATAGTTTAGGGCATGATCTCACCAGTTGGACACAGAAATGCTGTTCTACCCATTAAACTTCGCAATTTGATGCCCCAACTAACTTGGTTTCAGGAGCTTAATTTTGTAAAATATCTTTGTCTCTTTCATCTCTGTGAACACATGGGATGCAGAGTTTACTGTCCTTTCAAATCTTTGCTATCCTAAAACAGTGTATTCACATATTTTTGCAGATCTTATCTTATCTGTGAGTGACTTGACATATTTATGTGCCCTGACTTTCAGCAGAGTGGGAAAGCTAAGTTTCTGGACGCAGGAAATAGCATTGGTAGTATAGAAGGTCACCAAATATAATCAGCTCTCAATTACCAGTAGGAGATTAACTGGGCTGCGGATTAACTGTGCCACCCTGAAAGGGAACCTGCTATATATGATACATTCACCAAGTCTAGCGTGGAGCTGAGCTGCCTTCTGTGTCGTGTGGTCTCATGCTTCTGATCCAGCTATATATTCAGCACAAAATATTTTCCCTCAACTTAATTTTCATAGTTTCTTCTGTTGGTTGTGCTTTTGTATTACTCAGTTATTCCACCCTCTGCTGCCCTGGGCCATCAAAACCCAAGAGGCTAGAGTACAAATTTTGGAGCATTCTGAACAACAACCTGGCAAGAAAATGTGTCTGGGCAGATTCATGAGTCACCATAAATCTTCTACATGATACTAGGACTTAACCAGTTTTTAGAAAGAAAGTTGGTTAAAACCCTCTAGTAGGACATGAGCACAGTTATCTACATTGAATTAATCCTATATGCAAAAGTACAGAAGTGCTGTTAGGATCATCATGAGAGTTAATATGGTTATAACCATCTGTATGCCCCAAAGGTAAATAACATTTGCTTGTGGTGCACTGACACTTTCTTGAGGCATGTTCTTCCTTCTCTGTGCATAATTGTCACCACTTCATTTTTTTCTTTGTAGCTTGCATCTGATTAAAAGATTTCATTTTGCCTAACAATGTGTGAGCAGAACCATAGGTATCACAAATCAGCATATTGACAGTGAAGGAACTCTTGCAATATACAGCCAAAAACTGAGTTCTGGGATTTTATTTTTTCCAAGAAAGGAGAAGACTAAGCCTTATTACACTGAAAGTGAGATTTTTCTTAATATCACAGAATCACAGAACTCTAGCAGTTGGAAGAGAGCTCTGGAGATCATCTAATCCACATCCCCTGCTACAGCAGGATCACCTAGAGCAGTTTGCACAGGATCCCACCCAGGTGGGTTTTGAACATCTCCAGAGAAGGAGACTCCACAGTGTCTCTGACCAGCCTGTCCCAGTGCTCCATCACCCTCACAGTAATTAATGTTTTCCTCATAATCAGGTGGAACTTCCTGTGCTCCAGTTTGTGCCTGTTGCCCCTTGTCCTGTCACTAGGCACCACTGAAAGGAGGTTGGCCCCATCCACTTGACACCCTCCCTTTAGCTATGTATAAGCATTGATTGGATCCCCACTCAATCTTCTCCAGCCTAAACAGACTCAGCACTCTCATCCTTTCCTCATAAGAGAGATGCTCCAGTCCCCTACCTAATCATTTCTTTTTATTATTCATTTTCTGTTAAGCACAGAATTATAGAATGTATCTTCTGAATTTCAGGTATCTAACTGAAAGTGGAAATAATGAAGTCAAAATGGTGTCTTACATGTAGTTAGAACAATAAGAACTAAAAATGGGAGCTGTGTCTTTCAGAAATATATACCACCCATATCCAACGCTTATGACTTTTTCAGCACAAATAATAATTAAAGGAAAGAACTGTGCATTTTAAGGCTTTTTTCTAAAACATCATCAGGGTTCACCCATGAAACTGATACTATGCATATAAACTTAAAAGGCAGATTTACAAAATCTTGTGAGTTAGTTCTTAGTTTGACACTAATAAATTAATGCTGAAAGCAAAATAAAATATCCCTAAAACTGCAGATGCTGCTACATAGACACCACTTCTGCTTTAGTAGGATTTTTTTTATACTGTAAATGTTATTTCAGACAGAAACATACTGATCTAATATCTAGTTTGAAGATCCATAAAATGTTCTTGCATGTGTGGACAAAGAAAAGTTTATACTGCAAACAACACTGAAAGTTCCTGAATAATCTATGGCTTAGATATGAGTGTTTAGACATTACAAGATGGCTAAAAAAGAAAATAAATCAATAAAAGCTGTGTTCTCTGGCTCATGGTGATAAGATTTATTTACAGCCAAAGGAAGGATGATTCTTTAAGAGAGAAGAGGGGACTCTTGTTTTTCCTCACACTCTTGAGATCAATCCAAGCAACTGAATATCACATAGTCGTAAATTAATAAGAAATCTGAAGTGCATCTCATTAACTTTTTCAGTTTTACAAGGAGTTTCAAGAACAACCATTGGCAGGTTTATGGGGGTTTTTCTTCCTAAAAAGCAGGTTGCTTTAGGGTAGATGTAAACTCCAATGCAGGATTGTTCTCAGGTGTCATTCTGAAGAGGGATTTTAAAAAGCTATTGCTATTTCTGGGCAGAAATATTATTGTACATATATAGATATGTATGATATATAGGTATAAATATACTCATAACATATGGCTCTAAAAATACGAGGCAGTTCACTCATACACATACTTCACATCCAGCCTTCCAATACTGAAGCCAAAGGAAAATTTGATGGCTAGTGCGTAAGATATGCAGCTACATAGAGAAAAAGAATAGTACAGATATTTTGCCTACAAAATTTTGCCTGACAGCCATACTGTCACTAAGTGTACTTGAGAAAGATACTTATATAAATGCCTATCTTCTACTTTGGAACATATGTGAGGAGCTGAGAAGTGGTTTCCATCCAACCAGCAACATTCTGAACCTGGACATATATGTACTCCACAAGCACCTCACTGACTAGGGGGTAGGCCATAACAGAAGATTTACTAGGCACAGTCCTACTGATAACCACACTGAAACTGCAGATTTCTACCAGTGTAAAAGTGCAAAATATGTCTAATATTTAAATAATAACAAATATAAATAGGATCATAATTTTTGTTTACATTTTTATGTTTACATTTTATGGTATGCTTTTAAATTACAAGAGAGAATATGCTTTCTTGTAACAAAAATATGTTCTCTGTTTGTCTAACACCTCAAAAATTAAAAGATGAACAGTTAAATTCCAGTATTTAAAAAAAAAAGTCACTCTTTCTTTTTGTTTAGTTAAGATTTATTGTTATAAAGTGCCATAAACCTCTGTCATAACTACAAGAAAAGAAAGCAAACTCTTCAAAAGCCAAAGGTAGAAGCAAAACATGTTTTTCCCTCTGACTAGCGATCTCTTTTTGTTGATATTGGTTAAAAGGAGGAAAACAGCAGAGAAAAAGTCTTTCATTTCATGCCAGTGGTGTTTATTTTGCAGTGGGGATATAAGTTTTGTGAAGACTGAAAGTATAAAAGTGGAGTGCACTCAATGAACTGAAGAATGCAGTAGGAGGGGAGGTAAGACGAGCTGTAAAACTAATTGGTGTCCAACATGTTTTGGACTGCATTTAATTTTCTTGAGGGGAAGAGAGGTCAAGAATGGAATGAAGTCAATGAGAATAGGAATAAGAAAGTGGAAAGCAAAATGGCCAGCATTAAAAGGTCAGCGAATATCCCAGGGACAGGAAATGAACTTTAAACAAAAGTATAAGGTAGTATTTCTCCCCACGTTTGGGAGTTGTTAAAATTAGTATTAAAAGAAGGAAACTTAAATAACCAGATGTTTGCTTGTATGAAAGCTTGTTTTAGTCTGCTTTCAATCTATTGGAGGCCTTAGCAAGACCAAGATTTTGTGTGCTGCGCAATTAGGAAATGAGTATTTCAGCACAGTGCTAATGTTATTAAATATTTTAAAAGACTTCGGTATTTTACACTGACTTGCTTCCTGTTACACTTTTATAAGTCTTTCTCTTGGAATAAATCTCCATCCTGAATTGGGAAAGGAAACTTCTCACAAGCTTTAATACAGAATTTTGCCACAGCAGCCAGCCTGCCAGCATCTAGCTAATACAGAGACTTTGCAGTCTACCTTAAGAGATCTCAGCTATACGCATAAATTCATATATGACCTGTAAAGTCATCAGTTCAGTACATTTTTAATTACCTTATTTAGAGCACTGACCTTTTTTTCCACAAAAAAACCCCAGTGTTTCATTCGAAAACTTTTCTGTCACTAAAGTTTTGGCTAAAATTGAATCCAGGGGGGTTTATTCATGGATCATTTGTGTGCACATCACAAAGCAAAAATCTTTCCCCAGTATATTTCAGTTTTCATCCAAAGCCCACTAACTTTAGCAAGAATCTTAGCTTTGACTTAAAGGGGCTTTGGATCAGGACCTGTGTGTTCTGGCCTGGCTGCACGTATTTTTCTGCTCCAGAATATGTTTCATTCAAAACATCCATTGGTTTTATCACTTGTGCAGCTCCACTCTTCCCTCTCCATGCCAGTGCAGCAAGTAATTAAGAGATGGTGAAATCACATGAAGTAATTCCACTAAAGGTACTTTACTGGCAGCACCAAAAATGGCAGTGAATGGACTACCAAGAAGCCCAGAATAAGTAGGGATCCTAGGTCATGCAGGACACTCTATAGCCAGCATCTGAGAAGAGGTAGCACACCCAGGGTAGAATATCTCTTTAATGAATAAATCTCCCTCTGCCATGCTTGTGAAACATAGGATGCTGCCAAAGCAGCCTCAGCTGTCGGAATTACAAGTTTACTAACACCACTTTGTAATACAAACACCCAGTGCAGAAAACACGAGCCTTTTAAAGTCACTTCTACACCGTGTCTGCTCTTACTCGGGCAAAATTTGAGAACATGATGTTATAAATATATCCCCATTTTCAAGTGAAATTTAGATTTCTTTTCCTTCCAGTGAATAGAAAACTCCGATCAATGGGTCTGAAACCATACAACAGCTTTGAAAACATAATATCATGCTTCCTATAAAAATTTAAATTACATTAGTCCTAAAAACTAGGTGTCAGGGTTTCAAATCTTATTTCCTATGGATTGACCTCAGAGGGTGGGCAGAGTAATTTTTTTTTCTCTGGTTTGAGACATTTCTGATAATAGACCAAAATATTATGATAGCAATAAGTGCCAGATCCAGGCACTGTGTGGTATTATGTTTACAGGCACATGGCATTATATCCTGAAGATTTTTCAGGAATTTTACAAAAATATTTTTGTGGAAATTCAGAGATGTTTACCATATAAGGATCAGTACCTTTTATTGACAGATGCTTTAGTAAATTTGTATTCTTTTTTTTTTATTATGAAGGAAGAATGAATCATTTGAATGTGAACAGGCCTACACCAGATTATCTTCTGTGTTTTGCAAGATAAAATTAGGGAAGTCTTACCCTTTAGTCAGATCTGAAGTAAGTACTTTATAAAAGGGCAGAATAATAAGATATACAGTAAGAAACTGCCAAGGGATTTTGCTAAAAAGCATAAAAGGATTACAGTTAGCTAAAAAAAAGAAGAGAACTTTGCAAAAATATTCCCTGTGTAGACCTAAAGAACAAAATGGTATGTGCTCTGAGTTAGTCTTCCCACTTCCCCCTCCCCACTTCCCTCTTCCTTTCTTCTTTTTTTCTTTTTTTTTCTTTCTCTTTTTTGAATGAGTTAAAGATTTTCAAAACTTCACAGAAGTTGCCAAAATCAAGATGTCTTTTCCTTGGGAGTGCTATAGCTTATATCTTCCCTCAAATGTCCCTTTAAGTCTCTTCTCAAATGTAACTGACGATAAAAATGAAAGCTGGACAGATCATTCTTCCTAGAGCTGCTGTGGGAGGGAAAATGTCTAGATATTATTTAATTCATGGTGCTTAAGAACATCACAGATTTTTATTACTCTGCTATATACTCATATTTAAGCAAGAAGAAAAATGAAGAGCAATTATTTAAAAAACCTAACTAGATACCTCATTACCTAGCAGACACATCTCACTTAGTGAAGACTAAGAAACGTCAAAGACTAATCTCTTACTAATACACGAGATGTTCACAGAATTCCTGCCAGAACTGGGAAGTCAAGTTTAGATGGAAACTTGGCATGGATTTACTGGCTTGTCCCTTTGAGGGTTGGGAAGGAAAGGAAAAGAAAAAACAGTGACTAAAACTGTGTTTGCATGCTTGCATGCATGTACATACAAGCAGACTTTAACTTCATTTTTTCATTAGAGAACAGTGAAACTGTAGAGATTCCATGTGTGTTCTTATAAACTGTGCTTTTCACACATCTTTTGTTAGACACATGGAATGTTAACTGAAAGGGCTTATCTGAAAAATCAGCAGGGTAGCTGGAATGCAATTTTACAAAACCTGGCCATCTTTCAACATGAGTGGGTGGATTTTCAATGCTGCAAATGTTTGTGTATTAAAAAGTATTTGCCATGGTGACAAAGCTTGGAGAAACATCCCATTAGCCACAGACGGGAAGCCGTTGCAGATTGTTCTGATTATCCATGCCCAAAACTGAGTCTGGCTCTGTTTATACGGCATTTCCCGATAAAAAAAAATTCAACATACCCCTAAAACCTGAGCAAACTGTTTGCACTTACTTACACATGCCTTGTGCTGTATTTTCTGGCTCAGATTCAACACATGATTAGATTCTTACTTCCCTGGAACTTAAAACATGTGCTTACAGCTAAGCATATGCTTAAATGTTCTGCTGCACTGGGACCTAAGAGGATGTTCCCTATACTCCTGGTATAGCCAGAACTTCTTGTGAAACAAATAGGAATTTTAAAATAAAAAGCACTCTGATCTATAGCTCAATAGAGAGATGAGTAAAACAAGTAGATAAGGGTTTCTGGTGAGGGACTATATGAGGGAGCATGGGGGCGCATGTGGGCATACTCAGTGTATGCGTATGAACATCTTATCTGGGACAGCTGCATTAGTCATGGTCCCAAGATGCTGTTAGTAAGAGTTGTTGTATTATATCATTGTGATTTTAGTATAGAAACCTGGAGCAAAGTAAGACATTTAGCTGCTAGGGCTTTTCTTGTAACACAGGTCTTCTGTGCATACAGCATTACATGTTAAAGATTAACAGTTTGGGATGTTGTACTTAGGGTACTGCATCTTCCTGGGAAGTTAGGAGTGTCCCTCAGTAGAAACATGAAGTTCTCATTTCTGCTTCTCTTGAAGAGCAAGATATGGAGTCTGTGGAAGTTAGAACTATCAACTGCCATGGTGAAAGGAAAGAAAAATCACTGTGTCAAATGATACCCACTGGAAAATGCTTGTTTCTATCTGCAATTAATATGTGCAAGCAGAGTGGTCAGGGCAGCCCGATAAAGTGCATGTGGGATGATTAGGGATGAGAAGGAGAAAGATTACAGGTCAAAACCAATCTGGAATAGATATAAGTGCCCAAGCCAGATGTGAACTCTTCAGGCTTGATACTGCTGGCTCATATATAATAATCAGAGATGGATTAAAACTTTCCAACAGAAGTGTGAAAACTTAGCAGACTTTATAAACACAATAGAAACGGCATGAAGCCCAGTCTCTTGAAATGAAACACAATGGAATTTTTTATATTGTATATACAGAGGATCTTCTGCTAATATTCCTGCAGGAATTAAATTAAATAATGGACTTAAAGACTTGAAAGAGTGTGGGCCACCTCTTTTATTCCTTTTGGAACATTCACCCAGAGGCATAACCTGGGAAGCTTAAAACGGACCCATTTTCAGGAACAATGTTTATAGGCAAATGATTTTTTATGTGCTGGAATGAATGACTATGCTATAAAACTAAGTATCCTACAGAACACTGCTTTGAAGTTATACTTGGCTGCCCAAGGTAGATGACAGACAGTGTCAGGAAAAGGGATAAAAAAGCTTAAAGGTCATAGTAAGGTCAAAACAAATAGGTCACAGCAAATTAATCCTTATCATCTGACCAGCGTGGAGCAAGAAAAGGGCAGTGTTCAAGCTCAAATCTGCTAAAATTTAGTGGAAAGGTATAAAACAATTAGTAGAGACACTGACTTCTTTCTTCTCTTCAGTTGCTGGAAATACAAGTTCCCCTTGTAGATAGAAATAACTATAACTTTAAAATATTCTACTTAATAATTCATGCATCCAGAAAGCATTTTTTCATCACAGATAAGTTCAGTTGGTCATTTTTTACTCCAGTGCAAGTTTGGTCTGAATAAGAAAAATAGGAAAATTGAAAAGATTTTATTTTTTCAATGCTAATTTTCAAAGAAATTATTGCTTATTTTCAAAATTTGAGATAAAACTGTGCTATGCTAAGAATCTAATCAATAAGATCACAGTTGATACTGAATTTTGATAAGGAAAAATTTAAGATATTATAAATTTTCAGAACTCCTTGCAATTTAAACCAATACTGAAAAAATATTACCATTGTTCAGAGTAAGGCTATCATTTATAATCAAAATGCATGGTAAATTCTTCATGTAGTTCTGAATAAATCTAGTAGAATGCTTTATCAGGATATTAAAATACCTAGGCACTGTTTAGTAACCTTGCATGTCCATCCCTACTTGCTGTTACCAATGAACTTAGATGTAAGAGCAAGCATTCCCTAGATTATATGTGATGCTCTTTAGAAACAGCATAAAATAAAATATTATTTGTACAAATAATTGTACCTAAGCTTAAAATACCCAAAACTGAAACTGCAAGTTGATGGTACTGTAAAGCTTTCTGGAATTGAAAGGAATTGCCATCAGAGTCCTCCTTTCTGACCATACCATTTGCTAGTGCTTTCCATTACTTTCTTTTTTGATCAAGCTCACCAACTGTGGAGGAAAGAGAAGTGGTTTTTTTCCACAGCTTCCATCTCTCCTAGGTCTGTGGGAGACAGGTGGGACTCGGTCTAGGTAAGCTAGAGTGGAACAATAGCACTGGGTAAAGCTACTCATAGCCACGAGCCCTATTATGTCAGAGCTTGCTATGCTATGCTGCTTATTGCCCCCTCCCCTGCTCTTGGCCTCAGATGCACTGTGCACACAACCTCCTTTGAACTGTCCTTGCATTTCCTCTCATTTTCCCTTTGCTCCCTTTCCAGCAGCCCACTCAGTCTGCAGACAACTGTTCTCAAACATTTTCTTATCTGAAATATATCTGTTTTTTAGGAATACTTCAATGGCAGGCCTACATCCCTTTATGCATCTTATAATGCCCACTTAACAGAATGTAATACTCAAAATCCCTCCTGTGCTGAACAAGTAGAAAATGAAGTTGTTCTTAGTAGTTAAATTATTCATTATTACCAAAACCTTCATTAAGGTTAACCAGAAGTGATTACTCTTAAAGCATGCCAAAGTCTGGAGGAACCAATCTGAGAGCTCTGACATCGAGATTTTAGATGTTTTCAAACTGGCTTCTACCATGCCTACTGCTACTCACAGAAAAGTTCTGAGGAACACAGAAGTCCATTTGAGACCAGTGGAAGGGAGTAGAACATCCCAGGTTGTTCAGCCGAAATGGGCCAGCCAGTGGGAAAGTAAATAGCACAGCAGGCATATGTAGTTCATCTTCTGAAGAAACAGACAAATATAATCATGGGATATGGACACAGAGCCGAGAAAGGACATAAAACCAAAAGGCACTCATATGGTAAACTTAGCAGTTGCCATCTGATCATTTACTTCTATGCTGTAACTCTTCCTCCCTGACACTGAGTTCCAGAACAATGTAACTACGCTTTTGCTTAACATGTCTCCTAAAGCTTGTTGTTATCCCATGAAAGAAGAGTTTACACTATTTGTATTACACATTCCTGAAATACAAATTATCAGCTGAAATCTACAGCAAAGCTCCCACTGCCTGAAGAGGGAGCAAACTAGGTCAAACTTTTAAGTAAATGTGAAGGCAGATTACCTTCGGAAAAAAAACCCAACCACCCCCCAAAAAACCAGCAATTCAATAAAATCAGAAATGCTGCTTTAAGATTATAGCATTCCAAAGTGATATTAGAACTTAATTTGTTTTCTGAGAAGGACTTTACATTTATCATGTCTCTGTGATATTTTATATCTGCCAAAATAAAACTGAGCACAAGAGGCTGCATACCGGGAAGTGATAACTTGTGGTGTCACATTTCAGTATATAGAGTCTTAAATATTTATGTGCAAAAGTCATTTAGCTATAAGCCTGTTTCCTGTTTTAAACCAGACGCTGTTGCATAAGCTAAAAATATTTAAGAAAAAGTCTAGAATGATAAAGGATTTCATTTGTAACTGTGCTCTGTACATGGTGTCAAAGGACAATCCTGCGGACTTTTGAAAAAGGCATTAGCTAGTCTTGTGTGTGCCTCGGCCTCGATGCATAGATGTGTAATGGGTTTCTGTGCATTTGCACAGTGGTGTAAGACCTTTCAATACAAAGAATGATTTGCATTTACAATAGATGGATTTCCCTGAAAAATCAAGTATTCGTACTTTCCCCTTGGAGGGTTTTGGGCTTTGGAGTTTGGTGGTTGGTTTTCTTTGGAAACAGTAATCAAAAAGGAAAGAAGAATGAGAAGCAGCAACACATTTAATCACAGGTTAGAACATTCCTTGCAGTTCTCAACTCCTGGCAGGTGTTGCAGTAAAGAATTTTTTTAAAAAATTAATCATGCCCACAAAATGGGAATGCTTTTAGAAGGCTGGAGTTTGCTATGTTATATTAAATTGCAGCAGGTTAAAGCTCCTCCTAGAAAATATAATTTCAAATGCACAAGATTTAGTCTTAACAATCAATTAAAACAATGGAAAATGTCACTAAACAAAATTAAAACTAGCTTTTACAGGATTCTGTATTTCAGTGTATCCCTTAAATTGGGACAAATAAATCTTAAAATGAAAACAAATATGAGATTGGGTGCAGAAGACATTTCACATTTCACAACTCAAGTAAACTGTCTACGATAAATAAAAGCCATCACATTTCATATTGTTCTATATACACTCTGACAATATTTTTAACTACCATTAAGTGCAATGGGTGTAAAGAGAGGCAACACGCTGTAACTAGGGAATATGTGACGTGGTAATATGACACTACAATATTAAGGCACTGCCTGTATCAACGCTTCCTCTTCTGAGCTACTTTTTCTTTTCTTTCCGAACATGAGTATTTGACCCTACGTGCCTGCCCTTGTTGGTACCATGAGATTTCCTCAGCTTGCTGCTGTTCCTGTCCACATTACCAGTATGTCTCAAACCCATATTCGTACACCTGCAATCCTGGATGACCTACAAATGTTCCCTTCATTGTCATACAGGACACCCACCTGAAGGTGGAAAGTATGAACACAGTTCAGTTCGATCCTACTGTATACATAAATCTTTCCTAAAATTAGATGTTATTTCTGGTACATTTTTAGAGGTACAGTATGTACTGACCAGCTGTCAGTTCACAAACGTTTACTACCACTGACATCCCCCTCCAGCCGATACGCTGACAAAGCATCAGCAGTGCCTGAAGCAGCCAGAGATGGGACTGCAATTTTACCCCCTTGATACTGGTACTGGTTCTTCTGAAAGTTTGCTCTGAAATGGAAGATGCGACATGTTTTTCACACAGTTTCATGTAGAAACTCCGCAGCCAGTTCTGGTCATCCTGTACATGTATGCAAGCCTAAAATGGCATGTTTGTATCCACAAAATTGTTCAGGCCTCAGGAAGTCAAGTGACCCTTGTCTCTTCCCATCTTCTGCAACAAGTAGTATCTCCATACCATAAGTATGAACACGCTGAATGTCTCCTCGGCTGTATAAACAACTCCTTTGAAAGCAGGAGCAATTAATTCAAAGGATCTGTGGCTTCTTCTTTGTTAGACTGGAGCAAGAAGGTGCAGTGTAAGATCTGCCTCACAAAAGCATGTTGACAAGCTAAGCCACTTCTGTACATGCTTGTTTAGATTGACAAGCTCTCCTCTGAACCAATTTTTAAGGCTGCTTCACTTGGAAAAGGGCTAAAAAAATCCCAGAAATCCTAAAGCCAAATATGTTTGGGTTAAGTACTGCTAGACCTGTGGAGGGGGAAGGATTGCCACTATTTTGCCTTTGTTTTTTTCACTGTATTTGGTGTGTGCAATATGTGACGCTCAGCAACCTGAAATCTTGGAAGCAAATTGAATAGCATGTGCCTGCCAAGATACAGTACAGTGTAGTGTTTATACACGTCATATAAATCTGATTTATATAATTAACCCAATAGAAGCTTCCGTACACAGGCAAGCCTTAAGAAGTTTTCTCTGCAGAGATTTGGCCTTCCAAATGAACATTACAGTGAGGAGAGCTCCTATGGTCGGTTAGCACTTACACAGAATATAGCACATGGAGCTTGCAAGTGTTCAGTGGAAGTACAGAAAAGCTTTAGTATTTTTTGTCCAACTACTATTTCATTGGTCTACAAACACTGAAAGAGCAGAGGGTCCAATACACTCAAAGACCAAAGGTAGAAATTCATGTATAATTTCATTAAAAAGCATTTTAAGAGAGTATTCTTACTTTTTAAAATATTTTCATAATACAGAGCCTCAAGAGATATTATTTCCTCATATGACACAATGAAGAAATTCTTTCAATCAGAATAAGCAACAATATTTCTCTCCTGACAATAAACATTATTATTCCCTTTTACAATTAGGAGACCGAAGCATGGAGGGCTTCAGTCAGCTGCCCAAAGTCACTAAGGAAATCTGAAGATTCCTGAACCTTGATTCTGAGTAAAATGTTTTAATAATAATGACATCTTCTAATTTTAAAGCTGTTGTATCTTTTCAAAGTAAGCATTCCATAACAGTCAAGAAAAAGCCTGGTCAGTAGCAGATGTGGGAGAAAGGAAAAGGGGATTATGAAGAGCAGCAGCACAAACATTTGCTTTACTCAGAGCAGATGGGTAGGAGTTTAGAAAGATTTTTCAATTCTAAGGCCATAATGAAGGTCATAAAACAGTAAAACAGTACAGCTTTTCTTCAAATTTCCAAGTTAGAATGTGTTTGCCTTCCTTGGTCTATATTGTAGACTGTACTCTTGTAAGCAGTAAGTCAGTCCTGGAAGAACACTTCCCATTGCAAAAACTGACTGCATAGACCTTTTCTAAGAAGTTGTCAAAATAATGCGAATAACCATCTCCAGAGAAAAGAAAATAATGTGAAAAGCTCAAACATCAGATTTGATTTTGTTTATAGAGTATTTCCAAATTAAGAAATTCCTAGTGAAAATAAATCATATCTTTATCTAAGAGGTGGTGCTTTACTACACAGAGGTCCATGCCTTTTCACGTTTAAGCAGAATTTAACAACAGTTCACCACACTGTGACTCCGTCTTGCACTTCAGTGAATTTCTGAGTGTTGAGCCTGCTGCTACAGAACTTCTGTGGAACCACACAAATACTTAATCAGCCACTAAAGACTGTTAGAAAGAAATATTTGGAGGCAGTGTTTTCGTTTTGTTTCATAGCATTAAAGAAATGGGGATGAACACATTTCTGCAGCATCCTTCAGTTTGATGCAATTTAAATTCTCAGTGCTTATTCTTGCAAGTGAGGAAAGATTTAAGGACTAGACTCCAAGATTTTATATTTTTCTGTCTTTTATTCAGGCAAAGGTCTATTAGAGGCAGTGATGAGTATGCTTTTTATGAATAATGATAGCAATACCATTTCAACTGTCTATACTTTGTTTTTATGCATATATCCATTTACAATATTAAACAGAACTAATACAAAGTGGAATAGCATGTAATGAAGGATTAAATGTTTTGAAAAGGATCATGCATTTTAGTCATTATGTCAATAGTTCTCAATTAATGCATTTGAAAATTAGAACATCCTCATCACAGAAGAGTGGACTGATTTTAATTTAAATTATACACTCTTACTTGTACATTTGAGATTTAAACCTGGACCTGTGTCAACTCATATCTCAGCAAACTGTGAGAATTGGTTTAGTTTGTGAAGATCTGGAGGAGAAGGAAAAAAAAAATATATATATATATATTCCAACTATGGCACATTAAGTTAATTTTAAGTCTATTGTAAATAAATTAAGTGAACCTGTTTATACGTGAATACAGAACAAAGGAAAATAGGAAGGCTGTGGTGTAAAGAAATTTTGAATGTATGTTAGAACATTGCTTGAAAACCTTGAAAGATCCAAAAGATTTGATCTATGAAGTAAAAGAAAGGAAAAGTCAAAACCCATTATCTTTGACAGTTAAGAGTAAAAAAAATTACAACAGAAGAAAAACACTGAAAGAAATTAGTATGATTGACTGATTAAAATAAACGGTGGGTTTATATTAGCTTTTAATTGCTTCCAGACAAATGCCTTACAGTATACCCTTTAAAGTAATCACAACTGTTGGAAAACATCTTTATACCAATTGATTTTTATATTCACCTAGTGAGAAATCCACCAACTAACGTTAGGGTTGCTACAGAATGAGAAAAATATCAATAAAGCATACCATATATTATACAGTTAACCCTCAAAAAAACCTAAAAATAAGATTTTTTTCCAAGGATAAGTTGTGATCCCACAGAATACAAAAAGATTCTGGCAACACACAGGTTAAACTACAATAGTTCCACCATACCACAAATTTTGTCTGGTTTTTAACACTCTGAACAAAGTATAAGGGCTGTTCTTGCATCCATGATTCTCCTTTCTCGGTGAACTGGGAACACTCTATGCCCAGCAACGCTGAATAGACTTGCAATGAGAAATAAGTGTATGTTGTGCAAGAGGAAATCCCTAGCAGAACACTTTAAAGACGTATTCCTAAGCATATAATAGCTTTTTCTTGAAATTATATGCTTACATACCATGACACTCTTCAAGGGAGTCGTGACAAATTTACCAGGTGAAGAAAAGGTTTCCTGGGCTTAGCAAACGTAATTGCAGGTTTGATACCTAATGTCAATGTGTAAGCCCTAAATTTGTAGCAAGAATGACATACACAGGTGAAGTTCACATAAGAATGCATACAGGTTTTGGAGATTTAATATCTAGGGTTGGTGAGTCCCTTTAGGTCTGCTATTAATACTCTGTGGTCCTGAAGGAGATAGGAAAAGAAGGTTTCAGAACTTCTTTTTAGAGACAGTTTGTTCCAGGGACAGAAATGCTACCTGCTTGACTTCAACAAATATACAAAGCAAACATGTATGTTGGAGGAGAATTTCTGTCTTGTTCCTTTTTCCACTTCTACTGCCATTTGCTCTGGAAAACCTCTGCATTTTTGTAAAGATGATGGGATTTGCACTTTTATGAACGTGTCTTAAAATTCTAGAGCTGATAGAGGTGATGCCATGGACCTGTTTTAAAAACACCAGCTCTATTATTTTTTTTAACTGAAATATCTTAATTTTCCTTTGGCTCACTCCTTCTTTCTAAAAATAATCATTTTATTTGCATATTCAACAAGAAGTGAGACTCTTAAGGTCCACAGACATGGGGCTCAGAAGCTTTTTCATCACTACCCTTATGAATAGGGAAATGAAATTCTTCATGGTAAGATAATAATTAGAAAAATTGTTAACTGGAAGAGGTCAGGCCTGAGCACTATATTTTGAAAAGTCAAGGTCTTAACATTCTCCAGGCATTTTCTGAGAATAATAGTGCCTTGACAAAACCTGGCTATTCCTAATAAATTAAACTGTAGTACCACATCTGTTAGTGCTGTGTGCCATGAAAATATGGTCTCATGTCAAGGCAGAGAATGCTACAAGAAACTCACACAGAAGCTTTAGCTTTCTCAAGCCATCTTAAAATGCAGGTTTCTGTGCAGTCTCAAGTTTCATACAACCTGCCTGCTGCTCTGATATAAAAGTCAATTGTTCAACATCACTCAGTCAGAACTTGTATTTTGCAGAGATAACCCTTATGTAGAGAAACATTTCAGTGGCATCATTAGTTCAGCAGATCTAAGTTGCTTTAGTTCTCAAAGTTCACCAGTTTAGCTTGCGTAAATTTTGGGGCTCAAAGTAGAAGGTTGTGAGACTAAACAGTCCAACACTAACTGGTCAGACTGAGGGTTTTAAAATATATTTTAAGTGATGTGTTTTAGAAGTGCCTTGATTCCAAGGGTCAGGTTGCTATGAAAGCCTTCTGTCGAGAAGGCTGTTTAATGTTTAATCTCCATTTAAATCTTTCTCAAAATAAAAACACAATATAGTCAATTCTGTCTGCCCGCTGAGTTCAGTAGATAGATCACTGCTACCTTCAGCAAAATCTTCTTCTGGCTTTTTCTAACCATAACTCACCGATTTTGAGAGAAAGTGGGTCAAATGTTTTCAACCTTGCAGGACAAATGATGTGTATGCTTTAAATCAAGAATAAATCCAGAAATAGATTAAAGAATACTGTGAAATAGCTGGTCTCTTAAAGCAACTTTATGAGAACCTGTGTACTTCCTTTAACTACTTTAGTATCAACACTTAGCTGAGTTTTCATCCACTTAAACTTACATGGTCTGTCCTTCAGAAAGTTACTCTATTTGACTTTTCTTAGATGCAATCAGAACTGTTCTGTGTTTCCCTAATTACAAACACATTTCTTTCTCCATGCAATACCCCTAAGTATGCAGCAACCATCCCCTTGCCAAAGCTTTCTGGCATTTTTATTCCAGTTAGAATCCAAATCTACATTTTTCTGTGAGAAAAGCTGTAGGAAAGACTGTAAACAGGATAATTATGTAGCAATAGGGTTTTAAATGCAAGTTTTACTTGCACATTATTTTGAATGTATGTTTTTTAACTTCCTAATGAGTTGTGGAGATGCAGTGCTATTGTTCCTGAAGCACATATGTGTTTTCATTAACGTAAATTGCAAGAATTCTGTGAGAGATTTCAAACAGAAGATATGAGGAAGGTAAAAAGGTGCAAAATGTCATGGAAGTTACTCACAATCACTGTAACATCTCTAATCTGTGTCAATTTTCTGTGTCCTCCTTTATCTCACCCTATGGAATAGCTCTGGAAAGGAACCAACCAACCAAAATCCCCATAAGGAATGTAGCCTACTTTTCAATGTCCTTTACAGATGCAGGAAGCACCTCATGTTAGAAGTTTATTTTCAGAGTTTTGGAAAAAGTTCATTAACATATTTTCAAGAGGTGAGTTAAGTCAGAACTCAATTACTGTCACAAATTTTTGATACTTGGAATGAAAACCTCCGGTGACAAGCTAGAACAAAGGAAAAATATGTTGCCACAAATTTCCTGGGCAGTTTTGTAGTCATCAAGAGACCTCAAATGCAAATTAGTGGAAAAGTAGTTGTAGGCTTCCATGTTTTTCTCTTCTTTTGGAAGTTATTAAAATACTGATCATTACCTCAATTACTGCTTATAGAATAAAACTTACTGTTTTCATTCATATATGATTTTAAGCAACACCATTTTATCTATTAATTAGAGACCTTGAATTGACTAGGCTTATCATTATCTGTTACATTTGAAAGGAATAAAGCATACTTGAATGTGCATTGTTCAAAGTTGCAAACCAACCACGTGGAAGTGTTAGCTCACATTTTGAAATAATACTCTTCAAAAATTTCTAGACTGTTGACTAAACTTAATATATGAAATAAAAACACTCACTTTTAATGGCAACATTTAGAGAGGATTGTGCCCGTTCCTGGTTCCGATGAAGAACACCTGCAAAATAATTTTAGATGAAAAACTGTGAACAAAATAGTTCCTCCTCACAGCTTGGAATGAAAATGTAGGTGGGTGTAAGCAAAATTTATCATGTTCTAATGCCTGACCAAGTCTCCTTGGATCTATGCTGCTACCGTTAATAAACATCCTTCTTATGTTCAAGTGGGTCAATGGCCTTTGCTTTAGAAGTTAAAAGATCTGAAACACATTCCCACCCCAGGAATTAAGTATCTGGAAGCTCTCCTGTATAACATAGTGATAAAGACAACGGATAGCCCTTGTGTTAACTAACAACTGAATGACTCTTGAAAGACCAGATTAATACTCTTTTGTTTCCATTAAAGCATTTCCCAAGAGTAATGATCAGTTAGCTTACTTTTCCCTAAACAAGTCACAATTACAGCCAAAGCTACCTGTTTCTTCTCCTAGTAAATTCAGTTTTGCATAGATTAACTAGTATTTGTATTTTGACAGAGAATCATTCACAAGGCTATGTCTCATGCTGCCTAGATTAACTGCTTATGCACACACTTACAGCTTTAAAATTAATTAGGTATTTATGTTTTCTTATTAAATTATGGAGTCATTGCCCATCAGTGAAATGAATTGATCCTATCAGCATTAGCAGAAAGTAGTACCACATCAGCAAGTAGCAGGAAACTTACTAACAAGCAACTGTACTCATACACAATTTTAAATCGCATTCATTTGCTTTTCTATTAAGTTTGAAGGTAGATAAATAGAGTATTCTAACCTTCAAGATAAAAATATAAAGTATTTATCTTGTTTTATCTTGATCCAAGACAGTGAACATTGAAATATAGGAGGGAGACATGAAGTACAAAACTACATAGGAACAGGTCTGGACCCACTAGCATCTCCCCAACAATACATGTATAAATGTCACAAGGATATTTTTCAAGTGTTATGAAAATGTATTCTCTTCATGTACACTTGCCAACATACCCCAGAGAGGCAGACATGGGAATGAAGATTTGGCTCCATAGGCACAGCTGCTGGCCACAGGTAGCCGTGAGAGCAGAATTTTAAAGATTAACCTAGAACACAACTACATCTTGTTTCTGTCACAGCTAATTGGCAGGCAATTGGAGGGAAAGAATCATGTGGAAACATAATCTGAATACAAAAGAAACCCTCAAACAAATCCTTACACGGGTGAAATATAAAAATATCACCTATATTCAAGTCAATGTATTTTACATGGCATTTCCACAACAGAAAGAGAAGCAGCTCTTTAAATGCCACAAAGCATGTAAAACAAAATAAAATGTTTCCCAATACTTAGCATAGGTTTTTTTGCATTTAAAGTGCTGTAGCTAACATGCAAGCCTTGCAAAGCAGTTTACAGACCCTTTCCAAATGTCATCAATTAGATAACTGCAAAACTGTTCTCTTAAATTGTGGGCAGCTAAAGACTAATTTGCAGAGAAGCCACTTAAGCAAGCTGAAGAATGGAAAAAGAACTCAAGGGATTCTGATTTCCAGTTCATTCATCTGTCTCCCAGAATCACAATAAGAAATATTAAAGGCAATCAGCAAAAACTGTTCTAAGCATTACAAGGACATTTTAGCTTGAGCTCAATGGTTAAAATAGCTATAGAGCATAACAAGTTTCAGTGGTTAAGTTCAACGTATGGAACGCTCTATCAAAACAGATGTAGTTTTATAGATGTAGTTACTTTTTAAATGACAGAGCAGCAGATATTTAAGCTTCTTTCTTTAGATTCAGCATTTCCATTACAAAACAATTTTTTATATATCTTTAATACTTCAACACGTAACTTGGCAACATTGGTGCACAGATTTTTTTTTCCAATTAGTATGCTCTGTAGTACAAATCCTATACAAAACAAAAGCATTTTATAACCATATACAAATACATTTTTTTAATACAATGCACTTGGTATCTTAGGTGCATTGAAAGAATTCATGTATGGAATGAACAACAGAGGTTGTTCTCAACTGGGGGTTAATTACACTGTGCATGAAGCCTGAGGAACCCGAAATATGAAAAAAACAACATCTTTGGAATTGCCACAGATCTATTGAATGTACAGTTACGCATTTTCAGTGAACACAGTGAGTTTCAGAGCTTAGCAAGTTTTCAGTTCCCTCAGTGATACTGAGAGATCTTTGCATATGCGAGTTCAATACGATCAGATTAATCTGAAGTACATAGAACAATTGCTTAATATTTGTAAATATTTGAACTTCACCTACTAGAACATATTTAAACTGCTTTTAGTTTAGACTGATTTTCAGGTGTGGACTGATGTTTTGGGTGTGGATGCTTCAGGGAATGTCAAGTGTCTTCATAAGAATGATGCTTTTCTTGTTGTGCTTGATTCTTTTGTTAAGTTGTCTTTAAGGCAGCACTGGCAAGTGAATGCATTCTTCAGCCCTGACCCAGAAATGACTTATGAACACAGGTTTATGTACTGTGAGTGGCCTCATTGACTGGTAAGTTAGTGCAATGTTTTGCAGACTTCTTTTAGTTAAGTCCCTTGAGAGGATGTGATAATACAAAACTGGTTTACCATTATTTTTTGCTTTGAAACAAACAGAAGCAAATATATATATATATATATACACACACACATTCTTAAAACTCATACAGATCATATATTCTCAAGTGTAAAGTAGTCAGAAATACTTATTATTAAAACAACTGAAGTAAGCACAAAACAACAAATAAATAATGCTTGCACCTTATACTCCAGAAAATACAGTGCTTGGCCATCTGTAATTTATATTCAGACACCCTTAGTGTAGATACACCCCCATCTCTAAGTTATCTTTTGAAGAACAGATTATCATAATGTCTGGCTAAATCAAGACCTAGAGGATATTGTTCCTGTGATGCATAATGATAAGTCAGTGGAATTTTCTGTTTGTTTTCTCTGGGCCATATTAGCCCCACAGGAGAAACTTTCAGTAAGTATGTGGGAAAGCACTCAATTCTCTACATAAAAGCATGTTACTCAGAGTTTTATAGGAAAAGAGTGAATGCTGAAATGTTGCCTGAAATGTATTTCACAGTAATGGTGAGTTTCATAAGAGAAAAGCCAACAGCCACAGCTGATGGTGACAGCTGTGTTACTGTGTCTTTTAAGTGCTGGTTTTGCTTCTGTCCTGGTAAAAAAGATGACTCCATTGTTATACCTCTTACCTTTCTAACAAGTGTCATTGCTAGCAGGCCCAGAATACAACAACTTTTTACTGCAATACCTTCTTCCAAAAGTCTGTGTTACTCTTCTGAAACATTATTTTTGTGTTCACTCTTGTCTAGAGTGGAGGAGTTCATAAGGATCAAAAGTCTTATCATCTGGCATAACTTGGGCAAGTCTCATTGTTGCATTTCCTGTACAAGATTCACTTAAGTGCTTAGAAAGTGTTTGCAGGTGGCCTGAAAATAGGGGGGTGGGAGCTGTGGGAGGGTGGTGGTGGTGTTATGCTAAGTCCACAAGAGACTTCATTTCTATGTTAACGAATAAAGAAAGAGATTAAGGAGGCAAAAGCAGTTGCAGCAGAAAGAGGTGCACCGTTGCTGCAGTAATTTGACAGCATTCTGGAACTTATCAGATTCTTGCACTGCATAAAGGAAATGTTTGTCCTTGAATAATACATCACCACATTTGCAGCATTTTTTTAAACAAATCTTTCTGTCATCAGTATTTCCTTTTATTCTCTGCTTCAAGATGTAATCAATTTAAATTGCAAATGGAATATTTTTACAATGTTTAAATAAAATGTATAAAAGATTTGATTCTTTGAGGTCCTGTAATAGAAGGAGAAAGAAAGTTTACATGCAAACTAGTACAGGAATAAGCAACTAACTGAAAAAAATCTCTGCATAGCCCATTGATTGTCAGGCTTCCATTCTAGCTGGAATTACTGTACTGCAGCTCCTTTTGTTACGAAAATAAGTCTATGGAATTAACAATGTCTGTAAGGGCTGCATCTAGCAGTTAGTATTTGCCTTTTATTGAAACCTCTCTCTTCCACAACACTTCAAGAATTTTCTTAAAATAGGAGAAAACTAAAAGACTGCTGAGCTGCTAGAGCACTGCTGCCACCACACAGAAAAATAATTGGGGGAGCAAAAGCACAAAGAATGGTGTATAATGAACAAATCCATGATTCACGGAAGAGCAGAGTATATATGGCCTGAAGATGGTCAAGAATCAGACAGTACATGGACCTAACTGATAAAGCATTTTCAGAATCAAAGAAGCAGCACTGTACCCTGTCTCCCTCATTTTCTCCTTTCTTTCTTTTCCTTCATCTTATTCCACTCTAATCTGCCATAAACATAATTTAAACAACTTTAGTTTATCATCTAAGCTCCAGTTAAAGGTAGGTGGAAGACATGTGATGACTTTAGCAGCGTGATGCTAGTAAATAATATAAGCACACTAATTTAAAGCTCACTGGACTTGCAAGTTCTTTACTGAGTGCAATGTCTGGTAAGGAAGATCTGACCAAATGATTCTTAGTAGCTATGATATCAAAAGTCATAAAAATCTGTCTCTACTATTGGTGGATAACAAACACACAATTTTTCTGCCAAAAAAGATTTGGGGTCATTTCTACAAATTTATTTATTTTGGGATGCAAAATGGTCTTATTTACCAAAAATCCAGAGTGAAACATAACAATGACCCTACTACTGACAGAAAGTACTGCATCCTTCACGTGGGACGGAAAGCCATGGCTAAACACAGAAACAATGGCAGCTCACATTTCTTGACATTCCAGAGCTTGAAATATCAAAATATCATTGTGAGCACTAAAAGTTTCAGTTTGACTCTATCCTATTCCTACTCCAACACCAAGCACTCCATCAGTCCTATGGCATGCTTCATAGCAAACATATGCCCCAACACCTCACGCGAGTGCACCAACATAGAAAGAAATTACACAGAATTCTGCTCTTTAATTCTAGAGATTCGGAGATGAAACAGTAGAAACAGACTACAACCCTCTAGCTGTCAATGCAGATACAACCTCAAAAATGTAAGGATTCCTTTTGTTTGGCTGTATTTCATTAGGAGCTGTTAGATGGTATTTTCTCTTTTGTCTCCACTCCCCAGCTACAGTACAAAATTCATTGCAAATATGCTGAAAACTAATTATTTACCTATTTGGACTGATGACAACTTTCTTCAATTCAAATGGAATATTATTGCTATATATAATCCGATGTACTTTCATTTCTAACTTGACAGTAACATGTATCCAAAACAAATAAGCTTGTAACTATACTAAATAACTCAAAGTTCTCAAATTAAGATCTCAGCTTGCTCCTGTTGCTTTTTTTCTTAAAGTTGTTCATTTTAATTTTGCTTTTATTTACAAAAAGCAAAAGAACTAAAATTGTCATCCAGTACAATCCAATTGTCAGGAAATCTTGAGATTTAATTGATTAAAAAAATCTCTTCAATCTTTTAAAATATTTAATGAACTCAGAATAGCTATCTTCAAGAAAAATTGGCATTTTAGAGAAGAAAATTAATCATTATTGTAAAATATTTTGAAAAATCTGTAACAAACCCATAGGAAACCTGCAATAAAAGAGTAACCACTCACATTATTTTTTCTTACATAGAAAAAATTATATATTATCTACTTTCTATTTAAATACACTTACAAAAATGATCCCACAGAAGTAGCTGGGATTCATACATGAACAAATTCAACCACATGAATAAGGACTGTGTCATTCAGCTCGTAGTGTATAAAAGCAATAAGGACACGAAGTTACATCATGAAGATTTTATGCTTTCAAGATTAGATAATTGTAAAAGTGCTGCCTAATCAAAAAGATCAAGAACATTTTGAACTCTTAAGGAACAACTCCACACAGCAAAAAAGAAGATTGCAAATGAGATAGAAATGGTAAGGAAGTCAAATTTGTCAGATTATTAATGTAAAGAAGGTAAATTTAGTGCTCTCAGAAGCATTGCTTTTATTTTGAAGAAAAACATGTCTCTCTCCCATTTAAAATGGCAGACCTGATCTATGTGCTGAATAAAATCTACAATCTCAACATGGCAATGCTATTTACTAGATTTTTCAAGGAGAATTCTAATATGTACAGAACGAATGTATCATTATTCAAGTTGACACGAACCCCCCAGATATCCTTTTTAATTAACCTGATAAAGCAGTGTAGGAGCAGTTTCATACTGATGCCATAGCTCTACCTGAGCTTCTCAGTGATCTGATGTGACAACTGACTTACTAACTTTGCTTCACACCTACATTTAAAAGGAAACTATAAAAAGTCAGCTTTTGTAACCTCTTAAATGGAGAGAGCACAAAGTTTTGAAAACTCAAAAAATCAAGGATTTGAAAGCCAAATAAATAAAATAAAACAGAAACAAATTCATGGATACAGCTTCTTAAGGAGACAGATCAGGACTCGGGAGAAATCCCCAGTGAGACTTCTCTAAGGCTTTAAAACTGGAAACTAAACCTCAGTCTCAATATTGCCCTCTGTGTTGACTCTAATATACTTGATAATGTATTGTTGACCCCAAGAGCACAAGTGAACCGTGTAGCATTATAACAACTGCCTTCATCCTCCAGAGACCTACAAAGTGTATGGCCATCCTTTCTCCTCCTTCCCTTCCTCTCTTCTTTTATCTATATTTATAGATGAGCCATTAGGAGTGGTGAAGACATAAAACACCTTCGTTGTCAACAGTGTCTCCAGCAGAAGAAATCAATGGCATGAAATAAATGCCATTATATATTAATACTACCAGGACTGGAATGAATAGTGGCTAGTTCAAATTGAAATCTAAGCAAGACCTAAGTGCAGCCATGAGATTATTCAGGAGGCTGTCCTTTTCCTTTACTGAAAGGATGGGCCCCTTCATTGTCAACTAAGCTTTGTGGTTTAGATCAACACAATGGATCGAGTTTGCAAAATGCCAGATATTTAGATTTTTAAAAGGGGTTGAAGAGTGAAAGAATATCTTCTTTTGTCTTTGGGATGACAAGAAATAATCTTTTTTCTCAAAAGAGTCACCTCATAATGACTCATGCAATATGTTCTGAGCAGACTAATGTTAGCTGGTAATTAAAATAGAAGAAATACAAAATCTCCACCTTCTATAAAATAAGTCACCTTACTGGGACACTTGAGAAGGCAGTACATGTATTACTTCATATATTTCATGGGCTTGTAGTTCACATTTAGTGCCAGTCCAAGGCCATGAGCCTACTCCCTACTACATTCACCTGCTTGATATCTTACTGGCAGAATCCTGCTCCACTTATGAACCAGCAAGACAACTGTGTCCTGCTGGCACAACACAATATTGGTTACAATTTGCAGCCTGAAAATTTTGAGACATCATTCACGGACACATTTGCTCTTTTACTTTCTTTCTCTGTTATTAACAAAGAAATCCCCAAACTATCTCAACAACATTCTTCATTACTTAGTAAACACTTTTCTATTATAACAGGCAATCATTCAGAAATTAGGCTGGCTGTTACCTTACTAGAACTGAACTTACACAAATAAGACCTCGGTTGAAAAACAGAATATGAACCATCCACAATTTTACAATTTCTGTCTTTAATATATAAATATTTGCCTCTGAGGGCACAGTTGCCTCTCTTCCAAAGCAAGCTCCCTTGGCAGTGGCATCACAGCAGTGAGGAAAAGCACTTTTTGTTTCTTAAGCAACCATGTAAATAACCTTTAGGACCAATTGTTAACTCTGATTCCATTGTAGTATCAAAGTATGTTTAGCAGATGATAACAGAAAAAGTATCAGGAAGCCATCTAGTCAACTTTCCCTCAGGATTATTCTTTTCAGCATACTGAAGGGATTTCGTTATGTATTTTCATTTTATTTGTTCGAACTACAACTGCAGGTTCAATCATTATATATATATTCAGAAACTACTTCACAAATTGTCAGATCCTCCCTGGTGCTCAGCCCAGCATTCCCCTTTCGAATCTATGTTAGGGTGAACCTCAAAACATTGACTTAAGGTCAACGAAGAGTCAGGAACTTATTTGAGCTTATGTCCAAAGTTGCCATAGAAACAATCCATAGTCACTTGCAACTTGTAGCCTTTCACATGAGGTTTCAATAACGACCAAGATTTGATACACAGATATTGATGATTTTTTGTTTCAGCTGAAGCTAGGAAGTGCACATGAACATGAATTCTAAACCAGATCTGCTACAATCTTTCTCAACAAGGTTTTTTATCTATTTCAAGCTGCAGTTTCCATATTTAGCCCGAATTTTGATTAGAGTTATGGAAACGGAGGCTCACCAGAGACATCTGAAACAAGGAAAACTACAAAAGGTTGCTGTTCCCCTTTGCAGAATCTTCCCCCCCACCACCACCACCCCCTCCCAATTTGCTCTTTCCTGGAACTAGCAACAGAAATCTGAGCAAAACCCTTCCAATGCGAATACCAGCAGCTAGGTAGGTTATGCACCACTGCCATCTTCGGTACGACGGCGGAACCGCTTACATGACGGTCATTCAAACGAAACATGTTGAAATAACTCATTTAAATATAATCAGATGGTTGAAATTTGACAGCAGAATGGAACAGATTTTTCCACTGTTTGCAATGCTACAGAAATCAATAGACACAGCTTTTCTGTGCTGTATGCATATTTTTAAAAAATATTTGGAGATTGAAAATCCATGCACAATAAATAGGAAAATTAAAATATCTCATATTACATTGCCAAATGATGGGGTAATAGACACAAACATATTGTTCTGTAAAAAACTGCTTTAAGAAGAAAAAGTATGAATTGATTCGTTTAGTCAAACACTGCTTGAACAGATGGTGTGATTAACAACTAGTATGTTAGCCATCTCAGGAGCTTACAGAAAAAGTAAACAAATGCCTTTAAAACATATCACTTTATTCCCCAAAAGGTATTTTCATTCATTTATTAGGAAAATGTAAAAATCTATATATTTATGATTGAGCTATGAATGTTTGGAAGATAGCAATCAGACATGCCTGGCGGTTAAAATTGTCAAATTCTGCTCCTAAACGCAGCCTTGAAATCTTCCAAGTTTTGGTTTTCATCTGACCAGCTGAACTTTTTACACTGGCTACAATGCATCCATATCTGGAATACAAGGTGGCAGAATATTAATCCCTCAGGTTAATGAGCGGTCAAGTACAAATCAGTAAGCATTGTATAAGAAGTTTTTCAAAATAAACCTGATGTTCATGCAAGGAATGTGTTGATCATCCTTACAGGGCAGAAGCCCTGAAGGCAGTCTGGAGAGCGAGGGTATGGGTGCACAGAAATCCCCAAGTTGTTTTTCCACCACCAGCAGGAGGCAGAACCGAAAAAAAGATGTTGGCTCGTGTTGTTCTTCAACAGTTCTCAGGTAATTCATGACGGCCAACATAAATGAGAACAAGCCTTTTACTCACTCCAACAGATAGGACTGGAAGAGTCCTTCTGCACTGTGCCTGTTAGAAGTGTCTCGGACAGCTGTCATATGTGAGCTTTCTCCTGGGATCAGTTTTCAGTAAATATATTTTGAAATGGAATAAGAAAAATAAAATCACTGAGGAATGATACTAACAGCACTGAGCAAGAGAACAGAAACAGAAACAAAATTAGTTTGCATTATCATCTAGAAAATGCATCATAGGCATGGTTATTGTATTCCACAGCAAACCAGGAGTCGGGTGAGATCCAAAGGCCGTGTGACCTTGTCAACGTGTTGCCAAGACTACACACTGTCCAGTAGCTCAACCTCAGAGCTTTGCTAATGCCATCACTCTGCTTTGTACAGAGCTTGAAGAACTCGTTACTCATGTTTGTATTTGTCCTCCATCTACCATAAACAAGTACAACCTAAAACCATATAGGAAATATTTTATGAGAAAATGTAAATATTATCCACAAAAATTGATCTTGGATCAACATATCTTTCCTTCAAGAATGAAGATTGGGTTATCCTTGGCTCAGAAATGAAGGTGGTCATAATCTTCTGATGTGTCATTGGTTCATCAAGACACCTCTTGGCTATATTATTTAGTCATCCAGATAGAAAAAGGGAATGTCAGTGTAATTAATATATGAAATAAGCTACTGCCACTCACTTCAGTTTATACAAATCTGTCAAAATCAGTGCCCATAAAGAATGATTCTGTTACCAGAAAAAGACTAAACAGTTCTGAAGTAGTTACTAAAAATATATTTGCTCAATTCTAATGTGACTGGCATGTGAAAGGGAATCACATTATCAAAACCATTTGTAAGTCCAGTGTCTTGTAATATTGCCTAATTCTGGCAATGCATAGCTTATGTCAATATGTGCTCTGCTGAAAACTGAGTTAATTCATTTAAGGTTTCCTTGTCTTTGCTCATGGTCCTTTCCTAACACTTACGTTAGCCAGAAGATCTGTTTCAGAAACAAAAAGTTTGAAGAAAACTTTGTTGTTATTCAACCATGACTGAAAGTTTTTCAGAAAAGACCAAAAGACAAAAAATACAGATCAGTGCCTTGGATTGAATCTTCATTGTTTTCACTTTCAGTAATCAGTTGTAAAATAGCAATGTGCTTTCTGCAGAAAACACAATAGTGACAGGGGTGACGTTTCTGATTATGCTTAAAATGAGACTCATAACCACCAGAGCAAAGTTCTAATTTAATAGCAGATGATTGTTTACTGACAAAAGCATCTCATAAGATTCACATCTTTCAAAGCTCTCCTTTGTTTTGATGCCTATATGCAGATCAACTCTAGTGAATTTGCAGCTACCTCACTTCTTAATATCATTTTATTATTTCTCTGTTTTTCCCATTTTTTCCTTTCTCTTTGCTGATTTGAACTTTCAGCTTTGGGGGCAGGGACTGTATTCTTGGTGCATGTCGATATGGCACAAAAACAGAGAGAATGTTTGTGTAACTCTGAGACTCTCAGGCACTTCAGCTATAAATTCATGCCTTAAAATATGCAGATCTAGAATTGTACCCAAAATGTGAGCAGCACAGATGGCGATATCATGTAATAAGTCTAAAAACAATATACAGGGGAGCTTGGGATGAAAAGCATTATCTAGATTCTGATCAGAGCAGGCAGAAGCAGTCATTGTAAAATGATATTAAAGTTTCTCAAACTAATATTTTTGGGGTTTCTCATTGCTGCATTTTTACTTGGTAGAATAGGATTTTTACTGCTGTGTGATATAGAAGTGCTTGCCTAAATCTCTGAATACCTTTGGTATTCTTAATAATACACTATTAAATGACTGACACATCAAACATGAAGCCCCAAACAATAGTTTGCCTTTACTGCTCAACACTGCACATCAGTAACATGCATAGAAGAGGGAATAAAATCCCATCATTTTCAATACATTGGCAAATGCACATTGGTATAGCTCAAGAAACATGTGAAGAAATCCAATGTCAGAGATGCAAAATTCCTTACCAGCCATCAACTCCATTAAAACCATTTCCAGTTAGGATGGTCTCAGAAGATTGCAACTGCACTAGCTCAAGTAAGGACATGAGCAGCAAGTAATTTGCAGCTTTACATATTAAAATACACAGTGCTGATGACTCAGTTCAGGTGTAATACTCTTGTTACACAGGGCTGAAATGTATTACTGTATTACTCAGCCTAAGGTAGTGTCCAAACTTCATTTATGTATCAGGTCCCTACTTTAAAATGGATCTGCAAACTGATACAAAGTCTTAGAGTATATCAATAAAGTGAAACTACCATGATTTTGTAGGTTTGGGTACTACTATAACTTTAAGACGTTTTAAAAAGTGGAGAAAAGCTGAGATTGACAAACTTCCACATATTTACCCACTAAGGAAATCCAACCAGGAGTTCATATGCTCTTTTATAAAGTATCTGTCAGATATTAGAAGAAAAGAAAGAAGGAAAATTATAGAAATGGGAAATTATCACACTGTTTACTTGCACTATAAAGAATCAAACTTCACCCATGCTAGTCATATCATTCTTGTTTTTATGCAGGAAAGGCAGCACTGACTAAACAGTTTCTGCAAGTATAAATCTTCCCTGAGAAGCTACACAGTACGTGAAGCTTCTGGGCCAATTTCGGACTGACAGGGGACACAGCATCACTAATCCAACACATCAGTTATTGGCTGCCCCCTAGTGCAGATTTTTACGCTACATTCTCAGTCCTCAAACCCTAATTCATCCTTCACACTCACTTTGCATCCTCTGAACTAAACCAAGAATAAAGCACATTCACTTGCTGCGAGTGATTCACCCCAAATTCCCTTTGTCTTACTTCATTCTAGCAAAAATGTTCAATGCATATGGTAGGTGTGAAATGGAAGAGCTGGGAAAACTCCCATGAACACAAGTATTTCTCTCCTACCTTTCTGCTTGCCTTGCGTAAATCCAAAAGGTATTTAAAATTTAAGACAACTTGGTTTTCTCCAAAACAAAGAAACAAAACAGCAATTGCCATATCATTTTAAAAATCAAACAATTCTGTATCAGTGTTCTCAGCATAGCAGAGTCATGCTAGCTTCTTCGTTCAGGAGTCAGCTGCAATATGCAAAGGGACACCTGATTCATCATTTCCACTATTAAGCTTAGACTCTCTTCCAAAGAGCTGCTGTTGCAATAGACACTTGCAGGCGAGTGTGTAAGCTTGAGGTAAAATCAGATCCGGTTCTAACCTGGTGCAGGAAGTTTGCACCACACATACTAGATCACTGACTGAGGTTTATTAAATTCCACAGGAATTATGGCCAAACATTATAGCCAGCTTTACCTCATCTTCTTTGTCTGTCTCTTGTGACTGAATCTGGATGAGTGATACTGCTACAGCATGTAAGCTTGGCATCAAAATCAAGTTGATCTACCATTCTTTCAGACTTCTGAAATGACAAAAAACCAGCAAAGCTGTAGGTATTCAACAGCAGTTTCAGTCACAAAACGTGCCAATGGATGTCTTTCCATTGACTAGAAGCTGAACTAGAGTTCAGTGACTCCCACACAACAGGGCACAGCGGATCAAACTCCTGTTCCGGAAGGAAAAGCAGTATGTCGGCATCACCACGGCACTGAGCTGGAGCCAGGGCTTACTACTGGGAGTCAAGCATTGTACTGAAGTGCAAAATCCTGCTCACACAGCTGGTCACTTTATAGATGGGTCAGTACTCATTCAGGGCTGTCTGCACTGCGTTGAGATGCACAGCACAGACATTCCCTGAGGAACCTCCCTTTCCCTTTCCTTTATTTAAGTCCTTTAAGTTTACGTCTTTGAACATAGCAGGATCATACAGACACTTACTGACACCCACCTAACCATACAATGTGAAGAACTGCCCTGTCTGACTAGGCAGTCACCACATGTGAAATTCATATAATAACACTAAATTAAAGAGGAAAGGAATTTTAAGGAAGCAGGGATTAGCTATCTGTACTGTAGACCTATAATCACTGAGGAAATAATGGAGAAACTGACAGTGCTTTCACTGTTACATCTCCAACAATCAATACACTACATTACCCAATGGCAAAGATGACTATACAGCAAGACTGCAACTTTACAAGAAATGCTGTCCCGCCATCACTACTGACTAAACACTACTTAAGCATAGCTAAAATAAGACATAACTTTTATGAAGACATGGAGCATATAAATTCTCAGATACCAAAGAAGAGCATAATTATTACTCTGACATCCAAGTTCACTTTGAGGAAGACTGTCAAGGCTGCTGGTGTTATTGAAAAATACAGTATGAAAAGTGAAAAAGCAGCGACTCATTCTTCCTAAATTAATATGCTTAATATGATCACAGGCCTTCAGGTTCCAAGTAAAACAAAAATTCCCTAGATGTATTCCCATTCTAAAAATTGGCAGTGATTGATTACACCACTTCCAGGGCAACATCAGCATCAGTCTATGGGAGGAGGATTCAAATGTCAAATTAACTTATCTGTGGAAAGGCTGACATCCACATCAAACCAAGCAAAAGCTTTGGAATAAGCTAAGTTTCAACAATTTCAAAGTTAATACTGTAAAGTTGTTGCTGCAAAACTAACACTTTGAAAATCGTGGGAAAGCCAGCTGGATACCACTACTGCAACTTTCTGTGACATAAAAGCTGACTAGAAGTGATTCAAGGACATTGTCTCTACAACTTTGTACGCCCTGGACATCTTTGAAGCAGAATGGAAGTGCTTCAGTGAGACTGTCTACACAGCTGTCAACACCATGGGCACCTTTGATCACATTGCCCTTAACACACTGAAAACACCAGTACTAAAGAATGAAAATGTAGGAGAAACAAAGAAAAGAGAAACACCATCTAGACATTTAACTTGGACGATGCAAGGTGCTTTAGCATAACCTGGCAGAGCAGGACCTGGTGCAATAAAGACCATGGCTCTCCATCAAATGGCAGCAGAAAATTTGCAGAATGGTTCTGCAGCTGCTGCAGGGAATGCCAGATATCTTCTGAGCCTGGGATCCTCCCCAGTATGTTCTGTACCCTGTATGACTGGGATCTTCATAAAGAAGATTTTGTTTTCTCATCCTACTCTCCAGATACCACATGACTGATTTCAAAAAAGCATTTTAGTTCTCCTGTCTTATCAACTGGAAGAGAAGGAAGAAGACATTCAGTTTTGGCAGTTCTCCACGCTTGCCATTCCCTCATACGGTAGCAGCCAAAAGTGTTGCAACAGAATAATCTGCATCTATGTATTAACCAGTGGTGGAATTCATTCCATAACAGAGTCTCGCACAGGTTGTTTTCAAGCCATGAACACTGTTTTTAGGTACCTTAATCTAGGTAGAATTACAGTTTAAAGATCTTCTACCAACATTGATAGCATTGACTGTAACTGACAATCCTTCCTATCTGTAAAGCTCTGTAGACATCACATTATAATGCTTCACTCTTGCCAACGTTTGCTCTTGCTACATTTTTTCAAGCTAGCAATCATCACACTCTGTTGGGATGAGAACCAAGGATATTTGATTTATTCAATAATTCATAAAGAAAAAACTTCTCATCCAAAGCAAACTTTAGGTTTTCTATATTTACCCCTTAATCTCTCACTTACACTGGCAGGAAATAGGTATATTTTTGCCATCAGAAAACAGCAATGTCAAAGCAGAGATCAGATGATACGGTTGGTGCCTTGACAATTGCTTTTATACTGCTGTTTTAAAAGTTGGCTGATCCATTGTTTGTATGATTGCTTCGATGCAGTGAACAATCAAGACCTTGCTGTTATAGCCAAGGAATATACCCCACAGAAGCACACTGTCGTATTAAAACTGTGTCAGTTTGCTCCCTTCCAGGGGGATAACCAAGCAGATTAAACTCTTTCATGGCATTTTATTATGGGCATGTTTCAAAGACCAAACCATTTTTGTTGTGCACTGCAGCTCACTAGGCATTTCAGAGATCTAAAAATATTTTTTTTTACAGCAGCTGTTATATTTTACATATTTTTTAAAAGAATTGTGTGTGTAAGTAACATAGTCAAATGAAAAACATATGTCCACAGTTAATAGTATACAAAAAGAGCACTATGTATATCACCGAGAAATGAATAACATAAGCTTTGGTTATTGGCTTAAATGAATACTTTACAATCATTTTCCCCCATAAAAGGTGTGAACTCTGAGGGAGGGGGGGGAGTACTGCTGGGAATGGTGCCCTCTCTCATCTTAAAATGTGTGAGAATCCAAACAGATTATTTATATGCAGCTTCTTGTATTGATTGCATTATGCTACATACTGTGCGATTCAATAGGACTCCTAAAAATATTTTTTATAAGAGCTTATGGTTTGTAATAGTAGAAGAGCTAAAGGTTCAGCTTCCACCAGAATCTGGAGGCTCAGGATTTGCACTCTGACTCTTGACAACTCAGAAGGAAGGGTTTGCAGCACACACAGGCATACATGTGCGTGGGGTTCTACCCTGAAGGTCCGTCACGAACCAAGACAAAATGCTGCCAAGATTTAAGTCTCTGATCTCTCACAGTTTGCAACTTTGCAAAACAGGAATTTAAATGATTAATAAAATGCACAAGCAGAGGGAATCGAGGAAAGGAATGCACTTATTCTGGTTCTCTGTGCCACATTAGGGACTTGTGGAGCTAACACTGGCGTCATGGGATGGCAAACGCTGGGTCCATTAGCTATATAGTAAGGTCCCCCCAACTACCTCCGCTGGCTGGGGGGAGGATCTCACTATGTCTTCAGTGAAAGACAGGAAGAATCACTAGAGGGCTCCCAAACTATTTAAAGGGACATTCTCCTTCCTGTAATGTGCATAGGATAACATGAGTTAAAGAAAAGACTTCAAGGATTCTCTTTTTACTTCTCTCGTTGGCTCAAATATTCCGTCTTTGTGTTCAAATTCACTCTTTCTGGAGGAGAGGCTGCAAAAATCACTTTTAGGGTGATATAAAGTAGGAGGGGGGAAGCTTTCAGATAGATTTAACAACTGGGGGATTGGCACTTCTGTCATTGGCTGAGCAGAGAGACAGGAATGAGAAATGTGACAAGGAATCGAAGTTGGAAATGTAGCTGAAGGCTGAATTTATACAGCTTGCAAAGAAAGGACAACAGTCTGTGGGATGGGACCACCGTAATTTGATAAACTGTCCTATTTCTAGCCCACTTTCCACCCACCAAATTCAAGCACCTTGGTTTTCTTCTGTAATTTTTGCAAACTCAAGGAATCTCTAACAACTGCACGTTTACTTATATGTGTATAAATACATATATAAACAAACGCACATACATACACAAAAGTGGTCTTTAAGGGAGTCACTATATTGTGGAAAAGACAGAAAACTACTGACTTAAAAAGGAATTGCCTAAGATTTTCTCTCTACTAACATGCTTGTCACCTATTCCCTGCCAACTCATTTGGGCAAGAGACCTTGCTTCTTCAAGAACATCATCTCTTTCTCTATGAGTTCGGTTATCAGCAAGAAAACATAAGTGGGATTTCTTCCAGTGCTCCAAATAACCAGTGCTTATTCTCTCTCCTTTATGTGTGTCCTGGTTTCAGCTATGATGGAGTTAATTATTTTTAGCAGTGGATGGAATGCCATGTTTGGGTGTTAGGATGAGAACAGTGCTGATAGCACCCTGATGTTTCTAGTTGTTGCCGGGCAATCAAGGACCTTTCTCAGCTCTGCATACTTCCTTACTAGTGAGAAAGGAGGGGACGTAGCCAGGACAGGTGACCCGAACTGGCCAAAGAGGATATTCCATGCCAGTTACGTCATGCTCAGTATAAAGGGGACTGGGGGGAAGAGGAGGAGACAATGCCAGGACGTGCAGTTTCTTGGGACGGTTGGGTTGTCCGGGACGGGCTGTAAGCTGTGCGGCCTGAGTTGTGTGGTTTGGTGAGAAATTGCATTGTGTATCACCAGTTTCATCTATTTTGTGCTTTAAACTTATGTTATTGTTATATCTAGTTTTCTGTTATTGTTTAGTAAACTATCCTTATCCCAACCTGCGTGGTTCTGGTTTCTAGGTTGTGGTTTCGTTCCCTCTTTTCTTCCTTCCCTTTTTCCCCTCCCCCAACTTTCCTTCCCCCTTCCTTTTAAAAGTACAAGCGACTGTGTGGGGTGCGGCCCTCGGCCGGGGCAAAACCACGACAATGTGCCATGTTGAGGTTGTTGTAGGACAGGTTCTTTTGACTTGGCTTACTGGAACTTTATCCAAATTATCAGTCATTTTAAATGAAAGTTGAAAAATTACCTGGATCTTTGGACTCTGCCACCTGCTAAGAGAGTAAGGCTAACTGTGAAATAAGGAGTAGGAGTAAGTTGTCTATCTCCTGCGCATGAGCTAAATGAGTGGGAAGACTTCAGATGTTTTGAAACTTTACTATTGTTACAATTATAGGAGATGAGGTGAGAGAATTGAATCTTTGTTACTACATAACTGTAGCTGTTCTAAACAGCCATTCTGGAAAGCTAATGCCCCACAGAGTTAGTAAGTCTCAGCTTTCTGAGGCTGTGGTCTCTTCACCCTTGTCTCTCTAGGCTATAGCTGTGTGCCATTCTTCCTTACCAGTAGTCCAGTTTTGCTGTCTTAAATTGATTTCTAACAGGTACACTTTGACATAAATATTTAAAGAGTTCCTTATAAGAAGATCTTAGTGGGGGAAGGGAAGTCTGAAGCTATCAGACCTCTCTTGCAGTGGAAAAGCAATATTATGACAATCAGACATCAGAGTTCAATGAGCTGTTTAGCTAAAAGTCTAGGAATGAGATCTTTCTGCTTTTGGTCATTCTGTGGGCTCCAGCAGTGTTTTTCTAATTTAAGATGAATGAAATATTAGTACATATCAAGGAAGCTCAACAGAAATGAAGTGGTGCTGCAATGGATATATATCTGGTATATGATTCAGAAATGGAACGGTTAACACTATTAGCATTCAAGTTGTCAAAATTCTGTTTTGCAGTTAGTGGTCCATTAAGATGAATGGGAAAATTCACATCTGTCTTTGATGCCACTGTTTCAGGCTATCTAAATGCAGACTAACCAAGATAATTGCATTCTAATTTTCTTTTCCATTTCCTTGAAACTGTACAACATCTTCCATTCACTTTGTATCAGCTTGACAACAGTAATTTCACTTTCTTTTTTAATTTCTGCTGTCAGTATGTTTGTTCTACAAAAGACAGAATGGCTGACTGGAAGCACAGAGGAAGTAGACAGTTGTATACTATAGTGAGAGGATAAGGGGCTGGAAAACAACAAAGACAACAAAATGTTAACAGTTATTATTTGCTGTCAGGAATAGTTTATTTTTACAACTGGTATGCTGGTGAGAGTCACGCCTCTCATTTCCTTAGTATTCTACTGGGGAGTGAAGAAGCCAGCAGATGTAGCTGGTAAATCCAGTTTTACCTGCATCCAGCGCAGGCAAAAACCTAGAAGTGTTTGTGTACAGATGCATGTCCTCTGCATCGCTGTGTACTCTTCCAGTGCAGCTCCTACCACATACACTGTTTATTCCTATGCTGCAATATCCATTTTGATTGTAAACTTCCAGTATCTTGGGGCATAGTTTTTGTGTCCTTTGTATGGTAACAAAGGACAACACTGACAATCTCTCTAAGAATGAGTATGTTCCTAGGCATTTAGGCTGTTTAATTGTCTTGATCTAAAGCCTGCGGTTTTTTGTGCATCCTTTTAAATGCATCTAGGTCCATGATTTCCTGGACTGATCATAATTCTGTATTAACTCATAAATGCTAATTTAGAAGATTATATTCTTCCTCTGTAGTTGTAGTTCTTACATCTTTGTGTCAGTTCTCACTTAAGGTATTTGTCTTCCAATTACAGTGTATCTCTATAACCTTTTTGTGATTTCAAGAGCAGTTTCATTGCCACTGAAAAAGAAATTATTGACAATTCATAACCTGTTACAGTTCCTGCTCCACCTGCCATTTTCTAACTCCCTAGACTATTGTGAACTTCAAGAAGATTTCTTTTTAAAAATCTTTTACCATCTGCTGTATACCGCTTAGTGCTTGATATCCTGTTAGGGCTTCTTGAACCAATTTTTGCAGTCTAATTCTATTTGCATTTTCCAAGCTGAGCCAAGAGACAATTAGATAGCAGACAATTTGTGAGTCTCAGTCCTTCCCTACTGAGTTGGGAATGTCGTGCTTAAGTATTCCAGGTAACCAGTGAGACTTCAGTTCTTTCTAGCCATTGTCTGCAGTTGTATCTTTGCTGCATGATTCTGACATTTTGCAAAATGGTTTTTGTGCCATACTTATAACTGGCTGCATCTGGTATAATTCATTCCTTTTCTCATAAAACCATACTACTGTTCTCTGAGATAATGCGCCACTATATTCCCTCATTTTGAAACTATGAGAGCTCTTGGTTTTCCCTATAGTGTCAAATTTCCTTTCCATTGGACTCTGAATCTCAGACTAGCCTCGTGCAATATCACTGTATGAAGATTAGTAAAGAGCTGTTTCTTCCAACTCCAATTCATCCAAATAGTATTTCATACTGCACTACCTCTTATTGCAAAGGGTCCTGCAAGATACACACCAGAGCAGTCAAAACACCAAAGGGATCTGATGGCTTATGTTAAGGCAGTTAGTGTTTCACATCCCTAATTTTTTTGCTTCACTTAAAGATTCTTACCCTGACTACAGAGCTGGCTCTGCTTCTCGGAAAGCAGTAGTTGAACTGCTGAAGTTTACTACACAAATGCCAAGCTCTTATTTGCAATTCGGTAGCTGCTACATCAGTGTCTGAACTGTTCCTGCAGTGTGGGTAGGGAACTACTGCAACCATCCCAAGATAAGACATCCCATCCTTGATCATGACTCAGTCTGAAGCCATTTCTGGTGAAGAAGAGTGTCAGCTAACACATTTTATCCAGCAAGAGAGCATAAATTTTCTTGAGGAAAGGCCACACAGATAAAACAGAATTTGGCTTTTTATAGTATCTCATAAAGGATCACTGCTGAATATACTGCATGGAATCTTTTGGCTTGGAAATTTGAAAACTGGCTTGATTATACTAAGATTTGATTATCCAGTGCCAGAAGACTTAAAAGGTTCTGAGATATATATAAATTAACAGGCCACTGTTCAGTTTAATATAACCTTCCATACTTTCTAATACTGACCTGTGGTTTTTCCACACATAGATCTTCTATTTTATCCAGAGTTCTGTTTGAGAACAGCAGAAACAGACCATCACCTTGACTCTTCACCATCTGAGACTGACTCTGTGATTCACCAGAGTCTTTACAGGGGCAGAGAACTACATATGGAAAAGTTACTAATACATCTTCCGGTATGATGCTTTCATTCCTCACCCTCCCAGCTCGATGAACAATTACTGTAGGGCCAGAAACTACAGTTTCCTTTCACTGAACATATAAAACTTTGGGTATATTGGTGTATGCTATACATATTAGGATAAAGGTCTGTCTAGTCTATAAACATAAACATGTATATGTCATCTAAAGACAGGAGAAAGCAACCAGAAAAAAAGCCAAACAAATAAACTCAGCATGGGAAAACAGCAAGCAAGAGATAGGGTATCTTCAGGGAACGCTGTCTGCAGCACCTAGGAATATGAAAATTGTATCTTGTTTGTTCTGACTGAATTCAAGGAAGATCTCCAAGTAGTCATTGAAAATCAAAGGGATTTTGTGAAAGAAAAATGATTCATATGGTCAGCTTCACATCCTAATAGATACATGCCAATGAGGCCCAGAATATTGGCTAGTCGTTTTGGCTCGAAGTGCATTACCTAGTTGAGAGCAGTATGAATAATGAAATGCAGATTGACAGATGAATCACATAATCAGAGAAATAATTAATTTCGTGTTTTCCTAAACAATTTCAATTGTCTTAAAACAAAAAATTTTGCTCCCTTTCAGGATTCTTCCATTTCAATATTTTAAATTAAAAATAGACCAATTATAAAAGAGAAAACCTAAGACCGGAACCCTGTAAAATCTTGAATATATTTTTAAAAGTCCCCTTTAATTTTCTCACTTTCCCCTTTGCCTTTTCCCCAAGTAATCTTTTTCAAATGAAATTGTTTACTGAATTTGATTTATATTTATGAACAATGTTGTCACCACCCAAGTCATCTCAATGAAATACAATCAGCCAGCTCCTCACCTGCTCTGAGATGGGTTAGATTAAAATGCTGGGAGCCAGTTATAAAGCTCAACCAATGCACAATGATGGAAATGTTTTTGGCAAGTGGTGCTAGTGTAGACATCGCCAATAAGTGCTTCAAACTGGACGCTTTGTCTCTTAAACCCCCATTAACACTCATCAGTATTTGATACTTATTTAGCAGCATTTCTTTCTTTTCAAAGTACCCGATCCAAAGCACTAGGAAACTTTACTTGACTTCTGTATGCTTTGGATCAGGCCCCAACCTCCTGCTTCCTTTTGGAAAAATAGAAAGGCAATAAGAAAACAGTGTAAACTTTTTTTTCCCCCTAGCTTTATCTTTGTTCTGGTTTGGTTGTTGTTTTTTTTTTTTAAATGAAGCTAAATAATTTCTTCTCAAAGTCTGCCTTGTTCCTCTTCCATATGTTCCCTGCCTACGTAAATACCTTTAGCCTCTTTATTAATTCTTTGACAAATGTGTTTAGACCTCCTTCTCACTGTTCCTTTTTTTTCTAGCAGGTTTTGGTTTAATCTAATGGTACTTAGTAGCCAGTTCAGGTCCAGTGGAAGTTTGTGCCACTGTCCTGGCATTAGTGGAGCAATATAGCTTATTCTGGGTCTTGGTTTGACCCTCCCTTTCTCTACAGTTAACACTTTCTTTCTGCAGCTCTCCTCCCACCATAGCTTGAATAATAAAACATGCTGCAAAGCAGTGGTGTTCCTGAGAGTTAGCATTTGGGGTAGCAGATGGGGTGATAAAGAAACTGTTTGTGGGGGCGGGGTATGGCCCCTAATACTCCACACCCACTCCATGTATTTTTAGCCATTAAATATAACGTGGAAATGCAATGCATTTTAGAACTGTATTTTATCAATATATTATCCCCTTAAGTACAGTACTTTATAAATATTGATAAACTTGATTATAAACAAACTCATTGCTAATTCCTGGAGAGCAGTCATCATGATGTGGCAGTGTGTACTGAAGTGGCGATTGGCATGTAGCTGTGTTGCAAAGGAGATATCTCTCTGGGTTAAAGATTCAATAGAGGACATCGCTCTGTGCATGCATCCAGCCCCGTGGGTCTGCACAAGTCCGTGCGAATCTGACAAACAAATGCTGATGTTTACATAATAGCCCATGTAAGCGGCATGCGAGAATTACCTCCAGTTCTCAGTATCTATACTCACATCAAGAGCTAGTTATGAGGCTAACCTGGAGAAAAATAAACTGACTGTCCCTCTCAAAGGCATTACTTAGTGAAAAGGTGCAATACCTATTTCTAGAAATCTTACTTACATTAGAACCACTCTAGGATTAATGGAAATTACAATACCCATTAGGTAGAAAAAGGGTGCAAGACGCTACCGTAATGGTTTGATATTGCCTTACAGTCAGTTATAGCACTTTACAGTGATAATGCAAGGTGAACAGAAAGCAGCCCTCAAAATGATTCCTCACCCCATAATGAGTCTCTCTGAGCAGAATGAGATTTCCCACCAAGCAAAATACAGGTCAGCATGGGAAAAAAACAGGACTTGATCTGGCAGAAACAGTACCCTAAACAAGATAAAGTGCTACTCACAGGAAAAATCAGGATGCCGTATTTTTACATTTATTTCACTTAAAAAAATCACTAAAAGTTCCTTCCGTTTTGTCTCTATATTGCAGAAATTGATAACCTGGTATCTTTTTATTTCTATTACCTTTTCTATATCACTATGCAATTTTTTATTATCAAGGGAAAAAAATATGAAAACAAAACCCTTAGTATTCTATTTCTTCTTTATTTCTAAGTACACTTTAATTCTTCAGCTGGGGGAAATTATTTTCCTGAGAAGAAAATTCTTTGGAACTTAAATAAAATACCAATAATCAGCATACTGTTTTTTCCCCCTCTCTGTTTTGCTTTAAATTATATTTGAGTTTAAAAGCAATATAATATATTTATATATATTTACTTTATGTCAAGGGGGACCTTAAAGACTAGTGAACCATTGAGATTATTTTTCTGAAAATTCAAAAAAAGTATGTTGCAAAGTATTATGATAATGTAATTATCTACATTTCACTTTAATAAATGTCTTTGTGTTTCTGCACACAGTACGGACACAGGAGACTGATCTTCAGACATAAGCTATGAAAATGGTTAATGCATTTATGTAGCAACATTTTTCATATAATAAGGGGCTATTTACTTCAATTTTTTTCACACATCCTCTGATTTTTAAGGAGAAAAGACAAAAGAAAAAAAGAAAAGCTTTTCCACGCTGTGCGATTACTATTGTCCTATTGTATCTTTAGAGGTGGACAAAAAGCAGTAAGGACACTCTTCTGCACACACACAAATGAGGAAAACAGATTTGTTTTGACAGGCTATTATACTACAAAATATTTATGAACGTAAGCTGCAGCAAAGTGCATCAGTCTTAGAAACTGCAAACCCAATATTACATACACTGATGTTATAGAAAGGCATGGAGAAGTTAATATAAAAGATTTTTTCCTTATTTTTTCTAAATAGACATGTAGCAGGATAGCCTAGCAATTTACTATTGAAAGAATTTCTTAAATGTCATAATTTTCACAAAATTATAATATTTCTTGCATACACTGTGAAGTGACCACCCTTTATTTTGCAATCAGAGAGCAGAGCTGGCAGAACTGAAGTGGTTTGGCAGCTGCAGAGATGAAACTGAACTGAACAAACAGTTTCCTAAGTGATGCTTGGAGAGAAGAATTTGGAAACAGTTCAGGTTTTTTTTTTTAAATTCATTTAAATGTGTGAATCCTGCTTGTTACATTCTTGGGAGTAATTTCTATATATATGGCACAGCAGTTATTATACCGCTAAGGAAGGAAAAGTATAAAAGTATTAGAATAAACTCCTGTTGCCGAAAAAGTACAACTCCATTTACAGAGGCAACTATAGTTAACATGTACATGCAACAATATACAATTCTGGCAATATTTTTTATATGCCAAGTCATCAAGAATAATCATTTTTTGATTCTTTTATTCCTACTCCATGACATAGTTCTGCATAATGAAGAAATCTCTTCCTATGCTGGTGAGGTTTTGGATCCCTGAACACCTGGATTCAGCAAAGACGGCTAGGAAGGCAGGTCAAGAAATGCTTGCTCTGTGAGTTTTACATGCCCATTAAGGGCTAAAAGTGATAGCCTCGTCATTTACTATGCAGAGCAACCTCCTGAATAGCATAAAGCTCATCCAATACAAAGAAATTTCATAATACTTTCCGCAAGAAGGTATACCTAGTGTAGGTTTCAGTGAAGTCAGCATGGATCAGCAAGGGTCAAATGCCTCTACAGCTTCACATCTTCAATGCTTCAGCTCGATCAACCTCAGGACTTCAAAGTATGCACAGCCTGAGCTTTTCCAGTCTCAAGGGACAGGCATACTTTATTGCTTACATTTTCTGTTCTCTTGAGTTCAAAAAGGAAAAAATGAAAATGCTGTTAAAGAGTATCTCTATCTCAACAACAGCTTCTCATTCAGCATGAGGTCTTCAAAGCAAATGAAGATTTTGGGTTTACTGGCATTTGGTCACCCTAACCAAGACAGCCAGCTGGCTCTGGTTTTAATACATAAACACTTCCATGAATTTTATCTTTTACCTAGATCAACTATACTATTTGACAGGGAAAAAAATGGCTTTTCAGATGAGGTTCATTAAATTTTAGCAGCAATGTTATGCACTTTATTGATGTTACAGACTGAGGACAGCTTACCCATCATTCAGTACTGCATGCTCATGAATAGTGTAATTCTGTGATTCACAGAGATATTTTGTGTATGGTTGCCTATCCAAAGGCATTGGGTATTAACAGAAAGTTGACATGAACAAAAGGTCATGGAAAATGGAGGGTCTATATTCGCAATTTCTTTTATGTATGCAAGTTAATAAGTGTTTGAGTGCCTCAAAAATATTAGTGCAAGCCCAGCAAATGTACTTCTTCATATGTCTAATATATGACAAAGACAAATATAAAGTCATTGTCCCTCAGAGAATATATGTTTTTTAACTACCTCATTACTCATGGATTGTGGATCACCATGCTCTATATCCCATCTTTTACAATATAAATATTCCTAACTCTACACCTACTTTCCTTTTTCAATGGCAAAACTCCCAAGTGTGAGTATTGTATTCCAGAATGTGCTCTCTGGAACTCTTCAGATATAATAATTATTTGCCTCTGATATTTTAAATTTCCAATTTTGAATAGCTCTGTAAATACTGCATCTGTTTAACATTTAATAGCTGAAAGATAGCTATTTGATAGTTATGCCCAGGAAGAATGTGTTATAATCCAGCCTCAACGCTATATATAAAAAATACTTCAAAAGAATTCTTCCTCTCAGTTTGTTGGCCTTTGTACAATCACATACCAAAAGACAGAATCAAGAAATTCATAGCACAAACAAACAAAACCAAGCAGGCATAAAATGACTGATTTTGAGAAACTGAAGAAAAATGCACCAGGTTCCTGATAGTGTTAAGGCTTACATGTGTGCTTACTTTTAAAACAGATACTTGTGTTTCTGCATGTCTGGGCTGTCACGTATCTTGCCTTTTCCATTTCAGTCAAGTACATGTTATTTAGGTTTGGGACAAGAAGAGTGACAGATTTGTTGTCAAGGTTTTCTGATAATTCTGCCATACTGTATCTTTCAATGTGTACATCTATTCATTTAGTGGAGGATAATAATTTTCAAAATGAATTTATTCATTTTCAATAGCATTGCATAAAATAAGTATTTTAGTATAATATTTATAATTCTAAGAAACAAAACAACAATAAAGAAAAGATGTATCATAATGAGTGATACATAATGAATAGGTACTGCTAAGTTTTCCTGCTCCTCCAGGAATCAGACCTGCTGCATGTTGGGCTGTGTGTTGCTTTAGTATATCTAAGACTGTAAAGGAAAGAGGATTCATACCCACACTCTCTGCTGTGCCATCAAAGGCTACCAAGCACCTAAAGACAATGCTGCAGAACTAGGACAGGAGAACATGTTGAACAGAACATCCTCTTTCTCCTACTTTAAGGTGGCATTCGTACTCATAACTGAGTGTGGTAACAGTAAAGAGGGATACAAATTAAACACAGCGTAGCCTCAGCTCCAGAATATGAAACTGAATCTCTGATTACATTTTTTTGCTAGAAAGGATTTGTACATTGAGTATATTAGAGGTAGTTCAAAGAAACTTTGGGAAAAGGGAGTAGCACAAGGATCTCTTATGTTAAAAGCTCATTGATGTATTTCTTATAGTAAAGAGGGAAATTTGGGTTATTAAAAAAGCAATTATTGTTATAGAGCTATTTTTAGACAATTATGCATGGGATGGGATCAGATTACTTATCAAGAAACCATATCACTTTGAAGACTCTGCTTCATTCTCCTGACCATATGTGATCTAAAATGGTAACTGGTGAAGACAGATATGAACAGCTATCAGAGCTTTCCAATTTTGAAATAATAATATTAAAGAAACACAGGCTTGGAGACCTGATGTTTCTCTTCACAAATAATCTCCTTTGTAATAGTCACACCACATGAGGATACAGGTTTATACTGTGTTTAGCATTAAAGCACTGCTCCAGACAAAAGAATTACAAATCTAAGTGGCTACACATGGCAATAAAAATCTCTTCAGACCTCATTATTAAACTAATCTATTTATAATGTCCACTCTGCTCTGGAAATGACAGTGATACTTTTTTCTCTATTGGTGAAGTCTCTCTCTGAGCTCAGCATCCACTTCATGTTTGCCTGAATTTTCTTCTACTAGTGACAAAAGAAATTTACTCTTTAGGAGCAGGTTGACTGGTCGCATTCCTGGGTGGGAAAAAAACCCATTTGGTCTCATTGTTTGGTCACCAAACTCTCCTATTCATTTTCTAGATGCTTTGTAAAGGCAATGTGATTCATTCACTTGCTGAAAAGATGTTCCTTTCTCCACTGGTCTTTACATGCTTGAAAGACTGTTAAAATAAATAATTATAAATGGGGCTTTGGTAGACTTTCCTTACTCTTTCATTCTAACTTGGCTGTAGTTTTTATTTTCATTAAGCATGCATCTAACTGTGACCATTCTATGCAATAGGATCTTTTGAGCAGGAAAAAAATAAAAACTCAAAAACTCCCAATGTTTAGACACTTTGAAAAATGCCTCTATTCTGAATCCAGCATTAATTTTTTCAAAGCTGTGCCAAGTTCTATATGATTCAGCACAGTAAATGCAATTCTCAGAAATAAATATTCAAAATTCAAAATCCACACTCACTGTTTGATAGTGGCTAAATAAGATACTGACTACTGTGAGTTAAAATTATTCTTTGAAAAGAAAAAACAGTTCTTATAGATTGCAATAAGTGTATTCTAAAAGGGTAGAGGCAAGTTTATTCCACTCAAACTCCATCTAATATTGGGGTGAACATAATGAGATCCGTATTCAGTTTAAGCAGTTTCCTAGAGAAAATACAAAGTGGAAGAAGAAATTGAGAATTCTATAGAAACCCAAAACAAATCTGTATGTGATATTCAGGACAATGACCTACGTCGATGTGACTTCATTATCTTCTTCTAGAACCACAGCTTTCTGGCTTTGTCTTTCATTTTTTAAAATTATAATAAGTAGCCAATAATCAAAGAAAATAGCTGTGCAAGGTTGGCACCATCTGCCACTGTCATGAATATGCTTGGCTTTTTGTTCTCACTTCTGTCCTCTTTGAATGAAATAAAGGAACATGCATTTTACTTTTTTTATGAATGCAATGAGCTAATCACCTTCTCCAGGCTGCTCCATTATCTCCTACTTGAAGGAAACCAGCGTACACAGTAAAATCCTGGATATATACATGGCTGGCAGAGTTTCTTGAAAGTTTCTGTAACAATCACTTTTTGGTTACAGGCAGATTTACTGTAATTACATCTTTTCTGTACAATTTCTAAATATGATTATGCAAGAGCTCTCACTTTTGCTGTAATTGATAAACAATTCTTGGAAAAATATTTGTTACAAGGAAGATAGAACTCATGATCTTCTGTTACATGTCATGCAAGAATGACATGTGGGTGGATGCTGCAGTTCTAACGTTGAAATATCTTTAATTAGAACTGTTGGGACTTTCCCTCTTGTGTTTCATTTACAATTTCTCCTTTTTCTCTTTTGTTGTGGGGGTTTTTCTCTCCCATGAGCTCTCAAATGTCAATTTATATTCATTTCAAATTCTGTAACTGGAGGGTTGCTTTCTTTTATCTTCTATTAGTATTATAATAAATGGTCAATATAATAGACATTATATAAATGTATAGGCATTCGTTATTATCCAAATACAGTTAAAGTAAAAACATGATTAAATTATAGTACTAAATGTTCTGAAAAGTAACATCCATTTCACCTTTAATATTAGTGGAGCCAGTGTTGCACTAATCATGAAACAAATACTGCAATATTAACAGAAGTATGCCTCAAATTACAAAGATATTAATGAATTAAGATGTTATCTATTATATGACTGCAACATGCACAGCAAATTTTTTAAATTAGTTTCAAGGCAGCTAAAATATACATCAGTTCTACCTGCTAACTGCTTTTCCTTAAATAGTTATACAGTAATTCAATACATTACATTAGCACTATCATGGATGTTTATTAAATAACCATCAAGCAGCAGGGTTTCAGGTAAAGATTTTAAAGGTCTGGCACTATTCATATCTATTGCATTACCTTGTAGAAAGTACTGTTCAGTACCTGTTAAAGATAAAAATTCAAAACTAAATTCAGTTTTGATTTTGTGACCCCTTTAGTTCATGTTCTGCAAAATTCACAGTTGTTTAAAATTGAATCCTTGCAGTTCCTAGGTTAGAGTGTGAAAGGTGAAATAATTCACATGCTTCTCTCTGTCAAAGTGATGAGTTGCATACTTCAAAATTTTAATAAGAGACATTTATCCATCGTAACAATGGAGTATCCTTAAAAAGACAACAGCATTTTGCAAAACAATTCATTTAGGAAACAGTCACATGACCTTTTAAACTGCCTTTAAGATAGCAATAAAACTGGTTCGGTCAGCCAGTCCTAATGAGGAAGAGAGAAAAAGCATCAAGATTTTCCCATTCCTTTATCTAATTATAAAATAGCATTGTCAACCAACTCCAAGATCAGCTAATTGACCCCCAACACTGTGCAATAAAAGATAGTGAGAACCACCAAATTAAATGTTAAAAACCAAAAAACAGACTGTAATCAGTGTCTTAGCTCTTCCTTTTTCATTTAATTTTTGTTCTCATAACCACAACTTTTTCCTTAAAAGTTGTTTTCAGGCTGAAATTTTCCAAAATTGGGCATATTTTAGCAAGCCTGTTATGTGTCCCTTAAAATGAGCAGGCAGTGGGATGGTGAAATTCAGTGGGAAATAAACAATGATGACTGTGGAGTACATCATTTAATATCTCTTCCAGTGATCTATGGATTAACTTTTCTTTGAAAGTGGCATCTTCTTAGCCTACTAGATAATTTTTAGCAACATTTTCAAGAGCCACCTCAAAGACTGTAATCCTGCAAATATTTAAATGAATGCTTTAATTTAATTCCATATTGCTCTCCTGTGCTTTCATAAACTAATGCAACTATTAATATCACTAAGAATTGTAATTATTTTCATGACTGGGTCCTAAATCTTTACAAGCTTTACAGCTGTAATATTTTTTTAATTAATGGAATTGCTATACACAGACTTTATACTGGCAAATATATTAGCTAGATTTTTAGATCTGTCTATTTGCCATGGCTATTCCATGGACAAACTTTAAAAAGCTGAAACCCTTTTCAAGTCTTGCCTTACAGATGAAATCTTTAATGCTGGCTTTATTCTGCATGACCAGTTCCCTATATTTATGTCAACCTATGAATTTATATCTAGGACGAATATCAGTATTGTACAAAATCATTCTTTACATAAAACAGCAATTAGAAATGTTAAAAAAGTATCAATCACCTTCCAATAACCTATTACTTCATTATTTGTACTTAACATCTATCTTAATGTAACAACCAATCAATCCCATTAGAGCTTCCATGTTTGCAGGAAAAACACTGCATTAAGACATAGCTTGGGTTTGACAGATAGGCTTCTTGTTTGTAATTCTAGAGCTAAAAAGAATGGCTTCTTCTTGTTCTGATCATTAACTGACTAGCCATATCAGGTTTAGAAATAGGTTGCTGCAACTCCATATGGTTTCATCTCATAACCCCCATTACTTACTATTACTGTAATGATTTCTAACTTTAGATTGCCATCCTCCTACAGTTTCATTTGCTGTATTTTTCATCCATTACTACCTGAATCTCATTACAGACTTTCCTGTGTGGCACTTCGGTAATGCAAATCATCCTTTGACAGGGATGATACTTCTAATTTCAATTTTCATGATTATGCAGATCATGCACCATGATGATGAATCAGGAAAACTATGCTAAAGTGGTCACTGTTCTCTAGCCCTAGGAAGGCTGAAATGAAGGCACTTGAGGGAGAAATTATGGTAATAAGAGGGAGACTACATTTTCAGAGTTATTTCCACTTAAAAGTCTCCCTGACAGTCATCTTCTCCGTATCCATCATTCAGAGCCCATTTAATTTTTTCCAGATTTGCTACTCACTGCTAGAAGGCTTAATTTCTATGTACATTATATTTTCACAGCAAAATGAGGCCATAGTTTGATAATATGTTATATTCAGCAGCATTATTGGATTAACATATCTACTTTCTAAGACTCAAATTTGCTTTATAACATAATCCACAATCAACTGCATTGGCACAACTGGAACATTGGTACATAGTACAGAAGCAAGTAGTGGGAATTGGTGGGGTCAGAAATCAAACTAGCAGTGCCTAGTTTACCCCAAGGATACTAATGATCAAGTCAAAGTCTCAACTGCAATGGTAATATGCATCACTGAAATCTGCTTTTTTTACCAGTGTAATCAAACAGAAATGAAATGGCAAGGGTCCTGTCCTCCAGCAGGAAAGAGATTACAAAATCTATGGGGATTTTGCATGGCTAACACTTGCTAACACTTGTTCTGTTGTGTTTTCACCACTATTGTTACCTCTGCAAACTAGCATCTATGGTAACAAGTATCACCTTCATATCACTGGCATAAATATGTCCCCAACTTTGTTTTCCATCAAGCTCAAAAATTGGTTGGAATATCAAAATTTTTTTAAAAGATGACTAACCCCACCCAAAGCTAGAGTGTAATAATCATTACCTCAGGCAATAAATGGTCATTGACTATTCTTGTGTTTCTTACTGCCGAGCACATCTTGGTTTGCAACAAATAAATAATAGCATAAGGGAAGATAATTAATTCACAGTGAAATCAAAATGTACATTTCTTATATGAATTTATGTAAGAAGTTCCTTTAAAAATGCAGATATAAGCATTTTTAAAATTAAGCACACTTTTTAAAGTGTGCATTTTATATGGATCAAAATGTGTCTTGATATTTTTAATCTTAGACCAAATGATTAAATATATTTTGACAGGAATGTTTCAAGTGTGAAATCCTCCACATAATATCTCAACAATCTCTACTGAGATAAAAAACTGATTTCTGTAATTTAAGATGTGCGATATTAAACTTTATAGCAACAAATTCTTTATAGATGCAAAGATCTCTAGATGGATACCGACAGCAGATACTAGTGTCAGTATTAGACACACAAGGAGTAAAAACAATTCAGTGTGAAAATAAAGCAATTTTAAAATTAAAATTGTGATTTTCACCACAGGACACCTTTAAAAAAATCTTATGCAAGCAGTTGCTTTGTTCCTTCCCCCTCCATAATGTGACTTATCCTTTGGCTTATACTTTTTAAATCAACATTATACAAAAAAATTTCTACAGCATTATTTTCACATTACATGCTACAGCCATGCATTTATATGGATTTCTACAATCATATCTATGAAATAATATCTAATCAATCATATTGATTGTAAAATCAAAGCATTTTAAATTATTTTGTTTTGATTTTACATTTATTGCATTGTCTCTTGTAAAAAAATCTTGTGATGTACTTAATGGGAAAAGCATAACTGGAAGTGAACACACTTTGTAATTAAAACTGAGACAGAAGATAATTTCTTTGCTGTGTGCCTTCTCATAGTATCAGGTAAATCCAAGTCTCTAAATGCTTTCTTCCGAAGAAGAGAATATACACTATTCAACACTTTTAAAATTATTATTATTATGAGGATTCTTTTCAGGTAGGTTATAATATAAGAGGAATTAATACAAGGACCAAATCCTAGATTCAGATAGAAAGGAATTTTAAGCTAACAACGAATGACTATGGGTATGTGAAACATTTGTTTGCAAGATACAATGATGTTTTAAGCACATACCTAGTGCTTTCTCCACATGCTGAGTAACCAGGCTAATTAAAAAGCCCATACAGCTCTTGTTAAAATCTGTTCAAATTTTTGGAGCACCTGTTATAACAGAATGCCCACAGACTTGATAGTTTAGAGCCAAGACACCTGCTACCTTATGTCTCACAGTATGTTCAGTTTTATACTGATAGTAAAAAAAAAATCCACTTTCTGACATTTAACAATCTCATAAATTATAAGAAATAAATTGCAAAATTTTGTAATTTAACCCTTGACTGTCACTTCTCTTTACCTATAGCTTCTTAGAGCAGGCAATACAATGTGTACTTTTGGAACACTAATTTCTTTGTTTCTGAATTTCTTGTGCATTTACTACACTGAGCACAGTGCATAATTCTTCCTGGGCTTTGCTCCATAAATTTTAAAGGTCTGACTAATAAAGTAGATATAGTTTATCCAGAAAAGGGAATGTGCTTTATATCTGCAATAAAACCAGCTAGTCTGTATTTCTGTCTCCTTTAACTGGACTTCTTCTCCACTACTGATCCATAACTAAAATACACTAATGAAAATATTACATTTTATTCCAAAACTTTGTTTAAATATGATTTGCCAATATCGTTAGAAATGTACCTCATCACACACTTCTGTTGATAAACATGCATGAGCACATATTCCAAAAAAGGGAATGAGTTATTAACAAGCATTTACCAGCAGGTGTAAAAAGCAGTGAAAGGTTTGGTTTAAAATATATAATAAGCACAACAATAGCCTTCTGCCAGTGGTTAAAACTTTGTCAACATTTATGTACACGACTAATTTTACATGTAGGTACATATAGCCTATGAGTATCCACAGGGCCACATCTGTCATCTTTTGTATGTATCTGAGCCACACCAGGATCACTTTGAGTAACTGACCTCACTGGAAAAGGGATTTTACCTATAGATTCTGTAAGACACTATTGTACCATATATAGCTACTGGTTCAACCAGAAATTAGGATTTAGAAAGACACTGGAAACTGGGTTAAGTGAAGACACTTCAGAAGCATATCTTGAAGTCAGCTTTCTTTGGTATTCTGCAGCCTAGATCTATAAAAATAAGGATTTTTACATATATATATATAAAATAATGCTTTAGGTATATCAATGAAAAGAAATACAAACCTCTCAGGTGCAGAACTGTATCTTAGATGAATGTTTGAGAACTCACATACTGAATACTCTACCAGACATCACACTATTTCCATATTAGAATATACTACACACTTGGAGAATAATATGAAAACACACCTGTGGAGAGCACTTTGTATACTTCTACTGCAGTATAAACAGTAGTAAATAAAAATTTGGGCCTCAAAACACAACATAAAAAACCATAAAAGAATAGAACATGAAGCAGGAATGACAGAGAAATAAGAATAGCATCAGCACAGTTCTTCAGGTAGACCTAATCCCTCCACAACACTGTACAAATACTGCACAGTGAATATTTTGCTGAGAATAATAGCCTAATACAAAGAAATATTTAAAGAATTTAAATAATTGTTGAAGTATTTTGATTTTCTCTTTCACATAGTTTTTCTATGTATTAGAAGTAGAAATGCTGGTGGCTTAGCATATGCCATTTCCATTTAGGTTTTATTTTAGTATAAGCAAGGAAAACTAATTGGTAAGAGACGTTAAAAGTTCCTGCAAGTTCTGTAAGCTGTGAGTTGTGGGAATAGCATTTTTTCCATACTCTGTCTATTGATTTGCCTTTGAAATAAAGCACAACAAGAAAGCAGGTGATAAGCCTTTGTTAATGCCTCTGGGATTAAATGCTGGAGCTACAGACTACTGTTGATAAACAGATTTTGAATTAATTAGTTCTGCATAATTATCTAAATTACCAAGTCTTAAAATTGAATGCAACTGGTCTTCATACATTTGCTTATGCATGGCCTGCCAGCCATGAAAATTGTTTTTTTTTTTTTTAAAAAGATCACAAATTTTAAAACCTAATTTTAAACAAGGTAATAATAAAATTCTTCTACTGTAAAATGGCATATGGCAGAAGTAGTATTAATTGAGGTTATTTTCGTTGAATTAGAGGCACATAGGACAGCTCTGCAAAATTCAGGTCAATCTGTTGGCAAAGAAAGAGATACACTGAAAAAATTATCAGCACAGAGCCTATGCAGTAAATTCTCTTCACTTTCTGGGCTTTACTTTGATAAAGGTGGACAACTGGACCTCACAATTGAGGGGAGTTAAGAGAGGCACTCTTTATTTTCCTGTGTCCACTTGAAAGTCATGTATTTGAATCACCTCAGATGGAAGCAATTTTAAAATATTGAAACCTTACAACAATATCCCTCATATTGCTTTGAAAAACTAGATGCTCAGGGATATTTTGGATTTATTTTTCTGTTAAAACTGACTTCAAAGCTCAGGATTACCCTTGTCAAACTTAGCAGGCTGTTAATATGCAAAGCAAGAACAGAAAGCAGCATTCTTTAACTGTAATCTGCATTTTAAATTTCTCTTTTTCTGTTTTTTTTGTGCATCAAAGACAAAAAGTTGAGAAAGATCCTTGTGTTTCTACCTCCTGATCTTTGATTTTACTGGAGAGGTTCTTGCAAAATTTGCCTTAACTGTGCTATTCAGTGACATCCTCTCCCTCTGGCCAAAATGTATACATTGCAACTAAATATTCTGTCATTTAATTGTCACTTTCCTGCGACACCAGTATTTCACCAGTTCTCCAATTCCTGACAAGTCCTTGAGGGAAGGTAGGACTGACCTTCTTAATCTAAAGCAAATTTTCAGGTTTTTAGGGTGTAAAGGACAGTAAGATATGTAAACTTGATTGCATTTTCCTTTGCAGCTTACTATATGTATAGCTCTTGCATCATTTATTCTAGGGGGAAGCACATGGGATAGGAAGTCATGGCACATATAAGCAAATAACATTATTTTAAATAGGTCATTTTTGAAGTGTATATTGTAAAATATACAAATTATGATTTAAATCCTGTACGTTAAACCAGCATTTCAGTCCAATTTCTTTGATATGCCAGAGAAGCAAAGTCTTTCTTCAAGCCTCAGCAATCTCAAAAATTTCCAGGAACAAATTATATCAATAACCACAACATGACAACAACTTGTATTTAATATCAGTAAGCTCTGAACTTCTCTTCAACACTTTGTGCAGAATTTGACTGATATCCATGTACAGCATATTAAGAAAGAGGAAGCATTGATACTTTCACCCCTTAAATAAACACAAAGAACAGTATCATGCGATCTGTGGTTAAAAAATTTGAGACACCATTGTATCTATTCAGAAAGAAACAGAGTTAGATGTAAAACTTTTCCATGGATCACTTCCCACCCAATCTCCTACTCTCACCTTGGCTTTTCTTCTAATTCCATTAGGTTTCCTTTTTCAGTCCACAACTCTCACACTTAAGCCAGCTATTTCTTCCTTTTACATTCAATTTTTTTATCCAATATTTTCTTCCTTATTTTTCACAAGGACAGTAGGTGCTATATCTGAACCAAAAACACCATAAAAGGAAGGTAGCTGCAGTCAGTAGAAAGTGTGCTCATCTCAGTCCAGAGCGTACAGGTTTGCAACAAACTGCCACCTAATGTGGATGGTAGTCTGGTCAGAGACATGATGCCAGAATCAGGACAGATTTCGTTGATTTCCAGATTCGACAAACTGATTTCTGGTTTAAGATATATTCAACTATTTAAACCTACCAGAACACTTCAAAAGCTTACAACCAAATCAGAATCAGGAGGATTTTCAGAAGCATACCTGTGGCAAAAAGTATAGCTTCAGTCAAACTGTCAGTCCTTGTCTTAATTCATGGTTTATTTCAGCATCTTAAATAAAGGTTCTACCATTTAATTTAGGAGAAAATCATGTACTTTCCCTTTGATTTTTTCTAAGAAATGATGCTGTTTGGAACTCTTTTTCTAAACAGCATGAAAATCTAGGATGAGGAAGATGCTCACTAGTAAAGTGACTAATAGTTAAATCACTAACAGTTATGATTATGAAATATTAAAAGAAACTAGAAATAGATCATATACAGGAAAATTTGGGGGAAGTGATCATTAGGCCAGTACCATGAGTCCTATATATTTGAAGAAAACAATGGTTTTTGTCTATCCAGTGTAGAAGCTTTACAAAGTAAAGAACTTAATGATAACTACAGATTTGCCAATGACAGAGATTTAGAGAGCTGATCACATCCCACTTCATCTGGCCTTGAGTAGCATCCATTTGTAGAACTCCCCTGTTCTGTGACCAAGTATACTGGATATAAGTGACCCATCTCGACTATGACCCCTTAATTTCTAATCTCTCTAGAGAAGCTGTGGTACTTCGTCTAACTACAGAAGAGTTCGAGTCACTTAGCAGGATCCTGTGCTCCACAAAGCCATACTAGAAGGTACACTAAGGAGAAGCTTAGCTTTAGAGCTTTTTAGCTCACCTTTTGACTTGCTCAGGTACAACTCCTATACCCAGCCCTGAATCATGACACCAATATATGAGGTCTTAGACATAAAGGGAAAAAAAAGAAGACGAGATTTTGATGGGCAAACATGACAACAGTTCCTATGGAATTCCCTGTGACAAAATAAACTGGCTTTGAACTCTTTCTGTATTTTTAAGGCTACTTCAGTTTCTTTAGTGAGAAGCGCCAAACACCAGAGCCCAGTATTTCTAAATCTACTATGATAACTTGACATAGCTCTCTACTACACCAGCTATTTCAAGGGTATTTTTCCCTCACTACCAAACAGTGCATGCCCTAGCTTCACTTTGAAAAAACTGAACTTTCCCAGTCTTCAGTGGAAACTATTAGGATACAGTAGCAGACTAGATTTGTACCTTAACATGAGTGATAGTATGTCATTCAAGGAGATAAAAACATTGCGTACTTAGTACATTTTATGGCCTATAAATACAGAAGTTGGATATTCCATCAAAGAAGTTTCCTTGCAAAATTAGAAAAAGCTAAAAATTAAATTAATCCATTGAAGTTCAGTATTTATGCAACATAGTAGCAAATACAATCAAATTTCAACTATTTTTATAGAAAATTTCCACATAAGTTAAAATATTTTATCTGATCAAAACCATCCTGTTATAGGGCATTTTTAGTTATCTGGTTTGTAATACACTTTTATTAGCAATTAGAATGTATATAACACTCCGGTCTTCTGCACCATATCTGAAAAATAGTTCAATAATCTTGTCCAAAATCCTGTGAATAGTCATATGATACATATGGACATTAACGTAGAATGAATAATATATCATAGCTACAAAGATGAGTTAATTATCTGTTAAATTAATGAAATGGCAATTTTTCTTTCAGGGTTCAATTTACATAACATTTTGGTATACAGTTCACCACATTTCCACAAAGTTGGACTTCAAAATTGTTATTGGTTTGAAGTGGCTATTAATTTTTCATGAGCTTTTCAAGTTGCCTGAAATGGCTGTAATGTGATTATATATTGGCTTCATAAAAGTGACCATTTCTCAGACACAATAAGAATTTTATTAAAAGATACACCTGGACACATTATTTTCCTGTCATACTATGTGACTACAAAAGACCCTTTGCCCAGATCCACAGAATGACTTCAGCACTGTATAGCCTATCTACTTGCTGTTACAGGCTGTGGACTCTCAGAATATATCCATGGTTAGGCCTGGGCTGATGTGATAAGCAGACATAAACCACACACAACAGTCAGGGCAAATCAAAGACAAGAACTGAAGAGAACAAGGGAAGCAACCATTCAAATCAAACAACTATCAAGGACAAACATAAAGCCTAGATGTAGTACTAAAGAATCTACATTCATTGATCCAAATGGAAAAAGAAAAAAGATATACAGAAGACAGGTCAACCAGAACAGTCCATGGTGAGGAGTAGGCAGAAATGGAATACATCTACCCATAAGGATCAAGGTTAAAAGACAAAGAAAGTTGGAACTCAAATTCCATGACCAGAACTAAAGAGAAAACAGAAATGGACCAAGATGGTGGGATGGTACTTCAGGAATATTTCTTAGACCAATTTCATTCCTGCCAAATAGCAGTAAGGTTTGAGTACAGAGACTCGAGCTACATCTGACTAGAAGTTGCTGGAAGCCAGTAAAGAAACTTATAAGCAAGAACCTGTTTTGAGATTACTGATAAGATCTGTTCTCTGGGAAAAGGGGGATCAACAGCCAGTTCCCTGATCTGAGGAACTGCTGCTTTTTCCAGCGTTTACACACCGTAAAACACAGAAATAGAGCATAAGTTCTTGGGGAGGGATAAGGAAGGCTTCTTTGAGGTACTTCAGAATTTAAGAACTTCAAGTATCCAAGCTTCTAACCTGGTGCTGGAAGAAAACATCTGAATTGTAAAGACCACAGATTTTTAGACAACCTTTAGCACTTTTACTTATGTAAGTGTGCTGACCCCTTCTTCACTGTTTTACTTTCCAATGTACAGTGTCCCAGGTATTGTGACTGCAACTGTGTAACTGTGTCCAGTAGAGCAGCTTTTCTTAGGGCTGAGAATTGAGTTAGCAAATGGATACAATATGCTATCAAAACTAGCTGAATTAGTAGCAATGTATCAGGTCCTGAGGATTCAGTACTGCTGTTAGAGGCTGGAACCTGGGCAAATGATACACTCTGGCATTCAGTGTGCCATGGCAGTAGGTTGCTTGCAGGATACTTCCTGCACAGAGGCTGAGTGGGAGTGCAGTGGTTTCTGGGGACACTGTCTGTTAGGCAAGGCACTGCCCTTCACGTCTGAGAGTCACAAGGAAAGTGGTAAAAATAGGGGTGTGGGAGTTGGGAAAAATTGATTTTCAACTTTAATTAGAAATGGATCATTCAAGTGTGTGATGTTACAGATGTGCAAATTTGTTTTGCAAAAAATAGCACTGGGATGCTTCATGTACTGCAGAAAGTAAGTGTTGCTAAATGCAGGGCAATCCCAAAATGGGTGGATGTCACAGGTGCCTGTATGATGTCAAGGGATTATAATTTTTTAACAGAGAGCATGGTGATCACTATGCTGACCTGATCTGCTGAGTAGTTTCCTCTCTGGAGTTTCCTCTCACAGACACATAAAATAAACAAAACACCACCAATAAATCAACTACTTATGGTTCAACCTTCTCTTAAGCTTCTACATGTCCAAAGCTCATCTGAACTACCTCTTAAATATGTGTTTATTAAATTATGTCTTGAAGGGAGATTATCCTCTTGGATTTTCTGAAGCAGTGGGAAAATAAATCTATTTTTCTGAAGTATACTGATCTCCCACAGCTCAAAGCTATAGTCAAGGATTTGCACACAGTAGTTGGAGCCAAGGCAGAACATTTTATGTCCTAGAGCCATTGCAGGTGCAGGTTTCTCTTTACTTTGTAAAGTAGCTATTTAAAAGCCTATTTTCCCCACTTTAATTTTAATACGAAATCTAGAGAAATGCTGATTTGTACTGTATGCAAACTAGAAGTCACTGAAAGATGATGGTATTATTCATCATTTGTATGTTCTCTAAATGAATAAAGAACATTGCAGTACCAAGTGAATTATTTGGTACTGAAGAATTCTTATCTATGTTGAGAGCTTCCGCATGAAACATTGGCCAAAGGAAAAACAGGGGAGAGGGAAGATGAAAAAAATCATTTTTCCAGGTTCACATGGAAAGTTAATCCTGGTGCAGGATAGCAATGAAGACTTACCCTATCTGAAAAAGGACAGTATGTGGCAACAGTATGACTATTTAAACTATTGGTTTCTCAAAATTACATCTCTAGTTTGTCTATCTATAAAAGAATCTATAAAACTGTTGGACTGGCAAACTGAATCTTTATGAAGACAGCTTGTTTTTTCCTTCTGAAAACCTTACTGAAATAAGAGCTACTGTTGAGTAACAAGCTCAACATTTGAGCCTTGCAATGCACAAAAGCAGTGTGAGGTTTCCACACTGCTTTCTGAATGAAACTTGCATTACAGAAGATTTGTGCAAGATGAATAAGGAATTTATATCTTCCATAACTTGATTTCTTGTACATGAGAATATAGACACTTTTCAGACATATCTCTGAGAAGACCCTCACTCACTTGCTGTACTGACCCTGAAAGTGAAACCTGTGTGACTTTACCCCTATGACTGACTGATCAGGGAAGCCTTTCTACTGGTTGTGCTCTCAGAAAACAGTTTTGCTTAACTTGAACCTGTCTGAGCACACAGCTACAGCTGAGCGCAAGGCATAACGGAATACTTGTGACAAATTCTCAGAGCAAATTCAAATCATTGATATTGTCATAGGCAATATTAAAATATGAATGTCATCATAATGGCTATCATAAAAATAATATATGTATATGAAATTGCAGCTCAGTTCAGAACTCAGCAATAAAAAGGGCATCTTGGGGTATGTTTACAAGTATGTCTGCCATATGCTACACTTAGGAAAAAACACACTAATTACTTAGCGAAGACATAGAACTATTTCAGACCTCTGGGTACATGAAATACCTGGTTTTTGCAATAGAACTGTCTTTGCTCAATTCAGAAACTAAAATAGTTTCAGGTGTTTAACCTCACAGGCTTAAAGATATAACACCACAACAAATCAGATTCGAACCATCTAGCAATGCAAACAAGATCAGTGCATGTCTCTGACAGCCAAAGTCTGAGGAGCAACTCTATTTTAGAACTCATTATTTAGGCCAAAGAATATGCTTAGTGCTTTACAAAATGGAAAATTAAAAGTGTTCCTACTTTAAAATAAGCAACACACACCTTGACAACTGGAAAACAAAAGAGCTGCACAAAGACCACCTGAAGGGCCTCCCATCTAACCCTGTACTCATCACTTTTTGACAGATCTTTTTTCAGAATCTATGCGAGTTACACTTATGTAAAAATTACAGAATTACCCCCCTACTTTGCTAGCATGATTACTACTTCAGTTGTTTCTGTTATGACAGCACTCTAGAGGTCTCAGACTTTGAGAGTTCACATACTGTACAAACACAGAGAAGACAATACTGGCTGTCCTCAAAAATCTCAATTTGATTTGAAGAAACTGTGAAGAGAGGAAGAGAATAAGAAAGCAAGGGTCATTTATTTATGTACACAGAGGGGGAGTGCTAGTACACATAAAGGTATCAGTATGTGGCTTCTATTTTCATATGACCATAATTTATATGCAGAATGTACTTCTTACATGTAATTAATTTCTTGTGAGGAATCCATTTTTCAATAGGTTTGGGGAGAGTTTTTATAGAGGTTTTTTTTAGCTGCAATTATTCTTTGAATTCTTATTGATGTAATAAGGTATGTTATTTCTCTACTTTTTATGTCACATTATGTTCCTTTCTAAATGTTTTGTACACAAGAACAGCCTCCATTTTTGAGCGAAAGTTAATACAGCATATTACAGAGGAGACATATGCAGGGATTTCATTAATTCTTTTGTTTTCTCTTTAGTTGTTTTTTTCTCTTAATTTAAAGGAAAATTAATTCAGACAGAATGTCTAGAGTTGATCTTTGGGTAGGGAAAAACATGATTATTATTCATACAGCACTGTTTATTTCCATCTGTCACCATAGCTGTTCTTTTAATAACTTCTTATACAATTAGTTCAATAGCCTTTCTGCTCCTTTTCTACCACTGCAACATGGAACTCTTATTCCTACAGTGTTTTCACTGTACCATTTTACTATCCACAATTAAATCTATTTTGAAAGTTTTAATGATATGCTGGTTATTTCCTATGCAGTTTCTAAGACGAATCTCCTAAACTCTTTTAGAAGCTACACATACAAACTACATACAAGATAAACTGTGAGAGAAGAAACCAAGGATCATTTCCAGAATCCAATTAAATATTTTTTTGTCTCAAATTAAAGATAAGTTTTACACATGCAGAAATTTTATGTATTTCTTCATGAGGACATTTCCTCTTCAGGGAGGTGGTTGAGCTCCTTCAGATCAGCAGCTTTTGGAGGATTGACCAAGAAACAACAAAATGCATAGGCCTTGCAGTTCTTCACAACCTCACAGGCTTAACAGGAAGTTTTATAGCAGAGAGAACATACATAGGCTTATATTTACAGAATGAGCAGACAATCCATCACCAACGAAAGCACAAAAAACAGCCAACCAAAAACCAATTGAGTGAAATGTTATGGGGAAGGAAGGAGGACAGAGCAAGAGACCAACTGGCTAGGTAGCATCTAAGCAGAAAGGACGTGGGGACCTGGTGAGCAAGTTGAACATGAACCAGCATTTGTTGTGATGAAGGCTGTAATAACAAGGGCATACCTGGGGGGTTAGATAAATGATTTAGCACTGCAACAGTCTGCTCAGAAGTTGTGGAATTGCTTTTTTTTTTTTTAAACTCAACTGGATGAATTCCTCAGGAACTGCATCTAACTTTTAAGCTGACCCAGCTTTGAGCATGAGGTTGAACTAAATGATCTTCACAGGCCTCTTCCAACCTAAATTACTATAAGTGTACTGCTACAGAGGCACATCCTTTTTCTTCATCTATCTCATCCTGTTTTGCTAGGTCTGCTTGGTTAATATTCCCATTCACAGAGAAGGAAATGCAAACCTGAGAGTTTGCTTGATCCATTCTGGTTTTATTTTCCAGCCCATGTATCTCTAAAGATATGATATCCAGAGAAAAATTTCCTGGAAAATCTATCGCACAGAGAAAATTTCAGAGAAAAAAGTATAAGAACGTCTTACTTAAGGAAGAATGTTTTATTTCTATTTGTTGAAAACATTAGGGGGAAATGGTTTTGATGTGTTTTAAATGATCATGTTAGGCCATGAGATCCATTTAAAAATCTGTTTGAAATGTGTAAACACAGAACAAGTGGACAAAAAAGCAGTTGTGACTGCCATCTGGCAAAAAAAGAGACCAAGGACAACTATGGCCTGTAGAGATGCACATGAATAAATCTAATGAATAGCTACTGATATTTCAGTTAAAAAATACAGAAACCTGTTAGAGAGTGCTGTACTGCTGCTTATTACTTCTCATTGTAAGGCTAAAAAAGCACCCATCTGCCATTCTAAAACTTTAAATAGTCTCTGAACAGGAAATGTAATGAAAAAGTTTACACCAGATAGCATCACAGTACCAAAGAATACAAAGCTTTACAGCTTTATATTTGTAGTAAGTTATCTTTGCAGTCCTGGAAGAATTAAAATGTACTAGTATTATTAATTCTGCTAGATACATCCTAGAAATTATAATAGGTTTATAAGTGATTCTATGAATGATTATTACTGAAAGAGTCAGAGAAGAACCACATTAGCTGCAGCAAAAAAACTTGCTGGAATTTTAAATCTCTCCTGGCTACCTAGCTTTAAAGCATTGTACAAATAGTAGTAACCCATATTCCTCAGCTTCTGCAAATACTTCTGTCCAGCCAGCTTTTCCTGAACTTACACCATCCTCACTTGGTGTTTGAGAAACCTTCAGTTGCCTCGGATGACAGCTATGGTGTAGATGCTACCCTCCACTTACAGGTCAAACATGACAACTTCTTAAGCTGCAGCATACTGCTGCAAACATTTCTTTTTAGTTCAAAACAATTCCAAACTCACTGTGAGAGGTAAAAGAGAAACTGAAACAAAAATAGGTATGCTGATAGAATATATATACACATATACATAAAATGCTTCACTAAAAAGGCTTTCTTCCTGCTGTAAAATTAAGGTAACCAGTCTTTTATAGGCAGCTGGTAGCCCATATGTCAGATCTACCAGATCTGAGCAGAGGAGTTTGGACATACCTAGTAAGTGTGCTATGGAAGAAATAGGGGAGAACCTGTAGCATTTTAATATATCAAGTGAAATGCCAAGAAATTGAGCTATTTTGGCCTGACCTGAACACATCACTGGAAAAACAGGAACCCTGACCATGACAAACTCAGCTATCACAAAACCACATATTTTCTCTTCACTCCTTTTATCAGACATGGAACCTTTTTTCTTGTATCTTACAGGATTCCAGTTGGTTGCACTCTTTCTGGGTTTTATTTTTTTTGGAGAGGGGAGAGTGCATTGAAGATGTTAGGGCTTTTTCCCATTCAAAGTAGAGAAAAAGGTACTTAGACGTGGCATTTCAGAAGAAATGCAACAACTTTAATGAAAATCCATAGTTTATAATAGAACCTTCCTCTAATTTTTTCCTTTGTGCAAATACATTTGGATTATAGGTTTTCTTTCCATTGCAGCTCTTCCTAGAGAAGATCCTTTCCACACATAATCATGAAGCTTTGTTGGAAAAGATCAGCAAGTCCAACCTTCAACACAATGCCATCAGGCCCACTAAACCATGTCCTGAAATGTCACAACTACACTTTTTGAACACCTCCAGGGATGGTAACTCTACCTCTTCCCTGAGCAGCCTGTTTCAATGCCTGACAACCCTTGTGGTGAAGAACCTTTTCCTAATATCCAATCTAAACCTCCCCCGGCACAACTTGAGGCTTTCCTCACATCTTACTGCTAGTTACTTGAGAGAAGAGACCAACACCCACCTCACTACAACCTAGTAGTTGTAGAGAGTGAGGTCTCCCCTCAACCTCCTCTCCTTGAGACTAAATAATCCCAGTCCCTTTAGTCACTCATCATAAGACTTCCAGATGCACATGTCTGACTTGCCACACGACTTGTGCTACTTGTGCAGAAAAAAGGTCCTTTTGCAATGGTAATCACACTCCTTCAAACACTCATTGCCCCAAAACACAGTTAGTCTAAGGTGAAAAAATAAAAAACCCAACTGTTGAGAGACAGGATGGGTATTTCTGCATTGTATTGGTTAGGAATTTTCTACAGCTAAACTTTATTGGTCATATTTATTAAATTCAAATCTGGTACCTCTCCTTATCCTTCCCAACATGCTTTCCAATTTGTGAACAATCCAGTTAGTTATCTATTTGCTGTTTAATTCAGAGTTTATCATAATGCAGTGTACAGTGAATGATTCTATTTCCAGTTATATAGCAGTATAAAAAGATGACTCAAATCTCAACTGTATTTTTCTAATAATACTTTCTAGCCTAGAAAATGGATATTGCTGCAGCTGAACAGAAGCTTCAGCAAAGTAAGATTCATGGAAGCAGCATAACTTCAAACAAGAACAGATATATTCAATCTCAGAACACTGACATACATCAGAGTTCCCTGAATCAGGACACAAAAAAGTAGTTGCAAAACATCCTTCCTGACTATTCTAATACAGAGGGCCCTAAAAATCTTTAGTTCATTGAAGCTGAAGAAAAACTGGTACATAAAGTTCTAACATTACAAGCACAATCTAGAGAATGACAGATGAGGAAAGAATACCATATGCTTTGTGATTAATGTGTTTTTCTCTTTTAAAAAAGAGGTATACATGTGTTTATTGCTCACAGCTTCGTAAATGTAGTAGCCTTTCTTTACATTTAGCTTAGCCATATAACTAAGAATGACTCACCTCAAAAGATCACAGGATCAAACACTGATAGAATTTGACTGTTCAATCTTTTAATTAATGTCACAATCCCTGTGGCTTCTAAAGAACTGGTTTGGCTTCAAGAGTAGGTAGTGGAAATAACAGCAGTATCCAAATTTATGTAATGAATAATCAGAAAGGGTCTGTATTATAATGTGCATAGAAAGGTATTTGCAAATTACAAAAGAAGTTCTCTAAATGTCAAAATATAAAATGATATGATGAGTTGCTATATTGAGGAAAAATAATAAACTGACATGTAGAATTCTCTCTTCAGTATAATTCATATTTAACAGATGAATCTGAAGCTTGATGAGTGTAAAGGAAATGTTTTCAAAAGCACCTTAATTAGTCAGCAAGAGATTGCACATAGGCAAACATATCATACAATAAATTTATAACACCATTATCACCTATCTTGTGAAGTCAATCATTCTAGCTTGGCCACTTATTTACAGCACTACTTTGATGAGGAGTCTTTTGAGTAGGCTTCAGTGGCACAGGGGAAAAAGACATGAGCAAATCAGAAAGCTATCTGACTGAAAGTTCCCCTGCTAGTACCAAAGGTGCAGGTCAGATGAAACCTTGTAAAAATCTGCTTTTGAGAGAACCAAGAAGTCAATGACAAATAGCGAACAGAATGTTCAGAATGTTTTAATTCCCTTTCTTTCAGTGCCCTCAGGAGAAGCTACCATCACAGATATTGGTACACTGGGCATAGGCTAAGAAAGCAAACAACATAGCAAGTTTAAAGACAGAGTATTGTATAAAGTAGGGATTATACCTATCTACTGTTGCATATTAAGTTACAAGAGCAGAGGAAAAAAGAGAAGGGGAATAGCAAATTTCCATGTTAGTTGTAGGGAAGTGGATTCTATGCACATTTCTGTGTACTGGAAATGTTTAGGATATATTTATACTGGAAACCATAAAGCCATCAAGTCTGTGTTTGATCTGCAAGCAAACAGAAACCTAGAGTCAGGTAATTCTTGGTTATTCTAATTGGGAAAAGCAATTTAATGAGACAGCGAGAAATTGTCATACAAACAAATGGCACTGCACTAGATGGTACACAGATCTGCTGAACAGTGATGCTTATAAGCCAAGATTATTGTTTGGAGTGATTGAAAATTTTAAGGAGAGCAAAATAAGGATCAGGCAAGTACAGGACAGACATGTTCTAGACATTAGAAGGGAGTCAAGGCAACTATGTTGGGAAGCAGGAGTAACTGAGAGGTCAGATAAAGAAATCTTCAGCAAAGAGCTGTCTGCTGTTGTTTATTCATAAGGTATTCACTAAAAAAAGGACTTTGTGTTACCTGACCAGAAAAAACCCTAAAACTAAGCACCCCAAAACATTTTCAACTACTAACTCATTCATATGACAAGCAATCATACAAGGTCTCAAATGCTGGCTTTGGGACAGGGAGCAATGGTACGCCTTTTGGCAAGAACCAAACCAGTTTTGAGAACTCTAGAATCAGCTCAAAGAATTTAAAAGAAAATAGTCATTTACGTTGTCATCAAGCTCAATAATATGAAGCTCAACCTGAGGCACCTTAGCAAGCCCAAGGCTACGTTTGTTCTGACAAAAACAGACAGACTATTGCCAAAAGAAAGGGAAGCTAAACTGAGATTGCAGTTGCTGCTTTGCCCATTGTGGTTGATAAAAAAGGAGGAATGAAGAAAAGACGACAAAGCAAGCCAGGGTCTACCACCTCTTAAGTAGAAAGAAAAATATAACTCTTTTTAAACCAAAAGAGAACCCACTCTCTCTTTGCTAGCTCTGCTCTGTAAATATTAAGCCAAACTTGAAAGTTAAATTGTATAATTTTCTTCTAGACCAGACAAATGATTTACTGAACAATGCAGGGAGTTGAATCCATAGTTCCAAGTGCAATTTATATCCCAATTGGTGCCCAGCTAATAGTCCTGTTTGTAGACCCTGGCCATCCATATTCTGTGGAAAAGACTCAGTGTGCAAGTCAGCTGTTGTGTTGAGCCATTTTCAAAGGAATTTTTGCAGGAAGTAGTATGATAGAAAGAAAATCAAGAGCCCAAACTTACTTACTCAAAACCAGTAAGACTTGTGAAAACCTATGGTTTAGAAGAAATCATCCTACCTCTTTAGAAATGTCATGTTTATAAATACCTTCTTCCTATACTTTGTGTAGCAATACAGGTCTGTAGTTCACCAGATAATTCTCCTCCCTGCCTTTTCAGAAGATGGACATAACATTTGCCTTTTTGCTAGTCATTGGGAACTTCCACTAATCAACAAAGCATTTCAAAACATTTTTAGGGATTCCTTACACCAACAACAAACTTCTCTAGCACCACCAGATAAATCCCACCAGTCCTTTGGACTTACATATGCCAAATTTACTCAAGCTGATTCTGCTTCAATTACCTCCTGTGAAAAGCAACTTACTCTTCCAAAGTTTGCTGCTAGGAACAGACCTGAGAGCAGACCTCACCAATAAGACAGAAACAAACAAAACATTTGCACCAGCCTTCATCATCATTTTTAGATTGCTTGCCCCATTCAAAGGACTCTGTTTTCCCAGGTCTTGCTTCTGCTGCCAGTGTACCCACATGAGTTTATTTGGCTTTTTTAACCTGCTCACATCCTTTTCAGTTAGCTCAGCTCTGGTCTTCCTAATTCCATCTTTGTATGCCCAAGCATTGCTTCAATATTTTTCCCTGATAGCCTGGTCCATGCTCACAGTTCCTATACTCTTTCTCTTTGTGCTTGAGTTGTCAAAAGGAAGTTATGGTACTGTGAATGGGTAGGGATGATCTGTTAAATTCTGATTAGACAAGAGACAATATAGTTTACAAGACTATTGATGCAAAATCCAATTAATTTGAGAATACCTTCCATGGAGAAAGCTTACAGGACTCTATGGTATTCCTTACCATTAAATAACTCGGAGTTTCATCTAAAGTTGACCATTACCTTAGTGACCTCACACAAAGTCTTGGAATCCATCAGATAACTTGAAATTATTTTGAAAAGCACAAACCTGAAATTTTACAAGCAATCAAGGAGCACCACCTGTAGTGTTCTTATAGCATGATTTGAACAGAAAAAATTGTTGAGGTGGAATCTCTATCATTTTGATATTCAAAAACATATGGTGAATCCAAATGCCAAACTAATAAATCATGCTGGGTTATTATATACATGTATTAAAAAAGGAAAATGAAGGTCATAAGAGGACAGAATTCTTAATTTCCCAAAACACCTTTTGTATCTGACAGCATTTCACATCTTCTAGTGCTTTTGTGTTTTCCAGTAACCTATTTCTATTCTTTGTATTATTTATGTATCTACTAGCTGAGACATGCTTACCATCAATGTATGCATGCTCACCTTCAAGTGTTAGCAAGAGAAAAATTAAAAACAATAGGGAAATGGTACCTACAGCACAGATGGGAAAAATCCCAGAAGAGCCGGATAAGCTTCAGGTAAATGCCATATTTTAATTAAAAAAGTTCAAGTCAGTTCTTGTTTTCTCAGAAACAGTTCAATCAATCTTAGCCAAGCTGTTTGTTGGATTTTTTTTAACATTACCCTAATGCCAAACATATTCAGATGTCAAAATGAAATAGGGGTGGAGATAAGGAAGAGAAATAAATCTGATAAAATAAATAAATCTGGTAATATAGTCATTGTAAATTCATTACCTTTGCTGCCAGGCTGACATTTGTAGGGCCTTCAGACAGCCAAAGAATGTGCAGAGATGTTTGTTTTCAAGTCAATTTGTTTTGAAAACTTACAAGTTTAAACAACAAGAACAACAATTCAGTTTAAACCCCAATCTAATATACTTTGAGTGCTGAGTGGATTTAAAGTTTCGTTCTGAACACCACATTGAATATTGTGGAAGGGTGAGATCAGACAGTGAAAAATTTGCATGACAAGAAGGCAAAGTTGGCCAGGGAGGTAACAGGCACTATGCAGGCTAGAACTCAAATAGTCTTCTCTTTCAGCTTCCATGACTGCTAGAATTTGCTTCAAGACTCTTCTCAGTTTTCCATGATCCTGTGTCCTTTGCTACTCTTACAGTAGTGACCATGCCTGTGTCTTGGCAAACAGGATTTGTCTTTTTACAACTCCAGCCACTCTTTAGAAAGAATTCAAAGCTAACAACAGTCATGGCTCCTTCCAGTTTGCTAGTTGAAAAAAATTAGATTCATCATGTAAGTACAACCTGTATCTATGAATCCCATGACACAGCAGTGTTTCCTTCATCTCATCTTTTTTCTTCCTCCTTGGTCATCTCTCTAAAGGCATGTGAATTCATGCTTTCCACTACTTTTCAACTTCCTGTGTTTTTCTACTGAAATATTAGGGCAGCAAAAGAAGAAAATCCTCTTGCTGCCTCATCTCAAGCATCAAAGAAGCTTCTTTATGCTGCCAGTCTATGAGGCTGGTGTTTGTCACGCCAGAGTACATTTGCTAGAAATACATGCAAGCCTAGAAGTATCTAACTGGGAAAAGTCACAGTGGCCATAGAATTCAAAGGCTAGTGGGTTTCTGAGGTATAAAAAGCAGAATAGGAAGGAGTAGCCAAGTTACAGAGATTTAGTGTAGTTTTGGCAAAGGCAGAGGAAAAACTGAAAAACTCTTACAGAAGCAGCAGAGAATGAAGACAGGAGGATTTATAAGGAATAGAAATTATTTCAGGGGAGAAAGAACAAAGAGAAATACCAATGCATGCTGAAAAAAGACAATGCTGGACTGAACAAAAGGAAGCTCTACCTTGTGTTCCTCAGTTTTGTTAGAAAAAACAGGCCCAATATATAGAACCATTCCTAAGATGCTTTGGATATTAATAGGCCACCAAAGGTAGGAATAGGAGTGAAAGGTGTATTTATAATGTAACAGAATACTACTGTTATAGATGAAGTAACTGGTGTCTGACATCTCTCCATAATTAAACTTTTTCATTATACTGTATACACATCTTCACCTCTTGTCAACTACTGGTTTTTTTCTGGCAGTGTGAGACATTATGCTTTCATTTCTTTTAATATAGAAGAGGCCAAGAGATTCATTATCACTGTTTATTATTAGTATTCCTAATAATATAATGAGGCCTTACCCATGGCATTTTACTGTAGGTATGCTCAAATGGATTGGGATTAGCAGCAAGGTCTTGTTTAGGCATTGAATGAATGCAAGAGTCATGTTTAATAAGTCTTATGTTCTTACTTATTACTAATGAAATGTATTACGCTATTCAATACACAAGTAAAACTGTATTTCTTAAGTATGCATGCCTAGGGCACAAATCTGACAAACACTTAGGGAAGCAAAATGCTGTCCAGAGAGACAGTGATTAAGAAAGACCAGTTGGGGGGAGGTTGTTTCCATGTTCTAAAACACTGGCTTTGCTATACTTATTTCTTGGAGAGAACCCAGTGTGAGAGAACCGTGCAAGTATGCTAGGGAGAGCTTCAGGGAACCAAGGAATACTTGCAGGGTCTCTGCCTACTGGCTGAAATACTGACACCTTATATGGCTATGTTGCTGGAAGCAAGAAGAAACATTTGCTCAGTTACTAAAGTGATGCTCAGGCATCCTGTTTCTTTAGTCAGGGTTGAAGTATAAGTAAGAATTATGGTGAACTAGCATTACATTTGCATAATATTTTAGCATGGCTGCACACCGTGGACATGGCTTTTACTCAACAAGAACTTGCAGCATTCAGTTCGCACAAAACACTTTTCACAAGCTATGCTATGGAAGAAAAAATATAATTGCCTTCATCCTCTGCTGGGTTACTAACAGTAAAGCCCAAAACCTGATAGGTCTATACAATGAGTTCACCCAGCTTTCTCTGACCATGCGTGGCAGTTCAGCCCGAAGTAGTGGCTGAGCATCATATATGGCTTGCTCGCTCACAGAGGAGAAAGAGACAGAGCCTCCATGGGTTGGGTTAAAGGCAATTTCCTGACAAAAACACCATGAGAGTAGGAGAGCCAATTGCACTCATATCCAGTGATAACAGAGAATACCTTACTGACCTGATGATTGCAGAGTGCTGCAGACACAAGGATCAACCCAACACACCAACTGCACTCAAGCTACCCCAGAGGCACCCAGGAGTGGCCCTTCCTAACCAGTCCCTTTTATGGGGAAGAGATGTCAGGTGCTGTGAAAAACACCCCAGGCTAACTCAGTTCACCTGGGCTAACTCAGTTCACCTGGGCTAACTCAGCTTATCTGTGCTGATTGCTTAGGGAGGCTGACTCTGGCCTGGCCAGAACCAGGATACTGTGAAATAGTCACATCTACAGAACCAACAGCACCCAGTGCTAAGCCACAATCACGCAGTCTTTCCTTGCTTACTTCCACCTAAGTTCCTGCACAAGAATGCTCTTAGTGATTCAGAGACTCCAACAGCAACTGGATCCACAGCAGTGGATACCTAGGGAAGTGAGTTCTATGCTCAGAAGATTCTGAGTAGTTTACTTCACCCTTCCTACCTGTGCTCCATTTTATTTAACATTCACCTCAACAAACCATCCAGGTGGCCAGAAACCACAGAAAAGCCCACACTATGGAGGAGTCAGAATACAGCACATATATTTTGGGAGAAATACCCAGGAGGTATAATTACAGGTAATATTTATTTTCAAATTACTTCCATGTAAATAAAAAAAATCCTACAGAATTTAAGAGAAATAGTTTTTTGTTATATATTCTGTAGTAGTTACCAAAAAATAGCAAAAGTGGAAAAATGCTATAAACTCTATTAAATTATATGAACGTACAGAATTCTCTCCTACTGAATTTCTCTTCAGTAAATTCTACAAAAAATGTCCATGAAGGTTTGTAACTTCGTATTTTTCTCCTGTTTCCTAATTGCTTACAAACTATTCAAATATGTTTACATATATTCCAATAAGGTAATTTTATTGGAATTGTAGTTCAGGTTTCTCCTTATGACTGTCCCCCCTTTTATTTTCTTTTTTTTTTTTAGAAAAAAAATAATACTTAATTTTAACATTTGTTAACCTTGTTATTTATGATCAGTATGATGGTGTTTATTGATTGAAATATTTGTATTGATACAACAAGAATTTTTAAAATAAATTAATTAAACCATACAGTAATCTTAAAATAGCTGGCATTCCACTTGGCACAACAGAAAAGAAACACAGTGGTTGTGTTTTTGCAACAGAACTGATGTGTTCAAATAGAAGGCTTGTTATTTATTAGACAATACATTGTCTTTAAGTGGCTTGATACTGGAAAAAGAGGTTTAAGACTTAAGAAAGGGAATACAGTGATGCTTGGTCCAGTCTGGCATTGCCCAGATATAAGAAGGAGCTGGCCTTTGCAATAACAGGTAGGGAAAGCAGTCTAGGCAGAGCATAAACTACTGGGGAAAGGGTAAGGAACAGGTTATTGCCTATTTGTGCTGCTTTTTATTGTTCCCAAATAAATGAATGTTAATTGAGAGGAAGTGCTTGTACATATTTTATGATACTCTGGGTACATGCTCTGAAATTCCATGAGGCCTGGTTTAAATTCAAATTAATCCTAAACTACACTTAATTAGCATTGCTGTAGTTGACTTTGCTTTTTCTGTTGTAAGGAAGAATATGATATCTTACAGTTTTGCTGTTTTCAAATGCTAAAATATATGATGGAGGTGAAGAAGTGATTTGGTAGCTGAATGACTTCCTGGCAGGAGAGAATCTGACAGGATGGCATTTTACTAATTAAGAAGAGTGCTGGACTAACCAGATGGGAAAAATACATACTGAAACTTTTTTTTCCTTTCTTTCTTTCTTTTTTTTTTTCCTCAAGACAATGTAGAACTAAACAAGGACAATGAAGGGCACACAAAGAAAGACTGGTAAGGCAATTTGCTAGCATAAAATAAAATGACACAAATCAGAGAGTAACCAAATAATCCTGCTTTAATCAGGCCAAAATTAGGCAGGAATCAGAAGCCTAAGTCTGTAAGCAAGACATTTCTGTACTTCAGACCCATCTCTAACAGAAATATATGGACTTCTGGCAAATTGATCAGGACTAGATCTACACAGACGTTTTAGTTCGCTAAATCCAGGATGCAGATATCATTATGATCCTAGAAAAAAAATAAATCAAGGTGTTTATGAGATTTTCCAACTCCTTCGGGAAAAGAGGAAGTAGCCCAGATCACCCCAGTGCCAGGGAGAAAATAAGAAATGTGATTAAAAATAATCAATCCTAGCATGCTAAATAACTTCTTTTTTCTTACAATCTTAGGCTCAATAAAGTTTCTACTTTTTATGCTCTAAGGTAAATTACTGAAGAATGTCAAAGAATAATTCAACAATGTAAAAAAGATGGCAAAATCAGGAAAGGCACAAAATGGGATAAATAGCAAGGCAGAAGAAAATACATATTCTAGGAATATATCTGTAACAAGACAAACAAAAAGAAAGAGAGCTCTGCTACTCAGTGGAGAGAGAGGACAGTTAGATATGGTATTGAAAAGTCAGGTACCTTTTTTACTTTTCTTCACTGGCTGGCTACAATAATTCATATCAGTGACAAGAGAATACAGGCTAGAACAATAACTTAGCTAAAATATTTTCAAACAAGATGGGCTTGAAGAAATTCCTCTCAGAATTCTTGGAGACCAGAATAAAGACATTTTGGAGCCATTAACAATTATTCTTGAGAACTTGTGGAAAACAGTTGAGCTTCAAAAATTATGAAAAAGGACAGACATCATGTTTATCTTTAAGAGGAGAGAACAGAAGTAACCAGGGAATTACTGTTCTGCTTTACTTTCACTCCGAGAAAAATACTGGAGCAAGTAATTGAATACATTTGTTTAAAAGCTTTTTTCCTGTTTCAAGGATATTACACAGTCAGCATGTATTTGTTGAAAACTATGGTGGAAAGTCTCAGCTGGAGCATATTGTCCAGTTTGTTCATTGTACCTTGTGGAAAGTGTGGTTCAACTGAAGAATAATTAGAGATTTAGAAAAAAATCTGTAAGAAAGAACAGAAGGTCCCTTGGGAGGCTGTGAAATCTTTATCACCAATATAGATCTTCAAAACAGGCAAACATATGTTAGAAATGGTTTAGGTAAAGCTGATGCTGCCTTTGGCAAGAATGGTGTCTTCAGAGGGCTGGTTCTAGGCACCAGTAAAATAGAAAATCAGTCAGTAAAGCCGATTGTTAAAAGCAGCAAAGTGACAATGACCTACTGCCTACTGTGCCATAAAACACGCAAACATTGTTAGAATGGAGGCTGCAACCCAAAGATCACTGTAGCCATGAGACTGGAGAATTACAATCTCTGTGATCTGCCATAATTAGTCCATGCAAAATTGGATTTTTATCTCCAAGAGACATGACTAGAAAGGATTCAGGACTACAGAGAATTACCCAGAGACAGCAGCTCTACTTAAAGCATTGCTTTTCAGCAAGCCCCATACTCCGTGTCGGAAAAAACTTACGTACTGGAGGCTGTAGCGGCCTCCATGAAGCTGCTGGTAGCATCACCCTAAATTCCTGTTGTGATTCTTGTCTTTAGCTACTCTACTATCTGTCAACAAAGTAGATAGCTTGGAAGATACAAATGTGTCAGGGCTTGACCTGATAGAACAATACTTATCAGCCCATTGTCTCTGAAGAATCTGGAGAAGAAATCTAAGATCACTTCTTGGTGGTCGAGGCTGTAATGTAGGTCAAATCTGCTTTAGAGACAGCTATCAATTTGGCTTTACTTCAGCGTATGGATGGAAAGGTAAAGCCAAGCACCAGAGATTTATTCTGAAATAACCCAACATCTATCACTTTCTTTTTCCTGGTTTTATTCCCCATATTAAGAGTTGCCTTTCTTTAACATTCTTTTTACCTAGTCTCCCTTTTGCACTCTGAAATGCAGTTGTTATTGTTGCAGGTAATTATTTTTCAGTTCTGTGTAGAACTCTCCCATTTGATTTAATACACAATAAACTGATTGCAATGCAATTTAAGAGCACTGGCAGGTATGTGGTAACACCATAGCAATGGTCAAAACCCAGTCAAATAAGTTTATTTCCAAATGGTAGAGGCAGAAAATAATGTGAGCAAAATGCCAATTAGAACATTTAGGTCTAGGCCTTTGATGTGTAATCTACTGAAAGGAATTGGCAATTAATACAGACAAATTAACATATAATTTATAAGATTGTGGCAGTCTTGAGTTATCCCATACTTTTTCAGATCTCTGATACAAGCCAAAATTCTCTTACATCTTTTGCTTCCAAGAAGCCAACAATAAATGGATACAATGCTAGAAGAGCAGGTGTGTTTTCACTCAGAGGAAGCAGCTATGGATATGAAAATGACTTAGCAGCTGGTGAATAAGAAGACTGAAGCTGTGCCAGACGAAGTAAGTGAGCGTGTGTGTGTGTGTGTGTGTGTGTGTACGGGTTTTGTCACTAATTATGCAGAAAGGCCCAAGCCCATTGATCATGCATTTCTCTCCCTACTTCACCAGGAATAAATCTTGAAGTGTGACAACTCTTTCAGAAAGTCTGAGTTATTACCAGGGATGTATTTCCTGTATTAGGACCAAGAACAAACAATGAATTATTCCTTTATTTTCTTTACCTTTTTGTACACATATCCCTGTTTACAGCACAGTGAGAACAAATATCATTGGCAAGAAGCTGGTCTGCATTTTTGTTTATCATTTAGTCCTCTTAGCTTCACAGACAACAAGGCTATATTCAACCAAGCACAGTGTCAACATGCTGCAAGCCTCTACATGGCACAGAGCTTCAAGCTTTCTTTGCTTAAAGTTGGGCAAGATTTACCATAAAATTCAGAAGGCATAGCTGGTAATTAATCTTTGGTGCATGTAGATAACAAGAAATGTTATTTAAAGCTTGAGCAGCCTGACTGCTCAACGATTGCTCAAATCTTTATCGTTTACTTGGCTATAGAACTTGACTGAAATGGTACATTGTAAGAGTTACAGAAACACTCATCTGAGAATCTTATTTTGTCTTACACACTGTAATTAGTCAAGCTTAGACCCACCAAATTCTCATAGGATGACTATGAGTAAGAATCAAGAAAAGCACTTTGTTGAAGTCATAAAGCCATCTTTTCATTTATAAAACAATTTAAAAATTAACATGAGGAGCTGGAACAACTATATCAACAAGAAAAAGACTGCAGAGATGAATCATTCCAAAATATATTTTCACTGTGCAGAGAAACAGAACTATTTATTTTCAAATTCCACCATAGTATACAATCAAATAATGTTGAAAGGAAGCATACCAACTCCATGTGTCACAGAAGTTATATTTTCAGTTGTTCCATCATCTTTTAAAAATAATTAAAGGGGATTCATGTTTTCCTTAAAAAAAATGAAACAGAATCAAAGCACTTGACTAGCTTTCACCATAAATTTTACTTTAGGAGGAAGCCTGGAAAGCTTATTCCATTGTACAGTTTTTAACTAGGACATCATTAACTAGTGCATGTGGAGACCCAGTTCAAAACTCCTGCACTAAATAAACTATATTAAATGGTTAGATACTGTCACCAGCTAAAGAATGGGAAAAACCTCTAACCACTCCTCTTTTTGAGGTCTTTTTCTCAAGATCTGTTTACAATCCACCAATCAAGAGGGTTGCCTTGTTGTGTATTTACATAAACATACCTTCTGTCAAGCTTTGTGTGCAGCTGGAATGATTACTAACAATGAAAGACATGATATTATGTTGGTCATCACAATTTAACTGTAAACATAGTTAAACTACACACAGCATCTTTTCAGAAACCAGATAAAATTCACCGATGGTCTTTCATGAACCTACTCAAAGGTTTTATCTTTCAAACAGATATTCTAAAATAATGGGAAATAATTTGGAATGGATGTTCCAAGATCTTTTTGGAGCTTCTGCAATAGTAAGCTCCTTATCCTCCTACACTATCCAGTCTTTTACAGGAGATTGTTTAATTCAGAGAAATTCCTATACATTTGTATCAGCATGAAGTCATTAGCATAAGAACATATGCCATATTGGTTCAAACCCATCTTCTCTTCAGCGGTGGCTAGAAATGAATGCCCTGGGAAGAATAAGAACAGGGCAAGCATATGTAATACTTTCTCGGAGTCTTCTCCCAGCTGCCAGCTATTTTCAGGTCAGAGAACTTCCTGAGAATGATGCTGCTTGTCTCTTTAGTTTCCCTCAGTGAATCTCTGAAGTATTTTACTTGTCCAATCTCCCCTTGAACACATCCAAAATTTTCACATCCTGAACAGTTTTGACAAGTTCCATAGGTATGCTAACACAGGTCCATTAACTTAATGACTTTGCATCAACACATCTCTCTTCCTTTTCCCCAAGCTTTGTCATTTTATGAGACTACAGAAACAAAAATAATACCACAGAATCTGTGATCTTGCAGTACTACATAGCTCCCCGTTTTGCAGAAGAGGAAAAGTGGTCATAAGATCCCAGAAATGGAATGTGTTGTTTCAAATACATCTCTTCTTCAACTTCTTCCACTCTTACTCCACACTGGCAACTGAAATAAAGGCTTGGGACCAAACAACATTCAACAAATAGTGTAAAAGCTCCTTATATCATTCATGTTTTCTTAAATTAGATACCAAATATAATGTAGCTCTATCTAAATCAGCTACCAAGATGAATTTTAACAAGGAACAGAGGGAGAAGGCCTATATACTGTAGTTAATATTAAAACATGTTACTTCTTCACATTGACAGGTCTAAGGAATTAATGCACATGTGTAAAATCTCCTGAATACTTATCTCTATGACAAAATAGAGACTGGTGATAGAGAAAACAGATTTTCCAAGGTATTTTCCCTCTGTTGTTCTACAGAAACTCAGTTTTGCTATAGAGTGGGTTGGGGGGAAGGAGGGGGAAGCCACAAGAAGAATAAAACTTAAACAGAGCTCAAGTGTCTCCATAATTAAGTTCCTTTGGAGCTTAACGAAGAATCAGTGGATTGGCTATTCTTCTCTAAGAAGTATTTCACCCTCCATCTTGTTGCACTGTCCCTATACATAACACAGGTTACATTCTACATAGGTGAATAGCATTAGTTTTACAAAGCTGCTGCTATTTTCTACTGGTGTCACTATAATCACTGGCCTTTTCTTCACGTTAAAAAATATGTATTCTGTTTGGTAGGATAGCTGCTGTGCACGTTAACTGTTCCCAAGCATGCAGGGTTGCTTGTTCATGCGCTGCTCCCATTTCATGCAAGGTAACCTTTTCCCAGGGTGGTGAGCCTCAGAAATCACTGGCATCACTTACAGAAATAAGAACTGTCACACTGGGTCCAAAGCCAGTTTGGAGGCTGTTTCTGCTAAAGTCTTTGCTTCAGAGAATGACTGTCTGCTTGGAGTTGCAATTAAGGAAGTTTTTCAGCAGGGTATTTCTCAGTGGAAGTTCCCAGCTAATATTAGTCATAAGCAGTACTGAAGTACAGAACCGCACTTCACTATCCTGCTGACACTCCTCACAGGCAACATAAAAATTGCCTGTTACTTAAGAGATGAGAAAAGAAAATCGAAACCTTTGGTTTCTACATTTTGTTAAGACAGTAAGTAAATTATCCTTATTCACCTCAGCATTCCAATATACGGAAAAGTACAGACTACTTATTCCAAGTTGAGCTACAAGCTTTGTAGTTGTATTAACACTACTTTTATGTGGCTTAGAGTACACCAAGTCCCTATGTCTGCACTTTGATTAAATATTCTTTAGTTAGCTTCTGGAACCCAAGTTTTGTCTGTTAGAATCTATAGGCAAAATGCAAACCTTACTGGCATCGCATATACTGACATTTCCACAGACTCATCAACTAACTACTCTTGCTGTTGGAAAAAAAATTAAGAGTCAGTCTCTCCTTCTCACTATGGAATGAGAACATTCAGTATCAATTAATCCACAGTTCTCTTTTTCTGTGCAGGAAAGGCATTTACAAAGCAAAAAATGCTTTTTATTTCGTTGAAATAACAACAACAAGCTATTGAAAGAACAGAGAAACACCATGGGGTGGCACAGATTCTTTCAGCACCCAGCACCTCACAACGCATACCTTTGGGACCACAGTTTGAAGTTCTGGAAAAGGTTTAAACATCTGACGTGAGCCACCTAGTGTCTAAAAGAATGGCTACAGTAAGAAGTTGAAAGAAACATCTTAACCTCTTTCTGACAGCTGGTAGAAGCCAATTGTATTTATAAGCTTAAAATTGTACAAAGGAATCAGATTTAAATCTTTACTGAATTACAGCAACGGCTGCACTCCAAGCCTACGTTAAAAGCAATCAGTTCCTCTCCAGACTTCAGCACAGTGTAATTAAAGAGCACACTGTTAACACATCAGTAAAGTCTAATAAATTCCTGTTAAAATAGCATTTTGGAAAGTAACGTCAAACACTAAACGGTGTACAGATGATGTGAGGTATCTAAATAGACTGCTTGACCTCCTTAGAGGAAACGTTCAAATTTTCACTCTGAAAAAGTATCAACTTGCTAATTCTCCCCAACAAAAAGTGTTTCTAATTAGTCAAAATAAGACCTTCTGAGTCCAAAGACAAAGTGAAATAAAATAATAGACATGAATCTCTTGAGCATCACACTCAAAGTCTAGATAAGCATTCTGCAACTGTTTTTAAAATTAGTAGCTTCCTAAAATCTTAAATAATTTTAACTATACTCATATACATTTTTTTTTCTTTCCAGTTATCTTGTGAAGATTGCATATAGGAGAGCAATTCTTTCTTAATAATGACAGAAAAATGTGAAATATTGATATAGAACAAAAATAGGGGAAAGCCATCACTGAAGTAGCTATTGGGAAGGAAATACAGAGTGAAGAGGAGGACGCAGAAAAACAGAAAAAAGAAAGCAAGGAGAGGAAAGGGACAAAAAATCATTTACTGTAGAGCAGAAACCACTCTGAAAGATCAAAATTAGATATCAAGTTAGCTATACAATATAGGGTTTACATTTTTTTACAGGTATTTTTCTTTTCTTCTCTCTAACAATTTATTCAGAGGGTCTCTAAGAATGTCAAGATGGTTACTGTAAAGCTTGTAACATACATCTTATTGTATCGGGGAGGGAACGTGGTGTAAAAAACCCATTAAATTATGAAAACAGAGGAAAGACCAGCTTCTTTTGTGCTTTATTGGGAAAGAATTATTACCAATAAAGTACTAAGAGAATAACACATGTGATTCAAAAAGACGTTTGTTGACAGTTGCCAGTTTTGCTTTGTCAGATTTGAGACCTTCACAGCAAATTTACCTTAAGCATATTTCTCAAATTCAATAAACAAACTTTTGTTTCCTATAACAACTAACACGGAGTGACAGTGTTTCAGATGTGGTATATATGTTTAGGCTCTATTTCAATTCAGTTAGCCGTAATCTTAGTTGATCATCAGATAACACCTACTTCTACTTTTCTGCATATTATCCCTTTTTAAATATAGTATCAGTTAAACTATATTTACATACATTCATCTGAATTTAAGAATTGCAGGTTTTATTTCAGTTACTGAGATATCCATCACCATTTTAAGTGCAGGACTACTTGGCAAGACTGAATAAAAACAAAAAATTGTAGAAATTATAAAAGAAACAATGTACTCTTTAGGGCTTTTTGGAAGGAGGTTTTTTGTTTGTTTTTATTTTAAAAGACCTGGTTGAATGAAACCTTAACTTCTCACTATGGAATGAGAACATTCAGTCTAAATTAATCCTAAATTAAATATAATAAATGTCTCAAACACTCTGTCTCTGAAAGAGAAAATTGAAGCCTCCTTTCTTGGAAACATACTAACAGAGCAAACCCCCTCTGAACCTTAATTGTTCATTAGAACCTCACCTGCAATTCTTAAAAGTGGCTAATGAGGAAGTACATTTATTGGCCTGTAAGTATCTTGAATCTTAGTACAGGCCAAAGCAGACCAAGGAGTTTGTAAAGTCTTAGCAGAAAAGGTAAATTATAACAGAAATATCTTTCGAAAGAGTTACAGAGAAGAACGTCTGCTACTCTCCCTGTGGCTATGTTTGAGCTCAGTCCTGGGGCTGCACACACAAAGGTTGCCATAGCTGAACTGCAGGTTCTGATCAGTGAGCAGGCAAAGGGAAAAGTTCTGCTTTAGCAGAAGCACCACAGCCTGGCTGCATGGATATGTTCACCGGGGTTCAGAGACAGCTGAGGCTAATTCAAAATCTGCAATGCTTCTCTGCTGCTAGCTCTGTGACTATACCCTATGCAAGGATGTAAGAAATGCCTCATTTTCTCCCAACAAATCCCACCCTCCTACACACCTTCAGGAAAAAAGTTGTACTCGTACATGAGACCTGGAGAAAAATGGGCTTGTAACAGTAGCAAAATTAAAACTTTGTATTTCCATTATATTCTTGTCTGTAAAAAAGGGGGGTTGGGATAACGCCACTTTAGTAACCTACAAAAGTAAAAGACCCTTTAGACAGAAAGCATTCTGGGCATGAGAAGTGTAAGGACGTTACACACCCAAGTACTGCTATTTACAGATCACCCTGAATCATGGAAAGACTGAAATAGGAAGGGAACGTGGAAGTCAGGGGCAGCATTGTGGGGGGCACCGCAAGGTAGACGGCAGAGAGCCGAAAGGGGCTCATGCTTGCGCGGGGCTGAAGAGACCAGCTTTGCGCCGCCTTGGCACCGAGGAAGGCGCCGTGCCCCAGCGGCAAGCCCAGCGCTGCCCCCGCCTGGCATCGGCGCCGAGCTGCTCCGCCGGCTGCTGCCCTGCCCTGCCCCGACCCGACCGGCGGAGCGGGCAGCGCCAGGGCGCCCCGTCACAGGGCGGGGAGAGGCACAACAGGAAGTCAGTTCTGGTTCCTGGGTTAAGGTGCTCAGGCAGGAGCGAGCGCTCTGTGCCGGGAGCGGCCGCGAGCTCCGTAAGGCGCTTGTAAGTCTGAGTCGCTTTTAAAACCATTGCTCTCCCTTCCGCGGGGAGTGGTGGGCGCCGGCCCGAGGGGCTGCGGGGTGGGTCGTGGCGTGGGGCGGCGAGTCTCCGGCCGCCCCTTGCCTTCGGCCGCTCCGCACTTCCGCCCTCGGCTCCGCGGGACGCCGGGTCTCCCTCCGGTGCCTTATTGCCCGGTTGCCGTAGCCGGGCAGGGGCCGCGTAGTTTACGCGCGGAAGCGCTCTCGGTGCTTGTGGAAGGGCCGGCCCGGGTATCACCGCCGCTCCGGGGGCCGCGGGAGTGAGGGCGGCGGGGCAGAAGGGGGTGCTCTGTCTCGGGACAGTAACGGCGGGGGTGGGAGGGCTGAACGGCCCCACCTCTCCGGTAATCGCCGTCTCTTTCCCTGAGCGCGGCGGGGCTTTCTGCGCTCCGGGTTGTAACGCTGCTGTGGCGTGAGGGGCTCCTCATGGCTTTCCGACTCTTCCCGCAGTCGGTAAAGCACGAATTTTGTTCATTAGACCAAAAAAAACCCCTAAAAACAACAACCAAAAAGCCCCAGAAAACACACACCGCCCTCAAAAAAAAAAATCCCCCAAGCAAAGCAAACCCAAACCGAAAGGGCAGTGAGCGCTCAGCCTCTCACAAATTATTACCTCAACAGGTTTCCAGTTCCCAAGATGCTGGCACTCTAATTTACAAAATATTTCCATTGAAGAAGCAGTTTTGAAAGCAGAAATATGTAGAGAAGTACTTGCTTCTGGATGGCATCTATGTTCTCATGAAGCTATGAGAGGTAGGCACGTGTATTATGACTGAATGTGTGTATACACATGATTAGCCAAAGCCTTATCTTTTCAGAATTTAAGGTGTTTTCTGAGGCATGGTGAAAGCTCAGAACACGCCTTTAGTGATCTGAGGAGCTGAGATTTCAGGACTGCATAGCAGTGCGTTGCTAATCTTTGTGTTGGGATTTTTTTGGATGTGACTCCAAAAAATTCATATTACTGCTGCTTTTTTCCCCACATATATCAGCAAAATGTTTCTCATTTGAAGGAAGTATTTTAAGAGCATCTGCAGGTTTCGTTTGGTTTGTTTACTTAAAAGTTTGTCCTTACAACATTTGCAATACCCAGGTTTTTTCCAGTGTTCACATCTTTACTCAGAGATGAAATTCTAGTTCTCACTGCCATACCTCTGGCAACACAATACTCACAGGCACTCACATTTGCAGAACCCCCTCATCAAACTCTGGAGCTAATCTCTTTCTCTAATTCTGCCCCTGTTAGAATAAGTGCAGCATTTTGTATTGCTGCTTCTGTTCTGAGTACACACCGCTGTTAGTAATTGTGAAAGTCTTTGGGATCTATTGAATATCTAGAATGTCATTTGCTAAAGAGCAGGGTTGTCAACTTCGGGCTGAATAGGTTCCTCTTGCTGTATGGATACAGCATAACTAAGCTTGATTAAAATAGCAGGGATATTTGTTTTGGAGGTCTGGGTAAGGTTATTTTAGAGGGGTTGTTGGTTTTTTTCCTTCTAACTGGATGTAGGGAGAAGAGTAAATGACAAGGAACAGTTGGCAAATTCCCTGATAAATATTGATGCCTGTGGAGGAGAAGCAGGAAAAGGAGCCAGTTTTTCTAACTGCAAGGAGTTCTGAATATGAGATAGATAACATAAGAAGCAGTTATTTATTCCCTCAGCAGGCAATTCAGGGTGTGACTATAGAGTAGTTTAATCCAATCTAAATCTAGCCTGCTGCAGTCCTGCCCACGGCTAGTCTCATGTTCCCACTGCCTCCTTGTGTTAGTAGTAGAGCTCCACAGCCTTGCAGCAAGCTAGCTCCAGTTTTAATTTTGGGGCATTTTTTTAGGGGGGTTGTTGTTGCTTTTTTGAGGAAGTAGGGAGCTACTTTGGCATACTCAGCTGTGTAGCAGAAATGCTAATACTGCTGCAAGTTAAATGGCAAAAATACATGGCCAGAGATGGGGGAAGGTAGGAGTATCCCTTTCTGTGGCAGTGCAGACTTGCATCACAGTTACATAACCATGATTTCATGTTACAGTTTTGAAGCCAGTGCTGCCATTGAACGCAGGAGTTCTGTCTGCTTTTGCTGATGTTTTCTGCTGCTGTGCTGGCTTCCTTGTGTTGGCATGCCATATGAAGTGGTCTGTAGAGCTGATCTGTGTTAAAACTAACGCAGCAAAAATACCTTTAGCATTTAGCATTAAGCAGGAGTGGTTTGCTGAGGTGCTTTACAGTAAGGCTGTTTGTGCTAGAAGAAAGGGAAGGGTGAGGTGGAAGCAGAAATGAGTGCCCAGGATATGGGGGAATAAAGGACCAATTCTTCTAATTACAGTTCCACCTCAAAGTGTTAATAGTAATGACTTTTATTGCCCCTTACTTCATGGAGTCTGGATTTTAGGGAGCTACCAGTAAATTAGCTGCTATTCTCCTTATTTTTTTCCTACCAAGTAGAAAATCAAGGGGCAGTGCTACAGTTCTGCCTGTTGGATCAATTATTTTTCGTACCAGCAGGCAAGGTAAGAGCAGAACTCTTTGTTAATACTCTCAGCCTCAGTCAACCAGTTTTAAATACTGTTTTTCAAATTGAGATTTGAATTTACATAAATGAAATTAATACCTTTGTTTTCTATGAACTGTGAGTCATACGGAGCTGAACCCCATTCCCTCTATTAGAAACTGAACACAATCTTAAATCCCATTGCACTCATTTTTTGAAGTTCCGTTTTCTATGTACAGGACATTGTCATTTACTAGGTAAATTGTTACAAGTACAAAAGGTACAAAATCAACATTGGTGTAAACTGGAAGTTTTTTAAAAAGTGAAAGCACACTTTCAGTTGCTTTCAGCCATAAAAATACCCTTCTGCAGTTTAGTACCCACCCTAAAGGCAGCTGTAATATCTGATTTTATGCCTTGAACTATATAAACCAGCCCTTCATTTGAAACTGAAAAAAAGCCTACTCAATTCTTTAAGAATTTGACACAGGTTTTAGAATTAATATTCCAGTTAGTAGAGGGATACTCTTTGGGGAGGAAGCGTGTGGATGAAGCAGCCTGTGTCACTAACAGTGCTTTGAGACGATATGCATAGACCTGAGATGAAAAACTACTGAAATGATGGTGAGAGAGGGGAAAAAACCCCAAAGAAAATTACAAAACAAAACAAAAAAAACCCAAACAACACTCCCTCCCCAACTTTCATATGCAACAATCCTAGCTGAAACCAGGACAGCACTTTACACAAAACTTATAAATTTGTTATGTCAAGGGATAACTAAATGATTTTAAGCTGTTAATGAATTCACTTTGCCTCTATCAAAGTACAGCCACGCCAGAGTTGAGATACAGTTGCTTTTGCAATACACACACATCATTAAAATAAAGTCTGCAGGACAAAAAGTTACAGAATCCATACAGTAATGTGTAGCACCTTCTAGGAGAGTTAAAACAGGTTCAATAATATCGAAGATGTTCAAAAGCAAGAAAATATGATCAAAAGCTTCAAGCTACAACGCTTGTCATTTTGATCAGGGTCCAAGACAAGTTATCCTCATACTCTTGCTTGGCTTATCCTCTTTTGACTGCACCACTTTCCTTAATAGTATCTGTGGTTTATGTATAATCCCAGAAGTTAGTGACTATTGAGATAATAGTGGCTGTCCATACTGTGTACTGCGAGGTAACCGTGCTTTAACTGTGAGGAGATGTGAATCACTGATGTATTTTTTTTCCTTAATGCTGGTACTTCTGGATTGGGGTTTTATTTTTGAGACTTGAATAACCTGTCCTCTGCAGTACTTACATTGTGGTAAATTTAGATCTTAAAATTTATGTCATATATAGAAGCAAAGGACCTGTATTTGCAGAGTTCAGTCCATCTTGAAACTGATGTCTGACATTTAATAGTGTTGCAGTTTTATGTGTCAAAGCTTATGAGCTTTAGTTTCAGGAATTGTTATTGAAATTGTTCACAAAGTGTAAACATTTGTTAGTATGGTGTGAAAAGGTCTGAATCTTGCTGATTCTAACTGATTGGTATTACTGATTCATAGATAGAAGATGTTTTAATTCACTTCATAGTGTTGCTTGTGTTGCCACTTTCATATATGGCACAAGATAGGGTTGGTCTATGTGACCTAAAGTAATTGAGATTTTATCTTTTTATTGCTGAATGCCAAAAGCTGAGGTTTGTTTTGTTTTGGCTTTTAATGCTGTTACTTCACAATTGAGAAAACAAACTGTTGGAAATGTCGTAAAATCAAGTAACTGGTGATCTGCACCAATTTTAAGTCTCAGTCCTCATACACTGTTACTACACATAAATTTACACATTCTGTTCATCCAGAATTTGATTCAGAGTTAACCTGCTTTTATTTGGTTTTTGTTTAAACCTATCCCTGGACATAAAATTAAACATCGATGTGAGCAGAGCAGTAATTCAAAGTATTACATGAGTTAATGCTCAAACACAATGCATGTATTACTTGACTACTATATTAATACAGGTCATGTTATATATATTTTTAGTTACATGCTTCTGTTTCTTAGCATTCTTTCTTTTTCCTGCTGATTACTTTTCAGATCTGTTAACCTGACCATCTCTTCAGTGATGAAACAACATTGGAAATTATGGACAAAAACATTGGAGAGCAGCTTAACAAAGCTTATGATGCCTATCGACAAGCATGCATGGACAGGGACCATGCTGTGAAAGAACTACAGCAAAAAGTATGTGTTGGGTTCTGAATTGTGTCTTTAAAGCCGTCCTTCCCGTGGAGGACTGTGGTACAGGTAGATTTCAGTTTCGCTTTAGCTGTGCGCACTTCAGCATGTCTGTTGAAGTTGGAAATTGCTGAAATGAAACCAGGTCTGTATGCTGCAGGGTAACTCGTTAGGCTGTGAATATAGTGGGTGGGTTTCAGGTTTTTTGACCTTTAATTTTTTTTGTAGTTTTAAAGGTGAGAAGAGTGTTGTCTGTTTTGGAGAATTAATGAAGTCTTTTAACATAAACAGCAAAGATGGATGTAAAATTTACCTGGCCTTAACGAATTACTTTCAGAAATTTAATTTGCTTTATTTAAAAACTACTTCTAAAATTATTAATGTAAATAGCTTAAAATAGATAATTTCTGTGTTAATAGGAAGACAAGCTTAATTACTGGTTTACTTAATGTAAAGGTCAAAGACTTAATATATTAAGCACTATGCAAGCTATTAGGGCAACAGAGTTTTTGTGTTGTAACATTTACAGCAAAATGACTACAATAAGTATTGTTGGGGTTTTTTTTTAAATAATAATCTGTACAATTATTCTTCAGTTAGGAAATAATAGAAAAATTCTGGAGGCATTCTGACCAGGAAGGAGCCCCTCTGAAATTTTACTTTGTCTGTTGTAGAATGCATTGCTTCAGCCAAAACTCTTGTAGGACTTCTCATCAGGTATGCCAGCCTATTGCAAAGCTAGCAGTTTTGGACTTTGTCATACTCCTTTTATCATGCGTATTCTGTCCAGCAATGGAACCTCTGTTATAGAAAGTCTTGAATGTTTTTGATGCTACAGGACTTTCTCATACTTCCATAGAACTGGTAGGCTGGGACTTTGTTCAGGCGTAGATGAAGCATACTCAGTGTCAAGTTACGGAAGCAGGAGTAGAATTGGGAGCAGGGAAAAGTCTACTAGACAGTATTCTGGTAGTATATGGGCACAATCCTGCTATCCCCTTACATGGCAAAATAAACTAGCTAAGGCACTGCAGAACAGGTATCAAGTCAGTCGTGTGCAGTCATCCACTGCGCAGTCTGTCTCCATTGATAGTCTGTTGCAGCAATACTGGTACAAATCTGTGGTGGTTTCTGTACTTCACACGCTAAGCACAGGTAGCCTGTCAGCGTATTTTGTGCTGAGATCACAACTAGCTTAACAAAAGGCAATATGTTTTAGAATGATGGGAACCTTTTAAATTATTTTATGATGAACAATTAATTATTTGATGGAATACCAGTCACATTGATGCTCTCAAATCATTTAACAGTACATGAAAGAGACTTCTGACCGAGGAACAAGATGTCAAGTACAAGGTCAGATAGCCCTTCTAAAGTCTATGGAAGAAAACCAGAGAAGTGTATGAGGTCATCAATGTTAAGGGAACTAAATGCTTGCAAGATTTCTCTCTGCATTTTCTCTGGTTCAAAAATTAAAAATTAAAGCTTTTCATAAGGGAGTAGTACCAGTTCAAATCTTTGTCTAACCAAACTTTCAGTAGTTGGATTTCATGACTTCAGAAAAGAACAAAGTATTTTTCCAAGAAGAGTTGAGACTGTAATTCCTTGGCAGGTTTTGTGTTTGTGGTGTTTTTCAGGTTTTTTAACCAAACTCCTGTTTTTTGAATGACCTTTGTACAGTGCTTTACTCTAGTAACTTCCTCTGTTCATTGTGTGGCCTTCACACATTGTTGGATTGTCCACCATTCTGTTGTTAACAGTTTACTACTTAAGTTACCGATAGGCCACTTGTTTTGCCAGTCTCTAGAGCTGGGAGCCATGTCAAGCACACAGAAGCCAGAGTCATCTCGGCCAGATGGTGTTTGATACAGATGGATGGTTGGTTGTCATGCAGATCTTCTAGTTGGTAACTTGTTGCTGCCATCTGACTCAAGGAATAATTTGTGCACACTGGCTGTCAAAAGCATCTTCTCTTCTGTCTGTTTTAGCTGTCATGTCTGTGCTCTGTACAGAAGTGTTGACAAGACATTGCTGTTGTACATTTTCAATTTGGTTCTCAGTGATTTTTCTGCTTCATGAGGTCTCTTATAGCTGCTGGAGTGTACTGCTCTTTGATCACTTTTTTTTTCTTTTTTTTTTTCTTTTTTTTTTATGAACTCTCATAGTACAACTACCTGGCCTTTTAAGATAATTTTTTTTTTTTTTAAATGCCTGCTACACAGATAAACACATTGGGCAGTAGGGGGTGTGGAATTTAAATGTGACTGAGATTTGAGAATTAGCAGTATGGATAAACTACAAATAGATGTGAAAATACTGCCTAGTTTTGTTCCAGGTCGTGACCTGTTCAGTAATAGACATATTCTTAATTTCAGAAAAAATCGGTGCATTCCTGTACGTTTCCTTGCTGGGACTTAACAAGTTTTCATGCTTTTTTAAGCACTGCTGTAACTGCAACATTAGGCATGTGCTAATAGAAGAATAGTTTTTGAGTATTAGCATCTTTCTGCCACCTGACCATTTGTTCAATTAACTGGCTGTCTAACAATATTTATACACTTTGGTGAAATGTGAGCAGTCTTACTAGGCTCTGTATGGCCTGTTTGTAGCCTGAGATGGAGCATGGCTAGATGAAGAATGGGGCTGCTTCCTTGCTTCCTGTCTCCCCGTTTTCTAGGTTGGAAAAACAAGTCTGCTACATTCAAAGAACAGGTGAAACTCTATTCACAGGCAATTAAAGTTATTTACAAAATATCTGTTGTATGGTACACCCAGTGTTGTCAATTTCCATTTAAAAGCTATCCTTTTGAAAGCTTGTATTTCTATCATTTAATTGTTAGAAAACATGGGGGGAAGAAAATTACATCTTTCTATAGATAAACTCACTGACCAGCATTCTGAAGAATACTAAAATTCTAATTTTAAACCTGATGTGTTGTTCTGTTGCTATGAATGAAGAATTCTATACTTAAAAGTTATCCTGTCCTTTACAACAGCCAGTTGAAACAGTTACTGAAAAACAGGATTTATTTCCTGTAACACTTTTTTAATCAGGGCAGACTCAAAAATATGGCCTTGACAGAGGTGACTGTAGTTGGTTTTTCACGTAGAGGTCCACAACTACAATTACCTTTAAAAATCAGAGCTTCTTTATATAGGCCAAATAGGAGAGTCCTAGTCAAAACAGAGTAAGATTAATGCTAACTAAATTATATTTGCAGACAGAAAACTACATGCAGCAAATACGTGAACAGCAGGAAAAGATAGAGCTTCAAAACAGCACTATTGCAAAACTGAAATCACAGTTGGCTGCTCTGAATGCTAATAGAGGTACGTACTGCAGTTTGCACGTTATTTCTTTTTATGCTGTGTTGCGTTGATGAATAGTTCTGACTTTGCTTCAGTTTTACAATACACATCTCTCAAAGCAGTATCATACTTTTCTGTGAACATGAGAGTTAACGCAAATGTGCAAAATCTATTTATAAAATACAACACTTCTGAGGTCTCTCTTTATCCTCTTCAAGAGATGGTGAGATTTTCTTTAGATGTAGAACCTGCTTACACTGAAGCAAATAAAAGTTATGAAAATATGGATTCAAATAATCCACTAAAATTAAAACCAAAATTGTTGCATATTAATTTTACAATTATCTGTTAATAAGTTTAGCTCAGGTTATTCTAGACATGAGTGCTGTGGTTATATGTCTTTTATATTAGGTGAGTCTTGTGATGCTGATCTTACTGGATAGTCAAAGCTTTATAAGCAGGTAATTCTTTTTCAAATCAAATAGTCATTGATGGACAATTTTCCACTGTTTGACTGTATTACACAAATAAGAGAAAAGAGTCAAAGTAACCATGTGTTAGTCTGCCATGCTCATTAAATATTTATTCACACTAGCCTAACACTCCTTGTTTTCATAAATACTAGCAAAGCGGTTGGCTTTTATTTTTAAGTGTACATGTACATTTTATATTGCTGGTTTAGTCTTCCGTTATCTCTAAGCACAGAATTGGGCTTCTCTTGCTTGTTTAATGTGAAGGCCTGCTCAGAGAAAAGGCGTTTATATAAGCCTAGCTTCTTGTAACTTTGCTTGTACTGAGAAGCTGGCTGGGGAAAAACGCAGTGACAAACAGACACTTTTTTTTTTAAAGGTAGTGTGCATCCCTACATTCTGAAGCATGAAGATTGTGAAACCTCCAACATACCTTTCAGCCAGCTCTCTGAACTTAATTTAGCAAAGCAAAGAGAAAAATGCTTAAAGGTATGGTTGCCTGCAGTATTTTTAATATAAGATCACATTTGTTCTATGATTATACTATAAGAACCTCAAGAGGTAAATGAGACATTTACTGGTGCCTTTGAACTGGACTTCTCACATAAGATTCTCACCTGAAGTGCATGAATGTTGTGCTGCTACAGTCTGCTTAGGTGAACTAAGCATCTGTCTTGGATCCTTCCCAGTGCAATCATTCTTTGGCCATCAAGCTCCCTAGAATAATTTTGTTCATAAAATAGGAATTTACGTGCTTATTTATTTCTTAACCTATCAAAAGCAGTGGTCAGGAAGGGGCTTTTTCTTCCTCTTGCAAGAGCTTTTCACATTGCAACCAGTTTGTGCATTTTTGCAAGAAATGAAGAATCTGCACTCAAAGTGGTGGAGTGGAAAGTGAACTATCCATTGCTCTGAGGATGCTGATGGTTTGTTTGGAATTTTTGAATAGCCAGTTTTAATATGATGTCTCTTCTACCCCCCTTCACTGAAGTAACACTGAGATTTTCACTACAGCCTGTTGAGAGCAACAGTAATAAGAGCAAATAAGGCTGCTGGTGCAGCCTCACCTCAAGCACTGTGTGCAGTTTTGGGCACCACAGTACAAGAGGGACATAAAAATATTGAAGAATGTCCATGGGAGGGCAACGGGGGTGGTGAAGAGTATGGAGGTGAAGTCTTACTAAGAGAGGCTGAAGTCCCTTGGTTTGTACAGCCAGGAGAAGAGGAGGCTGAGGGGAGACCTCATCACAGTCTATAGCTTCCTGATGAGGGGGAGCAAAGGGGCAGGCGCCCAGCTCCTCTTTGGCAGCCAGTGATAGAACCCAAGGGAACAGTATGAAGCTGAGGTGGGAGGTTTAGGCTGGATATTAGGAAGAGGTTCTTAACTGAGAGGGTGGTCGGGTTCTGGAACAGGCTTCCCAGAGAAGTGGTCACAGCACCGAGCTTGACTGAGTTCGAGAAGCATCTGGACGATGCCCTCAGTCCCATGCTCTGACTTGTCTGGCCCTGTGCGGAGCCAGGAGTTGGACTTGATGAGCCTTATCGGTCCCTTCCAACTCAGGATATTCTGTGATTCTATGATGCTGTGATTCAAAACAATAGTGCAGAATAGATGAGAAATACCTTGAATGGATTTTGCATTGAGCAGACAGTGACAGAGGTGCACAAAGTTTCATTGTTCTTATCCTAAGTCATTCTGCTGTGTTTCTGAGAACTGTCTTGTAACAAAAAATCTCTTGTTTTTGAATATGAATCTCTATAGCAGGGACCCTACAGGGGTCATAAAAAGACACTCTCAGGCATTGGATTTAAAAATAATTAATTTCAGGATTTGTTTTCTAAGCCTGAGCTATGAACAAGCTAAATTCACATAAATGTGGGGGGTTGTCAGAAATGTTAATTTTAAAATAATGTCATTGGATTACTGATGATTGCTTAAGTATCTTGAAGGAATCTCATATGAGACTAAACTTTTCCAACAGTTGAAATGTAATGGTAACCAAACTTCTATACACTTCTTTTTTATTTTAAAAAAAAGTCTGTATATAATTTTTCTACACTGGAATCTGTAATCACAAGATGTCATTTCTTTCCTAATCTTTGCATTTATTTGGAGTACAGCACAGCTGAAGGGTTAATTCTTTGATGGAACATGTTCGCATATTTTTGCATTTCTCTGTCTTGAGTTGGATAAAAATTACATCTCAGGGTTGCAAATGGAGACCTGACCAAGTCTAATATTTTATACTCTTGTTTCTGAATGCTTGCTCAATGACAACAATTTTAAGTAACTTATATAATGAGTAGGAGAAAGGAAGCTGGTCTCATGGGGAGACACTGAGGAATTGTGTGATCTGTAGAGATTATAGGCAATGCATGAGAAACTGAAATAATTATTTCAAGGGCTGTTTTCTTAATGGAATGTAAGTTACCTGTCTTTATATGTATTTCTTTGTGTTGTCAGTTATTGTAGTTACCTCTCAGCGATAGGCAGATCATCTGGATTTCACTTCATTTGTGGCATGAACAGAAATATTTCTGATATAACTACATGCAGAATCAACTATACAGTCTGTCTGCATTTAAACCCAGGCACAGCACTCTACGGGCTTTTCAGAGGGGATCAGTAAAGATCAAAACACATGCAGAGTTAGTTTGACCCAGCTTATTCTATGTTCCTTATTGGAAATGTAGTAGCTCTCTTAAGTCATGAGAGCATGAAGCTTGAGGAAAACATTTTTGACTAGACCAAGGTTAGCTTCTGCAGATGCATGTCATATCTTTGCATCATCTTTCTGATGTAAGGGGGTACCTAATGTTTGGTGGTGTGCCTAGTAAGCTTCCACTAACTTGGCAAGCGTGATGTAGAGATGTCCAGACAGCACAGATGAGGTACACGCTTCTCTGAACTCTGGCTGTGTCTTGGCCATGCCACTTGTGGGCTGACTAGGAGTGGAGATACACACTGCACACAAGTCCTCCTTTTATTGAATAAACTCGGCAGGGGAGGACCATATAACCCCAACTTCCTGTTGAAAACGGTGGAAAAATTAATTCTACCATGACAAAGGCTTTATGTGCTTTTACAGCAGCTGCCAATCTGTGCGCTTTTTAAATGTAGAACTTTTGATGTATGATGAATAAAAAGGTAAAATGCAGTGAATGAATGTTTGGAACACATTGGGAAAATGAACAATAGCACATTAAGTTAACCTAAGAGTTCCCACTTCTTTGTCTTTCTGAATAAAGGAAGTAGAAGTGAGAAGAAAAAAAAAAAGTGCTATATAAAAAAAAAAGGAAAAGTTGATAATTCTTCACAAGATAGGTAATCAATCAGTGGAACTTCCTGCTTCTAGGGAGAATTGGACAAGTTCATGGAAGACAAACCTGTTGCAAGTTAATAAATACATAGAAACTATTACTAACAAGGTCTGGGAATTTATTAAAGATTGTATCATGAATGCCTCCCGTTTTCTTGTATTCTCCCCTAGACGTCATATTTTGACATGTTGGACCAAAAGTCCATCATCCTGACACTGACCCACTATAGTTAAAAAAAAAAAGCCAATACTTTTTCAGCTTTTGAAACTTTAAAGCTCAAATGCTCTACTTAAAAGCTTGGGGTTTGTAAATTATATTCGATCCAATTCTGCTCTAAACCAAATAAATTATGGCTACAGCCATTGTCCTCTATTGCATTAACTTCTTTATTCTATTTTCCACCAAAAATATCAGGCTTGCAAAATGTACAGTTCCAGATAAATTATGATTATGGTCTTGAAGTTAAAATGTTGCTGTGTCTTCCTGCCTGTCCTTGAAACTCAGAGCCTCTCCAGTTGCTGGAGGTGCCTGAGTTTACTGGTACCTTTGAAACTGACTTTTATACTAAGTCAAATGGGATTTCCTAGTGGATTATATTCTGTCCTCCAGTAAAGTTAATAGAAATCCTGGATTGATTGTAATAGGTGCATGGTTAGAGCTAACACTTCAGAGGTTTAATGTGAAGGAGGGGTTAGCTTTTCTGTGTTTTCTAGTAGGTGGCCATACTTCTGTATTTTCCCTGCTGTTGTCAAATTCTGTTGCCAGTGTATCATAAAGTGTTATGGATTTTTTGTTACATTCATCTTCCCTGAAAGAGGTGAGTGGCCAAAGCTGCCCAGCAAACTGAAAACCTTAGTGAGTGAGATTAGACAAGTCACGTAAAGCTTCTTCTGTGTGCTGTTTTTAGTAGAGAGTCGGACATTAGAATCATAGAATCCTTGTAAACTGTAAAACGTTAAGCTGAAGTCAATACCTGTGACAAGAAAACATGTTTGTGTTTTCCTGCATCAAGAACCTCAGTATTAAACACTACGCAGAGTTTCTTGATGAGAATGTCTCGTGCCAGGGGAGGAAACTGTCAGGAGTGAGCGGTGCATATGGGATACAAAACTGCAGTAAATGCTTAGGTCTTCTTTTTTGTGCAGGACATAAGCAGAGGAATGGCAGATGGATAGAGGTAATGTTTGTGCTCAAAATGATGGTGCTAAAGTGACTAAAGTAACTAAGAGCTGCCACTGCAGCAAGCAGTCTTGCAGAGTTGCGTCTAGTGGCACTTTGTTTCCTGCTTGGACACAAAGAAAGACGTACTTCATGATTTTACACTAGCTGACAATTTTATGCGTTCAGCTGTTCTTTGCTGCTGGTGTGGTGTGTGGGGTAGGACTAGTTAGGCCCTGCTACCAGACATAAGAAATTCTGGTATTGATAGCCTTTTTTGTTACCGCTTCATCTGTTTAAACAATGTCTGCCCAATAATAAAAGTTACAGTTAATATTCCCTGAGACTGTTACAGCAGTTCCTCAGTTGAACAGTATTTTTCCTTGAAACAATCTGACCATTTATTCTAGGAAGTCACTGAAAACAGGCCATTATAGCACACTTCAGAGAAAAATAGAAGGACCTGTCTTTGCAGCAGTACAGTCTGGGGGCTGACTGGTTGTAGAGCAGGCCTGCTGGAAAGGAGCTGGGGTCTTGTTAGACAGCAAGCTGAACATGAGCCAGCAGAAAAGGCAACAGCTTCCTGGGCTGTAACAGGAGCAGAACTAACACTCACTTTTCTGGGTGTATCTCCCTCTATTCAGCATTCATCTGGACTGTATTTAGAATACTATGTCTGGTTTCCTCCAGTGCAGGAAAAATATTGATACACTAGAGTGAGTACGTAGCCCATGAGAAGACGCTACAGAAACTGGACTTGTCCAGCCTGGAGAAGAAATGGCTTGAGGAGAAGCTAATAGCTTTCCAGTACCTACTTTGAGGCACATGGAGCCAAGCGTTTAACAGTGGTGTATGGCAAGAGGATGAGTCGTAATGGGCAGTCGAAACATGAAAGGTTCAGACTGAGCATTGGGGGGTTGGACTCGATGATCTCTTGAGGTCCCTTTCAACCCCTGCAATTCTGTGGCATACTGGAGAACTCTTCACTGTGAGGATATCCAGGCATTGGAAGAGGTTGCCTGGAGGGAGAGGTTGTGCAGTCTCCATCCTTAGGTAATTCAAGACCAAACTGAGTGACCTGATCAGACATTGTAACTGACCCCACTTTGATTGAGAATCAGAGAACCCTTGAGGTCCCTTCCAACTCTGATCCTATAAAGACTCTCAAAAGAAAAGATACTGATCTGTTGATGATACAGATGTAACCTCTTTGCTGTCTGCTCATACCAGCATGCTTTAAAAGGTTTGTTGTGTGGCCAAGTACTTAACTGAACAAGTACGACCTGTGTGACACACTTACTTGTCATGGCATTAACTTTATAAACTTCAGCCAGTTTATAAATATTTACCTCATTGCAAACACCCAAACTCAGTCAGTATTAGACTGTCAGATCATCAAGCTATGAAGGGCTGTATTGTTTAAAGATCCCAAAAGGTGGAATTGTTTCTTCAGTGATTTTCCTGGTGTGACATCCTGATGGTGCACAAGAGTTCTGTATGTACTGATATAACCTCATTGTAATGTGTTGCGTGGCTCTTCTCACATTAGTCCCCCCATGGCTTTTCTCATCACTCGCTTAATCTTGTCCAAACTTCCTGCAGGAGAATGCGGGAGAAATGGAAGAGAACTACTGGCCATTACTACAGTACTCCCAGTTATCTGAAAGCTTTTTTTTGTCATTTGGAGCTGTAATATTTCTGAACAGATAAAGTCTACATGTGCAGATCAATGCTTTATCACAGGCTCAGTGAAAGAGTTATTTTACTGTCTTTAAGATGGAGTTAGTTGTTCTTCAAGGCCGTTGTGTTTGACGTAAGCTTTTTCCTAGGTGTTTGAATTTCCAGCAAATCATTTTCAAAGGACAGTATGGGAGAAGCTGCATCCCACTGTGGTGTTTTTCTTTAAATCGGAAATGGAATTTTACAGTGGAACATTTGGGGTCTGTGAACCCACACCATAAAACACCATTACCTTCCCATTCCTGGAATGGCAAAAAGCAGTTCTCTGTACTATAGCTACTGTGTCTTTCTAGTCTTTAAAGAACATGGAAAAGGTCTAAAGTTATAAAATTATGTCCAGCATCTGGCCCTGCTATAACTTTCTTCAAAGTTTCCCAAGCTGTTAAGAATACTTTTCTGCATCTCCATCTCTTCTTAACATAAATTGGAGTTTCCTTCCCCATAGTGCTAGATAAAACTGTCTTTTTCTCCCTCATCAGATGCCTCTTTAATTTGCTTTGAACTTTTGTTGCCTCATAGTAAAGTAATTTTTCCTAGCGTCCTTGTGTCATTTGAGAAAATGAAACCTAGCTGCTGTAGCATCAGTTACAGAAGATAATGTATGTGTTCTTTAGCCTAAAATCTTCAGTTGTCTTTTTTTGGTTGGTTTTTCCAGAAAAAAAAAATCCTCCTTTTTTTCTCTTTTGCTGTTTGTTTTTTGTTGTGTTTTTTTTTTCATCTGCTTCCCTGGATTCTTCTCTACTATGATGTGTATGTATTCCACAGTAGAAGTGTTTCTAGTCTGTCCTAGAACTATACATGTATTCCCCACACCACCTGCCAGAAGTGCAAAGCATGGAGGAAGGGCTGGCAAAAATACCTTGTCAATTCAAAAGTTGAAAGAATGGGATATGTAAGATCTGCAGATGATGGTGAGAGAGGAGTTTTGCTGCGATAGAAATGTCCCATCTTTAGACAATGTTTTGAACTCACTGAGCAGAAGAGGCTTAATCTGCATCTCTTAGATACCACCCAAATCCAGAGTTGCATCGAAGTTCTTACTGTAGATTTATTATTCAAAGTCACAATTAAAACTAAAGAAAAAAACAAACAGTGCCTTCAAAGCTGGTTTTATGTGGGTTTTTTTATCCAGCTAGTGTAACTTTCTGAGGCTGAGCCATTATGTTAGCTGCATATACACATCTATGCTTAACCACCGGGTGTCTCTGTAGACCTGTTCTCGACCCATCCCTGCACTGATGTCATTGTCTAGTAGAGTAGCCTCTACCTACCTAATCTCCAAATGCACAACCTCACCCTTTTTAGGTCCCATTTGTAAATGAAACAAGTGTTATTGAATAAGCATTTTTTCCTTTCTCTTCACCTTGCCCTACCTGTCTACAGACTATCTCACTGCGTTTCATGTACATTACTTCTTGCAGAGTTAACCCTTTAAACTTGCTTCTCTTGCAGAGACAAACGTGGGGCTTCAGGCCACTTTCTCTGACCTTTGATATGGTTCAAGATCAGTGTTTCTGTAGATTTCATAAAACTGTAACTAAATTTTTCACAGCCACAGTTTTTAAACATAGGTAGTCTCTTGAATATTATGTAAGGACTATCTTTGTGCATATTTTTTTAAATGTTCATTATAGTTATCTTCATATCACCGAAAAGCCCACATACATAAAAGTTCTGTTAATTGCTACATGGATAGTTAAAGCGGGGGGGGGCAGCCACTGCTTTTTATTTCACAGATTTTTATAGCATTGCAATATTTGCAATGTAATCCCACTTACACATACAAATTGGGGGACGAGAGGCTGGTGAGCAGCCCTACAGAAAGAGATTTTGAAGTTTGGGTTGTTGGCAAGTTGACTAGGAACCAACAGTGTGCCCTGGCAGCTGAAAGGGCCAACTGTGTCCTGAGGTGCATCAAGCACAGCACAGCTAGCCGTTTGAGGGAGGCGATTGTCTGACTCCATGCTGCACTGATGTGGCCCCACCTCAAGGACTGCATGCAGCTTTGGGTGCCTCAACAGGAGGAAGATATCAAACTGTTAGAGTGTGTCCAGAGGAGGGAGACCAAGACCAAAAGGCTTTGAGGGCAATGATTAGGAGAAGCAGCTGAGGTAACTTGGCCTGTTCAACTTGGAGGAGAAAAAGCTGTGAAGTGACCTCATTGCAGTCTACACCTTCCACAAGGCGGGTAGCTGGAGGTGCTGATCTTCTCTTTCTGTCCTATCTCTTTCAGCGATAGGACACAAGGAAAGGGAATGAACCTTTGTCAGGGGATGTTCAGACTGGACACAAGGGCATTCTTCACAGAGAGGGTGAAGAGGATGAGGCTCCCCAGGGAAGTGGTCACAGCACCAGTTCTCTCAGAGTTCAAGGAGCATCTGGATGATGCTCTTAGTTGTATCATTTAGTTTTAGGTAGTTCAGCAATGAGCAGGGAGTTGGACTCGATGACCCTTATGGGACTCTTCCAATTTGAGATATTCTGTGATTCTGTTGTTCTATTCTGGGGTCTGCTCAAACATTAAGGTATTAAGGAATATCACCATCTTCAAAATTGTTTAAGATTCATTGAAATTAATGAAAAATTACTTTATATGTATAGTATTTTAAATGTTCGTGTAAGTGATTCAGTAATTGAACCAAGAGAATGGCTTTATTTTTATAAACATTTATATGACTTTCATAAATTCAGATGATACAGTTGTTTTGCACAATCATCTATGATAAGTTACATCTGTGTGTAGTGGTAGAAGGTCTTTACTAGAAGTTTAATATTAATAATGTCATAAATAAAACTGACCCTTACTTATGTTGTAAAAGCTTAATTTAGCTTATTCCAGACTGCTGAATAATGATATTCCACAAGCCTCCATTCTATTAATTGTACTGGTATTTCTAAAATTATTTTTTAGGAACAGTTAGAAAGTGAGAATATGAAGTTGAAGCAACTTGAGGACATAAGCAATGAAAAGGAAAGGAAGTTTCTATCTATTATTTCAGACCAAGAAGATAAAATAAGAACTCTGAAAAGCCAACTGAAAGAATTAAATGAAGCACAAAAGGGTGTACAGATGCCAGCATATAAAAGGGAGGTAAGATAAGCAACCAAATAAAAATAAAATTGGGCGGGGGAAGTGTAAATTATTAGTTCTTTCAAACATGTTTATACTAATTATTCTAAGAAACTGATTTTAAATTTCAGCATTATATAATTAATAGGAAATTGTTTAAGTATATAAAGCACATAGGAAATGCCAGTTGTTTGGTATGTGTGTTAATTATTTTATGGTGTGCCATTATAAAATGTTAGTATTTGTAAAAAATTCAGATTAGCATTTCTATGTTGTAATTTTCAGCTGGAGGCTTTCACTAAGATCAAGTTGATTTGTTCACTTTCATGCCACCCTATTTGTGTTACGGAATAGCTTCCAGAGAGCTATTTCTGTCCTTGTGGGATAGCTAGATTGCAGTCATCAGTGTAAATCTAAGCACGTAAACCTATTTTAGCTAGCTAATTTAAAGTGAACACAGGTAAGGGAGGAACACAGAAGCACGTGACTTGCTGCCCAAGCATTTGTAACCCATGTTGCTAGCTATGAGCTACAGAAGCTGCAGTTGTCCTTCAGTGCAAGGTAAGGCAAACCTGGAGGCTATGGGTCTGTGATTATAAACAGTGTATCATTGATACAAACTGATTTGGCAGACATATGATCAAGTTCTGTGTCTGATTTGGAGCACATATGAACTACCCAGGCCATCTGGTAATGTAGATCTAATGAAATTGGAGCTTAATGCCTGGTTATTATAAAAACTTCCCTTAATGCCTGGCAGATTTGAAACTATGTAATACTAGAGTGAACCACAAGGTGGTAGTCAAAGTTAATAACTTATTTTGAAACCTGCTAGAAGTCTTGACATACTAGTTTGTTGTGTGTTCATTGAAAAATTCAGTGAATAAATTGATTTTTAAGAGCTAAAATAGCTGGATATCTAACAAGCTTATATGCATTACATGATTTTACCTTATGCATGATTCAAACAGAATTACAGTCAAGCAATATTAGAACCAGTTTCCTTTCAAGAGATTATGAGCAGAGGAGTGCCACACTGAGTTGCTAAGCTAAACTAAAAATAGGAATTCACGCAGATAGTAGAGAATTGCTTTTGTCATTCTGTGAATGTTTTGAGAGTTTCCAGAAGGACTACCTGAAGGCTCCCAGGACATTTTTATTCATATCAAGGTGACGATCAAAACTAATACACTAACCTGTGATCAATATTTTCGTGTTTTACTTCAAGGTGAAATGTAAGAAAGTTTTTCCAGAAAATCCTGAATTATCTCTAGGGATCTCTGGTATTTCTCCTCTGCCTGAAAGGTAAATAATTTCACAGCACTATTAAAATTACTTTTAATTGTCTTTTCTGCTATCAAATAAGACCAGCTATTTCCCTTGTTTCTATACAGTACCTTAAAAATGGATGTGGAACAGGGAGCAACAGAGGTGAAAGAGCTGTTGTGGGAAGGTAGTAAAGCCAGCAACTATGTGGAATCGTAGCTGAAGCTTTGCAAGTATGTAGGGATAAGTTGGGAGGAATAAAAATAGCCACTTGGTTCAGGAGCAGGTTAAACTGTAGACAGTAGATATTACTGCTGGCTTTTGGGTAGGCATTCACTTCCTTGCATTAACTCTCTTCGGAACAGGAATGGATTAACTGATGGCAGCACAGCAGAGAAGCCTGCTGCACTGCCAGGAGGAGGTCTGATAGTCAGCATGAAGAAATAATTCTTGGGCTGATCCATCCTAAATCATCCTAAATGAGTTTGAAACCAGGTTTATCTACAAGCTGAAGCTAGCCAGCCCTTGCTATGACCAAGGGACCAAAAGCAGTATAATTTCTAAGCAAGCATTCCCTCTTCTGCCAGTGTTTTGGGAAAAATACTGACAAAACCCTTAGGTTTGCATTTTACACTGGATAGGCTATAATTTTAACAGTATTGCTGAGGTCAAGTAGAAGATTCTCTAAGGTGAGGCTAGGAGGGTATTAAAAGAAAAGTATCATAAATTCTTGCTCCCTTATACTCTTGCTCAGGTGTCTATTTTTGGCCACTCTGAGACATGGGGTAGGTGAACTACATGGATCTTTAGTCTGACTCACTGCTGCTTTATGACAAGAAAGAGAGGAAATAAGACTGTGATGTGCTAAGGACTTTTATGTCTTTACTGATTTCTATCTAACTCATTTCTATCTAAAAAATGAAAAAACTTTACCTGTCTTCTGTCTCCCTCCTCTCAAATAGCTTCCTTACTTTACTGTTTACTTGGAAAGAGGTATGTAATTGTGATACTATAATGTAAGATTATAGTATCACAAATGTATAGCAAATTAAGATTGATTCATCTAATATGTGTATTTTCAAGCTCTGATTAGAAACTTGTGTTGAGTCTTTTTTAATATCTTATTCATGAAACACCTGAAAAGTGGTCAAGATGTAAGTGTTAACAGTGAAGTAGCAACTTCAACTCCTCTGGATTTATTTTTTTCCAAATGAAATATAAATAGACATTTTTGTCTTCAAAAAGAGAAGCACAGCAGAAGAAGGAGCACAGCTCATGACACTCCTGATTGCTACATGAATAAGCCATAAAAAGGAAAACAATTCACTGGATTAAAGAAAAAACCCTCTTGATACACAGATGCAAAAGAGAACACAAATCCAGTTTGTAGCCAACTTCACTTTTTCGTCCTTGAAATTAATTTCATAAAATCCATGGAATTGTGCTTAGAAATAAAAATTACTCAGCAAGTTCATCAAAATTTCACAATGGAATTTTATGGATGCATCACTAACTGAATAAGGTGGTGCCTTTGAGCAAATTAAATTCATAATGATACAAAGAACTTCTCACTGTTCTTGGTGCAGACAGCTAAGTATCGGATGTCCATATAATACTCTGGAAAAGGTGTATTGTATGAAACAGAATGAGTTCATGAGCCCCTCTCCAAAATGTCAGGTAGTCAGAGAAGGAAGGAGCAGTAACAGATGTTTGTGTGTTTCTTCTGCAAAATCTGAAATGCACACAAAACAATGTTCACAGCAGCAGCATCTTACTTTCCCTAGAATGAGATGGAAACCATACCCTTAGAAGCTGGTTCCACTAAATACCTGAGGGAACTGAAAAGAAATGTAAAGGTTTGATTTTTTGAGGGGGTCCTTGCAGGGTCAGGTTCTAAGCTTGCATGAATGTGATAGGACTAAACAGCTCTTTGACATTTTCTTTTCCCTTTCTGCTTGCTTTTACTGAGGGGACCAAAAATATGTATACATATGTTGACGAACAATGTATCCAAGAAAAGTAGCTTACACTATTGTTTTTCCTTGGTTTGTGGCTGTGACTCAATTAAAGGTCACAATAAGCTGAATTGGTTGACTCTTTTATTTACAATTCTGATCTTCCAGGGAGAATCTGGAGACCATTTTCCAGGACATGAAAGAAGAGTGTCATCAAATACGTATGCTAGCCAGAGAACAAACAGACCAACTGAGTAAATTGAAGATAAAGCCAGAACCTGAAACTGGTAATATCATACTTAAGCTCTTATTGTGATTCAACTGTTTGAAAGCTTTGCTTTATATTTGAAAATACTGTAAATTACACATACATAGAAGTATTTCCACTGTTTACCATCTGCCTTTTTCAAGTCTGTTCACATGGTGCTCAGTATTTCACCAAGAAAACGCACCGCCAGTTTTGGCATTCTATGATGAATGCTCCAAATCACATGCTATAAAAGACAGTCATCACATCAATGGCTCTTGTAATTGTTTTGTCCCTTGGAGTGAGAGGCAGGCACTTACTACATGTGATATCCCATCATACTGTGTGAATGACAGCACTTGCTTGCTTTTAATTTAGCTGTCAGTTGAAAAGATGTCTATTATGAATTTCTCTAGCCTGTATCTGTTAGAGAAAAGCCACTGGACTGAGGACAGTCAGATGAGTTATTTTCTAGACTTCCTTGTGCAGACTTTTGAATATTGTTTTGTAAGAGCTTAATCCAGTGCTTTCTGAAAACAATAAAAAGCCTTGATTTTTGTTGCAACTGGAAGTGATCCTGAATGTCCAGTTCTGCTAATGCTTACATTTAATATCATGTGAGCTACTATGGGTATTCCCCACTAGCTTTTCTTAATAGTAGGTTCAGACTCCTAAGTGTTTTCAAAAAACACCTGCCAAAGCTACACGGTTGAAGCACAAGACACCGATTTCAGCACTTGCTTCTAATTTAGGTTATACCATTACTGAAGTTTTGCTACATGAAGCGCTAATGTGTAGCTTGTGGCTTCAAATTGCTGTCTGAACTCTATAGTTATATTCTTATTATACACTACTAAACTCTTTTATTTGGGGAGATGAGTGCTTGGCAACTTCTTTCAGAATGGATTTGTTTGTTTGAGTGCCTAACTCAGCTGTATGGAAAGCTATGCATGATACAGATTTCATCTGCTTGATTTCCGTTACTTCTGTGCCCTACGTGACTATAATACCTGAGTGATGTCAGAAGGCTGCTGTACAGTAAATGTGTACTGTAGTTGTTCTCTCACCTAATGAGGAGTAACCATATATATTACTACCAATTTTATTAATAAAGTGCCAAAAATTAAGAGGGGATTCTCAAAACAAAGGGAAACACAGTGAGGGTGACAGAGCACTGGAACAGGCTGCCCAGGGAGGTGGTGGAGTCTCCTTCTCTGGAGATATTCAAGACTCATCTGGACACCTATCTGTGCAATATGTGCTAGGGAGCTGCTTTGGCAGGGGGGTTGGACCCGATGATCTCTCGAGGTCCCTTCCAACCCCTACAATTCTGTGATTCTGTGAAAATATGGTCCCAATTCTGAATAGTTACTCAGTTTTAAAATGTGCCTAATTTGGAAACTAATGGGACTTCGGTACCTGAACACCTTCTAAAATTGTGCTCATAGCACCTAGCATGTTCTTGGCACCATGTGAAATAGTTTTGGTTCCAGCGTGTCTTTTTGCCAGAACACTTCAGTAAATACATGCCATTATGTGCTAAGAGTACAGGACAACGTGATTTTTCAATAAAATGAAAATGTTTATAGCCATAAATCAAAAATAAATTGAATTATTAGGACAAATTTTTTTTCCTTTTATTTCTTTTCTAATAGTTTTTGTGTCAGAGCCAATGTTAATGAAAGAGAACTATGCCCCAAACTGATTTCAAAGAGAAGATATAAAAGTTAAAAAGCCAAGAAGGAAGCGCAAAAACCTCTCAGGAAAAGTATCCCAACACCACACCTTTAATAACTACACCTTAGTCAACTATTTAATGTTTTCTTCATTCTTTCTTCACAGAAATACAGTTTTCCATGCCGATACAGTGCACTGATAAAACTGATGAACAAGCAGAAGAGCTTTTTAAGCCTCGGGTTATAAAGGATATAAATAGAGGTGCATCATGCATCACATCTATCACACCAAGAGGAGTGGGCCAAGATGAGGACAACAACTCTGTAGAATCACTTTCTAAATTTAATGTCAAGTTTCCACCTACAGACAATGACTCTGCTTTCTTGCAGAGCACTCAGGAAAAACCAACAGTTCCTTGTACTGGTATAGCTGAAAACATGCTTCAAGATCACAGTTTTAACCTGGAGCACAGAGACCGTGCTGTTAACCTCAGTAAATTGGAATCTAACTCATTTGAAGCTCATGGAGTCAATCTCATGACCTCAGCTTTACAAAGCTTAACTACTGTTGACAAAACAAACCCCCCAAATCATGCAAACATGCCCATAGAAAATACCCGTGACAAAACGTGTTTAAAAACAACAGACACTGGTTTCACATTTGTACCTAAGCACACAAACCAGGGTGTACCTGAAGCAATTTTTTCTTCTTTAGAAGCTGCTGGGACAACCATCAGAGGTCCTCATCAGGTATCTTTGTATAAATTATCAAAAAATGCTAATGGTTTGGGCAATAACTTTGCAAAGATCTTTGAGACAGGATTAAGATATTCTATGAGGTATCGTAGACTATCTCTTGTCAGTTCTTCTTCCTGATACTGAAGTATGTGTACAAGGCACTTTTCAAGTGAAAGGGCAGGAATTTAAGCAGATGTAAGCACCAGATATGATTGCACAAATTTCAGTTCATTTGGATATTAATTGCTTCTATATCTATTTCAAAGCTGTTATTAATCAGAACTTGCCCCCTAGATTGCTTGCTTTCTACCCTTGATCTCAATTGAATATGGCACATAATTGTTTTAATTGTTTTTAATGTACAGCAAAGAATTTGACAAATAGGCTAATTAAAAAGCTGAATAGATAAATACTTAACTGTGGAAAAAAATACCTACTTTATATATCAATCTGAGGTATAAACAGCACCCTGCTCCTCCCCTCTAAGAAAACCTGGAATTTTTTCTTCGTAGTTTAGGCAGTCGAGGAGGAAAGCTCCACCCCCCACCCCCCCCCAAATGAAGGGAACTTCATTAAAATAAATTTTTAGGTTAATGCAGATACTTTGGACTTCAATTTCAGTTATAGTTACTTCAAGTCCATGGGAGCTTCTGAAAGCAAGGCCCAGTTGTTGCAATGCAGAAGAATACTTTGCAGGTTCTGACAACCACATCTCCCAATACTTTGCTGCTTTTGTGTAACAACCTGTCTCAATTGAAATAGCTGGCAAAATTAATATATACCTTCATAGAGTGATTTTTTTTAAATGTTTCTGTGCCTTTTCTCACTGTTTGTGAGAGAACAGCTTTGCAAGAATAAGCAAATAGTGATATTTAGGAATTGTGTGAGGGTGGATTTTGCATAATTTTATCTTATACACTGATGTGGTTTTGCGTTCTTTGCTAGAGACAAGGTACCTGCAGCAGAAGAGCTTTACTTCTCAATTTGGCCACTGCATGACATGCAAAACTAGCATTTGGAAAGTTTGAAAGCTTTGATGTTTTCTTCTAAAACTTACCCAATCTATTTTAATTTCTATTGCAAAAAAGTTTAAAGCATGGAAAGTTTGCTGTTATTCGTCACTGCATTTTAAACGATAAGCCGATTTTTCAAAATGTATTTTAAATATCTATTTGTAACATAAGAGATCTCAATTCTTTATCAACTTACTAATCACAGTTTTTATTGTGCTTTATTTTTCATTGGATCCTCAGTTAAAAGTTGTGACTGAGTTAAACAAATTAAACCATTTATTATATCACTGGGAGAATTCCTGTGGAGCTGTGAAGCATTCACTCCATTGCTTGTTACTATCCTCTTTTTCTGTATTCCCTCTCCAGCTTGTTCTTTTACTAGTTAGTCTGTGTATTCATTTTTCAATAGATGGCACCCTGCATTGTGTATTACAGCAAGTGAAACAGCTGGTATGTGATTATAAATTGATAGGGCAGTATGCAGCTTAAAATGTAGAGAATCATGATTGAGTAGCAATAAGCCTTTGGTTTGGACATTGATATTTCTACAAAATAAGGAGATTAATTTGGAACCATGATTTAAAATGTAAATTATCTACTTTGTGGAGAAAATGTAATAATGCTAATACTTGGAGAAAAGAAAGGCAGTGGTGAACTTTCAGTATTTGTAAGTCATATCTACAATAGCACCATAGAATATACAGGACATTGATTGAAATGGTATATCTTACGCAGAAGCTTGTTTGAAACAAGCCAGTATTACTTCAGAATCCATTAAATACCCATCTTTGTGCATCAGCATATTTAAACACCCATCACCTTTATTCAGCTGCCTTCAAAAGAGGTTTCTAAATATTTTTCCAGTGAATTGGACTGAGTTTTAGAGGGTTTTACTTGTGCTAAAGATTTGATTCACAGATAATATATAAGTAGATTAAAATACTTACATACATGCCTTTTGACTGTATTAAACATAGCAAAATATAAGCATAAACTTGTTCCTAGTATTTTTACCACCCTTCTAAGGGGTGCTTACAGCTTCCATCATCCCTGACACTGGTGAAGCTTCAGTAGGAAGGAATTATATACCTGATTTTTTTTTCCTAGTGTAGATAAAAATTTCAAGTATTTACTACATATGTTAACTTATAAAATGGAAAACCCCATAAATGCAATAGATTTGGCAACAGTAAGTTCTTGGAACTGCTCTCAGTTGCTGTAATAAATTTAGCTCTTTCCTTCTATGTGGATACTAAATGTGAAAACTCAGTACTGTTTTCTGAGGATGTAACTTTTTAAAAAAACACATGTGACTGAAAAGAGCAGCAGATTAAAATAAACATGGATATTAGTGAATCTAGGATTTTACGGACTCTTATTACATGAGACTTGCAGGTAGATGCATGTGCTCATCACTATGCACAGTTTGAGGGGGTTGTTTCCAAAAAAAATATTTCAAAGAATGTTCACTATTTTAAAAGCAAACCTATAGGCTCTTGATCTTGATCTGAATATTAATACTTTTGAAATGGAACATCTGCTTAAATATATCCCTATTCTGGAAAGTATATCAAGCACATGCTTAACACTCAAAGAAAGAAATGGAAGTTAAGTGCCTGCCTCAGCAGGTTGCTGGATGAGCACCTCCCCTTGTGCTTCCAGGATTAGAAATCTTGCCGTGTCCTTTGTGCTTTTTTTACAATACTATTTTATCTTTTTTAAATGGTGCTTTACATGATAATATATTAGAAACAAGTAATTCTAAACACATTTCTGTAAGGATGTTTAAGTGTGTCAGTGTCTAGATAGATTTAATATGCAATTTACACCAGCAACATACAATAAGTAGACTCTTTGAGCTGAAAAAAGTGGTGTGATTGCACTTAATTACTAATTAGTCAATTTAATTATATGGATTGCTGACCATAATGAAAGATAGTAAATCTGCTATTGCTAGCTGATAAGCTAAACACTGTTTAAGTGGGGAATTGACAGGAAATTGACTCCTAGAAGTTTTGATGGTTTAAAAACAAGATTTAACCACTATGAAAGCCAGTTTAGATGTACAGGGAGTTACCACAGGAGGAATAAACAGTAGATTCTAACCATTTGCCGTGATGAAATCTGAGCAAGAGATGAAAATTAATGATAGCAAGAAATTTAAAACTTCTAAAGAAACTACTGAAGTATTCCATGTGTGAGTGAAGCAAGAGAGAAGAAAACTGAGCCAAAAAAACTGTAGGGCACTCTCCTCTTCTAGGTTCCATCCTCACATAGAGCTCCTACCAGCTTGCTGCCATTCTGTCACAGTAGTATACATTTAATTTTTTAATTTAGTCAAAACCTTAATGTCCAGGCCATATAATGTAAGCATATATATTTTTTGTTGCTAATAGAAAAGTTATTAAACATTTTTTAACTTTACTTTGAAAACTGATAGAACTTTATGATTCCTACTTGGTACAATGCTACATAATTAGTGCACACTCTGACATAAAGTGTGCATCAGGCCCCTTGAACTCCAATGTCAGGTAAACAGATTTGGTGGCTTTAAGCTAACTAGCTCAGGGACCAAGAGCTGTACAGATGCTGAATCAAATTTAACATAGTTTACAGAATTTCTTGAACATGTGGATAGATATTGAGATGGTCGCAATGAGTTTGATACCGTCACGGCAGAGGGAATCCCAAACCAGATTATTTGAGACATGTTTAGACTAAAGGCAGTCAGAGCAAGCAAGTAACTTAAGCTATATGACATTGCTCTAGTCTTTTTCTCAGTAAACTGAAAACTAGTTATGTGTCAGTAAGAATAAAAGAAAATTATTCATATGAACTCTGTACAAAAACCCATTTTATTTTAAAGTAATAATTATTTTCTCATGTCTGTTAAATAGCTGCTATGTACTATGACTTCTACAGTAAAATACTGAAATGCAAAGTCACAGAAAAGCCTTAATATTTATCAGACATATTACAGACTTTTACTCACAGCAGTATCTATCACTAGTAGATGATAGGCATTCTAATTGTTTGCAGTATGTTTATAGAACTTTTTAAAAAATTAAAATCCTATCTTGCTTTTCTTAAATGAGAACTCTCTAGATAATGTCTAGGTGTAAAGAACACCTAGTTTAGAGAGACACATTTTTTTAAATATAAATATGAATCACAGCATAATATAAAACACACTGTAAACCACAGCATTAATCATTTTCTGTTTCTTTTAGCTCATTTGGCGGCCTCGAGACAATGATTTGCTGGCACAAGCTTATACAGCCTCTGAACTGAATCAGTGTGGAATTTGTGAATTCTGTCGAGAAGTTTTCCCTCCATCTATAACATCTAAGGAAGATTTTCTTCGGCATCTGAATTCCCACTTTAAAGTACAGTCTTAATGTATGAGAATTTAATGGATCACTGTTTCTGCATACATTTGATACTTTTTTTGTTTTATAGATATAATAAGAATTTAAGAATTAAGACTTTTAACTAGAACACATGACTGAAATTGTTTGTCAGTTAAGCACATTTTAAATTGCCCTTTGGCAAGGCAAAATGCAATTTTAAGTCACTGGTACTGTAATGCCATTATTATTGTTATGCTTCAATATTGCCTTTGAGAGTGATGTTAAACAAACTTTTTTTTTAATTAATCCTTGCCTGAATGGGCCCAAAATCGTGATTATATTTATGAGTGTAGATTTGTGGGATTAAAGCCTTAATCTGTCTGAGGAAATTGGAGTAATGCTCATATTCTCCTCAGTATCCAGTGATGTGATTTTGTCCTCCTTAAAGTAAACAGGAAGAGAAGTAGGCTCTCATTTTTCATGTCTAAAATTACAAAATTTAATTTACAATAGTGACCCTCTTTAATTCATATTCTTGTAAAATCATCACAGTAACTGAATGCCAGGTGTGCCAAAATTAGTATAGGCTTTCTCACTGGTAACATAAATGAATGGTTAACTTTTCCAGATGAATTGTTTACTAGATGAAGCATCAAACACACCATATAAATGACCCTTTTGCTAAAATGTAACAGTAGCAATTTTGTTGATATCTGTTACGTCTTATGAAAAATAACTTTTTTCATTACCTTTTCAGCATTAACAATTAGTAAAAATACCTTCATGGGAAAAGGTCATATCAGTATGGAGGATAGAGTAAAAAAAAAAAAAGGTTAATTTTTTTTTTAAACTAAGAAGATCAAAGATTATTTACCTTTCCCTCTGGTTGCTATGATTACTCAAGTCTGTTGCAGCAAGGAAATGGGAAAACCTAATCACCCAAATCTCAATGACTTTGATTTTATCCTGTATATGCTTAGTGGCCTTCTCAATGGAATTTAAATTCGTGTTTAGTTTGAAACATAGTATTCTGATAAAGTTTGCACATTTTCTGCATTTATCGGGATGAAATTTAAAAGTTGTGGGGTGGTTTTTTTTAACTGAGTGATTTAAGTTCAATGATAAAGGGTGACTTAGAGCTTTTTGCATTTGAACTGAATATAGGTTTTAGTCCTGATATTTAATAATTAGCATTAATATTTTCATAGCAGAAGAGCACAGCAGTTTTAATATTTGCTTGCAGGTGACCGAATTCTGGAAGAATTAACACCTGCATAATTTTTAGAAATTTCTTTTAATGCAATTATTTTCTTTACTGTAAACCTCTCATGTTTGTGACTGGCTGTCAACAGAGTGTACTGTAATAAACAGCACCGTACAGTGCATGCCTGAGACATGACTTGGAGAAAGAGTTTGTTACTATTAACAGCTCTAAAGCCCCGCCGGTACCCAGCGCTGAGGAGACGCACATCCCCGGACTCGCCGTGCGGCGTGTGAAGTACCTCCCCAGGGAGCACGGCTGGGGGTGGTTCCTGGGAGAGGCACAAGTTCCAGGATTGGGAGGAGGGAAGGGGATTCACACGTCTCCAGCCAGCCCGACACAAAACCGACTTGTGCTCTCAAGCGTGAAATTCGAGCTCAGGAGCTCACGTTATTAAGAGCTGAACAAACTGAGAATCACCTTTAAAGAAAATAAAGTCATCTGTGTGAGTGTGTGTGTGTCCCTCCATGCACGGAGGCGTTTTCCTCTTGAGCTCTTCTGCTGGCAGCGAAGGGAGCCCTGTGCCGAGCCCCGGTCCCCGCGCTGGGCCGCGGTTCTTTGTTGCTGGAGGCAGCCTGGCACCCCTGCTTCGCCCGCAGAGCTGCGGCCTCCCCTGCAGCCAGGGCAGAGTGGGGAAGGCGCGGAAGGGGTCGGGTGGAGGAGTAACAGGGTTGTCCAAAGCTTCGGCGACCAGCAGAAGAACCCATCCATCTCCCGCTATGAGAGCTCCTGCCTAGTGCGGCGTCTTAGCAAGCTGTTTAATTTTGTGTGCTTAAAACTATTGCTGCCTGAGGGCGTCCAGATAGGCTCACCGATCAGACCACTGCGAGGGGCAGCAGTCAGGTTTTAAAACAAATAAATAAAAGATCTCACGCTAAGCAGTTATGAGCGACTTGAAGTGGGAGGCGGGTGCGGTCCCCGAGCGGGCCCCACTCATGCAGCTTTCCTGGAGGAGGCTGCTGCTGCCAGCAGGGACATCTGCTTTATTACACTCACCAGAGGAGGCTCAGTATTCCTCTCCTCCGCTCCCCCTTCCGCATAAGCTCAACTCAGCAGAGGAGGTTGACTCCAAATGGGATAATAGTAATAATAGTCATTAATAATAATGATAATAATAATAATCTCGAGGGGAAAGAAAGCAGCAGGCTCATGCCAAGGCGTACTACCAAATTCCTCCTCCCCGGCTAGCCCCGCCTGAAGCTGCTTTCTCGGCTCCCGTCCGGTCACTTGTCCCGCCGCCCTGCGCTGACGGTACGCGATACGGGAACCCCCATGCTTACAGACAGTATTAGCGAGAACTCCAGCTCTGACTCGAAAGCAAGGGAGCAAAACCGCTCCCCTTTCTATTTAGGAGGTTTCTGAGGGGCATGCTGTGGCGTTACGGCTGCCACAGCCGGGTGCAGGGGCTCAGTGCCGGCGGCCGGGTAGAACACATGTAGCTCCTCTGTCTCTCCGGCTAACTCGACAGCTGCTCGTAGCTCCAGTAATTAGACTGTCAGTGCTTGTTAGAGGAGAGAAAAACGCTCCTATGACAGATTCCACGAGTCCTCTGTTTTTTAAGATCTCACAGAAATCACCGGAGCATTAACTGAGATCTCTTATTTCTCTGGAATCAGAAGGGAAAAAGTTCCCTCTGCCATCTCGCACTCCAATCAGAGCTCTCTTGCGACTCCCATGAAAGTGAATTCATTCTAAAAGGCTCAGGAGAAGTTACGTCCCTTCCCTGCCTGCCCGGGAGGAAGGGAGCTCTTCCTGACCCTGTGAACTTACTTTTAAAATCCCCTCCTCATATTGCTGACTTTAGCTAGCAGATAACTCAATAGAAATTCAGTCTTTTATCCATTAACTGAGCGGAGGAGTCACTCCACCACACACGATCTTTCCTCATCCAAGATAATGTTAATTCAGAGGATGCTCAGGAGAGGCTGTTCCCCCTTATGAACAAAAGCGCTGGAGGATCAAGCCGAAATGCTCCTACCCCCACCCATGGTTCACTCAGCAGATGAGTCTCAGAGGAGGCGATTTCTTTTCCTCCCTACCGTACATTCCCCTTTCCCCCGCAATCATACAAGGTTAACTCAACAGAGGAGTCTCAATCCAAATGGCAACTGGGATTGCATTTAAAAAAAAAAAAAAAACCTGAAGGAAGGGGGAGAAAAAAATCAGAAATAGGGAAAGAAAAGAGAAAAAGCAGCAGGCTGATTACGAGGTGTCAAAACTGCCAGGAGCAAGAAGGTGATAGCAATCAGGGGTGAGAAGAGTGCGCCATTCGTGCGGGGCAGCTAATTATCCGTCTCATTTGAGAAGAGCAGCATTCGAGGCAGCAGCGTTCGCCTGCTGAACGGTGACAGATTGGCGCGGAGGAGAGGGGAGGTGTTAAAACAATGGAGCCGGGCTTGCGAGCGCTGCTGCATGCTAATCAGCCCGGCCTCCTTCCTTCCTTCCTTCCTTCCTTCCTTCCTGCCTTCCTTCTTTCTCTCCTTCCCTCCCTCCGCCTGCCTGCCGCGATCCCTCCTTCTCGCTGGCCGCACGGCAAGCTCAATACAATCAGGCCCTACGGCAGCACACAGCACCACACCCGCGATAGGGGGTAACCCAGAAAGAGTCCCGGTGGGACCCTGAGGCGGGGCAGGCAGCACCCAGGGGATCTGGCAGGCTGGCGGCTATCAATGGTAGATTTCAGATCTCACCCTTGGTGCCCAGGCTTCCAGGAGCCCGTCAGTACGCGTTCCTGCAAGGGGCAGAGGCTCTTTGTACAAGTCCTGTGGGTTCTTCATGCTGACACCCTGGCTCCCACTTCCCTGCAAGAGGACAGACGATAGCCGGCAGCGCAGCAATGTTGCCTGGTAAGAGACAACCTACCGCTGAAGATCCAGACCAGGCCGGCAAGGGTGAGGGAAGTGCAGAGCTATGCCAATTACTGATGGACTCCAGGAGCTCTGTTGCCCTCTTAGCTCTGCAGTCACTAGAGGCCGGAATGCTAAACATGTTATAAGCAAGTTGTACGGCTTCTCTTCCACCGCTGCCTTTTGCCTCTTGGATCGCTTGGCCTTGGAAGCCTGAATGACCCCATGTACCAAATGTGCACCCAGTGGGGAGGTACAGAAAATGATGGCCTTCCTTCGGACCAGGAGCAACTGTTCCCATTTACAAACTGTGTGACAGGGTCTGCAGGGACTGGAGAAATGCTTTGCATGGGATCCCTCTGGCCTTCACTTTCCCAGAAAGCCCACGCTCTGGGGCACTCACGGGGCAAACCCTAGTGCTGGCGCATTCGCAGCCCAGCTACAGCGAGTGCTCTGCACTGCCAGGGAGAAGCAGAGGAATGAGCGTTGGAATGTTTACTCTCCAATATTTCTCAGTTTCCATTCCATCCTGCCCTGAAAGATTTCTGATTACTATACACTTCAAAATAGTATTTATTACAGATTTACATAATCTGTATGTTTTATGTTAAGGGAATAACACATTGATGCTGTACTACTGAAAGGAGTTAATCTAAACTATGTAGTGTCTGTTATAACAGAGTTCCAACTAAAACATATCCTGGTTTCCTGGCACTGACAAGTAACACATATCCAGAAGGACAATGCCCAGCACATTAGGTAAGATGCCAGGTGAAGCCATTGTTTGACTCCTGAACCTTCACTGGGTTCTGGATCAGCACTCGGCTATATTAAATGATATGCGCCTCTGTGTAACCCCCTATTTAATTTAACAAGTGTTATTTCAAATAGCATGTGCCTGTTTTATGACAGGATTCATGTGGGTAAGCAAACACTGGAAGGGATTAAACTGTTTTAGGCCTGAGGTAAGCAGCATGTTAACTCAGGTTGAATCCTATTTAAAATAGATTTGAGTGCATGTATGGCCAGGCTGTAGTAATAGCGTTTAAATTTTGTTATTCTAAGTCTGTCGTTGAGTGTACTTGATGAGATTGTCCATGAGCATACAGATGGTGAGATTTTCATGCTTCTGTGGCATACTGACATCTCAGGCTGTAAAAATAAATTCCCAGATCACTGCAATACCTAAGTAGAAAAATGCAGTCCACCTTAATGCTCAACATTCGAGTGCTTTATGTTTTAAGAGATTTTATAATAGTAGCTATGCAAGTTTGTGCAAATTCGGAATATTGATTTAATGGATTTACAATGCAAAGCAAAATTCAAGATAACTTCTGTGCCCTTTTTAAAGAAGACTGTTTTTTCTGTGTTTCTGAATTTAGAGATATGGGGGTAGAGATAAAAACTTGCCTTTCCTTGCTATTAGCTGTAATTATTTTTTATAACTGTGCAAAAGGATAAAAGGAGGAACTGACTTTTTATTAGATCAAGTCTAATTACATTAAAATATTCTTGTATTGTTTCTTGATTTCACATAATTTTCCAAACTAGTAACACATTATTATATCTATTTTGATGATTTATGCTGCACTGGAAAAGTATTTGTGTCAAAGAGGAATGCTGAGATACCGTCTCGAATATGATAATTACTTTTTTCCCTCCCTAGAAGCCATAGTGTGGACTGATCCGTGCATCAGCCTGTTCAACCTGGAAACCAACACTGATACTGCTCATAAATAGCTGGGCTCGGGCACCCCTATTGGTTAACGTCTGGCCGCAGACAAGGTGCTGTGCTTGTCAAGATCTCTGAGCTGACCGAATTAAACATTTTAAATATATACACATAGCAGGGTGATATGGTGAAAATGAGCTAAAGGGAAAACATTTTGCAGAGACAAATACATACTTTTAAAAGGTTTGAAATATTCAATTGGTGAAAAAATAACTACTTGTAAAAACGTGTGTATTTTCATTATGCTTAATTTGCCATTCAAAACAAGTTTTTCTTAATAAGCTCTATTGTTTCTATCTGTTTTGTGAAATGTAATACGTGTGAGACAGAAAGCAGACTCGGAATGTGAATGAGTCTTGTTTTCTTCTTCTCTCTTTCCTTCTATCCTTTCCTAAATACTACTTTATTCTTATTCACGAGCATCTTTAAGATGAGAAAAGGATTAATGGAAGTGGCATGGCATTCGTGAGGTCATGATCTGAAAAGATGAAACAATAAATCTTATCTGCTAGTCTTTTCCTACGTCTTATTTCTGTGCAATATAAGTGTCTCCATAAGCAAAGCACTCTATGGTTAATAGTTATGTTTTCGCTCTCAGCAGTGACACAAGCTTTGTCAGGTTTTCGCTGTTTGCATAGTTCATTAAAATACTTTAATAAATGACTCGTTGTTTTTAAAAATCTCCACACTATCACCCGAGTAAAAACATCTATATCCTCCCAGTCCTGCAGTGTCAAAAAGTATAGTCTCTCAGGGCAAAAGGTTACAGAGCCTTCATAAAGGTTTCCCATCTGTCATCAAGCGCGACATCAAGCCCTCTAGGTGCTGTGAAAATGATTTTCTCCGGAATTCTCCAGCCCAAAGATGCCATGCTCTTAATTACAAGCATTTGAGATCAGGAACGCCACTGAATTCCCTGGAGATTCACAGAAGATATGCAAAAATAATCTCTTCTCTTGCTTGCCTGCCAGGGCTTCTGTACCTGCCCACAAGCCAGTCGGCTCATTTGCTAAGTAATGATGGATGAACCAAGGCAGCCCGTACAGCTGCACGGTCACCCCTCCTGGCATTACTGCTACGCTGCCATTGAAGTTTAGAATTGACCGCCAGCAAAGGAATGACAAATAATGTTCTGGGTTTGGGGTTTTTTTGTTGTTGTGTTTTGGGTTGGGGTTTTATTAGATTATCCGCCCTTCTCGCCATGACAAGGTTCCTGTACACGGGTTACTGGCGTAGCCGGGATAGCGGAATGAAACCAGTCCTCCAGATCACGGACTGAGAGACTGTCAGAACATCCGCTTGCAACAGGTGCCCTGAAAAACCACATCAACTATGCCTGGGGTCAGTGTGCATACAAAAGAGTACACATACAGGCAGGGTGTGGAGTCGAGCCTTTGTGTGTCAGGACCGTGCCTGCACAGCAGAAACTGAGCCTCCGGTCGGGCGAGAATCTTATCTACAAATGTCCATTAGCACTTTTTCCAGGGGTGACAACCAGGTGAAAGGCCATCCGACCCATCAATTTATCAACAGCCGGGCGTTGGAGGTTTCTGTTGGGTTAACGGGATTTCAGTAGTTGTAAGAGGAGGTATAGAATGTGAAGTGAGCAGGAGAAAAATGTCTATGCAGCCTTAACGCAAGTTCTCTTCCAGTACAGAACCAGACCAACGGAACTAGCTGGCTTGAGTGATACCGTACAGAGTGTACATAGACCTGGCGATGGATACGTCTGGGGAGGCTCTGATAGTGTTGTCAATCCGAGCAGTGTAGATTGCATTTTTAATATGTGGAAACATGTACATAACTCTGGGCATAAGGGTGGGGGCGTAAAAAAGCCACGTCCAAGCTCAATAGGAGCACGGGAGAGAAACCTCGGGCTCCATGCCATCCGAGATGTGAAAGCCCACGGAGACTCAGCAGCCAAAATCGCGTACACTGATTTTTTTAATAGAGTTCTCATCCATGTGTCCATTTAACTGCAGTTGATACAGATCAAATAAGCTTGTTACATATAGATTCCCAGTTGCCTCAAGTGATACAAGACAGTAACAACAGGAATATCCCTAATTAGAACGGATTAATCTGATTTCTTTATTCAGGGACTTTAGTGTCCCTAAGTATTCAAGGAATGACAAAAGTCTTCCAGAATAAAGCCGCCAGGTTTACCCTCCTTCTGCCCAGGGAACTGGAACAGCCGGTTTAAAGCTACCATTAAAACCTCCTTCATTATTTTGTATCGTTTCTGATACCACCTTCAGCATACAATTTCCCGCATTTCTCCGAAGTTTGTGTTTCATATCACTTGGTGTGTATATACACACACATTTCAAGCAAGATAAATCCGAGAAGAATACGTAGCTGGAAAGTAATACGAAATATTTTATCAGTTGGTCACGAAATAGCTTCCTACACCTTAGCAAGGATTTGAGAGTTGTAAATTTAAAATTTAGTTTGTGTAATGATAATTTGGCATTATGTGCCATGATTGCAATTCCAACTATTTGAAGACACGTGTGGTATGTTTCTTCTAAGAGAACAAAATACCGTAAACTTTACAAATTCTTTAAAAATAAGTTTAGTTTTACATAGGGGTGGTGGGGGGGGAGGAGAGTGTTCGACGGTTTTGAAAAATTATTTAAACGCGTGCGTGTTTCTCCTTCGTATACGTTTTACAGACCCAGGAACGAAAGAGGCGATATAGACCATGCCCGCATAGAGGACCCGATGCCGAAAGCCTTGTGCGCCCGAAGTTTCACGCAAAGCTCTGCTGCGGCGGGCGGGTACGGGGATCGACAGTCAAGTGTGAAAAAAAGACCAATATAGATGTTATTAGCAGGGAGCCTGCAGTCATGCATTCAAACTCACAAGCCCGTTAAAATGCAATGGGCGTAACTGCATCAAGCATTTCTAACCTAGCCTTGCTTTTTATTTCGCGGGGAATACCAGGAATGCCAAGAAATGCCCGTCGGGCCCGAAGACGCTGCAAACACAGAAAGAAAACGCAGTCCCTTCAGCCTTTTTCGACCCTCAATCCGGTGGAAAATGGATGCAAGACCTGGAGCAAGATGCGATTCTCAGAACTGTCAAACCACTTATGGACTTCAAGGAAATCGTATGGCCAACAAATCCAGCTTCACTTTGATTTTAGTCAGTCTATCAAAGAGAAGAGATTACCCGAATGGCAGAATAGCAATTACCTAGCCCTTTGCGTGAGGGTAACAAGATGAAAAGAATGATAAGACTCCCACAGCATTTCAGAAGGTCCATATTTCCCACTGGGCCTAAGTGACTTTTCCATTAAAGGGTGAAGAAAATGGCTATTATAAGAAAATGCCGGTGAAGCAAATGTTACTATATGGCAGTCTGGTTGCATCTTTTGATAAAGACTTTGTTGGAAATAACACGAGAGTGGACTGACTGGCTTGCTGCCCTCAAAACCGGCCCCTTTCCTTTTGTGATGTTTCCGAGAAGAAGTTAAGAGTGCATTAGTTTAATTTAAAAAAAAAACTTGGTGGCTTGTGTGGGTGTGTTTATGTTGGGAGGGTTCTTTCTTTAAAAATAAAACTGTTCCTTGGACTTGTTTTTTTTTTCTTTCCCCAAGGCTAAAGGGACACATCCCCTTCTTTGTCTTCTGAGGAAATGGCAGAAAGTTCGAAACTTCTCGCTTTCTTTTCCCAAAATAAACTCCTTGCTACGATTAAATGTGTGGTGCCCTAAAAAAACGAGCAACAGCTTCTAGGTCCAAGCATGCACACACATACACACACACACACAAGTTTTTGAAGAAACCGATTAATCTCAACCTTTGGAGTCGCAAAGCTGCAGTAAAATACCGTTAAACCGGGATCTTAAAGTTTTATTCGGTGGCATTTTCTTAGGTTAACTGTGTTCGCGATGATGAGATGCTGTGAGCAATAACGCAACTCCCATAGGGACCCGTGCCTGAGAGCGCTGGTGATTAGTTGAGCTGCCATGTCTAGTTTACCAGGGGCTGGGATGTACACTGGACTGACGTTACCGTTATTTAAATGTGATGATTTTCTCATTTGTTGCATTGTTTGTATTAATACGAATATCTTGTTATGTTTGTTTTGTCTCCTGGGAGCCAATAAAGCTGTGAAGTTTTTCTTTACACCAAATGCAGCTCTACGGGCGATCAATCAATGGGTAGTTTTTGGATAATCTGCGAGAGTGAGAAATCTAATAAAGCAACCAACTAAAAAAGGAAAACAAAGTCTATTTTCTGTTAGGTTAGCTACGTCAGAAGTCAGGCTTTCCACCATGCCTTTGTAAGATATTTAAACAGCTACATTTAACTACCAGGGCAGCACCTCGCTAAATCAACTCGCTGGCGTATAAAGGAAAAAGTTTAGACATCATGACCTCTGCAGCAATGTGGGTGACTTACTCTTAGAATTAAATTTACTTTGACACTTGCATTTCTTCCCACCTCCTTCTCCGCAGTGGTATATGAAAACACACTAAGGCGAAATAGGACCAATCGCGAAGTGAGAGAACAAATATGTGAAATTTTAAAATTGCCATTGCTTTACTATACCAGGTATAATGTTAAGAAATAGGTAGACAAAGACGATATAGTTAGTTTCTAGGTCGCAACAAGGTCCATAGGAAATCGCGCCATTTAATTTCAAGGCAGCAGTTCTCTTATCACAACAAAATGAGTTATAAACAGATCAAAATAACAATCTGAATTATCTACCATTAGTGGCTGAACTGAACAGCCCCAGATTACGTGATGAATTGTTAAATTGCAGTAGCATTGTTTTGGAATTGCTAATTAAAAAATAAGTAAACCCCCATGACTCTGGATATGACAACTGAAAATACCCACAAATTATTTAATAAATGAAGCGTCTAACAACTCTAACACTTCCTGCTCGCCTTGTTAATAAATGTAATTTGAGGTAGATTTAAAAAATCTTCCATCTAAACAGTGAATTCATTACGCGACGTTCAGATCTCCAGATGCCTATGGACTCCTCGGAATTAGGTGTTAAATAGACAAAAGTGAACCAAACTGCCTTTAAAAGCACAGCATGACCATGTAATTCTTTTTCCAGTTTGTGGTAAAAAATGATGAAACTTCTTTCCAAGTAGCTATCACCCAGATTTAGTGTGAAAAGTAGTGTAATTGTAATTCACGCCATCAGGGTCTATCACTGATAGACTATCAGCTGTTCTGTAGTTAGGAAGGCTTTCTTTTCAAATAGGAAAGCTGCCAAGTGCTCTGTGATACCTCCAGCAAGCTTATCGGATGGAAGATCGGAGCCAAAACAGCAGCTGCACACATATGCAAATTGGCAATTAATAGTATAACATTCTGGGGAGGATTTTTTTTTTAATATAGGAAAGTATAGCGGAGCTACCTTAATATTAACCTTAACAGTGACAGGGAACTTAGTGCCTGAGCGGCCAAAGAATAATTACCCTCTGGAGAGACTTTCACTCTATTACTTTCTTCCTTCACACAAAGATCAAAGCTTTGTTGTCCTGCCGAGTTTGTCTCCATTATGAAAGTTAACTTCAGGCGATGAAAAAAAAGGGGGGGATACCTTGTGGCTTCGGCTCTCGAAAGCAGGGAATCGTGGCAATTCGCGCTTTCCTCCGCCTCCACCCCCCAAATGACCAAAAAAAAAAAGTAAAAAAAAAAAAAGTAATTTTGTTTTAGTTTAGGATGCTTATCCCGTCCGTTCCCTGAAAAGATGTTGCGTGCTACATGCAACTCCTAGGGCTGTGCATTTGTTATGGATACTCTAATCAACGACAAAGTAATTGAAAGGATTAGTTTTATATATTTTCCCCAGCCTGCTGCAGCAATCCAGCCTGCTTTATTTAGCCCAGCATGTATGAATACAAGACTCCCAATTAATGCAGTTGCTTGCTTTAGTCAGAACATTGCCTTTCAAAGGATCCTCACATGATCTTCTCCTTGTAATAGCAGGCTGGAGCTGGAAAGGCTTTGCAAGTCTGCTGCATTTCACACCAGCCCGTCCCCAGCGCTTTCCCCAACGCCTATCTGTGTCTTCCAGGACAGGCGTGGGGTGAGTGGCTAATGTTTTCGATAATCTGTAAATCCTTACAAGCCTTATTTTCACGAATAAAGATCTCAGCGTGTTTAGGATCCGGAGGAAAAAGCGGATTCTCCACGAAAGCAGGCCGGGAAGTTTGCTCCTCTCCAGGGGCAGGTGCCTCGGGAAGGCACTTGCGTGCTCGCGCTGAGCCCGCCGTGCGGCGGGAGCCTGCTCGGACCCCGCCACTTCTGCCGTCTTTTTCCGCTGTCACTTACACTCCCACACTAAGCCTTTTCCATTTTATTACTCAGTAATTGCATTTTTAGTTGAAACACCTTTGGGATCCTATACTGCGGCTGTATTTCGGTTCCAAACGGAGGCTGTTTCGGAACGTGATGCAGACGAGTAGCGAGGTCTCACCCTCCGGCGCCGCCCGAGCCCGCCGCAGCGCAGCAGCGCAGAGCCGCGCAGATCAGAGCAACCTCCCGCCGCACCGGCGGACAGCGGCGGCGGGCGAAGCAGCCCCGCGTTTCGAACAGCATTCGTTACCGCACAAGCCAAGGATTTTTCTGCATTACCAGATCGTCAGTCACGCAATAGCCTTAAATCTGACTGCCCCCTCTCCTCTACCTTCAAAACAGGCTTTCCCTACCCAAGTCCAGCAGCGGCTTGCTAAGTAGCACCCGATAACTCAGACAAAGAAAATATATTTAGATTTATAACATAACTCTTCACCATCCTGTTTCATTATCAAATCAATATTGCACGCAAGTTATAGGAAAGTGGGTATATAACCAGATCCATACGTTCTGCTTTTCAGCTGGAACTAGAATATATACACATTTATATTCACAGATCCTTAAAAAGTCAGATCTTTGAGAGGGACATTTTTTTCTTGAAATACTAGGGTCCCAAAGGCAGAATGATATGAATCCTCACCTAAAGTCGGCTACAGCAAAAGGAAGACCAGCTTGACTAAAATACTAATTCGACCCTACACTCACAAGAAAATCTGTTTGCAAGATATTCAACAAGCAGTATTTACATTCAGATGAGTTTCCCATCTCCATACTTGTCTGGGTTATTATTAGTGATGCCTTTTTCCAGATTGTAACACTTCTTCAACACCTTTGTTGATCCACTTTTTTATTTTTTCCAGTGTCTCATAAACACAAACAACATAACCGTTCTTTAAAAATGCTGTAAGTATGTTTCAAAGTTTCCTATTATTTACCTACATCAGTATCCCAATGTTTACATAAAATATCATAGGATCTGGAAATTCCTCCCTTTAAAGAATTTGCTTTTCAAGTTTTAATTTGGGCAAAGAATGGCCTTCAAGACTTCCATGAAGATATCTATGTGTGTATATATAAATAAAATATTTTGCATTCACATAACTCCTTAGCTTCTTCTGTTCTAACAATGACTTAACTGCTTAATCAGCTAAGTTTAAAGAACAGGCTCAGATAATACTGAACACATAATCGCAAGCAGTGTAAGGAACAACTTAATAAAAGGAATTCTACTGTTTACAGTTTCATGCAAATCAACTGTATCCAGGACATTCATAACAAAATTAATGGGATTATTTCCATGATTGAGGAGAACAGCGTTGGGGCCTTCATCCTCAGCTCACTGAATTAAAACTCTATACGGGAAAACATGTGGCACTGTGTAACTGCACACATTGCTTGGTGAGTTCTGCGACATCTGGAACTGCAGAACATAATCTCTCTCAACTTCGGGTAAGGTTCCCATATAATTATACAGGAACCTTTGCATAGGCATATATACAATTGTGCAAACAGTATTTTTTTTTTCTGAGTACTATGCTACTCAGACATTTCAATATGTTCGTTTATCCTACTTTAGGAGACAAGGATTCTGGACTCTGCAGAAAATAAGAAAAAAGAGGTGTTTAGGGGTTTATGTTCTATCTCCTAATAATTTTTAAAGCTGTTACAAAAGTTCAACCAAGTTTGACTGAGAAATAAATATTAAGATACTAATTTAAAAAAATGTTATGAATCAGGATAAGCCTGTTAATACTGGGGAAAAGGCACAAATAAGCCAATCCTTATTGCTCTATTTGGCAGCAGTTGGTTGACCAAAAATCTACATGAGGTTCTGGACCAGTCTCACCATGTGATGTCTCTTACCTTACTAGCAGTCCAGAACTCAAAACCAGGGGTTAAGAGGAAAGCCAGAAATATTCTAGGGATGTCCCATTAAAGGAATAGAGGCTGTCTTGGGGGTTTTAAGGTATAGAAGTAATCTCAGGATTTATTGAAATACTGAGGGTGTGGAAGTAGAGTTAAGTAAAGGATATAAGGTGATATAGAAAACAGAACTACAATAAATCAAACCATTTTAGTGTTACTTGAGCAACTTTATACTTTGAGTAGTCTATTTCATTATCAGACTCTTCTCCATGGTCCTGAGACAACAGGTAACAATGGTAAATCACTCAGACCATTGTATGCCAATCCAGTACTTATTTTTGTATTGTAGAAAGCAATCCATCAACTTTTACAGCAGTACACTGAGGAAGATGATAATTGGATGTAGTTTTACAAGTACATTCTCCTGACATTACTAAAGAGAAGCTGTGAACAGCAGAGGGTGAAGAAGAAAACAAGTCAGTTAAATGTGATGGTAATGGAAGAGTCACTGTGCCAGTAGGCGACCAATGTTGGCTATTTCCATTTGATTCATGAGAACAACGTAAAAGGCTTCGTTTTCATACTTTTGTGGGGGTTTTTTCTTGAAGAGTAAGATGTAGAAAACTAGGTAAAGGCTTAATACCACATACAATACTTAGTAACTGAAAAGCAGAGACAATAGTGTATTAGTTTAGAGACTGATCCTGTATGTCTCTGTCAGATTTGAAGGGACAGTTCCCTAGACAGTATGAGAAAAAAAAGTCTTATAAACATTTAATCTCAGGAAAATGTGAACTGATCAGGAAAGGTCACAATAGGAAAAAGAACCACTTTTGTATGATCTACAATACTGGGGCTGGTCAGATGTTCACAATATATTGCTCACTAAGAAACTGAGCCCAAGAATTATTAAGTTTTTTTGGTGAATAACTTTGAATAATTAATCCTTCTGAGAAAATCACAATCTGTTCACCAAGAGTTCATGAAAAAAACAAGGTGAATAATTCATTATGAATTATTTGACCAGTTTTAGCAATGAGATTCTAAATCTGTCTTCTTATGGTTATTAACCTCATTAATACTATTTAGATACAACGCTTCAAGATAATTATAATGATGCAATACTGCACATCTAATATGACAAAATTTGAGCTGCTGAGTTTCTTTTTCTAAATACTTTGGAAATAAGTATTATATTTTTAAAAGGCCCTATGCATCACTTGAGAAATGCTGGCAGTCTTGGAACAATTAATGCAGTAACAAGACATTGTTACATAGGAAGAAAGCCTTGACAGCAAATAGATCTACATGTTTAAAATCTGCTGGGGTCTACTGCTATTAACACATAGCCGAGTGACCAATTTTGTAGTAAGATGTTGCCACTTGTGAATTTTAGGGAATTTACAAGTACGTATAAGCCTGCACTAAGAAACAGAACTTCCATGGATGTGAAAGAAATCAAGTTCAGATTCCCACTTATAAATATTTACAAAACATTAATTATAAAAATTATAAATCAATTATACAATAATTTAATAACTGGATGTTAAAGGGCTCATTTCAAACTGTTCCAATGTATCACACTTAAATGACAACACATTTAACCCATTACTACACTATTTCATTTAAATATAAACGACATTGTTTTAAATTAAAACCTAATATATTCTGACAATTCCTAAGCAACACATACCCAAATATCCAATTTCATTAGTTAAAGCTGTAGTTTCATGACACTTTTAACTTCTCTACATCAGAGCTGCTAGTATGCTTTCTGCCAAGTGTTTCTGCCTGCTCCCTTGCACTAGCAGTAGAGTTTGGATGATCCTGTCCCCACACTGCCTTCTCAGAGAAATGAGTTGTTTCATGGCAGAACACTATTCAAGGTGCATCTTGACAATACAACTAAGCTGGTCTAAAACCAAGTCCTTATCAAAAGAGATTATCTTGCTTCTTTTTTGTTCCCAAATCTGGTCGCATGTCTCCCTGTCACAGATATTGATCTGATCCCAAAGGGAAGCCAAAGAAACAGAAAACCAATCTTATAAAATATACTTCTCTAGGTTAGTAGCAGGCCACTGAGCTACAAGCGACTCAGTTTTAAGTCAGATTGAATGAATGAAGATGCCAGTGAAAATGTTGGAGAAGAGCACAGCAAAGAGAGCTCAAGGGAAAGCAGTGGTAACATATGGCCAAAAGTAGGGTTTGCAGCAATCAACATTTAGATTGGCTTCAGCTTCAGTGGAACCACAGCCTCAGATTTACTGTAAATAAGATCTAATTCTAAAGGAACTTCCTCAAAACAAACATAAGGCAAGTCAATCCATACTCCTCCCCCAAGAAAAAAAACCCAAACAACTAGCACATCAATTACACTAACAGTAATAGTAATTTACTTAATCTAATGTATTTTCAGCCAGTTAGCGTTCACATGTGAGTCTAGCATGTGATTATACTTGATGCTGAACTGACTTTCACCTATGCAAGATTTAATCTGACCCTTCAAAGAATATTGCAAAACCATTTAATTGTAAATGTAATGCAATGCTATTTTCAAATACGCATCACATATTACATCACATGAAATGTCAGTAAAATCACTGTAAAAGAATAGCTCTTGCAGAAGAATTTTTCCAACTTTTACTGAAAGTGAATCATCTACCAGGTCCAATGCTGTTAACATCAGTTTATACATTATGAAACTATTTACTATATACTTTTTATGATCTAGTGAATATTTACAGTATTGCTTCTGAATTTTAATACAAAAATATTAAATTACATAAATACAGAACCTTAGAAAGAAATACAACCTTAAACAAGTTTTCTTCTATGTACTACCTTAAAACTTATACAATATATACATAGTAAATATGAAAGACAATCCATGGTTGGACAGTTAAAAATTATGCTAATAATTATTTCTATTAATAAAGTTAAACTGTCATAGCAGCATGCTGTCAGATGGGAGAAGTGTGTACAGGTGGACTTTGGCTACATGGCTGCTATTCACACCAATCACTCGCATACCAGCTCTAGGAATTTTCTTCTTTCTTAGTTTAGTATTAGGGGTTTTTTTATCTTTTGTGCATTTTAAACTGGAATTAAAGAGTGACTGATCTCTGCCAATTCCCTCAGCTGTGGCATTCAGAAATACAATCTTCCCAATATTTTTTTCTGCTCTGTATTAAAGGAGGAATTGATATTAAAAAAACAGGGCCATGTCTTTATATTGCTATATACAGCAATATATACATGTAGAGTTACTAACACAGCTTACTATTTTTACAGGTTAGTATAATGTTCAATCATATGACATCATAGTAATTCTTTAGGAATTCCATAAGAAAAAATTCTGAAGCACAAATGAGAAGCTTATGGATTGGATGGACAAGGTTTCATAGAAACTTATCATTTTAGATAAAATGTACTAAAAAACCTACTAATAGACCCGTGCATATGGGAAAAATGTTAGCAAGATTCGCATGCATCACTTCTTGCTAACTAGTTTTCTCTTAAGGTCTGAGAAAAATACTGAGCAGACCTCCTACAACTACATCTCTTTGCAGTACTGATGGATTGATTGGTGGATGTCTGTTACTTTTAAGGCTAGGTAAGTCTTTGAAAGGTTAGTTCTTTCCTGCTCTTGGATGGGTTCCTTGGCCATGAATAGAGAGATGAGAGTGAGACGAAAGGTGAAGATAAGTAAGTAGCAAGTCCAGACGGATGGAAACTGTCCCTAAGACTGGGCGCATTTTGTTGCCTATCAGAAAGAAAGAAAGAGGATCTAAATAAAATATTAAAAAAAAGAAAGAAAAGAAACTTGCTAAAACAAAATATTATTGACCATTTTTTTAGATGAAAGTGTGAGATTGTATCTCCCACCAACTACAAACTCATTCTACTACAACTTTAGTTTGTTAAGCTTTCAGCAATTCGTTAACTTTAACGATTTCACCAAAAATTCCCCAATATTGTTTGATGGATTACATTGAGAATCTCGGCTTCCATTAAATTAAATCAAAACATGATCTTTCACATAAATAACTTAAAGCTTACCTGTAAAAAATATCAATGATTTAATAGCACAAGTATGACAGCAGTAAGAAGGAAAATTTATCCCATTTTGGCACTTTCTCTAATCTCTTTTATTCTATGAACTATCTAAAGGTGCAGATGAAAATATATTGATCTCAGACTTACTTAACTACATTAAGCAGCCAGATCTTGATTTTTTTCAAGCTTTGTGGTATCTTTTCAGATCTTCTTGCTGAATTACAGTTTTCTGAATATTATAATTCCAAAAGGATCACAATAATTATAAGGATAAGCAATAATTATATGTAGTCTCTTCCAGTCAGTATTTCCAAAGGATCAAAATATATACATATCAATTTCCTTTAAGTCCTTGAAGTGCAGGCAAACAGATTTCTTCACTCTATTTAACCAGATACATACTAAGAACTACGATGTTATGTAATTTCAGTGAAGTGTAGACAGTTCACAACAATGCCTATATGTTTTGTTGTTGTAGTTGTTGTTGAGTCCTGTGCTCCCTCTAACATAGTGAATTTAAAAAAAAAGGATCAGATAAATACGGGCCTTATGTGCAAAGTAATTAAATTTGCAACTAATAAAATGTGTTTACAATTTTTGAGAAAAAATATTGTCTGTATTTCATTACTTTAAAGGTTGTTTTTTAAATTAATTTCTAAAACAGCTGTTTTAGTACCTATGATCTGATTTATTTCATATTGCTTTAAAATGTCTACTATGGATTTAAGAACAACATACAGTGTTTAAAGGAGTGAACACAGAAATGCTGTTGTTAACACAACATGCTAAGATGATAGCAGGACTGAAAATTAGGATATGCTGCTCTTACCCGAGAGAGTAGTTAGACTTCTAGAAGACTAATTAGACTTTTAGAAGGAGGCTATTTTCCTTCTGGAGAAAACAGCCTCCTTTTTGTTTGTGCCTCTGTTCTGTTCCTTAAAGCCATGGCTTGATCGTACATTCCAGTGCTCTGTTCTCTCACAATAGCAATGTATCTCTTTCAGCAATACTCCTCTTCTTCCTTTTCTTGGAGAATAAAATGGCTACAAATGGCCAGTATGGAAGACTTATCAACTTCAGATAGCTGCAATTATGATATTTCTATAAAGATTAATGGCAGCAGTTGATCTGTAAGCAGCAAAACCAAGTCTTCTCCATATGAAAGCTTTGTTCAGGCACTTTAGCTTTTTCATTGACAAAAAAAGAATAGAGACTTGCAGGCACTTAAAAAGTATGCAGCAGATAATATAAATAAACTCTTAGAGATATCTAATTAAATAAATTCAATTTCATCAGTCTACCCATCAAGTGCTTGATACCTTAAGAGTTTGTATTGAAATATATATCCTAGATTCTCCAAATTTAACGTTGGTAACTACTCTCTCAACATATTATTTTCAATGATTTCTTCAGTGTTTAGTTTAAAATTAAGCAACTTGATTTGCTAGATAGTTCATCAAAGAATTCTCTAGAAGGTAAAAACTGTGAGATCATTCTTGCTCATCCTCCACTCGTGCAAGCAGAACTCCCTCTAATATGGTTTATAATTAATTTTCCACTTTAAGTATGTCAAGTATTAGTGCTTTCATCCATCTTCTTTCAAGACTGAATACATAGTTTAAAATTAATGAAACTAGGCCCTACTCTTTTAAAACCACTAGACATTTCAGTTTGAAAAGCAGCTACTGTGCAAGCAGCCTGACTTAAAGAGAAAAATACAAGGAAATTCTGGATCCATAATTCACCCTCCACCTTCCGACCCCACCAACCGCCATATTAGTGTGCCCCCACCAAAATACCAGCTTGTGTTTACAGTTTCGTTTCTCCTGATGGTGGATGGGCGCGTGTACACGCACTCGCTCTATGTGCACTCAATAGGATCATGATCTGGAGAGCTGAAAATGTAAACACAAGCTGGTATTGTGGTGTGACTAGCGGTTTGTGGTTTCTTTGTTTGAATATTTCAAAAATGGCACACTGGCCAGAACTAAAGAGGAGGAAAGCAGAGCCGCTACTTCTGAGAAAATTTGATGGTTCAAGCATTCACATTTCAGGTCGATGAAAAGGGCTACACAATTGGAATCAATACTTTATTTTTCACATGGTCCACTAAACTTCAGTGCAAAAATTCTGTTTTCAGGGATAGCTAAAATATACTTTGCCCTTATTTCACATAATGAGGAATGCCCTGCTTGTTTAGGTGCCCAGTGAGCAATTTTTTACAGTTTAGGAATGCTCTATTCATCCAAAGATGTCTGTAATCATGTGACTAAAGTAGGGAATATAGTTTAGTACTCATAGGATCAGCTCATTTTAGGTGACTATGGGTCATTCTGGATGGTGAAGCTGGCCATTTTCCTAATTCAAGTTCAAACATGGATTCATATGTGGACCAGAGATTTGAAGCAGAGCTCTGAAATGCCATATCCATACAGTTACAAGAGCATATGCTTAAATCAGCATAATTTCAGAAATAATCTTTTTCTTTTCACTTCACTGCAAGTAAATGAAGCAGACTGACAGCATGAAAAGACCAAGAGTTAACCCCCTTTTTTTCTAAGTATATTGGCCAGTCCTAATAAAAACTCTTAACATCAGTATTGTTTTGGTACTGTTCTGAATGTGTCGGGGAGGAGGGAAGAGGAGTGAAATTCACTTTATAAAATACTGGATTATATCCTGTTATATTATCATCTTATAATTTAAAACTTTTATTTTTAATAAGCTTATCAAAAGTAGGTATTTTAAGTAAGGTGGGGTTGGGATTTTTCCAATAATTTCTTTTACCCAGAGTTGCAGGCTGGTTCTAACACTTATACACATACTATACATGCTCATCACTGCAAATTTAAACAACAGCTGAAAGCACAATTCTAGAAAAGATTGAAGAAAGCAGAGTAGTCTTCTCAAAGCAGTGAAAAAATACAGAAATTCTACTGGTATTCATGCAACAACTCTCTATTCAAGAAAGAGGGACAGTTCTGCAACTAATACCAGTGTTCCATATAAGAACAGTGGTGTTATTGTTATAGTAACTCACAGCTCATAAAAAGAGCATCTAGTTTATAAATATTTACTAGTCTCATTCGATCGAAACATATCTGTCACATAAAAAGCAATAAATTCTTTCTTAAAGTATGCATTACCTTACACACACACAAAAAAATTTGTACAATAATAACACTCAAATTTTCTCTTAAAAAACTTATGTGTATTTTAGAAACATTTGATCACTTTACACAAACTGCACAACTGCAATGCCATCATAAGGTAGAACATCTTGCTTCTTTTTAATGCATTACTCTATATAAGCACCCTCACAAAGACAGCTTGTGAGCATTTCACAAATTATAATAATGGAACCACCTACATGTATATCAGTGCTGACAGATCTGGATCATCTTATTTTCACCTGCAGTAAGTTCAGACTCAGCTGAAAACTAAATTATACAATGAACAGCTTTGTTGTAGGAATATGCATGGCCTTATTTTCCACCAACATTTGCAGAACAAACACATGCAACTACCATAGATATTTAATATCAATTGTAATAAATACTAATGATCTTGCACTGTAGCATACAAATCATACAAATCAGAGATGAAGTTCATCACTTCCTTTTTTACATACTGCACTAGAGCAGGATGGTTTTGTCTGTGCTGGGACACACCTGTTCATCAGCCATTATCAGCATTAGTTTAATGTACAAAAAGAAAAACATATCCAAAAAGATCTTACTGCTCTTAGTTGATGCTACCAGTAGCATTTCCACTGACAATATCATGAATTAGATAAAGAATTAACTAAAGGAGAATTTAGCATTCAGTTATTACACAAAATAACATAGAATTCTGATGACCATTTGTAGTCAGAACCTTTACTCTATGCTGTTCTTAAGACAGTGGCAGTTCTGGTCTAAAATAAGAGGACTGCTAACTGAGCTGATAATGCCACTCACGAATTTCTCTGCTTTAAAGACCAATATAGAGCAATAAGACCAAATACTGGTCTTACTCCTTGGGCATTGTAGAACAGTTTATGCTAGGATGGATTGAGTCATACAGAACATATTTATAAGTCTTAAAAGGGAAAGATGGCTTTATTCACAGTATTTCCTTGTGTTTGAAGATCTATCTTAACCATTTTTTCTAAAAAAATATAAATATATACTCCATGCAAACATGAAATGAATTTGTGTGCAATACTACATAATAATACATGCCTTCCCCTCCTACTGGCATCAATGTAAAATAAAATAAAACCATCGTTCTTTAGTAAGCTTTATGAAACAGCATATTTAGCACTCTACGCTGCTTCTACATAAAAAGCACCCTGTTTATTCAATTGGCAAAATGACAAAGACCGCAAAAGGCAATAGATCTGTATGCCCAAATTTAGGCAAAGTGGATTCTTCCTTCTTAAAAATACCATTTAATTCAAATATATAAGGTACAGCTGCTTTCTCTGTCATGAGAAAGACTTCATACTATTTAAGGGTTTTTTTTTAAATTTGTATAATAAAACATAATGCTAGAAGCAACAAGAAACATAACCTACCTACTTTATAGCAGCACATAATTACAACAACATTTGAATAAGAAAAACTTTACTTCATTCATGACATTAATGTAATCCAAATCAGCTGAGTATAGCTAAAGCCCATTTTAAATTATAAGGGAAGTATGAAAGCTAACTAAAATTTTTCTGGTAAGCAGTGAAGAAAATTTAACAAATGTTCAGGAAATGAACACAGGAGCTTAAAGAAGTACCATAAAAATAAAAGGTCTACACCACATTAACATTGTAAGCTCAGTGACTTTAAGGTTGTTTGAAAACTAGCTGCAATATCAAAGGTGTTTTCAAATAATTAGAAGCACGATTACTTTTCACACAGCAGGCAGCCTAATCTTATGCTTCAAAACTGGTTGGGTGGTTTGCATTTACAAAATTCTTTGTTACTTACTTATTTTTGTGTATAAGGGACAGCATCCATACTGTCAGCAAGATAAAATGCTGCAATAACTTCAAATTCTTTTCCCAAAAATGAAAACTTTTCTTTAAAAACCGTCCCCCGTGCAGACTGTCAGAAGTCATGGTTTAAAAGACCTGGGTTCTATACCAAATTATGATTATTTGAACAGATTTTATGGTAGTGTACACTTGATGATCACTACTGAGAATTATTTTTCTGTCACTTGCTTAAGAAACAAACCCATAAAGATTGTATAAAGAAAAACTGAACAAACTCATTTTGGAAGATTTTCAGTGGGATGGAAATCCTTACAGTTACTGCTTATGTGTACCATTAAGAATACACTTTGCCGTCTTCCATTACAAAAGATCAGAGCTAGTTTACCTATCACTCATACAAAGAATAATAACTATGAGTGTATTACTACTATTACAAAATCCTACATCTATTACCAAGAACAAAGTCAGTGGGTAAAGTAGAGCACAGAATTTGACCTTTAAAAATATTTGTAAAGTTTCCTATTTTCAAGAGAGAGGCATATTTTGCTGAGTGGTTAATGAATTCAGATAGTGACCATTTGACCTGGGTTTTTGAAAGTAATTAGCAGCTCCAGTTACCTGAAAGATGGAGCTAAGATGAGCAGGCAGTTTTGAATCAGTGTGTTTCTAATTAAAAATGATGTTACTTACAGTCACTCAATAGAAGTTGTAAGCATCTGTGCTCATAAAGAAATATGCAACAAAGGATTGACGACTTTTTAGAGGCTATCCACAGTTGCTGAAAACAGCAAGGGAAGGATGTTGAGTACGAAAGGTAATTGTTAGCCAAATGAGATTATCACTCTTGCTTAAAATTATTTTTCAGGTAACTTGGAAATATCACAGAATCGCAGAATCATAGCGGTCGGAAGGGACCTCGAGAGATCATCGGGTCCAACCAGATTATATGTAATATAATTAATTTCTATATCAAAGTTTTGTGGAGAAGGGAAACTCCTTCCCAATACTGAGAATAAAGCTAAATAAGCTGAAAGGATCAAATAATTATATTAGCTTGGACAAATGCTGAGAAGGGTACTGCAGACATGCCAATGAGTGGAATTTTTAAGTATTCCAATACTAGTCTTCTAAGTTTCTACAATACACAAAAATAGTATTGTAAGGCTCTGATGACATTAGGTAATTTCTAGGGAGTAATTACTGTAAGAAAAGATTATTGAGACTAACAATTGTATTTATTCCACCCAAAATTTTGTATTGCACACATGCCATGTGAATCATCATACTATATTTCAGATATTTTAAACAATATAAATTCACGACCTATACATGTAAACGACTCAAAGACCACAAACTATTTTTAAAGAAGATCTGCGGACTACGGGGAAAAAAACCTATCGTGGACTATCTCAGACCACAAACTCTGCTTCTAAAGCAATCTCTGAAAGACAATTAGGAATAAGAACTTTATATACGTCAGTATAATCAATATGTATGACATATCCAAAATAGTCCACTGAAATTTTTATGATTTCACAAGTCAAAAGAGATTGAAAACTAAGCCAGATACTGACATAAATAGTTTATTGAAATAAAACAAGAGCCAGTGTGAACTTTAAGGTTTGGACTACTATCAACAAAGTTTGAATATTAATAAAACTATGTAGAAGATACAAGTCCAGGTCTTTTCTTAGACCTCAATAACTAGCCATTGATATCTGTGCATTAGGTTCTTCAGGCTATTAAACCAGCTACATTGGTTTAACTGGGTAGATAGATAGAAAAATCTATGGTCTCAACACAAGTTTAGATATTTCTCTAGTATATTAATTCAAATCCATTAGCTTAAAAAGGCTTCAAATCATAATTATAGATGATGTATTGTATTACACTTTAACAACCCAGCAACTTAGGTACCAGCAATACAATAATTTTAAAACTTCATGAATATCCATTTTTCATTACCTTTTCAGTATTTTTATTTAATCAAAACAAGCATTTGTATTTACTCTTGCTTCAAATGCTCTGCTTATCTGAGTGATATTTTGTTTATCTGGATTTAGACTCATTTTTATCAGTGAAATAAAATATAATCATTCAGACAGCACTGTGACGACTGACACTTTAACAGCAAGATTAAACAAGGGAGTCCTATTTACTCTTTATAGCAGAGTAACTAAATATGAGACAGTGTAATAAAATAAAATTGAAATATAATTAAAATTAATTAAAATTTTAAAATTAAATTAAATGACTCACAGAACAGATCAATGATGCTTTAAGTACCTGAGAGTTGCCTCATCAGTTCTCAGGAAATCAAAAGACAAATATGCAAATATTTTTATTTAAAATAGTATGTGCAAGTGTAATATTTGCAGCTACCTTCTCTTTGAGGGATAATAATGTCTTACTGTTGATTATCTTAGGAAAAAAAATATCTGAAATTTATCACGTTTTCCACATCCTACCTTTGCAGAGAAAAGGCTTCAGTTGGTGCTTGGACTGAACTCTGGACCTGGAATGTGATAGGAAAAAAAATGTTTATTAGCTTAAGCTAATAAAATCAGGACTACCTAAATTAAGAAAAAAAACCGGAGGCATATGAATTTAAGAAAAAAAAATTAGAAATCTGGGCAGTATTGAGTTTCTTCAGATCATTTCTACAATGGAGATTCAAACTGCCACCACATAGTCCCAAATATTTAGGTTTCCAAACACCAACTGTTACAACATGTAATTAAAGTCAGGTTATAGCCTTTAATCAACTGAATCAAGATAGCTAATGAGATGAAATAAATTGTTACTGTATTTTTTTATGGCCTGGAGCCAATATAACTAAAATAAGGATCCTGCCTTACCTGAATATGTTATTGCCAATTGCAAGTACTCTGCCATTCCAAATTACATTTTGATCAATATTTGTAAGGAGTTTGCCTATTCAGTAGAAAAATATCCTGAAAAATAGTATTTCTGACAATTCAGGTACTAGAAGAATGACTAAACCTTTTCTACGTACTTCTAGTATTTTAACTGTGATCAACACAGAGAACAAGACATGATCATATCTGTACAGATTGTGCACAGCTGTTTATAATGTGTATTATCTCTCATAATTTCCAAACACAGTAAGTATCAATCATGCTTTAATGTTTATATTAAATGCAGAGAATTCTACTAAGAAGGACATGGAAGAAGGAGTCTGACCAACGAAAAAGAAAAATGCCATGGGGTGTATCTTGGTGGACTGCAAGAGCTAAAACCATCCTAAAAAAAAGAGTCAACACAACCTGATCAATAACTTGCAATACTCTGAAAAGGAAGGCAGACTGCAAGTCACAATTTTCACGTGTAAGCTAGACACGTTATTTTGCATTTAGCTCCAGTTTCTATTTAAATAGAAAGTACAGGTTCTTTCACTTCCTAAGTAACATTGTCAATCATGAATGTTCTATAGAGGCATCAAGATAGGAAATACCTTATTCTCTGCTATATCACTGTGATTATTAGAGTAATATAACCTCTACATATTAAATTCATTTACAGAGAGCACTGTGGAATGAAGCTATGTAGCAATTCTTCATTACTTTCATGTCACCAGAGAATTTCCAGATTCTACAAATTGCATCCCTGTTTGTGAGGCAATTTCAAGGGAAAAAGTTCTGGCTGAACAGAAAAATCTGGTTTTATAGCATAGTATCATCCCTGCCATCCTTTTAATAAGACATAATTACTTTCACTGTTGTCACCATCATTATGTCCTCCAGCAGCAGAGCCCTGGATAGCTTTTCTTTAGCATATCTTTACAAGTTGAGTTGAACGCAATCTATTTTCTGCAAAATGGCTGCTTTCATTGTATACAGGACACTGAACCTCTTGTGCGAGACCTTTTCACCATGTTGTGATTGATTTTACATCTATTGAAAACAAGTCTGGTCTCTGCCATTTGTTTACCCTTGTATTCTCTCTTTATGCTTTGGTATGCATTTTTAATTAGATACACTCCAGTTCTTTCACCACTAGCTAACACTTTTATTTGGGAAGCAGTCTTTACTAGCCCTGCAAATATCCGCTGTTCTTTGCAATGTCAAGTCCTTTTCTCACCTTGCTTTGACTTGGTTATCACTTATATCACAAGTAATTCATCCATCTGTTAACTGCTCCAATTCACATTACTTGGCTTTATTTTAAAGATCTTAACAATGGTCAATGGTCTCATCTGGCAGCTGGTTTCTTGTAAAAAATGTGCCTTTCCCAAGTGACATTCTTGTGAGGATCAAAATATTCACTGAATGGGTTTTATCTAGCAGTTTACAGGTCCCTCAGGCTCTCCATAGAACATATTGTATATACCCAGTGCTTTGGGCATGCCATGTGTAGCAATGTGGAGGACTTAACCTTCTTCAATTTTATATCGCTCTTCTCCAGCTTTCTGCCATGTTTTCTTTCCATATTGTGGGTTAATTCTTGCCACAAAAAAAAAAATGACAACATATTATGCATCTACATGAACGTTCAAGTTTGGATCCAGAGTGTGCCTTTAAAGCAAAGCTCTCTGTTCTGGTGTGCTTTGGTGTTTCTGTTTGTCCTGTGAAGCTATCTGGGAGTGCTGGAAGTGGATTCATTCGCATGAAAAACTGTAGACTAGGAACATGCTTAATACATTTTGGTTGCAAATAGGCAGCCACTCTATGGGACTATCCAAAGTGAAAACCGCTGAAATAAATACACATGGTTGCGTGTTTAGTCCTACAGATTTGCTCCTACTAATCTGTACTATTCCCAGCACAGACATAGCCACAGAAGGGATTGAAATTGTCTTTATTTCTTGGCTCTCATTACCTGACATTGGTGAAAAGCATTATACCAGTTACACAGCACTTTTGTAATGGCATGTTTCAGTCCAACAGCAGAAATATCTGAAGTACTAAAGGAGCATAAAATTCATTTTTTGGGGTCACAAATAAGGGGGGAAACTCCAACTGAATAAATAATAATAATAATAATAAAAAAAAGAATTAGGCAAAACATCATTCCATCCCACATTAACCCAGAAAAAAACCCCACAATATGTCCACTTTACATACCAACTTTTTCTTAATTTACAGTCTTCAATTTACAGTCTTCTACAGAGTTATTTAAATAATCTGTCTCTCACGGAGTAGCACCTTTGCAATTGCCAGGGACACAAACCCACTTCTCTGTTTCCTCATAAAAATTTTCCATAGACACCCCCAACACAAGCATTTCCAGCAAGACTGATTTTTTCTTGGCCTTATCTTCTCCAGATGGTTTGCAGATAGTTCTCACACTCAGCCATCACTTTAAATAGACATAAAAAGACAAAAGTCCAGTTTCCTTTAGGTCTGTATATATGAAACTTGTATTGGCTGGCGAATACTGAAACTTTCAATATAAACAAGATCTTTTGGCTCCAGTTGGGGAGGGGGTTGGTATTACGGCTCACTGCATGGAATGTTTGCTTTCCTAATATGCTCTGCTTTATAAACTGGGATGGATTATATCCAAATATATTGTTACCATTCTTCTCACCCAAATTCATCTGGGTTTATACTTGTCATACTTTAATGGGCAGGTCTATGTTCTAGAAGAGATGAAAATAGTTTTGTTTGCAGGTTTTCAATAATCATATGCTTCATGATTAATGAAGCCTCTTTAAAACCTCTCACAGCCTTCTGCAGCTGATTGTAGAATTGTTGAGAAGACTAAAAAAAGTGATCTTCTTACATACTATCTTTAACTAAGCTTGCAAAATTTTATTCATTGTCTGTGACAAGACCTGTTATTAGTCTGTATGCAGCAAGGAGTTGATCAGGCATTTTACAAGCTGTTGGGGGTATCACAGAGGTCATCCTAAGCACTTCTAACTGTTTTGAGTGCTTGCCAAGTATGACAGAAGAAACCATTTTCCCATAGACAGGTTTGCCAAGACAGAGCTCTAGTCCATTCCCAGGGTAAAAGGCTGCAGTTTAAGAAACTACCATTCCTCTGTTATTTTTTCAGTGTTTGACTCTCAAATGTAGTTCTTAGGAAAAAAAAAAACCCAAACCAACAAACAAATGTGTACTTCTTTTGACTTTATTATCCCCTCAAAAGAATTAAGTCAGCTCTTGTACTCCCCAATGTATATTAATTCCTTAAGCTCTCTTCTACATGCTTAAACACAGAAAATATAACCATCTACGTCTCTAATGTTTTGTCCAATTCACAGTGCATTGTGTATTCTAACGCCACGGTTTCTAAAATTGTGCTTTCTGTTGGTACATGGGTGCTTTTTTGTTTGTTTGTTAATATTATAACAAAATGCTGGAGACTTGTCCTTGCACAAACAGCATTCTGTCTGTCTATATGCATGATTTGCAATAAAATTGTGTCCAATCTCTCAGTGTATTCCTCATGTTCTACATAAAACTCTTCAATTTTGTCACTCAGCTCTGCAAAATTAAACTCATTAATTACAGAGCTGCAGCAATATTGCTGCTCTAACCCAATCACAAACAGACATGGGAGAAAATCATATACCAGATAAGCCAGGAGTTAGGAAATAATGGTGCAATGTCTTAGCAAGTCTGATCCCTGTCGATTGCTTTGCTACAAGCAAGGATAGGTCAGTGTGAGGAAAACCAGAAGAATGTAAGTGTCCAATCAAAAGAAGTTTTTATCACTTATGACAGCCATCCACGTAATAAAAAGGGAATAAATCTTGAACATTTTCATTCAGTCCTGCATTACAGCAAAAGAATAAATAAAAATCTTCTATGGATTAGCAGTGGTTAGACCAAAACAATGAGGGATTCAGTAACATGCAAGAGTGCCCTTCAGATTAAATGACAATTTGGAAGTGTTTAACAACATATGGTCTCTCTTCTTTGACATATACGATTAAGAATATATCTTTTTTATATCAAAATATAAAATACCATCTGTCATAAGTACCAACTATGATACTGCCTCTATATATCCAATTAATTCACTATACTTTCTAATGTAAATATTTCTCCTGTTTTCTCCTTTTTTCTTCTTCTGTAACTATATTTATTTATAAAATTTCAATATATGTATATATTAAAAAAGTCAATACTATGACTTGAAATGTAATTAGGAATAACAATGAAAGTCTGTTTCACTTTGTATTTGAAAGGAGAAGGGCCAAATCTTCACATGGTTTGAAATTACATATCTCACTTAAGCCAGCGGGTATAGGTAAACTACAAAGATTCAGGGATGTGGGCTTTTCCTTGTTATACACATTAACCAGAGGAATGCTCACTTTTCATAAATATTTTTGTTTCTTTATGTTTTCAGAAGTGCAGAGTTCCTTAAAGACATGTGACTGCAGAGTAAGAATTAAAACAGAACTAGTATTTCTCATTATGGTGTCATGAGAACTCCAGTGAACCCAAAATAAAAAAGATAATAAAAAGATTGCTCTTGAAATCACAGTCCAAATCAGGAAAATATATAATGCATTTCAGTTTAAAAAAATAATATTTTACCTCATAAATGTATTTTTAAAATTACAAACTAACAATAAAACCCCTTTGACCAACTAGTTCTTTTAATGACTTTTGAGAACATTAAAATACACAAAAGTCTCAAAATATTATCTCAAGAGGATATTAAGTTTTGCCAGGTTAAAACAAGAAAGAACCTAACAGCCAGTTACGTGTAAGTTTCCTTTTCTATGAGACAAAACACACATAGATAAAGACACGCACAGACAGACACACATACATCTTATACTCTTTTCTGAATAATTTGGCTGTGGGTGCAGCAATAAATAGCACTAGTTTATAGTTTGCATTAGTAACATGAAAAAGAAATGACTGGACCTCAATATAGACTACATTTTACACCTTTTTAAGAATCTTTTGGAAATTTTAACTCTTCTGACTCTCTCAGCCTAGGAAAGATCTGAAAATGGATGGAATAGGCAATCATAGGAACATTGTTTTTCAAAAGGATTTCCCTCCTAAAAAGCAGAACAGCAGGTATCACGGTAATTCGCTTTCTTTTGATTCATTTTACATTCAACACAGTATAAAACCCCAAGATTTCTGAACCTGCTAAAGCGCCATGGAAGAGATGACTATATCTGTTTGAGGTTATTTCAGTAAAGTTTGTAACATAGTACCTTGTAATCTGCTTCTAGTTGTCTGTGAGCAGAAAATGCTGTCCATCTTCTAATACTACATTCTCTATGCTTAAAGGAGCTTTCAGAAACAAACCGTAATGGTCTTCTTGGTCATTGATGCCAGAAACTTTATATGCAGTCCTGATAAAGTGGTTTCATAGGTTCTTGTGCGATATTTTCTAAAATATTTGTAGTATTTCAGTCACTAGATATAAATTAACTTATAAAAAATTGTATTAGCCATAAAGAATTCCTGAGGCACTGAATTCCACAATATGTTCACATAGTTTGAAAAAGTATTTCCTCAGCCTTGTATTTTCCTCTAAATTACAAGTTTTACAATTCCAGGCTGCTTCTCTGCATCATTTATCAGCATGCATGCTTTTATCTGATTATTGATTTGATTTCTTCATATGGCAAAAATTCTCACTTTCCCACTTCTGCTTATACTGGTTTTATACATATGACCATTCTTATTACTCCTTTCTAAGTCCTTCTATTTTCTGTAATACTGATTTTGAGAGGAGTACCTGTGGTACAGTTCCTATTATGGTAATAATTACTGATTTGACAACACACTCATTGGTTCTTCTGCCATCCTATTGTCTAGCTATTTGAACACAGGTACCATTTGGCTGCAATCTGATTCTGAGCCATGGACAGTGTAAACCCACAGCACTTGCCAGCAAAACACTTTCCACTCAGCGTCACTTAAGAGACCGTGTCCCTCTGAAGGTCTCCACTCCTGAAAGTTCCAAGTAACATTGACAGGGACCTCCTTGAGAGAGTCCAGAGGAGGGCTACAAAGATGATTAAGGGCCTGGAACATCTCCCGTATGAGGAAAGGCTGAGTGAGCTGGGACTGTTCAGTCTGGGCAAAAGAAGACTAAAGGGGGGACCTAATTAATGTTTATAAATATCTTAAGTATGGGATGCAGGGGGAAATGGCCAGCCCCTTTTCAGTGGTCTGTGGGGATAGGACAAGGGGCAACGGCTGCAAATTGGAGCACAGGAAGTTCCGCACCAACATGTGGAAGAACTTTTACACAGTGAGGGTGACAGAGCCCTGGGACAGGCTGCCCAGGGAGGTGGTGTTGTCTCCATCGATTCAAGACCCATCTGGACACCTATCTGTGCAATATGTGCTAGGGAGCCTGCTTTGGTGGGGGGGTTGGACCCGATGATCTCTCGAGGTGTCTTCCAACCCCTATGATTCTGTGATTCTATTCATTTGTTACTGCACGATACTGCAAGCACAACAGACAAGGCGAGTGCGGCCACAGCATCCCACTGCCTCAGGTTTCTCAGGCCCTTTCTCCGGGGAGGGGGCAGGCTCCCAGCGGCCTCAGGCCCAGACGTGCCACTGCTCGTTCTCTAGCCTCGCCGTCCCTGGGCCTAGCCTGCAAGGCTGCGCCGGGGACGCTGCAGATGGCCGCGGCCTACGCGCCCCAATGACACCGGGGCGAGGCCTCCTCTCTCGCTCCGCCCGCCAGAGGAAGGCCGGCGGCCACAGCCGCCGCCCGCGACAGGGCAGACGGCGGCTTAACGGTCACAGCTGCTCCCGGGCGCGAGCGCCAAGCGCGGGTCCGCCTGCGGCACGCGCCGTTGCCAGGCGGGCCGCGTTGCTACGGCTCTCGGCCTTCTCCCCCTCCCCGAGCTGCGGGACCGGAAGCCCCCGCCGCGTGCCCTTTGAACCGGGAAGTGCTTGCGGAGGCCTGGGCGGACTCGGTTTGAATGAAATCCGGCTGATTCACGGCGGCCCGGGCCGAGGCGGTGCGACCGGGGAGGGTTCCGCTTGGAGGTGAGGGCCCGGGGGGACGGGCGCTCTCGTCGCAGGGATCCTCGAGGGCCTGGCGCGGCTTGCGGGGACCTCGCTGCGGCGTGGGGTGGCTTCTGCACGGCGGGAGGGGGGCCCTCGGGGAGTGGGCCCGAGCACTGGGTTGGGAGGCGGGCGGTGGGGACGGGAGCGTCGCTGTCCCGTCCCCAGGAAGGGGGATGGGGTGGGTCCAGTAGCCCCGGGGGCAGTTTTCTCCCCGTGGGCCACCGGCCTAGGCGGAGAGCACGCTGGGCCCCGTGGGTTCCGCGGCGCCTGCCCGCGTTTGTGCTGCTTACGCCGGAGAAAGTTTGGGCAGCGGCGGTGCCGGGGCGGCGTGTCCGAAAACAGGCGGAGCGAGGCGGCAGGAGGTGGCCGGGCCCTGCGGAGCAGGGCAGGGCCCCACCGGCGGAGCGGGCCGCCTGGGCCTTGTCGCCTCACGGGCCCGGGGTGGTCCTGCCTCCTTCCCGGCCGAGAGCAGCCGCCGTGTTTAGCTTCGGCAGTGCCCGCCTTGCAGCCGGTGTCTCGGGCCGCCGAGTGTGGCAGGCGGAGCCTCCGAGCGCGACTCTTGTTTTGCGGGCAGCAGCGGTCTGCTTCCCCGGAGGGGCCTCACGGGCTGGGACGCCGCTGGCTCTGGAGGGGAGCGTTGCGAGGATCCCCGTCGGTGTGCGGCTCGGGTTGGGGGGGGGGGGGGTTGTGGGGCGAAGGCAGGGCGAAGCGCTGACCGCAGTACGCGAAGGAGAAGAAATCTTTAGTCTGCGTCAGGAAAGATAAAACAGCGTTAAGTAGAAAAAGAGCGATAGTCGGAAGTAACAGAGTTGTTTCTTTTATGCAGCAGACTTAAATTTGCTTTGAAAACGACACTTATGTGGTATAGTTGGATACTTGTAAACAGCTGACGAATCTGAATGTGTGCCGATGTCATCTCTTAAAGTTGTACTTGTTTCTGGTACGCTGTAGATAATGACAAAACCAGCAAGGATTGAGATAAATGGTTTTTAAAAGTTTATGGAAATATATTTTAAAGCTATATATATCGGAAACGGCACTAAGCAAGCTGAAAAATCTGACAGGTTTGCATTATCCTTAAAGCTTTCACCCCCTGTGAGAGCCCAAGGTGCAGTGTTTGCCCTGGATAGGGAGTACACTTGGAAGAAGACTCTGCTGAGAAGAGCACTGTTTGTGAGCTTGTGTTAGAGAAACAAGGAAGAGATGTTTGTGTTTGTGAAGAAATCCAGAAGTTGGCTTCCAAATGAGTTGCTTCTGAATCATGTGGAGTGACTGAGCAACTAGACTTTGTGAATAGCTTTAATGGGAAATTTGTGTCCTATCAGCTGTTTTAACATGCTATATATTAATTTGATATCTATGGTTAAGAAAATGAGAGGTTAGAGCATACGTAAAAACTAACATTAAGTAATGCTGTAATATAAATTAGTTCATAAGCATTCTTGGAAGTGAGTCAATCCTGAACAGGCTATGGTTATCTCCAAACATCTAGGATGATGGGACAGGTACTTAGGGTGCCTTCAATAAAAGAAAACAGATGTGATGAGTACTTGCTGGAGTTGATGGTGGAGGATAGTTCTACAACAGTTGTGTGTTTACCCCTTTCCCCACTTCTGCAGATTTCAGAGAAGCTCATTACTTACATATAGCATAAAATTAAAATTAATTTCATGGGTTTCTGTAGTGATGTGATTTGTTAATGAATCTTCACCTGCACATTTGGTGTGGATGTACTTCTTTAGGGGAGTCTACTAGGGTCTGGGTTACTTCAGTAATCCCAGCTCAGTAATGAATGTGATAGAATTAGGTTTGCTATGCTTCTGGAAGTCAGAAAGCAGAGTCCAAGAAGCTAACTTGCTTACCTTCTAGTCCAGCTCAGCTCTATTGCGATTCAGGTCTCTACAATCCAGAAACATGGGTCTTACAGAACTGAGCACAGTATGGAAGCAAAATAGTCATGTAGGTCTGGACTTGCACTACAGAGACTGCATTCATTTATGGCATGGTTAAATCTTTCGTTTTAATGACCAGATTACAGAGAACTAAAGGCAATATTTTCTTCTCTTTTCATTCAAAATCTATAGGAAGATAGACTTCCCCCCTCTGTTGTCACATGTAAAGTCTGTTTTGTTTTAGTTTTTTTCCTTTGATGTTTGGTGACTTTACCTGCAGTGAGGGTTTTTTCCTTTTCTTGGTAAAATGATGCAGTTCCTTCTGATGTAGCTGTTTAACATAAAGTTGCAGCAAAAACTTTAAACCACTCTTCTGGTTGCTGTTAATAAAATTGTTAATCCATCTGCTATGTGGAACTTCTCAACAGGTCTCAGGTAGAGAAACTAAGTTACCAAAGATGAAGTGATTTGTGCAAAGTCATGCTGCAAAGTGTGGAGTAAACTGCTGTCTCCTGTGTCTAGCCTGATACACTCCCCACTAATAGGTCACTTTAGTAGCCAATGTTTTATCTTCTATGTATGTTGAAGCTAATTTTGATTCCTTTTTTTTTTTAACAATTTTTTTAACTAACTCAAAAGTTGTCAACCCAGGAGAACCCTCTCTCGTTGAGGGATCACATTGTGGAGTGTTAATGCTAGATAAAAATAGTGCACTGTAGTGTGAAACTCAGGTGTCTCACGTGAAGAGATACAGTAATTTAAGACTGTGTTTCAAGTCGATTTCAAAATACTTGCTTAAACATGCCAAGTATAAGCACAGTAGCTATTGGTTTATACCTATATATACACATATGTGCATAATGCAATTATGTAACTTCATCTCTGTTACCTAAGGAAAAACATTTTCATTATTAAAAATCAGCATGTAAGTCAACATTTAAGTGACTTGAAAGTAGTAACCAACAACCGAATGGTGAACCGGAGCTCTCTAAACGGCCCATATTGCCAGTTATTACAGATACTGAACGGTAGTATTATGAGCAAATATTAGACACAGGGTTTGGAAGAATTTCTGTTTTCAGATCAGTTTAGAGAAGTTCTGTGTATACTTCCACTGCATTATTAATAACCACAGACCTCTCCCTTTTGAGGCAGGACAGGTAAAAGAAAGTTACTGTAATGGAGGTTTGAGTGTGTTAAATGCCATCCTATGACCAAACATTTTTAGCTGAGGTGTTTCAGTTATGGGCATACACAAGCAGAGAAGCTACTTAACATTTTTTAAATCCATCAGTAACTGTATTGATCTCAATGATGAGTGTGTGTCATCCAAATCCTGCAGCACACCAAAATCCAAGTTTATCATTATGATAACCGGCCTTCTGCAGTTTTTCTGATATGGAGCTATTTGGTATGTGTACTGACTTCCTTGAAGCTTCACTTTAAACAGAGACTTAACTCTTCCATGCAGACAGAAGGAACTATCAAAATGCCTTTTGCTGCCTTTGGAAGGGAAAAGGAGGCAAGATTCACTGTAAACTATCTGCTTACTTGTCTGCGTTTTCATATATATATATATAATCTGTAAAGATGTGTGTGGTATGTGTAGGGAAATAAACAACAGGTAGGTGTGTAATCAAAACTAGCCTTTTGCACTTCGCAGCAGAGGGGAGAAATTCTGCACTGTAGGTTTATGTTGTGTGCCCTCCCCCAGGGAACCAGCTAAGCTCGTGTAGATCTGCTTCTTCACTATCCTGGAAGGAAATGCAGGATTCCTGGAGGCCAGCTGCCTAAACATGAATTGGGTTGCAAGTCCAAAGCCACTTGTGAGCTGGTTGCAGTTCTGTTGCAGCCTGTGCTAATGTAACTGCTGAGTGTTGTGCTCCTGTCTCATCTGATCTTTCCTGAATCCTCTCCTTGTGCAAAGCTGACAGAAAGATAGCCACTTTTTTTTTTTGACTTAGTGGAATTCCATCCCAGCCTGTCAGCACTGAGAAACTTTGATTTGTTCTCTCCTCTAACTTTCCTTTGCTCTTATACTTCTTTGAGATGAGGTTCAGAATGGTCTCTGTTAAATGGCCTCTTTTACTTAAAAAACAAACAAACAGGAAAAAAAAACCAACAAAAAGAATGAAAAGAAACCCAACAAAACCCAACCAAACATCTGACAACCCCCAAACCTGAAGACATTCTTTGGGCAGCTCTTGCTTAAAGAATGATGTGACATAAATGTTTCCTGGAGCCTGAATTAGCATTAGATGCAGTCAGCTCTTCCAAGACCTCTTTTTCTATTATGCCAAGACAACTGTTTCTGGGATGCAGTGTGAATCCTCTCAGAGAAGCGAACAGGGTTAAACCCAACATTTTTGTTCGCCTATCAGTTTACTACAAGGCTGCACAAATGGCTGTCCTGGCAGTATTGAGAAAGCAGCATCAAGTTGGTAAGCAGCAGCAGCTTCCCCACTGCTCCTTATGTTAACATTGACATTGAAAAAAATGTCTATCAAATCATGGCTACAGATCATTTCACAGATCTGTTTTAAAACACTGCACTACAAATGATTGAGTGGATGCAATTAGTGGGCAGTGCTCTCTGGGAGGAGGGTAACGTGACTTAACTTCTAAACTGAATGTGAAGCAACTTTTCTCAACCTGAATTCAGGCAAACCTAAAGGCCTCCTTGATTTTTTTTTTTTTTTTGTCACACTGATTGCTGTCTGTACCTTTTGCTTTCTAGCAGTGTTTGAAATTGATTGCTTCAAATGGCTTAAACAGGTTATTAAAATTCTCAATTGCATAGAAGGGTAACTTGGAAACTTCTTTCAGTATTATGGATACCTAGGTAAGACATGGTGTGTACTGCTTTCAAGGTATGGTACAAGTGGAAAGATAAAAGCATTCTGTGGGTTATTCTTCAGTGGTGCTTTGTGCTTTTGTAGGTCATCAAAGTAACTTTTTTTTTTTTACATGTGCTACTGTTTCTAAATTTTACTGGTTTTCTACCCTTCCCCTCTTTTCTGTTTCCTGCTATAGGGAAGAGACCTACTGGCATCATCAGAAAGTGGGAGCTGCTACTCCTGAGTTTGTTCTTTGATCGCTTCTTGCTGAGCACCAGGTTAGAGATGCATGTTTGCTTTATTTGTAAATGGTCAATTATCTTAATTATTTGCTTAAGCTGTTTTAAGGTTTACAAAAGCCTTCATTGGCTTTATGAACTGAATTCAATTCATATATTGAATTTACGGCTAAATATACCATAACCTACTAAACCACCTTCAGTTACAAATAAGAAAGTAAAGTATTAGTTGCTAAATACTAGCCAGAGTCAAGCGACAGAGCTAGTGAAATAATTTGCAGTGCATCTAGAACTGTGTTACTGTCCTGAAAATTTGAATACCTGCAGTTTCGTATCCTGGCTGTGGCAGTTAAGTGGGAAATGTTACATCCTTCCAGTTCTGTAAGACAGTGAAGTTTTGGTGTTCTAAAACCTAGGAAGTTATGTTGATAAATAATTGGGTTTTAACTAATTTGTCTAATCTGACTTTAAACCAACAAAATATGCTTCTATAAATGATACATTGTTCAGTTGGATTAGAAACTAGAATAAATATGTAGATAAAATATTAATGAACTAGAAATAACTATTACTTTTCACTTGCTAAAGTTAAATATAAATAGGTATAAGATCTGTTATTCAATATGATTTCTTAACTGTGCATAGGTAGTACACCTCATCCATTTATGGAAGTTATAGGAAAGACAAGTTTTATAGTTACCAATTGTAGAGACCAAGTTTCTTAAAATAAATGTAGAACGATGATTGATTAAAATAATAAATTTAGTAGTTCAAATCTACTTCTCAGCTACTCCTCAGCCCTTGTTAGTGTCATAAAAGATGAATCATTGCAGATTTCAATGGAGGAGTATCTACCACAGAGGGGTAAAATGAAGTGTAGTTGGCGTTAATTTGTACTCGTGACTTTTATTGAAGCCATTTACCATGTGCTTACATAATAGCTTTAAACAGCAACTTAACCTTTCCATGGAAATCCTGCAACTTGATTTGGAATTTATTGTAGTTCAGGATAGAACACACTTTGTGTGCAGCTTTTGCCTGTAATAAGCTTGGTTTCAGTGACTGAAAAGAAAAGCATGACCGTTGACCCTTTAATAAACTCCTTTTTAATTCATACAGTGCCAAGGTAGCTTTAAGAAAGTATTTATTGTTAGGGCTGCAGTTGAGTTTGCATGTTCTACAAAATCAAGGGAGTGAATCGACTGAAGCTAACAACTTGTTAGTGCATTAAACTAGGAAAGCGAAATTAGCAAGTTGATCCACTGTGTCTTAGGTATAGTTGTTTGAAATGGGTGAAATTCCATATGGGATTAAAGTAGGAGTTAGACAGTCTTGGCTAGTGGCAGGTTCAAGATACACTTCTGTGTGTGTTAACAAGAAGCTTAAAATATTTTTTTAATACTAAGCTGAAATAAAGCCTGATAGTATCTAGCTAGTAAAATATTAGCAGATTTCAGAAGGAATAATGAGATTATGTTCACCTTCAACATAAAGGCTGTTTATATTCAATATATAAACTTCTTTTTCTTAAGTTCATAGTCCTTTTCTATAATTATTTTTAGATAAGTCTGTTGGATTAGTATTGTTAATGCTGTCTGTTGATGTTATGTATATAATTTTCTTACTTGTAGCATAACATCCATTTGGAGGATAAATGTATTTTGGAAATATCATTAATTGCTGTTCTCAATTGCTCTTATGTGACCTGAACAGGCTTTGCTGTGTTGTATTAAAACTTGTGTAATTAAGGTCATAGTTTCTGATGCTTTACTTTGTATCTTCTATCTCAAATAAAATAAACCAGTGAAACTTGGTGATTTCTGTAGCTTTGGAAATTACTTGAATTGCTGAAAGCAGCTGTTTAAAAAGTATTATTCAGTAGGCTCTATTTTATCACTGAGCTTTGTTTTATAAAGCTAAACAGTTGTAAAAGCAAGCAAGACAAAGGTTTGTTACAGCTGGGACACAAGCTGTATTTAGATATCCACAATTAAGTAGTAGATTGCTTTCATCAATAGAAACTAAAATGCAGAAAAAAACCCATCAGTGTAATTTTTTAGTTGGGCCCCTTACAGTTGTTGTTCTTGGAGAACATTCCTTTCACAGTTGCAAGGGAAAAGCTATTTTTTAAGTACCAAGTTGGTTGCATTGATTTGAATCACCTTGCACTAAGCAATGCCACATGCAGCATCGGAAATGTATTAAATGACTGCACTGTCACTAGTGTTCTAACTATATACACATTAAATGTTTACTTTACAGTATTTCTTTTAGTATAATGAGTTCATTAAAAAAAAGCTTTTGATGCTAATTCAGAGATCCATAATCTGCTCAGTGTCTTTCACATGTAGTTTTGATGATAACTGACAAGCTGTAAGTTAATTAGCGCAGAACTTACTAATGAGGATGCTAAAATCCTTACTTTCACGTTTTTATTGATGCTTTCTGAACAAATTGGGGTAAAGTTGATTGTATATCTAATAAGTTTTAGGCGCTTCCTGGATGTAGGTGCAACAAAATTCCCCCACTTAATTGAATGATAGGAAAGTTTTGAGAAGTTTGACAAGAGTGCTCATCTTCAGAAATGGGGATAACCCAAAACCAAAGCAATAAAACAAGGTCTGTTAATTAGCATGGAAGACAGCTTCTTGAATTAATATGTGGTGTTAATTAACAGGAAGTCTGATGTTGTGTTGTAATTACCACCAATATTTTTGACATACTGAGTGACTGAAGGTGAATTATATAGATAGCAATTTAGTAAACACTTCAGAGCTTGGGAACACTTTTCCTTTGTTTCTGTTTTTCTAGAAATATGGATAGACTTCTGCGGCTTGGAGGAGGTATGCCTGGGCTGGGACAGGTTAGTATATAGCTTGTCAATATCTTCTTTTAAGCATAACCTTGTCTGCAATATTCTTTTCATTATATTTAAAAACTTAATAAGCCAACCTGCAGAGTTCATGGTAATAATGCCTGACTCATGCATACGCTTATATAGCATCTCCAGTCTTTGTTATAGCCTGACTGAGGGTTTTCTGTCAGTATGAACTCTTGCGTTTACACTGAGTTTACAGAATGCTTATCAACCTTTCATTTTGTGTCTGAACACTTTAAAGTTTGGATTGAAAGGCATTGGAAACACTGAATAAAACCTTTTAAAAATCTATCTCCTGTAATACGTTTTTTCACAACATGAAGTTTGTTCTAAATGGCTGACCCACTGAGCATAGCCACTTGCTCCTTCATAAACCATGTGCTTCAGTCCTTGGATCACATTGTGATGGGCATTATAGAATACTGAAGTGTATGGAAATTTCAGGGGGTAATTTGATTTGAATTTATCACTTGCAGATAGCTGTAGCCATTTATATGTGTGTTTTATTTGTCTTCTCTTGTTCGCTGTTGCCCTTGTTTCTGTAACTCCACTCACAGCAAAAAGGCCTCCTTTTTGCCACATGTTATATGGCTTCTCCCACCACTACAGCAAGTCCTAGTGCTTTTTTGCTTGGCCAACTGGTATGGCCAGCAGTATTTAAAAAATCAGACCAAGCAGATCTTGTATTGTGCTGGCTGCTGTGGATGCAGGAGGGGGGAAGAAAAAAAAGTAGCTTCTTTGAGGCTTGTAGCAAGAATTATTTCCTTAAGGAAAGGGTTCCAGTGTAATTTCCTCTTTAGTCTTGACTGGCTGCAGTAGCTGGCCTTTCCCTGCTTTCATTGTATGCTTCTGGGGCTCTGTTCTAAATCAAGAATCAAAATCTTGTTCTTCTGGAGGAATCAGTTTGTCTTGGGCTTCATGATGTGTGTGAGTTTCCTTGGGGCATGACTGAAATCGCTAAGCCCACAGCTGCTTCTAGTTGTGTGTAGTGTGTGTCCATTGTAACTAGAAAAGGAGTGGTTAAGTGCTGAAGCATTTGGTGAAATATTCTGAGCTGATTTACAGCCTCTAGGTGTTTTGCCAAATAAACTGTAAGTTTTGGTGCATAATTTTTTTCCTTTTTATAGCTAAAATTCTATTCACGCTCTCTTAGTGAATCTTCAAGCAGCCCTCAGTTATTTTTAGTTTCACTTTCTTAAACAGTTATTTCTCTTGTTCCTCTGAGCTGCCAGCCTGCTTCATGACTCTTCATTTTTTTAACATCTGCGCAGTCTAATCACTCAAGCTTTCACTTCTTAGTCCTCTCTGAACTTGACGCATATCAAAGCTGTTTTTCAAATTTACAGTTAACTCTCTCTGCTGCTTTCTGAATTTCTCAGCTTTAACTTAAAGCTTGCTAGAAAATTGTGGCAGACAATAGGACATAGCATTCAGAAGCAGCTCTCTCAACTCCTCTGGCAGCTTTGGCCTGCAAAGCTGCTCTGTGTTTGTTTAAATATGGAATTGTCTCTTAAAGGAATTGATGAGTATGTGTTGGATTAAAAAAAGCAGAAAACTGAATTGCTGTTTATGCAAGTTGCTGCTTGCACTAGATGTCTTGACTACTTTTGTTGTCTTTCAGTTTATTGAATCAGCAGGAAGGCTTTTGAAAAAGAATACTTTTTTTTTTGTCCTTAAAGTAGTGCTTCAATGGACTTTCAGAGATCACTTCTTAATATTGGTTTACTCAATATTGGATTACTTCTCAATTTCAATTATCAGAGTGAATCGGATGGCTTTGAGGTGAAAAAGAGGAGGCAGGTATTTCTTGGACTTTGTCCTGCTAGGACAAATTGTTTCAAGCAACTATACAAAGCTTTTTGTTTTTCTTACTGCTGCATTGCAGTTGTTCTGTCTTTTGAAGAATTTGCTTTAAGGTTGAACACAGTAAAAACATCTGTTGAGCGAGTCATTCTTGCTAATGCATGTCGTCTGTGCGTATAGTCTTGTAGAAAGAGAAGTGTTTTCAAAATAATTTTATAACCTAGTTTGAGGGTTTTTTCTTTTAGCTTAGCAAACTTGGTTACGTAAGGTCTGCCAACAGTCCACTTGGTTTACTGTGCACCTAATGACCCTGAGCCTGTCTTCCTGTGGGTAATAAACAAATCTTTAAGGAAGTGGTCTTAAAGAGATACTTCAACAACAACCTTTCCCTCCAGTGACATGTGGCTTAGAAAGCCATTTCATCTCTCTTAGTCTTAGATGGAGAAAGGACTGTCCTCGTTGGGCAGGAGGGCAGAAGAGAAATCTGATAGTTTTTGACATCACATAAGCCATCCACAGTGTTTTCTGGCAGTGAACTTGGTCATTAACTTTGGGCATGGGAAGGTACCAGTGTTTATTTTTGACTTGATAATGTAAATAGATCACCTGTATACTGCTTCATACAGACACTTGTGTGTTACATGCCTGGTATTGTAGGCATTTGAATTTCTCCTCTCATGATAACCCAGAAGAATGAGTGATTCAAGCCTTTTAAAAAGATGTGAGGTAACAGTTAAAGTTTGAAAATGTTGTGGCGTTCCAGGCAAAACGCATAGTACTTTAATTTTCCTTCTGTAGTTCATGTGCATTCAGATTTTGGCAGTGTGCCTTGTTTTCCTTCTCTTATACGGTTTCCTCTCTTCCTTCTCCTGCACCTTGTTGTGTTGGGGTTTGGTTTTGGTTTGATTTTTTTTTTTTTTTTTTTTTTTTTTTTTTTTTTTAGTTATCTTTCCTTGGTTCATTGCTCTTGGAATACAAAGTTCATCCCTCTGGAATACAAAGTATCGCTGAATTTCACTGGTGATTTAATACTTCACTTTGTACATAGCATTGTACACTTGCTACAAATTAACAGGCTTTGTGGGGTATGTAAAAGCATTCTACTTATGTAGCAGGCAGGAATTTGGAGCAACACTCCTCTTCATTTTGTACGCTAAACTACTGTTAGCTAGGGAAATCAGTTCCACAGATGCCTCTATTAGGCAATCCTACTGGATACTGTTTAAGAGTGCGAGCAAATTAAGTGAGTTTTTAGCACAGCTCTTTCTCCCCAACACTTTCAGAACAATAATCCTAGCTATACAAGTTGTTGCTCATGCTAACACATCCTGTCTGTTTTTCTGAATCCAGATGTGATAGGAAGCAGTGACATTATTAGTGACACATTTTTAAAATGCTGTTGAAATAATTTTTCGTTACTTGATAGATTTTTAAAATATTCAATTACATTGGTCTGTTGGTGCAGACAACTGTTCTAGTGCAATAAATGAAAAATTAAACTGATTCTGTGTTTCTGAATAAACATATTTGATGGCAAAGGGGAAGGGGAAAAAAAAATCCAAATGGGAAGGGAGGGAGAGACAGAGAAGTGACCTGTGTCTTATAAGGAGTGTTTACACCTTGACTTGGAATATAGAAAATAGAAGTGGAGATAGCTATTTTATTTGAATAATGGACTTGCCAATTAGCCATCAAGTGCTTCCATCTGTGAAATAGTTGATCAGATGGGTTAGCTGGGATGTTTCCAGATTAGGGCATTGTAAATGGCACTTGAAAACTGTCACTTTGATTATGAGGTTTCAAGCACTGCACTGCTTGATGCTGTGGAACCTTTTTCCCTCATATTGTCATGGGTTTTTAGAACATGCTGATCCCATTTAGTAAATCTATGGCACCGTGGGAACTTGGGAGACCTGCCACTGATCTAAAGTTCTGTTTCATCTGCTGATCTAGCCAGGATGGTTATTAGAAAAGAGCACTACTGGCTCAGTGTTCTGCGGGTCTTCAGAATGAGTTGGAGATCTGACAGGCAAAGGAGGGTCAGACTCTGTGTAGATCATTCCCAGTTAATTAAATACAAGTTTTCTTGAGTTCTTTCATTAAGCTGAGCTGTCTCTTGAAGTAAACGATGTGTTCTAGGTGGCTAATCTGCATCCTGAGATTCCCTATATAAAAAAAACCCAAAACACCAAACAAGCAACAACAAAAACCCCCAACCAAAAAACACCCAAAAGACCTCCAAAACAAAATCTCAAAGCTAAAGCAAACACCACCATTTCCCTCCCCTCCTCCCCCTGCAAAAAAAACCCCGACCCAAAACACAACCAGAAAAAAACCCCACACCGTAATGTCTTATTGAAACTTGGTTTTGTTAATTGATTTTTTTAAATCAGTTGGGGTTTAGTTTGAAGGGTGCAAATGTGTTGTCTTTAGGGTAGTGATTTTCTTTTGGAAAGCTGTAGAGTGTTTTGGTATCTCTGCATGTTTCACTTGCATGACTTTTTCTTTCCTGTGTCTCTTGAGTATATATGCTTTATGTGCTTTGAATTGCAGTGATATCCTATTGTCTGCTGCTCACACAGATTTGAAGTTTCACATACCCCTTTTGAGAATTCTCTACCAGGGGAATAAATCTGAGCTCTTAAAATTGTGCATCACTTGTGTCATTGTTTGAGACATTTTCCAGCAAAGTACTAAGTATGTATTTCTGGAATTCCAAGATACCTCCCAGTAGATGAGCAGAATAATTTTCTCAGTGACAGACAGTCTTCAGCCATTAAAAACACCCAATATCAACTCCCATGAAAAGTTCAAAAGACTTCATCTATATCCTATATTATCTCCTGTATAAAGTCTCTGCCGGTCTATATTTCCAAAATACATTATTTTAAAGAGGAAAAAACCCCACCTGGTTTACTTTTTGACTGGGATGAGTATTTCATTGCGTTGGTTGGTGACTTATTACAGGGCTGTTCAGTCAGAAGATTCGTATCAAATTTAAGATACCAGCATGGCCTGGGTCTGCTTGCACTGCAGATGATGATAGCTCCATGGGTATTGTAGGCTTATTTGAAAGTTGCTGGAAATTGCTACAGCTGGATATAGTTTTCCTACATTTGAAACATGGTTGAGTGATTGTAATGTGATACCTATCCAAAAGTTCTAATGGGATAGGGAAAGAAAACCATTGGTTCAGGAGCAGCCATATGATTATACTTACAATGGGCTGCACTAGAGTCATACCTTACATACTAATCAGACACAAAACTAAAAATAACAAAGCTAGTTGGTTGTGCCTGAGCATTACCAGTTTCCTCTGATTTACTCTTTTCCTATAAACTCTGGAAACCATTTTTAGCTGCATCCTCTTGGCCTCAGATCTTAAACTTCCTTATTTCTATTAATTAGGCAATTAGCTTCGCTCTCCTTAATTTAATTGCTAGCGTAGTCCAGCCGACTTTCTCCAGAAGATACAAAAGAGCTTAGACAAGGAAATGAATGTAGCCATAATGAGAGAGAACAGGGGGGAAAAAAGACTAAACAAGAGCAGACATCTTCAAGCCTTTTGCTTTACACTTGCTCACTTCTGATGTTCCTTTCTGTAAGCAGGAAACAGACCCCTTACAGGGATCGATTCAATTTATTTCTCTTAGAAATAGTTTCTTCTTTCTGAAATGCCATGCTATTGAATATTAAGTTGCAATGCTACTATGCAACACCTTTGGACAAGGGCTGCTGTCGTCTTCCTGAGGTGTAGAAGAGTCCTCTTCATTTTTTTTCTGGAAGTTTGAAGTGGTGTTCTCGTATTAATAGTGGTGCATTGGGGCTTTTTTATTTAGTCTTTGGAAAGTTACAGACAACTAGCCTTTTTATATATTGCCACTGAGTCTCCCAGTTTACCTGCTTGTGCCCAGCTCTTCACAACAGAGTCTATAGGCATACAGAACTTGGCATGTTCTTTTGCTTATCAAGTGCATCCCTTGCAGTTAAAACTGCTCTGCCTTGCAAAGTGTACTCTAGGGTGACAGCACCCACTGAGGGCTACCTTGGCTTCTTGGCAGAACTGTCTGTAGAATAAGGCAATTAAAAAATTTACAACTGCTAACTTGTTACCTGCATTGAGCCTCTTGCATCTCAATCCTAATGCCTTCAGTAATGGCAATAGGAATAGGTAACAGGTTAGTCCTGGGCTTATTCTGGAGTGAAGCTGACTTTTGTATTTTCTGGATTTGCTGTTTTCCTAGTAGCTTGAGGCTGTGAAAAATAGTAATAGTTCTCAAAAATGTGTACAGCATTACTGAGGATTTTTTTTGTGTCCCTGATCTTGTGGCTTTTCACTAACAATAATGATGATATACTCCTGGAATGATTTGGGTTGGAAAGGACCTTTAAAAGTCATCAGTCCAAATTGTCTTCATGCTTGATAAAAAGGGGTATTAACTGTCATGATGCAGCATACCTTCCCTTGCTTTTTTTTTGTGTGTGTGTCCATGAATTTATAGATTATTTGGTATAAAGAAGGAGGGAATGGTAGAAACTAGGAAAGATTACACTGGAGCGGTCCTTTTATGCAGCAGTGGTGTTGGGAGTATAGCCAGAAAGTCTGGCTATTGCAAACTGCACCAAGGTGATATATGTAAATAATACTATATTGTGAGGACATGTTAGTATTAGGTAATAAATGTTTTTCTATTAAAAATTAGACTAAGTTGAATTACTTTCTGTAGAGTGCATTATAGTAAAATTAAGTTTATTTCACGTCAGAATAAATTCAACTAGCATTTTTGATGTCAAATCCTGGTAATTTATTTTTTTAAAATAAGTTTTAAGCCTCAATCTTCAAGAACATTTTCAATTAAGCTAATCTAAAAAAAAGTGTGCTGGCTTTTACAAAAGACCTTTTAAAATTTTGATAATTTTGGGCAGTTAAATAAGAAAACCACATTATGTTCTACAGGTATACAGAATATTCTACATGTGCTCATGTTGGTGAATTACTATACCTCTTCTAGGAAATTGTTGGTGCAAGAGAGATTATTGATAGAGGGATAGGATAGAAACATCAGCTAACCACTGGCTTCCTTTCCTTAACTAAAATTCTGCCCAGGTTTTCTGTGGAGTGTCCCAATCAGCTCAAGATTATTTTTTGTTGGAAGTAGTGCTTCATTTAAAAAAAGAAAAGCCAAAGAAACACAAAACCCAAACAAATGAAAAAGCCAAGTAGTAGAGTTTTGGCTCTGCATTGAAGAGGTGTTTACAAACTGATGATCCCAACCCATTTAACCAACTGCTCAAAGCTATACAAAGTTCTGTGTTCTGCAATTTTGGTTTTTGAAGAGGAGGGGAGGTAGGAAATGTTCTATATGGCTGTTGATGGAGTTCTGCTGTAGATGTGAACCTGGATAAACCTTTTGTAGAAGACAGGATTTTGTGCAACATACTGAGGCAGGTGTTTTATTCTGGCCCATTAAGGGTTTAGGGTTTTTTTTTTTTTCAGATATTTTTCATTTAAAGCAGCAGTTGGTGCCATAATAGCTCCCTGGTATCCCTACTCCATTTTGGAGTCTATGAGACTAAACATATTACTACAATTTTTATTTCATCTGACATATGGTGTAACAAGACAATGTGATCCTTTCAGAAATCTAGGCTGTTTGTTGAGACTTATGGTATTTTGTGGTCTGTTATGTATGCTCAATTATAATTGGTATAAAAATGGGCCTAAACATACAAACTGTTTAGACATAATGCTAGTTTCAAAATATAATCCTGTCGATGTGGAACTAACTGTAAAATTGTGTGTGTACTAGCTTGAAAACTGCAATAAAATTTCAAATTGCTACTAATTAGTGTGTGATTCACAGTGCAAAGTGATATATTTTTCCTTTATGAACTTTAGGGTGTTTTTTTTAATGAACAGTATCATTTTCTCTGCCATGACTGATGATGTTAACTTCCTGGACTGTGGAAAGGCAATGCATGGCTTTTGGGTCTTGTCAAGACAATGTTGCTAGAACCACTGAGATCCAGGAAAAAGGCTTACTCCTTTTGCCACTTCCAACCTTGCTTAGATTTTTTTGGCTTAGTGTGTAAAGAGCACTATGCTGATCTTGTAATCTTTATGTCAGTATGGCATCAGGTTGTATCACTTCCTGACAAAGTAAAGAGCAGTGGTACCCGGATGAACTTAAAGATCTTTCTATTATCAGTAATACCTCTGCCTCCTCTGCATGCTTGCTTGAGTTTGTGTCTTCCCTGCAGGTAGCATTCAGTAATGCGTTTTCCCTCATACCAAGCTACACACCCATCATTGGATTTATCTCCACAAAATGGTAGTTTTAAGCTGACTTTAGGTGCCTGATCTTTCCATGCCTCCTTTAATATGATAAATTATTATTTTACAATGATTGTCACTGTATTTATACTCCAGTTGCCCTTCCCCCCCCCAATAATAAATGTCATAATTATGTAAAACACTTGATTTGGAGGAAGTAAGAGAAAGGAAGTGAAGAAAAAATGTGGAGGGATGAATACTTTTTTAAATTCTGAAGTAATGCAAGTTTGTTCTGTCTTGGTTTTTTTTAGTTAATCTTTCTCAATTGTCTTTAGATATAACAGCTGAAAATATGTAGTGAAAGGGTTAAGTCGGCATGAAAGAATTCATTTCCACTTTAATGACCTAGCCTTGCTGGGTTAGGACGATGGGGAACATGCTTCTGACTTGTACTTCTATTGCCAATTAACACCTCCTATAACAGGTTGCCTCAGCTAGTCATTGAAGCAGAGGCAGTAGAAATAGTTTACATGCAGCTTGTTTTTCACACTAGTTGTTTAATACTCACAAAATTAAACTATTAAAAGGTTCTTTCTTACCTTACTGGGGAAGAAATAAACACTATAGCGGTCAGTGTTCGCTTGTGTGTCCTGTGTTCATGTTTAAATTGTTCCAATTGTAAAATTTAAAAAGTAGTAACGTTTCTAGCAGTTCTTATATTTTACACAGAAATATGTTGTTTGATACAATAAAGCTACGATTTGCTCTATGGCACTTTAGTTCACTGCCTTTTTTTTTTATTACAGTTGCCCCTGCAAAACTGAGTTTCTTTGTTGAAACAGCTGTGACGTATTTCAAAATCATCTTTTGTGCTATTAGCATGACACCAGAGCAGTGTTTAAAATCCGTTTAAACAATAGAAAATGTCTTAATTTGTGGAGTATTTCTCAGATGCTTGTGTAATTAATCAAGTCCACTTTCTATACCTATTTGAATAAATGTAAAATAGTACAAATAAAGAGCAGTACTCTAAAATGACACTTTAGTTCACATTTAATCAGCAGGTATTTTAATAACATAATAAAATTGGCTAAATAATTGATACCAGTTCACACTAAGAGAAAGGTGGAGTAATATACCTAAAAGTGTTAACAAATTTGCTAAAAGGCCTGAGTAGATAACACTTCAAGGCGTGAGTTCTTATCCTGTTAGAATGGCAAATGCCTTTAACACTTCGTCAACAAGGGCTGCCCGAGTAAAGGGCTGCTTTTTGTATTGGATCATCTTTTTAACCATTTGCAATAGAATCATGCATAATTTAATATTACAATGTAATTTTCTGTTCATAACTTGAATGTGATTCTCTTTCCATTACATGTCTTACTGGGGGGGAGAGGAAGAGGGAAAAAAAACTTGATAAAATTAAGTTACCACTATTAATTCTGCCATTCCAAACAAAAACAGGACCAGAGTTTGGTTGGGTTTTATGAGGTGGCTGTCCATCAGATAGCACGTTTCCCTCACTGACAATGTGTATAGTTGATTCAGAAGAAACCTCTGTTTTCAGTAAGCAGCACGATAACCGTGTGTTTTAGACCAGTTTTTGAATTTTAATAATTACTAGAATGCTTGGGAAAAAGAATGCTCAATATTCCTTTCAGTTTCTGAAACCCATTTTTCTCCAGTTCAATGAGAAATTATCTGGTAAGTGTGGGCAGGCAGAATGAGGGTGGTATTTGTGTTTTGGAGTGAGATGGATAGTCTTGCAAGACACTGCAGTGGGAGAACTGCCCTTCTTTGAATACCATAATGTAACGGAAACTGCCAGCAGATCTTTTGCCTCGCAGATACAATTGCTTCCTTGTTTGGGTTTCTGACACCAGTTAATTTAATTTGGTACTCTGCTTCATAAGGATGATGCTCCTTTGTTAAAGTTGGCAGGCAGTGAAGTTTATGAACAGTGATAATAGCACATGCTGTGGAGGGTCAGTGTAAAATACTTTGCCTCCATGTAGAGATTAGCTAATAAACTCTTTCTTCCTCTTTGCTTCATGAAAGAAATACATAAACTCTTGTGGAAGACTAGCAGAAACAGGCCAAAGAAGTCTCAAAACGTAACCCATAGTTCCCACATGCTGTGTAACTAGCACACAGAAGCTGTGGCTGTTGCTCAAAGGCTGTGGTAGATAATCAGCCATTTGTGGAAAAGGAACTGGTCAAAGATGGAAGCAAATTAGGTCTAGCGTCCAAATGCCTGTTTTTTCAACTGGGATGGTCTAAACCCAGGTAAATGACTTGGAAGAACCACGATCTATTCTGTTAGTTTTAGCTATTAAATCTTTAAAGTTTTGGCTTAAGAATTTGATGAACTTTGGGTGTTTCATTTTCTGTAGAAAGACAAGTATGTGCCAGTAGTATTTAATGTGCCAGTGTAGCTGGTAGGAAAACATGAAACTAAATCTTGTAAAGGTGGATTCTGGGCAGGTTTTAATGTAGGGATGCTTTCCTCTTCAAAATTCCTCACTTGGTACATTGGAATCATTTTAGACCTCTTTTGATCAGTTCATTCTAATCTATAGTCAAAACAAAGGAAGGAATGTTAGTTTGAAAGTTAATACATGCAGTTGGTGCAATGGGAGGAGTTGTTTCCTTTTCCTTATGATTTAGCTAGTAATTATAAAGGACAACAGAGCAGACTGAAAGGACATAGTGGCGTCTTCACAAAAGGCGTGACTGTGACCAAGGAAATACTTGGTACATGCTGTATTTTATAAGGAGACTGAGAATTACTAAACCTATGTTATATTTGCATCGTGTACTACCATTAGTTAATTTTAAAGAGTTCGGGTCAATTGGTTGAACTGTGTGATGAGTGGAAGCTGATCTTTACTGTCTCAGGCATGTGCTTAAAGTGAAACAGTGACGTGTGCAGTTAATATCTGCTAATGCTTAGAGTAGTCATTTGTGTATGTATATATGTTTAAACTTGCTTTTAGTGTGCAAAATCATTCACAATGAGTTCTGTGGCTTTAAAAATTAAAAAAAAAAGGATGCTGAGCAAGTTGATTTATACCAATGAAGCATTCCTTTAAGAATTAGAAATGTTTCCTCTGCTGAAAATAAACTGTTGGCTACAGGTGCTGGCAGGGCAACTTCAACATAACTTTTGAAAACAGAATCTCGTAGACTGCCTAAAGGATTGATAAAGTGTAATATTAAATATCCTCTCTGCTGGACCATCACCAAAGTAAAACAATCATTTGAAAACTCCAAGGAGTGTAGAAATAATAAAAGGAGGAAAGATTAGGAATGAGTACAGTAGAGTAAAACCCTGGTTTAGTTCCTACCTTTGCTTAAACTAAAGGTAATTTAGTTGCCTTGTTACAGAAACAAAATGTAATAATGTTTGTCTCTTCTCTATAGGTGTTGAATCTACTGACTGATTTTAAAATGGGAAAAGTTATGAAGAATAATTAAACTCTTAGAAGTTGTGAACAGGTGTCTACATAGGGGACAGAGACTTGATTAATGCCTCAGCTGCAGGGAGTGTCAGTGCGGTCTGCTGTCTTAACAGATATTAGAGGCCCCATCTAGGAGAGCCATAGGCTGTGGAATAAACTTCAGTTCAAGCTCCTGAATTTTGAGTAGCTAGTCTCAGTTAAATGTCAATATTAGCCTTCCAGAAATTACAAAGCTATGCTAGTTTTTAGGGATTTTTTTTAATACTATTCTTTATTTTTAAAAAATACTGAACGATGTAATGGGATCCTTGCTTACAGTGAAATGTTAAACAAAATCTGGGATGAATGCAGAATATGTATGGTAATTACAGCATAGATGTTGTATTTATTCCTAAAGCAGAAGGTTACTGTGTTTGTGCTTTTACCCTCAGTTCAGACCTTCTCTGGTCTAGATCTGATAGAAGATTGGAAGAGAGCTCTATGCATGAGGAAAGGGGTTGCTATCAAACTACTTTGTTGTTTGGTTGGGTTTTTTTACTTAAACCCCAACTCACCTCTAATTTATTCTTAGAGGTGATTAAGTGGTGGAAATATGAGTCTGTGCTTTCCAGATTATTAAAACTTGTAAGTTAAAAGAAGATTTAGAATAGACTTAATGTAGGAGAGATAACAGTGAAGAACGTAAACTTACACTTTTATGGAGGAAAAAAACATAGTATCAGGAAACGAATCATTTGAAGCTTCATCAGTCAAACAATATAGTTGTAAATTTGGAGTGATTTGGGTGCTCTGTGCATCTGGTTGTGTGTTCTGAAGAACTGCTCAGAGTTTTTAACTGTAAGTGTTAGAGGACCGCTTCTCCACTGGAATATCTCACTGTTGGGCTTTGGCTAGTCAGGGAAGTACTTGATGAAGAGGTGGAATTGATTAAAAATGGACCTTTGGCAAGAGTATTATAGAAGGTGAAAAGCTAAACCTGCTGGAAGATTACTGGTGGAAAAGCCAAAGGGATGAAATAATTAGCAATGAGTATGGGAAGTAAGAGAGAGCAAATATCAAGAGGTGATGTTGAGCAGTATTCAATCCAAGTTGGAAATAAAGGTGTTAGGAAGTGGTTGTGGTTGACAGAGATCTCTGTGTGTATGTGAGTTTCAAAAAAAAAAAAAAAAAAGGATTCAAAATACCAAGATTGGATCTGGAGCTAGAGAAAGAATGAAAGAATTCATTGATATGGGGGGAAATACACATGACTGGGTTTTCTTACTGTCTTCAAAGCATTTTGAAGACTAGGTGATGTTTTCTGTGTATAGAAGTGAAAGTATGTAGATTACTATGCAGATTTAATATGCTGTTTACATAAGTTTATGGTTTTCAGGTGATAGATTGTGTCAATTGCCATGTCTTCTGTTTGATATCATGAGGACACATGATGTACTGAGTTTTTCCACTTTAAGTGACAAGCCAAGAATTTACTCAAAATTTTTCTCTTTATTTCCTGGTTTTGGTTATAGCTGTGGAATCAACGTTCTGATATTACACAAAATGGTGGAAAGGCACCATTTTTTTACCTAATGTGGAGTATTTTTTTCCCCATACTCCACAGTTGCTTTGTTGCCCTTCACTTAGTGTGGAAGTAACTGTTTGTCTTTTCAGTGGAAATTTGTTGTACACAATTTGGTAATAAAGTAATGAATGTACTGTTAATTGGCTGTAATGAGGTATGCCGATACGGAATTCTGCACATAAGCGCAATATGTCTCTTGCTCCTCGAGAAAGGGACATTTAGATGCTGCCTCCTGTGTTTTTCATTTTCTGCAGCACACAGAACCTGTTTCAACTGATCATTCACACCTGGGACAGTTGTGCTAATTTTTGAATAACTACTCATAAGGCAAAGAGCAAAGTATTTTGTTCACAGCTTTTCCACCTAGGGATCGGAGGTCCGTTTTTTCTCTCACTGTACCGGTGTATCTGCAAAGTACTCCCATAGCCTTTATCTGCAAGTCCTCTTTAGCTGAAAGCTGATGAAGCAAAGGGAAATTGCTGTTTGTGTTGGTGCCAGTTAATCATGCTAGCCCAGCAGCATTTACATTCACACCACTGTAAGAAACACATAGTTAATTGGAGAACTGGCCGTATTTTACAGCTGACGAAGGTTAGCATCGCGGCAAGGCTGACTAATGGAAACTTGTCTGACTCTTAGCCTGTATGTCTTGTAACAGGTCTGTACCCAGTGCAGTACTTGCTAGTTTATTATTTCACTGTTTCTGATAAGATTGCTCTTTAGATTGGTATTGTTTTGGGGTGGGGGAGAGACAGGGGATGGTGGCTGGGTGACTCATGCTACAAGATAGGTTAGTGAAGGAAGGTACTGTAAAGAAGTCTTTGGGGTTTGGGTGTACTTTTTGTTTGTTTGGGGTTGTTTGTTTGGAACAGCTGCGTCTAACACAGTCACGATTCTGTATGTGTTTTTCTGTAGGTTATGTACTATGGAAGACAAAAAGTGGTTAGGAACTGCAGAATAGCAATGTTGGAGAAAGTAATTATTTATTCTTTTCATAGGGGCCACCAACAGATGCTCCTGCGGTCGACACAGCAGAACAGGTTTATATCTCTTCCCTTGCACTGCTGAAAGTAAGTGTTCTGTGTGTGCTGCGTCTGTGTATAGCGCTGGAGATAGAGCACATGGCACCTGTCCAAAGTTTAAGGACTTGCCCTGCTTAGGTGCTGGTCAGACTAATTTTTAAAATAAATACTGTTTGGAGGACTCAAAGAAACTTACTATAATTCCTTCTCTTTTGTTGGTTTAATTTTTACTATTTTATAGCTCCTTACAGTTTTCACAAGTGGGGTGAGTGGCAAATCAGCTGTAGATCAACGTCTGAAAGAGCCATCCCAAGTTAAACTTGGACCTCCTGTTAACATTTGATCTTAATTCCAGATGTTGAAGCATGGTCGTGCTGGTGTCCCTATGGAAGTGATGGGTCTGATGCTCGGGGAATTTGTTGATGATTACACTGTGAGAGTGATTGATGTTTTTGCAATGCCACAGTCGGGAACGGTGAGTTCTTTGCAGCTAGACCTTAATAATTTTGGTTGCTTGTTTGTTTTTTCCTTCTAGTAAATATTTTTAGAAGCCTTTCCTGCTTTACTTCCTTCATGCAACCTTAAGCTGTAACCTACTAGGTATAATTTGAACATGTCTAATGGATTTAAGGGTTTCAGTAAAAAAACTAGTTAAAACATTTTATTAATATTCATTTTATCAAAGACTAGTACATAAGTGTGTATACCAATATATGGAGATATGTCTTTATGTATGTATAAATATACTGATATAGTGTCACTTAGATAAATTGATAACTTTAAGAACTCATATACTATGAGCCAGGGGAAGTATTCAGAAACATAAAAGGTTTGATTAGAAGTATATCAAGTTCGTAATTGTGGTAGTGCTATAGATATACTTCAGATGTGCTCCCTTTGACATATCTTAGAGTGACATGTCTCTTAAATTATCAGTTTTTGTGTTATGAAAAAATTATGTATTTTAATTTTGAGTATGAATATTTATGTTACACAGATATTTTAAAGAGTTTATGAGCCAATGGGTATAATTGCAATTTATGAAGCTTTTTTGTATAGCTTGAATGAAATTTTGTTCTTGAAAGAAGCATGGATACTTTTGTAACTCAGAGCTGCACATCAATGAAATTTTCAAATTCTTTTGTCTCGAGTGTGTTCCATCTTTGTGCATAGCATAAGTAGAATCTGTAAAAAGACAGTAGGTAATACTTGTCTTGAATAAAACCCGTAGCGCTGAACTTGTGAGAAACAACAGGCCATAGATTGCAGAACAGAAAGAGGAGGAAAGGATTAATTCCTATCCCTGTTTAATGGTGTTTACTTGTAGTAGTGATCACTTAAATAGCAATCCAGAATCTTTTTCCAGCATTTTTAAAATCACATTCAAATAAATTTATAAAAATTACATTTTGCATTGAAGGTCGTTCTGTCAAATAGTTCTCAAGTATTCAGGTTGCCCTTTTAAACGTGCTTATAAATGCTTGTGGAAAGTAAGAAGTTTAAAGATAGTATTGCTTTATGTGCAACTATTACGATTTTTGTCTGTCTTCTACATCAGGGTGTCAGTGTGGAGGCAGTTGATCCTGTGTTTCAAGCAAAAATGTTGGATATGCTGAAACAGACGGGAAGGTAAGTCACCACCCTAAAGAGGGCTGACAGTAACAAGTACTCCCTGCTTGTTTAGCAGAAACAGCTGTCTTTCTGCAAGACTAGTGATTATGCTATAAAAAATTGCATATAATGTTATAATAATAATTAACCTAGAAATTAGGTGAATAGCATAACATGTAATTCAGTCCACCTCATGCATTTCAGTTGTCAGGAGACTGTCACTCCTGTTAAACTTAAAGCTTTGATTCTTGCACAGGAAGATTAAATGCTCAATTTACTGTAGGCAGTCGCTAGATAATACCTGCTTAAAAGCTTGATTTTTAAAATTTGTTTTAATTAAGATTAAAATTGTAAAGTTATAGCTTGCTTATGAGCAATTTTAATGAAAAGAAAGGGAAAATAGTTTTGTAAAAGATCCTAGTATTTAAACAAAATTTTATTTCACTCCTACCTCTCAACAGTTGTCGTCTGCTTGCTCAAATTCTTTTACTGTGGGAAAAACTTCAAAATTAATGTTAGCAAAAGGCTCAGCAGCTGAACAGAACAGTGCAAATTGCTTTTTGACTGAGTTCCTAGTTCTACTGCTGGTTTAATTGATATTTAATCCTTTCCCACCGTTGGTTCCCGTTGTCCATGTCTGAAATGGACTTTCTGCCGTGAAAATTCAACCCTCGACGCCAAGGAGTTAAAGAGTAGATATTTACTCAAGTGCTGAAAGGGTAAAAACTGGTTCAGGGAAGGTGTGGTAACAGGGTGAAAGACTGAAAGCATGATCTACTCTGCTAATGCGCATCCCTTAATGATAGCCCTCTTTTGTCGCATTTATTCATGTCCATGTTTTCACCATACTATGGTGAGTAATTTAAATAATTCTAATGGTGTTTTTTTCACAGCTCATCCTAATTTATGCCCTGATACATTACTATTTCTTCTTGCGTTACGTGTTTTTATTTTTAAGAATCTCAATGTCCTCTTTGTTTCAGACCTGAGATGGTAGTTGGTTGGTATCATAGTCACCCTGGCTTTGGCTGTTGGTTGTCTGGTGTAGATATCAATACTCAGCAGAGCTTTGAAGCCTTATCAGAACGTGCTGTTGCTGTGGTGGTGGATCCCATTCAGAGTGTAAAAGGAAAGGTATAGTAGGCTTGCCCTTTTTTTTTTGCCTTTTTTTTTTTTTTAAGGTACCTCGGTAAGATTTACTAGAGAAGCACTGCAAATGTGCAAGTTCTTGATTTTTGGAGGTGTGTTCTGAGTTAAATAAAAGCTCAGAAAATCTCACTGTAAATGAAAAGATAATTTTCAGTTTATTCTGCATCTTACATCAGTAGTCCTTAAACAGACTGGAGTCTTTGATACTGTTAGTACACGTAACCAATCATAATCCTCCCTTAATATCTTGCTATTCAGGTGTCATTCAACATGTTTGCAACTAACAATCCAAGTGTACATTGTTTCAGATACATTTTAGTCACAAAAATCTCAGATCAATTACTAACAGATTGGAAGAGGTTCAGCCCCTTAACGTGGGTACTAACTAAGAAGGCATTGATTTATAGGCGTTGCATATGATGGCTTTTGGTATCATTTCTATTCCAAATGTTTTGGGCAATAAAACTTTACAGAAGACTTGGTATCAAGCATTTGAGTATTTGAGAAGTGTGCAGATAAATGATTAAGGATGTTAAATGATTATGAAAAGAGATTAACTTGCAAAGCATATTGGGTTATAGTTGTCCTTTGTTGAAATCTCTTTTGTTCTTGTTTAGTTCTCTTTTTATTTCTTTCTAGCCCCATATGCCATTTTCCTATTTCCTGCCTCATGACAGCAGGGAGCAGCTCTATTATCACCTTCACAGAGCTGTCTGCAAATGTGAGAGGCAATTCGATTTTGCTCAACCACAGGGAGAGTGGATTAGAAAAACTACAGAACGCGCAGAAATTGGCTAGGTGGTTTACTGCTTTAAAATACTGCTGAGGTGTTTTGTTTGAGCATGCACTCCCATTGTATTGTAGAATAATTATTGAAATGCGTCATGGTATATAGGGATGATATTAATGTAAATTTATAAATATTTTAAAAGTAAGTGTTCATCTTCTGTAAAGCTGTAGTATCATATTTCCTGCGAGAAAGATCATATTAAAGCTACCAAACAATTCCACTAAGGGATCCCTTTATTTCATAATAGAACATTCTAAAGCTATAGCTATTTTTTCATTTGGGTCTTTTTAATTCCAGTTGTTTTAGCAAATTTGTTTATGTAACAGGCAATTAAAAAATTAATTGCTTCTGGTTATTTGGAAGCTTTTAGACATCTGAATCAATTTTCTCCCTTCTAAATTGCATAAAGAGAAGAAGAAAATTTAGATTTGGGGTGGGGGGGAAAGATGCAGTAGAATTTTTAAATACTCCTGACTATTTTTTCTTATTTTCCTGCTCCTATAGATATGTTGAAATAGAATTCTTTTATTTTGTCAAAATACAATTTTCAGGACTATGGTAGTGATTAATTTAGACCTCACTAGCTATTCAATCCATTAAGAGGAGCCTCCCAGTAAGTCACACTACTGTTACACCACACTTAATCACTAAGTGCCTCATTTTTATTTTTTTAATATATATTTTTTTTCTTTTGTTGTGGGACACATATCTTATCTTTGATGGTCTTTGTTCTCTTCAGGAAAATAATCTTTGGCGTATTTATTTTGAATGTATGTAAGTTTTTGTTCATCTAAACATTTCTGGAATTTTTGTTCATCTAAACATTTCTCAAGTACAGCTCTTGTGGCATTGCTGCCAGTGCTTGAGATCACTGGAAGTCCTGTAATGTTTGTGTTTTGTGCATGTCTATCTGCTACAGTCAGATTAAATTACATTCTCAGGTTTCATATTAAAAGGAACTTTACATCTGTCATGTTTCTGGCAAGCACATCCTTAAAAGTTTACAGAAAGAATCCCCCAAATTATGAGTACCATTATCAATTAATTTCTTGATTAATTTCTCAATGTTGGGAGTGAGATTGGGCTATGGAGTGTGTATGATCATGGTTGGCAAGGTGACTTACATTAAAATGTATTCTGATTTTAGATCACCTGAGAGAAGATCAGATATATTGGAGCTCAAGTGGGTTTCTTAGGTCAGGTTTAACTGCTTTGTGTACATGGCTGCCTTAGTATCATATCCAGTGCTGCTTTTTGTGTTGGACAACTAACAGCTAAGCCCATTTCAGGGTAGTACCTGATTTTTTTTCTCAGTGCCAGCAAAAGATCATCTGCTCGCAGAGATAATTTTACTGGCATAGTAACCACTAGTGTTGGGCTTTTGCTCGTGTATGTGTAGCTATGTGAGTCCAAGATCCTTTTACTAGTGTAATGGTGGCAAAAATAATAACATGATCATGTGGCATAGAAGCTTTTAATATGGTGTGTTTTGACAGAAATTAGATATATTTAAAAGCAAAGTCCAAAAAATAACACATTTGCTAATTTTAAAGCTGCCTTAAGGCAGGTCCATGCCCATATAAATTGGTATGGCTTATAGTCAGTGAAGCAGTCATGGTTGTGCTAGCAAAGAATAACCAGGGCAGAGGTTATTTTCATGTGTTGAGAAGTTGAAATGAATTCTGATGAGGAGCCTCAAGTTCACCTTGGCTAGCTAAAGCATTAAAAAGCAGTTTGCCCTATCACTGGTAGAAAGCGAAAACTTGTTAACTTCTTTGTTAGCTGCCCTCGTCTGGATACATGTGTTCCAAACACCTAGTAGGACAGGGGTGTATGGTTGTGACTTAAAGATAAGATTACATGTAGTTCTCATCAGTTAAAAAAAGGTTGGTTTATGTCTTTTTTAAAGCCAATGAGCAAAAATAAAAAGTCATATAAAATGCTTGTATAAAAATAAATCCCTGTGGATTAAATGCCAACTGCTTTAATGACCATTTTAGAGCTAGGATATTATTATATAAATATAGTAGGACACATGAAGGACAAGTAATTCTAAATACAGATCTTACTACTCTACATATATATTCGTGCACACACAGTATGCTTTTTCATGACTCTGTACCAGTGATTTTTTTCTTTTTTTTTTTTTTTAGGCTAATAAAGTTCTAACTAGCTTTAAAATAAGCACACAACAGATCAGTGAATTTTAATGGGAGGTCAACGTTAGCAGAACCCAGAGAGAAAAAGATTTATGCTTTGGCTTTTTAAAAAATTGGTTATTGTGAATGAAGTCAAAGTAACCATGCTGAAATGTGGCCAGTGGGGCAACCTGGCTGGCTGTTGCTTCATCTTATACACCTTTCTTTTACCCACTACAGTCTTCCAGTCTGTGCAATGGAAGTTGTAATACAAATTTAGAATATTCCACAGAAGCAGCAATTTCATTAAAGATCTGGAATAAAGCTAAATATTGACATTTCATATTTATTTCCAACATACATTTTGAAATGTCTGTACAGAGAACTATATACCTTTGCCAAATGTTAAAAATAAAATTTTTTTGGACCTTATCTTAGCAGCTGTTCCTCACCTCTTAAGGAAAACATAACTACACTAAACCCACTGTAACACAGTATCTTTATCTCCACAAGCATTAACAGTGTGCTGCGCTCATATGTGTTAAATTAAGATAAAAGTGTTTTCCTTTTTGAACTATTTTAAACTTTAAATCTTTATTATGAAAACGTCATCATTTAAAATGGCTTGTTTTGCCAAGGCAGTTCATTGCTCTCCCTTGATTAATAATTACTGGCATAACGATCAGTGAAATATCCAGCAATTGTCAGAAGTCCATTTTGTACATGTGAGAAGTTGGTTTGTGTTTGCGGTGTTTAGTAGGTTATGTAGCAAAATCTCTTATTCATGCAGTGAAATTTCATGTCAGTTATACCATAATTTTTCCTATCAAGACACTGTCAGAAGTATTTGTAGGAAGATCTGTCGGTTTATGGCAAAAAACCCTTCTTTTAAATTGTTTGCTGAGGAAAAGACTTGTCTTTGTGATATTTTTTACAAATTCTACTTTGCATGTTTTTTGGTTTTTTTTTTTTTTTTTTAATTGTAGGGGTTGGAAGGGACCTCGAGAGATCATCGGGTCCAACCCCCCTGCCAAAGCAGGCTCCCTAGCTCATATTGCTCAGATAGGCGTCCAGGCGGGTCTTGAATATCTCCAGTGAAGGAGACTCCACCACCTCCCTGGGCAGCCTATTCCAGTGCTCAGTCACCCTCACTGTGAAAAAGTTCTTCCGCATGTTGGTGCGGAACTTCCTATGCTCCAAAGGTGATGTTAATCACCTCCTGACAGATAAAAACAAATATGGTATACATGTTAATCTTGTGCTTAAACCATAGCCTGCCACTTTCATGTAAGACCTTTTTGCTATGGTATTTTATCCTTAATTCACAGGGTACAAGGAGGAAAAAAAAGTACACATTTGGATAGCCAGGTAAATAAAAAACCTTCCAGTTGTAAATGGTCTTAGGAGATCATCTAGTCCAACTTTGTGCAGAGCACAGTGTTTGATGTCTGAGTTCAGACCAGCTCTCTCAGGGTTTTGTCCACTTGAGCCTGGAGGTGCAACAACCACATGGGAATACCTGTTCAAATAATTTCTGATTCCAGCAGTTATTTTTTCCCCCTTGTGTACAGTCAGCAGCTCACCATTTCAGTTTATTACTACTGACTCCTGCAACATACATCATCAAAGAACCTTGTTCTGAGGTCTGACTAACCTCTTCCAGAATTGGGAGGTTTGGTACTTCAAAGAGTAGCCAGAATGTGGTTCAAGCAGTTGCTTTTCAGTAGAAATCATAAATCGTTTTCTTGTGTTGAAGTTCTGAGATCTTTAGAATTTTACTCTAAAAGTAGTAGCAAATGTGATGAACTTTATAATTTTAAAGTGTGTGGGGAAAAAAAATTATGCTCCTAGAAGTTCCAGAGAAGGACAGCTTTGCTGCAAGTTTAAAAAAAAAAAGTTCTAGGAAAAAAAAGGGTCCAAAAATACCTATTTTCTGGAAGGAGAAAGATGTTGGTTTGTTTTGAATGAAATGAAGAGCTGAGGAGAAGAGAATGTAGTTGAGTTGCTGCTGGGGCTCCATAGGAAAGGTGTGCCCATCCAAAGCCAAAGTTATCTTGAGCTAGGTGAATATCCTTTTGAGTTGTTAGCAAAGAAAAATAATATATTTAAATATTCAAATTTCTATTTAGCATTATAAAGCACTCTATGCCTGTTGAAAAAGTGTGGTGGTTCAAATGCTATACTTTGAAATTTTCTAGTATTTCAGTGTGGTTTTTATTCTTCTCATGCTAATGAGCTTTTGTCCATTTTGAAGAATGTGGGCACAGGGTAAAATTCCACCATGAAACCAATAAATCATATGGTTAAACAGAACTTATTTTTCATTTTCTGTATGACCTGTTCTGGTGACCTCTTCAATAAAACACTCCTCTAACTCCTTTTTTTTTTTTTCTAGGTGACGATGTGTGTGTAATTAGTACGACCAATATGGTTTCGTTAATACCCAATTTCAGTTTTTACTATTCAGTCATAGATGGTTATTTTCATGAGTCCTGACCATAAGAATAGTTTTGGTCTCTTCTGCTATGTTTATCTCCTGGTGTAGATTTAATTTTCTGTACACTGCACTGTCTCAGCTTGGTGACATATGTGGGGAAAGGCAGGCGAACTCCTTTTCCACGACAGGTTTCGTATTGCAGGTTCTCCCAACTTACCAAGACAAGTACATATGTGAATAGGTTTATAACTTGGTAGTTACTTGATAGTCTAAAAGAGTGAAACCAAATGCAAGACAGATTTAACAATTACTCTTCTAAATGTTGGAATTACCATCTAGTCTCAGGAATTTTTTTCAGCTGCATTTAAGTTCTGCACTAGTTCTGTGAAAGACTGCATGTGTTCAGTCCTTCACACTTTTATCAGAGTGCTGTTATTTTGCCTTTGAACCTTTTCCCTTGTTTGGCTGAATTAACCACAGGACTGGAGGAGATGGTGATTTTTTTTTTTTTTTTTTTTTTTTCTTTTTTTAAGAAGGCAGGAAAAAAAAAATCCTTAAAATGAGATGTATGGGGTAGTGTAATTCCTGAAATTTTAAATGTAAAGTGGCTCATTAAGAATTAAGTTTGTGAGAACTTTAGATAAATTGGAGCTACCTAACAATATTTTCTTTATGTAGCCAACTCCCCTCCACTCTTTGTGCATTTGTCTTAATAACCTTTACCTTGATAAACCTTCCCTAGACACAAGTGAATTCAACAGTCATTAGGGTACAGTTTGAAGCTACTAAATAAAAACAACAAAGAAAACCAGTATATTGACAATGTTGCCATTAGTGCTTTGGAGGCATGTCTGTCTGTTGTGAAATATTACACAGATAATATTTTACAAGAGAAAAAAAAATCTACAATTTTGTCAGAATCTCTTATACCAGCACAATTTTCATTGTTAGAACTGGACTTGCTGACACTTTTCTACTGTAAAGGGGAAAATTTGAAAATAGAGAAGATAGCTTTATAGTGTGTAATTCTGATTGCGATTTCAGGGGTACATTTCTGTACATCTTGTACAACATCTAGTACATTTAGATACTCTTACAGTACTGTGGTATTTCTTAACCTGGACTGAACAGAGCACTTGGTGCAGTAACCTGCACATCAGATGGAAACATCCTAGTTTGATCTAGGCAGGAATTGAGTTTCAATAGAAGCCTCATTTTGAGAATAAATAAATAGATATGCTTGTGCTGGTTCAATTATTGTTGATTCAATAAAGATTGATGCTCTTTTTCCTGAAGAATTGCATCTGCACTGCAGTGTAGGCCTCTTGGTGATTTCAGTTCAGAATGTGTTTTTCTGAACCTAGGCATAAAGTACGAAGTATTGTACTGTTTTATCACTGTCAGTATACCACTGTTTTATTACTGGTTTGTTTGAAAATCAGCACTTTTTACACTAGTTGCGCGTATTCAGGATAAAATTTCCCTTATTTTACTCCCTAATTTTTTAATGGGATGCCAGTACTGTTAAAATCAGTGCTGGTGTTTTAAAATGTGTTGTGCAACATCCTTTGGACTTGCTCTGATTTAATTAAATGATATTTGTTTACCTGATAAACCATTTACATAGGTTATTTCGGTTCATGCCCTTCCTTAAAACAAAAAAGTTCCAAGAAGACTTTTTGTTGAAAAGTATTAAATGTTTAATTTCCTTCTGCTGTGGTGGATGTAGAATAGTCCATTTATCTTCATTAAGGCATATAGCTTTAAAACTTGTGGCTTTGCTACTTGGGAGTTATGGATGCATGCCCTCACTTGTCAAGATAAATGTATTATACTGCAGTTCTCTCCCTTCCCAGTATGGATATTCAAGTTGTACTGCGGATTTGACCACAAGTAAGCAATTCTCTAAGGATACAGAAGGAAAATGCACATACTCCTAGGAATATATTTTCCACGAGTTAAAATTGACATTTTATAAATAATTTCCATGTTGCAAACTTCAAACTCACAATCACAGCAATTCAGTGATATGCATTTGGCATGAGTCAGTTTCAGTTCTTAGTGCTTTTCATTGGAAATGGCATAAAAAGTAAGATTTCTTTGAATTTTTTATGTTGTGGGCTTACAGGGGACAGAAGATGTTCTTCACTTGTAGTTGTCTAACAGTGCATGGCAGCATAAATAATGAAATGGTCATAAACCCGAGCTGCACTTCTCAGGTCACATGTTCCATTTCATTTTTAAAGAATCTAGAAACAAACTAAGCAGTTGATAACAGGTCAGTTGCAGGTGATAAAAGAGATTTTAGATGGGACATTACTTCTTTTTCCACACCTGGCATAACCATGTTATATCCTTCGCAGAGTTGTCTTAAGCACCAGTATGTTTGTTCATAAACATATGGCATAAACAATATATCACTATTTGAATTCCAAGGACACAATACATTTTTAAAGATAGTCACCATATGTCGTAGATTCTTCACTGGAAAAAATATTGATGTTAGATTTTTTTTTTAATTGAAACAAAAAAGGCTGACTTAGTTATAACTGAAGTTTACCCTTAAATCGTAGTGTGTCTTGCAAAACAGGATTGTTTCTTTCAGTATTGTTTGTGGGTTTGATATGGGAGGAATTTAATAGAATCAAGTGTGTAAAGTGAAATTCACTTAATTTTTTTAATACCCCACAGAGCTACAAAGACTGTTTTAGAAAAAGTGGTAATATATATAAATGGCATTCACACTCTCAGAAGCTAAAATAAGTCTGGCTAGTAAGCATCCTAAATTTCAATCAAGCCACTCTTTTTAATAACTATGTGCAGAATACAAAAGGCCAGATTTTTATCTAGTTAGCGATTGAGGAGTCCAGTGCTTGTCCTAGATTGTGAATAACTATGAATCATATTAATTATAGCTATCCTCAAATTTATTAAGTACACTGAAGAGAACTGTAATTTTTGTTTCTAAAAATACATTATGCGGGCTCTACTGTGTGTTGTTGACCCTGAGGAAATGCTTAAAAAATGCCGTATAGTTATTGTTTTTTTAGATTATTATGCTTTTTGAAGCTAAGACAGATGTACAAAAAGATGCAGTTTTTATTTTGTATTGGCAGCTTCCAAATATTTAGTATCTATTTCCAAGAGCTGCAATTAGTAAAGCATCCATGGTACTGAAATCCACACATCCCACAAGCTAATTATATTTGCAAGGTCAGATTGAATACATATTTTCAGAAAAATAAAGGGTTATATAAATGTGTCTTCTACTTGGCTGTTATATCACAGTTTGTTGATCTGGAGTATAATGTGTACAATTCACAAATTTGTCTGATAACAGAAAGTGGTGTGTGATTGTGTTTATTTTACTAACCAGTATATTCACAGCAATCACTTCCAAATATCTCTCCAGTAAAGATGTGTTAATTACAAAACAGACAAGGTCTTCTATTATATTAAAGCTACTAACAAGAAGACAGCAGGAATCACACATGTAAATAGCATCATCAACCCCTATTTTAGTCCTCTGTTTTGATCTGTGAGTTGCGCATAGACCAAAGGTGCTATTAAAGACTCAGTATATGAAATAGGCAGCATTATATGAACAAAATTTATTCAACAAGAAAACAGACCTTTAACATGAATTTAACAAGCCTGAGAAATTATAAACTCTCATATGCTGCAGATTCATGCAGTGATAATAAACAAAAAAGGAAAGTAAGAGGTTTCCTTAAGCTAGCCAAACTGCTAATGGTTTTGTTATAAGCTGTCTGCTGTTGAAATGACCTCTGAAAAGTCTGAAGACACTTGTACTAGGAAAAAATTAAATGGTCAGAGTGCTGAAAGAGTTGCAGTATGGAAGTGCATTAAAAAGAAAAAAATCTACTTTCATATTTCTGGAAAATATCCCAATGGCATAGACTTTTGTTTAACTTTTTCTGTCCTTACAGAAAAGGAATTTATCATGATGCTTGGAAACTAGTTTTTATTAAAACAGTGTGCATTGCATTAGGTGATTAACATACAATGAAAGCTTAATATATTGCATGAGAAATACGGACTACTTCCATCAAATATCTAAGTAACTGAGTGGGTTTTTGTGCTGCTTTTAATTAATCCTTAGAGGTTCTTTGTTCAAAATACTGTGTCTAAAGTTTGCATCATACAATGCGGTGTGACCATGTTGCAGTCATCTGATTGCATCATGCTGTACTTCAAAATACACAAAAGCAGAGAAGAGACTTCAGCTTGTACACACCTCCAAGTGCTCACCCGGGCTTTTATCTTGAATCTTAGTGTGGCATAATTAACACCTACTTCGCCCATTGCTCATTAGTACACTGGACATTAATGAGTATATTTATTTTGCTATAATCCTCTAAAGGAGGTACTGGTTTGTGCTCACTGTGAAAAAAGCAATTGCCTTTCATAGAAATGAATATGTAGGGTTTATTGTTGTATTTATGTTTTTTATTGCGTATTAGGTCTAAATTTAGACTCCAGGTTGTTGAGCATGTTAGTTTCTTTAAGATGGTTGCTATAGTGATAGCAGCAAATTCCTTTAATCTTAGTGTAGTTAAAGTATTTAGTTACCATTGGTCGTCACAGTGCAACTGAGACAAGAAATACCATTCACACACACATACTTTTGTACCCCTCTCAGACTATAGGAATTGCAATTATAGCCCTTTTAAAGCTTAAAGTTTCTGATTTGTGATTTTAATATTTCAGCCCACACTCTGGTAGATTGATATTTGGATTTGGGCCACTTAGAAAATACTTGCATTTCATTCCTTCAGGAGGATAGATAGAACAGGCAGCCCTTTCCCACACAGGTAGTACCTGAAACGTAACGAAAATTACTTCTGGTGAGAATTAAGATGCTAGCGTAACATTCACCATCACTAAGAAATATTTTAGCAGCTAGTTCTCATATTTTAATATGAAATTTATCCAAACATAACCTTGAGAACACTGACTGAAATGTTGACTTTATTATCAAAACCAAGTTTTAAAGTCTTTTTTTTATTTCTTTTTTTTTTTGTGGGGTGGGACAGGGGGAGTTGGTTCTTTTTATTTTACATTACTCAAGTCCCAAAACAAATCCATGATGGACAGTGCCATTTGTTCTTGGATAAAGTCAACATTGTCTAGTGAAGTTCTCTGTTAAATTCAGCTCTAAAAGCATGGCCGTCAGTAAGTTACAAAGCAGCTTCTTATGATTATAGTGAACTACCAAGTTCATTTTTTCGTGCTCCTCAGGGTAAATTTTTACTTGCTTGGGTTTTCTTCCTGTTATCTAGCTAGTCTCTGGAGAACCTGTGGTGTGGATTTTTTTTTTTTGCTTTGCTTGACTTTTTAATTTATACTGCCTGTTTGTTATGGACAGGCATTTCCAGGTGTTCAGAAATTAGAGCATCTGGTTAAAATGGAACACAGAGATATATAAAAGAAGCTTGTCACAAGTGTTTTGAGAGAGAAAAATCTGATACTGATAAAAAACACAATTCTATGCTACTAGGAAGGATATATAGATATGTAGAAACTGTTTCAGATCTTTTTGAGAATTAAGGGAGTTTTTAAATGTAATTACTTTCTGTAGCATTGCTGTCATATGGCATGCTTCTGCTACATATGAAATCTGAATTGTGGTTTGGTTTTATGATTGCTGAGAAAAATACCCTGTCACTGTTAATTCATTTTAATTGGGTCACAACCTAACATTTTTAAAAAAGAACATTTTTGGGGGGATATGTTTTCTGCATGTTAAGACATGACATATGCAGGTGGATCTGACCTGTCAGCTGAGAGTCCAGGCAATAGCCTTTAGTGGCACTGAGTCACCGCTGAAGTGGCTGGTCTCAAAAGTACATACAACAGGTGATTAAGTTATTTGGGTATTTTTCAGATTACGCTTTGGTATTGTTTTTCTGTGAATACTTGCTGATTATTTTATTTCCACTTGAAAGACTTCAATATTTATATTGTATTCCTAATAAATTGCATATGTATCTATTTACTAATATTTGTGAAAAATGCTGGAACAGGGTCGGAGACTCGATGCTGCTTCCTCTGCAGACTCTTACTGATGGTTGGATTTCTTGTTTGTTCAGTATAAAAGGTTTGGTTCAGATCTAATTCATTGGAATCTCAAACCAGATGTATAAATATCTGTTGTCTAGCCCACAGTATGGATAGGAAGAGAATAAAAAAATATGGTAGAAAAGCTGTTAAAAGGAGATTTAAACTATTTAGTGTAACGATCTAGTATCACTCTTCAAGCATATGCAGCCATAATGCTTGCAGGGTGTGCCTGGTGCTAGTTCTATGGCTGTACAGGCTGTATGTGCACTGGTCCAGTTAAAAGACTGGGACCTAAACAAGGAGTCTTTGCAGTTACACATCAGTAATGGGGAGTGCCCAGCAAGAGTGGGTTTGGTGTGTTGCTCGTATGTTCGCGGTTCTGTTTCGCCTTGTGTAGGTGTTGGCTGGGATGTGGGGTTTATTGCATGGGGCCATGAACTCCTATTTCCAAAGATTTTCATAGATTAATTCAGGACAGAATAAAAATCAGTGATGGTTTTACTTTATTTGCCATGAAATAGCACTGAATCCTACCTACCGTGTACCTTTAAATCATGAATGACCTTGGTTTTCTTTTACTCTATTTTTTACTCCCGAGCATGACACTGACAAGGACTTTTTAATCCATCAGACAGTTTATAGACCCTTTCGTAGTCACAAGAAGCAAAAAGCATCTGACTAGAAGGGAATACATGGGGCAAGTTCCTTGCTGGCTATAATTTTGTTGTCATTTCAAGTATTGTGGTAGTATAATTGATGTGACAGGACTGGGCTTTAGACTTGGTCCCTTAGCTTGTGCTCACTTTCAGTTTTAGTCTCTCTCTGTCACTCATTTTGATTAGATAAGATTTAGGTGACAAACACATGCATACCTTTGAAGCTTAGAGTACGTGTACATAAAAATTCAATGTTATATGATGATATCATGTATATAAAACTTACAGCTCCATGGAAAAGGTAATAATTGGTGTCACCTTACAATACAAGGTAGTGTAGTGTGCTGATAGCATAGCCAGCAGGAGGCTCTTTTTTATTAATATTATAATTAAATGATTTTCTGGATAAAGGCCAAAAACAGATGAGAGTTGATTGTGCCTTGTCCACTGTTGCTTGGCACTATTAGCTGCATTTTCTAAAAAGAATTGACTTGACATCTTGTTTTTACAGGTTGTTATTGATGCCTTCAGATTGATCAATGCTAATATGATGGTCTTGGGACATGAACCAAGACAAACAACTTCAAATCTGGGTCACTTAAACAAGCCGTCTATCCAGGTAAGCCCAGTGTTGATAGTCATGTAAACTGCAAGATTTATTCAGCGGTTTTGAGGACAGGTGCCTGGAATCAGTAAGCTACAAACTTGTTCTCTCTGTAGCGTTTTTCTGCATGCATTTGTAACTGACACCAGTCATCAAAGGAGTTACACATGTGAAGGGTTTAAAAATTACAATTGATGGCATACCATGTGATGCAAGATACACATTGTTTTCAGTGCTGTACTTTAGAAACTGCTGCTTATTAACATCTCAGCTTTACTAAAGATAAATTATTGTGAAGCAAATTATGGAAAAAGTTCCATCTTCATTAATAATCTTGTCTTTCTACTGTATGTTTATATAGGTTCTTGCTTAATATGTAATCTAGATCTAACCCGGTCTTGGGTCTTAAGTAAATAATCTCTGCTTTTTATAATGCAGTAATTTGCTGGAAAAATGGCAGAGTAGGAGGTCCAGTGGTTAAATAGGATGTTTGATCAACTTCCAACTGCTATGTTTCTTTTGAGTATGTTGTCTTACATTTCTTTACAAGCATTTGTGAAACTTAAATATTCAGAGTTTGATTTCTGATGTTGACTTTTTCACCAGTAAGACAAAAATGTTGGTCTTCAACAAAGCAAACCTTTATTTTCAGAAATCGCTTCTATCCTGAAACAAATACCCTTTGGGGTAATTAATGCTTTTATCTGTGTCATTCTTCTGCCCCAGTGGGTTTTATTTCTATTTTTCTGTCTAGAAAACTTTTTCCTCTTACTGTGCATTCCAAAAGGCACATGTACTTGCAACTGTAAAGCCTAAGTCCTGCTTTTTGATCTGTTAATTGCGCAATAAAAGTAATATTTGCTAGATAAACATCCAGTAAAAAGGTGGCACACTAGTCATAGCAGAACTGAAATAATAGCTAAACTTTTGCTGTAAGAGCCATCCTTTGGGAGTTACTAGATTACTATACTCTTACCTTTCAGAAAATCAGTTGGCTTTTGTTGCTAGTACATTGAAACCCTTTGCTACATACACAAATACTAGCCAAAAAACCACCAAAAAAACAAATGGGGAAAACCAACAAAAATGAACCAACAACCCACAAAGCCCCCAGTCAATTAGAGTGCCTGCTTCAGGAGGTTCTCGTGTGTTACTTCTGAATTTTTAATGTAAAACCTGCGACTATAATGAGTATGAAATAAGTAGCTAATACTCTTGATTGGATATAGGCAAGCCCATGCTTGCGTGTTTTTAGGGCTTTTCTAACCAGTCTTTTCTAGACCATGTGTAATGACCTCCCTTGTAAACCCCTGTAGGATTGTTCAACTTCATTATTTGAAGATCGCTGTTGCTACAGCATGGCCATGGGAGTTTTGGGTCTCTGTTGTTAAGAGTTGGTGGCTTTTGTTTGTGCTGGTTCTCTGCAAGTTGGCAGCGAGTTGTTACAAAAGTCACTGGTCAACTAAAACTCATAGTTTCAAAAAATCCTCCATTCTTAAAACCACAAGGGCTGCTTCAGTGGTGTTTTGCTTTTATTCTAAAGTTGTAAATAAAAGCCTGACCTAATTGAGGCCAGCAGCAAACTTAATGTTGATTTCAAGTGGGCTAGAACCAGGCATTCCTCAAAGTCTCCAGAGTAAGAATACCAAGTGGCTTGACTTCATTCCTTTTTTTGTGGTTTTTCTTGTGTTCCCTTACCAACAGCATTTTTACTTGCTCTTTGTGCATCTGGTTTGTAAGGCCTGTTGGAATGATGGCTTTCATTTGAAACAAAACACCCAAAGAACAAGCTTCTCTTTAATGTCCTTTATGGGTTTACATTTAACTTATGTAGTGGCTGAACTACAACGGCTGTTCAGAAGGGGAGGGGAAAGAGGATAGTGGGGAAGGTGAAGATATTTGTCAAAGTATGGGAGCGTTAAAAAATTCCTTAAATATCTACTACTGAGTTTAAATGCAAACCCAAAACCTTATAGGCAGTCATTTTGAGTGGAATAAGAAAATGGCAGTGAAAACTACCTACTGCTAATAGTTTCAACCATAAATTGCTTTATTGACGATTTTATAATTTTAATTATAGTAAGTGGCACAAGTAATGGTTACCTGTAACTATTGGCTCTCACAAATGAAACCATTCAGTTAGTTTTGTATCTTTGCATATGTGTTTGCAGAAGAAATCTGTTTAAAATGTATGTGTGAGAGCATTTTCAGCTTTCATACAGATTACTTTGGAATACTGAAATATTAAGATGAATAGGATGCAATTACACATTCGTTCTGTATAGCTCCAAAGAATATATGTAAACCGAAATAGGTAGAGTGATTGAAACGTAGGAAATATTTACCACTAATTCTGCGTATTTTATGTATGATTTATCATATCTCATTTCTAAATATATACTCCATATGTAAAATTTTGTTTGAAAAATAGACAATTTTAGTTATTATATGGATTTATTATAGAATTTTCTTAACCCCCTCTACTCCCAAATATTAATCCAAGTCACCCTTAATCATAAATGTAAAAAAAAAAACCCTGCATAAGGCATATAAGCAAAATGGCAGATTGGCAGGTACCTGTGTACATGTATCATTAACCTCAGTCAATACAGATTGGGACATACCAGTTTAAGGGCAGTTTTGCGAAAGGCAAAATTATAATGATAAAGGCCCTTTTTCATTTAAAGTTACAGAAAATTATCTTTAATATCCAACAGTAATTTGATCCACATAATCTAACCAATGTCTGACATGTTTAATCATTGCTTCAGCTACTCTCTCTTTGTATGGTACTTTAAGGAATGAACTTGGGAATGTTGGTAGGAGTTATATATCAACAGATAGCCAACATTCTTTTATTTGTAACAGAAACAGCCTTATATTTAAATAAGTGATGACTGAATCTATTGCTAGAGGATGGATTTGAGAGAAATATGTTTGTGCATATGTATCGGTCAAATGTTTGCAGGCAGTTGCCACTTTTTCCTATGTTAGATGTTACTGCGTGAAAAAATCCATGGTTTAGAAATAGAATGTAAAACTGTCCTTTAAGAAGCACTGAAAGAGAAATGGGAACAGGTATATTTACTTGATACCTACTTGTAGTGTCTGTGTTATTTATTTCTTTGGGTTTTTTCTTTTATTTCAGCGATGGCTGTATTTAAGTTAACTCTTTCCTTATAATATTTCTTCATTTCAAATGTGGGTAATGTTTTATGCAAACTCTTCCCTGAATTTTGCAGGCACTAATTCATGGACTAAACAGACATTACTATTCCATCACCATCAACTACAGGAAGAATGAACTAGAACAGAAGGTAATTGGTTTAGCTGTTATTCAGAGGATAAAGAATATTGCAAAAACTGTTTAAGATTTGTGGCAATATTCTGATCTCAGCTGCTGATACTTTCAATAGTTGTTTTATCTCTGCTGGAGTAGGTGGCTTCTCTTCCAGAAAGCACTTAGATGTGTAGCCATAATGATGCAACCTTCCAAAACCACATTCTTCTATTTACATAAATAGTTTGACAACATTTTTGTCCACATCTTTTATAGAAAGTCCTGATGGTGTTGTCTGCACTTAACAGGTTTGTGCAGAGTTTCACGTTTTCAGTGATGAAGCTGAAAGACATACTGCCTTAGGTTTTCACAGGCTGGTATTCCCAAAGCTAGACAACCGTATTTTCCAAAATGGGATTGTATAACTAAGGAATCTCAGGTTTTTATTTGCTGTAATCAGTTTGACAGAAGATGCTTCCAGTTGGTATGAGTGGAGCTCTCCAAGACTTTGCTGAATATCAGGAAGTAGTGATGGCCTGCATTTACAGGAAAAAATACTGGTCTGCTACTGACAACAAATATTGTCAGTTACTTTTGTATCAAACTTCCTCAATTACAAGTAAAATCTAACTTGACAGTCTCAACCAGGAAAACAAACAAATATGCATGCAAGTCAGGCAGTTGAAAAGGATTTGTGAACTACATAACCCTTTTTGGGACAGTACCAGCGTTTTAAGACATCACTTACTGAGAAGAGTAACTGACTCAACAAAACCAGCTTTCTCAGGAAATCTCTGAAGCTTCAGGGAGGGTTTGTTGTTTCCATTCAGAGGTAACAGTGTGGCTGACTTTTCTGAGGTTCCGAGTGTGTGTTCTTTCATGGCATTACATATGGAAGTTACTACCTTTGTAAGTGGGAAAACAGTCTTGACCAAGTTAGGGAAACTTTAGTCGGCGAGGCAGCAGCCCATCTATCATAAGGCAGGTTCGTACGCATCTCAAACCCCCTCGTGCGGTGGTGGCGATCTGTTACCTCCATCTGTAGTAAGAAGAGTGCACGCTTCATGTATTAGATGAGGAGCCCATCACACCAAACCCTAATCTGAAAATCCAGATAACCTAGCTAAACTGTCCATATGCAGTTTGCCTACAACTCCTTCTGTCAGTATCTAAGATCTTGCTAATGCAAACTGTGACACAAACTTTCGACTCAGTTCATACGTTCCAAAGCCAGGTTTTTTGGAAGCTGTACGTAGGATGAAACAGGCACTTCTATTCAGGTGGTGGCAATTACAGGGCTTAGGGTTTCTCAAAGATATCTGTAATAAATGTTCACAAATTGAAGGCAAGCTGGAACTGTTTGCTGAAAGGGTTCTCCCTACAGTCCTCAAGTAGGCAGATCCACAAAATATGCTTCCTTTATTCCTGAAAATCAGGAAATTGCCTTTGGAGCGATTCTTTTACTCTTTCAAGAATGACATCAATGTCAAGTAAAACATTTCAGCTATTTCTAATGACCCTGTGTTTATCACCATCAAAACTCTCCATGTCTCTATCACGTTGGTTTTAGGGCCTCTTACTTTGTAGAAGGACAGATACACACAGGTCACACTTTGGTTGCTTTTGAAGTTCACTTCATCACAACTGTAGCAGCTGCTTGCATACAGTTCAGGATAATCAGTGAAGCCTAAGTAAGTACTTCATTCATTTAATCCAAGCATTAAAATATTTTTCAACTTCAGCAGCAGCCAGAGGCTTCAGCCATTCCTTATTTGGCAGACAAAATATTCACCTTTCTGTCAGCTGTCCTCCAGTGCAATTGTGCATTCTCAACCTACAGCAAAACCTAAAAATTAGAGTTTAAAACATAGGTATTTCCATCAGAGTAAATGTGACCCTGGTTTCTATGCCTCATTTCCATGTTTAGGGTTCAGGAAGTTTGATCTTCAAAAGCTTATGGAAAATATGTCATCTGCTCTGGCAGAATAGTTGATTATGGGATTTCTTGTATTTACCTATTGTAAGATCACTAAATTTTTGTTACATTCTTGCTATTACAAACTCTTTTTCTGTCAGAGATCTTCTTAGTATTATGAATGTATTTTATGATGAATGCTCTAAAGAGGTTTTGTTTTGCAGATGTTGCTAAACTTGCATAAGAAGAGTTGGATGGAAGGTTTGACACTTCAGGACTACAGTGAACATTGCAAACTCAATGAAACAGTAGTGAAGGAGATGTTAGAATTAGCCAAGAATTATAACAAGGTATTCATATCCCATAATGATAGCTGTGTTTATGAAGTTAAGAAATTCATTGCTGTATTTCCAAAGTAAGAAGTTGATTATCACAAGCTTTATTCAGAATGGCTTGTAAAGGACTAGACATCATAAGAACAAAATAACTGTTGCAGTGGTTATTTGATTTGTATGATCTGTTTTCAGCAAAGTGTTTCTTGAGTTGGTTAAATGAGGCAGCTTGATGGCCTTGTGGAGTCTGTGTTTCTTACTCATCAGCTGTGTATCATTTCTGTGTGAAGTTGCCTGTTGGCCTCTCAGGCTTTGCCAGCTGACTTTTTGCCCTGAACTGCCAAAGCCTTTAATTACAGGTTTTGGTTTGAAATGTGAGTAATCGTGTTGATTTTTACTTAATGAAGAGATTATAAGATTCTTGTAGATCAGAATAAGCAGTTGCTTGTAGTCTCCATTCCATCAGTCAAGGGCGGCTTGACCGGTATGGCGGAATAAAGGTTTATTTATCTGTGTTGGCCCAGTAGGTAGATAGTAAGTATTTCAGATGCATTCTAGAGCCAAATTCTGTGTTCCTTTTAGATGAATAAATTATTGTTGGTGTTGTAAGAAAAGTGGAATCACAGTTATTTGTCCAGTTTTAATACTGGCACTTAGACTCAGAAATATGTTTTATAAATACTAGATCTCAACAAGCACTCTGAGTAGTAAGCATGTCAGTCATTTTTGATGAGTGCTACTTTTCTAACTTCTTAGAAGTCCCTCAAAACAAAATTCAACGTTAAATTCCCTAGTTAAGTTAGTGGATTTACTTTACAGATACACTGCGTTTGAAGCCAACAGAACATAATAAAATGTATCAAACTAAGTGACTTTAAACAGCATAAAAAATTAACTGAGATCAAAACTCCGGTAGTTGAAACAATGTAGGTAACATTATTTTGGGTTCTGCTGTTCTGCTTTACTAGTTTAACTGTTTTCAGGTATCTTTAACTATTAATACTGCTCACTTAAGATTTTTGCTTAAAAACAGTTTTGTGAATATCTGGCAATAAAACCATTCATGAGTATTTGCCTTGATCTTTTGCACTAACACTTAGTAATTAAAATTTTCTGCTGAAAAGCTGAAGTACCTTTCCTTTTGACTCTCTGAAATGTGTTGCTGTTTGATTTTATTTTTTTTTTTTTTTTTAAGAAAGAGAATTATATTTTGAGAATCTTGTGGCTTGGGGGAAAAGTAAATGAAATCTGAAACACTGACCTTTTCTGTGTTTCTTTCACAGGCTGTTGAAGAAGAAGATAAGATGACACCTGAACAGCTGGCAATAAAAAATGTTGGCAAGCAGGTGAGGTGTGATGAATTAGAGTGAGGTGGAATGATATGCTTCGTTCATTCTAAATATTAAGTTTTTACATGTGCGTAGGTGATTTGAGTTCTACGTTCGAGATATTCTCAACACAAAAAAAAAGAATTTATTTTTGTTGGAGGTTGTTGTGTAAGGAACAAGGCTTTTGACTGTAGGTAATCAGCAAAATATCTGCAAGCCGTGTTCTACGAGCGTTTGCATTACATGCTGAGGAGCAGTGTTGAGATCTGACAGGTTTTCTCTTGGTTTTATAACATGATGTTGGATTTTTTTCTTTGTTCTTTTAACTTCTTTCCAAGAAGAAGCATAAAGATATCCATGTCTGTGTCAGAGAGGCCAAAAGTGCGGAGGCTTAAAAAATAGAAATAATTGAACAAACTTGGGAGCGTGGTTTATACGTTATTGTGGCTAAAGAGCCAGCTCACCCCTGCCCTCAGCTGAGGAACACGCTGCCTGTGCTCCGCTCCAGTACACACGGGTGCAAGTCAGAAGCGTTGCTTTGTGTTGCTGTGGAAGGACAACAGTTCAGGCCCATCGCTGAAGCTGGAAACAATTCCCTCTGTCCTTTTACACTGTCAGGATGTCTATAGAAGGCTCAACAGAAATCTATTTCTACGTTTGATTTCAGTATAAAGGTTGAGGAAATGTGCTTTGGAGAGCAAATCAAGTTTGTAAGAGGTTGTGTTCAAATTCAAGAAGGGCAATGGAAACAAGAAATAGCTTTAAAAATAACCAGTGTGTCCTTAAAGAACCAGTATTTATTGCATTGCTGGTAGCACTAGAAAAATTTTAAAAGATTCTGGACTGCTCTTATGTGTCAGCTCCTAGCAGCAATGTCATAACACGTCTGCACTATTGTTCAGTCACTTGTGTATTTCTGTAGCATTGAGAACAATAGAGTTTATGCACACCTACACATACATAAATATATACATGAAACAAAACATGTAAGAAGGGTTGTATTTTAAGGGTTATGATGTCATCTCAAACAGAACTTGAGCTTCACTAGATGTTTAAATCATTATGCATATGTGGAAAAAAAATCTGTTTTGATACACTTCTTTACAAAGAAAATATTTTTTTCCTGCTAAAATTATTAAGTTTTCTTTAAATGACAAAATGTTCCAGTAATTTCCATGTGTTTTTTTCATGCAACTTACATAAAAAGCTTTACAAACAAACAGCTGCTCACAATAGGGATATTATGTTATTAGGTTGTATAATTTGCTAGGAATATTGGAGAGCTATATGATCTTTGAAAATTAGTTATTTACAAAGAACACTTTGCACAGATTTTTCTACTATACTTTTATGTAACTTAGTTGGGCTGGTTACATTTCAACAATTGCGTTTACAAAAAAGAAAAAGTAGTTAAAATTCCCATACATTATTATCTTCTGAATTTTAATTACTTTACACACCAGAATGCTAAAGTAATACTACAGTAAAGTTTAGAAATGTTTTTTAAAATGTCCCTGATAATTTTGCCATCTTTCAGATTACTTAATCTCAGTTCTGAAACTAAAGAAGTGCATTAACATGGTTTTCAGCCAGAAATAATCTTATTGTTCTATGCAGATGCCCACAAATGCCCACATCAATTGAGTAATAGTGTGTGGGGATGTGTATTTTCAGAACACTGCTCAGGCTTAACATTAAATTTTTCAGAAGACTTTAACATATCATTGTGCATTTTTTGTTTTTATGGGTATAAATATGCTAATCTTCTTGCAGTCAACACAACTATTCAGAGACTGTGTTAGATCATGCTTCAGTCTTTACAGGATTAGAACACATATTTGTACAAAGATCTGAAAACAAATTCCAATGTACCAGAACTAAGATTAAAATATTGGCCTTGGTGAAATGCATAGTAAATTCCACATCTTGTGTGTTGTCCTTAAAACTCACAGCTTTCATGGTTACTCTTCAGATGCTGGATAGAAATTTACTTCCTAAAGCTATCCTCGACTTACCTGAGTGGTAGCATGGACTAATAAAATCTTATTGATGGAAATTCAGTCTTTTACCTAGGTCTTGTTAGAATGGAAAATGTGGGAAGGTTAAGGGCCTGTGTTCCTTAATTCACAATCATCTTAAATAGACGTGAAGTAAATTAAATCCTTCAGAGATGTGTTTCAGTCATTCCTCTCATGGCATCCTTTGTATTTCAGGACCCCAAACGTCATTTAGAAGAGCATGTGGATGTGCTGATGACCTCAAACATTGTCCAGTGTTTAGCTGCTATGTTGGATACAGTTGTATTTAAATAACCAATTTACTGTTTGTGATGCTTTCTGTGTATATTTGTTTATTGTTTCTAATACAAAACAGAGACTGTTGAGGCTATATTTGATTAAACAGAGACATCTGACTTCATTTGCAATGTAAGTGCAGCACTATAACACCTTTCAGTCTCTAATTGTGCAGTTGCTTCAATTTCTTTATGTCAGGGTCTTTACAGATTCCAAAGCATTCGAGAACACAATGTGGGCAAAACTGTATTACATTTTCATTTAATATTTGGGGGGAAATCAGTAGTACATATATATTTTGATTGTTGCAACATAATAAAAACACGTTTACAAACCTGTCTTGAGTTCTGGAAGGCCTTTTTGACAAAGGATGGCAGGAATTGACAGCATAGGGAAAGTGTTGGTAAAGGTTTATTTCTGGCCATTGTAAAGCTATTGAGATCTTAATTGCTAGGGCAGCAAAAATTCTCTAATGAAATTTCACCCATTGATTACCAGGTACCCTCATTGAGATTAAAAAAAAAATTAAAATCATAGTAGCACTGAATTCTGAGGATGTTCAAAGCTGAAAGTTCACCTGGCAACTCCCTTTCAGCATTATTCAAACCCTAATACCACAGAAGACAGCTGACCTTAAGAAAATGAATTGAGTTATGCTGATAACTGAATCACAGAACTCTCACAAGCCATGTCATAAATAGCAGTGTTCTGAGAATAAACATTAAAGTGATAGAGGCTGTTCCAGGTTATATGAACCCTCCCTTCTGCAAAAGAGGACGTACATGAGATGTCCATATATATAAATACATGGAGAGACTCCCAACTGGAGTATGACGTTTAAAACTCTTTCCAGTGGCTGGAGAGGGAAGTGCTCACAGGAGGGCAGGTGGTTTGGGTGCTTGGTTTTAATCAGGCAAAAGCCAAATAACTGGGTTACTTTAGGTTTTGGGCAGGGGGCTGGTTGGGGAGTTCTTGATTTTTTTAATATTGGGTGGTACTTGGGCTGATTTGATTCTTTTGTCTGGGCAGGAGTGTTCTCCTTCTGTGTCACAATATTTTGTTTATACGTTTTGTGGATTTTTTTTAATAAATGGCAACAATTGTGGCAGGCAAATATTTTAAAACTAAAGATATTTCTTTTTGTGTTGACAAATTTTAAAATTTATTTGATTTCTTACTTGAATAGTAAAGAAATACGCCATAAAACTGTCTTATTTTCCACTTTGTGACCAGCAATCTTCTATTTACTTATTCGTTACCGTTCAAAGGTTTTTCTTTTGTTTGGAATTTCTTATTTAGGCCTCTTAATTTAATTTACTATTTTAGAACAACTCACTCTCAAAGTATATTTAGCATGCACTTACTTCAGAGGGAAACATGCAGATTTTTGCAGCTGCCCTCCTTATGGCCTTCCCTCTGCCCCCACAGTAGGCAGCAGAATATCAGCCTGGGGAAATGGAGACATACGAAACCACATTTGCCTGCATATAGTTAAACTGAAGCACTTTATGGTGCAGCACACTAAAAACCTGTGTATGGCTGAGGAAGGCTGTATTTGGGCCTTGCTGTTGCCTGGTGTGTGCGTACGGTTGCACCCCAGGGTGAGATGGGGCAGGAGCTGATCCAGGATCTGCCCCATCTGCCGTCGGGGCTCTGCATGCCTGCTGCTATCTACTCCCACGCGCACGTGTAACACCACGAGGGAGGCAAAGTTTGGCAGGTCGTGGGTAACATGGCACTGTGGAGCAGGAGAGAAGCTCTCGCAGTGCTGCAGTGGATACATGCGTGAGAGGCCGGTGGAAGCAGAACCAGTGAGTCTTGCAAGTTCTAAATTAATTTTGACAAATGTACATCTTGCAGAGGGTAGCTGAAGGGAGTCTGGTGGAGATGCAGATCTCCTGTATTATGAGCTTGTGCTGTGGTACCCTGTTTTCTATCTGCCCTTCGGTTTGACTTGGAGGCACAATTTTCCATTCGCTAAGATGTTTCATGAATAATCAAAAGGCTGTTTTGCGGGGCCTCTCTCCTCGTTTTTGCCCAGTGTTTTAGGAGCAACATAGAGGATTTGGAAGAACATGTGTGTGCAGTAACCTGAAACGCAGCAGCCCCAATACCAGCTTGGGGGAAGAAAGAGGTTTTCAAGCAGCCACCTTCTGAGCCTCCAGCCGCAATGGAGGAGACCTTCATTAGCAGCTTGACCCCTCGTCACCTGTCACCATGAAGGACGGGCATATTTATTAGCAAACCTCTCTCCTCCTTTCTATGACGATTCTGTAACACCACCTGCCATTGCATATCCCCCTATTATACCAGTTTAGGAGTTGTGCGCTGAAGATTTTTGGCATATATTAGCACTTCCATGTGATTGGCAGTGTACCACTGAATTCATTGCCGCTCCGCATCGCTATGGGTGTAGCTCCGTAATTCAGGGCAGCATTTCCCAGGGTTTATCTGCATTACGACCCATCTCCTGCCCATATAAGTCCATTACCTTTCTGCTGGGTTCGAGCAGGGCAAGGGAAGGGTGAGCACACTGGTGAAACAAGGGAAGCATTGGTTAGAACCGCTACTGACAAAACCGTTTTCTTAGCGCTCAAAGAAGGTCTAGTGTGGAAAGTTGTATGCGCTGCTCCACCCGCCTGCAAATAAAAGTGACCTGCTTGCTTTTTGTTTCAGAGATTATTTCCCTCATAGAATAATTCCCTTGCAGAGTGTGTGGGTATGCTGGCTTCTGTGAAACACCAAATAACCAAACTAGCTCACGGTGCAGCAACAGAAAAATAAATGGCCGTGGGATTTGAGAGCGTTTGAAATAGACATTCTGATAAGTCATCCTGGGTCTAGTCTTCTCTGGGTTTGCAAAGTTTCACCTGGCTGTAGGTGATCATATGCTGGTCTTGGCTTTATTATGCGAGGGTCCAGGCTGCATTAACTGTCGGTGGAATTTGAAGCTGGCTGCTGATGTCACCTGGAAAGAGGCATGGTCTGTAAGGTACCTGAAGTCGAAACCGCTCAGGGGAAAATACTAAGAAGGGAATAGGAGAGCTCCTCCCCAGGAAAAAAAAAGGGGCTTTTAAAAACTCACAACCTTGCCTAGGACGGAAAATTGAGACTGATGCTCGGTAGAGACTGGGCGGTGAGCGAGTCCTCTCGGCGCACCTTCACGCCTCGGACGGTCCCGCTTTCAGCGAGCCCGAGGCTCACACGGACGCTCCGGCCGGTCCCACCTGCTAACGGGGGATCCCCAGCCCGGGCTGCCGCAGCCCCCTCCCCGAAGGTGCGCGGGCCTCGCCCCGGCCACCCGCGACGCCGCGCTCGGCCCCCGCGGGTGTGCCCCCCGGGGCCGCCGCTCTCCGCCTGCGATCGGGGCTCGGCCAAGCCCTGGTCTCTTGCGGAGGGACCCCCGGGCAGAGGGTGCCGGCGGCTCCTGCCGTAGCACCGACGCGGTTTGGGCTTCCCCGCCTCTGTCCGAAGGCTGCCGCGGGAGCCGCGGCACCGCGCTGCCGTCAGGAGAGGCAGCGGCTCATGACAAACGTGTTACAAAAGATTTCCCCTCCTAGCGCTGCCTGTGGGACTGAGTCACCGAGGGAAAGCGGGCACCAGGTGGATAGAAATCCGGAGCCGGAGAGGTGGATGGATGCCTTCCACGCTGTTTTGCTGATAATCTCCGGCATTACGGCTCCGGAATAAAATATTTATTTACTAAAGAACCCGTAAACATCGCGGCAAATACATTAGGGCACTTCGGCTGTGCGGCTTATGATTATTTCAGAACTTAAAAGAGATGATACGTGGCGACCGTCAGCGGGGACAGAGGGTGGTGTATTTTCCCCCGCGAAGCAGGCGCGGGTGGGGAGGGGTGGGGGCGTCGCGCCGGGCGGGGGGTCGCTCACAGGACCTGGCGGGGGGTGGAATTGCGGGGGTGAGCTGAGGGCAGCGGCCGCCCAGCCCTGCGCTGCCCCTCGCAGCCGGTCCCCGAAGTCCTCAGCACCCGGTCTCCTCCTTGGCACACAAAGGCGGGGGACACGCGCAATATTTGGGGAAGCGCAGGGGGGGTGATTTCTCTTCCAGCCGTAGTAAAAAAAAAAAAAAGGCAAAAAAAAGCCCGAAAAGGTCACATAATAATGAGCTCTTACAGCAAACACACTCTTCCCTTCCCCCTTCCTTCTATCTCACAATAAAATCATCTCCTTCAATTTGCCATGATCGTCGCGACCAGGAGCCAGGTGATTATCCTAATTAATGTCTATCTAATTAAATTACTGTCAGCGGTTAACCAATGGCAGAAGCCGTTTCATCCTCTCCACAAGCAGCAAGATCAAAAGTGAGTCTTTCCTGATTGCTGCATAGTGTCAATTGGCCAATCTCTTCTCCCAGGGAAGGGAAAAAAAAAAAAAAAAAGTAAATCAAACGTTTGGGAAGCATTTGGTGGATGAAGTGCTTTCTGTCTAGTGAGGGTCCCAGGATGTCTAGCTTCTGATACGAAGGAGCCCTTTCAGATCCAGGGACTGAAGGGTTATTACTGTGGTGCTAGAGCTATGCAGCTGGAGCATTGTCTTTCTCCCTCTATCATGCTCTCCAAGAAATTTCTCAATGTGAGCAGCAGTTACCCACATGCAGGCGGATCTGAGCTTGCCTTGCATGATCATCCCATTATCTCGACCACTGACAACCTGGAGAGAAGTTCACCTTTGAAAAAAATTACCAGGGGGATGACGAATCAGTCAGATACAGACAATTTTCCTGACTCCAAGGACACACCAGGGGACGTCCAGAGAAATAAACTCTCTCCCGTCTTGGACGGGGTCTCTGAGCTTCGTCACAGTTTCGATGGATCTGCTGCAGATCGCTATCTGCTCTCTCAGTCCAGCCAGCCCCAGTCTGCTGCCTCTGCTCCTAGTACCATGTTCCCTTACCCCAGCCAGCATGGACCTGCTCACCCAGCCTTCTCCATCGCCAGCCCCAGCCGCTACATGGCTCACCATCCTGTGATCACCAACGGAGCTTATAACAGCCTCCTGTCCAACTCTTCTCCACAAGGCTACCCCACGGCGGGCTACCCTTACCCCCAGCAGTATGGCCATTCCTACCAAGGGGCACCTTTCTACCAGTTCTCCTCCACCCAGCCGGGGCTAGTTCCCGGCAAGGCTCAGGTCTACCTGTGCAACAGGCCACTCTGGCTGAAATTTCACCGGCACCAGACGGAGATGATCATCACGAAGCAGGGGAGGTAAGCCACCGCGCGGACCCTCGCCGGGTGTCGGGGCTGAGTCGCCGGGCTCCGCCGGGGGAGCCGCCCGGAGCCTCCGCCGCCCCGGGGGAGCCGCCCGCCGGCGGGAGCGCCGGTACCGCCGGTACCCGCCCGTGCCGTGCCGGTGCCGGTCCCCGCCGGGGCAGCCCTGCCGGCCTCCCCGCAGGTCGCCGCGCCCGCTGTCCTCATCCCTTCCCCGCGGAAAGCTCGACGTTCCGGGGAGGGAGTTTCTTTCGATTTTTTATTTCCCGGTCGCTACCGGGAGCCGTGAGGATGAAGCACAACGGGCTGGTTCCTCCGCGTGTGCCTGTCGCTGCCGGTGGCTTGCTTTCCTTCTTCCCCCCTTTTTTTTTCCTTTCCTTTTTTATAGGCGCATGTTCCCTTTCCTAAGTTTTAATATTTCTGGTCTCGACCCCACGGCTCACTACAATATTTTTGTGGATGTAATTTTGGCGGATCCCAACCACTGGAGATTTCAGGGAGGCAAATGGGTTCCTTGCGGCAAGGCGGACACCAATGTACAAGGCAAGTTCCTCCAATTAACACTTTTCCCGACACATATGTAGGTGAGAATGATTAATTAAAGCCTTTGTGGACTGGCTTTGGCGACTTCTTAAACGAGCATGGGCCAATGATGCTTTTTTTAAAAAAGAAGGGTGGTGGAGAAAGTAAAAGGTGATCGGGAAACGCTGGTTTAATCCTTCTCGGTTAAAATGAAGGGAGTTTCGATAATAAAATACTGTTAAGTTTAACGGGGTCCTTCGACCTCGTGTGCTGCTGCAGTGGCAGAACCGGTGTATACGCGAGAGCTGTGATGTGGTTGTGTTTTTTGTTGTTTCGCTTAGGAAACCGGGTGTACATGCACCCCGACTCCCCGAACACGGGAGCCCACTGGATGCGCCAGGAAATCTCCTTTGGGAAACTAAAACTTACAAACAATAAAGGAGCATCAAACAACAACGGGCAGGTCAGTGGGGGAAACGCAGATGCTCTGCCTGGCTTATTTTTATTGCTTTGGGCAGAATCCTGCCGTTTCCGGAAAAAAAACCCACAAAAACCAACCCCCCAAACCAACAAGCCACGTATATTTTGCTTTAGACTGTGCCGTTAGGAGAAAATGAAAGGGTGGTGGTGGGATAAAGCTCCCGTTTGTTTTGCCACGGGCCTCGTCGATCCTGAGCGCGTTGCCCAGGCTGACATCGCTGCCCGGTGTGGTCGGGGGAGACCGCAGCCGTTCCGGGGAGGCGGCGGGGGGGTCCCGGGGAGGCGCACCGCGCCTCGCCTACCGCGGTCATCAGTCTCCTCGTCCTTCTCGCTCTAATTTCCTCCTCTTCCCGCGGCCCCCTCCCTCCTCTTCCTCTGCCTGACAGATGGTGGTTTTGCAGTCCCTCCACAAGTACCAGCCCCGCTTGCATGTGGTGGAGGTGAACGAAGACGGGACGGAGGATACCAACCAGCCGGGCAGAGTGCAGACCTTCACCTTCCCCGAGACCCAGTTCATAGCAGTCACCGCCTACCAAAACACCGATGTAAAGATCTCCCTGGTTTATCCCACTCGCGGTCGCCCGGGCTCCCCCACAGAGCACCCCGCTGAGGCCGGCCCGGCCGCTGCGCTCCCTCCCCCGGGTCTCCGGCGCCTGGGGCTCCTGGCTCCTATCTCCTCCCGCTTCGTGCCATTCTGCGCTGGCAGAGGATGGCGAGTCCCAGGCGCGGCCGGAGCCCCCCGCGCCGTTCCACGTTTGCCCCGGGAGCTCGCCGCGACGCTGCCCTCCCCGCCAGGCCGGGCAGAAATGCTGCCGGCGGCGGTGCCGCTCTGCCCAGAGCTGGGATTTAGCTTCCAGACGGAAACAGCTCAGTTAGCTGTTGAGCTGTTAGCTTAAGCTTTAAGTCTGTAAAGATCAATTAACAACCTCATTGATTGCGCCGGGGGTGACGAGGCAACTTCCTCAAATTAAAAGCTCGTTAATGCCTGGCTACGTTTCGGAGTGGTCTGGCTTTGCTACAGACTGGTGCCCCCTTTTTCAAATGACATATGTTCAGTCCGCATTCTTGCTTTAATTATGTTGCTGGATGCAAATGTAAACTCCTAGCTACCGTTGTGCGGTACGTTTTGCCTAATTTCTGGATTTAAATGTATTCATACTCATGCAGTAGGAATACAGACACATCTCAAAATAAGGGGTTAAATATTAAATTGTATCATACTTTTTACAATAGAGTACATCTTAAAATGACTGTGAGATCTATAAGCATGCCTAAGCTGTATTTTTCATGTTTTAATGGCAATTTGGTCGACTAAGCAAAGCTTGATCCTTTTTAAAACGCGTTGGCTGCAGCAGGGTATATTTTTCAGGCTTTCACAACGTGAGCTCTGATCCTCTCTTTCCCTAGATCACACAACTGAAAATAGACCACAACCCTTTCGCGAAAGGCTTCCGAGACAATTATGACACGTAAGTAAACCGGATTTTATTACCCTTCTGTAGGATGCACACACATGTGAAAGGGAAAGGTTTAGGATGCGGGCTGGCGTCATTTCACACCGAAATGTGTAACGTCAGGCTTTTCCAGAGCCCTCCGGGAGGGAGGCACCCGCAAGCTCCCCCGGCGGGACCGCGGATGGACTGTTCCTGCGGCCGGGCTCCGCGCACGGGGGCCGCGCTGTCCGCACCTTGAGCCCGCATCCCGCTTTGGCACTTGAGGCGGTTTTGTTTTCGGTTTTTCCTGGCACGTATCTTTGTGCCCATTCCCAAGGTTCCGTTTCATTGGCGCGCAAGGGCTCCTAAAGAAACACCCGAGCAACCCGGGTCTAGTCCCTGGGCAACCCGCCGGGATGCATAATCCTGGGTCGGCAGGCACGGTGTTCGGAGGAAAATGTCTTCGTCTCGTTTTGTTCTTCTCTGGGCTTGGATTTTTTTTTTCCCCTCTGCTTCTGGGTGGAGCTAAAGCCTCCGAAGTTTTAATCGCGGTTTGTCCCCGTGCTGCCTCTCCCTGTCCGTCTTGGGTCCGTTTGTTCCCGGGCACAGCCGTTTGTCCTGCCCCGCCGCGGGAGCTGTAGTTGGCACCATACCAGTGCGCCCCGGAGGGGGGGAAGCGGGGGCATCATCCCCCGACCTAACCCCGCCACCTTCCCCGGCCCTTGGAACCGAACGGGGACTTCCCAGCCCGGCAGAAGCTGACGCCCGCGGCTTCCCCCGGCCCGGTGTACGGCCTGCCCGACATCCCCCAGCCCGGGCCGGGCCAGCGGGAGGTCGAGGGCACAGGGCGGCTCACACGCCTCTGGGCGACGGGCGGCTTTGGAGCGCCTTTGCTCCGCTGGCTCCGGATCTGCCGGACGGGACTGGAAAGGGAAACCTCTTGTTCCCTCTCTAAACTGCGGCGGAGACCGGCCTCCTTTGGAGCGCCTAAACCCCCGCCTATCTTCCGTGCCTGGTTAAGTCTCTCTCAGCTCCGATGGCGGTTCAGCATCCCCCAGCAGCGGATTTTCAGTCTTAGGGCAGACACGACGACACCGAGGCCCGAACTAGCGGAGAGGAGCCCGGGGCTCCTTTCGGGCAGTGGCTTGTGGTGCGGCCGCTCTACCCCACGGGTGGGGGTCGCGGTGGCTGTGGCGGGTGAGCTGTGCTTCCACCGGGAGGGAAACGGCAGTGCCTGGTGCCACAGAGGGTGGCAGCCGTGCCTGCCCGCTCTCCTGGGAGCAATGTGAGGAAGATGCGCGGCCTTTAGAAAGGCTGCATGGCCTTCGCCCTCAGCCGCGAGTGCTCTTCTCTTTTTAATAAGGAAAAAACTTTATAGGGTGTCGCTTGAAAGGAGACGGGGGGAGGGGGAAGCTTCAATGTTGTCTAGCACGTTGAATTTGTTTAAGGGCCAAGTTTATTTTGGATAAGAAATTCCAGGAGGCGTGGAGGGTTAATTAAAGCACAGTTTTAGCCTGAATTAAATACAGATAGTAGTTATTCATCCATTAAAGTTTTTATAATCGCAAATTGCAGCCCAGCATGGGAGAATTATATATAGGCCACGCGGGGAACACTGGATGCGTCTGGTTTTACATTTCCTACAGTAGGTGTTTAAAGATTAGCTTAATTTAAACTCGGTAAAATGTTGATGGTTCGTCTATGACTCCCAATAATAAGTGTTAAACAGCCGTAGTTTGCCATTCATGCTGTTCGCGGCAAATGACCGGGTTGCCTGTTGCGCATATGGCGGGATCGGTCAATGTGCCACCGCGCGGGATTTCACGCCGTTGGGATGACGGGCTCGGACCGGAGCAAGATATCTGAGCCCTGTCAATGAATGCCCAACCGGTTGCGAAAGATTTGCTCTCCGCTCTTCCATCACCCCTCTCCATCCCCCGTTAAGGCCCTCAACGCGTCTGGCGTCGGAGGTGAGCCCGAATAAGGGAACGCAGGTCCCCGGGCAGGGCAGGAGCGCGCTGCGGCCGCCGCCGTCCCGTCCCTCCTTCTAGGGCTGCGGCCGGCCGGGTGCCGTACCGAGGAGGGCGCCGGGCTGCGGCGGACACCCAGCTCTCTCCCCTTTTCTTGGGCAGGATCTACACGGGCTGCGACATGGACCGGCTGACGCCTTCCCCCAACGACTCGCCCCGCTCGCAGATCGTGCCCGGGGCCCGCTACGCCATGGCCGGCTCCTTCCTCCAGGACCAGTTCGTGAGTAACTACGCCAAGTCCCGCTTCCACCCCGGGGCAGGAGCCGGCCCGGGGCCCGGCGCCGACCGCAGCGTGCCCCACACCAACGGGCTGCTCTCCCCACAGCAAGCCGAGGACCCGGGGGCCCCCTCGCCGCAGCGCTGGTTCGTCGCCCCCGCCAACAACCGCCTCGACTTCGCCGCCTCCGCCTACGACACGGCCACCGACTTCGCCGGCAACGCCGCCACGCTGCTTTCCTACGCGGCCGCCGGCGTCAAGGCGCTGCCTCTGCAGGCGGCCGGCTGCGCAGGGCGGCCGCTGGGCTACTACGCCGACCCCTCGGGCTGGGGTGCCCGCAGCCCCCCGCAGTACTGCAGCAAGTCGGGCTCCGTCCTCTCCTGCTGGCCCAACAGCGCGGCGGCGGCGCGCATGGCCGCCGGCAACCCCTACCTGGGGGAGGAGGCGGAGAGCCTGGCCCCCGAGCGGTCCCCCTTGCCGGGCGCCGAGGACTCCAAGCCCAAAGATTTGTCCGACTCCAGCTGGATCGAGACGCCGTCGTCCATTAAGTCCATCGACTCCACCGATTCTGGGATTTACGAGCAGGCCAAAAGGAGGCGGATCTCCCCCTCGGACACCCCGGTGTCCGAGAGCTCCTCGCCTCTCAAGAGCGAGGTGCTCACCCAGCGGGACTGCGAAAAGACCTGCGCCAAGGACATCGGCTACTACGGCTTCTACTCGCACAGCTAGGCGCGGCCCGCCCGGCCCCGCCGTCCTTTTGCACAATAACTCCTCCGCGTTAGCGCACTGACCCCCGCCCCTAGCTGCCCCATCCGTACCCCCGGCCCCGGCCCGGCAGGCAGGCAGGGAGACAGAGCCGCGGCTGCCGCCGCCCCCCACGCCCCGCTCCCCGCCCGGCCCGGCGGCGCCCCGAGGGCGCGGGGGGCACCGCCGCTCCGAAACCCACTGATAAGTAGGATGCTTAGACTCTCAAACCGTACAGCGCTTCCTTCCTTTTACCACGGATGGATACTAGGGGATAATAGTAATAGTGGGGGAAAAAGAGCCTGTGAAATGCCTGTACATAGTATTTAATTTATTGTAACCAACTACTTTTCTTTGGTTCTGTTTCTTTCTTGTTTGGATTTTTTAATTTCTTTTTTGTTTTCATTGTTAAGATCCTGTTTAAATTTCCTTACTCCCCCTCCTCGCCCCCCCCCCCCCCCCCCCCCCGCCTTTGCTCCCTGTTCCCATGCCCCTCCACAGGTAAACACTCTGTCTAAACGCCTCTGGAAATGTAGAGTGGTCCATAGCTGTAGCAGCGAGTAATGGGTTTCTCACTTTCTCTGCAATTCCTCGCATGAAATAATTACGCTGTGCCCTGGGCTAACACAGCTAAGGAATAGCTGAGCTTTCCCTTCAAAAGTACAGAAATACGTCTCGTAGGAAAGTCGATTAAAGTAGCATGAAGCCTTCCAAAAGCAAAATTAACTGCCTCTGTATTTTTCTTTAAAAGGAGTAGCTCGACATCAGCAATATTATTATTTTTGTGGTATTCCTCCCCCCCCCCCCCGCCCGCCCCCAAGTGCCAAATCCATTACTGGTCCCTGCAGGTGCCAAATATGCTGACAAACTCTTTTCAAATTTCTTTGCAGTTTCCCCCTCTTTCTTTGTATTGCTGTAAATCTTTGTAATGAATAATCTTAAAAAAAAAAAAAGATATAGACGACTGAATTGTTGGTAACCATAGTGTAGTCCAGTGAAGATGAATTGTGAGTTGTATATTTTACTGCATTTAGTTTTGGAACTGACTTCTTCATAAAGTAGCTAACCGAGATCTGACTTCCTGGGGAATAAAATGCACATCGAAAGTAAGAGCGATCTTTCCTATGAACCTCTTATTATATTAATGAAGGAGAAATAATATCCCTCCAGGTCTCCCCCCCTCACCCCGGCGAAGCAGAATAGTAAATCTTCGAATTTTGAGTAGCAAATCTATACAATTAACGCATTTTTATATGGAAAAAAATTACAAACTGAAATATGCATCAGGCTAAATATTCAGTCTAGATTACACTCGACGGGGAAATTTCCTAATAGAAATTCAGGGTCATAAACGTGTGTATATTTTTGACTCTTCTGTAAATCGAATGTTGTGATTTTTATATTTGTTCTGTTACGTCTGTGGAACTGAATAATTTATACCAGTACATGCTCCTTTGAGAAATGTTTCGGTTTTTGCCCGTTTGTATCGTCTGTGTATAACAAGTAAAATAAACCTGGCAAAACGTTAACGTCGTGTCGGAAAGCACTTCGCCGTTTTGCAAGTAGGAAATTAGGTGAGGCCGAGGGGAGCCCGTCCCTCTCTGCTCCCCTGTCGCTGCTGGGCAAGGCTCTCGAGGCTGGAGTCCCGCCGCTTCCCCTCCTTGCCGGAGCTGCCCTCTCTCTTTTTGGGATCTTTTTTTTTGGTGTGTGTGTGGGGTGAGCGTAGGGGAAGAGTGTGGGTACCGGGTGGCTAAACGTGGAGGTTTGTAATGGGAGAAAAGAGGGAGAAGAAACCCCGTCGGGTTTCAGAGGTTTATAATTATCCCCTTCTCTGACGCTTAAAAATCCCGAAAGCATTTTGCAGGCGGGAAGGTGCCTGGCGGTGGGGCCGCCTTTGCTCGCGGAGCAGAGGCGAGGAGCGCAGCGCAGCCCCGCCCCGGGGAGACTGCCTTCCCCTCGCTTCCCTGGGGCGGTGGCTGCGCTGGCGGAGTCCCCGCGATGTTCGGCAAATTGTCCGGTCGGGCCTCCCTGGACGAGCGTCCTTTCGGAGGAGCAGCCTTCCCCGCTGCGCGGGCTGCCGCTCCTCCGCTCCCGCGGTTTGTCACCTGTCCCACTGCCGACCTTCTAGGGACGCTCCCCTCCCTCCCCCTTAAAAAAACACCTGCCTGTAGGCTTTAGGAAAGGCGCCGTCCCCGGCACTTGCCTGGGTCGGGGTGCGTAGGTGCCTGGCATAAAAGTCAGGGTTTATTCTTGGTTCCTTGGCGGGGGAAGCGCGGGTGCGGAGCCGCCGCAGGGATTTTGTCCTGTCGAGGCGTTGCCGGGGGCGCCTGAGCAACCCCAGTGCGCCAGCCCTCACCTTCCCCCGCCCCGCGGGCATCTACCTGAGCCGGGCTCCTGCGCCCCCAACGTCTCCAACGGCTGCAGCGGCCCGCGCCGGGCCGCGCGCCGGGGGCGCGGAGGTGAGCGCGGGCTGAGCGGGCGCGGGCCTGTACAGGTGCGGCCTCGGTAGCGGGAGGGGACGCCCGCCCCGCGGCTGCCGTCGGGCTCACGGTGCTGCCCCCGGGGCGGCGGTGAGGTTTGCGCGCCCGAGGGGCGCCCTCCGCCTGCGTGCGGCGGGCCACCCTGCCCGGAGAGAGGCTGTGGCGGGGCGGAGGGCTGTGTCCTCCGGGAGGCGCCAGGTGAGAGAGGGCCCCTCGGGAAAGCGCGGGCAGCCGGGGCGGCGGGGGGTGCGCGCAACTCCCTGTCCGCCTCACGCTGAGCGGCGGAGGCTGCGGGGCCGCCCGCGCCTCCCTGCGCATCGCTCGGCCCTCTCCGTCCCCCGCGAGCCCCCAGCTGCCCTCTCAGGGGCGCGGGACCAGGGGGAGCAAGGCTCTAAAAATATTACACGTTTTCGTCCCTCCCTCCCCTTTCTCGGCCGGCAAAAGCTGCCCTTCCCGCCCCTCCCGCCGCCCGCCGCCTGTCCCTCAGCGTTGCCCCCCGAGAGGGCAAAGCGGCCGGACCGGAGGAGACCCGGCGGCGTTCCCAGGCAGGGACCCCGGCGGGCAGCGCCGAGGGGAGCCCGTTGCCACCCGCCTTCCCACTGCAGCGGCGGGTGCCGGGGGCTCCTGCCGGAACGCCAGTCACCGCGGGCAGCCCGCTTGTCAAAACTCATTTTGCGAGCTTTTATTTAGCGGGGGTTATCCGGCGGGTCTGGGATAAATACGTAACGTGTGACAGGTCTGAACAAAATCCTTTCCCATGCGTGAGTGGTTAATGTTATTCCCTAACTATTTCGACAGGATAATTCCATAACTACTTCTGCGAGAGATTGGAAGAGATAAGGGCTGCAGAAGTAAAACAGGCTATTTACCGTCGGTAGGTCACTTTATTACTGTTATCATTTTTGTAGATGATTATTATTATTATTGGAGGTGCACCTGTGTGTCTGCTAAACATATGTTTACTGACACGTTAAAATGTTTGCGTTCACCTCGGATCGAACACGCAGGTTTTGACCCGGGTTATGTAAATGATAACGTACTTGTGCTGCGCTCCGTTTAGTCGAAGCAAAACCCCGTGTATGAATTTACTAGACCAGCAACTAATTGCATGAATTTCACATGAAGTATAATTTGCGTTGTTATCCCAGGCAGGCTGAACGGGCTTTAATTTAATTACTGTGTAAAACAATCTATCCAATTGCCCTTTCTTTGCTTTATTTGATATATACACAAAATCAAGCTCCGGAAGAGACGGTCTGTAGAAAGTAATTCAAAGTTCTTATTGGTGATACTTTCTATGATGTTTCACATTAATACTATATCAAATGTAATACAGCGATTTACGCTCTGCAGATTTTGCACGAGTACGCTATGCATATTTGATGACACATTGCATATTTTAACAAGGTTTTTAATGACTGATTGAAATGTTTGCTAAGATATTTTTTAAGAGCTGGAGGAGAAATGGTTGTGGAAAATGTGTGTAATAGAATAGTGATAAGGATGGGAGGGTTTTGATTGACAGTATGAGGAAGCAGATGGATGACTAGGTAGGTCAGAGGTAAAGATGCCTTTGACAGCTTTTTAAGTTCCTTTGGCCATTTTGGTCCAATGAATCATGCAAAACATGTGTACATTACCAAACTGATGTCTCTGCATCGTTTACTGTTGGAATCCTCATCTTTTCAAACCCACCCTAACCTTCTTTCATCACCACTTGACGTGCTATGTCTAAACTAGATTGCAAGATCCTAAGAAGGCAAGAATCTGTCTTGTATTACTTGTCAGGGGAAAAAAAAAAAATCAAGTAAACCTATGGAGCTAGAAGAACAACCGCGACAGATTGGCAGAATAGGCGTAAGGTGGGACACGTTCTTCTTAATTTTCACTGTCTGGTCATCACTCCCCTCCCCTAGGTAGTGCTCAAGGGAGATGTGGTGAACAATGATTTTGTTGGTTTTTTTTTTTTTCTCCCAACTGGCATAAATCTGAATTTTCATAAGTCTGATAAGAGACCTAATTGCATAATTTTCCTTATGACATTATGCAGTGAGTGCTGTTGCTATAGTTAAAATGCTTTTCTTCGAAGTCTGTGTTTTCAGGTGCTTTGTATGTCCCTCACAAATTACTTTGTCAACTGGAAATGCTCTGATTTATCCCCATAAAAGGTTACTGTTTTTGGAAATCTTATTTAAATTACATAGGATAATTTTAAAGTTGCTGTGATGCAAAAAAGGAATGTGTGTGTATTGGGAAAGGCAGAATAAAGGATTTTGCGTGAACGTGTGCTTTCCAGGTACTGTTTCTGTGCAGAATGGACACAAGTTTTCATTTTAAGTATTAAAATTTGTCATGAATGTGGTCCCCAGTGGGGAATGTGTCACTTGCTAAGATATGGGGGCAAAGTCAGAGGAAAAAAAATTGAAGTAGCGGAGAGATAAATAGAAGGAAGGCAGCAGACTGTTTGCATTCAGTACCCAGTTCTTTCCAGCTAAATAGATGTAATATATTTGTGGGAGGTCTACAGAGCCACACAGCTTTGTGATAACATTTCATGTGTTTATCAAAATGCATATTAATCTGGGAATGCACAAACAAAAGCACCGTTTATTTCAGAGTGTGACCACCTGAATGCTGTCCATTTGTTCAAGTACATATCTCTGGAAAAAAAAATTGGTTGAAATACGTCTATATATTATTGATTTTTTGAGCATATGTAATATTTTCCTTCTTACAGAGGTAGAATAATCATTAATTCATAAAGATCCAAGTCTGCCGTTGCTGATTAGATGAAACTTTTGGCCTTATATAATATATTTCACAATTAAAGCTGTGATGTTTTATTCATGATATCACCGCAAATTCTCATAGCTGCAGTGTTTCTAACACTAAGGGGTTGATACGGATATGAATGATCTTGTTGGTCTTAAGTTGACTCTTTAGGTCAATTTTATTTATTTTTCTTTAAACTGAAGGCAGAATGGATGAAAACTTCAGGTACATTACTTCTGTGTAAAACTATAGCATTACATTGATATTAACAAGCATTTATTTCTTAAGCTTTAAATAAAAAACAGCTGGTAATGACTTTGAATCTGTTTTAAGAGACATTTTAGGTAAAATGTTGATAGCTTGTAAATGTGTATTCCTGCCTCAGTCTCTGATCGTGCATGCAAGTTCATATGTGTGAACAACGTAAAGTAAGAGGTCAGTCCTACAAAGACTATTCACTTGTCTACAAATTCACAGACATAAATGTTTTCAGGATCAAGGCCTTTTTCAATAATTGTGATAGTCGTGTACCTTGAAGTGACTGACTGATTTAGAATACACTTAATAATTTGATTTTTTAATATAGTAGAAACACTGCATTGATGAGTTACCAAAGCACATCATACAAGCTCCCACTTCGATAATTTATAATTTTTTTTTTGTGTGTTTGGGTAATTTTTTTTTGTAATTTTTTTTTTTTAGTGTTGGCACTGACATATAATTTAAACTTTCTAAAAGTCACATCTTAATTTCTATGAGCTATGCTATGGAATTAATTTTTGTAAGTAGGCTTCTTCCTTGAATTGTATTTAGTTGCACATCGACTGCTTTTGTTTGTCCAAGAAACAGACAATACTGGTCTGGAACTGAAGAGTGAGACTGCAACACCAATGTTTTGAGTTGAGAGAAATTTTAGGTTGCTGAAAGGTGTCCTAGTTTAGATGGAGACACCCACCCACCAAGAATTAAACTGAAATCACAAATGTAAGCTAACAAATGCTTTTGGTGATTGATCGACATCCTGGTTACAGTTTATCTACCTCTGTGGAAGTGTTTGCTGAAGGGGAGTTGTTACTTATCAGGAGTTGACTACAATGAGACTGTCACATCTCCATCTTCCACAGACCTCCTGCCTCAGACACTGAGGAAACAATGGTGGTTGCTTTCTGGCCCTGGGGAAAGTTGAGGCTTACCCAATCTGGGAATCCCACATGAGGACCTGGCAGCAGCACCTCCTGTCTTGCCTGTTGCTCTGTGATCGGTACCTATATTTTACTAAATTAAATCTGTGGTGCAATAATACAGAGTTATAACTGCTCCATATGGGTGCTATGTTCCTATTCAGCAAACCCTTAAAGCATCTCCCCCCACCCCACGTTGCTGCCTTACCATTGTACTTCTAAAACATGATGGTTTTGTATGTAGGTATTGCTTTAAGCATGGTGTAAGCTTCTGACAGCTCAGTTTACTCTTGCATTAGGAGAAGGGAGCATTTCAGTTGAATTAGGTGCAAGGTATTGAATAAGAGGTAAAGGGTTTTGCTTTCTATTTCCATTTCCTATGGAAACCACCGTGCATAAGTGATGAGGAGACTTTTGAAAATGTCCCTACTCCAAGTGGTTTAGCAGTGCATGTTTGGAAATTATGAAAATCTCCCTGAAAACTCTCCAGTGCTTGCAGTTCTAAGAAATTTCCACACTTTTCCCAATTTTATTCTTGGGTGCATTATTGAGCAGTTATTTCAGATATTAATTGAAGAATGGTATTTGTTGCAGAGTTGGGGTCAGAACAGAGTGGCGTACAATTGCATCATTTCATGGACTTCAGTGATTCAGTAGTGATTTGTATCTTCTGATTGTTTCCTCTTGTGTTTTAGATACTATCCAAAGCAGGTGCTGTTTGACGGAATGAATAAGGCCAAGTATTAATTTGATATAAATATTTATTTATCCTGTGTTAAAATAATTATAAAAACATCAAATGATACCTTACTGTACTTATATTTTTTGGTTATGAGAAAAATTGAAGCTCAATTTCTGCTTATTGTCAAGGTTGATTTTAATGCTTTCACTGTCTTAATAACTTAAACACAACCAGTTTTCTTGGGGTGTGTTATAAAAGAATTTGCCCCTTTTTGCGGGCAGTATTTTGGCCAACTGTATTTTTACTATAAAATAAATGTTTAGAGTTTGAATGGAAGGAAATTAATATTATTTTCAGTCCTTCTTATATGTGTGTGAGATTTTGTAATGCCCAAATCTTTGTCATGTTTTTTTGCAGTCTTAGGTAGTGTAGCTCTTATTTTTTTCCTTTGTGTTAAATACTGTAAAGCCCCTCTCATGTTAACGTTCAGCATTGTATTTTTAAGCTTTTCAGTTGTTGTGTTTGCATATGTTGTTCACTTATAACTTCTCTATGGCGATTAATATAAATGAGAATTAAAAAAAAAAATTTAATTGCAAAGTGGTTTGATTAACTTATGTAAGTAGATGTAAACTAATGTGAAGTATAATGGTAGAAATTAAAAACAGGCCTTTAAAAATTAACATAAAAATTTACTGTAACAACATGTGGATGTAAGATTGCCTTAGGAATGTATTTCCCTGTACGCCATCTAGACAGATGTAACCTAAAAGGTCAAATCCTGTGGTAGTCCATTAGCAGTATATGCTTATTTTCCAAATACATTATAACTGGAGAAACATCACAAATAATTGTCCTGTGAAAGTATAAAGTTTAGCATATACGTGCACATAAGTCTTTGCAGGATCAGGGCCTCAGTCTGTTTTGCTTTAACAGTGTTATCTGTTGTGGGGTTCGGGTTTTTTTTTTCCCCTTGGTAATTAAAATGCAGTTCTGTCACTGTGGTCACATTTCCCAGCTATAGAGCAAGAAGGGTAATGCCTGTGCTAAATACATACCGTGCTAAACGGTAATTATATTTAATTTTGACTTTAATATCTACAGCTGCCTCAGAATAAGGATCTTGGATATTTTAAGTTTAGTTCTGTGTACCCAACCCTTTTCACGAGAGTTGGTTTGCTGTCAGTTCAGCTCTCTGAAGTCACTTGGGTGGTGATGGTGCTATTGCATGGGAAAGGCTGCCAGGCTGGTGGGTGCAAGGACAGGACAGCAGCAAGCTGGTGATCCCTTTCACAAGCAGGTAGGTAGGAGATGGGCTTATCTATAACCCAAAAGCTGCCCTCAGAGAGTTTTTCAGGATAATGAATGCATCACTGTATATCTGGGTGATGAAGTGGCAGAGCTCCAAGCTGATGCAAATCCACCAGCAGTCCCCAAATCGCCTCCGATACCTTCCCCTGGCAGATCTGCAAATACTCCCGTGAGCTCCAGCATCTGCTTTGCTCCTCTCCATCCTTTTCCTTAGCGGGGAGAGCACTTCGCTGGCTCCTGGCTTGTTCTGTTCAGAGTTTGAGCATGTAGACAAGTGCTCTCTCCTTTAACTCCTTCTGTGGAGGGTACTTGAACAGGGAAAGCTTTGTGAGAGAACAAGATCCTTGGAAGCCTACTCTTTTTTGTACCCAAACTTTGAAATTTACATTTATATACAGTTTCCTATGATGTAAAGGGCTTAACTCATATAAAACATTTAATATGATGTGTTTTATAAGAATCCACAATGTAAATGTTTTCAGTATATGTAGTTGCATAACCTGGCTGTCTGTTTCTGAGTTGTTCTGAAGTAGCATGTAGCAAGTGAACTCCTAGTTTTATGGGTGTTGTATTAGTTGTATTATTATTTATGAGGCCTTTGCTGATTTATATAGGGGTTTTTTGGTTTGGGTTTTTTTTACATTTTTAACATAATCTTCCCAAAGACTCCTGGCCAGAGGATATCTTAAAATAACCCCGTTGAATTTTATTCTTTATAAAAATATTTAAGATTTTAACAAACTTTGGTCCATTCTGTAACTGCAAGATTACCTAGGTCACGTCTAACCAATACAAATTTAAACTAGAGGATTAAATGTTTTCTCAAATGGTGTTATTTCTGAATAATGGAAGAATATTCTAAAACCAATATGCATTTTTTTCTTGGTTACATGAACACGTGTTTTGCCTGGGAAATCCTGAGTTCTATATTTTTGTTTGTTTTATTTTTCACAAAGAATTAGGCAGTATAAATGCAGCTTTAGTCATCTGTATTTTTTCACATCTCAGTGTCCTTCTATTTTTCATCAGAGATTTAAGAGCAACTCAGCTAGTGCTTTTATTCTATGCCATCACATTTTTTTTCCAATTTTTTGTGTAACATTAGATTATTATTATCTTTTCAATATCCTTTGCAAAGACTCATCTTGTATTACAGTGTTTGCAGTGACAGACCACAGCTCATCTGTGGCTGGGAAGATTTTTCTTGAGCGTCTCCACCATCAGACTATGGTGTGTGTATGTCAGTTTTACCAAAAGCTTGGGTAGGGTATCAGCTGTCGTTGAATGTTGTCTAGATTTATATTCTAGCTGTAAACCACACAACTGTGTGAAGACTAGCCTCTGCAATCTAGGAGATGCATCTTCTAAATTCTTCCTCACGGCTGTTACTAGTGGCTTTGTTTCTGACAGTTTCTAATTTTCTGTACATAATAAAATCAATTATTTTGCACGTATATGCTAAAGCTAGAGGCTGTTTTTTGACTGTGCATGCTACAATTAGTTATGTAAATAGCAGCATATGCTACAAGTTTCCAATGCTCACCCTGCCTTTATAGAAGTGTTGGCTCAGGCTCTGCTTCAAAGTTAGTTGGCAGAGGTGTTTGGTGCTCTGTGGCTCCGGCTCTGAAGACAATGCTTTCTTCATCAGTTCCCTCTCTCATCTTTACTATTTTAGTCTATAGTACATCTTTGCATGCTCAAGCCAATACAGAGCTTGAATGCAGTAGGGATTTTGGCAGTTAGACTTTTACTCTTCTCCATATTTTTCTCGATTCACATATAGAGGTATATTGGTGATTGTGGGTGGGCTATTGGACAACTCCTGTCTGCCTACATCAATCTTCCCCCCCGTCCCACTTAGGTTATTTCTCTAAGTTTGAACTTGTGTTTCTGCCTAATGATTTCTAAACCAGAGATTTCAGGGGTATATAATTAAGTTATGTTATTATTTATTCCCATATGAAAACCCTATTGTTGCAATATTTTCAATATCATCAAATATTTCTGTCCCCTTGCAAAATACTTCAGCCACAGAGTGTGATCCAAAAGGTAGGCTGGTAAAGCAGCAAATTCCAAATGGTGTTTTGAAAGTGCTTGCATATGCAAATTGGTTTGTCTTTCATCTTTTCCTGGAAGATCCTGCTGGAGTCCTGAGCAAGCACCCAGTGTGGAGCAGCTTTTGGCACTTTGGTTTTTCAGCAGGACTTCTGAAACTTAAAGCACAAACTTCCACAGTCTGAGTCAGAGAAACCAAACAGGTTTGTTAAAGCCTGCTATCTATTACTTCCACGCTACCTCCCTGTATAGGGGCAGCATTCTTTAAAGATAATTTTGGTTAGGAGTCTTTTGTGTTGTGGCACCTGCTAATGCAGGGTATTTGCTGGACAGGCAATCTCTGCCAGATTTCACTAATAAAGTTGACTCATATCTTAAATTAACTCTGTGCTATTACTTTTGAGAATCAGGTATTATTTGTACGTGATAAGACCTTACTACCAAGGGTATATGACAGTAAAGCTGCAATGTGATAGTAAATGGGAGCTTAATGCCTGGTATAGGATTGAATTTAGATGTCATGAAAAGCCTCTGAAAAAAATAATTCGGACAAAACTCAGGCAAGAATCTAAGACATTCTTGTGGATTGACCAAAAAAGTCCTTGGATATTTTGAAGACTAACTGACATGCTCATTTCTGAGAAGTGATTAGTTCAGAGTCTGCTGAGTGCATAAGACTAAAAATAAAATATGCTGATTGAATATGTGTCTTCACAGGCGAGGAAAGTTCCTAAATCTAAGACAGCAAAATAATAAAGTTCTTTTCTTTTAAAAAAAAAGAAGCTGGCATAGTCTGAAACGTGGGGAAGAAAATCCTATAGCATGGTGGAGTAGATGCCCTGCCTTGGTAGAAACACAACTGCAAAAGGAGAAACCAGTCATAGGTAGTACAAACAACAGTCTTCCATCAACAATCCTTCATCTGTTATCCTCTACCATGATCATTAACAAATGATAATGTGTACAGGACTTTTTATTTTAGGGAAGGACAAGGGTTACTCTTTGAGCTGGAATATTTTAATTCCTGCATATTGTTAAACAGTGCATGCATTAGGCTCTTCTTTGGACACAGGGGTTTCTTAGCATACACCTTCTATTTCATCATATGTGAATTCTTGATATTCACATCTTCATATGTCTGAACATGTATCATAGCTCATGAAAGAGTAAATTCCAGTGGCAAAGTGATGTGCTGGTCTAATTGCAGCTACTTTAACTAAGATGTTGGTAATTCTTAAAATTACATTCTTAGCATTTTGTTCAAAATAAATTTATCTTTTAAAACTCATCCATTAAATATGCATAATGTCTATACATAGACGAATACTTAGAAACCAACTATAATTATGCTAATCATATTATTGATAAGGTAAATGGTAAATGTAGACACAAGTAGGCTAATTTGACTCCATTGGTGGCTTAAAATTCTGCTTTTGTAAGTATTTTTTTTCTTTAAAAGTAAACCTATTCTCCAAATGTATTTAAAATGTTAATAAACTATTAAATGAACAAGTAACACTATATTCAACATTTTTACACCATATCTACAGTGGGTAAAATTGTAGTATAAAGTTGGTGTATACTCGATAACAATTTACATGTTTATTTTACCATCTGGTAAATGTGTAAACGATATTTTGAGAAGCACATTTCAAATTCACTTTAACAACTTATCCCCGACAATATGTATCCTATCTCATGTACTGACTGGAAGGATTTTGAAAACCTCTGAGAGAGAAATGCAGTAACAAAACATATTATTTTTTAGTGATGCTTAAGATCAAGTTTAGCATCAAGTTGGAGGTCTTTCACTATTTAGGAAGGATTTTGGTACTTTAGTGGTGTCAAAGAGATTTCAGATTATTTTGCACACCACAGTATAAAGGTATCATATCATCTTCCCTAAAGAAACCATAGGGTACATAGGTAGTAATAACAAAACAAATACAGTTTGCTATGTTGTTGTATAACTGTATTGTATCCTTTCCAGGGGGTTTGAATTTGCTATCTCTTGTGTCTAAATATGGGAAGCTCATTATTAGAAGTGTTACAATGAACCCCAAGTGGATTGCTTTTCTCATGTACTTTAACAGCACTTTGACACTGCAGCCTTCTGCCTTTTTATTTTAGTCTACTGTTTATTGGTCTCTCTGGATTAAATTGCAAGCACTTTCTTAAATATAACAAACTAGAGAATATTCTGTTGTAGCTCAGCATTTATTCACCCTTTCTTAGCTGTTACTAATCTTAACTGGGGGGTGGGGGGTGGAAAAGATTTCCTTTTCTCCTCCCCCAACCCGAATAAAATTTAAAAAACCCTGCCCTGAAAGCAAGTCTGCCTGGAGAACACCTCCACACTAATTACCATCTGGCCAATCTGCAAATGAGGTTTGAGAGCAGATTTCAAATGTAGGCTCCAGCTAGTGTGTGCTTTGTATTAGTCCATTAGTATTTATGAAGAGATTTGAAAGCATTTAGGCAACTAGGGAGCTGGCAGGTACCTTAACTTCTGGAAATCCAGTCAGGCATCTATTTGTTCCTTCTGGGGTCTAAATGCCTTTGACCTGGTACCTAACCAGCAATGCTCCTCTACAGTTTGTGGCACCCAGTTTTACTTTGATACAGACTTCATAATGGATAATGGTGTCTTCAAACACCTCTTAAAATGCATTGGTGAAAAAAATAGTATAAAATTATTTGTACAAATTTTAGCTAACTCCTGTATCAAAGTTAACAAACTACAGCATTCATTTATTTTTGTTTATGTGCTCTTTCAGCATGTGGGGAGAAAATCTTGCTTAGTATAGAGCCAAATCCAGTACTGGTCTTAAGTAATTGGAGAAACCCCTGACCCACTCCGATTTTATGGATGCATCTAAAGCCAGATTTTAGCCCAGTAATAATAATAAAACAGGTTGTTCTTAAGCAGCAATTTAAAACTTAATCTTAAAAAAACCTTGTATTTTTTGCAAGTTAATTAAGCACACTACATTTAACATTGCTGTTTTGTTTCATTTAGACCTTAAATGCATTTCACTAATGAATTTCAGGTTTAGCAGCTGTTTTTTCTTTCTTCTTCCCTTAAAGAGATTAGACAGGACCTTTCTTGTTTGTAAATCAGCACAATCAAAGATAATAAAACTCTTAGCAGACTGTTAAAGAAATAATTTTGCTTTTCACCTGTCTTCCCTTTGCTAGCTTCCTGTTTTGTCTCAGCTTTGTGAAAAGTGCTGTCAACCTTCTGTAAACAATAATTTATTACTTTGCTTTTAGTGATTAAAAAACCCCAACAACCCAGAAACTCTTTCACCAAAAAAGCAGTAGTTGTTTAGGACACCTGCTGTTAGAAAAGTTCTACCTATAGGAGCTAATTAGTTCATAGGTGAAGTCCTAATTGAGAGCACCTGGGAGCATTCGGAACTGAATCCGAGTTCTGTGCCACCAGTAGCAGTTTTTAATACATACTGAAAATGTCTTACTCTTTAGGTTGGCTGCTGGTATCTACGGAGCAGAAGTGGATGTTCAAGAAATTACTCAGATACTTAAAATGGCGTTTAGCTGGAATCACCTGGAAAAAATGGGCAACGTTTGGAAAATCTATTTGATAGAAATCTGGAAGGCTGCCTGAAACAATACCGGTTTGAAGGTAGGTGCTTAATAGACCTTGAATGCTGGGTAGCATTGCTTTTATTGTTTTGTATTAGAACTTTATTGTAGTAATTTTTTTCAACTGATTTTTTTATCTGTAACAATTTGCTGTCTGACATGGTGCTTGCAATCATCAGCAGCAAGGAATCTGCCCCTTACCTTGTGATCATACTTATCATGGTGGATTCCAAGAAGAAGGTCTCTTCCCTTGCAAAATGAAAGCTGATCCCCTCTAAGCAAATAATATTCAAGCCCATTTAAGAAAGATTAATAAAAAATGATCTTCCGAAAAAGTGAGTTACAGTGATATATTTAGTCCTTGCACTGTTACTAACTGATGCTCATTGGCCTTAGAAGCGTTGCCCCTCCCCATGCTTTTCTGTCTGCTTATTTCCAGAAATTGTAAATATCAACCTATGCATTCAGTGTTCTAACTTTTAAAATAAAATCTTAAAATTAAATATGACATTTTTATAGATTTTGATATTGACTAAAATGGACCTTTTAAAGTGACATAAATACATAAATGGAGATTGATAAATTTATTTCAGACTACCATATGGGAAAGCTGATTACAAGGGCATGTGGAGCACAAAGCCAATTAAAGATATTCTTACTTCTTTCTGTGGACCATTGCTGTCTTCCCCATATTCCGAGGAAGATAAACTGAATAGCATTTTGGAAAAATATTAAGCTAAGGGTATCATCATAAATTCTTTCTTTCTGTAGTTCTATTCTCTATTGACAGTCAGATTTGCTTCAAAGAACATGACACCAGTGACTTGCTGGCAGCTGAAGTAATTGGGGGAAAAAGTGGTTATTCATATGGAAACAGGAGCTGGCTCATTACAGCCAATCACCTGAATAGCAAATGGTATGGCTGCCAATAGATGGAGAAAAAGGCAAGTCTAGTGGAAAATAGGAGCATTTAAAGGCCAAGAAAAGACATATGGTCTGTCTATGCTTGCCTTATATGCCTGGAAATTATAAATTAAGCTACAATATAGCCCACCACCTTAATGTGAACGTTTTTTACCATCTTAATCTTGAGAAATTTAACAAATTTGGCCACTAATACTGACTTTGGCTTTTGTGTCAGCATTTATGTTCTACATAAAAATAATGGCTGAAGAGATTGTTGTCTAATATTTGATTCTGCTATGGTCATAAAGGATGTACTTTTGAAATAAACTTTCATAGCAACTGTAGATGTGGTAGGCAAGAAGAAAGTGAATTGTCTTGGCAGCTACTTCGTATCAGGTAGTCCTGTGATGATGATATGATATGAAATTATTTGTGTCTTCAAGAACAGGAAATGATTTAATGGATATCTCATTTACTGTTAGTTGTAGTCATATATGTAATTTATTGTGCTCTTCTTTACTCTTTAAGCTATATTGTATTATTCCTGTAATAAGAGTCTAAGTCTAAAGTGGTCTATAAGTTTCAAAAACATTGGGCTTATTGAGGTGGCTGCCTGACTACCTTTCTAGTAAAACATTAGTAGAAGTTGAGAATGCAAAGTCTGCAAAAATGTGCATGTATAGACACATTTCACTTGAGAGACCAAGTTCTTGAACATCTGAGGCCAGTTTGAGTTTTGAAAAGATTTTATGTGGCTTCAAGACTGTGAAAGCTTATAGCCTTTTTCTCCATGAGCTTTGTTTTTGTTGTAGTTTTTTAAATAGATTCCTTATTCAAAGCCATCCCATAATACACAGTCATGTGAAGAACAGATGCTGAATTCTGCCCTTTTTTAATGTCATGCTCTGAAACTGTGATGATTTTTCTTTTTCGGTTAGAAATACTGATAAAATAACCAATGTGGGTCTCTGACATGAGATTCCTGTCCCTTACTCCTCCATTCTAGGTACCTGAAGGAGTTACTAAAGCTGTTATTTCTGGTTTGTGTTCATGGGCTCTGAAAATACAGCATATTTTACATATTCCAAAATTTCTTTGTATTTTTTTTCCAGCCACAATCAAATCTCTTTTCAGCCTGTAAATAATTTCTGAGTTCATTATGGTGCTGTGGGAAGAATGAAGCTTTAAATTTTGTTTTGAAGCAAACTTTGGAATTTAATGGAGGAACAGTGGACAGGAAAATGGTGTAATGTACATGCATTTAAAATCTGACATGTGATAGATGTGAAAAACATGGAATTTGGGGCCACATAAAAAATGTACGTATGCTTATCTGAGGTAAATACATCTATAGAGTTTCTAATTGGGTGCAGTGACATAGTACCCTTGCAGTTCTTCCTCTACCCTTGCCAGTGTGAGGTCCTTTCACAAGTACTGTTCTCTTCTTTCCTACTGTTTCTTTGCGGGTGAGTGACCTGCTGGCTTCATTTCCCTGTCTCATTTCAGCACAGGCACAATCAAATCATCCCAACTGGTGACCCTTCTGACAGGGAACTGCAGAAATGAAGTTACTTTATCCACTTTGGATCTAACGCATATCCCACAGGGTTATTTTGGGATTTCTGTGGTGTAGGGCAAAGAGAAATAAATGCACAATTGTGAAAATATGCTTCTAAGAAAAGTTCTTATGAAAATACTGCTTTATTCTGGGATCATCCTGCATTCAAAATTTTCCAAACTTTTATTTCAAGAAGTTCCATCTTGGTGACCTTTTTCATTCAGATCCAAAAATCACCCCATAACTCTTCAACAAACCTTTGCTAGGTAAGACCAGTTTAGGTAACAAAAGCCTTTCCCCACCAGCATGCACTGGCATCACTCATTTACTGTATCTCCAATTAATGGTAGTAGAAGTTACACTTGTAAATTCCCCCACGCATTAATGAGCGAACAAACCCCCTCCGTTTAGTTATCCATCTTCCAGTTACCTGGCACTTTCCCCATCTCTTGTGAGATCTCAAATATTTAATTAAAGCCTTTCTTTTTTTTTCCTTCTTTTTTTTTTTCCTCCCCCCCTCCTTCATTCAGTTTGTTGAGTTGTAATTCTTGTTGGCCTGATGCCTTGGCAACATTCAGCACTTCTAATTGCCTGTATAGTCTGGCCTAGTCATGGAGCCTTTTAACTTTCATTCAGGCTTCCAGCAATATCAGCCTCACTGGTCACAAGCTTCCCACTCAGGTTCCGTTCACAGCCCTTTCGCTGATTACTTGTTATGTATTTAAAGAGCTCCATACTGTTTATTTCATTTCCTATTTGAGATAGTCTGTTTGCTTAATTTTTTTCTATGCTAATTTAATTTTAAACATATAGGGCTGTCTTCCTGGTCAAACAAGCCAGAATTTTGCATCCATATGTTACATTAAATAATAATAAAACAAATAATAGTCAATGCTTTCTACTTCTATAATGTCTACCATTCAACGATCTCAAAGCATTCTTACTTTACAAGTGGTAAAATGGTGTCAAGAGACATGAACTACTTGTTAAACATTATGTATGACATCTGTTACAGAGCCAGACATAGGATTGAATAGTTTGGTTTTCACTAATAGCAGTTAGTCTAATAATTCCTATAGCATATTGCAATTATTAGGTTAAAATACACTTTTACTGCATGGGTTGTACCCTTGTGGAGATATATATTGTAGAGGCTTTTGTTGTCTGATATCACCTTTATTGGTATATAAGACAGAACAGACAGTGGAATCAACTGGGTATTCATGTGAAGTCTGTAAATGTTAGTAACTCCTGTAAATATAATTCATGATGGTTTTAGAGCTATTATTACTAATCAGAAAGAGACTGTCTTTAGATTCATTATTATTAATCACAAATAGCCTGGTACATTTTTCCTCTCCATCTCATTTTGTTTTCTTTGTGAAGACCTAGCATTCACACTTCCCTAGATTTCAGCAAACCTCTGGTTTACTGTGACTACAGTAACTCGTTTATATCTCTGTAGAGGTGATATGCTAATGTTATGACCTATGCTAATATAATCTGAATGTGTCCTCCTTCAATGTCCAACAGCATACAGAGGTCAGTTGAAAATGGTCACTTTTTCAAGTTGCCCGTGCCCAGCAGCTAATCGTGGCTTTGTGCTGTGATGGGCTACCAGGACCTCATCCACAACCAGGGTCATGTTTCTTTGTAACATCTCTCTGCAGGAGTCGGTGGCTGATCTTCAATACCTGTGCTTGGCTTTTAGGATGTGAATGCTTATACTTGTTGTTATTACATACTTAAAGAAAAATATTGCATATATGTGTTGTTCTTCCCAAGGTCTGACAGCAGAATGCAAGGGCAAAGGAGAACCAGTGCGGATGTATCAGGAGCATATGTGAGTGGAGGCCAAACAAACATAAAGGAGGTGAATTCACTGCTGGCTGTGGAAGGTTCCTGAACACAGTGGTAAGCATGGTGAAATGATCTTTTAGAGTTTTTAGGAGTGAAATTAGCTTAACCCCTGTGTTGATACAAGGATTACCGGGGACTACATGGGAATAACAAGGTGAACTGGAAAGCTAACAGCTGAGGTATGTGCAACCACAAAGTTATACAACATCCTTGAAAGAAACATCTTAAAATGGAATCTGGTTGTTTTCTCAAGACAAGAACAACTCAAACTGTGATCATGTCTGAAAAGCATCAATATAAAACCCACTTTTCTACAAATACAGGATTTCATTTGTAAAATAAATGTAGGTACAATTATTTTTATACTTTTCCTTGTCTGACCAATATGTATTCTGAGCTCAGTGTTCTGCATAGCTTGGTGGCCATGGATGCATTTGGGTTTCTCTTGGATGAGGGCTCTGTGGGCTTTTGAACAATAGTCTGCCAAGCAATGTATCATGAATCCTAATTGTTTTAGAAAACAGTTGTTCTTTTTCTTCAGCAAATACTGTTACATCCACATTATCAACATAGATATGTATAGTGGTTTGGAAAATCATTCTGGATTTGAAGAATTCTAATGCTTCATACAGTGATTATGCAAAAGTCTCATGTATAAGCAATACCGATGTTACTGGAAGTGCCTCATACAGAGTCCAAATATAGCAGATCAAATCAAAACTGTGCTACATCTTAAGCAACTGTTGACCCATTTCCATATCAAATTGGTTTCTGTCATAGAAGAATTTGCTTTTCTTTTAGAGATATTTACTTCTGCTGCACTATCTTAAGCGCAGCAATAGCACATTTTATTCTAAGGTCACTTAATAATTGGTCAATCGGTTTTCAGCTTTGTTTATTATCAACTTTCTGTTTAAGTAGCAGACTGTCATAATGAAAGGCTTGTTCCTCCTCTGTGGTCTGTGAACATACCACTGGCTCCTGTAAAAGCAGTCGCCATGATTCAGCACGCAGCGGGAGCTGGTGCTAGGTGCTAAGCCATGTGCAGGATGCCTACCAGTTGGCTTGAGCAGCTCAGTCCGAAATATCTAACTTAAATAAACTGGAGAGGGGGAAGGAATTCTATTTTAAAGATTTCACTTTGTCCCCTGTTTATCCTACTTTTTTTTTGGGGGGGAGGAACACGGGGTGACGGGGACGGGGCGACGGACACCGCAGAATGAATAGGCTGCGGTGTGTCGGTGCAGCTTCGGAGGCTGCTATAAATACCCAGAGTAGGAAGAAGGTGAGTTGTGAGCGGTGTAACTTGTTTGTGTCACTTTGTTAGAACATTAGCGGTATCTTAATATAGATTCCTTTCCTGGCTCCTAATGATACACTCGCCTCGCCTGGGCGGGGACGCGAGAAGGCGCCGCCGGCGGTTCGCTGGCACGGGCCGCCGCGCCCTCCCGCGGCTCCCGCAGCCTCCCGGGCCGCGCTGCGCCCCCTAGCGGGCTCGTCGCCCCGGCCCGGCCCCGGCTGGCGGGGCGCGAGGGGTCATCGCTGCCCTGTGTCGCGTCGTACAGCGGGGCTGTATTCTGGCCCCTAAACGCGTACAGCCCGGGCTGCAGGGCAGCTGGGACCGCAGCGGGCCTGTCCCTGCCCAAAATAATCTCCCATGTTGTGCACTGTCAAGCCGCGCCTACGGCATTAATTGCGTAATGACGAGTTGAACGTTTTGACTTTGACATTTCAAATACATTTGCTTTTTTTCTTTTTATTTTGCAGTGCCTGGTAATTGTTTGGCTCTTTCTATGTGCTATTTTCTGAAATATAATTGTCGTTCACAGTATAAACGCTATCGAAAATAGTATTGTTCGAAGAAGAAACAGAATAGATCATTTATGTGACTTGGATACCTTAGCAGCCATTCTGTGCCGAAGTAATGCATTTTTTTTTTTGTCAGCAGTGCCCATGCAGATGATTCAAACATACAAGAGTATGATTTGTAAACAGTGTATTTGTCCTTTTGCAGTCTTCCTTTTGTAAAGTGGGTTCTAGTCTCTTGGAGAGCAGCGCTGTTAACATCGGAGTTTTCACTAAACACTGAACTTCCTTTCCGAGGACGTGGTCTTACATGTCACCTCCCATAAGTTCTTTCTGATCTCTGTTAGCAGAAGCTACAGTTTCCTCCACAAACTCAAGATCAGTATGTCAAGTGTAGAAACATGCCAGACACGGTGCCTTTCATAAAGCACAGCTTTCCCTTACAATGCCAGGGCAGAGTAGAATATTAGCTGACGTGTGGGAATCTTGTGTTTTACAGCGTATGTCCTGACAGCAGAACTAGCTTCGTTTGCACCCTGCGAGCAGGCAGGTTACAACCTGCTGCAGCTGCCCTGGAGCTCCTGGTCCTCAGTGGTGCTGAACTCTGTCCTCCACCACTTCATGCAGAGGACCTCCAGGAGCATGAGGCAGTTCAGAGACTGATGACCTGTGAGACAAACTATCTGTCCTGACAGTAATCTCTAACGGAACATTTTTATATCAGTGAATGAAGATTTTTTTGAAAATGGCATTTTTAATGGAGGTAGTCTGCTTGAAGAAGCAAGAAAAATCAAAAAATGTAGCAGATTCCCAAAGTATTCCTTGACAGCCCGGTATCCCAGCTTTTTGGCAACCAGTGTATCCGGCTGATCTCACAAATGGGCAGTTTTAGATCCTCTCTGTCTTAATGATAAGCTTCTTAAGGCTGCAGGATGCAAGTCTCTTGTTGCCTTGCTCCTGTTAGAAGCCTAAGAAGCCTGTCAAGCTCGAAAGCTGTGGGGCTTTCAAGTTACTGTGCAAGCCAGAGTTCATAATCTCCAGCTCCAGAGCTGGAGATATTCAAGGTCAGGCTTGATGAGGCTCCGAGCAAGTTCATCTAATGAAGATGCCCCTGCTTACTGCAGGGGGTTGGACTAGATGACCTTTAAAGGCTCCTTCCAACCTAACGCATTCTATGATTCTATAATCTGCTATTGTTTTAAACTTGCCTACTATAATTCTGCCACTGATTATCAGGCCTGGTTTAGCTATCAACAGCTGTGATTAAATTATTGTAACTGTAGTTTTGTAATGCCAGGGAGGCCAAACCTGCCTTTGTAGTAGTGTTTTAGGTTGTCTCTGGCTGCAGACTGTGAATGTGCTAGATGTATTTGAGAATTTTATGGCAAATACTGGCTAAGGGAAGCCTAAGTCTAGGCTTCATTATCAAGGCTTTCATGTCTGTGAATTCCAAATCTATCTGAAAGGAGAGAAAGCAAAACAAACCCTGTCTTAGATTTAAGTGGTATTCTCCAACTGGAATCCTGTTACACATCATCAGATACAAATGTTTTTAGTGAACTCCTCAGATTGATGGCTTTTTTGAAATGTTCCACTGCACTTGGCAAAATGAGAAAAAAACATGTAATTGAAATTTTCCTTGGAATAAATAAAACAGCTGCCATTAGCATTTAGCTTTGTATGTGATAAAAACCTATTTGTGTTCAGGTTTGGTGATGATGCAACTTTGAGTCATTCTTAAATCAGAGACGTGGGTCTGAATCACAGCTAAACGAGTCACTTTTTTTTTTCCTTTGGGATCTTCAGCCTGGCTTTGTTCAATGAAACTGAATATGCCACATTAGAGCACAAGCAGATGATTACCAACAATGTTTATTGATGCTACCACTAAGAGAAAATGGCAGACTGATATAAAATAAAGAGACTTAGCAGATGGGATATTGGCATTTGAATTGGTTAAAATAGATTACTGATTTTACCCCAAACCTGCCCTTTTATGAACATTACAGTATTGTTGCTTGCTGAAGAACTGTAAATCATATTCATCTTTATAAAATTATTTCCTGTTGCAGACCCAGACTATTTATTACTACAAATATAAATAAAATTTTATTATCAGGGAAATCTAAAGCAGTGGTTCCTTGAGGGCTCCTGTCAGCACTGACTTTAGACATAAGCTGCTACCTTAGAAAGTTAGATTAAAAGAGACATTTACTTTTTGTAGTCATCCTCTCTTAATATAAACCCCAGCAAAACCAGATCTGCAAACATAATTAAATGCATAGTTCTAACTGAAATAAATGGGAATTAAAGCAATATCAGATAACCTGCCTCTCACTAAACCCCTGTGACTGAGCAGTGCTGAGAACTACACGAGCCTGGGGAGGGATTCAGAAAGCCCAGCTAAGGGGCAGAGCTGTGACCTGACCTGCCTTGAGTCTGCTAAAAGCAAAATGTAGAATAGGCCTAGGGTAGGTGTAAGAACTTTGTGGCGTTTGGACTGTCTGAGTCTGGTTCTGGGTGCCTAAATAAGGCTGTAAGGTCTTGATCATGGTAACTCTCACAGATTCCAAGTGAGCATGAGGAGGCACGTAATGATTAATTAGTTCTTTGGCTTTAACATGTAACATTTTGTGCTGTGAGTACCCAGCAAGCTCTGCGGAGTACAGTCTTCATTGTTGGTCACCCTTTACCATGGGTCAAGGCATGTTCTTTACTTTAGGTCATCAATACAGTCCTGACACACTGGTATTTGCTCTGGTGCCTTTTTGCACTGGCTACAGTTCATGTATTTGAATTAACAGTGACCCTTAGTATCCAGGATGATTCATCACAATTGCCAATGCATATTTATAGCAGCAAAAATTCATTCAGTGCTAGTCAAGGAAATCATGTGTGAATTTAAGTCCAGTTGGCAAGGTAGTACAGTATCTGAAATGTTGGCTGTGCAGCAGCTGTCATTCTATGCCAATCTATTCTATCATACAGTAAGCAGGTGGCTCACACATATTGTTTTTACTACATATCATTTTAATTTTGCAATGTCTCACTGAAATAGGAAATGTGTGCTACTGATTTCAATAAGATTTTCTTTATTGAAGCCAGGAGAGCATGTTAATAGCATGCAGCAATTTATAGTGTAGTTGGAGTAATACAGCAGCTGGTGAACCTGTTTATTCCCTATGGCTGTAGTTGTATATCAGTCTTAAATGTAGCTAATTAACTTCTATTCATTAGGGATTTTACATAAATTCAAGCAGCAAAGAAAATGCAAGCCCCAAACAGTTTGTGTTTCTTCAGCACCCTTTTGTGATGCCTTACTGCAGCAACCCATCTCCTCTGGTAGACATGCATTTGTCTTCAGGCCAGCTGAGGGGGACTCTCTACTCTTCTGTATTTCTGAGACTGGTAATCATTTGAGGGCTTGTCTGCTGAAGGAAATGTCTTTATTGCAATGTTGCTTGCTAGTTGTTTTGTGTGACAATGATAACTTGATGTATTGTAAATAATATTTTTCACATTACGGCCCCTTGGTGTTTCTCTGCTCTGACCTGTGTGGGTCAGGTGAAGATGGCAGGACAGGGAATGACAGTGACCAACTGCAGACAGTCTTAGCATCCCCATGCACAATGTGGACTGTCTTTCTGGTATTTCCTGATTTGTTGGCTTGTTTGATTCCCTGTATAATTCTTAGCTTCATTTTTTCTGGTTGTACAAACAATATTTTCTTTCACAATAAGCTCTGTCTCCTACTCAGTTTTGTTTCTATTTATGTTTTTTAATTTTCTGACATTTATTGCCCTGGAAGCCTATGGGTTGATCTGGTTGTAACCCCTGTTTTTGTTTGTGGGAATTACTGTCAATAGAACAGATAACATATCAACATTATTTTCTTCTGCAAGTTGAGATAGAGCCCTTATTTTGGTAGGGTGCTTCAAAAGTGTATTCTCTGAGGGAGTTTCTAGCAACCCCTATTCTCCCCCGCCCATTTAAAAAAATAAAAAATAGGGAATAAAGTGTATGGAATTGCCTCTCATCCCTTAGGCTGTAATGTCTCCAAATTCAAGATCTTGCATTTAAGTTTTTTCCCCAGATGAGCCAAAAGATAGCAACTGGGCTTTTCCTAACCGCTTGTTTCATTGTCCCATTGTTGTTGTGTTCACTTTGTCCTCCTCTCCCTTGCACGCATTTTCTGGATATCTCTTCTTGCTCCCTCTGACTTTGTCTCGTCTCCTGTGTCCTGCAAACTCCTTTCACTGTCCCTTCCTTTCTGCTGTTGCTTTCTTTTCTTCTCAGACCCGGGGCAGTTGCCCAGCTCATGGATCATTCCGTGTTGAACGTACAGTTCCTCTAAGAATCCCGCTGCGATCGTTATGTTTTGCCCAAAACAGAATTATTAAGGCTGAAGATGAGATCAATTGAAGGATTAATATCATCCTCTCCGTTAAAATTCAACTGTTTTCTAAACTGATGAAGTATTGTTGCACCACGTTACCCTGCTACCGGTGACTCTGGCGCGGCAGCTCCCTGCAGTTGTGCCGTTTGGACGCTGAGTGGCACTAAAGCCCACGTCACTGGCAGCACCAGGCGTTCCAGAATAGGGCCTTTCACTCCGGAGGAGAGAACTAGTAGGTAACATGTGAGAGGGTTTTTGTGTGGCTGGGAAGAGAGGTTCGTATCTGCAAACCGGTAGCAGGCGTTACGGATCTTACCCGTACTGCCCCGTCAGGTGCTTTGGAGAAGGAATTAATCTAAAGGACTAGTGGTACCGTTTTGCTGGGGATCATTCTGAAACCACTGAAGAATTCTTCTGACCATGACATTGACTTCAGGAAGGGAAAAAAAAAAAGTTTAATTATTAGCTTCAAGAAGGTTGAATATATAAAAACCCAAGATATATAAAAAGTAAGCCATTCTTCTGGAAGTCCTACATCAATGTGAAGCACCAAAAATGTCTCTGTTTAGCTCAGGGGAGGTGTGGAGAAATGCCCGATGCAGTTAACTGCTACTGAACAGCCTTGATGTAATTTCTAAACATTATCTGTGGGCAGTAATTGATAATTTGAAATACCTCATTGCTCTGGTGAAATTTTGTACAACTTACACTTAGTTGAGACTCAGCTCCTACTTACTCAAAAGGTACAGTTTGATCAAAGGCTATTAGTCTTCCTTTGGAAAAAAAAACAGCTCCTGATTTTATTGTAGGAATGCTGCTTTTGTGAGTAGTTCATGACATGAATGCTACATTCAGTTTTCTTGAGAGTTCAAGATCATCTGTGCTTTACTTGAACAAAACACCTGGTTCTTGACCTTAGACAGCTGCACTTTGTGCTTACACAGTTTTTACTGGAGCTGAAGTCTGGACCAGATTTTGCACATTGCCCTTGTTCATCATGCTGAGGGCAAGACTCCCAGCTCTGACCTGAAGTGCTGGAGGTGTAGCTGCAGTATGTGCTTAAAAGTGAAACTCCGGGGGAAACAACCGATTTCAGGCATAGCATGGTGGTCCTGTTTAAAAGTGTGACTTAGATGCAGCAAGCACATCAGACAAATTAAGCTAACTATAAAAATTGCTTCCATTCCTCTCCTTGCTGATTTTCCATATTTGACACTACAGCCATTGGAATTTATTTCATCTCAGTGCAGTGCAATAGATCAAGTTCTGAGTTATCTGCAGAATCTGTTTTGGCTTTTAATCCTTTCTGGAGAGCCATAGGACACAGGGCAGTATCAGCATCTTACTGTTTTTCTTACTTGTTCAAATTCACCTCAATCATTTAATTGTGTGTACAAGTGGTGTGTCCTATGTATTTAGTCACTAATCAGATTGTGCATTACTAATCTGAGTAGTACCTTATTTCTCTTCGCAGCTGGCAGATGGTTAGGTAGAGAAGGACTTTAGGTGGGTAGGGGGCAATTTAGTGCCATGAATTATTTTTTGCCACCTTTCATCTGCACAGTGGCACTGCCTTGCTTCTTCACACTGCTTTGAGACAGGTAAGTTCAGAGAAACTGAGCCAGCTGGACAAAGTCTGGCGTCACCTACAAAGTTAACAACTTCTATAATGATCTACCTACACTTAGAGGGGGGAGACGCTTCGACTTGATGTCCAAGCACAGCTTAAGGTAGAATTATAATCATGAAAGACTACTCTGTCCTGAGCTGATTTTCATCAGAGAAAAGTAAATCAACTTTAATTTGCCACATGGTCTTTCAACTACACTGTACATTAACTTTCTACTGGCTCTGTATTTGAGATACTGGAAAATGAGACTTCAGAATTTTGATAAGACTTATGTTCATTACCTGCATCTGAACCTTGTTCAGCAGTATGGAAAGGGCCTTCTGCAAGCTGGCCACCTCTTTTGCACAAGCTAACAAGTATCACAAGCACAACCAGCGATCAATATATTTTCTGTGGAAAACATCCCATAATATGATTATGAAAATTAAGAACAGTTAATGACTTAATGCCTCATATTCATACACCACAAAGTTTGCATATTTTATTGCATTTTGCTGGAATGAGATAAATAAATTAATGCTTTTGGCCCTATTATTGTCCCTGTTAATCAGGGGGTTTGGATCTTAGAGAAATGCCAGACAAAGCTTCTCTTTTAAAGTTATTCTCTAGATAAAGTTTCCAGATCAGTTATATATGATGGGAAAACTCATTGATATGTTCTTATTGCCTAAAAGTTACCCAGTTCCTATTCAAAATGGGGAATATTTTTTATATTTGCTGCTTCTGCAGTGGTAGATGAGCGTTACTGCAAGGACCCTTACATCAAGTGGTCTGATGGACTTGTCAGGCCTCCATCTGTGGTTACATAGCTAACGTATTCTTGCAGCTCTGCATGTCATACTTCAGATAACTTACAGATTCACAGAATGATAGGAGTTGGAAGGGTCTTCTAGAGATCATTTAGTTTAACCCTACCTGCTAAAGCAGGATCACTCATAAAATTTACCTGTGTGGAGTTTCAGACAAATGTGGAACCGCCTTTCCTCATGACTGTAAGTCTTTATGCTCTAAAGGTTGTGGCTTTGCAGAGTTACCAAAGGCTGTGCAAAATATATTTTGCAAGTTTGGGCAAGCTGTACTTGTGATGTAATCATGCTTGCTTGAAATGACCATAGATGGTGGCAATAGCCCTTGTGCTTCAGAGGTTCTTCATGTTCTTTCTACAGGTGAAATTTGGATACTGAATTCTTTCTTTCCTGACAGCAAATTTGGCAAATAAATTAGTAGTTGGAGAACTTTCTTTACCTTCCTTCTATTTAATGTCCTAAAACAGGTATTTACTGTTCCATGGTGTGAATGGTTTTCTCATACTTAAGCCAGCCGGTGATTCATCGTTATTACTGAATAGTTCTGTCCTGGAAAATGGGTAATTTATTACACACGTTTGACGAGGAAGAGAAAAATGTCTCCCATTAAATTGTTTTTTACTACCTGTAGGCATTAAGTGATGCTCTTTTCTGATTGATGGTAGCCTTGTGATTTGGACAAACAGCAGCAATCAGCTAAGGTGCAAATGTACTCCTCTAACCTGAGGGTTTGTTCATGAGCTAAAAAGAAATGGCAGAACTTGTGACAGTAGTGCTCACAAGGGTATTTTGGGGCTAGGTTTCCTTTTGAGATACAGGCTTTTCCCATTTTTGTTATTTGAAAATCTGTTTTATTTTTGTTATAAAGATTTAGTATGAAACACAATTTGAATAATCATGTATTATCACATCCTTACAATTTTTCTTATCACGGGCAAATGGCAAAGTTTCATGCTGGGTTTGTTAACCCCCCTTCAGTAATTTTTGAAGTTTTTGAAGATGACCTGTAGAATCATATGGAAATGCATTGGTGTGATCTTCATTTTGTTTCCTCCTTTTCAGTGATATCAAAACATAAAACAACCTGAAAGATCTTACAGGGAGGTACTTCTCAGTAATACTTGGTGTATTTTACATCAATTAGGCTGTCACAGTGGTTATTAGGCAAATAGAAGTTAGACTTCCAATACTACCAATTTCTCTAGAGGTGGACAGCTGTTAAACTTGCAGTGTACTTGGTGCTGCTGCAGTTCCACTGCCAGTATTACCACAGCTTCGTAATTTAGGCGTCGCTCCAATATGAATGTGCATGCTGCAATGACAGAAATACAGTTATATTTTCTGAAATAATACCAAGAAATATAATAAAATATAAATTATCTTCAATGCTGGGAGCACTGACATGCAAAAAAGTGCGCTTTCCCTTAAACAGGTCAACCTCCTGCCAACCCTGAATACAGTCCAAGTGACAATGTATTCCAGTTTTGTAGTTGTAGTTTGGCTTGAGGATGTGAGAGAAAACAAAGTTTGTATGGAGAGGAAACACCTCTTTGTATGTGGTGGGTAAAAATGGATGTATTTCTGAACTTGTAATATTTTCACCAGATCTAGCAAGAGGCAGCAGAATTCAAGTAAAATGTAGGTTTTATAAAAGTCCAGGTATGATGCTAGACATCTGAGATGTCAATTTCCTGTAGCTGGGACCTGTAGCATTGTCCTGATGACCATCAGTTCTTGGGGTAGGGCAGAGCAATTTGTTCTCACGAGAAGGCTCTGAACTCGGCACTTTCCATTCTCTGTTTTGAGTGCTTCATGGAGTACCTGGGACAAGCCCTGTGCTCTTGGTGTCCCACTAGTCTCTGCTGTAGCATGCTACAGCTTCTCCATGTCCTAGTTTCCTCTCTATGGGAATCAGTGCACCGGGGGTGAAATGGTACATTGGTCTTATTTTGATGTGCATAGGTCAGTGTGAACCGTGGGAGATGAGAAGCAGCCTTTGATCCTGTAGACAGTTTAGACATTGGTGTCCCACAGTCTGAGTTGTCTGAGATACTGAACACAGTTTATGACATAATGTTGGTCAAAATTTTAATCAATCCATCACTGTTTTCAAGACACACAACCTGACACCAACATCAAACTATGCAGCAGTGCCCCAAGGTATGTTTCCAGCAGTGCAGTTCAGTCAGTGTGATATTTATGTTTGATGCTTCAGGTGATCCTGATAACCTCACACTTTCAGTCTAATATATTTTCTTGTGTGTAGTGAGACTATTAGAGGAATTCTGCTAGCTTTGTCAGCTTCTGGTCCTGCTGGCAGGTGGTAACATGTTTTACCTGTGACTGAGTTGGCTGTGTTTTTTAGGCATGGGCAATGATACCTCAGACTACAGCATTACTACAGGCATTGTTGAGCATAATGCAACACCTAGGGAGTGGATTTCCATGTGTCCTTACACTTATAAATCTGCAAATAATGTGGCATTTGCAGAAATGGCAAAGAGATTACATGTACTAAATGGCTTGTGTATCTTTTTTTAATCTGCTAATGGTCTTAAAGACCCTATAAATAGATGAGATAGAGAAACCTCACACTCACTGTCTTGGAGATCTACAGACATGCAGATAAAGATTTTTCAAGAACTCTTATCAGTTCTCTGCTGCTCTCATAAGAGTTTGTACAAATAATTTTATCTACATCTTTAATGTGACAAACATAATTTCTGTAATATTGCCATACTAGTAATTCTCAGTTTTCTCTTTATACTTAGAATTTTATTCTTAGAATTGTAATCTTTTGAAGTCATTGGAGAAGAACAGGTACTCCTGGATCATGATTCACCTTAAATGTTTACTTTTGGGTGAGATTAATTATATATGAGAAATGCCTTTTTTTTTTTTCAACATACAATTAGTCTAGATTGCTCAGAGAAATTTAGGCTGTCAGTGCTGTAAGTATATAATTTGAGCAGACTCCAGTTTAATGATCTTACTCTGTGTACTCGGGGCCCGAGAATGGAGCCATATTATTTCAGATGTGATTTTGTGAGTGCTGAGCAGAGGGGAGTAATCACATCCCCATACCTGCTGGCTGTGATCTTCCTAATTCAGCCCATAGAGTTGACCCATCCCAGGCACAGGACTCTGCACTTCTTGTTAAACTTCATAAGGTTTCTCTCAGTCCATTCCTCCACTGAGGTCTTTTTGGAGTGGCTGTCCGTAGTGGTGTATCAACCACTTGCCCCAGCTGGGTGCTTCTCCATGGGCTTCTGCCCCATCATATGGGACATCAACATTAAAAACGTGAGGCAGTAGACAGGGTCAGCCTCCAAATTGACCAACTGGAGATGGGCACCACTTACATCTGGCTGCAGTTAGATTTTGTACCGTTGACCAAAAGGCCCGTCCAGTTTCTCAGTGACTGTGGTTCACCCATCCAGTTCATACCTTCACAGTTTCTCTGCAAGGAGGGACAGCATTGAAAGCCTTGTGAATGTCCAGGTAGATTACAGTGCTTGCCCTCCCCTTGCTCACAAATACAGCCACTTCATTATGGAAGGCAATGAGATTGGTTGGGCCCAACATGCTTGGTTTTAGTTCTGAGCTTTAGGACAAATGCTCTGAAGTATAGTTGCAGCTTATAGAATATAGGTCACTAAGAACTGTGCATTGGAACCCCAGTATATTTTTATATTATTGTCACTATTATCAAACATAATGAAACAGGGCTCTGCCACATACTGCATAGCCTTCCCAAGGGAAATCTAACATAGGGGAATTCTTTACAAAACCAAGGAATTGTTATCATTGACTTCAGCGAAGCCAGTAATTTAGTAAAGATTACACTTTCCATGTCCTAATTACATGCTTGTTGGGAACCATGGATGAATTTGTTCTCTTTGCAGAACTTAAAAGCTCAAGAAAAAATGTTTCTCTTTAAATTATGCTTTACTTTGCAGTAACTATTGCAATATGTATGAAATAAAGCAATTGTAATTCAGTGGAAATTCTTCCCAAATCCCTATTTCTGATTGGTGTTGGCTACTTCAGGGAGGAAGTCACCTAACATAGCCCGTTTGACTGTATTGGAGTTGTGCCAGTTTATACCAGTTGCTGGTCTTGTGAAATCACAAGCCAAGCAGGATCCTGGATTCTGGTTCTCAGGTAAAATTATTTTTCTGGAAATTTAGCATGTTGAAAATAAAAAAGACATGCATTTCTATTTCACTAGTAGGTCAGTATTATTATTTTACAGGCAAGAAAATTGAGGCATGGCAAATATTTTTCCTGTCTAGGGCAGCAGAACTGACAAAGATGGTGTTTTGAAACATAGGAAGCACTTTTAATGCCAACACTGTAATTTTTGTCAATAATGTGTTACATGTGGATATAGTTTTTGTGAACAACCACTAGAGAGCTAGAGATTAGAACACTAGTAAAACATGCATACAACAAACACTTCTCATGTTAGACTATTTTTAAAGTATTTGCTATAAAATGTTTCTGTTTGGCAGAAAGGCCGCTCAGGCTGGAGCAATGTATGATCAGAAAATACAGTAGGAATTACTGTTCATTCATTTGTATTTGGTATCTCAGAATATGGTCCCAAAGGAAGTGAAAATTGCATCTCCTAAAAGAGCTTCATGATACCAGGGCGAGATTCCTGCCAAAGGTGATGGGTAGAGAAGGAGCTAGATTGCCAGCTCTGTAAGTTAGTTACCTGTAGCACTACTTTGACAACTGAGTTATCAATCACATACCATCTAGAGTGGGATTTTTATGGGAATATTTGTAACTTTAGTATCATTGTTCTCAAAATTTTACTTAAGAAATTACTTTCTGGTTTGGGTTTGGTTTTGTTTTTATTTTTTCTTTTCTTTTTCCCCCCCCTTATCTCTTTAGGTTTGACCTGTGTTGAATGAACTTCATACTCTGAAAGCTTGAGGAGGAGGTGGGGGCTTTTTCTGCCAGGAGTAATTGATTTAGCCAAAGTGGTGTTGCAAACAAACCCCTGGGTTGCCTGCAAATCAAGACAAGGTTGAGAATCCCGGCAGTTGGGATAATGCTTCTTACCCAGACTGTAATGAGAAAAATGGATTTTTCTTTCATCTAACAATATCTGCCCCCCACCCCCCAGTCACCCCCTGATGGGGACTGTGCAGTCTCTGACAAGGGGAATATATTGGAAAGTTACTTAATGATTTGGGGAAATACAGTATTAGTACATAAAGTTCTAGGGTCATCAGTGGAATAAAAGTCAAGTTGCCTGGCTTTCAGTTTAATATTCTACAAAAGCTTCCTGCCAGCAGCCCTTTTATCAATCACAGAGTCATAAAATTGCAGGGAAACAAAAAATAAGTTGGATTTTTCTTGTTTTCTATATCAAAGCACATGCCATACTGCATTTAAAAAAATATAACAGGAAAAATGTAATCAGTACAAACTTAAAAGATAGAAATTTTGAAACAAGATCTTACTGCCACAGAAGTTGATAGCAGAATTTCCAGGGACTCCATGGAGTCAAGAGTTCAAGAGCACTGCTTGGGTTGTCAGGGTTTACATCAGTTTAAGTACATTTTACAGAAAATTTTTCTTTCATTCTTTTCTTGTTCCTGAAGTTCAAAATTAATTTGGGATTTTAGTCGATATACAAATGCAAAGAGGTTGTAAATAAACTATTTTTTTAAGGTTTCTGTTTATTAAAGGAATATTTTTTTCTGATAAATTTGCACTAATTCTAGTTCTCTCATTGTCTGGTTTTGAATGTTGTGTGAAATTGCTCAGTTTGCTTCTAAAACCTGCTGGCAAACTTTTCATTGCATTCTCTTTTTTGAACTGTGGAGGTAGCATCCAAGAGAAAGAAACGTCTGAATTAGGTAGACTTTGAACATTTCTGCTACAGGCCAACATCAAAATGTGTAGGCAGTTCTTTTGTTCAGTTTTGTAACTAAGAAGGTTTGGGATTGAATATCTGCTGCATTTTTGACAATTGGATCTGAACCACAAGAGCTAATTTGGGTACCTATTTAAGTGAAACTGTGTGGAAATCTAGTTTACTCTTGTGTACTGAAGCTATGAAGTGTGCCTTTGGTGTGAATCTCATTGTTAATTCCATGCTAATCAGATTTTGGAGTAAGTAGGAGACTCTGGCCTAGGACCATGCTGAGTTAAAGGAAGCAAGTCATCCTAGGTCTAGGTGTTAGGAAGAATGAGAAGAGCCCATGCTTGAGACTCCCTGCAGAGGTGACTACTATGACATCATATTCGCTACATCCTGTTCCGGCATTCCTTTCATATGCAATCCTAACTTTCTATCTGGCTGAGACAAGCCAAATATCTGTGTAAATTCCCTGTCCAAATCTAACAGCTCAGGCATGACACCATGCCTCAGCTCTGGCTTGGGTGCAGATGAGGTTAGTTCTCACAGGTTAGCACTTCTGTTTCTGGGATTAACACAGATAGCTTTGGTGTTTTAGGTATACCTGCGAAATATTACTGTTTATAAATTGTATGCATCTGAAGGCAAAATTCTTTTTAGAGTTACGCGAGTACCTATGGAGTAGCTATTGCCTGAAGTTTTGTGCCTTTTCTTTGGTCACCGTAAGGCCACGTGGTCAGTGTGTGCTGTTACAGAGGCTGGTAGACCCCCCTGCTGATGTGCTTTTAGTCTATGGCAAGTGACAGAAAAGGATATGATTAGTATTTAAAAGTAGAAGTAGGAACACGCACTTCATAATATTGACTTCAGTATGTATTTACAAATATAAGAGATTGCAAACAAATAAAACCACAGCCAGCCTCATCCATCTTACCCAAAAATCACCATCTGACCCTGCAGACACCCTTGTTAGGAACTCTCCTTGTGCTGCCATGCTTAAGGGAACAATCATGTTCCATGATGTGGAAAACAGGATAATCCAGAGCTCAAAGGCATATAGTTTGGCTTCTGAATGCTGCATTGTTCAGCCAAGTTTTGGAATATTATGGTGTACCTGTGCATACTGGAGTAGCTCAGAGAAGCTATGACAATGGTGCAGAATCTTCTCTTGCTGTAGAAGCGCTATAAAGGAAGAGAAGCACTAACATATCCTATAAAGAAAAGGTTCCTAATGTTGGAGCACTTCATGGCCTAGAAATAAGGGATGTAGCAAGATCCAGGGACTTAAAGCTTAACCTACACAAATGTTTGCTTACACACGTAAGATACGCATTTAGTTTTCTGTTAGAGTAAATGAGCAAGATTTATCCCTCCCTTGCAGGTTTTAAATTAAGATAGCTTAATCTTTCTGAAGGATTATTTAGGTCAGTGAATAATCATGGCCTGATTCAAAATATTTCATTTAGAAAGTTGGATTAAATGGATGAATTTAACGAATTAATGGAGGAATTTCTTTCACTTGAAAAATAACCGTAGAAAGGATAGATGTCTTGATAATTAGCAAACTAATGCATTGATTTATTTAATGTATTGTTTTATTAGGTAAAAAGTCTTTAATGCCTCTTAATTTTATTTTAGATGTTAAAAGAGTATTCTTTAATATTAATTTAGCAAATAGCAAAAAGCAAAGGCCCATCTTAGAATCAGAATACCATAAAATTCATAACCTTTGGTATATGATCCATTTTGGGAAAAAGTAAGGAAGTAACAAATATTTGGTGCTCTCTACCAACACAGATTGTCTCACTGTGTTACAGGAGTTGTAGGATTGGGCTTGTGGACACAGACATATTTCATTGGCACTACTCTTTTTGGCTGAAGAATGCGAGAAGTTATATTAGTGAGACAATTATTAGAGTACTTTTTTCCAATTCTGATGCCAATAGGAAAAAAAAAAAAAGACATTATGTCACAATCGAAGAATATATCCAAATCAGCACTGAACCTTTTTTGGATCATATTTCAAATGAATTAACTTAGAGTAAAATAATTTCAGACAGAGTATATTAGCAAAGGAAAGAGCCATTACTGCTTTCCAATGAAATGAGAAACATAACTGAGTACCACCTGTCACAAAGGCAGTACAATGATCCAGATGGTTATTTATTTTCAGATAGGGAGGAAGAATGGAGAGAGGGAAAACTGCTATGAAAATTTATGGGGTTTTTTTCTTTCCTCTTTGTTACCTTTTTGCTTCTTTAATTACAGGGAATAAAGATATCTTAGGAATAGGTTGCATTGACAGGATGTTCCTTTTGATATCTAAAGGTAGTTCACTTTCTTTTATTAGCATGCAATGCAGTTTGAGAGATCCACACATTACTATTACATTTTGTATAATCAGTAAGACCAAAATAGAGTGAAAAGGATTTTGGCTGCTTGGCAGTGGTTTCTTTTCCCCCAAAGCTTAGAATTTAATTTGCAATTTTACTTGAAATAGAAATATCTGTAACTAACTGAAAATAACCTGCAATTAAAAAGAAGTTTCATTAAATAAATATTTTTATTATAAATATACAAACTATAAGCATGTGAACTAATGTGTATTGTGTGTGCATTGTGTGTTTACCAGAGTATTTGAGGCTTGAGCTTAGGTAGGAATCGAGAGCAAACTGATCTACTGACAACCTTGTTAGGTGTGATGAGTACAGGTACTTTTTGCAATTAAGAACATGGAGAGAGAATTGGACATAGATGTAAATGAGTGAATTAGGTTTCAAGCAAATTCACAGCATTATTAAACAACAACAGTATTTCCCATTTTCCTGTTGAAGTTTGCTTTAGGAGCTTTGTCATTGTATGACTAAATTTAGAAACCCTTGCTTTGTTTCATTTATGTAATGCACTAGAAACATATATAAAGACAAAATTAGTCGGATGTAAATATGTCACAAAAGTATTTATTTCAATAGCATATCCTATGTATTCTTAAAATCTTAAAACTTCAGTGTATCTGCATGTCATGACTTCACAACACCTGTTCTTGTGTTGAAGTTTATCAAATTATTGATGACTTGAGAACTTCCTCTTAATTTCCCTCTTAGACTTCATGCACAAAAGCTTGAAAATATCACCTAGTTGTGTACTAGAAATTCAAACTTGACACTAAAGACTGTACAATCTCATGCTTTTAAGGCTAATTCTTTTGGGATGAGAAGTGGCATTACTACTGTAAGAGTAATAGTGCAAACCAGAAAATTTCTGGGCCTGCCTCAGATGCAGTAGTGACAGAAGCCAGCTTGAAGAAATGCAAAACAGAATTCAAATTCAGCTATAAAGCAATTAGAGAATAATTATATTACGTTCTCTTCATTCTCTCTTTGGTGTGATATACTGCTAGGATGTTCTAAAAAAAAAAAAAAAGACTGGGGGGGGAAGGAAGAGTATCTTAGTTATGTTTGATTAAAAAATACAGCTTTCAGCTCAGTCCTTCATGTTCTTCCACTTCTGCATGTGGAAAGCCATTGGCTTTGGAGCTTTTGGATTCAACGTTTTTGATTTTTGTATTGAAACATGTTTGTCCCAGCTGTCAAAAGAATGACTTGCACTTTGACTTTGGCTATTAATTTGTGGCTATGTCGCTATGGAGGTCTGTGATATTTTTGTATGAGAGGATCAGGATGATACAGAATGGTTTGAAGTTTGTTGTTTAACAGAGTTTTTCCTACGTGATGTACTGTTCAGTAATGGTGAACTTCCGACTGTAAAGCACGCAGACAAAGAACCTTTGCAAAAACATTTACATGACTGTTCCTAACTCTCTCTTGATGGCCCATTCAGTAACTCATTTGTAGCTTGTGTGAATGGTGCTTGTGGCCTTGATCTTAGTCTTTGCTTTTAGGTGTGTGAATGAGTGTGTTTTGGGGGAATCTTTTGGGGATCAAAAGACGTGTAAATGCCATTGAGCTTGATGTATTGCCGTATCTTATTAAATACTCTGGGACAAGCTTGAGATATTTAAACAGAGAAATCTAAAGATGCTTGTACTAATTGGTATAGAAATAGCTGCCTGTAGACTGAGGGATTTTGGTCTTCATAGTTTCACTTTAAGGGTTTTTTTTCTTTAAAGAAGGAAAACCACTTTCAAACACATTCCTTTCCCAGCTTCATCATGACTTTTATGGCTTAATTATAAGCTCCTGCAGATAGGGTTTTACTGTGCAAATGCTGACACAGCCTTACCTCTAGTGACCTGAATGGCCTCCTATGTTAATTACTGTAGATCAGTAATCGTGTTATAAAAATACGCATCTGGCTTCTGTCCCAGAATCTGGACCACTGTGCTTTCTGTCTTTCTGTACAGCATTACATGTATGTATCACTTTGTACAAAGGCCAAATTCTCGGTCATGACTCAGTTAAAATACTCCCCTTCTTTGTAAGAACCAGTTTTGACTCCCCTTTCTTTTATACTACCTCCCCAACTCTGTGTCTTGCTTGGCTGATGTAGAAATAAATCAACCTGGATGATCTTTAGGAGACCTCAAGATCATACCTCATTGCAGATGAAATTAAATCAGATTTAGAGAAACTATTTATTGATCTACTTTTAGACTGCAAAGGACATCCAAAACATTGGGAATAGCCTGCTGTTTTGGCAAGGAAATCAATGTTAACAACAGGGAGATAGATGTTTACTTGTTAGATTGTTTCTCCTGGTCAGTTTCTGCTTATTTTGATGCACGCACGTTTGGATGGGCATTGGTTTTTGGGAGATGTGCTGGGAAGCAATGAATATGAGAACTTCTCTGGCTTAGTTGCCTTGGTAGGCAACATTGTGCTTATCTCCTTAATAATACAAGTATTGTGGGGGCTCAGTTGTCCTTATGCTTGCTTGGATAGCCAAATTTAGGCTTTGACAACCACTTGTATATTTTGTTGGGGTTTTGGCGTGGCTCAGTGTAACCACTGAGTTGGAGAGGCAGGGAGACTAGAAGCTAAATGTGTATCAGGCTTTAATGAGAAAATTAGGGGAAGAAGGGGGTAAGGCTTTTGTTAAATTAACTGTGTCCGGAAGGATATAGTAACCAGGTATGTGTTTCTAACTTGCATTGTAGATGCAAAGTAGAAGGAGAGGATTGGGTTATTTTAGTGAATGGGAAAAACCTCTATTTTGAAGGTGCTGTCCGTGCCAAAGGGACCAAGTGGAGAATCATTGGTTTTCAAGTGCTTTTGTGATGCCGATCAGATCAAAATGAATTTTGGCCCAAGACTGTGCTGTGCAGAAGCAACAGTCTTGGGGGGGTCTGTGGCCGAAGTCTGGTGTAAAGTGGTAACTCCCGAGGCACGTCTTGATCTTGGCAACAGTGGCACTTGGGGGTCTGTGTTTCGGTTCCCGACCCTCCGCTCCTTCCTCTTCGGGCACGGAGCCCGCTCCCTTTCGGCCGCGGGGCCCGGGCAGAGCCGGCTGGAGGAAAGGAGCCGCATGGAGGAACTGATGGCACCGGCGTGCTGGAGCGCCGGTTTGCAGACGCAGCCGTGCAGGGCCGAGGTCCGCCCGCTTTTACCGCCCCGCCGGGCGCTGGCGGCGGCGGCGGCAGGATCCGTCAGCATCCCGCAGGTGGATCCGGCTCCTGCCTCCCCCCGCGCCGGGGCCGGCGGAGCGCGGAGCCATGTGACTGACTCGAGCTTCCTGCCTCCGCGCCACCTGATCCGCGGAGGGAGCGCGGCGGAGCGCGGAGCCCAGCTCAGCCCAGCGGCTCCCGCAGCGCCCGGGCAGCGCGCCCCGGCGGGCGGGCGGCGGGGAGGGCGCCGCCGCGGCCCCGCCGCCGCATGGAGACCCAGGACCAAGGGGCGCAGATGGAGCCGCTGCTGCCCACGGTACGGCTGCCGCAGCGCGGCCGCGGGGAGGTGCGACGCGTCCCGCGGGGAAGGCAGCCGGGGAGGGGGCGCGGGGGGCCGCCTTCCTGCCCGCCTGTGCAGGGGGTCGGAGCCGGGTTCTCGGTGCGTGGGGAAACAGGTTGGCTCGCTCCGGTGCCGGGCGATGCGGCGGGTTGCCCGGGAACCAGGGCGCTCAGGGATGGAGCCGTATGTGTTTGCTCGTGTGTACGTGTGTCCCGCCGGGGCGAGCAGCCCGTCCTCCGGCTCTCCCCTCCTTCTCCTCGGTGCCCCTTCTCTCCACATCCTCCTGCCGCCGACATCTGCTTTCTCCTCGGCGGTGGAGCAGCGCTGGGCAGGGGGCACCTGTGGGCTGCTCCGCGTGGATCCCGCTCCGGCGTTGTGTCTGCGGGTCCCTGGCCCTCCCTGCTCGCAGAGCGCAGAGGAATCTGCCGAGGTCTGGCGCTTGCACGGCTGGGTCTGTCTCCCGCGGATCCCGCTCGCGGCTTCGTGCCGCGATGTCGCAGTTCTTAGCGCTCAGGCGTGGAGCTGCGAATCTGTGGGGTTACTGTCGTCTGCGGGGGTACGCGGTGCTCTCTCGTCTCTGAGCACAGGGATCTCAGAGCTACGGCAGGTCAGTGTTTCCCCGGCAAGTATGACGGGGGTCAGTCAGTTGGTGGGGGACTTCTTACACTCTTCGATCAATGGGGACCCTCTTTCCTGCCTGGCCTCCCCCAAACACAGGGTTTGCAGACTCACACAAGGTGTAAATGTGGGTGTCGATCTTGATCTCATAGTGAGATCCTGTTTGTGGTTCCTGCCTAGCCCTGGAAATGTGCCGGTCTGGGGCAGGGAGAAGTCTCTCATGTGCATAGACAAGTGTCTGGCTGTGTGTACACATCCGTGTGAACACACCGCATAGGTCTGCAGAGCCTTCACTGGTTCCTGAAATGGCTCTGTGTTAGCACAACAAGCTGCACAATGTTGACAAAGCTTGAAAGAGACGTCTCAGCTGCCGAAGGTTGATGAGATGCACTTGGACCAAGCCCATTTTTCATAGAGCTTCTTCCCATCATCTGTTGACGTGGTCCATTTTGTAATCAGGTGGCAGGTTGCTACACAGTGTGAGGTTATCTCTGGCATCTCCTTTCTCCTTGTCACGGACAGTTTGTTCTGTTGCTCTCTGGCCACTTTTTATGAATCCTAATTCCTATTACTTGCTGCTTTTGCAGTTTCTGACAGTGGAGTAGAAGAAAGTCCTGTCTTTTACTGACAGGCAGACTTGCTGTCCAGTTGCTTTCCTTACAGAGACAATTCACTGTAAATCCTGTTTCCATTTGTAGTTCATGATCACTGATTCTGTGGAACACTTAGCCCTCAGTGTTTCATACCAGCGTGGTAGTCTGTGGTCAGTAGCAGTCTTGCTCATACCTGGCTAAGCCTACGTGCTGGTCTAGCTTTGTCAGTGTATGTGGTGTCTGGTTGTGTGATGGCTGCTGTGCAGGGAGTCAGGAGTCAGCTTTCAGAAGGCACAAGGTACAGGATTGCCTTGTGCTGTTCCTCCAGGGCTGTGCACATTAAAAAAAAAGCTGTTGCTGCAGTTGAGCGGATGAAAGAAGATGGTATTTCTTGTATGCTGGCAAGTGTCCTCGGTTCCCTCTGCAGCCTTGATTGTCAGAGCCCTACCTCCCCTGATGCAGTACCTGTCTGCAGAGCTGCAGATCCCCCTCAGTGCTGGGGCTCGTTAAGTTTGTTAACCTCCATTTACTACAGCTAACTAGTTCAGCAGCTGTTACACTTGCTTCTATACTCCATGAACTATATATTGTGGTGTGTCCTCTTCCTTAGTCCTCTCTTACACTCGCGATTTCTGAGAGGGCCTCTGCAGGTCAAGGAGACAACCTTGCTTTCCTGCCACAATGATGGTAGAGGCACAGCTCCTTCAGTCTTTGCAGTTTCTCTGTCCTGGTGACATTTTCTCTGTGCATCAAGCAATAGAGTAAATGTGTAAATGTGCTTGGGCAGTCTCAGCCTGTCTGATGTCTAGGAGCCCTGCGTCTGCTACGGTAGAAATGGCTTTTGCATTGTGGTTGGGGTCTTGTACCTGGAGTCAGAGTTTAAGGGGCAGGAATCGGTGCCAAGTTCAGCACTGTTATCCTGGGAGGTAATGTGATGGCATAGCAGTACCTTAAGAGTACTCTGGTTTAAGAATCAGCCCTCATCTTGACTGGAAACAAGCAGAACAGGAACGCAAGCTGTAAAACGGATACCGTTCTGTTCCCAAGCATCATCCCAGGTCGGTTGTTGCTGGGTATGAAGAAAAAGGTTCCTAGCTGTAAGAGCTTGCTTCCTTCAAGGGCACAGTCTAATGACTTTGGTATGTTCAACAGAGGGTTTTTTTTTTTTTGGGAAACTGTAACACGTGGTATATGGTTGTTATTTATAGCAAAAAGATAGCGAATGTAGTACTTGATTAATTTTATCTTCTAGTGGTGCTCAGAGATTGTGAAGCTTCTATATAATTTCCCACCAAAATCCCACAGTCTATGCAAAATGGAATCTATTTTCACTGTAGTGTTAGTCATATGTTGTTATTGATTTATTACACACGCTTTTAATGAAAAACCTTAATCCTTAGCAATTTGCAAAATGATAAAATACATTATTGCCTGTGGTTTTGAGGAGTTAAATAATTTCCTTATCAGACTCTTTTCACAAACTCCTTTTGGAAACAGTTCTTACACAGTGACAGCGCCTTTGTTAGCAGTTAGGCTACTGCTGCTCATTTTTTTCACAGTGTGGACAAATTTCCGTGAAAATTATTAGAAATAATGTAGAAATACATGAAAAAGGAAATTGCTCACTTAGAAACAATTTCCTCAAACTGTTCTTGAAAATGCAAATATAGTCTTATTTGTATTGGTCCAAATATACACTAATATGGTAACAAAATGCAGACTTGTGTGCTTTCTGTGTGTTTTATCAGTCATCAAGTGTATTTTTTCAGTATGATTATTCAGAGCGCTTTATAATAGTTGTGAGTAATTGAAAGATTGCTGAGGAGTCATCATTTGTTTACAGAATGGGAGAAACAATCTGCAGATCTTATCTACAAAGATATTTTATTGATTTTTAATCAAAGGGCTAGATATTGTTAGTTTGTCTGTATACCCATATGCATTGCATTGCATGTAAATTATTTTGCAAATTCTTGCTTAAGGCAGTGTATTTATAGCAGAAGTTATTTGCAGAGTGCTTGTTTCTGTCCATTCCGGTTCTGTCTTGAATGCAAATCAAAATGGGCTTTTAAAACAGGGTTGTTACCTGACAGAAGTTTGATGCTTCAGATATAAGGAGCATCTATAGACAAAGCTCAGATACTTCTGTTAACCATGTTTATGCTCAGCATGTTGTTTTCCTTTGTTTTCAGAAGGCAACATTAAAACCCCATGTATGTAAAGACAAATGGACTCATCCTTTCTTAGTTCACATTCTCTCTCCCTCCTCATTCAGCCTTAACACTCAAAAGCTGTTCTATTTTATTTGTTTTGTTATTTTCAAAATCTGGTAGGTAAAAGACCTGAAAGTGTGACCCTGCTGATATATGTCCACAGATATATATATGTTTATAATGCATATGCACATACTGTGGTATGATATGGGATGTATGCACTAGGCAGATACTGTTTGCATTGAGTACTCTCGCTGCTGCAAGTGGCACGCAGTTATTACTACTTAGGGCCCTGTATGTGGGAGAAGAGTATAGCGAGATCTTGGGTAGTAACTATTTTTAATGTAGCAGGTGAGTGTGGGAAGCTGCTGCTCACAGGAACAGGCCAAATTCTTTTGCTTTTGTTAATGCTGAGTGGGACCTCCGGCGAGATTTGCAGATTAAATGTATTGCTCGTTATGAAATCTCTTGCCTGGAGAAGGCTCTGGGGAGACCTTATAGCAGCCTTTCAGTACTGAAAGGGGCTGCAGGAAAGATGGAGAGGGATTGTTTACAAGGGCATGGAGTGAAGGACAAGGGGTAATGGCTTTGAACTGAAAGAGGGTAGGTTTAGATTAGATATGAGGGTGGTGAGACACTGGCACAGGTTGCCCAGAGAAGCTGTGGCTGCCCCCTCCCTGGCAGTGTTCCAGGCCTGGTTGGATGGGGCTTTGGGTTGGATGGGGCTTTGGGCAACCTGGGCTAGTGGAGGGTGCCCCTGCCTATGGCAACTAGATGGTCTCTGAGGTCCCTTCCAACCCAGATCATTCTATGAGTCTGTGGTTATGAGAATGGATTGCAGAGTCTGACCCTACAGTTTGGATAACAGACTAATTCCTACTTCACCAAAATTTAGCTTTATAGCAACAGTTAAGGCAAGTTTATAGACTGCAGGAATGTTGTGATTCTTTTGGAAAAATACAGAGGCAGTATTACATTTTCAAGATGAAAACTGAGATAATGGCAGCATTGAAAATAAAACCCTAAAACTTAATTGCGAGCATAAATTTAGGATTGAGTTGCTGCTTTGGGTGTTTTCTTTTTACTGCTTGGTTCCAAGGTCTGAGTGGAAAAAAATATCTGTTTTTTTCCAGGAAAATGCTAGAATGAAATGAAGTATCAATCAGGGATATGTATTTCTTTTAAAAAAACCCCACCCCCCTCTGCTTTATATTTATCAATGTCGTGATTAAAAAAGATTTCTCTGGATCATATGGTATGCTGTGGTGTTACTGTTTAAGAATAATTGGCAGCCTGATATATATTTGTGCAAAAATAAGAAAAAGGATGAAGACTGTGTGGAAATCATCCCACTTTAATGCATCTGTGTCTGGTTTGAGTTCTTCCCACTATTTCTACTTGTTAAATACATGCTTTCAATTTCCTTTGCTAATAATTGCATCTTCCCTTTCTACTTTTTCTAACCCAAAATACTTCCACTAACATCTTTTAATGCTTCTTAAATAAGTAATGTTTACAACCTCAGTGGATGAGCAGATTTAAACAGGTGAGGGAAAACTTAATCCACTGTTAATCGTCTTGAACAATTAGTTGTGTATCTGATATGAGAAGAGAAAGCCGTGGGCATAGAAAGTTCCTTTCATTTCTGTCATACGCTGTAACGTGTGTGTTCAAGTCTGCATTGTAAAAACCCCAGACTTCGGAAGAGTCATGCCATTGTGGCTCCCTTTGCAATAATAAGGCTGAAGTAATGGAGGACTGAACTTGCAGCACTAGTGAAGTTTAAAAGTTATTCTCATGAAATAAAAAGTAAGCTTTGTGTATTTAAAGATAATTAAAAGCCATCCCACTTGTTGATTATGACAGGCAAAAAGAAAGTCGGACTAGAGAATAAAGGCAATTGCTAAAAACAGAAGGAAGTGCCTGGGCAGGGGGAGAGGTTAAAGGGTGAAATGAGGGTAAAATTGAGAGTATGGAGAGCTTTCTTCCAGTTTGGAGAACTGAGGATGTTACAGCTGACTGTGGTATGAAAGGAAAGAGGGAGCTGGTTAGGTTGCACGGTGTAGAATTGATTTGGTTATGGCATGGGGAAAGAAATGGAGGAACAGAGGCAGGAAAGCCAGCTCCTGTCCTTGTACAGCTGGGACAAAACAGGACCTTGAATCTGATTCTTCAATAACATTGATGATTTTCCTGGCCACCTTCTGGAGCCTTTTCACTTTGTTTAATTAGCTATTTACATTGCAAAGTTGCTTATAAATAGGTTTTGGAATTCAGTGGAGATGTTAATGATCTTTCAAGTTTAGAAGTTCTCAATTTTAATGAAACGGAGCAGGAATTGCTGCAGAGAAACAGGCATATTACTGGATTTAGGAGAAATTAAGTCTTCAAGGTACATGAGGCATTTGTGAGGTCCTGTGTGCTGTGTTTCAAGAAAAGAATAGCAATTGTAGAGCAGCTGAGGAAGAACAACAAAAATCAGCATGGGCCTAAAAAATAGGAAAGAAGACTTGAAGAAACTGGGATTTCTAAGCCCAACCATGGAGACACCCACTTTCAGTGTGTGAAAGGCTGCTGCTGCGGAAAAGACCAGTTTCTTGCTTGTGTTGCTACTGATATTGAATAGGAAGAGAAAGTTATGGGAGAAGGATGTTAAGAACAACTGTCTATTGCTAAGGATAATGAAGCAGTGGGACAAATGGTCTAGTTTATTTGTGGAATCTTCATTCTCCATCTGTAAGAACAAGTAAGACAAATATAGTTGACGTGGAAGACACATGTACAGAATCAAACTGGAAGAGGTTGGGAGGGAACTCTGGAGCTGCTTTGGTGCTGAGTGGTGGACTGAAGAGCTTATGAGATCTCCAATCTTACATTCTTGTCTTTTTGGAAAGACTATTTCGTAGATGGATGATATATTATGTGCAAACTGAGGACAGCAGAGCTGTTTACCTGGATTATAAATGTTGATACCTTCAGTTAAGTCCACCTGAATCTAGAATTTGCTATAAACATTTACATTTACTATAAACACGTTAAAAGAGTATATTAAAAAGTTAAATTCTTACTTTTCATTTAATTTTGTGATTGCAAGCAGGTTTAAAACAATGCAAAAATACAAATTCATAAATGTTAGACTTTATATCTGTAAAATGCTAGTCTTAAATGCAGATTTTTAAGCCTTTGTGGAGTCCTGTTGACTTTTTAGAGCATAAAGTCTGTCTGCATCAGTGGGGCTGCCAGAAGTTGCACGACAAGTTTCACTAGGAGCAATCACTTTGTAGCTGTCACACTCAAAAATGCTAGCAAGTATTGCATGTATGTGTTGTGTTTTGGAGAGGGATTTAGATCCTTTTGCACCTTTTTCTGGAAACTTATATTAAAAGTAGTCAAAATGCTGTAAATTAAGAAAAACTGATCTGAAGCCACAGTTCTGTGGAATTATTTCAGACACCAGTCACCAATATTTGCAGTAGATTCTCTAGAGTCATTGATAGTCACTGAAACTATCTAAGGATGGAAAAAAAACCTCAAACCCTGCTATTAGATTCTGACAAAAATAGAAAATAGATACTTAAACTGTAATTAGTCTGGCAAACTATGTCATTAAATTCAACAGCAAAATGCCATGTCGTTTCTGGGGAGGAGGATGATATGTATATATAAACTTCCTTTTCAACACATGAATTTGTACAAGGATTTTATTTTAGAAGTAAGCAACTATCAGTAAGAATGTGATTTCATGTCAAATCTTTTCCAGTGAAACATTGAAACCTCTGTGGTGGTTGTGTGCTGTTAAGGATGTTTATAGTGCTGTAAACATCAATAGGAAATAAAGGTACAGCTGGGGAGGTCATGCATCAAATTATAAGTGCTTTAGATTTTTTTTTTTATTGGTACTGACTAGTAGTTTTCTGATTTTATTTTTTCCTTTTCCTGATAGAATAAAAGAATGGAATCCACAGGGTAATAAAAATAACTTCAGGATTATTCCTTCTTCTCAAGCATTTTAATTTTGCTGTTCAGGAAAATGCTACTGGTACATTTGAATAATTTCATTTATGATTGTAGAATACAAATTAGAAATAAAAAAGGGCTTCATTATCTTGAAGTGCTCAGTATTTCTAAGAGTCAGTAAAATTTTCAGTTTTGTGTTTTGTTAGTGGACTGAAACATCAAGCTTCTGAATACTAAGTTGGAACTATTTCATTCTCTAGAACTATGTTTCTGTTGCAAAGTGAAGCATAAAAAAAAAAAATTTCCAGTACAAGGTCTTGCAGTCTCTCTTAGATCTGGTTGGGCCAAAGATGCAATTGTTAAATTTGTGCTAGACTGTATTTCTAGAAAGAGGTGTTTTGATCCATCCATCCATCCATCCATCCATCCATCCATCCATCCCATCATCTTTGACAATTTTCCAAGAGCCAAACAGGAACCCTACCAGTCATATTGTTAAAATTCAGCTAAGATGGATGTGTTTCCTCCCAATTTAAGATGTTGACTTTTTTTTAATAAATACTGAAACCATACAGTAAAGGATGAAAGCTATTTGGAATTAAGTAGCATAATGATGTCTAAAATCAACTTGAAGAAGTTGCTATAATTCCCATGTGACAATCAATAAAGTCTAACTGCAGCTCTGGAAATGTGCATCTTTTTTGAAGGCTCAACTCAGTAGAGTTGAAGATGTCACTCTCATTCTTGTTTAATTATTTAATCTGCTTATCTCATAAGACAAAGCCTATTACAGCAGCTGTAAAATAAAAGTGAATCTTGAGCTTTTAGCTAAATCTATAAATTACATGCTCTGCTAAACGTAGGAAGTTGTTATTTTTTCATCGGAACTGTAGCTAAGTGGTGAGAACAGTAAGATGAGAATTTGAATGGTGAGTCTTAGCCAGTAATTTGCTCTGGAGATTTTTCTTTACCTTGGGATTCAAGGCTGGCCTTACAGATATACAGTTCCCATGGACTGCTAAAGACCTGTGCAAAAGTGGTTGAATTACTATTGTCTCTATTAACAAAAACACTCTCATCTGTTTTGCTCAAGTGGGAAATGGATATAGTTTGATTTGATCTACTAAGAATGCAGAACGGTTTTGATGAGGTTGTGCTATTGGCATCTCAAGTATATCAAGGCAAAATTTAAAAGGTTGGAAGTTTATGATCTGAAAATTTGTAAGGAAGAGCATATATTCTCCTGGTATAGAGAATGTAACAAAAACTGTAATTTCATATTGCCTGTGAAAGAATGGGCATTCTTTTACCTTTCATTAAATGAAAATGTGGAGAAACCTGTATTCTTTTCCAGAAAGTGACTGCTTGCTTTAAGAATTTCTTCTAATCACTTTTGTGACCTATTTAGGTAAGTATCAAAATAGAACCAGAGTGTCCCAGAACGGTACATTATTGTGCTGACAGAAGGGATATTATATGTATTGGTGTTTTAAATGAATATACAGAATAAAAGTAGTGTTCCCTTCCACCCCCTCACCCCTAAAACTATGCAGCAGTTGCTGCCCACCATCTTAATGCTGTCCTCAGAAACAGCATAGCTTCTTGTTCTTTTGAGGCTACTGCTACCTTATTTGAGACTCATACGGGTTTCAAAAGTATTGTCACCAATACAAATGTTCATGCAGTCTCTGCAAGTCCTCCGTGTTCTGGGGTTTTAATATACTTGCCTTTTTGCAGGCAACTTCATAACTTAGATTGTAACCCATATTATCCATCTCCTTCAAATCCTGTCATCCCATCCCTTTATTTGAAGAGAAGACAGAAATGCTCAAACCTAAGACTTGATTGACTGTATAGTTATCTTTTAAAAGCTTCCACTTTATTCTGTTTTTCCTCTTAATGATTGTGTTATGCTAAAATACTTAACAAAGTCCACTTGTTTTTTATTGCAACATGTAATAGCTTTTGAAATTAAGTGTGGCAATGAGCTGTAAAAGCACTCAAAGCTGTGTTTCATACTCATCCAAGAATTTTCTCATGTGAAACTCCCAATAACAAGTGAATTCCATATCTTTTTTTGAGAGAAATATCGGAATGAATCTAGAATAGGTGAACATGCTCCCAAAAAAGAGCATTAAGCAGGGCAGAAGCCTTCATCTTATCCTCACCTTATCCACCAGTTTCATAGAAGGGGGTTTTCTCTGTAGCCATCCAGCTGGCTTTCTTCATTAACATCAAATGTGCATCTTGCTTTTGGAATAAATCTCACAGTCCTCATCTTGTAGGGGAATGGATCGAGAAAAACCCTGCTGTGGAGTTCCCACTGAAGCCTCACATAACTGACAGGGCTTTGCTTAAAATGGCATTGGAAAAATGGTTAAAGACTTTCAAAGAAACTTTAAAAGAAAAAGCCACATTGAGTTTTAGAGAGGATGAAATGTTTTTCAGTGGTTTGTAGTTTGTATAGTTTGATTGTGTTTGTTTCACTTCATCTCCTCTAGAAGTTTAGGACTCTGTCCCCACTGTATCTGAATTGAAATACTTTGGCCAACAATTGCATGGAATTATTATTTTTTTTTTAAATTTGCCCAGTCCATAACTAAGAGTATGTGTGAGTTTTCTAAATGCAAACCAGTATTGCCTAGAGCATCAGAAATCTGTAGTTACCTCTGGCATGGAGAAGACCCTTTGAAGGGAAACTTAAGAAATAAAAGCGTAGACCTAGTGAGTCTCCATGGAATACTTGTGAACTAGGATTTTTTCTTCCCTCTTCTCTGTCCAGTGCTCTTACATCGGCCAAATACGGGCAAAAATAACAGAAGCAGCAAACACCTTTTTGCCTTGCAAAATCCTGCTGCTGGAGACTGTGCGGGCATTAATGAGGCATGCAGCCCACTGAAGCGGGTCTGTGGAGGAAGAGTTGGTTTTGAGAAGTGGTTGTGTCCGCTGTACCCATGGTGAGGGCTTTCTGTTGTGCTAGTTTCTGCTGCGGGGGCTGTTCCTGTTGGCAGTGTATATCTAAAAACTAGAGAGAACTGATAGAACTTAATAAAACAATCTTTCAAACAAAACTATGGAAATATTAAAGGGAAGATATCTAGTGTAAGTCTAGAAATTTTGGTTCCAGAAGTGGTCTGGTACTAGGAGCAACTTTTCATATAAAAAATCTGAGTAGTGTTTCTACTCAGGTGATATGTACAAAACAAGTTCTTGGTGACTCTTAGGCTACAAAAATTGCTAACTGTGTGGCACTCACCAGAAGTTACTCATTATTATTTCATGTGTATTTGTGTCTATCTTTTCTCCCTTGACTTGCAGGAGTGGTTGTACAAAAAAACCCTGCTGTGAGGTGGGTAGCATCAGAGCCCTCTCTTCCAATTCCTTACTTGCATTCTGATTGCTCATGGAAATCACGGAGCTATTGCATTATGACTGTTATGACCATAATCTCATAAAGTGCTTGCTGTAAGAGTGCAAATAATAATAGTTATAAATTGTGAACAGATGGAATTAAAATTACCTCTTAGTTTGTGTTTTATTTCTAAATTCTTTTTTATAGTAAGAAAACTTCTAGTTTTCTTGACACAACAAATAGCAAATTTTAGGGATTGGAGGAAGTGATTTATGGATATGAAATGAAAAAATATTAGGGGCTTATGATTATTCTTGTCCAAATTCTGTAACCCAGAGACCATTATTCTTCTGTCTAATATGCTTTGAATATTGAATATCAATACCGAATATTGAAAATATATTTTTTATTTCACAGTGATTGCAGAAATGACTGTTTATATGGTAATTCCATTATGAATATTCATTAAAAAGTAAAAAATGTCAGTAAAATAAGCCTGGAAAGATTGTCTTGAGCAAAAATAAAAAAATTGATAAATGGGCCTGTCCAAACTGTACTATGCTATTATTAATGCTTTACAGTTATAGTATAGGTTTTAATAACTCATTATTAAGAACGTGTTTTTTCTGCTACTGGTGTATTCTATATAGGAAAATAATAGTGATTTCGAATTATTATGAGTGATTTAGGGTTTGGTTTTTTTTTTTCAGTCCATAACACAACTGATTATTTTCCTGCTAACATTTAATATTTTTCCAGCAGACTTTTCCTGTATGTTAAGAAACGGTGTGTGTTTTGTGTCCGTATATACATGTAAATATGTAAATATATTTCGTTCTAATGGGATTATTTTTTAAAAATTTCTGCCTGGTGACAAATACTAAATTCAATTGCAGACTTAGTAAATTTTCCATTGGTTTTGTTATTAATACTGTGGTTTAGTACTAGTCATACTCCATTTGAATTGCCTAAACCCAGGTTTTATTTTGAGACAGCAGGTGCTCAGCTTTTCCTAATGACCAAAATTCTTCAAGGCACTAAAATCACACAGAGATTTATTTAAATATTCTGGGCCTTAAAGCAGTTTCCCACAAGTGTTAAAAATGGTTTTAGTATTAAAAAAAAGTCTTTTTCCTTTTTTTATTTGGAATGGGAAAGGAGATCAGTCCACAGTCAGCAGTGGGGTTCCTCAGAAAATCACAATTTTCAAGTGTTACATTTTGGGTATCTTGATTGGGATAGGAATAAAAGTGATAAGAAAATTTCTATCATTTGGAAGTGCTAAGATTACAGATTTATTATGAACATTAGTGATCCAAGATATGCATGTGAATTGTGCATATATAATGATAAGACCAAGAACTTCAAACAGAAAAATCAGTATCAAATCATTATTGTCAGCTTTCAGTTTCTGCTATAATTTTGTAGCTTCAATGCCAAGAAAACACCTATATTCTAGATTTTTATTTAAGAGGTAATAATAAATTAGGCAAGATTTTTATCTATCATGGTAGATATAGAAAATGTGAAAATGTAGGTCTTGATGATCCAGAAGGCAAAAATCATCCTACGTGTGCTTCTTTTAAAATCTCATCTTTTGAGCCAAATTCTTGATTTTTAGGTGCTATTGCTGGCTCTTCAGATCTATTTTCTCTTACAAATTCCATATCTCTCTAGGATGGTTTTCTCTCTGCTGTCTAGGATGCTTGTTGTCCAGGTTGTGCTCATTTTTGATGATGTGCTCTACTTCAGCATTTACTTCCTCCTGCTCTGTTACTTTTGATATACAAAAGTGTTATGCCTGTGTTTAAGTGAAGGAGAGAGTTTAGTTGCTGCTGCTGTGGATACTATATAAAAATCCCCCTTTTGGAACACCACCTGAGTGTTTGTTTTTTCTTCAAGGAAGAAAGAGGAATACTAAATGTCATCTGACTTATTGGCAGCTTTCATGCCATGCGGTAGTGATAGGCACTGTCTGGAATGGTCTCAGATAATACCAGTGGTGATAGCCCAGTCAGCTTCAGGACTCTAAGCTCAGCATCATATTTTGAGTTTGTGTCATTGAGCATTTATTGACTAGTGGGTTTCTGTTCAAATAAAATCTACGTAGATGAGGATTTCTTCTGTAAGTGAGGCAATTCTGGGATGATGTGATGTGGTACTGTGAAAAATGAAGGAAGAGTGAATACAGAGTAACTCCTAACTATTTCGTTATTGCAGAAATAGTGGATTTGAATAAAATCATCACTAAATTAAAACCAAGAGCAAACCGTATTATTTCACAAAGTATAGGGTTCAAGTACAAACCTTAAAGTGATGTTGGGGTATTGTGGAGGCTGTAAGTGAAAATAGGTTAAAAAGGAATTAGGTAATTAAGCACAATGATCCTAATTCAACAGATGCAATCACCAGTTTAGGAAAACTTTGAACTGCTGATTACCAGAAACTGGGACTGGATACCAGAGGAAAGACCATTTGCTAGTTATCTTTTTTTTTTCCTCTTTTTTCCTTGTTCTGTAAGAACCAAGTAGAAGGGCTGCCTGAGGCAGGATACTCATCATGAAATAGCCAACCTAACAAAAAATATTTTGGCTGAGAGATGCTCCTGATTGAGGGGTTTCAAATGTAGGAAAATGTATCACTTGCCAGATGTTTGCTGTATTGATAGTAGTGGCCAAAAGTGACTTGGGAGAGGTCTGTCCAACTATGTTGTTGCTGAATTCTGTAGAAAAGGAAGAGGAACCATGTTCTGAGCCATCTCTATATATGGTCATCTTCACAGGCTTATGAACTGCTGTCCTTCTTCCCCAAAGCACCCTTTACTGAATTTTTGGAGTTTTTGTTACTGTTGCTCTGGCTGTCATCACAGATACTATTTTTTTTTTTTAAATCTAGATCCCTTTCAAGCAGTTTCAACGATTATTGGGAGTGTGTGGCCCAGCAATTATAGGCTACAGCTTGGCAGCACATGCCAAATACTTGCTTTTTACAGTGGGCAAATAGTTGTATATTCTTGCACAGATTAAATTATGAACTTCAGAGGAGGGCACAAGGCTGCTGCTGAGAGAGGGAGAGTCACTGAAGGAGCTGATGATGGATGCCAAGTGCTTTCACTTTAATTGTATGAATGACAGACTATTGTGCAGGATTTTGCTTGGTTGATTCATTAGGTCACCAGCTGTGTGTAATCCAACTGATGGGCCCTAGATGGCATTCAGTCTGTCTCTGCTGCTGCTTGGCACGCTTCCTCTGCATCTTCCTTGTGTGCTTTACTTTGGCAAGCGGAGAGCTCATTGCCTGGATGATACAACACATGGCTGTTGTAATGGGAAAACAACATTGTAGCATTTCTGGGAGTTAGAACATTTGTTGGTTTCAAAGGTCTCCAGTAGTTTTTGTGCTTCAGTTTCAGTAAATACTGAAATTTACTGTGTTTGCTCTGCGTTTTCCCACAAGAGAATCCTGGTTTCTAGAATAAAACAATGTAGTCACACACAGTCCTGGTAAGATCTATTTTTGCAATACATAAACACTCAATATGTTGGAAAATAGGAAGGTTTGTTGTTGTGTCCACCCCTCCCCCCCGATTGTTTTGACAGTATGACTGTACGCAAACTTCATGGTCATTTATTCAGATGGATCAGGAGAGACACAAACCCAGGATTCTACTTTATACCACTGCAGTATTTAAAAGTAACACTAAGCACAGTATGCAGGGATGCTGGATTAAAAATTGAATTCAAATATCTGTAGAAAAATGATGTTTCTGAAATGTTTTCTTTGCAGGACAGGGTAAGGCTACATGCTCTATTGAAACATTTGTAAGAAGAAAATCTAGGAAAATATTCTCTGTGTCAGGATTAAGGAATTAAGTTCTCAGTTTTGGATTGTGTTTTGTTCAGAAATGATGCTTGAATTCTGTTTTAAAGGTTAATGCTGAGATTTAGAATTTTGGGATTAAAAAAAAAGTTTTTGATCAATATTTCTATCTCAGTCTCTAGGTTTGGCTCTGTATTTATAATAATGTCTGGATACAGAAGTTTTTCCATGCATGTTTTTGTTTATTTGGATAGTAAGACTTGGCCAAATTTTATTCTGGAATGTGCAATGTGATGTAGTTTGAGACCAGTGGAGTTGTACAAGATTAGTAGTGAGAGCTACTGGGATTTCTTTCTCTCATATTTCTCTAGTAGTTTTACAGTTTACACAAGCATGCAGTAGCATCCTCTTTTCATATGCTAACGTCTTCATCCTTTTCAGTTTGTTTTATGTTTTTCTCCTCTTCTTTGGTTCCCTCATTGTCTATTGTGCCCCAGCATCAGGAGTAGATTATCACTTGGCGCATTTTTGCATATGGTTCTGTACAATATTGGTTTTCTAATCCTGGCAGCTGAGAGCTGCAACAGCAGCAGTCTGAAATTAACTTAGAAACTCAGGATCCTAATCACTGGGTTTTGTGCTGCTTCAGCTGTCTGCACTTTCAGCCAGCTAAACCAAGACTTACTTGCAGATGTGTTAAGTATGATGGAGCTGATTGATGGGTCAATTCAGGATTCATTCAAAGTTGAGAACCCAGCTGGAGGTTGAAAAAGCAAGAAAGCATCTTCCACATATGTACATGGAATATATTGTGGAAGATGAGATCTAACTCTTGGAGTTTAAAGGATATGTACACAAATTTTTAGACATTTAGGTATCAAAAGTAGATGAAAGTTCATACTGAGATTTAAAAAAAAAATGTGTAACTAGGTTTAGTGTAGCATTTTCACTGAACCTGACTCTTGGTCCACTTATCCAATTAAAACAACCCCCCCCCCCCAAAATAAACCTCAAACCCATAGAACACTAGCAATTAAATATTGTGATTTTCTGAAAAAACAATGCAAAATGAACACCGAATAAATGATATGTTAATAAATATAGAGTCACCCAAGGAACTATGTAACATATGTTGAATCTTCCTAGCTTCTCAAAACTGACCAGATCTAATATAACTTGATGTCCACTTCAGTGTGCTTGCAGTATTACACTAATGAATGAGAATAGATCACCTTTTTGGAAAATATCTAAAAATCTAACTGCAAAACAAGATTAAAATAGTGTATTTAACTAAATTACCTAAAAGCTCACTTCAGCAATGTTTATACTAATTTTTTTAAAGAATTGATCTGCTTTGCCTAGGGCAGAGTACAAAAGGGTAGAACCTGGAGAGGCAGGGAAGGTGCCTGTGGCAAAGTCTGCTGTACATTTGGTTAGTGAAATGCTTAAAGATGCTTATTTCTGTAGTACGTTTTAGCTTTCATGCCCTTCAGCAATGATGAGTCTGTTCTCAAACTCTATTTTCTTTGTGATCCCTCTAATGGGATACTTTCTGCTGACTGGTTTTAGTTTTGGGGGAGAAATATTGCAGTTCCCTCATTTAACTGCTTTGTATATTAAGACATGTAAGTCAGAGGTAGCAAAGATGAGCATAGACTAAAATAGGAGTGCAATCTTGAGTGTCCATTTGTTACTTGAGAACATCTTCTGGATCACTGTATCCAGAATAGCTCCATATGACAGACTGAAAAGTCTAGATAATTCACATCTGTATTTCATAATTCCTGTTCTTTACAGAGTGCAGGGGAATTTCAGGTCATATTGCTGAAGTATAATATTTGAATTGCTGCTATATTTGTACTGGTGTTTCCAGACTGTTTTGTTTTGGGGACTTGTAAAACAGGAAGAAAAGTAGAGGGACTCAGTTTTTTACCTCACAGTCTTCCCCTAAAGCATAGGTGATCACGCAGGTTTTTTTTCCAGAAGCTGTGAGACCACTCGAGCACTTGTTCATCCAGTTACTGTAGTTATTGATGGAATCTTCCTTCACTGAAGTCTTACAGCATAATTGAGTGCTTTCCCTACCTGTCAACCTGTAAGGTTATTTCCTATTGTTGAGGATTTTTTTTTATGTTTTGGCTTTTTGGGTTTTTTTTCTGTTTTAAAAATATTTTTTAGTGCGTTTATTGTTGACAGGGTTTTATTACATAAAGGAGGTGTAGTGTTGTAACTATCAATTTTAGACAAGAGAGGCTTCAGGTAAACAAGACCATTTTGTGGAATTTCCTGACATTGTATGATTTGGTTGATCTACTGTGGGAGTTCATTCTAGCACCTGATTCTCTCCAGCCACATTTGTTTTTCCACTTCTTCCTCAGATATTCAGTGATCTGCATTAGGAGAGCATGATGAAGCCTTTGCACTATTCATTGGCTGCCATTCAGTCTTTATGTATACTTGATTTGATTAGGATCGCAGTCTTCAGGTAGTTGATTGTAAATATTTTGAAGAACTTGATCATGGGCCAGGGGTGTTCTGGGTGGCCTAAATGGCAAAAAAAAAAAAAAAGAAAAAGAAAAAAAGGGTATTGCACTTATGAATTGTCAGTTGTATTGAATTATCATAACCGATAACCAATCTAGATGGAGAAAGGGTAATACTTGAACTGTAGTCAGATTTTGAAATGGAAGGAAGGGGCAGCATCATTTCCAAGTTACTTGAATGTACTTTTTACCTGCTTATCATGTTTGTAGGGGTTTTTTTTAACTGATAGAATATTTTTACTGTTCAAAATTTGACACTAGTTTATTGACTGCTTTTTCAAAATAGGAATGAAACATTGGCCTAATTATTCTTTATTTTGGGAAAATATGGTCATTTTCCTAGCATAAATACCAAGGGTTTAAAAGAAAAACATCTTCACGTACTGAAGAATTATGTTCACTTAACAAGACAGAATTTTCTCCAGCTAGTTATGATTGGAAAATGGATTTAATAGTCTTTCTCCCTCTGGAAAAGACTTGTTAAGGCTGAATGATATAAAGTTTCTGAAAATAGGGCAACTGTTATTAGAATAAATGACAAAAAATGTAGTGAAAGACATTTATCATCTGAATAATGTATTTTTGCTTGGAGGCTTACTTATATTTAGTCTCCGTGTTATAAATATCACGGTTGTAATTTTTCAGTAAAAGAATCATACCAGTAATTGTTCTGATACACTAATAACAGACATTTTGGTATATTCCCCAGCACCACGATATAAAATTTAGATGTTGATACAAAGATGTTGATTTTTAAAAAATGTTGCCTAAGTCATTTTGATGCTTATTGATTTTTAATGATATCTTAATGTCTCCTGAATATGTAACTTTATCCTCTTATTTTTACATTTTATTGATGACCATTCAAAAATATTTCCTAGTTTAATTCCTGAAGTTTTAGAGCCTCGTAAATCTTTGCAGCAATATTTTTTTTCTATTTCTATTTTCTTGTCTTGCTCACAAGGTTTGTTTTCTAAATCATGTCATCGATCAGGGAAGTTTTTTCTCTCTTTATGTGGTTATTTCCTGCTAAGGAATGAACAAAGAGACATTTGCTTGATTATTATTTTACTGAGTCTCTTTACCTGTTTCCTTTAGGCCAGAAATGTTCTTACACTTTACAATTAAAAGCTAATTTAGCTGTAAGCCATTATCTGGGAAACAGTTAAGATTAGTGAGGAAATATACTTTCTGACAATGCAGAGGATTTATTTATTTGTTTTTAGTGATTGTACTAGGAAGGAGTCGGCTCTTTACCTTGTATTTTGTTTGTTCTAGCACTTCTGTGTATTTGGAGAGTTGAGTTTTCAAGTTTGGTTAATTTGTTGAGTTCCACAGTATCTAATACTCTCATTGTTTGAAAAGTTCTTGCTGAAGTTTAATTTAAGTTTCACAGTGAAAAACTTATCCATGTTGTTTTTAATTTTGCTTGCTAAACAATCTCCTCGATGCTCAGTTTGAATAGTACTATGTTGTCATCTCTCTTTAAGCCATTTCAGCTTTATGTTTGTTTTCTTTTTTAAATGAGAACATTTGTTTACCACTTAATTGTCTGGATTTCATGAATCTTTTGGGGAGTATTTCAATGCACTTCTTTTTACCTGCTTAGGCTTTTAAAGCCAAATTAAAAAAAAAGGATTGAAAAAAATTAAATCCTGGTCTACAGCCTAGATTATTCAGCTTTGTAAAATGCTTTCAGGACACTTAAAACCAGTTAGCTGTTAAAGCACAGGCATTGGTAAAACATGAACAGAAATGGAAGTAGGAATAAACTGTCCTGTCCTTAAAAGATTATTTACAGTATATTTAATTTTTTAAGAAGTATTTTAACGCTTATCATCTTAGTACCTGAGCTCTTCTCAAGGATGATGTTACATCACTGTCTTGCAAAAGCAGAGCCATCATTGTTCTTTCATCTATTTAACTTACTCCCGAAAGCATGCAATGTAATGATGAGAAACTCCTTGCTGGATTTCCTGAGCTGTTCTTGTTAAGGTAGTTTTGAAAATTAAAATATCTTGCAGTTTTCTTGCACAGCAGAGCAGTAAAATGGTCACTCACTATGTTTAAGTTTATATATCATGAAAAATGCAGCATGGTAAGACACCACATGGAATTGGTTCAAGTTCTGCTTTTTGTGTACCTAAAGAGCTAATGAAGCCTCTAATCAATGCTCTTGTTTGAAAACAAATGTATGTGTAATTCAACTCACTTAGAAATCCTGTGCAGGTAACTATTCAGGAGTAAACTGAAGTGCAGAAAGGACTGGAAAGGGTGCACGTGCCGGGAAATAGCCAGTAAAGATACATGAACATTTAGTAGAGAATTAATTGCCTTTGAGGCTCTTCATGTGTTACAGAAATGTGTTATAGGAAATGTTGCAGGTTTCTCCTTACAAAAGCACTGCAATTCTAAGGCTGTGAGCTCTGCTGGAGGACAAACCATAACTGAAAAAGCTGTTTCTTGACACTTCAGCTAATTTTTAGGGTAAGAAGCTCTACACAACAGTTGTGGTTATTGTGAAATTGAGTGTAACTCACATTAATATGCTCTGCCCTGCATACTTAGCGTGTTATCCTCTCTAAGTAGGTATTTGTTAGTGCTGGGCAGTGGCGTGTTATGTTCTTGATGAAAAGTTTACTTGAGACTAAATTTTCTCAGGAAGGTTTTAACTAGGGAGCAGTGAAAGACCTTGCAACTAAGTGCTCAGAAGTTGTTGTTAATAAGCTTACACTTAAGCAGTGAGCATTAGGGATGATAATAATGTTTGCAAACCTTGTAGCCTGTTGTGAGTTTGAGCTCGTTCCAGCAGTTCTCTTCAGGCCTTGCCTGAAGGACAGCCGCCATCTTGGTGTGGAAGAATGTGCAAATGAGATTCTGTGTGTGGACAGAATAAACCAAGAGCTGGAGGCAGTTTTGCTACAGCAGCCTGACACAGTGCCTCTTCTACCTACATCTGCTCAGGGGAGTATCCACCTAGTCCAGGTACACTGGAACACTTGTGCAACTGCACAGGTCCTGGGATGTCAGCCGACTCAGCATTGTACAGGTGTACCAGCTCATCCAAAACCACCCAGGTATCTGATATTTGACTAGACTAAAGCTTCATAAATTTTGTAGGCATTTGTGAAGGTTTTGGGCTTCATTTTCAAGTGCAGTCTCCTGAGTTCAATGTACTTATGAGGGCCTGCATTAGGTGCCTCAGCGGGGTGCCCAAGCATTATCCTCTTCCCACAGCTCCCTGATCCCCACCTGTGGGAATATGGTGGCCATTCTCATGGTACAATAGTTAATATAATTATGCAGTACATGGGGAGACCTGGGTTCAACTCCTTTCTCTTTTTTAAAAGAATAAAACCCTGATTCTGTTATCCCTGAAGAGTGTTGCAACTGTCAAGCAGCTCTCACTCCTGACTCCCACTGGGGACATTTTCTAGAGGTGTGGGAACAAAGTACCCAAATAGAAGGTGTGTCTCCCATAATAGAGCGGAACAAGCAAGGGTGGATTTCATTACAGCATTGCTAGAAACCAAAGTAGTGATCATCTCTCTATTTAAGGTGGCATTAGATGTGTGTTTCTTGGAGAACAACAGGGAAAGGTGGGCAGACATGCGTGAGGGGAATGCCCAGACCCTTGTTGGCTTTAGGCTCTGGTTAGGCATTGAGTGCCTTTGTCCTGTTGAGGCTGAGATGTGTCTCAGCAGAATTTTAGCCACAACCGGAACTTTAATACTTCAAAGAAAAAACAAATAAAAGGGAGGGGGCTTGAGGTCTAGGTGGTTGCTGATCTGTTGGTTGTTTTTTTTTTTTTTGTTAAGCTTAAACCTTGCTTTCAATTTAGCTAAATTCTATCCAGATTTCTGTGGAAGTATGAGGTTCCCTTTCTGAATTTGACTTTTCCTAGTCTTTTATATTAGGATTAATTTTTTAGTGACTGAGTAATAATATCTCATATATGCTGCTGATCTTAAGAAAATACATAGTTTGCTTTTGTCCTGAGTAGTTTATTATCACCAATATCTGTTGTCTTTGTTACTGTAATCATTCTAGTTGTCTTCTGAAGAAAGTACAGGCCTCCAGTTTGATAGTGCAAACTGGAATTTTGTTTTTTTCCTTCCTAATAACATATAGATCAAAATACTTTCCAGGTTTGGTCATACCCTTTCAAATCAAGTGGAAAAACAGAGGGCTAAGATACAGAATGAAAAAAACCTAATTGTTTTAGCATAAGCCCAGAGTGTGTTTTAATTGCTTATAGAGAATTACATGGGGTTTATTCCCAGTTCCAGGCATATGTATGTATATTTCCCCACCAATATTTGTCCTGTGTGAGTAGGAGTTTAATAATTTCTGGTTTCTCTGTTGTTTTTCTAACTGAAGCATTCGATATGAAAGCTTTAATCTGAAATATAAATGTAAAGAAGTAGGGAAAATGTTTTCAATACAGGGAGAACAGATAACGTCTGCAAATAAAAACAGATATTTGCCATTTTATTAACATAACAATTATGTATTGCTTCCTAGAATCTGAATATGTAAAATTCCCCGTGACAGCATGTTGTCTATGGGCTTTGAAATGATACTTTCTTTGTTAGAGTGCCAGTTCCTTTGGTATGTATTTCCTCTGTCACCTGAGGCTATTTTTCCAACACGTAACACATGTGATTTTTTTTTCTTTCTTTCTGAATAATCAGCTTTTCCTTTTGCTCATTAAGCAAAAAAATACAGCCAAGGTATTAGCACAATACAAGGTATTAACAGTGACCAGTCTCTACCAAATACTAAGTTCTTTTTGTCTATTACCTAATTAACATACTTTAATTAGTTCACTACATTTAATGAACATGTTATGCAAAACTCAACATTTTCCACCTTCAGAATAACCATGACATTCAATTAATACAGTCTATATTTATTAATATTGTATACAGACTAGTTTGACATTCTGGGAAGAGGGGTGGCCCTCAGTGTGGCAGGATAAGGCAGCATCCTGCTGGGAGAGGAGCAGGAGTAACATTCTGAGAGGATTCTGCCTGAGGGGAAAAAAAAAAGCATGAACCTGAACAGAAACTGGGACCCCAGTAATGCCAGGTGTCTCTGAGGCTGTCTGGGGTCCCCCACTGGGAGGAAGCTGGGAGGTTCAGTCTTCGAGCAGTTCACCCCCTTTTGTTGTTTCTCTGGTAGCGTTGGTTCAAATCAGAAGTTCTTAATTCATATAAAATGCAATAGATGTATTTCTTTAAAAAGACCCTGGACTTGGGCTATTGAAATCAGGAAGATAACTGTTGATAACTGTTGAATACTGTTTTTTTAAGCTGCTTGAGAAATTAATTTGAAAAAGAACCTGCTATTTTAATACCTCATAGCTGTGTGAACTTCAGTATATCTTGTGTGAAATGAAGCTATGTACAAGAAAAACTACAAAACTGCAAAAAAGGTTGAGCTGAGTAGAAATAGGACTGTCTCTTGTCATGCCAATGTGTTTTCTGTTTCCTCTAACTAGAATGACCTGTTGTGCTTCTAGCACGAGTGGAGTGTTCAGTTCTCCAAAATATTCTGTATGATTAAGACACATGAAGATGTCCCCACAAAGTTTGAAATTGTCTAGAACTTGCTTTTGAGAAGATACAGGCTTACCTTACCTTACCTTACTGGTAGCAAAAGTGATAGTATAAATGTCCATGTGCGTGTAATACCATCTGGCTATAAACACCAGTGGCTGTAGGGCTTTGCACAAACGTCACATTGATAACCTGGAAAATAGGCTTAGACTTAAGAATGTCAAGTTGGCAGAGGAGCTTGAGAGCATGAGCAAGGGAAGGTGGTGTGTTTTTCTTGAAATAGATTATGATGGTACTAGGAATAAGGTGCAGATTTTTACTTGCAATGCATTTTTAGGCATTGTATTTTTGAGAGGTATGAGGTAAGTACATGGAGCATCTGTTTGGATAGCAAACTCGTGTCTAGGCTGACTCTCTTTGTCCTGATGGTGAAAGACTTTTTTTGATTTTCAAGGTGAGAAAGAAGCAACAGGCCCAGATAGAATACTACCTTAAATTCAAGCTCAGATTTGGTTTCCCTAGCCACCCTTTACTCTTCATTGTCAAGTGAATGAGTGGTTTTTGCTGAATTAGAATAGACTATAAGCCTTTGGTCTGTCGACTGTTGGAGGCCAAGTGAAGTAAAAAATTCATTTAAAAAAAAAATTAAACATTTATGAGGATTTTCTTTTTATGATATGGTCTGAACTGCTTTTCTTGGCTGAATACAAAGGACTGTCTTTTACATGATCACGAGTTATTTCTGTTGCATTTATTCTAAATACTTCTGCTGTTGTAGAGTGAATTTTATAATGTTTTGTTGCTAATAACTTTTTTGAATGAGTTATAGGGATTCATGTTACAGGTGTGTAACAAATCATATTTAGATTGATTTATAGTAAACTGGCTTTTGCATGACTTGTGTAAGAACTTTAATAATGAGCAAGAATTTATGAACTAATAGCTTGAGGTCTCACATCACTTTGCAGGAGAGTGCTGGCTACCATGTATTTGTTTGCAAAATATGTTTGTTTTCTTTGTAAGGTAGGGAGGAGGCTACAGTTGAGATTTACATTATCTCTGGCCAGCAGTTAGAAAATGCTGTAAATAGTTGAAATGTTCAAAAGTTTTGCTAGTAGTGTGTGTCAGGTTTGAATCATATTTGAATGATTCTTTTAATTATTCTCCTTTTACATAATGTTCTCCTTTGAGTTTGCACACAATGGTGAGTGTGGTAAACTGTACAACTTAACCACAGCAACAGTGTTGGTGACTTGGTGAAGAATCATTGTGTAGAAGTATTATATATAGATTTGAGAGTAATCGGACTACTGAACACAGATATTCTTAGATTACATCTGAGGTGGAATTTGTTGTGTCATATATTATCTTGAAAGGTAGTAAATAATTTCTTGAAAAATAGATTTGAGAGAAAGTAATAAAAGTATTTTTCACATGTAATTAATGTCATTAGAATTGTAGTTATTTAAAACTAGCTCAAATCTTTGTGTTTTTTCATAACTTCTGCTTCACTTCTGAATACCCTAACTTTGTAATTTCTCTGAAAACTCTTCAAATTAATGAAGCTGTCCTAAGCATTTCATTACCTCTTGGTTTTACATAATAAATGTAGAATTCAATCCCAAACTTGGAGGTCATCTGTTAGAATTCAAATAAATTATATAAAAAAGCTTCATATTCATAGTAGCATTGAATATTGTAATTAATGTCTTTATGATGTAATTATCTCATTACAAAATTGCAAACAGCAGGCAGTTATAATTTGCATTAGCTTCATAATGGTTTTTCCTTAGTAAACTGTATTATTTTTACCTAAATGACTTTATTACCTTAAGCCAATCCAAGAACCAAAATAATGTCAAGCTCTGGGTTTGTGGCATTACAGTGATGTGGTCTCATATTCATGTAAGGTATTCAAGTTACCTGGCATGTGAAATGTCAGTGTATAGCATGATTTGGTTAAAGTCATAAAGCGTGACATTAAGTGCATTTTTTTAGTGCATTGATAACAAAAGATTGTTTTGTGCAGCGGATTTATGGCATTTTATCCAGATGAGTTTTGAAAGTCCCAGAGCACCGTTTCCCATGTGAGACCATTCTACAGGTGATGTAGTTCAGAGTCAGTTTTTAACAATGTTTTTTGTGAATTTCACAATATTAAATGTTAACACTTCCTCTGAGAAAATAGCATAAAATTTTTGTATCAAATTTGGAAACTTTTTATAAAATTGAGAGCTTTCACGCCTCAGTGATGCCTTTTTTTTTTAATAGATGTAGAATGAGGGAAAGAATGGCAATCCTCTCACTTAAATATTTCTTTGATGGAATGACGTCACATCTTTCTGTCATTACAAATTTAGTGTTGCTGTGGGCCTTCATTTAGTTCCTGACTCTGGTTTGAGAAATCAGTGATCAGTTTTAGTGCAAGTACATGTGGTAATGTCATTTGAAATGTTGGAGATAGCACAGCCTGAAGCCATGTACCCTCTGAGGAGTATGACGAAACTGCTAGACAACTGCTTGTGAGAACGCACCTGGTTTCTAGTTACCCTTTTCTCTGAAATTTGTATGGAAATTGGCTCACAGCTGTGGCCTAAGAGAAGTTTTTAAAAGGGTTTTAAACACAAGACATTATGACTGCTTGCTTGCAGAAGCATTTTTCATTTCTCACTTAGCCTTGGATTTCCTTCCAAACTCATCTGCTTTTTGTTTTTCTCACCAAATTAGAAAAGTCTAAGTTGTTGTTGGATGTATGGTGTTCCCACTGATGATCACTGGAGGGACTGGAAAGTAGAAAAGAAATTGTTGAGTTCAGGAATCTTGTGTCTGCCATTGCCACTCACTGGGGATATGGTCCCACTGCTGTTTTTCTCTCTCTCTGAGGGAGAGGCAAAAGAAAAGGTGAAATTAGTTGTTGGTGAATTTTTCTTTCAGAACAAAGGGGGAGGTATATTATCCTGGGTATATTTAGCTATGATAGATCTAGATAGATTAACAGTTCAGACTGTCAAACAGTAGATTAATTTTGTGTGTAATGCACACACAAAAAATTCTCTCAGACCGTCCAACCAAGTTCATGCAGTATTTTAGGATGAGAAATGATACACTTTACTCATATGCTTGTATATGGTAAATGCCTACCTAAGAGAGAATGACTGTGGGGAATCATGGAAATACAGCATTGCATCTTTGGCAAGGAAAAAAAAAAGTTAACAGTTAAACAACACTGCATTTAATATTTTTTTTTTGGGTTAAAAAGCCTTTACAATAGTGCTATTCCAGAAGACCTGCTCCTGGTATTTTAATACACTCCAAGTATTCTAATTTCAATCTGGTCTTTGCAGTATTCATTTTATTTAAAGCAGGAAATGGTGTTTAATAGAACTAATATTCACAGGAATTGACCAAGTGTGTTCTTTTTTTTTTTGTTTGTTTGTTTGGGATTTTTAACTGTTGCTTATTGCTATAAGGCAAGTGTATATAAAATCACTAACCTCTCTTCAAATTTAGGGAAGTCCCCATGGCTGGAATGTGTCTAAGTATTACATTTTCGGTGTTTTTTCTCTTTGTCCTTTAGATTTTTACTCTTTCACAAGTGTCTTGTACTGAAGTAGTTAGCTGAAAGGCAGTTTAAATATAAAAGCAGGCAGTGTCTGACTTGAAGCTCCTATGGGAGATTCTCTGTATATTCCAATGAGGATTTTGTCCCAGTTTTCTATCTTCGAAGCAATCATTGGCTGTTTTTTTTCTTGAGATCTTAACATTTTTATCTATGTCCTTGCATATTTGGTGTACAATTCTGTGTTAAATATTTTAAAAAATATACTGGCAATTAAGTTCCTAAAGCATTTTGTATCATCAGGAAATTGTATCATCTTCCCCATTTTAATCCATAAATATCTATGAATTTTTCCTTTTTATATAATTTGTATCTCTAGTTTTATAATTTAATTCGGAGCATCCCAACATCAGCTCTAGTTTGGGGAGACTTTTCTTTCTTCTTCCCTTTCTATATTTTCCTACGTCAGCCAGAGCGGGGGGGGCTGCCCCCAACCCAGTGCCTGGTTAGTCTGTGGATGCCTGGCCCTGCACGAACATAAATAAGATGTTCATTTTTTTGTGAGGTGTGTGCTACTTCAGTAGCTTTTCTGTGTCTCCTCTAAGACACAGGATGGCAAGATTGAGTTGGTGCAGTGAATCTTAGCCTGCTTGCTGTTCTTGTGCCCTGGTTTTTTAACTTTGCAAGAAAAAAATATTTGTTTCAGAGCTCACATTTCAGAGTTGATTTTGGAATAAAGTACTCTATCATTTTATTTATTTTATATATATATATCTGTAGGGGTGATAAAACTAGTTAGTAATCTATCTGGTATATTAGATATTTATGTGATAAGTTGCATTGAAAAAGTATTTTTTACTCTCTTACTTTCTGTCATATGTTAGTAGTCAAGACTGCTAACCTAATCCTAAAGTTCTACTCTGATAGCTCTTCGCTCCACTGCTTCCCTTCAGAGCAGTGGCTTTCCCTCCTGACCTTTGAAATTCTCATCCCACATTACAATCTTTAAGACTCCAAAGGGTATTTTGCATAGAACCAGTGTTAGGTTTATGCTCTGATATTTACGTGTACAAACCCTCTTGTTTTATGTTACTTAAGTATTTAAAAGCAGCCTGCAAAATTTTGGGGTAACCAGTGTGTCCAGCAATTTTCTTTTTGGATGGGCTTTATTTATGATAATTCTCATTTAGAATCAGTATATTTTAGGACAAATGAAAAAAATTTAAATTTGTGTGTGTGTAGATGCATTTTTAAAATACCTGTACTTCTATCTTGCCTGTCTCTATATTATTGATAAAAGTAAAACTTTCAAAGGACCGTGATGCACAAATGATGTGCAAATAAGCTGATACTGGGATTTGTAAAGGTATTCAGACATCCTGGTTGCCTAGAAGTATAAGTAAACCGAAGAGGAGTGCGCAGCTGAGTTTGCGTTCAAAGTAATGGTACACCACTATTTATGTACAGTAAAAAAACGGGCCTGAACCCATCTTTTGCTGTTTTCCCTGTGTTTGAACTGAAGCAGGGTTTTGTCTGATCTAGAGCTAGTTCTCAGTATGTTGTAATTGGTCAATCTTTTCAGAGGAGTTCTTTTGAGAAGAATGGCTGTGTTCTCTGCTCACAGTGGTATTGGTGTCAGGTCAGCAGAGTGTCAGAGTAATTCTCTAAAAGTCTATGCAGATTAAAAAGATTATTGAAGAATGCACAGACATTTTTTTTTTTGTTAGGTCTGAAGTAGAAGGGGCTAAATGCCCAGTGGGCAGAATTCATATAATTTGGTGATGCTTTGTTGATTTGTGCCTCTTGAGAGTTTGCCTGCAGCAGAAGTTGGAGGTGATGAGATTGGATGAGAGAGACACTCCAGGAAAAACTCATCAAATTTGTCATTCTTGAAAGGACGATCATAACATATGGTAAGGCTTATCATTTACCTCGGGCTTGGACGAAAATGATTTCTGCTAGGAGAATATTAATTTTATTTCTTGCAGGATCAGCTGACAGGGTAGGCTTTCTCCTGGCTGGTCTTCCCCTTCTGTTTTCTCTAAAGGGAAGGATGGAAGCTTGGAAATGTCTTATCTGTAGCAGACAAGCAGGTTGGCATTTTGCCATCATTTTCTGCTAGCAGAGAGGATAATGGTAATTATATGTCAAAATTTAACATTTCTCATCTTTGAAAGAGAACTTTTTAATGCAAAATATTTAGAAAAGTCAGATCTATTCTGAGGCAGATAAGAAGCTAGGATTAGTGAACTGACAAATTTTTCTTACGAAAAAGGAGGTTTTATTCCTCTTTGGGGATGTGGGAGATATGAAAAGGCTCAAAAGAAAAGGTATGAGGTGTGCAATGTAACTAGGCTGCAACTTTGTTACTGTGTAGTATTTGGGAGGTACCCAGAGCAGCATCACCTGTCCTGCTGTTGCTCCTGTGGAAAAGTTAGTAGCACTTGCTTGCTAACTGGTTCCAGCATTTTAAATTAAGTTTTTATTTCTTTGTTTATCAGAAAAATAAATTTCTGTTATGCTGTACAACATGGAGTCCAAATTCCATCATCACCTTTTTAAGGAAAGTGTTTTTATGTAATCAACTCTAACATCCCCAGTGCTTGTAAGTTAAGCTCTTAGTCAGCCATGTTGTTAGTCAGATAATAAATGAGAGGTTTTCCCAGGTCATGGCACAAATTAAAGTATTGTTTGAGGTGCTTAAAAAGGTGGAAAGCTATGCTTTTTTTAAAGTCAGAGAAGAAACTTATTCACCTTCTAGACACATAGTTAAAATTAATAATTTCAATATGATTTTACAAATAATTTTCTAGAATACATGATTTACATAAACATGTTTGCTAAGAAAATAAAGGTACATTTGCAAACTTTGAGGAGATGTTGTACTCTACTTTTTATATTTTCCAAGAATAAAATATAAGCAACCATCTCTTATATGCACTGCAATTACAGGATTGCTTCTCAGAAGTCTGAAAGAAAGATCTCTGCCTTCTCCTACATTATTTTTTGGGAAATGGGATGCCAAACATTTAGAAGTGTTTTTGAAGCTAAAATACTGAATAGAAATCTTCCATTCTTTTCATTATTTTAAAACTGTTTATTATACATTTATTCTAATTTGTTGGCAACATGTAGTGCAGTGATCTGGTTGGGGACCAGCCTGAGATACAAACTTCAGTTGTAGTACTATCATACAGCAACTCTGACAGTGGGGTATTTGGAAAGGCAGGTTTTGATATAGCTACATTAACTGTTGGTCAGGATGGGAACCAAGCAGCTCATTTGCAAATTTTCACTAGTAGCAGTCAAGTTTCAGAACTGCCTGTTTCCCTTGCTTCAGAAATGTTTCGAGTTTTCTCTAACAACAGTCATGGTTATCCACAGAACTGATTAGATTTACATAATGCCTGTTGAAATAATCACAACAGGAGTCCTTGAATGGTATCTCACTTGAGAGACCAAAATATGTCCATAAAAGATAAAAAGTTTTTACTGAGTTAATAAATTTAACCTTGTATTTTTCTAATGGTTTTCATTTTTGCCTAAAGAAGGGTATTTACATTTCACAACAAAACCCCCCAGTAATTTATTGGGAGAATTAAATAGGAGATAATATGTAGACTAGAGAAAGGTAATAGAAACAGTCCTGTCGTTAGGATTAACGGGGACTATCATTAATTACTTTTGACCTTATTCCACTGAAGTACAGAGATATTTTTTTAATCTGTGTTGATCTGAGCAATCAGCTGAAACTTAAGATCTGAAGAATGGTTTTGGTTAAGAGAAATTGCTGGGCTATTTATATTATGAATACCAAAAGCTCTGTGTTTTTAAGTACAGAAGCCAAGTTTACCAACTTGGTTTTGTTTGTTTACTGTTTTTGTTTCATGGTTCTAAACTTATTTCAATCAGTGTTGAGCCCCAGGAAATCTAATCTGATTTTTCCTAGGTCCTGCTCATGATACCAATTCTGCTGTACCTTAAATTTCTGCATTTTTCTTCACTTGTCTGCATTTTCATGGTCATCCCTTGTAGAAATACAGGAGTGAAAGGCACATTCTTGGTCTTTGAGTTTGGTTTCCTGCTCTTGCAGACTTTCAATGCTGATAGGTAAAAAAAGGCCCAAACATGAATGACCATTGGGTATGGATCTGTGCTTCTTCCAAAATTTTTCCTTTAGTTGAATATTTTTTCTTTTTCCTTGGTACTTCTCTCTTGACACCTACACAGATCTCTACCTTTCACTGATCTCTAGTGTTCTCTATCATGATCATTAGTGCTAGCAAACACGACTTAAGTTTCATTTAAAATGTTGACTGACAGAGCTTCTGTTTGCTCACTGAATGCTTGGGTCAGGTCTTTTTGATGTGAAGCTGATTCGTGATAGATTCCAAGTGAACCTTTATTTCACCTTGCATAATCCCCAGGAACTCTGAATTTTCTTTTTTCTAATTTTATTCTTTTTTTTTTTCCTGTGAAGAAAAAAATGAAATAAAAGTGAACTGTATTTGAGAGCAGTGCTTTTGTGTAATATAAAATGATACCTGTTAATGTTCTAAAGGAAATGAATTACCAGATTTTTGCTTTAACATATCTCAGAATGAATAACTACATTTTAGAAAAAAGTATTCTATTGGTACCCTCTGTTTTAACATTGCTAGTGAAATGTTAAAATTTTCACTTTTGCAAAGTAGTAATTGTATTGCCATGAGGAAAAACATGAAATAACTTCTGGGAAAAGATTCCGCTGGCTGCGGTAATACACATGAATAACTATTTCTAAGTGCATTTATAATTTGTACTGAGATATTAACATAACTCTAGAAAATTGTCTTCTGTCGTGTCTTTTGCTAGCTGTTGTGTTCTTCAAATGTCCAGCTGGGGGAGAGATCATGTACTCTTTGTTAGTGGAAACTCCAAGTGGTGTTTCTGACAGCTGTGGTTATAGCGCCTAGCTTTGCATTTTCCACTCTTTCGAGTGGAAATAATCATGTAGTACAAGGTTTGCACAGAGAGAGCCTACATAATCTTTATGAAAGGTGGCTTGACAACATATATTTTTATCTGGTCATTTCTTGACAGCTTGCTGGCCTTTGTATCCTTGTTAGGTGGCTTGTGGGGACTTGGAAGTGCTTGCCAGCAACTCATAGATGATAGGTACTTACTCCCTTACGTAGTTGTAAGCAGCTACTGATCAGAACATAGTATTGCAGAAGTGTTTGTATAGGATTAAATAACTTAATATTTAGTAATGTTGTATTGTTGTGTGCATTTTAAAAAATGATTTTGGAAATAAAAATATTGCCTTGGGAGATATTCCCATTTCATACTGATGTGGGGAAAGCTATTTCCCCCTCCTTTTAATGCTGAATCATTCTTGTCTATTATTCGAAGGCCCTTTTGTCTCTGTGTGTATGTATGTTTGCATAGATTTAGTAATGTCTTCTTAGCAATATTTTATTTTCTTTAGTAATATTTTCTGGGTTGAAAGTAAATTCATGAGTTTTTCTGGAAAAATTTTGAAAGTGGCAGCTTTCAAGAACATTTGCTGATCTTCAAAGTGGTGGTATGACTGCCACAGTCATCAGTTGTATAGTGTCAGGTTGTTTGGCCTCAAGATTAACTTTCTTGGAGAATATAATTAAGAATATATATATATATATGAGTTCCCTACTGCACTTTAAAGCCCCTTAGGGCTTCACCTGATGAGCCTCTCCTAGGCTACTAACGTGTCACAGGAGACCCTATATGATTGCATGACTAACAGAATTCCCTTCCCCTGAAGACGAAGCATCCTTATGTTGTGGCACTTGCAGACTGTATTAAGCGAATCAGTTAAAATTTGATAGCAGGCAGCTTCTCTCTCTGAAGGGAAATATGTGGCATTCATGGATGAGACCAGTTTGCTATTATCGGTGTCATAATGTGAATGACTATAAGCCAAACTTGATTAACTTACTCAAAAGAGCAATTACTACAACTGTATAATAATAATGTTAAACTAACAGAATAGGATCTGGGTGAATTAATTTAGAACCATTTACTTCTATTTTCAGCTTCTGCTTATGTTTCAAAGTAAAGAATGACATCCAAATTTATTTGAATAACATGCAAGCTGTGGTTAAATTAGGGAAGACTTTTTCCCCCAAGTTTTATGTCTGTAAAATTTGACCAGTAGCAATATATTTCAGTATGTGTTGAGGGATGTTCCTGTGTGTTTAAGAATAAGGACTGAGTGCCTTAATAGGACTTTCTCACTGTGTGAACATTAATGTATTTTCTGTGCATCTAGAATTCAGAGGAATTTGTAAATGATAACTTTTTCCAGTTTGGTGGCACTGTTTCATCTTAGTTCTGTGATTTTTGGGTTTTGTTTGCATACGTTTGTTCCCATAATGATAACAACAATAAATATAACTAATGATTTATGATAATCAATTTCACTTGCATCAACTATGTGTTTAAATAAAAGTACAGTTATTACTTTTCAGTCTTAATAATTTAAAAATTACTGAGGAGGATACTGTACATTTGTTAGCTTGAAAGGTCTCTCATATCAGAAAAAAACCCCCATGCATGATTGTTTTGTTTGATATCAAAACACATTTTTGCTGTCATAATACTGGCACATTTTCAAGGCATGCTGTTTTCTGGCTGCTAGCAGGGAGTAATGGAAACAATGCAGTGATCATGCAATTTATTGAAAATAAACACTAAAAATACTTATGCAAGCAATGTTTTTAATTTAATATGGAGTAGGATTCATAAGGCTGCATAAAATAGCTGTTTCAGTACCACAGGGGTATTTAATTGCCTTGCTGCTTATGAATTGTTTATCATTTCTTTCTGGTAATTTTCCTTTGGATCAGATTGTGATGCCTTTCCTGAATAGTGATAGTGCTTGTTGAGGAGTGGTCATGCAAGCAAAATTTGATAACCTCGATATGTCGCTTCATCTGCTGTTTTTCTTTTGTTAATGCAAAGCTGGTTGCATAATATCTAATTTCTCCTTTAGCTGACCACAGATGAAAACAAAATCTATAATGGCAGCACTGGGTTTTATAAAAAACGCAAGTGAGGAGTTGAAGGATGTGGCTTGTTCTGTTTGGATGATGCAGGATTGCTTTAAGCAGTAAGCTTACTGTTTTCAGATGGCATTAGCAGCATCAGTGATATAGCTGTGTCAGCCTCCTTGACTACTGGATGTCTGTAAGCGCACGGAGGAAACTATAAGATACGAGATCTTGAGGGTAATGACTCCAGCACTGACTGATGGACAGAATGGCTGCTAATGCTTTCTTCACTACCCCAGAAGATTTTGAAAGATAGATGGGTCTGTGATGTACTTTTGGGAGACAGGAAATGCAATTTTTGGGGGTCTCTGGAAATAGAAAGGTCATGCAGCTTGGAACCGGTGAGACATTACAGTCTCTAAGTCATCAGGTATGACCTCATAGTTTATACTAATATATCTAGCACAAGGGTTTGTTTTACGGTTTTAGGTCATTTACAATCTCTTTGTCTGTGTAATTGCTTCATGTTGGATTTGCTACAGGATTTATAGGGTAGACTGTTTACATAAGCAGAGCAATGTATATCTTGGAAATCTAATGTGTTGTTAATTGCTGTTTGAACAAAGTAAAGTTATTCCATATATATTTGCAACCTGTTTTTATTGTGAATATGATTTCTTTTAACTAATTCATGCTTAAAGGTTGTACCTTTGCTGTAAAGTAAAATGACAAGATTGTATTGCATTTTTATTTTGCTTTACCTGTACATGTCACACAAAGCTGTTGTGTGAATGTGTGTGTTTGTCATATGAAATACAGTATAAGGCAACAGCTTACCTACAGTGGCAGGTTATTTAAAACAACGTATCACATTGTGTAACAGGACTCAGCTATTCTGCAGGCACAGATCTTGCTTCATTTTGCAGTAGTGATTATTTTCTTTTTCTTCATTTCAAATCAATTTTAAAAATAGCTCACTGAACATAACCGTGGAAGTTTGGCAAGATAACTCTCCCCTTTTTAATTATTACACTCAGGGACATGTACTAATACTAATGGGCTGTAAAAGAGAAGATTAATAACTTAAATATGTAGAATGTTGTTTTAAAAATTGTTTTACTGAAGTATGTCTCATCCTTTTTGTTTTTAACTGTTGCCAAATTTATTGCAAGGCCAGTACTTTTGTATCTGCTAATGTATTGTGGTGATGGATAGGAAAGTCAGAGTACATGAAAGAAAACAAGTATATGGATATTTTACATGGGAAGATAGTGGCCTAATTTCATGTATGGAGCACAAAATGGAATTGGAGATACTGTTATCACTTCAGGTGATAACAAAAAAGCTAGATAATAGCCATTGTTTCCTTTGAATACAGCATAAAGTAATCATATTTGAGATCGTAGAAGTTTATTCTGAAAAAACATGTTCAGCTCCATCTTAAGAAATTTTAGATGTATTTGCAGAACATTTCCATGGCAACGTGTTTGGCCATGTGTTTTAAAAGCTCAGCTGAAGCCTGAAAGTAGTGTGCAGTATTTCTGTTGCTTGCTTTACCCTTGTGAAACAATTTTCACATGTAACTGGACTGCAGATTGGCAGGGTATTTCCTGATCCCAAAGCACAAGATTGAAGTGTGTGGGAAACCACAGAAGACCAAATTTAAGGACCTGCAACAAATTGCTTCAGTAAAAATGGCTGTCTTCATTGTTAATTAGAAACATGTTAGTAAAAAACATTGTATTACTTTTACTGGCCATAATTTATAGTTTCGCAGTTTACTTATCCAGCTTACGTTCTTATTAATAATGGGGAAAGACTGCCTTGCTCTTAAGCTTGATTATGTTTGGAATGATTTAACTATACCTCTCACTTGCTACAAGATCTTTTTAATCTGTTAGAATTTATTTTCAGTATTTTAATGTATTAGTCACAGTGAGTACATTCTGTTTCTTGGCACTGGAATGAAATTCCTGAAAGTATTGGTTTCATGGTGTTTTGGTGCTTTGCAGGGCATTTATGGACTTTTAAATAGTACCAACCCTCCTCCGGGCTTCTTTGTTTTTCTTACTCAAGTATAATTTAAAATCTTGACTCACCTGTATTTTGAAGTTGTTCCTGAAGTCTCCTTTGCTCATTAAAAATAATTAGATCTCCATGGAATTTTTGTGTAACTGGAAGCTATAGCAGTATGCTATATGCTTACCCCACACTCTGTTTCATCATTTATATTAATTCTGCAAACTGAGTTCTGTGGATGTGTTTGAAATGCAACCTTGTTAATAATTTCCAAATAGTCTAATAGACATCCATTGTGGCCTCTCTAGGACAGAAACTACATCTACAGAGGAACATAGCAAAGAATGCTTGCTTGGGGAAGCATATGTTTAGGTCATTCCATTTTAAAACAATGGTATTACTGTTGCAAGTGAGTTTGAATATGTTTTTTCAAAGGGCATAGTTCCATTGCAGGTCTTTCCTCATTTGGAGGGACTAGGGAATAATAGCCCAAAGGAATGTATTAAGGAGGTTTTTTTTGTAAGAGAAGGAATTACAGCAAGATAGAGGTACACACATGAGAATCACTGGTCTGAAAACTTAAAACTATTTTGTTTGTGTAACTCTTCCCCCCAGCCACACACAGAAAGAAAGTTTTAGAACATTCTCGCTGATGTTTGGACATATTTCACAAATTTGGAGTCATTGAATCCAGTAGCAGTGTGTTGGTATCAACAAGGTTTTTTACGCCTTCTTTAAAACTATACCATCCCTCTTCAAACCAAGTTGAATGCAACTGATCCCACACAACTGACGTTTTGGTAAGTTATAGTGCTAGTTTTTAAGGAAATGGCAACACTATGACAAGTAAGGTATCATGGCTAAACGTTAAAAAATGTCAAAACATTATAAGCAAAAAAGTACGTTCAGAGTGTGTTGAAGGAATTCAAGTCCTTTTGTCTTACATTAGTCTGCCTTCCAAGAAATGATCATATTCTCTGGTCAGATTCTCCTCTTTTAGTATTTTAATTCATATACCCAGTCAGGCCTAATGACCTGTTTTAGGAAAGGTTTAGTGTAAGCATGTCAGAAAAGGGTAAAACATAACGTTAACATAGCATAACGATGTAATAGTGTACTGCAGGGTCACAAAATACGTAGCTAAATAAGTGGTGTTCCAAGAGAGCTCCATTCCATGTAGTGTTCCAACATGATCATTCTGAATAAAGATTATTTGGGAGTTTTGCTGGGATGCAATATGAAAATGTGAATAAAGTATAAGTAGAAGCTGACCCGTAATTCTGGTGAATTCCAATGGATTGCTTATTTAGTAAAATCAATACTATTTACAGAGTAAGCTAAATAATGCTTTCCATTGTGCCATAGCAACTTTGGTGTGACCCTAAAAGGGAGAGCATCACTTTCCTGAGTCATTTAAAAAAATGTACGTATCAGCAAGAGATTACATGATATGACTGATGGTAAGGTGTGGAAATAGTGCTATTTCAATTTAATTAAGGGGATCAAGTTTTTTCTTATGTTTAAGTGATACTTTTCTTAGTTTAATTTGTGCATATTTCCTCTTGTCCTGTCACTGGGCCCCACTGAAAAGGGTATGGCTAAGCCTTTGCTACTTCCCCTGGTCAGGTACTTGTAAGCTCTGATAAGACCTCTCTGAGTCTTCTCTTCTCTAGGCTGAAACAGGCCTGGCACATGATCTTTGATCTGTGACCTTCATGGCCCTTTACTGGGCTTGCTTCAGTATGTCCATGCCTCCCTTGTAAGAAGGAAGCCCACAACTGGACAGTGTGCTCCAGTTATGTCTCAACAGGGCTAAGTTAGAGGGACAGAAGAAAACCCAGATTCTCTGGTCGATCAAATATGGGAAACTTTGAACAGGTATCCTTGAAAAATGAGGACCAAATGCACTGAAAATTATAAATAGTAATGTCTGATAATCTTCTGGAGAAGAAAAGCTTTGGAAATAGCTTTCCTTAACTCATGCAGTTGTTTTAGTGATAAAACCTTCTGTTGTTTTGGAATGTCTTATAGCAAATCTATGTTCCCCAAGGCTAATTGATTTAAGCAGACAATAACTACTAAAGTGAAAGGTTAAGCTTTAAAATTTTGAGCTGAGCAAATTTTAAAGTAACTGCATAAAAAGATAACATCTATCAGCCCTAACCATACTATGATTCTATGATGATGATGATGATGATAATGATAATAATAATTTTAAAAAAAAGGTCAACTATGTGGAACACAAACTACAGGCATTCCTAAGTTGTGTTTTTAGTCAGCTCGCCAAAAACCATTTGTAAATTTCTAGGGGAAATGGAGTTTGCACAATGCTTTCAAATGTTCTCAGCTGATGCCACAATGATCAACTGATACAAAATATTCAGCGTGGTATATTGAGTGAAAATGTAAAACAGGCATTAAGTGACATGAGGGGGTGTTGAGGTATTGTAAAACTTTGCTCATTTTTTATAATGGCTTTCTTCTTTTCCCCAGGCTGCTTAAATGAAAGCAAATGCATATAGGACCCTTTAGTGATAAAGATTCACCCATTCCTCTTCTGATAACATAATAAGTTCACTTGCATAAGTTCTCCTTATTAAAGATTTTATGCAGGCATACAGAGTCATTAAAATATGTGTAAGCAATCGTACCCATATGGTTTGTATCTATACTTAATGCCATTAAAACTATTCTAACAAAAGCAATATCAGTTTTATGTCCCAATCCTGCAATTAAAAATTTCCAGGAAAAGCAGTGTCATTTTTGTGCCTGAATGCGGTGTGTGGAACAGCAAAGAAATACTTTGTCCTTGCATTAGTAAGGGGAGCTGCAGCTGAGCCAATTCCATTCAGGTATGGAGTCTGTTTGGAGGTAGGAATTTGCATGGTGGAGACCTCCAATTTTCTTAAGTGAGGGTGTTAACTATGCTTGAGAGGGTTTCTGTCTGAGTTAGCCATGTGAATCAGTTATGCCTGCTGATGTCACTCTTTAGTTCAGTTTTTGAAGGTATTTAGGTGTTTGTTTTATATCTTCCTGCTTAGGTCATCAGAAATACTTCAAACTTAAAAAAAATAATAATCAGACTTCTTTCCCCTTTTCTTCTTCCCATTGTTCATCTATCTTTTCTAGTCCTGTTCCAGGAGTGAATTTTGGTGAATATAAAAGTTCAGACTTCATATGTGTATGTGTGTCTTAAAACAGCAGTTGTGCCTATCACAATTTTAAATTTAGGCAGCTCTTAGTATATAATGACGTGGAGGTTGGTTGGCATTGCCTTAGTGTTGACTGCCATGTAGAATTTTAATGGACTACACTGAATGATTGCTAGAAAAACCTAATACATGGAAAACATAAAACAATAGTTCTGTAGCAATGGCACCAATATTGTGATTTCTTATGGCAGTGTATATTCTGTTGAAGATTATTCCTGGGTTCTTTGATTGGCAAGTATAGGCACAGTTCTCTTGAGTGCTTCTAAGGCTGAAGCTCAGTGTCTGGTAACTGTGGCTGGTTCTTCTCTGTAGAATATCAGTTGTGGTCATTGTGCTAATACACATCAAAATATTGCCTGGCACACAACTTAATTTGGGTGTCAGGATACTGCCATTGAAGTTCACCTAACATGTGGAATGTCGAACAATGAAAGGCTGCCTTGGCATTCTTTTTTTGCTCCAAAAGGAAGCGATGACCTCTTTCTCTAGGAACTTTGTTGCCTCATTGCCTTCTCCAGACTTGTCCCCTCTGCTAGATCTCAGTGTACTGTCACCAGTCCTTCTGTGCGTAGTCATGAGTAAATTCCTTATTACCGCTAGTGAGTGTCTTGCAGTGACTCACTGGGCTTGGTTATTGCCCAGCCTGCCTTCTGCTCTCCTCCTCCTCTTTCCTGAGTGTTTTTCTGTTTTGTAGGGTGCAGATGCGCTGAAATTTCTTAGCCATCTAACTTCTAATACAAAGCTGCATATTTGCTCTGGATGTCAGTGAAAGATGTAATCTGTGCTGTCAAAAGTAGTTAGTAGCACTACCTTCAGTCCTGAACATCTACAGTAGCAGCAGCAACCTCAGCACAGATCTGAGACATGCTCTGGGTGCTTCAACAGATAAGAAGTGTTAAATTGTTTCCTTTTTAATATCCTCTGCAGTTGCTGAGACAGGGATTAAATTTACATTTTTAGCAACGTCTGTATAATGTCATCTATAAACAAATTTCCCTGGTAATTGCTTAGACTTTATTTCCCTCATGGGTCTCTTTTTATGTCCATAAAAATGTCATTATCAATTTCTAGTTTAATTTCCTTTTAATTTTCCTGGATTTGTTTGTGTACACTTACACACCTGTAGATCTCTAATTTAATATAGGAACATAAAGAATAGCACGTTTATCTTCTATTGCACACAGCATAAAATTTCTATAGGTAAACTGAAGAATCTCTTATGCTGTTTACTCAGTCATAGCAAACAAGAATCAGACTCTTTGCCTTTGGACACTTTTGGAAACTGTTTTTATACATATCTGGTCAGCAGGCATCCTGAAACGTAAATTGGTTAAGCCCTGGAGCCGATGCTGTTCCCATAATGGATGCTGCTGTCTTCTCAGCATGTTCATCACCATATATCTTCCTCTTCTGGTTTACAGTTTACTTATTTGGCATAGGCATAGTGATGTACGTTGACATAACAGGCAATTATGGAACAACACTGCTCTTCTTGGAAAACATTAGGGAGTTTCATAATTTCCAAGACAAGAAGCACCATGTGCTCGGAAACCCTCACTTTGTAGATTGTGTTAATGAAGGCGGGGTTTTCTTTGCTTCATCAGGTTCTTAGTGCAATTCTGCTCAGTTTGAATTTAGGTGTGTTTGTAACTGCCTCATCTCTTCTCAGAGGACTTGGTCAATCTCAGCATGGGACTGCAGATCTCCTTCACATATCTCTGTTGCCATGTCTTTCCCTGGAACATAGGAATAAAAAATGGTTGTGCTGGGCTAGACTAAAGATACTAGTTCAGTGCCTGGTACTGGTCAGAAGTTTAGGGAAGCATGTGACAGTGGGGCAGTGCATAGTTGATAGATCCCCTGGGTACACTCTGAGAACCTCACAGTTCATAGCTCCAGGACATTCTGTTCCAGAAATGGTGTTTTTTGGATTTGGTACCTCTGATAGATTTCTCTTCCCTGAATATATACACACCTTTCTTGAACTTAAGTAAATTTTTAGTATCTACTGGAGTTAAATGAAGTGAAGAACTATGTCTTTTTGTTTGTTTGAACCTGGCTCCAGCTGTCTTCATTTAATACCACTTTTCTCAGTAGTACATTTGGAACAAGAGTGAACAGTAATAATCAGGCTCCAAATACCTATCATGCTTTTATAGACTTCTAATGTGTCTACCTCATACAGTGATATTTTTGTTCTCCACCTTTGAATCCTTTCCATTTCAGCCATATCTGTTTTGGCAAGACCAATTACATTTGATATTCAATCTGCAGGTGTGCTTAAGATGTATGCTGTGGGCATAAGGATATTCTTGTTTTGGTCCCTGTGCGTTGTCTAATTAATAGTGTTTTGTTTGCCTTTTTCCCCACAGGTACTGAATAACATGTTCATGGAATTTCTAACCAAAACTCCAAGACCTCACTGCTAAGCGGTGGTGATTGGAAAATTTCACTACATGAAACTAAGCTTGTTTTTCCTTCTTCTGCATCACTTTGCAACTTTCTCACTGAATTCCATCCAACATTTTATCATCCTTAACACACCTAATATACTAGGTGCCTTCTCTAGCTCTTCATATTCAACTTCATGATTCTGATTAGGAATGCTGCATGTCCAGAATAATCCATAAAGTTGTACCATTGCAGATCTTGCCAGAATTCCTTGTACTTGGCATTGGTGAGGCCACACCTCGAGTACTGTGTCTAGTTCTGGGCCCCTCACCATAAGAAGGACATGGAGGTCCTGGAGCGAGTCCAGAGAAGGGCAACCAGGCTGGTGAAGGGGCTGGAGGGCAAATCCTATGAGAAGCAGCTGAGAGAGCTGGGGCTGTTTAGGCTGGAGAAGAGGAGGCTGAGGGTGGAGACCTTATCACCACCTACAACTACCTGAAGGGAGGTTGTAGAGAGGTGGGCGATGGTCTCTTCAGCCAGGTTGACAGGAGATAGGACAAGGAAGAAGCTGTGCCAGGGCAGGTTCAGATTGGACATTAGAAAAAATTTTTTACTGAAAGAGTTGTGGGGGCCTGGAACAGGCTGCCCAGGGAGGGGTTTGAGTCACCTTCCCTGGATGTGTTGAAAAAAAGTGTAGATCAGGTACTCAGGGATATGGTTTAGCTTAGAATGGGAATGGTTGGACTTGATGATCTTAAAGGTCTTTTCCAACCTTGTGATTCCAGTGGTGACTTCTGCACTGGTGACCCCCCTCTGCCAAAAGAAATGATAATTTCCCTATGGCTTCTGTTTTCTACATTTTAATGTTTCTTAGTCCAGCAAAGACCTTTCCTCTTATCCCATTGCTGCTTAGGTTCTTTCGGTTGCTTTTGAAAACATGCTCAAAACCTTTTGGCAGTCCAAGTAGACATTATTAACTGATTTCTTTTATTCACAGACTTTACTTCTTCAAGGAATTACAGTAAAATTGTGAGGCACAATTCCATAGGATTAATTGTTTTCCAGTCTATCATACTTATTCATGTTCCCTGTAATTTTTTTTTTTATAGTAATTTCTCTAAATCTGCCCATTGCCAGCAACAGACTTACTGGTTGACTGTTCAGAAAACTTTTTAGAAGTTGACATCATATATATGGCCTTCAAGTTCTAAGGTACTAGAGGTGACTTCAAGTAATTCAGTTCAAAGGTACCAGAAGTGATTTCAAGTAGGGGAGTTACACACCATATTCTGTGTCTCACCTGTAGAATTTTGGATTATAAACCATGTTTTGCTGACTAAAATACCTTGAGAATAATTCTGTTGGATGGACATGCAAATTTAATACCTCTTCTAGACTGGTTGCATCTCCTCAGAAATGTAATGTAGCATAACAATAACAAGAAAACCGAGGAAGCAGGAACATTCAGAAAATATTTAGACCACAAGACAGACAAATACAAGATACTGATCTTATTGACGCAAGTGTTGATCTTCTCAACACTTACAAATATCTAAAGGGCAGAGAATGGGGACAGACTTTTCAGTGGTGCCCAGTGACAATACAAGGGTTAACAGACACAAAGTGTAACACAGGAGTATAAGAAAAAAACCCCAAACTTTTACTTTGTCTGAATATGAGAAAAAACTTTTTTACTTTGAGGATGACAGTGCACTGGAACAGGTTGTACAGAGAGATTGTGAAGTCTCCCTTCTCTGGAGATCTTCAGAATCTACCTGGATGTGATCCTATGCAATATGCTCTAGGTGATCCTGCTTTAGCAGGGAGGGTTGGACTAGATGATCTCCAGAGGTCCCTTCCATACCCTAACTTTTATAATAATAACGTCATATAGAGTTTTTATTTTTTTCACAGACAGATTCAAAAAGTCATTGAACCTTTGCTAATCTTTCATCATTCTTTGGTGTGAGTGTTACTTTTGTGATTCAGGGTGATGAAAAATGAACAAGAATAAGCATAATCATGAATAGAATTTTCAAGGGAATAATAGTAGTGTCTGTTAATGGAATTAGGCACAGGATTTATTGTCTTGATCTTTCTGCTATTGAAAAGGAGGCATTTCTTATCTTTTACTTTGAATTAAATATGTGGGTTGCTACTACCCCTCCCCCCCCCGCCCTCCTCCGCCTATTGTTTTAGCAGATGAGTAATAAATGGGCACAGACAGAGTGCTAGTTAAGCTAAACTGGCTGCTTCAGTGATTGTGAGGTGAATGGGCAGGCTTCCTGACCATCCTCTGCAAGTCAGATCCACTGCTAAAGGGAGAAATGGCACATTTGCTTTTTCTGGTTCTCTCTCCATTTTTTCTTCTCTATAAAACAGTCTTCAGTTGAAATGTGAGCTGTACAGGGAGATGCAGTTTTAATCTTTAGTGGTCTTATGAAAGCTTTAGGCCTTTTTTGTTTGAAGGATAGACAAAGGTTCAAGGGAGATTGCAGTTCTGCTGTTTTGACTTCGTATCATTGCTTCTAGTCTCTCGTTGGCTTTTTCTATGCTCTGTCCAAGTTTACAATATGCTCATTCTGTTTCTAAGCAGAGGAAAGTGCTTATGATATGTACGTTTTAAAGTGTTCTCTTGCAGCCCATGACAGTGCTATATTTTAAAATAAAAATTATCTGGAATCTTACTTAGCTCACCTCCTGTTGGGTTCCCATTGATTATACAGGAGTTGTGCAAGGTGCAAGTTAATGTAGGATTTAATGTTTCTCTTGTGGAGTAACATCTTTGTTTTGTCATAGAATCATAGAATATCCTGAGTTGGAAGGGACCCATAAGGATAATCTAGTCCAACTCCTGGCTCCACACAGGGCCAGCCAAGTCAGAGCATGAGACTGAGGGCATCATCCAGATGCTTTTTGAATTCAGTCAGGCTTGGTGCTGTGACCACTTCCCTGGGGAGCCTGTTCCAGTGCTTGACCACCCTCTCAGTAAAGAATCTCTTCCTAATATCCAAACATGATCCAGTCTACTGAGAATTCCAGCACTTGGAAATGGATTTGTAATTGTGATGGGTTACAAACCTGCTTCTCTGAGTTTTGAATTCTGCCATGTTTATATCAGGGGACAAAATTATGCAAAAGCATACGTGTTTCAAATATTACTGTTCCACATAACTAAATAATTTTCCAAGTATTGGTGCCCCTTTGATTTCAGAGTAACAAGGAAGGAGTGAATTTCAGTTAGCTTTTTTCTTTTTTTCCCCCTTATTTTATTCTCAGGCAGATCAACTCCTAGAGCATTAATGTGTTAGCTGGAATCTGTGATTCCCATGAATAGCAAACCTGCCTGCACCCTCATGTGGGGACCAAAAGCCGTGTGTAACTTCCTGGGATAACTTTGGTTTAAAATACAGTAGTTGGTCTCATTCTGTTTACAGTACTTTGCCTTCAGAAATCTACTTGAAAACGACCATTGGTAAAGTTAAGTATCAGACATATTAGCTGTGATGTTTGGCTTGGAAAAGAATAAGTAGGTTTAAAATAACAAAACAAGCTCCTTAAAACCCCTCAAACACTCCCTCCCTAAGAACCCAGACCATCTGTATGTCCAAGAGTGCAGAAGAACGCTTAACCAGTGATGTAATTTCCTGTCTTGTGTACTATATCTTGAGAGGAATTAAGCAATCAGTATGTTGTTCTGGCAAATGATCCATAAATACGATTAAAATTCCTGGGAGAATAGGGTTCAGATTAGTCTAGTTCTACATTACAAAAGATTTATTCGTGTATGTTGGCATGAACAGTTATGGAGTGTGCAAATATGCAATGCCTTGATCAGTACTGCTTCTATGGACTTGGCATGCAATATAAACTTCAGTAGATTAAATCTTTTCCTAGTATAACTATGTCATAGCAAATCATCCTTATCAACTAGCATTTTAAATCGTGGTCTAATTTGTTAAAACTACAGTGAGAGTGTATGTAACAGCTTCAGGTAACAGAAAATTCAGTGTGCAACAATCCAGATGGTAGTTTCCTCTTTCTTATTCTTTTGATAACTTTATTGGTCTTTGTTTATCTCTGTGCTTTCTGATGCTTTTCATACTCTTGTATGTTTGGATTATGCTTCTGTCTCTGTCCTTTCCATCTCTTCAATGACATCTGCCTCCAGTTCAGCCTCCTCTCTGTGCCATTCCAGTCACTTCATTTTTTTGTTCATGTCCAAAGCTCCTCATCTCCTTCGTTATCTGGTCTTCCTTACATTTTCTTGATATTTTGGGAATGTTACTAGTCTCAAACGACCCGGAGGTTTTCTTTTTATCTCCTTCTCCAGCCCACAGAACTTTGTTCCCTTGTGTATTAACAATGCCTCATCTATGGAGACTATTCTGTGGAGACCTTGGACAATACCCACTCTGAATTTGGGTCAAAGAAGTTGGTACTTCTGTGCGCTTGTTCTTAAGCTCTGCCTGTTCCAGCTCTTTTTTTTAAAATTTTTAAAAATTATAATAGAATTTTCTTCTGCCTATCTTTCTAACATTTTTATGGTCTGCATGCACACTACCTATTCCCATTTCTCTGTTTGACTTTGACTTCTTCCATTCTTAATTTCTCACCCTTCAGTTTCCATATGGATAACCATCCAACTCTGTAGCTGCCCTGGTGCTGTTGTTTCTCATTTGAATTGCATTGTGCCAAATCAGCTACACACTTGAGCTGGTCTTCTCTAAGCACTGTGTTCTCTGAGTTCCTTTTTTATGATAACTATTTGAACTTTTTTATTTTCTCTCTCCAGGAATGGGACTTGGTAAAAATCTATGTCAATCTTAATGACTTCTTTTCTGCTTTTATTTCCTTTATTCCTCTGTATTTCTTTTCCTCTGTCAGCGTATCAGTCCCCTTTAGGGGCTTTTTTAACAAAAAAATTTAATTTTATTTATTTTATTCTCCTCATATACTTCCAAGCCCTTCTGACAATTCATGGTCTTGGCTGACTCCCAGTATCCACTTTCTCAGTTCCTGATGCCATCTGCCATACTTCAGAGATACTGCTGACTTATCTCTGGTGAAAATCTTTTGGTTCCGCTGACTTCCTGTATTTCTTAATGCCTGGGATTTTTGTCATCTGTTAGGAGTATCTTAGTTTGAAGTTTTGCCTGTTCTGTATTTTTTATTATCATATAGACCTCCATTCAGTTTATTTGTCCCTCCCCCCCACCCCGAACTTCTTAGAACTAAGGTAAAATTCAAGATTCCTCATTTACTAAGACAGACATTAAGATCTTGTTTTGTAGCATTTGAACCTGTTCAAATGTACCTATCCCTCTCCTTATTCACCATCTGACCTGTTCTTTTTCTAAAATCATTTCTCTCCTTGAATTCCTTCCCATACAGAAGATATATGTCCTAGTCTCTTCAATATTAAAGAACTGCACCACAAAACAATCCTCAATTTGAGACGTTTCTGTTCACCAGATTAATATCCTATCCCTAGCCCTCCTTCATCTCCCCACCCTCTTAGTATGCTTTGTACAGTTGTCTTCAGATCTTGCCTTCTAATGCATTTCTAGAACTGCTCACTTCTGGGTTCTGTTTTTGCGCTGAAATTTATCTCTGTGATGTTCCACTTGACTTCTTCCTGGAGGAATTCCAGGCTAGTCCTTTATTCTCCTCCACTCCATCTGTCACCTCTCTGCAATGCTATATTATAGTCTTCACTAAATTCTGTTGTTCATAGACATTTGTCACTTTGTCCTTGTTGATTCTCTCTTTTCAGACGCTATTTCTTATTGGGTGGGTCTTCCTCTCCCCCTCCACCTCTTTATGCATGTAGGTGTGTAGGTCTCTCAGGAATCCATCCTCAGCCTTTGCGTCCTCCTCCACAGCTTACTTCAGATCATGTATCCATAAGTATAATTTTTATGAAGGCATCACTACTTTATTGTTTAGTGGTTTTTCCCTCACTCTGGTTAAACTCTCCCTAACTCACAAAATCTTCTTGGTCTTGAGTGGTCACCTGGATATAATCATGTCAGAGACAATTTCTGTATTTTCTTTTCTTTTCTTTCCTTTCCTGATACGCTCTTTTTGCTCTAAGTAGCTCTGAGGCCTGACAGTTCCTATTTGTCCATGTAGCTGTAAATCAGTTTGAAGGCCTGCTCATCTCAACACCATGATCTCATCTGCCTTTCTGATTTTAGTACTTAAAGCTTTGCTTCACTTGATTACTGGTGTTATTATATCTTTGCTTATCACTCTGCCTACTTCACTTGTTTTTCAAAATCTATGTACTCATCATTTACTAATTTTACATTTACTAGTTTTGAAAGCTTTACAATTTTTTCTCCTTTTGTTTCTGAGAGAAATTTTACCAAGAAGTTGATTATTGTTTTTTTTTCTCTACTAACAGTAATGATTTGATTTCCCATTTTCTATTTATCTTACATTCATTAGTGCACTTTATAATACTGTGACCAAACTTTGTTGAAGCTCCTCCTGAAGCTCCTCCTCAAAACTCCTTCTGTAATCTATGAAGTATAGAATCACAGAATCATTTTGATTGGTAAAGACCTTTAAGATCATCAAGTCCAAACATTAACCTAACACTGCCAGTCCAAGCTCTGTCTTGAAACACCACATATGTGTGTCTTTTAAGGGATGGTGACTCTGCTGCTTCCCTGGGCAGCCTGTTCCAATGCTCAATAACCTTTTTGGTGAAGAAATTTTTCCTAATACCCAACCCAAAACCTCCCTGGCACAACACGAGGCCGTTTCCTCTCGTCATATCACTTGTTACTTGGGAGAAGAGACTGACATCCATCTGACTATGACCTCATTTCAGGTAGTTGTAGAGAGCAATGTAACCTGTTAATGACTGGGCAGGTGTGTTATTTTTGTGCGTCTTATACTTAGGTTGCCAAGTATTATTAATCCAAAGCTGTTTATTGTTTTTATAACTGCAAACTGTAGCATGTCTTTTAAATTATATGACTACTGAAATAGTTATAAATCAGTTAATTTATTTGAATTATTGATTATCCCATCATGCATGTATTTGCAGCATGTATTTCGGTGGAAACCATAGGCACTATTTTTCCTTTTCCACACATACATACGTACACATATTTAATAACAATGCTAGTTAAAGAAAAGGTAGACAGAATTTGCAGGTATAAGGGAGGATGCTTGTATACAGACCAGCAGATGATGATGATGATTATTATTATTATTATTGTACTACAGTTAGACCATGCCAGTAAATGAGGAGCCTATGGAAGACTGATCCAAGTAGCTTATGGCATAATATTTAAATGATAAGAATTTTCTTTTTTGTGTTCATTATTTAAGAAAAGAATGTGGCATTGCCATTGCAGGGAAGGATGTGAAGAGCATGTGTTGGATGTTATTTTTCGTCATTGTGCTTGTAATGGATTTCACTTCAGAGCACTCTTGTGAAATACAAATAATGTTATGTATTTAAAAATTTTATTACAGTGTTTATCTACACTGAAGCATCCTGTGTATAAACTGATTATGCCATGTTCACATTTACTCTCTATAGTAATATTTGTCCCTTTTCCTTTACAAAAGTTGTGTTCTGTAATTCCAGTATAAAGCACACTGTTACAGTCATGCCAGTTGTTTCTAGCCTTTAGCTTCTTTTTATTGTCAAATATCTTGACTAGTCTTGAACAAGGTCATGGAGTGATGATCTTTAAAGCTTACAGATTACAGCAGATGAGAAGTTTGTACAAGTCTAATTCATAGATCTCTGAGAGGTGGCAAGACCAATTGAACTATTACTTATAATTCATACTTACCTTTTTTTCTTTGGCAGTGTATTTGAAATTCCTGAATTTATATCTTATATGCTTGTGCTTTCTAGACTTCTAAGCTATACAAATTCATCATTATCTAGTCCACTGTTATTACTTTTCCAATATATTTTGAGTGACTCTTTGATATAAAAATTCAGTTTACTGTGCAGTATTTTGTTCCCTGGGCAGAAGCGATGCACAAGTAACTTCAAACTTGGTATCTGAAATCTGGTTGTTTGCCCTGTTATTTCTCAGAACACATTATCAGTTTCATTATCCCACTTTTTCCTCCCCCGCCTGCCAGCTTCTGCTACACTGTTTACTGCTTTTCTTAATCCCTGTGTGAATTAATTAGACTACCATAAATTTCAGATAGCAGATTGTTTCATCATTGGCTCGGAGGACATAATTATTTTTTATCTTCTTTGTGAATAGAGTCGCTCCTGTTTTCTCTGACATTGCCCTCCCTGGTCACCATGGCTTACTGATGACCTGAGACAGACAGAGTGAGAGCAAAGATAATCAGAATGTCATTGTCTAATTATTAGAGAGAGAATTTTTTCTGTCTTATGGGGTAACTATGTAGGTCGTGCAGTAGAGGCTCTTCGTTGCCATTGGGATAGCTGTTCATTTGCATGCAGCCCAACATTTCTGGGTGATACAAATCTATGTTTTTCAATCACATCAATTACAGTTGCCTTGATAACAAAATCACTTATGGCCACAAAATCACATAGATCAACCTAAATCTTTGGCGATGAGAAGTGCTGGGTAAACCGTTCTGGATTTTCTGCTGAAATTCCCTGAAGATAAAGATGATTTGGGAACTCTTCAGACTAAACATTACATTTGAATTGATACATTTTGGCCAAGAAAGACCTACCAGCTTTCTTCAAGGAAGTTATTTACAAGTTTCAGTTTAAAAGCCACAACAAACTAAACACAATCTTTTCTCTTCTAGAGGATAATAGATCATATAGAAGACAACTCTGAAGGACGACAAGGAATCCACTTTAAACTTTGGGCATACAACAGAAAATTGTATGGTATTCTAAGTTAATTTTTTCCTGACAGTGGATGACAAAAGGGTCCATACTATTTTTTAACACTTTTAAAAGTTAGATTTGGTTCTGTCAGGCTACCTTCACTGCTAGTAGAGCAATAATATTATTGGTGTTAGTAAACTTACTTGGAAGGTTAGCAATGAGTTTGGTTAGATAGGAATGGTCACACTCAAACTAAGTTTACTGTCCTGTCTCTCCAGATAGTCCTAATTGGACTCTGCTAAGTCTCAACAATTTTCATCCCATCTTCAGTGACACTCAGTCTACCTAAGATCTTGCTTATCCTAGGGAAATGCCCATCTCTTTGCTTTGACTATTAGAATGGTTATTGTTGGTGTCACCTCTCATTAAGACAGCTTCAGTTAGGTGTCAGAAATTTTATGGAATCAGTTTAGAATATCTCTGTCCTTCATTTTCCCTGCTGCCTTGATGAATCATTGGGTTGTGCTTGTAGAGAGTGTCACATACAACTGAAAATTGTGGGTAGGTCTGAAGAATGGAAGTATCACTGAGCATTATGTCAGTGTTTCTGACAGAGGATGCTTATTTAATACTGGTCACACTAGCTTGTGATGTAAAAAAAAAAAAAAAAAAGCTGATGTTTTGAGCTATGGATGACACATAGTGGTATGTAACAGGTGCAGGCTCCATACTACAGAATTTTTGTAGCTGTAAAGGAAGAGAAAAAGTTTTCTCCCCTGTGTTGCAGTAGCTGTTGAAACAGGTTCTGATAAGTTGGTCATGACCTCTTTTCTTCTTTGCACTTGCTACTTCCACATGAGTAGCTTCTGCTAGAAGACTGCCTTCTATGATTTTTATCCCTGACCCTATTTCTAGGTGAAGAGATCTGAAAACATGTCATCTTTTCTGAGGCAGATCCTGTGAGATGGGAAATGTATCCAACTTTAAATGCAATATATCTTAATGCCGATGAAGGAACCAGCAAGTAACTTAATTCTTTTTTCCACTTGATGCCCAGCAGCTGGTAACTTATTGATAGTAGGGTAAATTCAACACGTTTAGTTTCTAACTACACCTAAACAATGCTGTTGTCCTGGACCTATACTTGCCTGACACTGGGCCAAGAGAGAACCTAGAAAAGCTGAAAGTTATCTAATTTGGGCATCTTCACATTCATCTTCATGCTGTTGGGCTTCTCCATCATAGTTGACGTAGCCATTGCTATGCAGCAAGACAAGAGGATTTCAGCTAATGGGACTGCACTAGGATGACATAAAACATTAGAATAACAAGAACCAAGGGGAAAATAACCATGTTTCATCTTGGAATCTGACCTGCTTTAACCTGCATAACTTTTAGGTATTTGACAGTGTCGTAAAGAAAAATACAAAGCCAAGCAAATAAAATCTCAGTCATACAGATGTGACCCAACTTCTGCATCCTTGGCTGAGACTAGCAATTGAATAAAGATTAGCTTACAAATCCAGCAGATATGATAGGAAGGAAGGGGAGAAGTTAAGAGAATTTTACTATGACTGTAAATGTTCAAAGGGAGAAATAACCTAACTGCCTTGTTTGGGTTTTGTAAGGCACTGCAGTCAGGTTTTCCTGATAATTTTACTCTGAGGCATACAAAACATGGCAACAACTACAATTAAATGCAGGTATCAGAATCCAGAAACAAAATCTCAGTTCATTTGTTCATTATTATATCCAATGCCCCAGCAGGTTTATCAAGCCTTTTGATTGGATGTTGTGTTGTGTTGTGTTGTGAATCCCACTCCCCCCCCCCCACCCCCCGCTGTTTTGTTGCTGCAGCTATACAGGATCCTTTTCAGATGGAGAGTGCAGACAAAGTGGAGCATCTAGCTTCTGCAATAAAGTTATTGTTTTGCCTTGATTTTCTGTTTTATCTTTTTAAAATAGAATTCCTGTCTTCAGTTGGATAAGTGTATCAAGAATAGGTATAGTAAGATATTTGCCTTGCACATGTAATAAATGTATTGTTTTGACCTAAAATGGCTATTCTAAGAAAGAAGATTCCTTATCAACTGATAAAGAATTCCTTATAAGGAGATTCCTTATCAACTGATAAGGAAATATCTTAATGATTATTCATTCATCTGTGCATCACTTCATAGTGGCTGCATTGTGTACAATAGCCATCACAGGATGCTTCAGTGTAGATAAACACAGGAATTACATGTATTAGTGAGCATTTAACTTCTCTGTAAAACTGCTTTGTTTTATTCACGTGTGCATTTCCTGCTAGTGTTTCATCTCATTACATTTATAACAATAGTATGTGCTTAGATTTGTTTGCAATGATTATGCATGTTTATAGGTTACAAGAATTGCATTATTACATTAAACATGTGCTCAGCCTCAGATCAGTAGCAAATCAGTTCTCTGGAGCCAGTGCTGATTAGTGCAATTCTTAGCAGCATTGCAGATGATGTTATTTCTTTATTGAGTCATGCTAAACAGTATCTTGGCTTTTGCTATAAAAAGACAGAAGAGGGAAAAGGAGACAGAGAAGGATGCTTTTATGTATATGACATGAAGCCCTGGGGAAGATGCAAATCCGGAATGAAAACTAATTGCTTTCTACTTTTGTTGCATACCCTGATCTACGTGGAGTAAAGCTGACCAAAAGGAATGTGTTTTATGTAAACTAGTAGTGATTACTGCAGAAAGCTGCCACAAAACCAGAACGATTAAAGGGACACTTCTAAAAATAGTTCTTCAGACCTTACAGAACAGACTTTATTGTATTATAAATGTATTTTGATGGGTCTTTATAGGCAGATAGAGGGGAAAAGGATGATACAATGTAGCTAGTGGAATGGAAAAGCAATTATATTTAATCAGAAGGATAAAGTTCACTGTACTTTCCACTTCAAAAGTTTTCTAAATATGATTTTATGCAATATAAGCAATTAAACACAATAAAATTACCCCTTCCCACCTCACATTGCCCCCCCGCCCCCCCGTGGTTTTTTTTGGTAAGAGGAAAGAGTTGTGGCATCTAAACTGTGGGCATACACATTGTTCATTAAATCAGTTTTGTGTGACTGTCTGCTCAAGGACATTCTAAAGGACAAGGCCGAACATGGCAGTAACCACTGATTTGCCTCCTACAGCAGGGAGGTATTCATCTACATATAACAGCTTTTTAGACATTTTGGTTAATTGTCTTTAGAAGATTTTTCCAGTATATTCATGGCAGCTCCTGAGTTCAAACAACTCACTTTTCTGTAACTTCAGTAATACCATCTTTATGAAACGTCAAGCTGAACTTAAGCAAAATGATCTTAAAAATACAAATGTGTAATGGGTCTGTGAAATAAACACAACACAAAGCTATAGTGCTGAAACACCCTCAGACTGAGAAGTCAATCACGATGTGTATGTGATGTCTGGATAAATGTTTACAATTTCATTATAGACCACTTGAAAGGTGAACACTCAGGGTTTAAACTACTAATTTTATGATAAAGTATATAAACTGGAATGATTATATGATACAGTTCCACCTTTTAAGTATATGTAATTATTGACAATATATAAAATATCTAAAATAATTTTATTTTACAGCTTTCTATTGTTTGTAGGAATGCAGTATTTAACATTTTTTGCTGACAGGTGTTCCTTAGTTCCAGATGGCATTTAGGAATTATGTAGGTTGTCTAATCATCAATAAGTGGCTTATATGAAGAAACAATTAATACCATGATTATTTTCCTTATGAGTCAGCAGGTGTGTCATATGCATAATTTCTAGTGCAGAAAAAGTCAAAATGGCTTCTGGTCTGCTATATATGTTGCAGAAAAGAAGATGCTGAAAAAGGATTCTTTTTGGTTGTATTGTGATTTGTGCTGTGGTGTATTAAGAATGTAATTAAAAAGGGAAAGCATTTTACCTGAAGGCTTAAAGACCTCAAAAAAATTTCTGGAATATTGATAGTCTTTGTAGCTGATTTTTGCATTGCATTCCAAAGAAATGCAGTCATCTGGTTTATTGAAATCACTGACCAAATATGATAGACAAAAAATAAAATTATGAAGAAAATTAGAAAGATGGATTAAGACAATAAATAATTTTTACTTTTCCACGTAAAATTAAAGTTTTAGTGTTACCCTTTTTGACTTGTCTGTTCAGAGTATATTAGCATCAGATATCAAACCAGTGGAGGAGAGTAGGACAAGGGAAGGACAGTGAGAAATATTTATTCCAACTATTTAATAATCTCATATTGTCCTAACAATTTCCTGTTTCCTAACATATTGTTATGCTATTATTTTATTTACTGTAACAGCACAAATGATCTTTGGTAAATGCTTCTGCAACATTCAAGTAGCTTTTATGATATATGCAACAGTGTCTTTTTAAGATCGTGCATTGGTTTTCCCTTTTTTAAAGTAAATACGTATAAGAAAAGTATAGATAACTTCAAATCTGTGTGCTTTCACCTAGGCTTTAATCTACCTTCTTGATAGGAATATGAGGAATATGTCCTAATTCCATCATCCAGAAATATACTGAAGTTCTACAAGTGTATGTGTCTATGTTAGCTCATACTGATTTAAAGATGTGTCCTATGCCTTTGAAAGGAGTTGCTTTTCTTTCCACACAGTCATCTCTACCACATGATGAAAGCATAGGCAGTTTAGAAGAGCTGTAACTAAAAAGACTCATCGTAAAATGACGTTTCTCAGCGTTTCTGTATGTGTAGTTTCCTCTGGTAATTAAATTGATGTGAGGTGTGGAAGAGCAATACGCAGTTCTGGGAGGTGGCAGGTTTAAGGATCAGCTTCTTTGCACCATGTTAGGAACTGTGGTTAGGGCTGTATCATAGCTAAAGAGGGTCAATTTGGGAAGCTTTAGAGGAGGCCATTTATCTAGCTTTGGAATATCCTGGGTAGTGAACTTTATCAATAGATGGGAGGAAAGGGCACTTCAGCCACTTGGTTTCGGTTTCTAAACTATGGGCTTTGATATTCCTCCTAATACACCTGCAATTCCTGACAACAGCTGCAGCCTCACTTTATATGCTGATAAGTAGGTTGCTGATCTAAGGGTTGAAAATCAGTACTCCTAGCACTCATGGTAATGTTCCTCCTTCATGACTGCATACCAAAGTGTAGAAGCCAAATGTTTTTGAAGATGGTTTATTTCCTTTTAATTTTGTTCAAATACATATTTCAATGCTACAGTATGCGGTTGCACTGGAAAGGATGCAGAGGAGGACTGCTGTCTGCTGTTCTAAACTCACCACTGTGTTTAAACTTCTAGTACAAACAAACAAAAATAGCAACAACTGTATTTATAAGACTCTTTCATTAAAATAGATTTTTCCTGTGAAATATGTGCAGTGGATGGATGCTGCTGTGTGGTGAAGGTCATTTCAGCATTCATTTGGAAAATGAAAGAGGTGAAAGCCTGGAATGCGTAGAGTTGCTGAGCCCTGGTCTCTAAGGAGCTTGTGGTTTCCATGTGAAAACCTCAGCTTTTTCTTGCTCTTATGTCTCAGATATATTATTTCTTTAGAGAAATAGTTCTGTGCCTGTATTTCATGTAAACCATTGTGTGATAACTATATAAACCCAGAAAATATTAACAAATATAATTAAAAAGAGAGATAAGTTAGGTTGTTGGTAAATATATGACATGTTTATTGCACTCTGGTTACTGCTTCAGAGGTATGTAATTCCACTGGCTTCTGTAGCATTGCTCTTGGATTAGGCCAACAGAAAGCGAGCCCAGTGTATATGCTTTTATGTCAGCTTTGTCCACTTCAAACTGTCAAAGCTGTACACTGTAAAACTATTGCAAGTTGCGAATCTACATCCTTTTGATGTCACAAAACCATTTAATGTCTAAATACGGATTTTTTTTTTTTATCAATCTATTGTTTCTTATCATCATCTCTCCACATGGGTAAACTGCACACTTTCCTAAATTAGAATGACTTGGCACTTCTGTAGTGCTTTACAGTTCTGAAACACAGTATGAATATTAATTACAGCCCAGAGCAGCCCGGTGAGGAAGATAGCTAAGTAAATATTATTATCCCTATTTTACAGATGGGGAAACTGAGGCACAGAGATTAAGTGACTTTCTCAAGGCCAAACAGCAAGTCAGTGGCAGACCCACGATTCCTCTCCCATGCTTTAAGCAGTAGACCACAGTGTTCACTGGACTCAGCAAGCAACTCATTGCAATAATGGACAGTTCCAAGGACTCATATCTGGTCAGTGTGTCCACACATTTGTTTGTAGATTGCTGCAGATTGGTTCAGATAGTTCACTCCTAGCAGATTTGTGCACTATGTAAAATTTCTGACCTTCATCACCTTCATATGGGGGTGAAAGGGAGAAGCCATAGGATTCTGACATAAACATGGCTGTGAAAAATGTTTAGTTTTTATGCCTTACTCTGATCCTGCTGAAACTGATGGGCAAAAGTGCAATGGATTCATGGCTTTGAGTATGTTAGTATGGAGATTGGTGGCCGCTTGGTATGTTGAAGTCATCCAGAACATGAATTCTGTCTTCCATGACTGTCTTATGGTCAGTCTTGCCTATGTTTTCAGTTTCAAACTCTAAGTTATTGCAGCACTTAAAAATAATAATTTCATGGTTTTCCCGACATGCTAATAAAAGGCAGAGATTGCCAACTGAAATTAAGTTTCTAGCCCTTAGGTAGTCATCATGGGAAAGGGGAGCATACCTGCTAGTATTTTTACTTGTATTGTGATAGTGCTTACCTCCAAATGACATTAAGACCTAGTTGCACTAAACTACTAGAGAGCCCTTCTCTCCTGTTTCCCCTCTTCTAAGTAGGAAGTACAAGAATTGCAGAAATTACTTTTAAACTAAATGTGGTGTGACTCTTCTACTGGTAAATGCAAGGTGGCTTTCGTCCTGCTCCCTGGGAAGCGAGAGTGCACAGTGCAAAGCCTGTTTAATTAGACTTTGCTCAGAGTTTGACAAGTGAATTGGCAATGACACAATACTCCCAATTAAGCTGTTTTTCCTTGCAATATTAATGGAATAAACCCACTTCTGAGAATGAGGCAAGGCTGAGACTTGCTGTGACATTACAGGAAGAGGAGGCAATAAGGAAAAAGATTGCCAGAAGCTGAAAATTGAACATAATGTGAAAGAAGAAGTCAAAGTGTATGACCATATGTTGATAAGAATTAATGAATTACTTGTTATTGAGTTTTCTTAGATGATCTGTAAAGGCTTTAAAATGTCCAGCAATTTAATATTTTCCCCATTGTAGCATTATCCCTAATATTGCTTCCATAGGCCTTTTCAGGATCAGTAAAATACTGATGGCTGTGTCCTGTGAGAGAATAGCACTACTTCTGATATGGCTGTAATACCTGGCCTATGGCATCCTGCCTAACCATTCACCCTGGGGCATGGCATCATGCCAGCAAGACAAGCATGCCCAGTTGTGTCTAACTGCTTAAAATAATGGATTCATTTTACCTAAGATGATCAAATAGTTTGTGCGAAATTATACTGCCCTGGTATATCCTAATAGATTATTAGCTAATTCTAAATTATTAAAAGATAAACCAGTTTCAATAGAAGGCCTTTTAGCATTGTCAGATTTTAGTTACGTAGTATGTTCTTTGGGAAACTCTTACAAAGAGAATGTAACCCTCAGTCTCTCTTTAACAGTACATATGCTTGGTGCTGACACGTTCCTAGGATTTTTCTATATGATAGCTACATCATGACAAACTGAAACAAAAACTTATATCCAGAATGCACAACATCCAGCTAGCTCTACCTGTGAATATTTTTGCCTGGGCATCTGCTCCTTAAGGAGAGGTTCTTATGTAGCTTCACTTCTTGCTATGTTCTGTTGCGTTCTATACATGGGTATATATTCAGCATGTTATGCTGGTATTCAGATCCCCTTGTTTCAGACTTCTATTAAGATACCAATTTTATATATTGAAATGACGAAGTTCTATGTGTCATTTCAATATAGTTTAATAAGTATCACTTATTAAACCCCTTCCACTAATGAGACGTGAACATACATTCATTGATGTTTTTGTATAATTTGTTCTTACTTCATCATCATTTATGGGAAACCACTCTAAATTATGGTGTAAAATATAGGCTGTAATTTGTAAAACTGTTTTTTTACAATTGATGATGTCAAACTCATAAGTGAAGCCGATACTTGTTTTAGCACAGCATCCAGTGCCCTGTTGCTGAACTCCCAAAAGATATCTCTACTTAGGGAGATATAATTTTTCTTTCATGTCGGAAGTGACACAAATCATTAATTTCTGTAACTTTTTTAGTGTGAGCACAATTCATCACATAGTATGTTTACAGTAGAGAATATGGTTAAAATACATGGATGACTACAGTGTAAAATTAAATATGAAACTTATGTTCCTGAGGAAGATTAGCTTTTCTGTTTCCTGCTACTGGTGTGTGCTATTTGCTTATAAGGAAGCCAGTTGTTCTCATTATATTAAAGTTTGCTTTCCTACCATATAGTCACTGAGTATAATTCAGTAGCTTTGCTATAGCATAAGGAATGTTAGTGCTCATAATTTGGTAATTCTCCCCAGGATCCTGGTCTAAAGACAAAAATACATGTGCAGTCCCTTTCTTCAAAAGCACAAGAATAAAGCTGCCTCAATAAGACATTTCTTCTCTCATCTCTTTCATTGTCTTATTAACTTGTGTTTTTCTTAGTTTCTAGTAACTAGCAGGTTTTAACAGGAGAACATCTTCATGTCAAAGTTACCTGTAATTATGCCTAACTGATACATAAGAAATAGATTTTAATAGGCAAAATTAACTTCTTGGAAACTTTTTTTGTTCCTGAGTAGTAAGAGTAAATAAATATTAAAAGCATCGTTGTGTCATAGAACAATATGCTCTTGCCAATATTTTCCAAGTGAGAAGCAGCTTACCTGTCCTTTTTTCTGTTTTGCAGAGAAATGATGAAGAGGCTGTTGTGGATAGAGGTGGAACTCGCTCCATTCTCAAAACACATTTTGAAAAGGAAGATCTAGAAGGTGTGAGATTATTTTTCTGCTCATTATATTGTCTCTTTCTTCTGAAAGTACTGAAATGCATTTCCAATGTGTAAACTTACTGATTTGAGCAGGGATGGAAAAGTGAGTGAGAGAGTAGAATGTCATAATTTATTTCAAAAAGAGAAATATTACTAGTTTCTCACAGTGGTGCTTAGATACAGATGATGGTGGAAGGAGTTTGCTGGTTTTCATTGATCAATAATGAAGTCCTGTAAACATGCACATATGACTTCTGATAAATTTTTTTAACCTTTAAATTTCCAAATTTGTAAATGCAGGCGGGACTGATGATATAGTACTTAAAACGGCTTCCACACATGCTTTACAGTCCTTATGTAGGTTCCTAGCCACATCTTCAGCTCAACAAAAACATTGTGCAGTGTTATAGATTGGACAGATACTTGATAATGCACACTGCAGAAACCATCTAGCATCACGATGTAGAAGAAAGTGAGAAGTTGAGAACTGTCTCATGATACTACTGTGTTCAGCATTGGGGCCCGCAACATACAAAGGATGTGGAGCTGTTGGAGTGAGTCCAGAGGGCCACAAATATGGTCAGCGGGCTGGAGACCCTCTCCTATGAGCATAGGCTGAGAGAGAGTTGGGGTTCAGCCTGGAGGAGGCTCCAGGGAGACCTGATAAGCAGCCTGACAGTACCTGAAGGGGGCTATAGGAAGGCTGGAGAAGGGTTGTTTACAAGGGTGTGTAGCTATAGGACAAGAGGTAATAGCTTTAAATTGAAATGAGTTAGGTTTAGATCAAATATGTATTTATATATATCTTCTATCTGTATAAGGATAATTTCTTAACTGTGAGAATGGTGCTGATACGCTGGAACAGGTTGTCCAGAGAGACTGTGGAAGTGTTGAAGGCCAGGTAGAATGAGGCTTTGGGCAGCCTGGTCTAGTGGAATGTGTCCCTGCACATGGCAGAGAGTTGGAACGAGATGATCTTTAAGGTACTTTTCAACCCTAACCATTCTATGATTCTGTATTGTCCCAGTAATCCAGTCTCTGAAAGAACTGCATTTCAGTTTGTTTAGTGGGTCCTAAATGTATTCTGATTACTACTGTACAGTCTTGTACTGAGTGAGGTGTGTGATTCCCCCCTCCCTCAAGACACAATTTCTGTTGCACATACGACTTTAATTGCTAGCTTCTTCTGGTGGGACATGGAAGGTTCTTGTCTTTGTCACATAGAGCCACAAGAACTACCAAAAAGAAATACGGAGATCTGGGGTGTGTTTCAACATCTTACATCTGAAAAGTTACCTGCTTCAGGTCTAAAGAGAGGTATCTGTGCATGAACCTGAGCTTTCCAAACGTTTACCCTTGACTACTTCAGCATATATTTTTTTCCTGTCTTCATGAATTTAGCATTCTGTGCTTCATGATAGCCATATTGATGATTTAATGTGAATGTCAACATGATATACAGCAGCTCCGTGTTACTGCTTCCCTCAGCAGTGCCTCTAAAAGCAGACACGGTTACAGTTTTAAAGGGCCTGGCTGTGTTAGTCTGTATGAGGTGATCTCTCATAGAAGGATGTAAAATGTGATGCAGTGTAGCATGTGTGAGGTAGGTAGTTCTCTGCTCAGTCTGGGGCAAGTCTGAGCACATGCAAGGGTAGATCTCAGGTATGATGTTTCCAGGGTGGTGTTTAGGGTTTTGGTGTCTCCAGGGTAAGTGGCTACCAGTGGATCAGGCAGTCAAGTTTTGGACTGAGACACACAACCCTCTTTTATGTAGTGCTCACACTAGGCTTCTGTAGTCTTCAGTCCCTTGATCACATCCTTTGACAAAGTGAAATTACTGTATCTTGTGGCTTTAAAGAAACACCTCTTGGAAGGATGGGAGCTCCCTACCTTCTCTTCTTCATTATACTGACTCATAGAGGTTTTTTTTGGTGGGGTAAGCCTAACCAAAAAACCTGTCTTTTTCCTGAGTCATTTTACTGGTGTTTAAAAACAGATGACTTTATGGAAAATTACATTTTTAAGCTCAGTCACATGGATAGACTCAAGTGTTAAGGCAGTCAGAAGTACTGCGATGTTCCACATGTGGCTACATGGAGCCTAAAGCCTCAACTCAAAATTTGGACAAGTATGTAATTTAAAAACTGTATTTAATTACTATTCCTGCCCCCCCCCCCTCCCATTCTATATGTGTAGAGTCACTCCTGTGAAAATATTCTTTCAGAAATCTGCTCCTAGGATGTTATCAGTAGAAATCAGAACCTGACAGTGACACCCTCCAATCTTTCCATTGATTTGAATTGTTTAGAACACTGAAAATGTCTGTAGTTTGCCAATGAGTCTGCTTTTCTTTAAAATAAAATCATGCTGCTTCATAATGTTCTCGCCAAACAGCTATTTGATCTAGAAAGAATCCTTCATTGTGTAGTTAGCTTTGTCCAAGAAATTTCATGTCCACTCTAAGATCAGATCAATGTGTCTTTAAATATATAATCACTGCATCCAGAAATACCAAGGGACGTAAAAAGATTTGAAGAGATTGTAAATTTTAATATCTAGTTGCTGTTAATAGCATGTCCATTTGTTTCACAGCACATCTAGGCACTTTTCTGTCTGGAAACAGTGAATGTGACTCACAGATATCACTGTCTTAACTGTTATTCAGTGTACATTGTGTTGGGTTCTACTGAAAATGTACCTTTTTCCTAATGACATAACTATAAAATATGAAATTATGGAATCGAGTGCTAACTGCATAGCTTAGTAAAAATCATATAATTAGATAATTAATATGTATCATGTAATTAGCTCTTTGACAGACGTTCAATTGGGTTTATGTTTTAAGAATGTAAATACCTAGTTACTGAGTATTTTAGGAAAGACTAGTTTTGACAGGATTTAAGTTTCAGTTGCACCATATGAGCAACATTTCAAAACTGCAATTCATATGAAGAACTAAAGGTTCAAATCTGAAAATCAGTATTCAGTTTCTTCTGATTAAATCTTAAAATTGTAAGTATTTTGCTGTTTTCTAATTTTAGACTATCAGCATTCAAATGTCAGAAATACTGATTTAAATGTGTACTAAAATTTCCATCTGAGATTTCTTGGCCTAGCAAGTACTTGTATTTGCATATTTTGGAGCAGCCATTGTGCAAATATATTGCAAGTACATATCTTGCTGAAAGCATGAAAATATCACAGTGATTAATGCTGCCTGGAAGAGCATCCGCAAGACCAGAATTTTGCCTCAGTATCAGTGTTTTCTTTCCCTGAGCTCTGTAGTAAAATTTTGGGAAGATGGGACTGGAACTGCAGTACTTACAGGCACAGAAGAGATGCGGTGCTTGTCTTAGTGCCAGTAAAGATACTTGTGATGTGTACTTCAGATTGTATCTTTTTACTTAATCTTTTGTCGCTTCAGAGGTTGGTTGTTTGCAGAGCTTTGGCATTCAGATTTTCAGTATGAATAATTTGTCCACATAATTTATTTTTTTCTGAGTTGTAAGGTCAAGATCAGTCACTAATACTGAACAGATCATTTGTCTGACTGTTGCATTAATGAAGGGACAGAGAAAGCATTTCTAGAAGCAAAACAAGCAGCCTCTCCTAGTTATAACCATATATTTTTCATGTTATCTTTTAGTGTGTGTGCAGACAAAATTCCTACTCTTATGATGAAAGACTTAAGACAGACAAAAGACATTTTGTCCGTAGACCACATATGCTCTTACTTTTATCAGTGGTGGAACTCCTAAATGAGAGTTGTGCACTGATTCTGCATACTGAAGTATTTAATTGCAAAAGGACAGGTTGTGTATGTACCTGTACTGGGAGCAGGTAGGCAAGATTTCCTAAACAAGATGTGCACATCAACAAGCAGTTGCACTCAGCTCACTGTTGTCTCTGACTGCCATTGATTTAGTGCATGTTCAGTAGTAACAGTTTTATGACAAAATGGTTATACTGACTTTTTCTGCGTAGGTTAAAAATATTTGGATTGATCTGTGCATTTCTGGAGATCTCAGATTCTCTCAGATCATGTGCTGAGACCTTTGGACTATACAGATATGCAGAGTATTGGCACTAAGTGTACTCCTTTCACTTATGCCCACCAAGCCTGTTCCATGGCTGTCCTTGCTAGAGGTGATCAGCTGCAAATCCTGGATTTTTGTGGTAGGATTTTAGAACTGCTGCTGTGGGTATTACTGTGGCCTGGTTTGAGATATATTTTTGATAGGGAGATCGCTGGAGATAGAATTGTTAGATGGAGATCCAGGCATGAATCAGAGATGAATGCTGGCTCTGTTAGATGAAATCGCAAAATGATCCTTGATTCAAAGGAGTCAAGCTTTTCCTTAAGCTTTTTATGTTTCATATGTTTTATCTGCCTACGTGGTGTGGGGAAAATTTGTCTCATGGGAAATCAAGTTTGCCGTCTTTCATGTCTCTTGAGACACATAAAACACCATATTCAGTATATAAATAATTGTACATCATTCTGGTGCTTTTGACAATATTTAGATTATGTGGACTCATTACTGAAAGTCACAAAAGACTTCAAGCTGAATTAGGAAATACACATTGCTAAGACAACACTGAATATGATGTAGAAGCTGAGGATTTAAATGTAATAAACCAAAATTAATTTGTAATGTTAGTGTGCTTGTAAAGATGGTTTGTATTTAACAACCTGCACAAAGATTAATTTTAATGGTAGATGTCCTGCTGACCAAAACAAGAGAAATCTGAGAGTGTTTAATTATTCTCTTTTAAAACAGTCACTTAGTGATTATTTCTTTTTAGATTTGTTCTAGCTTGTGACAGTAATTTAAACATAATTGTAATGAAATTTTGATTATATACAGTTAGGGTTAATATATGAAAAACTCGCTGTGATTGAACTCTAATCTCCATACATTATTTAGTAAAAATCTGAGTAGCTCTAGATATTGAAATAAGCTTTTATTTTCACAGACTGGACATTTTTTATAGAAATAACATAATAGTGGACCTGTCTGCCACTGATATTATTTACTTGAAAATTAATAGTACCTAGCATTTCATGGGAATGAAAGAACATAAATCATATTAACCTAACTGGCCTTGATTCAGACTTATCCCCACATAGAAGCAAGTCAGCTACTAATTCTGCTTGGCCAGACAGGAACATCCACCAAGGTCTCACCTCCCTTTGGCTGCCAGGGCGCTACAGCCTATTGCAAATAATTTGTTACCCTGTCAGTACTGATCCCTTGCTCCAAGCTTCCTTGGCTCTGCTTCCCTTGGGTACCTTGTTCATCTTGATGTTCACTCTGACCTACCTTCTTCTGTCAATTTTCCTTAGACTTAGGGAGTAGAATATGAGTTGTGGAAGTAAGGAGTTGGAGAGAGATTTGAGTTGGTCTGTGCCTGTAGTGTTGGATGTGGCTGCATAGCTGTAGGTGTCCACTAAAAAGTCTCCTAAAATGAATCAGTTTGGTTTTACAAGCACAAAATTCTTTAATTTTGTTCCCTTCTGGTTATTACATGCTTTAGCTTGTTCCACTTAACGTTTCTAAGGCACATCTTTCTGTGGTGCTTCTCATCTAGTTTTGTTTGCTTTCTCCCGTGTCTCGGTATTCCTTGAGATCTCACTTTTCTCCTGAGCTCCTCTTGTACTCTTGCCTCAGCAATTACCTGCTTTGGTCCCTCTGCATGGGTCTTTTGTCCCTTCCAGGTGTACCCATCTTTGTGGGAAGGTGGTTCATCTTTAAGATTTATAACAACTCCGCAAGACATTTTCCCAAAATTCCTCTGAAAGTTCATGAGGAATAATGAAATAGTGAAAGCGAACAAGTTATCGCATAGTAAGCTTGGGTTGTGAAGTTTGACTGTGTTCAGAGCTTCACTGACTAGGAACTTTTTTGATATTTGTGGGGATTATGCTTCCAAATATTTTACCTTGTGAAATTCTGATATGTGAAATTATTGGCATAAACCAGTTTGCCATTATTGGTGAAAACTGCAAAATTGCAACATCAGAAGACAGAAATGTTTGGTTTGTTACATACAGTTGTGTATGGAGTTTGTAGCATTTTTTTTTAGTTGGCTTGTTGCAAATTTAGAAATATAGGTCAAATTCTCCCCTCTGATAACCACAGCTCCACTTTCCAGCAGTGGAAAGTGTGTGTGTGAGAGGTTCCTCTTACGTTTTATGTCCAGTGCCTTTTTTTCCCCTGTTGTCTGGCAAGCTCTGAGACCCCACTTTGCACACAACACTTCTGGACTCCTCTGGAGCAATGTAGGCAAATAGGGAATGATCTTCAGTGCAATTAAAAGACTTTTTATCCCAGCCACAACCTGGAAGAATGTTTAGTTAAACAGTCAGATCTGTTGGGAGGGCAGTGATTGGTCTGGTCTTTAATGACTTCAGTGAGATGATCTTACCCTCGATATTCAAGTTGTCCTTAATGCTTTCTTGGGCCGGGGATATTGTTTTAATTTTGTTCCATATAATTTCTCTTATATTTCAACCTAGAACATGTTACGTGTATGATCTAAGAAAATCTTGTCATTTCCTCCAAATTATAGCATGGGAAAAAGGTGAAAGTGTCTGATGAGCAATCCATGGCCACAAACAGCAAGGTAAACTGTTGATTTTAGGAAACACTGCTTTTGTCCTTTCTGCTTTCTCTTTAGCTATGCCTCCCTGATGCACTACAATAATGAATCATGAGTCATGTACTCTCTACTCCTACACAATTCAGCATAATCACTTTTTCTCCTATAAGGAAAAAGGCAATTTTTAACTCTAGAGACCCTAGAGACTGCTGGTTTTCTGTCCCTGCCTCACTGTTCATTTTTTGAGAGCACAGAAAATTGCATTTGGTTCAGCTCTAGCTGGCAATACATAAAACAGGCTTCAAGCTACTGAGTATTTTCCAGAGGAGGGAGAAACCCCTCCAGTCCTGCTGAGGTCAGCAGTTATTGGAGACTTGGCTTGAACCGTTGGCAAAATATTTTCTCTCAAGGCATCTTGACTTTGCAGCACATTTCCTTAGTAGGTCACAGAAGTCTGCTGTTGCTCTTTCTGGAGATGTTTCAAGATCCATCTGTTCCCTTATCCATCCCTGTCCGTCATGCCCATGAGCAGGGATCCGAAAGCCATGGCCTCAGCAGGTACCTAAGGCAGATTTGGATCGTTTTTGGTGGAAGGCAGATGTACCATGAGCACCAGGTGCTCGCGGATGTTCAGATCCAGAGCAGTCACATTTTATGCCGTATGCACCAGCTTGGCTGGCTCACTAAGGAGCTTTGAAAGCACCCACTTGAGTCCCACAGGCCTGGTGTAGCAAGCATGGAGGCCTGTGGAGCCCTTGCTGATGAGGGAGTGGGCAGGTGAATGTGTGTCATATGTGTGTTCTTCCTGCCAAATGGGCATGTGTTTTCTGTGTTTAAATTGGGTTTGGAAGGAAAATGGGAGGCACTGGGGCAAAAATGTCTTTAGTTTTAGCTTTCCATTAAAAACATAATAATTTCTCTAAATTGAGGAAAATATTTACAATTCCTTTCTCGCCATCTCCATTTTTTTCTTGAAATGTCACATCCATTCAGAAAATAAAATGGAATTTCCAGAAGTTTCTGACTTAAATCATCAAGCACCATAAATTGTAATGGGATGCATTTTCAAAGCTTTAGAAATCCCCCTACATTTCTTTTCATTTCTATTCATTTAATGTGTAAGGTAGTTAAGACAAGCTTCTGTTTTAAAGACCCAGAATGCCAGGTTCTGAAAACCATTTTTACATGTTACATCTGTCATTTTCAAGGGTTGTGCAGAAAATATTTGCTTTTCTGAGCTTGTCTTTTTCAATGGTTAATTTGATTTAGGGTTCTTAAAGTAAAATTTAGATGTAAAGAAGAATTTCTCCTTTGGAGTGCAGTAACCTCAAACAACCCTTCTACTTAGATTGTAATCTGAGAAACTTCTCTGCAAGATGTAGTCATATTAATAATGTATATTTCATCGCTGTCTTTTCTAGGGCAAAGAATCCATACCTCCACGAAGTGGAGATATTTACAGCACAGTACACTGTTTCTTCAAAAATTTAGGGGAAATCCTGATTTTTACATGCATTTATATGTACTTTCATCTGTCTGAAAATTAAATACAGTTAACAAGATCCCTTTAAAATCTTTTAAGATATAATTTGGATTTATTAATGTAATCCTGTAAAAATTAAAAAAAACACTTTATAACAAGGGCCATTATTTCTTTAATACCTAAAACATTTTTACTTAGGGAGTATTTTAAAGCTTCAAAGGGTAAACCCCAATGGGCCAAAGCCTCTTACACTATAAATGCATAGATTTGAACTAAATTTATGTACTTGGTTTTGTTCATACATAGCAGCTATGTGTGATTTGATTCTTTATAAAAAACCAAAAACACCCCAACCAAAACAACCCCCCCCAACCCCAGTATTTATATAATTTAACAGTGGAATTGTAGCATTGTATAAAGGTGACATTGCAGAGCATATCAATTCAGTGTATTGCATTTCTTTAATAAGCTTTCAGATTGTAAATAATCTTTGTATATTGTATTTTCTCAGAGGTTAATTTAAAAAAAAATACTTACTTTTCAATCCTAGTACTAAAAATATTAATGTATGTGATGATATTTAACTTTTCTAGTGGTACATCTGGAATAAATCAACATTTTACTTGGAGTGTTTTTTGCAGGAACAAATTCATAGTCTTTCTGTGATAAAACTGAAAAAGTTGAAAAGATTCTGGATAACCAGATAAATACTGTGCCTCACTGATACCTAAGTTAATTGTGATTTTTAAAACTATAACATAAATGAAACATAAATCCCTTTCAGTGCAGAAATTCTTTCATTTATTTTGAAGTAAGAATTAGCAGGAAGAATTCCTTTTGATCTGCTAGATGTAGTTTTCTGAGAAAGGACGATAGCTCTTCAGTACGTACAGATCCACAGAGCTGCATGCATGTGCCTGGGTGCATTTTTTCTGTATGTGTTTCCATGGACCTGATTATGTGTGGCTATCTGCCTGTGCACTCACAAAATATCTTACAAGTATCCACCATAGTCCTTGGCTAAGAGATATAGAATAAAGAAATGTTTTAAGTATGCATTTTCCTGTTATAGGACGGTTCCTTAGAGAGGGTAGAAGCAACCCAAACTAGCTGGCTAAATACAGTAATCATAAAAAGTAACTGACCGCTTCAGCTGTTAACTGTTTTTGCAAGAAAACATAGCCATCAGAAAAAACATGATTGTGGACAAAATGTAAAACATGAATCGATTTGTAGATTTTTGACTAACAACTTTAGTCCTTTCATAGGTGGTGGGACTCTACAGGACATGGTGCATAGTACAGGTGGTACAACTGTCCAAAAGTGATGTCCAGCGCCGTATTTTTGAAAACTCGGCTTTAAAAATTTATAAATCCACGGCGTATTATGCTCACCTCTTAAAACTGTGTGTAAGCTCTGCTTGAGAATAGGTGTTAGGAGGTTGTACCTGGTGTTGACAGTAGGTACCCTGGTGTAACAGTTGTTACTGTTTCCTGTGCCTCAGTGCCTTTTAGCCTTGACAAAAGAATGAGAAATTATGGTCTCATTGAGCAAGGCACTGTGCAAACCTACAGCAGAGCAGAATTCTTTTTGCAGTATTTAAGCAGTATTAAGGCATTTTAAGATGACAACCTGATGAAGTACATAAAACACACAAAAAAGCCCTTAAAGATAAATGAAATGCCTGTACACAGTTATGAGCTATAAGGACCAAATCTGAATACTATTGGATATCCTGCAATTGACTTCAGCCACATTGAAATTGATTATAGGGAATTAGTGAAATCACGTAGGGAGAAAATCAGAAGGGCTGAAGCTGATCTGGAACTCAGGCTGGCCAGTTCTGTAAAAGATAATAAAAAGTCCTTCTATAGGTATATTAATAGTAAAAGGAGGGTCAAGGAGAATCTCCAGCCCTTATTGGATGCTGATGGCACATTAGTGACAAGGGATGAGGACAAGGCTGAGGTCCTTAATTCCTTCTTTGCCTCAGTCTTTAACAGTAAGGAAGGATATTCTGTGAGTACTCATCCTGAGGAACTGGCTGACAGGGAGGGGAAGAATAACAAAGTTCCCATGGTTCAGGAGGAAATGATTAGCGACCTACTTGGCCAGTTAGATACCCACAAGTCAATGGGGCCAGATGGGATTCACCCAAGGCTACTGAGGGAGCTGTCAGATGTGCTTGCCAAACCCCTTTCCATCATCTATCAGCAATCCTGGCAGCCTGGGGAAGTTCCAGTCGACTGGAGGCTGGCAGATGTTACACCCATATACAAGAAGGGTTGGAAGGAGGATCCGGGGAACTACAGGCCTGTCAGTCTGACCTCAGTCCCAGGGAAGATCATGGAGAGGGTCATCTTGGGAGCTATCATGCAGCACATGCACGATGGCCAGGGGATCAGGCCTAGTCAACATGGGTTTACAAAAGGTAGATCCTGTCAAACTAACCTGATCACCTTCTATGACAAGGTGACCCGCTTAATGGACGAGGGTAAGGCTGTGGATGTGATCTACCTGGACTTTGGTAAAGCCTTTGACACCGTTTCTCACAGCATTCTGACTGAGAAACTGGCTGATGCTGGCCTGGACAGGTGGACCCTCAGCTGGGTTAAAAACTGGCTGGATGGCCGAGCCCAGAGGGTGGTGGTGAATGGAACAAAATCCAGCTGGAGGCTGGTCACGAGTGGCGTCCCCCAGGGCTCAGTCCTGGGTCCGGTCTTGTTCAACATCTTTATCAATGATCTCGACGAAGGGATTGAATGCTCCCTCACTAAGTTTGCAGATGACACTAAACTAGGAGGAAGTGTTGATCTGCCTGAGGGTAGGGAGGCTCTTCAGAGGGATCTGAACAGACTGGACCGATGGGCTGAGTCCAATGGGATGAAGTTTAACAAGGCCAAGTGTAGAGTGCTGCACATGGGACATAATAACCCCATGCAGCGCTACAGGCTTGGGGGAGACTGGCTGGAGAGCTGTCAGGCAGAGAAGGACCTGAGGGTGTTGGTTGACTGCAGACTGAATATGAGTCAGCCGTGTAGCCAGGCGGCCAAGAAGGCCAATGGCATCTTGGCTTGTATCAAAAACAGTGTGGCCAGTAGGTCTAGGGAGGTGATTGTGCCACTGTACTCGGCATTGGTGAGGCCACACCTCGAGTACTGTGTCCAGTTCTGGGCTCCTCACCATAAGAAGGACATGGAGGTCCTGGAGCGAGTCCAGAGAAGGGCAACCAGGCTGGTGAAGGGGCTGGAGGGCAAATCCTATGAGGAGCGGCTGAGGGAGCTGGGGCTGTTTAGCCTAGAGAAGAGGAGGCTGAGGGGAGACCTTATCACCGCCTACAATTACCCGAAGGGAGGTTATAGAGAGGTAGGTGATGGTCTCTTCAGTCAGGTGACAGGTGATAGGACAAGGGGGAATGGCATGAAGCTGTGCCAGGGCAGGTTTAGATTGGATGTTAGGAAAAAATTTTTCACTGAAAGAGTTGTCAGGGCCTGGAACAGGCTGCCCAGGGAGGGGGTCGAGTCACTTTCCCTGGATCTGTTCAAAAAAAGGGTAGATGAAGTACTTAGGGATATGGTTTAGTTTAGTATGTGAATGGTTGGACTTGATGATCTTAAAGGTGTTTTCCAACCTTATTACTCTGTGATTCTGTGAAATTAGTGACGTTCTTTCTTTGGAAAATTTAGTCAGTTTAACCAAGGTCTTATAGTAAATATAAGTGCTGAAATATAGAATTGTCTGGATTTTTTTTTTTTTTTCATTTTTTGGGAGGAAAGATGCTTCTGTAGGTGCCACTTGGAATTGGTACCTTTGATGTCAGTGATGTTCAGGAGCTACCCGTAACCTGTATTCATTTTACATTGGGTCAGAAATCTAGCAACTGCTTTGTGTGCAACATTAAAAAGACAGTCTGGCTGATTCTTGGGACTTGCTTATAGCAATGGGAATAAAAAAGAAATCCTCTTTAGATTCTCTTGAAATGTAGGAGTTTTGGAAAAATGCTTGTTTTAGAATTTTGGCTTAATGGTTCATTAGGTGTTTCTGTTAGAAGTTTTATATAAATGTGGCTTTCCCCCAGCTGTTTTCTCTTAGCTGAAACCAGGACAATTAAGCAGACTTCTTATTTATTTTCATCTTCAAATTATTCTTATGTTCAAGACTTTGGGGGTCTGGGAGGAATACTTCTGTCTGTTGAAGAGCTTCACTGGAACAGGTGTGGATGCTCCTCTCCAGGGTCAGGCAGCAAGAAATTGCCCAAGAAAGTGTGGTGTTCCTGCCCAGCTCTGCGCTGCAGACTGCAGGGCAGCCTCCTGGGTCACATTCTGGGCTTGGGAGATTTACCCAGCTCACTTGGAAACTTTTCATTAGTGATGACTCAGTTTGTACAGGGAAAAGTACCTTATAAACTAGTGCCCAGAACGTAATCTTTACCATCAAAAGGTATTTGAAGAAAGGTCATTTTATGCACTGGATTTCTTTTATCTTTGCTCTCTTTTTCCCTCTGCTTCCATCATTCGCTGTCCTATTGCCAGCAATTTAGAATTCGTTCATTTTTCTTTTGTTCTCAGTTGGTCTTTTTTGCTCCATAGTTGTACTTCTTTAATAAACCAGACCTTATTAACTCTTTATTCAGATTTTTTTACTTCTGCTTTTTGCTCTATCATTTTTCTGCAGAAAACTCCCTTTTCCTCTAAAAATTTCTCCCCGCCCCCGATTTATCTGAACCTTGTTACAAGGACCTAGATTGCTCTCTACGTTTATTCAAGTTATGCCTTGGTAAAACTCTATCAGCCTCAGTAGGTTCACACCAAAGGAATAAGATCCATTTTGTTTTTTCCTGTTTATCCATTGCAGTTTCCAGTTTCCTGTTTTCATTTCAGTGGGAATTGATCCTATCTGTGTAGGGAAAATTGTTGTATTCAGATACACATGAATGTTGTGGCATTTTTAGAGGCTGTTTCACAGTTTACTGAAAGAGAACAGTCTGGACTGAAGTCCTGGATTCAGCCCTGGAAATTAATTGAAGTATGAACCTGAATCTGGATTTCCTGATGCAAGTACAACCTGAGCAGTTAAGTGGCACAAAACTAAAATAAGCATGCCCACCTCTGTCACAAAGCAGTGTGAATGTATTAAATTACTAAATTAAAAAAGCAATCGCATTGCACCTCTGGAAATGATTGAAGTCTGAGGAAGGGCAACCCCATTCCTTTTATAATGATGTTTTGTTTTTTTTCCTACCCAACGAAGGGGACAAGAAAGTATTGAGTAGTACATTACTGCTGTCCTTCAATACCTTTAAAATCAATTCTTTTTATGGAATACATTTTTCCTTGTTTCATGCACCACTGATTGCAAACCATCTGAAAAACACCAAAGGCAGCACTTCTTTTTAAATAATATCTTGGGTTAAATCTAATAAGTGAGAAGAAAGAGGTATCTAAAAAAATAAAAATGTTTTTCAATTTGTGGCTTTTGCTTCAGAAAAATCTCCAGACTCTATAAGAAGTCTCCCAAAAATGGATGTGTCTGCTTTCTGGTCTCTTCTACATGAATCAAAGCCAAGGAACTAACTAGTGTGGTGTCCAGAGCCTTTTCTCCTGGTTTTTTAGTTCTGCCTCTGTAGAGAATTCCAGTCGGCCTTGGATTTCTTTGATGTATTGTGACAAATGCTGCCTTGCTGTGTTTTCTGCCCCCCCTGGAGTTTCCATGGGATTAGAGATCACGTGCTACCTCAATTTAATGTTCTTGACCTTTTTCAGATGATTGACAATGCTGAATGATTACAGCAAAGCAGCAATTATCCACTAGCTGTTTTATGTTCCTTTCAAGGAGAAAATAAATGTTATTTGAGATGAGTAATCTGGACTGTGTCTTTCTGCTGAGTAAATGTAGGAGACCGGCCTGTAGTGAGTCATGATTCCTTTCCCATTTGTTCTGTTTTGTGGTACTTTCTGCACATTTCCCCTGTGCTCTCCCCCTTGTAAATGCTTTACTGTGTTCTGATCCTGTTAGCCCACAGCGCTAAGACTGCTAAATCTTTCTTTTGGGTTTCATCAGGAACATAAAATTCCTCAGGCTCAAAGATGGTGGCAGGCATGGCAATACGTACTTTCTTATCTATTAAAAATAAAAAAAAATAGAAGGAATGAAAACACCCTAAGCTACCAGCAATGTATTTATGATGAGAGCACAGGAGATTGTATAGAGAATTTGCAGCCTAGCTTCCATAATGTGTTTTTGTCTTTTGTTTGTTTGGGTTTTTGATGGGGGTTTTGCTTGGGGTTTTTTTACCTTCCCCTTCAGTGAATTTCCCACAAGAACTCTGTCAAGATTTGGCTCATAAATAGCAGTGAGTTTTATGAAGTTCCTGTACATGCAACGCAAATGACAGCTTTACCACATGTTCAGTATCAAGGGGTTGTATATCTGTGATGCTACGTTGTCATTATTGTAATCAATAATGTTATGCCTGTTATCATTAGAATAATACTATGCAATTATACAGTTATAATAGTTATTATGCCATTAATGCTATTACAGTTTTTAATACTGTTACTGTGTTGTCACAGCCCCCTTTAAAAGGTAACTTTTTCTAACTTGTAGGCCATCGAACCTTGTTCATTGGAGTTCACGTGCCACTGGGTGGAAGAAAAAGTCACCGACGCCATAGGCACCGTGGACATAAACACAGAAAGAGAGACAGAGAGCGAGATTCAGGATTGGAGGATGGGAGAGAGTCTCCTCCCTTTGGTAAGATGAATTTTACTTGCATAAATCTTGTAATAATAAACATCGGTATGGTGTTATGCTGTGGCTTGGACATGATTGGCAATGGGGTTTTGGAGAACCCATCAGAGCTTTTCCATTCTCCGCTGGTGAGCCAAGAAGGTCAGCAGTCAGTGGCAGTCATCACATGAGAACTCTTAGTAACTTCTACTGCTGTAGGAGACTATCAATGAGTGCTCTCATAAAGGCAGACTGCCACTATGACTGGAGAGGGGTGTAAGTGCTTTGTGCTACCAGCTGTCCTCAGTAAAGGCTCTGGAGTATTTGTCACTAAAGCATAACATTGAGGAGCTGGGATTCTTTACAATTAGTTTTGCAATAATGTTGATGTTACTGAAACTGGGATGTTTTATGAGATACGAACTCAGATCCAGATTATGTTTGCCTTTTTCCGTACATGGCACTGTATTGTGCCATTGTGAGATGAGTCTGCTGAGGACTTGAGAGCAAACAGGAAAAAGTAGGTTTCAATAAACAAACCTAATGCAAAACTCCTGAACTTTAATTTTAAATCGAAAATCATTACAGAGAACAGAAAAAGGTAGTCATGAATAAATTAGTCAAGCTATGTCTCAAAACACATGAGAATATTAGTTGACATTCAGAAATAAAAAACACACACACCGAAATGTCCAAGGCTACAGGAAGTGTTGAAAGTATAATGGAAGCATGCACAGAAAGCAGTTTGTCAGAGTGCAGCAGGAGAGTGTTTTTAAATCATTAGGGAAATGTGCCAATTTAATTTTAGGTTACAGAATAGTAATTATAAGATATTTTAATCTAAAGTTTGTATTATGTATGTAGATGGCTTTGGAGCAAGTAGATTGTAAGTGCTGATGGTTAAGTATATTGTGAAGAGCTTGAAGTACTCAAATCTTTCACAATGAATTACACTTAGAATAAACCCAAGTCAAGACTTTTTCAAGCTTAGCAGCTATGAATTATGTTTTGAAGACTGAACAGTGAATCAAAAAATTGGCTGTGGTGGCTCCGTCTGGAATGTATTTCAAATGTATGAGGACCCAATACTGTACTGAAACCTGTTTCTTGGAAAACAGCAAAGTTCATAAATTATTAAAATAGTTTTCAAAAAGAATATGCACATACACATATAATGTCAGATTAAAAAGAAACAATTGAAAGTTACATTAGCCAAGAAGTGAGATATCTTAAACTATGAAGCAGTGTCTTCTGTTGAGTCATCTGGTTTTATTTAAGTGCCAATATGTGACACATTTTGGCTGAGAATTTAGCTCTGTTCTTTCAACTTCTGGAGACCTAGGCTTGTGTCCTTCCTAATGTCAGAAGTAAAAAAAAAGAAATTACTGGCTGAATCTGTCCTTAATAGTCTTTGACAGCAGTTAATATAATAAAATGTACTGTTCAACACAATTCTGTGTTAAGTGAAAATAGACCTCTGTTTGAGGGAGCTCCAAGAGTGTAATAGCAGTAATGTGAAAAAGATAGTTTTGAAGATCATTTATAAGTTGGTGCTCATAGCACTCATCTCCATGCATACTTGCTTGAAATAAGTGTAGGACTATATTTTTGTTAGTCACACTCTCATTTGTAAAGGTATTATAATTGCCAATTAAAGGGTGTGTAGGTCATGTCACACAAATTATTACTTCTGTAAAGCCCAGGACAGACAAGATACAGACCAGAAACATTCAAGTCTCTGCTGGATCCAGGGTGCTGAAGATACTCTTCAAAACACTTGGGTGATAACAATTCAAAAGGACCCAAAGCCAGAACTGCCAAACATTCAGAAAAATCTAGAAAAACACAATTTTCCACTGTGAAATAATATCTAAAGTAGTAAAAATTGATGATTTTTCCCCTTGGCTGTCTGACTCCTGGAAGTTTGGCCAGGGAACCAGACTTTGAGCTGTGACATCTATCCATCCAGGCAGCAACGTGGCATCCCGTAGACAACAGCAAAAGGGATTTGCCTGATGAAGGCAAATCTAAATATTATACAGTGATGGAGGGGTTAAGCACTGTCAGAGCAGGCAGAAAACATTTATTCAGGGATTAATCATAATCTATACCAACATCCTTGCTTTCACTGTGGATTTTCCTTGCAGGAGTTTCAGACAGGCTGTTGTGCTGCCTGGGGAGAAGCATTTTCTTTAGAGAGAATTTAAGTGTAGCTCTTAATTTATGCAGAGGGATCAAGAGATACTTCCTGCACTAAAACTGAATCCACTAAACCTCAGTAACACTTCTTAGTTCTTATTCCTCATGAGTAGAAGGTTATAACAGTACCTGGACCCCGAAGGAAGTTGCAGGGAAGACAAATCCACTTCCTACTCTTGATGCATAACTTAATATTGAGCGATTGTGCTATCTAGGAGAGCAGATCTAAAACAGTCTCTTAAGTTATGAATCATTCTGATTTAATTGAACATGGAGAGATGCTTAGCTCCCTCTCACCATATATACACTCCTTTTAATGCATTTCTCCTGAGCAGTAGGAGGCTGTTTTCATGGGAACTGAGGGGGAGAAGGGGAAAGAAAAACATTTCAACCAGCAGGTGAAAGAAGAAAGATATAGAAAATAAGCACAGTGATACCAGCTGATAGAAGACAGTGCTTTGAAGTAACTCAGAAAAACACATTAGGATTTTTATGATATAAGAGAATAAATTAGCAGTGTTTTGAAGCAGTGAAGTATGAAAAGAGTTATAATAAAAGCCAAAGGTGCAACAACTGAATAATAGAGATGCTGAAACACGTAAAGGCCTGAAATATTCAGATGTGAAGTCCTCCAGACTGCTCAGTTAACCAAGCATGGGATGAAGCATTATTTTTGTCATAATTTATAACTGTATAATTTATGACTCCATCTGTGAAGTACTGTTAGGTGCAGATCTTGATCTATCACTGCAAAGGGAGCTGTGTGGTGCACATAGTGCTGTGGGGCTGTGGAGACCCCACTCAGAGTGGACAGGTGCCACCTGGTTCTAATCCAGTGAAAAACAATTTCTGAAACAGTTTTCTCTGTATCAACATGGCTAGAAAATACCTGTATTCAATGCAGTGCCTGTGGCTGGAAGCTTTCTGGTAATGCCTTTGAATCCTGGCTGGGAAAGCTATACTAGCTACTTTCTGGGGGAACGTTTCTGTAGTGAATAGGTTTTATAGAATATTCTGATGGCAGCTCATACGCGGTTTTTTTTAATCTCCTACTGTCACTTTTCAGAAATAACCAGAATGTTCTCAATGTGCAGATTCAAATCTTGTAGACAAATAGTATGTAGAATTTGTAGCTGATGAAATAAAAAGGAGCTGAGCCTTGTCATTTAGGGCACAGATCAGTTGCTTGAGATTTATTTTTGTCTTCCCCACACCTGATCCTTGGTGTCTGTTGCCTCTTAATGAGATGAGGTTGTACAAGATGCTTCCATTTTGCCACAATGATGTACTGCCTTTGAATTGCATAATTTACACATTTCATGGCTTGGTCATGGAGTGGCTTTTTTGGGTAGTAAAAATTGTAAGCTAAGCGATTTCAAGATTTAGATTTCCACCATCTTGCCTCACAATTTTTTGGAACAAAGGGAGAACTCCAGTGAAATGATCCACTCTAGTTAAAAATGCAGTAATGCTATTTGCTTTACTGAGGTGGCTTATCATTCCCAGCTGAAATGCTGCTGCTGTAATTAAGGCCCCAGTTTCATGCCCCCATTAAGCTCCCCTCCTCCACAGCTTTTCTTGTGGGGCAGGTATTGGGGCTGCTCTGTGAATTAAATTAGGGAACTGATGCTAATTAAAACTAGTTTGGCAAAATAGCTGTCTCTAGCCTAGAGCAGCTCCTTGGTGCTGTTTTCTGGGAGGGTAAAGGGTGCCAGCCCAGGTGGGCTTCAGGGCCACAAGCCAGCCCTCTGAATCGTAAGGTTGCACTTGCTTGATATGCACATAGATGTTCGTGACTGTTTTCGGTGGGTTTTGATGTTTGTTTTTTTGCCTGCAACCAGTGAAACGGTTCTCCTGTACTCACACTTAGGAGTTAATGATATTAATGTTTTTGTTTCAAAATGGGGTGGATAGCTTTCAGCTGCGCTTTGTTAAGGACACCTTTTGTGAGGGTGAGGTGAACACAGCTGTGGAGATTCAGGGTTTGATTTCATTCTCTTGTGGTATCTTCTATTCTAGACACTGTTGGAGCATGTGTAAGGTTTGGCTTGTTCTTTCAAGAAATCTGACTTTAATAATCTCTCATTTTAAAGAGTTTTAAATTTGTAATTCATGCTACTGGATGTGGAAAGGAGAAGCTGAGCAGCCATAGAGGTGAGCCAAACAGAAGACTATGCATGGTTCAGGAAAGGGTCTCTGAAGGTAATGCAAGCGAAAAAGTGAATTGCAGAGAGGGACTTACTGTGGTTACTAGAGGGGCTTGGAGGAAGTGTGATGAAAGGACTTGGCTGCTGATTATATTTGGTAACTAACTTCAAAGATTATTAATGGGACAAATGTAACTATTTCTAAAGAGTATGGCTGTATGTTAAGGGAATTCCTCTACCCTTAACTATAGTCTTTGTTGAAGGGTGAATTGTGAAATTTCAATCTCTGGGCAGTTGTGAAACAGATTGTAGCAAATCTGGATTAAAATAACGTATCATAACTGCAGTTTTAAGAGTCTAGCAAAAAGAAGATAATTGAAGCTTGGGAATTGTCCATATTGTCAGTTCCAAAATATAAGATTATTTGTCATAGCCCTAAGGTGATGGAAACAATTTATGTAAAGAAAACGTAGAGAGTGCTTCCTTGAAAACAACATTATTCATATAGGGATAAAGTGCCAGAGGAGCAAGCAAGGGAGTACTTTCTCCCCACCTAACACATGGTTTCTAAGGTCCGTGAAGAGATTTCCAGAATTGTGCTTTATAGCTGTTCAGTATTTTATGTGTACTTAGTAATATAAATTAAATTTTATTTTTTACCGTGTTTTCTAATTAAAAAAAAAAAATTATTTATCCCTACCTATACTGATTGCTGAGCTGAAGGACAAAGTCCAGTCTGCGCAGAAAAGGGGTGGGGGGAGAGCTGCATCCACCACTTCCTTGAACAAATAGTGTTACCAGAAATATATTTTGTAACTTTTCTAAAATTTATCAAGAGCAGAGGACAGAATTTGGGATACATTTTATATGTACCCAGGACTGTTTCTGTTCGTGTATGGCTTGGGCAGATTGCATGCAGTTCTTCCCGATGGCAGGGCGGTTTGTCTCAGGAGAAATCCTGGCACGCATTTAGGAGAAGCGTGTCACTCTGGCGCAGTGAAGCGGGTTGTTTTCTGGGCTGAATTTATCTGGAGGGAGTGAGAATGATCCTGCTTCCTTACCCCATCCCAAGTCTTGATTTCGCCTTGTTCCTCTATAGAGAAGAGGGAACAGTCCTGATCTAGAACTACGGTTGCACTTGAGGTTGTCTTAAATGGGGGGGATGCCAGTTACGGTTCTCTCCTACGTGTGCTTTGCAAGGCGGGATGGTGATGTAGGCCACTGTGCCCCCCTGCCTGTACTCAGTGCTGTTCCAGGGAGCAGCTTTTCATGTTGCCCTCTGGGAATTAGGTTATTAGTGGTTGTGGCTTTCAGTTCTGCTGTTTTGGCGTGTCTGTGCTTATATCTTGCTTTTGTTTTAGGGGTTAATACAAAGTAGAGTCATAGCAGTGAACAGTATGTCAGGTTGCTGCAGGGTCACCGCCTTTCTACAGCCCTGAATCCTGGAGTGAATTTGTGCCTTCAACAACAGCATATCCACCACCTCTTAATTTTTATTCTTTTAACACCACAGTGGAGTTACACAGATTTTAAAACCTGAAATGGGCACGTTTTCCGTGCATGCAGTGAATTTAAGGTATCAGATATAATTTGGATGTCTGTGAGTGATGTGAGCACAAGCCCAGAGAAGCCTGGGTCTTAACAGAGTGCCTGGCAGGAGGCTCCCATGGGCTGGCACAGCTACAGCAAACAGAAAGCTGCTTTAACTTTCCCTGGCTGAGATGGCTCTTTAGCCCAGCATGGGTGGTTGTTGGTGGTACTCCTGTTCTTGTGGTGTGTCAGACTTTCTGCCTGTTCCCACCTGGTTCTAGAGGATTTCCTGAACTGGTGATAAGCCATTTACTTGCGAGAATCATCAGCTGCTTATTGTGGAACTTTAAATTCACATTGTTTATAATATCTCTGTGCTCTGACATAAAGCTACTGCAGTGATAGAAATACTTATGTAACCAATTAGTTCCATTTATTTAATTTTTTAAAGTGTAATCTGGATTACTATCATTACTTTGTAGAAACAGCAGTAATTTGAAGATTTTTTTTTTTTTTAATGCTGGCTATATTACTTGAAGTAGGGACAGACACAGATAATATTCAAGGCAATTTCTGTTTTCCTACACGTCAAAAAAACGAGTGTCCTAGTTTGCAAATACTATGCTTCTACACTGAGGATTAAGTTATCATAGTTTGACAGTATTTGAAGTATTCTTTCATACTATTTTTGAATCGCATATTACTCATTTTCCATATAACACATTAATGACATTTTTGTTATTTATTACTCCCATAAATAAGAGCCAAATCCATCTGGGATTGCTCACGTGAGTAATGCTTGTTAATTCAGTTTTATAAGTAGGACTAACAGATCGGAATCTTTTTTCTTTTTTTCATTTATCATGTTTCTATTTTAAAATTCTCTTAGGGTTTTTTCCTTGAAATAAAATTATTGTATTATAAAGCACATAATTTTTTTTTTCCCAGTTTCCATCTTGATGTCTGAAAATCAAGCTGTGGCTTGCAGGTTTCAGGCACCAATACAAGTTACAGTAGCAAAAAAATTAGCTAGCAGCTAGTTTTACTGATGTGTTAACAAGGAAGAAGAGAATTTAGTGTGTATTTGTCATTGATACAGGTTCTTCACTGTTGTCCATCAAGTAGCTGTATGTTACACAGAAGACCCAATAAGAGCAAATCATAGTAGTAAGGTGTTGTACTACTCACCTGACTTCAAGGGATTTCTGGTCCTCTCTGTTTTCCTTACCGTGCTGAAAGTATACATTTGCATGAGTATCATAACTGTCATAAAACTGCAGCTCTGCTGTACAACACATTTATTACTTAACAGTAGCTGTTGCTGTAAATCAGCTCTAGTGTTGATTTTATCAAGAGTACAGGATGTTCTTGGCAATGTTTATTCTCAGATTCTCACTGCAGTCCAGCTCTCTATGAAAGTACCTTGTTTTCCATGTTCTGTCACTAGTCATATACACTAGTCTTTTGCAAGTTCATGTCTCACTGAATCTTTTCCTTCTGAGGAATAGTCTTAACAAGTTGCACACTTCCTGACCAAGAGTGTACTTTCTAGTCCCGGATTAAATCTTGATGTTTCTATTTAGTTCATCTTTCTCAAGAAGGTACCAACATATGGATACGATGAACACAAAGAATTTAAAAATAATAAATAGGTAGAGTTTAAAGTAGAGATTGAAATGCCCTTATAGAAAGAGGAGTGAAGAGTAATAAAAGAAGGGGTAAAGTGGAGGAGGTGGTTAATGATCTTTAAAGATTCACCAAAACTAATTTCTGTTGTCTTTAGTTGTCCCCTTGCAGCTCCATTCTTTACAGATGAGCCCATCTCTCTCTCCCTCCTCTCCTGTTCTCCTTCCTGGGTTTCATTTCCTTGCTTTGTGAAGGAGTAGGTTTGACCATACTACATCTTTACAGTCTATTTAAGCAAATAGAACTCATGTGAACATTGTGTATAGTCTGTTTCAGTGCTATAGCAAGTTTACTACTACTGCTACAATAAAAGGTGTCTGTCTTTGCTGTAGAGTTTAATCTCCTGTAATAGTGGCCTAGGTAATTATTTTTGATCAGCGTTGCGTTTGTTCTTTAACTAGCATTCAGTGAGTGTTACCATCTCAATTTGTCAAAATTCAGAGATCTGAGGATACTGTGCAGTGATGCTCTTTACTGCTAGATGGAAAATACTATAACTTGTCTTAGAAATATGGTTGTAGAACAGAACTTTATTTAGACAATGTTCAAGGAATCGCTGAGCTGTTCTGCTGGATAATCAATTTTTCGGTTGACTGGCAGCCTGGCCCCTATCAGCTCTCACAGAAGACTTTTGATTCCTCTCAGAAATCTAAAATACTTTAGCAGAAAAAATAACTATGTATTTCTAGAGAGACTGGATTTCACCCAGTGTTTGTTCATTTGAGTTTTGCATTTAAGTAAGAAAATATGATTTATATATTTAAGATTTACAGCATTGAGCTATGAACACTGAATATACATGTACATTAGGGTGATCTGTGAGCCGTGGAAATTTTCTGAGTGATATGAAAAAAAACCAACTGTGTCTCCAAAATAAATTTTAGTGGTCTGCACTGAAAGGTTATGAAGAAAAATAACTAGTGATAGGAACATAGAGGGAAGACGGAGACAGGAAGTATAAATGGGGAAGTTGAGACAGATAAACAACTTGTTCATCTGGAACAGGTCTAACCATGTAACCACGTACAATTTACAAAGGGGCAGTGGATGGAAGGTGTAGATAGTGATTTATTTTCAGAGTTCCCACTTGTATATTGGCATTAGGGAGGTTTCCTTTGTTTGCTTTCTCCTGCTAGCTAGCACATTTATTACACAAGCTTTGTCAGCTGAGTGAGATATGTAGATTTAGACTTAGGATGTGGCAAAGTAGTTTTTATAACACCGGAGTAAAAGACTTCTGTCAGCTCTATCTATGCTGCTATCTGTGCTGCCTTTTCCTCTGAGATACCATTCCAGGTTACAATAGTCACTACTTCTGTAAGTCACATTCTATCTTTAGATGAGTTTGTTTAATTAGCAGATGAGACAGCTATGGTAAATAGAGGTCTCAATCTGAAGGTGTTTGTGTATAAATGTTCTTATAGCTTAACTATAATCATGTTTTCTGTGTGGCTGTAAGTGATATCAATGAAAGAGTCTGGATAATCTGGTGAAATTGTAGATCCTTGTTTGCTTGGAGAAAAAAATTTGTGTTCTGGACTTAATATTTTTATTCTTCACCAGATACCCCATCACAAAGGGTACAGTTTATTCTTGGAACAGAAGATGATGATGAGGAGCACATTCCTCATGATCTCTTTACTGAACTCGATGAAATTTGTTGGCGTGAAGGAGAAGATGCAGAGTGGAGGGAGACAGCAAGGTGAGTGTTTTCATGAGTTTCTAAAAATTATCTGTAGCTTTAGGTTGCTGGTGTATTGACAAACGATTTCAAAGCTGTGGCAAGCTCAGGAACAGATTTTGGGTATAAAGCTTAAATAAAACCATAATTTTAATCCTTAGACTGCTAGTATTACTACAGCATTTGTCATTTCCCAGAGCCAAATGTTTTCATCTGGATTTGTGAAATATAGGTCAGAATGAGTATCAAGGGGAAAAAAATAAAAGTAAACGTATCCTAGACATGAATTAAGAATTACAGTTCTGTACATATTTTAGCTCATAATTTTAAGAAACTTTCAAACTTTGTATTCTCTTTGAATCCCTCAAGAAACAGATTAAATTTCCCTTATAAAAAGATTAAAGCAAGGAATGAGATTACTTCTGGAACAATAACATTTTTACATGTTCCAGCTGTCAATGAACAGTTGATTTTGAGACTTGAATATTCAACATTGGATTATTGTGTTTCTGCAAAATTAGAGCAAAAAGCCTGTTAGGATTGTGTATCTGCTGGAAAAAATAATATTGTTTGCGTGTTTGCTTTCTTGAGCACCTAAGTGGGAGATGACTCGCTTAGTTTCATTAAGACTTCATACTTCCTAGCAAGTCTTGCTTCATTTTTCTTCTTGGAACCTTCATTCTCTCTTTCCCTACCAGTATTTGTTGACAGTGTTCCTCAGTGGTGCTCAGGAGTCTGTGGACTACGTCTTTGGTGTCAGGATAGAAATCATGGAATTTCTGGGAGGATTTTGTGGGGAACTGTGTTGTATATGGGCTGTTTGGCATCAGTATAACTGTTATCTTTCCCTTTAATTTTACTGCAAATTCCTACTTTCCCAGAGGGCCTTAGAATTTTCTATGACCTTCCCTTCCTTTGTGTGTCCGTAGGAGGCACAGACAGATGCTAAATATAGATCTTTACATGTAGAAAATTCTCATATGTGGATTGTGCAGCAAAAGGAGTGTAGTAGTGTTCCTGAATAATCTTATTAGTATTCAGAGAGAAAATCTAATCAAGTTAATCATCTGCAGTGTTCTCATACTGATTAGGAATATATAGAACCTCTTCTAGGAAAGTTGTGATTAAAAATAAAAGTGACTGTGGCTTATATTATTTTTAAGCAGGGGTATAGCAGCTTCTTTAGTTCAACTAAAAAAAAAAAATTCCTTTGCAAATGATCGAAGAATCATGTCTCTGAAAAATTATAACAGTTTTAATTAACATAAATACCGAAGGTTGAATTTGAAAGGAATATGTGAACTGAAGAATTATTATTATTTATTATTATATTATATTTAGATTGATCTGTAGGTGCAGCCTTTCTAGTCATTTGGAAACTAGAAGACTGCTAAGGTTGTTGAAAAAAGACAGGAAGGAACAGCCAAGAAAACTCTATTTGTGGAGCTCAAAAAATACAAGTGTTGAGGTATAATAGCTAATAGCTGAAAAAAAAAAATAGCTTTAGAAGTAAGAGTGGAGCTGCCACGCAGAAAGAACTGGTCAAGATAAAATCTTTCTCAGTTTGAATCAAAAGATTTCATACAGCGTTTGACATGAGTTGGCTGACTGTTATAAAAGGAGGAGATGGCAGTAAGATTACCAAATTCAAAACGAAGGGAAGAGTTGAAGTGCTTTATTTGTGCAAATAAGAGGGTGCAATAATTTACATCGTAGTTGAAAGAACATCTATTTCATGGGTATGGTAAACCCTTTCTCTCTCTCAATCTGTCAGGTGGGTGGTTGTGCTACAGCAATCACAGCAACACTATTCAGGTATGGATAAAAGGGGTTAGAACAAACAGAGGTCTGATATTCAGTTTTCAGAGGTATGCAAGGTTTAGAACAATATTTAAAAGAAAGAATAATTATAGACATGGAGCTAAGTGGAGAATTGGATAAAATGCAATACAATAGTGTATCAGGGCAGACTAACTTAATGCTGTTGAATCAGATAATTTTTTTTTTTTTTTTAGACAAGCATTTGATATCCTACAGCAGTGGGGATTTATTACTTAAACTGTTTTAATGTAAGAATTATATTAGTAGGGAACTTACTGAAGGAGTGCAGGAAGTATGCTGAAAGATTAAACTGTTAGTGTGGAAGGCAGTGAAAACCAATTTCTGAAGAATTAGTAAATGTATTGAATGACAAAAGAAGGTTTATAGTAATGAAACTAGCTGATGATAAGAAATTAGAAGGTATTGTTAATCTAGAAATAGATAAGTATATCATAGACAAAGAACAAAGGTTACTTTGAGTAGAGGAATAGAAATGGGATGGTGTTTAAAATGCAAGATCAATACTGGTTGTTGATTCAGGACTTCAGAAATACTGATGTGATTAAAAACTTGAAATGGAGAGGTTACACCCTGCATTTGTTGCTCTTCCAGCCTTGTTACATGTTTTCCATCTGTGTGGAAAATGCCATTGGAAGCATTTATAAATCTTATTTGGCTTTGGAGCTAGTTTCAGGTTGGTAAATTTACATGAGAGCAATACAATTAATGGCTGAGTCTTTCTTTGTGCTTAATGAGAGTGTAGGCACTAAGTGGTTCTGTATTGCTTTCATCAAGCTCTGCATGGACTGAAGGGTTGTGTTGACTTTGATGCAGTAAATCTGTATCTTCACTTTTTCAATTTGATTGAAATTGCATGCATGGTTCAGCCTTAAATTTAAAATAAAAATATCTGGAGTAAACCTCATAAAATTGAGACATTTTGTTCTTGATTGATGAAGATGGTAACATCAGTCAAATCTTTTCCATGGTTCCCTTTGAAGCTTGGTGTTTTTTAGGTAGATCTCTTCTATCCCTATTTCATTTGTGTGAAGGAGTAGGTGCTTCTCTAGACTTCCCCCCACGCCCAGCAGTTGGGAGATGCCAGGGTTTGCCATTCTCCAGTTTCTGTAACATTTCTCACGAGCAAAAGAGCGAGAAACTGGAGTGCTGTTATAGGCTATTCCATTCCAAGGTCTGATTTAGGCGATCCCATCCATGGAATTAGAGAGCAGAATGGAATAGCTTAGTCATGTTGATATGATTCTATATAGTGATAAAATCAAGTAATTTTTGCCTATTAATTGATTTCAAGCCAGAAGAAGCATGTACCATTTCAAATCAGTCAGCCTTTTGTGTGGCCCAGCTATACAATTATGTAGAGAATGCATGATGTATAGTTTCTATCCCCCCCAAAATATTTCCAGTAAGTTTGTGATAGAACACACAACAGTCGGCTTATTTTATACACACAAGCACGTGAGGTACATGACACGAGTTTGATATATAAATGGTGGTGTTTTCTGGGAAATTAAGAAACTCTATTGTTTATCAACCATGTCAATATAAGGGGTTAAACTGAAAAAGTAAATATATATAAAAATTTGTCCTTTTTTTTTTTTTCTGAGATCCTAAAAAGAGCAGAAAATTAGCAAAATTGGGATCTGTGCCTGAATTTGGATTTGAAAGTCACTTCTGTCCTTCAATCTTGTACATGAATTCAGAGGGTTGTTAAAATGGTGGCATGATTTTTAATACCACTTGAATACTTATAATTGAACGAGTACGATGTGTAAGCTTGGAGGTTGTTTTATGTTTTCTGCTGCTTTCTCATTTGCTATGTTAAATGAGGATTATCTGACATAACAGAAGAATAATTCTGATAAATAAGAGGTGATAAACAGATTTTTCCCTTGATAAGATGAGTAAACTCATATAATGCTTATTAAAATCAAAATAGAAGTTTATTCCAAATGTAAAATTCTCTCAGCTGGGTATGATTTACATTTATGTACTAGTCTGTTGGCTCATTAAGTAACAATGTATGATAATGTGTTTAAACACAGAAGTTTTAGTAACAGTAGGAAATTGGATGCAGCCCACAGATTTATACTATTTAAATTGATTGAAACTCAGATGGTGATGATCACGGTGGCAAGTATGACTTTGAACAGTAGTAGTGGTTTTCTATGGATTTTTTTTGTGTGTGTGTGTAAGCTTTGACGTCAAATTGACATGATAAACTTTAATTTAATCTGGTTTTGTGATTTAGATTTTTCTTGTTTATATGTCCGTAGTAAGTTATGAGCTCTGGCTATGAGCTGCCCTCTGTCCAGTCACCTCTCATAATGAAACTTTAAATGTGTTTCTTTTATCTCATTATAAAACCTGCTTAGGATAGTTAGTATATTCTAAATAGGTCATATCAAGGACAGACTGCAGTAGTATAATCAGATAAGCAATGTTGAAGACTATTTACATGAACAGAAGGTAATAAGAATCAGTATAAGTTTCTGACAAGTTTTGGTAGGAGTCTGTTCCTGGAACATTGTTTTCAGGATTTATGTACTTTGAGTTCTAATTTTTTTTTTTTTGAATCAGCATAAACCAAGATGATGGTACATCAGAAATAATGGGGAATGTGCAAAGATTGTAATCTTATAAAACTCCCAAAGAGATTAAAAACATGCACCAAAACAGAGGTATGAGAAGACTAAACCGTAAATACTTTGCAGGGCCTTAGGGGGCAACAGCCTAAGCAAGACAATTAATATTTGTAATGTTATGGCCACAAATAGATCTAGCTTGGAAACGTGAGTGCTGTGAGTAAGATTGGAGTTCTTATGAAGTTCAAGGGTAACTGGAAAACAGGGTGGGGGAGGGAAAAGAACTCTCTTGCCTCTTCACATGCTCCAGGAGTCTGGAGAGGAGGTCTCATAGGTGAAGATGAGGTACAGAAACTGGCCAGCACAACAGAAATGGATGAAAAAAGGTTTAAATAAAAAGGAGAGGGCTAGACACAGGAGATTTTAGGGGGAATGAGGATTTGGGAGCAAACTGTGTGCGTAAATAATGGGAGAGTGATTAGGAAGCAACTGGTATGGTTAGAGAAAATGGAAAGTATCAGGAAGGCAACAGATATGCTGGTGATGAGCGAGTCATTCAAGTGCTGGCTCGTCACAGGATGACATCATAGGGGAAGAATATGGCACACAGAGACTGAAAGGAGGAAAGTATCTAAAATACGGGTTTGGATGGGGCTTTGGGCATCCCGGTCCAGCGGAGGGTGTCCCTGCCAGTTCCAGGGGCTTGGAACTAGACTATCTATAAGGTCCTTTCCAAGCCATATCATTCTGTGATTCTAATATGGGTACACAGACATATTTTACAGGTAGGAGTAGAGCTAGGCAGGTGGGCCAGGAAAAGAAAACAGCTGTGTTTGTTGTTACTAGGCTCTGAGGCTTGGTAAAACTTGAAATTGTTCATATTTAGAGGTCTTAAGGCTCTACGCTTCCCTGCTGTCTGGAAATAAGTGTGAAGGTGCTGTCAAGGTGTGAGACTCTGCTTGACTTCTGTCCTGCCTGGTCTGTACAAAATAGCCGAGTGCTGTGGAGTCAAGCGATAGAGGCTCTTGCTGTGACTGCAGCTGTTCAAACCTTGGCAGACTGTGTGGCTCCACACAGCAACATCTGTGTATGCTTGAAAGCCTTAGTAACTTGAATGTAGAACACTTTTGCATATGCCAATAGACTTGTTTGTTTGTTTATTATTTAAAAAATATTTTTAGTGCACTTTTTATCAGTAAACAACTAAAAAGTAATGCAAAAAAGTTCATCCAGCTGGCTAGTAACAGAAGACTTGATCCTCTCATGCCAGTTTCATGTATCCTTTTACTTCACTGAAGTCTTGCCAGATTTACACTGAACCTGAACAGGCAAATAAGACTCAAAAAAAGTGAGATATGATGTTGTTAATGGGTTCTAAAGTGCTATTCTGTGTCATTCACATGGCTGTTTGCCTGAGTAGGACCCATATTTTGATGCTTGAAAGACCAGAAGTGTTTACACATTGCTTGTGAGTATGTGTATGTCCTGTGACTTTTTAATTGGCTGAACTTTTAAATGGAAAATATTCTAAATTTTCCATGTTTTATTTCCTTTGTGAGTCACTTAGGGCAGTTAAATAAGAACTAATAAAGTTTGTAAAAGTCTTTTGTGATGAGATTATGGTGGTGATAATGGATGGATTCTGTAAAGCATAAAAGTGTCAGAGTATTTTACTTCGTATGAAGGATGTCTTCTCTTTGTTGTGTTTAATCCAAAGTGAAGACTAGAGAAAGTTCTCTCATGCTTTTATTATGTATAGTTTTTTTCACTACCCCAAATTATTCTCCTCGATACTTTTTATGCTGCTAATTTTAACACAGAATTATCCTTGTCTGCCAAAGAGTTACTCAAAGTTCATGTGAAGTACAATAATGATTACTTAATATGCTTCTTTTTTGATCTTGGTGGTCAGAATTTATCTTCAAAAATGGTATACAGAATTGTATGGGAAGAAGCAGGCAAGGGAAGTTTCTCATATTTCCTACAAAGAAAAAATAAAGGGAAATCCAAAGACAAGTGTAACATTGATCTTTCAATATCCATGGAAATATCTTGTTTTTAATTTTTTTATGCAAAATGGAGTAATAAAATTGGTTGTTTGCTCAGGTGGTTGAAGTTTGAAGAAGATGTAGAGGATGGTGGAGAGAGGTGGAGCAAACCATACGTTGCCACACTGTCACTTCATAGCTTGTTTGAGCTGAGAAGCTGTATCCTGAATGGCACAGTTCTTTTGGACATGAGAGCTAACTCCATAGAAGAAATTGCAGGTATGTACTGATTTTTCCATTTGTTAGTTACGAAAATTAATCATAAAGTGTTTACAATATTGCTTACAAGAAAGCTATTGCATAATAATTCAGCTTAGAAATTCCTTGGAAATATTTTACTCTATATTATAAAAGAATTTAATGTCTGACACAACTGGTAAATATTTTATTTATCTTTTTGCATAGACTTAGCTATTTTCAGAATCAGTTTTTATGTAAAGGAGAGAACTAAAATAGAGCAGAAAGGACAGTTTGGATCTATTTCATTAGTACTGGCATGTTGTCTGTTCCTGCTGTGCCACCTTACATTGTGATTGATGTGTGTGTTAACTTCCACAAATTGAATCTGTTGCTATGCTAATTGCAGAAAATCTAGCTGTATTTTAAAAAAAAATATAGGGAAGTATTCTTCATAATTATGTAACATGAAAACACACCCATTTAAATAACATGTCTCTGAGTTTAGAATGAAATTAAGAACAATAATATTAAGTGTGTGTTTTAAAAAGAATTTGTGATAGATTAACTTCTTCAGTGCATTTTTTCCAATGGAAGAGTATTTGGCAGTTGCAATTCCAGAGCTTTTGAGAACAGCAGAGGCAGAAAGCAAGAGAACACAATAGAGGAGTCTTGTCTCCCAAAAGTGTAAGTAAGAGACTGAATGACATTTTCTGCACTCCTGGTGTTTCCCATCAAGGCTATAACTAGTTACTGCAGGGGACTGGCTTTTTTTGGTAGTCCATTTGTTGCTGTAATAAAGCAGGTTTTTAGGGGCTGTATAATACAGACCTGTAATGCATGGTCTCAAGGAATTCTAAAACTACAAGGGTTGCATGGCCATGCTAGAATCATGCAGTACAGTCTGGCATGTTTATTTCCCTTCCAAAATACAGCAGCTACTTTGAATTAGTTTAGTAAACACAGATGGAAGCTAAAGTAAGATTTGTTGTTGTGGTTTTTGTTGTTTTTTTTTTTAAGTCAGTCAAGACAGGATTAACACAGGTATTATAAATATATTTACATGAGACTTTAAACTCATTACTAAAATAATAAGTCCCTGTCCAAGGGCTTATGTGCCCTAGGGAGTTTCTAGTGCTGTGTCCTTGCTCTTGTTTAAAATTCTCTATCCCTCCCAGCAGAGAAGACACAGAGCAGAGAGCTGTTCTATTTTTAGCCTGGGATCTCTAATTTTCTGTTTCTCTACCCTTAGTAAGGTCTAGCCTCACGCTCGTTGTTGGACTAGTACCCTTGTGTATCTTACATCTACTTAAAAGTTTTACCTTCCCTCCGCCTTACCGTATTTCACATTTCTGAAAATGGTGCTGATTTGTAAATCATACACTTGATATGTTATAAAAATTATACAGTACATTGCTATTTTATGCAAATGTTGTATTAGATTTATGGTATTCACCAAACTGCAAAATTTGCTTGAAGATCAAACAGGATGCAACAGACGTAAATTGCGAAAAGGGCACATGCACAGAGAAAGGGTGTGTGAGTGCTTGTTGGAGCCTTTTTCTTGCCTTGTCACAGGTGCAAAGTAGCATGTTAACAGAAAATGTAAAATGCACAAATAAAAATAGAAAATGTTTGTTTAGGTAAAGGCACAAAAAATTTGTGACACTCAAGATTATCAAGAAAACTGCTTTGTGGGTGCTATGTAAGTCTAGGTAACAGCCAGATAAAATTGATTTTAGTTATGTACATTATTAGATAAGGGAGGTATTTTTCAGTGGGCTATATTTAATGGTGGAATTAACCTTGGTGCAGCTAGTGGTAGGTGCTTTTTGCATTTACCTTTCCCGAATTGTTTATGTCAAACTGACGCAAGATGTTATTAATCCAAATCTGCAGAAACTTGCGTGGGCTTCTACCATGTGCCAAGATCTGATTCTCTCATGAATCATGGTCTGATTCAGAGCTTCAAAATTTGTCTCAATAATGATAAAAGATAAACATGAAGAACAAAAAGCAGCTGATTTGAAAAAACAAAGGTGTTTATCAGCATGCTGCTTTTTTACTTATTTAATTTAAAAAACCTCACAAAAAGTACTTAGATCAGCTGCTTGATGTTCTTTCATTGCTTTTTTGCTTAAATAATGAACTAGGATTTTCAAGTTTGAGCTTTACATTTTTAATCCAGAAATCACTCAACTTCTGTAGTCAACTGAGTTCCCTTCCAGAAGTGTTTTAACACAAGAAAAATAACTTAAGCAAACTTTTTTCTGTTTTTGTAATGTATTGTCTAGTGAGACCATAATGAATTCATGTTTATAATCTCTTAATCCTTAGTTAGTTGTAGTCATTTTGTTTGTTTGTTTAGTTAATGTGTCCAAGAATTCCAGTGTTCACAGTCCTGCTTTGAAACAGATGTAAATTGTCCTTCAATACAGTTACTGTAATGCTATTTTGAATAAGTCCTGCTCTTGGGATATCCTGATTTGTTGATTAGGAAGACTTGTTTTTGAGAGAAGGCTTTTGGATGACTTTCATGAATTGGCAAGCATCATTTTCACTTTAAAAGTAGCTGGTTTTGTGGCAGATGTGGGTGTATTTAATCTGTTGTTTTATTTCTTTGAACCAGTAGGAATCTCTAATAAATTGATCTGACAAATGATAAGGATTTTATGGGTCTTGCTTTGTCTTTGAGAGAGGATTTTTTTTTTTTTCCACCCCTGCAGATTCAATAAGAAGCAAGGTAATTTTTTTAACAATTTTGCAGCAGGTTCTTCTGGCAAGTGAAATGTTCTGTAGATTACCCGCATTCTCTGTTAGGTTTCTATGGAGAGATTTCCCCCCCACCCATGGTTGCTATTCCATTGCTTTGCGCTATTATGATCATTATTTGTGTTGCAGCAATTTTGTTTTAATCTTCCTTGCTCAAGTTCCTTTGTAATTTAGTATTCTGATACTACATCTGTAGTTCCTGCTCTTCAGTGCTTAGAAAACGTTACAAAGACTGTGGCACATATTAGGCAGGGCTGGGAGGAGGAAAGACTTTAATAGCGGTGGTGTCCAGCACGCCACTAAGATACATATGCTAGGTGTGTTTGGAATTACCAAATTTCTAATAATATGACAGGCTGCTCTTTTTCCATATAAGTGACTGTTGGACCTGGAGATTAGGCAGAACTCATATCTCTCAGGAAATCCTACTTATCCTGTGCTATACAATGGAAACATTCTTTTCACCCCGGAGTTAGTATGTATTCCAGTTGTATCTGACAGTCCTGACACTTGAGAATTTAAAGAAATGGTTGCTTTCACCCTTTGGCTTCATATTTTTTCAACGTTTAACTCTCTTTTTAATTTGGATTACTACCCATTGTCATGGTAGGCTTGCCCAGTGATCCTCATGGTCACTTTTAGTTGTTCTTTTCAGTGCTACCGTATACCACATGTAGGAGAATTGTCAAAAATAGATTGTAACCTGCGGTAGGATTGTAACCTGTGGTAGAAGTGGTACTCTTAAATTAACTTACCATTCATAGTTTATTAGTCTGGGTTTTGTGTTTTAATGCAATCTGTTGATAATCTTACTGCATTACTATGGTACCTCGTATCTTGCTGAGAACAAATAAACACATTCTACACATGTAGTGTATTTTGATTTGCCTTATCACTTTGTTATGGAGAAAATTGCGTTGTGTATTTGTTGGTAATGTCTTGCTATCTGGGATATATTGTGATATGAAATGTTTCTATAAATGCAGTGCCAGTTGTGGTATCCTTGAAAGAGATATACTTAATCTTTGTTGCTAAATTGAGACAAAGAATTCCTATTTGTTTTAGTCAAGGCTTTTAATCTATAAACACTTATTCACTAAGGCATTAAACTCTCAGCACTTAGCCCTTGAAAATTTCTGGTTTAAGGCCTTAATGGGCTTGTGGTAAAACTTGCAGATGAAAACCATCTTTTCTACTGTTTTCATGGTTTTCAGAACATTTTGCATTTCATGCCTGGAAACTCTGATAGTTCTGCATAAAAATATTTTGGCACCAGTGATGTGGTGAGGATTTTTAAAACATCCTGTCTTCCAGCATGACCATTCTTTATTAGATTCTTTTTCATTCCAACTCTGTCTTATTAAAAAATGACTTGATCTACAAGCCTGCAAATTTCTTTGGACAGGCACCCAATTTTCTTTTTTAATAAAGAGCTTATTCATACCTATGATGCTGAATTCACAGACAATATCTTATTATAATGGAGAATTCTGAGATGAATTTCCAACATTGTCACCGTGAAGCAAAACAGCATGTCCGTTCCTGAAGTTCCTTGAATTGTTCTTAAATTTTTTAAGATGGATTTTATTTTTCTTATTTAATGATGCATGCTTATTAAGCATATTTTCTGGGTTTTTTTGTTACTGTTTTTAATATATAACATTCTTTTTTCATCTGTCTTTGCAGTTTCTCCTGTTTGGGTAAGCTAGCATTCCATGCACAAGGAATTCCTTTGAACATTTGATGTCGTAATATTTTATCGATCACTTCTATACAGAACATATGCTAAAAGGAAGTCTGAAAAATCTATGTAATCAAAACAATTTATTTTGGAACTTGTCTCTTGATGAGGTATTTGCCAGAATCTGGCTGCACCATTAGAGAGCAGCTTCACTGTGTTGTTCAAGTTGGCAGATGAAAATGTTCTCTTTTGATATTTTCATTTAGTTCCTTTGAAGCCATGTAGATTCTCAGATTACCATCTGGTTTTTTGATTGTAACCACTGAATGAACCCCAAAGGTTCTTCTACTTAACATATGATGCCATTTGCTGTCGTTTGGTTAAAAAGCAGTTCTGTCCAGCCTTTAATGGCAATACTTTCTTTACAACATGAATCACAGATCTTCCATTTTCTTGTAATTTTGCGGAGTGTACTGTGAACAAATGTCAAACCTTGTCAAATACAAACTGTGGCCTCAGTGTTGCACACTGGTGCTTTGGCATCATGCATGTTTGAAATACTAGATCGTCCCATTAATTTTAAATAGCTTAAATGTAATAAAAGTTTATTTTAAAAATTAAACTTTACATATTCCCATAATTTCCAATCCAGAGATCTGACTGTTTTTCCCCAGCAGTCTTTTGTATGTTCCTCACGATCGAATTTTCAATCTGTGTAACAGCTTAATCTTGTGATTGAGGTCACTGTACTCAGTGCTCAACAACTCAGGGCATTACATCCCAAGTGTGCAATTTTATTGATTTCAGTAATATCATGTTAAGCTTTCATTCTGAACAAGTTGTCTTTTTTGCCTTTGTTTGCTTTAAGCTATATTACTTGATAATAATGATATATTTCAACTGGCTCCGGTTTAGAATTTATTTCATTGGAGCCTTTTGTTTCAGTTGCAACACTCACCTTGTGCTAGGTTTCTGCCAGTGCTTTTATGCTAAATTTAACTTCTGTTACAAACACTGTAACAAAGCATGGGATTGCCTTTGAGCAATCTGCTTCTCTGTTTGACCCTACACCTGTCTTTTGTTCAGCATTCAGCTTCTCACACAGGTTGTTGGTTTGCTTTATTTACGGCTTAGCATGCAGTGATTACTTCTACAGGGAAATCTTTATCAGGTTTTGTTTCTTGTCTGTGGGTAAATTGTAAATCTGTACCAACTTCTAAGTGGCACTTTTTGTTTGCTGTTTTCCCATATTAACCACAAATCTGGGCGCTTTTTTTAGATTGCACAAGTAAATCTCAGCTTTCATTTTGTGTGCAGAGACAGAATCAACATACCTTGTGGCTCTTGTTCTGTTTAGAGATGCAAAGTATATTTTTTTACAAGGTCTCCATTGTTCTTGTGGTGGCATCCATTGTGGCATGTTAGCATAGCTCTGACTTAGAACTGCACTTGCTCTCCAAAGCTACAAGCTGGGAGTGATAGCTTTGTCACTACTATTTACAATTTTGTGAGATGCCTTGTTGTTCAGTAAAGTTACGTGCTACTACTTTAAAAAGTAGACATTTTTCACTCTTCATCTTTCCTTTCCAAGTAATTCAGCTGAGAAGTTGAACAAAGTAATTTCAGGTAGAGTTGGAAATAGGATCTGTTTTGGTGCACTGGAACACTCTGCATCCTTGGGTGAGGAGGCTAAATCCACTGGCTTAGATAGCTTGTTTATAATCACCATTGTAAACATTGTAAATGAGTTTTGGCTCACAAGTGCATCCCAAGAATCCTGTTCGTTAGTTTTGTATTGCCCCTAGTGCCTAACTCACTAGGGAAGTATATATTTGCGTTGTATTAGACTTAGGCTAAGATAAAATACAGTGTTTCCACTGAATGTCTTCTGTACTGTGCTCCTTGTGTTCTCCCCTGTCTTTTAAGGGAAAAAAAACCACAAAGCAAACAAACCTTGGCTTTTAAATGAGGTTTTATAGTTGGCTGTGGCTGCCATCATGATGCATACAATAGCCCATGTTTTCTGTCATTAATCTCACATTTTATCCTGCAATTGCACAGTTACAACATTTGAAAGATTAAGAAGTATAAATGCCAGCAACTTTGTTGGTATATACCGAGCTCCATCTTGTTTCCTTCCTCACCCCTGCAGAAGTCAGGCCTTGTTTAGTCTGTTAGTAATTTCTTTTTGGACTTCACAGGTATTTTGGTGCAAACGCAGTACACCTTCTATAGATTAATTCTGTGTTTCTCCTGGATGTTTCCTGTAGTATTGTACATGAGGTGATGTGTGTACTGTGAACCTGTAGCAATGGGAAATGACCTATGGCTACACTTAATTGTCTCCTTATTGCTCATTTGCTTGAACCTGTGGATCTGGCTGCACATCTCTGTACAAAGATGCAGTGTGTAATAGATGTCTCCAAAATAAGTGGAAACAGCTAACCTGCTTTTGCATCTTTGCTGACCTTAGAGGTGGGGTAGGTGCAGTTTGCTGTGCTGATCAGCACGGTATTTGAGCTGATTCAAAGTGTCTGCACCCCTGATGCTCTAATTCACAGCCTGCATAAATTGTTTACAAGTGATGGAGGACACAAATTTGAATTACTACAATCACTTGTTGAAATAATCACATTGCTCATGTTTACTCACAAAAGCAATTTTATGTAAATGTATAGTAATGGGGTCTGAATGGAGAAATATTTTGAAATTATATGAACCCCCAAGTTTCTTTGAATCTTTTTTTAAAAAAACAGGGCAGGAAGAATGTGTCTCTTGAGCAGCTTGAAAAAATAATTTCATGGTTCCACTATGAATCAAGATTTCTTACTGAAGAAACATCCTACTTCAGTGTTCCTGCTGTCAGCAGAAATGGTATAGTGTGAGCAATTAATAGAATGGGTAAACACTATGCTGGTGGATATTCCACACATTGCATCTCGCTGAAAGCTCCATATGGTTGTGAAGCTTCCTTGAAAAATCTAATGGTAAGCTGTGTCTCTGGCTAGAAGGGTGCTCTGCAGAATTAAAAAGCTCATTCAGGAGGAAGGGTATTTAATCAAACAAGCAAATCCCCAAACCATTGTGCTTGAGCATGGGAACCCTGGAGAGCCTCTGTTGTTACAGAGGAATGTAGCTGAGAGGCAGTGCAGTGAGGATTCAAGTCTCTATTCTTTACTCTCTTTTGCCATATGGAGGGTAGAGAAATGGCCATGCACTCTAGGTATTAAAGTGAAAAAACAGAGCATTGCAAAGTAGGTGCAGCTTCAACTGGTGGGAAAATGTAGGATCTTCTCACAGCGTTAAAGGAATAAGTGTCTGTTTTGAAAATGATATGTTTGAAATACTCCTGTTTGCCATTTACTCTTGGACTTGAACAATATTGCTCTTATTTACAAGCTTAGCTTTGCAATCAGGAGTGTTATCACTGACATTGCAGAGGCTTGAACTTTTCAAAGCTATGTTGAAAAACTTGGGAAGAATCTGAAGTGGAATCCCATAATGATAGCCTGTCTGCACCATCACCTTTCTTACTACTATTCACATCTGCTAAGATCTTGAAAAAAATGGTCAAAATTCAGCAGTCTGGCAGTAATTTGACTGCATTTAAACTCCTACAGCTGCAAGTGGGTCTGTATAATGGCAACTGCAGGAGAGTATCAGGGCAAGAAAACACATAATCTCTCCATCCAAATCTGAATGCATCATCCCTATTATACATGTGGCAGAGATACTACAGTAAAGCTGAAGTTGTAAAAAAAGAAAACTCAAAAGAAGCCACTTCCTTGTTAGTTTGGCAGGAAATAAAAATTATTAGTCACCACATTGGCAGTAATTCCATGGCTTGCGTGACTGTTAAAGAGTCCAGCAGAGCACCTAGGCAAGGAAGAGGATAGGGATATGATTTTCTTTCTCCTGACATTTTCTCAAGTAGATCATCTTAAATATTGAGTTCATCATCAGCAGTTAATATGTTTAATATTTAATATAAAAAATACTGTAATTCTAGGAATGACATCATGCAAGTGGAGTTCCACTACTCTGTAAGCAAGCTGATGACCACAACCCTAACTTTGCCTGTTCTAGAGGCATCCCTTTTTTCAGCTCTTGCTTTTGATTTCTGTCTTACAGCAACTCAGAGAAGGTTATCTTTGGTTTTGCATCTTCTACAATTTGTCTTTTGGTCAGAAGAATTAAAAAGAAGGGGGCAGAAGATCTCTTCAATTGTGCTTTAGCACAGATGTCCTAAATTATGTTTGTATTAGCTATGTTTTTCCTTTGAAGATTCCCTGTCATGTTACAGAAACTACTGCCCCGTTTGGGAACTGTGACATGCAATTTCATGTACTAAGGCTATCTGAGGTGAAGATAGTCCTATCCTCAGGGTAGATGCAGTTCCTAAAAAGGCAGTAGAACGGAGCAGGAAAATTAGTACATTTCTTGGAGCTAGGGCTTTCTTATGTGTTGCAAATTCTTGCATCTTGAAAAAAGTTGTGCTAAAGACTTTTTCTTGAACTTGTGTTAGCTTCTCTTTTGCCTTTCTGTTACTCATCTTGCTGTTGTGCCCCTCTTTTTCTCTTTCATCAGAGTCTAGAAAAATAGCACAACTGTGTTTTGTCTAGACTGGGAGTGCAGAGATAACTGACCTGATGGTGGTTGAGATAACCCTGGAGATGAAGAGTCCTCTCAGAGTTAGGTGGAGCATCCTAAATACAGATTTTACTAGTTCAGACACACCACCAGGCAGTAATATGCTTGGGCAGTTGGATCAACACTGTTTTTGTATTCCACTGAGTCTAATTGTTGGAGAGGGTCAAAAGCAATGTTGGAAACCTCTGTATCACTCCTCATTGTGAGATGTGGATACATGCCTGTGTTTGCATCTGTTGGCAGCTGTGTTTATTTGTGGACCTAGCCTTGTCTCTGTGTGTGTGAGATCTTAGAGATGTGCATTTGTTGGTAGCCTCTTTGTAGTAGGTGAAGCATGCAGGTAATTCGTTGTTGAGCTCTTAAAGCAGCTATGTGTATAGTACACTGGTTTGTGTGGGTATTTGGAACTTAGAGAAACTATTGTGATTTTACATGTATATATAGTTTAATTAAACTTTGTGTTTAACTGTTCTAATTATTTAATGCCTTTTATTATCTCTCTTCTTTTCTCTTGTTCTTGGCAATTATCAAAGACCTGACAAATTGTCCCTACTGATGATGCATCTGCTTTTTATGTACTCTGCTTGCTTTTGTACTGAGTTTACTGGTAGATATGGATCTGACTCCAGCACAGAAACATGAGCTGTCTGAATATTCAGTACAAGGGGTTTTTGACTCAGCTTATTATGTCACTGTTTAGTGCAGTACAGTTTCTTCTAATGGATATACAAGGACAGTGTGTACTTAATTGCTTTGGTACTGAATCCCTTTCTTGCCTTCCTTTTTTTCTGTTAAGCATTATTATTTTTGCTAGCATGATTTCCCAAAATAATAATCAGCAAGTCTCACAAAATTCTCAACAGTTCTTTCCCATTTAAACTACATAATGCACATATGTTCACATAGCTTTAAATATGAATATGAGTATTTTCTACCACTGGACTGAAGAAATGATTGGATCAGTTTCACTCACACCTCCATGTAATGATTCTCATGCAGGAACATGTACATTGGGCAGTGCTATTAGATCCTATTAAGTATTTATAAACAATGCAGCCAATTTTCCTCTTTTGTCTTATCTAAATATGTTTTTTATATTGTACTGAAAGTATTGTAATTATAGCCTTAATTAGACTGTAATTCTGGTATGTATAAAGGGAATAAAGAATTTTTTTCTTCACAGCATGCCAGTCCTTTGTAGCAAATAGGGCAGGGGTTATGTGAGGGGAAGAAAAATAATAAAAAGACAGATACCTTATATACATCAGAATCCTGGATTTAAATGGATGATGTATGTGAATGCTTAGGGACTGACTTCAAAGTTACATGGGTGACCTTAATTTGGAATTGCTTATCTTTTGAGGGATTGACATTGTTACATTAATAGAATGCCTTTTGATACCTACCCCCCCGCCCCCAAGAATAAAACACTGTTTAATTCTAATGCCTTAAAGAAACTGATATCTTTCACTTGTAGTGCCGTAGAGTTATAATTTTTGTTATTGCAATTAAAAAAAAAACCTCTGACCCCTCTTTTATTATGTATATGTTTTCAGATATGATTCTGGACCAGCAGGTGGGATCTGGGCAACTCAGTGAGGATGTTCGTCACAGAGTGCATGAGGCATTACTGAAACAGCATCACCATCAGAACCAGAAGAAGCTGAGCAATAGGATCCCAATTGTGAGATCCTTTGCTGATATTGGAAAGAAGCAGTCTGAGCCCCATTCCATGGATAAAAATGGTAATGCATTGCTTTATCTTGCATTTTGACTTTTCAGTAACATCTTCCTGTTCAATATCACGTGTGCTTTGTACCCAGAGCTTGAACTTTGTGTGCTTTTTGCTCTGAAAACTACTGTGTAGAAGAAGTACTTTTTACATGAGAGTGGTTCCTCTTCTGCATTCAGTAGCACCTATTTAAACTTGAAATTCAAGTCTCCTGTACAATTCAGGACTATGCAGAGATATCGAAGGGAACTAGCTCAGGTGCTGGAAGCAGGCTACCTGTATTAGTGTGCCATTCTGTCCTGGGCAATTGGCATGGCACATTATCCCTGATGCAGCTCAGCTTGAGTGTACTTAGGGTGCTTTAGGCAATCTGTGAAATCCTTCAGACTGAGCTTGAGTGTTTGCACAGTGTTGCTCTGAACATGCTCCATTTTAAGTGCTAGAAATGGGATTTGACTGGTTTTGACTTCTGTTAACTATCCAAGCCCTCTTTAGTTAAGATGTAATGGTTTGTTAGAATAGTTTCAAAGTCTTTGACAGTGTATGCATTAGCTAGTGTTCAACTGGTGCTTCAGATTTCATAGTTGAGTTTGAGGAGCTGGAAAATGAGACAAATATTTTCAAGATGGTAGTTGGAGAGATGCCACAAGATCTGTACCACCTTCTTCCAGAATATCTGGGAAACTATGCTCATGAACGTGAGAGTGCATGTTTGCAGAGTGGTTCTACAGTAAAATGTTGATCAAACTTTTTCTTGGTTTTACAGAAGCCATTATAAACTGTGCTGTTGTTATAAGTTAATCATAATGAAAGATTGCCACTTCTTATTTATATAAACACAGGCTTGTGTTATGAAACTTGCAGACGAATTTTGCAAATATTTATGATTAGTTCACTAGAATGATACATTGCAGAATTACTGAGCTTCTGCATCCAGTGTCATCACAATAACCACAACGTTTTTGTCTGAACACCATTAGACTATAGTGACTCTTACTCCAGAAATCAACTTAGCTATAGTGAAATCTTAGTTCCTTCTGCAGTGTCTCTGATTCAGGGCCCCACTGAGCTCCTCTGTCACCTTGGGGAATGCGGAAACAGTCATAGCACAGGGAATTCATAGCAGGGTGCAAGAGGCAGCTGTGTACTGTGAGGCACAGGGCAGAAGGGGAAAGAGTGCTGATCCTCAAAGATGGGATCTTTTGTTTCAATCATTTCTATATAAAGTTTGTAGTAGTAGGTATTTCTAAATCTAGCTGCTTCCCCTGGGGAACACTGGGAAATAAAAGGCAACATACCAACATAAAATTTTCAGAGAAATCAAAAAATACTGTTTATTAAGATGTGTGAGATTATACATACAGATGTACAAGAGTAAAAGTGGGATGTTTGCCTATACTTTTAAAAGATACTTTCCTGTTCATTTGTGTAACTCTTGCTGATGACTTAAAACAATATTTGGGAAAAACTTAAGAAAGTTTGTGCTGTGGTGTTCCTATTCCTCAGTTTCTACAGGATGCAAGATCACAGCTTGCATTCCGTAAGCTTTATGCAGTAGGACTTATATAACAAATAAATGATAGGTTTCCTTAAAAAGACCCCTCAGGCTAAGCTGTGAAAGTGTCATAAGCTCAATTTCAGCAACTTTCTGTATCTGTTAGTGGAACTGATGCTGTAATTCACTCCAGAATCATTTGACTTTTGCCTAAGTTTCTTGTGAGAACCTTTATATCTGTAATTCCCCCAAAAATAGATTCTGATCAGGACAGCATCTATGTCCATATAAAACATACTAATTTTATATACTCAGTGGTTAAGTAGGTACAAATATTTGTAATAATTTTCATTTGTCTGTGCTTGTATTGCAAGATAAAAACATAATGAATTCCAAATCATATGTTTATGTAGAGATGCTGCAGAGCACTCTAACGCTTGGCTAAAAAAATCAGTTGCTTTCAATATATTAAATTAAGTTAAATGTACCATAAACAATACAAATCTAAATAATTTTGGAACATTTATTTTATTTATGAAAGTAAATCAGCTCTTTATCTAAATGACAGCAGAAAGTTCCAAACTCAGTCTTTTTTGGACACAGATGTCTTTGAACCAGTTTGAATCATTGCTCTACTTGCATCCTTTAAGTGCTAATGCATGTTTGGCAGTTTCCTGCATTGACCTCTTTAAAGTAGGTGATGGTAAAGCAAAGATGGGTTGATTTATAGTTTCTCTCTTACCATCCATTACCCTGTTACATTAAAACCTCTGGATCTTGTCTTATTGCCTGAATTGGACTAAAATTATTAGTACAATTACCTTTTTAGAAGAGGAAAATTCAGTCTGAGTTCTTGGTTTTCAAAGAAACCACATTTTTTTCCCTTTTTGAGGCAACAGCAAATAAGCAGCTCATGGTCTGGGCTGGCAACTGTAGTCCCAATACCCCAGGATTAGAGGAGTGGGGAAAGAGGTGGTCCTAGAGAGCTGCTTAATTTCAGGCACGCTGACTGGTACCTCTTGTGGCGTATTCTTAGTTATTTCTTTAGGCTAAGTAACGTGCCATGGTACATAGTGCGTAAGTTACGCAAGGATCTACTTGGAAAGGCTCAACTTTCAGGAGCTCTGCTGTCCTTAGGAGCTTGACCAGGGATAGCAGCAAGATTTCTGATCATTTTCTTCTGCCATTGCCTTATGATCCAAATCCTAGAGTTCAGCTCAGTGTTATGCTTACTGCAGCTATCTATTTCTTTTTAGATTGCCATGGAGCACCTGTACAAGCTTATAATAATGCAAAAATGAGCTTTTAAAATATAACTTTGGATCAGGGAAAGGCAAAAGAAAAATCAGCTACATATGTGTAGAAGAAAGCAAAATTAACAGATGTAAACACCTTGCATTATTGTTAAGAGTGTGCTGTGAGACACATTTTTGTATACCAACGGCAAACAGGTAAAATGCAATGAAGGCATTACTTCAGCACACTTATTCCCATTTGTGCACAGCCATTGTGTAGAATGTCTAAACGTAAAATGTTCCATATTGCCAACAGTAGTACTGTTGTTCCCTCTCTTAATAATAAAAAAAGAAGCATTAAAATAGTAAAATACTTTATTATTGATTTTGTTTTCTGGATGAGAAGCTGAATTTGTAGAAGACCACAGGGAGAAAAGCAGATCATGTCAGGTAATACTGTTAAGTGTATAGCTTAGAGACATGTTCACATCTGTCAGAGATGAGAGTTTTTAGAAACACCAATTGCCAGGGCCACTTATTTGTCCCTGTTGTAATAGGCTGGGGACTCGGACACTTATTCTGCACTTTTTCATTTCAAATGAAATTACCGATTTGGTTAAATTTGAGTTCCGTATAGCCAGTTGAACTGATAACAATCCTTAGCAGTCTGTAATTTGTAAACTAGGTGGTTCAGAGCCATAAGCCCTTGCCGTCTGGGTTGCATGGCACAGCTTAGGATGCAAACCTCCTTCTTTGTCTAAGTTCTTGACTGTGCTAGCCTACTGATGTGCCAATTTCCAGATATTCAGGAGTAAAGTCTGAAGATGGAGGCGTAAACTTAAATTCAATATATGGCTGTGCTGCTCACAGACTACTGTGATATCTTTGCTGGAAGATAGTTGTACATATGTTCTCCCTCCATTTTTCTTTGTTTAAGAGTCTGTCAGGCCATCTAATTAATTTGCTTTGTATTTAGTAGTATTATCTTTTGTTTACAATGGCTTTTCTTCACATCCTCTGCAGGGCTAAGATGTCAGGGTGCTATGGATTTACCATGCATTTTTAATGCTGCCATGCTGTGTTTAACTTTCACTTTTCATTAAGCATCAAAACTGTGAGAATTAAAAGCCTGCTTTTGATGTTCCAATAAAAAACGACAGTCAAATTTGGCATAAGAGCAGGAAAAATGATTTTTTTTTTTTTTTTAAAGAAAAGGCTAATTTGACACCAAATATCCAAAATGGAGAGTGGAAGGTAGTTTTATCATAAGTACTGTAAAAAATCAGGTAAAAATATGAATCTTTGTGATTAGTAAGTCATCTTTAGAAAGTTTGATTTGTAAACAGTTTAACTTGTTCTATTGAGATCAATAGATTTTTCACTGGGATGCTTGAGAACTGTGTCTGTAAATTCCTGGGGTATGGTCTAAAAAGCCAGAGGCTTTTAACTGCAAATACACAACATCTTTCTATTGTTACAGGAGTGCTTTTTCCTGTTTTATAAAGGGTTCTGCAATTCTGAATTTGTGTGTGTCATGGGAAAGTAGCCGATTTAACAAAAACATAGTTAGGAAGTTTTCATCATGTAAAGGTTTTTTTGACTGACTGAGTTTTAGTCTAGACTTCAGGGTATATGTGTGTCTCTATGTATCTAATGAGATCTAACAAACCTTTTACTGATTAAAGTCAAAGAGGAAGGAACCAGAGAGGAGGCAGGATGCAGGATAAGCGACTTATAAATTGTATTTCCATGCACCTTGCTGAAATGTTCTTTATCTGTAATAAAATGATCTTGTGGCTGTTTTCTGTTCCATATGTATGCCATTTATAAGTGCTGCTTCTCTCTTGATGTCAGAACAGACACATCATTAGCATAAAAGTTGCATTATGCCATGCATCATGTCTGATTGTGAGAAATTCTGAAATTCCAAGGAGGGGTTTATTAATATGCCAAAGAGCTTGAAGAAAGCAATGGCATATTAATTGGGGGTCTTCAGAGTTAACAGCATGTACTTCTGGAGCAGTTAATTTTGACTCCTTTTTCTGGTTATTTCAGTTAGCATGATGGGCTGGTTTGGACGACTTCATTGTTTTTAGGCAGTATGAGCACATACAGAGTTGTTTAAGACTATGCTTGGGTGTCTATTTTAGGACAGGATGCTTTTGTAGCCCAGTAAGTCTAAGTTACCAGTTATGTGATGGTGTTACTTTCCTCAGTTTCCTAAAATATTCTAAGCATCAGTTCAAGGATTTGTGCCATTCCTAGGAGGTAGCTTACAGCATCTGAAACTATGATGTCACTAAGACCACGTGGAGAGTGATGAACATTACTTGGAACCATATGAAAATAGTAGGGGGACATTCCTAGGTATGTGACTGTGTTCCTTTGTTTTGGGAATGAGTCACAAGAAATGCTATATATACATATGGCCCCTGAAATTTTTTGGAAGTGTTAGATCTGGATCTAACAATCTAAGTGGATTGCTCCTGTGTTCTTGAAGGGAAGGCAAACTCAAAGATTGTTCTAGCTGAAATTAGCTGATGCTCTGTTTCTTATTTTATATTTCTCTCAAATGTGTATGTTTTAATCAACTTGTATTATCCACAAGTTTTTATATTCCTAAAATAGAACTTGTATTTACACACATTTTCATCTGATATTTACTCTTCCTTTTCCACGTTTCCTTGTACCCATTATAAAATGTGTAAACTGTATGTATAAAATTGTGTCATTCATCTTTGTATTTCTTTATGTTGCTCTGTCTTTGTTGTGTCTGTCTCTAACAGGCTCATCTCATCTCTGTATCTTCCTCATCTCCTATCCTTTGGGTTCTGTAAACTCCCTGAAGGTTCAGAGGTAGTATCAATACCTATTCTTGCTTGGGCTTCAGATCATTTCAAATGTACACCCATGTCTTCATCTCAGTTTCTTGACAGCATGCAACTTCTTGCTATAGTGATTAAAAAATACCTCAGGCCTTCGTCAGCAGCTGTGGCACACTTAAGAGAAGCTTGTGTGGAATGATGTTGTTTTGCGGGGGGATGTGCCATTTCTTTTTATGTTCATTTCTTACATTGATTTGTAAAATTGCAAGTCATAGCATTTTTGTTAAACTGCATGACTTCATGTGAATTATGCTTGAGATTCAGGTGTAGCATTAGGAAAACAGGTAAAGTGACTACTTCTTCATCCTCTTAAATAATGTATTGCTAGTGAGCACCAAATCTGCTTGTAGTTCCATGGGTACAATGGGAGTGACGTGGTTCTCCACCAGTTTAAAATGTTATCCATTAAGAAGTCTGAAAATACTAACACAACGCAGCCTGCAAAGGTGGTATCACTACACTGTTATATTAGAATTTTACCACATACTTAGGAAAACTCACTGGTTTTCAGTCTTTGATTTTTGATCTGAGCAGTGTGTCCATTTAGATTTGGAAAATTGGTGATTAGTTGCAGTGAAAAACCTGGATTGTTACGGCTGGTTTGCAAATCAGATTTGTTTATTTTTTTTCCTGCATGGGAAGAAATCTTTATGGTCTAGAAAAATAAGCAACTTCTTTTCTGATTCGGTTTCCTTTGATGTATCAGTTACATCTAGTTTGTTTCCATGAATTGTGATTCGTATCTGAACAAATTCTTGAGTTCTGTCGCTGATACTATAGAGGCCCCTTGGAGTATGTTGCATGTGATATTAATTTACTGGGATTTTTTTGTTTTTAAATTTGGCGGGACTAGTAGTCTCAAAATGCTGAGCTCTATCTGCAAATGCAAACATCTGTAGTGTAACAAACATGGACCTTATTTTGGATTTTGATTTTTAAGTGGCCTGGCTTCGCATGACATAGGTATGTTTTGTGTGAATTCTTGCTCTATTCGAAGCTCTGGCTATTTCACATTAACTGTAAAAACTTTTTAACATACACCAATTTAAAATTTTAAAATCTGTACTGATATTTGCTATAATACACAGATGATAGTGAGGCTTATCTGTTAGGTATTACGTTCCTTCGTATGAGACTGGATATTTCAATGATACTGTATTGTACGTTTGTTTGATGTATACTTTCAAAAATCTGAATGGCCATCTGATGAGTTCTAAGAGAGTACAACTTTTCATGTTTTATGTGGATGGACTTCAGGATAAATCAAGGCTTTTAAACTTTAGATGTGTAAGAACTCAAAGCACTATACTGCACTCAAAGAAAATACTCTGTCTACTCCATCCAATGTGTAAACAAACTTGAGAGTGCTGAAATGGAACTGGCAAGGATAGGGCATAGAAGAGCTGAATAAATGGAAAGGCTTTTGCTGCTCTTATTGCTTCTTATGCCTTCATCGTTCTCATCATTTGAAATCCCACATTGCCAGAAGAAGTAATAAACCATCACAAGTGTTTTTCTTGGAGCAGATGTTTAAAGCCTGGCTAGGGTTCGGGTTTATTTTTTTTGTTGTTGGGGTAATTTTTGTTTTTTTTTCTTTCACACATAGTTCTTTGAATGCTTTCATATTACTTGGATTCCAGAGACAGCTTAATTCAGTGGTGACTATTGACATTTTTGTGGAAATCAGAGAGGAAATGGATTTTTTTTGTTTATTTTGGTTTAGTCTAGGTATGGTGTGACAGTAAAGCTGGTGAAGTGTCTAGAGTAGAAGTCTTACAAGGAGTGGCTGAAGGAATTGTCTTACCTGGAGAAAAGCAGGCTGAGGGGAGACCTTTTCACTCTCTGCAACTGCCTGAAAGGAGGTTGTAGGGAGGTGGAGGTCAGTCTCTCCTCTGAAATAACAAGTGATAGGATGAGAGGAAAAGGCCTCAAGTTGCACCAGGGAGGTTTAGATTGGGTGTTAAGAAAAACTTATTCACTAAGAAGGTTATCAAGCATTGGAACAGGCTGCCCAGGGAAGTGGCTGAGTCACCATCCCTGGAGGGATTTAAAAGACATGTGGATGTGGCACTTAGGGACGGGGCTTAGTGGTAGATGTGGCAGTGCTGGGTTAATGATTGGAACTGGTGATCTTAAAGGTCTCTTCCAACCTGAACGATTCTATGACAGCTCCCCACTTCATTCACATGCTACCAAATATATGAATAATTGTGTAGCGTTGCAGTCCTGCTCCTAGGGAGAGGGCTACCACACCACTGCATCTACCTGTTATCTAGTGCAAAATATACAGACATTTAACAAACTAAATGTATATAGGAGCAAAAATCTTTCCAAAACCCAGTACCTTTTGTCCTGCCTTTCTGTTGAAGGGTCATGCAGAGACCAAGTTCCAGATTCGCATTTTATCATTGCAAAAGAAACACATATTCCTGCTGTGTGTTTAAGATTATCTTTAAAAAACTTTCCCCATGACTATCATGTGGGAAGTGAAATTACCTGTCTTCTCTATCTTGTATCTTTGATTGTTGTTCAGAACAGTAAACCCCCTAAACTTCTTGTTCCCAGATCCAGAAAGCTTTCTTAAGTTGCAGAGCTATTTAAACATCTCTTACTGCTTCTAGGTAAAAATTGTGTTCTTTCAGATTACTCCAGCATATGGGTAAATCGAAGTTTGAGGTCTTCTGTTGGCACAGAAAAAGAACATATGCTATTCTTATAAACTTCACATACTTATTGGCTTTTATTTCCTAGTATGTGTATTTTTACATAGTTTTCTCCTCAAAGAAAAGTGAACAAAACGTTGTAATGTTCAGTATTTATAACAGGTGGTACATGCTCAGAGTCCTTTGTTGGTCAATATTTTTATATCCCTGGCAGATGCCCCTGCACTCGTTTTTCTTTTTTTTCTTTTTAAAAAACTAATAAATAAATGCAAATACCTAATTAGCAACAGAACTATAGCAAACTACTATTTCTGTTGGTTTCTTGTAACATCTTTATAAAATAGCATATATATATAGAGAGCATATATATATATTAGTGTGAATAATTTCCCTTTATATAGTTCCTAGAACTATATCAATTTCTAGACACTAGAGCTGTGTCTAAAAGGAAGAAATCAAGAGTTGAAGAGGTCTAATATTACTAGATTTAAAGTTTTCTGGGAGTAAGGGCAGAAATTTTCCCTGAGCATTTCATGGCTTCTCTGTTAGAATTAATGGAAGTTTTTTTTTTTTGTTATATCATTAAAATCTCCAGAGTACAGAAATGTAATTTATGTATGAATTAGTTTTAATGGTTATAATACTACAGGATTACTCCTCTAAAAATAATTCTAAGACTGCTAAGTTAGCAATACAGAAAAAAGTTACAATGTGAAACACTGCATGGGGATGCTTAAGTGTAAGGTGATGGTGTAACAATGATGGAACTCGGTGGGTTGCTTTTTTAGGTTCTAATTTAAAACAGACAAATTGACTAACCATTTATAAGCATCTTGCATATTTAATAATTTTGGCTTCTGATTTGTAAAAGCTGTCTCTTGTGACACTTAGGAATTAATAGGGTTTTTTTATGTGAATTTCTTTAAATTACCTTAATGAGTTGTGTTCTGAAATCAATGCCTTATTCTCATCATATGTAAATTCAAATCATGACTTGGTTTTATTTACCTGGCTAGGTTAACAAGCTTGTCATGTCTGTGTTTTTTTGACGTTGTCTGTTTATTTCACTGTAGTGCTGAATCAAAGCCCTAATTTCTATTTTTGTTTTGGTCCGTCCTTGTCCTGAATCAGAGAGAAAATGGAAATATTTGCATTTTTAAGATCGACATAATTAATAAGATTTCTAGCGATATATTTTAGAAAATTCTGTTCCTGTACCTCCTAATCAAAGTGAAATCTTTCTGGCTGATCTACCAGGATGCAGTGCAAGAGTCTAAAAACTGTTCCGTGTCATGGGAGATTTGTCTAGTGGAAAATGAGATGTTCATTTTCATGAAAACCATCCTTTTCCTTGAGCAAGTGTTTCAACTGGGAATTTGTGACTAGATATAGACAGGGATACTCTAGTGCTCAGCTGTGACATAAGTTGGATGTTTCAGTTTTTTGGCAATGGTTGAGATACTCCTGCAAGTCCCCTATCCTGTTCAAACTGGGAAGCACTCTGTTTCCTGGCTGTGGTTGACGACATGCTTGGACTGCAAGTACATGTAACAGTGGTGTGAGGGGAACACACTGGCTTTTTGAATTGCCCAGTGTGCCTAGCTTAGGACTTTCAGACTGTCTTCATCTTCAAGTATCATGAACATATGGTCTTTGTTACTGTGCAAGTTTAGGTTGATTTTCACCAGAACCAATGTTTTCACATCATCATTTCTCAGTCATATGAGAGACTTTATTTGCTATGGAAACAAATATATGCTGGGCATGAGATGCTGACTCTGGGCCAGTTGGACTCTGTAGTTATTCCTGGGTATGTGTTAGGGCAGTAAGAGATAGTTGGCTCATTTATCTGGTACTTTTTCCTGTGGTGTTCAGAGAGCTGTATGCGGCTCCTGCCATGCCAGCAAGGGAGGAAGAGTGAAGGCAAGCAGGGAATGGCCTGTCATCTGGTGGGGTTTGTGTGATGTCCTGCCATCACCTTTGCTTTGTGTGTGGTGGCCTCTGGCCATGCATGGGGGCAATGTTGGCATTAAGATATGCTTTATGTGACACATACTTGTTACTTAATCCTGGTTTTCAGCTTTCGTTGGTCGCAAGGCTGTTTGCTTACATGACTGAGGCGTGTTTAAACACTTCTCATCTTGAGATATTTTTAAAACTTGTAAAATACTAAATTTTCACTGCATTGTTTGAAACATTGTTTTCTGAAACATTTATTTTACACGTCAATAATCACACTGTTCAATACTGAGTTTTAAAAAAAATTAATTTCCAATTCATCTATTTTTATGGCAGCCTGCTTTTATGCTGAGTTTTGTAGTTGTTATAATCAGGATATTATTATACACATGAGTAAATTTATGGAAAGTAGTAATCCTGTATTATGTAGTGAGGAGTATTCTTGTAGTCCGATAATGCCCAAAATTGGCAGCTCCTCAAATTGTTTACAAAGGATATAAGAATGCAGGACTTCTGACAAATGTAATACCTTAAAAATTGTAAGCTTTATTTGGTATAGAAAATTTGTCTTCCAATATTCAATAGTAGCTTTTACACTTCCTAATTATGTTCTCTCATGCCTAACCGTGCATTCTGTCAATTGAGAACCTGGTATTCTAGGTAAGTCTTTAAAATGCCATGTTTAGATGCTTCATACACACATGAAATGTATGTAGTTCTTTAGCAACTATTTCATTATATATTGCTTCATTTATTGAAGCAATTGTTAGTATTCTGTAATAACGGTACTTTTTTTAGCAGGTCAGATTGTTTCCCCACAGTCTGCTCCAGCCTGCATTGAAAACAAAAATGATGTGAGCAGAGAAAACAGCACTGTTGACTTTAGCAAGGTAAGTGTTCACTGACAGTGAAGAGTTTCCTGACTTCTATTTAAATTAAATAAACTGAATCCACATGAATCATGAAAAACTGCGGAGTGCAAATGCTACTTCAGTGATAACTTTCGCATGCATTGCAACACAGTTTGTATATAACAAACAATTTTTCATTTTCTTGATAAATTACTGGCAACTGGAAATCACAGTTTAGGGATGTAGATAAATCTGTTGCATGAAAATGCCATAGGTAATTTTACAAATTAAGAGAAAATTATCTAGGCAGGAAAGTAACCCAAATTCAGATTTACCTCTGAGATTTTTACTTTTTGTAGAAGTAATGCATGAATGCAAACTACGTTTTTTATAACCTGAACTCGTGGATTCCAGATGTCTCAAACAGAATGTGTTTCTGTAAACCTATAACTTAATTCTTCTGGCAAGCCAAGATATTTCAGTACACTTCACAAAAGATGTTAACTGTTCAGTATTGGAGATTGCAATGACAGTTCAATGTTAGATAGCAAAGAAAAGCAAACAGTTTCTCAGCTTTAATGTAGAGGAGAATCCTAATTTGTTTAAGAAGTCTGTATGTACATAAAACAAACTGTCACATTAGATACAGATGACAGACCTGACAGGGATAGATGACTTCATCTGACACATTAATACAACAAAGGTTGAGTAAGTGAAGAAAGGTGATTTAAACCAAAATTCTGAAGAACAGCACTTTGAGTCTGTTGAATCTTAATGTTAGCATGACTGAGCTAAAAGTAGAGTTATGTGATTGCTCCATCTGGTGCCAGACTTATTTCCTAGCAGCAGTAGCTCTTCGCACCATTTGAATTCTTGACTGAACATGCCAGACTAGGAATGGTATATGGCTGAAATAAAGATGGGGAAACGGATCTTTTTGTCAGAGACAGTAAGAAGGGAAGCTGGCTGGGGATGTATTACAGACCACATGTACACAGGGGCAGCAGGAGATTAATAAACAAGGACAAGTTGTTGTAAATTTAAGGCTAATGCTTTAAAATATTGACAACTAAGATTATGATTTTAAAAAATAAAGTATGATTTTGTTTTCCTGATACTTATATTAAAAGTATTAGCTAAAACTAATTGTTTTGGCAAGTGTTCTAATACCCAAGATGTAACATTTTGTAAAGAACATCAAATATAAACAAAGCTAGCTATTCAAAATTAACCTATGCAGAAGTGAAGCTCACAGCGACCCAAAGGAAACAGCATGACTTTCAGTAGTGTCTTCCTTGCACATTTCCCCAACTTTGAGTGTTGCAGGATCAAAATCCCAGTCTATTACCTAACTGCATGATGTTTGTGTTCAACAGGAGTGGAGGCTGCATCATTTGATCCTTCACTCACTATTTTTGTAGTACTGCAGCTTTGCTGATCAAAAGAGCTCTTCCTATTTAAACTGGCCTGAGAAGAGATAGACGTGCCATCTTTTGGCTAGCCTCAGCAGTGTTAGATACCAAAAAGGATGCCAAGAATATGAAAGAAACAACTTTTGTTTGCAGGAATGAAATAACACTAAAGGATTGTAATCTAAATACCTTTTTTGATTGCCTTTAAATAGATCCATTTATCCTTTTGAAGATGCTTAAGTACAATTTCCCCTTGAAATGTGCTATTGCAATAACTCCCAACGGTTATAATTGGAATTACATGCACAGATTGAGAGGAAAGTGGAGCAGTTAACTGATTTTCTCTTGAGTATTGTGATTTCTTGGTCTAATTTTGTTCCACATATTAATTTCATTTATCTTCTACAAAAAAAAGCACCTTTGACTACCTCACATGTTCTTTCCTTGCTAATCTATCTCCCCTTGGCTACTTGTAATATTCTAAACTCGGGACTTGATTGAAAAACCTGACTTAATCTGAACACAGCGCTGAGGCTGAGTTGATTGTATCTGGATGTATTTACGAATAATGTGAGACGTCACCAAAAGCTGTCTTGAATGTTACTTCAGTAGCAGAGGGAGACATAGTCTCTGGCATTTGTACTTGTAAATGTCTTGCAACTCGTGATGTCCCCAGAGGAAGAGGACTTTGTTTTCCCAGGGTGATAGGCAGGCAGGTGATCTGTCATGACACGACTTTATCCCATGTCTGAGCAGTGTGGGAATGGCAGTTTAAGTACAGCATCTGGCTGGTCCTTGCTGCTTACGCCAGAGGCTGAAGGGAACCCCAGTTGTCCTGAAATAGAAAGTGCATGAAGAGACTGCACCCATGTCCCTTCTCATGGCAATGTTCCTATGCTCCACATGGAATCCACATGGAATATCTGAATCAAACCTGGGTCGTATAGTGACAGAGTTTGGTCTTTCAAGTATCGTGTGAAATAAGTGCCTTCGTTTTGAGAACTGGTTGGCCCTGCTTATAAATAAATCTGATTAATATGTGCTAGGGCTTTCCCAAGAAGTTGTGTGTATTTTTTCTCTGTATCAATTTGTGTTTGGTTCTGGTATGGAATGCACATTGCTATGTGCCTGAATGACTACTGTCTTTCTGTCAATTATAAATGACCCATGACACCAAAACTAGGTGCAAAGTGAACCTGTTTGGGTTTGTATTTAACCTTGAAGATTTATTTTGTGATTTGAGTGGGGAATAGAATTTACCTTACTGATATTTTACCTTGAAAAAGTACTTGGACTCCAGCCTTTGAGGCTGATCTGAAGTTTGCTTAATGTTGGGAGGTGTTTGGTAATTATTCTAGAGTAGTTTAGGGTAGCATTATACATCTCTCTGTGATCTCAGGGAAATAAGATTTCACTACACAGGCAACTGTGTTATATCTGATTTCTGATTTAGTGCCAGAGCCATTTGCAAGAAAACAATTTTCTAAATATTACCAAAAACTATGCAAACTAGTACTGACAGATGGCTGTAAGATAGACATTAAAATGGTCCACTTTAACAGTTTATATTGGATTTGGTTGCTGTTGTTGTGTTTAGATTAATAAAAGGAAAGCAAATGACAAAATTCATGCATCTTGAAATGTAGACAATACTGATGCATAATGAAATCAAACATACATTATATACTCTATTACTCCATGTCAGTCTTTGTTATAGGGTAAATTCTAGACTGATAGTGAGGAAATAAATACGAATGAATACATGCCTTGGCAAATACCTTGAGTTTATATACCAGTGTCACTATGAAGCTGTTTCGCTTTTCCTACCTTCTTCTTAAAAGTCATCATCACTGCTTGAAAACTCCAAAATTTTTATTCTACTTTGCTCTTTCAGTTTACTCTTGAGACAACTATGGACAGTTTCTTTTCTGTAATTTTCAGCAGAGGGGCACCTGTCTTCCATTAAATTTGAAAACAAAAGTACATCTCTCTCAAAGTAGTTGAAGAAAAATTATGTGTAGTGGAACCTGTAATTCTTATTGAGATTTTAATGCAGCCACTATGAACTGTGAATTCATGATTGTTGTGGATGGGCTGAGAAGCAGAAAAGGTCTTCACTCTGTGTAAGCGCTGCTCAGCAATGACTAAAACATCTCTGTATTGTCATCACTGTTTTCAGCACAAATCCAAAACACAGCCCCACACTAGCTACTATGAAGAAAATTAACTATCCCAGCCAAGACTAGCACATTCTTCACCTCTTATTCCATGCTATTTATGTCGTGGTCAAGTAACACACTGTCTAATACAACCTCATTAACCACCCTTCTCCTTCCCATTCTTTGATGCAATACACAGATATGGTTCCTTTAGTCTGTGGGCCACCCCTGTGAAATGTCTGTAAATGTCCATGAAATGACATGGGTTAATTTAGTCCATGACTTTGGGCTCCATCTGTTATGGTGGTCACTCAGGACAGGAGAGGTAGTGTATTACATAGAGTTCCTAGGCATCAAAGCCAGCTTGGGTCGCTTCACTGCTGCACTTGCACTGCTTCTTGTAAGGTTTATTCTCCATTGGTTTAGTAATTTCCATAACATGTAACTCAATCTTGGATTACAACAATTTAAAGGTTGCAGTCACCACCCTGGTCCCTTTGGACCGGTCCATCAGGTTTAACATTGCAATGAACTTCTCCCCTTGCTCCTGCTCCACAGACTTCAGTACTTACTCCAAGTGGAGACATGTGTGTGAGCCACAGTCTCTCCAGGGATATATCTGCTGTGACATAGACTTACCCACAGCCATAGTTACTTTGAGGTGCACATGGCCTTCTCCACGAGCCATGATGCCTTCAGAGATACACCTACTCCAGAGTTGCCTTATCCACGAAGTCCCTTCAGAAGTAAACCTGCTGTGTCAAAGCACATGGCCATAGACAAGCCCATAAAGTGCTCCAGCATGATTGCATGCACAGCCACTGATGCTTCAGGTGTACCTGCTGCAGCATGGACTCATCCACAGCCAGAGATGCTTCAAAATGTACATTCTCCAATGTGGACTTATCCTTGGATGCAATCCTTTCAGAGGTTTAGCTGCTGTGGCACAGACATAACCATGGCCACAGATGCTTCGGGGTGTTGTGCCCCAGCATGGACTCATCCACAGCTCCCTTCAGCAGTCCCTTCAACTGGAGTTCACATTGGAGTTCCAGCCTGTCCAGTATAGCAGCCAGTGCAGGTGCATCACCATTGCTGTTCTCAGAACATTCCCAGGCAGAGCACAGTAAGATGTGAAGCTGTACAGTGCTAGAGCAAACAGTGGAAGCAAAAAGCAGCCATTAATGAGCACTAGTCTACTATACAGTAAAGTGAGAAGCCCATGGCAAGCATGGGAGTCTGCCAATTAAGAGCTAAACAGCAGTAACAGCTATAAATTCAATCTAGCACATTCAAATCAAATCTGTCATTATCTTGAACTCTTAGAGCCTTAAGTTTGGTGCCTAAAAAGACTGTTGGGGTTTAGCCCCATCCAACAGCTAAGCTCCATTCAGCCATTTGCTTTCTCCACACCCCCGGCAGGATGGGGGAAAGAATTGGAAGAGTGAAACTGAAAAAAACTTGTGGGTTGAGATACAGACAGCTTAATGGGTAAAGCAAAAGCTGCATGCACAAGTAAAGCCAAAGAAGAAATTCATTCCTCACTTCCCATGTGCAGGCCATCCCCATGGAAAGCAGGGCTCCATTGAGCATAACAGTTACTTGGGAAGACATCCCTCTCTTCCTTCTTCCTCCCTCAGCACTTTATATGCTGAGCGTGATGTCATGAATTATGCCTTTGGTCAGTTTGGGTCAGCTGTCCTGCTGTGTCCCCTCCCAGTTTCTTGTGCACACTCAGCCTACTTGCTGTTGGGTTGAGGTGAGAAGCAGAAAAATCCTCAACTCTGTGTAAGCACTGCTCAGCAGTAACTAAAACGTCCTTGTGTCATCAACAGTTTTCAACACAAAAACACAGCCCCATACTGCTGCTATGAAGAAAATTAACTCTCTCCCAGCCGAAACCAGCACAAGGATTTCTGGAATTATTAATTATGGAAAAATAAGGTGTCTTAATTTCCTTCTCTGTTACAAATTATTGATGCTTTTATGAATTATAAAATATATTAATAGGAAATCAATATTATGAATATTTTGAATGTGATTTATTATCTTTAACAGTTAATTCTGCAGTACTTTAGCTATGTTTCCAAGAAAAAAATAGCCAAATAACAAAAGACTAGTTGTTTGGTTTTAAGAAACATTATTATTAATAAAAATATTATTCAACAGCTAAGAATAGAATTGCAGTAACTAAGGTTGGAGTGCAGTGACAGGAAAGCCTCTGTCAACAAAACGGGGAAAAAATCCCCACAAATACCTTTTAGATTGTAATTTAATATGCTTTCCCCAGGTTGACCTACACTTCATGAAAAAGATACCACCTGGAGCTGAAGCATCAAACATCTTAGTTGGTGAATTGGAGTTCCTGGACCGTGCGGTTGTTGCTTTTGTTAGGTTATCTCCTGCAGTGCTGCTTACGGGACTAGCTGAAGTTCCAATTCCAACAAGGTGCAGTTGTATTTATTTCTCTTCATGTTTTTCTGAGTACCTCATGGAGATAGGGTGTAGTGCCTCTCAGTTCTGTCATTTATTATGAATTTGATTCTTTCTTTAACAAAGACATCTCTTAGAGATATCTTTCCACTTCTCCTTTAAATGAAGTATGGGTATATTCAGAAACATGCTGTTTGTGTATGCAGCTAATCGATCTTTGCAGAAGCAGAAAAGATAGCTTGCTAGGTTGCAATATGGAGTTTATTCTGTGCAAACTGGTAATATTGCAGATGAAATACTAAGCTGAAATATTCAGCTTCTTAAAATATTTCACCCGGAACTGAAACTACTTGTGTGATACTGCATAACTATGTCCAGAAGGAAAAAAAAAAAGAAGGAATTGAGTAAGAAGAAAAAATTAAATAATCAAGCTGTTTGATTTGATTGACTAGAGGTAGTGAATAGATGACATGAAGTAAATATTCTCTAAAAATGACTTTGTAGGTACTTGCATGGTAGTGAACGGGACTTTTAACCATAAATTTTTATTAGATTGTTTTTTTCTCTGTTAAACTTTTTCAGATGAAGCATTTTGTTTCTGATAATAAATTCTGAGGAATTTAAAAAAAAGGTCTAAAATAGAGTTGGTAGTCAAGTAGAAAGCATTTAAATAGATCTCTGCAGATATATTGTTTTCTGCTGGGATTGATGCAGTTCAAAACTCTAAAGTGATTCTCATACCTGAGTTCACCGAATTAACGGTTATTGCAGTCTCTCACTTCTTTTAGTATTTGTGCATCTTTGTACACAGATTCTGTCTCTTCCCCCTTCCCTCTTCTAGTTCCTATAAAAGTAGAATTCCAACAGAAGGCAGCGGTGTATCCCAGTTGTTTGTGACACTCAGGCTGGAGTGTTATGCTATGAAATGCAATGCTCAGACGCGGATCCTTCCTCCTAGTCACAGAAGCAGTATAAAATTTTCTATTAAATTGTAGTTATTTTGTATATGATGTTTTTGTCTTTTCTAATTTTTGAATGTGTATAAAGGGGCATTGAGGGACTTGAGTTAGCTCTGAAAAAAACTTGTGAAGCCTTTCCTCATAACCTCCCCCAATTTTCCACAAAAACCAAAATCATCAAAAGAAAAGAATATATTTCTTGATTTTTGGCTAAAACAAAAGTTAGGATAACTATTATTTTTAAAATAAACATTTTTTGCAGAAATTCTTGATGTCAGTCAAAAAATTTGTCTTTTCCATTTTACTAAAACTTGAAAACTTCAGTTGTTTCTTTTGAATCTATTGTCTGCATTTTACAGAAGCTCACTAGCCCCAAGCCTAGAGTACATACTGTCTAGAGCCCTAGGGGAATAAGAATGATGTAAAAATTATTTCTGTTCAGGTTTAATTTCACTTCGCCAATATTGCAGTAATAACTACTACCATAAAATAGTTGATTCTGTTGAATTAACAGAATTAAATAAATTAATGTTAATGTGTTCTGTACATAGTTTATAATTGCATATATTTATGTAAGCGTTATGTAAGGAAGTTTTGATAGTCCCAATCAAGTCTGTGAAGCTTATGATATATTTTTGGAAGTTATTTTTGCATTTTTTCTAACCAGAGCTTCGTGTTTAAATGCATGTGTGAGGATCTTGAAGAAGATTATATGTAATATTTGTCTTAGAGGTTCTTCTAGTCCAATTTTAAATTAAGTATTTCTGTAATTTGTAGAGTTACTTTCAAACCTCTATCCTTTACAAGTTTGTTTATTTTCTATTTGCAGATTTTTATTTATTCTTCTTGGACCACTGGGTAAAGGGCAACAATACCATGAGATTGGAAGATCAATTGCAACATTAATGACAGATGAGGTATTTCTATTCATGGTTTGGTTTTAGTGATTCTGTACTCACTGGAGAGGTCTGATAGGGAATCTCCCATGTGGAATTGTCCAGATGAAATGTGGCTAATCATCCTGATGATGCACGAATAGTGTTCTAGTTCATTTCACGATCCTATAACAGCCCAGATTATGCTTACATAAGGAGATACCAAAATGAGAAAAAAAAATATTCACGTGCAAGGATACTGTCACTGAGAACATTCCATTTTCATAGTTACTTTCCAGTAGAATTGTGTTTCAAACCGTAAAGTCTCTAGAACCTTTAGCATCCATAAGGATATTTTTCCATAGCAGCTGGAACTTCTATGAAAAATGTGTATAGGAAGCTCTAGTCAGTTAAAGCTGAGATTGTTCTTTGGTGAGAACTTTATTATGAAGTGTGTTCTGTTTCAGAGAAAATGGGCTGTCATGAAAAACATTATGAAGAGTATCCCTTTCCCCATCTCTTTTTCCTCATACACTTTCACATATGCTTTTCCGTTTCTTATAGGTGTTCCATGATGTTGCTTACAAAGCAAAGGACCGCAATGACTTGGTGTCTGGAATTGATGAGTTTCTTGATCAGGTTACTGTTCTCCCTCCTGGAGAGTGGGACCCAACAATTCGAATAGAACCACCTAAAAATGTTCCCTCTCAGGTTTGTACACTGTAAAATTCAGATACCTTTAAACGTGATGAATTTTTGCGAAGTACAATCAAGTCTCATTATTTTAGTATTTAGTAGAGTCACTGTATAGACATTTTGCATGGTCTTTTTGTTCATTTGCTTTAAGACAACCCTGGTCTTCCAAGCATACAGTATAGAATCATAGAATGCTTTGGTTGGAAGGGATCTCAAAGATCATCTAGTTCCAACCCCCCTGCCATGAACAGGGACACCCTCACTAAAGCTGGTTGCCCAAAGCCCCATCTAACCTGGCCTTAAACACATTCAGGGATGGGGCTTCCACAACCTCTCTGGGCAGCCTGTTCATGTGATGACATTGTGTGTAGTGCAGTACTAGTTTTCTCCTGAATAAAGGGAGTTACATCTAAAGATCTTAAATTCATGGGTAATGGGTCATAAGTATCCTTAATTATTCTCAAGAGCCATGGTTTGCTTTTGTTCTGAGCTTATTGCAAGAATTAAAGCAACCTGGCTTGCTACTCTTTAAAATGTTTTCTGATATAGGATTTTTAAATTACTTAGACCACAATTCCTTCTACTATTTCCTGTTACAGAACTCCTCTACAGCTTCTGAAGAGGTTATATTGATGAATCTGACAATAAAATTTGCATTTTCAGTCTTTCAACTCTCAAAGCCTGTTTCCTCTGCTAAAATTTATGTTTTGGTTGCCAAGACCCATGAGAAGTATTTTTTCCTTCTGGTAGGAGAAGCGTAAGATCCCAGGAGTGCCAAATGGGACTGCAGCCCACGGGGAGGCAGAACAACCTGGAGGGCACTCTGGACCAGAACTGCAACGCACTGGAAAGTTAGTGAAAACATATGCAAAATCTTAAGTGTTCCAAGTGATGCACTTCCAAGGGAATTATAATGGTCTGGTTCTCCCTCAAATGACTGGTTTGACATATGATTTTTTTCAGGCATTTTTCCTTATTAGCTTACCACATAGCTGAAAAGGACAATAGATGCTAATTTGCAGAGAGGGGGGAGAGGGTAAGAAGATTCGACTTTCCACATTGTATTTAGTGCAAACTTCTTTATTTATAAAAGTCAGACTTCTGTCAAACTTGATTGAATGTTTCTTATTTTTGTACAGCACGAAGGAAAAGTTGGGAATAGTCTTGTGCTGTATATTATGAATGCTTACAACTATTTTGGAGCTGAAATTTCTGGGTTGTGTAGCGCTAGCAATTCTTTCTTATCTCTGTGAGCGGTGATCTGTCCTGGTACATGAGGCTATGATTACCATGGTGGCTGCTATATACACACATCAGAAGGAAGAATTTGCCCCAAGCAATTTAATGTGGTGTGGTGTAAGTGCATCAGCTGTCAGTGATTGCATTGGTGCAGTGTACTTGTGCGATAGGCTTTCCTTTTACCGTGTTGTCTCTTGAGATTTCATTATCATTCCTAACTGCGTAAGGCTAAAGATGCAGCTGCAATGTTGGTGCACACAGTGGGGCAGAGGAGATGATGGCCAGATGGTTCACTGGTGAACCTGGTAATGGGAAGCTTCAAGTAGTCTAATATTTAAGAGATGGTGGCACTTCATCTTGTTCTTTATCCCAGCAACATCTGATACATTGGGTGCCTGCGGGAAAAAGAACATTGTGGGGATATTTACTTTAACTGGGTGGTATATTGTAAGGGCACGGGGTGTACGTTCATAAGTATTTGATTATATTTAATGTAGTGTAAATGACAAAAGGTGACAGTACTTTTACAAGGAAAATTGTGGTCTACATTAAATTCTGTGATAGTCTGTGACAGGAAGAGGTTCTCAAAGAATGTGAAGCTCTCTATATAGACATGTGGGCAAATGGGCACCGTGTTAGCGCTCTGATTAAACAAATGCAAGGAATTATTTGACATAATAAATAAAAGGGTTTTATGCATGAGAGATAACAACTTTTCAGAAGTTTTGGGTCTGGATGGTTAAAGGAAGATTTTATAAAAGAAACATACAAATTAGTTTGTTTTAAAAACACAATTTCCTGCTTAATGTTATCAAGGCAGGGTTCCCTGAAACTTCTGGGAGTATGTGTAATTTGATCAAGGAACAGTAGCTTCTCTGCAATGTATTTAAAGCAATACTGTGGAAGAAAGTTTGGTATGCCTTTTTCATTATTTTGATCTCTTCTATTTTTCTCTTTTTAGATTTTTTGGAGGATTGATTTTAGATATAAAAAGAAAAGCTCCCTTCTTCTGGAGTGACTTCAGGGATGCTCTCAGTTTGCAGTGTCTGGCATCCTTTTTGTTTCTCTACTGTGCTTGCATGTCTCCTGTCATCACATTTGGTGGTCTGCTGGGAGAAGCAACTGAAGGTCGTATAGTATGTGTTAAATCTGAACTTTTAAAACAAATTAAACTCCTAGGTTTGTGGTTAGTATTTTCTTACTATTGCATGAATCACCTTTAAATATTGGTGTTTTCAGTGTTTAGAAGGCTACAGACTAAGATATTGCAAAAAAACCTGTTTGAAACTTTACGGACACTTCTCTCTCTATCATATTCAGAGTGCAATAGAATCGTTGTTTGGAGCATCTATGACTGGAATTGCCTACTCTCTCTTTGGCGGACAGCCTCTCACTATACTTGGGAGCACAGGACCAGTTTTAGTGTTTGAGAAGATCTTATTCAAATTTTGCAAGTAAGTGAAGATCGTGATATGCATCATCCCTTGGGTGCTGTTAAGTAAAGGTAGACTCTGATCCTAGAGTTTCAATATGTACAGAGAAAGATCAACAGTTTGATTTGGAGTGTGCTGCTTAGGCTTTCGGAGCTTGAAAATTATGCAGTGAGTGAGACAAGTGAATTGGTGGTAGTGCAGAAAGGTTGGTCAGGGCTTTTATTGATTGTTTGAAAAAACAAACCTGTTTTGAAAGGAATGCAAGCTTCAGGATGGTTTTTTTTTGTTTTAATTGTGTAATTTTCTACTCTGAAGCCATACATTTAAATCTGTTGTTTATCTCAACCCTAGCTCATGTAAAAGCTTATTGCTGTTAGCCAGGAATTAAATGTAGTGTTAGTGGTGCCAGCTTTCAATAATCACTTAATACAGGCCTTGCCCTTCCTCCACCTGAACAGAGAAGGAGGGGTAAAGTGTCATGCCACAACAGCATATCCCCACATTTATGTTAGTCTGCTATACACGGCATACCTCTGCCACAGTGTGGGTAAAAATTATGTCTGTGTCTGAACAACCATCATGCTTCTCTGCAATCCCCTGCTTTCCTGCTTTGTTGCTGTGACAGGGACTTCTGCACCATGAACTCGTGAACAGCATAGAGTAGGAGACCCCACTTAGCACCCCAAAAGCTTTTATCACCTTCAGGTAGACCTTTAATTTCTCTGTGATAATGTCACCCAGTGTGTTTGGAGCTCTATTATCATATGCAGTAATCACACAGGATTTTGATGAAAGTTGTTGCCAGGTGTTGGCTGTAAACAAGGCAGGATATGGGAAAAAAACTGGGTGGACACTATAAACTTCATGTGTGTGAGTACTCTAAAAGCTGCGCACTCACTTTAGTAGAAATAGAGTTCTTCGTGTCCTGTTAATTGCGAGGAGAGCTCAGGTCAAGAGGTGACTTGACAGTATATTCAGTTCACAATAGGTAAGTGATTTCTGATTCAGATTGTCCCCAGAACTGCACATCCCTAGGCAAAGGATTTACTGTGGCTGCACAAAAGATAAACTCTTTAATTTTTTCCTTTTTTTTAGAGAGTATGGGTTGTCATACCTTTCTCTGAGAGCCAGCATTGGACTGTGGACTGCAATCCTGTGCATCATCCTTGTTGCAACTGATGCAAGTTCCCTAGTCTGCTACATTACCCGGTTTACCGAAGAAGCTTTTGCTTCTCTTATCTGCATAATTTTCATTTATGAGGCCTTAGAGAAGCTGTTTCATCTCAGTGAGACATACCCAATCAATATGCATAATGATTTGGATCTGCTGACAAAATACTCGTAAGTAAGATTTCTTCTATTAACACTGGGGGCTTTATAGGTTATGTTTCCTCTGTGAGAAATGCAAACCAGCGCACAGTAGAAGTTTGCAGTAGTTGCAGACTTAACATGTGGAAGTTATTGAATCAGGCATGGTGCTGGGATATGGAAGTAGTAGTTTCTGTAGGTACAAAGCAGTACATGTTTACTGCAGTAAAAAGTGGTTTGGAAAAGCTTACACACATGCAACTTGGAAGTCCTAGAATAAATAGGACTTGGAGGGACTTCAGCTTTAGGTTTTTATTCACAATTTTATCTAATGAGGTATAACTCAATGATCTCTTACTGTAACCCTGTACTTCTGATTTATAATATTTTATTGCGTGTTCAGGCAACGTTTTTATATCAAATTTATCTGGTTTATTTTCCAAATTGAAATATTGACCTATCTAAAAATAATATAATTTGTTAGACCTCCTTTAGTTTAACCTCTCTGGCAGTTATAGTTCAAGCTTCGAGAACTGAAGTGGATTTGGAATTGCTAGGTACTTCTCAGTGGTGATTGATTTTGTCATAGTCAATTTGTTCTTAATAACATGATTTTTAATCAATCAATTTAAGCAGCTTTACTTTATTGTGGACTTTTGACAGGTAGTATTCTACTTGAGGAATAGAAAAGTGAATGGCTTTAATCAGTATAGTTTTATTTAGAAGTAAAAACTCATGGATACGTTTGTGATATGAGAACAAAAACGTTCTTCTGTGTTGAGGCCAATTAAGCCTGGGCACCTCATCAACTAAAATGTCATTAAAAAGCATTTTTGGAGAAGTTCCTCCTCTAGAAATGCCCGTGTTATTTCACTGAACTCATTTGAACTCTCTGCAAGAGCTGGGTGGGGCCCAAAAGGAACAATGCTTGAACAGTGCCACATCTTCTGTTCACTGGAAGAACAGGAGTGTCTCAACCAAATCTCTCATTTGCATTTTAAGCTGGGAAAAACAAAACACAGCAACAGAGAAAACATTTGAGCTTTGTGTATGTTATCACTAAAAAAATAGTTAGCAAATCCTGAATCTGTATGCACGTTATATATTCCTTAATACAGAGAATGAGTTAAATTGTTGAAACTATAGTTCTTTTCTGACATACTCTCTCATCATGCTGAAAAAAATATTTCTCTTTAATCAGTAGACAAGGGAATATTAATTTCCAGAGAAAGCAATAAAGATCAAGAATAGACCATGCATGCAGTTTAGGTGTTATCCTGGTCTTATTTAACTTCACTTAACTTCTATGTAGTTGTTATTTTACTCCAAAGGGCCTTATGTAGCCCAGTGTTTGTAAATTTTTTCCCTTTACTGCTTTAAAGTAATAATTTCAAAGGGAAAGAGAATGTGATGTTCTCATATAGTTCTGAAAAAGTTATTGAAATACTGTTAAAAAAATATTCAGAAGCTATTTAGCAGGCACAACTGAGATGTTAAAATATGTAACAAAAAGCACAAGCACAAATAGAAATACAGATTCCTGGGTAGCTAGCTTTATTCGTGGTTAGCTGAATCCCGTGATGCTGCTCGAGATTTCAGAGGAATAAGATTAGCAGTCTTGCTTGTGTAGGAGTACAGTGATAGGTATCTCTATATTTTATGAAAGTGTTTTATCACCATAGTCCTTATGTTTAAAAATAAAATGCATTTGATTTTATTTTAAATTTCATTCATTAATCAGAATCCTGGATTGATTTTTGAAGGGGGTGTTTACTTGCTGCCTGCCCTTAGTAACAGTCTTCGTTGAATGTAGAATGCGCAGAGCAAGCAGAAAGGTAAAAGAGTAGCAACTGTCATCCTCCAATTACGGCCATTGACTTGTCCTGTTCTGCAGTATTTGAATATCAGCACAACAGTTTTAGATTTTCCAAACTTGTAGGACAAATGTCTTCTTTGAAGAAAGATTTGACCACTGCTTGGTGGTTTCAAACAAATATATAGCTATCAAAATTACTTGATATAATAGTTTCGTAGTTATTTATGGGGTCATCACTTCATACTTATTGCTCTCAGTTATTCTTTCACTCTGTGTAGATAATACAAATAACTTGACTTTTAAACTCTTGCATTACATTTAACTTTAGGTAGAAGGTTGTACCTTCTGCTTGCAGCAGTTTCCCAGTTATTATCAATATTGTGTCCATGGCAACTGACCCCACTAATACAAAAATTGCTAGCTGTTCTTATGGGATGCAGCTTATATGTTTTTAACTAAACCTGATTGTTGGAAGCACCTTTATGTATATTGATTATCTTGTAAGAGCCCATTTGCCAGTTCCAAGGATCTGTGCTTTGAACACAGCCAAACGGTAATTCCAGGCTCTTCTGTTCTCTCCTCTCCCTGCTCCTTCATGTGAGTTTTTCTTAGTTCTTCAGAAATGGCCCTAATGGGCTGGGAGAACAAAGATGTTCTCTGTTGGAGCAACTCTACGTCAGCTGCCCCAATGACCGATGTTTTCACAGCTAGCCTGGTACAACCTGAACTTCATGGGTTTGTTGTGCAGATATACATGTATTACTGTGTCCAGACACAGTGGCCATTTGCCCAGAACGTGAAGGTAATCACAGTTATCATTCCCAGAGGATCATCATGGGACAAGAGATTTCAAGTAACCTGCAGTCCCTGCTCAAATGTTGGTACACATCTCAGTTCCAGAAAGACTTGAAAATAGAAGATGAATAAGCATAAAAGCTTACTTGAAATAAAAATCTCATTTTTGTGCATTTGAAGATAGGGAATATTGTTTTCACATAGAATTAGGAGCTTTTTCTGCAGCATCTGACTCCAGTCCTACTTGAGGTTTAAATGGGTAACAAACTTGGGCTGAAACTGGTCCTGTCCTTAAAGGACCAGCATACTCTGATACAGAAGCTAATTAGTATCTGCTGTTTTGCTAATTAAAACAGCTGTTTGCAGTTTCCTCTTTGGGGATTTTAAAGACAAGTTTTTAATTGTTAGTAAAGCCTTGGCAGTTCTTTAATTAGCAATGGGTGAACTTCAAAAGGTTGAGCAACTCATTTCTCTTTGAATGCTCAGCCAAAGCCTATGTAAAACTTTATCTTGGATCTGCAATTCTGTGCTAGAAAACTTAGGGTATACTGTAAAATGTCTGTGTTTTCTGGTGAAGACATGAGTGTGACCCAGGAAAAGTCATTGGCATGCTGTCTTTATACTGTCTTTTAGGGTATTAGAAAGAGAAAGAAAATAGTAATTTAAAATGGTTGATATTTCAACCAGACTGGAACCTTGTATCAAGTGAGAAAGAAACCCCATTCTGTACTTTAGGGGAGTTTGAATTCAATCATAAATAATTTCTGTTGCAGGAGTTTGATGTAAAAGACTGTGCTACGCGTGTCTCCTCTTAAATTTAAGAGTATAGGAGTCTGTGGTGGTTTAGCCCTGGCTGGAGGCCAGACGCCCACCAAAGTCGGTCTATTACTCTCCTTTGTAGTTGGACAGGGGAGAAAATATGTATTGAGAGACGCAGGAGTCAAGCTAAGGACAGGGAGAGGACAGTCTGTCATCAATGACACGGGCAAAACAGACTCAACACGGAGTGAATGAAAGAAAACTATCTAATTTATTACACCACAATAAAAAAAAAACCAGCAGTGAAACCGGAGTCAGAGGCGCAACCAAATCTTAAAACAACATGACCAGATCTTAAAACACTTGCCCCCCACCGCTCCCTCCTTAGCAGACTTTAGTCAGGGTTTTTGCTCCCTTCTTCCCTCCCATTGTGGCACAGGGGCGGCAGGGACTGGGGAAATGGGGCTTCTTGGTAGCACCTTCCCCCCCACCCTCCATTCTCAGCAGACTTCCCTTTAGTCATGATCTTGCTCCCTTCTTCCCCGCCGTTGTGGCGGGGGGCGGTGGTGGGCAGGGACTGGGAAAATGGGGTTCTCAGTCACTTCCTCATGAGCTGTTTTCTTTTTCCAGATCTGAAAATATCTCTACCTCCCCACCCCATCGCATTCCCTTAGCAGACTTCACTCTAGTCATGATTTCACTCCCTTCTTCACCCCATCCTGGCACGGGGGGCAGGGGCAGGCACTGGGAAAATGGGGGCTTCGGTTGGTTTCCTTCCCGAGGGCTGGGGGGGCAGGGCATTCATCCCACACCCTCCCCCTGCTGCACCATGGGGTCCCACCCACAGGAGACAGTCCTCCACGAACTTCTCCAATGTGAGTCTTTTCCCACAGGGCTTTATCTCTTCATCAGCTTCCCCGCCGTGGGTCACTGCTATGGCGGGCAGTCATAAATCACAATGTCTCTCAGTCCCAGTCCTCTATGGGGTCACCAGCCTCCCCCCAGCAAACCTGTTCTGGCACAAATCTCTCTCTCTCTCTCATCTCTGTGTCTCTGCTTCTCTCCACGGGCTGCAAGTGCTGGCAGGGTCTTGCTCCAATGTGGGTCACAGCATCTGTATGTCCCCACCTGCTCCATCCAGCGTGGAGCCTATCCATGGGCTACAGGTGGGGTCTCGGCCTTTTCCAGGGCTGCGGGGGGGCACACCCGCTCTACCATGGGTTTCTCCAGGGGCTGCAGGGGCATCTTTCTCTCTGGCACCTGGGGCACCAACCCCTCTGCCCTCCCCGGCCTTGGTGTCTGCACAGCTCCTTACATCTCCTCACTCCCTTCTCCGGTGGCAAAATGCAGCTGCTTTTGGTTTTTTTTCTCCTATACGTGATTCACAGTGGCGCTTTGACCATCGCCGATTGGCTCGGCCCTGGTCAGCAGCAACTTTGGCCTTGAATTGGCTGATGTTTACAATCTGGGGCTGGCAGGGCATTCCAGCATCTCCTTACAACGGCCATTTTCTGCAGCCCCTGTTCTCTCCCAGCACCCAGCTACGCAAAACTGCAACAGAGTCACTACTAGTATCTGCTGTAACAAACGTTAGAAGACTATAGAAAGAACACTGAGAACAGTTGGGATTTTTCTGGCTTTTTGTTTGGTTGGGTTTGTTTGTTTTTTTAATCAAGCAGATCCAAGTATTTGAAAATCAGCAGAAAGTCCTCCTAAAAGATGTCTTAAAAGTTCGTGTTTACTATTTGAGGTAGAAGATTTGAGTTTGAGCTTGTAATGGAATTCTATCTCAAAAAGACAAACATACCTTTTGTTACATGAACTAATTAATATGGAACTAGACCTACTGCATTTTTTACTCCTTTTCTTTCTACTTGTTTGTTACTCTGTGTTGAAATGTTGGCCCTCATCATCAGGTGATATACTTGCAGGCAAATCCATTCAGCATTCATACGTTAACTTTTTCTTAAAACAGCATCTTTACAATATGGATGATAAAGAATAAGGCATTTACGAGCTAAATCGAAGGACAAAGATAACCTGATTTTCAGTGTGCTACTGTGCAGCAATTTTTTTCTTTTTAGACTGCATTGTTTTGAAGGAATTTAAATACACTAGCTGCATTGTTTATCAAATAAAATACACACACTTTTTGGCCTGGGCTTTTCTTTCTTTTTCTTTTTTTTTTTTCCTGTGACCTTTTTGTATTTGTCATGCCATTAGCATTTGTAGGTTGGCATAGCAACTCTCTTATTTCTGCATTCTCCTCCTCCTGCTTTTTCCTATCCCTATAACAAATGTATCTCCAGTTAGTGAATCCTGGAACACTGATGCACATCAATTTTAATGTGTTTATTAAATATTAGGATATAATTTTTGCTGGGAAAGGAGCGCCCTATGCCTCGGTGGATTAAAAACAGAGATTCTCAAAAGGAAAACAAAATAAGCATTGTGGATGAAAGGAACATGATTTGGAAAGCAATCCGTTTTTCTTTAAAATACAAGCATTTTAAGATAATTATCTTGGAATACAGAAGATCAATTATTTCTCAGTGTGAGGTTGCTTGGATCTTGGGACTTTATATACCTTTTGCTTTTTATTAATTCTTTTTTCAGGGTGATGAATTCATGCTGTTTTTAATAATTCTTTACCAGAAGTTACTCAATTATTAACAGATTACATTGAATAATTTTAAAGTGGTTTCTTGGCATAGTAATATGCATATTGCAATCTGTCTTGGTATTGACATGCACTTAAGCATTAGGAGTAGAAAATCCCACTCTGATGTAATGAAGAAGCCAAGATCATGTCAATCTCAGTATTTTTTTGCAGGTTATAGAAACCATTACTTCTAGAAGGCATTGTGAAGATTAGTTTTGTGCCTACCACTGTTTGCACAAGCGAGTTTTACATCTTTTATTATCTATATAACTCAATATAAACACATTATTATCATTAGATGCAAATTATGTTGTTTTATACCCAGTATTCCTTAAGCTGCAGGTGGAATGAGACAAGTCAGTGATGATAAGCACAGAATTTCTCATTAGTATCCCAGACATGTAATTTAATTCCAATTCCTGTAATGATTTATTTGAACTTAGATATGAATATAGATTTTCTTTTCCCCTTATTTATATGTTTTTTCCCTACAATTAAATAACTGTGCCATGTCCTGTGTAACTTTCCCTAAGAATGTCCCTCTTCTACCCAGAACCAGGCAACTCCCATCATTTAATTTAACTGCTGCTTCTTGACAAATCCTGGGACCCAGAAATTATTTTTCTTTATTCTTTTTTATTCTAGGAATTTTTTATATATGCCCAACCCAATTGATACATTTTTCTCATTCTCCCTCTTTTGAGGACAAAAAATGAGATGCTGCTCGTCCTCTCTGCTTTGGAATCAGATCTCCTTGTTAAGCAGTTCTCCACAACATTCAGTTTGTGCCTTCAAATACTAGAAAGGCTTACGTAAAATGCTGGGGTGGTTTTGTTACAGTACCTTTATGTGTGTTCATACACCACACCTGAACAATCAAAACTCAAGCTGACCATGTAGCATTATAACATATTACAGTATATTATTTCTGAATGAGTGTTGTACTGGATCTTCTCCTCAGGTGTATGTCGTTTTTTTAAATTTTGGAAGCGGTGTGAAGCAATATCAACTGTTTCTAAGTGAAAGCTTTCAGATGAATTGTCATAATCCCACGTAACTACACTACTTTTCTGCACTTCAACTTCTACATATGACAGTTACATAGTGTAGTACTGCTAAGAATTCATGGACTGTATACTGCACCAGGCAGACAATAAAGACCAGCTTTTATGAGTGACAGTCAAGGTTGATGATAAATCTGTTTCCTAGATTTTCCCATGCCAGAACAATATTATTCTCCTGATGTGCTATCCAAAGAAACCCGATTCTTTGAGATTTCTTCACGATAACATTGGTTTGCCTCTCCCTGCTCTGATTTATCTCTCTCTCTATGTGAAATTGTTGTGCTTCTGAGTACATTGTCTAGATACTTTTATAGGCTTTTCTATTTTCCTCCTCAACTTTTCCAGCTAAACTATATAGACTACAACTTTAGAGAATATATGTGGAAACCTACTGATGTTCGTGATCATCAGAGATGGGCTACTTAACTTAATGACTCAATGGTCTAATTCAGGATGGCAGATCTCATGAATAAATGAAGAAAATATCTTGTTTTGCCATGACAGCTGTGCTTTGAAAGGGTTTCGTGATACTGAGAATAGAACGTAACTGACAAGTCCTTTTCCTATCAGTATTAATTATTTTGTTTCCAGTCTCTTTTCCGTTGAGACTTTGATTCCAGTGTTATGAATGTTGACATGAGAATGAATATGGTAAATATGTCAGGCACATACAGGTATTGTAGGTATGGGACAACACGGAAGTTGTCGCCTATGATATCGTTGATGTCCCCTTCCCATAGCAGTTGTTAGACATACAGAAAGGCTCTGTGACTGCCCATAACTCACATGAAAATGGTATATTTGGAGACAGCCTAAACATGCATAGCATTCTGCTATTGATGTTCTTTCCTTCAGCCTTTTAAATGCAACATAAAGAATACTTATGCATATATTCAAATGCCTTTTAAAACAGAATTAGTGATGCTACCTTCCATTAACAGTTAGACTTGGTGATCTTAAAGGTCTTTTCCAACCTAAATGATTCTATGATTCTGTACCATCTTCTTACTCTGTTATGTGATCAATGCACAGTACACTTATAGAGCATAATCTATGGTTTAGGGGGAAAAACGTCCTACTCGTATTACAAAATATGTGTTCTGATATTCAGTGAGACATATTGTTTAAACAAGCACATTTTGTAACTTACTTGTCATACTTGCCTGTTGTTTTTTAAAAAATAATATAAATATTCATATTGAGCAAATCTCATTCTTTGCTTTAAGTGAGCCAGAAACAGATTTTGCCCTTCTAGAAGGGGGAAATACTATGTTGGCTAATCCTGAAGAAGTTGCAGTTGCATCTTTTATATATCAAATCCTTAGCTAGTATAAATAGGTGTATCTTGTAATATGTACACATAGGGAAAACAGGAGCTCCAAAATAGTGCCTCATGATTTGAATAGAATCATCAATAGTAAGTGCCTCCTCGTCTTGAAAACAAAAACCTGCCAGGGGATGAATGGTCAAGAAGCTTCAAAGGAGCTGCACCATTTAAGTGTGTTCTATTTACTCATAAAAGCACTGTGCAGTGCTCTTATTCGAGGTTCTTATAGTGGCTGTAATGGCAGCAGAATGGACTAACACTGTGCTGCATGTTTATAAAGTCTGTGTGGGGAAGAGGTTGCACATGACAGGTTGAAGAGAAGGAAATGGTAAAGATGAGCCTGAAGAATCTGGGGTAAGGGGTAGAAATTAGAGGCATTCCCCCACCAGTCCTGGGTTAATTTCAATTGAATAAATAGGCCTAGGGAATAAGTTTCTTGTTTTGTAGTAAACAGAATGTTACAGTCAGGATCAAAGTGTTTTTAATACAGAAACTTTCACCTGACTAGTTACTGAGCAACAATGTGGATCTACAAAGGTGAGGAAAAATTTTCACCAACTTTACATATAAAATAACAGGTTTCTGATTTACTAACCCATATTCCCTGCCTGTTGTCCAAATAAAGAAGGATCATATGGACCGTCTTTTCAGTGCTATTAAGGATAGTAATAACTCTTCCTTTTGGGGAACAAGGAACACTGTGGGTTGTCTGAGAGATCCTGAAGCTGCTGTTGTCAAGTTGCAGCTCTAATCTTCAAAAACAGGACAAGCTGTAGGAAATACTGCACATAGTGACATTATGATGGCTGCCTCAGATTAATGAAATTTATGATATCAAGACTTAGGAAACAAAGGCAAAAAGAGCTAGGAAAAATATGGGGAGATGGAGAGGATGAAGAAGGCAAGGGGGTGCCATCAGTACTCTATACTGCCTGTTGCAGTCGGGTTGGTGCTGAAGATTTAGCTGAAATCTTGATCCTCCTGTAAGAGAGAGAGTGGTACAGGCTCCAGAGGATACAAGTTTGTCATCCATTTCTAAAATTTGTTATTTCTAGCCTACCTTTGTTCCCCATCCTGATTTGCCAGAGATTTCTTGAACATCTGGGAAGATGCAAAGACAATACATACTCTTTGCTGTGGTTATTTTTCTTGTTTTCTTGGGTTTGGGCTGGTATTTTTCTGGTACTTTCTGCTTTTATCAGGTCTGATCTTATGGTTCTCCTACCCTTTCCTAGAAGACCGTCTTGTCTGAAATGAGTTATTAGTCTACCTCAAGACTAATTTACAAGCCACTGTGTAATAGGCTTTATTAGATGTTTAAATACCCTAGAAGAAAGCAAGCTCCACTGATTTTTGCCTAGTTGCAAAATAGGGACCTTTTAAATAGAGGAAGGAGTGACTGGTATATCAAGTGCCATTTTAGATCTATCAGCCTCCAGCTGCTGTGAAAATGACAGGAATCACCCTAGACCCTCTCACCCATCACTCCCCCATAAAAGCTTTGACTGAGCTAGCCAGGCTAACTCAGCTCACCTGTGCTGGCTACTTGGGGAGGTTAACTCTGTTCTGGCCAGAACCAGGATACCTTATTTCACTAATTCGAGTTTCTCCTTGTAGGTCAGTTATGTTGGGAAATAGTCATCACTGAAGCAATTACACCTGTAATGAATTTTCATGTTTTGGTAGATAATCCTATATGTTCTGGCAATGAATGGTGCCTCTATGATGTTAAGTAATTAGTTGGATGATGGAATAACATGATACAAACTCACATCAAAATGCCAGTGTTGCCAGAAGACGTGCAATAATAAAAACAATGTAATGTTATATCTTCTTGGTAGGAAGCAGGACCTAATCTTTACAGTTGGGGCCTAATTCTGCACCCATTCAGTGACAAAAGCTGGGTGCAGGGTGATTTGGTCTGCATGGGTGGTTTGCACAAGTCACTACATGCTGATGAACAGTCTGCTATAGGTAAAGGCTTGTGAAAGTTGGTAAAGGCCAGATTGGAATGCCATGAAGAAGAAAGTGGTAGAAATAAACAGGATGATGATCTCAACTGAAGGTGAATTTCTTGAGCTGTATTAAACTATAGCTTCAATTGTCACACTTCTGACTAAGGAAATAGAAATTTTGATATCTCTAACTTTTAAATGTAATTTTGCAGTTTGCAGCAAGTGTAGCTATACCATGTACATGCACAGACTTCCCTTCTAGTGAGAAAGTGACTGTGATTGAACAGCCCACGTCACCTTGGCCTACTGTAATCAAACCCCAATGGGCCACCGCCCAGCGTCTGGCCAGTCTTCGATCAGCGATGGACATCAGGGGGCAGGGAGCTCCTGTGCTCACAGGAAACAATAGTAACCTGAAATAGCCACCTCTGTATTGTTGCATGAACATCAAATACCCCCTTGCAATAACATAGATGTACTGTTTGTTGACTTTATTATGCTACTGTAGCTCACTAGTAGTGATGCGCTTCATTTAACCCATTTTGTAGTATTATAAACTATGCATTGAACACACATTCATTCTGCACTTGGGGCCTGATCCAAAGCATATTAAATATGTTTGAAAGATCCATCTACTTCAGTGACTTTTGGCTCAGACCCTCTATTTTTCTGAATGCTCTTGCTTTCTTTTTTTTCTTGCTTTTTTTTTTTTCCTTTTTGTTCATGGGCTGTAAGGGTTTTTTCTGTCTCTTATAACATAGATGCATTTAAAATAAAAGCAAGGAGTTGCACAAAGACAACATGCATCTCTGTATATATTAAATGCAGATGTTGTCACATGTATAGTATTGTAATTGAAATACAGTGGCACTGTTCTGGGCTCATAATGTAGGTGGTAGAATTTCTTATGGAGGAAATATGAAAAATCTAGATGAGAATTATTGTTTTGTAGAAAGACAAACAGCCACAGAGAAAATAGTTGGTGGGGTGAATAAACAGATACATGTCTAGAACTGGAATGCAAATGTATACTTAATGGCTCTCCACTCTATAGGCAGATGTTACCCTGTACCCATCTACTCCTGAAAACTTTATCAGAAGGGCGAGTGCAGAATCTATTTGCAAACATCATGAGCATGTTAAAATACTAGCAGGTTAGATAGTACTACAGAGTAAAAATCCTACTATTAAGTAGGATTAATTTAAAAAGAACTGCAAAACACACATGATGTCTTAGATCCTACAGAGTATCCTGCATATTTTGAAGGCTTTGTCAAAGAAAAAGCCTCCCACAGTTGGTTCAGAGGCTTTAAAGACTTAATTTTGATTTAAAATTGCCTATTTGCAGTATTTTCCTCCCACATGCCTCGTCACATTTTGTATGTTAAAATACACAATGTAAAATGAAAAGCATGCTTTTAAGGCAGCTGTGGGGAAAGGAAAATCAATGGACACAAAAGTTCACCAAGCCTTTGGTCTGGGGATCTTGCAGTATGGCAGCTTTGCATGCAAAGGCATTCTGGTAAAGGGAAAGAAAGAGGATACAGACTGTGTTTGAGACATGGATCAGCCTGGAACAGTCCGTAGCATCTAATCCCTGTGTAGGGAAGTGTTAAGTGTAAGGGGATGGAACATGATTGGCACGCTTCAGTATTACAGGCTTTGCTCAGAAGCATCAATGGAATAGGAGGAAAATAGATGGAAAAACTTGGTCTGGACAGCGGTTTAAATATGTCACATTACGTACTATATATGCATATGCACCTCACTGCAAATATACTCCAGTATATAGCACTAGCTACCCTACTACAAACCGCTTCAAAGCATGCGTTTACTGGATTCGTTTGAACTAAAATTATCTGGCAAAGTAAAGCACAATTTCAATATGTCATAGAGCTGATAATTTGGATTAATATCTGCTACATCTTTAATTATTAAGGAAAAAATACAATTTTGTCTTTTCAGATGCAATTGTGTGGAACCAGAACATCCTAGCAATAAAACCTTACGATACTGGCAGGACTACAATATATCTGCATCTGATGTGCCATGGGGGAACCTAACTGTGTCCGTAAGTGAAATACTGGAACTTAATAAATAAAGGCATAAGCATAAAGAGTTTTGTCTCTCGTACTGCAGCAAATTCTGAAAAAAACCTATTTCTCATAATATTTGTTCAAATAAAGCATAAAATATACTTAACAGAAGTTAGCATAGACTTGTAGCATTCTCTCTCCTTTTGTAAGCATTCTGCAGCCTTTATAGTACACATTGAGGCAAGTATGTGCATTTTGTGCCTTGCTTGGGAAACTTGACACACTAGCACAAGAGCTTGACTGAGATTAAGTCTAAACATGTCAAATGACAACGGATTTGTCCTTAATTCTACCAGATGGCAAAACCAAAGTTCCCTTGTGTAGAAAGACTCTAGAAGTGTTTATTTCCCCTAAAACATTCTTACAGATGTTTGGGCTACAGAGAGGAAGGGGAGAAATTTTGTAATGTTTTCTGTTCAGTGACCAAATTTCTGCCTTACATAGGCCTTCAGTGTTATGTATGTCTTGTGTAATTTTTTTTTCTTTGGGGGGGACTGGGGGTACAAGCTACAAATAGTTTGAGATCAGGCCACCACTTTTTCTCACAAATGTATCATTTCATCACACAGTGCAAAAGACCCCAAACTGAAGGGGTCTCTCAAAAATGTAACCAAATTAACCCCATTGTAGGTATAACCAAATGAAATGCTTGAAAGCCAATCCAGGGGACTGTCTCTGACAGGTACTGTTTTTTCTTGCATAGGCAGGAATGCAGAACTGGTGTCCTATCACGACTTAAGCAAGAGCTTCCTTCCAAGGCTACTCTCTCTTGATAGGAAGGCCTGCTCCTCAACTCTGTTGGTGTGGCAACAGCAGAGAGAAAGTTGAGAACTGCTGGCCTGAGGGATTCCAGCAATCCAGAATGAATATTCTCAAAATTGCAGCACACTCTAAGAGCATCTGTGCAGGGGCAGACTCCTCCTCTCACTTTCTCAGATCTCTGACAGTGTTTTTCAGAGTACATTTGCAGCTGAGGAGATTTAAAATAACAGATTTTGTTTTAACTATAAATGTAAAAAACCTGCTGCATTATATAAAACCCTTTAAAACTTCTGTAAAAGCTTGTTACCGAAACTTGAGTTTACATGGGTAGCAATATAACTGACCGACTTTTCCCATGAGTCTCTGGAGTTGTCAAAGAAATAGCTGAAGCCTTTCATTCTTTCATGTATTTATTTCTTGCAAATATCATCAGGAAATGTCAATTCTCCTGTTTAGAGAATTGCAGCAGATGAGACCTACTTGCCTATAAATATTTGACTGGTCTCATCCCAGTATTTGTTTTACGGTTTCTTCCTTCCTGTTGTGCCTTGTGTAAGAGTTTCAAGTTTCTGAAGATCTAGATTGGTTTTCTCTCTTAAAAACAACAATAGGGTCAACTTCTCTCTTTTTTTTTTTTTTTTTTTTTTTTGCTATCTAGGACAAAACAAACATGAGCAAAGTGTTTATTCTGGTGGTGAAAAAGTCCTTTTCAGTAGGATATATGAAGAAATTCACCCCTGTGCTGTGCCAACATCAAGGTCCAGCTCAGGCTAGGCCAAATTTTCTATTTGATGTCCCAGAATCTTGAGAATTTCTTCTTGATTTCCTGAAAAATTTTTTCCCTGCCCAGACTCTTTAATTCTGAAGTCAGGAGTGCATTATATTTGCCTCAGATTTACTGCTACATCTATGGAAAGTTTTGTGCTCCTTTTTCTCATAGTCATCAAACAGCAATTGTAGTGGTTTTTCTCAAGTGAGCCTTTGTTCAAAGCCAAAGTTTTTCATAACATGTTGGGCCCCATAGTCTTGTGGTGTGAGTCTGATATGAGCCAAGGAACCAGTTCATTTGATACTAAAAAATCCTGATCTGGCAGGATATTGTGGCCTGGAATCTCTGACTCTGTGTGCTGCCTTTCTTTTTCGCTTAAAATGTGGGGAGGGATTTGGGAAGGAGAAGGAAAAGATTGCGGAGTCCAGAGGTAGTAGCTCATTTTTAGAGCTACTCTGTTTCTTTGCTTGTTACCTTGGAACAAATGTGATTTTTAACTAAGGATGGTACTGGAGAATTGGTAGATTTTCTACTGCATCAGAATGTTTGATTGTATAATGTATTGAATAGAATTCAGTGTTACAGATTTTGGGTTTTACTGCATTTTATCAGATCCCTTTTTAAAAGATGATAATTTGTGGAATGTGCTGCCCCCATGTGGTATTAAATGCATTGGTCTCGTGCTGAACATTCCAAGTAGCTTTCTCTTGAATTGGTCTGGGAAGTTGAAATACAAAATCAGTTTTTGAGTATGCACCAGGAGCAACCTTTCACTTGGTAGCCTTTGAACTGCACTTTCTCTCTTGGAAGGAATGAAGAATTGCAGATCTGTGTTTGTAAACAGAAAATAAATAAAAGTTCAGTTTGAACTAAATCTAGTTTTACATGAATGACTTTATGGTATTTTTTAGTGACTTCATTTAATTCTGGTTAAAAAAGAGATTCTCTTGAGGAAAGATTTCTATGCAGACTAGATACAGATGTTAGGAGTTTAAATTTTTAAAACAATAAATACCTAAAAATTATCTTAATGTTTCTAGTAACACAATCTCCTTCCAATTTAGAAAGCAATTGGGAAGAAAATAAATCAGTGCAAGCATAGATATTTTTCACAGCAATACTACTTTGCTCTCCCTGGTAGGAATGTAAAAAGTTTCATGGAGAGTTTGTTGGACGAGCCTGTGGTCATCATGGCCCTTACGTTCCAGATGTCCTCTTCTGGTCTGTCATCTTATTCTTTTCTACAGTAACGCTGTCATCCACACTGAAGCAGTTCAAAACTAGCCGGTACTTCCCAACAAAGGTGTGTGCCATGGTTTTGATTCAAAAGTTGTCTTTAGTCATGTGTAAGCATGAATTGAATCTGCACTGCAAACTGCTAGTGAAGTGGACAGTGCATCTTTTCTCTGTTAGAAAACTGGATCAGAATAAGCATGGGTTTAGCTGTAAACACAAAATGGCTTAAAACAGTGAAGAAAAATAAATTCTAACTTACACATTGATGTTTTAGTTACTGTTGTAATTTCTCTCAAATAACCGTAGGTTCGATCTGTTGTCAGCGATTTTGCTGTCTTTCTCACTATTTTGTCCATGGTTTTAATTGACTATGCCATTGGGATTCCATCACCGAAACTGCAAGTTCCAAATGCTTTTAAGGTAATTTGTTGATAAATGCACTGCCTTTTTATTTTGACAAAGTAGTGGGCTGTAGTGAGTTTATTATATTTTTTCATAATTGGAACAGTATTCTGAAACTTTTATGTTCATCAAGTGCCATGTAACCTCTCTGATTTGTGGCCCATCCTCACCCATCAGGCCCATTCACGCTCCTGGTGTTTTTCTGTGTGAGGACCAACCTAGGTCAAATATCCCAAATTTTAGATTACTGTAATGTTCTGGGGTTCCTTCCAAATTTTGGGTTTGTTGTATCACATACTACCACATCTGTATATCTCAGATTATTTTATTATATAAAACTTCTCTTCTGAGTATCATAGGAAGTTTAACATTTTTCTGTGCTCTTACATTGATTGATTTTAAAGGAAATCATATCCCAGTAATGTTTCAGTATGTATTCTTTGAAGTTGAAATGTAAACAGTTCTTAGAGTTCTGACTGTTCATGCATGACTCTTTTTATAGCCCACCAGAGATGATCGTGGCTGGTTTATTACTCCTTTGGGGCCTAATCCTTGGTGGACAGTGATAGCTGCCGTAATTCCAGCCCTGCTTTGTACTATCCTTATCTTTATGGACCAGCAGATCACAGCTGTCATTATCAATAGAAAAGAACATAAACTAAAGGTATTCAGTCAAATAGTTATATTTTCACTGTTGTTTCCTGCTTCAGGTTATGTCTTGTACCTTCATCTACTTGAGTATGCTAATTTATTATGTGTTACATAGCACCCTTTTAAAAAGTTACGCATTCTTTCTTTTCATCTGTGTAGTACCTGTGCCCCGTGTCCATGATTTGCTGCCTTACCAAAGTCTTTATGAATGTGATTTGGAACAGAGATTCTGAATCATGAAGTGCTATCCTCCCTGCTTTATTAGAAGTATGATACCTGTTCACCTAAAGAAAAAAAGTCTGCATGTTAATAATTTCCTTAAGTGCTGTAATATTAGTTGTGTCTTCAGATATTGACAGTGCTAATACAATGGATTGGATTTTGAAAAACTATTCAGAGGTTATTTTGTAACAGCAGATTTTTTTTTTCCCTCTCTTCATCCTTCTCTGGGGTTCTACCCATCTTTTTTTTTAAATGCCCTTCTATCTTAAAGAAGGGAGAAGAATAAAACAGAGCTTCAGAGGCACAATGGGTTCTTAAAACAACACAGGACAACTTCCTGCTCTGTTCTCTAACACTTTAGTTGCCTACAGATGGAGAGAGAAAAAGGGACATCACCCCTCTGAAAAACTGTTGGGCAAAATCTAGCAGCAGGTTTCTGTACATGTATATGCAGCGAGCTTAGGCTTTTTTTGACATGCTTTTAATAAGCAGCAATCCAATCCCAAGTTGCTTTAGCAAATGCATTTGCAACCTTCACTTTGCACTGCCTCTTCTTGGATGATTGTGACATTTGATATGTTCTTTTTTTGCCCTCTTTGTCAGCCTGGCTCTTCATGTCAATCCATAGCATTGCATGTGGTTAACTTGACAGATGCAGGAATTTGCTGCCAAGCTTTGGAATGTGTTTTTTCAGCACTGGCATCTGGGAGTCAGATGGTCCTCCTGGCTGCCCCCTTGTCTTGCTGCGTTTTAGTTTTGCTGGGGTCTGGTGTAGCATCACCTGTTGCTATGCTTCCTTTTCTTCCCATATGTCAGGTTCCTCAGATCATGTATGAATGTGAGGAAATGCTCTCGGATTCTGTATGCATTAGCAGATACATTCCTCATAAATGTGTCAGAAGGTAAAAAAAGGTGTCTCTGTTAGGATTTAGAATTAAAGTCTTTCTTTGAGTGCATTGTGTATGTAACTAATATCTGTGTTTGACACCTCTCTGAGTTTGTCAAGACATGTCTTGGAGATAAGGCTCATAGGCACTTTTGGGGAGTGAGGGAAGGTTGCTCGAATGGATTCTTTTCGTTTCCTTTATATGAATTCCCCTTTTTAAATAATGTAAGCAAATAAGATGGCATTTTCATTTCAATATGTGGCTTACATTTTCATAAACCCAGACGCTTCCCATTTTAGAAGTTAAAGTTGTCTTCAGAAAGAAATGATTTGTTTGCTTCCAACTCGTTTTCCCCTCTTTTTTTATACATCCCATAGCAAATTCTGAATAGTGCACATTTCAGCTTTTGGCAGTCTCTGCAGCAAACCCTTCCAAGTTTAGTTTAGTTACTTTTTTTATGTCAAAAAGCATTTGCATGGGTTTACAGGCAAAATTATGGTTCAACATATTCACATTGTTTGCATGAACATCACTGTTTCATCAGACCGTGACACTGGATTTGTTGCCATATTGCAAAATGTTGTGGAGATAAGTAACTACCTGACTTTTTAAAGGAAGATGGCCTGAGCTCCTGCTTGCAGCTGTATGGATACTTAGTAAAACTGAAAAGAAATACCTCTCTCAGCTATGGTATCAAGTATCTCTACAACCAAGCACATTTGTCCTTTTCAAGTGCAGGTTGTATTTGCAGGCTTTTAAATGTATCCAAGATTCGACCAAAAGAGTTTTATCCGCTAGTAGAAAAGCAAAGCAGCATCCTCCTTCCAGTAAATGTACGGATTATTTGACTACTACAGAGATGATCCAAACCCAAAGGTTTTGTACTGACTTCTCACCTGAATATTTATGATACTACTTTAAAGTACTTAATAGGCAGATAAAATGAAAGTATGTTAGTGAAAACTTACTACGACTATGTGCCTACCATGTATAAAAACTTTAAAAGGATCAGTGTAGGATTCTGGTACTTTATAGCATAAACTGACTTTGCAGTTGTTAAGAATTTTTGTGTGGGAAAGAATCAAAATACATGTTTTTCTGCATCCTGTGTAAGGATGGGTGAAGCGTCTATTAAGATTAGTGCAGCGGAAAGTTGGCAGTGCAGCTGCATGTTCTACTTAAACAGAAGAGATTTAGCTAAAGCAGAGGATGTATGTGTTTTACGTCGTCTTACTGGTATCTCTTTTATAAGCAGGAAGTATATTTGGTGCCCATTGTAAAGTGGATTTGAAATACATACACTTAAATCACAGCTGTAATGAGTCTGATAACATGAATAATTTCCTGTGAACTAGTAGGAATTCCCCTTAGATAACCAGTTTGCCATCATCACTGACCCAACCTGGATAATACATAGCAGAAAGCTGTTTTTTCCTACCAGTCACAATTTTCTTAATTGTCACTGGCCGTTCATTAGGAATGCCTGCTGGGAGTGTTCTCCTTAGTTCAGTTGTCATTTCATGTCTTCTTGCTGTCATTACTGTTTTAACAGAAAGGATGCGGATACCATCTCGACCTACTCATGGTGGCAGTCATGCTTGGAGTGTGCTCTATTATGGGATTGCCATGGTTTGTTGCAGCCACCGTCCTCTCTATTTCCCATGTGAATAGCTTAAAACTGGAATCAGAGTGCTCTGCTCCAGGGGAGCAGCCAAAGTTTCTTGGAATCCGGGAGCAAAGAGTCACAGGGCTCATGATTTTTATCCTTATGGGCTCATCTGTCTTTTTGACAAGCATTCTGAAGGTAATTTGGGGAAGTGAGGAAAAGCTGCGGAATACTGCACTGAGTATTTCACTGTGGTTACCGTATTACTTAATGAGTGCCCTTTGCAGGCATCTTAGTAACTAGCACAGTGTTACACAATGATAGTCTAAAGTGGAATTCCAGTTTTGCACAATACAAGGGCTGGGGACGTGGAACATATTTAAAACAAAAACCTTGTTAGGAAAATTTGGCCTGACTGAAGTCAAAGGGAATTCTGCCATTGACCTGTAGGATATGAAGGTTCACCCTTTGTCTCTATGTTGGCCTCATGACAAATTATCACGAAACAAATTATACCAGTAAGTACATTTATTTAGAAAATTTAAAAACATTTTGCAATTTTTGAATAACTTAAAAATATGGAAGTTCCAGGGTTCATTTCTTGGAAATGAACATGAAAATTCTCTCATGCTGCCTGCAAACTCAACACAACTCACCAGCATCCTGAAACTGGTGTCTAGTTACATTTAATTATAACACCATCTATAAAAATACTTACTGCATATAAGAACTACACAGCCTCTGTGAAATCAGTGAGACTTTTACATGTGTTTATTAAGAACTTGCACTTCTCAGTAGTTTTTTATTAAGTATATCAAAAAAACTTTAGTTTGAAAACACACAGAATGTGTTATGTGTATTTAGCATTTAAAAAAGACGCTTATCTATGGAAATATTCCTTTACCCATACACTGTATACTGAGAACCTGAACATTTAAAATAGTCTCTAAGAAACTATCATTCCATAGAAGTAATTTACCCATTTTTGATTGTGTACAGCACAGAATGTTTCTTCTAGCAGTATGAAGGGTTTTGGGTTTGTCTTGAACATTTTTATGAGGATTATAGCTTTATTATTCAGATGCTCTCCTGAGCAGTCTTTTAAGTAAAGAATTTAATTATAAATCAAACACTAATTTTTCATGTAGTTATGTTAATTTATTAATAGTAAATAAAATATATTGTAATAACTGGCCATGAAAGGAAAATAAAACTATCGAGCCAGATTCTTCTTTCACTTTAAGCTCTGAGAAATGTTATTAATTTGTAATTGAGTGACTCTGAATTTACAACTTGTCTGATTAATGCAGGCATATGGCAATTTGAATTTCAACTATTTAGAATGTCTTTCTAGAAACATTTAAAATTGAATGGTATTTAATATGCTCTTTCCTTTCTCTGCTTGTTTGTGCAGTTTATTCCTATGCCAGTGCTTTACGGAGTGTTTCTTTACATGGGTGCTTCATCTCTAAAGGGAATTCAGGTAAAATGGATTTATGGAGAATGTTTTACTGATGATGCTTTCTGTAAAGTGTGTAGCTATTCTTATTATATTATTTGGTTATCTTTCGAATATTATCTTAAAGGAATGTTGCCAATCTTAAATTCTTGAAAGTGACTCACATAAAAGGAAAATGGATTCTCTTTAAATAGAGTATTCCCTTTAGATAATGTGCTCCAATTTTTTATATTTTAGGTGGCAATTGTTCTGTTCTCCCTTGTTATCAAGGGAATTTTGGCTGAGCCTAAAAACTGCGCAACAGCTATCAGGATCTTTTCCCTCTCCTGTGCTTCCCCATTCACTTGTTTGCCTGCTTGAACTTTGCCTATATAAGGCTTTGGCTAACTTACCTAAAACTAACATAGGTGAGATTTTGAAGATATTTCCTGTGCAAATAAATGCCCCAGCCCAGGAAGTGGAACTGTTGCAGGTCCCATGCTGCTTAATTTCTTGACTCAGAGATGAAGGGCAAGTCTAGAGGAAGGGCAGCATTCCTGCAGTACCCTTAAGCAGGAACCCTGGCAGAAGCCAGGCACTCCAGTATTGGGGTCAGGGTTGGTAATGGTAGCCTGTGTACCATTTCTCCTGGATGACTGCAGTTGTAAATGGCATGGTGTCAAATCTTTTAGCCCATCTTACACAAACACTCAAATTTTGAAGTGTGCCTTTTTGTTTGTTAGCGAAAGTTGATATACCAAGGCAACTGAGAAAGAACAATCACGTGATGGACACAAATTATACAGTGCAAAAGGTTGTCAAATACAAAGAACAAAGAAAATGGCTGGGTTTTATCTTTAAATTTTTGATTGCAAGTTAAAAATGTCTTGCATTTTTACCGCTCTATTATTTATGGGCAAAGATGGCAACATCTCTTGGTTTTTGACTGGTGTTTTCTATTCAGAGACTCTTCTTTTATAACTTTGCCTAGCTCTTATCATTTGGGTTGATATTCTAAGAAGTGTAGTTTGGATTTTACTGAGGTTTAGATAATTTCAATTTAATATGGTTCAGCTGTTTCTTAGAACAAGAGTATGAGAAAGTACACTATTGAGGAGTGTTTTTAAGGCATGCTAAAATCTGGCTATCTTTACTTGGGAAAGTTATAGCATCCCCCTTCCTTCCTCCCTCCCCCAAGCTGGGACAAGGAATTGAGATTTGATAAGATGGGTTTTGTGGGAGGATGTGCTTTTTGCTGTTTCTGTGAAAAGGAAATCTGTTCAAATCTGGCCAAATCATAAGCCTTTTAAAAAAAATGCAGTTTGCACATGCTCACTAAAAATTCCTGAAACTTGAAATTCCTGAAGACAGTGTGAATATAGCACAGCTCATCCATTCAGGGACAAATAGTGCATAACCACCATCACTGTGCCATAGCAGCTGACACAAAGTCTCAGGTCAGTTTGGAGCCAAATAGGTCTGAAAAACAGGAGCCTCCTGTGTCCGTTCCTAAAGGCATGGCAGTTGCCTTTCTAGTATTCCTTGGGTTTTGGTCTCAGTTTTGTGAAAAAAGTGCAACAGGGAAAAGAAAACAGTGTGAGAGAAAGTGTCTGGGAATTAAACCAAAAAAAGCTGAAAGACTTGTCGAGATCCCTCCATGATCAGCTTTTTGTGTGCTAAAGGAAGCAGAGCTGCCTTGTTGAAAAGAGTTTTGAATGTATTAGCAAGGCAGTGTGATAGTGTGTATGCCCAACAGCATCAGCCAGCGTCCACTCGGTGTGATTCATGTCGACTTTGAAGTCTGTCTGTGCCTAACTTTAAGTGTTCTTGACTTAAATCTTAGCAGTATAAATGTAAAGTAACTATTTTCTTTGTGTATAACGTATGATGCTGTTACAAGCAGGATGTTTCCTGCGGTATGACTATACAGAATATAATTCAGGGGAATCCAGTATCTCTGTACATCTGCAATAGAAATACCTGGGAAAACAAATGTGCATTTAACGTTGAAAGGAACTAAAGTAGCAGGGCTAACCAGATAATTACACTTTAATATGACTCTCATTTTTACTCTGGTGGTTCAGTCAGAGAGATGAGGAGTACGTTGGACTAGTATCGATTCATGGCTTGTGACTGTAACTGATGTAGTCCTTTCTGTGCTCCGGAACTTCTGCACGGTATTTGCCTTTAGAATACCAAGCCAGATTCTTAGGATATTCAGGACCCCTTAGGCAGTATGTGAATGTCAGCATAGATGATCCTGCAGCTCATTGTGATGCAAACTTAAAAAAACGTCTCTTTCAGCTTTTTGACAGGATAAAGTTATTTTGGATGCCAGCAAAACATCAGCCTGATTTTATTTATCTGAGGCATGTTCCTCTTAGAAAGGTCCATCTCTTCACTGTAATTCAGCTGAGTTGTCTTGTGCTTCTGTGGATTATAAAGGTTTCGAGAGCTGCCATTGTCTTTCCTATGATGGTATGAACTATTTTGTTATTACCTCTAAAAATACCTTTTAATTTATGGATAATTATTACTGAAGAAAAAAAATATATGGGCAGGTAATTACACTATTGCTTTGATTCAGTATTCAAGGACAATTCATGCTGTCTTAAGTAAGGAAAAATTCTACATATGCCTGCTAGTTTGAGTCTAGGCTTCATTCTGCTTATGTATGTGGATAGCACCGCTGTATATTCTCTTAGGAAAAACTCTCCTTTAAGAACAAAACAAAACCTGAAATTTATTTGATGCTTTTATTTAAGAGGTGGTGCTTAGTCACTGTACAGAAATAACATTCAGTCATTAAGGAAGATTGTTTATTGCACTGAGGAACTTTACTATAGTTCTGTGTCTTGCTGTAAATAAAAGAAAAATCTATTCTGCTTAAATTATCTCTGATTATTTCACTAATTGAAAATAAAAGATATCTACTGACCTCAGTGATTGTTGAATGCTTCAAGCCATACTTCCATCTGAACAAAGGAAGACTGGCTGTTGGCTTGTCCAAATGATAGCATAAAATTCTAGCTGTAAACTCTGGTCACTTTTGGAAGTATTCCTCTACAGGCATATTTGTCAGTTTTACTTGCTTAATTTCTGATTCTTTGAATGAATGTCTTTACAGGTCCTAGCTTTGGTATTTGTCCGAAAACTCATGGATTTCTTTTTTACTAAGCGGGAGCTCAGTTGGTTAGATGATTTGATGCCTGAGAGCAAGAAAAAGAAGCTGGAAGATGCTGAGAAAGAGGTAGGTTATGGTTTCAGGTTTTGTTTTTTTGGGTTGGTTTTTGTGTGTGTGTCTGTAGCCCTCTGTCATCAGACATTTAGAGAAAATTCTGTAAATAAAGCATATTCCATGCAACTGGTGGACTTGTTAACAGTATCCAAAGTATAATATTGTCATATTTTACACAAGTCCTAAGCTAATAGGCTTAGGTGGAGATGTCTGTTAGATGCAGATGCTTATGCTGCCATACTGTCCTATACGATAGTATCTACAGTGCTCCTGGGAATTGTTCCTGAGACCCCCTGTGGTGATGTGCAGGTATGAACCTGTCTGCAGGAAAGCCCTCAGATGCCTGTGGCACTTTGATATTACATTGGGACTGATCTTGTCCCTGCTGGAGGAGATGCTGAGGAAAGCACTGCAGAATTTAAGGGGCATGGCATAGCTCAGCTACATCTGAGCCACACATAGGTCACACGCCATCACCCTGTGCCAGCAGTGTGTAACCCTGTGTGGTATCCCTTTTACACTCTGGGCTAGCATTTTCCTTCTGCTACTGCAGAAACATCCACTTCCTAATGAAAAGGTCAGTGATGCTGCTTACCACTGTTAACCAAATCCTCAGACTTATATTTACAGCGTGTGGCTCTGCTACTCAGTTGACTGTTTCAGATCTGGACTCCTCATCTCATTTCAAAGACTATGCATTTCAGATCATTTCTTAAAAGCTGCAAACAGGACAGATTCTTACACAGAATATTCTCGTGTTTTGACAGTGAAACTCGGATCTTTCTGACTATAGATTTTAAACCAGTTTTTCATTGGTTTGGTGGTTATTTTCCATCTAGCTGCTGCTTCATGAATTGCTTGTTTGAATATCATCTCAAACTGTGGATTAGAAAGTAACTTTATATGTTAGGGATGGAGGTCTTTCTCCTCTGTGCAGGTATCAGCCACCTGATCAATGTCAAGCATTAGGGAACACCACCAGCATTGGGCCCAATAGATGAGGGACAAATACCAGTGGAGAAGCAGTAACTGCAGGAGCAGTAGATATGTTGATGCCAGGTTATTTTAAATGGAAATCGTGTGCCCTGCACCAGCACTTTCGAATAGCAGCATGGTGTGAGGCTGTGGTGGCAGTGGGAGGTGAAGGTGCAGATGATGCCAACTGGTCTTGTCAGGTTGTGGTCACTTCTAGGCAGGTTTGCTCTGGGGATGGTCACGCAAATCACAGAGTCATAGAATCACAGGCTGGTTTGTGTTGGAAGAGACTTCAAATACCCATCTAGTTCCGACCCCCCTGCCATGGGCTTGACACCCTCCACTAGACCAGGCTCCTAAAGCCCCATCCAACCTGGCCTTGAACACTGCCAGGAAGGGGGCAGCCACAGCTTCTCTGGGCAACCTGTGCCAGGGTCTCACCACCCTCATAGTAAATGATGACCTCTAAGATGCCCTCTTGAAGTCTTCTGCCAAAGCCTGGGACCTGTGAGACACAGCTTTTGGTGGTACAAGGGTACTGCAAAAACTAGACAATGTGAATGGATAAATCAGCAGGTTATCCCTAGGGACGCCCTGAGATGTGTAGGGATTCCCACTGGTAAGTCTATTTGCAGAAATAGGACTTGAGCTAATAATTTGAGCATGTAACTATGAAAACTAGATTTCTCTGACTTTAGGATTCTTCCGTGACCTTTGACAACTCACTGCCTCATCTGTAACTTGGAGAACTGTAATTTTGCTTTCTTTGATATAGTCAACATAATTTTGTAGAACATGTTTTGGGGAAAAGGTTTTACCTACGTGATAAACACCACGCTAATTATTTACTATTTAGTATGTGCCTGCAAAAGTACCAGGCTGAAATTAAAATATGTGAGTCATTGTTTTCCCCCTTGAATTGAAGCAGACTGGAGAGTTGTTTCACCACAGTATCTGTTGTCATCACAATTCAGAGTAATGAAAAGTAACCAAGGTAGCTCTCTTCTTGTGGGTCTGGTTATTGGTAAGAATTCCTTGTTATCCTTCTGTTTTGGTTATATGTCACTTTCCTTCCTATGCTTGATAGGATGGCATCAGAAAACGAAACTGGGAAAATCTACTGGTGTTACTTTATTTCATTCACTGTCTATTTTGAGAGGTTATTTTTACATATTTTGGCATTTCTAAATATTTGGAGCTATTATTAAAACTGTTCAACTGTCAAAAACTTATGAAGCTGTGAAGCCTGGAAATGACAAAATTAACTAGTAATAAAACTTCTGACATGCAGCCTAAGGAATTAATTGGAGAGTTGCTATCACACGGCTTTTAAAAATAGAAGTATTCTACCCACAAGAATATTCAGAAATATAGTTGACGAGATCTGAAACTTATTTGATTGGATCCTAATTTCATCACTTTAGTTGTTTTTATATTTTTAGGCCATGTCTTTCCAAGGCTTTGTACATTTATAGTGGATGTTATATATGCCTTCTCCTCACAGACCTCCTTTGGAAGTCACTGTGATGTTAATCAATTAATTTTCTCTGCAATAGGAATGAGCAAAGTGAATTCTTTGATTTGGAGGAAAAATGTTTTTGACTTTTAAAATAATTGTAATAGTAAAACATAGAAGATAGAAATTTCTGTGCAGAGAGGATTTAAGTTCTACTGCTTTGGAAAACTGGCTTTTGTAGCTAATGCCCGGTCCTCAAAGGGTGTGATACATGTGGGGGTTTGGGTGATCTGCCAGAAAATCTTAAGCTGCTCTTTTTGGGAGAGCCAACTGCACACTTTCAAACAGGCACCAGGGAAAACTGTTACAAAGCCATCTAATAAGGGGAAGAAAGACGTGGAGGTCTCTGGGTGTCTGTTAAGCTCATACACACGAAGTGTGACACTAGGGCAGGATTTGATGGTTACATTTATGTGAAGGCGAGTTAACCTCCTGGCCCAACAAGGGTGTGAGCCTTGAGAATCCCTCTGAGCTGATGTCTAGGAGACAGAGTCTTATTTTCTGTTGTTCTTGCAAGCAGGACATGGTGCTTGAGGGGGGTTCTCCCTTTCCCCTATGATAGATTTTCTAATTTTTAAAAATATTTGATAAAAGATTTGTGGTAGATATGTATTCTAGTTCACTTCCTAAACTCTCAGCGTGTTTTTCTGTTCATGTGAAAACTGGTGTTTTGCTTCACTACTTTCACTGCAATAAAACTTTATCAATATTAAAACTGCATGTACGGACTTAAATTTGGCTTCCTGATTTTTGCATGTTAACATTGCAAGCATATATCCTGTTATTCCTATTTGAAATTTCACCATACAGTTGCTAACTCATTCTTACTAAGTATTCTTTTTTATTGTTACATAAGTATCTCCTCTATTTGGGATCGAAAAATGACATTAAGATATATCTTTTAAAGTAGAGGGTTTTAAATGTCAATATTTAAATGAAAAGAATTGAAAAGTATTTTACTTGAATAATGCCAAATAAATACTTATCCCCTTTTATTTGAAGTTCTTAAAGTAGGATTCTTTTCAACTGTCAATTTAGGATTAAATTATTCAAATACATTTAGTATTAAAATGCATAAATTTCACTTTTCACATCATCATATCCTGTCTCAATGTCTAAATTCCTTCCTTCTAGGAAGAGCAAAGTATGTTAGCAATGGAAGAGGAAGGGACTGTGCAGTTACCACTAGAAGGACATTACAGGTAAAATATACCTTTCCTCTTTTAGGTGAGTTGCAGTTAAACAAATAAACATGCCACAATCTTTAATCTGAATGCTGACTGAATGTCAGAAGGATGTTTGTCTGGTGGTAGAGTACAGATAGACGAACCAGACCATATACTGCAGCCCTTTTCTTGTCATTCCATGTGGTCAGTCCCTAGGAAACGAACCCACGAGCTGAAGTTTTCCTTTGGGCAGGACTGCAGGATCAGGCTGTTCATAATGGCTTCTGACACGCATGGTGTGAAAGGAAGATGTAGAGCAGGTCAAAGCATTCACCCTGATACCAGCAGGAAGCCAGGAAGGGTTTTGAACACTCAGCAGAAAAAACTAGGTTCTTGGAGTGTTACATCCTAAGACATTCTGATTAAGATCATATCTGTGAGACAGTGAGTGAATCAAGCACTGTCCAGGGTAGATAAGGCTCAATGCAGGGTTGACACAACTGAAAAAGCATGAAAACCGATGTTATAGGTAGCAGTAATACACGTTGCCAGCCCATAAGGACTCTCATTTATGGTTTTCAGGAAAAAAGTTTTTAATAAAAATTTGAAACTTCTGCTAGTATCCTCTGCATTAATGCTGAGTTCACAGAACACTTATATCAGAGCTGGCTCCTCTTATAATTTAACCCAAAGTTACCTTCGTGCCTCCTAAGACAGTCTGTGTCTCCAAAAAATCCCAACCTGTTTCTTACTTTTGATTCCACTTATGATGGTCTGTTTTTTTCTTATTTTTATTTCTTTTGTCCATACCTATTTGTTCTATTTTATATAAGCAATAATTAGCTCATTTATCTTGAGTTTTGATCTACATTGATCTAGAGTGTGTTTACTTAGGTAGAGTTGCCTGTGTAATACCCAACTCTCTGTACTGTAAAGGTCAAAGTCCTACAGCTAAAGAGAGTTGTCAAGACATTGGTTGATAAAGTCGTTCCCCAAAACACTGTGAAAGCAGTTTTACTGAGGGCTTACTAAATGCCAAGTCAAGTCATATGTAAACCATGAAGTCAGGAATAATGCAGAGGCAGGCCCGTAAAGCATTTAAGGCTTTATTATTCTTAACTGTATAAAGACATATTTGGAGGAGTCCAGGTGAAGGTCAGCGTGTAACAGCTACAAAGTGCTGCTTAATGCTACTGATAAGCTTGTTGGATTGGGACATTTTGATTAAATCAATCTTTGACTTTGTCAAGGTTTTTGATTGCTTTAAAAATAGTTTTAAAAGCAGGTGGAGTTTCAGAGAATAAGTACTCTGAGAACTGTTAGGAGCTCTTAAGATTCCTGTTTAATCCAGCCGTTCCAGTGGCGTGCTGTGAGATGTTGGGCAATGGGTAATTTCACAGGTGCTGTTGGAGAGGGAAATACTAAAAAAGTGCTAAGATGTTTTAAGAGAATACTGAAGTCATTGGTCAGGATTTTTGAAGCTCAACATAATTCCTTAACTGACATTGCACTTATTTACTGTTATTGGTATCGATAGTCTTCAAGGAGTTCTATAGAGTTAATAAGTTACAAAGACTGATTGCTTAGTGTTTTATTGTGTATTTATGTTTGTTCTTGCCTAGGGATGACCCATCTGTGATAAACATTTCTGATGAAATGGCAAAAACTGCTGTGTGGAAGACATTGTTGATATCCTCGGAGAATGCAAAAGATAAGGAGTCGAGCTTTCCTTCTAAAAGGTTTTAATTTTTTTTACTGCATATTATACGTTATATATTGGTGTCAAACCAGTATTAGGATATTTTGCTAGGAATTGGAAAGATTTCTAGTATCTTGTAGTTTTATTTCTTGAGATTTCCTTTTATGTCCAGTCATAATATTCTGAGCTCAAAACACAAATTCAATTTGAGGAAAAAAAAAAATCACAAATATTTGCATGTTACTTAGTTGTGCTAGAGTGGAAAATGAAGTTGAGCATGCCTGATGCCTGTGTAATGAACCACCAACCTACACCTGGATATTGCACAACAGCTGTTGTGTTTGTTCTGCTTGCTTTTGTACTTTCCTATTGAAAAAGAAGTGGTCTCACTGCCCTGGAAATAACTGTATGAAGAGCCCAGTACTCTGAATGCAATCTGCTAATATTTGGAGTGAAAATAACTTTAAGATTGCATCACGTATTTTCATTTTTCTGCCTACTTCACCTGTACTCAAAACCGTTACATACTTTCAATGCTTAGGCCAGACAAATGTAAAATGAAGCAACAGTATTTTATCTGTGCTACAGAGTTATTAGGGGAGTAAGCAAATGTTAAATACAAGCACACCCTGATGGTAAGAGAGATTTTCCTCCCTGTCAACAAATTTAACTATTTCATACTTGTTTCACATCACATTTTTGTCATAAGCTCCCTTTCCTAATCACTGTAGAAGCTGATTCCCCAAAGGTAAGACCCCGGCCCCCAACCTTTTCCTTGAGTGTATCTTCCAAATCAAAGTGGTGCCACCTAGGAACCCAAATGACTTTGTATAATTTTTGGGGAGACAGAATTAAATGAAATTTCATATAGGAATGTAAAATGTCTTCATCAAAGTCCCTAATATTAAAATTTGAAAATTTTTATTAATAATAGAAACTGTAGTGTTAGTGTATTTAAGTGTTAAATCAAATTTATTCCTAGATTTTTTTAATGAATTTTTTGACTTCTTTAAAATATAAAAGTATATTCTGCCCATTTCTAAATCTAGTTTTCAAAACAAGCTCTGTGGCTGAAGCAGCAAGGCATTGTTTTATGACAAAAATGTGCAGCAGGAGAAAGTTGTAGTGGAATGCAGTTTTTAATTTTGTCACCCCAAAATGGCACGCTGCCATTCAGTGTTGTACCTTTCCCTAAACAGCATAAACAAGACCAACAGTTGATGACCAGAGAACGTTCCTTTCACACACCCATGGAGCAGCCCACCAATGTGATCGTTTTAGTGCTGTTTCACTGACAGTCAAACCAGCAGCAATCAGATGGTTCTGATCTGCCTTCCACCCTGAATGCGGGCTGAAAAGGAACCTGTCCCTGTCACAGTGAAGTCAGTGTGGTGCCTGGGGGAAGGGTGAACAGGAGGGTTTTCTTACCTCACCTGCCTCTGCTGGCCAGGCTCTGAAAGCCTGGAGAAAGCAAAGAAACCAATGTGGCACGTTCACAGCCACCGAGTATGCAGTAGTTGTGATTTTTCTGGTGGACGTGGGTTTCTTTGATGGTGTGATAGATTATGTAAACATGTGCTGGTTTTACCTGAACTTTTCTAAGATTGTTTAGCAAAGAGCATCCATATAGGCTGCTGCTCAAACTGCACTGGTGAAAGATGACTAGGCCTTTCCACTGCAGTAGAATAGAAACTCTAACGAGCTCATTTTCTTCTTGTATCTTTGCTCATGAGAACAGAGCCTCATGTGAAAAGGAACAAATGGATCCCAGGTTTTATGGCTTCAGGCATGAGTGTCCTGTTGTAAAGGAAAAACCGCTTAAAGAATATGAAACCTGCTTTTTCATGTGCTCTAGCTTGTCTCAGATTCCCAGGCAGAAGTAGGTTCAAAGAACTTGAACCCTCAAAGCCTTGCTTTCTGATAAGCAAAACCACAGACAACATTAATCTTACTCATATCAGAGACAGAACTAAAGATACATTATATTCCTAAATGCATCTATCATTGCATGAAGATATAATTCAATCCTAGGTAAGTACTGGGAAAAAAGCCAGCTTGGAATGGCAGGAGTCGCAAGGATAATCTGCAGATGATGGAGATGACCAGGATTACACGACACAGTTCTCTTCAGTGAAGGGTATCTTGCCATAAGGGGAAAAACCCCCCAACCCATGCTGTTTTGAAATTAATTTTACCCAAGTTCAGCTATGACATGTTTAGTACTTTTTTTTCTGTGTCAGGTCTACTTTCTTATACTGCTATCCAAAACTGTTATTGAATGGGGGATAATTAAATGATGATACTGTACTGATTTCATGTAAGGCCTTTTACATAAGGCACTGATCAATTAGGAATATAGCTTGATTTCTGGAATACATAAGAACTTAGAAGATCTTTGTACTTATTAAGTTGACTTGGACAATGAAGGACTGGCTAGAAATTAACTAAAATAATCTCTGAAGAGAGATTTTAGGCAGGAAGGGTTTATACAAATGACTTCTCAGCCTGATGCATGGATAATGATCATAATCTCTGCTTTGCCCCTGGCTCTTTACAGCATAATGAGTGGCAGTTCTTATGCCCCAGACTCATAACAATATTTAAATGTCTAAAGACGGGATTTACATGAGATTAACTTTGTCAGCTGTTGCCTAGCCATACAGGTACCTGACTGTAACAATTTTCCAACCTTAATTTTTCATTATTAGTATTTCTAGTGCCTTAAACCTCTGGTTTTGAGCCTGTCTTGGTAGAACTGAACACCAAGGCACCTATCTGAGCCCTCTTTGGTGCATGTAATTAAATATTCCTCTGTCTTTACTTATAATATTAAGCCCTTCAGACAGGAATTTCAAAACAGGCAGAAGTTCTGACCACCTATAGAAGGTCAGCCTAGCTGGCTAGTATTGGAGAAAGAGGCACCTATGTATATGGTGAGTTCCTTTCTCTACCTGAAGATATGCAAATCTCACATCGCTAACCTTCCTTCTCAGGCTGGACAGACTACTCCCTCAGTAGGGAAGAAGAGCACTCCACATCCCTTACAGATCACCAGTTATGTGTTTTACTGGTAAAAGACTGGAATTGTCCTTTTTTTTTTTTTTTCCCAAATGTCTCAAGGCATTAAAGCCCAGATCTGCAGGAGATGCTCAGAGATGTGAATCCTAAATAGAAAGAAGACTTTCCTGGTATCACAGAGGCTCCTAAAACGTGGAAATATTATAGACTGTAAGGCACACAACACATCCTCAGTGTTTGCTTTTACTAAGCACAGGTAACTGCCTGCTGTACTGCTGCACTTTAAATTCACCCCCCAGGAATTTGTTTGCATACCCTTTGTGTGCAGAAAGTGTAACATACCCAATTCTATCACTGCTCTACAGAAGGTGACAGATTTGGCAGTTGAAGTGGCAGAAGTTGGTATTCTTTAGCAATTTCCATTAACACCTCTGGAAGCTGCCATAGGCATAGAAGTAAGCTTTGGCTGAACTGAATTGCATCCTTAAAGCAATTTTTATGTGAAGAAAAATGTCAGATGATTGTAAAATTGTGCATGAATCGCCTTAAAAATTTGAGAATTGATCTTGCTTTTTTAAGTCTTGTGTAACTCAGCCTATTTCTCATTCATTCTAGTTAAGGAATTATTCCCATGAAACCTGGTAGGTTATGTGCTTGCTACAGGTTTGTTCTCAGAACCATTTTTTTTTTTTTAGATACCCTGCCTCTCTTTGTTGAAGGCTTGATTTGCCTGTGTTGTGGAAGCCTCTCTGCATTTTCATAGTGTGACTGACACTCATTGCAAGAACATGACTTTTTATTTATTTATGCTGTTGTAAATTAGGACCCTTTAAAAAGAATTAAAAAAACATCTGCTTTGCAAATATATTGCTTTCTGTAGTCAAATCAAGTGTTGTAACTGGAAAAAAGCTGAATCCAAATACAAACTCTGCTTCAGAGTTCCTAGTGATATGGCTCTTGTATGATCTTTCCTTATAACGTACATGAGAAAGTACATATTAAGCTCCAAATGGGGAATCTTGTCACTCCCCACTCCCCAGCCTTCTCCTGCTCTCCCCAGTCAAAATTGAAAGCCAAATGTCACAGTTGGAAATTGTCTTGCCCTGCTCTAGTTCGTTCAGAAAGATGCATTCTAATTGAACATTGAGCAACGAGACATCTTAAAACAAGAGATACTTATTGTGACCTCTTGTTTGTGCCATTTAAGAAAATGCTGGTATCGTCTAACTGCACCGTGACCATTAGTTAAGCAAGAAAGAGTTGTATTTGCAAAAAAAAAAAACAAAAAAAAAGAGAAAAAAAGGCTACTTTGCTTGCATGCTGGCTGATGTGTCTGTCTGTACATCTTAAGTTCTCTACCTACCTCATCACTAAAGTGCTGGCTGATGTCTTCTGCACCATTTAGCACAGAAACTTGCACTTGCTTCCCAGTTTGTGCTATGCAGCATGAAAACTATCAGTGCACTGTTGGTTTTCAGGTAGATCATTAATGTATGTGATAGTGCTGCTGTAACATTTTTCCCCCTTCTTTTCTTAGTGCTGAAATCAGAAAAGAGAAGAAAGCTGACTCAGGGAAAGGTGTTGACCGGGAGACATGTCTATGACTTGCTCTTCGATTAATTTTTAACAAACGAATGAAAGGAGTGCCACAACCACTAAATAGAAATGATTTGACCTTTTAACTTTTGTCTTTCATCTCAAACTAGCACAGGTAATGTAGTGCAATATTTGTCTCATTTCACCTTGTCTGAATGTCTACCTTGTCTTGTATGTGTGTAAAAGTCTGCAGTAGCCAATGCAAAAAAATCTTCATGTTCTCTGCTGATATTGGCCATTTATCAGTATTCATGTAGTAAATTTAACAAGCAAAGTTTCTTTCAAATTCAACTTTCCTGTTAATAGGTTTGTACTGTATTTTGCTACTTTTTCTGTGTGAGAATACTTAATAATCTTCATTCAAGATGAACTTGAACACAATTGTTCCAATTTTTTTTAAAAAACACCTAACTTGAGTAGAAGATTCAGGAGACCCAAACTGAGGAATAAACATTAAAGAAGTTTTAAAAGTAACAAGTGCTCTGACCCTGTGAACAAACTAAAAAGGATAATCCTTTCCTCCTCAAACTGCCCTTTTCAAGTCATGGATTGCTTTTGCAGTGAGGATTGCAGGGTCAAATTCTGTATTTGTGAAGTTTTCCTTGATTTAATACAGTGTATTTAATATTCAAATTTATATGTAACTGGAACATAGTCGTATATATATATATTAAAAGATGATATATATTAAAATATATATTAAAACACTCTCTCACCTTAGTTGGAAAACAACCACATCCTTTGATGTGAAACATGGGTACAGTATTTAAATTAAAACATAATCAGTGATTGCAGTATTTGTATGAATGTTGCCGTGGTAGGCCGAACAACTGCATTATGCCATTATTCCATTATTGTATAACAGGGAAAATTTTGTAGCTACAAACTATACCCCACATGCAGTTCTGTCACTTGCCCAGTGATTTTTTTCCTCTTTATTGCCTAAAATATTTATATTGTCCTCTCTCTACTAACAACTGTAAACCTTTTAGTTTCAGAGATTGTGTATAATATTTAAATGGGTATCTTGCTGTTGGTTTTGTTACAGCTCTTCACTATTCCATCAAGTACGTATTGATTAAAAGATAAAAACACCATTGCAAAGTAAAATGTGGCTTCAAGGCCGCTACAAAGGCATTTTTCATAATGGATTTTGTTACTGCCTGATCCTTCAAGCTGTTCTTTTGTGTAAAACAAGGACTGCGAGATTAGAGTTGAATTAAGAGGGATGAGGAGCAAAAGTTTTATTGTGTGATTTACAATTCACCAATTTTTAAATTTTTTAAAGATTAAATTTTAAAATTAATAAAAGCTAGCTCTCATTATTACGTTATTACTTTCAATCCTACAAATAAGAGTTACAGTCTTGTAATCTTTATGACAATTTATCTACAGGGCTCTAACATTCCCCAGCTTTCCAAAATACAATAATCTTTCCCTAGACCTCATGTGACCAACTTCATACCCAGCACATTGAAAGTATTCCTTCTACTGTTTTTGCGTGTGAGTGTGTGTGTTTTACTACTTTAGCCATAAATGGTAACTGTATTTTGCTGCAAACTAATAAGGTCACTGTTCCAAATTTGACTTAGCATTATCAGAGCCCATTAAAGGACATTTTTATGGAGGAGAAAAAAAGAAATCTAATGGACACAAAGAAGGATTTACATTTAATTCAATGTTTGTATTTGTAAATTTAGGGAAAAAATGCTGATGCATTAAGGTTAAATGCTTTGTTTTGTGTACTTGATGATAAATTGTAAGATTCCAATTGTTTTAAGGTTAGTATAGAAGTTCAATACCGGTTTGTCCCGAAAGCAGCCTGGTGGTGTTTTAATATGTTGCTGACTTTGTTACAGATAATGTCTACAATCAAAATGTATTAGTTTCACTTGACCAACTCTTAGAATATTAAGAAATCAGTGTATTCAATGGCATTCTGTATTTCTGTTCAGTATTTCAGAGTGGTTTTATTTTAAAACAGTCACTCTGTTCTTGTGTGAATTTAAATGCTATTCCAATGTTAACATTCTGAAATCACACACAATATAAAGCAAATGTAGTGCTATATATTTACTTCTAATTTCATATTCCTGGTCAAAATTACTCAATTTCTTGGATGTAATTTATTACAAAAGTTTATGTGTACATGTGAATAGACTATTGTGTTTTTCACAATTAAGAAATGTTATGTGAGAATAAATATTTATCCTAACTCATTTTCCATTTTATTTTTACACTGCAAATCCAATATAGAACCAGTATAGAACGTGATATGGTATATGAGATGTCTATTTGACACTTGAATATGCTTCACAACTGAATGCATGGTAGAGCCCACTCCTGCTTCATTTCCAAGTGGGATCTCATTGACACAGGCCATGCTGTCAGCGCTGGCGTGCTGCGTGTAGTTGGTCTGACTGACAGTAAGTAAGCGTGCCGACAGGGATGGCACATAACTGACCTGAGCCAGGATTAGATCGGATTAAATTCTGATTTACTGGTCACAGGTTGGTTCCCCTTGCTCCTGGAGACATGATACGGATCAGGCAACAGTAGTTGGGTCTTTTTACAGATCTTGAGGTAAGGTGATACCATTTAAGATTCCTCAATGCTACAATATTTGTCTAATAGATGAACACGAGCTTAGCCTACTGCTTATTGTGGGAGCTTCTGTTAGTCTCAAGAACCTGAATTTCTGCTACTGAAAACTTTTTGGGCATTAAATCTTAGTACTACTGCCAAGCCCCAATCCTTGAAGCATTGACTCCATCTTATTAAATACCTTTGAGCTTCTTCCCTGAGTTTTAAACCAAAGCAATAAAACCTTTTTGTTTTAAAAGTTGCATCATGGTCTATTAACAGCATATTTTAGAAGCTACTTTTCAGACAAACACAAGATAGACAGCATTGTACTTTGTTATGCCTCACAGATACGACAGTTAAAACAAGACAAGTTTTCCAGCAAGGTAGGTCAGATGCAAACAACAGCATCTTTACTTTATGAAAGACTTACCCAGACCATGAAAGTTTTAGTTTTATTTAAAAGTGAGTTTTTTAATGCTTCTGTCATTACTCTAACAGAATACTTGCAGTCTTTTTCATTGACTAGGTTCTCCTACTTACTAGGTTTTGGATTATAGACCACCTTTGTCTACATGGTGGATTACAGACATACCTGGTCTCTACACTGGCATGAGTGATAACTTAAAATCCCCACTGTTTGCCCCGGCATACACAAGCCATCCAGAGTTTCATAATGTTCATCTTTTTTATAACTGATCTGCATTGTTCTGATCTACCTTTATGCTGATTAATGTTTCTTCCCCTTGAGTCAAAAGAATCAGAGCCTTGGATACTAGAACCTCTTGGAGACAACTAGCACTGTAACAGTGGTGTAACAGTGGTGTAGTAGCCTCTAGCACTGTAACAGTGGTGCCAGTTGAAATTAGAACCACTAATAAATTGAGTGCAAGATTATATATGTAATACCCAAATATTCCCTCCAATTTGTTTGCCAAAATATCTTGTTTTATACGTAAAGGATATTTTGTTTTGTTTCTGAAGCCAAACCCTACTTTCTAGCTCAGGCCCTGGTCACATTGAAGCACAAGCTGCATAAATTGTCTTAACATTCTCCCCCATCTCTCCCCTACTCTTCCTGTATGAGTACTTTTACATTCACACCTAATGTCACTAATAAACTACAATACACACATCATCACATGCTGGCATCTAATAGCAAGAAGCTAAGTGTTAGATCATCATGTTATGCTCCATTATATGATACCATTAAACAAAAGCAAAAAAAAAGTCACTCTAAGTCTCCCAAAATTAATGGATTTTTTTTTTGTAAAAAAATCTAAGTTTGCTTCTTAAGCAAGATTTTCAGTGCTATGAACTATGCCTCCTTTCACAACTCAACATCTTTATTATTTTAAAGCAGCACAATTCACAGTTGCATCTTTTCTAGCTATGTGAAATTAAGAAAATGAATCTTCATTTGGAGAAACCTACCTGGCACGCTGAAGATAAAGCAGAAGTCTGATGGTAGGCTGCAAGGAAAAGCAGGTTTGCCAAACAGCCTGCTCCCAGGAGAGTTACAGTCCAGCCCTTGCTTTAGGTGACTGCTAGTTTGCATTGTGATGTTTTATGTTTGAGTACAAGGAATTGAATTCCTACTCATCAGTCAATAGGAAACATCTTAAACCCCAAAATACAGTTTTCTTTCCCATAGAGAAGCTATGACAAGCTGCAAGAGTTCACAGGTAAGGTATTACCAGTGCAGATCCCTTCAGCAGCTGCCTTTTGACTCTAAGCAAGCAAAAACCCACAGTGCTATGACAGGAAACAAATTCAGTGCCATTATTCAAATTCTTTGGGCTAAGCTGGTTATCTGCTTTCCTTGCAAGACTTCTACAATTGTAATCCAAGAGACCGCAGAGAAAATACTAATTCAAGGAACCGCAGTAAGTGTTTCCCTCTCACAGAAAGCGTTGACCTTGCAGTATTCCTGGTACTGTTTCTGAACTAATAATTGATCAAACATTAGGTAATTTCTGAAAAATCACAGGGTTTATTTCATTTTTTTTTGTTGGACATACATACAATTTTTATTCCTCAATGGATGTCCACATTGGTTCCTCTCTGACACTTTCATCATCCATTACCCTGATACAGAACCGGGGCTGTTTCTCATTTAGACAGAAATGCCAAAAGTATCGATCCAAGCAAGTACCATGCTTACTGGAAGCCTGCAACATACCTACATCCTGGTGATGTTAAGCTCTGATTAAACACAATCAATACAAATGCAATAGTTGCTTGGCAACAAGAATCATTATAAAGAAAGATTAACATTTCATTGTGCATACAGGTATCCCATGAGCTTACCCTTATCTCATCTTGATTCATAAGAGTTTATACTGGCTCAGTGTACATCAGCTGGAGTTTTCTGAAGCAGTACCCTCACCAACAACCCAACTGCTGTGCTAGGGCAGTGAGAAGCACTGCTTTATGAAATGGCTCATATGGGTGTAAATATGCTTATGTGCTTGGCCAGAGATGGCATGGTCTTTGTCAGTGTACCACTGTGGGAAAGAAAAATACAGGACGTTAGTTGTAGCTACCTCTAGATGATACAACTCAAACATGATCGACATAAAAACATACGCAGGCGTTTAAAATTATCCCAGGATGGGGCTAAATCAGCATGGGGGCAAAGACACACTGGAGGTAGGAAGCCTCTATGATACTTCTGTCCCTGCTTTGGATTTGGGATACACCATCTATTCATGTTAAAGTACAAAATGAACAGGTGGTGTATCCACAGGGAGGGGAGACACAGCTCCTCAGTTTAGAGCAGTGCCAGATCTCTGCGGCCTGGAAGCCCTGCAGGCCTGGCTGAAGGACAGCCATGCACTGCTGCACTTGGCTTCTTTCTGTGCTTCACCCTTTTCAGCACTGCTCCCGAGGGCTGTGAGAAGGTAGGAAAGGAAGAGCCTGCACCTTAGTCTGATAGTTTCCATGTACAGCCCAAATAACTACTTGTCTTACACATTCAACAGAGAAACATCAAATCTCAGGCTTAGATGAGGTTAACCTTTCCTTATCTCCTAACTGCAAGGTGCTATTCTTTGGACTTTGGGTATATGCAGAGATTGGGGTGGGCTCAGCTGGTCATCTGGGACCACGCAAAATACTAAAGATGAGGTAAACAGGATCAAATACAGGGAGGAGCTGCTTTGCACTTTTTCTTGTACAGAAGATACATGGGTGCATTATGTTAAGATTTCAGCTTCTGAAGATGAAATGCAAGTACATGAACTTTCATTTAAAATGCCAATTGATTTATACCGAACAACAGGGAGGTGTTTTGCTATTATTCTCATAAGACAAACCCATTTGTGTGGTGATAAAATAGAATCGTACCATTGCCTGGAAATCTACTTCAGCATCAACAAGAGCTTTGGAAATCTGCGCTGCTTGCTGAAAGTGAACATTATCTGAGAAGTGGAAGAAAAAGAGGAAAAAGGTAAACAAAAAAATCGCTTCTGTACTACTTGGGTGGAAAAGCAAAATAAGGAACACAGAAGACTCCCCAGCACTGCCGACTGATACACAAATTAGTTGCAGAAAGCATTATTTTATTGACGTAAATGTAACAGCCTTGCCCCTTCATGCTTTTGTTTTGTCAGTAGTAGAATTGCGAACCTGTCTGTAATACTAAAATGTCTAATTAACTGCAACTCACCATCTGCTGTTCCATGAATAAGGAGATATTCAACGTCCTTGAAATTTTCAGCTCTGGCCATTACTGTTGAACTCTAAAAGTAAAAAAAAAAAAAAAAAAAAAAAGAAAAGGCAGGGGGGTTAAGAAAATAGGTGCTATTGTGCTATTTATTAGGAGATGATTTGCTACCAACTGACTGTGATTCCTGTTGACACAGTCTGGGGTCCTTCAGATAAAAACACCCACCCCAGTTATCCTCTGCACCCCCAAGTATCATGTTCACGTATCCAACAGCGCTCTGCTTGCACTCAAACCATTCTGCACCGGCCTGTAGTTATTACCAGGGGTTACATCTGCAAAGTAACAGGCAATTCCAGAGGGGAAGAGTTGTGTGAGTGAGACACACGTTTAATGCATCGCTAACATGTTGTTAGCCTGCAGCACACCACTTGCCATAGGTTTCCTGTGCGACTGCAAGCAAGTTAAAAAAATGTTGCCATGGCAACAGTGCACCCTATGATAGTGAGGAGTAGATCTTGCAGAGACTACATGCCTTATCTTCCCCACCAAAACCTACACTAGTTTACCTGTAGTAAGTCGGCAGAGCTAGTTATTTCATCAGAGTGAAAATGGCTGACAAGAAGTTTAAAGCAATCATCTACCCCACGTATGATGGAGAAATGCCTGAAGGAGAGGAACCACCAGACCAAATCTATAAATAGAAGTCAAGCTACAGTTTGGAAACTGAAACACAGTACAGTGATGGAAAAAATTAAATAAATTGGCAACTAAGATTAATCAAGAAACTTAAAAACACAGTAAGCACACATTCCCTGGACTTACTAACCACCTGACTTGCTACTGTGACTAGATACTAAAAATGAGGAAAGTAAGGAGGGCGGGTAGGCTCTTCAATTTGGGCAAGGAAAGAGAACAGGATAGTGCCCTGCTGTGAGAGTGAAAAAGAAAAGGGACAAGAGACATAGCATTTTAGACTTGCTAAGACAACCAGCATAATGGGGCAAAAATATGTAGAATTATATTTCCTTCTAATTGGCAACATTACAGAGGTTCTCTGCTGAAAATGACTGAATCCCTGCAGAAGTTTTCTATTACAGCAACTTAAAAGCTACTATGGCAAGGAAAAAAATATTAAAAAAATAGGAACAAAAGAATGTGGTGTTTTGATTGGTTTTTTTTCCTTCCCCACCTTTTACTAAAGCTGTAATCTTGCACAGCGTTTCTGTTTAGTACTCCCAAAAAGTCAAATTCATTCTATTACCAAGACAGGAGTGTTCTAATTTCCTTATGTTGCTTGTACACTCATGAATCTTCAAAGCAGCATAAATATTAAATTCCTTTTGTTGTGGCAGAATAGCGTACCACAACCCTCTCATCAGTGAGACAAGCTCTTTGTAGTTCCTCAACCAAATTCATAAAACAAGTTCAGCAGAGAGGAGAAAAAAAAACCCACCCTCCAATCTCTAACATTGCCATTGCCCTCTGATAGGCAAAGGCCACAGAGTGGCAGCCATCCCCCCCCCCAACACATGGCCAGCCGTGTATGCCAGGAGTGTGACACTATCCAGTGAAACAAGCTGAAGTAAGAACAGATAGATCAAAGAGTGCCAAAATCTGCAGAGAGCTTTGATTCAGTGAGAAGCACCAGTACAATGGCCAACCAAAAGAATGATTGAGAAAGCAATGGCCCTGTGATAGGAAAAGAACATGTAAAACACACCCCCACCCCCAAACAAAACAAAACCCAGCAATACCCTTTCATTGCATCACTTTCCACACATGCAGAGGGACACTTGATAGATGGCCTTTCTAAGCCACCTTCCAGCAACCAGTGCTGGCTTGAGGGCCAGCAAACCTGCTGTGAGTGGAAGCCTGACTCGAGTTACACTTCTGAGAACTCCACTTTCCAAAAGCACTTTTGGAAAAAGGATGTCTCTAATTTTCCTCTCCAAGCATGAAACAAAGTGAAGCTCTGCGTAAAATACTTCAGAAAGAAGGAACGCCCAAAAAAGATACTTTTATCAGGTTTTTTTATCACTTCCAGATGATGCCCCACTTGCTGTACCCATACGCAACATGGAGTCCCTTCTCTAAAACGTGCTTTAAGGACACAGTACTTCTGCGAAAAAAGAAGACTCCAAAATAGGAAGCAGTCTCAAGTTAGGCACAGTTACAGTGTGAAGCAACAGCTACATCAGCTGAACAAACCTCAGGCAGATAGCAAATAAATGCAATGTATTTTGCCCCTTCTGTTTCATTAGTTACATGGCCAGGACAAAGGTTCTGAAAAGGGAACATGTACACGTACTGAGCATTGGGCCCTGCTGAGTGTAACTGGCTTTTCTAAAGATCACACAGCAGTCAACATTTTATCAGCACTCCACAAACAAGTTAAGGTTTGGCTGCAACTGAAGGTCTCTCTCCCTTTAGCATATTCTCAGATAATAGAACAAATGTCAAATCAGTACAAGATGGCATATTTACAAAATTGTACCCTGTTTTGCATAACCTAATGATGCAGCAGTTCTTAAGGACTGAACATTTCAAATCTGCTAGAAAAAGATTGCCAAATCTATGACTGTTTCAAACACTTGCCAAAAGCATATCAAATTCAGAGTGAACTGCAAAATAATCTTCTCACAAGTTGAACAGTCTCTTCAGTATGCTTTACATGGCTACTGCATCTGACCTCTAGAGCTCTGCCCTGATTTAGTCTCAGGTCTTTTACATCAGGGACATTTCTTCCCAGGCAGGCAACTTCTCTGCCTTTCAGCCTAGGATCCCAGAACAATTAATTACTCTGGGAGCTCCACCCATGCGTCTTCCTTTCTTTTACAAAGCTCTTAATTTTTAATAGTTCATAACTACCTTGAAGGCACTGATTGCACCTAATTAGCCTACTTAGAGGAGTGCGAGTCATCCCTTGGACTTGACTCTTGACATGGAGTATTTAACATCTCAGATTCTCTTCAGAGAATCACAGAATCACAAGGTTAGAAAAGACCTTTGAAGATCATCAAGTCCAACTAAACCACATCCCTAAGTACCTCATCTACCCTTTTTTTGAACACATCCAGGGAAGGTGACTCGACCCCCTCCCTGGGCAGCCTGTTCCAGGCCCTGACAACTCTTTCTGTATAAATTTTTTTCCTAACATCCAAACTAACCCTGCCCTGGCACAGCTTCATGCCATTCCCCCTTGTCCTATCACCTGTCACCTGGCTGAAGAGACCATCACCCACCTCTCTGCAACCACCCTTCAGGTAGTTGTAGGCGGTGATAAGGTCTCCCCTCAGCCTCCTCTTCTCCAGGCTAAACAGCCCCAGCTCCCTCAGCCGCTCCTCATAGGATTTGCCCTCCAGCCCCTTCCCCAGCCTGGTTGCCCTTCTCTGGACTCGCTCCAGGACCTCCATGTCCTTCTTGTGGTGAGGAGCCCAGAACTGGACACAGTACTCGAGGTGTGGCCTCACCAATGCCGAGTACAGGGGCACAATTACTTCCCTAGACCTACTGGCCACACTGTTTTTGATACAAGCCAAGATGCCATTGGCCTTCTTGGCCACCTGGCCACACGGCTGACTCATATTCAGCCTGCAGTCAACCAACACCCCCAGGTCCTTCTCTGCCTGACAGCTCTCCAGCCAGTCTCCCCCAAGCCTGTAGCGCCGCATGGGGCTGTTATGTCCCATGTGCAGCACTCTACACTTGGCCTTGTTAAACTTCATCCCACTGGACTCAGCCCATTGGTCCAGTCTGCTCAGATCCCTCTGAAGAGCCTCCCTACCCTCAGGCAGATCAACACTTCCTCCTAGTTTAGTGTCATCTGCAAACTTAGTGAGGGAACATTCAATCCCTTCGTCGAGATCATTGATAAAGATGTTGAACAAGACCGGACCCAGGACTGAGCCCTGGGGGACGCCACTCGTGACCGGCCTCCAGCTGGATTTTGTTCCATTCACCACCACCCTTTGGGCTCGGCCATCCAGCCAGTTTTTAACCCAGCTGAGGGTCCACCTGTCCAGGCCAGCATCAGCCAGTTTCTCAGTCAGAATGCTGTGAGAAACGGTGTCAAAGGCTTTACCAAAGTCCAGGTAGATCACATCCACAGCCTTCCCCTCATCCATTAAGCAGGTCACCTTGTCATGGAAGGTATCAGTTTAGTTTGACAGGATTTACCCTTTGTAAACCCACGTTGACTAGGCCTGATCCCCTGGCCATCGTGCATGTGCTGCATGATAGCTCCCAAGATGACCCTCTCCATGATCTTCCCTGGGACTGAGGTCAGACTGACAGGCCTGTAGTTCCCCGGATCCTCCTTCCAACCCTTCTTGTATATGGGTGTAACATCTGCCAGCCTCCAGTTGACTGGAACTTCCCCAGGCTGCCAGGATTGCTGATAGATGATGGAAAGGGGTTTGGCAAGCACATCTGACAGCTCCCTCAGTAGCCTTGGGTGAATCCCATCTGGCCCCATTGACTTGTGGGTATCTAACTGGCCAAGTAGGTCGCTAATCATTTCCTCCTGAACCACGGGAACTTTGTTATTCTTCCCCTCCCTGTCAGCCAGTTCCTCAGGATGAGTACTCAGGGAATATCCATCCTTACTATTAAAGACTGAGGTAAAGAAGGAATTAAGGACCTCAGCCTTGTCCTCATCCCTTGTCACTAATGTTCCCTCTGCACCCAATAAGGGCTGGAGATTCTCCTTGACCCTCCTTTTACTGTTAATATACCTATAGAAGGACTTTTTATTATCTTTTACAGAACTGGCCAGCCTGAGTTCCAGTTCAGCTTCAGCCCTTCTGACTTTCTCCCTACATGATCTCACTACATTCCTATAGTTGTCCCAAGACACCTGCCCCTTCTTCCAAAGCTCATATTTTTCCCTCTTTTCCCGAATATCTTCCTGGATCTCTCTACTCAGCCAAGCTGGCTTCCTTCCTCTTCTGACTCCTCTTCCAACAGACTGGGACAGCCTGTTCTTGTGCCACCAAGATTACCTTCTTGAGGAGCAACCAACCCTCTTGGGCTCCTTTGCCCTCAAGGGCTGCCTCCCATGGAATCATATCGAGCAGCTTTCTGAACAGTCCAGTGTCAGCCCTACGGAAGTCTCAGGTGCTAGTTCTGCTGTCTCCCTTCCTTACTTCTCCCAGTACTAAGAATTCTATCAGCTCATGATCACTATGCCCCAGGCATCCTCCAACCTTCACATTCCCCACTAGGCCTTCTCTATTGACAAACAACAAGTCCAGCAGGGAACCTTCCCTGGTGGGTTCATTCACCAGCTGGGTCAGGAAGTTGTCTTCCAAACACTCCAGGATCCTGCCAGACTGTTTCCTCCCTGCTGTATTGTACCTCCAGGAGACATCCAGTAAGTTGAAGTCCCCAGTAAGGACGAGGGCTGGTGATCGCCAGGCTTCTCCCAGTTGTTTGAAAAACAACTCATCAGCTTCCTCCTCCTGGTCAGGTGGTCTGTAGTAAACTCCCATCCCTGATTTCGTGCTCCTCTCATTTTGTGCTCCTCTGATTTTTACCCAGAGACACTCAACCCTGTCTTTACCATACTCCAGCTCTAGGCTGTCCAAGCATTCTCTGACATACAGGGCTAACCCACCTCCTCTCCTTCCCAGCCTGTCACGCCTGTATAGTTTATAACCAGCAATTGCAGCACTCAAGCCATGTGAATTATCCCACCACGTTTCTGTGATGGCAATCCCATCATAGTCTCCTTTAGTTACAAGGACTTCTAATTCCTCTTGTTTGTTCCCCATACTGTGTGCATTGGTACAGATGCACTTCAGCTGGTCTACTGATCTTGTTATGCTCCTAAGGGAAGCCTTGCTTCCCAAGTGACAGCTTTTTAAGTTACCTAGCCCATCAGTAGTAGTTACATCTCTACTCTACTCCTTCAATATATGTGAGACCTAATGTCAAAGTAACTCCAAGGTAGGGCGTACCACCCCTCTTACCACAAATGATATCTTCAGACTATATATTCACAGTCACTCATGGTACTCTGCACATTGGGTAAGGCACCTAGCAGCACGCATCTCCTCTAAGTAGGTGTGTATGCAGATCCATTTATTTTAAATTAGGGCACACAGGACAGAGTTTATGCAACCTTTCACTTTTCAAGCCAGCTTTCTAGCTGATGCAGTACGACAGAGAATATATGATGCAGCATGCAAACCTGACAAAGTTAGCAGTTCACAAATGCTCTAGCAGCTTCAGCTAGGAGAGCTTTCAGTACATGATTTGCACTTACTTGCTAAAAAACATTCAGTTCAGAGAACAGCTCTCACAAGCGACCAGGGGCCAGGAGGCTGGCTATTGGGACTGGGACACTGAACAAAAGGGCTGTAAGCCAGGAACATGCTGGGCTGGAGTAAGTATGGGTCTTCAGCAACAACTACATCCCACAACCCTTCCGGTGATGCTACATGAAAAGCAACAAATTCACTTCTTGAGCTACCTCCCCTCCCAGGTTTACGTGGAAAAGTAAATGCCAAGTAACACATTATTTGGAGCTTTTAACAAATGAGGACTGAAGTTGCATTTTCCTATCTCTAGAAGCAGCAGTGAAGTGTGACAATCTGATCTGTGCAATTACCCCTCCTCCATCTAGCCACCATTCTCCCCAATTAGTCCTCTGAGTAACACATTTGAAACCTTTAGCTCTTTGGTACTGGCAGTTTCAACGTGGCCATTGCCAGCAATGGATACTATGCCAAGAAAATCCGACTCCTGGCTGGAAAGGATTAAACAGTCCTCTGTTGCCATCTGTGCCGTGAAGCTGGTGAATGACTTTGTGCACCCAGAGCGTTAACGTTCGTTCTGCACGACGACAGTAACTTCTATTTACACTGCTACCTCGCAGACCTCCTACTGTTCCCAGCGCCTTAAAGAAACACACTTGGAAGGCGGCAGGCAGGCGGCTGGTCAGTCCCCAGTGGGCCTGAGCAGCTTGCTGAGGGGAAGAGGAACACGAAGAGGTACCAGGTCTTCCAGCACTCACTGCCATTGTTCTCAATTTTGACCAGAACATCTGATAGAGCAGTTGACAAAACTAGGTTACTGCAGTGATATGTCAAAACAAATTGCTTCAGTCCACGTATGTATGTATGTGTATGTTTTACCACACAAACAAACCCCACTTTTTTTCCCCCAGTGACACATTTTTTTTAATGCATTGAGATACAATCACTGCTGCACTGTCTTCTCTAGCCTACTGACCCAGCTGAACACAGAACGCCCTGTCTCTTTTCCTCTGACATCCACATTTGGTTCCAGCCTTGTCATGGCTCAACCCCTCTGTGAAACATCCCAATAACCAGGGCACAAAGTGACCTCAGATCCCTCCCTCACTATTCTCCATCAGTCACTGTATTTCCATCTAGCTCCAAGACAGAACCTTACAGAAGGCTCAGGCTGCTCTGCCCTACACCCAGCTACGCAACAACATGCAGCTGGCACACAGAAGAGCAAGCCAAACAATTCATCATGCCATAACGAGGACAAAGGACCTACAGGTGTTTTGCTCCCATCAGAACACATGGAAATGTCCTCACTTCTGGGCAAACATTAGTCACTGCAGACCAAACCCTGGACACCCACTCTGTGTTCGTGGAGATGGGGCCAAAATCACAGCCCCAACGCTGCTGGCTGTCAGCTGGTCTACAATTTATTTGATAGGATCACAGTACAGACAGACTCATCTTCCTAATATTAAGGAGATTTTCTTCCCCTGAAAAAAGCTTGCCAATTCCTAAAGCAAGAAAGTTCACCCAATACTCATTTGTCTTTCAAATACATTTCAGAAAGAACTGGAGTACGTTTGTTTTGGTGGAAATGCTGTTTAAGATAAAGCATAGTTTGCCCACGAGCATATTAAATTTTAAAACAAATTTGTTTCTTGGTGATTAAAATAAAACAGTTTTTACAGCTTGTTTTACAGCCTGCAAAGTAGCCAAATGGAACTGAATGTAAAAAACCCAACAAAACCCAACACACCAAACAAACAACAGAAAACCCACACCACACAGCAAGGAGTAAACCGCCTGATGCAAATCCAAAGGCATGAGACAACAGCCTCTAAAAGCACAATGCAACACAGCTGGGAAGAAATAAACATGGGGAAGGAGCAAGACTGTATAAAGAAAACAGAGTGGTTCAGAAAAGAAACAAACACCACACTTTAAAAATAGGAAGTGATTTCTTTCTTACATTATAGTTGTTCAGGTTATCACTTGCTATAGGAAGGCCCATATATCGCTCTGTGTATATTGAATCTGTAATAAAAAAAAAAAAAAAATTAAAAACCCTACAAGAGAATATGTCACTGAATTTCCAGTCTGTCTACCAGAAATTTTACCCTCTGATACAAACAATGAGAATGCATACTGTAAATTAAAAAAAGACAGAAAGAAAGAAAAAAAAATAAAAACAGGTTTTCCACAATGAGGCGTGTAGGTAACCATCATTATTCAGAATATTTAATCTTGTTGCCATGGACACCTGAATGCTGAATATTAATAAAGTACTTTGTGTCAATGTTACCTTATTGTTATTCTCTCAGTAATCCTAAGAAAATTACTGAAAATCTTGCAGTAAATGACTAGCATTTGAAAAAAACCCGGTGGATATTTAATCTAAATGCTTACTAATAAAATCTATAAAATGAAAATGCAGCAGTAGATTAGGACTCAGCTTCGCTTTATGTTATATACAGTCAAAATTAAATACCTCTGATTTTCCACAGATTTTCAGCACAATATCCTATTACTCTTATTGTAGATTTGCTGCTTTATTTTAACACAGAAATCAGTGTTCTGTTGCCATATTCTAATGTCCGCTTGACTTCTCATCAGCGTTGTCACGTTGTTTTTTTCCCTTATGTTGAATATGCATGCCTCCACAACCCTTTTCTTTATCTAATCAACTAAAAGCGTAATTTTAGAGATCCTGATTGCCATTAAAAAAAAAAAAAATGTTTCCTGCCATACTGTAATATTCATGCCTAAACATTATGAAAACATCCCTACACCCTCAACGGACTGCTACCAGTACCTGGCAGTACATAATACACAATTATACAGCCTCTGTGCTGCATGCAGAATGATAAATTAAGCCTTAATAGCAGAGGTTTGCCAGGAGAGGCTTTCTTTTGAATGGTTTTGGACAAAACCAAACCAGAAAAGTGTCAAAATACAGTCACATTTTACCAACACATACCTTTACCTATATTTTTTTTTTAATCTGAGAGGTGGGCCTCTAAAACTGTATTTACTGCCCCATGCAACTACACCCTTACAAGCTCGAAGCAGGTACAGACTTGTCCGCTTGTTCAGCTTTTCCTCACATCAAACTATTCTTAAGATCAATTAGTTTTATAAAATACAAATTTTACACTCTAAAAGAAAAAAACACAGAACTGAAGGCAATTCAAATCGTAGTCTGTTACTTTGAGAGAGTAAATTACAGTGCAAGTTTGATGTTAAACCTCGCAGCTTGTTCTTGTGAGGGAAGCAGCAATTTGAAGCAGCAAAGCCTAATAGCAATGCATTTCTGACACACAATATTGATGCTGGAACATGTGGCAGCTTCGGAAAGCAAACACTGACATGTTACAGTAACACCACAAATACTACAATAATTTAGCCTTCATTAAATGTTAGAGAGCTTACCTGGAATTGTGGATCTGACTTTTTAAAATGGGAAATAAGATTTAGGGAATTAGCTTAATTCTGAAACGCAATACCCACGAGTTCATAAAAACAGACCAAGTGGCATTTACATGGCATCTAGTAGATAATCAAAGTTCTGCACTATGAATCAACACTTTGCAGCATGTGCACTGCAAGACATATGGGAATCCTTGTAACGAGGAAGCCATCACATACCATAATATTGCCAACGTGACACAGGGGCAACCGCTATTCCACACTTGAACACGCCGCTTCCAGAGCCAAGCACCATGGAGGTCACATATCCCCCATAAGACTGAGAAGAAAACATTGCTGTTATTTTAGTTGGGAAGAAAAGGATGGGGCCCATCTGCTAAACGGTTCATCAGACATTTATAGGCTCAGCGTTTTTCATATTAATGAACTCCATTCTGAATTTGGGTCAGATCTCACCCAGCCTGCTCAGTGGGGGAAACAGGCATCAAACAGCGCATGGCGGCTGTGGCACTGATGAATGAGAACTTGCTGGGGAAAAGGGGCGCAAACGCCGCTGAACTGTGACTCAGCGAAGGATGACAGTGTTTGGCAGCACTGTAGGCAGCAGCGAAAGACAGGAAACAAGACACTGCTGAACCGCTGTGTCCCTCTCTGTGCTGGGGGAGTGGGTGGAAGCAGAGCTTGGGCCCACAATGTGCCTGATGAGTAGTTGCACCAGGGCAGCCGAAAATTTACAACTCCCTCAGAGCAGGCCTACGGCAGCTCACTTGCTAACTCTCCTCCAAAGCGTCAAGAGCAAGACTGTGACTGCGGAGTGAAGGATCTTCTGCTGAGTCTGTGGGAGGAACTGTGCAGCAACACACTCCTTGCTATCCACAGAAAATTCACTCGCAGGCTAGCCTGATACACAGATGAGTAAATATCTGACACACTTGAGCATCCAGGCAGCAAGATACCTAAACAATGTCACCAACCGCCCAAGTGACTGCCCTCACTATAGTTTGAAGGGGTCATGTAGGAAAATGTGCCCACCCACGTTCAGAAAGAAGAGCAATTTTTGGATCTTGTTCCTGTCTTGAAACCAGATTACAGGCAAATGGAACAGTATCTTAGTTCAAAGTAAATGTTTGCTCCAACTTCCAATACTTAGGTCCTCCCAGTGAGATCAGCAAAGCAGTGCATTTAACTAAACCACGTTTAAGCATATTCCCTAACCTGGCCACATTACTGCCAAACCTATGGTAAACAAATTAAGGCACACAGTGACAAGCTGACAACGAGACCCTGGCAATCTGAAAACTCAAGAGATAATGAAAATCTGTTTGCCCACAGGTTTAGTATCTGGGATGCATAACCCAGCCTAGCTCCAAAGAGGACTGATCTTCAACTCTTCACCCAGAGGCTCATACCGAATAAAATGGGAACGCTTCATATTTAAGTCCTCCATTTTTGTAGAAAGAATTTCTCTCCCACTGAAGTTAATACTAGCATGCTTGACTTCATACAACACAGAGATGTTTATCCCCACAGGAAAAGTTACTAAAGCCAACATCATCTTGCCAGGGAGCAATTTATTCACTGGTGCCTGTCAGCTAGCAATTTAATTCAAGATCCTGCATGCAATCCTGCATATACTTAAACACAGTATGCTCACACAGAGCATGCAAAATACTCCTTTGACACCAGAGAAAGCAGTGAAACAGCAGCCTGGGACAGAGAAATGTTCAGAGTTTGAATCAAGTAGCACTAACATTACACACGCGCTTAGCCTTGCAGCTGAGGGGGTATGTGTGTGCTATTAAACACTCTCTGCTACTATTACAGCTTTTAAACCCACATAAAAGGCAGAGAAATCTGGCCTCTGGTTGGAAGTTCTGCTGAAATAAAATACAGCTGAGCACAACAATATAGAATACAGCAGGTAAGATATTTTCAGGCTGCTAGAAAAAACATGACAACCATGCCATGCAGCTGTGTCACATGTAATTTTATGTATTTAAAAAAAAGTCATCCAATTAGTAAATACATACTTGGATTATTTTTTTAAAATACTGGCTCATTTTGTATACAGGAACTTGGCACTATCCCTTTAGATTGTTTTTAAATCCCTCTAGTAGTCCTAATTTTCATTTAAAAGGCTCATGAATGCTTGCAAAAGGACAACGTATACACAGGCTTGTAAGACACACTTCATCAGTTATTGGACTGTGCCATGACCACAGAGGTGCTGCACATTAAGTACTCAAGCACCTTGCACACATGACAGCACAACAAATAGTTATAACAATTACATAATAAACCATCCAAACTTATTTGAGTACTTACCCAACCCCAAATAGCTATTCTGTCCTTATCAACAAAGCTCATTTCAGAAAATTTTCTAGAAGCAAACAGAAAAATTAAATGCTTAATGGACTGTGTGTATCTGCCACTATACAGATGTGCCTGTTTTGCCATCATGCCTGCCTCTTTCTCTTGTACAAATAAGCATTTCAGCTTCAGCATGGTGCCTGTGTATGAAAAATACACACATGCCTGAAGTATTGTATGTTAAGAAGTTCAGAACACCACCTGTGCATGTGAAAAAACAAAACCTGGATGCTCTGTAAAAGCCCTCAAACTGCACTCACTGACATTTGTATTGTGCTAGGTTAGATTTCACCACCTGCCTTGCCTTTTTTTCCCCCTCTAAAAATTAAAAAGCAACACTCAAATTGCAGCAATAAGGGACAGACTGACACCTGCAAACCCAGGCAGGGTTTAAAAAAAAATTTCTGAAATGCATCTGTTTAAACTCCTTAACTTTTCAAAAACCCCAAAAGCAAACCCTGTAAGATCACCTGTGATTCTGAGAGATTCATACTGATATAATTGTTTAATGATGTTCTACAAGCATAAACCAAGTGATGAACTATGAGGTAGAGATTGAGTAGTCCAGCACAAAAGAAACCTGTAAAAAGCTTGGAGTAAAATTTCCAGCTCTGAATTCCTTAATAGCATTCTCTTCCACTAACACGACAGCTATTACTTCTATAAAATCAGGGATATGGCAATTTCTTCTTACAGCATTAACCCATCTTTCTTTTTAAGCATAAAATGATGGCCACCCTATAAACAACACACCTGCCAGTAATTTCAAGACAACCATTCAAAACCTTCACCTTTTTTTCCCCCTGCACAGTAAGCACAGAAAAAACGGTGCAGGTGTTGTCACTGTAGCTCACCTGGCTGCTTCTATCTGATCTTCCACTTCATATGTTCCCAACCTTCGGTTTATTGCATGCATAATTTCATCCCCTTGGTACCCACTTCCTCTGCCATCGAAGCTGGCCACAATGATCTGCTCGGTGCTTGCCAGGTAAGTAGCCCAGCTGATCCGGAAAACATAATCTACTTTCTGACTGCAGGGTCCTGCGTACCTGGGTGAAAAGTGCCACAGAATTCAGGCATTTACACTCCATTCTCACATCAAGCATTTGAAATACAATCACTGCTGACAATTTTCAGCCACTAAATACAAGTAAACTTTCAAATTAAGCTGAGAAACACATCACCAAACTCCAAACTGCTGCTTTGCCTGGACACTAAAAACAATGTTTTTTTAAAAAACATCAGCTGTTAATCAAGAAAGCAGACTGGATTTTATTCACTTTATTGCTTTCAGCTCTAATAAAATCTTTAAGAAGCTTATGAGAAATCCAAACCAAACTCATTTTGTGTTGGCATATCTAGTCACCTGAGTTCCAAAGCGATGCTCTTAAACTATTTCTGTTGCATTTACCCGTCATTTATTTGCTTAAAGTCCAAAATCAGCAAATATTTTCATTATCCCAAGTGAAAGCTATCTTTTCCTGCACTTTTTGTGTCTCATCAGTGCTCCCTTCAGTCTAAACTATTTCTTAGGCAGGCTGAAAAAAGGAACTGTGATTGTAACTTTTATTTTTAAATGTTTGGAAGCACTTGAGAGCGATGAAATCACACTGTGAGTGCCTGAACGTTAAAATTGTTCGCAGTGCACTACTTTAGCCACTGTTCAACAGAATAAGGAACAGAAGAGTGGCTCTTATGGCTCTAAACCCCATTTTTCCCAGTTTTAAAAGCAAAGAAAAAACTACTAGGAATTCTCCATGTTAAACTTTCTTTGTGTATGATATGGATCGTGACACTCCCAAAGGGATTTCTGATCTCAAAATCACCATGAAACAGCAGTGATCCTGACAAAGGTTGAGGTAAGTCAATAAAAACAGAATCAAAACAAGTCTTTTAATGAGCACTGACTGGTCAATAAAATGCTTAACAGGCATGTAAAAAAAGTGTTACAGTGCTATAAAATTACATTTTATAAAGATCGAACAAAGATCCACCCTTTTCTAGTTCAAAACCATTACCTCTCATCCTATTGCTACATGCCCTTGTGAACAGTTAGAAGAAAACTTACCAGCATGAACAGAAGTCCCTGAGAAAGAATGGACCAAACAGCACATGCTTGTGGTCTTGAATTTAGGGAAAAAACAGCAGATGCAATCCTGACCGCAGGATGCAGTTTGCCAACATCAGTTGACAGACAAATATCATAGAGAAAAATGGCATGTCACACTTAGTACTTCAGCTGTTGGATACACAGCTTATTCAAGAATGTAATTTCGTAACTAATGAACTCAAAGAGCAGAAAATGAGGTAAGCTAACATTAACATCCTGGCTTTTAAGTCAGATAGATTCTGTATCTGCCTCACTGCCATCAGAAAAATATGTGCTTGTTAAATATTACATCATCTTATGGTTCAGAAATCTATCACTAATTGGAATATACCTCATTTTTTTCATTGACTTTTAAAACTACTTCAAGAAGTAATTAGAAAACATGCCAGTTTGGTGTTTCCCCATCTTATTAAAAGCATTTGAAGTAGATGAAAGTGATTATTAGCACAACATTGCCATGTAACTTGAAGACTTACACATCAAGAAGCAGAGGGTACTTCTTTGATGAATCGAAATGAGGAGGCAGTATCATTTGATACCACAGGTCTAAAAGTGAAAAGAGTTTGACTTATGTTAGTTCTCCAGTGAAATAAATTAACATACATTGCAATTCATACAAGGGCACATTTGAGTTGACATTCTAAAAACTATAAAGTAGTTTTCATCTAAACTGTCCCAATGTATACAGGTAAAAGTTCCCAGTTAATCTAATCTCTTTTTTTTAAACTTTAACATTTCACAACAAAGTCATCAGAAAGTCTGGAACTGGAAAGCATGTAACAACAACCACAACAACAATATTACATGTGGGTCTGCCTTGTAACATTATATCATAAGCTTATGTGTAAAACTTTGTAAGTCACTACAGTGGTAAATCTGACACTAGCTCAAAAAATGTTTCCCTATTTAAATTTCTCTCCCAACACTAAAAGAAATTTTAAATATTTTAAACCTGCCAGATACATTTTCATGACAGTTTGTAAAGCACCCAAGAAACATTCCCAAATATCTATTATTTCTCAAGCAACATTGATTCTGGTTCCATCCACATTAGTCTTTCCACCCAACCTGGCTGAGAGGCAGCTGAACATTTTAAATACACACCATGCAAGTTTGCAAACCAACTGGCCTGACTGTTGGCTTATGAATCTTAAAGAACAGTTGCTGCAAGGGAAGCGTGAAGCAATGATAATGGACTGCACTCCAGTAATAGCCCCAATGTAAGTCTTCAGAAGTTTGTCCAGCTTCGAATATGCAAGACATTAAACCTCTGAAAAACTAACAATCTAAGTTGAACATGTGAAAAATACTTTCTTTTTTAGCATCATCTGTGTACTCTATAGTCATAGGAGCAGATTTCTTCTTTGATAACATAACAGTTTCGTGAGCAGACTTGGAACTTGCAGTAGGACTACATAAACAGATTTATTACTCCTATTTGCAACATTAAAAATAGATTCCCCTTACCCAAAAGCTTTTACCCTGAAGAGATGAAGTAAGAACAAAGAGGAATAAAAAGATGAATATACAACTGATAGCATGAAGTACATCTTTAAACCTCCATCTTGCCTGGAAGATTTCATCTTTAGCCCTAGTAAAACTGTGACAGAAATAAAAGACAGAAAACACAAAGATAAAAGAGTTATTATATAAATAAGGTAACAGTGGAGGAGGGAGGCATCAAAAAGAACAGTTAACAATGACTGACAGAACTCAATACAGTTTGTAAAATAGAATTCCCTTCAGAATATTTGCTCATTTAATCAAGAGGAAGTGTGTCGTGAATAGAAAAGCTAGTAGCAAAGGCTGGAGCAAGAACAGGTTAGACAGGTATCATGCCTCCCAGTGCTGGTCTATCTGGTGTTCCTGAGCCTAGCAGCACACCAAGAAAGCTTCTGTATCCAGATGTGTAAATTCAGAGGAGCACCACTAGCAGTTCATTTTCTAGCATTTCATTTTAGTCTGTATTCAAAGGTTTACATAGTCTTGGAATATGAACGTGCTTTTAAGAATGTGACTGTTCAATCCAAACATTCCCCTACACAAAATCAACAGTGATCTTGTTGAAATGTGGCCAGCATTTCCATTTAGATTCTCTGTTGCTTTTTTGGCAATAACTGAACTACTTCTCCATGGTCTCAACCTGCTAACAGAAAGCAAAGGGACTTGTATCTGTAAATTAAACATACCTGAATTTATAATTTAAATTAAATTCAATGATTCTTTGTCACGTGTCTGTCTGTGTGGTGTCCACTTGTTGCTCGCCCTCCCTGCCCCCCAGCTTCATCTTATTTATTTCATAAAGTTGATGTTAAGGAGTTCTGTTTTTCAGGTAATTATCAAAGAAAATAGGAGTTAAGCCACTTCATCGTGAAAACATGAAGATGTCTCACTATGGAAAAAGTGTACTTTAGTTAAGAATATTTTGCAGTTTCAAAAAGAAACAGAATGTTTGGAGATGTAAAAAAAAAAAGATTAAAAAAAAAAATACTTCTTGCCTCTAAGTGCTGAATAACTGCAGAATCCCCACTACACCCATCCTTTCTGTCATGCTTTTCAGCAGAAGTCCTTAAAGGAAGTAGTGAAAGGGTAAAAAACGGTTTTGAACTTACTGTATCCAGCCAAGCTAATGAAGTCGAATTTTTTTGAGGGCATCTGAATATCTTTCAATGAATTTTCCAGGTCAGTGTTATTTTCCAAGTATCTGAGGACTAAGTTACAGAGTTAGTAAGAGTCAAAGATTAAATAGATTATTTTCAAATTCACTGCTCTTGAATTATGAGCCACTTAAAAAACTCAATCTGAGGTGATGGACACATACATTGCAGTATTAGTTTACCAAAGGTTTTGTTTTTCATCTCAATGTTTACAGATAGTTTTCCTTCAGTAATATAGTAACAGAAAGCTGATTTCCATGCTTTTTCATCTAAATGCAATTTTTGAAAAACTGAGCAGTGATCCAGTAAATAAGTCACTCATTACTCAGTGTTTTCTAGCACCATGTAAAATAATATTTAATAAACTATGAATAAATGTATGCCAAACTATCTAACTTATTCTTTTGTTTAACTCTACTGCAGTAATTATCTGAAATGAAATTTACCCTTTATAATGGACATTTTAATTATTATACTAAGCAATGAGAACAAAATAAAAATAAATTTACAGTGCAATTTTTCTATTGGAAGATAATGCCATACCTTGATCATCACTACTTCTGTGCAGCGTAGATATGGGCAGGCCAGGACCTGTTAGCAGAACACAAAACCTCCATGTTTGCATGCTGTTTCAAAACACAACTCTCATAAAAATACTGGAAATGGGTGAATCATAAAAGCTCAGAACTTGTTTTTCTCCAGTTTGTACAACTGGATTTTAAGTTAGCAGGGCCCAAACTCAAGCCACTGGATCCCTGACAGAAAAATTTCCTCTCTGCTGTCTGTTTGTCCTCCTAGCCCATAAACCAAGAAAAACAACATACATTTCTATTTAAGGTAAATTTTAGAGAAAAAAAATATTTTTCCTACCTACTGATTAATTTATCTCTTGCACTATTCCAGCACAAACACTTACAGCTCAGAGAAAGACCACAGTGCTGCTGCTTAATTTATGATTATGACTTAATCTTATTTTTTGAGCAGCATTACCTATCTTAATTTTATTCCCACATATGGAGCACTTCTCTTTATCGAGCCTATTGCTCCCATTGCTCCCAGAGCCTCCAAATTCCTTCCACAGACGGGGCTCTCCACGCAGCTCTTGATGAGATGCACATAGGACAGGAGTATTTTGCACCCCTGTCAGGTCCAATGATAGAATTATCCAATTTTATTTTGTCAAGGTGTTTCTGAGCCTAGGAGGGAGTATGTTTTTCCACTGCCAATGCATTTATCTAATGATATCAACACATATTGTTGTTACCCAGTGCATATCAAGATCTTGATGATATGAACTTCCCCACCCAACTAATCAGTGAGTCATGTTTATTAATTCCAGATACACTCACCACGACAATCTAGCTGATAATACTGTGCGTCTTTGCTGAAGGACACAGAATAATACTGGCATCTATCTTGATTCAGATCACAGCTAACACATTTAGTAGAATTTGGACTGCTTTCCAAGAGCACTCTGCAAAGTAGATGAGCTTCATTTCAGAGATGAAAGACTTTTCTTTTTTTTAAAGCTATGCTAAACAAATGTATGTTTTTTAAATACGATGACAAAATTAAACACAATAAAATTCAGGACTGAAGTCTGTATTAATTTAAAAAGTAAGAAAAGTAGACTTTAAACTCTTGAGTTCAATTAATATTGGAATAATAATCACAGAAAAAGAAAAAAACCACAAGAGATGTTTTCTTTAGGGACCCATTACCTGTGGATTGGTTGCTTTTCATAATTTCCATTTATTAACTAAATTTACTGAAAAGTATTTTAGTTGGTTTTTTACAGTTTATATTCCTTCAGTGAATTTAATTAAATATCCTACGTAGGATGCCACAACAGATCATAAACATCCATATCTTTTTTCTACTTAAAATTTCTTTTTTCATTAATAAATATTTTACTCATACTATGGAAAAAAATTCTTACTTATAAAGATTTCTTCCTCCTGGCATTCCACCGTTTTCATTACTAATGTAGTATCTATAAAAGCAAAACATACTGGTTTTGGTAAAATGCTTACAGTCTTTAAAGGACTATCAGATTTTTTAAGAACTAAATTACACCTTCTCCCTTTTCTCCCTCCCTGCTTGCTTAGACCCTTGTTAGAAGCCTTCCTCACAGGAATCAATAGCTAATAACAATACTTACAGAAATTTATTGGTCACAGCTTCTATGCTGATTACTTCCCATTTTCCTGCAGTAATAGGTACTGGAGCCTAGGGCGGGGGTGGAAAAGAGGCAAGGCAAAAAGTAGAGCATGAAGTCCCTCCCAGTCCACCAGGAGAACCACAAGTCAGCAGTGATTGTCCTACACCTTATTACTTACCTGTGAGCCGTTTATGTAATGGATGTGCTTGTAACCTACTGCATTGCTGAAGACTTTGTAGTAGGTAGCAGTGTCGGGTGCAAAGTGAGGGACAGATGGCTGAAACTGGAGCACAGGAGAGAAGAGAGATGTCTATTAAAGCAAACAATAAAACTTCAAACCCACTATAAGTCCCTTCCAACCCCTATCATTCTGTGAGGCATTGAAACTTCTGTTTAGAGATATCAAATACCTAAATTTAAAACAATGTATCACTGAATGTATTGCAAAACTTTTTGCTTAATGATGTAGTAACCGTTACTCTAAAGTAAATATACTTAAAATATTTTCTTGCTTCTTAAGCAGTAGAATTTCCTGACTATTCGCCCTGGTAATGACTGATGTCCTCTCCTACCTCCCCTGAATTTGAAGTCCTATGGGTGTTCTTAGCTTCCTACCAGCATCTACTTTTAAAGTCACTATTTTCTCCAATGTCAACATGCAGCCATTGCAATGTAAATGTTGCAAATGCACTTTGTCCTTGAATCTCCCATTTTAAAACATGTATTTGTGAACAAATTCTTTGAACTCTTAATTTTTTTTTCTAGCTTGGCAGGGAAAGATGTCCCTCTTTATTCAAAGGAAACAAGCTGCTTTCCACGAGCAAATTTTGTTAGTAAGTAGGTGATTACAGAATGCCAGAGAACCCAAACTGGAACGAGATACTTTCATGAAGGAACTATCCATTTATCAACTGGGAGTGATGGAAATTAATGGATTCCTTCTACTGACTGTCTGTTGGATGAGCTCCATGTAATGGAAAGGAAAACAGAGGAATGAAATTGTGCTGAATGAAATAAAAGTTACTTCTGTGATAAATATGCAAACCAGCTAACTGTTAGTTAGCCAACTGACAATGCAATTACCTCTGAGATGTTATACCTGTTTTTTAAATGGAAAGTGAAACAGAAACATGAAGTGACTGTCCTCCAGTCCTTCAGTAAACAATGACAGAACTTTAGTCTTCCTAACCCATGTGCTCTAGATAATCTCTCCTTCTTCCCTAGCAATATTTTTGCAAAAAATAGCCTGGCAAATATTTTGCTAGCTTCTCCCTTATCACAGTCTTGCTTTACCAAAGTGTGACTTTCCTTCAACTCAACTGGCAAGCTCTAACTTCGCTCATGACCTGGAAGCCTTGTGTAGTAGCACAGGCTGTTCTGAGCATTCTTAGATTAAGTATAATTTAATCTCTGTTTTTGAAAGCAAAACAAAACACCCCCCCAAAAAAAACCCAAACCCAAACCACAAGTATATACAAAAAGAGAAGTGTATATCTATGTTCTGTGTTTTACACACGTAATTTACTTGTTTCTATATACACTTATATGAATTGTACACGTTGTATACAATTGTATATGTGTGTGTGTATATACACCCCCCCATACATATATATCTATCCCTTAATAGTCAAGCATCATTTTATCAACTCTAAGTAGATAAGAACATAAAAGAAGGGAATAAATATACCTTTCATATCCCCTCTTCAATCCTCCCTACTTTCCACTCCCTTGTTAAATCCAAGAAACACAGAGAGATTATTTTTTTTTCCCCAACAGCTCTTAAGATGTGGGTTGTCTCTTTAAAAGAAACAAAAAACCAACAACCTAGTTTAATGGCACAGACTCGCATTTTGCCCTCTCATTTTGCACAACTGTTTACAAAGTCTGCAGCTTGATCATCACATTGTCTAATTGTGAAGCCTTTGCTGCAGAGAAGCAAAATGTGTCAGCGTTAAGGCCTTCCTTTCCATATCAAATTTGACAGCAGGTGGGTTGATCTCTCATCTTCATACTGCGGATGATTTCATCCCTGCTGTTGCCTCCCTCTTTGCATTTCTTTAAACTTTCATTTTTGACTTCAAAAGTGAATTAGTGACTAAAGCATAATCAGTGTGTGGAAAATGCGGGAGTGGAAAGTGTACTCTGTGTTCTCATCAAAAACTCTGAAACTCATTTCTCCCTCCAAGTCTGAACTTTTGCATCTCTGCTTCACTTCCCCCAGATCTTCTGTGTAGTTCATTAGGTGCCTACTCTCTACCATGCACAAAAGGACTGAGAGGCAGCTTGTAAAGCATCATCCAGACAGTAGTGATTGGTTTGGCAGAAGTATATGAAAATTTTAATCTGGTCAGTTATATACAAGCATCTTGTCCCCAGTTCTCTCCAATGGATATTTGAGGGGAGGGGTGTGTGTGTAATAAATCCTAAGGAGAACCTGGAAAGGTTTGCTACAACCTGGAACTCTAAAAATTACTTTTGTCCTCTATGCACTCCCTGCAATACAATTAAAAGGTTATAGGATACATTCCTTAATACATTTTATCCCCTATGTCATTCTGGAAGTGGCAGTAGACTGGAGAGCAGCCAAACCAACAGAGCTGACAACTCCCCCAGAACAAAGGGAATTCTGAATCCTGGCTCCTGCACTCCCCTCATACTGCTACTGAAGCAGTAGGTCAGAATTAAAAAGGAGTCTGGAAGGAAACGAGCTCTGCTTTTTGGCAAGCTGAACACAATGCATGGGTCAGATAGGACGCAGTTACAGCTCCAGCTTGTGCTGCACCATCAGCCCAGCCCAGGAGTTCAGAAACCCCTTAACCACAAAAGCTTAAAACCAGGATTGGGGTGCCATAGCAACTCCATTTGAGACCATTTTTTCCTATACCTGCAAATTGCAACTAGTGAATGGATCAGACCTGCACAGAAGAAGTACTGCAACCGACAAGAGGCTCATATGAAATCTGAAATCTTAATTATCAGTGTTATTTAGCATGTGGCCGTTTTAGAAATTGAACACTCACTCTGCCAATCCAGCCAGTTTCACTTTCTTCCGTACGTTGTTTTTCCTAAGAAAGAAAAAACAAACAATCCCACAACAATTATGTTTATTTTACATCAGGTTATGTTTCTACAAAGATAAACATACAGAGATACTCTACTGCTTTCTAGTCTCATTTAGTAAGCATTGCAACTCTCCCACCTCATTTTTCTTACCCGTGGACATGACCAATTTCCAGTAGCATTTTCAAAGTCACAGATTGTGAGGACTGAAAAATTCTGAATTCTTCTGAGCCATTGCAGACAGATCCTTTCATCTGTCACCCACGTTACAACACTCAAATAATGATCCCTGAAAAAAAGCAATAGCATTAGACATTGAAAATCCTCTTTGCAATAGCATACTATGCAATAACATTCAGCAATTCACTGAATGAGACTCATCTGGCTATTTTCATTTCAATCTACTCTTCAACAATAAACAGTGATGCAAATCTAATTGTGCAATTTTTTTGGCAATTGTTTTTGCTGCTAGTAGATGCCTTGGTTATTTTCATTCATACAATAAAGAATTAAGACAGTTTGTACATACTCACTTCCAGAAAGACTTCAATTAAATTCTAACAGCCAGATAACTAATGCATAAACTAATAGCTACTCCAGACAGTTCATAACTCTTGTACTATGTGCATCTAGAGGAAATTCTTCAGAACATTAAGCTGTATGTGCCTTAGATTTTGAAATTTTATTTTAAGCTGCATAAAGTTGATTGCTTGTAAGCACTTTGAGTGATACATCTTTGTTCAATTTAGTATTTATTTCTATTAGCTAGAATGGAGGCAGAGATCTTATCAGGAACAGATATTACTGTTCAAATATTTACGTTCATCTTCAGAAAACTGACTAGTTGACAGGAGGAACTGGAGTATCTGAAAAAAAATTATCATTTTCATGACTATTCCTATGGATTAATTTTAAAAAGGCACCGCATGAAATTTAGTGGTTTTGTTTACCATTAGGATCTGTTAGATGTACTTGCTTTTTCTTATTTTAGATCTCTCCTGTCTCCTAGAAGCCTTACAAACTAAAATAAAACAAACCTCTCCTCCAAGGAAGTATGCATTTTTAACAAGAATTTGCACATTTGACTTCATTCCAAGTTCATGTTCCCTTTTTCCCCAAAGTTAGTTAATAAAAACGTGTGGGAAGTTTTGTGATGAGAGTGAATATCTTCGTGATCATTGTGGGGAGGAAAAAGAAAAACACTACAATTAGTGTGAATGGATTAAAAATATATGTCAACTTGTTACTGATTACTTTCAGGTTTATCTCTAGATTGCAGTTTAGAAATAATGTTTTAAAAAAGGTCTATTTTCACATTCATATTTGACTGGGAAGTTTGTAGGTCATTTAACTGCTACCGTCACTGGCTTCAAACTGTATTTTAGACCAAAAACATTATAAAAGCACTCTGCAGGAGCTTGTTTGGAAAAAAAATGAAACTGCTCTTCTTCATGAGTCTGTAACAGTGGCTTCCCTTGTTTTGTAAAAGCGTAATTAGCCCCACAGGTTTTTGTTCCTTCAGAGCGAGAGATGTTAACAATTCTGGAAACTATACGTCATCAACAAGCTGCAGATAGTGCTGCAACATGCAACCATTTTCAGGGGCACTGCCCCTCAAATTATCCCCAACAGGTGGGTGGGGTGAGGTATGCTACTTAAGTTTTTACTCAGAATTTAGCCCCAAGAAAGTAAAAATAGAATTTTCCATGACAAAAATTAACCCTTCCTGTCACAGAGTGGCATAAATACACGTACTGTGCAAATATTCATTACTTTGTACTTCCAGAAGCAAAACTAATCGACAGTAATATTGGACTTCACTTGCTTTTTCATACTCAAGTACTTTTTCAAAATTCCCTAAAACTTGTTCTGGCCACCTTGATGTCTGCAGGACACACACGCTGAGGGGTACCCATTATTTGGATCAGCTGCTGGGAAAAAGACTAAGTTTCAGTCCTTGCACTCATCATTCCTATAGAGTGCTACATTCATTTAAAAATGGATTAAGTTAATATAACTGGCTTGTGGTAGCCAGATGTGGTAGCCAGATGAGTACAAGGCTGGAAGGTAGATGATGGTTATTCTCCCCAGGCCACACAGCAGCATTGTTCAACTCTCATGAGGTGTTAAAAAGGTAAAACACAACTCTCAGCAGACATCTTAACCAGAACCGTCCAAACCAGAAAGGCTTATAATTCTGAGGCACTGAAATTCTGGAGAAAAACAGAGCACAATAGCTATGTGACACCAGCTACTGCTGTGTTACTGTAGGAAATGGATTACAAACACCATATTCTTAAAAACTAGCTTATCTCAGTTAACACAAAGATGTCAGCTACACTGTGGAGCACTGCTGATATTCCAGTTATAGCTTTTTGGCCACCGCATATCAAATGCTGGTTTTATGCCCTAGCTTACAGACCTCTTTTGGTTTTTTTCTGAAGTTTGTCAGTATAACCTGTGGTTCCATACCCATCAGGTATTTAAGTGCAAACCTCTAAAAATGTCTACAATATTGTTAAAAAGAAAAAACCCAAGATCTGGGAATCTGGGATACCAAATCCTGTGTGCATGCATTTCAAATCAATTTAGCTGCTCTTTACAAAATACATTTATATCATGTTGTGCATTTCCAGTGGCATTTTGAGAAATACAATTTTCCATTTACTGTGAGAGGTGCTGGTTTTCACCATGCTTCCAAAGAAAACAAACATTTTAAGTATAAATCTGAAGACAACCATGATACCTTGCCTTAGCAAGGAGTCTGCTTCCAATGAAATCAAATCTTCACTTACCATTAAGGTTTTGTTTTGTCTTTTCCCCCCAGTGAATTGGAATACATATATTATAATTTGATTATACCAAAACTTGCTCATATTAAAGTTGTACTGTGAAATGACTTCACCATAGTTAGACTCCACTGAATGTGATGAGCCAAGAACTTGTCACATTCTGAATATAACATACATGGAATATGCCATCTATATATAATCACTAGGAGGATAATCTCTGTGCAGATTTTCTCTGGTAAATCTTGTTGCTACCAGAGCCGCATGACTGGAAAAAACTGCCATATACACTGAATACAGGGTGGTCACATATAAATGCTCCTCCTCTCCCACAAAAGAAACAAGGAAACATTTAATCAAAATTTCTTACCCTGATTGTATTTCTGCAGGTGGAGAAATTTTAGTAGGTCTGATATTAGAAAGCAATGTGGTATCCACAATAAAGAATTGCACAGTTGGATTTGTAGCTCCTGCCTAAAAATAAAATTTTTCATTGTACTTTTGAAGAGAGAATATTCTTGGTGAAATAAGTGTTTTAAACTACAGATGAAGAAATCACTACAGACAGTCAGGTAGAACCAGCCAACTTCAAACATGTGAAAAGACAAGTTACTAAATGCAGTTCTTAAGATCGATACATAAATTATCCTTTGTATTTTTTTATATGAAAGTGTTATGTATCTCTAGATAAAACAGCCCACTACACTTAGAAACATTCATGACTACATAAGGCTTGATGTATCTACAGCAGTATTTGACTTATCCTACATGCCACACAGAGTACCTAACAGTGACTCAAATCCATTGCTAACAGACAGGAAAGTGCTTCTTCATGGAAACTGATATCCTACATTAAGTGATCATGTAAGAGCTGCCTACACCACAATCAAAACCATGACTGTAGTACGTACTCCACTATTTATTGCAAACAAAAGGGGTTTGTCATAAAAGGTGCAATTTAAATCAACATTTCGTTCCACACTTAGGTCCCATCACAGGTGCCACACTCAGGGCAGAGATCTTGTATCTGTCAGTGATCCTCTCTAGGGAGGATCCATGGGGACAGGCAAAGGACATTTGGGAAGGGTAGGGAGTGACAGAGCATGGCTGCTGTGGAGAAAGCTGAACTTGCCACAAAGATGACCAGAGGGCAGCTTTTACATCAGACAAACAGCTGTATCAGTTGAGCGATCAGTTGGTTGCATTAGCTGTTCTGCCCCAGTTCATCAGAAGAGTGAAAATATTTTCTGGCTGGACCAACACGGGGTGGAAATGTGGGTGCTTCAGCCCAACAGAGGGCAAAAATACCAAACGATGAACAAAAAGAACTGAAAAAAGTGATGGGCTTGAGATGGCTTCAACCCACATATTCCTACCTGGCAATGGGGGGGATGCCCAGCACTGTGGCAAGAGCATATTATGGAGACCAGCAACAAGAATCACATTTGTATTGCAGTATAGTGCAATTGTTGCAGTCTAAGTATAATTTGCACTTGTATTGTGCCTTAAGTGCATCGTTCCACTGCTCTGCTAAATCAAAATCCCGTGTAATGTCAAAAACTTCACACACGTACATCATGTATTGAACATCCAACCTTCCCCACGTGGAGTATCTGAAGAACCTGTTTGGAGCATATTGGACTCTGACTCTTACACCACACAGTCCAGTGCCAATTGTGTCACGAGCAGTGGGCACAAAGTTGCGTGGAGGAGAAGGAGATACCTGCAATAAAGGCTTCACTCTCACAGCTAAAACTGGAAGAACTTTAGCTGTGGGCAAAGAAGGTCCATCACCAAATTCCTCTCCTTCATCCCAATAGAGGAAGCATCCAACAACTAAAAATGCTACATTAGTTGAAGAAGATTCCATTATCAATATCACGTACAACCCTAATACAACGTACATCTGCTAAATGCTTTGTACCAATATCAACTCCCCAAGAGCTTTTTTATCTCGGCATCCATTTACTACCTCAAAATTTTCTGGTGAAACAACAAAACCTTAAATAGAATTTTTTCTTTTTGCTTTCCCCTGGAGATAATAAAATACTTTAACATTGCCAGATGCTGTTGACTTCAGAAAGAGTAATCACAGCAAGCTGTTGAGGAGAGACAGACAATATTTTCATTAGCAGAAACTGATTAAATGAGACTACACTCTTAATGAAACTGCAGAACAACCATGTTTAATAAATAACACAGACCTTGGGGTAAGGGATTCTAATGGTCTTTGGATATTGCAAGGTGTCCTCAGAATAAAAGGAATACTCTATAACAGGAACTGCTGTATCATTAAATTCTGCGTATGCCACAAAATTGCCATTTGGAGACCACCACAGAGCAGAATGGGTGCCAAACATTTCCTCTGAAAGAGATGCAAATGTGTTTAAGTTATAACAGATAAGTTTTCTCTTCTTTCTTAGGTTCTGTTATCATTGATTTTTAATAGATTTTTTTAATTGCAGTTCAGATACAGAAGCGCAAACTGTGCGTCAGGGTTCTGACATGAGTTGTTAGGTCAATGATTATAATCTATCATATGAAGCTAATTCACACGCTATGGTTTCAAGTGACATGCTACAAGTTAGGTGAACTGATTTCAATTCTCAGGTCATCCCACTAGTTGAGCTCAGGTAAGTATATGTGTTTCTGTTAAAATCCAAACTCATATAATTTTTAACTTTTCAAAGATAAAAAAATTAGGTAACAAACTAATTACAATAAAATGAAGTTTTTACATCATCATGTAAAGCAAAACATGCTTGGTACAGTCACCTTCATAAACCCAATCTGGTATTCCATTGAAAATTTTATTTTCTGCTCCATTTGTAGTAATTTGCACAGGTTGTGCTGTCGGTGAAAGTTTTATATAAACATTATTATTCCAAACATATGCCTGTAAAACAAAATTGTGATTACAGTTATTGTTAGAGTAAATTCTACTTCCTTCCTTTGATACATCTAGTGGAAAATTTACATCAGATGACAAAAACCATCTCTGTAAGCTGCATTTCACCAAACATCACTGATACTTAACAAACCTGAATTACTAATACAAATCATGTGCAGCAACCTAACTTCAGGACTAGATGCAAAAAACAATTAACTGTGATAAATGACATGACTATTGTATCAAGGTTTGAAACCTTGCTGCTCATTTTCTGTTGAGATACAAGCTTATTTTCCTTCATTAGAAGTTGTTTTCCACTGATTTGTCTTTCATAGAACATTGATGGGGGGCTCAGCATTGCTAATAGATCTACAAAGACGGTGCATTTCTTGAGTAGTGCACAGACCTCCTCTAGTTTTCGGCACCTGTCCGCCTCTCTAATCACCCCTGTTTTTCCTCTCCAACAACTGAACAACATTTTTACTCCAGACCTTCATTCTGTGACGCAGAGAGCTCCTTTCAACATCCTCTGCTTCTATGGTATGGGCTCTATAATCCCTATAATACAAGCAGTAAGAATGAATAACCACCACATTCTCCTGTGATACATCTTTAGTCAGATCCAATGCTCACCACAGAGGATGCACAAGCCTTGCAAATGCAGTGGCTGTTGTGACTGCCGTGGACTGGGGAGGAGATGAAGAAGAAAAAGACAGTGGGAAAGAGTACAAGAGAGATTTCAATCCTCTAATTCCTGTCACATGCATCCATCCATCAACCCTTCATTGCTTACGGTGCAATATGGAGAGAAAAATCACAGTGATGAGTAAGTAGACAATTGTAATACTGCTGGCTTTGAAAGGGATGAACTACTGTCTGCAACAGTAAAAACACCAAGTTCCTGGGCATTTGTGTGTTATATGACTACTGAGGCCACTACTACTTTCAGGACTGCCTTTTCATTAGAGAACAAAACTAAACAGACAGAGGGGTTTTGGAGTCTTTCCAGCAATGTAGTCAACTTGGAAACTAATTCAGCTAATTTATCTAGCATCAGGAAAGTCCCAAAACCTCAAGAGTACATATAATGCGAGCTTCCATGCTATGTGTACAAAAATGGCTGTTTATGTAAGTTTCACTTATCTTTACTAACCAGTTTGTGACCCACAGGCGACCAGGATATATACTGCGTATCATTAGGTAGTAGTGTGTCATCTACGATAGAACTGGAAAAACAAAACCAAAATGAAGCTAAGAGAAATCAGTGAAATATCATTTCATTGCAAAAAAAAAAAAAATAATTAAAACTACATCTCATGTACAGAAATTACTGACCTGCTGTTGAAATCATAGATGTGATATGAAGCTGTATAGGAATGCCTCCACAACTGCAAAAGAATCACTTTAATATTAAGAAAATAGATTTCACCAGGATTCATGTCTCACTTTGAACTACCTCTGAAACCCTCATGCTTTTACATGACAGGCAGAACTCAATGAATATCTCTGCAAAGTTTAAGAAAAGACTAAAAAATTGCCACCCCTCTGGGGTCATTAGTAAAATACTATAATGGAGGCCACAGAGATACAGAGGCCAGAAATACTACAGATTTTGAGAAATCCTTGTAGCTACATGGCAGAGGGTATGCACAGTTAATCCCCCTCCTTCTGCCTTACTGACGCACTTGCTGTTTTCTGTCTCATTTTCTGTGCTGCAGTATTTATCTTGGCATCATATCACTTAGTAGTCCTCATAAGTCCATGCAGTATTTCTGTAGCAGTTCCTCCAGTTCCAGGGTGACCTATTCCCATTTATACTGGCCTATTCCCATTCATGTCATCTCAGAAATAAAAGCTTTCTCTCAGAAACTTGACTCTCAAAGTCTGCAGCACTCTGTGGGCATTTACAGAAAGAAATGATGATGATGCAGACATGTTTTAATATCTCCACTGTCTGGGGCTGAAGAGGTTTGATTTAGCCCACGGTGTCGACATGGTACAATAATGCTACCTTCTATGATGGTTCTTGGAGATTTGTATGAAGATATAAAACAATAACTTCGTACTACACAACCAGATGGCTATTACATAAGAAGTGTCTACATCCTCATGATTCATGTTACTCTGTTTTCTTGCAATAAGGATTAATAACAACATAACTTTCAATCACACTATTATATAAAGGTTAAAAGATCTTGCTTCAGCATTAAAATAAAATTAACTCTCATGACTGCCACAAATAAACTACTACAGAGCAATGAATCATGAGTAGACGGGATGTCTAGTGTGGCTGGAAAACATAAGGTATTTTGTGGCCATTACTGATGCAGTGAAAAGTCCAACAATTGTAACAAAAGGTAACTGGATCAGCAGTACCTAACAAGGAAGCCAAAACTGCAAAAAAGAGATGACCGAGCACATGGATTGTGGCTGGCACAGTGTGAGAGGCATTCTTGGACTGCAAAGCCAGAACATGTACACAGAGCTCAGTCACACTGTGCGCCAGTATTTGTACCCAGCACAAGTCAGCACTGAGCGTTTTACAAACAAAACAGCCAGCTCTCTAGAAAAAAAGAAGCAGTAACAAAGTTACTGGCGTCTCAGTCATGCACTGTAGGGCAATTACCATCTCCATTAGGTTTCTGTAACTGTCCTCAAGTGGCACACAGAGCCAGGTTTTCATGCCAGCTGGCACAAAGGTAGGTTGACCTTTGTTGCATAGTTCCAAACTAAGCCAGGATGAGACATTCTGTGGGAGGTTTTTCACTGCTTGTTGACAGAAAGGAAAAAGGACACCCATGTCCACTCAAAGTGCCTTCTTTTGAAAGCACATGCTGCTTTTCATTCACCTCAGTTTTAAATTCTTATGGCTTACACCACAATGTAACAACCACATACACATGTAGCATATATGTACACAAACGGATCTACTCATTACTTCTCCTTAACCACACAACTCCTGGGACACTCACACCTATCTACTCTTCCAGCTTGTCTCCCCAGATGAACCATCCAGCCTCAGTCTCCTTGTGCTACCTCTCCATTCTTGTCCAGCCCCTTTTCTCATGCAGTCATATTACTTCTGCCAAGCTCACAGAGAACACTAGGTTCTTTTCCTCCTGCCTAATTTCCCTGTTCCCCTGCAGCCAGCCATCTCAATTCATCCATCCTCCTACATTTCCCTCACATTCTCCCATCCTCTGCCACCTCTACTTTCAAGACCACCTTCTCGCTCAGTTGTTTCCAAACCTTTATTTCCCAGCTTCATCCTTAGAGGAGTAAAGCACTCTTGTACCTTTGTATAGCTGTACTGCAGAAGAGCGTATTTTTGGTCAGGAGACAACATAACTGTGGTTGCCTTGTATTTATCCTGTCAACAAAGAGCAAAAGGAACTCATAAAGCACTGATGCCAAAGAAATGTGCAGAACAAAATTTTAAATTCAGTACTGTTCCCAAAGTCTGCATGTATTATATAAAAGTCAACGTACCAATGTTGTATTCGCCAAGATTACTGAGGATGTTCCATTGTCAACATCGATGCGTAGGATGTCCCCATTAGCTGCTTTGTGAAGATACTGATTTCCTGGAAGAAGAAGAGAGCAGCTGATAATAAGTAAACCGCTCATCAGTTACTGCTCTTTTTCTCCTATGTTTTAAAACAGGAAATAAAATTTAAAAGTCTGGTCAATGATGTGCTTCCCACTTCTGTAATGAAATGATACTTATTGCAGAAGAACATTCACAAAACGTAGTCCTGGGGCTCACAGCCTCCACCTTCTGACATCTCTTTCCCTTGGGGCACTAGGTATATTCAGAAGGAAAGATGCCCTATATCCTCCTGTTCCCTGAGAGCCTGATGCAAAAGAAGCTGACAAACTTAAGAGTTTAACATGCTTCTACGAAAAAACTGAACAGAAGTAACTATGGTCTTCTGGCAGCAGGAGAATATCGCTTGCCATGAATGCAAACATGTATCTAAGGGCTGGGGTGTGTGGGGGGAAATAAATGGCAATTCTCTGAGCTATGAATCTTTCTACAATAGCACCCATAAATAATTTCTTTTTCAGGATATGGTAGTCACATCAGCATGAAGATACATGTTTACTGAAAGTAGCACGTTTTCTTGACATTCATCTTCTATGTAGAAAGTAATTACCTGAAATCCACTGCAAATTATGTGTTTTGTAATTATAGTCATTGTTCAAGTAATTCTGTAGAGTGTATGTTCTTCGTGAATCAGGCTCAGAGGTACTTTCTGAAAGAAAGAAACAGAAGAGAGATTTTGATGTTGCTGCAAATTGTTCCACCCTGGCTTCTTAACCTGATTACTAAAATAAGTGGGTTTTTGGTTGCTGATTACTGATATATTTCAGCTAACCAGCTCTAAATTACTAGCAGTAAGAAAGCACTAAAGCTTTACTGCAAGAATTCAGAAAGCATAAAATAAAGATGTATCAGTGAGACCACTCACCAAACTCATGTAGAAATTACAATGTCTTTCTCTGCTGGTATTTTACTTTAAGGTACACAAGAGCTGTTTCTTTTGAGTAAATGAAAATGCTTTTTTGACAGTGAGAAAAATAAACAGAAGACCTCTGTTCCTCATATCTCAGGAAACGCATACCTGTATGCCTCAAAATTGAGAAGACGTGATCTTAGTGCCTTTGCCTGCTATGCTCAGTCTAAGAACTTCACTGCAGAGCCTTGACAGCTAATACTTGCATAAAACATCAACTGTGGGACGGACCATGCAAAGCAGACACATTCATGCTCATGTTTGAGAGTGGTGGACAGGTGAAGTTGTCCAGATGAATGAAATGGGGTACCCATGTGATGAGATGTACAGACCTTGAAAGGTAGTTTTCTTTCACATATTCCATAATAGTGCTGTTCATGAACACTTAAATTTTGAAACATCTGCCTATCATTAAACTCAAATTTCAGAAATGTCTCAACAAGACTCAAGGAACAATAAAATTTTCAAGGAAGGTTTAATTTAAAAAAAAAAAATTACAAACACTTACTGATAAAATTATGATGAAATAACTGGTTAAACATTTATCCTTCTCTTGATGTCTTTTTTACCAATGTATCTTAATGTTTACTGCAACATTACTATTTTTACTGCAAAATTAAATCCAAGTAACTGTGTTACTATGAAAAGACTAAGTGAAACTTTGAACCCAGTTAAGCTAATGAGTTTGATCATCAGCTCCAGTGCACCACAGTCAATTTCTATGAAAAATACATCTTTCTTACTAGTTGCAGTGCACAAGCTACTCTTTCCAAAGTCTGCAAGGTAACAATAATAATAACAACAAAAGTAATAATGTTTGTGAGTCTTTGATATTTTTCCTCTGAAAACAAAGACTACAATTTTTAAATTCAGGTGTGCAATTCTTTCCCTGATTCTTCCCTGGAATTTTAATTTTCTTTTTTTTTTTAAATGGAAGCCTAAAATCTACCCTCAAAGAAATCTACACATTCCAGAAGGGAAGTGATTTTTATTTCAACTGATTAAATCCTTCCTTTTTTATTACTACCAGTACAAATCAAAATAACCTGGATAAAACCACTCAAGTACAGAAGTGGTGATTGGGTGAATGATGAGCCAAGGTAATAACCTGCCCCTATCAATTCTAAGAGTCTCTGAGCTACTTTTAAACAGACAGCCTCTTCTTTCATTATGCCAAAGAAGAAAAAGTGTCAAGTCCTTGGGGGCACACACAGAAAAGCAACTCACAACAATTTTGGAGGTTATTTTTTCAGGTTAGATGCATGTGACATCTGGAATACAATGGGAAGATATTTATATTAGCTATTACAGTATCACACTTATTTCTAAACAATAAGCACACTGCATATATACAGCACAGACTGTACAGCCAGTGCTGCAACAGAAGCTGAGCAGTAACAAACAATGATTTTCGTCTAAGATGTTCAGTAAAGGGTAAAAATATTATTTGCTCAATTCCATCTGAAATTTGACTGCTGTAAAAAATTACTAGGCTAGATTTCTGTCTCATGAAGCTTCCGTGAGAATATTAATTCCTCAGGTTAATTATTCTATATTAACTGAATATTTAATTTGATGGATTATGAACAAGTGTGCATTTGATATTCATGCACAGTTGTCTAGTTGGGAATATCACTTCTCTCCTCCTTAATTGAGTAAGTGTCATTTTCAATTAGAGGGGCTTCCGAAAGCAACAAAATTCTCTCTTGGAGAAGGAGGAGCAATTTAAGACAGGTGGCTGATGAACAGGTTTAGGGATTTTTCCAAACTGATGAATGTTTTTCCTCCTGGTGACATACATAATTTGCTGAGGTCTCATTACTAAAAATCAGGCCACTATTAAGATTTGTTGGCTCTGTATAAAATTAAAATTTCATTTTCTGTCAACACCTTCCACATAGTAACTGAATATGAAAACGTACGCCAAGCTGTAAGGCTACACTCAGAAAAGTTCTACTTGAAGAATTTTCTCAATTTGTGAGATAAGCAAGAATATACTGGTAGTGGCCTATCTACATTATGCCACTGACCAGAGATACTCAGCATACATAGAATTCTGCATTTTTGTTGTTCTTGTTCAGATCACATTTGAAAAAAGTATCAAACAGGTTTATTTTGACAAAATGAAGTAGCTGTTGGCATTCAAGACCATTTTATTGGCTTTGAAGATTGGATACAGGTCAATGTACATCCATATTTCAGCAGAACAGATTCTTTCACTCTTAGGTTCCTCAGAGAGGCTGTGAGGACTGAATTTTCTTACTGGTTTTTTTTTTTTTTTACTGTTTCAAATACAGACTTATTTTTCTAAATTCTAAATGACTAGCTCTTCATCTCTAGCTATTCTCACCCCCAGCAGCACATACATATTTCCACTGTTATAATGTTCTACTGGAAATATTTACATCATAATACCTCTGTTACAACAGCAAAAATTTACATAAGTCCTTCTGGGAGGAAGGCTCTTAACCTTTCACATAAGTAGTACTCATACAAAGTTGATAAACAGTTTTGTTTCATTATTGGATTTTTTTTTTTAATATGTCACCCTTTCTCAAAAGAAAAGATTGAGCTGGTTTCTGTAGGTGTAAGGTATAAAGTAAACAAGAAGTTAACTATCGTGTAAGGTTTATGGTATGACATATCATTATGCCAAAATTTGAAGTTGTTGACAAATTAGTGTTGGCATATGTATTGTTTATTCCCCATTGTTAAGGCATATTTTGCTAATTTCCATACAATAAAAAAAAGAGCAAGAAATTAGGTAAACAACTTAAAAGAGATGGAAAATTATACATTCAGGAATAATGGAAGCTGTACTGCATGTTCACCACTACCAAAAGAGACTGGAAGAACCACAAAGGAAAGACGAGCACAAGTGTGATGTTTGGTAATACTCAGAAAGAAAGGGATAGAGTAATGCCAAAAATCAGGAGAGGTGAATGAGTATCACAATTTTTAAGTGACAGCAGAACAAAAGCAAGAGTGATCTGCAATCTAAGAATGTAATTTAGGAACAGTGTGAGAAATACAAGAAGGGAAACCGGACTGATTCAGTAGTTAGTCAGAAAAGTAAATGACATTTCAGGGTATTTTTTCAAGCCTTCCTTCTATCCTCTTCATCTTCCAACATGTGTAAGAAACCACTCAAAAACCTTTCCCCCCCTACGCTCAAGCCCCCGGTTACTGCCTGAGATACACGAAAAGTACAGCACAGAAATGGATTTCCACCAAAGTAAAAATCCTCTGCTGGGTCAGGCCCAAGGTATGCTTAACCCAGAATCCCATCAGATTCTCAGTGGCTAATACTGGCCATCCAGGAGAACACTATGACACCATCTAGAGCGGCTCACCCAGGCATCAGCCCTCGGGGTTGCAGAGACATCCCCAGAGGGGATGATTAACCATTCGTTAACCTTGTAACTAACAGCTCTGGAGACCCTTTTAAATTTGCCCCACCTCATGCAAAGCAAGGAAATAAAAACAGCAGAAGTGTTCTACAGATGGCAACCCACTGCTGGCATTTTTAAATTTTATTTTTATATTGCATTACTCAACAGTTACATTAAGGTAGATAACAGAGTTAAATGAGAGTTACAGAAGTCAAGGACATAGAGCAGGAAAACATTTCCATCCTCTATCTTTTCTTTCACTAACAAGAACAGCAATACATCCACACATAATATGAAGACTACAGAGGTCCTGTAATGCAGATCAAGGTGCACGGACACATGGGGAAAAGATGAGTTAGAACAGTCAAGCCAAAAGACTGTCTGGTCAGACAAGCCTACAGCATACTCACAACATGGTAATTAGCCTGCTGTATTTCTCATACATTTTTGAGGAGAATTTCAGCCATGATTTTGATTAAAATCCTTTGAAGATAGGTTACTGGATTTAATTACTGCTCACTGCTTATATAATGGTTCTCTAAACCTTTATTTTTGAATCTAGATTCAAAGAGATTCTACTTCAAAGATCAATTTCTGATCCAGAGATTTAAATTCTCTTACAGATTTTCTAGCTTTTTCCCTAAACACCCTTAAACCTCATGCCTTTCAGAAACTGGAATAATACAGGGCCTCTTCTTTCCCCCCCCCCCCAAAAAAAAAGTGACAGATCACAGCTGCCAGATTCATTCATCTCGTGGCCCAGATCTTCAAATATGAGGCTTGTGTATCAGCCAGAAGCCTCTCTACATTTTAAACACACTGTTCAGTTGCAAAGCACAGCGTTGACATTGGCAACAGATACTCCTCCACACCATCCAGTCACAAATTTACTTAGTTCAGGACAGCATGCAGATAGGATAATCAGGAGAAGACTGTAGATATGACCATCCCCAACAGAACAATGATGAGAACTGTTTGGAGACTATTTCCCTTTCTTTCCAGTTGTACATTAACATGCCTGTGAGGGAGGATCTGCAACCTCACCTTTCCTGAGTCCTTGAAGCACATAGCTGTCTCAACTTTAAATCCAGGGTGACAACATGAACTTACTTAACTTCTGCTGCCAATAACCCTTATCTCTATTTATGATTGCTTCCCAACAGCCAACCCATCATGTAGGCATCAGACTCACGAAGTACCCTCTGGCACCTTAAACTCATTATCTTCCCCAGCATCTCCTGTGCTTTTCCAACCTCTTCTAGGCACGTTTCTATCAAAAGACATCAGAAGCCCAAGCTAACAGTGGCAGCAATCAGCCTTCTCATTTATCTCACCCTTGGAGAATCAGATCTCTGGGTGAAGGGACCTGGTTTGTGACCAGACAATCCTACAGGACCCCCACTATAAGGCTGCTTATGACTTGCTCAAGGCAGTGGAATTATACTAGATACTGCACAGTCTTCTTTCTACTCTCAGCACTGGCTACTCTTCCTCCCACTCCTGGCCTTCCTGCCCAACTGGGCGTAACAAGAACTGTGGTTAGAGAAGAGGTAATGGTGCCTGGCTGCTGGGCATTTCAATCTGCCTTTTGCATGGAAACTTAGAGAAGAAAAAAAAAAGGGAGAAGTGTAAGTAAATGGGTAGGTGAATCATGAGCAGACAGATCACAATTTTTTAGAAAATACTCGTGGCTTTAAAGGTAACCATTTGCTACTGTAGTCACCTCTTGAATAGCTCCTCAAAGCTGTTTGATGCAAATAGCCCCATGGTTATCAAATATAAAATGAGGTAGAAAAAAAGTAGTGGGTATGAACAGGAAGGATAGAATTTTGTACGCAGTTCTGGCTGAAGACCCTCAAGATAAACAGAGATATGCTCTACCCAAAATTGGGGAACCCTTTTGAAAATTTAAGTCTTCAGTATTTGCCCAAGCTGAGCAGCTGCAAGAGAAGCAACAGAAGTTCCACTTGCCAGGCCTACAGTCCAGCCAACTGTCTGAACTTTGCAGTAGCAAAGTTTCACAATCTTTCACAGCACTAGGACCCATTTATCAAACTAATTGTGTTGCATGACTAGTAAGCTTATGAAATGAGAGTACATTGAGAAGCATAGTTGGGAGAAGAGCAGCAAGCCAAAGGTAATAAATCCAAACTCAAAATTACCTGTATCAAAAAATCATCATTTTTCACTCCCTGTGCAATGCTCAAACTATGGGACAAAACAAAGACTTGGCTGTACTTGCAATGACTTTGATTTCACATAGTCAGTTATATGAACTGCTTCTCCTCACTGCCCCTCAATCTGGCTGCCTTTTGATCTGTACTCAGTCCATCCCCCAGACTGACCCAGAAGGTATCCTCAGCTGACTCACATGCCCTGAGGTTCATAAAAGTCATATAAATCAAACTGGCAGTTAGTTCTCTAACCTATAAAGGAATAATTTTAGATGCACCACCTGTGCAACCTCAGCTAACAGAAAACATCTGTTTAGCACCCTTCAGTCAAAAGCACCCTGCAGTTCCCTAACTATAACAGTCACAGTTGTTACTCAGACATTACTGGTGGTCTGATTTGGGAAGACACAAGAATTTGAGTTTTTAAACTGGGACCTCTTCATTTCAATCCTTATTTTATCCAGATGGACCTAGTCAACTACCTGGGTGTGCTAGGTATTTCCCCATGCATAAATCTGAGCCAACAGTAAAAAAAGACTGACATGTTGTCCTCCTCATTCACAACACAAATGATGCAAGGCAAAGCTGACAGCACAGTGATGTTCTGTATGTCATCCATCAGATGTTCTTCTTTAATGTAAAATCTATTTACTGTGTAACTCAATGACTGATTCTGAATTGCAGCTACTTTTGTGGGAATGGATTCCTATGCTACAATTTATGAAAGAAGAAAACACATCTCATTTTCAGTAAGATACAGCACTGTCATTAAGGTTGAGAAGCATCAACTCTTTAGCAGAGTTCAGGCCTGCATAATGAATTTTTTCACTAGGTATTATGTCTGTACACATGCGTCTAGTAAGTTACCAAGGCCCTTTCTCTTGTTCTTCCTAACTTCTGAAACAGAGGATTTTCTGTTACCTCAGAATCCTGCTGTTGATAGTAAGTAGCAAAAAGCTGCCCAAAACCAACAGAAAAAAGACTCAGCATCCACTGATGCAAATTTTAGCCCAGAAAGTTTGCGATTCAGATACCCTGACTTCGAAATCTAGTTTTTAATGACTGGGATATTAACAATGACCGAGCTGAATTGCAAAATGTGAATTTAATGTCAATCATGCCATATAAACGCTCAAGACACAACTTTGCCTCCTTAACTGACAAACCTACCAGAACTTTCTGTGCACATAAACAATTGCTGTGTTCATTTCTGAACATACACATCTTCACACTTCATGGGGCACCCCTCACAAACCGAAGACCATCGATGGTCTAGTCTAGAAAACACTTTGTTTCCTTAGTTTGCAGAGAATTCTACATAGCACAACTGCTCAGATGTTAATAATAAGGATACAACGAGACAGATTAACCTGCAGCTCTGTCCCTCCAGCTGGAAACAATGCATTGCTTGATTAGGATTTCAGCTGTTTCACATTAACATCCAGCGTTACAAGGACAACCTGGGACGTTCAAACCAAGCAGAGTCGAAAAATGCACTCCAAACCTTTTCCTACTTTTCTGACCTCTGTCACTGTGTTGAGTATGCAATTTTCACTCCATAACATTAGCAAAAGTTGTGCAAACAAAGCAAGTTAGAGTCACTCTTATCTCTTCATACACTCCCGAAAATTGACTAACTAGCATTTTACTGCTGGCTCTCCAGCCTCCAACTACAACAGGAAAGAAAAATATTGAAGACAATACTGCTTATAACTATTTTCTCAGCTTACACGGGAATTTTTTTAGCCCCACCCAAACCCTCAGGTACAACACCTTGACGACATACCTCCCAGTTTTCCAGGAGCTCCAGCTCCTTCAACCCCCGTTCCCTAAAGCAAAAACTTCGAGCAAAACTTTCTCCCCGCTGCAGTGGGGATCCCCCCGCAGAGCCCAAGCCCCGGCGGTCGCAGGGAGCCCCCCTCCGCACTCCCCTCCCGGCCCCGCCGCGGACTTACTGCCGGTGAGTAGAGCCAGGGGCACGGCGATGACCGTGACGACGACGGCGACCCCCAGGATCCCCAACAACCACTTCAGGAAGGTCTGCAAGGAGAAGTCCCATCAAGCGGCAGCCGCGGACACCCACGCAGCCCTCTCTTCCCCTGACTCACCTTCATGGCGCGGCGAGCCTGGACGAGTGGTGGTGCGGCGACGGAGCGGAGCAAGGCGGGGCGGGGCCGGGCGGGGCCGCTGTCCTGGGCGCAGGGGCCGGGAGGAGGAGACCTACCGGCTTCAGGCTCCGCAGTTCTACCGCTGCCCCAGGGGGTTTCCCTGTGAGCGGCGCTGGGCGCCCGGAGGGGGAAGTCGGGGGCGGCTGTCGCTCGCAGGAAGCAAGCAAGCCGCGCCAAGCACTGGGGCTTTGCGCAAGGTCTGGGTTTTCCGGCTGGCTCCGCAGCCCCGCGTGTTGCTCTTTGAGCGGCGGCTTCTCCTTCAGTTCAAGCGCTCGGAGCGCGGCGACAGAGCTGTACGTTAGAGAGGAGGGACCTTTGGCTCGGAAAGGATTTCTGTAGGAAATCAGATAACAGCCACACAGAGGTCCCAGAAATGAAATGCTTTCAAACGCTAATGCATGGCAAAGCTCTTAATGCTTTGATAACACCAGCGTTCCTTGTAAAGTTTCTGCTCTTTGAACTTTCTCTGGCCATCGAGTCGTGGAAAGACCGATACAATTGCAGGAAGGGCTTATATTCATTTCTTTGGCACTGGTTCTTGGGATAGAGGAGAGGCAAATGTTTAAATCTGCTAAATGGAATTTTAAGTTAAGGCCAGAAAATGGAAGTATAGGATAAAAGTTTAAAATTTAGCTCTGAAGATGGCCCTGTGTTATCACACCAGACAGTTCCACTTCCAAAGGAGAATTTTGAGTATGTGCAGCAATAGCTAATTGGTGGAAAAGCCTGAGAATAACCTGTAAATAAAAACTATAAAACATTTGATTGTTTAAGAAGCTGAGCACCACCAAGTAGTCAGAAAGCTGCTGGAGTTTCTGGGATCTTCTTAATGGAAGAATTCTAACTGAAAAAAAAAAAAATTTATTGAGTGATTTCTGCTTCAGGTTTAGTCTATCATAGCTCCCCCCCGCCCTGCCACCCCTCAATTGCAGAACACTAGCAGTTACCGGAGTTGTAGGTGTTTTGAGAAATGGAACAGAAACAACATGGAAGAGAAAAGTCATGCAATGCACTGTAGCAGAAGAAAGACAATTGAAGCCAAAGAAAATAGAAAATGTTTTTAGTCGTGCCTTCAAAATACTCATCAGAACTTTCAGTGAAGTTGTGCTGCTTGTTCCTTCATTCTACTTCTGCAGACTGAGCCCAGCATTCAGTATTTTGATACTGTTCCTTAAGTAATCTGTGCCTGGAAGTGGGTTAGTAACTTTTTATGATAGGTAGAACTCCTTAGAGTAACCAAAAATATTTACAAATATTAAGGGTCTGTCTATATGGAAGGTAATAGACTTCATCTGGATATAAATTTATGCTCTGCTCACTCCTGGGAGGTAATGATTGCTACTAGTTATGCTACCTATATTAGCTTGCCTTAGGAATACTATTAATGTGCCCTGACAGTGGTTCCATGCAGCTCAGTGTAATTTTACAATGGAGGATCTAATGTGCTGCAGATTCACACCTTGCTTAACACTAATTTCTGTGTTTACTTTATGAAGTAAAATCACAGTGAAATGTCAGTCTTTTACATTAATTTTCAAACTAATATCCTGTATATGCTGTGAGATACACAAGCAGAGTTTCAGAATGTCTTACAGCTCCACTAAAATATCTATCTGGTATACTGTGCATTTGCTCCTTTTATCAACAATAAAAAAAAAAGAAAACACCCCTCCCACCACGAATGAGATGAATTTTACTTTTCCTAGTGAGTAGGAATCACAACATATATATAACTCAGCTGATCTGTGCCTTGTTTTCTAAGCATTTAAGTAGTGATCATTGCTGTGCCTCAAAGTATCATACAAAGTATAATCTCAGTCTTGTGATAAAATGTAGTTGAATGTTACCACTCTTTTCATAGCCAAGTTGCAGTTTAATAATGTATTGAGAGATTATCTGCAAGGTTTTAATGCTTCTCGGTGGTTAATTCTAAGAAGAAAAAAAGAGCTATGCTGACAAAACATATTTCTATCATCTGCTAGTTCCAGGGGGCACACAAATTTAAGTACCTTTGGAAATGTGTAGTAACCTATACTGCTTCTGACTCCGGTCATGCCAGAGAGGCTTATGGGACCTGTGCTCAGAACCACCTGAGTGATCCAGTAAGGGTCAATACAGCAGAATACATTTTCCATGCAGTTGCAATAATTCCTAGCAAAAAAATCTTGTTACTCCTGTCTGATCAAAATACAGTCCCAAGAATTACTGCAATGGTTGTGATCTGGATATCCTGAAGTGGCTGCTAGACAATAAAATTTAAGAAGTCATAGCTCTCCATCATAATGTATGCTGAACACAAAAGTATTCATAAAGAAGTTGTATGATTAAGAGTAACTTACTACAAAGTAACCTGAAGACTTTCCCAAACACTCGGTGGACCTGCCAGATGTGGTGTCTCCATTAGACTTCTAGCTTCAGTGAAACTTAAGACTTTGTTGTAAGTCTGTTTATATATTTGAGTCTTTCCTCCAGAAATATTTGGAGAAGTCAAACAGCAGAAATGGGAATCAAGTTCTCTGCAGAACAAAAAAAAAAATTGTTTGTGACTAAAATAGATTCAGTTTACTTTACAGGTGTGATAACGTGTTCCAGGTGTCTCAATGTTTGGCTATGGGAGACAAAATATGTGCTGGAGAAAGTTTTATTCTGATTCAGTGTCTGACTTCAAATGTGCTGTGAGGAAGAGAAGATAAACGTGCTGTTAGCATGGAGGAGTGTTCAGGTTCTACTTGACTCTGTCTTTTGATACCATATATATTAAAAATGTATGCTTTTTTTCAGAAATTATTTCTTTTTGTTTCTTTACCTTTTGAGACTGAAATGGCAAAAGGACTGTTTTACAATTCATCATTACACTGGTTCTGTTTGAGAGGACTGTGAAGAGAGTGCTAACTGTAAATCAGGAAAGCAAATGAGAATAAACCTCTGTTTTCTGTGCTTATGTCACTGGGACAACCATTCCAATGTGGCTTAGTAGCAGCTGCCATTCAGTTGTTTCAAGTTAATTTTAGAAAGAATAATACCTAAATTTCCTGACAACTGAAAAGCCGTGCCATGTGTCCTCAGACCACAGTTGAACGGTTAGAGTGTCTCAGTCTTCTGTCAACTTTTATTGTATTCATTCCAATTGTCTCATTTTGCTTCAATACACTTATTTTTCCAGATACTTAGTATACAGGGTGGAAGAGGAAGGATGCTTCACACTCAGCGTATCAAGTACAGTTAATAAAGGAGGTAATACTTGGAACAGTTTTTAATGTAAGGCCACCTGGAAGTTCTAGGCAGCACTTGTGCAGATACACAGAGGACTGTAGATACACACATGAGTTAATGGAATACGGAGTTGTAGAAGGTGCACATACATAATACAGTCAAAACATCTGGGCCAGTGGTACTGTTTTCATACAACTCAAGATCTAAGGTTCAGTTTTCTTGTAGAGTGAAGGAGTCAGCCTGGGGTGAATGAAAACAAAAATTATTTAAGTTTACGCACCATAAACTGCATCTAAGAAACATTTTCAATGTATTTCTTATGAGGCCCATAGGCTAACTCTTTCATAGGTTTAAAATTCACATCAGGTGCAACGGTGACATCTTTTATAACATGCCAGCCAGGACTCCTCATACACACCAAGGTATGTGATTTTAATAAGCTATACACAGTTTGGGTCCTTGACTAGAAGGGAGATTAATGTTTCTGAGAGTGGATGAGGGTGTAGCCCTGTAGGTAATACTGGAATAAGCATGATTCCCTTAAGCAGTGCTACTTCCCTTCCTTTAGTTGCCAAGAGCAAATTGAAGTCCCCTCATACAAGCATCAGCACCACAGGCAATGTCATCAGCATAATAACTGACAGCTGTTGTTCCCTTGCCTGAACACTTTGAAAACCATCTATGATTTAAAAGGAATGTTCTGGCCACTCCATTCCTAAATTTCTTACTGTATATAAGGCCTAGAATTATCTCTCTCCCTTAATAGACTACAAGAATAAGACATAAATAACAATTCTCTCTAGGCCTGAATGCTGCAGCTATTCTGCCCTCTCTCAGCCTGCAGACATGGGTAGCTATTGACTAGTAAAGACACTTTTTAAAGAAGCATCCATTATTTATTTCTCTGTGTGTGCGTGTGTGTGCCATTCACTGAATTTCATCTAGCATGTATAAGAAATATCCAGCACATACCTAATTTTGGTCCCATATGGATTTGCTCTGTGATTTCAGGATATATAAATCCTAGTCCTGTTGAGCGAAAACATGTGTTTGAAACTTCTGAAACATGCTCAGCTTCATCTCACTTCTGAAGAAAGGGTGTCTTTTGGTTCATGCTCTAGATTGGGACTTAGAAAATTAAAGGTTAAATATTCTTGCAGTGTTCCAGACAAACTGCATAACTTTGAGAAAATAATTTATACCTCTTTGTTTCTAAAGGCATATAATTTGCAAAAATGTGGAAACCCAGCATTTTCACAGGTGACAAAACCATCATCAAGTACATCATCAAGTGCTCAAGTACAGTGGTGACAGACACCACTGGAAAATGGATTTGTAACTCAAGAATCCTGTCCTTCAGAGCACTAAATATCTTGGACATAGTGGAATAAAATATTTTAAAGTCAGTTGCTCAATCTATGGAAATAGAAGAGAGAGCTGTTTGTACCATTTCAGCCTCAATCATATGGATCCAGCTGTGTACAACTGAATCTTTTTCAGTTCCAGAAGCACTTGGAATCAAACCATTGTGTAGAAATCAGATTAAATAAACAACAAATATGTCTATGTTCTTTTTTCCCACTTTTCTTTTTTTAATCTCCAGTAGTATTTTGGATGCCATGATTTGGTTTTTTTTAGTGCAAAATTCTATTGAGTTTTAATTGTTTAAAGTTGGAATATTAGAAAATCTTTCTGTTGCTGTCAAAAAGCTGTTCCAGATAGCAAGTTGGGTGTGATCAGTCCTGATCTGAAAGTACAGAATATTGGTTCTTTTAGACTTTGGGAAGACAATCTAATCTGATTTTCCCAGAAATTCTAGATTGTCAGTGAAAGTTTTGGATGCCTCTAAAAAAAAAAAAAAGAAAAAGATGCAAACCAAAAAAAGACTCAAAACAATACTAATTATTCCCAGCAAAAGTTATAGGTGCTAATTCTGATTCAGCAGCACTCCTGCTTCTCATTAACTTCTACTACGTTCTTGCTAAGCCCATTGGCTTTCTCTTAAACAACTTGCCCTTCAGGACATTTTATTATTGATACCTGGCATGTTGCTATTACAGCAAGGGGAGAAAAGGGTGTTTGGGGAGCCATCAGAAGCAAGAGGTGCATAACAGCACCTGTTTGAGAGTTGCAGTTACTGCCATATCTACAAAAACATGCCCTGGCCAGCTTGGAGTCTACTAGCTTGCATTGCTATAAACACTGAGGTCTGCAAGGAAAACGTTCTGTCACCGTAACGAAGACACAGGTTACTGTGGGTTACAGTACAATGCTGCTAAAGGCAAGAGATGACAGAGAAAGTGGTTCTCAGAGGAAGGAGGAGGAATACAACACAGATTAAAGTGACCCCAGGGCCGTTAGAGTTGGCTTTACTTGGCAATCTTATAAAATTTGAAGAAATTATGTGGCAGTTTCCACTACTAATGGAGTATATTGCACTTAATGTTTTTCAAAGCTGTCCTCCTGCTTTTGCTGAGAAACCAGAATTTATGCTAATGAAGAATCCTTCTCTGTTCAGTCTTGTTTCCCCCTCTAGCTTCATCTTACATGATTTTTTTTCAACTAAAGATAATTCAAAGTTCACACAGCTCTTTTCTGGGAATCATTATGGAGAAAATGTGACAAAACAAAATATTGAGCTTGTTTTATCATTCCAAACAAAGCACTTCCAAGATCTGAGTGACACTAAAGTATTAGAATAAAATGAAATGGAGTGCAAAGAGGCACAAGGGGTATACGCATGAAAAGTCAACAGAAAAGAAGCTTGAAAAAATTTATTTAAGGCTATCATTCAATATCCTTAAAGCTTAGCCTTTTTATAACAAAGGTTTTAAGAGGGATATTCACTTCTCAGGCATTTGGAACTGCCAGCCCCTTACAAATAACACATATAATTAGTGATTGAATCCTTTGTGTGTAAAGTCAACATTATAGAAAAATAATTTATCATTAAATATAAATGAAGTTACTTCAGTCCTAATATATGGAAAATATGAAGATATGGAACTTTCATAGTCTTAAAGCTGTTAACATAACCATCCCTTAGACAATAGGTTTTCCATATATAAACCTTTGGCAACAATAAACTGCATTACAATTATTTCCTGGCATGCAAGGTGACATAGCTTTGTTACAACCAATGTAAGTGACAGAATACAGATTTCAGAATCTCCTAATAACTGGCAGTTGATGCAATGAAGATCTTCATTTATCCCATTTTTATTCTTCATTTTTACTGGTATTCTCCCAAAAGGTCCCTGGGGGAAAAAAACAAAGCAGCAATTAGGACATATTCTAAATCTCCCAAGGTTTATTAAGTATGTGTGGAACATATTTTTTCTGTTTAGAAGTTAGCAGATGATAATTCCACAGACCTCTCAATGTCTCTCTCTAATAATAGATTGAAAACAATTATTCACAGACTCCTAGAATTCTAGGGGTTGGAAGGGACCTCAAGAGATCATCGAGTCCAACAACCCTGCCAAAGCAGGTTCCCTAGGACTGATTGCGCAGGTAGGTGTCCAGACAGGTCTTAAACATTTCCAGAGAAGGAAAATTCTTACTGAAAAAGCATTTTTAATAATTTCTAATAGACTATTTTGTTAAATTTTTTCAATGCTGAACTATAAACAAATGCAAAGATAGTAAAATGTTAATAAAAATTGTATTTTAACTATAGCTTCTAAATTTTTGAGATAATATTAGTACCCTATTCCTTAATGACAAACTGCAATTTAAATGACAAACTGGATTTTTTATCACAGTCTTCAAAGAATAATCAGTTTGGTGTGATTTTAACAATAAATATTTCTGATTTTATAATGCACATCCAAAGAAGTTTTTCACTGATGTAATATGACTTTCTGGTAACATTAAGTGGCAAAATTCCCCTCAAGTTAAATGAAAAACTATCAAATAGGTTCACCACTGATGAAAATACATATGATATTTTTCTATAACAAAGTTTTTAACACAGTTACAGATACATCAATAGTTAAGAGGAAAATTAGCAATATTTTCCCCATGTGTGAGAAATACATTTAAAACCCCGGTGTGCTAAGAATAACATGATAAAAATTCAGGCACCTTTGGGTAACTTTTGTGTTAATCAGCCATTTTAGGAACTCTTTGGCAGCCATATCATCCAGGACTTTGTTGATATCGCTCGTGAAAGTGCCGTCTGCATGTCTTCGGCCCATTTCTTCAGCCACAAGAGCGTTTTCTGGGAAACTTTAAAGGGAAGAAATTACCACGTAATTTTCAGATCAAAATCAGCAAACTGTTTTAAAGGGCCTTGTTACAGGATTCTAACACACTGCACATTTCCTGTGATTTTAAGGAATTAAGGCCTGAGCCTGAGGCTATGGCTCAGTATAGCATGATGTATAGCAGAACATCTTTTGAGGCATTATTTTCACAGCAGATTAAAGCATGGATGTCTCCTTTTACTAGATGAGAACCGTTCCTTTGGGTGAGTCTAAATTCCTCTCTAGCATTTTTAGAAAAGCCATACAGTCAAAACCATGTCTTGGTCTGCAATGGCTATCCCAAGGAGACTAGGCATCAGTAAAACTTGGTAGATTTACTAAGAATCATTATTTAAGAAATATCACTACCAAAGCATTACAGTAAATTTTTCATACATTTTTTTCCATTTTAAATTGATTTAAGTCTTAGTTATATACTTAGAATTATATTGCATAAGTATTTAGATATTAAGAGCAGCAATTTTTTTTGGGGTGTGTGTGTGTTAAAATAACTCAGTGACACCTGTATTGATTATATTTTCTTGTTTGCTGTACAATAACATTTTATATTTGGAATCAGATCCCAATTCTTGCTCTATTCTTTTCTGACCACTGAAAAACCATGATGCCAAGAGCCTGATTTAGAAAACTTTTCTCTTGTTTCATCCCATCAAATGTAGGACAATTTTAATGGCTTCCATTAGGTTGAGCTGATGCTGAAGTGTACTATGCTCCGGGACCAATGACAGGCAGACTAGATCTCTTTATGCTTGTCTGCAATAATTTCAGGGAAGGCTATATACAAATTTAACTGCAAATAATACTAAATATTGGAAAGCAGACGAGTTGTCTACATTTAATAGTCCATCGAGGTTTCTAAACTTAGTTCATCACACCTAGGCTGTGTTTATCTCTTACAGGTACTGAAAAACCCTATTTCTGCTCATGATGATAAAACATGGCAGAACAACCAAAATCTGAGTATCACTATGAAGTGGCACCAGCCTTTCTCCTATTTGTATAGCTGACCTTATTTGTTTAACTCTGTTTATTCAGGAAATCATGATTATTTACAAAATTTACTTTTACCTATTCAGTCTTCCTTGACTACAACACACAATCTCATCTTATGGATTATATTTTATTATAATGATTATTATTTATTATTTTTATATAATGCGAGAGACTTACATAGTACTTTACAGCTGGTAGAATATATAATCAGAAGATGAACTGAAATCCCTGCCCCAAAGAGCTTACAGTCTAAAGGTACAAATAAGTACAGAATAGTTAAAAGATGGGGAGTGGCATGTGCATGGTGTAGCTCCTAACCATGCAGAATTGGAAAGAGATGAGTTAGAAGGTTGCCTGCAGGAAGTTGAAAACAATGCTATTCTAAGTGTAAGATTATAAGGAAAAAAGATGGAAAATCATGAGTATATTAAATGAATAGGCTTGATAAATTTGCAGTGAGTATGTGGAGAACAAGATATTAATGAAAGAAATCAGAGACATGGGTAGGTCAAAACTGGAACATTGCATCCAGGAAACTGTGAGCCATAGCAAAAGAAGTAGAGGTGTCTTTAAAAGAAAAATAAGTCATAGTTGTAGGAAATTATAGTCATTTTGTCAGGAGCAACTTGGAGATACTTTGCGGAGCATGAGAAGAGGAAAAGAAGTCATCAGTTACTGCTGGGAATGATCACCAGCGCATGGAGTAGAGCTGATGACATTAGTAAAAATTTGATTTTGGAAATATTGCAGAGGAAAAGATTGACCATGGAAGAGAAAAAATGATAAGGTAATAGATGACATTGACTTGAATCTTCTCAATGATAGTTAAGAAGACTTAAGCAATGTTATGTGACTGGGGAGAAAGCTGATAGTTTGAGGGAGGTCTGGTATAGTTTTAGATATGTTGACCTTAAATATAACTTGACCTTTTACAGTGTAACAGCATACTGAACAGGTTTTTTTGGTTTTCTGTTTTATCCAATATGTATTTGAAATTAATAATGCAATGTGATAGTCAGTCTAAGACCAACAGAATATCTTCTATTATGAAATAAAAACATGAAGTACAGAAAGATTCATCAAAAACACATGAAAATTTCATCAGACTTGATTTCTAACCCCAAAAGCAAGGCAAAATTTTATAATAGGAATGGATGGGTTCTTACTCTCTTCTTCCTCGTCCATTCACTAACCAAGCAATGAACTCTTTGGCAGCTTGACCTTCCAAATAAGAGGTGATATCGCTGGTATAGGTGCCTTCAGCATGTCTCTCGAATTCAGCATGACGCTTGGATATCGCATTGCTGAAAGAAGAGAGATACTGTAGGAGCAGACTGCATAAAGTTTTACTTTTTAACTTTCCTTGATTTATATTTTCTACAACCCAACTAGTATTTCTTATTAGGGAGAAAGTGTTTTGTTCTTTTTTTTCTCAAATTACTCTTGATTTGCTTTTTCTTGATGTCTTTCAGTTCTGAAGGCATTAACCTATGCTATGGAATACAGTTTTGTGCAGAGATGCTCAAACTAGTCCTGAACAAATCAAATCAGGTGCTGGAAGCAATTATAGCTGAATTGCAATAGTCTGCTAGATCAATTAGCTACAATCAACAAACTGTATTTTATTATACAGACATACTTTTTGCTACCTCTTGTGTTTCTTGTAATTTCCATTAAGCCACTCCTCCTACCTTCATCTTCATTATTGCTTAGAAAAACTGTTCAGATTAATTCCTTTTGTATTTACATTTTTAAATGTTTTATGAACACTTTTTATTGTCATTCTGACCAAGTGATAATCTGAAAAATTTCAAGCCTGATCACCTCCAACTTAATAGAGAAAGACAATTGCCTTCTCCTTCCCTCCACTTCATTGTGCTTCTTTCTATGATACAGCAAAAGTTATGTCACACTGGCCCTTAGGAAGGCAAGCTGCACTGAGAAGTAGACATGTTGTGGAATATTTTCCACAAATAATTTCCCTAGCATTGCTATTTCAGAATTTGCTAATTTCCACCCAATTTTCAGGGCGTCTAGCTCTTTTTATTAATTTTTTATCTTCTTGGGATTATATTATTCCTCCTAATTTAGTACCATCTGCAGTTTTCATCAGCATGCTAACTAGAGTTGTTTGGAACATTTTTAATGAAAATTGTTCAGATATGCTGCTTCATTGACACTGAAACATTATTACAGATTTGTTACTGATATTGACAACATTTTGAACGGAAAGATCTTTGTGATCTGGGCTATTCTCATTGGAATTTCTGACAACAGGAAGAATTAATATAGGTTTTTCAATCTGTTTTTGTAAGAACTCTTACTGGGTTTGTTTTATTTGTTTAAAATTTCAGTCCCCCATCACTCTCTCAAAAACAAGGAAACAAAATTCGGGCTTCCAGCAGGTCTTGTGTTCTCCTTTCCTGTAAAGAGGGAGTAGTTTACATAACAAGGGACTGAGTGCTTAGGGCTAAGTGCTGTATCGTGTTCTAGCAAATTTGTCCCTGGCCATTTTCCTTTCATTAGTCTTCTCACTGGTTTTCTTTTCCTCAACATAATGTTTTTGGGGTTTCTTTCTTGCTTGCTTTTTCTAGACTTTCTTTTTTTTTTTTTTTAAATGTTATTCTCTACTCTCCTTTATTACTTGAAATGTTCTTTCCTGAAATCTATTCTCATCCTGTTGCATTCCTGAAAGCCACTGCACATAGCTATAGAACACAGGTACAAGAATAAATAACATAGAGACATTCCCTATTTACTTGTAAAAAGTAGGTGTGAGATAATTTCTTTTGGAAGGCATTTCTTGTGTTATGGTAACTTTGTAAAGCATAGTAATTGTTTTCTTTCCTGTTTAAGAGCAAATGGTCTCAAACTGTTCTTGGGTAACAAGTTGTGGCAACTAGAATACCTTGAGAGCTGGTCCGGAAGTTTGTCGTTTTCTTTGTCCTCCTGTCCTTGCTGGCTGTAGTGGAATTCCACAATCATTGTATCATTATTACCATTACATTGCAGAGCGTGCATAAGCCGATAGTATTATATTGGTTATTATTTAAATATTATTATAAAAATAACGACTGATTAATATAATAAATAATTTCAGGCTTATGAATTTAAATTAATATGATGTCTAGAAATTGGTACTTTATACTTTAAAGACTTCAACAGGGATTTAATAGCATTAGTATCATAGATATTTTCATTCTGTGGACAGGTCTCTAGAATGCTGGGCATAGACTTACATATTTTCACATGATTCTTGCTCTCAGCTTGGTAGTTTGTGTATAATCAAAGTATATTTTCAAAAATGTGCCAACTTATGCCTTAACAGTATACTTGTGATACTGAAGTATTGAGTAGTCAACAAAACCTAATTCTTATCTTCCTTCCATAAATTAAACCTCAGGATTGGAGTGCCCGTAGATAGGAAAGTTTTATTAAGGTCTAATGGCCAGACCTTCACATTATATTTACGTATCTTATTCCTATTGAACTTAATTCATTCACTGAAACAATCTGTTCCAGAAGGGCTGATACAGTTTTTTTAGGTGGCATATCAGGTAATATACTGATACTACACTTGATTTATCCAATTTTTTGACTGATTTTGCACATATTCCCCATTTCTAAAAATATATTAAAATTATATATAATTTTTCCTTCAGTACTTTACTTATTTGAGGATTATACGTGGTCTGTGATGGGAAGCTGAAATCACAAAACTGAATTCAGCTAGATTTGTGGCTGTATATGGCAGTCCATAGCAATGTGACCAAAGTGCTTACCCGTTTCTTTTAGTGCTCATTAACCATTGCACAAAGTCCTGAGCACGTCTAGTGTCCAAGTACTTGCTGTAATCACTGGTGAATGTGCCTTGTGAGTGACGTTTCACTTCATTCAGCTGTCTAGATTCATCTACTGGTTCAGACTGGGTAGCTTTGAAAGATCTGTGAAAAGTTTACAACTTGTATATTGGCAGTGGCTATAGTACATTCTACAGGTGCATTGATTTTCCTTTTAAAAATACTATTTTATGTAGTTTCAAAATAAAACCAAATGACATTATTGATCACTAGCTGGCTAGTAAAATGAATCAACACAGCAGATCGGATACTGGGATACTGCACAGTTACATGGTCTTCGTAGCAGCCATTGTTTGTAATACCAAAAACTTCTGTGCTATCCTTTGTAATACTAAAAAAAAATGCCAATTCCAATGGTAGATTAAGGACTCAGTAATGGAAAACAAAACCCCTGTCTCTAAGTCATAGTATGTTTTGCTTTAACTATAAGAAAACAAAGTTCAGGCCAAGTATTTCTAGAAGTTTGATCTAAAGAAGTTACCTTGATTTCTCCTCTGTATCTTGAAGAGGATTTTGCCAGCTGCCTTGAACTATCATTAAAAGGAGCCCAGCAACAAAATAAATACTTTTCATTTTCATTGCCTGTTAAAACAGAAATTAGACAACAAAGGAAAATTTAATAATCTTTACATATATCTGAGTCAATTACATCAAAAGCTAAACTTGATAATGAGACCCTGTGAGGATAGGGTCCATGTTCAGTGAATGGAGACTGCAATACATTCTAATCTCTGTTCTAGTCTTTAGGATCTAGTCTGTGTTCTAGAATTCAAGGTGAGCTGAGAGCAACTGCAGCCTCAATTTCTTTTGTAGTACCAGCATAAAAGTCTTTATCTCCTTCACTCTGTTTTGGTGATGGCAAGCATTAGGTCTGTTTCTATAACAATGCTTTATTGCAAAACTAGGATATTGGAGTGCCTTTTATTATTTCCCATCTTGTTCATTAGAGAACAAAAGCAAACCTCTATAAAGAATGCTGTCACATTAGCAGCTCCCTACTTTTTCATTCTGGCCCTCCATCTTCCTTTTAAAAGGTTATGTTTTTTTTTTTAAATAACAGATATTACAGCACTAGGCCTCAGGACTTAATAACAACAACTTATTAACAAGTGTTACTCCTTAGAAAAAAATCAAAGACAAAACCACACATTGGCTTGTGTTTGATTCATGATGGGACATATCAAATTTTGCTTGTCACACTACTGACATAATACTTTATTTCTGCCTAAGGGCTTCCATTATGGGGCAGTATGGGATATAGAAGATACAGGGTATATACTTCATATTAATCGTAATAAACCAAAGCAGAATGTCCCGTATGTTTAATTCTCACTGTTACAGGTCATTCTGTTGACTTCACCCATGTAACAGAAATGGCTACGTTATTATCTATGTCTTCCTCATGTGCATTGTAATAATTTGACCAGCCTCCCTGACTTTAATGTGAGATTATTCAATCTAAACTGGAGTATTACAGTCTATACAAAAGCTCTGGTGATCCACAGCCAAACTGTGATTCCTTTACTTACATTAGTGACTGGCACACTCAGTCAAGTACTACAGTTTTAACTTTTAGTGCATAGGCATGACTGGGAATAAGGCATTCTCTAATCCCCTAATTATGTGTGCTACAAATTTTCATTATTTAATGTAGTAGTATTAGTCTGTTGACACATGATCCCCTATAGGACAAACAACAAAATGCTAAAATGCTATTCATCTTAAGCTCACAAAACCCTGTGCAGAAGGGACTATGAGCAGCTAGTGGCCAATAGACTCAAAAGTGATTTACACAAATGGGAAATAAGAGGATATCCACTTAAAAAAAATCAACTAGATTATTTTGGATCACTTAAATTTATGGAATGAATGTATAGAAAAGGAAGTGAATTTAAAATTTGGTTAGGTATTTTTGACCTTGACAAAGAAATTGAGTATGCCATTCATTCAATGGCTAAATGCTCATTCCTTGAATAATAAATAGTAAATGCCCATTCATTCTAACTTCAAAATCTGTAGGGGTCATAGTATTAATCTTCTGTAAAGAGACAGAAGTTGCAATGAGTTCACATCAGCAGAATGTCACTGGAAATCATTTCATCGTGTACTGGTACTTGTGTATTTGAAAGAGCCCTTTTGCCATCCATTACACCTTCCTATGGAAGTCTGCTACAATCTGAAAAGCAAAGGGAGATAGGACAGATGAGTGCATTGAAGTAAAGTGCTAGGTGGCAAAGTAAGACCCAGACAGAAAACACCCTCCCCACTAAATATAATCTGCACTGAGCTCCTCCAGCTCCACTGGAGGAGTTATTTATTGAAATTCAGTGGTTTATAAAATAAGGCAGACTGAGTGACACAATATCCTCTATTGTAATGGTTTGTCACAGTAGGCTGAATTTAATTATACTATGGCCTGGAGGTAGCCATAAGAAAATTATGAAGGGATGATATGTAGAGAAGGTGCAGATTATTTTGTTTTGAGATTTAGAGTTGGCTCTGCACAGAGCAGTGCAAATGAGGGAGATATTAACATCTTTGAGAAAAAAAAGTCTTGCATCAAGAACCTTACTGCTCTAGGACTTCTGCTTTGCCCCAGTAGTCTGCCCAGCTTCAAAGCAGATTTTTTAGGAAACCTTTTTCTTCCATCTATAATAAAATAACTTCTAGTTGGAGATGTAAATTTGACGGTTAGGGAGTATGTATTGCTCCTGGTACTTTGTAAGGCATAATTTTTAAGAGAATATTAATGAATAGTATTAATAGTTTACTAGAACACCTTAATGTCAGTATCAAAATTTCTAAGGCAATCAAAATATTAATCAAATCTTAATCAAAGCCAGGAAAATAAGTTAATGAATATAAGGCTTTATGGTGGATTGTACTATTAAGCCATAGAATTAATTTCCCTCTCTCCACCAGAAGCCACTGTGAGTGTTGCTCATTTTTTCATCGCCAGATATAGAGACCCTTTTCTGCCTCTGTAATGTCCTGATAAATGAGATTTGTCTATACTTGCACACCCTGCTATAGTACCAACAAACACTGTAGTGGCTGTGTAGTCAGTCCTATCATCACCCTAAGTATAGCACTGAACTCTGTTCCTCACTGTTTCCTTTGGAGCTGTAATTTGGTGGTGCAACACTGACATCCAATGTTTATCTCAAAGAATGCATAATTTCACATCTCACAGGCTTCCAACAATGGAACAAAAGCTCTGACTATTCTTTGGGAGATGGCTGCTGTGGTCACAAAAATGGTTTGATTGTAATGCAGTGACCTCTCCTTTAGCTGAAATGGCTCTAAATGAGTAAACTTATACACCAAATAAAGTCTGGCTATTGCACCATACATGCATAAGTAAATTTGCTGTGCTTAATGGTGTACTAGCAATTTAGTATACTTTTACTTAACCTGAAAAACTAAAGAAAGACAGTTTACAGCTGCCTGTACATTTATTAGACCATGATACAAATTAGACATAAACTTAAGTCACAGAGGTGTAACGAAAGAAATAGTCTAGTCATTAATCCAGCCTCCATCTTTCATATAAAACTTACTAAAAAAATTCAAAACCCATTGCAGTGAGTAAACAGGTTTTCAGTGATTTCAATATGTCTTGGATCTAACTCATTCCTCAGCCTTATACATCTTTCAGATATGAACAGTCACACTGGCTAATTTATGCCTTAAGAATATTTTTGAAGTTAAATATATGTTTAACTTCTTTCTAAATTTTTCAGAATCACAATCTGAGGAGATTACTAAAATGAAAGATGTGTAAAGGCAGTTGTCTGAAATAAATACAATTTTCAAATAAGAGAATCCTTATTAATAAAATAAGAATTTTCAAAAGCTATTAGACTTTGGTCAAATATGTTCTTTTAAAAATTTTAAATCTTTTATTTGTTAAATGTTTAGTACTTCCTATTAGTAACCAAAACCAGCAACAGTAGTTTTCAACAAGGTAAAGAAGCTACAGCTTTTAAAGAAGAAATTATTATCTTATTCTTAGAAACACAAACATATTTTGTAGAGAAAAAGAGAAGATCAGCAAAATAGTATTTGTTTAGTTTACTCCTGCTAATAAATTAATGTCTTGATCAGAAGAAAGGTTTTGTTTGCTCTAAGTTATTTAGGTCGTGAGTAGATACTGCTAAAACCCGTGCGAACTTATTGTCAAGGTGCAGGAAAACTCAGGCTAATCTTAACACTATGTGTATTAGACTAATGAAGATGCTTTAATTTCTTCTGATCAGAGTGAAAATTCTTAAGTGACAAGTATGTCGCTCAAATCTTGATCAGAAACTTATTTGAATATTTTTTTTGATCAACCTGATTTTGCTGGTTATGTCTTTTGTACAAAATGTGCAAAATTAACTAGCTTATTGTAATTGAGTTTTCAAAAAAAAAACCTTTCAAAAGTCAGACTTGAAATCTATTTCCAGTTTAAAAATACTAATTATGGAGTTACAGCAGTAAAAATAATATTTTAACATGAAAATATACGAATGAGTAAAATAGATTTCTGTTGACATAAAAATGTTTGCAAATAGCAATTATTTTAATTATAAATAAATTACTTTTTCAGGTAGATGTACTTTACATCTAATTTACCTACCATGTTATAATGCTTTGTGGAAAATCCTGTAAAATATAATGGTTCTAGTCTAAGGAAATCCATAGTAGGATGGAAGAGTAAATTAAATTTCATACAATTATCACAATAATTAATGGAATGCTTTAATTTTTACATTTGTGCTAAAATTTCCTTTTCGGATCTTACAGTGATATGAAAAGAATAGTTGCTTGAGACAAAGTAAAAGTAGGGCAGTGCAGTGGCAATCTTAGGGTGATGGTGTGACAGTTTTAAATCAGTGTCCATATAAACTCACTTAATTTGTTTGCATTCGCCTAACTTAATCCCCGTTAATTTATATTTAAGTAGTATTTTTGAACTCATGTTCATTAAATATCTCTAGAGGAGATACCAAAGGAGATATAAAAATCAATAATTGTGTATCTCACGTATAAATTCTTACTACAATGCACGTCTTTCATGTTCTCATGGTTAATCTTCCTTCTTTCAATTGCTTCTGCAACCCAAACAGTTGATTTCCCTTCTTTGGGTCATTCTCTGTTGAACTAATTCAATAGATTAAAAGATTTAAATGATGATGTCATTAACTCCAAACATCAATAATTATAACCACAGGAAAAAAACACCAATTTGCTCAAAGATCCTGCACCTCTATTACAAACTTTGGGCAATACAATTCAGATAATGCACTCAGGTTTCTCAAACAAATTCTATTGGTATTTCATGTAAATCTTACCTTTTCGTACTTTGAAGTGATAAGTAGCAGTTGCAGGAAGAGCTCCTACTCTCTCTTCAGGAACTATGGAAAGCCTTGAGGATCCTGAGATCTGTCTAGCTGCGTCTTTTGCACAGACTTATATATATACTGTTCAGCTCTAGTAAGCATTACGAGAGTGCATCATTGCTGACAGTTTCCTTGTTCAACTTAAAAAAAAAGTCATCATATTTGCTATTCATTTCATTTGATAATTTTACAAGCAATTTCACACATTCATTCTGCTTACTTTATGACATCAATGCTAACATGGATTTGCAAAAGAAGTGAGGTAGCAATGTCCAGAGAAGTAAATATCAAACAGAAGGGCATTAGGATGACAAACAGTGGGCTAAAGGTGCCTGGGATTAAGGCAGCAATTTCTCCAAATTCTGATTTGCCACATTTAATATTTAGCATTGAGCAAAATCCTGGTCCTGTTGACATCAATAACATCAGTTCACCTATCAGGTTTAAATCTGAGTTTATAAATTTAATACACTGTTAACAATAACCAACACAACTGCTACAAAGCCCTTGAATGATTCTTCGGGCAATCTTCTGCTGATAAAATGAACGTGAAGAGATGTGAAGTACTGCAGTGGCCACCCACTATGCAAAGCCCAGCACAGGTCAAATTTAACAAAAATATTTTATTACCCTTAGATGCAAAATGCCAACTTTGTAAATTATACTGTATGGAAATTCATATTCACCTGAGAACTGTATGCCAAACATTTATTCTAAACAGAATTTCACACACTATGGCCTACAGATTTATGCAAGATAAGATTTTTGCTTATGTCTTTGTTCTCTACATGGAACCCCCCTCAAAAAACCAAAACAGATTTGAGCTTTGTAGCTGTGAATGTTCGATGCAACTATTATCAAGGTGCTAAACTATTCAGTAATAGGGGTGATTTCATAGTTGTGGTGTGGCAGTATTGCCAAAGATGACTATGTCCAGCCATCTGGTGTCAGAGGTAGGAGAGATTGACACAATGCTTGTTACTAACTGGCAGCTGAAAATTACTGCCGGTCAGGAATATGGATCTTTTATCCCATCTATGAATCAACATGTGAGATAACCCCCTTGAAGAAATTCCTGGAGAAGTTTTTTTCCCCAGTTTTTTTGTACATCATGATGACCCTTTGAAAAATGCAAAAAAGCACAAAAAATTAAATTTAATTATTACATATGTAAGGTGCCAGGCAGTCCAGGAGACATGTCAAACACGAAGGACTCCACCTTGAGTTTCAGTTCTGCTAAATAGAGGGATTGGTCTTGAATCACAGAGGACACCTCATCAAACGTTAATGACAGTGTGCTCAAGTCTGGAGTGGCCCATGATCTACCATACTCTATGCTAAATTCCTTGCTGTGGTACCGCAGTATGCATTTAGGGAACCATTAAGTCTCATTACATAGTTCACATAAACAATTTTAAATATATATTTTTGGTGTTAGGTAGTATTTTTCTCTGCTTTTGGATCAATCTACTGAGAGTCATGGTCCATTTTTGCAATTTCTAGCTACAATGCAAGTGTCTACTAACATTCCTGATGAAAATTTAAGAGCACAGCTTCTGTTCCTCTCATCATTGCCTTCTGTTTCTACCGTCAGTGCCGAGAGACTTGTTTTCCCTTTTTGTTACTGTCCTTTTCAATTACTACTTCTTTTTGTCTTTCCCACATGTTCTCTTCACCATGTCCTCTTTCTTCCTGCTCCTAATTATATTTTTCACATCCATTTAAAGTCATGGATTCCCATTTGGTTGTCATAGGATATACAAACTTTCATCTCAAACTTTCATTACAAAACTTGACTTCTCAGATTTTTTGGTTTGAAATGATCAGAATTACCATGTCCATATACCAACCTTCCCTAGGCAAACAACTCTGTAACCTCTACAACATGGTGCCAAAGGAGACAAAATAATCCTGGAAACAACTTTACACTCAAAATCTCCTTATTTACACCAGCTGCCGATTCACTGAAATACTTTGTCATCTTTATCTCAGAATTACGTTTCAATCTGCTTTTTAATCTAAATTTTATGATCGTTATATAGGAGATGGAAAGTCCCAGTTTAAAGGTAAGTCCAGCAGTAAGTGTGAGAAGGCAGTGCCTCCCTGTCGCGCTGAGTTTTGCGGCTGGCTCCCGGGGAAAGCGGGCTGCCCAACCCTGCAGTACCCCGACCGGACAGCAGATGGTGATCAAAGGGCCGCTCAGGCCTTTTTGACACCAGGATGACACATACACCCTCGCTGAAACGGATTGCCACAGACAATTATCTCACTGCGTGCTGAGTTAAAGATACACAGCTTTCTAAACAGGCAGTACAGAATGTAAGAAAATATCATCTCCTCCAGGAAGCAGGCGGTTCTTTTCTTTTTGTTTAGCTCTGTTTATTTTCTTGTGTCAGATAAAGTTCCTTGTTTACAGTAGGATGATTTCAGAAAAAAAGAATGAGACAAAGCAGCTCAGTGCACCTGGTTGGGCAGGTTGTTACACAGGCAATATCATGTAGCAGGTCATCTAGCATCTAGAAGGTGACTGATTATTTGTTTTCCAAGTGATACACAGACAATAAAAAGTACAGGACAGACGTGAACTGCAATCAAGAACCACGCAATCTTCAGTTGCTGTAATCCAACCTATAGTAATGCATATTTCAGGGACACAGCAAACAGTTACCAAACAGAAGTAGAAAACTGTAACAAGTGTATGAAACATGCGTATGTACTCAGGTGTTTTCCTCTCAGGTTGTAAAATAGAATAGTTAGACAGCACCTTTTAGCAAAAGTCGAGGGCAACCTCACTCTATATTATAGTTCACACATGAGACAGAACTTCAACTGAGTCAGACTAAGAGACAGAATCTGAAAGTGACCTGCCCTCAGGAAAGTTTCATCTTAATGTTTTTCATGATTCACTTGGGGTCATTAAAAAATCTGTTATCTTGGATTCAGGGTATTTAGATTTGATCAAAGTTTTCTGCACCATCATCTCAGCACCAGGTAATGGCTGCTGTTAAGGACAGTGTACTGCACTCATTGGACAAAAAACATCTGTGGTAAAGGTACAGAAGAGGTAAAATGAGAAGCAGGATTCTTACCAGCTGCACACTGAACCTGATGTTCTAGCAGTGACCATTACAGTTGGCACGGCTTTTAGAAAAATAAGACCAATGTATTTGCTATAACTGGCTAGCATTCTCTTAATAGCATAATTTTCTAGGATGTTTCTCTCAACTCAAAAAAAATTGAAATCTTCAAGATTTGAATATTTGTATGAATTAGAAACTTGCTGACTTTTTAATGTAAAGAAGTTAAAAAATCCCTTACAAATGCATTAAAAAAGTGAACCTGCTTAATTTTTTTGTTTCTTCATTATATATTTATTGTTATTATTATACTGTTATCCATAACATAACTAAACAACATGGGATAGAGGAGGAAGCATCTTGGGGTATGACCGTAGGCCCACATCCTCTTTTTTTCTTACATTGCACAGAAAGCATTTTTCCCTCCCTAACCATGTCAACCATGAATTCAGAGGGTGTGCTGTGTTGCCCTTTTTGTTTTCCTATCCTTGCTATAGGATAACCAGATGAAAGACCCCTGCAGTTCCATTCTGGGAATCAGTGTAACATATATAGGAATAGTATATGTGTAAACAGACACATACATAAAACATATGCATCATGTTACATACATAGAGGTATACACATACATAACACACACAAGTGTGTGCATACATATGTATACAACTCCATGGCTACACTTTGGAGAGCAAGAACAGCTTTGTGAAATGGAGGATTTGTTAAGGGTCTCAAAAACCTTTCCAGTGCATGCAACTCCATGCTCACTGCCGTGGTTGCCGATGGGTTTGTACCTCAGGAAAGAGAGCTTTGGTAACTGTGCTGTAGCCCACACTGTCTACTCACATAAATTGGAATCGCTCCATTTGAAGTCAATGGAGCTGCATCAATTTGCGCAAGCAGAAGAGCTGGCCAAGTATGTACTAGTTACTTTACATTCTGAGAAGACAATGTTCATAATTGAAAGTAATACGAAATGCTCTGAGCAAATACTATGAATTATTCAGATTAAATATAGAGCCTTCAAATGACTCTATAAAATGTACTAAACAGCTGTGCCTTGTAATTGGAACTGACTGGCAAACTGGAAAGTATTGAATGTAGTCTGAATTTGACTTGATATCTGAGTAAAATGAGTAAAACACTAACTATATTCTGGATCCTGGCTGGGGGTTATACTTGTTTTTCTACTAATCTTGTTTTCTCTTGAGGCCTTCTCTTCTTTGCAGTGGCAGTAATCTTGAGTGAAGCAAAGGATGTAGTCCCAAGTTTGAGGTTGAGGATTGTATGTTCATTGATACGTACAGCTCACATAGTAAGAACAAGGTAATGATGAAAATAAGTGTTGGGGAATGAATAGTTTGGAGTGGAACCAGTGGTTTTGCTACTATTTATGTATACTTCCATTCCTAGAATAAAGCAGGTTTTCCTTCACAGCTCCAGCTTTATTTTGTAAAAACTAAGCAGGATTTATAGTGGACACTGACTTCTAAACAACTGTGACTATTTATAAAGTGCCTGCCTACTTCATTCAGAACAACAATGTCCTGTTTTCAGAGGCTTGTATTCCTTGTTTGTATGACATATTTGAAGATTAAGCTTCGTTGTCTGAAGGGGTATTTTTGGGTATCTGAAATGTGAGATTCTTATTCAAAAGGAAAAACAAGAGCAGAAAGTGCTCAGCATTTTCTGAAACTTGGATCTGCTAAAACAAAACTGTGGGAAGCAAAACTGTTAAAACAGTTGAGGATATTCATTCATCATCTTAGAAATTCTTGTCATAAACACTACAATTTCTTAGTTTCATAATATGTTGTGTCCTGGTGTTGGCTCTTAAATACCATAACCTATGTCTGCAGTATTGTTATTTATATACATACCTTTCATTCATACATAAGGCTAACCTTGAAACATCTTTTTGTTAGCTTCAGCTTGGTTCCTCAGGACAAAGCTTTTCACCTTGAACTGTGTTGAAGCTCTGTTACACAGGAGCCTATACTGTAGGCCCTATTAGAAAGGAATGGGGCAGATAACTGACCAGTGAATGTTTGTGGTGATGCTTATACATGGATTACGATTGTAGACAGCAATGCAGAATGGAAAAAGTTGTCTTTCTAGAGAAGAAAAAGCTGTGGAGGATCTTATTGCTATATATAAATATCTGAAGGGGGGTGTAAAGAAGATGGACCCAGGCTCTTTTCAGTGATGCCCAGTGACAGAACAAGAGGCAACAGACACAAACTGAGACACAGATGGTTCTGTCTTAACATAAGAAAACACTTTGTTACTATGAGGGTACCTGAGGACTGGCAGAAGAGGCCCAGAGAGGTTGTGGAGTCTCTATCCTTTTAGATATTCAAAAGCCTAGGACATAGCCCTAGGCTACCAGCTGTAGGTGGCCCTGCTTGAGGTGGGACAAGATGACCTCCAAGGTTCCCTTCCAACCCCAACCATTCTTTAATTCTGTGATACTGCGATGGTAGGTTTGAAGTGCTCTGCATCATTTCTAATGAATGACTGCAATGTTACCTGGTATTAGAATAGGTCAGAAATGTGGTGTTGTGTATGTCTTTAAAAGGGGTTTTTTTTGACACTCACAGCATCCTAGGACATCTTTTCTCCAGGTCACCAAAATACACGGTTGCTCGGTCATAAAGCTTTCAGGTTAGACATTATTCCAGCAAATCAGTGCAAATGCCACACTCTCCTGATGACATATTCCCATTCTCTATCAAGAGCACTGTGTGAGGCAAATAAATCAACAACATCAAAAAAAATGAAACACAATTTTCAGCAGCATGATGCCCTTACTTTTTTTCATGTTTTATCCCCACAGCTGCTTTCTACAAGCCAAGGTAAATGGTAGACAGTTTGGGAGAAGTGTACTCTGCCTTAGGAAAGAAACAGACATAAAGGCAGATTAATAATGAAAGAGCTAATGTGACCCTTGGGAAAGAGGAACCTTCTGTTATTTTATTTGACAAATTTTCCTGAAATGTCCCTTCCTCCAAATACTTCCAGAAGCTTCTGCCTACAGACCTGTGGGCAGGGTGTGAATAACGCTGTGTGCATTGCTTTGTTACTTATTGTACCCACAAAGGGCCAATCTATCTGGCCAAATTTTCAAAGTTTATAGAATTTTCAGAAGTATCAATAAAAATAAAGGTGCAAAAATGTAAAGTGAACTTAATATATTGAAATTTCTGTGAGATTGATACCAAGCTTTTTTGAAAATTGCTCTAGGTTCCCATCAACATATTCAGGTATCTAAAACCTTTAAGCATCTGGGATAAGAGCTTGATTTTCTTCTCTTTCACTAAAATTTTGTGATGGTTTCTGTGGTTTTGTATCAATGTAAGAAATAGAGAGTTAAATCTCAGTAATCCTAACTGAATTGTATTCCTTATTTGTAAAATAACTACATTACTGAGACTACTGGTGTGTGCAGCAAATGCACATAGGACCATATAATCAACATCTAATTAGCCCCACTTCATGTTATATTTGCTTAATGCTAACTTTCTTAGAGCTATAATTTTTTCCTTTAGCCATTATAGCAGCTGAATTTTAATTACATTACCAACAAAAAGCTCATTAACGTCACATAATTGGCAGCGTTTCCAAAAAAACCTGAACTAATTGAGTATTTTCTGAAGAGTTCCCATCAAAGTATAATTTAACCATTACAAACAGCTTGGCAACTACATTTACATAAAGATGTGTCTGAAGAATGTTCTCATGTGTGGAAAATCAGATTTGATATTGCCATTAACAAACGAAGGAAGCTGTTACATAGCAAATCACTTCCACATTTTAATGATTTTGGCTAAACCCCATGTTTTTGTCAAGAGGGTCAAATGAAACCCCTTGCTTTTCCACAAAACAGCAGCAACTGATCTCTAACTGAGAGTTGGGAAGCAGCTTGCTTTGTGAGAAGCTATTCCACAGTCTTTTTCAGGTTATGTTGTACTCTCACCGGTTAATAACAGAGATGAGATACTGTGTTAGACAGACAGTTCTTATGCAGTAGGCTAACTCAGAATTTTTTAAACATGTGCCCAGAGAATCATTTAATGTACAATGGATCTCTTGCCAATTATCTTGTTCATATTATTATATTATGACAGGACAGATTTAATTACTAATCAAAAGAATACAACTATCCCAATCATTATTAGCCTCTAGCACTTTTAAGACTCCATAAAATAGTTTAACTGGAAACAAAGCAAAGAAAGCCTGCATAATCCTTTGATCCTTTCCCTCCAGTCTGGGATGAATGACACTGAGATTAATTTAAATGCTGATGTGATGACTAGAGATTAAAAACAGACTAATATGGCTCACATATTCTGAACACAAGGAGAAAAACCACTGAGATAAAATAGCTATCACGATTGTCCTGCTTTCATATTTAAACCTTAACACTGAGAGTTTTGCAGAATTGTTTCAAGTAAAAGTTGAATAAAATTTGAACACAGCATTCTGGATAATTACCCAAACTTCAGCTTTAAATATTGTGTGTTCCTATCCCTGCTTGGATTCTTTCCAAGAAATTGGAAATAAATTTTGAGGAACTGGTTCTTGTTAGGATGCTAATTAGGTATTTGCACTGCTTTCTTTGTCCTTTCCCATTTTACAGTTGTAGTTAACAAATGCAAGCATATTCATTTGGCAGCGTGCCTTTGCAATGGACCACCTATCTTTGGATTACAGAATGTAAGTTTAAGCAAGATGGCAATAAATGCACATGGCATTTTACATTCTGATTTTATTTTTTCTATCAAACAGGTGTTGAATGTGTCAAAACACGTATTAGCATTACATTTGCTAATATACAATATCAAAAGTAGATGTAAACATCAAGTTTAAAACTTCAAAGTTCCTGTTATCAAGTCACCTTAAACCTATATAACCTGGGCACCGTTACCATTGCATTCTCCCAGAGATGTATCAGATGCCTTAGCATCCTCTGAATAGCCTACTTATTCTGACAAAGAAAAACATTGTTTGAGGAAGTGGGTCATATGTTTGTAGAGATGTTTGCTGGAAAGGCCTGGGATTCCATGGTTTTGGTCAGTATACCACTGAAAAAGAAAAAAAAAATAAAGCCATAAACCCCCTATGTCATGTTTTCAATTCTGCAATAGTCAAACAATACAAGAACTTTATTGTTTTAAAATACAGAAGAAAATGTATGCCTCAAGAAAACAGATGGACTTGCTAATCTTTTTCCTTTTCACTAGTTTCCAGTATATTCCTATTCTTGATGCAAAAAAGTTTCTAAACCTTCCGTAATCGAGGGGTAAGCATTACAGTACCAACAAGTCAGTTGTATCAAGTCAGGCAAAAGAGCTTTGACCTGCCCTTAGGAATGAAATGCCCTTGACCTGCTTCATGGGCTTCACAACAGGAGTCACAGTCTTAGGAACACTGGGCTCGAAACACAAGCTTTCAGCTACATGTTGTGGAATTCTATTCAAAGCATCCTTTATGACAGCAGGGCCATGAACATTATGAATGGTGTACTTCAAATAAAATATATATATGAATTATGTTAACTCTTAGACATAACTGACATTTCCCCTTAACTGAACAAGGATGACTATTGGACCCAATGATCTCTCAAGGTCCCTTCCAACCCCTGCGATTCTGTGATTCTGTGACTACAACAGCAGATAGTATTCCAAATACTTGAGAAATAATCTGGGTTTGCTAACTATCGGTGAAGGAGGCAGAAAATCTGGAATACACAAAAGGGCCTACAAACCCCAGGTACAGTGGTTTCCCTGTGTGATCCCTTTTAGGGGTGTTCCTGGCCCTGTGAAAATGGATTCAGGCAGAAGGCCAGTACATTTGATAGCAGGCAAACACTTTGGTCATCAGCCCTGAGAAAAAAGGTGCAGAAGCAGAGCTTAGCATGTAATTCAGAACTATTTCCTCCCTTTTCATTACTGATTTATATCCTCTAACCTAGTGTCTATGTTTCTCTCTTTGCCTGCACCTGCTACCGCAAAGAAGTTTTGCAGAGAAGTTGGGGTTTGGTTTTGGGTTTTGGGGTTTTTTTTCCTTTCCCTGATCCTGGGTACACTACTTGGATTCCTTATACACTTTTTGCTTGTTTCACCTTGTGCTTGTGGCAGACATGTCCAGGTCAAGACAGAATCCATCAGAACCAGTGATGGTTTTGGCCCCAGGTGCCAGCTCCTTTACCTTCCTCTCTTTTACTAGCTATCAGCAGCTTCCATAAGGAGGCTGGATTGCCATTCTCCCTGGCTCATTTTAAAAGCTCTAAGTTATTCTTGACAAGAGAGAAATCCTGCTAGCATCCAAAGGGCAAGCAGAAAATACAAAAGAGCAGGCAAATCCTTTGAGGAAGAAATTGTTTATGAAGAGTAATAAATGCAGTAGCAATTGCCAGTTTCTGAAGCATGTTCAGTTGAACTGCATTTTTAAAAACATCACCAAATGTCGGATAAGCTTATTTACAAAGATATAAACCACTGTTCAAAATGAAAAATAGTCTGTTATTTACCATTGCCTGGAAATCCACCTGTGCATTAACCAAAGCTTTTGCAATTTGTGCTGAATTCTGAAAATGTACATTATCTGAAGAAGGAAAAAAAAAGAGATTGGCTGTTGAAATGTGTAAATACCACAAAGCATAAAGTTATAGTGCATTAAGTTGTGTCCACTAATTATCAAGTGATACAGTTGACATTACTAAGAATGAGTAAGCATCTTATAATATGTCATATGGAAATCTACCAAAGATCTAAGTACTGACCCTAATCAAAGGCATAGAAAGATGCTTAATGTTTTTCAAACAAAGTGATTCTGGCTCTGTATTTGTACTGCCATTTGCAAACCTCACCATCTGCTGTTCCATGGATGAGAAGATACTCTACGTTTTGGAAATTCTTTGCTCTTGCCATCACAGTTGAATTCTGTTGAGAGGAAAAAATGAACAGTTCAGCAGCTTAAATTTAAACCACTCAGTCACAGAACTGAAAGGCTTTCATTGCCTAGTAGAACAACAATCAGATTGGCATAATAATGAGAGCAGTGACTTCATATCAATTTGAGATTATAGTAGAACCTGTATGTATTTACTGCCTTTTCTAAGGGCCAGTTCAGGAAAAGCACAGCACTTGTCACATGTCATTCCTGGAACACTATAATCCTGGCTACTCAGACTACTCTACCAGGGCAGTCTGATATCGAGCATTTCTGTTCTTTGGGTTGGGATGGAGAATAGGTACTGAGAACATGAACATCTTTAACAGGACTCTTTCCACTAAATGCTCTGGGTGTTAACTCAGGCCTCTCTACATCTAGAGCTGTTATGTGTGCTGCTAGAGGAAGCTATAGATCTCCTATCAATGTGATGAAAATAAGAAAGGCAACCTGTTCCATGAAGGTGAAGCTGTTCTGACCGTTTAGTATGCTTATGATGTTGTTATCAGAGAGCTAAATTTACATGAAGCAGTTTGCATACCACAGCTAACAATACCGATCAAAACCTTCTAAACATCAACATTTTAACTTCTCTCACATGAGTTCTTTCCTAGGTTAATGGTTTGCACTGGCAGAACTGTCTGACTCGTGCAAGTGAGAAAATAAGGAACCTTCAGTTTAGCATGTTTAGGAATGATAAATACAAACCCACAAGTAACTATGGAGATACGAATTTCACAGCAGTAGCTTAGCTGCTACAGGACTGCCATTATGAGAGCTGGCGGGTCATTTTCTTTCTTCACAGTTCTACTTGTCCATGGAAGTGTGATTCAAGTTTAAGGCAGATCAAGACAGAAAGAGAATTCTCACCTTGTAGTGCTCAAGATTATCTGACTCTACAGGAAGACCCATAAATCGTTCTGTGTAGATAGATGCTGCAATGTTAAAGAAGAAAAAAGCTATAGATGAAGAATGAACAGATAGTTTTGTGCCTCCAGTAACACATAGCAAATAAAATGTTGCTTATTTTAACTGTATCTGTTCTACTTGGTTTCCTTATAACACACCAAATTTAAAATATTTTAAAAAATCAGCTATGAAGATTAATGAATAAATGTCCTCCAAGCCATCTTTGCACAAATAGTGGTCTGATCCTCTTCTGTGGAACCAGAAGAAGGTTTTGTGGCTAAAAATAATTAACTGATACTGCTTTATGGTATTGGGTTGAACTCCAGAAGTCAGCTGAATGATCCTCTCCCTCTACTCTCCCCTGGTCAGGCCCCACCTGGAGTGTTGTGTTCAATTCTGGGCTCCCTGGTATAAAAAAGACAGGGATCTCCTGGAGAAAGTCCGGAGGAGGGCTACAAAAATGATTAAGGGCCTGGAGCATCTCCCCTATGAGGAAAGGCTGAGTGAACTGGGACTGTTCAGCCTGGAGAAAAGAAGACTAAGGGGGGGCCTAATTAATGTTTATAAATATCTTAAGTATGGGATGCAGGGGGAATTGGCCAGCCCCTTTTCAGTGGTCTGTGGAGACAGGACAAGGGGCAATGGCTGCAAGTTAGAGCATAGGAAGTTCTGCACCAATATGCAGAAGAACTTTTACACAGTGAAGGTGACAGAGCCCTGGGACAGGCTGCCCAGGGGATGTGGAGTCTCCTTCTCTGGAGATATTCAAGACCTGTCTGGATGCCTATCTGTGCAATATGTGCTAGGGAGCTGCTGTGGCAGGGGCGTTGGACCTGATGCTCTCTCGAGGTCCCTTCCAACCCCTATGATTCTATGGTTCTGTGATAACAGTGCACTGTAGAAAGATGACACGACTACTTTTTGACATCTTAAAAAAAGAAACTGAGCAGAATTCCAAACTGGAATATGTATATGCAGTAAATATGAATATATATATACGTATTGTAATTTTCCTGTTGAGCAATTAGGTGTAGCAGGAAATGATACAGCCTGGCACTAAAGAAGTAGTACAATTGCCGGTCAGGTCTCTGTTCCGTTTTTGAACTTCAATAAAGACTATTAACAGATTTGACAAAACAATTGTTAATAACTGAACAGTATCTATCACCAGGAAATAAGTAGGGATAGCTATCTTTGAGCTGCCTGGGTATCTGTAATTTAACTAAAAGGTGTTATGAAAATTTGTGGAAAACTGACACAGCAGCTGTCACTACCAGAACATTACTTTCTTTATGACCTTGCCTTGAAAGAGTCACTGACACATATTGAGCAGTCAAGCTGCAGTATTACAAGAATTTTATTTATTTAACAGAGTCAGGGCTTTCTGACAAAGAGGAGCTGGCTTCTTTCCTTCTCATAAGAGAGATGATGGCCATTCTAATCAGTAAGGAATTGGGACTGACTACCTTGTTGTTTAGTTTGGTACATTGCATTGGAAAAATTTATTAAAATGTAGGAATGAGAATCCACCCAGGAAAGGAAAAATGACTCAATATACTCATGTTCCCATGCTTTATCATGTATCTTTTACATGTATTACCACTGAGTGCTAAAGATGTGTACTGTGTCCCCCAGATCAGCCAAGAAAGGGTCCTGAACATAATTTGTAACAAAGTACAAAAAAAATCTAAGTAACCTATCTATTATCAAAATCCTTTATCAAAATCTTTTATTGTTCAATGAAAACAGAAAATGTGCAATATCTGTTGTCAACACAGTGTCAAACAACCATATTAGGCTTAAGTTTTCAATTAAATAGACTTTCTGAGTGGCTGGCATTTCTACAGTATTCCGAGCCAAATTCTCCACTCTCTTCTACCAGTATAGCTACAACAAGTCCACAGAGGTCAGCAGAAATGCCTTATAACAATGAAGTGGAAGATTTGGCTTGTCAATTACTGAGGAAGAAAAAGGATATGAATTACAGATTTTAATAAACCAGTCACAGATCTAACAATTTTAACTATACATTGTCTCTGAATGCAATTCTCCTTGCTATCTTATAGCTGTTCAGCTGTTACGAACTCTGACACAAAATGGAGGTGAGTGTGAGGTTTTCAGACAAAAGATTATGGTCCAGAAAATGATCTGTGCATCTAAAAGAGGGTGGGACAGAATTTAGAATCTCTAGGGGCCAGTACATCCTCTGACGTACTCAATACTACTTAGAGACTCAAATATGTAGCATCCTGCCGTTATGCCCCTACAACAGTTCACTCTAATGTTAATATGATCTGTTTAACAAAACTATGACTCATGACTTCCTTCCTTCCTTCCTTCCTTCCTTCCTTCCTTCCTTCCTTCCTTCCTTCCTCCCTCCCTTCCTTCCTGTACATTTCCCTGTTTTACAATATATTTCTAGCAAGATTCTTTAATTCCCTCCTGAAAATTCATCAAATTGAAAAAGATTGCAATGGTGCAGGGCTAATCTACTTTGATGTAAAAACATGCATTTTTTAATGCTTTGACAAGTGTTTATAATTCTTCTTTTATTGAAGGACTATTGCAAAAAATAGAGCTTTATGCCTGCATTCTGGAAATAATTTTGCAATCATGAACAAAAATGTCTTAAAAAAATCTTGATGCCAGTGAAAACATGAAGACTATGCTTCCTGTGTCATACAAATGTTTTCCCCTTTGTTTGCAAAACACCATAAATACAAGGAATGTCTGTGCTAGCAGTCAGGGAAGGAATCTTTCCCATTTAACCAAAAATTTTTCTCATAACCAAGACTTCTTAGCAAACGACCATATGCTAAGTAAATGTGTTCAAAGTGCTACATTTTGCTCATTGAAAACATGCATGCCATGATTCTTTTTTACACTAAGGTTCCTTTACACCATGCCAAAAGCTTAACGGGTCTGCAAGCATGAGTATGTGCCTGCTTTATTCACACAGTAGGGCCCTGGGACTATGCTCCTGGAGCTGTTTCCTCTGAACAGTTTGGAGCCTGCATCAATAAACATAAATAAAAGTATGTCTTGTAACACAACAAAACAGGCGATGTGGCTGAAAAACATCTAAAGGGAAAATAATTTAAAAAATCCAACTTATATCAGATACAACTGACTTGCTCTCTTTCCCACTGCTTTTGGTAAATAACTGCAATCATAAGAGGTACTGATTCCTGACAGAGATCATCTACAGTATCTTAAGTGGAAGTGCACTGTGATTCCATTACTGGCAGAAGGATCATTTCAGTTGTTTCTGAATTCAGTGATACTGATTTTTAGGAAGATCACTCTGAGTATGCAGTTTGTCAAGAGGGCTTTACATACTTGCTGTTACAGATGTGCATATGTAATTATCTGGGCATACCTTTTTCTGTGTGACAGAGTCTGTTCCAAACTGCCAGTTGCAGTCAGTTATTTTCAGCAAGGAAAATATTAAACTTTAGAATTTTACGTCTAGGTAATTGCAATGTCTTCAAGTTTCATATTGCCAGTCTCCTGAGATGATTTCATTTAGAAAGTCATTAAATGCTACATCTTGCTTTCCAAGTCAGTATTTATGACAAGTTTCCATACCATAATATTCCCAGCTGGAAACAGGAGCTACAGCCATTCCACATTTAAATATTCCACTGCCAGATCCAAGAGCCAAAGAAGTTACGTACCCACCGTAGGACTAGGGAGAAATCAGAGAGTTTAAAATTGTTGGTGAAGTATCATTTTGTTTACTGAATCAAACTTATATAAATTAATTCAAAAGTAAATATTTTTATTTGAATGCAGGGTGGACTAAGCAACAAAACCTTGTTAATTTTCTTTTAAAACTTATTTATTTCAGATGGATCTGATGTGATTTTTTGTGAGAGACATGATTTTTGCTACTTCAATGCTTATCACAGGATCCTGCCCTTATTACCACTTAGAATCATAGGAAAAAATAAGTTGGTAGGGTCCCTCAAGGTAATCTAGTGCAACCTCTATCTCAAAACAGGGCTAACTTCAAATTTAAATGAGGTTGATCAGAATCACACATTACACAGCCTCTCTGCTCAATCTGTTTCAACACTGATCATTGTTACAATTTTTTTTTTTTTTCCATAAAACTTCCTTTGTGGCAACTTGTATTCATTGCCTCTCGTCCTTTCAGTGTGCACCTTCAAGAATAACTATAGGTTTTTCCTTCCTTTAACAAACTACCTAGCTTTGGCTAATGATTGGCATATTTTACCAACCCCATTATCAGTACTAATAGGCTCAGCTACTTGAGCACTTGAGGCTGAGCAATTGCTCCCAACTGCCTGCCACCATTCCTGTGTTTTTCTAGCCTGATTCCTCAAACTGGGACCCAGCAAGGAAGAATAAATTCACAGCTGGAAATGAGGGAAAGTAGTAAGTAAACCTGGATGTCAGAATAGAGCTGTGCAATTGTGTGGGGCTAGTTGGTCAGAGACAGGAAAATACAGGTAAATAAAAACTCCATAGGATGTGGAATTGGGGCTGGAAAATACTTGTATAAGGTAGTTGGGAAATAGTGGGTTACTGTTTACTTTGGAATGGAGGGAAGGACAAAACTATGAGGTGTGTCATGAAGAATTCTGAAGATTATCAAACTCATCAGTATATAAAAGACTACATGAAATATGCAAAACTATTAAGTATTCTTTTTGCACACAAGTTAGTCCCTCCCTCTTCTTGACATTCCAGTTTAAAATGACAGTGAGGGATATACTAATGGAAACAATAAGCCATACAATTTTTCTAGCTCATTTGATTGGCTCATTTGATCTTTCAAAAAATTAGTCCTCAAGGCTAAAAAGTAAAGGATTAGAATCAGGAATTAAAATCTAAGCAGTGTAAGAGAGAGACAGAGATAGAGTTCAGAACCTGGATTACTTTAGTGGTTATTTAGGAGCTTTTGCCATCCAGAAGAGTTTGGTGAGTCTGACCAAAACAATTTTAATATCCGTTAGTAGAGGCTTCATAGAAAGATTTTAGCGACCATGCTCATGTGCTGTCTAATATCAGGCAACTTCGACAGTTGCAGTTGAACTGAATCTTCCAAGATCCATCCTCTATTGTGTTTCTGGGAGAGCCTCTCACAATTAAACTGGGCCAATGAAAACAAACACACAAACCCCAGCAAAAATTAAACAAACCAAACAGTGGCAGATAAGAACTCTCCTGGCAAAGACAGGCAGTTAAAGAGAATGAAATTAAAGGCACTTCTGAATGATAATCAGAGAAAAATGAATGTGTATAAAGAGAAAAATATTGGAAAATATTAACAGCTGGCTAACATAGTGGTTAATTCTGAAAGCTTTTTTAGTTACTGCTGCCTGTTACTGCTGGATAGCTGATACTGATTCACTCAGAGGTGTAAGCTTTTTTAGTTCCCTGCCAGGTTAAACATGTCACTAATGGCAGTGAAATCTGGCCATTTAATAATAGACTTGCAACACATCTGGCTATAAGAGGTTATGAAAGTGTTATAAAGCAAAGTATATGAAAAAACCCCCAAAGATGAATATCAGACTGGCTAATTATTTGGAATGACTCCTATGCTGTTCAATTTTTCCATTTCTTGGTGAAACTGTCCATGTTGAACACCCCTCAGACACACATTCACCTCTACTGACCATTTCAAAGCCAGCCAAGTACACAATGGTTCAGAATGATGCAAAGATCGTATTTTCTGATGAGAGATACTAATTTCTCATTATTTTCATCTCAGATCAGAAAGGACAATACTTGAATGTTGACACCATGCCAGTAAGTCCCTAACTTAAAAAGAAAGCCAATTAAAACATCTCAGTTTTGCTTATCTTCAAATTGAAACAATGAATTATACATAAGCTTTTAAAAATTCCCCCTTGAGCTGCCCATGATCCCTTCTTGGGGGCTTGCACTGTTGTAATTGCATGCACATAGGCACCAACAGGAACTATCCCTTTGGCAAAAACATCAGATGCTGATAGAAGAAACTTTATACACAGTGAGGGCGACAGAGCACTGGAATAGGCTGCCCAGGGAGGTGGTGGAGTCTCCTTCTCTGGAGATATTCAAGACTCGTCTGGATGCCTATCTGTGCAATATGTGCTAGGGAGCTGCTTTGGCAGGGGGGTTGGACCCGATGATCTCTCGAGGTCCCTTCCAACCCCTAAGATTCTGTGATTCTGTGATTCTATGATTTAGGACAGAATAAGGAAGAACTAGAAAAATATATACTGCAGGATTTTTTAAAGACAGGTACAAAAGGAACCATCCACTTACCCAGCCCCATATTGCTATCCTTTTCTCATCAATAAATCCCATTTCTATAAATTTCCTGTAGAAAAGAAAAACATTAATACAAAAGATTGCTGATACCATAACAAATTAACAAAAAATAATTTTTCTTTCCCTTTTTCCCACACATCCCACCAATTTGACCAAAGTATCAATCAGGAGAGAATGTATGATTTATAAAAGGTATCAACTATTAACTTAATAGATACTTCAGAAAGAAAGGAGTAATTTTTCTTGAAAGAATAAAAAGTGCTGAAATTAGTATTTCCTTTGTAATAACTTTTGTTCCAGTGGATGAGTACCCTGCCCAACAGCCTTCTTAGAAAAAAAATTCTTTTTTCTTACACTTAGAATGTACCTGGGCATTTAGTTCGGAGTGGATTAAGCATCATACATTCTACTCATGTTGTACATGTGCATAGGCATATATACAGACATATGCTCATGCACATGCAAAGAATTTCAAAAGCTGTACTCCTACTAATAACCACGTTTCATATCCCATAGCTCTACCTTCCCACAGGCTATTATCGTTTTCATCATTTTAATGCCAAAGGTGCTGGATTACCATTCAGATTTATCCTGCAAGATACTCAACACACTCATATCACAACAAGTTGATACTCTGATCTCTCAAGAGGCACAGTATCAACCTCTGAGATAAGGGATTCCTTGGAACAATAAACTTTCTTTTTTATGTGCCTGGAAAGTGAATAATAATAATAATAATAATGAGAAAAACTAATTCTAATGCTCTGTGTAGGTGATTAGCTTGCAATGGATGGAAGGTGTACCTTGCTTATACACTCAGTAGAAATACAGGTCAAAGAGAATCATAAATACTAGGTCTGCTACAAAAATCCTGCATTGGAGTCTGAAGGCTGTATTTCCAGAGTTGTATTAGCAACAGCAAAGAAAAAGGGATGAGGCACATAGGTTCCAGAGTGACAAACCAACAAATTAGGTTCAGATACATCTCAGGATTCATAATCAGCAACTGCTGGACTTCTTTTACTAGGACAAACATGAGTGACTGACAACACCCAAAATGCAGAAAACTATCTGGGTGGGACACTTAGAAAAGCCAAAAAATTATTCAGCTTTGTTACATTGTTGTCTTAATCCCTGAGGTTCCTCCTACAATAAAAGCCCCTCCAAGTACTTCCCACTAGGGGGAAGGATCCTCTAAAAATCATGCATCTGAAACCATGTGTTAGATCAGGAAGATGGAATGCAATACATTTAACTGCATAAGTCTAGGTGCTGACAGAAAACTGGGAAGTGTGAAGGCTGAGGTCATTTCTTCACAGCCTGTCTCAGCAGATTTTGCAACTGCAGAATCAGTTTAGGTTCCCTCTGTCTCTGACATTTTATATTTGAGTGATGATTCAGAGTAATAAAAAAAAATCATTCCTTCCCTTGTGATATTTTCAAATATGCTATTGCTGGCAGAAGTTTCAAGAAATAAAATAAAATAACAGATTAATAGAAGAACCTACCATGATATACAGCTATTCTGTTTCACTTATCACCTAAAAGGATAATGGTGTGTTTATATCACTGAGGAGGAAATGAATTACCAGAAAGCAGAAAGAGTACGGAGCAGATACCCTCCTCACACACACTTGCAAAAACAAGAAGTGTTCTCAAACAAGCAGAGAAAGCTGTGGAAACCTGGACTGCTCCATCCAGTTTCTAGTGAAGCTACTCAGAGTCAGATCTGTTACTGGGGGAAAGAAGGTATTGTTGCACCTGTAAATCTATCCATGCTTTGATGGGCCAAATTCCAGACCAAAGTCTAGACTAAATTCTTTATTCCTGTCTTGCCCTCATCTCTGTGTGGTTCAAATTAACATTTCCTTTAAATGTTCACCTTAGCAGTGCTGCTGCATCTGTAAGCTTAACAGGCAGCCTTTCTTTACAAAACCTCAGCTTTCACGCCCTAAGCAGAGTTTAGGGAATTATTTTCCCTTGGAATGCTTCAAGTGTTTTGCTACAAAAGAGTAAGTGTTGGGAAACAACTACGAGAGGGCCTCAGACACTTTCTGTTGTTCATAACTACTCCAAAATAGCATGGATGGCAAGTTTCTGACTAACCAACCTCTACAAGGCTCGTGCCAGGATTCAGCGTTGCTAAAAACTTCATATTTGACCTTTATCTAATCCCTGTGGTACATCACTATAGATCTTTGGCTAATTATTATGGCCACTGAGGTACCTTTCCCTGACAGGGTAAAAACCCTTCAGAATAATGATGCAAGGGTCATATTTTCTGTGATACATTGGCTTATCTCTCACCACTGATGCTTGTAGTTGCTTAGGCCTAGTATTAAAGCCTCTAGTGATGTTCTTATAAAATGGAAGTGGTGAGGTCCAAACATGGCCTTAGTAGAGTATGGGCTTAATATACCACACAAAACCCCAGTGACACCAAGCACCTCAGTGATATTTTATTTCTATAAACAGTCTTCTTGTTTTATTTCCTGGAGACCTCAGCTCTCCAGCAGAAAGGCTGGGAAGTATAATTTTTTTTTTTTTCACATTACTACTTGTAGGTATGTAAATACAACAGTTAGGGAGATAATGTACTTACTTCACTGCTGAGATTTGATCCTCAACTTCATAGACTCCTAGTCTTCGATAGACTGCATGCAAAATCTTGTCACCTTGGTAAGCTGTCCCTCTGCCATCCACTAGAGCAACAACAATTCCCTCTTTGCTTGCAAGATAGGTTATCCAGCTAATGCTAAATGTTTCCTTCACATTCTGACTGCAAGGCCCCCCGTACCTAAGGATGAAAATTCACACATTTTCAGCTCATAGTTAGAAATTTATAAATATTAACTGCATACTTGACTATAGCTATAGGTACTATTTATATTTTCACCACAAGTATTTTGGTATATGGCTCTAGTTCAGAGAGCTCAGTAGACAAACAGATCAAATACCATTTTCATATATTTGTGATATTTTGCTATCTTAAATCCATTTCAATCCTTTAGGTTTTATGCCTAAGGCAAAACATTGGTTTTAGCTCAAACTAAAGGGGTGCAGCATCAGGTATTTTTCCTAAGGGGAATCCTTGGAAAAGTCACGACTTAGAGACTATTCTTTCTCCAAATTCCTAAGTTGTAACTGCCCTTTTTGGTGCTTTTCTGCATTCATCTCCACATGCAGTCAGCAATGACAAAGAAAATCAGAAAAAAGTACAGGTTCTTTACACTTTCTGGCCATCCCCAGACCTTCTTTGTTTCAGTAGGGAATATCATGTACTGTTGCAGCTGTAGGGAGAACACACTCCACATAGCTGAGCAACAGAGAGACACACTTCATGAGAATGACCATATGTAATTTACACATTTGGCCTCAAGAACTTGACTGACTTAATCTTCTACTCTGAACTTCATTCAAACACAACTTAGCATTCTTTGAGCTTTGGATCATCACCAGTTAATAAAAAATGATGTAAGGGTTATTACACCCACTCATATCTGCTTTCAGGCTCTCATTTTTTTGCACCACTGCAATTTTTGTTGTCTTTCCTACCTGTAATAAATTAAATTTGTATCAAATGGTCTTTAGAAGAAACAAAGAAGTCCATTCATGTGGTTTAGGGATGTTTGGGTTTTTTTCTTAAAAAAAAATGAAGCATTTTTTCATATTAACAAAGTTGAAATCAGTAATTTCAGACTCATTCATGATAAACAGAAGCAGCAATAGAGCTAAGAATGCCAAGCAATAACCCACGTGTTTTTATTCTTTTTCTTTCTCTGAGGAACTAATCTTTGCCGTGCTAAGATTAACATTAAAAGCCTCATTGATTTCCATTGGGATGAATTTCTATTCTAAAAATACATTAAAAAATCCCATCACAACAAACAAAACAGAACTAAGTGGTTTTGCTTTTGCTTCATAAAATGTTGCAAATATCCTTGTTTTGTTAAATTATAATTTGGATTTTTGGGTTTCTTTTTGACGAAACAACATTCAAAGAAAGGAAGTGTTACATACACTTGAATAAGCAGAGGGTACTTCTTGGATCTATCGAACTGTGGGGGTAGAAGCATTTTGTACCACAAAGCTAGAAAAGACATATGAAAATTATATTGTTAATGTTTAAAATGATTCGCCTAAGCATAATCCAGAGTTTGGTATAATAGTATATGAAAATGAATCAGCAAAAACTACACACTATGTGAACTGTGAATCACAGGGCTGAAGTAACTGTTTATATTCAGCTGTTGGAGAACAACTTGGAAGAAATTAAGTGCCCACTTTTATTTTAATTTAGCTATGCATAAAATTATTTCACATAACTCTAGCTTCTCAGTTTTCCAGGTGCCTAGAAAAGCACAACTAGGAATATAACTGTTTTTAAGATTATGAGAAAGCAGTTTTGTACACTTTACACTGGTTCATTCAAGCTGCAAGAGATCCAGGAGACTCCTGGCGTCTATAGATGACAACTTTCTGGTTCAGATATTGGACAGACTAACTAGAGGTGATGCATTGCTGGACCTGGTGCTCACCAATGTAGGGGAGATCATTAAAGGTGTTAAGATTGGAGACAGCCTAGGCTGCTGCGAACAAACTAGTTGAGTTTGTGATCTCAAGGAATGTGGGCCTGGCAAAGAGTGGGATCAGGACCAACCTGGTGACCTTCTGTGATGGAGTGACAGCATCAGTTAATAAAAGGAAGGCAACTGATGTCATCTACCTGGACTTGTGCAAGGCCTTTGACACAGTCCCCCACCACATCCTTATCTCTAAATTGGAGAGATGTGGATTTGATGGGTGGACCATCCAGTGGACAAGAAATTGGTTGACAGAACATAGACAAATGGTGGTGGTCAATGGGTCTATGTTCAGGTGGAGGCTGGTGACAAGTGGGGTCCCCCAGGGGTCTGTCTTGGGACTGGTGCTCTTTAACATCTTTATCAATGACATCGATGATGGAATTGAGTGCACCCTCAGCAAGTTTGCGGATGACACCAAGCTGAGTGGAGTGGTTGACACAACAGAAGGAAAGGAAGCCATCCAGAGGGATCTTGACAGGCTGGAAAGGTGGGCCCGGGTGAACCTAATGAGGTTCCACACTGTGAAGTGTCAGGTGTTGCACTTGGGCTGGAAGAATCCCAGCCATAGATACAGACTGGGAGAAGAGCTCCTGGAGAGCAGCCCTGCTGAGAAGGACTTGGGGATTCTGGTGGATGAGAAACTTAACATGAGCCAGCAGTGTGCTCTTGCAGCTCGCAAGGCCAATGGTATCCTGGGCTCCATCAGAATTAGGGGTGGCCAGCAGGGACAGGGAGGTGATTGTCCCTCTCTACTCTGCCCTTGTGAGGCCCCATCTGGAGTACTGTGTCCAGATCTGGGGCCCCCAATACAAGAAGGATGTAGAACTGTTGGAGAGGTTTCAGAGGAGGGCCACAAGGATGATTAGAGGGCTGGAGCACCTGCCCTACGAAGAGAGGCTGGGGGAGCTGGGCTTGTTCAGCCTGGAGAAGAGAAGGCTGCGGGGGGACCTCATTGCAGCCTTCCAGTACCTGAAGGGAGCAGAGAAACAGGAGGGGATTCAACTTTTTAAAAGGGTAGATAATGGCAGGACAAGGGGGAATGGATTAAAGCTAAAGGAAGGAAGGTTTAGATTACATATTAGGGGGAAGTTTTTTACAGAAAGAGTTGTGAGGTGCTGGAACAGGCTGCCCAGAGAGGTGGTGGATGCCCTGTCCCTGGAGGTGTTCAAGGCCAGGTTGGATGGGGCCCTGGGCAACCTTGTGTAGATCCAGGCCTGGAGGTTGGTGGCCCTGCCTGTGGCAGGGGGGTTGGAACTCTATGATCCTTGGGGTCCCTTCCAACCCATGCCATTCTATGATTACCACGAAATATTATTTGTAAAGTCACTAGTGAAAACAACAGTCTATGCAAGTCAATATAATGGTTAACACAGGACCAGCTGTTTACATTTCACATGTTATTGCCACCCTACTATAATGTTTTTAAATGATAAACACTTTACCAATAGTATTAAAGAATTATAAAAACATTGCACTGTGAAGCATAGATGTATTTTAACTAATGTTCTTCTGAGAGATACCCTGAGACACAGACAAATTGGTTGTTGTCAAATAGGGCAGTACTATGCCTCTTCTTCCCAATCTAATAGGTTTACAAGTTTGTTCTACAGGAAGATGATACTGTAACAAAATGAAAGTCAAAATATTAAAATGGTAGGAATAAAAAGTATAATAAAGATGTTTAATTCTTACTTATACCATCCACTTCAAATTTATTAATTTCTTCTTTTGGCAGTTTGATCTCTTGCAAGGCAGACTGCAATTCCCCATTGTCTTCCAATACTCTGAGCTCTAAGTAAAAGAAATGCCTGAATTATTAACTAATTTATTTTTAATTCCTCTTAATTAACTGAGATTCCTTTATTTTATGTTATTAGAACAGAAAGGAAATCCGTGACACTTTACAAGATGAGTAATGAAATAAACTCAGAGACTTCTAATTGGGCTTGATCACATAGCTGAATAAAAGCAAGACACTGTGTGCACAAATATTCACTAGATTTTTACAGGATGTCAGAAATATAACACTGGAATTTAATCTTTCAAAATACCCTTGACAATTTTCACAGATTCAAATGGGCTTTTATGGCTGAAATATCATCCTAGCTTTGGATATTCACCCAAAATCAACTGAACCCTTTCCATCCTTCCCCTCATAACTCCTGAAACTTGCCCATTACCACAAATGAACTATGGGCATGCTGGAAGGAGCTTCCAAAGTGGTGCATGTTACCTTAACTGCATGCCTCCTACTAAAATTCATGGTTGATTTATTTTCAAAATGCTGCCAACTGTAATGAAAATGGATCTACTAAAAATAGATTTTGCACCAGAGAAGAGATTATGAAAGCAAGGGATGTAAGGAAAATTAATCCAAAAAAGGTGATAAAAAAGTCAGAGAAGCCTGAATTTATTTTTATTCCTGGAAAATATAGCACAGCAGAGTGAGGCATCATGAAACCAGTGGTGAAGATCCATTAAACGAAACTCTTCTCTCTGCAGAGAGGTTAACAAATATGTATTTGCAGTTGGGCACTTAGCTGCATTTCATGTAATTCATATTTTAATAAGGAAATAGTAGGGGCCCTTGATACACAAGGCCATAATGAATAGTGGAAAACAGAGTTACGACAATGGACTACAGAAAAATCCATTAGCGGTATTTAAACCTTTAAACCTATGTAAGACTTCCACAAAAGAAATAGTAGAACATAGGGATTTTAGAGGATAATTGCAATAATGTTCATCAATCTTTTCCATCTGCAAACATCTTCTTGCAGGGGTTAAAAACTAAGATGTACCCACTCCTACTGGAATAAAAATTTTATGCTGCAATTCATTGACTTCTACATGAAACACCGTTGATTAATTTAGATTAACACTACTGTGGCATTTATCTTCCTCATATTTCTATTTGTCTTCTGGTTGAATAACACTCAGTTAATAGTGGTTTATCAAAATGGGCTGAACTGTAAGGACACTGACATCAAAATTACTAGTGCATTTTCACTGGGGAAGGAAGGGGAGATGCCACATCACTGAAGTTGTTTTACAGGACCATGCTAGTTCTTGTAATATTTTTGGACTGAACACTTTAAGTTGGAAAATAATTTTTAGGGAAAAGTAAGGGACAGAGAAAGAAAATTAACTGCAGAGTAATTAGAATTTTCATGGTTAGCAAATTCCTGCTTGGCCTGGTTCCAAACAGGCCTTACTAACAGGCTACTTACTTAAAGAATGAGGGCTAAGAATGTTTCTTGCTGGAGTTCCTATTTTCTATCAATAATTACACCCTGTCTAAAACAGTCATTTCAACTGATCATCTGCAGGAGCTTCTGCTCTTTCCTGAGATCTCTACCAATGGTTGAAAAGTAACTGATTCCAGTTCTAATTAGTACAGTGCAATAGCTCAAACAGCAAACTTTAAATAGTACTTTTTTCCCTTTCGTATAGGGTAGGTTTGCTTCAGGAAAATGCAGGAAGTCTTATGTCAAACATGAAAAGGAATTGTCTGGGAATCACAGTAATGTTTTCTACACAGTTTCACTTGATCTTTGGTAAACAGAGTGGGGATGTTCATTGCATCTATACAGCATAAACAGGAAAAACATCAGGGTGCCATAAAAGCTATAAAAGGGCTGGACTCAGGAATGAAAACAAAGGCATCTGTGTGTTCATTGATATTTGGATTTTACTAACTAACAAGTCTAGAAAGACACTAGACATTTTAATAACAAAGAAGAGGAAAAGCTTCTTGATCACAATCCTAAATATTGTATTAAATGATCTACATATTGAAGATCAATGAGAAAAACAACTTTTCAGACATAGGCAGGATATTTACAGTACCTCTATCACCATAGTTATCAAAAAGGGTAGAAATGGGAATACCAGGACCTGTCATAAGAAAGATAAGAAAGCAGTTTATAGTTTGAAGCTGGAATTTGGTGGTGAAGTGTGTATTACATTAACACTGGTAACTGACAGGTGTTAAATCCCTCAACATTGGTACACAAATCTGAATCTTCTCTGCTGTATAACCCACTACTCCCTGCTGCATAAAATACATAATTTACTGTGTGTACATAGACTTGTATACAGGTATTGCTTAGAAAACATAATAGAACTAACTTTAAATCTACTAACAAATTCTTCCTCTGTAGATAGAAGTGACATCCAGTTAATACCTGAGTTGCGATTACGTAAGGTGAATGCAGCATTAACAATGTGAAACATTCTTCTGTCATATCATATTTGTGAAGGTAAGTGGCTTTTATATGGTGATGACCTTAGTGACTATTTTGTGCAAGAATGATTGAAAGGTGTTATTATTTGCTTCTCTGCTCAACGGAAGTTCTAAGGAAATTTTCAGCTGATCAGTCAGTGCAGAATCAGAAGAACAGTAAACTTTATATGAAATACGCAAATACCTTGGATTTTTTTCCCCTTTTTTAAAAGTGTGACTCCTCTCTTCTTTGATTACACCAATGGATGGAACCTCAGACCACTGAAATCACCTAACATTTCAATAGAGCTAAGATTTCATCTAATACTTCTGTGTTACAAGTGGTTTCAGTGATCAAATATCTTGATGAATTCAATTGTTCTTAGTTCTCAGGTAGTAAATATTCAACCTTTCATGGCTATCAAAGGTTTTAATAATTTCAGTTGGGTAATGCAGTAGTTTCTCAGAGTTAACTTTGATCATATGATTTGGAAATCAGTGTCTATTTCTAAATTCTGCTTTTGCTACTGTAAGAAAAACATAATTTGGATGAGCCAGATTATAATCTGTTTTGTGCCATGAAGCAACTTCACGAATTTGTTTCTAAATCTAAAAATCCCAAGACTTCTTTTTAAAAGGTAAAAAAATAAAGAAATAAAAAAATATAAAACATCTGCATTTTCTGAAACATCTTCCCAAGGTTTTTGGACATGGAAAAGTTTATTTCTGGAAACGTCTCCTGGTTATTGTGAAATTTTGATAATTCATCTGGATATCATTTGGGATAATCAGTATTAATTGTGCCTCTGATAAATTTGAAAGAACAACTGATTCTATGTCTGCTCCCATGCTATACATACCATAGCAGATCAAGGCGTAATACTTAGACCGTTCACTGAACCTTGCTGTATAATACTGGCATCTCTCTTTCCTTAAATTGCAAGTAATGCATTGTTTTCTGACAGGCTTACTTCCAATACTGATTCTAGGAAGGAAATAAAAGCAATATTTATTTTACTACAACTATCTTCACATATGTCTGCCTCACATTCTAGAATATAGGCACTGTACTTTCAGAATGGTTCCGTTTAAAAATTAATATTCTCCCTTTTAATATTTTTTTCCCAAAAGAATATTAAACTTTAGAGGTTATTTCTCCTCAATTCTTAGATACAGTCTGAGGTCAAGATTCAGTTAAAATAGATTGTGAAATTACACTTTAAACATTCTGAAACAAAATTATTTTACTGACTAACCCAGACCTATCTTCTATCAACCCAGTATCATTAAGATAATGCTGATAACACTTACTTGTAAATATTCCTTCTTCCTGGATAGCCTTCAAATTCATTGCTTGAATAGAAACTGTAAATTCATTTATATGTTAATAAATAATCCACAAAGTGATGACCTATGAACCAGCATCAAGATGAAAAGCCGTCTTGGAAGTTAACTTAGGCTTTTTGAGATTTCTGCATGTGATGGAAGAGTAAGTTAAGCTTATATACCTTTCATCATAATCAAACTCTGATTAGATGCCAAACTAATAAATAGGAGTTCCATCTTAATTCTCATGAGCTAATCACTCCAATTATGCAAGCTGTATCTATTATATAGTAACCTGAATGAGAGACCATAAAAAGAGAGAAAATTAAAATAATTGCAGATTGTGTGAGGGTTAACCACATGCTTAAATTAAAAAGTATTTCTAAGTAAGTCTCTCTAAGATGGGTGGTTGAAAATAAATAGAAAAATCAAGGCAATTTGCAAAGAATCTCCCATAAATAAACCAAGTTTGCAAACCTGTGCAGTGCTTTTGTGTACAAATTTGTGTGGATGCATTCAGATACAAGACAAATCACACTTAATTATAACTTGACAAGTTCATGATACTTACATTGCATCATTTGTTACTCTAAAAATGTATATTGCCTCCCATTCTCCACTTGTAATTTGGATTGCATTCTCCTATGAAGCAAGACATATATGTTAGTGAATATTGTAGAATTATTTCAGGAACTTACAGTACATCAATGTAGAATGCTTTGCTTGACTTACCACAGAGTCATTGATGTAATGAATATGCTTATAACCATTTTTGTCACTAAAAATTTTGTAGTATGAATTGCTGTCTGATGTAAAATATGGTGCAGAAACAAAGAACTGGAAAAAAGGAAGAAAAATGGTAGATGAGACATAAGTGTGTCAAAGCTGTTTAGAAGATTATAATGCACATATTAAAAGTAACAAGACTAATCAGGTTACATGGGACAAAGTACTTTGCACAGGTTTTTACCTGTGATACTCAATCTCACAGGCAGTACACATTATAATTTGTAACCTGTCATGTCAGATTTCTTAAGCTGACAATATAGATATCTCAAGTGCAAGATCTCTACATAAAAGTGGAATAATTTGTTTGTATATTCTGAAAGACCTTTCATTAGTTATTTAAAAATAGAGTTGATTTTTAAAAAATAATTTTCTGAACAAAGCTAATGTTCACAACTGCTGCCAGACTGAAAATCCTATGGGCCAGAGTTTGAGAAACACAGCGCTAAGCAAATGGGTATCAGGTCTCCCATAGTATCCTGCTAATGTTAAAGAACATATTATCCCAGATAAGACCATTCTACTTTTGCTTCCTTTCAAACCATCACATCTTTAGTAAAATTGCCAGGCAAGGCAACTGTGAGTTTTATTTTCAAAATATGAACACAGAAAAATGACCTACAAGCACTTAAAACACAGCACCAAACATTTCTGAGTATGAGTTTTGATTAATACTAAACCAAGCTTGACTAGAACCTGTGACCACAAGCAAAATTGTTCTGGAGCTTGCTTCTAATATTCTTGATGCTTGAAATACCATAAAGGCTAAAGCAGGGATTTATTTATGTGTTCAGCTTTTTAGTTCTAATAAAAACCTGTCATCACAACCTCAAGGAAAAACGAAGGGACTGAGTAAAGTAACAAATCCTTGTAAATGCTAATCTTTACTTCAAATGAAAAGACTTCTCTTAAAGGACAGTGTACTGAAAATGAAAACTCTCGGTTAAGTCCACTGCAGGGTATTCAGGCACATTTGAGATTCCATATAAGTTCTGATAACTTCACCTGCCTGAGGAGTAAACATAAGCAGGAATACATATTCACTGTTAGAATATATAATTGTAAGTACTGATCTCATGCTCTTACTATTTCCTTGCAGGTTTGTTTTTACTATCAGTTCCCAAAGACAGAAGTTATGGCTCTTCCATGATAAAGGTTTCTGGGTAGAGAAAATTTCTTTTGCTTAGGCGTAACGGCAGAGAAGTATCAAATACCATTGTAAGTGGGGTGTCTTATCTTGAAGGTTCCTCCCTAGCTGAAGATGTGCATCACTTGGCATTAAAACTCTGTTCTGAATGGACAGGTTTTATTCATAAGATGTTACGGTATGGCTGATCTTACCTCTTGTCCTAGTGACATCAGAGGAATTTTACATCTATTTTTTGCTTCCAAGATACTTCAAAGAATTACACTGCAGTATAAATCTACCTCTTTTCGCAACTTCCCTCCCTTCAGTATAACGTCTAATTAGTTGGTTTAAGATTTGCAAAAGGAGACAGAAAAAAGGTTTTTAAACTCAGAAAGCAGGTAGCCAGATACTACACGTAACACAGCACTAAAAGTCTTAATCCTACAGTGTAACAAGTTTAAGCAGTAGTGTTGTACAACTCAGAATGTAGCTTTATATTTCAAAACACTGCTCTAAAGATGCAGAAAGCTGTAGCTTTTCAGTAAATCAAAACAGAATACAAGAAAACCTACTCCGCCTGCCCATCCTGTTTGACTCTCTTCTATGTGCTGTTGATTCTGAAAAACAAAAAGAAATATACACTCTTTAAGAAGTTCAAGAATAAGTTTATGGAGATGCAAAATCTTCAAATAAAAAAATCTGTAGCCACCCGCAAAAAGACAATTTCAGAATACTTGCTGATTAGGTTCCAGGACTTGAAGGTTGTCAGAGTTAAATAATATTACTGTATTAAAAAATACCATTGTACTAATACCATTATGTTAGTTAAAATAGTAGTTTTTAACAGCTGTCATCAGAGCTAAATAAAATCTAATGTAATTGTTTTTGTCTTATGCAACATTTTCACTGAAAGCAAGAGTTAACAACCAGTTAGTCTCACGATTTTTTCAGTAACAAAACCTAAACTGACTTCATGAATATTAAAAATCTGTGTTAGATTCTCAGCTGGTTCATTTGATGTATTTAATTTAATTTCAAAGCTGTGAAGTTGATTTATAACAATGTATAATATAACAATGTATAATATGACAACTAGGTATACCTTTTAAATGTAAACCGTAAAAAACCCACAAGTCATATACTTCAATTAAATAATATACTTTATTTATATTATATAAAATTATGTATTAATTAATGTACTTTAATTAATATGTCTAAATCTAGGGTCTCTGTGTTTGTTGCTCAGATATTAAAGGGCCAGATTTTCAATACTTCAAAAAAAATTCTCTCAAATAACATATTTAGAAAGAAGAATTAAGGACTGGCAAAGATAATGTAGGCAAAAGTCACCCAGATTATCATATCCTGAGACTATGAATATAAATTTAACAGGTCTTAACATTCTTAAAGCTGTTTTTTAAAGAGACTTATACTAATCATAACTGTATCAGTATGTCCTGCAGCTAAAGGTGATTTCACATTTATATTTATGCTTTACTTCTAAAATTTGTAGTGCATTTTCAACACTTTCCTAAGACTTTTTCATTGGAGAGTGTAATATCTTGCTTGCTGGATGCAGTAACTGATTTAATATTTAACAATTCTGCATTCAGTCAGTGTATTTCTTTTTATCTTGCAAACATTTCCTCATACTGTTCATTTAACACAGTATTTCTTTACAGTCTGAAATAAATTAAACAAATTTGCTTTCTAAAGAATGTAATTAACATTTTTTAACCTGAATGCAATGTCATCAGCATTCAGAACCGTGCTTTCTCCCTTTCTACACAGTCCCTGCAAAATGACTTATTTGAGCAAAAGTTGCAGGTCCTTACCCCTTAGAAGACTGTTCAGTACTTTGCAAGGGCTTCACTGAGCTAATAACACAGATGGATTTTATTTCTTTTAAGATAAGAAAAATTGGATGTATTGTTTTATATCTGCATCCTAAATTTATTTTCCTTCATTTAAATTAAGGCTCAGATCTTGCTGACATAGTACATTTAGGATATATTTAACTTCTCTCATATGATTAGTCCCATTGACTTCTATGGGATTTGTGTGTATTAAAGTACTCACAGCATTTAATTAGAGAACTGACATCTTTATAGGAAATCCCAATTTCACAAACACACGCCTAGCTTTTACTCACATGAATAATTCTGCTGAAGTCATACTGGTTTCTATGGTCTATTCACATAAGCAAGGCTTGAACACACGAACATTTCTGATGAATCAACACTTTAGGAACATCTTGTAGATTATATTTTGTTATTATTTTCAAGTACATAAAGCCTAGCACAGTTATTGTACATTAGAGTCTCAATTTAATCTGAAATCAACAAGAGAACTATTTTTGCCATTGGAAATGTAGAGATATACTTTCTAACGGCAAATAGAGCTAATGCAGCACTCCCATCTGTTCACACTCCTTCAATTGGCCATTTGTGCAAACTTTAATGTGATAAAAGCATTGTATCACTGTATAAATATAGAATTATAGAAACGTCAGTAGTGACTCCATAAATAAGGTTTCAAGGAGAAATGCAATTATACAAGGATCATGAACACAGTCCTGTGAGATGTTAATTGTTCTGGTCTGGTTCCAGGAAAGCAATTAAGCACATGCTTAATTTTAAACAGATAAATAGACCTACTGAAATAAATAAAACTGCTTATATGTTTAAAGTTAAGCTTGCATTAAAATGCTTCGGTGGATTGCAATAGAATCCTAGAGCCCTTGATTTTTTTTTTCTGTACATTAAAATACTTAGTTATTAAAATGTAGATTACTTGGAGGTGAGACAGAGATTCAGTGTTCATGCACTTATAAAGTGGAATGATTATATATGAAACACATTAAGTGCTGCAGTAAATATGTAATTTTTTTCTAATAAATTAAGCTGTTTGTGGAAAATCACTTCAATGATAATCTTTTTTAAATAACAGGAGCTTAACTTCCTTTTAAAGTTGCAACATATCATAGAGGAATACAAATTATTTTCAGCCAGGAAAGGCTGTGTCAATAAACTTTGAATTTACAGTTTATTGGTCACAGAACACTTGCATAAGTATTCTTGTGTTTTATTTCCCACTGGTTCAAGGTTTCAAGCCTAATGCTAGTATTTATAACTCTAAAAACAAGACATCCATACAGCATCAATACAAAAAGACAATAAATGAGACTTCTTTATTAGAGTTAACGAAATTCAGTATTATTTTTTCCGTCAGGATCCATATGACTTTATCAATATTTACAGTCTTCAGGCTTTACAATGTCTTTTAATGTTTTTTTTTCCAGAAAAGCACATTAATAAGGTCTGTACCTAGGATCTGTAACTATCTACAGGCCATGTAAGTTATCCCGCTCAACAGCATGGTTTTCTCTCCAAACTGCCTTAATGATAGAATGGCATATTTAGACAAAATGCAGAGCTACTCTTACAATAAGCCTTAAGTTTTCTTTTCAGACCTGAAAAAAGGGATTGTGTTGCTGAAAACTTGCTTGCTTTCTCTAACCGTATGATTTGATAAGACAGAAGAATGTCTCCCTCCTGAAAACCTGCCTTGCTTTTAATCTGTATGTTCCTTCAACTAATTTAACATCAACCATGAGGAACATGATTTAGTCAGACCTTGTAGGAAATGTCAATGTAGTGTATTTTCCCTGGTATAAAAAGGACAGGGATCTCATGGAGAGAATCCAGAGGAGGCTACGAAGATGATTAAAGGCCCGCAGCATCTCCCCTGTGAGGAAAGGCTGCGTGACCTGAGGCTCTTCAGCCTTGAGAAAAGAAGACTCAGAGGGGATCTTATTAATGTTTATAAATATCTCAAGTTTGGGACACAAAGGCAAACAGCCAGCCTCTTTTCAGTGGTCTGTGGGGACAGAACAAGGGGCAATGGCCTCAAGTTGGAGCACAGGAAGTTCTGCACTAATATGAAGAAGAACTTTTTCACAGTGAGAGTGACAGAGCCCTGGGACAGGCTACCCAAGGGGGTTGTGGAGTCTCCTTCCCTGGAGATATTCAAGACCCGTCTGGATGCCTCTCTGTGCGACCTGTCCTAGGGACACTGCTTTGGAAGGGGGTTGAACCCGATGATCTCTTGAGGTCCCTTCCAACCCCTATAATTCTGTGATTCTGTAATATTACAAGATGTTTTTTCACTCCTCCCTCAGCAATTAAAATATTGAAAAGGGTATCACTAGTAATTAAAAAGTGAATGTGATTAAACACATACAATTATGGCAGGCACATAATTATTTTCAAAAAGAATTCAGGGCAAGATTAAATATACTTCTGCAACTTGTGCATGACCAGCAGGTGTTAAAATACCTATGCAGATGGGATTAGTAAATGCTAATTTCAACAATGTTAAATTTGTATTTCCAACTTTATTACCTCTGGACAGTCCCAAGTATTTGAATTTTCTTTGAAGTCACAAATAGCTAAGACTGAAAAGTTCTGGATTCTCTTTAGCCACTGCACACCGATTCGATTATCTGTTACCCAAGTAAGCCATGTAAAATAGTGTTCACTAAAAAATAGAAGAAAAAAAAGAAAGAAATGGTGGTTTTTAAAGAACAGGAATATAGAAGCATTGCTACAGATGGTATTCCCATCTTGCTCTGTGGAAGACAATAACAAAGCTTTCATTGTCTTAGGGATATTTTTGTCCTTTGTAACAATGTGTCATATGGACAGACAGAAGCAAACAGTAAAATTTCTTGTTAGCTTCTGAACCATCTAGGACATGAATATGTTTCACCATGGTTAGAAACAGAAAGCAAGTCAGAGGTTCAAGCAGTTTAAAAAAAGAAAGACATATTTGAGGGCACACTACCTGGATGCTATGACTGCAGGAACTGGCACTTCCTTAGGACCAGACACTTGAGTGTTAGTAGTGTCTACAATAAACACCTTAACAGTAGGATTTTTAGCCCCAGCCTTCAAAGAAAATGCATCAGGTTATTCAAATCAAGCTCTGAACAATTCAGATTAAGAAAAATTACACCACTTTTTTCAAGAAAGGAGGTAGGTTACAAAAGATAGGTTAACTTTTCATCATTTCATAAATAAGAAAAAAACCTTTTAAACATTAAAATTTAGTGATTTTCTATACAGAAAGTATGCTTGATGTGAAACAGCATTCTATTTACAGCATGGATCTTTGTAGCACACACCACACTTACTTTTGCATTAAAACCCCAGTAAATTCACATGATTGCAAGTGCAAATAAAATAGTTTATTCTTTGCATACATTATTAGCTTTTTAATTCTTCTCCACATGTGGCCTCAACCACCCAGCTTTAGAACATAAATCCAGCTGACAGGTGAGTAACTTTTTAAGATACATTAACATGGTCACTTGCAATCATATGAACGTGACAAGTCCAGTCAGGAGAGATCTCTAATACGTGCTGAAGAAATGCCAACCCCAAAACTTCTTGTTTTAGATCTGGCACTTGAAAGCAGTTAAGATTCAAAGCCCCTAGAGATCAAAAGCACTATGAAGTGTGCAAGTAAACTGAAGCTGTCATATCCTTTATTCTTCAAAATAAAAAGTGTCTCATAATTTATTTACTGTAATGAAAAATAACAACTGCATAGATAACACATCACAATATGTAAAATGAATTGTAAAAAGCAAGGCCTGATCACAGAAGCATGCAATTTTGAACATGCATTTTACTTACATGAGTAATTCCATTTATTTCACTGATATTATTAAATATCTACACTTCTGAATCTACCTATAGCTTTTCAGGACTTGGCCTAAGTTTATTTTCTTAGATAAATTTAGGCCACAATGGATTTAACCACTGTAATAAAACCAGCACAGTTAATTTTATCATAACTCATTTATCAACAGAAAAGAAGTCAAAAGAATGAGAAAACATACCTTTGGGTATGGGATAATTATTTTTCTAGGATACTGCTCCTCACCAAAATATGAATATTCAATAACTGGTATGTCTGAATCATTAAATTGTACATACGCTAAATATTTTCCACTTGGAGACCACCACAGTGCATATTTTGTTGCTAGCATTTCCTCTGAGGGAAAAAAGAAGTAATTCATAACAGTTATCATTGTAATCTATCTATCTATCTATCTATCTATCTATCTATCTAATCTATTTTAGCATTCTAATCTTAGCAACCTAGACATGTAAAGAGAGTTACACTAAATAAATAACAACAACTATATTGCAACACATCTCAATTCTGAAAAGCCCTAAGAACTCTCAAAACAGGCACACAGAGCCCATTTAACTCATTTTGGTTTTGCATGTATGCCTGTGGGGTTTATTTAATTTTTTTTATGCACCAAAGTGCCAAATTTCCACCAAAATTAAAATTTCCATTAAAGCTTAATTCCCAGTCACTGCCTGTGTAGCAGAAGAAAGCCCAATTTTTAAAGTTTTGATATATCTCCTGGTCATACCCTATGAATACAAAATACAGTTGTCATATGGTAAATAAATATGGAAATTAAGTAATCCTTAGGGCTCTAAAAATAATGTATCATTGCAGATATTTTAGAATGGATTGTGAGAACCAGGTAATCTAAACAAAGCATTCAATTTGTTGCCCTTCAAGATTTTCTTACCTTCATAGACCCAATCAGGAATCCCATTAAATATTTCATTCTGTTTTCCATCACTAGTTAGTTTAGTTGGTGCCTCTCTTGGACTTTGTTTCAAATATATATTATTCTGATATACATATGCCTAAAGATAATACAGTATTTCGTATGAGTATAGGCACCTATAGCAGGAGTTCAAGATTTCTGCAGTCAATGCCCTTACATTATACCAACAAGAAGACATAATGAATACAAAATGGGACATAAACACTACACTAAAAGCCCTGCAACAGTAGGTACCTCAGTAAATAAATTATACATTAGAGGCCAAATACTATGTTCAACTATATCAGAATAAATCCTGAACAACTTTGATTTTAATGCGCTGCAGAAGATTCCATGGCTAGCTTTGGTGTGGAAAATCATAAAAAAAAAAAAATCTTTGACATTCATTCAAAATTCCTGGGTTTTAAAAGACCCTCAGACAAAGTGTTTTGTTCTTTTCCTTCTGGTCACACCAAAACTAGATAACAAAGACAAATACACATGAAAATAATTGAACGTTTCTAAACCTGTCAAAAGGCCTAGTTGATGTCACACACACAAACACAAAGTTTTCCTCTGTTCGGGCTGTTTTGTTGCTTTCTAGTAAGTTAGCTACTAAAAGAGAGTGCTTGCAGCAAATGCTTGTGGGTCTTGGGTATTGATTATCTCTAAAGTACAATGAAATAAATAAACATGTGGTTAAGGACCCAGCACCAGAAGAAACACTCTACCTTTTGAAGCTGTATTTATTAGCAACATTAGTGTAACATTTTAACTACTTTGTTTTTGAATGAGAAACAAAGTAACTCCTAAAACTCTCAGATACATGGGATATTGTATAAAAACATCAGAGACTACTAGCATTAGGAAGATAGGAAACTCTGTTCATCCTGTCTTCAGAATTTTTGATAAAGAAAATAACAATATTTAATGTAACTGAGAGAAAAAATATGCTCCTGGAACATGGAAAAATTGCCCAATAAATTGCCCATTCATATTTAGCCCACAACCTGAGTATGTTCTGAAATTAGAATGTTCTTTAGAATTTTTTGCTTGCACAAATATTTTGTCAATACTGGGTAAGTGGCTAAAAATACACTTTCATAGGACTGATTTGTTGGAACCAAGAATAAAAAAATTTATAAACTTGTTACTATATGCAACATATGCAACAGGTCTATTATAATTACTGAGAAAAACATAGTTAGCAATAAAAAAACCAAACAAACATTTTTTTGTAACAAGAATCTGACAGCTATTTCAGAGAGTAAAAATTTCAGCAAAGATTTTAAATATTGCATCTCTAAATCTCCCTGGTAAACTCATGTGTTATACCGTGTCAAAGGAAAGCACATTGTTTTTCAGGCCCTGAAACTACATTTAATCCTATATACAATTATGTTGTTCAATTCTTGGTAAGAGACTGGCTAGTGAACTGAAGCATACAACCTAGCTGAGAACAGGGATTCACATGGAGATACAGACAAGTTCAATTTTAACAAGTTTAAACTGTTTCCTTTGTCATTCTTGCTCACAATGAAATGTAATACACACAGGCCTGTCAAAAATATGGAGTAACAAAATAATAACCAAAAGCGTAACCAAACATCTCCTAGCCACACAAGCAAAATCATTCAGGCACTCCGTTATCTTTACTGACCAATTTGTGTCCAACAGGTGACCAGGATATATACTGAATTTTATGTGGAAGTTCATTTTCTGTTACAAAACCACTAAAAAAAGGAAAGAAGTTGAAATGTTTTTTTTGTGCACAGTGCAAATGGATCATTATATTGTACATCCATATAGAAGTTACGAAGGGCTGTTTTTTCTAACAGCTTATTGTTTCTTCAGCAATGCAAAATTAAGGCAGGCAGTGCGACATGCATTACTGTGATGGTGTGCACCAGTGCCGCTAAAGGCTTGCAATTCAACCCTTTGAAAACATACTTAACAGCCTAAGAAGCCAGCCTTCTCATTTTCTAAATACGCAGTCATCTACAGTCATTTGCTCCACCCACAGTATGCATTACAGTCTCAGCAAGTTGCTGGAAAAAGTGAACTGAGGGTACAGCATGCTGAGGGAAATGCACAGCAGCCAGGTTACCATATTTGTCAAGGATCACGACACCCATCTCTACTCACATGAGCTTGTAGCATTCTTTTTCTGTCACCTTGAGATAACAGTTTCCCAAGAATGAAGCAGAGTGCAGCCCGTGTTGCTCAGAACTAAAAAGCATTTGGGCACGTGGCTACTTATGACATAAAAAGATGGCTGGGGAGGCCGATGGCCTCCTTTGAACTTGGGTGCTTTGGGGCAGATTTGGGAAAGAGACCAAATGCCATGAAAGAATCACAGAATCACAGAATTGTAGGGGTTGGAAGGGACCTTGGGAGCTTATCGGGTCCAACCCCCCTGCCAAAGCAGGTTCCCTAAGACATATCACACAGATAGGTGTCCAGATGGGGAAGAAGCTTTTGAGGAACCCAGAATGGGCTGTCAAATATCACTGAAGCACTAAAGGATACGTGAGAGTTTCAGAAAAGCTAATGATTAGATTAACCATAAAAAGGATGTATTAGACAACAAAAGTGCCTGGAGACATCAGGTGTGAGACTGAAGTGGACCCAAGCAGCCAAGACAGGAGAAGATTATTCAAAGAAGAGAAAAATATGAGAATCTTGAGCAGTGACAGTTTTAGGACACGACATATCAAACAATGCAGGTACCTAGATGAGTAGATGAAAGGACTGATTTTGTTAGAGGCCATTTTTTTTCAAGAAAACAAGTAACCTGATTCAGGCAAAAGCAAAGCAGGGTGATAGTCATACTACTATAGTTTTTCAGTAGAAATGCTTGCAAGCACATCACTACACTAAAATTTCTGTAAGAAATAACAGGTCTTACCCATATATGAGATCATAGATGTGGTATGATGCTGTGTAAGAGTATCTCCACAGCTGCAAAAATTAAGCAAGAAAATAGTATTATTAACTTGGAAAGAGATAATGTAAAAATAATCAGCTGCCTTTTCTCAGCCTGCCCCTTTCACAAGAAAACACCAAGAAACATTTATCCATGGCAACCACAATCAACAAAATACTAAATGAAACCAAACATTTCATTAAGCTAAATAATAAAATAATTACCTTTGAATAATTGCTTTCCAGAGCTATGAAATACTTGTCTGAAGACAACACATAATTTGAAGCATTAACTTGTTTCTGGAAGATTAAGAAGTCGATTAGATTCTAGTAAAAAACCCTTTAAATAAGGATTTGATGAATCAGGTTTTAATCCACTCAGTTTTAAACTAATACTTGAAACATAACTGCATTTTTCTGCCTTTTTATTAATAGAAAAGGTACATACCATTGTGCTGTTTGTCATTAGGGTAGTTGGGTAGTTCATTTCAACATTGTAAAGAATAATATCATCTTCTGCAGACTGATGAAGATATTCATTATCTTTATAAAAAGGATAAAAAGGCTGTTAGCTTGCACAGAAGATACTATAGAACTGATCCATTTATCAAACTATTTACACTCCTATTGTTGAACAGATCTGAGGAAATACCTTATAGCATCTATGTAAAAATAAATGTTTTTCTTCTAGTGATGCTAGAGTTATCAACAAAGAGTCTTCAGGGTTACTGAGTACATTCTCAGGATTACACACTGCACACGGAACCAGCTATTTAGCTTTATAATTAAATGACAGATTTGATTCTTAGTAATGTCTGATCAAGAATACCAAAGGCAGACCTAGATCAGTATCACAATGTAAATGTTTTAAAGAAAACATTTGAGATAGTTGCTTATAATTTCACCAGAACATTCTCATTTGTACAGATTCTGCAGATAACAGCTGTACCATCTAACTGACACTGCATAAATGATACTGCCCTTACTTTCACAGATCCTGCAAAGCAAGGGTGAGTAGCGTTCAGTGAGAACAGAATTTAACCCTAACCATGCTCAAGACCTGAGACATAGTTTGGTAGAGAATGAAGAATTTTAGTTTCACATCATTATTTTCATTGTTATAAACAGAAGGAACATGGTGTAGCTAAGGAGAAAGATTTTAACAGATTAAAACCAGCCTGAAATATTGTATAAGGTGTTCATTTTTACAAAATAACATCACCCTTGGATCTTTTCAGCACACTGCTCTGATTTGTGTAACAGTATTTGTGGTAATCTCTGGCAGCCTTAGGAAGAGATACTCAATTTTAACTCCTTGCTTCAGAAGACATGCAGGCATATGGAATGCTGTAGGCATGACTATCTATGGAATCTATGGCATGACTTCTGCTTGAGTTTTGTGACTGTTAAGAGGAAAGCTAAGTGGGAAGGATCAAAAGAGGGAAGAAGTATCACAGAATCACAGAATATTAGGTTTAGGTGACATGCTGCCCACATACTTCAGACAGAACTCTTAACAAATGGTGACCTAATTTTAAGTCATACAAGTGATGTCAACATACTTCAATTGTTAATTGTAAAACTTGAAGTGCTGCTAGAAATTCCCTGAAGGCTTTAGTTCAGTTCTAAAATTGTGGGTTCAAACTAACTTGGTAAGACTCCATGTGAACAGCATTATGTTTCTTGACCCTAGTCAGAGAACAGTAATTGCTTGAGGCAGTACACAGATAGGAATGGTAGTAGTGTCTGTGCTAGAATGTAATCCAACCTAACTCAAGCCTTTTGGTGCTGCTGCAATTCAGTGATAGCAAGACTAGTATTTCAGCCATACAGAGACATGTACCACAGCAGCAATTCATTTAATGTCTTTATCTTCTACCTAAAGGGATGTGCTTAGAAACTCAACCTTATTTTCCACGCAATGCATTGGAATTCAGAAATTTTAGCAGTGTCAGCAATTCCTTAAACAAGGTAAGAACAGTTGGAGTCACTACAGAAATAGGTACTACTGAAAACAAAGACAAACGGGGCCTGTAAGACAGGCTACCTCAATGATTACACACAGTAAGTGAAAAAGTTCTGTGACAAGCACAGAAAATGAGATTGCTTAAGAAATGACTGACATCAACATATTTCTTTCACTTGTTGCAATGAATATGACAGCAAAAGAAATAAAACACTGAAGGCCTCTGTAAAATTATATTTTATACTTGACTCAAACATGTCTGTTGAAACATCAAATACCTGGAATTTCTAGAATGACTGACAGAAGAGTAAACTTTAACCATAAGTTTTGACTAGCAGATTGTTTAATTTCACAGTTAGCATTCATTCATAGTAAAGCTTGAAGAAAAATACATTTTTGAGTCTGTGTAAACCACTCCGGAAATACATATTAGAAATGCTCATGTATGTCTTAGAAAAGGTTTTACTTACCTGACACCCAGTATGGAAAGAATGTTTTATATTGGAAGTTTCCATTCAAATAATCCTCCAATGTAAGAGCTCTGGGACCATCATCTGTGTTGACAACTAAGAATAAGACAGAAAGTTTCTGTTAATGCAATTCCTTGAAGGGGGGGGGGAGGAGAGAAAAAGAAGCTATTATTTTTCCATAATTTCCTTTTTTTTTTCTATATTTAACACCAGGCAACAGTGAGGATAGCATAATCCTGGAGGTATGCAGAGAGTAGGCAGAGTAGAAAGGCTAGTTCTCTGATACTGTCTGAGGTGGTCCTTCAGTCTCTGAAGGAGCCAACTTTATAAACTAGACAAACTAATTTATTTCATGTAGTTATTTATTCATGCAGGCATACTTGTAGAAATTGCGAGTCCAAGAAAAGTATTTTCTGCATAAAAGACACTTCTTTTTTTACAGCATAGGTTTCATGAACTTATGAGGTAAGTAGAGAAAATTACTTTAATAGGGACCTGCACATATTCAGCAGAGAGTCAAATGACAGGTTGTGCACACAAACCCTTACTGCCAAATTTTAAAAATGCCTCTTAACCGGTGTTTGCAGATGGGTATCAGGCTTGCAAAATAACCACCGTCCATATATATTTCTCAGTAGCCACATGAAAGAAGTAGATGACAGTATGCAGGTAAAATTAATGCTGAAAAGTAGTTAATGAGTGAATCCAAACTTCAACTTTTTATTTAATGCTGAAACAGAAAATTCACAATGATTCTAGAGAGAAGACAGGTACTGTGATACTTGATTTCTAAACAGATCAGATAGTTGCATAAAAATAATGCACAGAATTGTGGTCGGTTTTGTGGTTCTTGTCTGACTGTGTTTCTGTCCAAAGCTTAACACCTTAAATTTGGGCAGATCTTTAAAAACAGAATTCAAGGAGAATCAACTGGATTAGAAGAGAGTAATGCTGAAAAAGCTGGCATGATAAGTGCATGGAAATGGAAAAGGCCATTACAAAAATGTAATAAAATGTAATAAAAAGACAAAAAGAAAACCCATGGAGTTCACAGTAGTACTCAAGATATTTAATCCTCAAAAGGCCAATTTTTAAAGTTCAGTACCGTAATGGCTGTTTTTAATTCTAGGCATTCTGCATTCTGTGCTTTTCTCCTTTAAAATCCAGGAGATTTTTGCCATGGTTTTCAGAGGTAGTGGGGATGTCACTATGCATCCTAGTAGGTCTCTGACACTTCCCCTGTTTGTTCCTCCAGAGCTTTCAGATGACAGCTAGATAATCAAGATGACTCATTGCCTTCAGGTTTCATATCATGCTCCATCACTTCCTCATTACAACTGCCCTCTGTTAAGATTACACTGACTTCCTGGGAAATATTTCTTCATATTCTTTTCTATGGTGCTTTGTAATGATAATACATGTTTTCTTCTGCAAAGTGACTATTACTTACTGTAGAATACACATGTCAGGTTGACTGTTGACACTAGCCTTGTCTGCACTAATGCAGAAGAAAACTGTCAGGAGAAATAAAACCGAATGCCAATCCATAGACAAAAATCTATCAGTATAAACTCTGAGCTAGCAATGTGTCCATAAAAATCCCAAGAAGTTCAATAAGAAATTATTAGTTCTTGCTACTACCATGACTATATATTATAAATCCCTTGATACATTAATGATAAGCACAGAATATAGCAAATATAGCATAGAAAATAATTCCCCAAAAGAATGCACTTCTATTTATATTGAGTGACAATTATCATGAACTTTCAGTTTAAATTCTCTAGATGAATATGCCTATTAGCAAAGAAAATCGCTGTTGAAATCTACTTCCATGGCTGTGGACGCTTAAATTTGCAGTCCTGTTTGATAACTTAATCTGGTAAAATTCTTTGATTTCATCCTCTCTTAAGAGGATTTTTACTAAAAAGACAAGCAATATCACAAATGTCTTCTCTATGGTCTAATTTTCACAGCTCTAATTTAAACCTTTACTCTGTTAGCCATCTCACCCTTACATACTTAATATTCTGTGATAATTTATTATGACAGCTAATGATTTTCAAAACATGTCCAGTCCTATCTGAATTTCTACCAGTGGACTGAAAAAAATCTGAATACAACTATTTCTCCCTTGATTAGTTATATTTTGAATGCTTGTTTCTAGGCAACAGAAGATATTTTAAAATGTTTTAAGTAAAAGTAGCATCTTTCATTAAAAACAGAATCTCTGGATTGAGAGCAGCCCTGAGGAGAAGGACTTGGGGATGTTGGTGGATGAAAAGATCAACATGAGCTGGTAATGTGCGTTTGCAGCCCAGAAAGCCAACCGTATGCTGGGCTGCATCCAAAGAAGCGTGATCAGCAGGTCGAGGGAGGGGATTCTCCCCTCTACTCCACTCTCATGAGACCCCATCTGGAGGACTGTGTACAATTCTGGGTCCCCAGAACAGGAATGACATGGACCTGTTGGATTGTGCCCAGAGAAGGCCATGAAGATGATCACAGGGCTTGAGAGCCCCTCCTATGAAGACAGACTGAGAGAATTGGGGTTGTTCAGCCTGGAGAAGAGAAAGCTCCAGGGAGACTTCATAGCTTGCCAGTACCTAAAGGGGCTACAGGAAAGCTGGAGAGGGACTGTTTACAAGGGTATGTACTGACTGGACCAAGGGCAATGGTTTTAATCTGAAAGAGGGTAGATGTAGATAAAATATTGGGAAGAAGTTCTTTGCTGTGGTGAGGCACTAGAACAGGTTGCCCAGAGATGCCCTATCCCTGGAAATGTTCAAGGCCAGGTTGGATGAAGCTTTGGGAAACCTGGTCTAGAGGAGGCTGTCCCTGCTCATGGCAGAGGGTTGGAACTAGATGATCCCATCCAATCCAAACCATTCCATGTTTCTATGATTCTATGATCTTAATTGTTTCCTGTAATTGTTGCTGATTCATTCTTCTGTAACTAAAGACAGGTTCAATAATACAGACCCTAACATGAACAGTACTTTACATGTCTGCTGCACTATATAGACATTGGTTTGGATGACTATTGGTAGGCTTGGTAAATTCTTTTTTGTGTTTCATTTATCTATGAAATAACAAAGATGAAAAAAAGATGCCCAGCGGCAACAAAGAAGCAAATAGCTGAGATAACAAAAAAAATGAAAGCTAACCAGATTTCAGCTTTGCTCTTGCCTTCACCACCCCACTGTCTCAATTTTAATTCTTTATGGTCCATTTGCATTCATTTACAGGGTGTGGTTCTGTGCACTGAATTGGTTATTTTGCTTCACAGTGTAACTTGTTTTATATATTCCATGATCATAATTACTCACTCATGCATTTGAGTATATTCAACTTGTATTCAACATGTGTAACTGTGCTGATAAAAGCTTGTGTCTACTGTCACTGGCTTTTTGCAGTTACCTTCTTTATTGTTCAGTTCATTGTTGTGAGAGAGCTTCATACCACACCAAAAGCGCAACTTTCAATTATATTGAACTCAGATTAACTTTATGCACATCAATCCACTGCTGTGAAATTCTGTTTGTATTATGAGGATTATTCCCTTTCAAAGACTCTTTTAGATTTCAACACCCTGATGTCTTGCTTATCCCATAACATGGACTAATGTGCATCCTAAATTGTGTCGACTTCTGCCAAACTAAACCAAACATATAACACAATCAGAAAGTATTTTGGTTTCTGTATTTGTTATTTTCATGCAGGTAGCTGTACATACGTATTTTATATGTATTTATATGCATTTTATATATATATATTTATAAGTATCTCATTTAGCATCCACTGCTACATGGTAAACAGATTACTTGTCAAAAGAAAACTGGTTAGTGTCTTGGGACAGTCAGCTTGCAGATGGTATTACAGCCTGCTTTGGGACTAGAATGTCCATTCTCATCTCTGTGGGCTGATGCTGAATAGCTAAAGCACAAGCTTCTTCAACACATGCAGGAAGACAGCCTTCCATGTGAGGAAACCACAGCCCAGTTCAGCATCAAGAATTGATTTCAACACTCCTGATCCCCTCAGAAAGATTTTAGTATGAATTCCTACCAATTTTTAAGCAATTTAAAGTACCAAACAGAACAGGTATTAATTAGTCTAATCCATCTTAATGTTGTTATTACTCTGTTCTAATAACCTTATGATAGCTCTCTGCCACCAGGATACAACTCACTGTAGCTAGGTTTACACTATCACTTAGTTCTGAGCCTGAACTCATAGCTAAGACTAAACTATCAGGTTTTGGTGGAAGCATGCTGTCACAGTAATGTATTGATTTTCAATTACAAGAAACTTCAGCAACAGCTGAGAGTTTATAATCACTACTTGTCACAATGCTAATTTTGATAGATGTCCAAGATGAGAATTTCTCCTTAACTTTATTTCTGTTTTAAGTCAAATATCGGCACAAAATTAGAAAGCAGCAATTAACAGCACCACCTCCAACTGAATTCATTGCCAGCAAATGAATTCCTGACCGGAAGTGGTTTTCTTCCACTGCACAATGTTGGAAGCCACCCTGTTTAGCTTTGCACCGGAACACAGGGAGGCATTTACTGAATCAGATTGGCTGGGATGTTGCAAAGAACACCATCAGTTCCTGAGAAACTGGCTGCTCAGCACTTCCTGCCTGAGAAATACGCTCTATCACCTAATCTGCAACATCAGAGAACCAAGATCTTGGTCTCAGACTTAGGCCAAGTGTACAATTGGATCAGAAATACTGGAAGACAGGATTCTGGATATTTATTAAAAATAGCAGAAGAAAAGAATAATTTGAAGCCTAAGCAATGCATTCAGTTAATTATAATTCTGACTGTGGTTTCACTATGGCTTTTCAACCACAGACTGGTATTTTCTTTCTTGTTTATACTGCAGAACAGGACTAGATACACCAGTGTACAAGTGAAAATAAGCTTTCTGAACCATTTATAGTTGGGTTGTCATAGTAAGGTAAATTACGCAGATCATTCCTACCTCAAAGAAATGTCAAAAACCTTGTCACTAATTTGTTAGGCATAGATTGCCTGCCTTGCTCCTCAGCCTCAGAAATTGTGTAACAACTGCAACTGTTTGCCCCCAACTATCCTCTCCAAACAGAAAATTATTTTCCAGTATAACTTTTAAGAATTTTTCACATTTTTATACTCTTCCATGCGTAGCCAAAAACCAGCTATCATATTTTGAGAAGTTTGAAGAATATGAAATTACTAGAAACTTAGCAGAAAAAAACAGAACTAAATATTTCTTTCAGGTCTGTCAGAATTATAGATGTCATTTCTCTTAGCTGATTTCTAAGGAGAAATTTAGTTCATCTGTGTCTATAAATTTCTCATTTGCAAATAATTGTCTTTCTATATTGCCACATCATTCCAGTTAAGCAGTGGTAAAGGTGGAATGTACAAACAACATTCCATCTCTGTAGCTATTTCCTGTCTGTCTTTGACTTGCAAGATTTTTAACTGAAAAATTAATTTGTATTTCTTTCTTTCACAACTAATCAGTAGACTACTAAGAATTCAAAAAAAGTTTAGATATTTAAACAGATAAATGCAGTACTTGCAGTTCTACCTGAGAATAAAAGGCCATATTCAGAGACGTTCATGTGTATTCCAGTTGTCTAAAATGCTCCTGCAAAAGCATTCTGTAAAATAACATAAATTCTTTATCATCCTACTGGATCTAAATGTCATGTCTGATATGACTGGTTGTCAAGCTGCTATTCCAAAGCACATTAGAGACAAAAAGAGTTCTTCATAAGGGCTCAGGTATTAAAAAGGCTCAGACTAAGATCCATGAGCTGGTATGTGCTAACTTCTGAAGGGAAAAACATATTCACTTCCTCCTACAGTACCTTCTTTAGCAACTTCTTCAGGCTGCGAAACCAATCCTTGGTCTCCAGTCTCTTTATTTCCTGACTGCTCTTTTTTATCTAAGTCTCATAAAATTTTTTTCCCTGCCTTAATATGCAGACTTGAAATGAGTAAGTCTGACCTGATACCATCCATTTATTTACTAATGAAAGTTCAAATCTGACCATGCTTAAGCTATCAAAAAAAAAAAAAATCTGGTACCCCATCATTGACAGTAAGAGTCAAACCTATCATTTTGAGGTGGTGCCTCTTTGCAGCACTGCTTCCCACCTTGATACAATCTATCCTCATCTTCACATGCTGCCTTACAGAATCAACCCTAACTGCTTCACAAATCTCCAACCCCTTTCTCTGACAATAATACAACCCATCATAACCATATTCCACACATATATCAGGTTGGAAAGAAATTTTACCATTCATAAAACCTGTGTATTAACTACAAGACTTAGCATTTGGAAGACTTAAGCAGATAACTGATTTTATTACATTTAGTTGTAAATACAAAATCGATTACTTCATCTCAGTCACCCTGCCAACACATGAACAAAGAATAAAAGTATATAAAAAAGTCCCTTTAAGTAGATCCTGTTATTGGAATTTAGGCTTCTTATTTCTATTTTAATTATTTCAGAGACATTCAATTAATCTGCTGTAGTGAAAAGAGACATGTAAATACTTATATTGCCTTTACTACATGTCTTAGAGAGGAAAACCTGACCACTGTGTCAGTGCCCCTCGGGTTCTAAGTTTAAAACCATGTTCACTTCAAACTTCACCAGAGGACTCAGCAGACCACACTGTGTTAGTTTACCTATAGCTGCCATACTGATATTAGAGCAAACTATGCATCTCTATTTTATACAATGCTGACTTTAATTTTCAATGCAATCATAAATATGTTCACAAATAATTAATCATATCCTACCTACAATTAAAACATTAATTTCTAATTGGATGGAGAACTTCTGTAATTATTACACAGCCACCTAAAACCAAATACAAGTTCACCAAGCTAAAGGAAATTAATAAGTTTGTGGGAGTCTCCTAACCCTTAAGATGAAAAATAACATTATATGAGGAGATTTGAGAATTGTTTTTGTAGTTCTGTCTAAGGCCACTATACTTCATGCACAACAAAGTTAACTCAGGTGCTTTTCACTTCAAGGAATTCCTTGTTTCAACATCTGTTGGAATTTCAATGCTACCTTCAAGATATTTCAGCTGTCAGGACATTTCTGTAAAGTGATAAAGCCATAAAAATCCTAAAGATGATTTGAAAAACTTTTATGAACTTTAGAAGCCACAGTAGCTAAAGATATTTTGTTTTACACTGCGTTGGATTTCAAATGCCTTACCTCTTGATGGGAGAAGTATAATACACATAAGTAGTAAGGAAAGCAAAAGGCATATAACCACACCAAATACGATTTTTAGCCGAGTCTGCAGGAAAGAAACAAGCAATAATTACATTTCTAATATTGTCTGGAGCATGCTTCTATGGTTTGTAAGTAATTAAAACCTCCCACCCTCTCTAACTGCTGTAATCCGTCCAAGCAACAAGCAAAATGTCCCTGCAGTACATTTGAAAAGACTTCCTTTTCCTTTTTCTTTAAAACAAATGCTTTCACATCCGAACCTGGCCTTGTGCAATAGCTGACAGTTTCAAACAACAGATGTAAATTTTACCAGAAGCTGAATTCAGCAGCATACAGACCTTCATTTTCCTGCCGTATTCTAAAGGAATGTAAATTCTCTCTTCTGGGTGTTGGTCAGTAGATCTAGGAGGAGAGTTTGAAAAGGCAGTGTCTGTTTTCACAGTTGGAGGCCAAACCTCTGGCAGACTATTTTTTTCCCCTACATACTTTTGAAAACTGTGCCAAATTTCAAAGGGCTTCTATGAAATTAGAAACAGGCTTTTCAGTAAGTTCTTGAACCAGAAATGGATAGTCGGTGGCTATAGCGGTGATTATATACTTCCCGTCAATGTGAGCTGTAACCAGCTTCTGCTTACACTAACTTAAGGATTTTATGACTCAACAGTTACTTGATATGTAATGTTTTTTTCTGAAAAGTATCTACTGTGTATTTTGGCAATCCTCACATTCTCAGGACATAGTCATGACCGTATTTCTACTCTCAACAGAGGAATTAAAAGAAAATCGAAAAGCTTTATTGTTTATGTATAATTCATGTATGTTTACTTTCTGAAATAAGAAATGATGGCATAAGAATGCAAAACAAGAAACAGAAACAGATACGGCTTAATGCCTTCCACATGTGAGGAGATTTACTTTTTTTTTTCCCTCAGAAAAAACCCAACTTCTATAGGCCATGTAGGAGAGCTCAGAAAAGTATCTACTGGCCCAGTGGAAATTCTGAAATAATGCTTAAGCCACCGATTGCGTGTGTTTTGTTTAGCGCACTGAAATGAGGTCAGTTGAAAACAGAGAAAAACCTCTTGAGACCGCGTTACATAAGCGATCCGTCAGCAGTGAGAAGAAATGCCGGAAAAGGGACCTACAAGTACGCCGTGCTCATTAGACTGACTTTACTGCAGCATTCTGACTACTGGTGTGCCTCAGCGCCGCGGTGGGAGAGCCGGGGCCGGCGGGGAGGGCGCGTGCGGGCCGCTCCCGCTCGCTTCTCGCGGGCGGGTCTCCACACCGGCCATGGCCGCTCCCGCGGGGGCGGGAGTACGGTCGGAGGGGAGCAGACATGCTGCCCCCTAGCGGAGAGATGCGGGCTGCGAATGGCCCAACAAGCGTTCAAACGAAGCGCCGGTCCCTGCGCTGGCAGCGGCGCTTGCCCGGCCCAGCCCGCATCCTGCTGCTACCGCGTCCCTCAGCAGCGCCCTGCGACGTTGCCTCCTTTCTCATTGCTCTGTCCCAGCACCTCCTGCACTTTCAGGCTTCCCGGCATCGCCCGGGGAAGTTGTATGCACTTCTGTGCGTCTCCACACAAGGCACAGCTGCTTATCAGCCATGTCCGGGGCTCAGAAGGATGAAGGGAAATCCCTGCAGTGCTCCAACCACAGAGCGAGTAATCATTCTTTCAGATGATTAACCCAAGCATGAGACTGGGCCAGGTATTTCAGATGTGTTACTAGGAAAAAATAATAAAAAAGGCAGTTTCACACCCTTTATATATAATGCAGATCATGTGCTGTGAGGAAACACCAAGGACTTGTGCAGTGCTCTGCCCCACAGCCGTGGGTTCAGGCTCTGTACAGGGATGGCAGCAACTGAGCTGAGTTACAAAACAAAGCTTTTGAACGAAGCTGGTGAAGAGTCTGGAACACAAGTCCTATAAGGAGTGGTGGAGGGAACTGGGGTTATTTAGCCTGGAGAAAAGGAGGCTGAGGGGAGACCTTATCACTTCCTACAACTACCTGAAAGGAGGTTGTAGCTACGTGGAGGTCAGCCAAGTGATAAGGTGAGCGAAAATGGCCTCAAGTTGCACCAAGAGAAGTTTAGATTGGATATCAGGAAAAAGTTCTTCACCAAAAAGGTTGTCAGTCATTGGAACAGGCAGCCCAAGGAAGCGGTTGAGTCACCATCCTTGCAGGAATTTAACAGATGTGTAGATGTAGTGCTTAGGGACATGGTTTAGTGGTGGACTTGGCAATGTGAGGTTAAGAGTTGGACCTGATGGTCTTTTCCAACCTAAATGATTCTATTATTCTATCATCAACTTATTACCAGTAGCTTCCCTGCCATTTTACCCAGTGCCCATGCCAGAGGGCCCAGCAGTGCCTGGCACTGGGCTTTCCTCAGTATGGCTTCCTTGGCTTGCTTGGGGGTAGCCAGACCCAGCTGCAGCCACAGCCACAGCCACAGCTCAGCTTCCTTCTTGCTGCTGCCTCACCCTGCATGATAAATGTCAACTGCCAAAGGTGACCACAAAGTGACAGAATATATGCTAGGTTTGACATGAAACTTAGAGAACAATGAGTGCAAGCTGCAGGTTTGGCTTGTGTTGTTGATTTTGCATGCTGTATCACATCATGTCTCCCTACACCAGCCCTGTATTTCTCTCTTGTGCTTAACACCAAAAATGGAAAAATAAGAGGCTGAAGAAAGGAGTCCAGAATGCTGGTGCTTCTGCATGGAAGTCAGGCACAGGGACTATGATTTTTCAGGCAGAGGTTAACAAGGACTGAGTATCTAAATCTTACTGAAATTCCTGAGCAGCTGAGTGGTGCATCACCCCCTCTGGCTTCTTTGAAAATGGAAAATGTATTACCACCAAAGTCAGTCAAGTCACTGGCTTAGTTTAACAGTATGGGCTGGAATTTCAACCCAATCTAATGACTTGGTGAGGCAGCAGCAAGTGTTTTGGGAACATTCTTCACATTAGTCGTGTTGGGTGGGATTTTGGAAAATAAATTAAAATTAGGTGATATGAAACATGCCTTATTTCCCCATAAACTTAGTTCTTCTCTCTCTTCTTGTCACAACAGTACACACTATATGAGATACAGTCTCTGAATAAGATCCATCCCGTTGACATAAGCCATGGAGGAAAAGGAGGCCAAAGAGCCTAGAATACATTGGTCCTGACACACTGTACATGAAGGGCAGAATTGAGCTCAAAAACAATAGTCTCTCCTAACAAAATAAAACCACAGCTACTCAAAATTTCCAAAGCAGAAAAGGATTCTGACAAAATAATTTTTCCTCAAGTAACTCATACTTCTTATTCCTATTTCCAAACGGCTACTTATTTCCTAGCATTCTGTGGTTGATGCCATATGTTTTTTCAATAACACAGGTCAGAGAAGTAATTTTTTTCCTACCAACATTGGTTATTTCTGACAACCAGAGCACCACAAAATTGTAAATGGAGGTCTTGATCAAGCTAGTTTTCATTTCCAAATGTGCAGCTTCCTCTAAGAAATGCAGATTTAGAGAATGCCTCTAAGTAAATTATTCAAACTCACATGATCTAAAAGACTTTGCAAAATGACTGTATGCAGCACACCAAGTATTTTTCTAATTTGGAAGTATAATTATTTACATATGTGCTGTAGAAAGATTCACAAAAGGTTGCAGCATTAGAAGCAAAACAAAATTTACCTGGCAGAGAATGATCTTGACAAGCTTTGTAGATGTATTGCTCCTAACACCTAAATTCCCTTCTCTAGCTAGAAAGAGGGTGAATCAGTTAGAGAAATGGACAAATTACAGTACAGAAAACATATTCAGTTTGTACAGCAACTACCCAACAAGTTATGCAACTTCTCTAAGGTTACTAAATCATTTATATTTCCCAGATGCAGATTTACAGATGTAGGTTGTGCAAGATATCAGACCAAAATCAGATAGAATAATGAAACTGCAACTAAAGTTGCAACTGCAAAGTTGAACCAGTTATTAAGTAGCCACACACATAGCTAGACAAATCCCTAGTGACTAGCAGTTTTTCTTCTTTCCACATTTGTGAACAAATAAAAGTTGTAAGTAGAAAATGCAATCAGGATTTGTCACACTCCCTGGAGGACTTTGGGTCCATAAAGGCAATAAATGCAGAAGTAAGTAGCAGATAAAATATAGCAATTTAGCTTGTTTTTTACAACTTCACACTTCCTGGATGAACAATATAAGCACGTTTTACAACCCCATTCAGAGACTATAACTTGAAGTGCAAATTCCTTATCCAAGCCAGGACGATTCATTTGAGGTTCATTACCCATTATGCTGAAGTGAGATTGTGCAAACACTTTAAGCTTTGGTGACAACTGTGGCTGAGTCATGCTAGGAACTGGGAGTTTAACAGCAGCACACAGGTGAACTACAGGAAGGGCTGGCATGTTTGTGATGCAGCCCTGTTGAACTCAACTATAAAAGAAGCAAGAAACCCAGCTGCATATGCTCCTTTTGCTTCCATAAAAGGAAATATTTAAAACTCAGATTTCAGACAACCTACATTGCATGGAAAATTATATGACTGAGGACCCAGCAGCAATCTATGCATTAGTATCTTTTTACCAGGGTTTTACAGTTCTTTAAAACACTGAATAAATTAGTTCAGACACTTGAAAACACTACACACAGTGTACTATGTTACATTTACATAATGGTAACAACTCATTAATACAGAAATCCAGAAATTATCTGGAAGATGACAATTTACAAAGAGAGACTAATAATTGTTAATGTATTTCACAGCATCTCAGCAGATACTGAGCACAGAAACAAAATATATCTTAAATGACGATCATGTGTGATCTATCACTCTCCAACATTTTTTAGTCAGATTCTCAATCTATAAAAAGTGTCAAATTTCTCCTGCATTGAATGCTACATCAGTAGATTCTAGAAGTAGCCAAAAGCTTCAGTATTCAGCAAGATACTACAGTACAAGAAAGTGAATAATTTAGTTTCTCAGAACAATAGATGAAAGGAATATTATTTTTTTTAACTAATGAAGTGTCTAATGCTGAACAAAGAAATTGGTGAAGATTTCATGTTTGTTCTGCCCTGCACAAGGCATAAAGGTAAGAATAGCATTATATATATACACACACAAATACAAAGCAAGTACACTACAGACCATTTACACTCCCTATCTCCCACCAGCGTTTCCTGTTTTAGTTTAGTCTCATTCAAAAAAACCTGTGGAATTGCTGTGTCTTGAAACATCCTTGCATGTATCATCTCTTAACTCTCAATACACTTGATATTTTTAACAGCCCTAGGGTAGTAGCTTATTGGTATAAATCACAGTTGTGGAATAATTTCAATCTATAAATAAACCACAATTTCTTTTTGCAGATTTGAATGTAGAAAACTGCTATACGGAAAACTTATTAGTGTGTATATTTATTTCATACTACTCTAATGTGTCTTTAACTAAGTAGCTAATGCCAAAATGGCCTCTATCAGTGTGGTGATATCTGAAATATGCTGTTCTTCTTAGTCAGAAATTACATTCCCCACTGCCCCTCCCTGCCCAAGCAAGGCCAGAAATATTAAAAAAACCCCAAACAAATCTGGTCCTGATGCAAACCTGAAATCAAATCTGATTTTAAAAAATGTATGCAGTATTTATATTCCTTTTAAAATGTAGATCAATCACAGATCTAGCCATAATAAGATTCTTTTTTGCTGGGATATACCTTTCAGCTATGTTGTAATTTAGAATTTTTACCTGGGGCTACTGAAGTGTTTACATGTCCATGCCAGTAAACATACCACTTAAATCCTGAATTTGCAAAGCTGACTGTTATAACAACAAACAGACCTTCTTTCCACTCTCCAGTATCTTACTTGCAAATAGGGGGTAAAAAAATCTGTCAATGAGATAAATATGGAGACACATTATGCTATTTTTACAGTCAGAATACCACTACCCTTTAAATTTCTAGGGTGAAACTGTGGTAGTATTATTGTCAAAATACTGACAGTGGAAGAGAATAAACAGTATCACAGTTGGCAAAGGTTAATCATTATAGTAATTTATTGAAAGATATATACCTCATTATATAGCCAGTTTAACAATTGTATGGAATTAACACACAGGAAGGCACTTGGCATTGTGCTTTTTGGACATTAAAATAATAAATTTCAACTCTATTTAAAGGCTTGGGTTTTTGAAATGGAAACTTATTTTTAGTCTGTCAAAGTCTGTGAGCTTACAGCTAAAGATAAAAGGGGAAGAACTCAGTCACTGATGAAGAAACAACTGAGAAATAAGGGCTCATCTGTTATCTTTATGTGGCCCCTCTTTGGAGACACTGTATCTTCAAAAGGGTTGTAGCAGAAAGAAAAACAGAAAATAATCACCATGGCAAGTCTCAGAAAAGTCTCTCCTCTCTTCTGTGCTTGAGGACAGGTCACTGAACTCACTTTTGACAGTGTTGTCACTCCATGACAGACTGTAGTGAGTACAGATGTGAATTTGTTCCACAGATACACATGACTACAATGTATTTGGTCATCTTCTTTGTCCTGGAGTACCACTGCAAATCTGAGTGCAGATGTGAGCCTTTGTCCTTCTCTTCCTTATTTTTTTTTGGTCTCCAAAAATTTCCTCATGCCCAGGAGCCTTCACAGTGTTTATGATGCAGCACTCTCTATAGGACACAGGAGCTTCTAATCAAGAGCCAGAGAAAAGTAGAAAAGAGCTTTTATGTTCATTCTGAGTCCTTAATCTTCATCACTGATGAACTGCAGAATCACAATAGGGAACCTGATGGGCAGTTTTCCCTATTTCTTAAAAAACTTGCTCTGTTGTTTTCATGTCTTACAACACAACCATAAAATTTCTAATCTTTCCACAGTTCCCTGACAACATGACTTCTGGTCAGTTTTCCTGACTTGTGTGTTTCCCCTCTTACCAATAGAAAAGCAGACTTTTCTAAAGGCCCAGAAAACATAGATTATAAAATAAATATTGGCAAAGGGATTCAAGGTCATATGTAGTAAGTAATATTACTCAAAGCTTTCCTCCCCTAAGTATATTTCAAATAGAAAATATTTATTACAATATAAATCAGTCTTCTTTAAAGGGAAAGTTCAGAGTTGTAATAAATACCTTATTTAAATAATAGTCCTCTGGCATGTTCTGGACATGGTGATGGGCCTTATACATCATTTTCACAAAGAAAATATTAACATCTTCATGTTCAACAGCTCCTGAGCCACTCAAAGCCACAACTGTATAGGTGTGCTCATCATCTTGAACTCAACTGGAAGCCTACAATTTACAAGGCATACAGCATAAACAGCACAACGTTCCCTACAACACTGCACAACATTTTTTCCTAGTTTTGTAATGGAAGACACGTACTGTTTGTTATACAGTGGCCCCATAGAGCAATTTTTTCCACTTAACTCAGATAAAGAATCAGTGAATAACACATACTGTTTCTGCATTATCATCAAAGATACCTGTGGAAATAATTCTCAGGAGATTTGTGATTAACAACATTTTGCAAAGCAGCAACTGTATTTTGTCACCAAAAAATAAGCATACATTTAAATATTAAATATATCAATATTTGTGTTCACTAATTAAGTGCAAACATAGACAAACTGGTATTCTGATATGCAATTCTCTCTTTATAGCTGTTGGTGAAACAAGTATCTTTTCTATCAACCAGCCTGCTGATCATATTCTTGTACCTTTTTTATTAAGATTTTACTGTTTGTGTAGAGGTTGTTACATCATTACACATGGAAGCAAATGTTATATCCCATGCAAACTGAGGATGGCAACTGGAAATGAACCTTGCTGCAACAGCATTTTCTCTTTTAGTATGGACGTATTTAAAAATGGTCTACAACCCCCAGGTATTTGATTCACCATTTGCATATTCCAAACAGAAAAGCACTTATTTTAAAATAAGTTATGTATGCAGTAAACTCATACCTGCACCATAGTAATTTTGTTGCTCACAAGGCCACAGTGAATAATGGTGTTACTCTCTTTGATGTCTAGGCCTTCCTCAGCTACAATAAGTAGCAATAAGTAAATATACATTTCCACCTTGGAATTTATCAATCCAAATTCCCTTTGCTCATTCTGCAAATTAAAATAAATAAATAAATAAATGCAGTATATTAACGTTCAGTATTAGTTTGTCATCAGTTTCTTCTAATTGAGAGGTTTCAGGAATTATAGTCCAAACATTTCAGAATGGAGTGCCCAACATCAAGTGTCTTCAACATCTGCATTTAAGCATCTTTCAAGATCACAAGCCAAAGAGATCTTATGGCATATAATAGGTGTTCAGCACCTTTTTTGAGAGAGGAGGGAGCAGAACACAGTCCTACTAAGCTAACTTAGCTTGGAAATTTGAACCCATTTCATAAGCACTAGGAATTTTGATAATATAGCAATACTTCAGTAATCTCAGCTTATAGACTTGAGGACTTCCAAGTCCTGTTCCAAAGCACTTAATATTCCCCATAATAAACAGGGACCATAGTTTTGGTGATCTGGGGAGCACCAAAAAGCACAGCAATAATGCACTTAAAAAATAAAGCATCCAAACCACAGACTTACGAATGAATTGGGTATTTCAAACAAGCTTGAGGACACAGAAACTTCTTATTTGCTATATTGAGTTTGAAAATGTAGAGGCCAATGTTTTGTTTGTGCAATATTTTGCACAGATCAAATACCAAATTTTCATAGAAAACAAAAGATTTTTTGAGAGAACAATTCCAAACTCTTTTTTGAAACTGAGAGCAGCTCAGTCCAGGAACCAGCAGTGAACCACCCCATTTTTGCTTAAATAGTGAATTGCCAATTTTATAGGGAGTAAATAGCAGAATAGATTTTTTTAGATGCTGAAGTAATTTGTTCTGAAAATGTTTAATTTGGAGGTATAAATCATCAGAAATGAGTATGGAGTCATCACAGTGGTACAATAGGGACTTCTGAGTGATTGACTGAAATTTTAATTGCTACTTTTGACAAATCATTCTCAATAATTATGCATCAATGCAGGCATATAAATTGGTATAAGTTGATTAAGCAATGATATCAGAAAAAGACAGGCGTAATCAACATTGTAATTTCATTCTTCAATTCAGCAACTAAAATAGAATTTGAATTACTGTTGTCCCAATAAGTATAGACTCATTTAACTATTGCATTATTCCTATTGCCATTCACTTTTTCTTCCAGTGCATCAGTACAACTTGTGTCCCTCTAGGAAATGGCTGCCTGATACTCCTATTGCTACCAAATCCAAATCCAAAGCTTGTTTCTTGTGGAAATAAAATCTGACATTGTTATTCACCTGGCCTACAGCTTACGAAAGCAAGTTGGCTGGCAGGTATGAAACCAGGGCTCCAAATTACACTTTATTGTAGTACAAGCTATTTTCTTAAACCATGGCACAATTTCAATGCTATAGTGCATAGTGCTGTATCTGAGCCATGGGTTGAACTTCACTGTTATGTACAGCACTGATAAAATAATGGGCTTTAATTACCATTTCCTCAAATTTTGGGTTATCTTTATTCCACTGGATTAGAGCAACGGCACTTAGCCAAGTCTTTGTGAAAATAATTCATCCAGGTTCCTCAGTTTTCGTGAACTCCTCCATTTGTGTTTTGCAACTGTATTAGCTCCTCATTTTTGTTTTAAAAATACCAGTTGTAAATTAAGGAAAAGTGACCACATAAAATAACAGCTCTAGAAAAACACAAAAAGTGAAGATCAGCTTTCTATAGAATTCTCCCAGCAAGGCTAATTCACATGCAGTTTGAAGAGCTGTGGCATACCAATTATTTTACAAGACAGTGTACATTCATTAGAAACACAATAATCAATCAAAATAAATCACTGTTAACTTTTTAACATACGCTTTGCCTATATTGCATGGTGAGAATAAGCAAAAGAAATAAACTCTGTACACCAGAAGTAGACCAGGGTTAAGTTCACTGTATTAAAACGCTAAATCACGGCTTCTAATATTTACAAAACAGTTTTAAAATAACAGGAAAAGTCTTACAAGGGGAGACATTAATATGCAAAGCCCTCAGAGCTGATAATGTTTTTATAAATATACCTAAATTGTCCTTAGGACATTCATTAAAACAGGAATCCTCACTAGAAATATGCAATGAGATAGATGCCAGGATGGGTACATTGTTATTGGTCTGCAGCTTCTAAAGACATTTAAAAGCTTTTAAATCCAGGGAGGATTCCTCATGTGGATTTTAAAAAAAAATCTTGTAATATTTAAAAGCCTATGTCATTGTCCGATGATGACACAAACACAACAATAACATTTCACTGCAGAGGCCTTGTGTATTAAGATATTACAGCCACTCTGACATCATCAACTCATGCAGATTCTTGCACTGCAGCTTGTCGAATACAATGATAGTCAATGTATCACAAACTATTACACCATTTAGAAAGTGGCTTTCTGACTACAGTCTTATTCATAGTTTAGAATGTAATCAAACATACAAATACATGTAAAAAACTCCCAGAATTTTCCCCATTAGTTAAACCTACGTTAAGGGCTGCAGCGAGTTTATCACCCAAAGAACTCTGTTCTTATAAGCTGGAAAGAGAAATTTTAGATTTTCTTTAATGAAAATGAAATTGTAAAATCAAACAAATGGGAATATAATTTATTTTTCAGTATTGGGTTTGGAAATGAAAGCAATCTAGGCAACTCAGTCTCATTTTTTAGTTGAACTTTTTGTTTCTCAGCAACTACTTAATACTGAAATTCTACATAAATGGACATAGAATCACAGAATGGCATGGGTTTGAAGGGACCCCAAGGATCATAGAGCTCCACAGCTCCTCATCTAGGTATGAAGTTTCTCTTCAGGTATGAAGAGTCATTAAAACCGAAAGTATTATCTAATCTATTTTTGTAAAAGTTTGTTTAACATTTCCTTAATTTCTTAATGATGGCACTATATATTTGTAGTTCATAGTACACATGGGGTTGGGATACATGTTGCAGTAAAACCTATTTGCACTGCCCAGGAACCATAAGCAATGGGAGCAAACTTGTGTACCTCTTCCTCACTGTAAGTGCAGTAAGAGAAAAATAGAGGCAAAAAAATTTATTGTGTCAAGGAGTGAATAGTTCCAAGGTGAATAATCTGAAAGGTCAGATTATTAAACTTAGGTCTTTGCAATTTAATCCTGTATTAATTTCTCTCACTAATTGTTTTTTACCTGAAACTTACTCAGGGTCATCGGTCCCATCTCTTAGTAGTATATAGACTAACTCAGGTAGAAAGAGTTAGTTAAAACGCCATCATTTCATTATTTTTATATTCCTTTCACTCAACCTTTTGCCTTTCAAGACTGTCTACTGGAATACACATTCTGTGTGTCTATGAGTGTGTTGTCAGAGCCTTCTTTGGAGAAAAGCAGAGAACAGTTTTTATTTACTATCAGCAAAAAAGAAAGTGCCCTTGGGCCAAAGCTAAAGCACTACTACAAGCTGGAACATGATTGCACTCTGATGTTGTTCACTGTACTCCATACTGAATGAATCTGGACACCCAGGTGCTGTCATAATAAACAACATGGCAATGTCTGAGATGTGAATCATGTTAGTGTATAATCTATGGATTTCAAATATATATCATAATATATTTCAAATTTACCATGAAATAAACCTATTAGAAATTAATCTGTTTCATACTGGTTTGATACTGCTGGTTAGTCATCATCATCACTCCTAACTGTCTTCTTGCTTCTTTAGTGTTCTGCACAGACATGTTCCATGTCTTTTTCTTCTTTTGCAGCTAAAAGTGAACAAAAATATTACAGCATGACTGTGTATAGAATGACCCAAAGAAATCCAAAGCTGGGATAGCTGTGCTATGCAGGTACATTTTCTTTCTTCTCTAATCACCCACTCTTCATATGGCTGCATTCCAAACTCAGATTTTGAAGGGTGGTGGTAACAGCTTTGAATATCTGTCATGATCTCAGTTATTCTCCCTCTAAATGGATCCTAGAAATGAAATGATTACCAAAATAAGTAAGCATCTTCTGGCAACAAAAAAACTGGCTAGTACCACACTGAGTAATTTTAAAAAAATGTAATCCTTACAAAAAACAGTAAGGTTGCTAATGACATGTAGATTTATGTGAATAAATAGTTCAGTATATCACAAAAACTATACTGTGAAGTAACATATTTTTTAATGAATGTAATGTCACTCCAATACGAGCATTTCAACTAAGGTTCAGCAGGTCTTTTGACCAGATAACTCAAAAATATAACAGGAGTTCTTACTGGAGTACTAGGCTAAACTCTGGTTTTTATTACTAGTGTAAATCCATTAAATTTCAAGTAAAATAGAGAAAATAGAGTATCTCCAACCTCTCAATGAGTAACCGTAACTGCTGTAAAGAAAAACATCAGTACATTACTAGTATCTCACAAGCTGTTTCTCCTTGAGCGCTAATGTATTAGGAAATTCGTAGTGCAGGAGGAATGTGTGGAGGGCAGCTGTATATATTTAATGAACTTTGGCATCTTTGCTGCAGTCCTGATGGGTCAAGTAGTTTCATATTTCATGTAATCCAAAAAGCTTTTCTATTTTTGCAAATCCAATCTGATGGTATAAATAATTTCAGAGATATTTTTAATAACCAGTGGTAAGAACATATCATAGTTTAACTCAACCCTATCTTTTATATTCATAACTGTTTCTGAAAAACTACACACTGTTTGCTTTTGAGATGATACATAATAAATTAGAAGCCTTTCACACATTCTAGAAAGGCCTGTCATGACCAAAATATGCTTCCATTTTCTAGCAACACAGTAATTTCCTCCCTATTCCTGGGCAATTAAAAGATTTATATTACTTTATGGATGTGTCATTGGAAATAACAAACAGATAGTGAGAGCACTACCAATCGTCTCTCTGTGGTAGCGGAGGAAACTGGTGAAGATTCAGACAGGTATTATGTGCTTTTTAGTCCAACCATATTTACATGCAACAGGTAAAATACTATGTGATAAGGAAAACTAAGATTATTTTTGTTTTATATTTCTTACAAACAGAAACACCTCTTTACCTGAGTATGCAGCCAGTGAGAGATATTTCAAGGTCCTGATTTACTCTAACAGTATTTAACAGTAAATTTGGTTTATGGAGCTCCCACTCTTCCCCCAGCTGGCCAATAACTCTAATTTGTTTCCTACAATTCCACAAATGTTTGTGGAAATGACTGTAAAGATCACTGAAAAGATCAGGGGTTTTTAAATGCACACAATTTACATGGTCGTGTTTACACATTACTGTGCTCAGCAAAAAGAGTTTGCAACAACTGGTAGCAGAAGTTGGAAACAACAGGCAGCTAGAACATTCTCAGTTGGCTTTGCTGCTGAAAAAAATACCATGTAACTTCATCTTTGGAGAAGCTAAAGAAAGGGAACAAGGGAAATTTTATTTAAAGGCTAAGCCAAAGACTACTGCTGGGAGAGCAAACCAGTGCTCCATGTCACTGGGGAAATCTGATTGTCTTCACACAAGTGGTTCAGGAAGCCAAGTTGGACTAGAATGATGTGGTTTTAAACCTAAATTTCTATTTATTTCTAAGTTTTCTACATATTGAAAGACTTCAGAAGCAGTGTTTTGATTTTGACCATCATCTCTGTAATGCATATTCCTATCATTACTCAGGAAGAACCAAACCCACCAGAAGAGATGTGTGTCTGAAGTGATACGCAGCTTTTGAAAGGCTACACAGTGACTTCAGCCCTTGGTAAAGAGGGTAAACATCTGGTAAAATGCAATTAGGAAAGTCCCCTCCATTTCACTGAGGCTGGAATTCCATGTTACATGTAATGCAGATCTCTGTGGAAATACATGAAAGAAGTATGAACAGAATTAGGAATAAAAAACTTACAATTAGTGCGGATGGTTTAAATAGGCTGCAGGTTAACTGGGTTATAGCCATAAAAACAGAGCTGGCTCTGTTCAGGCTTGCTTGGCTTTCGTTCAGCTGAACTTACAAGCACAGGTGTAACAGCAAGGAAACATGTCCCTGTTTTCAGGACCACCTCAGTTCTGGAAAAAATATTCCTCCTCATGAAGAAAACTTTGCAAGGTGTGAAACAAATTAAAAAAAAGCCCCACACCTTCATTATACAAGCTGGTTGGAACCCAGCCCAGTTCTAATCAGGTCAGCAGCTCCTGTAGAAATGTTCAGGTGCCTCTATATGGCATTCCCAAATGATTCAGATCTGTGAAGTTTTATTGACTTGGGTGCAGTGGAAAGGAACAAGTATAAGAAAATCTCCGGTACTCTGCCTACATTAACAAAAGCATTCTGAGGGAGGGGAGGCAATTCTGAGGGACTCAAGGGGCTCTGCAGGAATTTGTTTGAACCAAGCAGTACTTCAGTCAGCATTAGGCACTGATGGACACAGACTAATCCCTCAGGTTTCTCTGCTGTAATACCCAGACAAGTACTTTGATCTCAGATCCATTATTTTGAATATCAAAGTTCTCCGTTCAGCTACATCTTGCCCATCTAAAAAAGAGCTGACTGCATGCAGATAGAGGGAAACATTATTGTCTCACAGAGGTGGGTCACCGCAGCCCAAATCCTGGAGCCAAAGTAGGGGCTGTTCCATTATTTGTATGTCACTGGCAAATAATATCAGTCAACTGAAAAAACAGTGACTACTGAATGTGGCACAATTTTACTCTGCAATTTTCCAGAGACAACTCTTAGCCCTTCTTTAAAACTGTCAGATTTAAAAACTTGCCTGATAACTGGACACCTTCTTCATCTTCTTTGGCTGTGTTTAACAATGAATTCTCAAGGATACACGCCGTAGGGATGATGACAACATCATCCTGACAACTTCGGTAAATGAGATTTTCAGTTGAGAATCACCCCTTAAACCAATAACCTGATACCAATGCTTCAGGAAGTGATTAAACTCCTTTTGGAAATGCTGTTCTACCATCGGTACCTAATTGAAAGTTCCCAAAGAATTTAAACCAGTGCATAAATAGGATTAAAAATACATGTCCATTTGCCAGAAATAAAAATACACTTTGCACAAAATAAACTTTTTTAAAAAAGAGAATATCCACTTATTCACTGCAGAGTAGAATTATAAAAAAACCCACCAAACACAAAGACCCTCAAACCAAACACTAAAAATCCCCAAACTAGTCCTTCCCCAACACTGCTTCTTGTCCCAAGAAAATCTGGCTTAATTGTGCCTTAAAAAGCATGAACAAACCATGCATGCTTTGGCTCTTTAACTGTGCTTATAATGTGCTATCCATTTTATTCTTATAGGAGGATATGGATATCTTTTATTCTTCTAATAAAAATCTAAAATGCATTTCTATATTTTAATATTACAATAGAAGATTACTTTGTTATATGGGCTAAATTTAACTGTCAAAATTAGAGTAATTACCAGAAATTATGACAGAATATTCTCTAACTACTGTGAGACTCATTAGGCGGTTTTCATTACCAAATCCAAACATAGAATGTAAAATAGATTTTTATTTTTTTAAATACTATTTTAGTTCTATTCATTCAAACGCAAAATTGTACTTTTTTTCCAATAATGGGTTATTACAACACATGTAAATTTCCACTTTTCATCCTTGCACCATGATGATGGTGCCCTGGAGATGCAGTCTACAGCTGTATACCTTTAAACACAGCTACATCTGGAGAAGCTGTGAAATATCTTTATATTAATTTTAAAAGTTCTATATTAACAGTGCACAAGGTTTGAAAAAGACTATGTTTTAAAAAATGGATGAACATACCTTATTTAACAAGTACAGTAACTACAGGCTCTGATGCTCTTTTCTTCTTATCCAAGTGATCTTTGGTAATGTAAATAGCCACTCTGGTTTTACCACTGCCTGTAGGGAGACATACTATAATGTTCTCCCGTTCAGTGCTGGCTTTGCAACTTCCATCTGTCAATCACTCAGGATCAGATTTGGCTCAGGTGAAGCTCTGCTCTCCATCTTCATCTAAGGGTACAAAGAAATAAAATATAAGGATCCAACAGGAGGCATAGAACATTCATCAGAATGTTGAACAAATATCAAAGGGAAAAATATTAATTTACTAACAGAAGCATCTTCTGAATAAGCAGAAACAGGACATATTAGCATAGGCAATGCTGCACTGTGGACCTGTGCAACTCTGGATAAGAACTGCTCACATACAGTTACCAACCAGGTCAGGTGGAATAAGCCACAGTATGTCTTCAGCCATCTATGTTGACATGACTATTATTATGTATGAATTCAAATGATACAGTTCAGTAGCACAGGGACCAACAAACATCGTGTTCAGAGCTGCAGTGTTTATAAACTGGTCAATCTTATGTGACGTTCTCTTTCATCAGTTGTGACATGTATTTGGTTGCAAGTGAGTTACCTTCTTAAATACTTCCCAGAGGATGAAAAAAAAGATAGAGCCACAGATAGAGACCACTTAAAAAATGATGAAGGGAGTTATAAAGTATAAAGACTAAATAGATAAGAAAATTCAATTGACCATACAAGATAGACCTAACTGCGGAATGTATCAGAACTATTCATGGCAGATTGCGCTGCCTCCAGACTGATTCATACATACTGCAATCGAGCTGTTCACTAAAAAGTCATATATATTTGCCATCTGAAAGCCAAAACCTGCCATCTATCATATAAAATGCAATGGCAGAGAGTTCAGATTTGTGGCTCACAGGTAAAACAAACAATGTTCTTAAGTTAAAAGTGGAAAACTACTGTTGCATTATTTCTGGCCGTTAGAGAAGCATATCAAGTCTCTTCAGTTTACATATATTTAGGAAGTCAGAAATTATATATATTAATATCACAAAGATTTATTTCAATGGAGTTTTGGGTTCGTTCCCCCCCGACATGTTTAAATCACCCTCCAAGCATTAATTGTCCTTGTGAAGAAAAGGCATACATTCATACTCATTTTAGTAAACTAAAAATGAAGGAAAAAACCCTACAGTATTATTTCCTGATGATAGCATTGAATGAAGAATCATGAGGATTTTATTATCACTGATACATTACACACAAAAGAAGTGTATTTTTCTAGTATACCTGATTCCATTAAATAAAATTAAACTAACAGAAAGTAATGAAGCTTGATAAAATACTGCTGATGGAAACATCCGAATGCCATTCTTAAGTGTTTTTCGCTTGCTTTGCCTTTTAGAGTGAGTGCAGCACTACCTGGAACGCAGGGAAATTCACAGCAGAGAGTACTTGCTGTTACTTATCTGACTTCTACTACTCTCTTTTGAGGAAGAACGTTGTTTGTTTTCTGGTTGGCTAAATTCAATAGTTCAATCATATTGAAAGTAGCACTTTATCACCCATCTGTTTGGTTAAATTTCAGACCCTTAACATCCTCAATTAACTGTCCAGGCCTAAAAAATATTTAACTTAGCTCTCTCCTAGCTTCCTCAGCCCCTGTTTAGATAAAGGCTAATACAAGAATCTTTTCACAGGATATGATTCCATTAAAGAATTTTCATTGTGCACAGTATAAGTTTAGGGAACTTGTCTGCCTTTGTTCAAAGCTCATATGAACTGCTGCTCTGGGACAAACCAAACCTGATAATTATTCTTCTATTGTTCTAATTCCACAATTTTTCTTAAATGTAAAATGAACCTTGCACAGAAAACTGTGACTAAATCCACATGATTCTTCGCATTAAAATCCAAATCAATGTCAGTGGCTGGATAGTGTAAATATTCAAAGATCTCTTTTAATATAATAGTCCTACTGCAAAATTTCAAATTATAAAATCCATAAATATCACAAAGTCCATCTGTATCTCCTTAGCTTTTTTTCTCATAGCTGCTCTTACTGAGCTTACTAGACATGATTAAAAAGCATGAATATTTTAAAATAAAGCATTTTAACTAGTTGTTTTTAAAGAACACATGTAGGCAGGACATATAGCAAATAAACATGGCAAAAATTTTTTGCATTCTTCACATACTGTTCTGATTTTTTTTTTTCTGCTAGACTACTGGACATAGTCAATGCCAAGTTTCTGTGCCCAGACATTTCATGTGACAGTGAGGGAAAAAATACAATGTGACTGATGAGTCACCTCAGCTGATGCAGAAGTGCAAAGCATATTCTTCAGAGTTAGCAATAACTAGACTAAAGTCTAGGATAGCAATTTAGATTTCACATATCCTGAATTTTCTGTATGCTTGCAAATCTTGAAATTATTTTAAAAGCATTTATACTAAACACTTTGCAGGCATATGATATATAACATTTAGATGATCCAAATCTAGCTTTATTAGGAAGAACTAGTCTGAAAGGTACCCAGATTGTTTCTAGCCTGTGCACAAGACCCAGTTCCAGCACAAAGTTCATAAAGGTTAGATTCCAAAAGGTAACTGGTTCCTCTTGAACTTTGTGTAGGCAAACCCAGGCTGCTCACCACAGCTGACAGCTGCAAATTCGTTCTGCCTGAGGTCTAAGATTTAAGGAAGAAAAACACTCGGGATGTCATTTGCAACAGCAGTGCTTAGTTGGGCTCAGTATAAACATAGCGAGTTCATATTTGTCTGCAAAGTATTATGTAAACACAGTCCAATATCCAGTTTAAATCTATATTTAAACTTGCACATATTCTTAAATGTGAGATTTTCAAAGGTCTTCAGATAGTAGCCTCGATTGATTACAGTTTTTACATATAGGGCTACTAAGTTAATTAGGTCCACAGTAACCTTTCATGACTGTTCTGCAGACACCCTGGAAATGTTTCTCCTTATCCTTAGATGCCTCTAAAGCTGTCATATTCCTTCTCACCCTATGCAGGGGCCAGGAACAATCTAGCTCCTCTCTGAGAGCAAAAGATGCACATGTATGCATCCACATTATGAATCTCTGTACAGGTGACTGCGCTGGATGACTTCTCGAAGACCCTTTGAGCCTATGTGATTTTATCATTCTGCATCACTGACAATTTTGTATGATGATGATGTCAAGAGACCAGTTCAGACAATCTTAGTAAATCAACTCTTTTGAGGCTGGGACTGAAGTCCAGACCCATAAAAATGGCACCTGGTTTTCAACAAAGTAAGAGGAAGCCTGGCATCAACTAGAGTTCAAATCAAAAGCCTTCTAGTGATTTTTGTTCTAGCACAGTCACAGAGTGCTTACCCTCCAGGGCTTATTTTGCAACTACTAAATAACAGAAGTGAAACATACCTGAATCACTGGTTGTGCAGCTCTGTCCCAAGTTTTCATTCTAATTACTGACACTTCCATCTCCTATGGAGACATGCAACTGTGAAAGAAAACCACAAACAAATGTAGTATATTTGCTATATAAATACAAATAGCAAAAGTATATTGTTTGCTCTCTCCTTAAGTTGTTAAAATAGGCTAGACCAATGTCTGGCAGGGATGGCTGAGGTGTAATTTCCTTTATTAATTTTTTTCTTAGGTAATGAAAAAACCTGTGAACTACATAATTCATTTTGTCCTGGAAGAAAATAAGGAGTGGAAGATGATAATCCAAAACATAACTGAGGTAAGGCAATGTGGATCATGATTTACTGTTGTCAGGCATTGATGTTCTGTTTGCTTGAAAGCAAGGGCCCTGACAGGATCCCCTCTAGTCCTTTTACTGTATCGTTTCACAGTGGTTAAGAGCCAAAGAAAAAAAACCCCTGAAAGCATGTTGTCTGGCAAACTGAAGACATTCTCTTTTAAACCCTGTAAGCCATGTGAATTATATCCAAAGTAGAAGAAAATCAAATTCAGAACTGTTCTTTTTTTTTTTAAAAATTGAGTTCTTCATGTAACATGAAAAAACTAAACTACAGTTCCCAGGTAAATAAAAGCAGGTAAGAGCCACTAAATCTTCCAAACTGTTTGGAAGTAAAAGCAGAAACAGACAATCCCGTCACACCCAGCAGGAAATTTGGACCCTGCTGCAGAATCTCTCGTTTACTGCAGATATTCTAATGTTAAGCTCTCCCTCTGCTGGGCAATTCATGTATTACACCAATTTATTTTCAGTCACAAGTGGCGTTTATTTAGCTACATTTTCTAAAACTCAGTCCTTTTAATATCTAAAGAGTTACATAGTTCTAGAAAATTCTGCTGCAAACAGTCTCACCTTGCACTATCAGCTTACCCTCAGACCAATGTTTTGCTTAATTAGCTAATGAACTTGTGTTTTCCATATTTCTTTTCCTGTGAATATCCCATTGTGGTCCATATACATATCCCCAACAAAGAATTCTTATGAATTTTGCTTTATAGCAAAAGAGATGCTGTGAATGTGAGTTTAGAACTGAATGGAAGGTAGAGTGTCTTGGAATGGTACTCTTTAAAATCTTGGAAAGTGAGGTGGATATTAAACCTATTCTGTGTTCAGTAAAACTACCAATCTTTGACTTTCCTTTACACAAGTTTTGCTCTCCTTGAAGGTGAATGGATATAAGAACCTCCCATTTCACAGAACAAGTACAATACAGACTACTGAAATGAAGCTTCGTCAGCTACCATTATTAGGAGTCTAGTGTATTTAAGTCTCTTAGTTTTTCTATCTTAACCATGAAAAGTGATGCAAACATCTATGTTGCTGTCAAACAGTGTTCACAATTTACTCCCAGCAAACCTCAAAATCTGATCCAGCTGTGAGTCACCACAATCTGTAGGAAGTGCTATGATGGGCAAGGGCATCAAAGACTTTAAGCACCTAAATAAAAAGACCAGTCTCCTTGAAATCATTGCAATCAGAGGAAATGTACTTAAAATATATATTCACAGCAGAAGCCTAATTTATATAACATTTTCCTATTGTCATATACTAGCATGCATTTAGTATCACATTAAAAGACAGCATTTTTCTGACAAAAAGGAGGACAGCTTACCAGTTATAATCTGTGTTCAAAGACCTGTGACAAACTATTAAGTAGTGGGAATTCCAGCTACGAAGATGACACTGTTACTGCTTGTCTTCACTTTCTAGGAATCCATGTGGATAGGAAAGAAAGGACAAAAGTAAAACTCTATGTATGTATTTCATGAGGTCTCCAATTTAAAATGACCTAAATGACATCCTAAAAGATGTATACGGAGCAGGGGATACTCATTCACAAAGTGGTTTGTACATAATTACCTGAATTACAATGTGCACCATGCATTACAAAACAATCTCGCTACAGAAAACATCAGTGGTGAAGTGAAATGCAGAATACTCATCCTCCAAATGAAAGTGAATAATGTTCTCCTTTTTCAACAGTGGCAGCTTTCTTACATTCTTTTAAAGTAAAATAAACAAACCCAGCAAATCTTTCCAAAACGATGAAGAGAAGAGAGTTGACATTCTACGAGCTGTTTTCCCTCATGGTAGTCTTCCCTTACTTGCACATTGCAATGCAGCATACTCCACAGAAAGATTTTCAGTCACTTCACACTAATAAGCACAAAGATAATGGAATGCAATGAAAAAAAAAGATGGACCTATGCAATATTAATTAAAAAAGTGTTTCTTTTTTGTTCTGTGCTACATATGTCATAAAGTAAGTTTCAAACATCTGAAAATATAAATGAAGGACCAAAATATAAATAAGCTATTAAAATTGGTCCTATTCTCAGATTAACATGCACTTTTTCTAATCTGAAGCATTAAGGGGCATTGAGCAAAACATTCCTAAAGTTTGCAGCTGTTTACAGTGTAATTGTTTGTTCCAATCATCTTTTTTTAAATGAAACAGGCCTTGAAAAACTGAGCTATTTATTTAAATTGTTGCTTATGCAGGTAGCTGTAAGCCTTAATCCAAGTGTTCCACTTCTGATAATGCAAATTTACTGCTTTTGTGTTGGTCTTTGAGTATGCAGTTTCTTACCTGTGTTTCTGTGTGCACAATTTCTCTCTAGTTTTCTCTTAGGCTAAATGATCTATTTCAACTTTGTCCCTACTGCCCTCATACCTTCTGACTTCCTCTGCCTCAGCTACTCAAGTAAAAAGGTCAGAGGAGGCTTTAGATACAGTGCAAGCTGCAGTAATTTCAAGCAACTTGAAAAAGCTTCTTTCTCCTGGAAATTTGTCCTTTTCAATCCATAAAGGAACAGTGGGAGTACACTGCAAAACTGACACCACTTGACAGCATCAAACTGCAAATTAGGAGGGTTCCCAGCCTACTTGAAAGTAGAATCTGGGCTCCAGTTGTATTTTCAACAGCCTGGTCTAAAAATACAGTCTTACAAGATCATGAGAAAGGACGGAAATAGAAAAAGACTTGAGTGGAGTCAAGTCTGTGTGTGCAATTGTTCTCTCAACAAGAATTCAAAACCTACTGTGCTTCAAGGTGGCTGAATGTGAGGCATTTACTGCCATCTTCAAACAGCATTGTCTCCTGGAAGCCCTTGCTATGTTGCTGTCCTGGTTCTGGCCAGGCCAGAGTTAACCTCCCCAAGCAGCCAGCACAGGTGAGCTGAGTTAGCCTGGGCTGTTTTCCACACCACCTGACATCGCTCCCCCATTAAAAAAGGTTCCTGGCTGGAACCAGGACAGTTGCATCTTCACTACTGGTTTAGTTTAACCAGGAAGTACACATTTACAATGTATCTGTCAATTGTACCCACTTACGCTACTTTGGTTCATACACAGGAGCTGGTTTGGATCACAAGAAATGAATTTCTGTCAGTTGAAACCAAGTGAGATGTGTTCCAGCCACTTCCAGGCATACAGTCCATGCCAGAGTGAAGTCAATCTGAACCAAATTACATGAATTAAGGTAGTAGGTATGCCCTTAGCACCGTTTCACTGAACAGATCCCCTCAACTGCACAAACTGCTAATACCCACTGTCTATTGACAGGCTAGTTAATAGCTAATAGACCTATCAATCTGTAACCCTCAACCTGACAAGAGTCATGTAAAAGATCAGGCTAACAGCAATGAAAACCTACTCTCAGTGAGGCTTCAATTAAAAGCTTTTGCCTTGCTCTGAAAGGATCCTAACTAACAGTGAGGGTAACTCAGCCTGATCCATTCTGAATCATCATTAAATATCTGGCACTCTTCTGTATACTGCCAAATTATGTTCTAATCCAGGAAAACCAAGTTGATATTTTTTGCTGTAGTTAATAATTCACTACTTGCTACAAAACATTGTGATATGCTGTTACTATCACGCTAAATAAGAAATAGGCTACCACCATTGCACACTGAAAGGCTGCAGTTTTCAGAGCCAATTTTTTTAATTATTTATTCATGTTTGATAAAAAAGAGCAGCCTTAGCTGTCTTACTCCTTTGGCTGAGTAAAATAATTTCAGGCAGGATTTATCTCGGTTGTAACTATTGTTTGAGCTCCATCTGAACTTGTAACACATATGAATGGTTCCTTAATCATACAGCATATGTTTGAATCACTGGTTCCCAGCTCTGTTTGGGAATTGTTGCTGGTAATTGCTGTTACTCATAATCAACTCCCAACTCCTCTTTTAAAAAGTGGATCCAGAAGAACAGGCCACTACAATTGCTAAATATTTGTACTAAAAATGTACTTCTGAGCATGTGATAGAAGTGAAAAAGGCTGTTCGATGCTCTGTAAATATACATTCTTAAAATAAAAATTACTTGTTGGACAGCACTAAAGGACTTACCAAAACCAAAAGTGTTTTCCTATATAGAATTAGCAATTAATTTAAACTTTATCAACACTGGGGGGAGTTGTCAATGTAAACCTAACATTTTCATTGGATAGTATAAACCTGCCATGAATAGTCATGAAATAAAAACATTAATATTATTAATACTTTAATTGACAATATTAAATATGTGTGAAAAGGACTAATTTCTTCACACAGTAGATTAAAAAAATAATAATATAAAATTGTTAAAAGTGCTACTTAAAAGGAGGGGAAGATCATGAATGTTGCTCAATTGTAAGAAAACTAAGCAGCCCATAGCAGATCACAACCAGGGTATGGAAAATGTCAACATGAAGGCTGCAAATAGCGTGCCACAGATTTTTTTGCAATGTCATCCTGTACTGTGCTAGCAAATTGGTTTGAGACAGCTCTTACCTTAAAGATTAATTAGGTCAAGTATGAACATATTCTTGTCCTAGAGCAACTCTTTGAACTAAACAACTTTGTAGATCTGACCCTTTAAATTACTACTGCTGTTAATTCATAGGAAGAAATGGAACATACTGCTCCCAAGAAATCAAGATTTACTTTTTCCATTTATTCCCACCACCTCGATGGTACCATATATTCTTGAAATTTTGAACAAGATGGGAGCTAATGCACCAAGAGCATTATTTCAGTTACTTAAGTTTAACTGGACAAAATACCAGTTAGTGGACATACTTGAAACTACAGTATTCCTTCCAGTAGATGTTTCTGATAGACTGTTCTCACTGGTGAAACTGCTGTCTTGCTGTTTCAAATCCTCCACTGCGGCAAGGCCTGCTTGTCTTGTATATTCTGTTTCTTCATTTGTACATTCCTTATCCCATTTTGTCTATTCTCTAATACTAGAAAATAAATAGAAATTCCATGGCACTGTAAAACATTTAGTAACTTTTAGTGTGGAGCACAGAAAACAGAACTAACCTGTATTCATCATGGCCTAACAGCATGGTCCTGATCTTGATTTAAACATTTCTCTTTAGAATTTCAGTTTTTTTATAAACTTTAAGAAAGTTTTGGTCATAAGTATAAAGTATTTTTGGTCACTATAATGATCTCAAAATTGAGTTTGTGGACTACATCACATTTGCTACCTTCTCAATTTCATTGGTCCTGTAAGATGATAAATGGATGTGCCTTACAGCAGGACTTAAAAACTTTTATTGCAAAACAGAAAAGCTGAGAGCTCACACAAAATATTTTTCTGCCTTCCACTTGTCTCAAATAATTTCCCTTTGACTTCTCTCTTATTTTTATTAGATTCATATAGAATTAGGCATGCTCCAAACGCCAAAAAAAAAAGCAGCTGGTTAAACAGTAATTACTTGGGTGCAGTATGCATAGGTAAGGTTGTATGTTTGCTTCCTTTCCTATGTTGTTTATGTAGTAGTGGTAAATCACACCCAGTGTATTTATACCACGTTCCTTTACAAGTTTTAATAGTTTGTAGACATTACAGGGCACTTGTGACTTACGGCGAGAGAAAAAAAACAACAATCAACGCGACTTGGCTATTCCAGCTACCGCTAGGTTGCACTGACACAGGCTGAGCTCCTCCTCTCCACTGACGATGACAACACCCTGACTTCCGCCTAGCCGGATGCTTACAGAAACTGGATTATTTTTGAAGCCTTTGAGCCTTCCAGACGCGACAGGAACTCAGCGCAGGGTTCGCACGCAGGGGCGCTGGCTGGGGCAGGGCTGGAGCGCAGGGCCTCCCTTAGTGGGCGGCTAGGCACAGAAGCCGCGCAGCACCAGCTCCCTTCCTTGCACGGTCAACGCCGACGCGTATAGCCGTGAGACCGCTCAGACGCAAAGGCTGAAGCGCAGGGAAAAGCAGCGCGGGCGCTTCAGCGCCTCCAGGAGCCGCGCTCCGAGGCCCACACCGCTCCCCGCTCCTGAAGGGGACCAGCCCGCGCACCGGAAACGCACCAGCAACCCTACGCATGCGCCCAAAACAAACAGCCAATCTGCACTCGTGGCACTACCCGTGGGCGGGATTTCAGTCGGCCAATAGGAGGGCGTGGCCGGCGCGGTGCCTCTAAAGCGACGGCGCCGTGCCTGTTGCTTCCTCCTGGCTGCCATCCTGGGCCCCGTGAGGTGAGTGTCCGCGTCAGTGCTGCCGCTGGCGGCCCCGGCCCCGCCTCTGGGCTCGGCAGGGCCGCGCGGGACTAGCCTGTCCCAGGAGTGCGGCTGCGGCTGGTCCCGCGCGGCCTGGAGGTGGGGGTACTGTGCCGCCCCTCTGTGCTTGCTGGGGGCGGCTGGCGAGGAGCGTTCCGGCCGCCTTCTCTGCCTCGCACGCCGGCAGGCCGCGCGGCGCCGCGGTGGAGGGTAACGGGGAAAGGCGTTCTGCCCGCCCGGCGCCGGCAGCGGCGCCGGACTGCTCGCTTGGCGGGGGTATCCGAGGGGAGGCGGGCGCCGCCGAGCGGCCTGGGCCGGCGGGTAGGGTGTGCTGAATAAACCAACCGGTAAGCTTCAGTCCCAAGCCCTTACGCAGAGGGAGGTGCGGGCCCCGGGAGGACTGGTGTCGCTAACCGTGTACCGCCTGGTGCCTGGAGTACGGGTTTGGGCAAGAAGGGGTGCGCCGCGTTTGGCGTTTCTCCTAGCCGGAGGGGTGGATATGGGGGGGCTCCAGCGGGCATGGGCGCTGCACTGCCGCCTTGTGAAAATCCACCCCGGAAAGGTCGGGTAGCGACTAGTAGGAGCTGGAGGCTGTTCGTGTCACATGGCCTGGAGCAAAAGGAAAGCCGCTCGGGGGGCTTTGGTTGCTGCATGACGTGTCAAAATTAATTCGTTTCTAAATTGAATATATAAAATATAGCTATAGATAGTGGCCACAGAGGCTTGTTGCTTAGTTCTTCTGATGCAGGTGTTCAGCAGCTTCTGTATTGCTTAGGCAAACTGGACCTCTGCACACTTGTCCTTCATCATTGTTAGCTGGACTTAAGTTTTAAAATCTTGATACTGTGTATTTGGGCATCCTAAAATCTATTATCTTCCCCTGAAAGGAAGCCTTGCAGTGCTACAGCTGGAAATTAGCTTTGTTGTGAAACTGTCACAGATTATACCGGTGGCAGTGATGGTTTGCTGGGCTTTGCTGCTTTCAGGGCTACAGGTCTGAGACTATCCTGCAACATAGCAAAGGTGCTTTTTTATATGTGATCTGCAGGAGCCATTTGCAGCTGTGCTAACACTGGTAACTTGGGACAAAAAAAAGATGCCTCATTTTCTCTTTTCCGAAAGACTTAGGTCTAACTAGTTCTGTGTAGTGTTTATCTTTAGAAGACCACATGTTTTGTGTTCTGCTGCTTTCTTGTTGGTTGCTGTAACTCTGGTGCCCCTCCCAGGTGATGATACAGCATGGCAATTCCAGCATCTTTGTCTCTGGAGAACTTCCACTGTGGTTGCATTTTATTTATTTTTCTTAGCCAAATGCTTGGCTAAAACATCCTGTGTTTAAATATAGGTAAATTAAGCTTTACTTTGTTTTACAAGTAAGGGCAACACATCAACACAGTAAAAGCTGTAAGCTGCTCATAAAATTGTAGTTCTTGGGTACTTGTAGCCATGTCAAATTGTATGTGGACCTGCCTGAAGAAGGGAACCCCTGCCACCAGTTGTACCTGCATGAAAAGAAAGTTCTTTGAAATCCTGACCTAGATAAATGACTGAATAAACAGTTTAACCCTGAAAAGGAATTACTGATCTAATAGCAAATGCAGGGAAAATTAGGTGATGAGGACTTAAATGTTTAGAACTGCATTATTTTTAAGATTCGCAGCACATCTGCAGAGACAGAAAGAAAGCTGGGATAAGACGTTGGTGGGAAAAGGCTGCTGGCAGGGGCTTTCTGGAGCTAGAGTTGGTGTGCCATATCACAAGCTGATGTGTGTTCCTTTGGAGCTTTGTCAAGCACTGGTGATCTAGGAGGGCCACAGAAGTGATCAAAGGGCTGGAGCACCTCTCCTATGAAGACAGGCTGGAAGAGTTGTGGTGGTTCAGCCTGGAGAAGAGAAGGCTCTGGGGGTACCTTACAGGGGTCTTCCAGTACCTGAAAGATGCCTATAAGAAAGCTGGGGAAGAACTGTTCACAAGGAAATGGAGCAATAGGATGAGGGATAATGGTTTTAAACTAGATGAGGGGAGATTTAAGTTGAGTATTGGGAAGCTCTTCACTCTGAGGCTGGTGAGATACTGGCACAGGTTGCCCAGAGGTGGAGGCACTGTCCCTGGAGACATTTGTCAGGCTTGATGTGGCTCTGAGCAACCTGATCTAGTGAAGATGTCCCTGCTCACTGCAGGGGGTTGGACTAGATGGCCTTTAAAAGTCCCTTCCAGCCTAACTCATTCTATAATTCTATTAGAGTCTCTAAACCCATGACTACAATGTCTTGCAAACAATGTCACTGAGACCATAAGGTACCTGTTTAAAAACACAACCTAGCAGTATTATAATAGTAACTTTTTAGGTTTTCTTTTTTTTTCCCTTTAGACAGCTTCCATGGTAATACAGTGAAAGGCACGTGGAACTGTGTTCTGGAGCTGTATTACTCTGTTTTGTTACCCAGTGTTGTCAAAACTCCTTGAGATGGAGGCTGTTTAACAATCAATCCAGTTGTAGGACTGACCATAGTCTAAAATTAATTTAGTTTTGGAAATAAACATCATAACAGGTATTTCTTAATCATTGTAAAATAGATGTATTTCAGGTTATCAAGGTGAAGATACTGATTTTTATTTTTTTCCTTCCAGAGTATTGCAGTTATAGATGCTTGGAATCTCAGTGACAATGGGACAGCCAGTGCCAGGAGTGGTACCACATGTGCCTCATGATTCCTGCTCTGAAAGTTCTGCATATGCTGGCGCTTACTGGGCTGCTGGATGATATTAGTGCTATTGCTGGACTGGTAAGATAATAGAAACAATATAACCCTATAGCAACTCTAAGTTTTGTTTCATGCTTGTTTTCTTCAGTAGAAGTACTTTAGCATAATGTTCCCAGTGATAATCCATTCCTCTTCAAGTACAATGCAGAGTGTTGGGCAACAATTATAGTTATTGTTGACAGTATAGTTTATAGTACTATGGACTTGATAGCCATGTTGCTGTTTAATAAGATAAAATTAATCTAAATATGTTGGCAGTTCATGTTCAGATTCTCATTGCCATCTTGAAATACTGTTTCTTATTTAGGTCTGCTGTACCTTATTATCCACATGGGTGCTCCAGTTTTTGTGGACAGATAACAGAACCTTAAAGGTGTAGGATTCCAATTGACTTGGTTCTGTACCATGTATGGAGTTTGCCTAGAAAAATATAATGCATACATATAAACTTCCCAGGTTAGCATCCCAAAGAACTGGAGTCTTCAGGATAGTTGATATGTGTTTTATGAATTATTCTAGCATGAGGTCCTGAATCTGATGTTTATTTTCTTTAAAAGGTGGTGTGTGCAGCCCCACATGGTGTGATATGGTTCTGACTTCGGTGGTGCAGGCACCCACCTTCTCAAGAATGTGGATCTACAGAAGCAATGTATTGGAAGATCTCAGAGGTGAGTGACCTTTTTTAGATTAGAGGGGATTCTATTTTCTCTTTATACTTCAAATTCTGTAGGTTCTGGACCTCAGTACTTCTTTCTGCCTAACACCCCTGCACTAGGTGAATGACATCAGAAGATTTGATGGGTAAAAGGAAAAACATCTAGGAATTATTTCAAAGTGGAAATGCTGACAATTTGGATACTAAGTATGGAAAACAAAGGTGTCAGTTTTGATCAACGTAATGATTACCTTCACATGTAAATTCAACATTAGAAAATGCTACAGCCTCGATAGTTTTTTGAATATTTGGTGGATTTTAATTACTTGTTTACCTACTCAATACCACTGATGCTTTAACCAGTGAATTCTGCTTACTGCTTCCAGTTTACATGAGTTGCCCTTCTCTTGCATGTCTAAAGATGTAAGAACAGTTTAGGTATTACTGCAGGTAATCTAATGCTTTAAAAATCACTGGTAGTTTTTGCAAGTTAAATGTGAATTGTTGACTGTGACAAATGTGTGCATTTGTTCTACAGGATGGAGAGATGGAGAAGTAGGTGCTGAAAAAAATGCAGTCTGGAATTAGTGGAACCTGTTATTGTAAGATATTGAGTGTTTTGCTATGGCAGCCAGGCAGCTATAGCTCAATGTTGAAGATAGTTTACCACCACTGCCTTGTCTTTTGACATGTAAAGTTGAGAAGTTTGGGCTTTTGTGCCTAATCTAATTCTATCACCCTTCAAAATGAAATGATGGTGTTAAGCAGGCTGCTTAACAAGCCAGTGTATCTGTTGGTTCTGTCATAGGCTAAAAAAACCTAACGATGTTTTTAGTATGAGGCCACCTGAATGTTTTTATTTCTTTTTTATTAATTGGGTTAAAAAAATTGTATTATTTCTAGCTGCAGGAAATGTATTTGATTTGTATGTCTTGCACTTTGTAATTTTACAGGGTGGCTTCATTCATGTTAAGCTGATCAGCATTGTGAGCATCAGAAATAAGAGCTGCCATTAAACTTTCACAGCTTCTTGAAAGGAAAATGAAGGTATGGTCATCATTCCTGGTGTGTGTAATTTAATGCATGCAACTGTAATGAAATCTTCAAAAGATCTGTAAAAATAAATTTATCTTACTATTAGCGTATAGTTCAATTTGCATCTTAATATTGAAAACCTAATTCTTTAGAATAGCAGTGAATATCAGCCATTCTACTGCAGATGATTGCTGCTAGTCGTCCTGCTTGTGGTGGCATAGCGATTTTGTTGCTATGGGAAGCGGTTGCTGGATCACCACAGAGGACTGTGGCAGCTGCGGGTAGCGCGTAGGTAGCAAGGTGTGAACGGTTTAGCAGAGTAATTTTTGGACATGCTCTAACCAATGAAACAAGATTGAGGAATCTGCTTTGTTGCTAAAAACTGAACAGCAGAATTAGCCTTGACTTGTCTCTTCATTCTGTTCTGTGAAAGCTTTCCATCTTGCAGGGAAGTTACTTGTAATATTACAACTCGTGGGTCCCTCCATCTCTGAGGATGGAAGTAGGTTGTTCCTTCGGAATCTCACTGATGGTTGGCATTAACGGGACTTGTCACACTTCTAAAATATCCACACACTGACTTGCTTGTTATTTCCTCTTGTTCTTGCAGTGCACCATGGCATTCCAGGTGCTGAACTGCTGGAGAAGAGGATCCCCAACCTGTCCATGTTTAGAAGAACTGTGAAAGGAAGCTGTTGTGGAGTTTTTATTCTTCCTGCCTGATAGGTTGCATGCTTTGAATGAATACTTTGATTTTTTTTTTAAGTGCATGCTCACAGCAGTATTTTTTGCATTTTACTATATATAGGAGGCATGGCTTTTTTTAAAACCTGTACAACTGTAATCCCAGAAAAGTAAATTTCTGTGTTAATATCTTAATGAAAAAGGCAAAGCTCATGGCCAGGCATAATAGGTGTGTTGTGCAAATAGCTTCCTTAAATAAAAATCAGATACCTTAAAAGCTCTGTGTGGGGTTTTTTCATTACTAGTGGCATACTGTTTCAGATGGCACCTTCTGAAAACATCTGCTGGTTTGAAGAAACTGTATCAGTGGATTCTATTAAACCAAAACATCCTAGATAAAACTCAGTGCTCCAGCTTGTTGCAACACAGTGTGGGTGGTTTGGGGTTTTTTGTGAGGCAATCTCAGATAATATTTGAATACAGCTGGAATGGCCTTCAACTGGTTGTATTGTTTTAATCCCACCTAAGGCTCTTGCCCAGGGAGATCTAATGGTATGGTGTTCTGTTTTATGTTTTGCTTTGTTGGTTTTCAATTTTTGTAATTAGTATTTTTAATTTTTCTTAAAGGTTTCAGTGGCTCTTCATCTGGGTCAGTAAAATCACCTCTTGCAGGGTAAATTCATGCCATGATTCACTCTAAATTTGCTAAAATAAATGATTTGAGCAACAGAAATGTCTGGCTTGGAGATGGGTACTTAGGTAGTGTTTCTGATCAGAATATTTTGTGAAAACTTGTCTCAATGGATAACAACTGTCAGCTTTATTACCCAGGTTTTGTAGCTAGAAGTTAAGTTACTTTTTTTAATTCCTCAGTGGGTGAAGTTGGGGAGTAGACATGAACATGACTTCCAGCTCTGCTTGAGGGGTGGAAGTCAATATGATACATGGACAGTCCTGTGTGCCTGCAATTTTATGAAAAGAACCAATTTTGTCTGTTCTGTGTGCTTCAAGCCAGTGGATGGTGCCCTGTTGTTCTGGTTTTGGCTGGGATAGAGTTCATTTTTCTCCTAGCAGCAGATATAGTGTTGTGGTTTGGATTTAGAACAAGAACAGTGTTGTAACACAATGATGTTTTAGCTGTTGCCAAGCAGTCAGGACTTTTCAGCTTCTCATACGGCCCTGCCAGAGGGAAGGCAGGGGGCACCCAAGGAGCTGGGAGGGGACACAGCCAGGGTGGCTGACCCAGACTGGCCGGAGGGATATTCCATACTGTATGACATCATGCTCTGTATATAACTAAGGGGTTGACTGGGAAGAAATGCAGGAACTAGCTGAGCATCAGCTTGAGTGGTGAGCAATTGTGCTGTGCATCACTTGTTTTGTATATTTTATTATTATTAATCTTACTTTTAATGTCCTTTTAAACTCTTCCTTTCAATCCTCTCCCACATCCCACTGTGGAGGATGGAACAAGTGAAAGGCTGTGTGGTGGCTTTAGCTGCTGGCCAGGTTAAACTGTGACACCTCTGTAATCCTGTGCTTTTACATTTATTCCCTTGGTGGTTTGAGCATACTAAATACAATTACATTTTCTTTGGCTCAGTGTTTTTGATACAAAGATATTCAACCTTTTTGGATCCCTGGTAGTGGTGTTTGTGTTATCAGTAACTAATTTCATCAGTCACAAATGACGTTCACACCCTGTTGCTTACGACAGAAGTAAGTGCATGATATTTGTTTTTGATTTTTTATTTGTTTTTGATTTCTTTCCAGTAAATTTTCATGGTGCTATAAAATACTGAATGTATGTGCAGTGTACAAGCACTTTTATTTGTAAACAATTTTCCAGGAGACCTTTTCTGAAAGTAAATAACAACTTACAATATACAAAGACCTGTTATGCCAACAGGATTTGCTGCAGCTCGTAGAAGTGAAGTATTTGTTTAGATTAAATTTTCAAAACTTTCTTTCTCTTTCCAACTTTGCAGTACCAGAGTTTGGGTATAGAAAATGAAAATAATGGAGCAAAGGGGCAAATGCCTCCTGTGGGAGGCTCTAATTTGGTCCACCTAATTTCCATTCTAAAGAGAATAGCCATATTTTGCATTCATTAATAATCAAAGGACTTCCCAAGTGGGCATTAAAAAAAACCCCAAGTAGCTGGATGAAGAAAAATGTTTGATACTAATAATGCAGTTCTGTCTACTACTTGTATGTAGAGGTACAGTGAGGAAAAAGTCAGCGTGCCATAGTGGTGGCTGCGTGCAGTTCCAAGCTCTGGGATGTGCTCCATCATTAATAAGACTCGGTGTTGGCTTCATTTTCATGTGTGATCTATGCTGTAGTTTTCTTTTTTCCTCCCCATTAAGCTATTTACTATTTAACTTCTAATAAGCTGTTTTCCAAGGCTAGGAAACAAAGGAAAAGATGTACAGAGTAGCTGTTGTATGGAAGTGACACTGGGGCTGCTGTATAAGTACATATCATTCCTAATAAAACTGAAAGAAATTCTAGGTTCAGAGTAATCATGTTAAAGGGCCTTCTGCATGCTCTTTTTATTCCATGTAAGTAAGAAGGTACTTAAAAATTAATTCTGTGTCTGGACAGCTGTTGCAAATGTGCTAATGGCTGCATACCAAGTCTGCTCTCCCATCCAAATCCATTTTAGGATTTACCAGTATTTTCGTTTGACATTAAATTTGAAAGGGAGACTAGGTTCCTTGCTATTTGGGCATGGCTGCTAGACACTACAGATCAAACAAGGGCACCCCCAGGTCTGCATTATTGATAATGAGGTAAGAGTAAACTAATAGGCTCATCGAGGTTGCATTTTCATTTATGTGCAAAAAAGAAGCCCCTACCCAACTCTGGACAGTTGCACCCATTTAGAGCAGCTGCAGGTAACGGTCTACGTTTGGATAAAGTGGCACAAGTTGCTTACAGCTTTAAAAACAATATAAAAATACCAAACAAATATAATATAAAAAACCCAAGCAAAAGACTCCAAACCCACAACTCGGTAGCCTCAGCTTATTTGACCTGTTTTAATTCATTGTTTAGTTGCTCCCATTAGCGACTGCAGGCACCAGGTTACTGTTTCCCACCTGGTTGGTCACTGTGATGCCCTTAGTACGCTACTGTTAACTTGTATGGAATCGGGAAGCTTGGGTTGTTAGCCAGTGGAGGGCAGCCATCTCTTTGATGTGAACAGAATCAATCTGGACTTGGCCAAGGATGGCACAGTGACCAGCGTTGCTTCCTTCTCTGAGAAGCTTGGTTCTATGGGTGCTGAGCCTCTGAAACGTCAGTCTCTGTGGAAAAGCAAACTAAACTGAGAATCTGAAGAGGGTTGGTTGGTTGCTGCCACCTGCCTGCGTGCATGTAAAACCTGCTGTGAGTTCAGATATCTCATCTTCTGGGCCACCACTTCTGCATTCTGGAAATGCTCAGCAGCTAGTTGCTTCAAAATGGGGAATACGTGCTAATGTTGGAATTGTGGTTATGTTCTACTGGGCTTGTCTCATGGCTTCACTAACCTGTGAAAGATTAGGATGACAAAGCTGCTAAAGTTTGATCTCAATTTCTGGCTATAAGGCTTATTCTCAAGCTGTTAGGGATATCCTACATTTTATGAAAACTTTTTAATGGCTTGGTTTCATGTAGGTTGAAAGAATGCTAAAAGAGTTACCCTGTTCTGAAAGCCTGTCCGAATGAAAAAGCTGAAAAAGCCTGGTTGCATTGAGCAGAACAGGTATTTCTGCTCAATTTCATGTCAGTGTAACTAGGCTTTTTTTAACCTTAAATTAACTAGAAAGCATGAGCTGTGCTTGGTGTTGTCCACAGGAGTACTTAACCCAATGGTTTGTACCTATGGGGGGAAAAAGGCTCGAAGCACTAGGTCTTCCTGTGCTTCACTGTACCTCAGCAAGAAAAGGTATCTGAAAAGGCAGATCTTTCTTTGTCAGGGAAGGGGCAGTGAAAGAACTGCCATCCAAGTTGTCATCTTTCATGTTTTGTTTATTCATTGGCAGTGTTTAGAGAGCTTAGAACTTCCATAACTTTGCAGAGTCTCCCTTGGTTGCCCCCACTTGAGATTTTTATTCTTCATAAATATAACTTAAGGGAAGGAACAAAGTCTCTTTGAGCCAAAAAAAGGAGGAAGGGATGGAGCTTTTCCTTCACTCAGACTAGCTTTTGCTTTTCCTCTTCCCCAACACTCCTTTCCCAGTCCACCTGTTTTTCTCAATCTCTTTGCATTAATGTGAAATACCATGTGATGAAATTGGACAAAGGGCATTTTGTAAAGCCATGCTCATGCATTATGCTTTTTTCATTAATTTTATTTTGAATTTGTACCAGACTGCTCAAAATGTAGCATAACCACAAATACTTTTTTAGAAAATGTGCTAGCTTGTTCTTTGTAACAGACATTAATATTAGTTACTAGACTGAGATAGAGCAGAAGTTGTTGAAGCTTGCTACTTAAAAAAATAACCAAAACAGCAGAAGCTATTTCACTTTTGTTATTCAGCACTCCTGTTTCAGTGAAGTTTATGTAGGAGACATTCTGACTGGCCCAATGATGCTGTCATCTGGGATCTGATCCTGCAAGACACTAAGCAGTGCTGACCTCCCATTGGTGTGGTAATGTGGCATTTGAACCTTTCAACAATCAACAGCAGCATGAGGCAGAAGAAAATTTGGTCTTGTATGTGAAGAGTTGGTTCCCCTTCTGACTTACAAAGATATTAATTAATTTGTTTCCTTATATGCAAAGGTAAAGCAGAGCCTCACTCAGTAGCTCGACACACGCTAATGTTAAATGAAAGGATTTAGCCACCTTGAGTTAATCTATTGGCTGTATATGACTAAAAATGTTACGCATCCTTCTGACCCAAACATATAATGTGGGTGAGGGTCAACCCCTACTGCGGTACTCTGTAGCACTAGTTGAGAACAGAGGGTTTATTTGGTTTCAGTTAGAATTTCACAGGCCCTCCCCACCCCCTGCTGTGTTACAAGCTTGTCTGAAACCAGCTCTCTTCCTAGAGGAATTTCACATTAAAGCTTTAAGATTAGAAAATCATGTGAATGTTGTTAAATATTTAAAAAAGTAATAAAAAGGTCAGTTCCTTCTAAAATAAACACAACGTTTGAAGCAGAATAATATTTTAATAAAATTAAATCTAAGTATTCACAAAGCATTATGCATATACAGTACATACTGTATTTAAAGCCTACGGACCTTAAATCATTTTATTCTAATGTAGTCAGCTTTGGACACAAGCTAAGCTTACTCCTTTTGTAATAAGAAAGTGTACAATTGTTCCTGAAAGTGATTTTACATATATACATATATATATCTCTATATCTATACTCCTACATGTAAGTGTAGGTATATACACACACTTGTGTGTATGTGTGCATATAAATATATACACACATACCTACAGACATATGTACACCTATAAAATACACACATGCACACATACAGCCATGTGTGCGCGGTGGGGGTGTGTGTCCACCTATGGATATACCCTATCTAGGGTCATTGTAGAGGGGCGAGACAGTAAAAACAGATAAATGCAAACAGCCACCCTAGTAATTATAAAACAAAAATGTGTAAATATTTTCTGATTAAACAGGTTGCTAATAATTTGTATTGAACAAAAGGGACACAGTTTTCTGAATTCTATAGAAATAGATTTATTGCATTTGATTATGTTTGTGTGACAGATGAAGACTACCTGCCTACTCATGACAGTTAACTTCCATGATGCAATCTTTTTGTGTAAACAAAAAGTACTGGCAACAAATTATTCAATTAGTGCCATTCTGTGGATGTGATCAATGGTGATACTTCTGGGCATGTGGCAGAGATTTCCTGTCTCGTAAAATGCTGCCCTACTTCAACCTCTTTGGAAGGAGGCTGGTTTATCCTAATTGTTTCAAACCCAGAAGACTTGGTTACCTTATCGTTCTTCTAGATGCAAAATCACCACTATTTATTGTGAAAAGCTCATTATAAGAATGTCAAATCAAATTTCAGAAGTGAGCTAGAAGATTTTGCTTGATTTTAGCTTGGTCAGGTAAGAATTTTTTCTATGTGAATTATTGTTATTGGTCTCCTATTTGCTCTGAAGATGTAATCACAATAAAATACTATTTCCATGACATCTGTAAATGGTAATCTCCATGCAACGTAAACTGTAATTTCAGAACATGCATGTTATTTAAAAAAAATAAAAATATAAGGTGCCTTGAGAATGCTGGCAGTTTTACATTTGGAACATACAGTCAGTGTGTGTGTGTGTATATATATATATTTACATCAGAACTGCTCAACTTTACCTTACAAGCTTCAGATTTAGGAAAATATACAGTACTTTTGCATATAATGGTATATTCCTTGTAGCCCCTGAGTCAAGTATAGAGGATTTAAATTAAAAAAAAAAAAAGGAAAAACAGCCATTAAAAGCACTTACATTTTTATGTGAAGTAATAGTATAAAAGTATTATTTCCCAGGAAGACCAGGATCAGAAACATGCCTATGAAGACTCATTATTCCTACAGTGCTTAGTGAAGATTCTGGCAAGGAAGGGTGCCTAATTGGCTGGAGATAAGTTTTACAATGCTGTGGGGGATGCTCTACAGACCGGTCACGTTCTTGGTCTAAAAAAGAAGCCAGGTTGTCTTCTGAGGCTGTGTTCAGATGCACTCCACTTGAGAGGGATTCTTTGGATTTAAGTTTTGATTTTTCAAGGTCTAGAAATTCAGGACACTGGAAGGGAGGAGAAGAAACAAGATGGTAATTAAATCACTCATTTCCAGGCTCTTGTTCTGCTCAAAATTAGCACATTTGGGTAGTTGCTGGAAGACCTTGTTTGAAAATTAAGCAGTGTACTGAAATATTTTTACATGATGCTGAATTTGATTTAATATCATTGAATACAATTCTGTTGATTAATTGTAGAAGCCTGGATATCTTGTCCTTTCCTTAGACTTGCTCATATTACATCGAGATACACATATGAACAGCCCTTTCTCAAGGACTGAGTACTCCTGATACCCGATCGAAGGGTATGGGTTTCAATGGTCTTGAATTTGCAGTTTAGTTTCAAAACTCTGGAATTGCATCATTCTGACCACTGTAACCGTTTGGATTCCAGTCTCAGCACCCTGTTCTCCTCTGCTTTCAATCTTGGAATTTGTTTGAAGTGTGCTGTGTACTGCTGATGTGTGCAGAGGGTGGCCATGTATAGCATTGGTCTAGTATTGGCCATTTCTGCTATAGCATTGGTCTAGTATCAGTAATTTCTGCTAACTTTTGTGAAGACCATGATAAATAAGTCTGATAATAAGGTAATTGTGTGGATCTCTACAACCCTTACACAAAACCCGGCCTCTGGAACTGTGGTATCTAAGTCCACCTTGGATGTCTTGCACAAAATAATTTCATATTCCTTAAACCAGTGAACAAGCACCTAGATTGGTGTTTTGTGCATTACAGGCTAAAAAGATTAGCAAACCTCTCTTGATCTTCCTGGATGTATACACACCTGAGATGAAGGACTGAAACTTCTGTCTGTTTTAATGGATGCTGCAGGCTGAAGCTTTTGTATCACCTGGGTTGCTGGCTGGTGATACTCCGCACCTGCAGTCACCATGCTGTAGGCAGGTGGAATGAATGTTGACTGCCTTTGCAGGAGCTGCAGGATGGTTTGGATATCAGCAGTCATTTGGGATTCTAGCCTAAAGAAGTAACACAAAATCAGTTAACTCACAGTCAGGAATAGGTGTATTTTAACATACTGATTACAGGTGCGTTCAAGAGGCAGCTGCAGTTATTAATAAAGCAAAATGTTGCTTGCAATGCCATGGCCATGTCTTAAACAGGAAAGAACAGAAGAGGGAGTACTGAGCCCTTCCAAAGCTTGTTGGCTCTCCCTTTCACTTGCAGAATGTATCTCAATGCGTGTGTGTCTGATCTTGCTATGTGAAGAACAAGTTTGTTACAGTCCCTTATGTTTACAGCGTAAAGTAACACGGGGGACCAGGTCTTTGGCTGAAATTAACTGGAATAAATATTCTCTTCATTGTAACTAAATTGATTTGTATGGGCTGAAGATGGGCTGCTCTTTCCGATGCATCTGACAATTAATCTGACTTTCCCAATGCTAATACAATGCACTGAAATAAGCAGAAAATCACATTTATGTTTTTCCACTGTTAGAAAGTGAAAGATGCTTTCAAGACCATTAAAAAACCACAACAGTGAGTCTCCTTACAGTGAAAATTTATTCAGACTTATTCAGGCCTCAGAATTAATGTCACCGTTTCTGGCATTCAAATTTTCTCTCTTTTTATCCCTTTTCATAAATTTGCCTATGACTTCTGAAACACTTGAGCTGCTTATGTTGCTCATGCCTACACTTCCATAGCACTGAAATGATTTTCAGATGGTCTTGCCAAGGCCTGTGACAAACGCAGCAATATGTAATGCCTGCTGTGCCTCCCCAGCTGCTGGATGGCTCCGGAACATGCTGTGACAGACCATAATGCCGATACGCAGCGTTCTGTATTGCAACTCATCTTCTGACAGTGTAAAGAAATCTTTGTCAGCAGCCTTTAAGGTTGTGAAAGTTGCTACCTGGGCTCCCTACAGCAGCAGAACTGATCCTGTGCTGACAGATTTTTGCTTTTATCAGGTGCTTTACTGCTTGATATTTTTTATTTTGTTGTTGTCCTTTGCCTGTGCCATTTATTTATACAAGCATCTATGAAATTAATCCAATAGATATTCCCAAAGGATGTTTAGGATGCTGTTTCTTCCTTTATCAGGACGAGCTGGATTTGTGGCATTTTCTCTCATAAAGAAACTCCCAAACACAGAGGTTACAGTCAGCTGTGCCCTTCCCTCCCTCCTGTTCTGCTCTCTTGGGTTCTACGCTGCTTCTGAATTTACTGATCTCATGCGAGTTATGTGTGAGATGATGCCACAGGGGAAAGTACTGCAGCAGCAGCAGCAGCAGCATGCCACCATCCAGAGAACTTCCATCTGCGAAGACTGGGTCTTAACATCTCTGTGTATAAAAGGGATTTAGCATTGGAGGGCTTGTGTCAATGATTGTCTTTGGGTTGGAATTAACTATGAAATTGCTCTCTTTATTGCTCCGTTTAGTCCAGCAGGTCAGATCTGCATAAGCAGTATAGCACATTGTCTTTTACATTCATAGAAGACCCAGCAAGGCCCCAAATCTGAAAAGTACAAAAAGCTTTAAAAACATGACAAGAGTAAAAGAATAAAATGATTTATAAAATTCATAACAAGTTAAATCTTAGTTTAAGATAAAAGTTTATCTAATGCTATTTTCTCACTCAGAAATACTGAGTACTTGCATAAGAATTTGATAAAACTGGATAGGTTTGAGATATTACTTCAGTTTCAAGAGGTTAGGATTTACAGAAAAGAAGTATAACTGAAAGATTACACCCTGCTGATGGGGAACAGGCAGCTGTTTAGTTCTGTGACATTTACAGTTACTTAGATTCCTTGATGTTACTGCAATTAGAAATTATGGCAATTTAGGCTTACATGTTAAAAATGTCTTTTTAATGTACCGGATAGTATTCAGAAATGAAAAATACTATGGTTTGATTGGCTTATGGTAGATGAAGGAAGCAATATGCAGTTAACCTGGCTTTAAACTGATTGCTAAAATATACAGCACAGAATGCCAATGAAGAGCTACTAAAGTATAATTAGGGCTGAGTGCGTGTCATAGTATTTGTCATGGAAAAATATTGAAAGTAATGGAATTGCAGAGTGAAAATAATAAAAAAGCCAAAGACCTGAGCATAGGGCAATTTAAAATTAAGTGAAATTACACGGCAAATTATAGTGTAGGATGGATCAAAACTCTGTAACCATATTTTAACATGCTATAAGTTATGCTGCTTAGCTGCCAGCAAAGAGTAGTGTATCAGAGAGCAAAAGAAGAAGGAAGACACAATTTATCAAGCAAAGGTAATAAAGGATTCTGACAGAGAAATCTGTTCTGTTGTAACAGGTATAAGTATTTTGCCTCTGCATACTTCCATGTCTTATTATGAAGTTGCAAAAGTTAATGAATCAAAAAAGGGAATTAATTTTACTTTGGGTGTCCGGGAAAGAAAAATGTACTTAAGATATTAAAGATGCTGAAAATTGTCCTTTTGTGGACAAGTAAATATGTAGGAATCACTGTTAAGGGAAGCATATTCTGGGTGAGGTGACTCACTCCAGTTTCGTTGTGAAAAAGTTTTTGTCTGAAACCGTCAATGAAGGAGAAAGGCTCTTCTGCAAGGCAATTCAGGGCAGATAAGGTGGGTACCTAGAGGTAAGAGACATGTATATGCTGTCAATGAAGTAAAAATTTTGTATCCAGCATTACCAGAATCGGTTTTACCAAGAATCTGGAAGGCTGAACTTAGGGGATACTTAGTGTTCTCAGAAGACCTATACACAACAAAGGGATATTCCCAACAGGTGTATTTTTGTACTACTGAGAGCTGAATGCTTTTGGAAACTTTATGTGTAAATTATTTTTTCCTGTAGCATTATTAATATTATCCACTCTTTCACACATATCTTTCTTTTTGGTCATATCTCTGTGTTTACCTGTTGAGTTGCTCTTGAAGTAAATCTAATCGATTCTCCACTTCCCCATATATAAAGTCACTTTCAGTCTCACAGATGCCCCATGTAACATGGGGTAATGCTGACTGAGTTGGGGAGTCCTGGTACTCCTGGATGTTCTCTTCCTCCCAGTCTCTTTTATCAGTGATATCTGATGAAAAACAAACCATATAAAAGTACAGTTTCACGTGCATGCTGTTAGACAGGGGCTGGCACCCCTCGAGCACCACACTTACTAGCGTTTCTCAAAACCTTGAAAGTTGTATTGGTACACTGGCTTACAGCCTGAACAACTCTCCTTTTTTTCTTACTACTATTTAAGAAAAGATAAAAGCTGTGTCATCCACAGATTATAAAATTCTAACCTAACTATAGCTGCAGATGAACAAGCGGATTTGTCCAGTCAGTACCATCAGAGTTCTGTTTGTTAGGTTTTCTCTCTATTATAATTTTACTAATGAAGCCCTGAATTTTTCAAGGATTTCTTTTTTTTTAGCACCTCATTGTTCATTGAAATGAGAAATATTTGTTTGAACCTAAGTGCATTAAATGATGTACTTGAATGTCTTTGATTGTGTGTTTCAGAGACCTGGCTAAAACCTCTTCTCCTGCCCTTGAACGTGCCAGTAAAGTGTGCTTACTCTGGTTTTTTAGTGTAAAAGATGGACTTGCTGCATTGCATTGACATGTGCACAGGCATCACAGTAATGCAGTGCGTTACTCTAGAGAAAGTTGCCAGAGCTCAGCTTGCTGCCGTTTGTACCAGCAGTTGTAACGCTGCTTGTCTTTACCGGGCCAATGAGACAGAGGCCATCAAATGCAGCTCATACTGCTTGCAAAGGGACACTAGTTGTTACTGTGAGAAGGGACATTGATTTTCATTGATGTAGCTTTTAGCATCACCAGTCTCCAACGCAACCCTGACGTCAGAGGGTAAAGCATGTCTCTGAGACCCTTACAGTACTCTAGGGTGAAAGGTACCAGTTAATTTTGTTTAATAATTTTTGAATCCTAACAGAATGAAATATTCAGCATTTCTGGGTCAGTGAGAGATCACTAATATTAAATGAAGCTTCATGGTAAATATTTTTTTTTTTCTTCTATTGGAATTACAGGTAAAATTTTAATTAAGATGGAGAAAATAAATTTATTTCAAAGTAAAAAAGACCCAATTTCCTAATTATCACCTCAAGAATTTCAGCTATCTTGCTGAATTTAGTTTCCTTTCTAATCCTTATATATTGTATGCACAATATTTATATAACCCCCCCATATTCTCGATACAAGTACATTTATCTATTTATTTATGTATGTATTTATTTATTTATTTGTCTCCGTCCCTTTATGAAAAAAAAAAGAGAGCATCATGACTACTCCTGGCCTCACCCTACACCTGCTGTGCCCACGCTATATCCCTTTTGGCCCTCCCAGTTCTTGGATCTCTCTGATCAAGCACTGCACCTTTTCACCCAAGAAGAACCCAGTGCATTCCTTCCTTTTGGTTGGAGTTCTGGTTTGAGCTATTTCTACTTCCTCTTTCAATTTGCTTAATTTACTCCTCTGTGCATTTATGAGTTAATTTCCATTCCTGGCTTTAGGCTGTTTCCCCTGTTCACCAAGCTGTTAAAAGTTACAAATCATTTATCATGGGCTATGTTAGTTGCACATCCCCTTATCTGATACAGAATGACGACCTTGCTGTGAGCTGTGCAGAGACTACAGGTGACGTATTTAGGATGATCAGTGCTTTTTCTACATCTACTGCCCCCCACCTCAAGCCTTTGGTACTTTGAATGAATCTGTTGTCACGCAGTCAAAAGTTGCTCAGTACCACTCAGATTCTCCTCTGCTGTGATAAAAAAGGCTGTTAAAATTTTAACACCCGTTCAGTGTAAGTTCCGTTAGGGTTGTATCTGTAATTATTTAACCACAAGAAGTTACAGAATGTATTAAAAGTTTTTAGTGTGCTCAGGCTGCTGCTTCAACATACTGCTGGACAAAATCCTTGACTGCTTATAAGGTGTCAGCCTCTGCTGTATGAGCAGTTGGATTTGTATCCCACGTCCCCCAGTAGTCCCTGAATGGTTTGCTTAGAGCTTCTCCTAACACCTCTCTTGGCACTGCATGCTTATAACTCAGCACAGGTTACATTCATTTCACACTTGTGAAATTTTTCTAAGCAACCATAGCAGCCAGAGCCAGTTTTCAAAGAAAAGAGAGAAAAACCACAGCGTGGATGATGTGTGAGAGGTTTTTCCAAATGCTATTAGCTAACCCTTTTCAAACACATCTTTGAGCAGCGTTACTCTAAGTAAAGAAAAAAAAGGTCCCGCTCAGATTTAGTATTTGAAGTGGATTTAGCCAGGAAGGGGAGCTCTCATTGCGTGACTCCAAGTGGAGGAGGACACTTGCTTCTCTTTTTTATCAGAGAAAGGTGTTTTCTGCATTGTCTGATCTTTGCTAAGCAGGTACTAGCAGGTTTCCCAGAGCTGCAGAACTTCATGTTACATGCCCTATAACTGATTTTATGCGCTAGGCAGAAGGAAGGAGAAAGAGATTTCTTCTTTGCTACACAGAAACCTGTTCAGCTTCTCAGCCACTTAAGCCAACAGAAGGAAAGAGGAAAACAGTGTTGGAGAAGCACGCAATTTGGTTTTAGCAGGTGCGTGTGGCACAGTTTGCAGTGTCCAAGGAAGCTGGAAAGCTCTCAGCAAAGTAAAGGGAGCAGGCTATGGCTGACCCAGGGGAAAGAAAATTGTGGGTGTGGGTGCAATGGATGTTGTAAATCCAGTGGATTACTGGATTACTGTTTTTTTTTTTAAGCAGTGAATTTCAGGAGTAGAAACTAAAAATATAGGTTATACATTTCACTGCTTTTTAATGTCCTGTTAATACACTGTAAGATTTGGTGTTGTACTGATCTAAGCATCTTTTCAGGTACTTCCACATACACAAGTATACCCTGAAAAGCCCAACAGCAGTTATAGCTTTATAACTAACTGTGTTATTCCAGGGCTTGAAAAATACTAGACTGATAACTAAATCAATACATGTATAACTTGGTTCCCTTGAAAAATTCAAGAATCACTCTTATAGCCCAAATAATGACCAAGTGAAAACAGAAAAAATTTTTCTGCAATATATAGATTACCAGCAATGGGAAAATTATCAGGTCCTCTCAAGAGAGCCGTATGTTTTAGTGTTACAAGTTGTATTTCAGGATCACAAGAGAAGTTTATGCAGTTTCTGTCCCCATTATCCAATACAATATTAACAGTCTTTCCATTCATCAACAGTAATGACCAAGGCTTAAAACAAAACTAAAGATAATTAAATATGTATCAGTCACAGTGGTAATGAACTGTGGTAGCTTTATCCAAGTGCACATACATTCAAGAATTATATGTGGATTATAAACATTGGTACATACAAGCAGAGTTTATTTCAAAATTTCATTATGTTTACAGCTCCTCTTATGGTAAAGTCAAAACCACTCTATAATTAACAGCAGGAATAAGAATTTAGTTTAAAGCATGTATCAATTAAAGCTGATCCTGTATTTTTGACCTTGAAGTTTTCATGAAAGTTGCAAGAAAGGTAATGAGCTTTCAGGCACATTACCAGAAGTGCTAGATTACAAAGTGTAAAAAAGAATGTGGTCTTAATCAAAATATGTAACCTTTAGACATGCTAAATTTAGCGCAAATAAAATCTGTGATACGTTGCCTTGGAAAACGTTGCTATAGCTGCAAGGACACATTTCTGGCTATTGGTAGGGGAAAGGTAAGCTTTCAAACTGCAGTATGTATGCAACAAGTTTATGTGGAGCAGATTTATAGAGCCCTAGCCTGAGGAGACCAAACTTCACATATTCATACCTTTGAAATGTAAAAAAGACATTGTTTGGCCAGATTAATCATTAGGATTTTTTAAAATTATAGCCCAAAACCTAAAGTTTATTAAATGGTTAAATTGCCTCAATGGAAGCAAACTACTGGGGAAAACAGCACTAAAGGGTAGATATGTAATTCTTCCCTTCAGACTGAAACAATTATAAATGAACTTTCAGCGATATTGAAATTGTATATTAATCCATGGCTTTTCATTAATTTCCCTGCACATCACTGAGAAAATTAATATTTTAGTATATTGGATATAATTTTAATTATGCAATTTAACTCTATGTAAAATTAACTGAGATTGCTTAATAGCTTTTGATCATTTGTCATATACAGAAGGCCAAATCTTTGTTCTTGTGTTTTACTTATGGAAGTCAGGATTTGGTCAGTGTGATGTAATGTCACTCCTTTTAACCAACATGTGTAACAAAATGAGAGCATTCTTTCAAGCTATTATGATTTTTTTTTCCAATTAATTTTAGTTGTACCTTGTTAATACAGAGAATGTGGAACCATCACTAGAATTATCCAGCTCTCATGATCTAGGATTTTTTATTGTCACCCAACCCTGACATACCTAATCCCCTTTGAGGGATTCCTTACTGATCTGAGTGCATTGTTCATCCATGGACACTCAATGAAGTCCAGTACCAGTAGACAGTTTTAAAGAGTTTAAATAACTTTCCCAAGGCAGTTCAGTTACAAGATGTTTTAGTAACAAAGCCTGGAATAGTCTTTTGGCAGTTCTATAATCCAGTCACACTGACAGTGTATTAAATTGCATTAATTAATCCTTTTGAAAAATACTGAGTTTTATCTAATTTTTTTTTTCTTGTTAACCTTTTAAGAAACACAAAAGTAAATATTATGCAAAGAATCAATAGAACCATTCAGAAAATGTGTTTTGGTAATTAGACTAAAAAAAGGTCTATTCAAACTTTATAAAGAGCATCAGATAGATTACCTTTGGAAGAACTGATTCTCTTGTCACTAAGAATTTCTTCTGTGGCATCAACCATTTCTTCAAAGTCCACCTCTGTGGTTTTCTCTGTTACAGATGGGTAATCAGCTATCCCAGAGAACAGGGGCTTCTGCTCATCTTCAATGGAGGACACAAAAGATGATGACCCGCTTTTTTTCTCCTCAAAGTGTTTCTTAACAGATTGATAGTATCTGGTAGTGTCCCCTGAAGGTTCAGGATCACTCTGATCATTCTCTTTGAAACAGTCTGTTAAATAGAAGTAGTTGTGTACAATGATAATGCAGTTCATGAAATTGTATTCTAGTTTATTCTAGTCTGAGGATGGGGATGATTATTATATCAGTTAGGAAGTTCACTGTCTATTAGAATAAATTCCTTTAAAGCCTTTTTTGATTCCCATATCAGAGGAGATTTATATTTCTTTTGAAGTCTTAGAAGACATTTTTCTGTATGTAGCAAGGATTTGTAGTCCCTAAACCGTAACTCATTATGCAAATGTTGCTTATATCAAAACAGTAAATGTTTTTTCCAACACAGCCTTCCTGTTTACTCACTGTTTTCCCAAGTGAGGAAGAGATTTGATAAAGCCTTATATTGCAAAGTTTAAAACAACCAACTTCTTATTTCATTCCCTCTTCCAATTTCTCACATTCCTTGGCATTTCTCACAGTCTTGACAGGGCTCCCTGGTTCAAGAAGGACAGAGAGCTACTGGAGAGGGTACAAAAAAGGGCTATGAAGATGATTAGGGGACTAGAACATCTCTCTTATGAAGAGAGGTTAAGGGACTTGGGTCTTCTTATCCCAGAGAAGAGAAGGGAGGAACTTGTCAATACTTATAAATCCTTGAGTGGTGGGTGTCAGAAGGGGGTCAGTCTTTTCTCAGTGATGCCCATGACAGGATAAGAGGCAATGAGCATAAAATTGAATATAGGAATTTCCCCATAAACATGAGGAAGAACTTTTTTACTATGAGGGTGTCAGTGCACTGGAACAGGCTGTTCAGAGAGGTTGTGGAGTCTCCTTTTCTAGAGATATTCAAAACCCACCTGGATGCTGTCCTGTGCAACCTGCTCTAGGTGATCCTGCTCTGGCAGGAGTTGGACTAGATGATCTCCAGGGGTGCCTTCCAACCCCTACCATTCTGTGGTTCTGTAACAGTCATGGATGTCAGACTCAGTATCAGAACTAACCATTTAAGTTATGTCCACATAAGAACATCCCTGCTAATCATTCTTCTCCCAGAAAATGCAAATGTATTAATCAACACTCAACCTCAAAAAGTCTGGGCCCACCTAAATAGAGAGCATATTTCTCCATGCTCATTCCTGCCAAACCTGTGGTTAGGATTGATATGGTAGAAAGAAAGCCTATTGGTACAAAAAGAAGGGATTTCCTTGTTTCAATGGGATCATCTCAAAACAACTTTACGTAGTAGCCCAAATCCAGTAGCCTTTAGAATTAATTGCAATTCTCTGAGCATCCAATCTTTTGATAAGAAAAGTGCACAACATGCTGTGATATATACGGTAGCAGAATTATCAGTCAAGTTGAGAATGAAACTTCCATTAATCACGTTCAAAGTCTGTTGTGAGGAACAGCAGATGCAGTCCTCTTAAGAGGTGGCAAATAAAACTAGATTTAAAGCAGATGCCTTTAAAAGCACATTGTAAAAATTAAATATGATTTAAACCCAAATGATCATTTATGAATATAGAGAACTCCTGGTCTCTTTTCAGCATAAACTTCAAGCTATTTTCTGATTCAATATTTGGTCTTACTTATTTTTAACTGAAATGTCAAGATAATCCCAGTTCTGCTATTTATTTAAAACACATTTTAGCAGGGTAGTCTCAACAACATATAAATACTGTAACTAGTTTGCATTAACTTCCTGGGGAGACAGCATGATTTCCCATCTGCTTTGTGCTAATTACTAAACAACATAACTCTGGAATGTCTGTAGTCTTTACAGCCTACAGCAGTGGTTAATACAACACTTGGTATATTCCCTGGGTTTCTCTCCTGTTTTCTGGTCACCATAAGGAAATGAAACCATGGCCTCATCTAATCCTCTTTATCTGCACATAAAGAGAATGCAATATCTACAGAACTCTCTGCAGGACTCCCGACATCTGTAAGCAGTGAGGACAGGTAATGGTGAACAAAATAAAATCAATACTAAGGCAGGCATCCTGAACTGTACCTTCTAGAATCTCCAAGGCCAATTAACAGATCCCTGAACTGAAGTGACTTTATTTGACTTCTGTTAAGGAGGATGACTAGCTATAAGTGGTACTGGTGACACTGATACTGCAAAGGCATCAACAGAAATGCAAATGGAGACTGGCATTATAAAGCTCTTGGGGTATGCCTGGACTGGAGAGTCAAGTACCATATTCTCCGCAATCCCACCTCCAAAACAGTACAAAACGGAAAGCTTCACAAGAAAATTCTAATGTAGATGTCTCCCGTGGCTTTTCTTGTAGGTCTGTATGATGAAATACGTACAGTCATGCTACAGTAAGTTGTCTTACTTACTGCTTGGCTGACTTCAACCTGTGAAAAAGACCTTGTAATGAAAGCTTGAAAATGCCATTTTTTAGGCTAATTTTTATGTTCGTGGGATTTTGTGCACTAACAGTTGCTGTAATGAGCACCCTGTGGAATACAAATCAATCAGTGGACTAATTTTAAGAGGAGGTCATTGAGACTCATGAAAAAAATTGTATAGCAGCTGAAGTATAGCAGACTGTCTTATCTGTGATATTTGTAAAATACTAAAATATCTAGAAACAAGAAGCCAGATTCTGCTCACAATTACACTGTTGTGAAAACAGGGTAATTCAATCGATACCCCTGCATTTAGTCTCCATCTATATCAGAACAACAACGTATTCTTTTCCAAACACTGTCCAGGTATAATGAACTCTCTGGCAGACGGGAAGTGGAGATCTGTTGAATGTAGAATCCTGCCTATTGAAATAAGGGAATATTTGTTCATCAGCATCTTTGGCTTTACTACTGTTGCTTTATCTGCTAGCCATCTGGCTACATTCAGAGAGTCAAAAATTATTTTCCTTTTTAAAAACTCTAATGCTAAAGTTTCTTCTGATGGTAAAAATCCTGTCGTGTTTTGCACATAACATAGGAATTAAAACTGAAGTTGTATTTTTTATTGCTGTCTTCAGGACTTGTGGATGGTTCAAGCTCTGTATCTAAGCTTAATAGTGCCTCTGTAGCTCAGTGGAAATATGTTATAAATAATATCTAGGTAGTGTGTTATTCTGAGTCTGAATTTCTCCAGTTTCTTCTTCCTTTTGTAGTGAAATCCAATCATTGGTTTGGAATGAGGTTTTTTCTGTGTATGGATGGAGAAGTTCACTTTCTGTCAACAGATACAAGGTTTCAATAGGATTCTATTCTCTGTTCTTTTCCATTTACAAAATAAATCTAATCATTACCCCTCCTCCCCCAAGTGCTTTCTCTTCCAGCAAAAGTTTCACTCTCTGATTCTGATTGAGAGAAACTGTGTTTTGATGAAAATTATTGTTTTGAAACTTTCTGCTTTATCAGACATACAGAAACATAATTTACACTATTTATGGGACTCATTTTAGCCTGTTGTGTGTTTTGGGTGTCCGCCAAGTTTACGGGTAATGTCCTCTGACATTTGCTGTCTGGAAATTCCAAAGTCTTCATAGTGGTTATCAGAAGGCTTGTGTCCTGCTTTTTGGACTTGCACTGGCAAAGGAAGGGAAGAAATGGGGTTGTCATGAGGCAATGAAATATAGCTATGAGACAGACTTGCAGAAATAATGGCATAAAATCCAGCTTGGTGGGGTAGTTACCAGAGATCAAACAAGTTTCTTTTATGTGCCATGGTCAGCCTGTAGTATTGAAGTTTTGCATGATTTGGACAGTATTAGTCTGCTGCAAACAATATCGGTGAAAGTGTCAGTAGTACCTGTGCAGCAGCATTGTTTAATATCACTGTAATTTCATTAATGCATATTTGTCATACTTAATCAGGCTAGCTATGTCACCTAATGTTTCAGAAGATGGCAAATTTTTACTCCCTTTTTCATCAGTCCAGTAAAAAGTCCCATAATATGCCTAGACAAATTCAATTTTGTGCAGGAAATGAGGTGAATGACTTCCTCACCCCTACAGAAAGCAATTTATATCCCAAACCATAAAACAGATAATCTCTATAATTAACATGATCTGCATAACTATAAATCTGTTCAGCAGATATGACATCTTCCCTTTCCTTTGAAAAAACCTACCATATTATTTTATGCTACCCCAAGTAAGTCCCTTGGAGAGGAGAAATGCAGACTGTGACTTGGAAAGAGGGATGGTTGATTGCTCAAAAGGTCTGCAAGCCCTCAGATTCCCAGCAAGTATTTTGTTTCAACTGTGACTAGCTCTTTTTTATGTCATCTTCACAAATATTCCTGTAGTGATCAATCTGTATTTCCTACGTATGAACAAAATATTTGCTAGTTAACATGACTATTTTTTATCTGTTCTTTAATTTTAAAATGTCAATTACCTTGTCAAAGAGACAAAAGAAAGCCTTCTGTGCCCACCATGGGGGCATATTTTTGGGGTGAAGCCAGGGACGAAGCATTTCAGATAGTATGTTAAATACTATACCACAGAGTTAGAAAGTGCAAAATCCTTAAGATGTCCAAAAATCAAAAGCTGTTGATGAATAATTTGAGCATTGATGTTCAAACCATGCCTATGTTTCCTGTAACATAGATGGGAATACTAATTCCTGCAATCACAACTTTTAGAGGTATAAGAACAATATAATCAATATATGATATTTATGTAATATAAAAAAATTACTGGTACTGTGGAGGAGGACCTATATATCATGAAGGGCAATTCTAGAGAAGTCTGCTTAAGTTGTATTCAGGCTAAACAACTCTATAAAATGCCAATCAGGGGCTTTCCGATTATTAAACTGCTAATGAAAATGCTCCTAATTTTTTTTTCCTTACTGTTTGCTTCATACTTAATTGAATGTGACTGGGTATGGAGTACATCGCTAAATATAACTGAGTGCCTTCTGATAGAGTAGGTAACAGAAGAATGTCAAAAAGGAGGAAGCTGATTGCTTGTGAACATGAAAATGAAAAGAAGCAACCCAGCATCTGGTCATTCAGTAGCTAACGGTTGCTATTGCCTAAAGGCAAGGAAGAAAGATCTAGAAACTGATGCAGGAAGATCCCTAATCCTAGAAAAAATAGATTACTGCTGGTATTCTGGGAAAGTTAAAACATTTTCTCCTCTCAGTAGTGAAAAGGTTCAAAGTTCTTATTTTTCTGTGACTTTTTAATGATAGAAGATTCCTTTACTTCCAATTTCATTCATAATTTGGGAACTCCTAAGTCTTCCCTGGGAAACTTAAAGATACAAACTGGTGAAATTCCATTGTTATAACAAGTGCTGGCAAGTTTGCTGAAAGGTTTCAGTAGGTTGAATAGTGATGGTGGAGGAAATTAACTGTACTTGAGAGAGCTGTTCTGTCTCGGTGCTGCTTGGGAGTGTTTGGTGAATTAATGTGTCTTCTGCTGTGTTTCCTCTCTGAGCTATGAAGGTTTGGATGATTCTGGAAATAAGGAACACCAGAAGATACTGAAACCTCCCCCACCATCCTGGCCTAAAGACCGGGTAACTTTTCCATAAGGATCCATATTCCTTTTTTTTTTTTCTAAGTAGGCTAAAAAAGGAGCTAGTTTTGAATAAGTTAATTTGAGTCATATTTAAAGAGGCAAGAATTTAAAAGCTAAAGTGAGTGTGGAATTCTTAATTTATTCTTTTGTGCCATTTTTAGTACACTAAGATAAGGTAGATAGAGTGACAGCATTATCTCTGAATTTTCGTTGCCTGTCTGGCTTTGACACAACTTTAATGCTAATCAGAGAATAATGGAAGGACAGTTCTTGGTTTATTCTTCGAGAAATAATACTATACTTAAAAAATCAGAAGCAAAGAATTATGAACATGCACCTCAGAAGGGATTCAGAGCAAAAGCCAAAGCAGTTCTCCTATGATGTTTAGAATTCTCTTCTCTTTTACAAGGAATTCAGCTTTCACTGTAGTACTATTATGATTTTTTTTCCCCTCCAAAGGATGGCTAAGGGCGTGCCTGATCTCACACAAGATTTTGGTCAGATTTGGCCCCTGGAAACAGCCTCTCCAGGAGCTAATCCTGGAAACAAGACTCTTTTGTGGAGGCTCCCTGGTGGTTCCTGTGCACTGCGGTAACAGCAGTAAAAATAACAATAATAGGAGCAGATGGAAAACTGCAGTGATGAGCTCTCTGGTGACAATAAACTTTTTGTTAGGGGTTTCATGCTGAAGGTAAGATTTCGGGGACATGTGGTCTTGTTTCAAGCCATACGCTGCCTGCCAAGCTACTAGTTGTCATTTAACCACCTGACACTCTGGCTGAATATTAGAAACTCTTTTCTAATTAAGCACAAACAAGTTTCATACTAACAATTCAACACTGTTAAGTAAATGCTTATATTTTCATCCAGATTCTTACCCTACTTTCTTTCTAGGGACACAGCACAGTGCTTGGCTGAGTCATCTATTCATGAAGTAAGTATTTAAATAGATAAACAGGGGAGGAAGGAAAAAAGCGGGAGAGAGCAGGGGCAAGGGTGTGTTTCCCCATTCTCTCAATACTTCTTCACCTCAAACTTTTAGGCAGGAGAATCAGTTCCTGAAAGATTTTCCTGACTTCTATATTGCCAGCCGTGGCCTCTGGATGCCTTGTGTAATAAAACTATATTAAGATGGTTTGGCTTCTTATTCTAGATAGTACCTACCAGCACTGCACACTTAATGTAGCTATGCTAATCATGACTCGATTAGAAGTTTATTACAACTCTGGCTTCTGTGCTTACTTTGAGAATAGATCAGTAGGTACTTTTGGAAAAGTCTGGTCAAGAAGCATAATCCTTCAGATTAAAATGAAGTACTATACAAGTTTACAATATGCTAAAAATGAAACACTGCAAAATGCATTTTATATCTCGCACGATTGTTACAGTCTGTGTCAAGATGGGCAAATGCAAATAATAATTGTGTAACAAGATTTCATAAGAACTGTCTTTTGTGGCTTTTAAAAACTACATCAATGAAATAAAAATTCCTTATTATGATTTCTCTGGGCCAGGTGACAAAAGGTAAAGTATCACTAGCTACCTGAATCTCCAGTCACTAATTTATCAATAGAGCTCCATTGGAGCTCTTATAATCCTCTCAGCCAGTGTCTGTGAGATGATGTATTAGGATCATAGCTAAAAATCCAGAATAAGGATTCATTTCAGTGAGGTCATCATTACATTCCAGTTAGTATGTCATGCTGTTTTATTTAGCTAGTATTTTAATTACCTGGATATGATAGAAAGATTTTATATGCCCTGTGAAAAGAATGAAGGCTGGCTATGATTTGGCTATGTAACAAGTGCAGTTTTAGCCCCAAATCAGTTTTCTCCTTGGAAAGAATTTTATACCTGATTGCTTCCAGGGCTTCAAGAAAATTATGTGTGAGTGTCCAGAACAGGTCCAGAATTTTGATAGCCTTCAGCTGAGGGTTACGTGAATAAAAGTTAAATGCAAAGAATTTCATTCAATGGCAATAACCGGGCACTGGAACAGTCCCCAAAAGGTTAAGATTTTAGAGTCATCATCAGTTGAACAAGGCTCAAGCAAAAGTAATAATCCCTGAACTCCAGGAAAGTCTTTTCAAAGCTTCAAGTTTTCAAAATCTTTCTTATGTTTTGCCTCTAACTTTTACATTTTTCACCTGTGATTGGATTTCATATTGATCTAAGCAACTCTAGTGATACCCCATCCAGCCCCATTCAGAATGGGATAACAGATCTGCACTCAGAACCAGCAGAGTAAAAGAAACTTTTTGCTCCTGTACATTTCCCTTGAAATTAGCTAACTCCAACAGAACTACTAGAGGAAAATGAGAAAGGGGCAAGAAAGGGTTGTATTTTGCACTGCTGGAAGAGACAACTGAATGTTGATGGAGCAGCTCATTGTGCCTCAGTTTTCAGCAGAAGACTAACTTGCCAACCCAGTGGAGAGCTTTGCTTGGAACTGCCAGGCAGGAATACTGCTTATTTTAAGCAGTCATGGAGAGAATTTTCTGGCTGACTGTCAAGCATCTCTGGCAACTGGCTAGGGCTGCACCTGCACCTATACAAGAAATACCATCCATAATTTGGAAAGACCTGCAATGAATTTCTTTTGAGTAAGAACAAGAATAAGCTGCTATGTAATGCAAGTGTTAATTTTTGCAGGGGACTTTTGGTATTGCAGTCCTTTCTGGGAACCAGAGAACAAGCTGATCCCTCAAGCAGCCTTCTACCCTATAAAATCACAAGGCAGAGCCCAGTGTACTAGCTAAGATCACTTTTTGTTGACACAGGTAATAAATGGTGGAAATATGTATAGGTGAAGTGAGAAGGTCTTGTGTAGAATTGGAAAAGTAGTGGTACTAACTGCAGATGCATAACAGAGAGCTGTGTTGATTTTGTTTAACCCCTGATAAAACTCATGCAGGAAGTTACCATGGCAACAAGGTCCAAATCAGGCTAGCATGAACTAAAGGCTGAGATAACACAATCCCATTTTTAGCATTCCAAAAGGGAGAAAATCGCCGTTGATAACACTAAAGATGGAAACAATACAATTTCAAGCTGCATAATATGCTAGTAGGTCAACAGCTGAAAGTAAAGAATGGCAACAAGACGACCATTTCATGACCAACCACATTTCAACTCCCCAACCACAAATCAGTAAGAATCTACTGAGATGCAGAATACCTAAATATAAAAGTGAGAATGCTAGGTTTCTCTGTCCTGTTCAAAGTGTAGTTCTGAAATCAAAATATGATTGTTAAAGGTCATCATACAACTTATATTTTTTATCTGTATGAATACTGTGACCAGAAATGCATGTGCCAGCTGTATGTTGAGGAACTTGGTCTTTTCTGCTCTAGTTCTTCTGAGGCACTCTGCAAAATAATCTCCAAATATTAATTAGTCTAATAATAGACTAATTATGCTTGATCAAATTATGATGCCATTCACTCTTACATGTAAAGTGTTGAAATCAATAGAATATTACTTTACGAGTTAGTAGTAACCTTTAGTTCTCTACAATCTCATACAGGATGTAGGATGAATGAAAGAAAAATGATATAGAAAATCTGTGACTACAAGGTGTCTGCTGAGCTATGGCAACACACAGAGCATCTGAACAGGGATCAGAGAGGGGCATTAAGACAGTGGGACAAAAGTTCTTGGGAAAGAACTCTTAAGATTGTATCTTCTCCTCACATAGGCTTCCAACATATCACACCTTTGTCCAACTCAGACATTACCAGAGACTATGTAGTCATTCCCAGGACTAAGGAGATTGTTGCCAGCCTTGTCTCTTCTCCAGTGGTGCAAGTTTTTTTCTTTTCAAAGACAAAACTGTTGGAAATTATATTCTTTCAAAAGTAACACAAATAAATGTCTCCATAAAACCATAGAACCATAAAAGCCTAGAGGTCTTGGTCCACATTGACACCTGAGGAGTTTATTTGTAATTCTGCAGCAGGCACAACATGAAAGATCACTTCCATCTTGTCTAGGTGGCAGCATATGTTTTCTCATAAGAAATGTGAAGGTTATTCAGGCAAAGAGCCTCTGTCAACAGTTTCTTTGTGAAGAGCAGATTGAATATTTCATGGGGACATTTTCCTGACAGATTTGTTGTCAGTCTTGGCTTCCTGCCCTAAAGACGCCTCTTTGATCAAACAGTAATGTCATTGTTCTGAGTAGCCACACTCTGGATTAAAGTCTTCCTTCATCGAGCATTATACCTGCAATGGACGTTTAAAGTGTTCCCGTTTATTATCTGCTACTCTGCAGCTCTAAAGCATTATGCTGCATTTGGAATTGGGGTTTAACTGTGTGCTATGAAAGACAGACATGCCAGAGACATTAATTTGTCAGACAAACCACTGGACCTTAGAAGTGTAATGTTATTCAGGGAATTGTGCTTTTCCTATGTATAAAAAAGAAAGTCCTGCAAGTATCAGTTTATCTGTCTTCATGGACACAGCTACCATCTAGAGTTCCTGGTACTGAATACTGGTTTAATATTTCACTGATTTTTTCCTTCATCAGGATTACTCCCAAAAGCCTCTAAGGTGAATGTACATACAGAAAATGTTGCCTGAACTCTAGGCAGGACAACCATTTACACATTACCATGTGAATAAAAATCTGACTCTGGTGGATCTACTGTGCCCTGAAAACAAAATATTTTAATTCCAGGGAGAAATACGACCTAGCATCAAGTTCAACAAAGCACTTTGTTGGTGAAATAAAATCAGTGCTGCTAATAAATAATCCAATAAATTAGCTTCTCCAAACAGTTTAAAGCATGGTGTCTCAGAAATTAAATATTGTTTAAGAGATAATATGCATATATATATGTAAATCTCAAGGGCAATAAGGTATCTTAGTGTTTGAACAGCTCTACACTGATAAGTGTGAAGTCACAGAAGGTTGAAAATTATATCCTCTAGTCATATATAACCATATAGGGGACAATGAATAGACTGTTTTTGCTGCTCTACTGGATTCTCAAAAGCTGCTAAAGTAATAGCCAACATGGGACCCTAATGTACCCAGCATTACCAAGTGAAATACCAATGAATAATGAAGCAGTGCTGCCTAATGTAAGAAATGAAGTTAATTACCTTTCTCTATTTCACTTTGAAAGGACAATTTCCGTCTTCGTAGTTTGCAGTTATCTCCATCCGTATCATTAGTAGTTTGTGATCTTATTACGAGGTCAGACTTGATTAATGAAATATGAAACATATTGACAGATTAGTCCCATCTAAAGAGAGCAGGTTTTCAATAGATGATTGACTATTAATCCTGTTCAAGCTTTAAGAAAGGCAATATTATACAAGTCAGTCTGCATCAACCTCTCCATCCCTAACTAATGGTACTGCTCAATGCTAACGTTAAAAAATTCATGCAGATTGAGCAAAACCAACAATATTCACTATCTGATAGTGAAACAAAAGTATTCTGATGATAAGTTTACATGGAAAGACATGCGTTCATGTGTTATCAGCTCCCTGAACTTGCACAGGTGCGGCTTAAGTAATCATAGAGAAAGTAATGAGAAAAAATTGAATAACCTCTAACAGAGAATGCATATGATTGCAAGAAGCAGTGAGATAACTGATTGTGTAATTAGATTTAAACTTAACTACATTGTAATGATTATAAAGGTTACATTTTACAACAATAAATATATATAATTTATATATATATAAAATATAACCACCAGACACTTTATCCTTCACTATTTTATCTTTCTAGACCCTTCGTTCCTCTCCACTGGACTCAGTTAATTGAGATATTTATTTCCACAGCAGAACACAGTCTTTTTTCATCCGTCTGACAGAAGACGGACCTGCTTTTTTTGCCATAATAAATACAAGATGCATGTAACTCTTTCTACTTATTTAAAACTGAGAAATGTACAAATAAGCAAATACAAGACCAGTTATGCTCTTTGTGTACATACCCATGGCATTGGCTTCAGCCTACTTCCCTTCCCTGTGCTAGTGAGGGTTCCCATACCACTCAAGTAAGCAGATTTGCATGTGGGAGAAGGGCAGAGGGAAAGAAGTGGGAAGTGTTTACATCTTTCTCTATTCCCTTCATTGTAAACCTGGTAGGGAAGTGCTTCAGTGGTGGCCCACTGGTAGAATAACTGCAGGAAGAAAAAGGCACTTTTACATAAATAGGAGGACAGGAGCAGAAATTGAGGCAGAAGCACCTATTATTCAGATAACTAATCTGGAAGTGAGTGATGTTATGAAGATCAGAATGTGTTCATCACTTCTTCTGGGGAATGATTTTCTGGATTGTAATAGACAGTGGAAGGCAAAGTGGAATTGGAAAAGAAAACTGATTTTGCAAGCTCAGAAGCATGGGTTAGCCTGTCCTCCCATCCCTGTCTCGGTGAAGTCTAGCAATTTTCTCTTAGTGGCTGGTACAGCAGTAAGAAATAACAACTGAAAGATTTCTAAGGAGCAGTGAGCACGTTCTCTGTGTATTTCACATCGCAAAACAGAAGATGGAATTTTGTTTCAATTTTCTCAGATATAAGGAACAAATAATGATGAAACACTGATGACAATGTAGTTGCAGGAAATAATTGCTCAGACTAAAACTGCTAATGTGAATTTATTCTGAAGGATTTTTTCAAATATGTGGACTTCCAGTTTTAACTTAAATTTATCATAGGACTATAAATGCATGCTATTGTATTTCACATATAATTAATAATAATGACCTTTTCAATAAACACAAAAGGATGACTTGCAATAAAGTATAGAATTGGTCTTCTATTTTCAGAATTTTTTTTTTAAAAAAAGGCTCAACATAAAAAGAAGTGATATTTCTTGTCAAAAGCTGTATTTGTTTTAATTTTTAAACTAAAGACCCACATGTGATTAGCAAAGATGTCCCTATCATTTACTGCCCAAAACAGTGTTCTTTGTCTCCTTGTTTCTCAGAAGGTCTTTGAGGTCACATTGTGTTATTTCCTTCTCACTGAACCTCTGTTTTCTTTAAAAGTATAGTCAGTAACCACAAAATGACAGTATCTCAGAAATAATGAAATGTAAACCAGTCATTCTATGAACAGAGTTGACATATTTTGTGTCCAGGTCTGGTGGTCTCTGCAACTTTCTAGGGAAAGCTTTAGTCCCACTAGCACAAGCTGGGTAATTGACTTTCACCTCACCCCTTCTGGCCAAACTTCCCCTTTCTTTTCCAATTCAGATTGACCCCAGCAGTCTGAGATAAGAAAACACTGCTAATTTTTCTACTTTATTGAAGATGCCATCTGGGCAAAAGGAGAGTTTCTGTGGGAAAAAGAGACGAAGAAATCCCTGCAAATCTGAAGACTGAGTGAAATTTGGAATGTCCCTTGTATGCTTTAGTCTCCTAGGAGGAAGGGTGCACTCCAAGATAAGAGAATTAACAATTTATGTTTGAAAAGCAATTAAATACTTTCTATTGTTAGACACAGAATGAATCCAGATAATCTGATTTATCTTTATTTTATGGCTGTACAATTATATTTAGTGTCAAATATTCCCCTTGTGGTGACCCAGGCTACAGTCACTTAAAAAAACTTGTATTTTCCATGACTTTAACAAAACATCTAAAATCCCCCTGGCTGCAACTTTAATACTCTTTAAATATAGAACTAAATCCTGTTAGATTAACAACATCTGAATCATTTCATTAACTTCTGAGGAATTATCTGACTTCAGTAGGAGCAATCAAGGGAGTATATTTTTTAAAAATAGGATTTGACCTCAAACTTCTAGCTTTTAATTTTGCTCTCCCTGGTTTTTCAATTGCTATTTTCAAGTTTTTTTAGAGTGGGACAGATTAAGTCCAAATTTAAGAAAAAAATAATGTATGTACCTTTGCAGTTTCATCTCTCAGATTAAAAGTCAGTTCTAGATTGGTGAGAAAGAGATCAGAAAATTCAGGGTACATGTCCAAAACTTCCAGTAGATCTTCTCGCTGGATCTTATGCAAGTCACAGTAAGTTAAAGCTCTCACATCTGCATTTGACTTTCCTGGTTTTGCATAAAGATGTACCATCTCTCCAAAAATATCATTTTTCCCTGCAGAAAGAAAATGATGTGGTGATGATTATTTTAAACACAAAGCAGCCATTAAATTGAATGATGTATTTCCTTATGATAATGGTGTAGAATACTTGATTTTACATGAAACAATACAATGCGATTATTGCTGCACAAATGTTTTTGTAAATCAAAAGTATTATTTTAAAATATTAAAAACAAAATTATTGAAATCAATGAAATTGCATAGACATATAACTTGACTAAGTGAAGGGAAAATCTAGTTTCATCACAGTTTTTCTTCAGTTCCACTAAAACAGAATGACTAGAACAGGTTTTTCTGTCCTTTATCATACAAACATTATTTGCTGATTGAGATCGTGTTCCTGTGATGACAAAGATGTAATTTCTGTTGTTCAGTAGAGTCCAGCATCTGTCTGGCCTGGTATCTCATTTTTTAAATAATTACATGAAGAAACAGATGATACTTGAGATATATTTTCAGAGAAAATGAGTTAGTTTTGGTATTTTTAAGAGGGAATGCAGCTCTTCGAAGACACAGCAGTTGTTTTGAAGAAGGTCTTTAAACATAGCTGCTTCTATTTTGATACTATTACAATTCTCTACATACAATGTTGACATATCTGCAATACCTGTTTGCTGAAATCATAATCTCTATTTACTTGCTCATTTTCCCCAAATCTGCATCTAGCCTCTGTAAATGCAGAGCAGCTGCAGCCACAAACCTGTGCAAAATATGGTCTAAACTAAGGGTTGGAGGGTCTAACTGCACAGTGGGGTTTGGGGAGAACTGGGAAAACACTTGTCAAAAAGGATAGTGATCATAGCAACTAAGAAACAGTAGACTGGTAAAAAAGCATACAGGGGTGACTTTGCATCTCTGTTAAACATTTCTGGCTTTTGCTTTGCTGCAAGTTACTGTAAGTAGTTCTGGTTTCTCCATTTTCTAAAAAGGAAGCTGAAAACTGGGTGAGCAAGCAGTAAGCAAAAAATAACTTAAGGCCTGATTTACAGTGAGGCTCTTAAAAATCACAATCTGTTTAGTTTATCAACATGAAGATTAAGAGGTAACCTGATTATATTGCATATATCCTTACAGAGAGGAAAAATTACTTGTTACTAAATGCCTGTAGAATACAATAAGGAATACATAGCGAGAAACAATGGGAAGACATCGAAGCAGGATAGTTTCATATTGGAAAAAAGGCATATATTTTTAACAATAAAAATAATTAACTATGGAAATAAACTGTCAAGAAAAATGATCACTTTTTCATCTCTTTATGTCTTCAGATCAAAACCCATTGCTTTACTTTCATCAAGCACAATTAATTTGACACAACAGATAGATAGTTAAATGTATAAAATGTGACAAGAATCATGGATATAACAGAGAACAGATAATATATTATAATAGTCCTTCCAGCCTTACTGTTTATGAATGCAGAGGTCCCTATTGAAGGCATGTAATACCTTCTCTTCCATATTGACAATCAGCTTGGTTGCAATATTTTTATATCTTGTCAGCAAAGCTGGAACTTGCTACCTCCAGAGGTCAAAGCATTCTGTGGTTTTTATGTCCATTTCTGTGTGTATTTTTTTCAGAACGTGGAATTAACAAAAATATTTGGCTAAGTATTGATATACTTTTTTAGTTTTCTGTGTGATTTTATTGCAGAGTAATATTCATTTGTGTAATTTTTTATTCTTTTTCAAGACATTCTTCATGGTAATACAGACTCTGTAGACTCTGCTATCAGGCAGGCTCCTGCCTCATGGATTATGCAACAGATGTGGGCCCATGGAAAAGCTCCTTTTGGCTGCAGTTGTACACAGCTGTCTCTCTGTCCAGATCATCATTCCCCAGTAAGTAGGACTCCAGCCTGCATTCCCAGCTGTAGGCTGGAAGAGATGTGATGTCATATACCCTGCAGTACAAGAGCACAGGGATCTGGTGTGCTTCTTGTGCAAAACTTGACCAGTTTGCATCTTTGGTCCAGGAAGAGGTTAATGAGCTCATGAATTTGTCAGTTTTTCTTGATTGTGAGTGCTATAGAATTTACAGCGTTTTGCTGTAAGAGATGAAATCCCCAATTAACCCTGCTCTTCATAATCAGGGGAAGACACTCACAAAGGTAAGAAAAAACCTCACAGTGCTATACTTGCATGCTCCCTACTTCGCTTGTGCCTAAAGCTGGCCCAGCTGATGAGGTGTAACAGCAAGAAATGACAAATAATCTTGATAACACCATCTAAACCTAGGGAAGGATTGCTGTAGCTACACCCTTGTACTTCTCCTCACGTATCCACCCTGCAAAGTGCTAGCAGAATAATCAGTTACAAGTGGATTAATAGCAACATAGTGCTAGCAGTCCACATTTTGCTTTTCTGGCTGCAATTTCCTACAGTGGATGATAAACTGAAAGAACATATGAATGATGTTACAGCTCATGGAGATTTCCATACAGCAAAATATTTACTCATCCACTCAATTATTCTTTGTGTTCTTATTATCTGATATTAAATTGGAGCAACAAATCAGTAGTCTTGTTTTGGCAGGGTTTTAGTTATTTTTACTTTAAAAATTGCTGTAGCTAATGAAGTCCTACTAATTCCACGTAAGAGCCATCACGAGCTGCAGGTGAGCTCCCAGCTAGATCAAACATTGCTCTGAGCAATCTTCAATGGGAAAGAAAACAAGTAACTCACCATGCTATACAAATAAGAATGCAAGAACTCCGGTGCTATTACACTTAAGTATCAATATAGATCAGATTAACCTGTTATTCTCTTCCATTCTTTCTCCTTCAGTGGGCAGGAGACACTTCGGAAAATCTCTAGAAGACATACTGAAAACCTCAAGTAGATGCATGTTTTTCTCCAGTTGGTATGTAGGGGGTATATGTGTCTCAGTACCTTCATACACTGTAGACTTTGCTCTTTACACAAATTATTTCTCTGCTTGATTTTAAATAACAGTGAGTAAAACATTTAGACATCTCCTTCCCCAGGAAGAACAATGGATATTTCTTTTCAGTACCCTGACTCTTTTAACATGCACTGTAGTAATTTACTTACCAAGAATGGCTACAACAATGTCACTCTTAAGGATTTCAATGGAGCCTCTTGACACAAAGTAAAGAGCAGTGAGAACATCTCCACAGTGCACTAAAGTATCTCCAGGAGGTGCATGTGTTGTCTTAAATTTCATAGCCAAAGCTCGAAGACAGCCTTTACTGGCCCCCCGGAACGCTTTGCAATTCTGAAGCAAATTTTGGTTGAGGTGCAGACAAATGTCAGCTTGTAAGCATTCTGGAAACCCCTTCAGGACCTGGAAAGACAAGTATAAGGGTTTCATGTGAATACTATGAAAGTTGCTGAATATAATTTTTATGTTTCCTTCCTGGACAGAAAGAAAGAAATGAGATACTGTAGAGGTGGTCCTAAGAGCTGTCAGAGTATTACAATTCAATAAGTGCATAGTATACTCATATAGATTGCAACACTAATGTGTCTGGTGGTTACAAAATTTATTAAGGTTTCTTTCATAGCAAGAAATGGCATCAAGGCATATGAATGAATATTCTGCAATAAAATAACAAATAAGACAGCTAAAGGGAGAGTCTTGACTGAATTTCACCTATTTGGACTAGTATGACTATTTCCTTTAGACCAATTATAAAAATACTACATTTAACAGGAGAGGTTTTTGTTGAAATAACCATGAGGGCTATCTGAACAAGATCAGACATTTTTCAGAGAAGGTATTGGGATTTTCTTATTAAATATATTCTGCTACTAAGATTAGGACTCTAGATTTTTATCAGAAAAAACAACAGTGCCACTGAAACATCGATATTATGGAGATTTACATAGGCAGACGATTTTCCAGCAAACTGCAGGGCTACTTGTTAATGTCCTTCTCATCCCTTACTCAGAACAATGGGAATTTGCCTGAAGTAGAACTACAGGATTCCTTTTGGGTACCATGGTAACGTGTTAATTTTTGTTTAGGAAAAAATAAATTCATCTATTTCCAACGTGGTCATTATACATGAGCTTTCCTAAATTGTCTAGGATCATAATACTTCTGATTCTTATAGAATCAATAAACATTTCTGCTACTGATTTCTGTGGGAGTACTGCCCACCTTGTGACTCTGCCTGCTGTGTTAAGGCATGGGCCTGACACATTTGTATGGGTCATATGCCATATCTGTTGCCTATTTCTAAGGACAAAACATATACTAATGCTGCCATTATTATGCATATGAGAACAGGATGTGTCTTTTGGTTATTAGAGAAGTCTATTAATTCATTCCTGCTTATCCTCTGCGCTGTTTTTCCACAAACGTAAATATTCCTGCACAGAAAAAAAATTACACAAAATACATTCCCTTGTTGCTATATTAATTCTTACTTCAGCACAATAAAGGTCTGTGCACTCACTCTTGTTGCATAAAGATATTCACAACCCATATCCCTTGCTAACGGAGTTGAGCACATTTCTGATATGAGACTTCTGTCCACACAGTCCAAGCTATGATTTACAAATGAAATACCAATACCTTTAACTGAGCTGAAATGTTTCTATGATTGCTAATGGAAATCAATGCTGTGAAATAACAAACAGAATGTTTTAACACACATATATACAAATTTTTATGAGCTATAAGGCATCACCACATGAAATTTATGCATCCTCAGAAAAAGCCAGCATTCAACAACAATAAGCAAAAGCAAACATGATAAATGAAAAGCTTCTGTGGTGCCACACTGTTTTCAGTATCTACCACACCACTAGAAAAAGCTTAGTATGTGATTTCTCTTTTTACTTTAAAGTAATTATATTGAAATAAAAATATTATGGGTCAATGATACAGGTTGAGAAAAATTCTAGGTGTTTATTTTGAACCTATTGTTTTCTAGTCATGTGAGTAAAAGAGACCTATTTTGAATTAATTCTTTTGCTAGATGTCTTTCTGAATATAATTTAGAAGAGCTCTAAATGCAAAATAGGAAATATATTTTCAATTCAGAGATACTTACAGGAAAACGTATATTTGATTTGTTAGAAAGTCAGGAGCACAGCCTTAGGGTAAATTGTATTCATTTTTCACATCAGCTTCTGTTTATCTCATTTATCAAGGGATTGTACTTTACCATTAAGCAAAAATCATGCAGACCATGTGTATTGGTTTGTATTTCTGAAGATACTTTTGGTATTATTTTGGTAGAAATAATTATTTTAGTAATTAATTTATACTTAACATGAAACTGTTTTAAAATCATTGCATATTAGTTAATAGTTATTTATATGTTAATAACATTTGAAAGATACTAGCCTCTCTTCAAGTATCTTTGATTAAAAAGTCCCTGCCCCATGGAGCGTACACTCTAAACCAGTTTATACATCAGAGAGGAAGAACATTTACTTTTTAGTTCCACAGTTGTCAAATGTCTAGAAGGAATACCGCTTCCATGATTTCCAATGGAGTTTTGGACATTACTCCACTAACACAAGTTTTAAAATGCAAGAAAGAAGCTGATTTGAGGATAAATGTTTTAGAACATTGCTACATAATACATTACTAGAAGGAGCTCATCATATTGCTCACATTGTATGTAGTGAGGTATTTATTCCAAGTCAGCAGCTGACAATATCCAGACTTTGATGTTTCCAAACTAAGTATTGTGTTGTGTAGTACAGACATCTTGCCAACCCGCCATGTACATTCCTAATATTTAGATTTTCATTACTTTGTGAAAATGTTTCTTATTCATGAATTTTTAGTTCCTGTTAACAAGAAAGACTCTGGTTCTCAGAGGTATCTTTGATTGTCTGTGTAGAGCATGAACAATTGTATTGAGAATTATATACTTACAATGTGGCAATCAACATCAATTCATTATGTGTACACATACTAAGTATTAGAAAGTCATCCATGCAGTCTTCTAAATAATGAGATTAACTTTAAAATAACAGAACTCTAAATATTGCATTTAACTTCTTTTCTTTTGTGATCTTTTGCAATCTTTAATAACATTTAAGTCACACTCCAATGTGACAAGAAAAAATTTAAATACACTCTTCTAGACAACTAAAAGCCAGCATAATCTTCAAATTATATGAATGCAAAAATAAAATCAGAATCAGTCTTCATATAGCTTTATTCTCAATGAAAAATCAAAAATTAATAAATCATTTGAATACAGTTTTGAGTTTCAATTTCTCCATTCCTTCCTGATATGTTTCAATTTTTGCACTCAATATCTTCTCAATAGTGATTCCACTATGCCCTGGTGAGAAAAATCTTGGATTGTCATGGTTAAAATCATGTTTAGATTCAGAAAGTCATGCATAATTCAAGAGATACAAATCTAAAAAGAGACATGTAATGAGATACAACATCAACCTCAACAACCCTCTCCCCCTCAAAAAAAAAAAAGAAAAAAAAGAAAAACCAGTTATGATGCTGTGACTCCAGGCTCCAGTTGTCTTCCTGTCTGCAACAAACCTTATTCCACATCAAATAACATTTGTTTATCTACTTGGCAGACTTAGAGAAGTGTGTGTCATTCAGAGAGAAGTAAAATATTTTATGTGGGATAAGTGATTGAGGTTCAGGAAGGATAGCAGGGACATGATTCATATCATGATCTTTTATAAGTGGAGAGGGAGTCCAGCTTCATTAACTTCTCTTTTTCAAGATGACACGGTATCTGTCAACATGTAACAAACACCTTTGTGATAACAGAATTGGAGACGTCTATGGGCTAATAACCTCAGATAACTAGCAAATGCTTGGGGAAATGATAACTTTTTTTGTTTGGATAAATTTGTTTGGATAAGATTCAAGAAGCTCCTAAGTTTTGGAGCAGGTATTGACACCTGTCCCACAGAAAACATTTAGAAAGCATCCAAGCTGAAGCAAATAATTGTCATTAAAATGGAAATATCACATTCTATATGAACAAAATCACAGAATTGTTGAGCTTGGAAGGGACCTCTGGAAGTCATCTTGCCCCACCTCCCTGCTCAAACAGGGCTACCAGACAGCTGTTGAATATCTCCAAGGATGGAGACTCCACAGTCGCTCTGAGCAACTTGTGCCAGTGCTTGGTCATCCTCAGAGTAAAAAAGTGTTTCCTTATGTTTGGACAGAACCTTTTGTGTTCCAGTTTGCCTCTGGTCCCGTCACTGGGCACATCTGAAAAGATCTATCTTCTTTACACCCTCCCTTCAGGTATTGGTTCACATTGATGAGAACCCCTGTAAGCCTTCACTTCTCCAGGTTGAACAATCCCAGCTCTCTCAGTCTTCCCTAGTATGAGTGATGTTCCTGTCCCTGCGGTCTGGCAGTCAAAGATATTCCTTTAATTCTGCATGTAATCTTCTGTTATATATTTTCTCTGTTGAAATATAGGTAACATCAAACGTAAATGCCAGGCAGCATTTGAAGAGAGCACAAGAAGGCTCTTATGCATTGTGGGTCTGTTTGGGGTGTGTGGAAACTATTTTGTCTAAGGCTTTCTTGTCCTGGAATCAGATTTATTAATGGGTGGCAACTATCCAGCATATAGAAGGAGAGATAAAGGCAAATTCACAAGTTCATCTGACAATTTAAGATGGCATAAACTGAAAGAGGAATTCTGGTCCTTCACATTATCTGCTTTTCCTGACCTATCTTGATCTCTCCCTGTGAAATGGTTTGAGAAACTGATCCATACAAAAACTAACCCAGCAAAAACCCTGAGCAGCTGAAGGTACAAAGAGGCAGGAATACATATATTTTGTGCTATAGACTACATATACTTAATCTCTACTTAGATCTCATCAACATAATATAGATCTCGGGTTATGTTGACATTGGCATCACTAAATGCTGAGCGAAGTTCTCGAACAATTTGAATAATAAATTTTGAACTAATTACAGGGAGAAAACCCCATGCCTTGGAGGGTTCACTCCAGTGGGAATTTATATTCAAAATTAACATCTTGACTGTCTTAGTGTGTTCTGTTAGCATGAGTGAAATTAATTTATATATTTGGTGAAATAACCTATATCTTTAACTTTTATCTTTCTGCCATCTAAATTTAGCACTATCTGAGAGTTTTTAACTGCACAAATCAAGCTGCATAGATTTTGAATTAGGATCTCTATTTCCTAATAGCTGTACCTTCTGATGGAAAGAGCAGTGCAGGATTAAGTTCTATCACAAACATTTGACTCTCAGATTTTAATAATATCTTCATCTCAGCTAAACATTTCTGTAATTCAACCTAGTTCTACTTCTAGAAAAAGTTTAGAGTTTACTATTTCTAGGTAATTACAGAAATTAACTATTTTCATAAGCATAAGGGCAAAACATTTCCAAGGGCTTTCACCATTTAGAAAAGAATAAACAAGGTCACAGATGGTGATAATTCTTGGGCTCCATATAGAATCAGATTTCTGATGATTCCTCTTCATACAGGCAAATGTGGCAGACTCAGAGTTTTTGAGGGTTTTATTTTTTATTTGTTAATTTTCAGGATATAAAGGAGGTCCTTACAACAGCTGAGAGATAAAAGAAGCAGTGTGTGATGATCTAATTCTCTTTCATTGAGTTTTGAAGTCTGACAACCTTATCACGAATTAGTATCTTTTGCTTTCAGTCAGTTCCATGAAACAGATTTGTGTATTATTTTTGTGTTGAAATTACTGGAGATGCAGTGGATTATTCTTCATCTATAAATTTATTAGAGTTTCTGAGTATATCTGAAAGGTGATCTCTAAGATATGCTACATTACTGGGTGAGTAGGACAGATAATTATTTCAATTTCTTAGACAGTTGACTTCCTTATTCACAGAAAGGTTTGATGTCTGTAGAAGTTGGAAGCTGACCAGATGAAAGTCTTTCAAAAAATACATTGATAGTTTGAAAATTGTTAATTGCTTTTGTTATTGAGATGTTAGACCATAAAATACAACAGAGTGAGAATCTGATAAAGGATCACATTGCAAATAGATTGACATTCTTGAAGGTCTGTTTTTTTTCTAGCAGGTCTTCTTTTCTGAAACTAAACTAAATGTCTGCACTCATGTTTTTAAAGTGGTCTTGTTATAGAAAATGAAAAAGCAGGTTTACAGTTAATTATATCCAAGGTATTTTCTGATAGGCTTTTATGCTTTATGATTTCCATTATGACATATAGACAAATAGCAGTATCAATTTCCACTATGCTTACATGTTCCCTCTGTTTAACCAATGACTACTAGATTTTGTTCCAAACACTTATAATTTGGATTACCATTCTGATTGTATAAGGAACTTATCCTTGCTATTTTTAAAAATGCTAATTTCCTTTTCTAATTCTCTGGTTCAAAGATATTACTGGCAATAGTTCTAGAAGAGTAGAATTGTTTTCATCATAAGTGATCTCAGCAGGAGGAAAAGCAAGAATAACCAATGTAGTGGTGTCATCTGGTGAACAGTGGCTAATTTCTCACACAAGAAACCTTAACAAAGCAATGGTGTGTACCTGCCCTTTATTTGATACAGTAGCATTGCTGGGTCTGAACCTTCAAGATAGGTGTATGCTCTGCTGTAGGTGCAGGATCACTGCGGCCAAGACAACTTATCAACCATTTGCTTGGATGCTTGCAGGAGGTTCCATAAATTTATGCATAAAAATTCTGACTGGCTCTGCTCTTTCATGGTACTGGGCAAAACCCAAAATAAAAAAGCATCTGTCCCACATACAAAATTTTAATTAATATGTACATTTGGCTAAACACTTCCCAATCTTGACCCACTTCTTTGAACTCTTTTTAAAGGAAAAATAAACCAATAAAGCTATTCAGATGCACAGAAGATCCATGGAAATAAGGGGAAGGGGGGAGATTGTAAAAAATGCATGCATAAATTAAAAAAGGATCTCAAACACTAAATATGTAATCTTTTTAGGGTAAGCATCACAAGCATGCTATTATCAGTGCCAGACTGATAATATTGGAATGCAGGTGGGAAACAAAGGCAAAGAGAGTTTAGGAAAAACAGAACAGGATAGTTTAAAAAATAAAAATAATATCTTTGAATCTTTGGGACTTGTGACATCTTTCATGAAACAATATACACTGCAAATAATTTTTTTGTAATTTAACTTTGCCAGTGTATACCACAAGGGTATGTTTTAAATTGTGCTTATTCTATAGACTAATGCTTTTATCCAGTTAAAAATAAATCCTGAATCCTGTTTGTCCGGTCCCTGCATAATTATGGGGATTTTTTTAAAATCAAAATACATTATCCAATGAAACAATGTCAAAGAGATGTGGAAAAGAAGCAGAGGGGAGCAAATGAACAAATAAACAATGTTCTCAGCATATTTCACCTGCAGCTCTTTAAGCCTATTTTTAAGTTTAGCTATTTCAAATAAATGGAAAATGTTATCTCCTAGTTTTCAATGTAAAGTGTAGGATTTTATTTAGCAAATCAAGTTTATTTAGTCTTTGTGCAATATTATTCCTGAGGTTAAAAGTTGTTTTGTCTTTCACTTTTCCTGAATTCTTAAGTATGTGACTGATGAGAATTAAAAACATCTTTTGAAACATGTTTTCTAACATTATATATATATGAGTATGTGTGTGTATAAATTGCATGTACATATATATATATAATGTAGATTATTCATGCATTTCATATTTCAAAGGAGAAAGAAGACTGAGTTTTTTTAATTTCATTCAGTTTTCAGTCATGAAATGAAAAAGAAAGACATTGGATCAAATTCTGCCTTCAGATATTTGCAGAAAACTCCCAGTAAATGTTGACAGGAGTCAAACACATTTGTCTGAGGACAGTATTAGCCCTTTGGTGTGTAAATGCAAATATTTCATGCAAAATTAAGTTAATACCACATGCAAGTCCATCTCATATGCACATGGCTTCTAGCCAGAAAACTTCATTGGTGCTTGTGCTAACATGCATATATGGTTTGAACTATGAGCATTCACGCAAAGGAAAATGCAGAATGATCAGCATGGCAACTTTGTCAGAGTGACATTCCTACAGAGCAGCTATCTAACGCAAACCAATATGCACATGACCTTTTTTGGGCAGAGAAGCATAATTTGAGTTGTGGGGTAAAACAGTGGTTAATAAATGTGGTTAGATTGGCAATTTTAAATGTCTAATTTTTAGTAACCATTTTGCCCCACATCTGATTCTACTTGGATAATTTCACTTTGCTATCTACCCCTTCATCATGCAAAAAGTTACAATTAAAATTAGAAAGCATTGAACAAGCTCTAAACCCGACAGATAACATGGATATTCTCCACACTTTATACTGGAATTAAATTTGATATAAATACCTCCTGCTCTTACCAGTGGGCGGTGTTATTCCATGTATTTAGGTATGAAGCAGACAGGAAAGAGATAAATCTTTCATAAGTACAACATAAATCACACAATTCTTATATTATCCTTGCACTAAGTGTAAAATATTCAAACTCACTTCTTAAGAAAATTAAGCGACTGCCATAAAACTTGAGGGATAGAATTGTGAACAGAATAAGAAGTAAAATATAAAAAACCAAATACTAAACTTTTTTTTTTCACATTTTATTTAAAGCAAAGCCTTCATGCTGCCTCACAATCATATTGCAGAATATGGGCTGTTCAATCCACTTAGTTAGTATTTCACATTAATGACAAATCCAAGACTAATTCCAGTACACTGATTCCTGCATTACGCAAAGTTTAACCTGGCAGCATCCAGGTTTAGTTATTTCGTGTGCAACAAGTGTTCTTAGTATATCCATTAGTGATAGTAACTTAGTTAAGATGTACATGATTTTGTAATATCTTCAGAAATAATTCCATGAGTTTCTTTAGGCTTAGGTTGCACCCACCTGCAGCTTAAGGGCCTGATCATGCAAAGTGCTGAGTACCCCACAATCCCAATGCCATCAGAGGGAATTAGGGCCATTCAGTGCCATGCAGGATGAAGCTAATCATGCTGCCTTCCACTGCAGTAATCCCCCTCAGAGGTTTATACAAGTGTCTTTGTCTTGTGCTGGGCATAATATCCCTCTGGAGGGGACACTCATGGAAGTGTGAGGTGAAGCCCAATATAGTTCATTTGCTGTCTTACTTTAAGGATCTGCTTTACTTAATGGTAACTGTAAGGTCAAACTCTTGGTGATTCAGCTTTATAAAAGCTTTTAAGCAAGACCATTGTTTCTGCTTACTGCATAAAAGCATGCCACTCTGACAGTCATTCACAAATGTATGTATAAATGTATGTATGGATACTGCATGGAAGCTGTTTGAATTTATGTCAAAATTTTGGAGGTTGATTTCTAGTAAAATTGTTACAAAAATGTATGGGTTTTCTTGGTTTTGCCAACTTTCTGGAGAGCTCTACAAAGTCTCTAATCTATAACTCAGAATAGCTCTGGAATGCTTCCCTCTAGAGACACAGATTCACAGATCCTTAAGAAGCACCATGCTCTCAGTGTCTTCAAACCTATGTCAACTTTTCAGAAAAAATGTTGGTGTCTCCAGAAGATAAGCCAGAAATATAGATGCTTACATTTGCTCATTAGCAGATTATTATTTCTTTTTAGCTGGCCACATAATATATTTTTATATAAGGTTATATAAGGTTTTACAAAAGCAGAAAATACGAGTGTTGTACCTTGCCACTTCCTAGAAATGAGTCTGTGCATTGCTAAATGGTTAGTACTACTGTGCTGCCTAAGAAGGCTTATAAAATCTAAATTCTCATGCATTTATCTATTCCTCAGCATCTGTACCTGAAAAAACAGAACAACATACCATGTTCATGTCAATGCCATTGGTGTATGTCCATGCATGCTGGAAGTATTCCTCAAGTCTCTGCCGCAGAGGGTTGGGGATTTGATGGAAGCGAATAAACTCCTTTACTCGCAGCATCTGCATGTGGTACCGTGCAGTTCCCGAGTAGAGCCTTTGGATTATTGCAGATACATTTCCAAAAATGCTAGCGTACATTAATGCTGGATTAAATAGAAATAAGACTTGCTTAAATCAAATCATTGGGTTTTGCAGATGATGCTACAGTTCTAATAATCTACTTTGTATGTAAAATAGCTCAGCGGAGACTAGTAATATTTTCATACATGTTGAATTGATTTACCTGAAGCTTTTTATTGATTTGATTGTATCAGTGCCAAGTCAGTTAGCAGACGAGTAATCAAGTTGATAATATTTATCTTTGGACATTTGCAGCCCTGAATTTAGTGTTGTAAGTTAGGTCCATCTAATTTTATGAACTTTGGTAAAATTGAGAACTAGGAACTAAGATCAAGTACAAGGACAAAGGGTGGAGTTTAGAAGGTACGCAGACATTTATAGTTTCAGGGTTTAAATCAACAAATAAAATAAGATTATTGAAAAAAGAGATGGGCTATAGTTTCCTAAATCCACTTAAAACTCTGCTTCCTACCCTATACAGGATTTGCTCACTGATACACAGCACAAAACTTCCAACAGTTTGGTTAACAGATTTCGAGTAGTCAAACAATTCGACTACTTCCTGACACTGCATTAGTCACAACATATTTTCACATATGACATTGCCTTCCTTGGGAATTTGCCCTTCTGGCTGCATGCTTATTATTTTATTAGCTGAGACTGTTAAGTCATTTGCTCAAATGCTGAAAAAAAAAGAAAAAAATTAATAAGGTAAAACTACTTACAGCCAATCAACATGACACAGATGGAAAAGATTTTCTCTGAGTTGGTGTTTGGAGACACATTTCCAAATCCTACACTTGTCAGACTGCTGAAGGTAAAATAAAGTGCTGTAACATATTTGTCCTTGATGGATGGTCCAGAGCTTGCATCACTCTTATTGTAATGTTTGCCTAATTGTTCTCCTAAAGAATCCAACCAGCCAATCTTGTGAGCCAAGTAAGGTCTTTCTACATTTCCAATGGCATACCAAATGCAAGCAAGCCAGTGTGCAATTAGTGCAAATATGCACATAAGGAGCATCAGAACTGCAGCACCATATTCTGAATATCTGTCCAATTTCCGTGCTACCCTCACCAAACGCAGCAGTCTAGCTGTCTTCAGAAGACCTATTAAAGTTGTTGTCTGTAAAAATAAGATATAAATAGAAATTGATGTTCTCTGTTAGCAAATGTACTCTCATGAATAGTCAGCATGAATAAACCAGTGCAAATTCTATTATTTTGGAGAATCACCAAAACCCATAGATTAACCCGTTTCAATATAATCTTAATTTAATTTCCTTTAAACTAACAATTTTATTATAAAAACAGTGGAGAAACAATAAGAAATGCACATTTTAAATTAAAATATATTAAGGTTGTCATTATCTGCTGAATACTCTTCCATTTTGAATATTATTCTTGATCTGTACTCTTCAATCTACTCTAATGGATTCAAATGATCCATTAGATTCATGGTGCTTTGACATGATAAATTCTGTAAGTCATAATTATTGACTGGCATTGGAGGCAGTAAATATTTATGATGTTTGAACATAGCTGTTAGGCTATATTCAATCCTAATTTAGAGACTCTTTGCAATGCTCTGGTGCACATGTTCTAGAAGAGAGAATGAACAGGGCAGAAATGTCCCAAAGAGTATCTTATTCTACAAATATTATTCCTGTGAACCACTGTGAATAGAAAATAATGGAAAAATTACTGTTGCCAGACTCCAGATCAATCTTTTTGCATCTTTTATCCTGAAGCTTGCAGCTGTGGTGGTAAAAACCATAATAAAAGTACTATACCATTAAAAAAACCCATATGGGTCAGTTATAAACCAGAAGAATATTACAAGCTCTTTAGTGCAGACCTGCACAATGATTCATTGCAGCCTCTTTGAACTTCTGATCTTTTAAAAGTTTATTAATGTAAATTTATGATTTTCAATCCGTAAATTGTGTTCATTCCTTGTAAAAGAATTTGACAATATTGTAAATACTACTTGATCCAAAAAACCCTCTCAGCCCCTTTTCCCTGAACATATATTAAAATATTCAGTAAATGTCAAGATAGAATAAGTTTTTAATGAGGTGAGTTGGCTTTTTAAAATTTGTTTTGTTTTTTTAACATGTATGTATATTGCATAACACTGAACTGGAGAATTTTTCCAAGCCTTACAAACCATGCTGATGGTAGTATGTGTCACGTTAAAGCTTTCTTTCAACAAGTACTAATCTAGTTTTTAAATTTTATTAAATCCTTGCATTTATGTTTCTTAATAAAATCCCAAAGACCTTGGAACACCAAAAGAGGCTTTCCTGTCTGCATTTGTCTGTTGGATGCTCAAAATACTCATATTTTCTGAGTAAATGAGCAAGAGGATAATGTAGGGTAACATTGGGTAACGCTCCTTGGCTCACTTTAACATCACAGAGAACAATTACAGGGTGAATTTCTCATTGTCACATAAGGGAGGCTGTTTAATTGATTATGACCTCAACAGTCTGAAATACTATTTCCTTCACAAAGCTGTGCCTAGGCTGAGCTTCAGCATGTGAATACTGCCATTAGGTACCTTTTTTTTTTCTTAAGATAGATCAGGATTAAATATTTATTTGCCCTTAAGGAAAAGAGTAATCTTATGGAAAGCTAACATTTGTATTTAGTAGGATGTTGGAACCATTCTTTTACAGATGCAGTTATATCTCTACACCATGCAAGAAACAAAATAGTCTTACAGTGCCCCTTAAATAGATCAGGAGGTAGACTGTGAATTCAAAATATGTCAACAGTGTTCTACCCCGCTCTTAAGTTAGGACTTGCTAATAGTATGCAGTGTCTGATACTGCAACAGTGTGAGCTCTGGAGTATGCTGGAGGTGGATACTACAGGCAAACTCCATCTCTTCATGGAGAAATCAGCATGTGAGACTAGATATGCTTTAAATCATCAGAAACCTATCCTGAGTTTCAAGTTTCTTTAAAAAAGTGGAGAGGCTAAAATGCAGCTGGCAGTAGAGGTAGAAAGCATTATCTGCGGGTTTTGGTGTGCTGTCCACTTCTCACTGTAGATCTAGCCTTCATAGAGTAACAGTCCACCTCCCGTGTGCCACTTGGCCAGGGACAGATGTTCTTGATGTCAGAATTATGACCCATGCAATGTAATTTCCTTGGTGTGCTGGAATATTTTGCTCAGCATGGCACCCAAGGACACAGAGGTCTTGCTCTTCCAGTTACCTACCATATCCCAAACACCCAGTGCCAATAATTAATGTCTGCAGATAGCAATCTGACAGATGCTATTCTTGTCTCTGAATTGCTTGTTGCTGTTTTCATCATACTTAACTTTATTTGGTGGACCACAACTTCATGAGTTGATGGACACTCAGGATTTTTTTGTTTTTCAGTAGCAACATTTACAGACTGGCAGAAGACAGGTAAAAGATCATTTTACACCTCTATAGTAGATTCAATGCAAACAGCATTCCATTTATGTGAGGTACTTAACTGTTTGCCTAAGCTGGAATTAATTAGGACTACAGCACATACTTAAGTGCTTTCAGAACCTAAAGTACCTATAAGACATTGAAGAAGTCTTTTCTAATTGGGAAGATTTATTAAAAAGATAAAGGCATTAAGATAATACCCATTTAAAATAGATTCTGCCAAATCAGACATTTCCTCAAATTTACTTTTCCATTACAAATAAAATTAAAGAGAAAAGTAAAAAAGATCAGCTTAGATTTCTCTACGTCCCTATTTATATATTCCAATCTGCCAATCTAACACTCTCTTAACAAGTACAGCCAATGTAAATTGATATTTTTGCCTCACTTAATTATTGTGCTATTTTGCCTTTTAAAACACCTTTTGATTTTTTCTAGCTATAGTACAGGAGGGAGATTAAAAGTGGGTACTTGTTTTTTTTTTTTTTCCTGTTTTGGGTTTAGTAACAGCACAAGAAAACCTCAACATGATGCCCACCATGATTCTTTCATGCTTACGTGGTTCTCTCCACAAGTAACCACACAGAAGATGTATTTATTTCCTTTGGAATAATTATTCAATTCTGCTAATAAGAAGCTTGAAAACGGTTAAAGTTTGTCAATTATTTTCTCTCCAGGGGAAAAATGACACTTCAAAAGCAAGAGTTCATGGATACTACATTTTCTATGTAGAAGTCACAGAATTTGTTTTACAAAATACTTATATAAAACAAGGGGCATCCTTAACTCTGATTAGTCTTTTTTCACTGTGAGTTTATTTTATACCCTCAATTACTCAAGCTCTGATGCTGAAACGACCACAACAGGGGGCTATTTTGATGGACAGCAATTGATTACAGCACAATTTGAAGAAAGAGGGCCTCAGTCTATCTGATTGCAGAGGGCATCATAATTCAGAAATTATTTTATCAGACTGGAAGAGGGAGGTGGTATCACCTAATTAATTATCTGTATAAATAATAGTCTGCCTGTGCAAAAAGCCATTTCTGACTTATGACTTCCTTTATGATGGCCAAATCCTTAGTTTTCCTCTAAATTTTTTATGGGTTTAAAATTTTTTTTTATTTCTTCATAACATCTGTTATCATTAATGTGCAAATCTATAACATCATTTATTGTCTCTTTTTTAAACCAAATAATCCACAGAAATGTATGAATAACACAAACTGTCTCTTCCAATGTGCATTAATATGCCCTTGCTTACACAGTATTTCATCTGCTAGGGGCCTCTCCACCTTTTTGGTATTTTGAGGTCCTCAGTTTCTCAATAATTTCCTGTCACTAACATTTTATGTTAAAACTGTCACCAACCTTCTACTTTTTTTCAGCCTGTAAATATATATATTAAATATGAGTATTACAGCAGCAAGCATAGTTAACTCTTTTCTCTCTCTAAGAAAAATCTCTAATACATGCCAGAATGTGGCCCTTTAATTTATGCTCCATTACTTTGAAACCTTCTTCTGAGCACTGAGTCATTGTTGAACTTTATGCTGTATGAATTGTGATACTGAAAATGTTATTACAAATAGCAATTAAACAAAAATATTTAAACTAATTATTTAGTTAATAATTAACTATATTTCTTATTTATAGCAGGGTACTGGTACTTCAACTGCCATTGATAAAGGACTGCCAAAATGGTCTATGAATAACTGCCTGCTTAAGCAGTGCTGGGGTTCCTCTTTGCTTCATATTGAAAAACAATGAAGGGAAGAAAAGGTTGATACTAAATATTTCTCTGCTATTAGCCAGACACCTAAATAATTTCCAGACCCTCTACCTGATACCACAACATCCTGGACTGGAGTCAGTCCACAAAGTTGCTAATGCAAAGGCACACTGCCGGCATGATCAGCTACGCAGTCTGCAGTGTAAAAAATTTGATGTTCATTGGAGAAGGTTTCTCAATTGCTAATCTGAGCAAAGGAAACCGTATTACTCTCCTCCTGAGAAGTTTTCTGAGCTTGATTTGGAAATATATTATGATTTGGAAGGGGATAAAGTACTATCAGTGGAGATGCATTCAGGAAGTGTGAGATACTTCGTTTCAGTTTGCTTTATCGGATACACTGTGTAACAGAAGATGTTGAAACTAAGAGAAGAACAAAAGTACTTTGATTTATATGTCTTCGTTTTAGGAAAACCTCATCTATTTTCTTGATTTATTTCTATGTATAGAAGACGTTCCTTCTTATGTTTTGTGAGTATGTTAGATATACATAATAGCATATTTATTTTTATTGAAATTTGCAAAAGCAGAAGCCTTCATAGATTGCTGGATATTTCAGCTGAGTGTTCTCTCTTCCCTCAATTGAATAAAACTATAAATATGAAAATATTCATGCTGAAGCTGTTGCCATCACTTGTCTGTATTTTTTATTGCAGCACATTCTAGATGAAAGGGAAGAAACTAGTTATCTATACATTCATCTGAGTTTTCCCTACAACATACCTGTCTTTGAAGTGAAAAGCTGATCAATACATAAAAAAGTACATTAATTACCTATATCTAAAAATAGCTAGTAATCTTAAGCAGCATTCCACTTGTACACACATTATCTATGTGTGTGCTTTAAGGAGCTGTGCCACTGCAACTATTATTTAAAATCCAACCCAGACTTGTCAGCTGAGCAGAATGATTAAAAAAAATTACTGAAAGAACAGAAAGTAAAAAGTTCATCTACTCATTATTTTTATCCTCCCAAGGGTCTGGGATGTCACTTACCATTTAAAATACACAATAAAGACAGAATGGTTTACTACCAGCGATAATAATTTTGTATTGAGTTTGCTTAAACAGAAATGTTCTATTAATTAGTTAATATATTTTAGAAATTCAAAAGTTAACTGTCTTACTCTTGTTTCTTTCCTGTGGCTGACAAAGTATGGCTGGAATGGAAGCATTCAGATAGTGTTGCATGTGGTATTTGGATTATTATCTCCTGCCCTTTCTAGACTCGGTTTGATATCAAGGTGCTTTAAAGCTGAGTGAGCACACATGCAGCTCTCTTTTGAGCTTATGTTGTTTAATAAAAAGACTGTTCAATACAATTGTTCGTAGGGGATCTTATTTGAAGAATCTGTAGGTAACAAAAGAGAGCTATTTCATAAAATAGATAACCCTTATGACTGAAAAAAATTCTATTAAATGGAAAATACTCCATTCTAACAGTTTTTTGTTTGCTGCTTTTTGCTATACTAAAAGGATCATTGGGGAAATATTATAGTTACCAATGTATGGAGCAAAACCACAGTAAGTAGCATCTTAGAAAAAGTGATTGACATATTCAATACCATGAATGAGAGAGAGAGAGAGAAGTCATGATGGCATGATGAACTAGCCATAATCTGTATAGTTTCATTGCTGCTTTGGTAAACAAACTAGTTTTTCCAGATAGTGAAACTGTTCATTTACTAGGTTTTGAGAGAATAAAGAATTGACTTATTTAAATATGCAATACTGAAAAAGTCTCTACATGATTGGATAATTTATATTCAAAATTCTATGTTTCTGTATTTGGGTACTCACCTGCCAGAATGCACTTGTTTGCTAGTAATCTGTAACATTATTTCATGTTAAATGTATCCCTTTAGCATCACTTTAGCACCTGGTACTTTACTCTTAAGGATGTCTGCAACGGGGGAGGTGTAAAAGAATGATGTTCAGGACCAAATCCAAAGATCACTCCTTCAATGAACTTTGGAACTGGTTCCTGTTGTAATTCTTGATGTCCCACGCTTCCAATCAATGAACATAATTTTTAGCAGTGACAAATGATCAGTGATCAAAAAGGGATGCAGACCACACCAGAAGGAGAATGGTGTGGTCTGAGTTAGAAGTAATACCATAGTCAAAATATTTCTCCTTCATTTGTTGGTGCTACCAAAACTGCAGAAAAAAATCTGCAGAAAAATTGAGACTTACCACAGACAATGAATGCAAAAGGTGGTCAAAGTTTCTCTTGAATCTTGGAGCTTTATAGTCATCTTCTAAATAGAAAAAGCTCTCTTTTGGTAAGAGAACTATTAATACATTCCCTCTGTTCTTTATGTTACTCTCTCCTTACTGCATTCCTTTAACACAATTTATTTCAACTGCATGCTATTAGAACCACAGAATCATAGAATGGTTAGGGTTGGAAGGGACCTTAAAGATCATAAAGTTCCAACCCCCCCCCGCTATGGTTTTATATATATAAATACAAATATATATATATAAAATACAAATATATAAATATTCATATTTATATATAATTTATATTTATAAAGTGCCTACCACCACATTGATAAACATTCTTTGGAAACACTCTGGTGGTGTCTTTGGACAGATCTCACTAGACCAGGCTGCTCACGGCCCCATCCAACCTGGCCTTGAACACTTCCAGGAAGGGCACAGCCATCACCTCCCTGGGTAACCTGTTCCAGTGTCTCACTACCCTTGTGAAGAATTTCTTCCTAGTATCCAATTGAAATTTATCCCCTTCAAATTTAAAACCATTCTCCCTCATCCCATCACTAGATGTCCTTCTAAAAAAATCCCTTCCCAGCTTCCTTGTATGTCCCCTTCAGGGACTGGAAGACTGCCATAAGGTCTCTCCTGAGCCTTCTCTTCTCCAGACTGAACAAGCCCAATTCACTCAGCTTATATGTTTGTCCAGATTTCTCATTTACTTTGAGTGTGTACATTCATGTTTAAATTAGTAGAATATAACTATTGATTAGGAATGTTACTATTGATTTCTATGACTGCTGAATTAGACCAAATTGTTATAATTTTTAAGAAGTACAGGAAACAGGAAAATATTTCCATTACATAATATTTAAGAAAACTAGTTTAAGAAAAGCATGACTGATATTCACCCTACTTCTGAAATTTATAATACTGATTATGCTCACAAGACTCTCAAGGTGCATGTAGGTATGTGCCAGTTGGTTTATACTGACCCTTCAAAGCATACTTAAGTTTACATATAATTTGAGTGGATAGCTAGGGTATGCTCAGATTTCAGATCAGGCTTTTGGGGTGGACATAAAAATATTTGCTGTCACAACAAATGACTTTAATAGAAAAGAATTAATTTAAAAATAAAAAAGTTTTTGCCTTCTCTGTATAGTGACATGAAGGTATAAAGTCAGATCAGTAAATTTTTATGCTAAAGGTTGCTGATTAATTCGTAGTTTTCACCTTTCCTTTCTCAATTCATAAGATGCACATATGTTTGGCAAAACTGTCTGTTTCCTTTATATCAATATGTGCAAAATTGTATTCTTTAAGAAATGGATTCATGTCCTTTGAAAAGTGAATAGATGATATTTTACTTGGCTTGTTGCTGTATGCTGTGCATCACAAAAAAACCCCAGTTCTCTACTTGTCAGTTCACTTTTCATCAAAAAATATGTTATAACTTTAGCCCTCCTTAAATTAAATAAAATTCTTTGGCAGGAGGCAGAACTGGGTCAGGCATCCAGAACATAGCGTATGTTTTATACACCTTTGGGCAATTTTTGGATGCATATATTGAACATTTTTTTAACCTATTGTACAGATAGGCTGAGGACATTCGTCAAGTCTGGCAAGCTTAACCCCATATCATCTATTTTTCTTTCTTTTGGTAGTCCATATTCTTGATAAAATAGACAACAGCCAAATTTTTTGTTAAGTGGTGTAGTTCTCATTACAACGAATCTGTTTTACACTGACCAAACATCTGATCTAAAGATTTTGAACAGTGAAAATTTATAGTAATGTTCAATGCCAGCACAAGACTACTGTGCATCATAAGCAGCACTTTACAGAGGAAGCAGCAAGTAATTGAGGCAGCTCTTAAATAAAAGCATTTGAACAAAACCTTCATACATGATATACTTATTTAATTAATTGTAAAGATAGTACCAAAACCGGTATAATTTAAAAAATACTAGCTAAATTGTTCAACTTGTTCTGCCAATGAAAGCTAGCAGTCTGTACTACTAAGGAACATTTTATTTTAGTTTAACTTCAAAAGATGCAGTGGAACTACTAAACTGCTTATTAACTTATAAGCAAAAAATATATTAGGAAATACAGATTATTTTAGTGAAGTCAAAACCTAAGATATAAGTTTTCATATGCATTTGTGCTTACCTCTTCAGAGCCAGAGCCAAAAATCAGCAGGTCAAAAGGTATTGCAGCAACCATGTCAATTAGGAACCAGCCTTTGAAGTAGTGAATTGCTATTTTTGCTGGATCACTTACCACTTCTTCGTTCTGGTTTACATATGTTGTTCTGAAGTTTATTAGAATGTCAATGATAAACATAATATCCACAATTAAGTCTACAACATTCAGTGGGCTGCAAGAATATCCACACTCTCTCCTCTTCCGTTCCTCACTATCATTCAGAAGGAAGGCAGCAGAGTAAGGGGTGAATATGGCAGTGTATATTACCAGCAACAAAATGAGCCAGTCCCAGACGGCTTTGAAAGGACTATAGTGCAATATAGTAAACTTGTTGATGCGAGGTGTCTGGAGTTTATATTCTGGTAGAACATCAGCCCCTAAGGATAGAACCTAGAATAAGAAAGACACCATGTCAATAATCAGGCAGTGTATCTACTCCTACTTTCAGTAAATTCAGCAAATACAGGACAAACTTTATAAAGGACTTTATTGTACTTTTGAGGATTAAGGTACAATTGCTTGGTTTTTTGGCAAACTAAACTTCTGTGAAATTCATGATCTCTGCCAGGTCCAATAAATTCATTGACAATTTTACACAGTAAGTTGATTCTTGTTCCCTGTTGTAACCATTAAGTGGCATATCTGGTCCATAAAATCTGTATAATTAAACCTATCATCACATTCATTTATCTACCACAGGGTAACCTTGCCAGCCAGTTCCTGGCCAGTGAATGACTTTTCTTGCAGTGATGTCATTTTCTCCCAAACCATATTTTCGTGGGCTTAAATTCACTATAAAGGAATCTACATTCATTAGTAAATGTTTAGCCAACCAGAAATGAAAAAGAGAAAGATCTGTGAGTATCCTTGACAACGATCTCCACTTTGAGTTTTGTGGTGCAGAAAACTTTCATGCACAGGCAGATCTCACTGAAGATACAGTTCTAGTACAGCTAAAGGTGTGACAAAGAAGGGTGCCAGAGTATTGCCTTTTGCTTCACTCTTTTGTAAATGCCTAAATCTTATTATCATTCTTTTACAAGTATGGATTTTTTATCTGTTGGTGTTACCTAAGTTGGATTTCAATTTTATTTGGAAGGGATTATGTTTGTCTGCTCTGCTTGGTTTGCTGGCTCTAGAAGCTGAAATGTTTGCTTTGTTGCAAAGAGCAAGCATAGCACAGGCACCAGATAAAACAAATTTCCTTTGGCTGTTCCTCTGGTCTGATTGAACTCTGACATGAGGGAACAAAACCTTTAAGGATAAGAAGGTAAATTATGTTTTTGTCTCTATTCAATGCTTGGCATAGTTATAGAGACTGTCAGCAATGATGTTAATTATTGCCTTATGTGCTGCAAGTGCTCTCCAAATCCTATGGGACTCAGATCACCACTTCATTTTACACAAACCAATGAACAAACATGAGATGGTGACGACCTTCGGTTTCTACCTATTTGGGCAAATGACATATTTGAGAAATCTTATACTCATTTGTCACTGTTTTACTTCTATTTACTCCTTATCCCACTCCTAATTAAAAACAATATTGTTTAGAAAATCAGACCTCTCAAAAGTAATCAAAATGAATAATAGTACTGAAATGAAATGATGACTAGAAGGAAAAATACCTTGTCAGCAATATTGCCCACTTTTATTTCCTTTTTCTGTAGCAGAATTAGTTTGGGATTTGAGCTTTCAGCTTGTTCAAGATTGAGTCATTTCATGCTCCTCAAACATAATCTTATAAGACTATGAGGGTCAGCAGACTCCTTTCTGTTTGAGTTTCCAACAGCAAGTGTTGTATAAACCTTAGATGCTATCCTTAGTAATCTAAGTAGCACTTCTTATTTAGTGAAGTTCTACTCTGAAAATGTTGTGAGAATACCAGGGTTAATAACCACTCTTCTCCTTTGAACTATGAAGAAAGAAACGATTAAGCCATCCAAAAGATTATATGGTACCTTCAAGCAGCCATTAAGCACCATGCTGAGGTGATGGTAGAGGCTCTTCATCTATTTTTTATATTGTAACTAGGACTTGCATTTAAGTAATGGTGTTAGCTATTTTTTATGCATTAAACACACTAGCTGACAGCAAGCTGAATCATAGGCATTGCTTAGTCTCTTAAGCAGTCTTAATACTTTCAGACCCCCACCTGGTGTGTTGACAAGAATGTTTTCCTAGTAACTGAGAGCAGTGTGAGTATACATGGCAAGGGAGCTGCTATTTTTATAATTTATATCAGTGTTCTCCTGCTGGATTTTTAGACAATAAAGGAAATTGATTAGACAAGAAGAACAATAAAGCTTACTTCACGTGTTTCTTGCAGTTGCTTGAAATTTCCAGGCAGTATGCTTCACTTCTGAACAACACATGATGTAAATTGGACTTATTCCCCTGAAATCTGGCTCCTATTTTCATTTTACATTTGTTCCTAGACTGGTTTTGACTGACTTAGGTGAAACTGAAGAGTACAAACCCCAAAGAGCAACATAAAAGTGATCATAGCAGAAATAGATACTGCTTTTTCATGCTAGTTTCTTAGACACACAAGCAGGAGAGGCTGACGGTTGTGAGTTTCATATTCATAACGTGTATAAAACTTTAGACTTCAGCATTATTTACTCTCATGCAATGGGAAGTGAAAACAAACATTATGAGACTATTTTTGTTTGTGGGATGAAAAGAAAGAAGGTGGGAGCTTGTTTCTCAAATAAAAAAATCTCAGATGCATATACATAAAAAAAGAGAAAACTCATTATTGGGTTTCATGTTGGCAGTTTCAATAAAGACTGAATTTATTGTTTTGCTGTTGTGTGACATCCTTTCATGGCTTGGTTACTGATGTTGGCTAATCTTCAGCATCTTAGCTAGATGGAAGACTTCAGTGGACTGAACAATCCACTCAAAAGACTTACATTATTTCCAGTTCCTTAAAATAGATGTTGACAAATTCACTTTGAGTGAAAAGACATTTTATTAACTTATCTCTTCCGGACAGTGAAACTCTCCTTCAGGTTTGGATTGTAAACCAGGTGCATAGGGAATGAAATATTTTTAAAGGTGAGGAGCAGCACTGGGGGGAGACTAAAGTATTGCAGTGTTAAAAAGTCTCTGAACCTTGGGATATGACATGATGAGAAACCCAAGATTCTTCACATCTTACTGAAGAAACTACTATAATGCTAAGTAGCAAAAGCAATAGGTTTTGTCTTAAAAAAATGTAGAGGTATTCAACCTTGATTGAATTTTTCGATGATCTTAGGCAAGTTGACTCCGACTTGTGTGGAGTAGAGAGAATAATATTTTCCTACTATACTGAAAGCATATTGCAAGGATAATGAGTGGAAAGTATTCATTACACAACAGCAATGAGTTAGCATCATTATTATTCTTCTAAATTTAGCTCTTTCTTTTTATTTTTAAGGTTAATTCAAACAAATATTTGTCTTCTTTTAATTTTGAATTTATATCTTAATGGCAACACTTTCCAGATTATTTTTATTTCTTGCATGAAAACACTTAATTTTTGCTATCTATTATGCAAACCATACACTTTCAAGAGAGTCTGAGAGACCTGTATTGCTGTGTATCACATGTATATTCATAAGTTTTGTTCTGAGGCATTTTCAATTGAAATTTATTAAAGAATGCAAATGCATACAGTAAAACCCAAAGAAGTAGAAACAAAGTAAAGATGCATAATAGTGTATTAATAAATCATAACAGAAATAATAAATGATAAGCCATCTGTTTAGAAAAACACCATGAATTGTTAAAGAAACCCTTCTGTCAACCCACTGCATGCATCTACAGTATGGTTTCCTAGATATTCTAGCACTGTACAAGAGAAAGTGTGGGGTCGGCTTATTATATGGCTCTTCAAGCAGCTAAGCACATGAACACGGAGTACAAACAGAAAGCATGAGTGATGCTATCCAGAAGCACTGAACTAATTCTGTGAGCGTATTGTGATTGAATGGACCAGATGCTGTATTCAGAAAGCATTGGACCTTTTGCACTTTTGCTAAGAATTCACAGTATTTTTCTGCTGTATAACTCCAAACAGACAGCAGACACATGATTAATGTACACTTGCACAAACAATATGTAACATATTCACAATCTAGGTAAGACCTTTCATCATGGACAAAACTATTGCACATCCAGAAGATTTGAACAAAGAGCAATATTTACAGGTAGCAAACAGATCCTACCCAACAGATAGAAGGATGTAGATTATATCTACACAAAATATAGATGTGGAAGTTTTATGGGTGTCTTTTCAGAAAGATACATTTCTATATATTATGACCAAGAGTGTCTCTCATGAACTGTGTATTTAAATGATGCAGTTATATTCAGTACAAACTATTATTTTGTCACTGCTACTTTTGCCACAGATGAATTAAAGTAAAGCTTGTACTAACAAGGTTAGCTCTTGCGTAGCACCTTTCACGTTTAAAGAATTTTAAAAACTGGTGGAGTAGCTCCCTGGCGTCCCAAAAGGAAGACAGTCGGGATGACACCTCACACCTGAAGACGGTCCCCCCTCACTGCCCGTGCCAGGTTAATGGGAGTGACCCAAACCCCGAGGAGGCCTGGAAGACAGTCCCGACTCGTCGTCGTAGGCACTCCCCCTGCCTACCTACCCCACCCCCTCAGGTGTCCCTGAGCAACAGGTTTGGGGCCCTGACAGTTGAGGAGGAGGTACCTGAGGAGATGAATGGAGCCCCTCTGCCTCAGAGAAAGCGGAGGCCTAGAGTGAGGCGGTCATCTGCACGCCTTGAGACTGCCTCTGTTAGGCAAGAGAGGAAGGTAGTCGTAGTAGGAGATTCCCTTCTCAGAGGGACAGAAGGGCCTATATGTAGGCCAGACCCTACACGCAGGGAGGTGTGTTGCCTCCCTGGAGCCCGGGTCAGGGATATTACCAGAAGGCTACCAGGCCTGGTAAGATCCACTGACTATTATCCCTTACTGATAGTTCAAGCAGGCAGGGACGCAATCACAAAGTGTAGCCTGCAAGCTGTCAAAAGGGAATTCCGGGACCTAGGGCGCTCTGTTGAGGGGGGGGGGAGCCCAAATAATATTCTGCTCTATCCCCACTTGTGGGAGGAGGGGCTCAGAGCAGGACAGGATAACCCACGAGTTGAATGTGTGGTTAAAAGGCTGGTGCCGGTGCAAGAACTTTAGATTCTTTAACCAAGGGATGGTGTACTCTGCTCCTGGCATGAGTACTGCTAATGGGGCTCACCTGTCCTATAAAGGAAAGCGGATCCTCGCCCAGGAGATAGCAGGGCTCATCGATCGTGCTTTAAACTAGTTAGGAAGGGGGAAGGGGATATTAAGGCGGCTGCCAGGGTTAGGCTTCGGGAGACACAACGGGAGTTGACGGTGGGAAGAGGTAAATACCAACAGCACAGTTGTGGACTTGGGGACGTTTTTCCATGTGAGAGTAGGGAAAATTCTGTGGACTGCCCTGAGTACTCCTCCATGGAGCCACTTTTGCCAGTCCCCTGTCAGAAATCTCGCTGTGGGCCGTTGAGGATACTTACATCTGCTTCACCACTGAACTGTCTTTACACAAATGCACGTAGCATGGGGAACAAACAAGAAGAACTAGAGATCTTTGTGCGGTCGCAGGGCCATGATCTCATCGCAATCACAGAGACGTGGTGGGACAACCTGGACGACTGGCACACTGTCATGGATGGCTATGTGCTTTTTAGGAAAGACAGGCTAGGGAAGCGAGGTGGAGGAGTTGCTCTTTATGTGAGAGAGCACCTAGAATGTGTTGAGCTCCACCTGGGGAAGGATGAACCTTCTGTCGAGTGTTTGTGGGTTAAAATCAAGGGGCAAACCGGTATGGGGGACATTGTTGTGGGAGTGTGCTATAGGCCCCCTGATCAAGAGGAGCAGGTAGATAACGCATTCCATAAACAGTTAGAAGTAGCCTCAAGTTCCCGGGCACTGATCCTTATGGGGGACTTCAACTACCCAGATATTTGCTGGGCAAGCAATACGGCCAGTCGTATGCAGTCCAGACAATTTCTGCAGTGTGTTGAAGACAATTTCCTGCTACAGAAGGTGCAGGAGCCCACAAGGGGAGGGCGGCTGCTGGACCTTGTTTTCACTAACAAGAATGGACTTGTTAGGGAAGTGAAGGTCGGGGGCAGCTTAGGGCAAAGCGACCATGAAATGGTTCAGTTCATGATCCTGGGTGGAAGAAGCAAGCCAAAAAGTAGGATAGCTACCCTGAATTTTGGTAGAGCTAACTTTGATCTCCTCCGCCACTTAATGGGGGCTATCCCGTGGGCTACGCTGTTTGAAGGAATGGGAGCCTGCGAGAGCTGGCTAGCATTCAAACAGCACTTCTTCCAAGCACAGGAACGATGCATCCCTTTGAGGAGGAAATGGGGAAAGAGAGGCAGAAGACCTGCATGGATGAACAGGGAGCTATTGAGCAAACTCAAAGAGAAGCAGAAGATCTATGAATCGTGGAAAAAGGGTCTGAGCACCTGGGAAGAATACAGGAATGTGGTCAGGGCCTGTAGGGATGCAACTAGGAAGGCTAAAGCCCTCTTGGAAATTAAGCTGGCAAGGGACATAAAGGGTAATAAAAAAGGGGTTTTTTAGACACGTGAACAGTAAGAGGATGTCCAGGGATAATGTAGGTCCCTTGCTGAATAAGGAGGGTGTCCTGGTTACGGGGGATGCTGAGAAAGTGGAGATATTGAATGCCGCCTTTGCTTCGGTCTTCACTTCAAAGGCCCCCGGGACCCACAGACACTGGATGAGAGTAGGACTGATTGGGAAATGAAGAATTTCCCTCTGGTTCAAGTAGGGGAGGTCCAGGAGCGGCTCAAAGGGATTAATGCACACAAATCCATGGGCCCAGATGGGTTACATCCATGTGTGCTGAGGGAGCTGGCGGAGGTGATTGCTGAGCCGCTCTCTATCATCTTCGACAGGTCTTGGAGGACAGGAGAAGTGCCTGAAGACTGGAGGATAGCCAATGTCACTCCAGTCTTTAAAAAGGGCAAGAAGGAGGAACCTAGTAACTATAGGCCAGTCAGCCTCACCTCTGCCCCTGGAAAGGTAATGGAACAGCTTGTTCTGGATGCCATCTCCAAGCAATTGGAAGAGAAGAAGGTCATGAGGAGTAGTCAGCATGGATTCACTAAGGGGAAATCGTGCTCGACCAACCTCATAGCCTTCTACGATCTCATGACAGGCTGGGTAGATGGAGGGAGAGCAGTGGATGTCATCTACCTTGACTTCAGCAAGGCCTTTGATACTATCTCCCATGACATCCTGATAGCAAAGCTGAGAAAGCATGGGATAGATGAGTGGACAGTGAGGTGGGTTGAGAATTGGCTGTCGGACCGAACCCAGAGGGTTGTGATTCGTGGAGTAGAATCTGACTGGAGGCCTGTTACCAGCGGTGTTCCCCAGGGCTCAGTGTTGGGTCCAGTCCTGTTTAATATCTTCATTGACAATCTTGATGAGGGAATAACATCCACCCTCAGCAAGTACGCCGATGATACAAAGCTGGGAGGAGTGGCTGACACGCAGGAGCACTGCGCTGCCATCCAGAGAGACCTGGACAGGCTGGAGAGCTGGGCAGTGAGAAACCAGATGAAGTTCAACAAAAGCAAGTGTAAAGTCTTGCACCTGGGAAGGAACAACTGTTTGTATCAGTACAGGCTGGGGGATGACCTGCTGGAGAAGAGCTCAGTGGAGAAGGACCTGGGGGTCCTGGTAGATGACAGGTTGGCCATGAGCCAGCAGTGTGCCTCGGTGGCCAAGAGAGCCAATGGGATCCTGGGATGCATCAGGAGGAGTGTAGCCAGCAGGTCTAAGGAGGTGATCCTCCCTCTCTACTCTGCCCTGGTCAGGCCCCACCTGGAGTATTGTGTCCAGTTCTGGGCTCCTTGGTATAAAAAGGACAGGGATCTCCTGGAAAGAGTCCAAAGAAGGGCTACGAGGATGATTAAGGGCCTAGAGCATCTCCCCTATGAGGAAAGGCTGAGTAAGCTGGGACTGTTCAGCCTTGAGAAGAGAAGACTAAGGGGGGACCTAATCAAAGTTTATAATTATCTGAAGCAGGGGATGCAGGGGGAATCAGCCAGCCCCTTTTCAGTGGTCTGTGGGGATAGGACAAGGGGCAATGGCTGCAAGTTGGAGCACAGGAAGTTCCGCACCAACATGCGGAAGAACTTTTTCACAGTGAGGGTGACTGAGCACTGGAATAGGCTGCCCAGGGAGGTGGTGGAGTCTCCTTCACTGGAGATATTCAAGACCCGCCTGGACGCCTATCTGAGCAATATGAGCTAGGGAGCCTGCTTTGGCAGGGGGGTTGGACCCGATGATCTCTCGAGGTCCCTTCCAACCCCTACAATTCTGTGATTCTGTGATTCTGTGATTTACTAAAGCTCAAACTATAAATATAGTCCCATATTACTTGGGGACTTTATAATAAACATTTATTTCACCCATAAAACATCTTGAATAAAACAATGGAAAATGCCACCAGTCCACTCAATGTTAAGATGATTTATTCCTAGGAAATGCTATATGACATGAAAAAAAAATTATTTTGCTGATGTCTTGCTGGGTTCAGTCCAATGCTAGGCACACAGCCCTGACAGATAAATGGTTGATTATTCCTGCATCTTTAAGTCAAGGAAGTTGTAGAAATCTAGCAACATGTCAGCTCCTTGTACACTGAGAGATTTGAATATTTTTATTATGAGTAAAGACTGAAGAAACTTAGAAATTTATCATTGTATAACGTACATTCAGCACCCAAGTCTGCAATTTACACGAAAATGTGAACACGACCACAATGGAACCAGGGTAATTCTAATACAGACATTATTGTAATCAAAAATAAGGGAAGGAATTTGGAAGATCTTTTAACTTTTCAGATCTAATCCAATACATTTCTAAGTGGCATCAGAAAGCCAAAGTCATTCTTGTCACCTGACTGTAGCAGTGAAAGGTGACTATATTAATGAAATATAAAGCATGTTCTGTTTTCTCAAAGAACTCAGGCAAGAAGTGACATGAAAACTTCATACCCTTCTCATTTTTATTGGAGGTTTCCATAGATCGTTAGGCTGGGCTAATCTTAATGAGCTCTAAGTAATTTCACAAAAAATGAAAAGCTATTTGGATTTTTTGTTTTCAGTAGCATTTTTAACTCTGTACAAGTTTGTTATTTATTAAACAAATCAAGGAAGGTAGCATCTCCTAAATTCCAGTAAAGATAAGTTGCAATTCTTGTCTGCTCTCTGATGTAGTTTATGGTGCAAAATGAACATTACCAATATTATCCCAACTCTCTTTGATCTTAAGTACAGTCTTAGTAGTTTTGAACTAATTTTCAGATCTTTACTAACAAGGCCAATAACAGTATTGAACAGGAAAAACAGGGAAAACAAAAGAAACAAGAAATGTGAAACAGATACAGCTAAACCCATATTCCTATCCTTTTAATGGCGGCCATAGACCTCAAATGCAAATGATAGTGCAGTTAAAAAAAATAAAGCAGTATTACTTCAGCTTTAAAGAGGATATGATTTTGCATTTTTTATTTTATTACATTTGTGGAACTCTCTTCTCTTGGTGTAACCTCTCCTGTCTCTCTTTTCTCCTGTGTATTAGTTCTACTGAAGCTACCAAGCTATAACTAGCAAGGACATTTCTTCCCTTTTCTTCTCTATTCATACCGTTACTGTGAGACCCCTACAGACTGGACCTCCTAAAGAGATCTCTGATCTAAAAAGACCTAAAAATAAATATTACACAAATATTAATGAGCAAATGGAAATGAAATCAACATTTTTTCCCAGAAGGTAGACATTACCTAATTCACCAGAAGACTAACGGTCTTTCATATTTTAGTCATCTTGATGATTCTTTTCCTTGATGCTGGCATGAACAACTAATAAGTTTACACCAGTACTGAATGAAAGCTGAAATGCTTTTGTCTTAGTGTACCCTCCAAACACAGCATTATATACTGCTTTCACACATCATCATTAAAACGCTTTTTTAAATTTAAAAGATATTGTTACATTGTTTTTTCAAAGGACTGCTATTAAAGAATGTCTTCTTAACCAATAAATACTAATGCCGGGGAATGTTAATACTTGTCTTACTCTTTTGTCAGTATTAAATGCTTTAAAATTATGTAGTATGACAATTTGTACATAATGCTGAAACTTTGTGTCAGAGAGTTTGAAGTACATACATAAGGCCTCCATATTTTTTAAGTAAAGCTTTTGTTAAAGAAAATCTGCTGCTGTGTGCAAATATGAGCTGTCCTTGCCTGTCTTATATGTTTCCCATTTGGGACTTCAGGTACAAGAGGATATAAACTTTTCTTATTTAAACAATGGGCTCAATATTTCTTTGTTTGCAGGATCAGAAATAACACATTTTGACCATGTTTACACATATTCACAGTGTAATTTTAGATTACGTTGGTAATCTGAAAGGCACCGAAACAGTGCTTTTGATATTAGTGGTTGAACTTGAAAAACACAGCTTATCTGAGCATATTTTAATAGCTTTTGTTGCAGAAGTCAATTTGCCACTAAATAAAGCTTTTTTGAGTTTGTTGAAGACAGACTTCGTGGCATTCTCAACTGGAAATGCATAAACACTGGAAAGGTTTTTGGATATTCAGTAAATTAATATTCTGGAGGACCTGCAATTTGGTAGGCAAAGAGATAGTGTGAAAGAAGAAAAACCTGGGTAAATTTTAAGTGGAATTTGGAATCAATTTGATTTAGTGTTAAGTAATTTTTATAATAAATGTCCAAAAAGTTTCAGTTAAGCTGAACAATAATGCTGTTTGGTGGTGTTAAAATTTAAGAAAAATTCTAACTGAGACCTAGATATAACCTCTTAATATATTGACATAATAATCACAAAGTTGATACCGGAAAATCCACAAGGAAAAGAGGCTGACATTTAAAAAGGCCTTGTCTATCTGTCAGGGTAACACTGCTGCTGTGACAAGTTACTTTGGTTGAATTGTTCTATCTCTGCCTTGCGTAGTTTAGTTACAATTCCACTTTTGAGGGCTTTTTGTATGGAATCACTGGTATGGGTGAATAATTTCCTGTCTGTATGCATGCTTTCTGGTGCTCTGATTCCTCTTTAATCTCCTGCACTGTAATGTGTAGAGTTTCTGTAGCTAAAGCCACAAATCTTGTCAGGTGGAAAAACTGTCATCTCAAGCTCATCCCAAAATACTTGTTTCAAATGGCTTGTTTCTTCCAAGAGAGGAGAGAAATGGTTCTTTCCAGCTTTTGCTGGGAAGGCTTCTGAGAAACACAAATGAGGAAGTAATGTGCTGACAACAGGGTTTTACATGGCTCTTTGCTGTCCCTGTTGGTGAAGTTTTAACTTCTGGTCTCTCCGTATGTCTTTCTGAGCTCCCCATATTTCCTCTTTAGGGCAGTCATTAAACTACATTTTGTTACAGTCAGGAATACAGTGTTCAGAGAAGTAATAGCATTTTATGTCGTGTCATCTAAAAGATATGATGAAACGGAGAGCAAATTTAAGACCTGATCCAATGGCTGAAGCCCACACCCACACAGTATATGTATCCATCAGTGACATGACTCATCTGTGTACAGTCACTGGGTTGACACCTTGAAATTATACCAGCTGTACTGATTGACTCACTGAACTGGACTCTCGCTAGTACTTGCACTCTATAAATGTAATGATACCCATGAACATTGAAACCCCCAGAGACGTATTATTACATCAGAAAACTTGTAAATTGGCCTTTCATGTGAAGAGAATTACAAAACTATTCTTTGTCTTAATGATTTACAAAGATTCCTCAAGAAATGTTGTCCAATTATTTTCCATTTAATAGGGTAGCATCCTCCCTTGATGATGATGAAAACTTTCGAATCCAACTCAGATTTGAGATCACTGGGACTTCCTGGGAGTGCCGAGCACCTTATAGCACCAAGGCCATGAAGTGCCGTATTTTCAAGTAATCAGGTAAATTATTCATCCAAAGATATTTAGATACATAGTAACCCAAAGTCTTCAAATTGTCAAGGGAAGTTATGTATTCCATGAGATTAAAGATGTAACAGCTTCTCATGTTTGTTCAGTAAAATTGTGCAGGATTCATGGAAATAACTTTTCTATGGATGTTATTGTCAAACAAAATTGCTTACCAAACTTGAACAGATGTAATAATATAGAAAACTCACTATCTCTAACCTATCATTTATTTTCTCGTGAAGATAGATATTAAAAGTGAGGAGCTACTTTTATAGTTCTTTTTCCATCCATTATTTTCCATGACAAAATTAAGAAATGACTTTTAGATCTTAAACTTCAAGAGCCTCTTCCTGCCAGTCAGTATGTAATTACTTTCATATTAGTGGGTAATGCATCATCAGAGCAACACTTAGAAGCATACAGATTTATAGAATATGCATTACTGAACTTTAAATCTTAACTTAGTGATATGCAGTCTATCAAAGAAGCAGATATTAACAACTGACTCTTTTTTAATAATTGTTAATACCAGAATATATAAAAAAAATTGCATAACCCTTCTTTAAAATTCACTTTGAGAATTTTTTTTTTTTCAGAAGACAAAAAATGCTATCCTGCAAAATGCTGAAGAGTTTGTAAGTAATTCCTTCCTCTTCTGGCAACACTAAGGTGTTAACAAGCCTTTTATGTCTGACAACAAAATATCAAGAGTCACACTTGTAATAAGGGCTTAAATTATTTCTGTGGGTTTTAGTCACCCAAAAGGTATTTTCTATCATTTGTTCATGGAATGACAACAAAGCAAAGTAGATTTTGTGCTAGTTGATGTTATCTTCCTCACAGTATTTGTGAAAAATGTATCTTGCATCATTGCTCATTTATTTGCCAAACATTTTGATGCAGCTGAACAAGGACATAAAAGCAGTACGAATATCTGAATTTCATGGTGTGAAAATTAAGCAGCTAAATCCATAGTTTGCTCTATACAGTACTTACTGATGTAACTGTCAGGAGTAAAGGAGAAAGGGAGAAAAGATACTTGCATATACATTCATTTTTAAGTTTAACCTTCAAATTTCATGGTAAACATTTTTTTCATAATCAGCAAAATAAGCAAACTTTAGTTTCTAGAAAATTTGTGTTCTGAATTAGACCGCTTAATGTTTAAAAAGTGTGAGCTGCAATTGAAACTGCTGTGGTAGCTGGGGAAAAGCTTCATTTAGAAATGTCCATCTCCCCTGTGGCCTTCCAGAGTTTATGCCTAATGAGTGTATGCCAACCTGATTCACTTAAAGGAGATGTATAATCTTAATGTTCTGCTCATGGTCCTCTCTTCACAACACTTATAGGAAAGTTTAATGCATTACCCAGTTACATTCCAACTAAAAAGCCATTTGGCAACAGGAGATGGAATAGATTGTATACACATGTACATACAATGCCACAATACAAATCACATTACACTACCAAAACCAACCTATAGAAGCATGATCCAGATTTCTAGAACTATCCATTCAATTCATACTTCTTAGGCAGAGAAAATGGTGGTGAACTGAGCCGACTTGCTTTTCCTCAATCAGTAGCTTGATCTCACATTAGGTATTTTTCTCAGATGTAAAAACATATTTTGGTTTATGAGAATTGTGTCAAGGCATGGTAGCACCCTCACAATGATTCTTCACTAGCTTTTCTAGTACTAACAAAAACATTCTGATGACATCAGTGAGCTAAAAATAACTCCTTGAGAAGCTCTACCTTGCCTCTGTTATGTTAAATGATGCTCATGTTCAGGAGAGAACAGGATCTTTTATTTATGGATTTAATGAAGGAGATACGGATATGTTTTTGGTACTATGGCTGATCACATATATAATTGCAGGCATCAAAGTTCAATGCAGTGGAAAAAATGCCTAGCATAGAAGCCTAACTGCAAGCTTTAATGTTCTTAGTGTTCATTGTTTTCTAGATATATTGACTAATTTATCACACTATATAAACTGCAGAATGGGATATTCAGTGTTGCAGTTTCTTTAGCTTGATATTTTAGGTGTAAAGAAGAGACAGCACAATATATCTGGAAATCACTACCCTATACAAAACGTATTTTTCAAGCTTGTTTTGAAAACCTGGAAGTAGGCTGCTGTCCACATGCTATCTTAACAATATTCATCAAAATAAATTTGTTGGCCTCTGAAACTCAGGATGACCATGAGCTATAAACACTGATTTCTTGCTCACCTCCAAACCCAGCAACTAACATCATTAGAGGTTAAACTAGAGTAAAAGGCGCTACTCTCATTTGGTTACAGTCTTCCATTTTTAACCAACCTTCAAGCCAGTGAAAACTAAACAGAACAGATTGGTACAGATATGAGACCATACCATACAGCTGTTCTTTTGGTTTCTTCATAATTAATAGAATTCATTTAGGAAGTGGAGCATTTTCTAAGATGATGGATACTGAGATTAGAAAAAAATGCAATGCTGTGAAATGAAGAACTTTTCCTCTCCTTTAATAAATGTTTCTCATTTATTAGTAGTAGTATTCTGAACAGGCTGTCTGGAGCTGAACATGCCAGCTTTCACCATATTAAATTAAAAGAAGTTACAGCAATTTTCATATTTAAAAAGATGCTGCCTTAATGTCAAACTGGCATTCTTTGAATAAAAACTATGCTGGAAAATACACCTAAAGTTCCTTAAAGACAATTCCACCATGTGCTACAATGATTCATTCAGCTGTCAAAGAAAAAAAAATTATCTAAGATAAATCTAATTCAAGACCACCCTGATAGCAAGAAGATTAAATTCTTTCAGTTTGCTGTGTACTATGAATATCAACTAAATATTCATGGAATTTAGCTACTTTATTTTAGATAGACTTGAATTTTATAGTATATTTCTACACTCCAGAATGCCTGAACTATCCACTTTTAGTAAATATTTTCTTGAGATTTTTGTTGTGCGTTGCTCAGTAATTTTATGCTCAATATCACCTATACCATGCATAAAACTCAATAAATGCTTTGAAACTATGTGTTACCACACTGTTAAGGTTGCTATTTTGTGAATATAATACTTGGGATTCAACGACCCTTTGATTTTCGGTTCATACAGCTGGTTCCTTACTGTTTCTAATCCTGTAAAAAGGATCCCAAACCCTAACCAGAAAATATTTTTCTCAGCTGCAGCTAGCTACATCAAGCCCAACCAATCCACATGCTCTCTCCTACCCCTGCCCAAGCCAAAAGACTACTAGCCTTGCTGCTGTTTCTCGTTTATATCCTTAATGCCTCCTAATTTCTAATCAGTAGTAGAAGATAGCTTGTTTAGAATTATCATGTTATATCATCACCTTACTAGATGCAAATCATGAGAACTTTCTGCTGTCACATTTAGTTTATTCATTGATTTTGCTCATTAGGGATTTGTGTGAATTAACTATTTTCTTGAAAAAATTAATGCCAAATTAAGCACCAGTTTTTCACTTTTTGTATTAGCTAGAATTGTGCTGAAATGAAACTCATTACTGGCAAGAAACAAATATGAAATTGCTAGTTGAACATACCCACATTTTTTCCTCTGATGAAAATGACTCCTAAGTGGAGTGAATATGTAATTTCAGGAAAATGCTAAAATTGTCTGCCTAGGTTATGGCATTCTGTGGCTAGATCCAGCACCAATTACTACAGTATGTACATGTGACATCTCTGGCCCTGGAGCAGACTTCAGAATCCAGATTGTTTGAGGGTAAGGACACTGAGGTAGGGAGGGAGGGAGGAAGGAAGAAGAGAGGGAGTCCTGAGTCTGAGTCCCTGATGCCCAGGGTTATTTATGTGGATGTTTTAACAGATGGTCATTTATGTAAGATAAGTGACAATTAAAATACTCTGGGACTACAACCCAGGATTGCCTCGTTCTGAGTACCCTACACGTTAGCTACACGAGCAATATTCCTTGTAAAATGCCAGCTCTATCTTGCCCATGAGATCCACAGCTTTTTGCCCTCTTCCCTCCCTCTTTCAGCACACCAGCTGCTATTGCTGTCTATTGCTGTGTGATTTTCTCCAGGAAAATACATGTTTCTGCTGACCTAAACATAGAAACTGTTTCCTGAGTTAACATGGTAACTACTTGACTTGAACCTAATGTCGAAGTTATGCTCTTTTGAGTAGGAGGTTGGGCTAAATGGCCTCTAGAGGTCTCTTCCACACTACATTTTTGTATGATTCTAAGGTTATGTAAAAGAGATCCTTTCCTGGCTGTTTTAAGGCAGCTCTAATTGCATGTGTGAAAAGGTGTTATTTCAGGCTGTGCATGCCAAGTGGATCAGAGGATTTTGCCAGTTCTCTGGATCTCAGTGGGGCTTGACAAAGGCTAAGCAGGGGCTTGACTTCTTGCAGTTCAGAGTGGGACAGTTCTGATGGTTGTCAAAACTGTCGGTTTTAACTGAGTAACCTACCAAGTTTAGAAACTCCCAAGGTCAATCCACCATGAAGTGGGGGTTTGAGGGTTTAGAGCTGTAGTCTAAAGAAATGAGGTTTGCCTAAGTGCTGCTTACACCTTCATTTTAATCAGTTTTACCTGCTTTGTAGGCATTAGTTCTTACACCCACAACATATTTGTTAAATTAATTGCTTCAGAACTACAATGCAATCTGGAAGCCTGTGTCTGCCTATTTCCCCCCGACATATTAGCATCAAAAGAAGAATGTTGCTTTGGAAAAAGATCTAGTGTTAAAAAAAGTTTATGTGTTCCATTCCATGGCAGTGTCATAGAATATATCCCTAAGTATTTGGGTGAAGGCAGTAACAACAAAGAGATCCCTAAAAATATTGATTGATGGAAATTGTAACTCATAGAAGATACTGGATACTTTTGCCAAACTCAGCAAAATCAGGCAACACTTTCTCAGAAAAGTAGATCTTAGGGGAAGGACATGGACTAATTAAGGATGCATCCAGGTTACATGCTTCAAAGCAGCTGGGCTTTCCAACTGCTCCATTTCTACCATATGCTGTGAAATCTTCCCAAAACACTGCAGCAGTTCAGATGCCTTACCCTATTCAGCTGTCACAAAGAGAAGAGGCTCTACTGAAAACAATCACTGTCAAGGGGTATTTTATCTTTCACAATTGCTATGGCCATTTTGTTACTTGATGCAATAGCAAGTAATTCCAATTAAAATGCTATGTTTGTTTCTGAAACAGATTAAAAGAGTGAATTTTGTTTTCTGTTTCCATGCACTTTGCATAGCTATTTGCTCTGAGGCAAAAGAGCCTACTCTCCAGTTTTGGTGATGTTTTTGCACAGGTATAGAAGACTACCCTGACATTGGGGTATTTTATTGGTTTTGCCACCACCATGATTGTCTCTACTTTTTTTTTCCACACACAAGTGTCACACCTTCTAAATGGTATTGAAATTACACACATTTATACCTCTTCTATAATTACATCTATAGTAATTATGAAGCCTAATTGTGAATGATAATAAAAGATGAAAATTATTGCACAAGGGTGCTAAATCTGATTGTAAACAGAGTAATTCCTGTATAAGTATCATTGAGAACAGACATAGCAAATAATAGACAAAAGAAGGTTCTCACTTCAGCAGAAACCAAAAATTTAAACTTTCTATACAGTATCTAGGAAATGTTGGCTCTGCTTACCCTTCAATTTCATTATTATATGTATGTCTCACTGTGTAATTGGAAGACATATCAAAATTGTTTCTCCTTAATTTAGAATTTTCTGCTTTATGTCAGCTTGTGTTCCAAAATGAACAGCCTTGAAATGTTTGTGTGTGAAGAGTTATTGCATGATGTAAACAGTGCAGTGTGTCAGCTGAATCAGACAGCTGAAAATGTATAGCTCAATAATTTGGTTTATTTTTAGGTCTTATATTGCCCCTCTATCCTGGATGCTACTAGTCTTTTAGCCTGAAAACCTGAAGGTCATTTTGAAGTCATGATCATATAATAGTTCTTTTTATATCAACAGCTGAGACTGCCCTTGGTGGATATTGTTACTTATTTCTTAATCTTTTGGGGCTAACGGAATACAGTCTGGCCAGACTACAAAAACATGCACTGAAACTACAGGGTATATCACTTCATATGCGACCCACCCTTCACTGAGAGCTCTACTTTCAGAAGAGCTGTGGGTGTTCAGCATGTCTGCAAATCAGATTACAATCTTCCAATCAACTGTGTAGCCTGTTAAAGCATATATTTATCATTTCATCAGCCATATAACCAGTTTGGGTATTTCTAACAGGTGAGTGGATGATGAAACTGTATTATTTACAAAAAGTTTAAAGATCATAGAGTTTTAGCTTCCTAAGTTAGCTACTGAGACAAATAAACACATACATACTGGATCTTTCAACCACATGCTTGCTAAATCTCAACAGACAGGCAAATTTCAAGGGGATCAATAATCTCTGATCATTAATGATCAGGGGCCACAAAACAACTTTTTTATTGTTTGTTGTCAGTATTAACCTATGGGTATTCAGGAATTTTCTCTGAAAATAAGCATAGGTACTGACTATTCTAATAGTGACACTGCTCTGAGTCTGTTCACAACAGAATTCACAGCTTTCCATACATCAGTTGGAACTGGATAGGTAAGAAGATTTAAAAAACCGTTAGTATTTAAAATACATATAAAATAACTTACAGTTGCACCACTACATGCTGTAACTTTAAGTCCAGAAGTCATCACATTCATAAAAAATGTTAAAGGGACAGATGTAAAAATTTTGCCCCCCTGCTTTCTTTCATATAAGTCTACCTTTTGTGTCTCTGAGATTTGTCTCGTTCTAACAATCAGTCAGACCCCAACTGAACCTGTCCACAAAAGAGATCAGAAATTGGACTGTCTCCCCCAACAAACAAAGAAAAAAAGAATTGTAAAAAGAGTAAGTTGAGACTTGAGACTCTTCTAGAAGATAGTCTATCTTAGCATGTCTAGAAATTATAATGTGAAACATTAAAAAAACCCAACTTTCAGAAAAGTGGAATGGAAACATAAATTTAATTTTAGTGACAAATACTTACATTGGGATATGACATCGCCAATTTTCCAGAAAGGGCTCTCTGGCAGCTACTACTGGACTATTCCTCTCAGTAAAAGTCAATGTTATGCAGAAACAGGCATCCAGAAGATGTTATGATACTCTGTATTATACAAGGAGCTTTGGGCAGTGAAGAGCAGGGAGACTGGGTTACCTACTAATTCAGGACCACTACAGGTCCACTTCACTGCAAACTATATTTTAAGGCAACATTCATCTCTACATAATGTCATGAGCACTCATTTAGTAGTAAGCCAATATTTTAAGGTTCTGTGCAGAACAATTAATAACTCATCTCTTTTTGAAGGGATTAATTTGTTTTTCTTACTTAAAAGGTAAGATACTGAGGTTTTTATTAATTAATTTATTCATTAATTTGTTAAATTATGCAGTGAAATCTCATTTACTCCACTTGCATTTCGAAGTTTGCATTTTTCACTCAAAGAATCAACCACTCTCCCACAACATCTTCTGTTCCTTCTGAAATTATTTTCTAAACTTTATTCTCACATCTGCCTCTAATTTATTCCACCAAAATCTTACTGCAAAAGCATCCCACTCCTCTTTAAATTCTTTCTGAAATTGTATTAAATACAATGACCAGCACTCTTTCATTAATTTTATTCTTCCTTTGCCTTGTGAAGTTAGCAATGTGCCATCCTCTCCTTCACTGTCTTTGCTACATGAATTACTTCTCCAGCTTGTGGATATGATAGAAGTCATACAGCTGTTATCTCTGGAAAGAAGACCTTGTTCTTGTATCCTATGATTCTGATACTCTGTTTGATATTATTGATGCATGAGAGAGAATCTAGAGTGCAGTCGTCTGACTGCAAGGCTCACTGATACCTTTTAGTGCACACCAGAGTCAAAGTCTTTATGTTTTGAGCTGCACAGTGAGACAAGTCACAGTAGTGGAAAAATCAGGTTGTAACAGCAGGACTGAATTTCTCAGCTAAGTTGCGGAAAGAAAAGGGAGAGAGGTACACAATAAGGACTAGAAAGAAAGAGATGGATGGATGTTCGAATGGTGCAATGTGACAGGAAGTGGTCTTCTATGTCACCAAGTCCCGGAAAAGCACATTGTATTACCTACGTTTACTGCATTTCTCAGGCTCTGCCTGAAGACATTTGGAATTCCTGCCTTAGTTTCTTTTATTAGAAGACTATTTCAGAATGGTGAAGGGTGACCTTTTAACTTACCTGGGCCATTTTATACTCATTTGCTCTTTTACTGATATTGTCCTATAAATTAAATAGGTCATATTGCCCTCCGTACATTTTTGATGCCATATCACAGATTTACGTATCAGAGTACTGTGCCAGCATCAGCATATCCTAATTATCTCATCTGACATTTCTGCCATATCCTATTCTCAACACTGTGCTCAAACCTTCCAAACCCACTTTTCCACTATTCTGCAGATACAAAATGGATCTATGGGCCTGTGACAAGGAGATTTAGATCTTAAAGACACAGGCAGACATGCAGAGGTATCTTTGATGTGGACTCATATAAAGCATATTGAAATCACTGAGGATTAGAAACATAAACAGGACTAAAAGTAACCTCTTTCATCTTCTAAATGTCTATTTCTAATCTAATTAATGAATAACTAGTTAACTAGATCTCTGACTATCAAATTCAGTAGACCTACATTTATTTATACCTCCTAGGAGTTTCTCTCTGTACTTAATCCTAGAAGTAGTTGCAGCAGCAACTAAAAACTGAACATACTACAAGAGAAACGAACAGCTGTGAGGAATTCTTTCCAATTATGGTGAACTGTATACTATCTAAGTTTGCTACACAAATTACACTTTGCACATTGTTTGAGATTGTTCTATAAAAGGGCGTAAACCATTGTCAGACTAAATTGGGAGTCCTTTGTGACATATAAAGGTTTTAAAGAGCAAATAAAATTTAATTTTTAATTTAGTTAGTTTCAATGTTCCTGGAAGGATTAGCTGATCCAAGTCATCTCTATTGGACCTTTTCATAATATCTAAGCTGTTTGGAGAATAACATAGATTTATTTTTATTAATTTATTTATTTCCCCATAACAGTGCTATTAGTACATAGAAACTTGGCACTCTGCCACTAATTAGCCAGTCAGAATTTTGTAAAAAACAATTAAGCTTGATTTATGCTGACATAACTTATAAAAATTAGTCTTTTAAAAGCAACTTGACTTCTTGCCATATTATCTGTAAAAAGATTTCTATGTATAACTACTATGAATAATTTAAAATATATCAAAATGGATCCGGAAGAGATTAAATCTTTCACAACTGACCAGGGAAGAAAGTACAATGGTTGCAGATTTGAGTCAGCTATCAAAGACAAAATATATGAAAGATAAAAATCCAATTACTTTTTAGGCACTAACCAATCTCAAGATAGAACTGATAGAACTTTTATCTCTACTTCTCTAGGAGGGTGTACAATACATTCCTTTTTATATTCTTCAAAAGGGGAAAGAGCATGGAAAATATCTGGCATAGTACCAATGTAGCGAAGCTGCTGTCTAGTCTATGGAAGGCAGGTCAGCAGTAAGTCAAAAGCTACTCTTGGCAAGATTTTACTTATGAAATCTCTATCTGCATTCTAATACTTCTAACCTCTTTCAGTCTGTCAGTGGATGGGCATTTAAGGACCTACTCTCTGCTTACTAAAAGTATAAAAGTTATTTATGATACAGTTATGTCTTTATTTTTTTCAGTATGTTGCACATTGGGAGTCTATTCTTACCAATCTCCAATATGACATTATGACACAAATGTAATATGGATACTTAATTTAGCTGAAAACTCCCATTGTTTTCAGAAGGCACTGTGTCTTAGAGTGAAGAAATATGTTATCTCGAATTGTTTTCAATTTTCTTTCAGTTGTATGCCTCACTCCCAAGTATGACAGAATATATCAGGTATCCAGTCCAAAGTTACCTGCATTTCATTTTGACAGACTTTTTTGATGTATACATGTGGAAAGATAACCGCAGGAAAGAGCATTATGAAAAGCCAAGGAACTGGAACAGAAATTACAAGACTCAACTATGATGCCAATACCAGTGGCACAATCAACTACCATTTATTATCATGTTGTGCCTCGTACTAATCAGCAATTTACAAGCTGAGAAAAAAAAACCTCAAACACCTAACATTTATGGCGGACAGGAATCACTGAAACTAGAGAACTTATTTGGGGCAGTTATTTGGGCTGCATTCTACAGCTTTTTTCCATTGAAAAATAGAGTCAAAACGTTTTATCTCAGCAATATAATTTAATCTTGCAAACTAGCTCAGATACAACTGAACTGGAAGTAAATAACCACTCAAACCATTGAAATTTACTGGAGATATCAAAATCATTCATGAAAAGAGTAACAATCTATTGAATACATTGGCAATTGGCTTCATAAAACTGCAATGGAACTAAAATAATGGGTATTACCGTACCTGTGTTACTTTCTCTGTTACATTGTGCGTTCGGTCTTTCACCTTAGGTGCAATAATTGCTTTCTCCGAAGAAGGAGGAGATGAAGATTTTTTTTCACTTTTGATATCTGAAAAGTTCAGTGTGAGTTGAGGAATTTTGTTGATTGTACTGTATTTGTTGAGATTTGAATCCGATGTGGATCCCAACAGACTTGACTTGATATGATTAAAAGGTCCTGAAAAATCAAAACATGTATTTAGTGTTTGACAAATGCAGAGAAATGTTACTATTGATGTTCAAGTGGGACACGTTACAAGCGTAGCTAGAATCTGTTTTTCACTATACTACTTTTTTAATAGTAAAAATTATCTATATTTAAAAGATAACTCAATCGCTAATAAGAATCAAATATAACATTGGATATAAATATGAAATTTCCTTTATTTATAGCCCCCGATTTTTTTTTTTATAAAGTTGATGGATTGGAAAGTACATTCTGCATCCATCCTTACTTGTTTTCATGTTACTGGGTATGTTGGTATGCTCCATTATAATGCTGGCTGAATATAAAAACTATATTCTCATTTATTTATAAAAGCAGAAATAGGACACATGATTATATAAGGTCATCTGGACTGAGCAAAGGCTCTATTTCACATCCAGACTGTTGTTCCTGCTTACATGATAGTTCAGAAATGCCTTTTGGTAAACTGGAAAGTTGAGTAGACCCTTGCTCTACCCCTGTTGACTGATCAAATAACTCCACACTTAATCAATGGAAATATTAACTTAACATTGTCCTAAAAGCCTTTCATTCTGAAGTATCACAAACTCACAAAATGTGTTTCTTCAATTGCTGTTACCAATAAAATATTGAAAACAATAGGGATACCTAAATGCAGAATATTAATGGAATATTTAATATACACTTAAACACATTATACTACTTTAGTGTATCATGACAGAAAAAAACTATGGCATTTGCATACTTCATGATGTACATATCCATTATATCCATTATAACTATTCTTTTCAATATCAGAGTCCTTTGCACAACAAGAAAGCAGTATTACTGATCAGTATACTTATTTTGTACTGTCATTGTAAAGTTGGCCTAGAAGCCAAAAATATTCCTAGTAAGAAAAATTTGCTTGTGAGAACAATACTAGAAAAAACCCTATAGAGATATTTAGACAGCGAGAGCTAAATTCAGTTATAGATTTAAGAAAAAAATCCCAATTTTGCAGTCATTAGCAATGTATCTGAAGTGAGGGCTCGAAGGGTGTTTCTCAGATTTCTTAGTGCATCCTAATTCCATTATGGGCAACAAAGTGATATTTAATCTTTTACTGGGTTTTCTTGAGGAGGGTCTTTTTTTGTCTTCCTGTGAGGGAAACAAGAATGGATGCTATGATTCAGGAACAGGCAATGAGGCAGGATTAGGCCTATGGAGTAAATTGCTAAGTCAACACCAGAACAGCTAAATTATATTTACAATGTGTAAATGAGTGAAATTCCAGGCAATCAGTGACCTGGAATGTCACTCCAGGATGTGGAGAAATGTTTCAGGCAGTATGAGTCTTCCCTCATACTTGGCTTAGAATGCTTACCTAAGGAAATCAATGCTAAGAGGAAACTACAGGACCCTAGGCAAATCCATGATTAGATAGTATTATTAGCGTGGGGTTTTTTGTGAGTGGGTGGGTTTGGTTTTTTTTTAATCCTTATAGATGCTTAAATTGCATTGAAGTTTTGCTTTCCAGGATTTAAATCTTGCTTCTATTCTAAAGGGAATTACAATCTCTCTTTTGCTGCCTAAACCTCATGCCTCAGAATGTGATATTAGACTTAAATTAATTGCACGTAAGAATAAAACGCTATTTTTTTAAATCCACCTTCTTTTGCTTTATAAAGTGGTGAAAGGCATATACACCTTCCTCAGTGATAATGATAATCAATTGAAATATGTTACCAGCTTAAGTACAGCTCAGGCTGTCAGCAATTGAGCTAATACTTGACAACCAGTGGACCTTTGCTGTAGTCTCATAGCAGGAAGCAGATAAGAGGGCCATAACAAATCACAATCACAATTGACACTAATTGGCACCCTGATTGACATTTTCAGCAGAGAAGCCAAGAATTGAATAAGCATGGAGAATGACATGCTTCTGCCAATCCTACAGAAGAGATACTTTAAGGGTAAGTTTGAGCTCCCCGTTTTTATGTTAGGATTCCATTGTCCCTGCTTAAACAATGCACTGAGAAATTATTTCACTGAAATGATTTGTCATCTTTCACCAGCAGTAAATACGTTTATAAAAGTTGCTTTACAGTACAGAGACTTTGTTTTTACCCCCAAGTTTTTTTTCCAACATACACATGAAGCAAATGATTTTGTAGACCATGAATCACTTTACAGAATGTCATGCACTGCATGCAGTTTAGAGAGAGGACTAGGTAGACACACTTTTTGCATCATGCATGAAGTCACAAACCAGTTTTAAGACATAGCTACAAATATTACAATTAAACTGAACATTTTAGTAATTGTTTTCTAGAAACAGAGGAAGTAATTTAAGAATTATGTTCAAATTGCTTCTGAAAGATGTAAGTCAGTGCTGGTGAATAGAAATAATTTTGTAACTGCACTAAATATTATTTAGACACGACATTGGCAATGATGTTCATGCATGCACATTTTAATACTACAGGAAGCTTGAAACCATACCCCCTGCCATCCAGGAACGTGAAACTAGTTTTAAGGAGACAAAAGAGGAATAAGTGAAGATACTTCCACAAGGCTCCTGATTACCAATTATTTTATTTTTGAGATAGCTAACTGAAAATTAAACACCTTATAACAATTGCTAGTGGCCCCACCCAATTATACACCCTTTCACAGGTAAAACTTCTTGTAGCTCAAATAGAAGTTTTGCCTGCTTAATGAGATCAGCACTGAGTTAAATAACTATAGTATGTTCTATCTCCCTCCCTTCCTTTTTTGAATTAACAGATAATTAAGTCAAATGATCATTTAACTAGGACTTCACTTTTTCCAGGGATTGGTAGTTAATGCTTTGAGACAGTAGTTAAGGGAATAACTATGTGTTTAACAAATATAATTTAAGTAATGCACCTGGCCCTAGAGAGGTCAGCATGAGAATGTTGCGTTTGAACATTTCATACAGCAGGCAAAGTATCATGCCAAAAAGTGTGGCTCTTTCAAACACTGGAAGGCACAGTCTAGATGTATACCTTACCTTTGACATTGCGACCATTGTCTGGTTTTCAGCATAATAAAAGCGAAGAAAAAGAGAGAAAAAAGACAACTAAAATCTACATCAGAAAAAGCAGAAAATATTGCTTCAAAATATGTATGTGGTTTAAATGTAAATATTTTTGCACCTCCTTGATTGTATTATGTGGACTTTTAGTCAAAATGAAGTCAATTTCACAACTGAGAGATAACCATTAAAACTGCTAGAAGTGTATCAGCAGGTAGCAGGACTAGCTCTAGCTGACTTAACAGTAACAGGGTAAAATTATTTCTCCACAAGCCTGTTACCAGGTTAGAAGTCAAAAGTGTTAATTAAAAAGTGGCAATTAGTCACATGTAATTAAATGAGGCTGAGGGTGGTGGTACAGGATGGCTGGCTGTGTGGGGTTGCACCTGCGGCGCTGTGCAGACGCCCCAGGCCTTGCGCAGACCCCCAGGCCCTGTGCAGAACCCCAGATCCTGTAGCTGCCCAGAACTTGCAGGAGGTGAAATTTTTACCACAGGAACAAGCTGAGTAGCACCTTTCTGAGTAATTACTGGAGAAACAGAGGAGAAAGTTATACCTTAAACCTTTCTTCAGCTCTTAGGTGCCTTTTCAGCAAAGCTCTTTGTCCTCACAGACACACCAGTCCTGAATCCTCTCATGAGATCAAACCTCTTGAGGGAGAATATTGTTATTGTTACTATTATTATTTTAAAGAAACCACATAGGTGGATAGGTAGGTGCCACCCATATCCATGGGTGTACAACATGACTGACAGGCCACAGGCCTCCCTTCGTGTCATGCCCATTGCCCTGCTGTGGCAGCTTGAAGGGGCTCTGAGGGGTGGGCGAGGGCCCTGGAGGCTATCAGGGAACAAGGGGCCAGGGACAGGATGCAGCCCTGATCCTGTGCGCTGCTCACCACCATGACCAGCGTACCAGCTTTCAAAGGTGTGTTGGGCTCAAGCTGATATTCACCTGTGGTGATGGACCACCTCTGAATGCTGAGATGCCTGTGCCCCTTTCTGCCCCAGTGGCAGCCTTGTCCATATAGAGGCTTCACTTCAGCCCTGCTCTGGAGAATGATCATGGCCTTCTCCTCTGAGGGGAACTGCAGGTGTTGTTGGGTCTTGTGACATGATGCTGCAGACATTTGCTGTCTCTGGCTTTTCCTCAGCTTCCTGAGGACTGAGGGCCATGGGGCATTGAGCTGGCCCTCTAGACTGTGGATGGGGAGAGAATTTAGTCCCTCTTAGCCTGATGTCTTTCTGTGCCAAGCATCTCTAGCAGTAATGTAGAATTTGTGAGCTGAGGCTCAAAAACCCACTGTTTTTTTCAGAAGACTGCAGGGATGTTACTGAGGTCACTTTCTGAAGACAACAAAATTCCCAGCCTATCCATGTGAACCTGTACCCGCCTGCAAAATCTGGATTACTGGTATTTCAGGTGAGAAGGGCTTGGCTGGAGTCGGGCTGGTAGGTGGAAGACAGAGTTCCTGCCCTGCTGCTTCTGCTGTTAAATAGGCCAATTTAGAATTGAATTAAATTGGGTACACTAAAAATAATTTTACCTCATAAATTTTCAGTTTTTACTCTAACACCTTTCACCATATAATGGCCACAGCAATAATAATTTTAAAATGATAGGCAACTAGGGTACATAAATGAAATACATGAAATCATTTATATTCTCAAATGCTTTAACTTTAAAAAAAAATTGACTGTGGGCAAATTGTTGCAGCTAGTATTGAACTAAATACTGCTATTCTCTTCTGTCAGAATTCTGTTGTGCTAATCGATTAATAATATTTGAATTGGAAGATTTGAAAAGATGTTAAATCTGAATCTTGAATTGCACTTGCAGATGGAGTGGTAGTTTTGCGTGGATTCAGGAAAATTCAGAATTGGGGTTGATAAACAAAATAAAAATGGAATGGGAAATATATTAAATTTTATGCTTCCCTGGGTAATACACTTTGCAATATCAAAGGTCCCATAATTCAGCCCATTAAACTGTAGCTTACTTTGCCTTTTTATACTTGTGGCTTTATATTCTCCAGTACAGTATCTACAGCTTCTGTTCAGAACCTGAGTCCAGAGAAGATGGTTTAGGCTGAATCCTGTTTGCCTATCTTGCATGGATGTTTTAATAGCAACAGTAGGGTTCTATGGCTCACTGTTGAGTAAGGAAAGCAGGACTTGCTGGCTAAATTTAAACATCTTTTTAGCATAAGGTGCCAAATTCTAATATGCTTGGAAGCAGATGGTATCAAGGATGGTTACTAATTCTAATGCAATTCTGAGAGCCATTCTCTGTTCTGCAGGGCTTTTTTAGAATGCGTATCCATTGCCTAAACTTAGGGCTAGATCCTCTAATATTTTGTGGCTTAAGCAGAGTGAAATTAGAGTGGCAGTGGTTTTTTTTTTTTAGACTGTGAATTATTACATCATGAGAGAGGCCAGAGGAATTCAAACAGATAATTAGTAAAATTACTAGTAAAATGACATCTGAAAAATATTGTTCAGTGATACGGAGCTAGAAGGTTATGCTCCCCCACGCAGCAAGTATTACATTATGTGGCAATTTCTAAATTTATTTTGTACCACCATGAAAATTAATATTCAAACTGATTTGTATAAATTGTCATCATATAGCTATATGAAGAATGACAAATTGGGAAGTGCTTTAATGAGAATAAATCCTGAAAATATTAATGAAAAAACAGATATCTTTAAATGTGGTTTATTTGAAAGGTTTGTTTAAATATCTGGGAAAGTTGAAATCAAGATTAAGGTTATGTACTGGTCCAAAAGACATGCCAAGGTTCAATATTGGAGATTTTCCCTCCACATCCTGATCTTGATATATTGCCTTGAATGTGAACATGAAATATAGCAAAATGGTATGGTTTAGGATGGATTGAATTGAATTTTCAGGTTCCTTTGAACAACAATAAAAAAATCAGAATTCAAAAGAAACTGAAATGAGAAAAGAGGTGTTTACCAATTATATTTAAGACAGGAAGAGTTATTGGAAAGAATAATTAGTTCTGCTATTCTATGAGTTACATTACGTGGCAGAGGAGTAGTCAGACATATTTTAGATGTACAGAAGCAAATAGCCCTTGATGTAGACCTTCCAAAAGGCATGAGAACTTACAGGAATTTTACATTTATGGTCAATGAACAGGATAAAAACAGTCAGTCACTGAAAATGAAAATTAATTTTCTTGCTAATTTATGAAACTATGCACAGTTTCCCTTGTCATCTGGCTTGAGTAAAAATTATGCAATTCCAGTCATTAGACAATCAGCATCTTCAGAAGCATTGTATATCGGGTTGGACCCGATGATCTCTCAAGCTCCCTTCCAACCCCTACAATTCTGTGATTCTATGATTTTCCTGTGAAAGGCAGTTTCATATGGAGTGCCTCTCCAACACAGGGGTTTCAAACCTCTGTTTGCAAAACTGTTTCTTACTTCTCAGACTCTCTTTCTCCAACAAGAAATCGCGGATTATTCTCCGTGACTTTGTGTAATTAGGAGAAATAGTAGAAGAGAGAGAAAACATCTTTGTAAATTTCTCTGCGTATATACTAACACAAAGAGAAAATCATGCTTACATGAATTTTACACTAGGTATTTCACTAAAGAATTACACAAAACATTTCAATAGAGTTGCTGAGAATATTTTTCCAATTTGAGTAAAAAAGCATGCCTCAGCGTTGGATCAGTGAATATGCAATTTACCCATTACAGTTTTAAAGAAAAGTAAACTGATCAATCTCTAAAGTAGGATTTCACACAGTCAAAGGCAATCTATCATATGTGACCATGTGACAGAACTGTACATGTAATTTTAATTTGATCACCTGATTTTTTCCCGCCAAATACCAATATTACCTTTAGGAATGTTGGGCCAAATTTTGCTATATATCTGTACAAGTGCAAATGGTACTCTTAGAGTAACACCATGATTTCATTTTTCTGCTTAGACATGAAAAGCAGTATTTAGTGTAAATAAGTCTGGCATACATGGGCCCTTAATACTTTTAGTGTGCCTTTGAATGTGTACAACTGATCATATTTGGCTTTGTTTACAAAGTGATGATAATTGCTATGAAAAATTGCAGTAATTCCTTTCTCAGTACGTCACAGTATACTGATTGACTTTCTACCGTACCTTCGCTTGCGTGGCGGTCCCTAAAAATGTTCTTGGGATGGACGTTAAAGCCTTCTATGTCATGTACTGAAGATGCTCTCCGTATACTACAAATGCTTTCCTTTGATCTGGAATGGGTTAGTGGATTGCTTGTCTGTATCATGTCAGGGTAAAGTCTGTCCCATTGCTGTTTAGGTGATGAATGGTCAAGAGGTCCTGATATATTAACCAAAGGCGAACATTTACTGGGTTGAATCAGTGCTTTTGTATCATCCACTTCTGAGGGACTACAGCTTTCTTTTGTAGGTGATTTAAAGTGCTTCATAGCCACTGAGTCATCGCTGTGCTTAGATGAATCGACTATCACTGCATCAGGGTCGTCTTGTGGTAAGGACTGCTTTCTGTACGTTAGAAGTCTCAATCCAGGTAACCGGAACCCAAAAAGTCTGCCTACATGTAAATACATACAAAAGGAGAAAATATATATTAGTTTCTTGTAATGAAAATATGCTTTTTACACACACAGTCAGAGTACATAATAATAGCTATGAATAATCGACCTATTCCTAATAAATTACAGTGCTTAGCAATGGAATGTGTAAATACGGAAATATTATATACCTGCTGTTTGTTATAGTGTTAAAGGATATCATACCTCAGTCTGAACTAAGTTGTTGAGCTCAGAATAGTCTCTTTTAAAAGAGATAAGATTATCTGTTCTGATGGTCCTTCCTAAATTAAAAATCTATGTCTCTATAAAAGACTGCTAGGACACGTCGAACTGCTTTGCTTGGTAGCAGTTATCCTGAAATAGGTAGTCGTGGATTCTATTATTAGTGGAACCCCATATGCTCAAAAAGTGTACTGCTGATTTATTGATTTACTGCCTACAAATTAAACAGGAAGATACCAGTGCTAATCCTTCAGAAAAAGAAGTTGTGTATCAGTTTTGCCACAATCCTTTCAAATACTTATATTTTATGATTAAACAAAACACTTATTTTGAATTAGTTTAAAATGAAACGTAAAGGAACACTCGGGGGAAAAAGCAGGAATGCCACCTCTCACACTTCAATTGTGTCTATACAATGAAGTTATCTTTGTATATTTACATGGGTGTGGGCTTAGTTGGGTTTGGGAAATTGAATGGCAGGGTAGGCTATTCTGAGTGTGCAGAAAACTAACAACTTTGTGTAATGGTAAGAAATATATGAAAATGTAAAATATTGTGAAAATAAAGACAATATACGGGAAGAACTGTAAAATCTACAGACGCCCTCAAAAGAATCAAACCCAGGTAACAGTTATTTTACAGTACATTTTAAAGTGAACATTTTAGAGAAAGAAATGCTAAAAAACCCTACCAAAATAAAGTAACTGAAACAATTGAAATGATCAGATGTCACAGCATAAATGGGCTGACTTATCTAATAGCTTTTTGTCGCTCATCACTTTGATGCATGAGTGTTTTCCACAGCAAATCAATAGCAAAATGATTTCTCATAGGACATCTGAAAATACTGTGTTATTCAGTCTTATTGGGATACAAATTTAAATTTTTTCCAGTCATGTTTAATTGCCTAGTGGCTACTTCATTAATATCTAGCACTGAAATTTATTGTCCCATACTGAAATGTTTTGAAATATTCTTTCATTGATGCCTATGCCCAACAGTAAGTGTAGAGCAATTGATGGCACAACTTAATCATTTAATGTTTTAAAAAGAATGTCCTACATGTCTAATGTTGAATTTATTTAGAGTTGTACATGAATGAAAGTGAGAGTGCCCTGCTCTTTTGAAAGGCAAATCTGTTTAAGAGCTAAAATTTCTATTATCAGTTGACACTGCAAGTCCATGTAGGACTTGGTTGGTTGACCTCTGATAAATTCCAGTAGTGGGTATATGGGAAAGGAATTTAAGAACCACTGTGTTGTGTTATTTCTCCCAGTAAATTTACTCAGTTACTGGCTATCTACAGTTCAGAAACTGAGGTTTCTGATCCAGAGGTTTTGTTCAAATCAGAAACTGAACATTGCGTGCACCTTTCTTCCACGACTTTGTCTTGGTGCTTTTGAAACAAAGTTTTACTTTGATCTGCAAAACATCCTATAGGAAACAGATCTGTGATTATAGCATACCACTGGGAAAAAGTATTTCCCTTTGCCTGCTATAAACCTGTTGCCTTGGAGAGGATGCTAATTCTTATGATATGAAAAGTAGCTAATAATTGCTCACTTTTTATAGTCTCTTTAATGTTTATAGCTTTTCATACATCTGTTGCATTCCTCTTTGTATACCTCTTTCCAAGCTGAAGAATGCTAGTGTAACTGTATTGTGTATCTCTGACCATCCTACTCACTCTTCTCAGTTCCTTTTTATTTCTAGTGAAATAATTTTTGACAGTGCCCTGAGCTACTCTCAGACTCAGGAATCAGTGCAGCAACGTAACAACTTTTTGCTTTGATCTTAGTTACTTTCCTTATTTTCCAAATATTCCTAATATTTGATTTGTCTTTTTGAGTTATCTTCCTAGCCTGTGCTAATTTAAAATATTTTCATGACAGCCAAGAGATCTGTTTCTTGATTGGTAATACAAATCTCATATTCTGAATAATTTTGTAAGATCTGCAAACATTCTGACCTTGCTTTTTGTGCCTTTTTTATCCAAGTAATTGAAAATATATTAGATCATAGACAACCTGTGAGACTCTGTTGGTAACATCTCAGTATTTTGAAATCTGGTCATTTATTTCCACCTTCTCCCCCTACTTTAAAATATAAATCCATGTAACAATCTTCCTTTTATTTTTTCCTTAATAATTTCTGAAAAGGCTTGTTGAACTTCAGGTGTTTAGTATTGAATCTATTATTCTAATGAGCATACACACACAACAGTACAGTAAACAGAAATGCCTATTACATAAAACCAGAGTCATGCTTGTTTTAAACAGCAGCTAGAGGTGCCAGTTTTCAATCTGAACAGCTATATTCAGCAGAGTGCATCTTGGAAAAATGTATTTTTTTCTAAATTACCAAGTTAATTGAACTTAGAGTTGAAATTAGTGAAGTACATTAAAAATAATTTTATTATTTTTAAATGCAGGCAGAATTGTTTTTTAAAGCAGTTTATAAATCGAATGAAAGCTTACTGCATCAAAAGTGAAATAAAGACTGTAATTCTTTTTTCATCAATTACATTGAACTTCTTAAAAATACCATTCATAAGATTTTCTGGCATTAGACATTGTTAAAGGCTTTTTTACTGGCACTCTGTTTTAATTATATTCATGCTGGTGCAGATGGTCTTTTCTGCTTCACCAAGTTAATATGACCATGTTATATTGCATTACTGATTTAGCTGTCTAAATGCAGTTCAGCTGGAAAGTTAGTGAGAATTTTGCCTCTTGTTAAGACTCTTGGGTATGAAATAGAAAACTTAAATGAGTAGCTTTTTGCTATTCTTCCACAATTTGTAATAAATGGTCTCAAAGTTAAAAATACCTATTTCCTGCTATTTAATGTGAATATTCTTTAGAGGAATAGTAGTATTATTCCTCTCCAGTGTATAGACAATGAGCTACATGATGTGTCTGCTATTCAGCTCTCTGCTACAGTACAGTAGCCAAAGCGATCAGGAGGCCCATTCAGAATTTGTCTAGTTTACATTACACTTCCTTGCACAGCTCAGTAATAATACAATTTTTCATGAAGCAAAATTTATGGGCCTAGATGCACTGTCCCAGTATAGACTGGAAAGGTCAGTGGAAGCTTTCCTGTTGTACTGTTTGTGAGTGAAATATTTTGTTTGAAAAGGTACAACCCCTGCTTTGTGTATGTATGATCTCACAGCAGATGTATCTTTGCTTACAATATTAAAACATTTCTGAGATGCAACAAGATATTTTCTATAAATATACAGATACATTACATAAAAATTCTTATGTTTTATTCAAGTTGAAGACTAGATTGCCAAGTTCTTAATGCTGAGTCAGAGATTTGTATAATTGTGCCTCACTAAGAGCAACTGAGGAAACATTTGAATGAGTCACACTTCCAGGCTTACATTCCACCTCCTCCTTTCAAACTTTGCTTCACTGAATACGTAATTTGCAAACGAGTTAATCTGTTGGTTGCATTTATTCTCTGTGCCATCACAGCTAACCCATAGAGTTTCAAAATAGTAGAGTTCAGTCCAAAAATATACTGCAAATAAGAAAGGACACTTTTTAACTGTTCACAGATGTAGTTATCTCCAAAGTCCCAAATTCAAATTGACTTTTCTTTCCTTCTGAAAGCCTTTTATAATTCTGTCTCATATTTTGGGAGATCATGGGGAAAGATATTTAGAACTCATGGAAATAAAATGTTTTGGTTAATAGTTTTGTGAAAAAAGTGTAGGGGAAAAGACCTATCTTGATAACAAAAATTAATAGCCTTGTTTTTCAATATGTATGGAAATGCAAAATGGTACCATTAATGGAAAATTGCAATTCTTAAACACTAAATACCATCATATAGAAATAAAACAAAAAAAGAATATTGATTCCAAAGAGACTGTATTGACAGTTATGGTCATGGTTGCAACTTTCTGCCACATCAGTCCAAATTTCATTTTGAAAATGGAATATTCCAGCAAATAGCTATTCTTTAGTGACCCAATACACCTATGTGGCAAGTAATTTCCCTATCTGTTCTGTGCAAGCTTTCCATAATAGGGAAGGAAAATGATATTTGGTCTGAATATTGCCTTGATACCATGAAGGCACTCCTGAAATTTCTAGCAATGAAAATGTATACTTAGATACTAGACACAATGTCACAGTCAGAGAAATGCCTACAACTGAGAGACCTTTCCTTTCACTACAACGTCTTTATGGTTTGTTTGGGGGTTTTTTTTGGATTACTGGTAGATGCTATGTGCTATTTCAAAGCCCACTTATCCCATGTCAATTACACATGGGATTCCTGGTTTTCTATCAGCACTGCAGAAGGGAAGTCCTAAGAGATAGCAGCTGGGAGGTCATGATGGTTTCTCAAAGAATTTCTTAGCCAGTTTTTGTAGCATCTCTAGTAGCAGTGTTACTTTCATACTGATGCAGAGAAGTAGTTACCCAGAAACCAGTATCTAAAGCTGCTTTCAGAGAAGTTAACCAAAGGGAAAAGAAGTGGTAGCTGGTCTCAGGCTCCCTAGCTGGGAGCTAGATTTAGTCTATTTGACTCTAAATGTTCTCTAGGCTTAGACTTTCCAAAATCAAATGAACTGAAATGCACAAAAAGTTTGCAGAAGATAAATTAAATGAGGTATAGAAACTGTCTAAACTGTTTCCTGGTATGACACACCACCTGTCCTAGGCTGAGCGTTAAACCAAACTTTGAGCTGCCCATGTTTCTGGTACAACCTGTTAACTGTGGTAGTGTTAAAGAAAATGAAGTCTTGGATAGTTTTATCATAATGAATGCCTGGTCTGGATATAATATGAAACATACGTTACTTTTTAAGTGTATAAGGTTAAAGAATACAACACATATATCCACAAAGATCAACCTACTCTAGACAGATTTCTTTGGTAAGGGTAGGTAACGTAGGTCAATGATGACAGACTATCCTCCAAAGCATGGGTTAGTTCAACAATGTTTTGTTCAACAACACAATGAAACTTCCCCAAACAGTGATCAAAATTACTTTCACAAAGGGAACACAAGTCAGCTTTTTGAAGATTTTTTGAGAATTGAATGCCTACTGTCAAGGAATTATCAGGATCTAGGTTATTGAAAATACAGACACAGTTATTGTATTCCTGCTGAAAGGCTTGGAAATACCAGCAGATTTGCTTTGAGAAATGGAATCCCAAAACACTGACAGCCTAAAATAGCAAAAAATACCTGAATGTATCCTACGCAAACAGTGCATAGGATATTTTTCTCCTATTTTTGTCCCAGGCTCAGCAGGTCTTAGGACTGAGAATTATGGCAAGAGCCAATTACAGGGGTTTTTTGAGTTCTTTTCCCCCAAATGCGGAGACTAGTTAAGAGAATAACAGGGTTCCAGAGATGCCCATCTACACATTGGCCTCTGAGGTGGCCTGTCAGAACACAAAATGAAGGGGCTGAAGTCTCTGGCTACATGTAGAGCTATAGGGTATGTAGTTGACCAGTGAATTTAGCCTGAAAAATGCTTACCTCAAAAGATGGAATGGTTACATCCTTGGATGTTTATATGAACCTGAAACATTTACCTGCCTGCTTTCTTCTCATTTATTGATAGAGGTGCCATTTTATTAGATCTTAGTCATTATGTTAAGATTATAGGTGTTACATTGTTTTTGTGAAAAAGCCATAACAAAAAAAGAATTTATGGTCCACTCAGAAGATTTTACTTCTTGCATTTTTATTTCTTAGACATTTTTGAAAGTGGAAAAGAAGAAAAAAGTAAATAATTGCAATGAAACAAAATAGCAAGCATCACAACAAGTTATATGCAAAGAATTCATAAACTAGCACAATATTTTGCTGTCTTGCTGAGAATATGGTGGGCTTGTTGGTAGCTGGAAAAACTAATCTATTTCATCTATTAAATCAAGTTCTCAAGAAATTCTCAACCTTTCATCACCTTAGTTGCTAGACTCCAAAGAATCACAAATATTGCTTTTGTCTGAGACAAGAAGCCTGAAGAAGGTTTTTTATGTTTTAACACTGGATTTGTATACTGCTACCAAATTTCGCAGTTTCTTTTGTCTCATATATTGATTGAAATTTTTTTATGCTTTGCATACAAGAACTTTCCATGATAATAGGCTGAAAAATATCACTACATTTGTATTTTATATGTAATATAATTATACTAAATTTAATAGTTTAGCTGTTATATCTATAGTTTTGCAGAAATAAGTTTTCAGAAAGTGGGAACAAGAGCCATATTTTGACTTGCACTCTTCCAGAATTATATAAAATGTAATGAGATCTTGAAATAATAGAACCAGAGCAAAGCAATAAAAGGTTTTTAGTAGATAGAATTTTAGAAGATAGATTTACCTGAAGAAGAGCCACTCGAAATGTTGTTACCATCTGAAATACAATTAAACTAGATTTACAAAAAGCTTTAGCTTAAAAAGAAGCAGGTTCAAAAAATAAACAAACTATTAAGAAAAGAAAGTAGAATATAAAATTTCCAACATTGTAGAAGTAAATTCAGGTATCTTGAGTTCATATACAATGTATGTAATCTGCAGAGGAATTGTTTGAAAAGTACATTGCCTTTTTATTTGGAAAATTTAAGAACTTTTCCATTAAGAAGTACTTTGATAATTACTAAGTTTGTCACATAGATCAATATATGTTTTCAATTACCAAGTTTTAGAGTTGGCTAATGTTTCCGACAGAAAACTAAAGTAGGTATATCCAGAATAACGCGCTATTTCTCATGAAATGGAAGCTCTTCATATTTCTTAGTGAACATTTCTTTGCTAGGAAATGCCAATTTTGTTTGGAAGAAACTGACTGAAAAGTTGAAGCATTCATAATGTCCTTGGGAAGAATAGACTATTTGCTGACACTTGTTTAGAATATGACCTTAAAGAAGTTTCATATTCCTGATAGGGCTCACTTATTTCATGTTGCATGGGTGGAACTCAGACTGTGTGTCCTTGCCAATTGCTTTCACTTTGGAATGCCCACCTTGCCTGGGTGCAATGGTCCTTAACACAGGCCAAGTAATAATGATAGGATACTATGCCTGATAAACAAGACACAGTGCTGGTAACCGCCTTTATTTTTATCTATAGATCTATTTGCTTGCTTACCTTAAAATTATTTCTACTCCATGGTAAATAATCTAAATGAAAAAAATACATTCCTTACAACCACTGTACACCTGAAAGCTTCTCGAATCATTTAAAATGTTTTTCTGCTATCTAGTAGAGCTGTTTTTATCTAAGATTAAGATACCCTGATAGTTTGAATTTCTCCCTCTTCAGGGTTAAAATCTCCAGATTAACAATTTAACAAGATGTGTTAAGTTCTCTGTGCTAGCTCCCATTATGAATAATAGTGCCATATGTCTCTCCCATCAGAGAATGGTGCAAAACAAAACTCAACTTGATACTTTTCTGAGGGGATGTATTACAATGTGGGATGACTTTGCAAAATCATTATTCTAACCTTCATGGTACCTCACAGAGCCCACCTGTTTTAAATGTCCTGGACAGAACAACTAGATAGGAGACCTGTTAAAACTTAATAAAAACCTAGGACTGGAATAAATCTCCTGGATCTAGTTCAATCCAAGAAATTTGTTCATATTCACTTCTCATACTTACTGTGTATTTAAGTTGCAAAAGGAAAATTTGCAGGTCTCTGCATAGCCAGAGTATTGTCAGCTTGTGTTCCTTTTCCTGTCCAATGTGTACAGGTCATCTCAATTGAAAGCTACTGAAAGCTGTGTCAATCCCTCTATTTGCTTTGCAATCTCTTTAAGCAGAGATTAATTTTTTTTTTTATTTTAAAGTTTGTTCAAGGTAGAGCACAATAGCTCTGTGATCCTAGCTGAGAGAGACCATAATGCAAACAGCTAATTACTGTGGCTAGAATTCAGGGAGGCTTCCTTTCTAATCTGAGCCTTTCATGAGGAAACAGAATTATAGCCATCCCACCTGTATTTCTCTGTAAAAGAAGACTATATAGAATTTATTTATCTTAATGGCTGTTCTGTTAATGAGGCAGTTAGGTATTTGTGGAGCAGTAAAAGTGAAAGTACCAGAGCTCCTTCTGTCTTCTACTGGTGATTGCTGTTAAGCTGTATTCCTTTGCCAAGAGTTCAACACTGTCTCAGTTCACCTAACATTCACTGTAATTCACCTTGGAGACAAATACACATATTGATACTGGGGTTGTCAGAACTATGCTGCTGGTTGACTAGATAGAAACCTTTGTCCTCCTGGACACAATTTTTCTTGACTAGCCCTCACTTATGATGAATTTGCTCCCAGTAGTACAGCTAAAAATAAGACCCTGGACAAATTTCTCATTACATTTTGGGCAAGGTCAGGGGGTTATCATTGCTTATGTGTGCCATGTTCTATGTGGCAAACGTATACATAAAACACTATATGATAGGTCATGGCAACATTGTTCTCCAAATATATTTAGAAAAAATATATGCTTGCCTCTCACTAAACTGCTATGCTTAGATAGCTAATTGCTCTGTACAGAGGAAAACCAATACCATTTTTTGAGATAAGTCTTTGACTTAAAGGTAAGGCCTGATTTGAATTTTGGTTGTGCTTATTTTACTTGTAACATCAGTGGATGCAGTGATCTCTACTCCTGAGAGGTAACTCATTGCTGAGACCGGGATAGAGACAAACTTGGTGAAGTGTAAGCACCTTGAAGAATCTCTCTGCTTGAAATATTTGTGGTTTTAGCTATTTTAAGAATATTATTAGCCAATTTGTTTTGTGTGAACCATATCCAGGAAGTATGCATTTATTCTATGTATAACAGATCCTCTCATTTCCTTTAGAAGAAACCCAAGACATTATTCCAGGGTGGGGGGTGATTGTGGGGGTGGGTCTTTGATAAGCTTTAGAATTTGAAGTGATAAAATGATAAGACTGCCCTCAAATACCCCTCATCTGCACAATGCAATTATATGCTTGATCAAATTACTTTCTGGACTTTCTCCCATGAGGTAATGAACATTGTGTTTGGGAACCAGTTTTAGTTTATAGGCTAGTACTTCTACCTAGTCAAACTATGTTGAAGTGAAATGAATAGAACTTCTGATAAAGTTACTTCATCTGACTTTAGCTATTTTAGCCTACATATTAATAGGAATTATGCTGTAGACAGGGCTGGAATAAATGCTAGAATAAACACTTCTAGGTCAGTAAAAGAAGTGTCCACGGGTGGGGCAGAACATGAAGACAACTCAGAAGTAAAGTTTTTTTCTCTTTTTGTGCCTGTGTGTACATTTCTGTCCCATAAAAGCCTGCTTTGAGTAGAAATATTATACCTACATATCAAAGTTAATATCCTCAAATCTATGACTTTTGTCAGTGTGAAATAGCTGCTTATTTTCTCCATGTCATGATTGCTCTTGATATTTTGCAGTTACTAGGTATACAGATGCAAAGCATCTGACAGCTTTGAAGAAGACAACTGGGTGCCCAGAGCTAATATTAATCTATACCACAAGTTCCATAAATTTCTGTAAAAATTCCTCATCAAATTGGTGGATTGGAATTTTTGACAGATTTGGGAATAAAACTGGACACCTATGTGTTTTTTCCTCAACAGATGATTTAAAAGGCATATTTAAATATAGAAGTTATAGTAACTTAACACTTTATAATGAAGAGTTTAATGAAGTCTGTACCACACACTGTACAGGAATTCTTGTCTTATTTTTGTTAACAACTGTTACTAGTAGACAAATTTAAATGATAATTTAGTAAAGTTCACAGTTTTTTTGCTAAACTGATATAAAATCGCATCTTTTAATTTAATTAAATGTAGAAAATGTACATAAAGTTCTTTTTTTTTTTCTTTTACAATAAGTCTAACAAGAAGGAGTTCTTTTTTTCTAAAATTATCTTGCTAATTATCTGTTATTTATGCATTATTTCTGTTGGAGTTGAAAATTTTTTACAACTTTGGTAAATGATTAGATTCATGAAAATTTATGAACAACACTTTTGGGAATAATTTTTATCATCATAGTGGCAATCAAGCAAATGTTTGTGTCTTATCAGATGTTTCAGAGAACAATCCATAAGAACTGTTATGAGTAAAATTCACTTTTGGGGTTATGTAGCTCCAAAATTTTCATCTTAATACTAGAATATACTAAATAAATATCCTTTTACCTAAAAAGCAAGTATTTATGTCTTCAAGAATTTCACAGATGAAGTGTGTGTGTGTGTGTGTGCATGTGTGTGTAAATTATTAAGTATTTTTATCTTTGAGTATAGAATTTCTAGACTTATAAAACATTTACGTGATCTAAGAAAAGGCAATGCAAAAAGCAAACTTATTGGAAAAGAATTGAAGTAAGAATTAATAGAATTCTCATAGCTGTAAATGAGACAATATTTAGAAAAAGTGATTGGATGATGAAGGAACATCTAGAGCTCAAATCAGTTTCTGTAAGTTTCTCACTTTAACTGCACATTGTAAAGATAAGTCCTCAATGGAGAAGAGGATGTCACCCAGTCATGGAAGAAGTACTTAGAGAAGAAATGTCCACACCTCTGTGAATATAAAGATGTGACAGATATGGTATTAAATAAATTGGTTAAAAGTTTAAACACAAATATATTAGAAATTTTTGTGGATTTTTTTTTCCCTGAAGAAGGAAAATGTAATATATGAACAAGGACTTCTTTTATTTTCCTAGTGAAATGGCATATTGAAAAATAGAATTGTGGCAAAACACAAAAGCAATGAAGCAGAAAAGAGTGAAAAATCAATTTGCCTAGATTTAAAAGCCTTTACATATTTGGTACATGCTAGGATTTTCCAAAATTTATCTATTTGATTATAAAAAGACAGGTCAGACTGCCATAGAGAACTGATGATAAATTCTTTCAGGGAAGAATAAAGAAAACAAAAGGATCAGCTGAAAGGATTTTTACACTGCTAGAAGCCTGTATCTTTACTTTTCACATTACTGCCTATTCAGCTTTTTGCTGCATATGAGGTAGGAACTCTAGAGCACCAGACTAGAAAGATTTCTATTTGTACTCAAAGGTGGTCATCAAACTCCTGGCAACATACTGCATTTTTTTTAATAATCTATTATTTTCTGCCAGGCCCAATGCTGAATCAGAACCTAGCTATGTTAACCACTATAATGGCATATAACAAAAGACAAGATCACTGTCCCAAAGAGCTTACAGATATCATTTAAAATATGTGTCAGTGTTTAGCCTGTAAATTTTTAATTTTCTGCCTATCCAGTGCTAAATGTAGTCTTGGAACTCAACCTAGCAGATGTCAATTGCCTTCCATAGGTCTTCACTTCGTTCAGAGGGCCCTCAGCCCTTAACAGGTTGGAATGCATTTTCTGCTAGAGCCTCTGAAAACAGGATGCACTGTGTGTACAGCATGAAATGCTTTTTTCTTACATGTTGTTAGTCATGAGGAGCACTGAGGTAAGCAGTCTTGTTCAAAACTGCTGGCTGCAGCTAGTAAGATAGATGCTTTTAGAAAAAGGAAAGTTTTTTCAAAGTTACACTTGATGAATTTGATGTCAACTCTTAATAAATCAATTAGAGGAAGAATGATAGTATGGAAGAGTTACCTTATTTTCTAGAGTCAGGAAAATAACTGCAATCTTTTAGTTTCCGATTCACTTTTGGTTCTCTCTCCTGCAACGTGACTCAGTCATTTTTATTTGCTCTCATGTTGAAAAGACATTCTAATACAAGAAAACTCAATCTAAGGAGCTCTGGAAAGAAATCTTTCATGATCTGTGTACTTCTGGGTAGTAGATGCTAATGCAATCTGAAATCTTTTGTCTTTTGTCATTAGCTGGTGCTTATCTTGGTTGTTTGTCAGAGATGTATTGCACTTGTTATATGGCTGGTTCCCTCTCTATTTTTATTCTTTAAATTTGTTGCTGGATTTGAAGGGATTTTGTTTCTTTCCCTTTTTTTTTCTGAAGCTGTATCCATTACTGTCCATTTTGTGTGATCCAATAAAAACAGTTCACCTGCTTTACCTGTTGATGTATGCTCCAATAAGGTGATGAAAAATTAACTTCCTTCTAGAGAATCTGCTGTTTAAAAAAAGAAATTTTTGTTGGTAAACAGTCCACCTTTTTGTGACTTCTTTTGTTGATCATTGTTTTTTCTCTGCCTTTTCTAAATTTCAAGGCTTTTATTTCTTTGTTTTAATTCAAATCCACCAGTGGACTGTAGAGAATACCTAGCAGTTATTTCTGGATACTTTGCTTGGGTTGGTCTCTTTCTTGAGAATTCTCTTTGCTAAGAAGAATTTTTGTCTATGTAGCTGTTGTGGTTTAACCTGGCAGGCAGCTAAAACAACCACACGGCTATTTGATCTCCCCTCTCCATGCAATGGAATGGAAGAGAGAATCAGGAAAGAAATGGTAAAACTTGGGGGTTGAGATATAGACAGTTTAATACGACAGAAAATTAAGATGATGATGATCATAATAATTATATGATATACAAGTGATGCACAGCACAATTGCTTACCACTCACAGACTCCTGAGATGCAGCTAATTCCTGAACCATGGTCTAAACCACCAGTTAGCTTCCCCCAAGTTATATACAAAGCATGATATTTGGCCAGTCAGGGTCTGCTGTCCTGGCAGCATCCCCTCCCAGCTTCTTGTGCACCTCCAGCCTTCTTGCTGGTGGAGCAGTGTGCAAAGTTGGAAAGTCCTTTACTTGGTGTAAAAATTGCTTAGCAACAACTAAAACATCAGTGTGTTATTCTCATCCTAAATTCAGACCACAGCACTATACCTGCTATTTGAAAGAAAATGAACTCTATCACAGCCAAAACCAGGACAGTAATACATTTTTGTATCACTATTCTTCCCATCCTGCCCATATAACAGTCTGCTCTGACACCACAAGCAAGTAGGTAGGAGCATGAGCGGTCATGTACCTGCTCTAGTTTCTGCCAGTTTCTGGCATCTGGCTGTACCCACTAACAGGAAAATGGGTCAAGTCACCTTTCCTTTTGCACCTTGATCTTTTTCTATTACATAAGGAGCTTGGAGGCACACCTATTTGTTTTTCCAGAACTCTCAGCAAGGAAATCTGCTGTCATGCATCACTACTGTAAAACAAGAGAGGGATGGCTTGACTAAGTGTGCTTGGGGTTTTTTTTTGTGGATGTCCTCATGGTGGCTTTTCACTTTAAAATACAGTAAGTGACAACACTTGAAAATGTACAGTGATGTATTGCAGATAGCAGAATATAAAGGTCTTTTCCAGGACATGAAGCTTCCCCCCACAATGGGTATTTCACTTCCTGTTTCATCAATAAAACATCATTAAGCACAGACCAAGTGAACAACTTTATGTTCTAAAATTGTTTTTTACACTCAGGAAGTGTTCAAAATTCACAAAATCATGGCATCCTGAAATAAAAACAAAATTTGAGTGAGGTTTATTAATGTAATTTTTATGATATATTTCATGTAATTACTGATATCCATTAATGGGATTTTTACCATAACATTGCTCTTAAAAAAAAAAAAAGGTGTTTTCTTGATATCCCAAAAAAGCCCCTCGCAAAACAGAATAAGAAAAGAAAGTATAAAAGCAAAGCATTTAAAATGTGTATTGTTAAGAATATTTACAAAGGTTCTTTTAAAAACACATGATATTGGGTGAACAATAATTATATGCAGACTGCTAGGTTCCAATAATGGGAATTTTCCTTTCCACATTCTTCTATCTATTGTCATTGTAGGTTTATACGAACCTAACTGGAAAGACTTTTGCACATCCAGAGTGATTCAGTCAGAACTCTCTTCTCCATGTGTAATGAAAACATATTATGTGAATGATTTGGCAATGTTACGGGGGGATTTTTTGTTTCTGTATTTTTCTCTTTAAGTGAGATCCTATATATTTTGTCCAGAAGGTACAGTGTGGAAGGTCTAGATACTAGAATAACGGCAAAGACTGCTTTAATCAGAAAGAACCTGTTAATGCTGTTATATGCATAGCTACAGGCCTTCTCCTTGCAATCTTCTCAACATAACTAGTAGAAAAAAGTAATACAGCCTGTCATCACTTTGACGGTGCATAATGCTTACATTGGGAAAGCTCTCCCCTCGCTTCATGCAGTGAAGATCGTACCGGTCTTTGTCTCCTATCTAGAGAAAGCTGAAGTGTTGATTTAACAATCAGAAAACTTACGTTGCAGGTCCCTTTATCATAGTAACATTAAAGATTATTGCACTGTGAAAAGATATTTTCCAACTGTTGCTGACCCAGCCAGGGAGAGTGTTAATGCTTGCTGATAGAGCAGGCTGTGCTTTACTAAGAGCTTGTACAAATGGGGATGTGTTCTGGGAAATCTTCTAGTAAGAGCAGATTACATGAGTGTAGATGCAAAGCAGAAGGATCATGTGCTGTTGCTGCACAGAGTGAAGGTCAGCAAGAGAGCACACATTCTGCAGATTGTGGGACAGAAGCTACGCAGTCTTGCTGCATAAGAAACAGACTTTTGTTCTGTGTAGTTTTCTGACAATGCTTACATTCCAGAGTGGAATGAAAACAAAAGCATCTCCTGTATATCCAAAAAAACCCCACATCCTTCAAGCTAATCTAAATACTTCAATTGGATAAAATTAGGATGTTTTATTATGTTTTAACTTTTTTGTGTGTGTGTTTTATATTTTCTAGTTTAATCAAACCTTCCACCAACTTTTTTTTAATCTGGAAAAGAAAATACAAATAGTCAATTTTGCATAGGTTAAGGTGAAATATTTGGGCTGTATCATAATGCTTTTTTGTGGTTTTCTATTCATAGTCAATTTTTGTCAAAGGTAATGCACTTCTGGGAAATATTTTACTTTTAATGAATTTATACTTCCTAGCTGTTCTCTACAAGATCCACGCTGTTAGTATTACCAAAGATTGGATAGATTATTTTACCAACTTTATAACATCTAACTTTTTACTGTTTTGAATTCTATCTTAAATGAATAAAGCAATCAGAGCCACAAGATTTCTTTCATATCACTATTGTCCAGGTTAGTTATTCTCCCAACTAACAGTAGAGGTAAGCAGAGAACTTTCAATGAGTAACTTACGATTTACAAGTTTGGATGGCAATATTGGCTTGCACTTCTCGGGAGATGCCACATTCTCTTCATCTGTTACATACTCAAAGTTAATAATAAACATCATTGCTACTCCCTCTTGATTTTTCACTGGAATTATGTGGGTGTTGCAAATGAAGGTAGATCCTGCGGATGGAGAAAGAAAAATTAAATTAAAAAAAAAAAAGAAAGGAAACGTCACTATTTTTTCACTCCAGTAATTCCAGTTACACCAACAGATGGCAAAGAATATTTCTTTGATTTTAATGATTGAACATGAAACACTACACATCAAGCAATATAATTTAAACAGGAACATTTTCATAGAAATAAATACATCTGTTAAGAATTTATTAGATTCATTACCTCTTCCAAAAGAACTCTTCCTTAAAATGACAATTTTACTTTTTGGTTTTTATTCACTGGAAGTACCTATATAGACAGAATTGTGATATGGAGACATCTAGCATCAACAGTAGCAATGCGAACACTGTTGCAACAACAGCACTAGTGAAGAAAGCAGAACCCCATTCTTCTAAATGTCAGACATTCTTCAAGCTTTTGGTTCTATTAGAACAGGATGAATCATGCTTTAAATATTTATGGGTGTAAACATATCACTAGTCTGATTTTAGCTTTCAATCTTTTCAGGGCTGTTTAATGTTTAGGTTTGTGTTAAAAATTATATTTGTTATCTGATCCTATGGGGTTTTATATTCTATCACAAAAAACTTCTAAGCTGTGGTATTTGTATTTGACTTAACTGTTATATACAACTTGAAGTATGAATTTGTAGGTACCCTAGTATTCATATATATGGAGCATATCCAGATTACAACTTCTGTTCATTTAAGTATGATTTCTCAATGCCTCTGGTACTCAGGATGCTCTTGTTCAAATGCCCAATTACAGATTTTAAAAAGTCTTTGTGTTAATTCTTCCGGTATAACTTTTAAGAGATTTCATTTGCTAAGGTCATTAGTTTTAATTCCTTCTATTAATGTAACAGAATATAGTGGTTCCAAAAATAGTGTGATTGCTGTAAGCAATACAATAATGTGCTAAAAGCTTCATGCAAGCACAACTGTGAGATGATGTCTTTCCATGATAACTAGGGATTGGCCTAATGTACATCATCTGCAATTTATGCATTCAAATGCAGTAATCACTGAAACTTGACAGGCTGTGCAATTTGACAAAAACAGATCTTGATCTGGGTTACACAATGGGTTTTGTGTGTGTGTGTGTGTGCACCATTGAGGAGAGAGACAGTAAAGATTTATGTCATTATAACTAAGATCAGATTCTGGCTCCTCATATTTAATGTAGTACTTGCTATAGTGTGGGATATATGGCAGTTTGAGCTATGTATAAAATTGACATGCTGGCCTTTCAAGTTTTGCAGCTGTACCTTCAATCCATTTAATAATACAGTTAAGCTGTAGCACTTGCCACAGTTGCCATGGTTACAAGCTCAATGACTTTAGTAAACAGAAAATAAGCAATTTAAGACTGTTCCATTAGAGCTAAAAATAGAAGTGCTGCAGGCCAAGCATCGCAACATAGACTGGTTAAACAGAGGATCTGAAGAGAATTTAGAAATAATCTTTGTGTTTTTAGCTAACTTATAAAAATACATATTGAGCTTAAACAGACAACATTATATTTATTGATTTGCTTGGAAAAAAATACCTCCTATTTCATGTTACAGACTGTGTTCTGAGATGCTGATTTATAGGTTGAACAGACAGCTCCCAATCAGACGCCTTTGGAGAACACTGAACTTCGGTGGATCAAATGTATATTGTCTTTTGGGCACAAGGATGATGAGGAGCCTCAGACTTCTTGAAAAACTTGCCTGCTTTTGAAGGCAAGGGTGTTTCAGCTTTTGAAATGCTTCCCACAGTGCTAAGTAATGACACTATCTCCCGTTTATGTAGAACATTCCGCCCTCAAGCATTTACAAACCTCATTTGTACTGGAACTAGTGATTTGCATCTCTGGGGAGATGCAGAAGCTGTTTAACAGTCCAGGACTAAAGAATGTCAGAAAAAGAGCACAGGGTTAAAAATTTAAGCTCCATGTAGAAATATTTTGGGAACAAAAAATGAGAAAAGACTCATACCTAGTATAATTCAGCATAGTTAATTTGAAGACCAAGTACACCAGCAGGCTAATGAGTCCAGTGTGGTTCATTAGTCTGAATTTTTTCCAAGACACCTGGACTTTTTAAGAGGCATACAATATTTACTTTGTCCAAATGACTGGAATTGGAATTCTGCAACTTAACTAAATGACAATGCCTGCTGCGGTCACTGGTAGTGTTTTTCTTTAGTATGGAAACTGTTATCTGCTCTGCGCTTATAAATATCTCTATTGAAATGGCAATAAGGAAAGATAAAATAACCAGGAGGACCCTAGTGTGACTTGCAAATATAAGCTGGGTACAAAGAGAAAATATTAGCAAATTCAAAAGATAAGCTTGAGTTGTTGGAGTTGATGGCAATAAATAAATATTAAGGAGCAGCTTGTTTATAAGCAATTTTATTCGGTATTTTCACTCTGGTATTCCACTGCTCTTCATTGCACTCCCTCAATGAAGAGCAGTGTTTTCCCTGTTTTGTCTCTACACTTAATATTTTGAGAGTAAGAAATGCTTTCCGTGACCAGTAAAATAGTAATGAAATTTCTGGAATTTGCATTTCTCAGCCAATGGCACAGGGCAAGTGTATCAGAACATTTATGAAAATTATACATTTGTAATTAATAGATTCAATATCCAGCAATATACCTGGATTTTCTAAAGATCAGTATTGTGGGATAATCATGAAATATACCTGTTGTGCTCTCTTTTTATCATAGTTGGAGGTGATACATAAGAAAAACGAGATATTTTCTTGTCAGCTGGAATTCCATGGTTATAAGGGCTTGTTTTCTTTTCTCTGTGGCACCTTGAAGCCCAGTCTTTCATGTTGGTAAATTGGGGGCAAAATATCCATATGTGAAGAAAAAGTTTTGCTCCCCTATATGCTGTGTGGATATGGTATAGGATCCTGTAGTTATGTATTCAATGGTATGGTTTCACAAGACTAGATAGGCTTGTATGAAACAAGGAACTGCCAAAATACATACATAAGTGACAATGTCATAGTGTTTAAAGTTAACTTGTTTCATGAGAGTAGTGCAAAGCAGGCACATCAAACTGATTAATCTGGTTTATAAAATCTCTTTACCTTTCCAGTGTTAATAAGTACTTCTTTGGGGAAAGAAAAGAGACATCATGTGAGGGAGAATTAGTGTGGAAGATCAGAAAAACTTCTTTTGACTTTGGCCATCCCTAATGGAGTCTTCATCTTTAGGACAAGAAACCAAGGCATGGCTTTCTACCAACTCTTCAACTCCCCAAATCCAATAGTCTGTTTCTCCCTATAGGACATAGGAAGCATCTCTCTTGACTTCTTCCAGGCTGCGACAGGTCTTGAAAAGTTAGTTACTCTTTCTATTCAGGTCTAGGACAACACATGTCCAGGAAACAAGTACAGGGAATTTAATGAAATGAAATAAAATAAAATTAAATGTGTGCTCCACTCTTGGGAAAGGAGAGATTACCCTGCTTGGACATTCAGTAAGGCTGAGCCTGTGAGTTTTGTCCACCATGCCCAGTATGGCAAATACAAGTAGTAATAAGTCCCTTAGGAGCATATGAAATGCTGATCAGTTCTTGTTTTCCATCCCAGACTGCTGTTTATAATCTATTTTGTTGCTAAGTGCTGGCAGATAAAGGAGTGAATATGGACATGTTCCTTATATGGACCAGTGTGATAGATGGAAGGCAAGGTGGGAAGGGTTATACAAAATCTTGTGAAATAAGGCTGTCTCTTACACACTGCTGATAAGACTTTTGCATTCTTGAAATGCCCTAAGGATAAGCAGAATACCCTTACTTGAAGCAGCTTCACATGTGATCTTCTAGAACTGTGACCTTATTCCCTGTTGTTCCATATCTATTTTCAGCCAAACTTTAAAAAGAAATGGAATTCAGCCAATTTTTTTTTCTATATGTTATCAAGATTCTGATAACAAACAGGTTAAAACCTTGCTTTAGCATCAAGCTGTAAATGGTGCGGAAGAATGACACCTGAAAATGACTGGTTGGAATGTACTAATGAGACCAGTAAAGCAAATCATTTTGTATCCTTGAAGGTTTATAAACAAAGGAAAGAAAATTGGAAGAAAAACATTACCCAGTGAATGTTTGCTGTGTCTTGTGTGATTTCTGTGACTTATCACTGAAGAAAGTACTTTTATGCTTAAAATTCAAAAGCCTGTTTACCTCTAGTTGGAGGTTCACTCTAAGCAAACAGGGTACTTAGTTGAGCTTTTGTTGGCAGTTAGAGACAATTGCAGTGCTGATGTGTATTGAATATCAAGCAAAACCCAGTCTGTCAAATATTGAGGGATGATGTGTATTGTGATGTGGGGACTCACCATGACCATTCAAGGGCTGAAAATCTATTTCTTCATGTTCCTATTCAAGCACAAGCCAGGAATAATGCAGTATGTCACAGGGAATCTTGTTTTCAGTGGACTTACTGGAAAAGGTTTACTTTCTCAAATCACACTAAGAAGTCTATTCCTGTAGTGTTATGTTGAAAATAGTCATGAGAAGATTCTAAGAATTTCAAGTGATATGATGTTAAAGAGCTCCAAATGTCTTTACAAGCCCATTTCTGTGTCAATTAAAAGAAAATATTTACTAACAGATTTTCACAACTTAGTTGGCCTGTTCATATAATAAAAATGAGTGGAGGAGTGACTGAATCTCCCCTGAGAAAATTGCCCAGCTCCTAGTGATGTAGAATCAGATCACTGGAGACAGATACCACATAACTACTTGCTCAATTCAGTAACAACCCCATGAAAGAAGTATCAGTCAAATATTTATGTCTGTTTTTACCTGCAGCTCTTTGCATCTTTGCACTTGATGTAATTTATTCCAATCTTTGGAGACATCTGAACTGTAGAGACCCAATTTAAGTTTTGTCAAAGCTTTGGCTCTAAAGGAAAGAATTACCTCTGGATGTTCCTTCACTCCACTCCTTGCCCATTTGTTATGTAGCTGTATCAGTGAAGAACAGGAGGAAACTTGATGCTAAGACTAAAGATGAGAATATTTGTACCTATAAAGAGCATCTATTCCCGGAATCCTTGGCCACATTGCAAAACATTGCCTATTGCCGCGTTTCAAAGTGCACAGGTATTATTTTACTTTCTCTAGAGGTGATAGGGCTGAGGCATAAAAAGAAGTCTTTTGTCCTAAGCTGCAGCAAAAAATTAGAAACTAAGGGTAACAAAAAGAAACCCTTGATCCTATTTCCACAATTGAATTATGAGATAATAGCCCTACAGTATTAACATGAGTCTAGTGTATATCCACACAGAACTCTGGGTAATGGGTTGTATGATTTTCTTCATCTTTTACCTGTATCTTCTGAGCTGTGTCTTTATGTCACTGTTTTCCAGTTCCATCTGACTGAAAATGAGCTATCTTGTGTGGCAAGAATGGGGAATTCACAAGCTTCACATTTAATATGCTGCAGATGTATCTGTATCACTGTCTCTTTTAAAAGACTCATTGCAGAGAACAACTAAAAATAGACAGCAGGTTGAAATGTATTATATCCCTTTTCAATTGAATAGCTATTTTTAAGGGGGATACAAGAAGAGTATATTTGGCTGATATTCATTAGGGAGCTTACAGTGATTAAATGGGACCTGTTCCCTTTGACATTTCACTCCACCCTCCATATGAAATAGATATTCTTTCTGCCACTCTACTGGTTGCTGATACTAAGATTTGATTTATAGGACTGTGGAGCATTGACCCTGGCTGGCAGCCAGCTGCCCACTAAAGCTGCTCTGTCAAACGCCTCCTCAGCTGGGTGGGAGAGAGAAAGTATGAGGCAAGGTTCTTGGGTTGAGGTAAGGACAGGGACACCAATTACCATCATGGGCAAAGCAGAACCAACTTGGGGAAGTTGATTCTAATAAATTAGTTTAATTTATTAATTTATTAATTACATTAAACTAATTTATTACTAATCAAATCAGAGTAAGATAATGAGAAACAAAACCTAAATCTTCAAACGCCTAGCTGCCACCCCTCCCTTCTTCCTGGGTTCAACTTCATTCACAAATTGCCTACTTTCTCCTCCACAGGAATGCAGGGTGATAAGGAATGGGGGTTACAGTCAGTTCATCACATGTTTTCTCTGCCACTCCTTCCTCCTCAGAGGAAGGACCCCTCACACCCTTCCTGGGCTCCAGCATGGAGTCACACTCATAGGAGACAGGCCTCCACAAACTTCTCAAACGTGAGTCCTTCACAAGGGCTGCAGTTCTTCCTGCACTTCTCCAATGTGTGTCCAGAACTTCAGGAGCAGATTGCTTTGCCATAAGTCCCTTCTGTGGGGAGCAGTCCTTGAGGAACAGATTGCTTCAGCATGGGTCCCTCACAGGGTCACAAGTTCTGCCAGCAAAACTGCTCTAGTGTGGGCTGCTCTCTCCATGGGTCCACAGGTCCTGTGAGGAGCCTTGCTCCAGCATGGGCTTCCCACAGGGTCTCAGCCTCCTTTGGGTGCATCCATCAGCTCTGGCATGGGGTCCTCCACAGTCTGCAGGGGAACTATCTGCCTCACCATGTTCTTCTCCACGGGCTGCAGGGGAAGCTCTGCTCTGGCACCTGGGCCACCTCCTCCCCGATCTTCACTGAACTTGGAGTATGCAGAGTTGTTCATCTCACATATTTTAACTCCTTTCTCTGGCTGCCATTGTACAGATTTCTCCCCCTCTTCTTAACTCCGTTACCCCAGAGGCACTACCACCATCACTGATGGGCTCAGCCTTAGCCAGCAGTAGGTCCGTCTTGGGGCCAGTTGGCATTGGCTCTATCAGCATAAGGGAAGCTTCTAGCAGCTTTTCACAGAAACCACGTCTGTAGCCCCAAGCTATCAAAAGCTTGACACAAACCCAATACAAGGACCGATGAAGGTTTTGTAAGGTATTAACTTACAGTGTTTAGAGTTGAGGGAGGAATTTTTAAAATAGCGAACTAAGAAAAAAATTACCCTCTGGAGGTTGTGCACAAGTTCATTATATGGCTGGTTTATATAAATATCTCATTTTCTCTCCCTGTAATCCCATTTGTGATATAATTCAATAGCTAGATAAATACTGTTAACAGCTTGCTTCAGCATTTCTTATGCTATTGCATTGGCAAAATTATTGCTAACCTCTTAATTGTAAAATCTACACCTACACTAATAGAACTATGGTGATCAATTGTAATGCAGAACACATTTTATTGGGGAGGGCTGTTTCCTAGTCCTTTGTTGTTTAAGTGTATATAAACCAGTACAGAAGCTATACAGCAATTAAATATTTGGCAAGGAAAGAAAAATGAAAAATAAAGAAGCAGTGATGCTATATGTGTCTAAAGTAAAGACCAAGGAAAGAGCATACAGTGAAAAATGTTGAAAATTCTTTGTACCTGAAAGGGTAAAGACTTCTTAGATTCCAGGCTGGACACAGAAGAATTTTAGGAAACTACAGCTGGTGCAGAAATTGCAAGGTTGGCTCCTTTCAGTCTCAGTTAACATTAAAACTACGTTTGAGATTTTTCAGAAAGGGTTTCTCTAGAGCACAGACTGAAGTCAGGAGGCCCAGTTCCTATAGTCAGCCTTGAATATGCTCAAACCGATTTTCCTCAGAGATACACTCTGATAAATGCATAGAGGGGTGAAAGCTGGGGCTGAAATTTTTTTTTTCTGGTTGGGTTCTCACTAGTGGCAGTTTGCAAGGCTGAGATGTTGATATGTGAGTGTTACTTGGAATCACTTAGGCCCTAAAATTAGGCTAAAATCTTTATTACACATTGACTTTTTTGTCCAGAAGTATATGGCAAGTAGTGCTGCTTCTGAAAAGCAATGTGTCTGATCTGTTAAGATAGTATTGCTGTGTCTGCATGCGCAGTTAAATATCTTGTACCTGGTTTCTTGCACCTATGTAAAGCCTCTAAGTACACTGCATACAGTCTATCACCAAATGCTAAGCAGTCAGACATGGAAGGTTAGGACAAACTGCACAAAGGGCTCTGAAAAAAAATTAAAAATTCATTGTTAAGTCTGTAAACAATTTGCAAGTTGCATGTTGAATAACTGAGGAAGATTCTTTATTCTTTTGTGTTTTAGATCTTACAGACTGTGTGAATGAGGCAAGTTCAAGGTTTTCATCTTGTTTTCTTGTCATAAATGCTTGATTTTATAGACACCTGTTATATACTTGTAGTGAATGCAAGATATACTGCACTTTCATAACTGAATTTCTAACATTGCCAGAAACAGTGCTATTTTAGGAAGAAAGAAACTGAAATGTTTCACTCAGACATTATCAAAATGAAATATTTATTATTTTTTAAGGACAATATTGAAAAGTTATTTTTTCTGAATTGCACAAGATATTCTTGTGAGACAAAATTAATACTTTGAAATGTTTGGTTCACTGAAAAAGAAAAAAAAATCAGGATTAATAGCAAATAGAAAATCCATTCTGCATAATACACTTGAGCTGAGGACAAATTAAGAGCTTTTTCTTAGGTTCTAAAATGTTTAGAGTCTAAACTCTAAATGGCTGGAGTTCTATATCTATTAATAATGAGAACCCAGAATGTAATGCTGTAAAACATGGAGCATCCCAGTATGTGTCAGTAGACAATAAAAAATGACCATTACCAAAAATTACTATGTCCAGTGTCATTTGGCATAGAGCAGTACCACTGGAGAAGGGTCAAGGATGAAATACCAAATTCTTTTCTGAAGTTGAAAGATGGGTGAATAAATTGTAATAGCTTAGTCCAAGTAATGCAACACTCTTAAAATGAGTTTGTTATACTATATTTTTAGTTGTATCACCAGGCATTTACGTATTAGTTTTAGGTCATTTTCATGCATTTTTCAATCTCTGTGAAGACAGAGTTTTTAATTAGAAAAGGTCATAGCAGTGAGGATTACATAAATTTAGTGAGATTACATGTCATTAAAATATTTTTGAAAACAACTGGATTTCATTGTGAAAATGCGTTGACTTTTTCATTCACAATTTCAGTAAGCTTATTTGAAGAATAACACTCAACAAATACCAGATGTATAGCTCAAGGTGAAAAACAATGATAGGACACACTTTCTCTCACATTTTTTTCAACAGAATAATAACTACAGAGGTTTAGTGTCTGCTAACAAACAGTATGCGATTATTTTAAATCATAAGTTAAATACGATTTAAACATAACTGACAAATAATGGTTCTAGTTTTTTTATTTTTCAGCTAGTTGGCTAAGAATTAGCATGTATTTAATTGTATGTGCTAAAATTATAGATGCCTTTATTCTTTATGTTTTTCTTCTCTCTCTCTTTCTCTCTTTCTCTTTTTCCCTCTAGCTATTCTTTACTAAACCCTCATTAGAAGCTTTGCACCTCTGGGCATTCAACTCAGAGATGTCTTATTATGTTCATGAGAAAAGGAAGCTCAGGTTTGTTGAATATTGTCCATCTTGCAGAAAAAGTGCAGAATAAGACATTTCTGTGAAAGTAACCTCATTTATTTTCCCAAATTAAACTACATCATAAACTATTTTAAGAACTAATTGAATAACCTTACAATGCAGAATGGGGGGAGGGGAGGTGGGGCAGGATAGAAGTGAAAAAAGGAAAAGGCAGAACTCCATTTCAGTAATTTTTTAAATTCGTTCAAGGTATTGGTCCAGAATATATGAGGTAAAGGAGTGAACCAGATTCTGTTCACACACTGTGCCATTTCAAGGAGATTTTTTGTGATACGGTTCTTAATAAATATCAAATAGAAGACATTAGATGACCATATAGTATGAGGGGCAATATAGAAAAACAGATCAAGAGTAGATTCCCTGAGGCAAAAGAGAAATGCTGTCATTGCTGCAAACTTTCACAAATGCAATGTGCATCCAGATCCATTGGTCAAGTGGATGGAGTACCATTTTCTAAATATAGATGCCTTTTTCATGAAAATCATAGCCTTGGAAAATCATACTCATGGAAAGATACCCTTTCTGATACTTTGTAAGAGAGTTGTATTTAGAAATACACAAAACCTGAGCTAGTAGAAAAAAAGTTAAGTCATCATATACACTGTCTGGTGCAGTCATAATGTATGCATTATAGTATTTAACTCTAATCCAGCAAAATGTGTCTGAACGGACAGACAGACACAAAATGAGGGATTCTTGTATGCAATAGCCATCATGAGGTCTTGGTAACAAAGACGATGATCTGGAAACCCTCATCAGTGAGAAGGCCAATCCAGAAAACTGATGGGAGTTACCAAGCTACTGGGATCATACAACAAGTAAATGTAATCTCCCAGGGCAAACAAAGTAGCTGAAAGAGATGTAATATTCCAGAGTTTGTTATAACACAAAATCATGGAATTTTTAATACATATTGATAAATGTGATGGGAGGACTATATACTGGAGGTTTGTCAGACAGGCTAGTAAAACAGTAAATTTTTGTAAAAAGAAAAAACCTCCAGGTTTTCTAATGGAAAATCTCCATGCCCAAGATGATGTATTTTTCATTTAAGATCTCATTAGAATTGATAAATACGAATAATTTACTGGACTAGAAGTTCATGACTGCCCTAGGGGTGGTTTCATGACCTGATTGCAATCAGTATAAATAGACAAAGAACAGTCCCAAGCAGTAAAATGGTGATTCTTCTAAATGGGTAATTTTCTATGGTTGAGAAAAATGTAAGTGGAAATAATCGGGAGGAGAAATCAGAAAAATACATGAATGAAAAATCTGAATTCTTAATGAAAATGTTAGGTAACAAATGAGTAATGTTTCAGAGATGCTGAAAATCTTAACTGCAATTGAATGCAAAAGTAAAAGTAACAAAAAGGAATTAACAGGCATATAGTAAATGGAGAAAGTAAATACTCATCTGTAGAAATAAAGATGTATGAAATATAGAAAGTTGGTAGAGGAATGTGGCAACATCAGAGCAAGACTAAGCACAGTAAGTAGGTATGTAACTGCATTGAGCAAAAAATAATTCCAGTAATAGTGATATAAAAATCCCAATAACAGCAGTGGTGGTAAAATTGTTAGTAAGTAGGTGGTAATAATTATGCAGCAAGGCGACAGATACATTAAGAAAATTTCTGAAGTATGGTCTTTGCTAGATCCAAACCAGCAGAAAACATGAAAAAATTGTAATCAAAGGTCTAGGTCTACAACTTAGCAGTCTACAACTTTGATGTAACCTCATAGCAGATCTTGCTGGGCAAAGTTCCAGAAGGTTGGAACAATGCTAATACCGGGCCTGCATTCATAAAAGGGATATAGTGGTTGAAATGACTGCGTGGCAGTGAGCCTGACATCAGTTCTAAGCAAAATAATTAAACTTGTGATGTTAGATTAATTTAATAAAGAATACCTGACTGGAGTATAATTAATGTCACTCAGTATGGTAAGGCAGACATTATTAATGGACAAAAAATTTGATTTGATGATTATATTCTTTGTACAAAAAAAAAGAACCAAGTAGCCATTACAGGCATATGCTTTTGTAAGGTATTCTACTGATTGCTGTACAATATTGTAATAAAGTAATAGCACTATACTTATAAAAAGCTCATTACATGGTTTACAAATTGACTAAAGGCTTCCTAAGAGTCATTAATGGAGTATCACATTCAGTGCTGGAGTTTCTAGTGAAAGTCCACAGACACGACCACAATAGCATTAATTTGCTTTGATAAGATCTGTAGAAAAGATAAAATTGCTTCTATGAAATGTATGGATGTTTCAAAAAATATTTTTGAAGTGTCTAATGACATGGTAATGAGTCAAAATAGAAGAATTTGGATTATTCAGTGAGACATTAAATGCAAACAAATGCATTCTGAAATTGTAAATTTAATCAGAACCAGGGCATGTGGGCTGGAACTAAATCATGGTAGCTATATCTTGGAATGTACTGTTTCACAAAAGGAATAATAGGAAAATGTGTAAAGATGGCCAGATTAGCCTGCATAAAGAGGTAGAAGTCTACATTTTCCCATGTATATAACACTGGGGAGACTGAAACTGGACTACTGCATACATTTTCTGGCATCTGAATTGGAGAGGGCATAAGGAAGATCAGAGGAATAGCATCCTTCAGAAAATTCCATCAGTTTGAATCTTAAATATGTCAATCTCTGTTTAGTGAAAAGTAGTTTGAGAACTGACTTGTATTGCAACAAATAACTTCATGAAGTTGCTCCTGAATCTAGCAGAAAGAACCTAAATGTTGGGAACCTGAAAGCAGATAATGCAAGCTGTATCCTCTGGAATGGACTATCACAGAAAAGAGTGTTTCTCCCATGTTTTTTGATCAAGACTGGAAGCAACAGGCAATACATTTTAATCAACAAACCAAAATCTATTAATCTTCATTAAGTTCTAATGTTTCTTCTGAATATCTCATCTCAATTGAAAGAGGAATTCAGTGCTTCCTGGGTCAACTTTGCTCTGAACATATAGCGCTCCATAAACCAAGATGCTGCGTCTCCCCTGTTCTTGGGAATAAAATTTCATGTGCTCTGCTTAGTCAATTGGTAAAATTTCATGATCTAGTCAGATTTCTATGAGGGATCACATTTCAATAGCAGGCTTTGGCCAATCCTTGGGTTTTGGTGGTATAGCAGTGAATTCAATTCACAAAACATGACTCCTAACCTCCCTCTCTCTCTTCTGCTGACAGACATTCCAGCAGACAGCTGTGGGATGCACATACCTGTTTTTCACTCAGATGCATCAGCAATGCTAGCTCAGTACTTACTCTCCAGGGCACTATGTGTGTAGGTGTTATGCCTCTGTTCTCATTCTCTCCCCATCATAAAGGGCAGTGGTTCCCAAATCTGACCCTCCCAGTAATGGTTGCTGGAGGATGCATTTGGCTATCTAGGCTGCATTCACTGCTCAAATAGCTGTTTCCTGTCTCCTTTAGGGAAAATGCACAGGCCAGATGGTGATGCAGGGTCAAAGCACAGCCAGTGCAAAATCATTATCATTAACTATGTCTCCCTGCAAATAATACATATTTATTTGTCAGAATGAAATCTCCCTTGTGAAATGGAAGAATAATTTTGTTAGGAAAAAGCGCTCTTTAGCCACCAACAACTTCACCTGATTAACTAAGAGCATAACTGTTACCGGACATGGCAGTGGAATTTGTTCTTTATTTTGGAAAGTAAATCCAGCTTAACATCCCCTAACCTTCACAGAAAGCTCATGTTCTTAGGTTGGAATCATGCCCTTAGTATCCATACTTGATGGCTTCACATGATGTCCTGACTACCCATATGTATGTCCATCTGTTAGGCTGGCAGTGTTCCCTCCCACAAGTTGCTGGACTCTTGCCCTGGGCCATGGCCGAGGACTGAAGGCTTACTTAATACTTCATGTGACTTCCTGTCTGTGTGGATGTGTGTGTGTGTGCTGTAACTCTCCTTTTGTAATGGACAGGATGGAAGATAGTTGCCCAATTTGCTTCAGGCAAAATCATCTAAGTGTAATTCAGAACATCATTAGGTATGGCGTTTTTGCTAGAAAAGTGGTAAGCAATTCCCCTAGGTGGAGCGAGGTGGATTTTTTTTAAGCTGAATCTCTAAACCTAAACAGTTTAATAGCATAATATGGCTTTCTGTTAGGACAAAGTACAAATTCTACAAAAGAAAAAAAGCTGACTAATATTACTGACACACCACTGACAGACCCCAGAATAAAGTTTTTGTGTGGTAAACACTAAATAGCAGTGGATTGGAAAAGTATTCTTCCTAGAAGGCTGGATTTTTGGAAGTCTTCACATAGTGTCCACATGATTTTATTTTGCCAGTTTTATCTTTCAAGTTGAACACAATTGCTGACTAAATGGCTGAATAAAATTGTGCTTCTTTTATCAACTGCGTCTGGGTGCCATCTAGTTTACAGCACATATCCACTTCATCAAAATGGGTGATTCCAAAGTCCTGTCACTGTAGACCCTACAGCTAGTGACTCGGGCTCTCCCCCATGGGATGCTCTGCCTGCTGCTTTTCCTTTCTGTCAATTCTGCATGCTTCCTCAAAGCTCCTATTAGGCTGTAGGTCTCTTAGCATCTCTTGGCATATATTACTATACAGTATACGCACACACTCTTGGCTTCTGGTTTACTCCTTTGGGACAACCTAGAAAAGGAAGAAATATGGACGTAGAAGACATCAAAACCAAATACTTTTTGCAATTGATAAAATTGTTCCTGAAAGAAGATGAAAATTTGGTTGCTGCTCAAACATTCTGCTCTGTCTTATGTGCTCTTCTGGGAGGCTCTGGCCCATTCACCTCACCCATGAACCTTTTTGTAGAAAAACTGGTGCATGATGCTCCAGGTTTAAGATCTTTTATTTGCCATTTTGGCTTTCAAATTCCTATTATAGTCCATCAGCCTTCCTTGGACATCTGTTTCAAATGCATTACAGTAACCTGGTTGAGACATAGCCTGCCTCAGGCATAGCACAGAATGGAAATCATAATACAAAATGATGCAGTGTTCACAGCCACAGCCCACTCTGTCAACCCGTGTGTTGCATGTGCTGGTTCTTAAGACAACTTTCATAATTTGTTTAGGTATCTGTATGGGAAATGAAATCTTGCTCTGTTTCTATGGGCTGAATTGCAATGAAATCCTGGCTAATAATCAAGAATAAAAAGGGTTGATGCTAAGTCATCATGTATCCAGTCTTGTAAATATCCTTTAGCAGAACCCTGTCAAATATAAGTCAAAACATATTTCTTTCATAATAGTCTATTTTCTGCATTCTGTGCTTGTTGATTTTGAAGTTTAATAACTCCAGGCATTGATTATCTTTCAACTTGCTAAACCCTCAGCAACTGAGTAACATACATCTTACTAGTATTATTCAAGCATCTCATTTTAGATTTATTTATTCTATGGAACTTCTTAAAAAGTATGGATGTTTGACTTACATGTAGCCAGCTGACTTCAGTAAATTGGTGGCTTACAGTTTTGAGTGCTTCGATGTCTTAGCTTTACAGTCCCCTTGAACTTACACACACTGAAAATATATGGAGTAAACACACGCACATGTATGTATGGGTTGTATACATGAAATGCTGTAATCAACGGTCAAGATTGTCTGGCACCTTATTGTAAAACTAGAAATAAGGTTTACAGTTGAATTGTTCATCTTGACTTTTTTTATTGGCTATTTTCTTCCAAAAGTATAACTTCATGGGAGCTTTGTGTAGAATCAGTAAATTATTAATGAAAAGACAGGTATTCTGAGTTATCTTCTTTTACAGGTTATTGGTGCATCTTATGGAAATTGGTCAATAGTTAGGCAATAGTTAAATACTTTATATGATATCGATATTCAGGACTGAGCTGTTGAAATAAGATGAAGACTAGTAAAATAATAGTAAGAAACAAGAGTGCAAAATAAAGCAGTCAAAATTCACACTGTAGCTTCATTGTAGCATTAAAGGTGGAAAAATGAATGCTCAGACCTAAACTTCCACTTTTATCTTAAATGCCTGAGATGACATTATTTTTGTGAAAGATTTAATGTGTCTTATTGATTATATATGCAGATCTAGTCACCTTTACTTCAAGAAATTAAAATGCGTAAATTGCATTCTATTCATCTCAGTTCTGACATTAATACTACTACAAATTTATAATGGTCTATTTATTTAAAGATAATAATTTTTTAATATAAGCAATATGCATTTTCCTGTGGAGTGCATCCACTACAGTCCACTGTAAGCTCATCCTTTTCTAATTGCAGTAGATAAATCTGTGGTAATCTCCTTTGCAAGTATGGCATAGAACATGTTATAAATACCACAAGAAGGGCAAAATTTACTGTGCAATAAAGGTCAAAATGATAAAACCCATAAAGAGCATAATGAAGCCCACTGGCTGGGATTCAAGTAGACACTTAAGTAGATGACAATTTTTTAGCTTTTGGAAGTCCCATTGACTTAAGTGTCTTGCTGAATATTGTCAGCAATGTGTACTTTGTATATTACTTTGTCTTCATATTGTTTAGACATTACAGTTAAAATCTCATGCTTTGTGCAGATATCTGATATGACAGTGGAAGAACTGAAATATTTACAAAGCCCCTTGAGAGAAATTAACTAAGACTTGGAAAAATGTTTAGGGAAAAAAATGTATAATTTGAAGTAAAATCTGAACCTCTGCCTTGTCTTTTTTCTACTTCTGAAAAACTTCTTGTTAGGAGTTCTCTCTTCATATTTCACTTTTGGTTTTATCAGGCATTTGACTCTGAGAAAAGCAGAGGAAGGTAGCTGAAGCCCTCTACCTTTCTGTGGCAGCACAACTCCATGAGGCACACTCTCTGTCAGCATCATGGCTTTACCCATCCTGAATGAAGCAGAGTACTTCAATTTTGGCATACAGCTCTATGTGCTTAGTCTGATCACTTTGTTTATCTTAACAGGACATTCCACACACCTCAGTAAATCTGGGTATAAGGAAACTGTAGTGCTCCTTTAATGCAGAAGCAAATCAGGCTTTGTGCCTCTGGGCAAAAAGATATCAAGCAAGTCTGCCGCTGCCTATGCAGCAGAAAATTTAATTCAGTTCAAGGTCTTTTGAAATTAATTTCAGTGTCCAAAAGATGTCTTTTCACTAACACAGCTCTTGAATGAGTTACTCTTGGTCTGTGCAAATGTGACAGAGGATTCCATACACTTGCATTTTCAAAATAAATTTCATAATTACTTTGAATCTCACTTCTGAGATTCCAAATTAAGCTAAGAACTTGTTGAAAATTTGTTACAGAAATACTTTCCTGGGAGACTTTTGACTGATGTAGAATGTTAATAAAACTTTATGAGCCTGGGGAGAAATTTTTACTTCTTCTTGGAAAAAGGACCAAGCGAAAGAAATGCCGGAGCTGAAGTTTTGCGGACTCAACTTGGATCATTGTGATCAAGTGCTGAGCTCGTTTATTGAAACACACACACAGCTTATATAGGTTTCTATATCAGTGCACGAGTTACATTACATTGCTATGGGTTAGATGCTCTGTTCATCCGCCTCACATGTGTCTCACTATTGCTAAAAATTGGTTGAGGCTACACAGTCACATTGGTCCTTTTTAAGGCAGTTTTTAACATTCTTGCAGTTTCTTATCTTGTTCTCAGACTTCTGCTCTTCTCCTACTGCATTTCGATTGTGCCTTAACATATCTTCGCTCAACCCCCAGGCCTGATTTTATGGGAGTCAGAAATAAATCTGGAGGGGCCAAAAAACCCCATTCTTCTCAAAATGCATTGCTACAAAGAAACAAATAGGAAATTTTTTTTTGAGGTGAAAACTTAATCTTTCAAATGGGAAATACTAAACTGCTACAGTGCTAGGTCTAAGTTGTAGTTCATTTATATTATACTCTACTTGCTAGATTCTCTGGCCATGTTGCCTCTCCCATGACAATTTATAAGTGAGTAATTCTTAAAATAGGCAAAGTACTATAAAAATGTTTCAAACCAAAACCAAAACAACCAAACTTGCAATGGCTGACAAAATGAGTTATTTCATTTACACTGATTTGATATAAATCTAAAGATTTGATTTCATTTCTTCTTAATGGGAAAATACCTTTTGATTATAAAGTTTGCATACCTGAGACTAGCTGCAAAATGCTGATTTTAATAGATTGTATCTGTGCTGTACAGTTGTAAATAATGTGTCCAAATTCATATCCTTCAATTAGAGAAACAGTTTTTGTGGGGGTAAAAATTCTCAGGCTCTTCCCTTTTCTTGGGCAACTCCAAAGCTAGAAAGCCTCAACAACAGTATGATTCTAAAATGACTGTATATAATCTTTGAAAGGAAAAAAAATATTTTCTCTTCAGAGAATGCACTTTGTCTATGTAGTTTTGAAGTTGTGCAGTATTACTGTTCCTCTATTCAGGTTTGTTGTGTATTCTGGCTAATCTTATGCTATTACTGCAATGGATTTCTGAAACTCCCACTCAGTCCTGTGTTGCCATTTGGCACCCAAGAAAAGCAGAGAGACTAACCTCACTAAACCATAACTGGCAAGGGAACTGAAGAGGTGGATGGAAGCAGAAATTAATCTGACATGAGAAAAAAGCACAGGAACACTGCATGTCCTATAAGCCAACACTTTTCAGGCTCAAAGGGAAGTCTAGCAAGCATTCCAGATTGAGATGTCTGTAAAAGTCAGTGGGAAAGAAAATCCTCTCTCTTACCTGCCAAAACCTATTGCCTAAAACAAGGTAAGCATTAATCAAGATTAAAGTGTGCCTGAAAAAATAAAAGGTCAGTCCAGATCCTACTGGGTATGTTCTGGTAATGCATCCATGAGTCATGTTAGCATTCTAGCACACCCAACTCTCAATTTCTATCTTTGCTGGAATTTGCTATTGCAAATTAATGTTACTTTAGTGAAGCATGGGAGTGTGTATTCATGTCTTGTAAAGACAGTGGCATGTAACATTTGAAGTCAAAGTGTGTCAGATGTCCAAGACCATGCTGTCTAATGTGTTGGCCAAAGCTATACTGATCTTTCAAGGGTGGGCAGAAGACTGTTTTCATAATTTTTAAATGTGAACTACACTGTTGGAATACACTTGCAGTTGAAAGGATACCACGAATTAGTGAAGTTGGTAAAAACAGGTGACAAAAGATCGGGACTAGCATTAGAAACCTACAAATTAGAAAATTGGAAGCTGCATTGCTGGCACAGTCTAAATTAACATATATAGTCTAAAGTAACATATATGCATATATTGTCAGTGCAAATTTTGAAAATCTATTAAAAATTTAAATAAAGGGAATATTTATAAATAATATAAAGATGTAAGAGATTCATTTTTCTAATAAGTTATAAATGACTATCACTCAGATTTTTATACATGATTAATTATTTTAGTATATTACAGACTATATTTAAGTATTCATAAAATGGAATATATAAATTTGTAATGGAGGTCACGTACAGCATTCTGTAGCATCTCTGGCAATAATTTACTAGTGAAATTCTCTATTCAATTCGTGCTATTATTTGATAAAACATTTCTATAGATACAGATCTCATCTAGGAGCCCTGTAACTGATATACAGTGCTGCTGCCCTTTAGAAATGTTGAGAATAGTATGAATATAGAATAATTATAGAATATACAAAGAATATATATATAATCTTTTGCTGGACTTTGATTTTCAGACCATTTCCAACAGCAATATCACATTGGTTATGTCTTGATGAAATACTCTATAGACGGTAGAGAAGTGCAGGTAGGAATACAATACTTCGCTAAAGGGCTTTTGCACTCTATCATAGAATCATAGAATCATTAATGTTGGAAAAGACCTCCAAGATCATCTAGTCCAACCATCCTTCTACCACCTATATAACTTACTAAACCATGTCCCTAAGTACCTCACCCAATATCTATCTATCTATCTATCTATCTATCTATCTATCTATCTATCAATTCCCCTCCCCCCCTCCCTCCCTTCCTCCCCTCCCTTCTCTCCCTTCTCTCCCCTCCCTTCCCTCCCTTCCCTCCCATCACTCCTGTTTGCAGTTAAGAGGCTATGTACTTCCATCATCTGATGCCTATTTCTTTTCACACAGCACAGAGAGAGATCTTTCTAGTTTCTTAGCATGCTGTGGGTGTGAAACTAAAATGTATCCTTGAAAAATGGCTTAGGTAGGTTACTAATTTTGTGAAAGCTGGTGCAGTGCTTAATTCAGAGAAGGACAAATTTATGTTTTCATAGTAAACATTTGATCATGTGTAATTCCTTATAGTCCTGAGCTTGTACTTTTGTGCCTGCATTAGAGTAGAATACTGCATACCTATGACTCATGCAGTAAAATACAAAAGGTGAACAACTGTCAGCATTTCTTTTCTGAATGACACTGGGTTGTTTTATGTTGCCCAGCACTACTTAATATATCAGTATTTATTATTTTTCAGTAGCAACTCTCATCTGCCAGAAATACTCAGCTTTATTCACACCCTCAGGAAGCACAAGGAGACTCTTCTACACAGTCAAGATGCATTGAAATTTTGCCTTTTATACAGACAGAATATCCCCTAAGGGACAGCATAACAGCTGTGCTTTCTGCAATGTGAGAAAACTGGTCATGCTACTGAAAAGCAACAATGGTGGCACAGGCAGTCTACCTTGTCCTCCAAGAAATGAAAATTATCTAGTAAATCAGTTGCACTAATAAATTTTCTCATCTGTTAGATGAGATGGAGTTAGAATCAATTTCCTTGATAGTTCTCCAGCTGTCAGACTAAGCCCTAAGCCTTGAGTGGAGGGAGAATTTCAGGCAAAAATATATACTGGTCCTTCTCCCAGAGAAGTTGTAGACATGTTTGGAAATAAAATATTCATAGAAGTAATAACAGTACTTAGCCTCTCAAAATCCTGTATATGTATAGATAATTTTGAATGTTAACAAATATCACTTCAGTGGAAAGGGCTCACAATATGGTCTCTAAAGCTTAGAAAACATAGAAGTGTTTTTTTTGTGAATGGTGTGGATAGCTAAGGAGAGTTTGCCCAAGTATCTTGTTATAATTGAGTAATGGCAGTTCAGTGGCTGGTAACTGTTAGAACCATCTAACTGCAATTTTATCTTTCTGTTGGCTTAAATTCTTAAATATGCTGTGGATTATTTTTTCTTATTTGTTATACAGCTTGACCCTCTTCTAACGGGTTGGTCTTGAACAGTCACTATCCTGCCCCAAGACTTTCTGCTATGATGAAATATCATATTTAACAACTTCCACATATGAATAGCAGATGGTTGGAGCTATATAAGCATATGTGGCTATATGTTGCCATCATTTAGTTCTGCTTAACCCTTCAGCAGCTCTTTGCCTTTGCCATTTAACAGGCTTGTTTGGAAATGGGAGGGAAATCAGACTGTGAAAACCGGAAAAGTTTTTAGTGCTTACACCGATAGTTGTTTTCTGTTCAATATTATTGTGATAGCTAAGAGCAATCTGCTTGACTTGTCAGTGGATATGTGTCAGGACACCAGGACAATATGAAAGTCTGTTTAGTTTCCAGCTGCTTACAGTTCCTCTGTGTTTAACAGCAAACAGACATGGGAACGTATGGTTTGGTAAGTCACAATACATCATTCGTGAGACACTGCTACCAACCCCAATTTTATTAATTTCTAGGGTTCTGCCCTACTTTACTATGTTATTATTCTCTATTCCTGTCTGTTTTATGCAATAGAAATAAAGTCTACTGGTCTGTTTCTTGATAAAGTATCAATTTTCTTTTTTTTTGTGCTGAGTTGCTTTACTTGGAAATGTAGAAGTTTTCCACATTCTTCTTATCAAAATACTTATATTGGATAGTTTCGACATTGCTTCATGTCTCAGGTAATTATTTAAAATGTCAGAAACAAGAAATCATGACTTATATGGACTACACTGAAAGTTTAGCAACAGACATATGAGTATATATAGACCTGCTTTCTGCATCTTTCAGGATGCTTGCCATTGACCAGATCTCCTCCAAAAGATACTGGCGTGGAAAGGGAGTTGCCTGCCAGCCTTGTGGTGCTTCAGTGGTTGGGATGCTCAACAGCAGCCTTTCAAATAATGCAGTGTGGGGCATGATGCAGGCTCACCATAACTTAGGGTAGATCTGTCTTTAACTACAGAATAAACTAGAACAAGCAGTTCAGCTTCTGTCCTTGAGCTCTAGGCATTTAAGCCATATCAGAACTTAGCTATAAAATGTTTCTAAAATGTATTTGGAGTAAACAGCTGCCTTCCTAGGTAGACACTTATCTTGACTGCAACCAACTCCTGTATTTTGGGGTGAGACCCAGGGATGTAGTAGCCTTATTTTCAGTGCTATGGTTTCCATAGATCAAGAAAAAAACTGCATAGCTTTCTACCCATCATATCACTCTGGGTGAAGACTGAGTGTCCTGACTGAATGCCCTGATTAGGACCTGAATTTAAATAGCTTCTAGTGTAGCAGAAATATAGGCCAAGTGCAGTTTTATGTAGGAAAAGAACCACTGTTAGTTGGTCTGTCTACAAATACAACACTCAGACTTGCATTAACTTACTGCAAGACTTGCATTGCACCATGATTTCATATGGCATACATAATCATCTCTTCTGTTTGGTTTTGTACATACAGGTATTACTTTCCAACATACGTTTTTCTGCAACTGTATGTTTGCATTGGCTGGTTGTGTTTACAGTATTTAAGTAAGTAATAACTACATGATAAATATTAGTTTTGTAATACGGTTTGTTTTTTCTGGATTTTTCAACACGAAGAATTTTTAATATCAGTGTGATTAGCTGCTTGCATCTGGTAGCTCCTGCTTTTAAAAAATACTTTGTTCTTTTCATAAAATTTAACTGACTCAGTTTACATATTCATTAACTGTGAAAGCCTATACAGAAAAAGAACAGCACTAGAAGATTTAAAAAAACCCCAAACACTCTTGTAGTGTTAGTAAATTAAATGGAATTTATAATCCCTTTAGGCTGTTCATATAGCTACTCAGAAACCATTGGTGCTGAATGACAGAAAGAAATTGCATTTAATAGCTGCCTCTGTCCACCTTCACAGCTAGCCTGGCATCTAAATATGACCTCAAAGGCACATGGAAGGAATTAAATGACAGAAATGGCAATTACATATCTGATCTCAATAATTTTGCTACGGAAGTGGAAGAAAATTAGATACAAAACTGCTATGTGTTTATAGCTGCTCCTGCCTATCAGTATGCTCTGTCAGTGAAAACACATACTCTATCAGATTAATAAATTAAATACTGCATTCTTGCTAGGCTTCCTTTAATATACACTGGTGTTAAAAAGGATATTGCAATAAAGTTTTGTTAACCATAAAGATTATTTAATTCAATATACAGACTATACCTTATAACATCTTCAGATAAACCTAAAAATATTTTCAACAGTAAGCAATTAGAGATACTTGAGGAAAGGAGGTTTACAAAATACAGCACAATACTGAAGAAATGAATACGGTAGTTTGCCACAAGTAAATTAATGTAAATTAACTTGATTTTATTTAGATGTTGTACAATACAGTGTAAGAACATTTATTTTCTTGTCAAATGAAGGATAATGAAAAATAACTACCTAACTAAAATATATTAAGTCTTATTTCAAAATAAATGCAGTGGATATTGTGCAAAAAAGCATAAAGTCACAGAAAGTCATTGAAACTCATTGAAACTGAAAATACATATATTTTTGTATGAAATACAGTAATTTCATCTGTGGAATGGAAATGAATTATTTTTCTACCAAAACCTCAAAATAACTCAAGCTGCATAGTTGGGAAAAAGACATTTCTCTAACTCCTTTTTTTAGCTGTTTAACCTTTGCTCTAATGCTGGAGCAGCTCCATCAATGAGATGCTACGGAAGAGCAGCAGCTTACATCTTATCACTGTGATTTATCTCTGTGCTCAGAACTACTCTGGACAGCAAAATGAGAAACCCCATGGCTACAATTGCTACACCAGCTAAAGCTGGCAAGGTGCTAGTTTGGTGGGAATTTTCAGAGAAAAAATGATGATGGAGGGAGCCACTGCTGAAACTGATGCTGCAGGGCTGAGAGAGAACGTGATGTCTGTAAGACAAAGAGACATGCAGAAACTGAGATTGAAAGGTTTGGGTTTTTATCAAGACTCTTATCCCATAGCTAACAATTTTATTTCATTATTTTCACCACACGTTAGCCAAGTTTTGTTTTTTTCCATCCAGGTTTTGCTTTCTATAAAATATATTTTTACTTCAAGCTTGAACTGTGAAAGTCCAGGGCCACTGATAAATACCCTGTTTGTCTCCTCTCCTACATCTAAAAGTGAAGGGAAGATTCTAGATACAGATGGATGAAACAAGTACCCAGGGTCAGCCAGTACAAATTGCAGCTGTTGCGTAGGCAGACTAGTGACAGTGAAAGGAGGTGGAAAGAAACTTCAGGTTGCCTGTATCCACAAGTCACTCATATATATCAGCAAAGCATAGGAATGCTCAGTTATCCAGTTCAGTCACAAATGCCTAAGCCTGTATCCTAGGTTGAAATAATTTACGACAATGTAAAGCTGTGCAGATCTGTTTAGTTTCAGTGTAAGTTTGAGAGATTTTAAAGATAGCAGCAAATATTTGAAAGTTTGATCAATCCCATATTTCTTTTCCAAATGTGTTTTCACCTTGAAAGGGTGTTAAAAATGGACAGTAGTTTGAATTTTGTGTAGGATAAAGAGATAAGAAAAAGATTTCATAGAAGCAAGTCACAATAGTTGTAACTGTTCTCAAATAAAGCTCAGATTCATAGAGCTACTTAGCTAATTAGGCATCTGAGACTCTCAGCAATTATTTAAGAGTCAGATCTCTAGAACATCCTGGTCCAATCAGTTTCAGTGAGGGAAATTTCCCTTCTATATCAGATCGTAAAGCTGTTTTTCTCTGATGACAGCTGGGAACTGTGAGTGTATGATGAGAACTTTTCTGCTTGGAAGGAAGAGAAACATACACAAAATGCAATAGAATGCACCGTAAAAACCCCATTAAAATGCAAAAAAAGAGTTTTGAATAGACTGCTGAAAATTTTGAGGGAGGCTTTTCTTCCCAGAAAGTAGCATTTTTCCAGCTTCTTTTTATTTATTTATTTTTCTCTCTCTCAGATTAAAGCTACATTCCAAACTTTCACAGTCCTGACTGGAATGGAATTTCTGTCCTCAGCAGTTCTAGTAATGGGAAAAAGGTCATATATATTTTCCAGGGGTTTACAGTGTAATAGTGTTTGTCTGACTGTGTTTCCTCTGGGCTAGGAAAGTAAGTACTGAGTTCTTCAGGATGCTGATTCTCAGGACATAAGTTATTCTTGCAGTGAAGAAATGTGTACCGTGCTCTCTCTGGTAGTTGATTTAAGAGAATTCTTTATGTCATATTTATATAATATTTGACAGGAAAGGAATTATGTTTGATGACATGTAAAATCTGCACATTTGTGAGGGTTTTTTTGTAAATGATATGTTAAAAACATATTACGTACTATAATTATGATCATTAAATGTGAGTACTTGCTTCAAAATTGCTGGAAGTTAATAGTTTTTCGGTCTCAGAAGCATCTTCATTGCTAAAAGATTTTCCATAATTAATTTTTTCGTCAACTTTACAATTTCAAAGAGCAGTCGCTAGCTGTATGAATAGCATTTGAGGCAGTGCAGCTAAAGGCTACATTTTGCAGAAGCTTTACATCAGCTTAAGCCAATGTTTCTTGCAGAGAAGCAGCCTTGGCCTGTCTTGAACAGCCAATTTCCACCCCTTCCTTTGTGCAAGTACAGATCGTTTTGTGACTATGTGAAACCATAGGGAACTAAAATTGAGCTGGTTTTGGCTGGCTAATATTAACTCAATTCTCCTCCCTATTTCAGATCACTAGAAACACACACATTCCATTCTGTAAGGGGGTAACATGGGGTCAAGAACGAGCACTTGAAGCAGACTGAGGGCAAGACTCATTCTTTCCGCATCAGTGTCAAACTGTTTATGGTCACAGGTTCATTTTCAGAAACAGTCTTAGTTATCTTATTAAATAGATTATACAGATTTTGCCAACACTAGGCATTTCTTTGGCAGTATCAAGCAATAGAAATCTCCAGCTTAAATTTTGCCTTAGCCGTGTGTAAAAGTTGTGCCTACAATATGATTACCTTTTTTCTGGCCAAGGCCGTGCTGATTATTCCTTAAATGATAATATTAGCAAGTGTCAGAAATCTTCTGCTATAAAGCTGATATCAACTGCTTACTAGGCAAGTGTAAAACTTGTGTGTATTTTGACTAATCTTGGATTGCATTCATTGATGCCTAGCCTTTAAGGACTGAAATCTGCCAGGGACAAACAAGTTATTCAGTGAAATTCGGTAGAGTTTATGCAGGCCTGGTTGTAAAACAACGTTACCTACTGTAATACAACAGATTTTTGAAGCAGAACAATTACTATAGACTTAAAAGCAGTTCATACTGTGACACTGTTTCAAGATGATTGACTGTGATAGTTACAGACTGGGTGAAATGCATTACAGGATATGCATTATATATCAAGACATTATAAATTATGAGAAACTACTGTCAGGCAAGCAATTATGATAGCTCATCATGCAATGCTAATTACAAAATGCCTGGAAAATACCTTATCTACATTTATGAAGCTTCCTGCATTCATCAATAACGTTTATATGACGGTGTGAAGAGTAGTGCTATGACGACTAAACCCTCAGGGAAAACAGGTATCTAAATGGCACTGGAAAAGTACTCACAAATGCATATTGGTGCAATAATAACCTCTGGAATGACCGGTGTTTGGAAGTGGATTTTCTAGCCTTGGAACAGCTATTAGATCTGTAAAGCAGATTTGCTTAGGTCCTCCAGAATAAATAATATCTTCCAACATAAACTGAAGATGGTGATACTCAAATCTAGCAGCTAACTATGAAATAAGCTGTGTAAAAGACAAACAAGACCCTAAAATGCACTTCATAAACTACATATGGATGCCATTTTACAAGACATGGTTGACATTTCATCTGAAATGCTAAGTACCATTTTGGGCACTCGAGTTCAAGAAAATTAAACTCAAATAAGCATAGGTGCAGAGAAAGGTAGACAAGAGAACGAGAGGCTTATCTTGCTGAGAAAAAACTGATACATAGCCTTACAAAGTGTAGGTTAAGGGGGCAGAGAAGTCCTGTATGGAAACACATGGGCATGAGCTCAGAAATATTTGAGCCAAAGTCAACACTAGCAGCAGAAGAAATGATTATTAATGGTTCAGGTAGCAGATGGTACAAAAAATCTAATTATTTTTTGGTGAAACTTAGAAAATTTAGTGAACAGATTATTTCTTACAATTCTCTACAATAGAAGCAGATGGGACTTGATACCATCGAAGTTCTTTCAACTTTAACATTCCTGTTACAGCTGAATTACCTTCTAAAATCTGCTTTTAAGTCAGCTTTCCTATCCCTTCCAATACTCTTTTTTATTAGCTCAAGGGTTTATTTTTATCCTTTGCTATGGTATTAATAGCAAGTCAATGGTTATTTCCATCTATCTCCTTATCAATGTGTCAAGGATGATTAAATGTATCTGCATTGCATTATGCAATATCAGTGCTGTTCAGACTGGAGTATTCTTTTCTGGTGACTGAAAAATATGAAAAGAATTGAAAAATAGAGAAGAAAGTTCTTTTCCTGTCTATCATCTTTGGGAGTGCCGTGCAAAATCTGCTATTTAGAAGCTGCATGTTATATATGATTAGAAGGGCAGCCTCTCTAAGTCTACAGCTTCTCTTTCTACAAATAATGGCATGAAAGTAGCTAAAGCTGTGACACCATTTAGAATGGAATAAATAGAATTGAGCTACCCCTGACACAGACTAGTTATAGATTTATTCCCCTGACACACAGCAAGGAATTGTACGTTTCCTTATTGAAGCTTAGAGTGAACTCTCAATCTGCAGAACTGTAATATACCATGGTACGAAGCTACTGATTTGTAGGATCTCTAAAGTGGCTATGCTTTAGAAATTTTGTAATATGGAGAATTACTGTATATTTCTTAGTTTTATTTTTACTAAGAATAGTATGTTTTAAATTACTAGTCACACCTTATTAATTTTTGATTTTTCTTGTTACAGAATCACAGAATCATAGGGGTTGGAAGGGACCTCGAGAGATCATTGGGTCCAACCCCCCTGCCAAAGCAGCTCCCTAGCACATATTGCACAGATAGGCATCCAGACGAGTCTTGAATATCTCCAGAGAAGGAGACTCCACCACCTCCCTGGGCAGCCTGTCCCAGGGCTCTGTCACCCTCACTGTGTAAAAGTTCTTCCACATGTTGGTGCGGAACTTCCTGTGCTCCAATTTACAGCCATTGCCCCTTGTCCTATCTTGTTCTTAGTTCATAAACAATTTCATACCGATGGAATATGTTCATAAACAAAATCATACCAATGGAATATATAGCTATTTAAAACACAATCTGTGGACAAGTGGGTAATACAGTACTTGAGAACTGCTACAGTCTAAATTACCAACAAATATGTCACGAACAGTCCTGCTAAATTTAAAACAGTGACGTTTCCTTTGCATTTTACGTTATACACTATGAATATTTGCTAGCAGCAGTTGCTCCTGGGCAAGGGATAGACAGTCTTTAACTGTTAGCCATCTCATATATTGGAAATTTGTCAAGAACTGTAACAGTACCTGTGTGTCATTAGAGTCATAGTGGCATATCCTAAATTACCATTAATGCTAAGCAAAGCTAGTAAGGTCATTCTGCACAGAAATAGGATTACACTCCTCTATATGTATTATCTTTATGCTAGTTAGAATGTATCTTGTTGCCTTTTTCAGTTAAGCATTTAACATTTGAATGCAACTATTTTCCAGTAAACACACATTTCATTCTCTACTGTTTGGATACTAAATATGCAGTTATTGATTTGAAGAAAATATCACGGGCTTAGAAGAAATAAATGAGTATCACGATTGAAAATCTTTTCTGTCATTTGGGATAGGTTGTATTTTTAGCTTTGGGAGAAAAGCCAGAAGGTAGCTCAAAGCCTGACCTTTACTCTTCAATAATCAGACCTATATATAGTGTTTTACTGGACAGACCTTCATAGGAGAGCGTCAGGTCCTTGGTCTCCCTATTCTGCTCATTGAAATAAAAGATTTCAGTTACGGAAAAGCGTGCTTTGCTTGCAAGTTGATGTGGCAAATGTTATTCTAGAAGGAATCCATTCCTTATCTCATACTCCATATACATCCAGAATTTAGGAAGAAGGCATTTTTCTCATAAGTGACTACTTTTTTCTCTCAAAATGGTATAGGCCTGCTCGGGTGTATACTTTTTTGTATATTATTTCTATAGTGAATGAAAAGTTTGCAGTTTGTATGTGGCTGTATTTCTGCTGCTGCTCCTTTGTTGCTCCTCTTTTGAAAAGTAAATACCTTATTCTTATTGGAAAGACCTGCAAAAATAAAAATATACCGCTCTCCTTCAGCTATGTAGCATTGTTCTAATTGAGAAAGGCAAGGATCATTAATCATCAAAAAGGCTCCAAACGTTCGCTTTCTCAGATTTAGTACATCATAAACAGCAACATGTACTTGCCTCTAGGGCTGACGACCTATGTGCTAAGTTTGCTTGCTGTAAATGTGTCGTATCTCCATAACTGTTTAAAGTTTTAGAAGAAATAGAAAAAAAACCTCTGTGTTAGAGTGGAATACAAATCTTTCAAGAATACTTGTCTATAAGTAGTTTCATCACATGGTTATAATTTTGTGACAGTCTCTAAAACTTTTAACAATGAGTCAATATAGTATATACTTGGTTTAAAAGTATTGCGAAGTTTTCTGAGTAAAATCACCTATCTCCTGCTTCTTTATCTCTGGCTGTGTAGAATGTAGCATTTTGACTGAAATTAGTAACAAAGAAGATGCACAAGATAGTCCTGAGTCAGATTCCAGATCCAGTAATTTATAAATTTAGACAAAATAGATTATAAGACAAATTTTTCAATTATTTTTAAATTAGAAATATGCACTTGTCATCTTTCAAAGGTTTGAAAACCAATTCCAAATCTGAATTATGTTGCAATTTTCTATTTTAGAAGAATAAAGCCATATTTACATTACACAGAGCAGTTTCTCACATATGTTTACATATGGAAAAGGTAAGGAAATAAAATAGAGACTTGCCTACTAAAAAGATTTACACTATTTTCTGAAAATATTACCTCTTGAAGCAAAATCTTTATTACATAAGATGTTACTTGTAAATAAGAAGGTCAGACACTGCACTTTCCTGACCCTATACACAAAAGAATTTTGCATTTCCATTAAATATATATAACTTGTGGGACTCAGCTGACAAGCATGGCCATCTTCAAAGCCTGAGGATTTGCCTCTCCGACCAACCTGGTTTGTGTGTTCTTTGGCAGCTCCTTCTTTTATTAATAATTTACAGTGGTTCTCAAATGGTTTCAGACAGCTTCAGTACAAAGTCCCAATCATACCTTAAGGAGAATCATATAACAGTTATGGCCAGATTCTAGTGCAGTTTGAAATGAAAACACAGATGATTAAACATTTTCATAATCTAACCAAATTCAGATTAATTTTCCAAGAAATTCCTGTCTGATCATCTTGAAATATTCATGGCAGATTAACGTTAATATATATGAAAGCACTGTATAAACGACTGGACTAACATAGAAACCTCTTTGGGGAAAGGATATTTTGCTCCAGCTCCTCAGAGACAGTGATATCTTAATCAGAAGCATCTGCTTCCTGAAGGCCTGTGCCAACAAAGCCTGACTAGTCTTCTGATTAATAATAGGAATATTCACTTAACAACCTGCCCTAAAGAACCTTATTTTAAAAATGAAATTTGCAATTATGTTTTTTCAGTATTCCTATACGTTATATCAAGGACCTAATAGGACACTTCCTTCTTTTAATCACAGGATCTCCAGTAATGCTGTAAACAATCAGGAACAAATAACTCTGTCCAAGTTCTTCATAACTCTGCTTCACTTTATTTAAAATCAACCCAAATAACTGATGTACCTTGAAAGGTACAGCAAGCCTTATTCGTTAAGGAGTATGGTGGCTAATTTTTCTGGTATATTTAAAATCTGTTTCTACTATCTTTGACATTCCCATTTATACCTTGATAAGACAATAACAGAGAATCAGGCATTGAAATTGCATCTTCATTCAGGTAAGCAGATATTTTGATACTTTCTTCAGTGGGACTAGATTGCTCTTTGCAGTTCTGTTGGGCTTGGTTGTTTTGTTTTGTATTTTCTTAAATTACATCTTGGCCTCTCCTTTTTTGGCTGAAGTGGCAGAGTTAAAAAAGACGCAGAACTAAAAGCCTTCCATAGTGGAAGTCTTTGAAAAACTGATGAGTATATATGAAGCAAAAATTTGGGAAATTGTGACATTTCATTATCACTTACAATGTAAAATAAAATGAAATCTGAGTAAAATTAAGTGAAAATAAAATGAAATTAAATTTTGATTTAAGTTTGTCTTCAATGATAATTTTTCATGCTAACAGTTATTAAGAAGTATTTCAGTTCAGAAAGCCTTGTGTCTGTTATCTATGAAATCCTGCTTCAGTGAAGTGATTCAAAATGAACTACAAGTCACTGTTGATACTAGAAATTCAGTGCAGTGTATATGCACCAGTGACATTCCAGAAAGAATGATACATGTGGAATTAAAATTTACTTTAGTTTTTCATCTGGGTTCAGTAGATCATGCCTGTGTTGGGTGATATGGACCTAGTAAGTGTATGGAGCGATGCAGAAATAAGAGAACAGAAAAATACTATGAAATAGTCATAAAATATCATACCACAGTTCAGTCTACCACAGTATATCCATAGCAAGAGTCATTATCTTCAGGAAAATAGTAATTAATATCATGTTTTTATCATGTTGGGACAGACCAAGTAGAACAGTCTCTTTGGGTCTCTCTGACACTGAGATATCAGAGGTACTGTTGCTCCTACAGGGTCTCTTTATGAATGTCACCTCAGTATGTTCCTGTAAGCATTCAGCACTTGGCAAATTTTTTTTAATGTGGGTTAATAAATATATTCCTACTCTGATCATTAGTCTTCAGATGAAAGTCAATCTTGAGTCAAATTTTCTTTTTCTATTTTTTCCATTGAAAAGTTAGAATTATATCCTCAAGATCACACATCGCTTATAGATTTCTAATTTTTTAACAAGAATCTTATCAAGTATAAACTTTTTTCTGCTATATCATCTATTAATATTATTGATTCATGGTTTGTATGTAATAAACAGTCTAACTTCTGCATCATATAAAGAAATAATTTGCAATTGGATGGGGGGTTTTTGGTGGGGTTTTCTTTTGTTTGTTTTTTGTTTGTTTTTCAGTCCCAGAAGAAAACAAAAAACTATATCGCTTCCAACTGCTTTTTATCTTCATGGTAGGAAAATGACCCCACTACATAGTGGTGACCTTTCTAACTGGAAAGGAGGTTGGAAAAGATTAGTCAAACGTGGCAAATGCACACTTCTAAAATATCTATAGAATACTGTTTCTAATTGTATTTCAAGGCTAGATGTAGATGACAAGGCATTTGGATACTTTTACTATATCTTGTCACCTTAGAAAGGCAAAATTATAAGTTGGAAAATGTTAAATAAATTACAAAGATGATGCCATCAGTTTCTAAATTAACTTAGTAAACTGCAATTTTTATTCACTTTAAACTGTTTAAACAGGGAAACTTTGTGACTGAAGATAAATAAAAGATGCTTTAAAATGCCTACATTCTGATTTTATTATTAAAAAATCTTGTCTTTTGGTTATTTTAAAAGATTTTTTTATAACGGCTATTTATACTATATTTGGTTGTGACAGTCATTCAGATAATCAGCTTAACAGAAAGACCCATTTAGTTATGTACTCAGCATTTTAGCACATCAGAACCCATGTTTTTTAACTTTATTTGTCATAGTTCAATACCTCTTTGACATACAGTAAAGATATCATCGCATATTTGAAAATATTTTGACAAATCTTGTCTCTGTATGCACTTTGTGGTAACTTGAATGCATCTGGCACTATTGCCTAATGGAATATGGTGCAAATTCTTCAAATTTTTATTCTGGATTGTGAAAAACCTGCTCCGTCAAAGGCAATTAAAGTAACAAATGCCAGGCTTTATTAGTTCATTTCTATTCAGCACTAGTTCCCCAAACCTGGCAACCTGCTTTGTCCTTCAGGAAAACAAACCCATTATATCCCTTCCCTGCCTGTGTGATGTATTAGTTGATATTAAAAAGCCACTTGAAATTAATGCTCACAATGGACTTGTCTGTATTCCTGTGTTGACAGTCAGAATTGGATGTATTTTTCAATCATAGCTCATCTGAGTTAGCTTAATGTGATTGAATAAGATTAATCAATATTCAGGCTGACAAATCTGATGTTCTCTGTGTTTTAATCTAGGATGATCTTTAGCTTTTCTGTAGTTCTCTATTGTAGTTCTCTGCAATATTTTCTCTCTTTTGCAGTATGTACTTGGATGAACAATGACATTTAAATTATCATCACTGGCCTCTGTGTCAGCACCTGTTGAAATAAATGAGAGTAGTTTACTCTCTTGGCTATTGCTTATTCTTTCTGCAGATTCAGGAAGATGAAGCTGCTTGACTTATATTCAGGTTACATTAAAAAAAATTGCTCTTATCTGAAGAGCTAAAGACTACCAAAAAAAAAAAAAAACAACAAAGGAAAAGAGAAGAAAAAGAAAAAAGAATGTTGAATTTCTTGAGTTTGGGAAGCAAAGGATGAACAACTCTTTTCAATCCTACTCAACTGTATAGTTCTCTTCTTCAAACTTCGGCACTGACATTGAATGGGAAAGTTTTGAAAATTATCTTGTAGATACATTAACTTCAAAGGGCTTGTATAGAAATACATGATGTTTCTAATTTCCACATCACATGAGGGCTTTGTTCATACAGGATCCATTCAACTTTAGTCGAATCAAGTATATTGTCAGAGTTCAAGTAAACCTAGGTTTGTGTTCTAAGTGTAGGTAACTGATATAGATATGCATGTACAGATATGCTGGTTTTGGATGCTAATGGAGAGCTTCTACCTTTAGTTCTATTTCACCTAAGTGGTAAAAATAACCCATAGTACCTAACCTGTCTGGCTGGAGATGATGAAATAAAATGCCCGAATAATTTAGTTCTTAGGCATAAAATTACACAGAAAATCAACATGATAATACTCTGCAACAGCCTAGTATAACTTGCAGGGCTATTAACACAGTACTACTGGTATTAACTCCTTAAAGACTGAGTGTACCACATTTGAAGATGAAAAAAGAAGCTGCTATATTTTTTAAGCAAAGTGAAAATTAAAGCAACAGGATAAAGCATTTATGGTTTCCATACATAAAGAAGTATATCACTAATGTAGATAACTACTCATTATTTCTTCTTTTTAATGAAATAGAGGTATTTTTATGTAATTAAGATGTTTCACTAAAGATAAATGTATTTAAAATTGATTTGGAAGGGCACCATGCATCATCTTGGCTTGTCTTGGTATTCAGGCAGCAATGTGCTACTTTTCGTTTCATTATTTATGTTCACCTTTGCAAACAGGGTTCCAAAATTTTCTAAAACAAATGTGTTGCAATTTTATTTCTGCAACAAAAACTATAGAGCAAGAATATTGCCTTTTGTGGCTGCTCCTTCTAAAATTAGAAAGAAAAAAAAAAAGAACATAAAAGGCACAAGTTAACTAATACAATTAATTGTGTTCTCAGCTGAAGTTTTCTATATACAATTCTTTTGTGTCTGCTGTTGGAAAGATTTAATGCAATGCTAATTGCAGGAATGTCCTGCATACTCAGGTATTCCATCACAAGAAATTCAGGACAACCACTTAATTCAATAACATTTCGAAGTTTCACTACTTCAGAGCCAAGTCCCAAGATGCTGAACAATTTTATTGACAGCAATCTCACTGTGAATTACAAGTGCAAATCACCAATTAGAAAATAACTTGACAGTAATGGAGGAAAAGAAAATGCATTTATATTCGCTCGATACACATTTAAATATTGGATATAATGTTTTCATAAGAGCACTGTGTTTTAGGGAAAATTCAACTTCATAACCCCTTTCACCCACACATTAAATCATCAAATCATCCAGGTAAACATAAGCTTGTGTAACTAATTGATCGGTGTTAGATGCTAGGATACTAGTCACTGAGGATACTAGTCTGCTACAATTTTTGGTTAAAAAGTAAGACCTTTTATTTCAAGGTTAAGAGTTTGTATTTCAATAAATGTCCCACTCAGCCTTGCAGTGCAGGGGATTTATCATGAGAAAGGTATAAATTTAAGAAGTATTTTCTTAAGACATATGAACTGCAGAGTCATAGGCTTATAGATCAATAAATCACAGGGCCAGGACAACTATTTCAAGCTCAGGACAGGCTCAATTTCATATTCTAAAAGATTCTGTGCACCAAAGGCTTACATCTTTTTTTTCAGTTGGTCTAATACAGATTTCCTTTCCATACAAACCCTAATTTCCTTGTATCTTTAGATGAAGTTATCTGTGACAACAATTGTATTAATCATTCCTGAAACGTGCTTTTTGACCAACTTTGTCTCAAAAATTCCTAGCACTGGGCACTCTGTTGTATTTACCCTGGAAGACAACTGAAGAAACATCAATTTCTTGCAAGCAGAAAAGACTTTTGGAATAATCTGTCAAATAGACTAAGTGGGAGAAGTTTTTTTGTACTAATTAATAGGATTGAAGATGCCTCAGCCTTTGGGAGGCTCCACTGACTCGAGGACTTTTATAAGGCCATGCCCAAGGTTAGCCTGACCTCCTGTAACCAGTGCCACACCCCCTTGACACATCGTTTTACTCCAGCCATATGTTCAGGATTGGTAACTGAAAGGTTGTTGTCATGGGAACCACTAAGAAGACTTATGATTGTCCAGAGTAATCCCAAATAATTGAAAATAACATGGATAAATTGTGAAATGTAGTTTTCGTTAGAATTCAGGAAGACCCTTGCTCCAGTGGGGAAATACATGTGAAAGAGAGGATGTGCTGTGGTAGAAAAGCCTCTCTAGTCATGTTGAAATGCTGAAGAAAGGCTATTTTTTACTAAGGATCTAAAGCTCATAGGGAAAAAAAAAGTTCCAACAATGGGAGATTTTGTTTCTACAGTAGAAGCTTAAGTGCTGATTAATATGGTGTCTGGGCATGGGTCCTGCAGAGGCAGTTAAATGTGCTGCTTTTGCCTACCACTGTGGTCTTCCGATTTGTTTCTCAAAGTTACAGCACTTTTGCTGGTGGAAATTGCTTTTTGCTTTCAGCAAAACAAACAGATCTGAACAGATGGAGCACCACAAAAGCAAACCGATGTCGTTTTCTAATTTATCTCTACTTACGGAACTATTATGTACAATCGGTCATGTTGCCACACAGGGGGTGTCTCTGCTGTTAATTCATAAGCAAATCGCCCATGGAAGCCAGTTAGTGCTGGCTGAGAGGCACATGAATACCAGGAAACCCAGACAAAATATTTAGTAGGAGAGGACTAGCAGGGGTCAGAGAAGTTTTGAGTAGACAATTAATTATTTGCATTTCTTTCTTCCCAGTGTACTGATTTACATTCTGATTTGCTGAAAAGGACATTGTATAGACAAATGTATTAATGAACTATAAAAGGCTCACTGACCAGATAAAACAGGATTTAAAAATATAAGTCTATTTTAAATACTTTCAAATTAACGTTTCAGTGCTAAATTTTGTCCACTATCTGAAATAGAAGACAACAAATTAAATAAGCACCATTTGGAATGGAGTTTAAACTAGCTGAGATTTAAAATATGGAGAGAAATTCTGTTCCAATTAGTTTAATGAGAACAAATTTTAAAAAGTTAGGGAACTTCTATTTCCCCCCAGAATATTATTTCTGACAAATAAATGACTCCTTTTTATATCTCTACTACCTAGATTTTGGAAGTGAAATAGAAACTCATTTTTCTGCTTGCTATCTCAGTTAATATCTCTGATCTGGGCAAAAAATCAACTCTTCTCTTATTTCAGTACATGAACTTCTTATTTTAGTTTGGTTTTTTTAAAATTTTTTAATCTGTATATGTAATGCTTCAATATTGACAAGTAAATTATCTGTAAATTAATAGATGATGAACTGCTTGTTTAATCTATTGAATAATTCTTATTTCTCATGAGTGAATGATGTTGTATTACTTTTTTCCCTTCCCGCTCAGATGAAAGTAATCATTAGCTTTAGAGAATACTGAATTACAAACAGCAAATAAAGACTAATGAACAATGAATAATAAATGTTCTTATTTGAAACCAAATATCAGTACTGGTTTATATGGATGCATTTGTAGAAGAATATAGATTTTCTAAGGATTAGTTGTGAATAAAGCCAGTTTGCTTATTATTAGGAAATAAAAAGCCTACTCTTATGATTCCACATAAGGTTGAATGTTACTTCTGCTTAACCAGTCTCTTTGAAGAATGATTATGACAACTGAATCTCATATGCTTAACTACTCAGCCAGATACTACTTTTGTACAAATAATCATCTTTGCTGAATCATGCAGTGTGATAATATATTCTGACTCTGCCATACTGTTTAAATGAATAGGGAAAATAAATGGACAAGTTATTTTTTAACTAATTTTTAAGATTTTCAAAGGCAAAAAATGTCAATTTTGATTTGGTTCCATCAGAGTTTCCATTATATGTACTTTAAATATACTTTAAAAACACCTTTTATATAGGGACTGGAATTTTACACTTTATTTTTTTACATTAAAAACCCCTTTAATTTCTGTATAAAAATTTATCTTGAAATGCCACAGAATTTGGTTACAGCAATAATAAAAATATTTCTCATGGGTTTTTTCCATTGAGGAACTTAATGATTTCCACTGTATACTTCTAATTTTTATGCCATACCTTCTTGTTAAAATTTATAATTCACAATGCAATTTTAATTAAAAAACATAATTACTGTTACATAAAATTCACATGTACAATTAAAATCAATCTTTTATTACAATTAGGCTGTATGCAGAGATAGTACGGAAAGTATTGTTTGCTTTTTATTGGAAGTTAGCTTTTAAATATTTGTTCTTTCAGAAATGTTTACAAAGTACATATCTCTTTCAGATGCAGATATTAACACACAATTTTACTTTTTTTGAGTGATATTCTTATCCTAAAAATTTGGGCCCTTTTTCAACTCACTGTAACATTTTTCATGCTCCTAATGAAATTTGGTGCCATGGACATACATTGAATACAAGTTCCTTGAATGAAAAAGTTGAGCCTGTATTTTGTTATTAAGTATGGATAAATAATAATATTTTACTATATTTTGACTTATTCGTAAAACAGAAATACTAACTCTTACAGGAAAAATAAAAAGGTTTGCTAATAAATACAGTTGCTGGAAAATGTGTGATTTCAGCTTTCTTAGATGTTACATGAAAGGTAAAAGGCCCTGGTATGGCATGTCGCCATCAAATGGGATATCTTAAAAACAGAGGGTATTTTCTGCATGCACATTTCAAATTACTGTGTAAAGTTTGTTTAATATCAGCTGTTTGGTAATAAGCCTGTGAGTTATGTCCAAGTGTGATTCTTACTATGTGATAGAACAGTGTACTAGAGCTGTGATGTTTACCTAGCACTGGGAAAACTTATTTTTAGGGGATTGTTTTAACCATTTGCCTTATTGTGTGTCACTGGGGAGAATGCTGAGGTACAAGTGCTGGTTAAAGTTGTGTTCCTCCTGAGTTTATGGAGAACAATACCAAAAGATTCCTGAATGTTATATAGGAGAAATTTTAATCTGATGTATAACAGATGCCCCTATGTTTTTTAAGTAAAAAACAAGAATCCGGGACTATAGAGACTGGTAAAAAATTGTGTTAGTGTTTCCCCATGGAACTACTGCTATTAAGAGAGTCTTAAAGAATACGCAAAATCCACCATTAACATTTACCTTAAAGCTTAAAAAGAAATATTACATTAATTGCTGTGGTATGAACTGCATGTTACTGAATTTTAGAGAAAATGGTGTATTTCTAAGTGCACATATGGTCAGTTATGGCTATGTATTCAAAAGATGTCATGTGTGAGTGTTAGAAGCTAAACTAAACAAATTTCTTTGAGCGTAAACTTCTGCTAATGGTCACATTCCTAAGACCAAATGTTAAAAACACGGTGTTTACAAAGGGCTAACTACTGTCTAATACAGCTCTCTGTAAGAAGTGCTAGGAAATGCTTGGGTTTGGTGGTGAAACCAGTGCTTGTTCAACATAGTGTCAGATCAGGAAATTATCCTTGTTCAGCATATAACCAGATTAGACTGATCTGAATGCAATTTATTAAAAATAAATGCATGTAATTTCAACTATTAGTAATTTCTATTTACCTTTTATTTTTTTAAAATTTGGTTAAATTTAAAAAGTGGGTTTAATAATTTGATTTAAAATACTATATAGTGGGATTGTATCTGTAAATTATCCACTTTCATTATAGTAACATAAAACAGTAGAATGTTTGCTATTTCTCTTAAGTTTTGAACAAGCCCTAACTGCTAAATCATCCCACTGCTTCTAATAGCATTCTTAGCCAGGAATCGTGGCAGGAGGATAAACAAAATTAGAGCTTTTAAGACTGAACTTGCTCCATAGTACTGTACACTAACCAATGAGTCTTATTCCTCTTTCTGTAAAATTCAGCCTAGAAGGGCTGCATTCAGAAGAACTGAAATGGTTCTGCTCTGTTTAGAGTCTATCATTGCAGGACCAGGATGTGGTCTCTAGTTGTGCACAGCTTTATAGATTGACAAGTTAACATTTTTTGTTTGTTTCCATAGGAACAACAGATAAACGAGAATTAAGCTGAATGTATCTTGTTTCAAGAGTATGAAGGTATCTTTAAATAATTGTTTGTGGAGTGTTCAAATGTCAATTCTCTTTTCTATGATGAAAATGTGATTTTGTTATCTGGCTGTTTTGAATGCACAAACTAGACAATGCTTTTCTCCATTTAAGGAAGTCATCGACCACTCACACCAGTTTCTTAGATCAAAGCTATGCCGTTCTAATTTAATTACTGTCCAAATATTGACTTCTATTCTTTGCAACCCATTTATGCTTCAGAATTTTCATATTCTTCCTTGGAAATGTGTTTTGGGCTTTTTCTCCCCAGTTCTGTTCTTCTGCAAATGAACATACTTCACAGGTGGAATATTATCAAGGTCATTAATCGTTCTTTATTTTCATCACCAACAGTTGTTCTGCTAAATAATGAAATGTCTGAAATTTTACAGCATTGTCTCTTAATGACACCTGAAAATGTCAATGGAATTAATCCTCTTTTAGATTTTACTTCTAAAATCTTCATATCAATTTATCTTCTTCTAAAGTATAAATGTGTTCCTTTAAAAAGATCAAATGACAATATTTTTACTAAATAATTACTTGAAATATAAGTCAGAATATGACACTAAATTGGCTGGGAGTGTGGATCTGCCTGGGGGTAGCGAGGCCCTACAGAGGGATCTGGACAGGCTGGAGAGCTGGGCTGAAGCCAATGGCATGAGGTTCAACAAGAGCAAATGCCGAGTCCTGCACTTTGGCCACAACAACCCCAGGCAGCGCTATAGGCTTGGGGCGGAGTGGCTGGAGGACTGTGTGGAGGAAATGGACCTGGGGGTACTGATTGATGCACGGCTGAACATGAGCCGACAGTGTGCGCGGGTGGCCAAGAAGGCCAACGGCATCCTGGCTTGCATCAAAAATAGTGTTACTAGTAGGAGCAGGGAGGTAATTGTCCCCCTGTACTCAGCACTTGTGAGGCCGCATCTCGAGTACTGTGTTCAGTTTTGGGCCCCTCACTACAGGAAAGACATTGAGGCTCTGGAACGCGTTCAGAGGAGGGCTACTAAGCTGGTGAGGGGTCTGGAACACAGGCCTTATGAGGAGCGTCTGAGGAAGCTGGGATTGTTCAGCCTGGAGAAGAGGAGGCTTAGGGGAGACCTTATAGCTCTCTATAACTTCCTGAAGGGAGGTTGTAGTGAGCTGGGGGTCGGCCTCTTCTCCCTTGTAGGCAGTGACAGAACTAGAGGGAATGGTAGCAAGCTGCGCCAGGGGAGATTCAGGCTCGACATTAGGAAGCACTACTTCTCAGAAAGGGTAGTCAGGCACTGGAATGCACTGCCCAGGGAGGTGGTGGAGTCACCAACCCTGGGGGTGTTCAAGGAAAGACTGGATGTTGTATTGAGGGATATGGTTTAGTGGGAGCTAGTAGTAATAGGTGAATGGTTGGACTGGATGATCTTCTAGGTCTTTTCCAACCTTGATAATTCTGTGATTCTGTGATTCTGTGATCTATAGCCCTAACACTCAGCTTGGTGTCAGATCATCAGACTATACTATGGAAATAATTCCATAGTCTCTTGCTATTTAAAAACAAACATGAATTCTGTGATAGTTTAAAAATGTATTTGGAACATTAGCAAAAATTACTTGCAGTTGCTATTTTACTTTCTATAAAATAATAATACCCAGAACGATAGTCTCCTGTTCTTCTTCATCATTCATCAGAACACCACCACAACAAACAAAATATTAATTGGAAAATATTAATTGGAAAATAATTTCTGTTTAAACATCATTATTCCCAGCTTTCCATCTGGAACTTTTTTAGGCTGTTTTACTGTTATCCAGTAAAATTATATTGAAATTAGGTGAAAACTGATCCCCTAAATTCCTACAATATCTTTAGATTGTTAGTTTGAGCATTTTCCAAAGTCACACAGCCTCTTGATTTTAGCGGTAGGATTAGACTCTGTGCTACACACAGAACTATAGTTCCTATCCTGGATAACACCAAATCTCTTCATGTTCTACTGCAATTTTTAGATTTTCAGTTAGTCCTGCACACTTAGTTTGGAAATGGTTAACTCCAATCCCTACCAGCCTATTCAAGTAGCTGAATGTGACTCACACTTTAGTGGATAATATTGAGATACATCCATATCGATATGAAGCTTTATTTATAGTATTGCCTTTCCCGAACTAATGAAATGTAACCGAATAGTCCCTGAATGGGTTCCCTGCTCTGCAGTTTTCTTTGTCATGATACCATCAGTGAGAGCTGTGATTTATCACCAAATCTCTTCTGTTTCTCTTTTAAGCATATAAAATTTGTTTTTATTTGAGAAAAGGGTAGACCCTTATCTTTTCCTTTTTTGGAGGGAAGTCTTTCCTGTTTAACCTCTCAGACCTTTTAACTGTTACATATATTGACAAACATATCCTGCTTAGATATGCCATTGGTCAAAAGAGGTGAATATGTCTGTTTTTAGCAACTGCTGAACATTTGGTTTGTTCCAGTTCTATTGTAGGTTCTCACTTGTCCCCAAGACTGAAGACCCCAACCTGTGCTGAAGTATTTCAGAAGTCTACATATGAACTTCTGTAACACTATTAACAGAAGGAAAGTGTCCGCTATGGTGTCCTTCTGCTCAGTAATGTTCAGAACTCAGCTGTCGTGCTTTGAGTCATGATCCAGCTACACAGAGGCGGTCAATGCCAAGTGGAAAGCCCTGGCTGGCGAAAGCCCTGGCTGGCAAATGCCAGGCTGCTTTCCCAGTAGGAAGCATGCACAATTAGTTTGTTTTACAGACTACTCAGAACCTTAATCTTATCTCCATAGTGTTCACCACTTGCTGCATGTATCCTTGACAGATAGCCGGCTTGTCAGTTGATTGGGTTATGATTTGAAGAGAGAAACAAATATAGTCCTGAAAGTAGATATGCACCAACCAAAGATACGTAACCACAGCCCTGTGTTCTACACTGTGTTTAATTCCTTACTCCCATTACACTGTACAGAGTATCTCAGAGCCTCCTCAGACATGCAGATGGTTTCTTCTCTGGGATTTGGAAGCACTGGAACTACCCAGTCATGCTGAGTCCTAGGACAAGACATTCTTTGTATAATATTTTCAAATGCTCAGTGCATCAATCTATTGAGTAACTCTTTATAATACCATTAACAGAAATGGAGCAGAGTTCCTGATTAGATAAAGCTTTTCATTAAGCACTGACAGTAAGGGACAGAACGTGGTTTCTGGTTGGAGTCCCTTTGCCTCTTAGTTACACAGCTAAGACTCATTCAGTGATTCTAAAAATGTATTTGTTTACTGTAAAAAAAATGTTTATTCTGTGCATTCTTAGGTTTGTTTTCCACTAGGTGCAGAATAATTCTACAATAGTCACAGAAAATTAATTGGTAAACACTTCTATTTGTGCTTACTTTCCTGTATTTTCTCTCCTGATTTTCTTCTGCTTGCTTCCCTGAGAGCACTGACTGAACTAATTGTTCCAATGCAGTGCTGAAAATTTCACCTAGATAATACTGCCTGCTTGTAGGATATTTGTTACATCTGCCACTTAGTGTCTGTCACTTGCAAAGCCACTTGTATGTTGAAGGCTGCTGTCTTCTCTGTCACTCAGACATTGTTCGCTCAGCCTCCAGATTCTTTTCCTAATCTTCATGATATCATAGTTTGCTGAGTCTTACGTTCCACCTTGTCTAGCTCATAGCTCTTCCATGCTTGCTTTGTGGACACCCTGACCTTTCAGTGTTGTATCTAAATGCTTAATCTTTTGAGGACTTGTAAACTCTTTCACAGCTGTTGCATAGATGACAAATGATTGTAGCAATCTAAATATCCAGGATACTACACTGAAGACAAGTAGAAAAAAAATGTCTATAGGGAAAGGTTTCTCTTGTCTAGACAAAAAGCATCATACTATTAGTTAAGTGCTTGCTTCTTCATATCCTCTCCTACCTTTACTCTGTGCAGTAAGTGCTGATAGAATTATCAAAATTTTTCTTGTAGATTAGAGCTTTTGTTCTAATAATATTTTGTTTCAAGTTACTTAAAATTTGTATATCCAAGGAAAAATGAGTAGTGAGGGCCCTGTACCTGTAACTTCATGAAACAAAGGCCATCTTCCCTAGGTTTTGCCATGAGAGGTATCCTACCAGTACTCCATATATGTTTATCAGATTACATTGCAAAGGGCACTGTAAACATTCAGCTGTAACCAGAATGGTTGCGGTTCTATAAGCATACTGATAAATGTGGCAAATCAGAAGTTTATTCTGAAATGTATATTTTCAGAGCATTGATATATTCTCTGCTCACACTGTATGTATCCTTGTTTTCTTAAAAAAAATACTTTAAAGGTTTTTGGCTTTTCTTTAAATTCCAAATTATTGGCTCATAACACATTTCCCTATTGATTACTTAACTTTCTCAAGAAAAAAAAAATTCTACCTATTCGTCAAAAATTGTATGTTTGTTTATTCTGCAGTTTTGTATTTTCATTTGCCCACCAGTCTAAAAATTGTCCTTTTAAATATCAACCACTTTTAACCAAGGAAGTTAGTCAAAATTAACTCCTTCTGCTACAACTTCTTCAACTAATCTTTGAACCAGAGTAACCTTGGCCATGTAAAGCTAGTCCTTCTTAGGCTCAATGAAACATCATTTTCATAATACATAAAAATAAGATATTTTGGCTACCCTAGACTGATGACATTTATTAATGATTTGGAGTGGGGAAAATGGAATGGAAGAGCTACCATGGTATTTTTGTTTTAAATCTGTAGCATTTTTAATAATTTCAGGTTTTTTTCCAATATTGCCAAAAGTATTGCAACTACATGAATACAGTGAGTGCCTTTCAACAGAAAGGACATTATCATGCTGTTTATAAAGTCATTAATTTAACAGATATTTCACCTACTATTAACAGTGTGTCAGATTAACTTACCATATTTGATTTGTCATTTCAATTAACAATCTAGACCACCTGTTTTTTGTATGATGCTGGATAAGGATACCAGTGCTGCTGCTGCTGCTGTAGTGTTTACTAGCTATTGTGTTTTATTTAGTGCATTGTTCAAGGGAGGAAAAACTACTTTTACTCATGTCTACATTCTATATGAAATGATATTTTAAATTTACTTTGGTGTCCCTGTGCCTAAAGGAACTGGAATTAGTAGATGTGTATTCACTCTAAGAAAATACAGAAGAAATCCAAATCAGTGTAGAGTTGTATGAATATGTGGAGGCAGTCTAGTTCCTTCAGGTTTGGGTGTGGTTCTGTTTGATTTAAGCATTACTAAGGCTTTTACTTTTCTTTTGTGTTCATAATGCTCACATTTCCAATTTGCTCACCTTGCTTCTGACCTCAAAGATGCTTGCTAGCAACCTGATAGGGATGTGCTGCATTACAGTTCTGCAATAGCTGTAAGTGCTGCATGCTGAACTGTCCACATGGAATGCTCCTCCAGGGTTCCCAATCCTAGCTTAAACAATGTTTATATTCCCCCATGCATTCTGATTTCAGGAGCTCTTACAGGTGCTTCAAAAGAAGTAAGAGATATTGTAAAACACTCCTGTCTATTTTGGCATATGGAATATTTAAAAGGACATAATAATTGGAGACTGTAAAAAGTATTATTTTATGACATTTATACATGCACATGTTCATGTTGTTGGCATACAAGTAATATAAAAGCTACAATAACTGGCTGAGGTGTCTGACAGTATAAATATTAGAGTAGACTATTGATTACTGAGGGTAACAGGTGGAGAATTATATCAATAGCAACCTTGTGTAGTCAGCCATGGAAGAGCTTAGCTGTCATGGAAAATTAAACTGAGCCCTGAGATCTCTCTGACTAAGGAGGTATATAAGGTTTGGACTGAACACCTGCTGGCAGAGAATAAAATATTCACCATAAATTGGGTATCTGTAGTCACAGCTGTACTGTTGTAAACCACACAAAATTACTTTTTGTATGACAAAGCTGATACAAAAGTTATCTTTAGACTGTCTTCTGAAAGCATTTGATGTGACTGTTTTAAAAGATCCTGGTTCTGGAGACATCCACATACCACTAATCCTACTGAAACCAGAGAAAATCTTTATATATAGTAAGATAGTGACATGTTTGGGGCCTGAAATTAGACAGCAAATATTAGGACACAAAAATTTTGATTTTCTTCATCATAATTCTCAGTTGACTTATTTCTAGAAAGATGAGACACTAACAGAGTGTTGAGATATTATCTCAGAAGAAAAAAAAAGTGCTTAAAAATATACACATATTTATTTTAATATTTTCTCTTGTGCAGTTTGTGCTTTTTCACCCTTTTAAGCAGTGGAAATCTTACAATTCTATATATGGTCAAATACGAAGTTAAAGAACAGAGATTTTTATAAAATGTATTTCATTAAGCAGCAGTTATTATCATTATCCCTAAACATTTCATTGCTTATAGTTAGAAGCATATCTTTTTCACCTTTCTCACGGCATGTACACAATACATGCACTTTCATTCAAGATAAGTTATATAAACATACATAGTGCTTAGCACTTACAGTGATTACCAGTGGGTTAAAAAGACACAACTACAGAAGAGTTCCCAAGTGATATAGAAAGAATAAAGAATGGCTACTATGGAGAAATTAGTTTCCCATCATATGTTGGGAGTTTCTGTCTCAATAGATCCACTTTCCAGCCCACAAATCTTACAAATGTAAACGGTAAGGAGTAAAAGGGCCGTGGGAAGCTTGGACAGAAGTAAGACCTAGGTTCTGTGCTTTTCTGGAGGGTTTCTATGTCCTCTGCTAGCTCCAACCCATAAAGGATTTACAAAGAAAAGGATAAATACACTTTGAAACATTCTGATTTTATTTCCCCAGCAGGTTTCACATCTAATGGGGCTTCCCTACCAGCTTTTCTTTGTGCTGCCGTGGAGGTATACGGCCTCTATGCATACAGCCCATGCACTTGTCTGGTTCCTTTGGGATATGTGGAATTTTATCACAGAAGGAGAGGATTGACTCTTGTAGGGAATTCAAAGAAGCTGCCAAGTCAGCTATTAGCTGATGAATGACAGTATATAGAAAGTAGAGTTCATGTTTCTGGATGATGGAAATTTCATTAGATTCTATTTCCACTATCAATTATTAAATAAATTCACTGGAGTCTTTTCCTTTCTTGCCTTACTGAAGACAAATATACTCTGAGGAAGTGTGTGCTAAACCTTGTTATGCATGAGCAGATTTGGAAATAAGAGGGATTATATCTCTTTCATGCTTTGGGGATTTCCTGGAGTGCATTACTAAAATTCTGTGTCAGATGCTTGTTTGTGCTTTTCAGGAATGAACTGATGTCAAAGGACTACAAAACTGTATTAAACATCTAAAGGAGAGTTGCAAAATGAGTAGCAGAGAGTAGCAAATTTTTAAACCCTCAGGCAGACATCTGAGGGAAGTGCAACTGAGTAAAGAGTGTGAAACTGGGGGTTTAAAAATATAGCAGTCTCTGATATTGGGTGTCCCAGCAAATTTACTGCTTAATTGAAAGGTGAACATTATGCTAAAATGAAACTTTCAGATGTTTTCTTTGTAATTTTCTGGCCCTATGTCCTTATATTTCTGTCTTCCCTTAGCTGGGTCTATACACAAAGATTTCAGAACTCAGTCTTATATGATAAGTTCTGGAAAAAAACTGTCATCAACTGAAACATACATACTTAGAAATTTTTCGTTGGGATACTACATTCTCATGTCGTCCCATGTTATTTTTTTATTGAGTCTAGTAACTCTGTTCCTTAATTTTTTTTTTTTTTTTACAATATAGTTGTTTGAATATTACATTTAGCTATAACCCTTAATGAAGTCATCGAACATAGCTGTATAGCTAATATGACTGTAAAAAATAGCTGTGAAAAAAGAAAGGTACTCCAGGACTCCATTGCCAGCTGTGATGGTAAGAATCTAGGAGAGTTATCTCAAAGCTGTGATTTTCTCATGACTCATGCTGTTTTTTACAGCACTGCAAAAGTAAAGAGTTAGAAAGTTTTATCACAAATTGTCTAAAAACCAGTATTGGTTTCCTCTAGCATAATAGAGTTTTCAAATAGTACTTAGGGAACAGTATCCTCCTGGGAAGCATCAGTGTATATCTTCTGAAGTATGTAGAACCATTCAGTTTTAGACCAACTTTATTTGTAATTACTGAGTAATAGAGATCAGCAGGATTAAAATCATCCTGGCTGTGGCACTAGGCTGGATAGCTGTAGACTCTCCTCCAAAGGATGTAATTGAAAGCAATACATTTCAAGCCTTTAGAAAGCTGGTACATCTCACAAAGTTTTAAATAGGAATACAAGATAATTTCACTCTGACAGTAAATCCGTGCAAGGATTCCAAACATTTATTGCCATCAAAATTATTGTATTCCATGGGAAAAAGGAATATGTATTAATCTGTACTAAAAATCCCCCAACAAGTGAATAGGATGCACATGGTCCATATATATCAGATCCCTAGGAATTCCCTGAAAAGTTTCACCAATTAATTGAAAACAAGCTGAGAGGGTTCTCATACTTTCTGTGCTCTCATGCATTAATACATTAATGCACTCTACAAACACCTGAGCATTTACTCATTAGGATTTTTGAAAACTGAAAGAAAAGCCCTTGGAGCCCAGACACACTCTTGGAGATAAGCAAGCCAAGCACTGTCTGTGGCTAACAAACTAATCTTGAGACAAATCAACCAGTGCTACCATCTGCCAAACACAGTTGTCAGTCAACTAGAACTCCCTGAATCTAGAGAGTAGCACGGATGCTTTTTTCACTGCAGCCTGCAGGAGCTCATGTTCTAGTTTGTTGTCCTAAAAAAATCTCTCAAAGTCCCCTGCTGCTAGTGATACTGCCCACTTTGTGGCTCTGGGTCAATAAGATGCCAAATTGCTACATGGAAGTCAGAGAAAATCAATGTAGTCCCAAAAGGTAGAAATGCTGTTGCCAAAGGTCACTAATACTACTGAGAGTGTTGCTATTTGGGAATGGAGTTTTAAGAGGCAACCTGGAGATAAAGCCATAGATGGGAAAAGAAATGTCTAGTTTGCTGTCCTTTCTCTGACATTTTGTACATATGCTTATAATAATACATACCTTTCATTAGTGATTTGTGGAATTTTATCACAGAGGAGAGGATAGACTCTTGTATCCAAGTGTAAAGTCTTGCACCTGGGGAGGAATAACCATCTGTATCAGTACAGGCTGGGGGATGGCCTGCTGGAGAGGAGTTCTGTGGAGAAGGACCTGGGGGTCCTGGTTGATGACAGGTTCGCTATGAGCCAGCAGTGTGCCCTGGTGGCTAAGAGGGCCAATGGGATCCTGGGATGCATCAGGAAGAGTGTGGCCAGCAGGTCTAAGGAGGTGATCCTCCCCCTCTACTCTGCCCTGGTCAGGCCCCACCTGGAGTATTGTATCCAGTTCCGGGCTCCCTGGTATAAAAAGGACAGGGATCTCCTTGAGAGAGTCCAGAGAAGGGCTAGGAAGATGATTAAGGACCTGGAGCATCTCCCCTGTGAGGAAAGGCTGAGTGAGCTGGGGCTGTTCAGCCTGGAGAAAAGACTAAGAGGGGACCTAATTAATGTTTATAAATATCTTAAGTATGGGATGCAGGGGGAAATGGCCAGCCCCTTTTCAGTGGTCTGTGGAGACAGGACAAGGGGCAATGGCTGCAAATTGGAGCACAGGAAATTCTGCACCAACATGTGGAAGAACTTTTACACAGTGAGGGTGACAGAGCCCCGGGACAGGCTGCCCAGGGAGGTGGTGGAGTCTCCTTCTCTGGAGATATTCAAGACTCATCTGGATGCCTATCTGTGTGACCTGTCCTAGGGAGCCTGCTTTGGCAGGGGGGTTGGACCCGATGATCTCTCGAGGTCCCTTCCAATCCCTACGATTCTGTGATTCTGTGATTCAAAGAACCTGCCAAGTCAGCTATTCTCTCCCTCTCTTAAAACAGCAATTGACTGGCACTAGTAGAAATCAGTGGCACTGGCTCCATTGCCTGGAGCAAGGCATAGCTTGATTTGGGACGAGGAACTGAACACACTTCTGGTCATACATGCGCTCCTGTCCTTCAGGACTCTACTCACTTTGTTCTATTTGCTGGACTAAGGGGTTAAAAGATCCTGTAATAGCTATGGAAAATCCTGTGACTTCAGAACTATCTGATCTATCTGTGCTCACGCTGGGTGAAAAAAAAAAATGGTGATAGATGTAAAGCTATGTTTGCAGAAACTTCACCAACCACACTGAGGATCTTTTCAGCTGGAAGCAACATGGATGAGACTTCCATTTTAGGATTGCTCTCTATCGTAACATTTATCAAACATTTCTGTCTGAATTGTCTAGACTGATATGTAGGCACTACAGTGCCTATTTCTTTTTTAAGACTTCTAGATGCTTTTCAATTTTAACATGCTATGAGCTGGGAGCATATTGAAGTTTTCTGATGTATGGGCAGTTGTAGTTTTGCGTGACTGGGTTCTGGTGGAGAAGGGGGGTACTGCAGGGGGGGCTTCTGCAAGAAGCAGCTAGAAGCTCTCTGTAGGATTGACAGAGTAAACACGAGCTGACTCAAGGCTGGAGTTGTTGTTGACCAAGACCAAACCTATCAGCAATGGTCATAGCGCCTCTGGGAATCACATTTAAGAAGTAAAAAAATCCCCGCTACCTGCTTTTTGCCACCGGAGAAGGGAGTGAGAAGATTAAGAAACTGTGCAGACACCAAGGCCAGTAAAGAGGTAGGGGAGGAGGTGCCCCAGGTGCTGGAGAGAAAGATGCCCCTGCAGCCCCTGGAGAAACCCATGGTGGAGTGGGTGTCCCCCCGCAGCCCATGGAAAAGGATGAGACCCAACCTGTAGCCGGTGATGAGGCCCCATGCTGGAGCAGGTGGAGACATAGAGAAGACACTGTGACCCATGTTGGAGCAAGCCTCTGCCAGCACTTGCAGCTCACGGAGAGAGACCAAGACACAGAGATGAGAGAGAGAGAGATCCACGCTGGAGCAGGTTTACTGAGGGGGGAGGCTTGTGACTCTGTGGAGGACCAGGCTGGAGCAGTCTGGGCCTGAGACACTGAGAGACATTCTACGATTTTATGACTGTGCTCCACAGAAGTGACCTGAGCTGGGGCAGCTGGTGATGAGCTGAAGCCCTATGGGAAAAGACTCATGTTGGAGAAGGTCGTGAAGGACTGTCTCCCGTGGGTGGGACCCCATGCTGGAGCAGGGGAAGGGTGTGAGGAATGCCCCCCCACAGCTTAGAAGGAAAACATCTCATGAGGAACTGACCAAAACCCCCATTCCCTGCCCCAACCTGTGCCACAATGAAGGGGGGAAGAAGTGAGTGAAATCTTGAATAAAGTTAAGTGCTAAGAAGGAAGGGGTGAGGGGAGGTGTTTTAAGATCTGGTCGCACCTCTCATTATCTGACTCTGGTTTCACTCTGTGTGTAGTATAATAAATAAGAGAGTTTTCTTTCCTTTATTCTCTGTCGAGTCTGTTCTGCCTGTGACATTGATTGCGGAATGATCTCTCCCTCTCCTTATCTCGACTCCTAAGCCTCTCAATGTATATATTTTCAGCCCTGTCCAGCTGACAAGGGGAGTGATAGGACAACTTTGGTGGGCGTCTGGCCTCTAGCCAGAGCTAAACCAACACAGCAGTATAGTGAATTGCTGCAACTGATCCCTAAGTTGTGATTAATTATGTGGCAGAGATCTGTGGGTTTATATCTTCAGACACAGAACTCCAATCTCTGCTTTTTAAGTGGCTAAAACCTTATATTTAGTTATAGCATCCCTCTAGCATTCATCAATTTATGGTCTCATTATCCATCTGTTCAATTATATACTGTTCAGTTTCCTCCATAACACCACCTATTGCAACAACATTATTAAACTTGATTATGGTGGAATAGACTCAAAGCCATCTGAAGTTTATCTCACCTCTCTTCTATTATATGGAATATGACAAGCATCAGACATTTCATGACCATAGCCACCTTGGGACTCAATGAATGCATTTTAGGTGATTTGACTGGAGGTGAATGATCCTGTTCCTTCTCCCATTTCATCATTATATGTTACCTTTTATTAGTTTGGTAGTGTCAAATCTGTCAAGTCTGTTCTCCTGTTCTGGATTTATCCTCCATGCAGGACTCTTTGACTAGATTCTATCTTGGATAAAGCCTGCTTTGTTTCTTTTTTTTGTGGTTTTACTGAAGGGGAGTGAGGAAAACAATGTTCTCTAGTCACTGTAGGAGAAAGATACTAGCCAAATAAAAAGAGCACTTGCATAAAGGAAAAGAGTAGGAGCAACTGCTCAAGCAAATTACTTATAATTGAGCTAATCTGCACTCTTTTAACACTCTTTGTGGGACTTAGATCACCAGGTGTTGTTAAAAAATAATAACCTTGGTTATCTGCAACCCCTTGGGTAACCTTAACTGCTTATGAAGATGAGCTGAATCCTGAAATTGTATCAACAGGCTGTGTTGCCTGTTGGAGAATATCAGGTAATATAGATCAAAAGAGGACACTGTACTTTTAATGCAATTGGCTTCATGTTTATACAGAAGATGACTTCAGAAATGCTTTGCTCCCTTACATCAAATTCCCTATATACCAGGTGAAAACAGGAGAGTGGCCACTGAATAAAACTTGGCTATAACCAAGCAACATACTCAGTTACCACTTTCATTTTTACTTTGAGCACTTATGGATGAGAAAAGGATGAATGACTTATTTTCTCTCCTTAAAATGAGGAGTTTTCAAAAGAACCGAAAATGAGATGATACGATTTTTTGTCTCATTTTATACAGCGTGTCAGATGAAAAGCCTGGCAAAGTTATGTTTTGACAGTGAAGATTGCTGATTATTTGGAAAAGATGTATTGTTTCTAAATGATTCATTAAGCTGGAATTTAACTCTCATTTTATTCTCCTACAAATCTTTCTCCTCATCTCTGAGTGCAAATCTCAACTTCAGTTTCTAATAAATGAAAGGCATTTTTGACTAGCAAGAGTGATTCCTCTGCTCTTTAGGAAAACGAGGAAAGATCAGATGCTGCACTTCCACTGTTAAGTGGCAAATTATTTGCACAACTGGCAAAATCTTGAGGACTATTAAAAGACCAATTACCAGAATAAAAATCTGAAGCAAATGAAAATAACATCATGATGCATATCTGTCAGAGAACCCACTGAACAAAGCAAATCATACAGCATTAGAATTGTTATCTATGTTAAAGAAAAGCAAAATAGATTATAGGGACAAGAAAATAATGCCAAATAAATGCTCAAGGAAACAAAAAAGTAAAACAAAATGCAAACAATTTTCTGTTCTGCAGTTAAACGTGGTAAGACAGAGTAATGATTTTAAAGTAAAAGAGGGTAGATTTAGATTCAAGGAAGAAATTTTTTACAGTGAGAGCGTTGAAACACCGGAACAGGTTCACCTAAGAGGTGGTAGATGACCCATCTCTGCAAACATTCAAGGTCATGCTAGACAAGGCTCTGAGAAACCTGATCTTGTGGAAGATGTGCCTACCTATTACAGGAGAGGTTGGACCTTTTAATGTCCCTTACAAAACAAACTATCCTATGATTCTGTACTTCTAGACCTATGAAACAATTGGAAATTTCTATATAATTATGCAAACACATACAAGGATAAAGGACTAGATAAACCAAAGACCTGAAATAATCCCTGAGAATTCTCCTGCTTCTGAAGTCAAGTGGATGCAAAAAAAAGTCCAGTAATCCCCATTATTTTCCAATGCCATTTGGGATTTAGAATTCCTGATTCTTTACATTCTTTATGTATTTTAATAATTACTGGACAGTGACTTGTGCATGCCTGCTTAGCAAGGACTACGATTTGAGAAGAAAAAAGGATTATTCATATCCAAGACATCTATCTTTACTGAGGAATGTCCTGTACTTCACCACTTAAAATTTATAGTGGAACTAATACTTATAAGTACATGAAATTTTGAGTATCTCAGTGAAGGGTTTTCATGAGATAAGTAGTTCATGCTATTTAAGGAGCCTTTAAGTTTCTAAAATTGAAAAAATACTTCTAACTGGAAAGTTCTTGACTTCAAGTTTGTAAATATGTGAAGGAGAGGGTTCTCCCTTCAAGGCTTCCTAACATATGCCCATACTATTTTATGTAGTGCTCCTGGTAAACCACTGCTAGTATGATGAATTCTATTACAAAGCACTGATTACCTATGAAAGCTACTTCTTACCCAAGGGAAGGTAGAATTTTTTAGACTTTAAATCTGTGTGAAATTTTTCTGAGGTAAATAAGATCAGTATATTTATACTGAAGTTTAGCAAACGTTGCTTGAATTGTACTGTCCACTCAGTTTACCTTTTATGTTTGTATACATCTGAAAATATGTCTGTTACATGTAATGTGACTAAGTATCAGACAAAGGAAAGTCTCAAACTTGGTAATGAAATCAGAAGGTTACTGTACCCCAAGGAAGTACGTGTAAGGGTCCTGGAAAGAAACTAACAGCAGAAGGTTTTCTTGTACATAGCCTAACAGTCCTTTTTTCTCTGTTGTGTACCAGTGGAATGTAATATATGTCTATTTTCCTGTTTAATATCTACTTTTCATATCTATACTGCAGTTTTTCTCTGTACAAAACTACCAAAGGTTATCCAAAATTTATCATAATTTAATGAAAAAAAAAAAGATTGAATTTTATAGATACTTCATTTTATGGATTAAAAAAAAAATTTATTTGTTTTTGACAAACACTTTGACGCCAGTCTCTTTGTATTAGAAAATCAGCTATAGCTTCTGATTTAGTTTAAATTACTTATTATTGTTATGGGAATTGTCAATTTATTATTTTGCATGATGTAAAAATTTTGCTATAAGCTATTAAAATATTCAAGTAGAGATTGTCTCATATATGAGACAGATTCTTTATTAATTCTTCAGGTAAAACACTGAGAAGTCATACTACTGAGTATATGTTTTCCATGCCTAATGAGAACAATGAAGCCCGTCTCTTCATGGGTGGAAAGTATGTATTAAATTGAAAATCAGCATTACTGATCAGAGACAGTCATACTTCACCGATGAGGTATATCTTGATTTTTTGTTGTGTACATATTAATTTTGTGGTTCTCTGGCTGAACAAAGGGTGAGGATGAGTTATGCTGAATCTACCCAAAAGCTCCAGAGAAACAAACAAAAATTGTTTTCAATCCAGATCAAAGTATTTGGTCTTAGAAATATTTAAAATGGTCAGCTACAGCTATAGTTTTAAAATTAAAAATTAATAGTAGCCGTTTTCAAACTCCAAAGCAGAACAGCTGTTTTTTTACAACATTTGTCTTTCAAGACTTTGTGGGCTTTTGTTTACTTTGAATGAATTTCAGATTAATAAGTATGTTTCAGAGAGCCCCAAATGTCACACTTTTAGTAGGGTGGGAGATAAGATTCTACAGATTTTTTACCATGCATTTATTAAATGCTTTTCTTGGCCACTTTGTCTGAGATCTGTTTACTTTTCTCTAATTTTTCCATTTAAATAAGGACTCCTCTCAGTAAAGATGAGTGGCCAAGCCCATCTGAAGTCTGTGAAGATACACCCCTTGAGTTTTTTTAAAAGTTCAGGAGGGAAAAGATGTTTGCAAAGAAGTCTAATTCCACCTCTCTGCTCTCCAGATACATTTAATGTCCAGAATAGCACATTTCTATTTAATTGAGCTACTTTGAAGGAACTCCAGATAGAAAGATTCCCAGGAATCCCATTAGTATGGTGTTAAGAATGGGATGCAGCTGGAAATGATGGCAACAGTTGACTAAATTGCTGGATCTTTGGTAGTAATTTTGGGAAAAAGGGGGTATCCAATCATTAGCAATATCAAAAAGTCAGAAAGAGGAAGAAAGGTTGCATCTTTTTTTTTTGTTGAAGCTAAAAAAAGACTTTAGTTAAATCAATGAAAAATTTGATATATAATGCCCTTTCAAACTCGAGGAACCAAGTATTTGCATTCAAAGCTGAAAATAAAATTTTCTGATTTGGAGGAAAAGGGAAGGAAGTTTCTCTCTTTCCTTACATGAACAGAGTTTCTCCAAATTAATATAAATCTTTCCCTCACAGCTGAATTTAAAACATTCTGCTGGCAAACATTTATGTGAAAAATAATTTACCTTTGTGAAGTATCTTTCCAGGTTGAAAAGAGTCACATCCTGATGTACTAAACTGCAGTCTCAGTATCACAGAATACAAAGACTTGATAGAAAATGGAGGACAGACTGCAGACATATCTGTATTTTTCTTATGTTCTGTCTCTAATTTTGGCAGAAAAAAGAAAAATACTGTTTTTAGGCTTACATGCTGTTTTCTGCCTTGGGTGAAAGGAGACAAAGGTTTCTATAACCACATTAGAATAGGCTTTATAAAAGAAATATAAGTTCAATGATAAGGGTAGAGTTACAAATCAAACACAATAATCATCAAATTGTCATCACTTCAGGACACATCATACCATTCATCTGCATTCTTTGTAATTGAATAGAGCTGCTCACATACTCCGAGGGCAGAACATGGCTGTGAAATACTGAAATACTTGCATATTTATTCTCGGGAGATATATGGGCAATTCAAGAATTGATTTTGCCTTACTAAATGTAATGGCTATATTCTTAAATTAAAAAAAAAGTTCCTCAGCTGGTTCGTCTCAGTCCTTCTTTGGATCTAACTCCAACCAGGAGACTCTTAATGAACTTGATTACTCAGGAAGAAACCTATTTGCTCCCTGTTATTCACCAACTATACAAGTGCACATGGAATACATTAAGCAGGCTATCTGCAATATCTTGAGACTGATGTTCTCCTTTTCCTTAATTGCTAGAGAAAAAAAAAGGCTGCCTGACATAACTGAGTGGATGGAACTGCTTGGAAAAGAGCAGCATGAAGATAATCCACTGTGAGAAAAAATGAAGATGTAGCCAGCTGTTACATATAATGACACAGTATGATTTCCAGAGGCTGGGCAAAAATTATTCAAATAACAATCATGGACATTAAATTAAGTAGTTGAACATGAGCTCTCACTCTGCAAGTTAATTTCACCTGAAGGAATGCAATCAAGATTGGTAGTGACACTGTATGGAATGACTCTTACTGCTAGGCAGGTTAGAAGAAACACTTGTGGTTCATCTACCCTTCTTTCCCTGCAGATAAATCAGTTGAAGCTGCAATATTCATCATTTTGGATGGCCTAAAATGTTAGCTTTGTTCAGCATCCAGGCTCTTCCTTGAAACTTAGTGGACAGAGAAACTGAGAAGTCGATTTTTTAAACCCTCAGTATTAATCTCAGTCTGTGTAGTACTGTGTATTACGAATATTAATCTCAGCACTGTGTAGTACAAATTTTGGTACTATCTATAATGTTTTGAAATTTTAGATAGTTTAATTTACAAACAATTAGCATTTAAAAAACCCATACATTTTATGATGCACGGTAAAATCAGCACCCTGCATATTGGGAGTGAAGGAGAATCACAGAGCAGTGATATACCGTTTCACTTGGCTCTTCTTGGAATTTCATCTTGATCTAAATGGGAGGAAACCTTGCTTCTACCAACATCTGAAAGATATTTAGCTCATAATTTCTTTCTGCTAATATAATTTCCAAACAAATAATAACTATTTTGTGAGGTGATGTAAGCCTTTGCTTATCTAAATTAACTTTAATTATGGATCATAATTCAAGGTTGATGGAAATAAAACATTTAAAGGAAAAGTACCTGCAGCACTAATTAGTGCTGTGTTTTCTGTGTCAGGTTGACCTCTCTGGCTAAGATTTCTTGTGGTATTGATTAAGACTGCACAATGGCAAGTTGAGTACAGGAAATAGCTTTAAACAAGAAGAGAATTGGTGTTAGGCAGGATTACACTCACGTGCAGTAAGATTTTTTTCTGAATTACATCTTTATGGCTAATTGATCTATACTTATGAAATAATAGAGACACTTAAGTTTAAAAAAATAATAAAAATACAGTCTTCATGGACATTTCAGGGCCAATGGGATCCTGGGATGCATCAGGAAGAGTGTGGCCAGCAGGTCTAAGGAGGTGATCCTCCCCCTCTACTCTGCCCTGGTCAGGCCCCACCTGGAGTATTGTGTCCAGTTCTGGGCTCCCTGGTATAAAAAAGACAGGGATCTCCTGGAGAGAGTCCAGAGAAGGGCTACGAAGATGATTAAGGGCCTGGAGCATCTCCTGTATGAGGAAAGGCTGAGTGAGCTGGGGCTGTTCAGCCTGGAGAAAAGAAGACTGAGGGGGGACCTTATTAATGTTTATAAATATCTTAAGTATGGGATGCAGGGGGAATTGGCCAGCCCCTTTTCAGTGGTCTGTGGAGATAGGACAAGGGGCAATGGCTGTAAACTGGAGCACAGGAAGTTCCACACCAACATGGGGAAGAACTTTTTCACAGTGAGGGTGGCAGAGCCCTGGGACAGGCTGCCCAGGGAGGTGGTGGAGTCTCCTTCTCGAGATATTCAGGACTCATCTGGACGCCTATCTGTGCAATATGAGCTAGGGAGCTGCTTTGGCAGGGGGGTTGGACCCGATGATCTCTCGAGGTCCCTTCCAACCCCTACGATTCTGCGATTCTGTGAGTTAAAGGAACATAGATTTTAACTAAGATTTTAATTTGTCAGATTTTTCAGCTCATACTTTAGCTGCAAAACTAACACTGTAAACATTCCAGACAAGCATACTCATGTTATGTTTATCTGAGTCATTGATAGGTTCTTAGTTAATCAGATTTATTTTAACTAGGTTGCAAACAAATGTAATTAAGAGTGGGAAACCAAAGGCTTTAGTTTTGAGTATTCTGCCTGCCACTTTGTAGATTCATGTTTAAGTTCTAATTCACAGAAGTTCAGTTTCCCTGCTGGAAAGTCTTGGGCTGTGAGATAGAGGCAAGCTGGAGTTTAGAAAATGTTTTGCCTGATGTAACAGGCAAATCCATCACAAGAAAAAATATTGCTTTCTTTTAAAGGCATCCTACAAGCCACAAAGTAAGACTGTTCTAAAAAGAAATTTGAGAAGTGATGGGAAGTGGGATTGTAGGTTGCTACTTGAAATCTTAGAAGATTTCTCTTTCCTCCCTTTTAAACCACTGCCATTTTCCTCCAACAAGAGTCTTAAATTAATAATTAGGGATTTGGGCTTTTTAGATTGGTTGATTCTTTGTCTTTGTGGTGGTTTTGTTTTGTTTTGGCTTTGTTTTCTTCTTCTTTCTGGAGCTAGGTCAACTAATAGAAGTTCTTACCCCCAAATCTTGGTTAGAAGTAGTTTCACACGCTTTAGATGAGACACAATGTCTGTGTGGTCACTTGTTTCTTACATTACAAGGAAGTATTTCTTTCTAAATTTAGTCAATTTTTTTTTTCTCTACACTTCATAGAGAATGATATCCTCGGTTCCCAAAATACCTCTTTGTTCTAGCAAAGTTATTTTAATTTAGATTAGGGCACTGAAGCATCTCTTGTATGAGAAAAGGCTGAGAGAATTGTGTCTGTTTAGCTTTGTGAAGACCGAGCAGGAATCTTATCAAAGATTATAAATATCTGAAGGGTGGATGTCTTGAGGAAGGGATTAGACTCTTCTTGGTGGTGCCCAGTAACAGGAAAAGGGGCATGGGCAAAAACTGGAACACAGGAAGTTCCATCTCAATGAGACCAAAAAATACTTTACTCTGAGGTAACAGAGCACCAGAACAAGCTGTCCAAAGTGGTTGTGGAGTCTCCTTCTCTGGGGATATTCAAGACCGTCTGGACACAATCTTGTGCAACCTGGTCAACGTGATCCTCCTTTAGCAGAAGAGTTAGACTAGATGATCTTCAGAGGTCATGTCCAACCGCTACCATTCTGTGAATCTGTAATAATATGGATGAAGTAAGCTGGAAAAAAAATTGGTTGAGTGTCAAGTGTATAGTTGAACTTTTCTTCTCTTGTCATTTTCAAAGTAAAGCTGTGCAAATAGTTTCTTATAATTGACCTTACTAGAAACATCATGCATGGTGAGTCATCTGTATCTACTATGGGTACCTAACTGCTTGCTCTATAAAAGTGTATGAAGGCATTTCTCTGATAGAAACTTAGGCAGCAATAAGGATACGATTTAGTTTTGGATGAATGCTATATATTTCAAATCATGAAGACAACTTTAATCTTCAATTGAAACAAGACTAAAATGCGTTTTGCCTTCTCAGTCCCAAGAAAGTGACACATTACCAGTGGTGTGGAAGACTCCAGCAGAACTTACCTTTTCTCTTAGTGATATAATTGAGATAAAAATCAGTCACGTTATTTACATTGGAGAGGGAGCAGGTTGCCCTTTTTTCTCACTTTCTACTACAAATTGACTCAGTGCTCTAAAATTAATGTAGTCCTTTCTGATTATTTATCATGGTTTGAGCGATCTGGCATTTCACTTTGCTGGAAAAAGGCAGCCTTGAAAAACAAAGAACCTGACACAGTAATGACAGTGAATCAACGAGAGAGGAAACTGCTGTGTTTGCTCTTTTCCTTACTTGCTAATCTATATTTTCTAAACTGAGAAAAGGTTACAAAGTGTATAATGACTGTGCTTTTACCTACGCACTGCTGTTGTCTGTATTAGGTTTGCAATGTGGGAGTATGAGCACAATTCTGATGCAAGATTTCATAATTTATGTTTAAAGGCCTTAAAAATATTTCCCTTAGGCCTGTGTTAACAGCATTATACAGCATAAAAAAAAAAAAAAAAAGTAGTATTACAACAGTGAGTTGTATTTGAAACGACTTGCTGTGCTGCACTGGCCAATGGGATTAAACTACCATTTTCATTCTGACTGAGAGTCATTGGCAAAATACAATCACACAATTACTTCAACAGAAATCAAATACTTGGGTACCTAAAGCCTATCACTTGCTCCTGAATTTGGTACTCAAGCTGACTGTGGAACCAAATGTAGACCTGGAGGAAAAAGTAAACTGCATATGTGATTTGAGGACAACAGATGGTCCAGAATGGGGAAAGTCAGTATGAAGATTTTTTTAGATCTGAAACTATTGATATGTTAACACATATCACACAGGATAACAACAGGAAGCTAGAGATAACTCATTGGAATAGAGGTCTGCAATCCTCAGTTATAGATTCCTTCCAGAAGGAATTAAATTAATGGCCACGGTTGCCAATTAAAAAGTAAAACAGATCAAATAACAATATTTGATCTCTTCCCTCCAGCAATTCTGCAATATAAGGAATTTTTATGTAACCAATGAATTTTCATGTGTTAAATGTATATTATATGAATATTATTTATACATAACAGTCATATTATGCCCATATAAATGTAAAGCAATTTTTTAAAATAGTAGAAAAGTGTCATAGTGTTTTATATAATTTTTTAAACTTAGAGGGAAATTGACTATGGTCACTGGAAAGAAAATGTCAGCAAAAAATCAAAATAAAAGTTCGTTAGATTACCTGAAACAAGCCTAAGAGAAATCCTGAAAAAGACATTATAGATTCATATATATGTAAAAAAAAAAAAATTATAGAATCAATATGAGGAGGCCATGTGGCCTGTATGGCCACTGTGGTCAAAATAGCAGAATTAAGACTTGTGAGTTGGGTGCCTCTCAAAAGAGGTCAATGTGTTTTCCTGCAAGGAAAATGTGGCATAAGTACACATTCATAGTCAACCAAATGATTTGACTTTCAAATGACATGTGTGTTCCTGCACTGGTGTGATGTATTTGAGACTAGTGAAACACAACACAGGGTCTGGCTTCCAACCAGATCATGTATTGCCTGTGTCATTTCACTTGCATCATTGATTAAATGATGCAAGCTCCCATATAATATATCTGCCACAATGGTCAGAGGGCCAAAAAGGAGCAGATATGTTATATGTTCTTTCTAGAAAAGCCTCAACATCTGTTGCCACAGTAGAAAGGATGAGGTAGTAGTTTTTCTGTTTCGCCAAAAGGCTCAAATTTGACTTTTCCAGGAAGATTTTCTAGAAATGCAGAGTCACTTAAAAAACCCCACAGAACCACCTTTACCTTTTAAGACTGCTGTAAATGTCCAAAAACTTTAACAAACACATGCATCCATCAAAAATATTAAATGCTTCTTTGGAAAATGAAGACAGTGGCTTGCTAAAGGCTTTAGATCTGTTAAGATCACATAGAAATAAGTGCTAACAACATGACACTTTGCCATTGACAAGTCCAGCAGACAGCTCTGGGGAAAATAATTTGCTTTACTCTGCTAAAGTACTTTTGTAAAATATCTGATGACCCTACCAAGCAAAAAAGCACTGCAGAGGTGCTAAACGATAGGAAAATACATAGAATCATAGAATCAAGGTTGGAAAAGACCTTCAAGATCATCAAGTCCAACCATTAGCCTGACACCACCGTAACCACTAAACCATCTCCTGAAGCACCATGTCTACCTGTTTTTTGAACATCAGTGATGGCAACTCCCTAGGCAGTTGAGCAGCCTGTTCCAATGTTTTGCCACTCCTCTGGCACAACTTGAGACCAAATAGACATTTTTAAGAGCTGCAAATAAGAGGTAGGAGAGTGGAGTTATAACACTTGAAATAAATAATTCAGTCAGAAATGTGTACTTTAAATTTTCCTTTCCTTTCTCTTCTTTCCTCATCACTTCCAAAAAAAGGTGAAAGTTAGGCATAAAGCATTTTTAAACTGTGAAAGCTGAACATCTACAGAAAGTTCACTTCCATGTCTAAAAACTTGGAAGACGTGATTTTAAAATGTACTTTACAGACTCTGTTACATGAGTTCCAAAAGGATACCTATGGACTAGCCAATGCAAAGAGCGCCATTTGTTATCAAGCATCCTTTTTTCAAAAGGAAAAAAGTAAAACAAATCAGAGAAAATTAAGAAATCAGGATCTAATTGCCCGTTAAAAGTATTTCTAAAATGACATTTCCCCCCCCACCCTAGACACACTGCAAGTTTCTTTTATTATTTGTTGGGGCTGTAGTATGGATTCTCAAATCTCTACCTGCTTCTATCACACACACTTAATTTAGTTTTACAAAAGCTTATACAGGGTGCATTTGTATACTGTAATTCTAAGAGAGGGTTAAAGTTGTAATCCTTTTTTTTTTATTTTATTTTTCCCAGTACGTACTATTCTGGATCAATAGCATTTCTGCATAATTAAGCACCTTTTATTTAATAATAGTGTGTTCTAGAGTGGAAGGACACATTTCATTGGGCATTTCAAACCTTTAAACTACCAGTAGTTAGGTATAATTTTGCACATAGACTCTCATTTTTCTTTTTCTGATTCAATCTCTATTAATTAAGTAATAATTTATCACTAAAACTCAGTTCAGCTCACCTGTAGCCCTAGATTTGGAATTCAAGGTATTCAGCTCCCAGAGTTATCCTGTTTGAAAACTTGAAGCTGATTTATGTACCCAAGTATGAAGACTTGAAACTGCCTCTGAAGTTCTAGGAGTGATTTATTGCTTTGCCTCTGTATTTTGTCATGAAATACACTAAAATACAGGACGACCACATAAATCAAGGGGTCAGTGAATCCTAGAGAGTCAAGGTATATTGCATCATCTCTGTGGTATTATTAAACACATGTAAAATATGAATATAGCCTGTCCTGTTGCTGTACTTTCAGCAATTTCAAATAATGTTATATCCTCTTTGCTTATTCTCACAATAAATTCAGTGCAATTCAGGATTATTGCAGTAGCCTTCTAAGGTACTTAGGACACTTTAAGAACCACATGTTTACTGACCAGAGGTTTCCATACTAAACGTACTTCTGGCTTGCATGACTATCCCAATCCTTACTATTTATAAGCCCCATTTACTGGGGTCTGTGTAGCCCCTGCTTTGATCCCCACCCAGGGATTGAGAGCTAAAAATATCTTTTTATGCTCTCAGTCCTAGTCTCCTGGTTCAAATCAGCATTCAGAGAATAGAATAAGATTTATCAAAAAACAGGCAGAACTTCTCTACCTACATTTCAGTATTTTGTTAGCTGCCTCAGTGTTTCTGAGCTCTGGTTATCAGTTCAGAGCAGATAGCCTTCATTTTGTTAAGGATTAAATATTTCCAAGTTGTAAACATGCTCAGCCAAAGTATTTTTCTTACCCAGAAACTGTCCATCTTTTACAGCTATTTTGGGCTTTGGGGAGCTCACAAATGGAATTGAATGTGATCTATTATGAAACATGCTGTTAAAAATAAAACGTTAGAAATAGCACGTTTCTATCTAGTAGGGAATGATTGATTATTGCAGTGTATAAAAATCAGGATGTTAGCAGAATAACAGTAAAGAACCACATTAGAGTTACAGCATATATAAACCCAGAATCTTTTGTTGCTTAAAAGGACTTAGACTTTCCAAAACACTGAGGTGATGGCCTAGAAAATATTTTAAGATGTAAGAACAGAAATGGTGGTTTCTTATGGCATATCAGATTCATTTGTCTTTTTTTAGACGTATTTATAGCAGTCAGTTTTTCAAATATGCTGAAGAACATCTACTCTGTTATGTATCATCTGCTGTTGTGAAACCTTTTGTCATCTTAGAAATGTCTGATGGCACAGTGTTCAGAAAATTGTTTTTAAAAGCCAGTTTTCTCACACTAATACTATACTAAACCTTTCTGTCTCACTTTCCTCTACATTAAAGAAAAGAAATAGCACTAAAATTCAGAAAGCATGTTTAACTGTGGCTGATTTAGTTAATACCATTTGTAGGGGTAATTATGCTCTCAATTCTAACTTGATTGTTCTGACTCTATTCTTGACATCGTAACAGTATCCCTGGACCAAAAATAGATTCAATACTAGAGCATGCACCTATTAGATCCTAGTACCACTGAAAGCTGAGTTCAGGTCTCCTCCTCTGCTGCTGTTGTAGTGGTGTTACTAAGAATTAGAAAAATGTAAATGAGGTTCATCATGGAAATGAAAAAAACCCACACCACCAGAAACCATGTAACCATGTTACAATTTCTGCCATAAGGCCATCCTGTCTTGGCAATGCAACTTCACTGCCTTGTTAAGTATACTGTTGTTAAATACATGCATCATAAATATCGGTGGAGTATTTGAAAGAACAACAACATTAAAAATGGAGAAGCTACAAACCCTGTGTCTGTCTTTTCTATAATAAGACTCCTCCCATGTCACAGGAGAATTTGACCTTGTATTCTGTATGTGACATTGTGCAGCCAAATAAATAATCACGAAACGTAAACCCCCAGCCATGCTGAATTTTTGTTAGACATCTTTCAGAAGTTTTTTATGGAAGTTGTTTTATTTGTATAGTTCTTCACACAATTTTGTCATGTTGCTTAATGCAGGAAGAGATATCTGTGAGGAAAGGTCCTGTACATACTCTCCAGAAGTATGGAATTCACCAAGCATCTGATATTCTGAACTTAAATTCTCCTTTATGTTCATGCACTTATGGACATATTTCAAAGGTGACATTTCTTTCCACGGTCTCTTATAGGCTTTGTGATATACTGTAAGTTTTGAAGTTGAAAAGTAGGCACATGAACCTATACAGTTTCAACCTTTTTGTTGAGGAGTGTATGAAACACTTTGAGTTTGAAATGCTGATGATTCTGCTGTCACTATTTCTAAAATCAAATCTACACCATGCTAGGAGCATATAATTTTATGACCAATTTCTGTGAGCAAGCATATGAATGTTAAAGGAAAACAGAGCTTTATGACTACAATGTATTCAAGAAATTTAAAGGTTTTTTCACCAATATATTTATTTATCCTTAGGAGTTATAATTATTAATTAGTATCATTATAAGGACAATGGTTTCACCAAAGGCTTTCTCTCACAGTCTGTTTTCTACCACATCTGCATCTTCTCAATCCTTTTCCCCAATTTGATCACTGCAGCATGCCCCATTTTTTGGCATTCTATCCTCAATAAAATATACAAAAGTAACTAGAGCTGGATGGATTTTACAGATGCAAAACTCTTCTACTGAAAAAAAGGTGTTAATTGGAATAGAAATTTTCTTCAATCAGGATGAGATAAATTTTGCTAAATTATCTACGAGAAAGTTTCTTATTTCAATCTTTTCTAAATTGAGAAACTGTTAATCCAGAATGACTTTTCATCTCATACTTCTGATGAATTATAGTAAACAAGTAAATCAAAAGCTTGAGGTTAAACCAAATCAGATCAAAAGTAGCTAAAATGTTTCCACTGATTTATGATTTGTAGCTTTGTGGAGATACTGACTTTTTGTCCCAATTTATACTGGAAAGAGGTTTTGGGGTTTTTTGTTTGTTTGGGGGTTTTTTTGTTTGGTTTTTATTTTTAAATTTCAAAAGTGTTCCCAAATTGGGAAATTATTTCCCACCTGGTTCTAATAATAGCATGTTTGAGTGGGTTGTGCTTTCAAACCTACTGTGAGTGTTTTGCCAACAGTTAAATCAGGGTAACCTACCTTAAGTTCTTAAAATGCCTGACTCGTGTATAAGCGCACCAGAAAACTATATGAATAAGAATAAAGTTACAGCCAGTGACTTCTCATGCATTGGCCAGAGAGGACAAATTGAAGAAGTAGCTGGTTGCTGAGCATCTTTAGTCAAGGATGTATGGTTGAGACACAGTGGGACTCTTACATTACTGTGGCTATTCCTGGTTTTGGGGCTGCAGTTGTGGGTACTGACCAGTTAAGGAGGATGCATGAACAGAGAGTCCTCTTGTGACTCCAGCTCTGGAAAACGTCAACTCAGTCCAGATCTGCTGTCACTTCCTACTTCAGAAGATCCAGGAGGGTTTAGTTGTGGCAAAATAAAGAATTTGGTTAAGGAACTTAAAAAATTAAACTCAGGCTCTTTTGATTGTTGGTGTCTTTGTGTATTTGTGTGTGTGAGAAAACAAGCCTTTCCAGCTTCTCTTTTTAAGCTAACAAAATCTGTTTCCTGGTGGTTGTATCTGAAGCTAATAAAATCTGTTTCCTGGTGGTTGTATCTGAAGTATTTAAACATAAAAAGAAAACTGTTGCTCTCATTTTTTTTTTCCTAACATTTTCAAGTCTGTTTCTTTTTTGACTCTGTCAAAGGCTTTGGGGGAAAAATAAATTAAATTCTTGCTCATCTAAGCAGGTTTCATTTTTTATGGGCTGTATATAGTCAAACAAATCTGTTCCTCTCTTTCAGGACAGTAGATTTTCTTGAAATGCTCAAAGATCTGTTGGTCTCTAAGCTCACTGAGAAAACTGATGAGATTTAAAACTTTCTGTAATCATCTATTAGTACATACATTTTTTCTAAGGTACATGAGTCTAATAATTTGGGGTCTAAGGTATTATAACATTTTCATGAGACAAAATCACTGTAAAATCATTCTTGGAAAAATCTCATAAAATATGTGCATCTGATCATTGCACATGTGCATTCAGAGTTTGACAAAATTAATTTTTGAAGTAGAAATCACTCAGTGCCTTTCTCTGATAATAACCCAGTGAAGTTCCATTATATTGAACTTGCTTTTAAGTGACATGAAGTGATTTTTAACAGGATTTCAGACTTCTGCTTAGTCAGCAGAAACCTCTTAATAATATATATTTCATAAATACATTAAAGCATCTATAAAAAGATTACCTTTACTGGGTACCTGACTTTCTTACATTTGTGTGTTATGCATCAGGGAAACCTAGACTGGATGACTAAAAAATGTTCTTTCATGATATGCTTGGTGAGGATTGTCTCACTTAGCTAAGGATGCTCATTGGTATTTCAGGTCACAGAACCTGAATCGTTGCCTTCACAGGCAACTAAAAGAGCCTCTCTCCCTTTTTTTACAAATATACGCTCCAGGGAAGGACTTAGGGGGCCATCTTTAAATACCAGTCATGCTGAAGTCTGTGAGAGTTTTCACAGTGTTATACTCTAGAACTTGCATAATAGGAGACCTAGCCATGGAGTAGGGCCTCATTGTCCTGGACACCTCTTCAAGACTTCTTAACATTGCCATAGCCAGTTGTCAAACATTTTTACAAACACTCTAATAAAAGGGCTTTGGATATTCCTTTAGTCTTATGTAGAAATTCTGTATGTTAATTTGTAATTATGGCAAAAGCCCAGGACAGACAAACTTCAAATATATATAGACTGAGATAAGCATTATTAGGGCTGCCCAGTATCCTACATTACTTCCATTCTATGATAAATACACCGTATTCTCTAATAATCTACCTAAATGTTCATAAATTTTCATGCTCCTTTTTTTTCTTGCCCCAGCTGTGTCCCTGCCTGCCCAGAATTGTGTGGGAATTTAGCTTATTTTATGGTTGCCATTTATTGGATTCAACGTTTGTTTGTGGAAGGTGATAATTTTTGATCTTTTCATCCACTGACATGACAATGACTTACCACAAATTTAAGACACATTCCTGAGAATCATGATATTGAAATTACTTATGTTACTTACCTCTATAAGCAGTGCTAAAATCCTGCTAGGCTTAAGCTTCATGTTAGTATTAGTGCTGGAAATCAAATCACTCTCATTCCATTAGATTGGAGTTCATTTCTATTTTTCAACCAATAGCTCTGGATTTACAGAAAGTTAATTGTTCAGTGTGCCATGTTCTACCAAATTGCAGCAGTTTAGATGTTTCTACTAGAAGAAAAAATATTTTGAAAAACTTCCCTATTTGTCTGTATGCCTGTATACCAGACCAGCAGATGTTAGGTAAATATTTTTGTTTGTCTGTTTTTTCCAGATGTTAATCATAAAAACACAGTCTGGGGGTATTTAAAAGCTTGTCTGGTCCAGCTCCCTGCTGAGGGCAGGATCAGTTGTATCAAAGCATTCCTGACAAGTGTTTGTACAACCTGTTTGTGAGGTTCTCCAGTGCTGAGGGATTTATAGTCTCCCAAGGAGTTTCTTTCCCAGGGTAAACTATCACAAACTGTATTGTTAGACCTTTTTTTAATGTGTAACCTAGCTCTTCATTACTATTTTTGAAGTCTATTGTATCTTCTACTATTACATCTTACGCTAGTCCCAGTCTACATGGAGAATAGTTTATTTCATTTCTCTTTGTAACAATCTTTTACAGATCTGAAGACTGAGATAATCGATCCTGAGTCAGTGAGAAGAATCATCTCTCTCTTTCCCAAGGAGGGCATCAATTTGTTAGAATTTAATGGTTTAATTTCAATGTTTGTATTTCCTTGCTCCTTTCATTTTTCCCTTCGTTGAAGCTTCAGCACTGACATTTGCCCAAGGCCCTGTAGCCTAGTGTGAACCTAGTGAATGCTGAAAGAGCTTAAGGAAGCACCAGACCCACTCACCTTTAGGCGTATGTCCTTGGGCCTGCCCTGCTCTGCAGAAAGGCTTTCTGCTTGGCGCATAGTTCCACTCTGACAAGCATGCTTTGCCGCATGCAGCTATCACACACCAGAAGCACAGCTGATATCATCAGAGATGCTGAAATGTGAAGTCTGACTTTTAAATCAATCCCATTTGTGTTGAGTGTGTTTTCTTAGCGTTCTAATTTTATCACATCATGAATGCTCCAGCTGGAAGCAATGTCTGACAGTTGATTTGGGGAAATTTCATTTTATTTTTAAACTCAGAAAAGAATAATTGCAGCCCTGCTCAGCCAAAGTTCTCATAAAAATTTTAAGGATAATATTTATAGAGGGTTTTACAGCTTAAATAATTCTGAATCTTGAGATTGTATAGTGGTGTTTCCTAGGAATACTGTGTTTCCTATGGTTCAACATTTTCTTGTAACTACTGGAATTTCTGCACCATAAGTCTGGGACAGGAACATTGGGAACTACTTAGACTGTTCTTCGTTTTGTAGCTTGGACCACTACCATCTTGGCAGAAAACTTTTACCATTCCTGAACAAGTATCCTGATAGCATACCACAGCCTTGGCTGTAACCTCTGCCACTTCTGAAAGAGAAAACATGATCCCATCTTGGAAGACTCTCCTTCGCTTTATTGTTCTGCTTAGTTCTTCATGCTACATTGCTGTGATTCTATAAAAAAGTGGGGGCATGTTTATGGAGGGATTAGACTACAGGAGCTTTGAAAAAGCCTTATACTCACAGAGCTAGATGGAAGCAAACTGTTCATTGTGGTAAAAGTTGTAAGGAAAAACCTGTGGTTTAAGAAGGTATATTGTTCTGTCCCAGCACAGCATCAGACTCCATGACTTTTATGAAAACTGTATTTAACATGAACATTAAAATAAAATAGAACCTTAATACCTTAATTTCTTTCTCCTTATTCTGTAGAGTTAATTTTAATAATACTCAAGAAGTCTTATTTATGGCTTAGTGAGGGAGGACTGAAAGAGAGAGGGTGCTGTACAGAGCAGCCTAATTGCAAGCAGTTCTTCTTCTGGTCTGTCTTGAAAGCTTCCCAAAGCTTTCAAGCAGCAGAGTTCTCTTTTGAGCTGTCACGTGAAAGCTGTTGAAAGCTACCAAAAGTTCTATGTTTTAGTCTGTTTTATCTAACTTCTTGACAAAAATACCTTTTACATAAAGAAACACTCAAATTTCTAAAGCTCATAATCAAATTTAGATGAATGCTCTACTCCTTGTAGTAAAACCATCATTAGGGAAGCTCCTTCCCCACAGGGAAAGAACCCTGCTACACACTTTCTGCCAAGCTAGGCAGTTTCACTTTCCAGTTACCTATGACTTGTACTGCCACTGCCTTCCTCTGCAGCTGTGTCATGCAGGGGTGTAGATCAGACTTTCTTCCTTTCTTATTTGCGGTATCTCAGCACATGCCAAAGAATGGTCACTCTGGACAGAGGTTCCTTATATGTGCCATCATGTCTAGAATGCCTCCAGGCTCTCATATAGAACTCCTTGAAATATCTCATCTACAAACCTCTAAGAACAGCTGTAAGATATTCGATGTCAGGCAAATGTAGGGAAGGAAGAGAATCAAAGATAGATTTGGGGCCAAATTATAAGAAAAAACTAGAACCTAGATACAAATTTCAACATGATCATTTGCAATTTTGCAGAATGATTCAGGTTACTGCTCACAGAACCTAAATGAATTTATGAATCTGTAAGGTTTTACTGCTGTATCTATATGAACACAATTTCCTTAAAACAGATAAATGGCATGGGAATGGACTTCGTATAGAAAATTATGATCTTGCTACTCATAGGTATTAAAGATAGGCAAGAAATTAAACACTTGAAGGTAATAACAGCATTGAGAGATAGATTATTCTACATGAATAAAGGCCATCAAACTATAAACAATCACACACACACAAAACAGAGATACAAAACATGTAGAACAATTAGAGTGAAATAATCTGCTGTGGAAGGTTTCTTAGGCAACAATCCTGAGGTTCTAAAAAACAAATTGAAGAAAACACCTAAAGGAAAACAGTTCTACAAACTTCTAAATTTCTATTCTGAAACTGAGTTCTTTACCTCTCTTCTTTTCTGTCCTCTTAATTTAGTTTCTATTCTATACACATCTATGGTTCTAAAGGCTGGCTTTAATTGTGTTGTTACCTATTCCAGAATGCATAGTATATGCTTGGGTATAAGCACAGTTTCTTTAAATCTCTATTATCAAATGGAATTGGGACAACTACTAGGAAAAGTTTAACAGGGATATAGGGAGGAAAAGAAAATAGTGTTCTAGCAAAGTCCACCATTGAGTGTTTAAAGAAAAAAAATATTTTCGTTATTCTCTAGCATGACATTTGTGTACATGCTAAAATTTCAAATATATAAGAAAAGAATAAAATCCTGCTCTCAGTGACATCTAGTAAGTAGGTATTTCTAGTCTGGCAACTAGACCCATAAGTCAGATAACAGTATTGTAGGTTAAGACTTGGCTGACAAGTGGAAAACTTGCTATAGCAACAGATTGCAATTATGTTTTTCAAGAGGTCTTCACCCATCAGTTACGGATGATATTTAGCCTTAACATTCAGGTCATGCGGCTGGATTTAGGCAAAACATTACAGTAGCAAAGCCGCTTCATGAGAGCTTCCCAAAGCTCTAACTGCTTTCTGACTCCTGACACAGGTGGAGGTATCCAGTCACAGGTGCCTTTGAAGAGAGACTCGTGCTTTACAGAGTCACAGAATTGCTGAAGTTGGGAGGGACCTCATGAGGTCATCTAGCCCAAGGCCTCTGCTCAATCAGGGTCAGCTAGAGCAGGCAGCCAAGGACAGTGTCCAAACACATTTTTAATATATCCGCAACCGAGTATCTCTGAGCACTCTGTTCAACCACTCTCACAGCATAAAAAGTTTTTTCTTCTGTTCCAATGAGAACAGTGTCCTGTCACTGAGCACCACTGTGGAGAGTCTGGGCAACTCTTATTTGCCACCTCCAACGAGGTATTTAAACACATCTGTAAGACACACCTGAGCCTTCTTTCTTCAAGGCTAAACAGTCTACTCTCTCAGCCTCTCCTTGTGTGCCAGATGTTCTGATCCCCTGATTATCTTTGTGAGCCTTTTCTGGACTCACTCCAGCAAGCCTGTATCTTCCTTGTACTGGGGAGCTCAGAACTGAACACAGCACTCCAACTGTGTCTCAGGAGTGCAGAGTGGAGGGAAAGAATCACCCTCCTTGACTTGTTAGCAATGCTTTTCCTAATGCAGTTGGACTCTTTCGCTGTGAGGATGCGTTGCTGGCTCAAGTTCAGCTTGTTCTCCACTAAGACCCCAAGGTCATTCTCTGCAGAGCTGCTTTCAAGCTCATCGGTTCCCAGCATGTACTGGTGCCTGGGGTTACTTCTCCCCAGGTGCATCATGGCATACTTACTGTTGTGAGCACAAGGCCAAGAACAAATCACCTATTCATGATAGAGCTGGACAGAGGTTTTGACCAAAATATTTCTAACATTTACAGAATGTTGACAGAGACAAAATGTCTTTCACTACAAGCTTTCTGCATATGAAATGGAACCTTCTCTAAGCACCATGTCATTTTTCTTGACTTTGCCACATGTTCAAACTTTGGAAAAACTAGATACAAGGAAAGCAGGATTATTCTTTGGCTACTCGGTTCTTCCTTTGCAAATTTCACAGGTGTCTGCCACACTCTAAGTCTGAGTACATGGAGACTGAATGGAGACCAGTGTTGACCTACTACATAGCTGATTTTAGAAATGGAGAACAAGAGTTTTCGAGATGACAATGATACCTACTACTTGTGAGACAGTCCCTGCTGGAAAAGAAAGCAGATCCTACTTGCTGCTCTGCAAAACATTCCTTAGAGAGGCCATAAGTATCCTGAAATGTGCCAACCCAGATTTTTTGGCTGTGGCTGCTGAAGACTTTGACAGCTTCCAAATGAGTACAGGTCTGTCAGAAAAAAAAAAGGAAGAGCCAGGGCCAGGGCCAGAATCCTAACCAGAAGTTACTGTCACCTATACACCTCAGAATTGTTTGCAGGGTTGGTCTCTTTGACGTTGCATGAAACAAAATGAGACACAGAGACCAAGTTTAGTGGCGGGATTTACATCAATGCAGCTGCATGAATTCAGTCTGCTGTGAAAGAAAAAAATACACAGAGAGGCAGAGGCAGAGACAGAGTAATTATTGACTTAGCTTTTGTATTTGAGAACAGGGAGAACATACTGCATTAGCCTGATTCTATGATGGCCTATTTGTTAGCTGGCGATAGGTAGACAGGTTAGGTGTGTGCTTCACTTCATACCCTGAGAAAGACAGTGCTCAAGTGCAAAAGGTTTTCTTAATGCAAAATGTGTCCTTAGTGCTATGTCCTTTCTCACTATTCTTCAACCTTGAAGAAATGCATGTGCCCAGCTCAGTTTCTCAGATCTTATACTGAACTTGAGATCTGTTCAGTATTTGTATTTTTCTAATTAACATTGCAAATCCACAACGTATCTAATAGCATGCTGATTCTTTAGGACGTGATTCCCTGTGGGAAACTTAGCAGGATGCTTTTGAGCATTTACATTATTTAGAAGTAGCAGTTTGTTGCCTTAGTCCATTTTTGCTGAGTTAGTCAGCAGCTTTGATTTATCCTGCAGATGAGAACTTCCCTTTCTGTTTTACAAGTACCCTGACAAAGGAAACACAAACACCATGCCCTGTGAACCCAGTCACAGTCTGATTGAATCTCATTCATGGAATGCAGGTCCATGAGTTTAACTTTTCTAGTGACCTTAGCAACACTGAAGTAGGTAGTGTCAGAAAATAGTCAGGCAAGTGTCCTTTACATGTGTCATAGTGAGAATGATTCAATACATCAGGTACTGGATCAAAACCTGCAGGTGGTTTAACAACTAGACAGACTCAAGAACTCAGACTCAAGACCATAAAAGGTGAAGCAATTAGAGCTACTTCAGTCTTTCATACTCTTTGGTAGAACCTGGTAACTGAATAACAACACATAGAACCAGGAATAAAACTCGGCTGAAGATAACAACCTGAGAGAAAGAGTGGAGAGAGCTAAAATCTCCACGAAAGCCAAAGTATGGGAAATTAGGTTTAAACTCTAGGCATGGGATACTAATGGAAAGAGATTCAGACAGTCCTTTCATTCTCTATTTGCAGACAGTCTACCAGAAAAACTGAAAGTATTCTTAGTTTGTAATAGAGTTCAATGGATTTCACGTTTTTCAGTTAGCCTAGACAAGGAAGATGTGAATTTATATTGTTTTAAAAACACTGTCTGCATAAAACAAGAATACACAAGAGATGTATACCTCATTATCCTAATTTCCTGAGAGTACAAAATGAAAATGAGTTTGTACAAACACTTTGAAGAAAAAGCTAACCAATTCTTTGGTAAGTTTTGATTTGGGTCTGGAACTGGAATGAGAAACTGACACATTACTGGGAGATTGTGACGTGAATCTTTACAATGTAACTGCAATTCTGATTTTTCAGTTTGAAACAGGATGGTAACAATATCATTAATATTTTTTTTTAAAAGGAACTAAAAGTAGTGGTATCTAGTGATATCTTTAGAATCTGCAAGATAGAGGCAGATTAGATTTATGCATAAATCGGAAACTATGAAAGGTAGTAACTAATAAAAAAGGAATTGCAGTAAAGCCATGGAAAGAGAAGTTATTAGGGGAAACCTATATCTTGGTGTGTTTTTATCAGCAGCATGCCCCCATTTAGTCTTTCGTCAAGGTAAATAAGTGTAGGCAGAGAACCACACTAAAACAGCGACCCTGCTCCTAATTACCAAAGTGCCTCATTCAGTGATTGTGCATACATCTGTAACAAATGCTATACTGATATACTTGTGTGAACAGAGTAAGACAGACAGAAAAAGATGACAGGCCCTCTAGGTATTGATGCAAAATAAAGGGATAAGAATCTTATAGAAAATACCATTTTCTGCTGGTTCTAAATAGAAATGTTGAGAGCTGATGGTTGGTGTAATCTGAAACACTGCCCTTTCCCTTACAGTCTATACTGACAGATGTAGAGTTTATTCAATGAGCAAAGCAAACATTTTGATTGTGGGCTTAACTGCACAAAGCAGTGATGTTGCCAGTATAAAAAGAATGCTATGCTCCTCTTGCATCTGTTTTCAAAGAAACAAACAGAGTGAGTTTTCAACCTTCAACTCTCTAATCTTGCACTCATATTACCTTAAAAAAAAAAAAAGGAAAAAAAGTGGTCCTTAATGACAGCAGGCTTAGACTGTAAACCTGTATTCAGTCCAGTATCATTAAAATATTTCTGTTTTATACTTCTTCAGTAATTTTAATCTCTCTCAGTATAAGATAAATCATTTCATTAATGACTGGTCATGTAATAGCTTGGCCAGGAGCAAAATCCAGTTGAAGTGAAAAAGTACCTTGAGAATGGGAGTTCTGTAACGTAGGATAGAGCTCTCTTACCCTGAACAGTCTGTGTATACCAGCCAAGCTAAAAGTAATATTAAGAATGTGCATGATGATCAATAAAAAGAACTATTCTTCGCAAAAGTAATATTTTATAGCATTACAAATGTATGTGTGTTATTGCTGTGTTTTGCTCCTAGGAAGTTCTTTAGGTGAAGCTGAGAATAGTCAGTATTTGGTTGTATAAGCTGCACTGATAGCAGGAAAGTAATTTGGTCTCTCCCTGGTAAGTTATTACAGAAAAACAGGCGGAAGATCTTGTGGTAACATTTGTGCAATCAGTGACGGGAGCTTCCTGCCACTGCCGTAGGTTTCTTGTATGAGACTGAATCAGTTGCTTGAAATCAACCCTTCCACAGTGTCCTGAACAGCGTCCAGAGCGCAGCCAGGCTTCTCACAGAACTCTTGTCTCCTTGTATCCCTTGACAAGAGCCAGATTTCAGAGCAGTTCAAAAGCTAGATTGTCAGATTTTTATGAAGCCACATAACAAATGCTGGTGATGAAATAAAGTGCCGATCCTTTTTAAAAAACAGGTCTTTAAAATAACTACGTCCGTATTCACCCTTTTGTCTCGTTTCCCCACCTCTGCAATGGGGACAATATCAAATGTATCTGCATACAGTATGACAGGGGTTACCATGAAGTGATTTGACTTTGATTAAATACTTAGCTGGTAAGACTATTAAGAAGCTATATGAAGAATAAATTAAAACTAATAAAGAATATTTCATATTTTATCCAAATATCTCCTTATTCCTATTTTCTCTTTACAGGAGATTTTCAGTCAACTGCTTTTCTGCTTGTCTTTCCTGGGAGTCTGCAGCAAAAAAAAGAGGGTTTTACTGACTTTTGCACCCCATATTCTCCATATTTGCCCAATATCAATAGAAGCGATGAACCTTACATTGTTTACTCTTCATTGCATTACATACTGCAAGGAATATAAAGTAGACGGGTATCTTTCTTGCCCTAATTGCAAGCTCCTGGGATCTCTTTGTGAATGAGATATTATAACCTGAGACTGGTTTCAGAAAGCAAAATGTTAACTGAGGTATGAAACTCATCATGTTGTACTTTGGAACGTTTTCCTGTTTTTTTGTAAAATTTTCAAATGAGGTGAATGTGATTATGGTTGCTTTCTGATTTATGCCAAAGAATAAATTCTCTATAATTTAGAGAACATAAAGGCATCGTGAAGGTTTTTAGAATAAATCTTTCATGACAATTATAGGTAAGCATACCCCTGAAAGATACTAGCAGAATTGTCCAGAGTACAATCATTAACCAAATGTTTGCAGGGTTTATTTTTAAATAGAAATTAGCAGGTTAGCCACTTAATAAAAAAAAACCCATTTAGGCAGTCTACTCCTTTAATTGTTTGCTTACTGATAACTAAGCTTGCAGATATGTCCTACCTGCATTTGCTTTCAGTGCTTCTCCTCTTTATAACTGTTGGTGATAAATAATGTTGGCTTATGTGGTCTATTGCAAGGCCATTTATATCATTCTCTGAATTGGTGGATATTTTTAGTCATGTTTAAAATACTAAGAGCTGTTGGCTACTGCCAAGATAAGTAAGCAGAAAATACTGTCACTGTAGGGTTTGCTTTGTCTGTTGCTGCTTAGGAAACAGTCACAAGTCATGCACTGATTGACAGGGCCTCACTGCTGCTCTTGACAACTATCAGGAGGGTTGTCATGTAGTTTAGATTACTTGCATAAAAAAGGACAAAAGAATGGAGATTCATTATTCAAAGCACTTTTGCAGTAACCATAACCTTTGGGCTTTTCAGAAAACCTCACACATAAGGCTATGAAATCTTTTCTATACTTATCCAAGCATAAGAAAACTGCAGCACAGTGATCAGGTAACTACTCTAGAAACAGTACTGCTGATATTAGAAAAGGGGATCAATAATGATAATAATAAGAACATGATCACAGGTGCCGGTCCAAAAAATGGGAGAGATTATCCTGCCCAGTTTTGTGCTTACCCCAACTTCCAAAATAAAATCATATCTAGCCCAGAGCAGTCTAAACTATTGCTTGCTTGAGAGTTATGCCTATATAGAATATTTCCTTTTTTCATGTAGGGGAGACACTTTTTAGTGTTTAAAAATAAAACTTAACACTCAGCAGCTTTCTTGGCCCTGAGACCTATCTGCTCCTACAACTGGCAGCACAAGCTTGCCAGAGGCACATGCTGCTCATTTTTGGAGTGATAGAAAAGCATATCCCAATCTTGTCTTCAGTGTTTCCCCATGGTACTCAGTTCTGCCTAACAGAGTTCCTGCAGAAGGAGAAAGTTTCCCTAAAGCTCCATGGAAGAATGTAATCTAAAAGGAGTGGTGTGCAGGTGATGTTTCACTGATTTGAAGACTGTTAGTCCAGTTTATTGTAACCAGAGGCAGATTGTGTACTAGCAAATAGAACATAAAGAAATGTTACAATTCAAGTTCAGAGACTGGAAGGAAACTCTAAGAATTGTTTCTTGTTCTAATTCATATGATTGAAAAAGTGAGCTTTAAATTAATAGATAATTCTCTGTGATGCATAGAATTGCTGTATTGGAATTATAAACTATGGATGAATCAAATCTCAGCAAAGTTGTGCCTATATTACTGTGATAGACCAGTAGACCTTAAATAAAAATGGCCAGTTTGGTCATAAAACCAAGGCATTCACATCCTACTAGCATTTCACTAATCTTGACATGCTTGATAAAAGCTTTTCTTAGGAGTATTTAAAAGCAGACTTGGTTCTACAAGCCAGATACCCCATTGACAATGTATGGAAACCACATGGAAGCACTTGGCTTCCAGATCATCCTAGTCCTAAAGATACATTAAATGCCTGGCTGCATCTAGTTAACTTCATGTCAGTTAGCTAGTTACTTCTCATTAGCTAAACATTACTATGTTCTGCAAAGTTAGAGAGATCTGAAACCAAATGCCTTCTCCTCTTAATAGCAAAAATGCATTGTAGTACAAAATTAGAACTAGAGACACTGGAAAACAGATTACTATAACGTCCTGCCCTTTGAGGGTCCCAAGCATCACCTTTTTAAAATTTTCTTGAAACATCTGAACATCAAACCTTTTGATGCTCCATGTATCTGGTAAATTAATTTTCACTTCTAATTTTGGTCTATACACTGACAGGAAAATACAAAGCAGTTCTGTTAAGAAAAAATGCCCTTATAGTTTATGTTCTTAGCGAAATCCAAATTATCAGAATTTTCTCAGAACACTCGATCTCATGAGATTCTCAATCCAATCTTGGGTACTTAATAGGCTTTGATAGGTGTAGTGAGTTTTAGGTTCCTAAGTAAGTTAGGTTACTTACTAAATTTGGGATCTAAACCGAGCATTCTGCACTACAGAACTAGTAATACACGCTCTTTCTACAGGCTTTATGTCTTCCTGTTAGGCAACTTCATTTTAACCCTCACCTCACAACCCCACGATTCCAGAGGTGATGGGAACCAACAGGCTATGAGATCAGTAAGTTAACCCATTATTTAAGTATTCAGGTGTCATAAGAAATGACAGTGACTTTTAGACTGACAGAAGCTATTACACTGATCTTTTTAATAGTTCTATTTTATATCAGGTTTTTTACCTCACATATCTGATTCTACCAATGTACTTACTTGAGAGCATTTTTATTACTTTCATAATTATGTCTCATATATGTCACAGAGCAACCTTTGAAATAGGAGTAGTGCAGTGATTACAAAGGCTGCCTTGCAGAGAGTTTGCAGAATTTCTCATTTCTCCTTTTTTTTAATACATTCTTAACACTTTTTCTGGCCTTTTCTGGTAGTCATCTGTATGCTAGCTGTTTTAAAAGATGTTTCTCATTTCTGTAAAACTTGCTGGACTCAAATCAAAAGAAAGTTACTGATTTCAGTGGACTTTGGATCAGTGATTTTTTGTCAGTAAGAACAGGGAAATAAAAAGTTGGGTTCAGGATTGATTACCAAAATGCCTTTGAATCCTTAGGATAAAAGGTGCTTTTTTTCTTGAAGTGTTTTTGAGTTTTATTTGATTTGCATCTAAGGTGTTTATTAAATATATTCTATGGATGTGAATTATGTTGATTTTATCAGATGCAATGCTTTAAATTAGTTTTAACATATATACATAGATACAACAAGAAAGGAGCATACAATGGAATAAATGTATTAGCATTAACTTCCAATAGCTCACTATTCTTCTGATGGTTGTAAGCACAGCAGCACACAAGCTGTTCTCAAACACTGGAGTGTCTGGTGCTCCAATGGACCTGTAGCAAGACTTGAAATGTCAGCAAAAATAGTCACTATGGAGAACTAGATAATATGTATGTGTATAGTCACTGTGTGAGAAGTGTCTATAGAGGAAGGACTTGGAACAACTATATCTAATTAAATAGGTAGCGATTATGGGAAAATATCTCCACACACTCACTGTTAGGTGGTACGTGATCAAAGAATGACAAAAACACAGAATCACAAAATGGTTAAGGTTGGAAGTGAGCACATGATATCATTTAGTTCAACTCCTCTGCTAGAGCAGGGTCAGACAGAGCAGGTTGCTCAGGACACTGCCCAATTGTTTTGAAAGTCTCTAAAGATGAAGGAAACTCCAGTCTCTGTGGGCAACTGCCCCTCCAATTAAAAAAAAAAAGTTCTTCTTGTATTCAGATGGGATGTGATGTGTTTCAGTTTGTGCCTGTTGCCTCTTGTCTTATCATTGGGCACCACTGAGAAGACTCTGACTAACTCTTCTTTACTCCACCATCAGGTATTTGACTAGATATATATTGATAAGATCCCTCTGAGCCTTTTCTTCAGGCTAAATGGTTTCAGCTCTCTCAGCTTCTCCTTCTGTCAGATGCTTCAATTCTTAACCATCTTCTTGGCCCTTCTCTGGATATTCTCTGGGATGCCTGTGTCTTTCCTGTCCTCAGGAGCCCAGAACTGGCCACAGTATTCCATGATGTGTAAAGGTTTCTGAATTTTTTTTAATGAAATTGCAGTAATTGTCCTGCTATTATGGCCTAATTAAAAAAAAAAAAAGTTATTTAATGTTATTCCATGCATTGTGTAAACTGACAAGTTCCAAATACTACAGATCACTAATTTTACTACTGTCTTGCTACTTGATTCCTTTTCTGACTCTCATTTTTAGAGAGTCAATAGTGACTTTCAAATAATAACTGCAGTAGTAAGACAAAAAAATCTTCACCCAAAAAAGGAGTGCAAGGAACCAAAAAGCTTAGTAAGTCTTGATGAATGTACCTGTGTCTGTGCCAGCAAATTTGGTTATTAGGACCACCTGGGAAAGAGTCAGGCTTTTGTTTAAAAGGCCATAGAAGGGTACCATTCAGCTCTTGGACAGTGAGAGTATGTTCTTCCTAGAAAGGACAGTGTGTAATGGAGTGAGCTTTGGTGCTCTTGTGGAGTGGCAGCAAGAAGCCTGGGAAATATTCAGGATGAAGATGTGAAGTCAGATCTGCAGGAGGTTAAAAGTCTGTGAGTTAATAGCAATTTCTTTGCGTTCTTAATCTTAGATGATCCATTGGCGAGTGATTTCAGGGAGAGTGCCCAGCAGGTCATGACAGATTTCAAGGGAAAATGGGATCTAGAATATTTAATGTTTACAGTATTTTTTCAGTTTTGCAATGTAGAAGATCCTGAATGCTGTTGCTTGAGATGCATCTACAAACCCCTTACAGAAAGATAAATGCTAAGAAGAGGCAGAACAGTTGAAATGCTGATAGATTTTTTAGAGCAATGCTATAATGGCAGTAGTTATACAATGCCTAGTCATAAGGCAGCACTATGTCTGCTGTGTTATGCTTCTGTAGCTGCCTATTGCTAATCATGTTTTATTGCACAGTCTATTTTACTGTCTAGTATTCAAGTGAAATGTGAATTTAATTTTGGTGTCAAGTCTGTAGTCTGCTAATGAAACCTTAAGGTACCAGGTTTGATTTTTTTTTTTAATTTTTTTTGAGATGCCTTCCTTAATACTTTGGCCTCATATTTCTCTCTTTCAATTAAGACTGAAAAATTAAATGTTGAAAAAGAGGGGAAGCTCAAATAATAAATACTGTGAGAGTCTTAGTTTTTCCCCTGACTCATCAATTGACTTTCCTATGGAAAGTTTGAGATGTGAAGTGAGATGCTAGTATATATTTGGTCCCTGAAGAATTAAGCAACTTACAGAAAAACTTCCAACAAGGTGTCTTCCTAGATCTCAGCTGAAGAGAAACAAAAAAGCCTTCTTAATGTCAGTAAACTCTCATTCTTACTCTGTCTTATTCATGGAGACTACAAATATTGTGTGTTAAGAATGTATAGTAGGTTCAATGTGTGAAACGTGCTTCTGTCATACAATACTGTTAAATATCAGTTCAATACTTACTTCTCTTAAGTGCTAACATTTGTGATCGGGTTTGTATGTCTTCCTCTTAGTGTATACTGTGTTTAATTGGTTTTTGGGTGATGATACGGACTTTCTATCAAAGTATAACTGAAATATTGAAATAAGAATGAGGGAGGAGGAGGAGGAACTTGGGGCCAGATCAAGGTGGATCTTGTGATCCACAAATACTAAATGCTGCTGATGTTTTGTGCAAGTATTACAACTGGATTTATAGATGCACTTCTAGTTGGAAAGATAATGAAATACTGCTGAATATTTGGACTCTTACATGGCAATTATCTTTAATATTACATATATCATTCTTTGTCTATGAATCTAATTTCTTTGTATCCTACAACATTTATGCCAGTAATGGAATATTGTAGTGCAAGTTGTAGTGTTTTCTGTTCTTGAAAAGATGTGAAGAACCATTTTGAACACATGTAGCCTGCATTACTGACAATGCAATCAAATTGCTGCGTTCTGCGGGTCCTCAAAAGCAATTTGGTTCTATTCTGGTATATAAAGCATCATCTCAGAATAGTAGCTGCTTGGGATTAAGTTGCACTTGTTTGTGGGCAGTATGTGTTGGGGTTTAAACAAATAGTCAGTGTACCTTTAAAGCAGGTTAGAAGAAAGATCAACCAAGAAGGGCTGTAGCATTATAGTGACGGGAAAAAACTCTTTCTCTAATATTGCTATGGGGTGATTTTTTTCTTGTTGTCCTAATTTTCTTATAGTTTGTAATTAAGCTCTCTCTAGGTCAGCAGTGCTCCCTTATGAAGCAGTTATTACGAATTTCACAGCATGTTAATTATCTTATTTCTTTTGACAACCCTTCCTTCTAAACCTAGCACACATTTGGATTTTAGGAGTTTTCACTGCTTCAACTCTGACTAATATGATTTTAATATTTACGTGCTATGTTGTAAGCACTGCGAACACAAGTCTTCAGAGTGCCTTCTGAATCAGCTGTAACTTATTTTTGGGTGCATGAAACAATAACTTCAGCACATCTAAGATTTATTCTTAGTCTCAATAGCTTTTGCCATCTCTTTACATAAAATTTTCTGCATTTTAATTTTCTGCATTTCTTAATTCTGCAATTCCCTTAGGGAAACATATGCATTTTTCATTATTTCAATGCACTCTGCATTGACCTGCATTTGTTTATCTTAATTTTTTGACAGATCAACATTTTACATTTGGGCAGCAGGGAGAAATCTGGTTTAGATCAGTTTGCCATTCTGAAATCCTGCATCTAGGACACATGGATGTTAATCTAAATAACTTGAAATAAATCTGAGGCTTGTGCGTGCTAATCTTATGTTGGCAATGTAGTTTTTTCAAACTGCCTTTCATAAACTAGCAGACAGAAGCTGATAAATCAACCTAGATAATACAGCAGCAAAGTCAAGTCCCCTAAGGGAAAACCCACTAGGTGAAAAATTTTCAGTCTCTGAACCTATATGGAAGGACTAAGGGCCAAATTTGTACTGTCTTGCTGCTTGTACAATTTCCTTAGTAACTGAATCCCTAAAGACTCAGCTGTAAGTGTCATCTGCCCATTTCTCCCCTGTATGCCAAGAACTGGCAGATCCAGAGGTGGAGGCAGTGAATGGCAGCTTAGGCCTCTTGCTTTCCTTCCTGCATTCAGACCACAGTTAAATGGTCCAAGCTTGTGCTGATTGGTCTCTTAATCTCATGTGTGTTTGGGAGAATATACCGAGATGTACCCTTCTAATGACTGTGTATCCTGCAATCAAGAGTTTGTGGAAGAATGTTTTTTCCTTAACCAGTCTTTGTGCTCCAGTTTTCCTGGCTGAGATTCTGGGACTCCCTTTATTGGCATCTGATCTTCCTTTTTATAGAAAATTCAAAGCATTGTGCCTTCTGTTCTTGAGAACAGGAACTTGACGCTTTTCTTAGGTCAAACCTGTGTTAAAAGTTTTGCCAGGAGAATTTTAGGTTATGCTTCTGATTACATAATTGTGTACTGGCAGAAGGCCTAGCATAGTTGTACCTACAGGTGCTGAAAAGAGCTCTGCTGTGATACCTTTTGTTTGCTTGTGGCACTGTTTAAAACTAGTTTGAGTGATATACACTTTGCCAGGAGAAAAGTGTATCTGCACCTTTAGGATCTAAAGCTATACTTGTAGGTATCTTCTGCTGTGGAGAAGGATTCTTCAGTGTAGTAACTGGAGTAGAGATGTGCTGCACAAGCAGTTTCGTCAAAAGCTGGAATACTGCTGTGTGCAGTGTGAGTATGTCAAAGATGAAGTCGCTTCAGTGTGTCCACAGTGACTCAGTGACTGTAAAAGCTGCAGACTGAGACAATCCACTTATCGTTAACCCTATTGGTGATATATCAGCATATAACTATATCTGGTGGTAACCTGAAGGACTTGAGTCTGTCTCATTCAGGCAGGCAAAACTTTATTTTTACCAATGCTATCTCTAATTTTTATAACACCTCAAATTTCTTTTCCCTGTTTTGATCAACATTGTAGTTTGATTATGTGTTTTCAGAATTTGACACTTTAGGAGTTATGTGGAAATTTGAAAACAGTTCACTTGTTAGTAAACTTTGTTGTAAATGCTTATTGTAAAATATTTGAGGTTTTTTAATATTGTATGCTTTAGTATAGAGAACCTATGGCTCAGACTGACCTCCTGCAACTTTTAATAAAGCTGGTGAAAGGCCTTGGAAGTAAGGAAGCTTTTGAAAAGTGAAGTGATTCATAACAAAAACAGCTGGGCCCAGTAAGCTGGAAAGGTCAAACTGACAAAAATCTAGACTCAGAAAAGCTGCTACAATGCAAGAAGGCATTATCGGGAGGAAAACAAAAGTCTGATGAAAGTGTTCTTGGGAAAAATATAGTTCAGTTAGTGAAGAAAACAATGTAGATGTCCTGCAATGTAGAGCTTGCTGTGCAGAGTATTTTCTGTAGAGTAGGGGCTAGAAAGCAGTTGATGCTTCTGAAAGAAAATATGGAGGAAGGTTTCATGCAAGATGTAAAATGGAGCAAGAGAAAAAGCCATAATCGGTTCTCTTCTAGGCTAGGCATGGCAGAAATTAGGACACTTGGTTTGCTGTCTATAAGGTGAGCATTTTTCCTAACAGGGAAGAAGAAACTGGGAGGGTGGGGAACTTGAAAATAATCCCAGTTAGAACTGTCAAAAATGGTCCCTGTCAGATGACTGTCAAGTGCTTCAGTGAAGATCTTTATTCTTTTGATCCCTTTTTTGTTTTGCTCATGTAAATTAGGAATTAAATCTGGAGGAATCAGTGGGATTATACAAATCATGGAGAAAAGAAGCTTCAAAATATGTTCTTGTAGCCTTAGGAAAATTGTAGGGAAAGCAAGAAATTAGATGATATAAATGGCTACGGAGTTTGTTTCTACTGTAGTAATTTAAAAGCGGATTTGAGATCATTTATGTAGAGAATTCTTGTTTGTGAATCGGGTTTGTGGTTTTACATTTAATATACACTGACTAAAGCTGAAGTTCCTTTTGCATTGCACTCAAAGTTCACCACAAATAACAAAAGCAAAGCAACATATTTCCTGATCTCTACAGGAATTAGTGAACTATATTCTGTACTTCTGAAACCATCACCCTTGAGAGTTCTGTTTTCTAAAACATACCCTGGACTGTTGCTTTACTAAGGTATGGAGCATCATGGGAATTCTCTTAAGAGGGATGTACCCTGGCTAGGGGAACTAGAGTGTATCATATGACAGCATCAACTTAAAAATGATGCTATATATCAGACTTCCTGCAAGGTAGTCAAAATATTCCTTTTTATGATGGAAAACATGTCAAAAACAGAGAATGAAACTCTGTTCATGTCACTAGTATTTGTACTGCAATCCCTCAGTGGAAAACTTCAGCCTTCTGTAATAATACTACTGCCAATAGACTTGCATTTCGCATTTCTTATCTACTTTTTGTTGGGGTTTTCTGCTTTATTTTAAAATTTTGTCATTTCACATCTCTGTATAGGCTGTAGGACAAATGGGATAGAAAAACATTCTGCTTTTTAATCATATGAGGATTCAAGAATATATGCTTTCACTGGAACAATATTATTACCTTATAGTCATGTGAGGAAATAAATTGTGTTCAGGTGCTTACAGTATGTGTTTAGATTTGAAATCTAGGCAATTTACCCCCTTAAGATACTGCATCTGAAAGTCTGGTATAATAACGTACATTGGGGTAATACGTGAGGGGAAAAAAGCTGTGTCTCTTGGTTATTTAAACACAAAGGCTTGTCCTTGCATTTGCAGTAATGCTAATGATCCAGACAAATATTTGAGTCAAACACATCAATTCTTGCTGAAACAAACTACAGTTTGTGGACTGTACTCTAGCTACACCTGACCTTTCCTAGCCTGGCTGTGTGCTCATTTATGTGAGCATCTGAACAGCATTTCATTGTTTCAAGCTCTCTTATAGTGACTTCTGCCTAGGAAGCATGTTCATGTTCCTAATCAGTTATATTTTAAAAAATACTCCCAATGGATAAATAGTATCATGCACTTTAAATATAAAATACTATGTCTTTATTGGATGAAAATGCTAATGCAGGCCCTTACAGTGCTGAAGTTAGGTTTTTAAGAATGAATTTAAATATGCTATAAACTAGCCAGTGCTAGTTGCTTTCGGGGCTTTCTGTCTCACTAACACAATATTTTCCTCCTTCCAAGATGAATGGGAGCTGTGTTAAGGATATAATAAATTACTGTAGGTTATTCTACAACATTTGATTTTGATACATCCCAATTCTAGACAAACTGGAGCTCGTGTGTGTGTCAGAAATCAAGCTTCTCTGAAGCATGGATCATGAAGATGACTGATGTGAACTGGGTGTACCTCAGCTTACAAGTGAAACTAACTTAGACCAATTTAAAGTTACTAGCTTATGTTCCAATTTTTTTCTTACAAAGTGTTTAAAGTGAAAATATTGTCTCAATTTCAAAACATGGATAGAACTTCCTTCAAAAGGAGGATCAGAAGAATAAAGATCTTCACTGAAGCACATGACAATCATCTGAGTCTGTGTTAATATCTGGAGAAAAGGGAACATAAATACAAGAAAGAGAAGTATCCCTTAATTTTGGAAAAAAGTCAGTGTTTGTAATATTTTTAGATTTTATTTTCCTTTATCTGAGTAGCACAGTGATCCTCCACCAGGGACCGACAGAGATGTGGAATTAGACCTGTTGAGTATTTCAGGGACAGATGTAGTCATTGTACATTAAAAAGATTAATCTATGGGTGTTATGTACCCAAGAGTATCAGATCACTTTAATTTTGCCATAGAACTTTAAGGGCCAGGGGAGCTTCATAATCCTCACTGATCTTCTGTCCTTGTTCTCAGACAAGCTACAAATTTTTAATTCAGACAGCAATATTGTTTGTTTTTTTTCTTGGGGATTGCTGTCCATTGGATAATTAAGTCATTAACAAGCTGAATGATCCAGACTGTTAGAGAAGCACAGCTTTTTTTCATCACCAGCTTCCTGAAAGCCATCTGAAACTAATGACTAATCTTTGAGCCAACCTTCCCTCTGCCCCATGACTCTCGCATAATCCCACTTGAAACTCATTTCTGGTCCATTCCCAAAAGCAGCTAAAATTACACTGCCACAGCTGTCTTCTAGTTGCTTGGTTTTTTCTTTCAGAATGTCATGTACCTTGATCTAATACCTTAGCTTCCTTTTTACAAATCTAGTTCTCCAACAGAGCCCTGTTAAAATGGATTAAGGATGCCTTTATATCTCTGTAATTCACTGTGCAGTGAAAGCAGTATTTCAGCATATATTACTACAGTGATGAATTATATTATCCATGAAAATGTATGAAGCTAAATACATCCATTCTTTTTTGCCTTTTAACTAACATATTTACATCCCTCTCTGCTACCTCTTACAGATACTATATTTTTAGATCTGTTTTCAATGGAGCAAACATATGCCATAAAAGTAACATGCAGGCGTAGAGTTGCATTCTTGATGTATTTGATGAGAACATATAGTCATGAAGTCTGTTTTGTAATTAAAACATGATTTCACACATTACTGAAAGATAAATTTTAAGAAAAATGCACCATTTTACATTGAATATCAAGAAGTACCCAACTCTGGAGACAGCTTTCTTTTATCCAGTAAAAGTTTCAAACCACTCTGCTTTCCAGATAATCAACCTCATGATAAAGAAAACCAAAGTACTACTTGCTGGAAAATAATAATTAATTCCAACTTTACATCTTCTTCCTTTGGAAAGGACTGAAGTTGTGTGACAGAAAGGGCAATGGAAATTGTTTATACCTGGAGCAAAAAGGTATCAGGGTAACTGTGATTCTTACGCCCCCCTTCCCTAACTGTGTTTCCTGGAGCTCAATATAAAGTTTCTGCCTAAATAGAGAGGCAATGTTGCAAAAACTTTGTTTTGGTGTTTATGAATTCCTGAAACTATCTATTGGATCTCACTTTTAAAAAGATCTCATAAGAACAGCTTTCCTGTTTTCCACATGTAGGTTCTCCCTTAATGGGATTTTACAGTTTATACAGTTAACTTCTGTTTATGTATTTTGTTAATCTTCATTCTTCCTGTTATATGCTTCTATTTCCAAAATCTAGTATATTTTATCACTTTTTCTTCTTCACTCTAATATGTTTTTCTCTCTTCTCATGCTCTAGGATGTTCTTTTCTCATCACTTTATTCCAACTGTGCCCATACCTAGAAGCATTCTTTCACATCTGCTGGACTGCACCATAACAGCTTTCGGCCAGCAGGAATTCCCATGACTTGAGATCTAAACCAAGACAAAACAAAGAACCCAATTTGTGTACAGAGTGAGACCTGTACCAGCAATGTCTGGACTCCAGAACTCTGAAAATACCTTAGAATCAAGACTTTTTTTGGTTAATTTTTGTATGACTGACTCAGCCACTGGAGCAGTGCTGTAGCAGAGAGGGATATTTTACCTTTCTGTAGTCTCTGTTTTGTTTTATTCTGAGTATGAAATCAGAAGATAAACCTAGCTGTTTTTCGAAATAGCTTTGGTGCTTTGCTCAGTATACCTCTGCCCTTAAATATCACTTACTCTTTGCCAGCAAAGACTGGGGGGGGGGGGGGGGGAATCGCTTACCTGTATTGTACAGGGCATGAAATAAAGCAGCTTATCATTGGATAAAAAATAAAAATTAATCCTCCAACCAAAAATCACTTCTAGCATTGACTGTGTGCCTGAGAACACTGAGGTTTTTTCCTTGTTTTTCTCTAGTTGGTCTAACTGACATTTGCAAAAGTGGGTCTGTTCCTGTACCTGTAAAAGTTAACGAGAGTTTTGTCACTCTTACTGAAGTGAATAAATGCAGCCTAAGGTGTAGGAGAAAAAAAGATGTGAAATCCTTTATTATACTTGTCTGGAATGATAGAATAATCATTTTAACCTTATCTCCTATGAGTAATAGGAAAAGTATACTTAGAATTCAAGCCTTCTTACTTGGACACTTTACTTTTATGGTCTTATTTTCTTCATACTGGCCTCTTGTGTTATACTGAGGTATGATTTGCATTGCTCAGTAGTAAATCCACGTCTTTAAGTTTGAACAATTCAAAATGTAAGAACCACATTTTGACTGTGATAGCTAGAATAGTATTTTAACTTTCATCAGAAACTCAAGGCTAGAAGTAGTATGCTTCAGCTTAATTACATGTTTATTGATGAATCTTTCTAAATTATTATAATTCTTTAAACGAACTACTTGTTCATTTACTAAAGCAACTACAATACTTCCCACTATATTAAGCTTTTAAAATGCTAATAGCACAGGTGATATATTTTAGAGCTAGGCAAAGCTGGTTGAAGATTACTATTTGCAAGTATGAATTCAAAGCCCAAATAGCCAGATGGCTCAGTCACAATATTGTAACTGGGTTTGAATATTTTCAATTATTCAACAAAAGACATTTGTTTGTACCAGTGCTTCATGAATAGCTAGCCCTTAGGAATTCCTATATTTGTCTCAAATGCAGAACATTTATGCAATGATTCAGCAAGTCTTCATTCACCAGCATTCACTACTGGTTATTCATTACTTACTGATTTCAAAGTTGTAGTCATGAAGCCGTGCAGCTAAAAGCTATGCCATGTGACTGACAAGGCCAATCACTTACATCAAGACTAAATAACAAGTAAACAACGAAAACAACTAAAATTACATAAACAACCAAGAAACATGTACAGAAAATAAAATGAAAAAACATGCTCAATGTTTGATAAATTTTTAGCTGTTATTGGGAGCCTGATTATTCTAGAAAACATATGAATTATCTTAGGGAGGGCATTACATATATGTGGTGGTTTTAAATTCAGAAGTGCATATGTAAGTGTGTAAGTATAGAGGAAAAATTGCCAAGTCTCACAAACTTTGATTAATGTCCAGTTATGTGGAGGCTCAGCTGAGCTGTCATTTCATCCTAAACTTATACTGGCATCCAAGGGCTGAGGAAGGGGAAAGAAAGGCCTCATTATGGTAGATTCAGTCCAAATGCAGCTTTTTAAATTGCAACAGAACACTAGGATTCACACAACCTCAAGGTCATTCAATATGACACTAATTTTCAAATGAATTACAGGGAGAAAAGTTTGGTTATATGCATACTGTTCTCTTATCTAGTCAGACCAGAAGTTAAAATGCCTTATGATTAATAATATATGAATAATCTATTCAGCTTTATTCATTAATGGTTTGAAAAGTCCACTTCAATTTGCAGTTGATACCAGGCTGGTAGGGGCTGAAGAACACCAGAATTAGAGTTTAAAATGATCCTAGTAAAGTTAGATAAAATGGTCTGACAAAATAGGGTGCAGCTCAATGGGGATGAGTACAGAGGTCTTATACCTAGGTAGGGTTGTGCAGCTGAAGAGAGTGATTGCAGAGCAGTGAGTACATTGTAAACAGGAGCATTGTTACAAAACATGTGGAGATTTGCATAGTCTGTAGAGGGCTTTTAGGGTCTCCCTTGCAATGCTGTGGGAAGCAGAGTTGAAATTCAGATACTTCAAGAAAGATATGGATCACTCGAAGATAGTCTAGATGAGACAGGTTAAAGATAATTAGGAGTAGAGACATATGACTTCTGAAGAAATAGCAAACTGATTTTGTTAGTCTAGAAGACTAACAGGAAACCAAATTGTTGACATATGTGAACGATGGTGGAACAAAGGAAAGGAATAAACTTGTTTCTATGTCCAAAAAGACAAGAATGAATAGATAGAATCTGTAGCTTGGAAGATTTAGCTTAGCTGTTTTAGGAAAAGCTTTTAAAGAGGAGGGGAAAGACTGCAGCAGGAAGTCATGGAAATTGCTATTTTTCCTCTGAATCGCATTGTTGTATGTATTCACATGTAAAAGGTAAGTGAAGATAATTAAAATAAAACATAAATACAAAAAACTAACATCTATTCAGAATCTAAATATTGGATTATTGAAGTGATTCACAGAAAAGAAAGAAGGTGATTTTGGAAAAACAGCTTCATGCTTATTTGTGAAAGAAATTACAAATGAGTCATTTCAGGTATTCATAGATGTAGAGTTCTGGGGGGTGGGGTGGGGAAATATGCAAACTTGTATACCTGTAAGAAGATAAACAAGGAGGTATCTACTACCTCAAGCGAAGGTGAGCTCATAACATTCTTTATAGTGGTCATTCTATAGATAACTACAGTTTGGCTTTAAGATCTAGATTAGCACCCTGCAGAATATAGGTATGTCTTTTCCCTGCTCTTCTGTGCTTTTTCGTTCCAAGTCTGACATACCACTGTGTCCTTTCAAGAATATGTCAGGAATAGTGACCAGCTGGCTAAAGTCTACTCTGCCCTTTCCTACTCCTGTGCAGCTTAGCAGAACAGAAGGGGTCATGTGAGAAATGCATGGGCATTGCTGAAATTAAAAAGAACAATTTACTTCTCATGCATCCAAATAATTTTCCTATTAAGTAATGGCCCTTCACACTTTTTCTATATATAAACAGTATGTTAAAAGTCCTGTCCAGTTTTAAATTAGGGAATACAGCTCCCTCATCTGTCCAACTCAGAGCATTAAAATATGTCAAAGGCCAAATAAGTTTCCGAACAGTGGTTTATCTTCCTTCATTTTCTCAAAGGTTTTGTCTACTTGAAGACCTATTTCACACATACTGGTAGAATAATTTCTGTGATGCTTATTGGGCATTCTGAAATGTTATGCAAGATCTTAATGATTATAAGATTAAAGGTGATCATTGCAGAAAAGAAATCAGACTGAAGTGAAAGATCCTTTGATGTACTTCACAGTTTAAAAAGCCAAGAAACTTGGAAAATATAGTGCTTTACTTGCCCTGTTTCATATAGTTCCTTCTGATTGCATCATCTTTGTTTTATTTTCTTACTTGCTTCTGAGTGCTACCTGCTGAACAACTGGAGCTTGGCAGCCTTGACTCTCCATGAAAGAATTCCAATATAAATAGCTGCAGTACAGACTTGTATGCCAATGACACATGACTGAGTCCTTGTCCCTCAATATTCATCCACAGTACCCATTTCATTGTTTGCTATGCAACTAAAAATGGTCAACACTTGTGCTAAAGGATGCCTACTGTGATGATCTATGTGTGTATGGCTGACTTGAACACACACTATCAAAACCATCTCATGGGCCACAAAGTCATTCTGATGTCATCTAGATTACAACTCTAATACTTATGATTTTTTTATTAGAAACCAAAATGACTCTATTATGAGCCTTTTATTGGAATATAAATATGGAGAATGTCTATCTTGAGTCATTAATCTTTCTATTTAGTACCTTGTAAAATATAGTGGTAAATGTAGTATAAATGTTCTTTTCTTTCACTGTGGTCTTTCTGACTGTCAAACTTAACATTATCATTTCAGTTTTTGTCAGTGCTGCAGATCCTGCTCCTCAAGAAATAATTCTATGAAAAATTTTAGCTATATGCCACCTAACAAAACCAAATCACGTTAGCTAGCATGTACCAACTGCAAACTTAACTTCCTTATTCAGCATTGACATTTAGGGGGGAACCCAATCTTACATTGCATGCTGTATCTTAGCAATATCACAAGTGACTTCTGTTCTGAAAAGTCAGTAAGGCATTTCGATAGAGGAGTTAAAATTTTCTGAAATAATGAATTGTATGCCCATGATTTGAACAGTTTGCATTGTTTATGTATTAAAACTATGTATTCTTCAGTTGTCTTCATGCCTACGTGAAGTAGTATGTGAGAGATAATGAGATATATTGATATGCCAAATAATGACATTTGGATGACCTAGTGTTCCCAAAACTGTTTACTCCGTTATCAGGGCTGTGATTTTTGAGTGCTGGCAGTCACTGCTGTCATTGCCACTGTAAACACTCTTGCAATATAACTACGACTTAAATGCTGAGTGTCAGTTTGGCCCTCTATTTCACCTGTGGGCAAATCAAAAGCAGAAACACCAGATTTTTTCTTTGCTTACATTACTAAAGAAATAAAGCATCAACTGCCTACACAGCCAGGGTGTGACGAATGATGACAGAATAATAAAAACAATCTCTTTACCCTCTGTCTTACTGATGAAGAAAAGGTCCTTTCAAAAGGCACGGAGCAGGGATAGGAAGTAAAGAGCAGGTGCATTTCTGACCTAAATATGAAGTTGCATGGCAGTAACAATCAATATATTATGCTGATTGGTGTTAATGTTTAACAGTTTTCCTTCACTAGGCAAACATGAAACTCACTCTAAGCTAGTGGTGGCTCTGTGGGCCTTGTCTCAGGTCTTTTAGGTTCAGAGAACCCTGTATTTTATTTTCACTTTTCCTTTCACTAAGTGAAAGCTGGATGGCTGCAACATTGCAAAATCTTGCTGATGTCATTTTTGTGGCAAATGCTTCTTTCCCCCTTGTTTTGTTGTCATTCTTTCCCCCCACCCCATTACAGTCTTAACAAGATAACAGAAGATCTCAGAACTTAAAGCATGCTGTGACAGGCCACTTGCATACTCCATACTTTATAGCCATTGTAAACAGGTGTGTCTGGTATATTTGGAAAATGCTAGATGAACTTCAGAAAGTCACTTTGGGTGTTGTGATATGTTAAACTATAACAAGGAATTAAATTTCTGTTTCAGGGCTTTGGAGTTTAATGAGTCATTACTAGGTTCCAAAGGTCTGTCACACATCATGGGATATAACATTAGGTTATCATTAGGAGAACACATTAGTGGCATGCTAGCATTTTGCATTTTATCTGTGTGTACATTAAGTTCCAACAGCAGAGTCACCATTGTCCAGTAGGCCGTGCTCTGAATGAATGTGATTGATTATTCTAGGTATATTGGACAAAGTACAGTTTGATGACATTTAACATAGGTGAAACGTTGGTGTGTGCCATTGAATAATAACTTTAAATATAGATGGCTGAACAAGCTTTTGGAGAAGCTTTTAAAAGCTAGCATTGACCAGTAAGAATATAATGTATTGGGAAACAGTCAATTGATACATTTTCAATGCTTTCATAATGTAGTACTGGGGTATGAAGAGGTGTTCAAATTTTATCCTTTTATTCTTTCATCCTGCTCCTTTAAATCCTAGTTACATGATAAATGTTCACGCTCTAGTTTGCATAAAACAAAGCTCAATTTCAATCTTTTAGCCAATTGCAACATCTGCCCTACAAGGTTTTTCCCTTTTATATACAGGCTTCCCTGAAGATATAAATATGGTCTTCCTAATAAACACATTTAAAATGTCTCCAGAGAGAAGCTTCCATAAAGGGATTAGCATGTGGCATTACGTGATTCACTAAAAATGTTTGATTTACCTTAACAAGAGAAATGGAGCTCATCATGACTTTAATATGAACCTAGCACCAAAAGGAGTTACAGACTGTGAATAAGAGCAGAATGTGATCTCTTCATATTAATATGCTTTAAAACTAGAAATGCCTGGGATTGTCCCTAATGTAATGAGACAACCTTGTGAGCAATGTTCCCATGAGCCCATAGGAGTGAGTGTAAAGTCAAGCAATTCTGTCTGTCAGTACATCAAGGGGACATCCTGTCTTTTCAGCTGAGGTGATCCTTTATGATACTTATCGCAGAAGTAAAATATGTGAAAGTAAACTGTAAAAAGTACTAGGTCTACTTGATTTTTAAAAATAAATGTTCCCTTGGTACTGTAGGCTCCTATAGTATGACAGGACAAATATTAGGAAGCTCTTTTGAAGCTCAGTTAATCCATCTGGTTATGAGATTCTTTACTACTTTTCAGTTTGGAAAAATGTTCATCTCTTAGTGGTTTGGGTGAACACATTACTATTCTATGTTGACTTTAAATGAATCCTTGGCCACAGTCAAACTCTTTGATCCAGCCAAAACACCATCAAAGTATCTGTGACCTGTTACAGAGCATGAGTGGGAGACTGTAATCACCTATCCACTGTATGCTTCACTGTAGGGAACTGATGTGTATTTTTGAAAGTTAGGGCAAAAATGCTTTAGAATACTGAATAAATGACATAATAGTATCTTGGGGCCATTAGCCCCCTAAATTGGTTACAATGTACAGCACCCAGAGTAGTGATGTAAATGAAAGGCTTTTCCTTATGCTTTTGCTACTTCTTTATATGCACTCAATATTTCTGTATTCATTCTGCATATGCTTGAAATATGCCATGTTTTTAGAGAACTTGCTGGTATAGAATCTAAAGTTAGAAGAGCATCTCACTAAAAAGTATGCTTTGATACCCAGCTAGAGATGCCATCACTGATGTCATGCTCAGAAGGGTGACTGGTGCTTGTGTATTCACAGATCACAAAGCTGAGGCCACACATATGTATCTCATAACTATTTTTGAGGTGTGGGGCTCAGGAGGCTGCATAACCTTAGTGCTTTCCAGAACGTTAATGCTCTCTAAAATTACATTTCCATGACACAGATCTGTTCCAAAATCAAGATGGTGATAGAGAAGGTAATACCCTCCAATAAGGTTATTAAAATCATGGTGTCTCTATTTCCTCTTGTTATATATGCTATTTATATATGACGTATACCTAAGTACAGAGTCAATCACCTGTAGGTGAAGCTGCTCTGTGGTAGTGTTCATCTGTATCACAGAGATAAAACTATCTGAGAAAATTATCAGAGTGGCAACTGAAAGCTAAATGTAAACACTAGCTCTGATTCCACTTTTCCATGGAATCCTACTCTAAGTGAAATTTCAGAGTTTTTCAGCCTACAAAGATTTCTTAGCAAAGGGACTAGTGGAAAGCTTGAGAATGAAGTAAATTTCATCAGAACCCTAATGGTTTATATACTGTCAGGGTGGTCACGTAGCTCAGGAGAATAGTAATGGAAAATTGGAGCATTCACTTCTAGTTCATTGGCTTACATCTGGTCAGGATGATTGTAACACATTTTTCTCACAATCTGGTGATTACTCAATGGTCTATGTGAAATAAGTTAAAGGTTTCTCTGTGCCTGCAGATCCATTTCATCCAGATCTTCAAATGCGCGAAAGATTTGAACTCAGCATCACTTTCCATAAGCACTGTAACTTGTTTTTAAAGTAAATAAGTCAATGACCCCTTAGATTAAATGTACTGATGCATAATAAAATTAAATGTTTATGATGCCTCATATTTTGGCAGCCAGATTGTATTACATATCTTGATTTTTTTTTTTAAGAACCAACTCTTCTTTTCAACATAAGACATTAGTAGAGTAGAATTCTTTCTAGTGCTGCACTTAGACAAGCTAGGATAGTTTGCTACACAACTGAGAACATTATGGTTACAGCAGCTCAAATTGCTGAAACTGATTGTGATGGTAAGGACACTTGAATATCTAAATTTTATCTTACTGTGCGTTGAGAAGAAATGCCAGAAGACTTAAGGGAATTTTGATGGGTAAGCCATGTTTAAGAAAAAATCTAACTATGGAAGCACTTACTGCTGAACTTGGTACTGTTTAAACAAGTTGGAACTAACTGCATTTCATGGTGTGTTTTATAAGTACCAGCCTTTGCTGGTACTTAAAAAGTGAGGCATCCTTCTACTATTGCCTTTCATTAGTGGTTAGACATCTAATTTCTAGCTCAAGATATCAGATACAATGAATGTCCAAAAAAAAATCATGACTGAGTACATGAGAACTTCTTGAACAGTGTTGGTACAGAGGGACTCACAAATACTCAGTTGTTAATATCCTTGGTGCCTCCTGGTAAGCAGAACCAACCATCAGAGGTCAGTCCAGAGAAGCATAATGAAAATGCATTCATTGCCCAGAGTATCAGTTTTCCTATCTGACAAGTTTTGACACAGTATTAGCACTATTCCTACCAATAGGTCTCTCATGATGGGCTTGATAAACTTCTAAATATCAGCAAAAGTGTTACCACTTTTTTTCTTAGCCAGTGCAATTTTGTCTTTTTGTGGTGAAAAAGATTGTTCAGTAAAAGCTCCAATTCTTCCCTTGTGCCAACATCAGTACAAAGAAGTAACATACAGTGAACTCAGATTATGAATATTTTCATGAGTTTATCACCTATAGGAATTGTCAGATGAAAGGAGACAATGAATGAAAATATTCCTTGTCAGATGTAGAAAGATTACTGGTTCACAATGAATTAAGAGTATAAGATGGGATTTCTGCTTAGCTGTGAGAATCCAATTGAGCACGAGATCTCTCAATCATCTTGCTCAAAGCATTAACTTTTGAGTTCATCAGAATGAAGCACATATGTTTGCATGAATCATGTTGAAAAACAATATAAGTTTTTACGTGAAATACCTAATGCTAATTATAATAATCTGAATAATGTGATTATAATAACACTAATGAAGAAAAACTTTTAAAAGTTGGTTCTGAGAGGATCTGTTTCATAGGTCCTACATATTTATCAATGGTAATAAATGATACATTTATATTTCTGGCTTTTTGCCAGTAGAAGCTGACAAAAATAACTATTGTGGATCAAGGAATGCTGTATTGAAAATGTATCTCCACTCAGTGAAGAAAAACAAGATTGCAGACACAACCTGATTTGTAGATACTGAATTAAACAAAAAAGATTAAAATTCAGTGTGCTGCTTTCTACAGTCCATCTGCCTTTTCAAGGGGTATTTTTTATTCTGTATCACCAGGTAAATTACTATCTGCCTTACCAAGGCCGATGTAAAACCCGCATATTTTAGCACTTTCCATTGCTAGGTATTTTCTAACGGCTTCCAAGGCAAGACGAGAAGCCCCTGCACACTTTGGCTGGCCACAAGCTTACAGAGCCGTCCGCGTTTATCATCTCGCAGGGCTCCCCTTGGCTGGCTGTGTCAGTCCAAACCTCGAAGCGCAGAAGGGGCCATGCCGGGCAGAGGATGCCGGGGCCGCCGGCCCGGGCGGAGCGGAGCGCTCAGTGCCGTGCCCGGGAGGTTTCTCAGGGCAGCCGGGTTGCTACGGGAACCGGGGCTTTTGTTTGTACATACTGAGAGCAGCTGCCTCTCTTGCAGGCCCTGCTCAGCTCCGGCTGCGGGAGGGAAACGCTGAGCTCACCCGAAGCCGCAGTGGTCTGCGCGGTCCACGGCCGCTCGGCTGCCCTTTCGTTGTGGGGTTTTGCTTTGGCATGTGATTTCTGGAGCAGACATAAGGAAACTTGGGAGATAGCAAACCCTACTGAAAGAAACAGAATGCAGTTGTAAACAGTGGCTACCTTTCTGCGTTTGTGTGTCTGTGTACCAGAAGCTGTGGGTTAGTAGCTTGTCTTGCTACTTCAAGGCAGGAGAGTGGAACATGTGTAACCAGAACTTATGCCTGAGGAGCCTTCACCTGGGTGATATCACAGGTGGGGCTCACCTTTTGGTCTAACAGCAGAATTTAATGTTAATTTCCTCATTTTGTAAATATCTCTGGAGATGTTTTGTCTTTAAACCAGCCCTTTTTATTGTACTATTTGCCTCATTTAAGAACAGCTGAATAATAAGTAAAAAACCCACTAATATTTGTTCCTAAAAGATAAATATTCAGCTAATTTACATTGGTATAGGCATCACTGAATTGTTCTTGAAGGCAGTGAGGAGGGTTGTGATCACAGAGTTAGTTGAGTGCCCTGTCATAACATGTGAACTTGTATTAGTTGCAAGAATGCTCTTTTAAGAAAATTTGAGTAGATAAACATGGAAGGAGCAAACAAATGCTCAGCAAATTAGCTCTTAGCAGAGACTCTCTCTTTCATGTAGCAACCTTTGCAAAGAAATCAAAGCATTGAGGATTAGTTCAGCAACCCTTAGAGGGCTGACAATGACACTAATTTTGCTGAACTGGAATATTTGCATGTAAAATACTCACACAACTTTAACCAGTTTCCCATGAGATGTAATATCCATATGACGTTCATATACTTTCACCTTTTCACTGTATGAAGGAGCAGGAAAAAGGAAGGTTGTTGATTTTGCTCAGTTTCAAGAGCTGGAGGTAGCAGTGAGTCTGAGGACTGGACTCCAAGAGAAATACAGATTATGAATGTTTCTTTAAATACAAGCCTTTCAAAGATGTGGTATTTTAGCAGTAAATGGAAAGCCCAACTAATAATTTTTGGTATTATTCTCATTTTCAAAAGCAAAATTACTAAACCAAGTTAAAATGACATTAATTGTTCCCTAGCATGATTTTGTTACTATCACTTATGGTAGAGAAGGATAGTGTACCATTCTACTGAAGCAGTGCTGTTCCAGTTATAAAAATGCTTGAGATTTCACAAATGTGAAGGTAACAGTGCAGTGAAAGATGATAATTTATCCAAGGTTTCACTGCAAAATCCTAACTTTTGTGAGTAACACATTGACTCAGCCTACTCACAAATGAAATAATTTGAGCCTTAAATTCTGTCCAGCTGACTGGTTGAGGCAGATGCTTAAAATCTATTGAGAAGTTCAATATGAATTCATTTCAAGTGGAGGAACTGAAACTGTGAAAGTCAAAATTAGTAAGCTGCCAGAGGAGAAGTTGCCACTCATATATACTTGGCTCCTGCCTTGCTCTAAGTTCTTGGTGCTGGCTGCCACTTTGAAACTACAGGTTTCCCTGAACCTGGATGATTATTGAAACTTTTGTTTGTGTAGGGGATCTTTGGTTTCAACAGTGCAAGACACATCTATTTACCTTCATGAAATGAAACTAAAATATACTTTTTTAAAAGGAGCATGTTGAAAATAGTCTGATTACACTCATGCTACTTGCTTTATCAACTTGCTCTTACCATATTTGTGGTACACCACTTACAGTGCCTTTCTAAAGAGAAATGAGTGGCTGATGTCAATGTATCTGAAAACATCTCCTGAAAAGGAGAAAAAGCTGTCTCTTACTACTGATATCCTCTGGCTTTTAAATTATTTTCTTTAATCCTTTTAATAATTACAGTACTCTGCTTTGTTTTTTAGAAATCCCCCTTAAAATTTGTTGACTGTGCCTTTGATATTGAAAACCAGTTAGGAAAAAAGAGCATTTAATTTAAAACCAGAGAAAATGCATTCCATGTTAGAAGTTGACCAGTTCTTTAGTAGCTCACTTTTCTGGCAAGGAGAACAGAGAATTCTCAGGGAGAATCTACTGGCCACATCCTAACAAAGAGAGATTAGCTCAGGACATATGTTATAATGAGATTTCATATTAATAATACCTCATTATTTTTTACCAAAGGTACCACAGAACAGTTACCTATTCTAAATTATTAAAGCCAAACAAGTACTATAATAAATGAACCAAGTTCATACATTATTCTTTGTTTTTAATCACACAGATGAAACTCATTACCCTGTGAAGGGAAACACAAAGCTTGTGTCAGTGGCATACAACTGAAATGGAACTTAATCTGTACATTAGTGGTGGTTTCTCTGAGCCATCACACTCCATCAAAGGGAGCTTGAAATAATTTGTTAATTCATGGTATTCAGTAATTCCTTGGGGAGATTATCCCAGTCAGTTCTGGTGCAAAAAGCTACATTCTTGCCCTAAAAGCTGTAGAGGCTCTGTTTTAGACTGAAGAGAAACCCCTTTAATGAAATATGGATTCTGGCTTTCTGGTTTGTTTTTAAACCTCATTCCCTGAATTAATTATTAATTAGCACTTAAAAGTAGAGACAGCAATACTAAGTGGATAAGTTATATTTAGATCACAGCTGCCAGTAACCAAATTTGAAGTGGGTGTCTGGTTTCATACTTTTTGTAGGATAAAATGCTTCACTCAGAAGTAAAAAAAAAAAGACAGAAAAATCAGTAGTTCCCATACTGAAATATTAAAGCAGAAAACTGGTACAGTGAGTGTCTGCAGAAAATAGCAGGCAAAGGAATCCCTCTTCACCTCTGGGAGAGAGCTGATGAGAAGAAAGGGGAGTCCTCAACCCTCTTATGGGAAAAGGGGAAACAAGGAAAAAAGCACTTTCTGTTGCTCTTGGGGAGAGAAAAGAAGCGTCATCATGCATAAGAATAGCAAAGGGATTCCCTTCCTGCACAGAGAGAAGACAGAAGGGGAAGGGAATTCCTTCTCTCCATTGGGAGAGAACAGAAGGGAAGGGAATTCCCTTTGTTGCATTTATACTTTGAGCTCTAATTAATCTTGAAGGCTTTGCACGTCTGTTAACATCAAAGCAATTCTGTACATCAGACAAAACCTGCTTTCCTTGAGCTGTGGAAGTCAGTCTTGAAATTCTGCTGGAATTTAGGGATTTATCATTATTGTCATGAGGCCAGATGTAGTCTATGACTTCTAAGTACAGCCTAGAAGAGGTCTTGGTTGCTTTAGCCTCAGGCTTGGAGAGATTTCTATTACAGCTTAAGATTTGTTTTTCTATGATTTAATTGTCACTTGAGTTAAAGGGCAAGCAGCCGAGGTGCCAGCAGAGCACCAAAAAGCGCCAGGAGCAACATATGGGCCTGAAATTCCTTATAAAGTAAGGATCACATGAACCCAGTTGCCTGCAGGGGGAAGGTTGCATAAACAAATATTTAACAAGGAAAAACAGTGAGGTCTTTGCAGTAATCATACAAAGATCCAAAAATAGATAATGAAGACACATAACGCATACAACTTCTCTGGCGTGCCACAGCCCATGCGCACAGGCTTGAAATAAATAGCGTGTTGGTGATGCCTCTGTTGTGAAAGGGGTTTTGTGTTTTGTAGTTCTAGTGTAGGATGAAGGGGGGGGCAGTGCTGGGTACTGTGACCTTCTAGAAATCCACTTGGCTTCTCCACTGCTAAATGAGGTTAGTTCTGACTAATTGTCTGAATGGTTTGATGACTGGAAAAAGTGGCAACAGATCAGATGCAGTTGCAATCATGTCACAAGGGGAAGGTTACAATGTTCAAAGACTGTTTTATACATATTTCATTGGTTAAAAGGTTGAATTTCTTATCCTAAAGGAACATCGGGACTCTGTTATTTCTCTTGCCTTTATCTCCTTACTTTATGTGCTAAGGTAATGCTAATTAATGCCTGGATGGAAAAATCAGCTAGTGTATCACCATAGATAGCAAAGAAAACTTGCATTGGCAATTTCTCAATATGCTGCCCAATTTTGACATTAAATGTGTGGATGCCACAATCCCTAACTGATCTGGGACTTGATACAGGTAGCTGGAGACCCAACAAATTTCACAGGTACATAATTTGCTGTACAATTACCAAAAGATACAGCTATTTCCACCTGCAGTGAACATATCTTAAATAACACTTAGCATAGGCAGAACAGTTTGTTTTACTCAGCTGGCTGTAACTAGGTTGTAGTCCTAGCAATCCTTAAAAAAAGGACAGTGGGGGATGGAGACTAGATGCTTGCTTGAAAAAACAAATGTCTAGTGTACCTAGATGTGAGTAGAGTATGTATTTTGACCTATTTTAATTTGTATTGCCAGTGTTTGAAGCAGTGTGGGGAAACCACCTGCTCATGCTGCATTTCTTCGAAGTGTAGACTTCAGATAAGAACGCCAAATATATTACCTTTTGATAATCTACTAAAACACTTTTTTTTTTTTTCCCTCTAATTCTGCCTGCAGAGCAGCCTCTGTCTGAAAAGCTGTTCCCTGGGTAAATAAGGAAATGCATGAAAAAAATTTGGGAGAGGTACCAAGATTGATCTTATCTTTTGTGTCATGATGTTTTAAGGCACTGAAGTTGTAGAGAAGAGAATACTTAAAAAAAACTTATTCATAGCATTCTCTCTCTCCCCTTGACATATCCCAGAAACATTTTTTTAACTCGAAAATTTGCTGTGTTTTTATACCTGATCCTAGTTCCAGAATGTGACAATCATTTGAGAACAAACAAGATCACTAAAAGATCTCTCCTGTTTTGTATTTTAGCAAACATAAACTGGAATACATAAAAGAGCTTTCTAGAGTTTCATTAAACAGTTATAAGTGCTGAACCAATTCTCTGAATTAAATTTATTTTTATGTATGGAAGTATACTTTGCTGCAGTAGTTGTAAAAGAAACCAGTGGCTCATTGAAAAGATCATGTCTTACATATTTTAAATAAAGCTCCTCCTCCTACTCTTCTATTTTCCACTTGGCTCAAAAATCAAATGTACTGAAAATTGAGCTAAAACAGGGGAACTGCTGACACTATTACTTCAGGTTCAGGGAAGAATACATGGGAGAGGGAAAGAGAAAACAAACAACCTCTGTGACCAAAAATAACATCCACTTATGCTGAACGTGGGGATAAGTATTCAAAACATCTCTAAATGTTCCCCAAATGACCCTTGCTAGGTAGTTTAACCACAGATATGATTGGCCAAGAATTTAAGTTTCTCAGTGTAGGGAAGTTAATATTAAAGCGATGGGAGGAATACCAATGATCCAGCTAAGGGAAAATGGGTGATGCCCAAAAAGGAACAGTAATGTGGGAGCAGCAAACATATAGGAGAAATTGTAGGAAGAGCAGCAGTTTCAAAGTGCAATGTATGCATCATAGACAGGAAAGCAATGACAAGCAGTGAACTACAGGAATAGCTCTTCTACCACTTCGTTTACGAAAAGTCACTTGCTGTGAAGCCGTTGGGATATGAAAGGTGAAGTTTGCTACACATAGATACTGAAAAAGCTGTTTGCAGGGAAACAGTATGGCATGACAGCCTGGAACCAATCTTCTCACGCCCACCCTGAAGTGCTATTTACAAGCAATTCACCCACTGCAATATGGTTATTTGAATGTAACAGAGGACATGGGAAATGTGTATTTTGCTCAAGAAAAGTGACATTGCCAGGTTGCATTAAAAATCCGTTAATAGTACATCTAAATAGAAGTAAAAGGTCAGCACCTTAGCTTGGGTAGGTCAGAACAGCTTTCTGAATTGAATGAAATCTAGCTAAATGCCGTCAAGGATCCAGTCTGCTGGCCCTACTCCTTTAATAACTCAGTAGTAACCATCACTGCTGGCAGAGCTCAAATCTTTCATTAACACTGTGGTATCTCAGTTTACTATATCATATGCCAAGTTTTTGGGAAGTTGGACTATGTTGCAAGAATACTATTACTCAGGATGAGGAAGGTACATGGGCCAAGTTCATCCATGTTAAACTATATAGTACGGCAACGGCAAACTCCTGTAACAATGCACAGAAGAGAGGGAAAGCACTGTGGATACGCTATGAAATTCATTAAGAAAATGCACTTTGTTAATTCATTGTCCACTAAGTAAAAGCCTTTGGAAATATAGTTGCATTTTGCATTTCTGAGTTTCATTGTGCTTAGTTTGCCACAAATTTGTGGCTTACAGAGACCTTGGGAATTATCTGGCTTATCCGTGACACTGTTGAAAGAATTTTCATGTTTATTAAAAATGCTTTCAGTAGCTCTAGCAAAGACCACAGGCGGCTATGCCAGTTGTTTAATGTCAAATGCTTTACCCATTCTTAATCATTTATTAAAGGTCTGTAATCAAGAGGAGGGGGAGTAAAAAAAGGAGAGACTTGGTCAATGAAAGCACACAAATTTAAGAAAAGATCTTTTCTTTCTAGCAAGTGTGAAGTCAAGTTATATATGTATGTATATGCATGCTCCTGGATAACCAAGGAATATCATTAACACTTGGGCAAGGGAGACTTTTGGGAGAGTAAGAATAATTCTGCCAGTTTTTTCCAGCTAGTCAAGAGGAGTCAGATAAACTGGGAACATAACCCAAAATTCAGCCAAGATTCTTGGATTGCAGAAGACACCAAGCAAAGTTTAGTAGAGGATGTGCTACAGTTACTCCTCTTTATGCTTCTGGGTACTTTAACAAAGAGTTTGTCCTTGGGCCCTTTCCATGTGAGTTCAAATGTGCTGAAATCTGTCAGGCTTCTCCCTCCTATTTTCTATACGTAGCCTCACCATAACATGGAAGGCTGATGAGCTAAATAATGTACAAGTGTATCACAGCCCTATGGTTCTAGCTTCATTCTATGATTTTGAGCCAGCCTCACAAAATATTAGGAAAATACAAACGTGCTCTATTTCTAATTTCTTCTCTACTGATCTCCATGCTTGGCTATAACAGCTTCACAATGAAACCAAAGTTTAGAAAAACTTTCCTGTACTATGGATGTGTTTCTGGACATGGACATAGAAATCATTCGCTTCGAAGAATGATTCAGATGCCTATTAAATACCCAGGCACAAAAATACTGGCAACATTGCTGTATTATGAAACATACAATTAGGTAGTAATCTGCTTGCTTTTTATGTAATTTTTTTATGTGACATGGAAGCAGTAATCCTCTGGCTGTCATAGAATAGTTGGTGTCTGTTATGCTTGATGTTGCATAATGTGAAAGGGAAAATATAAATACCAGAGATACATCCAAGGTTAAGGTATGTGAGAGCAATGCTTCAGTGTCTAGATCTCAACAAGAGAATGAAAATGAACTGGTGCATCTAGGTTGGCAAATGAGGAAAACAAAGTTAAAGCAAGGTATCACATATAAGCTGGTTAAATAAGTACATTTTCTGATTTAACTCGGGAGATACTGCTTGAGATGTAGTAGAATGCATTTTAAAGATAAATTTTAAAAAAAAAGAATATTCTCCTTATTCCCCTACTCAAATATTTTCAGTCCCTTTCAAATGGATCAATGAAGACTTCCAGGAGAAAAAAAATTGCTAATAAAATGTAAGAGGAAGCATTCACCCTCCTTGTTCAGTCCCCTTTGAGTGGTAAGAAATAAAATAATTTTAAAAAAATCCTATGGGGACAGGTTTTCGTAGACAGTTTGATACTGCGGTGCACAGCACGTTTTTAGCTAATGGTGGATTTCATTGCTACAGAAATCTTTCCAATGTACCTGGGAATGCTTGCTAAAGATTAGGAACAGTGAATCTAAATAAAAATGAATCCCCAAATGATGAATCTTCTGATGCCAAGAGGAAAAATCCATGTATTTCAACAGGATTTTTAGCCCAAGACTTAAGAAAAAACATGAATTGTATTCCTTTCTTATTAATCCTTTTGCTAAAGATGCTGGCACAGCTGAGAAGTCATTTTGGCAATATCTTTAGATGATGAAAGGCAAAGATATGTCAAGGAATCCTCCAAGTGTCATGATGAATCACTAATTTGGTAACATCAGATTTTTAGCTTGCCACTTTTCCAGGTATGCTTTTTTATTTTAAATAGTTTGCTTGCTTGTTTGTGTTTTTTTCTTTTGGTTAGCTTTGTGTTTGTTTATTTCCAGATATCTGACATTTTGACTAAGATCTAGAAAAAACCTGAATGTCACAAGTAACATCTGGATGGGGATGGCTGGCACGCTAGTCAGTAACGAGAAGCAAAAAGCAACTGAACAAATAACAGCTCTTTTTATCTTCTGTTCACCCTGCTGTTCATGGACGAGTGCCTCTACCCCATTCCACCGTGTCATTACAATTCGCTGTCAGCTGTCTTTAACTTGTGTCCTGTCTCACGCGTCAATAACGGCAACTGGTAGCAGGTCTGTCTGGGATTTCAGTTGTGTTCAATCGTTTTGCTATATTTTGTTTTAGTAATGGATTTCTTTCCTGCTGAATTTGTCAGTGGCTCTAAATGTGAAAGATCCACAAACACTGTTTCCAACAGGCTTTTATTGTGACTCACACTTACTAGCGTGTAATCTATGCATTCCCCATCACTGACCCTCACAGTGCCTTCCTATCTGGGTCATTTTTTTTTTTAAGATACTCTTTCGTAGCTGAGCTTCCACATTCTTTCTATTTTAGTTTTAGTACTTGAAGTCATGTAAAGTTTAACAGAACACAAATTAAAAAAAAAACTCAACTCTCAAGTCAAAACATAGAAAATTCTTCCCTGTTCTGCATGCACATTCCTATTAAAGTCAAGGAGACTGCACAAGCAGAAGGCAGTTCAGAACAGGCTTTGACCCATAACTTTTGCTACTGCGCAAGGGGAGCTACAGCTCTTCTAGCTGCTTGGTGTAAGGGCACATGACACTTGCTTCAGTGGGAGATATCTGGTTCATTAAACTGAACAATTAGCCTCAAGAAAATCTATACATTGGATTAGTTAAATCATCTTTCGTAGATACAGAAGTGCTCATTAATTAGTAGCAGGAATAATTTGAGCTTTACTGCAATATCAATCAGGATTAAATGTTTTATATAATTTATTCATTAGGCAATACATTTATGCTGCAGTTGAAAAAAAGTAATTTTTCTGTAACCGAGCAACATAAAGGAAAACATACAGCTATGCTTATTATAACAGCAAAGAAACTATTACAAATGATGCAGTTAGAAATCTATACTATTAAAAGAGAAGGTGTGATATGACTCTTGCCACAGTGTCCTTGAATTGAAGCTGTTTTGATTCTTTGAATAGGTCCATCAATAAGTTTCTTTTCATATTTCTAGATGCTTAAAGATTATTATAGCAAATTCTTTTCATTGCCCCCATATCCTTCACTGCAAAGTAAACCAGAATTCTTTTAAAAAATAAAATACACAGTATTTCAGCAGCCCAATGTACCATAAACTTACACAAAGATAAAACTAGTAACTAATCTAGTTCAAAATTAACTGACAATATCAGCAAAGAAGCTTAGATATTGAAGAGATCAGTTACATTTTGATCAGTTACACTTCATCTCACTAATAAGCAAAAGGCAATTCTAAACCAAAGCATCTCATTTACTTTTCTAATCCCAAAATTCAAAGCAAAGAAGTGTGTCTCTGTTGCGGTAAACTCTGTCCTGACCCATCCTTCTGACTTTTAAATACCAATCCAGGTTAATTTGCAATATCCTTGTATGCAGTTTGTGCCCAAGTTCTAATTCCAATTAAACTGATGTGCGCATCTGGAATAATTTTAGTGAAGTGGAGTTACTGAAAAGGTACATTCAAATCAGAGAAATGAGATGGAAATAGTCCTGCACTTGGGTATCTTTAGTATTGGCATTAGATCACAGGAGACGATTTGAAAATACATTCTACTATTTGCAATAAAATAATCAGAACTCTGCAAGCTTTGATTTGAACTGATAGAAAATGCTTTTGAGCTCTTGCTTAAAGGCTTGAAAGGCATTAGAAGTGTTATTCTCAGTTTATCCTGTAATAGTGAAAGGCCTCTCACCTAAGTAACTTGAATCTGTGTTGGATAAGACTAATCCTTTCATCAGCCTAGCAATTAGACTCCAGTTGTGTGTTTCTTCACTGTTATGAAACAGTGTTTTCCAGGAAATTTGAAAGAAGAAATGTGAAGAGATTTGTTCAAGACACGTAATTTCAATCACAGTTGTAGTTAATGAGTAAGGAACCAAACCTCTGCGTGGAAGTGGTTTTGCTGCTGTTCCTCTGATCTTCCTGACTGCCTGCTGGCATAACATCCCTAACACTTTGCATTTACAATCCTCATATCTAAAGACCTAGTTAAAAAGTATTGGTCAGGATTAGCAAGAAAACAAAGACAGTTAAGTCAGGAGTTTAACTATGTGAATTTGTGCATGATTACAGAAGTGCTATCCCTACAGATTTCTCCAGCAACGCTTTAATCTCGTGTGAGGGTTATATCAGGTACTGCTCTGACTCTCAGAGCTGCCAGAAACCTGCTATCCAGCTGTACAAACTCTTTCCACCTCCCCTTCTTGGCTAGCACTTTCTACATGCATAATGCAAGGTGCTTATACAGGATCTGGCCAACTGTCTTGTCCTAAGGGTTCCTGTCAATTATAACAGTATTACAAATGGCTTTGCAATTTCAATTTTTGCCAAATCCATTGGAGGAGAGGTCTACTACATTCATTTTTTGCTGCATCTAGACTTTCAAGCTGCTTGCTTTGGTATTATATATATATACACAATTACAAACCATAGTTATACATATTGCTTAAACCAAAGATGGTTCTAAGGATCAATGTAAGAAGATTTTAAATTGGGGAAATTGGTTATTTAAAAAAATAGTAAATTTACAGTAAAATTAAAAGGAAACCAGAAACTATTTATGACTTTGGACTCTTGAAGAGAGTGGATGTGAATTTTTAGAGTTACTACACTATCCTTAGACAGCTTCATGGTGTGCAATTGTGAATTGCACCACTGAGGAGGTATTTTGTGGATGAAAAGATTTCTTTTGGTGCTCTAAAAAAAAGGTTTTCCACTTTTCCATTTTGGAGCAGTATGTTTGGATTTTTGTCTCACTTTATTAAACCTCCAACACTCCAACTTAGATTTGACTAAGAGGAGCTTTATTTTCCTCTCCAGTTGTCAGTCCACCAAATATAAGAACGACCAAGCGTAGTGGTCCACACCATTCTTCACATTCATTTGTACTAAAGCAAGTACTTGACTCCGAGTGCTCACCAGAAGCCTTCCGTTTGTGCATGCATGAGTCTGAAAAGCAGGCAGGGATGCAAATGAAAGCAAGCTATACCTTCTCCTTCTACCTGAGAAAGCTTAGGAAGAGCACAGAAGGTTTCAAGATAAAAACTCCCCATGGTCTCTTTTTACCTGTTTAGCAATTGATTATCAAACCATTCTGCTGCTACAATACCTTTGTAGCTTGTGACCTTTGCTCTATTTGTTTTGAGTGGTTAGCACCTAACTGGTATCCAGTAAAGGTAGGGTGTTTCTCTGATGTTTCCACAGCATACTTACCACTCACTAGTGCTGTGTGTATCAAGGAGCTTTTGGTTGTGGCTTCCACATCTGGGGCAGCCTTTAGAAATGACTGATGATGACAGCTAGCCATTGTGAGAAATGGTATGCTGAGCTGGCACTAGTTTGTGCTGCTGCTTCATCAGCTATTCTGGGCCCTGTATGTTCTGAGGCCACAGTCAAAAAAGGTGCTATGGTATCTCTAGCCTTTATAAAAATTGCATTCGTCATATTTATCTTATTTTCATTTGGATGCTGAGATGCAGAGCCAAATTATACCTTTAGATTTAAGTAGCTGTTAGCAGTTACTGTAGAATTCAAAATAGTCACCTTTACTACAAAGAGAGCATTATTAGGCACACACTACAATTGAAGTCCTGGGGTAACATATTAGTTATGCCATCCACATGAATATTTAGCTCTTGAAAGAGGACTGCTATGTTTTAAAAGAAACATTAAAATAAATATTAGTAATACAATTTCAAAAACATCATTAGTAACTCTTAATCTTAATGGGTCTAGTCTTATTTCTGCAATTGCCTATGTTCTATATTGATGCAAAACCAGGATAAATGAGAATCCAGTCCACTGTAATTTAGTATCTATTTATATTGTTGCAGCAATACCACAAATATTTTTAAAAGAAATAGTAATACTTAATGCAGTATATCTTAGTGCAGAGAGTCAATTGAAAGACTATCTAGGGCCTTAATTATTTGCATAATGCTCCTACTATTTGTGCTATAACAGTATGTATTTTGATGCATAATTCAAAGCACAGTGAATGCCTTTATGATTGAGTTCCTAGTAGATTTCTAAGCTGGCTAGGAAGCCATGAGTTCAAGTCCCACACCAAGACTTGGACAGACACCCAGAAGTGATACCGCAATGCAGTATTAGAGATAATACTGCATTTGATGCTCATTCTTTAGGATAAAATGTTAAGCTTGTGTTTGCTTCATTAACCTTGAGTAGTGGTTTTGTGGAAGCGGTTCAAAATGATGCTTTTTAAAAAGAATGTGTAATGACCCTATTCCCCGGTCAGCTGTCATTTCTCCTCCTACTCAATATTTTAAAATTCTTTTGCAAGCTGTTAGTGAGCACACAGTAGTTGTTCTTTTACACATCTCATCATAGGTATGTCGCTATTTTGGGAAGTACTTGGAGATGAGTATGAACGTATCGGGTCACATTCTAGTTTTGCACTTCTAACACTGTCTTCGGGTTGTAGGGTTTTTGAGGAAAAAATGTGCACTGAAATGACTGTTGAAAGGGTTCTGGTGATCTGGGCCACAGCAGTAAAAGCCCTGCCATCTTTTAAATGGCTACAACATGTAGCACTGTGCCGATAAATAGACAAGCTTGTATTACCATCCACCAACTCTTTGCATAAGCTACAAAGGATAAAGATTTTTGAATTTTCCATCTACTCATTTTACACAAGTGGAAGACTGGAAAAGCAATTAACGTGTACATAGGCACCTAGCTTGATTATGCTTTGATCCCTGAAGGATCTGAATGCTTCATACAGACCTTTTTTCTTAATCTGCCCAACTTCCACTGCGTAAGTATGACATAAAATATTCAGTGAAATAATTTAGGGCATAATGGGTCACTTCATTTCTAAAGAAATTTATGTTTGGAACTACAATTTACCTCTTCATAGTTTGTAAAAAATTGTGCCTGAAATTTTGTAATATGAAGGATATGTGCAAACATTATTTTATTTATTTTTCAAAAAATAACTGCTTTTAAGTTCTGATTAAGTTTCTCCATAGGAATCTGTGCTCAGTCCTTGGTTTTTGTATATAACCTTGAAACAAGTGTCACAGCTGATACATGACTTAGCTGTTGGTCTTGAAAACTCTGTTTCTGCAGCTCATAGGTAAAAGCTGTGCAAGGATCAATTGATGTCTTCATATTAATTAAAAAGTCAGAGATTTGTCCTGAGCTTCTGCTTACCTGATAGATTAATTTATACTGTATCTGGGAGCATAGAATTAAAGGACAGATTAATTTATACTGTATCTGGGAGCATAGAATTAAAGGACAGTGGCAGAAATAGTGCTTTAAGTGGTAAAAAAAACCTTTCACAATGGGAATTGTAATCCAGTTTTCCATGAAACTGTCAAATGCCTGACACTTGCCCTGGACTAGCCTGTGTGGCTGTGCAGTTAGAAAAATCCTGGTGTTTGCAGCTGGGATTAGAACAAAACACAAGGAAAGAAATGACAAGAATATGAGATAGAATGGAGGGGGGAGTGTTAAACAGAGCAGAGGGAAATAGAAAAGGTAGTCAGAAATTGGGCTCCGGTTTGCAGCACTAACAACGCTGTTAGAAATGTCATGAGTACCTTCACTTAAGCAGAAATTCAAAAATACAGCCTAGAGATTAAGGAATTGTAAAACCAGAAGGGTGTCATTTAAGTTTTCTAAAATTTTATAAGTAATTATAATTTTTTTTTTACAAATTAACCAATAAAATAATGACGGATAAATCTTAAGTTTTTATTTGGCTGTCCACTTTTATAAATATGTGTATTAAATGTAAACACCTTAGATTGTTGTCGGTTTTTTCTCAAATTTTACCTAATACAACAGATACTACAGGATTCTACGGTAAGTACATCACAGACCCATTTAGTTTTAATACTTTATATGATATATTAAAATCATATGAAGATATGAATAATAAAATACAGGCCAAAATTGACATTTTGTTTCTCCTTTACTCCTATACCTACTATTTTAACTACTGAATTTTGGAAAATCTCAGCTATTAAACATATTAGGTCAAAACCTTTTTTTACCTGTTTGTCACTCACAAAAATGCTCCAACTGGTTCAGAGTGAACATTATAAGAATATAACGCATATCTAAAGGCTGGATGAGGTACTTAGGGACATGGTTGGGTAAGGGATATGGGTGGTAAAGGGATGGTTGGACTTGGATGATCTTGGAAGCCTTTTCCAACCTAAGTGATTCTGTGATAATGGGGAACTCACTTTTTAACATTTCAGATTTCAAAACTATGTAAGCTTGAAACTTGGTAATTTTTAAGAACTTTTTGTTAAAGAAACTCTATGCCCCTATTTTTTCTTGATTACTGGATGTTTGAGATCAGAACTTGAGTACAAATATTATTTTCCTCTTTGCCAATTTCACAAAGTCTTATTAATTACTAATATTAATGAGAATTATACAATAGACTAGTCACGTTTTTCCATTAAGAATCAAGGAAATTAATATTTTTAATTGCTTTTTCCCCCAGAAGATCATATATGTTTAAGTAAAAACTCATCTTTGGTCACTTTCACCTAAACTTTTTAATTTTTTAGTCAATTCTTGGTCTGGCAGTTTGAAGCCAAACCTTTTGGCTCAGTAGATGCAGCAGTCTTGTCCATGTGCTGAAATGATGTTTGCTTTTTTTGAAGTTTGCATTTTGGCTCCTGTGTTTTCATCTGGCCTTTTTGCTGTCTGCAGAGATGTTTTCACAGAGGGCCTTACTGTGCTTTCAGAGCTTTTGTAGCTGCTCAGTGGGAGGGGGGTCTTTGCTTTATAACCAGGCAGTTGAACTTGTGTTGATTTTATTGCATTTCCTTTGCCTCCCTATAGCTCTTAGGTCCCCCATGGAATTATGTACTTCCATTAGGTAATACCTGTGTTCAAAGGAAGTTTGGGAAAAAAGTATGGCCCATGAAGATGTACATTTAATAGGCAGAGATGAGTCCTCTAAATGACAACATCCAAAGCATTATTTCAGTGGGTACCTGGAAATGATTTGTTTATGTTGGTGATTTTAAGAATAGCTATTTTGAGCTTGGGAGCAATCCAAAGGAAGACATGCTCTCCAATTTACATCAGACAGACATCTGTATTAATTTGCATCAGACAGTTGATAGGAAAGTATAGTTTGTTTTTAATAAGGGGGAATAAAAAGGTCTTTCAGTGAAAGATGTTTCCCAACAAAATACCCCCGAGATGGGTATGGGGAGAAGAGTTAAAAGGTCTTTTGGAGTTTTTCCGCAGACTTATTCTCAGATTGTGCTGACAGGAACAGTGGAGCAAAACCACTTCTGCTCTTAAGAGCAGTGTGAGGCTCTGACCATATTCTAGTATCAGAGAAGCTGAGGCTTAACACTGGGTCTGAGACTCAATGAATTTTCTTGGGCCCAGGCTGCCACAGGTTTCTTTTTCAATTGGAACTCTAAATTTCTAAACAGTAAGGTGAGCCCTTAGGAGTTAAGTTTACTGTCAGCTGCATTAATGCAGATCTAGTCCTTCACATTCACATCTACACGTATGAATCTGTGCTGGGGATCTGGGTCACGTTAGCACCTGTGTGCTGTGGATACAGCTGCACAGCCAGGGGCACCACTCAGAGTAGTTCAGGCTTGTTCACAAAAACCAGCTGTGAAATTTACAGCTGATTCCCAACCATCTGTTAGCATGCTCCCCAGCACACCTTTCTTTACCCTCTCCTGAAGTCCCTGTCCTGTAACAGAGATGATGAATAGTGTCCTGCTCATGATGAAGAAGATTCAGGAAAGAAAAGATCAAGAGCTGCCCTCTGAACTGAACTTTCAGGCATTATTCACTACCCTGCCTTTTGTTCTTGGCTCTAGAAATCTTTGGACCTTGTTTGGCAGTTACTACTTACGACTGGGAGAGGATGCTTGTCCACAGAGACCCTTTTGCACAGCTCCCTGCCTTCCTGCAGAAGTGTTTGTTATTGTTATGTGATCTTTTCATGCAGAAAGAGATGCCTGAGCATTTAACAAAAACTGTACGGACCTGGCACTCTAACGTAGTGTGGTTAAACTAAGAGCCCTGGCTCAAATTACAGTGTCTCTGCACTGTGTGTGTCATAAATCAGTCCTTCAGAAATATCTACTTAGGAAACTCAGAAAAGTCCTGAGCAGTTTCTCTCCATTATTTTAATCACTTCCCCCCCCAATTGATTACTTTAGGAAACAGATTAGATATAGTGAAAGAACAGCACATCAAGAAAACCTGGCATTCAAATTATCTACATCCCGCATCTTCTCACCACACTGCTTTGCAGCTCATATCTTTGCTACAGCAAAAAAGCCATTAATCTGACATTTTGCTATGCTATAAATAACCACACTTTTATCAAGGTTCAAGAGAAATAAAAACAGTTTAAAACACTTCCAAGAGAGCATCTTGACTTTCAGTCCTGTGCTCTGCCTAGTGTGTTTCAGTTAAGGTAGATGAGGGAATGGGGTGTTAGCTCACCTTCCTACTCTTTTTGTAAGCCTAGATAAAAGGCAAATCAGCTCCAACTTGAATTACGGCATTTGCACCAATTTCCCTGGAGTCAGTTACCCTAAGGTCTGTTTCCTGTTCAGGCTCTCTTATCACCTGGGGGATACATGCCATCCAAGATTTGCTTGTGTGGTCCTTTTGCATGCTTTACTTATACATGTTTACTGTCACTACTCAAACCAACCCCAAAAGTTTAAGTTTGAAGATGCTAGGTATTTGATTGTCCAAGAGATCTCTCCTCTAAATTTCTCATAGTAGAGTAAAAATGTCCGAGCCAGTTTTCCTGCTGTTGAATTTGGTTATTTTAAATTTGGGTACAGAGAAATTTAGCGTTTGCAGAAATGACTCAGTTGAAACATGACATGAAAAGTTAGTAGGGTGGAGCCTGAAAAGAAATATTTCTGCTGTTGCTATCCCACAGTTCTGCCAAGGATTAAAATATTTCATGCAGTCTCATACAGTCAGTTCTGCTCATGCTTTCTTATTATGCTTATATATTGCTTACATTTGCTTTCTTGCCTTTTGGAATGGTCTGTAATACACAACTTCTCCAGAGGTTCCTCTCTCTTGAAGCCTGAACAGGGCTCTAATTCAAGTACTACATGAAGCTTTCAGTTTGACTTTTGCTCTTTAATACTTAGCCAAGCCAATTTCATATGGTAATATTGACTATATCTTTGATAAATCATTTCAGGCATCCAATTTAATTATAATTATATAATTATGAGTAATTACAACCACCATAGTAAATATATCTGGAGCCATTTACTATAGTTCCCATAAACTGTATTAAAGCTAAAAATTGACATTGGTACCAAACCCAATGGGCATTCACTGATGAATATTGCCAGTTGCTCTGAAGAAATAATTTGTAGAATAGTAGTGAATTCTGCCTATGATATTTATTTTAGAGGTAGCGTGGAAAAGATGTGCAAATAAGTATAAGTAGCAGCAAAGACAACATTAATGCTACATTTATTCCTATATTATCATTTGTAGCTATTACTGGATGCAGTGTGTTATTACTGAGTTTTAAAACTGCAGAAGATAGATCCTGTATGATATAATAGAGGAAAACAACAGTAATCTGTGCAGCTCAGGCTAGATTTGCCAAAAAGATCAGCTCTCACTTAGGCACAGAATGCAGGCCATTATTTTCATATCTCATACACAACCAAAATCAAAATCCTCACAGAGCAAAGGCTGCGTATTCTAATTCAGTAAACTTCTCTTGACAATCTGGCCATGCATTGTAATGCCTGGCCTGAAAGAAAGGTGAATACATCTCGTCATTCGAAAAAAATTACAGGACTAAAATTGTGGGCACTTTTGTAAAGAAAGACAGTATGATTTTTGCTAACTAGCAAACTACAGAATTGACTAAACAGCTACTTGCCAGGTGTGCTCAGCTGATTAGTGTTCAGGATATGACCATACCCAGCTGCTTTATTTATGTTGAGTTGAAAGAGTATTGCAACAGAAGAAAAAAAGTAATTCTATATATCTTTGAGAATGCACATTTCCCTTCCTCTCTCCACTGAAAACTGTAGCAATATTAAAAGGGAAATGAGCTTTATGCATGGAGCTAACTAGGAACTTCTCCAGCAGATTTTTGCATGCTTTTCTTCCACTTGCTGAAACATGAACTTCTCAATGACTCTAAGACTGTAGCTCTGAGATTCTAAAATTTCTCAAAATAGAATTCATTTGACCACAACTGATTGAAGGCTGATAAACTTTGCACAACTAAACCAGATTTCAGCTTGATTCACTCTTGTTAAATTTTTCCTTTATATGCTGCTATTGTATAAGAACATGGTCGGTTTGCTGTCTTGTATTGGTAGCACAGCAAAAAAGGACAGGCTCAACCCCTGCTTAAAATTTTTTTCTGTTGATTTTTCTTTAGTAACTGTTTTCTTTCTTCTGTAATATATAAATGATTTATCTGATGTAGGTAATCATAAATATTCTTTATAATTTTTTATTGCAGGTAATATCTAAGAGATAGTATGTTAACTTTGACCCCTGATCTGGGTTCAGCATCACAGTTCTGGTTTTTTATTGCTACAAAATTTTAGAGAGAGCATGAACCTCCAGCAGAGGTATGCATGAAGGCCTCTATACTGCTTAGAATATTGAAAAGGAAACTGAATTTACCATTGCAGGCTTTAGAAAAAAGAATTTGGGGTGATGCACAGTAGCCTTTAGCCAGACATTTTGCTTACCCTTTTCGCTGCACTTCAGAAAGGCCGATTAGGTAGGCTTAATGGAATTGTCAATCCTGTACTCAAAAAAGGTTTATATTTAGCATTACCAATTTAAAACAATACACTTCTTTTTCCCAGCCAATAGACCTGGGCAGTTCCATGGTTGAACTCACTGCCCTGATGTCTAAAATTTTCTATTATATTCCCTTTGATTATCTTGGGTTCCAGGGAGAAAATGGTAATTTCAATGAATAATAAAAATGCCATAACCCTACAGATTAAGGCTGTAGTTAGTATGAAATTACTTCAATTTGGATATATCTGTAAGTTATTTTGATCTCATAGTTGCTTGCAAAATGTATATTACAATATATTGTGTTTCTAAAAAAGAATGACTCACCATTAGAAGGGTGATCTCAAGCTTATACTTGTAAAGCCTTTATCAAATATCTAAATATTCAGTATGGAACTATCAAATATTTTTAAGCATTTAAAATTCAAATAAAAACATGCAAGCTTTTCAGTTATTAAGAAAAAGTTTTAGAAAGGAAACTTATTTAGTTTGAGAGGTTGGATTTACCTTTCCTTTATTTTAAAGACCATAAATAACTGGTAAGTAACCTCCATTTCTGAAGGATAAATTGTTTTGCAATACAGGTCTGTGAAGATCACTGTATTCCTCTGCAAAGCGCAGTATCAGAAGCAAGGCTTAGAGAAGCCATCCTTTAGGCTCCTGGTCACATTCTGGCTTTACACAAGCCTTGTAGGGCCAGGTATCTGTTGCTGATCTTGACAAAACCAAGCCGACATTTGCAACCCACTATTAATGGGCAATCTGATGATGACAGTTTGGCCCAATCTGAGCATGAGAAATTATTTGTATATTCTCATTCCTTTAACTTAAACATAAGACATACGTCACAGTGCTGCACACACTAAATTAACCCTCAGCAGAAATGAACACACAGAGGTAGCTACTCTGAACACGACGCTGGATCTGTTAGGTGAAAATGGTTGCGATTTTACTGCCAGTGTGTCAGTCTCTCATTGACTACTGTAGAAGTAGGAATGGCTTTGCATCTGAGTTGAAATCAGAGACACATTTAAACAAAAAGACCAAATCAGAAACCCTTACATAACACTATATTGTAATGCATACACTAGATGTATTGTCTTCTGCACCGTGAAAGTAATTATTTGTAGAGGCAACCAGCTCTGGTGATGCAATGCGAGGAACTGCTGTTGTACACCACCAAGATACTTTTATCTTTCACATGGGAAGAGAGTAAAAGACAGTTTCTTTTAGACAGTGAAGCGGGTTTTATCGATGAACTTTCTAATGTCACATTAGGATGATTAAAAATAAAATACAGCTTGAAACAAACAGATTTGTAAGTGTCAAATATGTAAGCAGTAGGGAGAAAAATTATTTTAATAAAATTAAAAATATCAGTGCTGTATTAGTCACTGGAAGTATATTTAATGAAGCTTATCAACACCTTCCAACAGAAGTTGAACTAATCATTAATAATATTCATTAAATATGCTTTAATTCCCACATTATGTTCATTTAACAGTTCTTGTCTATATATAAACCAGGAATAGGATACAGATCGGAATAGGCTGTCAGATAACCCAACTGGGTTGACTTAAACCAGTGAGATCATGTCTCAGTTATCTTTTTGAATATCCTCAGATGGAATCACATCTGTAAGTGATGGGTATCTGAAGGGGCACTGCTTAAAACCGTGGCTCTGACATCACTGCAGTACCCTACTGCTAACACAATATATTCCATGTGTAAGGGGCCAGCTCCACAGAGTGCTGAGTGCCATCAGCACTAGCAGCCGGATGTGTGAGCTCCTGTCAGAAGGTGGTTAGCACACTAATGCTGTGTTGTTTGAAGGGGTAGGGGAAGGGTAGTTGGTGGTGGCCTAAAAGAAAAAGAGTAACATTAACCCTCGAAGGAAACAGATGGTTTCTATTTCCCTTAGTCACTAAGCCAGAAGAGCAAGCATAGGACAAATCACCATGTCTATCATTTCACAGAATCGCAGAATCGTAGGGGTTGGAAGGGACCTTGAGAGATCATCGGGTCCAACCCCCCTGCCAAAGCAGCTCCCTAGCACATATTGCACAGATAGGCATCCAGATGAGTCTTGAATATCTCCAGAGAAGGAGACTCCACCACCTCCCTGGGCAGCCTGTCCCAGGGCTCTGTCACCCTCACTGTGTAAAAGTTCTTCTGCATGTTGGTGTGGAACTTCCTGTGCTTGCAGAAAATATCAAATATTTTCTTGCAGAAAATATCAAATAAAAAGTAGCAGAATAGAAATGGAGAAGAAAGTGTATTTTGCCATGAGGAAATATAACCAACAATCCTTTCTTCTGAGACTGTTTCAATGAAGTTCTTTCAACACCAAAAGCCACTACAAGAAATCCTCATGAAATGAAAAATATTCCTCTCTTAGAAGACGTGTTTTCTGCACATCTTTAGTGATGAGAATGAAGTTCTGAACACTGAGTGCTAAGGATGCCCATATGCTTGCCAGTGGCAGCTGCATTTTATGTGTCCATATAAGACAATTGATTTGCTGCTTCTAAAACTTACAAGAACAACTTCCTTGCGATTATCTTTAGCATTAAGCTGTTTAGATGACTGTAATCCATGGCAGAATAAGCATTAAAATGACTGTTTTCTTCTTAACTAAAACATGTTTGTATAAATAAAATTCCCAAAGAAAACTGGGCAGACGCCTAACAGGCCAGGCAGATTGGCCTCCAATATAGGAAACTTCTGAGCGTAGAGTTCCTTATAATAAGATGGGTAGGAGCATGGAATTTATACCAGGTAGCACATCAGTAATGGCATTTAGAAAAGTTGTTCTGCAAAACAATATCTAGGTTGCAATTACAGCCATCTTTAATGTACAATGTAAACAGGTTTTCCAAATGCATGTGTAAGTGTGCTGAAGTTACATAGAATTTCATTATAAAACTTGACATAATAATGAATTATTATTATTCATTATTATATAATGAACAGGAATCTATACAAGTAGTATAGAATTCCAATTAGTATAATAAAATATATCTAAAATACCTCCATCAGGGCTACTGAATTAAGGGGAAAAAAGGTAACATTCATTAGTTCTTCAAACTTTGCAGAGAGTATTACTCCAAGACCCTCTCTCAAGCAAAACAGCAGTCCCTCTAAATGCTCATAAACCGAGATGTGTCAGAATATCAGCTGGTGCAGCAGGGAACTCATGACTGAGCTCCAGTGCAAAAAAAGCCCTGACATATAAAGGAGGTGGGAGCAAGGGCAGGCTACAAAGGAGGAATGCAGAAACCCTGTCCAGGCATGCTGGGATGGTCCTAGGAAAGGCGAAACTGAGCTAGACTTGAAACCCTGGGGATATCAAGGGCAACAGGAAGAGCTTCTCTTGCTAGTTATGTTAGCAGTACAAGAATAAATGAGTATAAAGTAAGCCTGCTGCAGAGTCAGGAGGGTGATTTAGTGACACTGGATGCAGATAAAGCTGAGGTGCTCTATGTGTTCACTGCCTCAGTCTGGGAGATGTTTCAATCTTGAAACAGGGCTCAAGGTAGTGGAAGAGGATTGAATTCTCTTGAGAAATGAGTCCAACTGTGTCCAGAATAAAGCATACTGGGTTGTGTCATCAGGCCCACAGCCAGTAGATTGAGGAAAGTGATACTTCCCATTGCCTTAGTGCTCATTAGATGACACCTGGAACAGTGCACCCAGCTTTGGACCTCTAGTACCAAAGAGATATTGATAAACTTGAGTGAGGCCTCCAGAGGCCACAAAGATGGATATGGACTTAGAGCACATGTCCTGTAAGGAGTGATTGAGGAAACTGTCCTTGTCCAGAAGCCTGGAGAAGAGACAGCTTTGAGGGTTGTTATAACAGCCTTTCACTAACTACAAGGAAATTATCAGGAGATGGAGGCAGGTTCTTTACCTAAGTGCATGGCAGGAAAATGATAGACAATGCTTTAATGGGGGACGTTCTGACATGGTAAAAGGAGAAATCAGTTTCAGTATGAGAGTAACTGAGCACTGGAACAGGATGCTCAGAGGCACGGTGTGGTCTCCATCCTGGCAGGCAACTAGATGCCCTAAGCAACGTAGTCTGAATTCTGTGTTGCTCCTGCTTTCAGAAGGAGGTTGGACTGGACAACCTCCTGACCTAAATTATTTTTGTTTCTGTGAAAATATCATAGTTATAAAAGACCAATCTAACCACGTGACTTATTCTCTATATTGGAATGGTAAATATATTAGTTAGGAATTTTATATATTAGTCAGAATATGTGCCATGCTAACAGAATGCTTTCTGAAAGCAAACACGGCTGAATGATTGCTATTTAAAGATTCCCACGTGAAACAAAGCATTACTTGTTATACAGATTGTGCCAGTTTCTAAAAAACAAGATACAAACATAGGGTGAAATCCAAGAGAGGAGAAAGTTACAATTTAAACTATGTTACGAGAATATCCCTGGTTAATATATCACGTTTGAGATGGACTGGTTTAGCCTGAACAGACATACTATATCCTGCAGAAATGTCCATTCTTCCATTGGTAAATTTATGTAACTCTCCCAAGTATATCAGGATTAAGGAGGACAGACTCCATTATGCACACACCTAAAAAGCTGAAACAAGTAAGGGTCTGATGAAATTGCTGCTAGTTGAATGTTTGGACAGTGAATTGTTGTTTTGGGGGGAGGATATAAAGCCTTGTTCACTATAAGATACATGCAGCACCAGTTAAATACAAATACCGCTCAGATAGGATATAGTTTTTTGCTTTCTTTTAAAATATCAATGTGGTTTAAGAATGAGGCGTAGGCTCTGTATGACTGATTCATGATTCTCCTGAATAAGTGCTACAACTACCACAACAAAGTCCAGTGTGCAACTTGCAAATGCTGTTTTTTCTGTTTGGGAAAAGTGTGAGCTTAGCAGCCTCTGAACTTTCTTAACCATGCCTCCTGGTTTTTTTTTTTTTGTCATTTATTCTATTTTCTGTATCAAATTTGGAAACCCTGAGGGCTGAACTCGATACAGTGCTTACATTGTAAAAAGAACAGAACTTGATTCCACCTTTGCATTCTTTAACACTTGTGGCAAGAGGAGGAAACAGTTTGGCCCTTTCTGCCATTCAGAATTACCCCAGCTTTCTCTAAACCCATTCTACCAGTTGAGGATCATTACAGTTTGTTATTTCTCCAACAAACGATGGAGTTTCTCTAGAAATTGCCCTTTATTACAGACAGGACAGACACATGTACACAACTGCTCCATTCCAGGGTGTGTTCTTTCTCAGACCTGGCCTGTGGTCCGAGGTGCTCACTTAAGAATAATTCCTATTCAGGGCAATTCCTATTATAGGTTGTCTTATAGAGCTATTCATTGTTGAATGTAATTTCAGATTCTCACCCAGTTATACATTTCTTGGACTTCATCATGTTTGGTTAGGGTTTTATTTTGTGGCATTTATTTATGTAAACACAGTGCTGATGTCTCTACTGGGAGAAGTTACAATGCAACCTTGGTGTATTATCTTAGAAAAGAGAAGGGGATAGTGCAAAAATACCACAGACATTGATGATTTGGAACTGTGAGTGTGCATGTTAAGAATAATTTGTCTTCCAAGGTAAAAGACTCACTGCATTAGTCAATCAGCTCATTAGGAATCATTTTAATTTGATGTTCAGATCAGACTGACTTCCTGTGACTGAATGCACTTATTAATGCTTTATTAGTAAAACTGTTGTGAACTATAAAATATCAGTTTGCATTCTATGATGGGGTAGGAGGTAATTTTGGCAGCTCTTCAAAGTGGTTGCTAAATCTCTTGAGAGGGAGAAATGCCCTTTAATAATATATATGAGACACAATACATATAATTGAAAATCTAGTCTTAAATTTTCTTTAATATGTAAAAGTTCAGGTCAGTCATTTCAGCTGGAGTAACTGAACCTCAGTGTGATGTTTGTACCTATGGTATTTTAGCTTGTTCTCGTATTTTAGTGCCTGAGGTCCCGAAGGAGCAAAAAACCAAGTTTGGATAATCTATTTTCCTGGTAACAATCAATGTTAAATATGTAGAATTTTTTCTCCATCATTTCAAAAACCATTTGATACATCTTTTTTAATTCCTCAGAAAGTGGAAATAAAGTGCTTTATTCACAACTTTTATATTTACAGGAAAACAACCAGAAGGTGAAAGGAAAAGGGATTGAGACCAAAATATTACCTAAAAGGGAAACAATTCACTTGGTTCCCATAAAGCAGGGACAACTGCTCTTGCACATTCTAATGTGAGAGAAATCATGTTCGAAATGCAAGCAGCCACACACAATGGATTTATCTGGCTAATAATTATGTTTTGCATATGTCAGGTTCTGCAGACAGTGATGCTACTGGCAACTCTGCTTCTGCAGGCTCCATTTTATAAATGAGGTAAAAGACAACCAGAAATGAATGTAAACAAACCTGCATGGTCTATTGAAAAGCTCCCTTAGCTGTAATATTCTTGGTTTGTGTAGCTCTTCTTATAAAATAGAGCTGCAGACCTGTCAACTAGGAAGAAGAGTTGTCTGCGGACCATGTATTCATTCCTCTTTTCCCCTCTTTAAATAAACAGTAACCAGAGACAGGGCATGCCACCCACACCTAGCGCCTGATCTACAAACATCACACGTATGAGACACTAACCCTGCTTGTAGCTGCAGTAGCAGTTAGTAGTTTTTAATTAACTTTTTAAGCATTCGGGAGCAGCTCTGTAGACCCCAGTTCTACTCCTGACACAAAAGAAGGGATTTGCAAGTTTTAGAATAGAGAGAGCATTTGAATACAGCTTAGTGGTCACCCACAAAGAGCACTCAGACTCTGCTGTACCCCTCTACAAAACTTTTGTTTGAAACTGCGGGTAAAACACTAAAGCCTGTTTTGTGCTACCTCATATTCTTATTGCCATAAGCAAGAACTATAACCTGCAGAAGCACTAAAGATTCTCTGAACTGTGGTCCAGCATGGACTGGTTTAGGATTGACATATGTAGGCTGTCTTTTACACCATTTCACAAGCTGCTCCGTTAATCCACAGACAAGGCTTAGCTATTGATTTATAGAGACCTGGTTTTGTACTTCAGGACTGTTTCTCACATAATATGGACTGTTGCCCATGACTTCAGAAATAGTCCTTTTGGGAACTGCTGTCGTTTCTATTGGATGGACTTTGGTGTTAAATTGATTCCTGGAATATTTTATCATGCAAAAGTAATGCTGGGCACTTAAAATGGGGAAAAAAGAACACATTTTCCTTTCTTTTATTATCATTATTTAAAATTACATGGACTTTAGGTTTTCTTCCATTCTTTTTTCTCCATTTGTGAATTGAAAGCCATTTTTCAAGCAAGTAGAGAACTGCAACGTATTTTACCATAAATACCATGACAATAGGATTTATGTGCTACTGGCATTCATGTTCTTTCGGAAGTATGAAAAGAAATGTTTTCTTGTACAACAGACATAAACATACAAAATACTAATGAGATTATCTGGCATTTTTTTCTAGAGAGGAAGGAGTAAAGTAGATCGGCACAAATGAGTTTTGCAAAGAGAAAATTTGCAAGATATTTTCAGATATACACTTGCATTTATTTGAATGAAAATCAGCAGAGAATGCTCTAAGAAATAAATGATCTCAAAAGGGCACAGACTCCAAAGTCTGAGAACAGCTGGGAATAAGTGCTTTAGAACATGTGTGTTAGTGATGAAACATTTACATGATGCTTAACTGCTTTTCAGTCAGCCTAGGTAGAAGACAAAGGCAAAAAAAACCCCTCTATATCTACCCTTGTTTTGAGGTCATCTCTGCCTCTTTATTCCATGGATTAAAATAGAGGATGGTTTTGTCAGTCTTTTCCATATTCCTTTTGTAGCTTGTTGTCTTTGTGTGTAGCAGCTCAGCTCCAGCTCATACTACTTAGCGATGGCATAAAATCTCTACCAGATCAGGATTTCTAATGTGGCAAAAATTAAACTTCTCAGTTTAATTCTGTGAATGTTGTGGATGCACAAGTCAAGTCTTGTATCTGTAGGTATCAATACCTTGCTCTCTGGCCTTTAGGAGTGCTTCTGGGAGCAGAAACAATCGGTTACTTTCTAGAGCAAATGCACAAGGACTATAGAGGCCAACATTTCCTAAATTGATACTGTCAAGGATCAGCGTATTTGGGTCTTGTGATAAATTCTCATTTCCTGGTACTTGAAGTAAATTCTTGTTGTGTTTCTCTGAACTGAAATAAACTGAATTTACTGACCATTCAGGCAAGACTTTCTACTTTCCTCTACATTCTGGTTAGGCAAATCAGGGATTTAAATGGGGTCATGGCAAATGTAAGAGAGAGGATTTTTACTGACTGTGATGCGATGGAGGAACAAGAACAGGAAAGCAAGAAATTTCAGCAGGCAGGGAAGTACTGAAGGCATTTGTGATTTCTGGCCTAAGCTTTCTTCTGGTCATTTCCACTCAACTATCAGCAATGAAATAGTTAATATTGCTGACATTGAAACATAGTATTTAGGTTTGGTGATATGATGACTCTTTATTAATGAAGGCGGAATATACCTTTTTTGTGGATAACACTTCAGTGCTATAATTGAGGGTATTATCAAAATTAGCTATAATGATATCTATAACTAGAGTCTGGTTAATGAAACAGAAAAAGAGAATAGGACCTCTCTTTTATACTGTTTACTTTGACTTTTCTCAGATTGAATTTTTGTATCCTTTGTGGTGATCTTTACTGATTATAATCTTTACTTTTCACTCTGATTATAGAATTAAGAAAAACAGAAATGAAAAGGCTACATCGTACCAGAAAGTTAGCAAGAGAGTTTAAAGAGGTGTATCTATGGAAACGCTGAAGGTCAAAAAGCATTTTGTGACTAGTTACATCTGTAATTCCACTTTCCAAATGAAATTTTAACTTAACTTCCAGGTAATAATTCAGATTTATATGTTATTTCATTAAAAAAAAAAAATCAAATATACTGGACTAAAAAGTTCAAGCTATACAAAATTGTAGCATCAGTACCTCTCACCTCAGAGATGTAAACTTTCAGGATGTAGATTGTGAGAAACCAGCTGTAACTATACAGCCACATTACCCCACTGTCATTGTCATGCATCTGCTCTGCCTAGATCGAGGTTCACAGCCACAGTTCTGATTGCTTTTGAGATATGAGGTTTCCAGACTGAGTTAGCAATTTCTACTTGGTCTTGCTACTCTAAATCCTATACTGCTTGATAAAGATTTTTCCATACTTACGTGGGAAGCTGGGAAGAATATGGACTGTCTAGCACATACTGAGTCATACACTAAGTCAAATATGTAGGGAACACTTTAGAACTGGACTTGAAACCACTAAGATAAAATCTAATCCACGTCACTATTCCCTTTCCATTGCTTGAAACCAGAGAGAACAGCACCAATGTCAACACTGGTGCTATTCGAAGTGTGATGTTCTTAAGTTTGCATGATACCAAATATGCATAAGGCTGCTACTAGAAAAGGAATTGCTCTTTCCCCATGTCTGTTGCAAGGTATGATGTCTGATTTGGTTTCTGCATCTCTTTATGGTATATGGGCCAATTTGGTGGAAAAGAGAAAGAACCAACTGATAATGCAAATTAGGAGTATGGAATAACTCTTATGAAAATGTAACACTATAAAACATACACACTGAAGATGGAAAGAAGACACAATAGGTGAAACCACACCAAAAAATAGTCTGAGAGTTTGTACTCCTTTTGTCTCATATCCCAAAACATCTTTCACTAAAACTGAAAGGAGCATATTCAAAGCAGATGAAACTCTACAGGATATTCTAATTCAAAACAGCTTAAAAATCCTTTAATTTTGTTTATCCTTTTGTAACTTTGTAGCACCTTCTGACTCTAGAAACTGACACCTTCCTTACCACTGTAGGACTCTTTTCAAGAGTCTTCAATCATTGTTTCTTTGTACCTCAAGGAAGGGAAATTTGGGTCCCTTGATTAGTATAAATTGACCCTGTGACTTTCTGAATCCTGCTGTAAAACTGTACTGTGGAAGTCCAGTGGCAGAAGAGTTCCCTCTGGACACTATACTGAAATGAAAGACTCCTGATCCACTAGCCTGCAGGTTTTTTCTTTGTGCCATGGAGGAACTTAAAACTGTCAGAAGGGATTTTTCCAAACTGAGTAAGATTTTTTTTTTCCTGTAAAAGATGCAGTAGCTACAATAACAGCATTGTACTCTTCATTATTTGTTAAAATTAGATATATTTAATCATACCTTTCTGACCTTAAACACTGACAAAGAGAATAATTTTCAAGGCAATTTTTTTTTCCTTTTTGTTCAGATACTGTGTCTCATTAGCAGGAATATACGAATTGGGGGAAAAGATAAAAAAAAGATCTTCTATAAAAGCCTCCTTCTTATTGAAAATAAATTCATCTTAACCTGAGAAGAAAAAGGAATTTACTGGAAAGCCAAGGAATTGAAAAATGTGGTTGAAAGTTGCCCATAAGTAAATGTACTTAGTATATCTGAGAGCTGCTTTATCATTATAATTAGGTATCCCACGTGAAATGTGAATAAGAAGTGACCTACAGTTCTGGGCAGACACAGGAGCCATAACTAAATAGGGATGGGTAACTGAGATATTCTGATCAGTGAGGTATCGGCTCGCTGCTGATGGTGCAGTGATACTGAATGGGACAAGGGATCATCTTGTCTCAGACATAGGAAAAGGTCATATATTTCCAATAGTTCAACACCTCCGGTAACATTCTGGACTTGATCCAATTTTTTTTTTTTTTGAAGGATGCTTGGAAAAAACTTACACAAAGACTGGTTTTGGGGACAGCTTTTTGGTGTGCGTGGGTAACACTTTATCAAAATGCAGTCATTTCTTAGCATTTCTTAGACCAAAAACTCCTACAGCGGCAGAGTTGCAGAGAGTGACTTGATTCACTGACCTTTCTCATCAGCTGTAGTTAAGGCATTGAATCTACAGTCAAAACTGCACTTGCTGACCCTCTTGTTACAGCTCATCTAAAGGGACTTGTCACACATCCAAGTGTCTTCAGTTGTATTTTTAATTCATTGGTAGGTTCACAGCATTTATAAAACACAAACAGGTGATAAAACACCTATGCTGCCTGAAGTCTAGATGATGACCAGCTAAACAAAATTCTGATTTTTATTGCAAGGTATTTTGGGACACTTAATACCATTTTCACTTTGTTTTGTCTGTAGATTTACGCATATTTAATTTTTTTATTCTCATAAAAGAGCTTCAAAGGCCTTTATTAGTTTGGAATCTTAATTAGTTTGGGATCTTAATGTGTTTTGAAAATACAAATATGTTTAATTTGCAGTCAAATGTAGCAAATTACATTTCACAAACTGCGTAAGTGGCAAATAATTTGTGAGATTTGTAAACACTCTGCAAATAATTGCTTAATCTTTGCTCAAATTTACACTCTCCTTCAGTGCTTCTTTTACCTAGAACATCTGATGTGTGTAGATCTCGTTACCTCCCTTTAACAGGTATACTCTGTAAGCTTAGATATAGACCATTGTTGTCCACGAAGCATAAAGAAGTAAAAAAGTATTCAGTGATACAACTCTTTCTGATTATGATGTATCCATTCTCAATCCCAAAATAATTATACTTTTTATGTCAAATGCTTTACAGCTTTACCACCTCAAGCAATATTTTACAGCTGTCAAGAATGATTTATGCAATAATGACTTAAACTGCAAAATGGGGTCCTCAAAGGAAGAGCTGTCAAACGTTTTCACCACAAATAACTTTATTAAAATAAAAATTTATATGCTGTATAAACAATATCTCTTTTCAACTATAATACAGATCATACAGCTATGTGATATTTGAAAATTAAGTTGTGGTAGTGAAGAATATACTATACTGCTACTTTGATATCAGAGTATAATTTTTGAATTAAGCAGATGTTAATGTCTATTGGGGAAGCCTTACAAAAAATCTGTTTCAAAATAGTAGTTCATGTGATTTTTCTATATTTACCTATTGTTCTTTTTTAAAAGAAATTTACTGAGACTTTAATCCTATGAGTACATCCAGCGATGTTTGTGGAGCTTCTTGTATGATGAGAACCTATGAATTTGGACGCTTAGTTCTGGCATCCATCTGTTCCCATTAACGATTTTTCCAAGTAGTAATTATTTTGATGACTAATAATTCTTTATTTTGATAATCACCTACTATGGCACTACTCTAGCAGCACAGAGGACAGGAACTCTTCCTGGATTGTGTAAATACCCTTCTAAAAGGAAAAAGGAGTGAGGAGAATTTAAAAGCAAATGTCGGCTGTGTTAACAATCTTACTTTGATACAAATACTGCAAGAGGAGCTGGCAAGACTTTTAGCTGCAACCGTTAAAAACTTCTGTGAAGATAGAGCACCGGGGTGTGGTTGGGACATGGTCTGCTGGGTGCCCAAGTGATGCTGGCATCCCACCTCCATGCTGTCCAAGCAATTACACAAAGCTACCACAGGTATTCTTGCCCTCTCCTCTACACCCTCCCCACACTGCACAGTGGAAAAGGAAACATTCCCAGTCTATGTAATGTGTCTATAATGCCATGATACATTGAATATGCAATCTCCTTTGATCACTGTATGTTCTGTCTGCTGTCTTTAAGGAACTGTATATTCAAGCAACTGTCATTTTCTGAAAAATCAACCTGCTACATTTTTTCAACATCCTTCTGTCCCCTTCAAGCATGTGATCTAGCCTAAAGACTTAAGCTGTGAACAAACAGCAGCATTTAGTCTTGCATCATCGATATTTAACTTGCACTTTCTTTCACCTAGAAAAGTGGACTTCAGACCAGTAAAGAACATCAGAATCCTAATTCCCAGTATGTATGCAGAACCATTTTTCTAGTGCAAGAATTTTCTTTTAAGTTGAACTTTAAAGCTGTGACATTTTAAAACTAAGTGAGGTGGTATTTAGAATTAAAAAGAAAAAGCCTTAGTTATAGAGTGATTCCATTTCTGATATCTGCATTGCTGGACTTCTGATGACAGATTAGCTTTATAAGTGAGGACATATATGATCCCACTGACATTTGCTTTACTTTGAAATATTAAAATAACTTTTAATATAATCGGTGGCTTATGTAGAGTAAATGATAGTGTGATGTGGAACAAGGTTTTATTTGCAATTCACTGGGCATGTTTTCAGGACTGTGTAATATGGTCTTCAGAAACTCTTGTCGGTGGAACCTCTAAGCAATTCACACCTTCCTGAGCAGTCTTCCTCCTCTGTATGCTCAGTACTATGTTAAATATTCTACAGTGGGTGGCTATGAAACACAATGTCAAGTCTAACTTTCAAGCAGTGAGTAGTTCATTGGAGTAACTTAAGTTACTCACATGGAGAAAGTTAAAATTCTAACTGTGCTGGTATTGACGTCTTAAAATAGTCCCATATTCCCTCAGAGCACACAGGACAAAATAAGCCACTGACCAGGCACTAAACTCTCTGATTTTTAAAAAAATCTTTAAATTAATTTTGCTTTAGGTATCATTATTCTGTATATTGTTATAATATACAGAGCATGTTATATATAAAGCATATATATATATATATACGTGCTCTGCATGTTGCAAAAAATTTGTAAATGTGAAAAAGTGAAGTGAGGAAATGAAGATGAAAGTACATCTTTTCAGTAATTCAGAATAACTATAAAATATGTTTACATTCATCATATGGGTAGTTTCAATTTTATGATGCCACATAAACTTCAGACCTTTTTATCCCATTTTGTAAAGAAATTGAACATTATGTGGAACGAAATAAAAAAGTCCCTATATACAAATGATCCAGCTGTCATTTACACATTTAAATGTTAGACCTATCTTGTACCTTGTCAATTTTTGCCAATACTCAGTGACTTGGTATTTTAAATAGTATTTACAATTCAAAATAATTCCCCTGCATTTGTTTAAATTCAGCAGTGCACATAGTGCAATGGTGAGTCCTGTTCACATTTTGACCAGTAAAATTTTTAGGAATTCAACTCAAATTTATCTAGAACTGTTGTCTATAGCTTTTGAAATTCCTTTACCTTCAAATATATGGTCTAGCAATTTAAAGAAACTATTCATGTAAGTTAAGTTACTGGGAACCCTTACGTGTAAGATAGTTTGCACTGAATAATCCATAACTCTCATTTATAACATGCTTCAAAATTTAAAACTATTTACCAAAGATACAGCAATTTTTACAGACAGTTTTACTTGGGTTTGCCTCAAACAGATTATGGAGTGTTGCACGATGCCAGAATTCAGCATTTTAGAAAAATAAATGTTTATGGCGATTGACAGATAGGCAGTACTTTAGCTGAGCACCTTTCTCTCCCTCCTAATATCTTGCAAGACTGAAGCACTTTTAAACAACCAGATCTTCAAACAGTGCTCTAGGCTGGTGGTTGTGAAACTTAGCAATGACATTCTCCTTTTGCAATATTATTTTTAACACATTCCAAGTTAAAACAAACACAGGCTCGATGTGTAAAAGACACACGGTGTCAGGTCTCCTGAGAGAACTATGTTCAAGACACAGCTACAACAACAAATCTTGACCAAAACCTGCTCCAGACCACTGAACCAGACCTAAGAATAAAGGACTCTACTGAGAATGTGCTCAGAAGAATATACTTAAATATTGGTAGCGTGGGTAGAACGGTTGGCTGAGTCCTAGTTGAATTATACCAGCCAAAGCTAAAAATAATTTTACTTAAGACTCTCTAAAACAGAATTATTGAGAACAGGGTATAACTCTGTGACTTTAAAATGCGAGAGCATCCATTGCATGTGATTCTAAAATTGATGCAAACAACACGCTGGCACTTTTCCAGAACTAATTTAAGCTCAGCATTTGAATATGAATTTCCTTTTCCTTCTCCCAAGAGAGTTACATAGCAAGAGACAAAATAAGGTACACCACACTTATCCAATACTTGCATTTGTTTGACAGATGGATGTTTCTGTAAATGACCCTTGGTAATTAGAAAAAAGCAAAACAAAACAAAGCCCCCAAATATAACTATTCTGTATCATAATTAGTTTTCAGGCGTATGAATTTTTAATCTGCAGATACAGTCATTTATTCATTTTATGCTCTTAACAGGAAAAAAGCATCAGCATAGCAGATTTAGCCATTTTTCCTTATATCAGCAATAGTGTTAACAGATATATATTGCGTTTTCACTAAATAACAGGTAAACTCTTCATAGTTTAGCCATCCCAACATTTTTACTCAAACAACATAATTCTCTGACAACTGCTGTGGTTCAGTCTTAGGTACTACAGCTCTACCACGTTTCATCTCTAAAAGACTTGTCCCTTTTTTATAAGCTAATATTTTCTTTGTGGTAGGACAATTTTTGCTACTCTTAGCCTTGTTGTACTTTTTCCAGTAAAATACCACACTTAAAATCAAGGTCCGGTTCCAACTGTGTGAAGCAGGCAGAGTTAAGCCCCCTGAAACTGATACACCATTGTCCTGTGAGATGAAACACTTCATCAAAATTACCATTCACAGGATGTCCCCTCTACACTTGTGTTATCTGTTCATTGTTGTAGAGCTGTTTACTTCAGGAGATTTAGAGCTGCTTAAAACTGACTGAGAGGAGAACTGTTGTCCAACAGTTGCAAGCACAGTGCTAGCTTCATTCAGCTGTTAGAGTCAGCGTACAGTGATATACTCTATACACCCAGTATTCACAGGGCAGATTCCCTTACTGGTATCCTTAAATGTACTTCACTGGATGTCAGAGAAATTACACCACGAGTCCAACAAAGGATCTGGCCAGCAGATCACACACACTTCTTTTACCAATCAACTGATAACTAACCATGCAAAAAGCCTTGAAAATAAAACCAGACTTTACCATCTTTGTGATAATAGGTGACTTCTACTTTCCTCTCCTCTGACCCCAGCAGTGCTTGAGCAATTTGGGCAATATGATGTCTTTTGGTCTCTGGTCCATGAAGGAAATCACAGGTGCAAGGTTTCTGCATGACATCTGGCCTGGAGAACCCGGTCATCTCACAGAACCCATCATTGCAGTAGATGATAGCACAATTCTGCACTCTAGCATTAGCAATGATGAATTTTTTATCTGCAATAAAAGAAAGTGATGCATTTTTTAGTACTCTTTCAACATTTCATAAAGTGTCGCTTGCATGTATGGATGCTAACAACCCTTCTTTTCACTGGGATGCCTGAAATGTAGAGATTTGCAGTCAAATTCTATAGCTAATTTGATCTGTAGCTTTTAAAGAAACTTCAATAACTTCAGAATACATTAAAAACTAAGATAGTTGTCTGTTAAAGAAATAAAACCAGATTATGACTCTTTCTGACTTAAAAATTTTGTGGGTTTGAGTCTCATTGAAGCCCAGGTGATGAGCACCATCCTGTCAGCCGTAACTCTAGGAAAGTCTTTGAAAAGTTAGTTGCTTTTTCTGGGGGGAAGTGAGGCCTTGGGAACAGGGCTCTACTCAAATCAAGTGCTTCCTCGGATAAGGTCCTACCAGCTCAGACTACTCTGTAGGGATTTTCATTGAGGTGAGTGACAGCAAATTTATAGTCAGTATTTTAACAAAAATATCTAGAAAAAAAACCCACCTTTTTTTTTCCCCTCTGTGATTGTTTTAGAAGTTACATTTATAAAAAAAAAAAACAAACAGAAGGTACTTGAAAACCAAAGATTGTGATGTTGGAAACATTTTGCACAGTCCACTGAAGTTCTGTGAGTCAGTCCACCATCCTTTCCCCAACCCTCACCTGACAGAAAGGTTCAAAAGTTTTCAATTGTTATTTCATGTCTTTCTGTTTACTTCCATAATATGCTATTCCCATTGCAATTATAAATGTGCAGCTTTGATACATTTAATGTTAACAACATTAAGTTCTGCTTACTTCATCACACTAGTAGGTTCCTTGCTTTATGAAAGACTTTTTTTACATAGCTTCAAGTCAGCAGTACAAGTCTTAAAAGTTTTAAAATATTCTGTCTTTGAACACAGTGAAATGTTTGGAGAGAAAAAAAATATAGATTTCATTCTTGCTTTTTTTACAGTCTTTAGATCATCCTGAACTATCACTTTCCTAGTTAATGTTTTATTCCCTTTAAAATATATACACTTTGCCACATAAAAACTTTGCTCAAGTAGTAACACTGACTTAGCATTTAGATAAATTAGGGTGACAAACATTGCCTTGATTTTTTTTACTTAAATAAGGTAAATATTAAATTGGTAATGTGGATTTAAGTATAATGAAGTGTATAAACTGGAGTTAGCTGTAAGGGTTTGCACCAAACTGATACTAAAAATATGCTAAATATTTAAATAAATGTACATATATAAAAACTACTGTTTCTAAATTAAATTCATTTTAAGCATCAAGTGTTCCTTCTTACTGTTAACAGTACACCAGAGTTCCGGCCAGGAAAAACACTTCAGCTTCAGCCTCCTCGACAGGTAGTAAACTGCTGCATTGGAAAAGATCTCATAGACTCTCCCTGAGGATGCATATGCACTGGTTTGATAGATATTTTAGGCTTGCATAAACAAAGGAGGAATATTTGACAGCTATGTTAAAATGCAGTCATGACAATAAGGTAAGAGTATTTTCCCTTTAATAACTCCTCTACATATTATCTGTTTCCTCTAAATCAAAGTGTGACTGTTCTGCTTTATTTTGAAAAGACAATGATAATAATAACAACAATGACAACAATAATAAAGCTAGCTGATTTTTTAAAGACATCATACAGGCAGCAAAATTGTACACTCTGCTTTTAGAGCCATCGCACCAGTTCGGAAGAAGGTAAGAGATATAATAACTTCCTGTAGCTATCCAATATGGATACAGTCAAAGATAAAAACTATTTCTTGAAGCAGGGGGGATAAAAGCCCAATAATTCAAGTCGGTAATCTGTATTCCCGATCAAAAACAATGTTAGTCCTGTCAGGGATCCCCTCCTTACCTCTGGGATTTTCTTTCCAAGCTACAAACTTAAAACAGTCTGGAGCTGCTGTCCATCTAGTCACAAGCAGAATCAAACTACTGTAGCAAAATAGAGATAAAGAGAGAACTTACTTTGCCCTTCAAATTTTCGTATGATTGTACCCAAAAATGTATTTTGTGGTGCCACATGACCTCTGCGAACAGGCATGTTTGTACAGGTCTTCGGTTTTCTGTGCACAAGGACTTCTCCAAGGATCTCCTACACGGCTCCAGCCCAAAGCACCGAGCCAGCTACCCTTTGTGACAAATCATCGTCCTCTGGAGCTCGGAAATCTCTTCCCATTAGCACCACTTCTAGACACACGCTTTTCCTATTGGAGTCAGATCCATCCCCCAGTTTCTTTCTTTTTCTTTCTTTCTTTCTTTCCTTCCTTGCTTTCTTTTCTATTTTTTCCTGGAGGAGCTCGGACGCTATTGTCTGGGGCGGGTAGGGGTGGGGTAAGCAGGAGGACGTGGTGGGGGGGAAGATTACAAGGGTAATCGATCTCTAGCACCAAACATCGCCAGTTTTCCAAAGCAAATGGCTGTGACCCGGCAGTTTCCGACGCTGTAGTGATGGTTAGAGCGCTGGAAGACTAATGTTGCTCCGCTGCCAGAGGGAGTGACGTTCCCCCCCTCCGGGCTTCACCACGGCGCGCAGCAGCTCGGATTACTCAAGCGTGGCTTAGCAAGAGCCAGCCAATAAATCTCTTCAAAACTCAGCGACAAACAGCGGCATCAGGAATGAGCTACACCCCGGCAGCACCGCGACGTGCCACATCCCCTACCGCTGCGGCTGCAGGGGGGCAGCGGGGACCGAGGGCGCTGGCGGCGCGGGGGGGTGGGGAGAAGCCGCCACCTCCGGCCGTCCCAGCTTCTCCGCCCTCCCGGCACCGCCGGCCCTTTCGCGGCCCCTAAGTGTGGCCCGCCGGGGAGCCCAGAGCGCTGCCAGGGCCGGGAGAGGGAGGGAAGGAGGGAGGGAGCTTTGTACACGCCCCGTCTGGGGGGGCGGCGCGAGCGGGGGTCGATTTTGAGCGATGGGGGGGGCGGGGAGGGAAGGGACCACCGGGGCTCTCGGCATCCTTCCCCGCCCCGATGGAAAGGATAGCCCCCTCCTCCCGCAGCGTGACCCAGACAAGGGCTTCCCCTCGCCCCACGCACCGCTCCTGCCGAGGAAGGGGGATTCCCCCCGGCGCCGGGCGCTGCTCCCCGGCTATCGAGCAGGTGCGAGCCTGCCGTTTGGACTCCGAAAGGGCGGCTCAGAGGGCGTCCCGGGTCCCCGCGGGGGCTGTGAGCTCCGGCAGGCAGCCCTCTCCCTGCCCTGGGCGGGGACCGAGTGGGCACCGAGCCCGCCTCGCCGCGGGAGCCGCGTTCCAGAGCCGGGCTCCGCCCCGCCGCCGGGGCCGGGGTCGGGGCCGCCGGGCCGGGCCGTTCGGAGCTGACCGTGGTGCTGAAGCCGCCCCGCCGGCGCGCACGGAGGCGCCGCTGCCCGCGTTGCTGCCCGCGTTAGTTCCCGAGGAGCGCCTGCCGTCCCCCCGCCTCATTCCTCTCAGCTTCTCCCACCCCACAGGAATAACTCGTGAAGCTCCCGGGGGAAGCGAGTATTATTTTCAGGCTGTAATTAAGGCTTCCTGCACCACCCAGCAGGCAGAACGGTGCGCGTTCAGCATGGGCACGGCGAGCACCGGGGGACCTTGGCGAGGTGATACGGGGAGGGAGCTGGAGGTAGCCATGCGATGCTGGAAAGGCATCTCCAGGGTAGCGCAAAGCTGCGGCGGTTTCTTAATAAACTCACAGGGGAGGAAAAAAAAAAAAGAGAGGCACCTGCTCACCGTTCTTTGTAATCGTGAGCACAGGATATTGAGCCGGCAAACCACCGCCTCCCACCTGTTCTTCCGCAACACAAACAGGTGTTTCCTTATTCCCGTGAGCTTTTCTCAGGTGTGGCCTTTGTTTCACTGTTACCATGTGTCATCCTCTGTATTTATCAGAGGGACACAGTCTGTTGAGTATGTGGGTACGTTTCTGGACTAATTTCGTTTAATTGCAGTGGAATCATTCCGGATTTGCACAACTGTAAATGTCTGAAAATATATATACATAAATTGTATTTAGAAGACTGCATAATAATTGTATACTAATTACAAATCCTCAGCTACATTAAATGGTATGTAATCAGGTACATAATCAATCCTAGGAAGTGAATGTCGCTTATTTACAGAAGCAAATGTTGTAATCTGAGTACTCAGAGGTAGGAATCAAAGGAATAACAGACATATATTCTTTGTAATCATAATATTTGGAGAAGTAAAACACTTCAGTGACTCTGATCAGCATGAGAAAATAAAACTCTTACAATATTTTTACTCACTTTTTATGTTGTTCATAGAGTGGACAAGGCTGCAATTTGAATTTCACTCTCTTTGCTTTTTGCTTTGACCATACGCACCCATATAGAGCCCTAAAAATGTATTCAGGTTTCCAAAGACAGCAGTGGAACTTGTGTACCTAAAGTGAGAAGAACATATTTATTTTAACACTTTATGTAATACCTAACATCTAGTCAAGTCATAACGGCCATCAGTGACTGCATTCTCATTTTTACATTAAAAAAACCCCGGCAAGCTGATGTTTCTATAATATCAATAGAAAATAATCACAATAAAACTGTGACTTGTACTGAACAACCAGTGTTTGTTTCTAGAGTTCAACAGTTAGTAGCAAACTAGATCAACCACAGGTCAGTGGAGCCCAGGATCCAGGGCTTTAAGTGTCTGGCTGACAAAAAAAAAACCAAACCCAAACAAAAACCTGAGAATTCGAATCTCATTGCAGCCCCATATTTTCATATTAAGAGGCACACTCTGCTTGTCTGGAAACTGAAATAGCCAGGGCCAGAACTCCATGATTCTGGAAGACCTTTTGCGTTCTGTCTCCTGACGGTAGCTAGAAGCATGTTGTTGATGATATGAATATATATTAAGCAGAGTCCAATTATTTTTTTCCCATGCTGGTTAGTTTAGAACCGGATCAAGATAACCCCAGCAAAAACAAGATAACTGCTGCTGAAAGACAAGATCTGAGATGTGTTTTTAGCAGGGGATGAATTCAGAAGAATGATGGGATGTAATAACCACATGAGCAATAGGTGGCATCTGAAAATCTTTCATCTTGGTGATTTACACCCCTGCAGTCTTGTAGATGATCTGTTGCTTCTGGAGTGCTTAATACTCATTGTGCATAATGCTTTATAATTTTCTGTAGCAAGCCAATAGTGAGAGAAGTGTGAGAGAAATATATATTAAAACTGGACAATTTACCACTAACACAGAAAGTAATGTGCTCAGAATTTGCATTTGATTGGCAAAATATACACTAAGTGGGAAAGTTTGAATTCCTCATAGATCTGCCTCTCTAGTGTGATGAAGGAAATGGAGAATGCCATGGAGATATATATTTTATCTCTAAAGTTGTACAGTTGCCAGCTCTGCAAGGGACCAAAATACCAAGGGAGGGTGTCTCCGGAGCACAAACCCATCCTTCAGGACTGATCCCTTGTCCTCTGCCTCCCTATGGCATTGCCCCCTCCGGGCACCACCCTTGCCACAGCCCAGTGGTGCCTCCCCAGGGCACCCTGCTGCTCTACAGCCAAGTGATACGCGGTGTTTCCTGGCCTCAAGGGTAGCATATAATTTTGAAATAGTGATGTCAAGGTTGTTGCTGACATTTTAACTACCTCCTTCTAAAGTTTTTAAGGAGGATTTAGAGCAATATGCCTGCAGATGTGTTATTGATGTGTTTCAACATCTTGGCAACTAGCAATTAAACCTATTATTATTATTACGAAAAAATAATGTCTCTAATCATACTTCCTATCATATTTTTTGTAAAAAAATCATAAAGGAGGCAGTTTTAGTCTAGCATTCTTATTATACTTGACTACATCTTTTAATTTTAGATGGCCTGGGAGACTCTTCCTAAGAGAAATGTTTTTCCTCTTCTGGCTTAAGTAATTGTAACCAGATGTTATTATTTTTCAAAGTTCTATGTTTTCCATTTCATTATTGTAATTATTCTACAGCTTGCTGTGTCATAAACAGAAGTTTACTACTGCATTCCCATTTGAATAAATATTTTTTGGATTCGAGTAATATAGCATAAAGCCTTCATAACTTTCTTTTTCTCTCTTTTCTTTTTTCCCCTTTTCCCCTCTTTTTCTACCTAGCATTGGGGTATCTGTGATAGTTTTACCATGTATATCCTGTGTGCCCTGTCATTTATTCATCCATCCATGCTATATATTATTCCAATTTTGAATAAGGCTGTGAGTGACTACAGAACTATGAAGTGAAATATTGAAACTTTATTTTGAATCAGATTTTATGCTAAGATAGCCTTTGTGATTCCTTGACAGATTCATGTCTCTTATCCTCACTCTTTTTTTGGTTTTTATCACTCTTGCTTCCTTGTCATCTTTATGTTTAATGTCTTTTCAAAATGTCAAGTTATAGCTCTAGATTTTGTTTTACTTATTAACAAGAATAATAATAATCACCAATTAGATTATGACTGGCTAGGCTTTAGGCACAGGCAGAGTATGCAGTTGCCTTGGACAACAGGCTGCCAATTTACCTCTGTTAGAGAAGACAAAAATCAGCTGTTTGATCATCACCAGCAGCTAAACTGCAAATCTCTGCTGATGCTACTGAAGGAGAGACATAGGGTGTGTGTGGTGGTAGCTGCAGCTGCGGCTGCTAGAGCTGGCTCCTTCTGGCTGTACCTTACCTCTGCTTGCACTGTGCCAATGCCCCAGGACCCATAAGGTTTTTTTCTAATGCTATAGCCACACAGTTGCCTACACATCAAACTGGGAATATTTCATTATTGTTGTTACAGAATTCACCTTGGATAAGGTATGATTATGGTTATTTTGTGTTTCACTTTTGCTCTTTAAAAAAAGAAAAAAAAAAAAGGCTTCTATTTCTGGCAAGATCAGTGATGTCAATGAGATTGCACAGATGTAATTATTGTATTTGGCCTTAAGGTTTACTTCTTCTTTGTGTCTACATATGGTCTTATTAGTATTCAGGACTTCAGATATCTCAATGGAAGAAAGGACATCAAGATTTTAGTATCACAAAAGGACAAAATAAGTGTCCACTCCAAATTATTCTCTACAAAGTGATTACCAATTTCTAGTTAATTTTACAGCTAGTTTAATCCCTCTGTATCACATTAAAAAAAAGTTACACTTATTTTGGATTTCATTAAATGCATATTTTATATGTAATTGCCTCTGAAGAACAGTAATTTGATGGAAGCTAAATTTGCTAGGCTGATAAAAGTAAATTCAGATGGCCAAACAGTAAGAGAGGAGGCAACTTAAGTTTTTCTTGAATGATTCATAAAAACCTAAGTTTGTTATTCTACAGTATACATTGTTGTTATTACCTGCTGTGTTAGAATGCCTGGGGAATCAAAACCTCATGACTTAGGATCATTTTGGAAGTATTATGTACAGGTCATGAAAACAGAATTACAAAAAGCATCAATAAATCCATCTTCTCGATGCCCTGCCAGTGGATTGTTCCCCTCAGTATATTTGCGTTTGTATTATTCATTTAGGATTTAAATTATTCAAGGAATGAGGCTTCCACTTCTTCCTCTGAGAGACTCTTTCAATATCTCTCAGTCTCACCACAGGGCTTCATTCCCTGATATTAAGCCACAGTTTTGGTGTGGGCTCTTGCTTTGGGAGTTTACATTATTTAGTTGCTCATCTAGTTTCCTTGGCCACAAATGGGTGTCTCAGACTACTCCGTGCTGACCCCCTCTGGCCAATTAAGAGTGCCATAAATGACCCCAGCACGTGCTATGCCTCTTGACGATTTTCCAGCCATATTACAGTGCTATGTCCATCATTCTAGCAGCCATCATTCCAGGAAAGACCACTAACTATAACTAGGCAATGAAACATACCTCTAATAATTTATTCTTTTCCTCCTACTATTTGTAGAGGAATTTCAATGGTATACAAAAGCAGTACCCTATTCCATGTATTTGTGAGTAATTCTGTACCATGGGAAATTTAACTGAAGATAAATACGTGCATTCCTTGTAATCTATTTTCTATCATAACAGAAATTCAGTGGTGATATTTTAGAAGAATAGTTCATGCAAGAACTATTACGACTAGATCATGTGTCTTAAGTTTGGCCTGTTTGGAAGTGTATGTATAACAAGGATGGAGTGATCTGGAAAAAGGAACTAATTCTGATATGTGTGCATTCATTGTCTGAGCATGAAAAATTAAATTATTGCCTGTAAGTTATTAATTTAACTAGGTCCATATATTTCTAGAACTAATCCTTTGTCCTCATGTTCCCACTGCTTTCTTCACAGTATATTCAAACATCGAGTCAAGGAGTTGGATTTGATGATCATTATGGGTCCCTTCCAACTTAATATACTCTATGATTTTTAAGTGATAGGACTGCCATCTGTCAGGTGAGGTTCATTTCTATTCCTAGTTTCTCCCTTGAGTAAACTGTGTAGTTAAGGTTTCTTGTTCTATGTGTGCACATTCCCTATGTGTTTTGATCAATAATGCCAAAAAAGTGTCCCTCGTGTTGGAGCAGGTTTATGGTGATTCCCAGCTCATATTAATGTCAATGAAAAGTAGAGCAGCGTGTAGAGCTTCCTGAGGTTGCAGCATTTCTGCTTTTGCTGAATTTCTTCCTTGTTCAGCTGCAGCAGGGTTCCAGGGCTTGTGTCCTCAGAGAGAACCTTGAGGTGACCTAGCCTGAAGCAGCCTGATCTTCAGGGTATGCAGCTCCAGCACATTTCCCTTCACAGAGAATTCTGAACAGTTTCTTTTGTAAGCAGTAATAAATAAAAATTGACATATCAAAATCTTTCACAAGATGGAATCACTGTTCCCAACCAGCTCTGTAGACATGGTACCTCTCTTCCAGTGGGATTAACTTCAGAGAGGTGTAAGATGGAGAAGGTTATTTCTACTCCTTATCCTTTTTCCTCGGATCAGGCCATGGCAGCTGAATTCCTGCTCTGATAATGTCTCCATATGCTGCTAGTTTAGCAAGCAGTAGGTAGCCAGAGCTCCTCTTTTCCTTTCCTCTGCCCTGCAGCGACTGACTGTGAGGCACTACCGAACAGCTGTAGGCTCAAAAACGGCAGCAGCTGCTCTGAAGGAGCTTGGTTCACATTAGACATTTTTCTTGACTGTGACCAAAAGGCAGTGAGACCTTTTATGTTCTATGGACAATATCATATGGATAAATTTCATTCCCTCCTACCTAGAACCCTTTGTGCCAATGTTTCCCAACATTTTCAGCTTGCTGTCTTCCTTCCCTGACTCTTTTCTACTGGTTAGAGTTAGTTATTTGTGTTTTTCAGCCTCAGAGACAGAGGGGAGAGAGAGAGAACAGGTAAATACAAGTATAAATGGACCAGAAATGAACTGTCTGATGTGAAGAGAGGAAGAGAGACAATTTCATAATCTAGGGCCAAAAGGTACAAGAGAAGAGAATGAAAATGGCCAGAAATTATAACTTACAGTAAATTTGAATAGCCAAAAATTAAATTCAAACAGTTTAGGGAAAAAAAAAAAAATTACTTCTACAACTGTAACTACAGTTTTTGATGTTTAGTCCAGTTAGAGGGTTTCCTGAGAATGATGTTTCCATTCTTCCTAAGAAAGGTTGTTATATATCCCCAAAGAGCTTGTAGATGTCAATCAGAGAACTGTAACCTTGATAAATTTGGATGTGGCGCCCCGGAACGCAGCACCGCAAATAAATTCCTATTTCACTTAGAAGGAAAAACCCACCAAAAGAACATAAGCTTTGAGTGCCATTGGCTCCGTACTGTCTTGATGAAGGTGATAATTTTTTTCCAAAATATCTTAGCAGTAGTATTTTGTGTTTGTATGTTAATCAGCAACCCCGGCAAGCAGAGCATGCTTTTTCATTTTTAGAGTTCTATACCTTCTTTGCTTGTTCTGCATTCTGTTAACATACTTTACACAGTCACTTCATCTAAATAAGGTAACTGCAGTTTCTACACTGCGCTCACTTAGTCATTAACAATTTTATTATTAGCATATTCTAACACTCAGTTCTGTAGGCGAAGCTTTCTCCACCTGGCATGTATATTTTCTCCCTACAACTGTATTTTTCCACATTTATTTTTTTCAGTATTATTCTTAAATTAATAATATGTCTCTGTAACTCTGTAGAGTCCAGAATCATACAGAATAATTGTTCCTGACACTGTACTTATCAGTGGTGTTGTTCACATTGCTGTCAACTATAATCTGGATATATCCAGGCCACATACTTCTTTTTCAATATTCCCACTTTTCCTTCATAATAACATGAGATCATGGCCAATTATATTACAAAAATTGGTGTTTGTCTAATTCACTTGAAGAGAAAACCATATCCTGAAACAGCATTTTCCACCACAAAGAGAGTGTATGAGATGATCTGCTGTCTCTGCAGATAAAATACATGTAATATAGGCCACATTTTCAAATGCAGGTGCCTGTCTGAAGCTAGCATCTCCAAAATTATATTGACAACCCAGCTGCAAATGAATGGTTACATTTTTCATCAGTGCTAAGGACTGTATTCAATAACCCTGCTGAAGCCAATATGAACTGCAGGTACTTGGCAAGTGAGAGTTTCACTCGTAATCTATGATGACAGAAAGAGATACTCAAATGACATATGTAGCTTTGTGAAAGGGTATTCTGCTGCTTAAGATGGAATTTATTTAAATAATCTCTTCTGGATTTCCTATCTCTGCCGTTATGTCTATTTCATTGCATTACAAGTAAGATATACATTGTCTCTCCCCCCCCTCTATTTTTTCCAACATTTGTCTAGCATCCAGTGCAAGTTGTTTGGCAGGATGAATAATAATTTCTTATGAGAGTCAACTTTTCTGCCTGGGAAGAGGAATAAAAGCACTGCTGTACCCAAAACTATATTCAGAAACAGCAACTTTTCTCCAAATCCTTGGATTTATATTGAATCTTGAAAAGAAATATTTCTTGATGACATTTTCAATTTTTCTTGGTAAAACATGATATTTTCTTTTCTGGGGAATACTGATATTTTTAGAAGTGGACAGTTGAAATCAGAGTGCTGATTGTGATCCTCTCAAGCAATGATTTCATTGCACTCACTCCTGAAAACTCAAGACTGCTGTGACTTACTTAAAAGAAAACATAAATTTTCAGACCACACCAAAAGTTCCATGTATGGCGTATATATATGTATACATATATATATATATACACACAACCTTTGAGGCTAGGGGGGCACTTTAGGACAAAAATATAATCCTGTTTAGTGCTGCAATAGTCCTTTCTCTGTTAATCCCACATAGACTTGATTGTTGCCTAGGGCAGCTGTGCAGTCCCCTTCCTTGAAAGTTCTCAAGAGTGAACTGGACCAAGCTCTAAACAACCTGATCTCACACCTCATCACTGATGCTGCTTTGGACAGGAAGTTGGGCTAGATACCTCCTGAAGTTGCTCACAACCATGTTGTCATGATCCTATGATGGTATGTTTGGTATTTTTGGATGTACTGAGACTTGTTTTCCGATTATCTGGAATGTGTAGATGAGGTATAAATTCTGCTGCTTGTGCTTTCTGCCTATAATATCTTTGTGCTGGCCTTGTAGCTCCCCGAAGCACACAGATCCATTTCTAGCACTAACTGATGTTATCAATGGTATGAATATAATTCCTGAGGCTTGAGATGCTCCGTAAGTGATGTTATTGATTGACACTGTAAATGGCTGTCATACACATGTATGCTAGCAGGATACTTGGCTCTGACATCTGAAACCCTTCTAGACTAAACATTAAATATAAAAACACAGCCCTTCCTTGTACCCTTTGTACTACTTTCTTAAGTGTCCAGACAGCAGCCTCATTTTTCCTGGCTCTGAGAGTTCTTTTGTATCAGCACTGTTTTTCGCTAATAAAAGTCTAGATGTTTTACGTGTTATTCATTAATCTGCCATAAAATATTTCCAGTTCTATACCTCTTTCCTTACATTCAGGGATAGGACTTTTATTCCTTCCATAGCTTCCTTGTGCTAGAGTAGCACAGGAACTTTGCTGGTCCTTTTCACAGGTGGATGCTTGTGGCATCATTTTTTGGTTACCAGATTTCCCTCTTCATTTTTATTGGATCTCTCTATCCTCAGCACAGACATGTTTTTCTTTCCAGTAATCATGTGAGCAAGGTAATTTGAATAACTGCTATAGAGCTAAAGACACAAGGAGTTTGATTTAATTTTGTTGTAATTTTATTATATGAAATGTAACTTGATAGGGAGTAGTAGAATCACAGTGCAGATGGCAAGTGGTAAGCAGATCTTATTACCTGGAACGATTGAGCACTGTCTGCCTTCTATAGTTTTAATTGGCCTTCCCCCATCTATGAGTAAAAAAAAATTACAATGCTGCTCTTGATGAATCCTGACAACGGACAGTAAACTAACTCAGTTCTAATTCAGCTTCTGTGACAGGCAGTGAAGGTGAGTGCACAAGCCAGTGCTCAAAAGCAAGGGGCCTGTAGACGAGTGATAGCCAAGGTGTGCGCCTTATAATAATTTGAATAGGTATAGTCATGTTTAAAAGACTGAATAGTCATAAGGGTACAGTTTATTCCTGTCAGTTCTCATGAACTAACTTAAGATCCAGCTTGTGTCATCCTGCACCCTCTGGGATGAATGTCTCATTTATGTCACTTGTTTTAGACCTATTAACTTCAGGACTGTGTTTTGTATGTTACAGTCTCTCTTGTTGGTGTTCTACTGAACATTTAACTGCCAGAAAGAGCCCTTGAAAGTAAAAAAGGAAAAGAAAGACGGGTATTATCAATATTCTGGTTTATATTAGTATTCATAGGTTTACAGCTGCTTTTTCTTGAATGCACACACTTTCTTGGGTGAATTTCAGAGAAGCCAATTAATGTCAGATAGTAAAACATACCTGCTTAGCCAAAAAGATTGCATATGAATTTTTACAACACAGGAAAGTGGACAGCAGTGGGTCTTGAAAAACTTTATGAATTTATGAATCTAAGCACAGATATATCATTGAAATCCTTCTGAAACATTTCACACTTGAGACAGATCATGGGATATGATAATCCAACAGTGGAACTCTGGCTCCAACACCATCTGTTTTTCCTATGTGAAAATACCTCAGGTATTACAGTAGTATATGACAATCACTGCCAAACAGCTCATCTAATTCAAGCCAAAATACCTTATTTGACAACATGAAAGGAAAAGAAGTACTTAGATTAGGTGAGAAACTGCTAGTTATTTTTTGTCTAAAAGTACATTGAATTTAAAAATTCTATAGCATTATATATAATAAGTTTTGTTGATAATTATATTTTTTTAATTTAGTTTTAAATCTTTTAAAGCACTGCATAAATTACAAATTTGCAATTAATTCTGTGGTTAGTGATTAGGGCCTACTATCTTTAATACCTACTGGCCAATTTATATTAACTTCCTCTTTACTCTCTATGCTATATATCTCTTTAGTTCCTTTGTTTCCTTTGTAAATCACATTTGATAGGATACCTGAAATTCAGATACAGTTTTAGGATATTCTTCAATAGTAGGAAATTTTTGAAAGATATCAAAAGATTCAGTCTTTAATGACATGTTTTTTCCTTTGTTTCTATTAGCTAAATTATTGCGAGACTGGTTAAGAAAAACAGAAGGAAAATATAGGACTGGAGTTTCATAAAAGGGGATATTAACCTATTATAAATCTCTCCACAAATCTTAACTTCCCATGGGTAAATTACCGCTCTTCTTCTCCTCTTCTCATGGGTTTGATATGTCAGTCAGATTCTAACAAGCACCATTCCACTTTTGGTCTAGCTTGTGTTCATGTAACCTTTTGCAGACTGTTTATTTTCTTAGATGGAAAGTATTTGCATGATTCTCTTGATACTGATTTTGTCTCATTCTTTTTCTGAAACACTATCCTGCTTTAATATATGTAAGTATAACTTACACTTCCCTACTAAGAAAATCTTCAGCAAACATATGCTTTAGGCAGAATAATACCTAAAATATAAGCAGCACAGAATAATAGACTTCCCTGTAATTTTAAAGGGACCTGATTATATTCTTTCTCTCTAGAGAGCTCTGTGAATTAAGAGTAATTCCATTGAAGTCAATACTGCTGTGTAGTACAGAATTAAGATCATAAAGGAGAACAATTGTTGCCTGATCCTCTGGTGAAATGAAAAGGTGCCAAGGGATTAGAGATTAACTGGTTTGTACATACCCACGTTAATAAAAAGATACCAAAACTGGGATTTTTTTTTTAGCCTACAGCAGTAATTGGGCATCTGGGTTTACACAAAGTAAGATTTCTGATATTTAGCCCAGTTTCTAAAAACTTTGCCTTCTAATAGTAAAGCACCAGCCAGTTTACCAAGGATTGTGGTAAAGTTTAGACACCTATTTGTTAGGTGCTGAGCAAATGTAATAAACTCATCCTCTGTTCCAAGGGGATTCTATTTCTATCTTTAAAATGAGATGGAGGGCAGAGTGTAAGAACTCACCTAAGGTGGCAGAGAGGCGAAGCCAAAAATGCTTAATGTGCCCTGAAAGTTGTTTTCATTAATTTTTTTCTTATAGATCAGCTACATATTCAACCTGATGCTATTGTGATATTATCTTTTACAATTACTTAAAAGAAATAAGCATGTAATTAGGAACAGCCACAGTCCTTTACCTTCATAGCCCAAACATTGAACATTATAATTAGATACAGATGTCTGCCTCGTGGACAGTATTTTCTGTGTAAATTCTGCCTACTTTTGGATGTATAATCACACGGTTATTCAATGTCCCCATGATCACAATGTCACTATTATGCTTGTATTTACTTCCAAGTTAACTATATTATAAAAGCAAAAAACCTACAAGTTATGCAGTAATTAATCCTTGAATGGCAAAGTACCTATAATTATGATTACAGGAACAAGCAATCTGCAAGAATGTAATAACTCTGGGCTGTGTTCATCAGAAATCATCCATGAAGGCCTGTGGCAGCTACTGAAGGCTGTAGATCACGGCTCAGCCAGGCTGTTCACTTGAGCTCGGCCAGCTTTTTTTCCCTCTTGATTCTTGCACACAGTGTGAGTCTCAGCATCTTCACCTGACCACAGTAAAAATTTCTATCCCTCATCTAAAACTTTGTCTTTGCCAACAGGCCCTAATGTGTCCTAATCTTAAGGACAGTTTACATTATATATACATCTATGTCCATTATATATACATATGTCTACCACATATACTATACAGTCTAATAATGTATGTATGTATATAAATACAAAATACTTGCATACAAGTAACAGTACACTGTTACTGTCTTTTTAACATATACCTGTTCTTTCTAAAATGATAATTCTGGCTTGAGAAGTCACAGAAACCATTGATTTCTCCTCATTTCTAGAACAAAAAGACTTGAAGAAACACAGATATTCTCCTGTCCTGTTTTACTGTTCTAGTTCACAACTGATTTACAGGGGCTTCCACTGGCCATGAGGACCTATCAGTGGCATCAATTCACCCCTTTGCTGATTTGTTTCAACTTGTTGTATTAAAAAAACCTGCTCATTTTTGTTTAAGTGCTACTCCCAGATATTTCATGCTGATTACTATGAGTTCACACTGAGTCCTACAAACTCCCACACTCAGGTCTGACTTTAAATAACCTGGATTTAAATCATAACTTGAAGTGCAGTATGTGCATAAATCTTTGCAGATCTGGATCCTAAATACAATTTCTTATAATAGTAAAATAGAATCTCGAATCTCTTAAAATAATGTGACGGTTACATCATTTAATTCAGTCAGTCAAGAACATTAGGAAACAATATGAAGTTTTATCAGGGAAATTAAGTTTCACTCCAATGTATTTTATGACATTAATTGTACTTTGTATGATTTTATGGTGTGCTGCCATTTAACAAGTTAATAATTGTAGCAGGTTTGTGGATTTTGATACTGAGAAGTGGGAATTTTAAAAAATGGTGACAGCAACAATAGCATAAGCCAGGTGTGATGTTTGCATTCTGAGATTCATATACTCATCATTTCATTTCTTTGGATGAAAATTTACCTTTCTAGAAAGAAGAAAAATTTCCTTCACTTTCTGGATTTGGTACCAACTCATGCTTGACTAATTTACTGTCATACTATTAACCAATGCAAGTGCAGACATGTGCCCACACCTGTTAACCATCTACACTGAACCTTGTTTTTCTGACAGAGTACTCAAGGACAAAGTGGGAGAATAAGGAAGTGAGAAGGAAAAGGGAGGCAGAAATCGTGTGATAGCAAGAACATGTTTTGCTGGAAGGTGAGTGATCAGGCACCTTGAGTGGAGGCAGCAGCTTTATGTGAGCCCTTCTTTTTCAATCTACTTTTGTTAGATTTTTCTCTTGGAATGGTGACTCAAGCTCAACAATTTAATGGAAGATCTTTATCTTCTCAAGATACAGTGGGAATGACCCTCTCCATGGGTACCAGTTAGACCCCCAGACCTGGTGCCAGCAGCGTTCTTTTAGGCAAGGAAGATGGTCAGGCAGTAGAGTTTGCTTTAAGTGCAGCTTTAGATTCACATCTGCAGAGCACTAAAGATTTAATTAAAAAAACTTAGTGTCAGGATTTCCTTGAATTTTAAACTGAGCCTTATTAAACTAACAGATGTGCTGAGTTATGTCCAGGTACACTGACTCCCCTGAGAAGAGAGAACATGTACCTTCAACATTGATTTTGAATCCTCATCTTTAAATAGAAATACTATTGACGGAGGGAAAAGCTGCTATCAGATTGCTATGCTGTTGCTATAATCTATTTACTGTAAAATGGAAAATGACCCAGGGAAATAAATGTGCCATAAAAGTCTAGGCAAGAAAGGTCTAACACAATATGTTTATTTAAAGAGATATGTAGTTTTCCTGCCTGTGTGTCACAGATTTTTAAAAGATCTAAAGCACGACTGCACTTTGAGCTGCCAGTTTTCTGTGCTGTCCTTGCTAATGTGAAAAGAGTCCCAAAGAGCATGTTGACTGAAATCCTTGTGTGTTTACATCATGTCTGCTTGGTGTTTACATTCTTAAATGGTATGTACCCAGGAACCTAAAAAGAAACCAAGCAGTAATAATTTAAGATTTTGGACCAGTGTGCATAGTATCTGCACTTAACAGCAGGGCTACTGCCAATTCGGTCAGTCACCAACCAAAGGCATTAGAAATGAACAAACATGAGAGAGTAGCCAATGTGAAGAATTTAATTTTTACACTCACCTTGCTTGTGAATAAACTCACTAAACAAATAGCAGCAACAAGAAGAGGGAGTGGAGGGTGTAAGTATGTTTGATTTCATTTGATTATCCTTATTATTTAAGTTGCCAAGGAAATAAAATAAAAACAAGCTGGTAGGGCTAGCCAGGTTATTTTTACCATTTACTGGGACAAGCATAAATTAAAAATTTCAGGTACTTGTCACCATGTTCTTATGTATGACCCAGATTTCTTCTCTTTTTATGTCAGTACCGTCTTGGTTCTTGGTTCATATCAGCATAGAGCAAATTGGAAAATAATTTATTTTTAAATTTTTAAAAAATTTCTAAATAGATAAATCATTTGGTATTTAAATGGGTAAAAACCTGACAATTATTTGTAAGATGTTGTTATACATTACTATGAAAAGAGCACAGACATTTCAGCCTATGAAAATGCTACTCTGTGGTGTTGGCCACATTTTATTCTATAAATATTCTTAAATATATCAAATACTCAGTTTTTTGATTAGAACACTAAGAATTCACAAGGAGTTTCAGCTAAATCATGCTAACCACTATGAAAATACATTAAAAGTGAAATATGAATAAGAGACTACCTATAAATGTATATTCCCTAATTATCATCTGAATAGTGACACAACACTAAACAGGAAAGCTTTACCTGACCTGTAGATAAATACTTGGTAGCATTAGATTAAAAATACAGGCAAAATAAAGAGATTTCAATTTTGATCACAAAACAAATGCACGACAATTGAATAAGTGAAAGCCAAATTGAATTAGTGAAATAAGTGTTAGGGTATTTCACACAGAGGAAGCATAGAAATGTTGGGTAAAAAGAGATAAAATGGGATTTCCCTGGGTACATGAAAAGAGTCTGGAGAAAAAAAAGAATAACAATTGCCAAAAGGAACATCATGCACATGGACAGGAAAACAAACTAAGTGACTTTTTCTATCAATCTGGCTTAAGTTCTAAGCAATGCAGTGTTATTAAGTGGTGTCAGATACCGCTGAAATGTCCAGGACCATAGCAATCAATTGAAAACTGTGGCTGATAACGGATTTAAAGGGATTATAAGCATTATTCATGCTTTTGTCTTTTCTACGGCCACCCAATTTGAAAGAAAATCCATTTCTTACTACTTCAAACCCCTAAACTTCACAAGATATTTAAAGAATAATTTTATAAAGAGCATTCTTGTCTGGAATAAAAGATCACTGACGTGCTGATTTCAACAGATCTGTGACAGCTTGTGTTATGCAGATACCTGGCCCAAATCTTTACTGGAAAATAAAATGTGGCCACGGGAAAGTAGATACAGTGTTGGCTCTCACAAAGGGACTGAAACAAGTCAGTGTCTAAGATATATAATCATACACACCTCCCCCATGAAATATTGGAAGATAGAAATCTATGACTGTCAGCACTGAAACATAAGTGATTTCAGTCAGATCATTAATCAGTGTCTTTATAATATCCAGTTTTGGATTAAGGCAAAGCAATTTTAGATTTTTTGCAGGATCATCACATTTGGAAATTATCTAAGAGTACTTAAGAGTCTCATCCTTCATTAAATCAGTATAAATATTTTTTTCTCATGATAGCAAAACTTAATTATTGAGTTTAATTGATAGTTTTATGTAGTAGCTCTAAGAAAGATGATTCCAAGGCGCTAGGGCTTCGGGATGCTTACTTTAACATCATGGCTTCAGAACTTGGCACCAATTTTATTTGCTTCCAAAAAACCCAGCCTTTCCCATCTCTGCCTCCTTGTTTTGCTCCTCTGCCTCCCACTCTCGTATGCCAGTGCAAGTGCTCATGTACTCGCAGTACAGCTTGAAATCAACCTAGAAAAAGACATGGTGGAGGCCAAAACTATCTTTTAGCAGGAATGCCAGATGATGTACACTTAAACTGACCGTGTTACTTAAGAAATATGAGGCACTGGGGAGCCCTGCTATTACCAACCCATCAGAGTACTTTCTGCTGCGTTTCAAGAACAGGAAAATCCTCATCACCTGTCCTCCTGTTCCCCTGACCCCCTGAGCTGCTGTAGCTGATTGTTAAAACTAGAAATGATTGTTTTTTCCCACAGTTCCTCAAAAAAAGAAGGGTTTCTATTCTTTTAGAAGGAATAGATATGCCCATGATGAAGTCTTTATGCCTTTTTTGTGCCAGTACAGCAAACAGGCGCTGCCTGGGTTAGACATGCAAGACAGAATATCCTGAGATAACTCGATTTAGCCCTGATTGTTTTAGGCTTGGAAACACATTTTAGGACATTCTCTTTAAAGATCTGCATATAAAATAACAATACTACTGTCTGAAAAAATCCCAATAAACACCTTTGAGCAGAGAAAGTGAATAACTTATCAAGCAGAAAGTAATGAAACATATCAGACTTATGTTTGGGGATTTTTTGCCTTGCAAGGTATGCTTGCAAGAGGTATTTTTATTGGAAATAAAGCTAGAAGAGAACTAAGGAAAGAACAAAAGTAATTCCTTGTTTGTGGTTGGAGAAAGTTTATTCAGATAAGACTTAAAAAATGTGATTGCAGGTCACCTGCTCTGAACCACTTCCTGACTTTAGGTAAGAACGTGAGATTAAAATAATATAATTGTGGCATATAGAAAAAAATTATGTAACTGTATATTAATTTGCTTAGGAAAGGAGATGGGGGAATGCTTAACATCTGCTCGGAGACATGACAAGTAGTAGAGCTGGTTAATTAAACAAATATTTGTGGATAATTTATCTGAGATTGTTTGAAAAAAGAGCTTGATTCTTTTTTGTTTGATGACTATTACATGCAGCAGATTTATGGAACAAGGAAAAATTATGAATAATTTACTCAGTTGATTGATGGAAGGTGTAATTACTGATTATATTAATGGACATTTTTATTTTAATAGCTCTGACAGATAATGAATAACCTTTCACTAGTCTTGGTTATCAGTAACATAGAATAAACTATTTGTAGCTATGAAGACAAAAATAAAAGTTTATATATAGATATAAACCCCAAGATATTTGGTTTCTACTCCAAAGAACTCTGATTTCTTTCCTGACTCTTTCTACAAAAGGCCTTCGTTCAGATTATATGCTTTTATGCAGAATCTTACATTTGTCATGAGATGATACGGTGAACACAAAGTCCTAACAATTGTCAGAATTCATGCATATTTATGTAATATTATCAAAACTCATTAGGAAACAAATTTATTCAGCAATAAAGAAGTATGAACCTGTCACATGCTTATGATGGCAAAAGTCTTCCTGAAGAGATAGATTGTTCTACAGGAGGAAGTTTATATTCTCATTCCCTTGGGACTTCTCTAAGTCAAACTGCACTGGCCCTCAGAGCACAGAGGCATTTCAGCTGAGATTCTGCAGCTGCTGCTGCTCTGGGGCCTCATATCCAGCCTGCTCTTTTTTATTGGGTTTTAAGAATGAAGAAGGAATAATGAAACGTCAGCTACACCAGGCAGTTATCCATCTAATGCATGGATTTGACCATGGATTTGACAGGCCTGTCTTTGTCTGCAGCCAGTGAAGCCAAAAGCCAGTCACGTTTCTGTGAGCCTCTGTTTTCTCTTAGTAAAATGAATATATTTCAAAAATAAGGAGGCATTTAGATATCCCAGTTAAGAGCACTATAAAAATCCTAGAGATTATTTGATGGGGTTTTTTTGTTTGGTTTGGTTTTTTTTTTTCTAAAAGCTTGGTAATTACCTGGAAAATTTATGCAGTATCTTTCAAGTTAAATAATCCCTGTCTGAAAGTGAATGTATATTGCCTTCAGGAAATGGTTCTGGTGTCCTTCGGTGGGCTCTACAGAGGAAATACCATCCTTAATACTGCTTAGTAAACTATCAATATAATAAATATACTAGGACAGAGAACAAACATTTTTGGACTATTCCTCTTCCATGGTTTTTAAAGCCTTTGCTGTGATGAGAATAAATAGAAACTTTCAAATGCCCCTGTGTAAGCCTGTATTCACCAGGTTCCTAAGGTCTCTTGGAAAGGGAAGTAATTTTCATTTAAATAATTTATTATCAGAGTCACAGTGAACTCTAAATCTGAAATGCAAACTGATTACAGCTTGCCCATCTGCAAACATTCAAAGGCTGTCAGGATCAAAAAAAAAAAAAGGTAAGTTGGGCTTAAAAAAAGATAAATTAAGAGAATAATAGGTTTATGTTTCTTTTATTTGCTTATCTTTTTGGAAGTCTACACAATGAACTTTTCACTACTGATGTGGTTAACTGCATTTACCTGTCAAAATGGATCTGGTGTTCTGACATTTTAAAGCTCTTTCCATTACACAGAGTTCAAGATTGACCCATTTCCCATTTTTCTTTCCTTTTCTATTTTATCAATATGGATTCCACATTTTTACTTTTCATTTAATGAAAGCCCGTGTATTTCAGTTAAAAGACAAGACTTTTAATGAATGATGTTTAAAAATGTAAAAGGTGTTGAAGAAAGTTTAAAAGTTGTAATAATATTAATATCTTCTAAACCCTTCCCTTTTCATAAAAATCTTATTTTTTAGGAAAAATATTTTGAGTAATATAGGTTAGTCAACTTTGCATATAATGCCTGCCAATTGTGTGTTTCCTTACATTCTAATTGGTATTTGTATCTAAATACATGAGTGTATACTTCCAAAATCACTTTGCTGGACAAACTGGCCAGTTTGCTGGACTAACTGGCTTCTTCCCTTGAGGAAGTTACCCCAAAGAAAGGAACATGTATCTCCAGAGGAGAGCGACTTTGCCTGTTTTCATGATAATTTTTCTGTCCTGTGTTTATGAAATCTCTTTTCTGGTGTCACAACCTCCAACCCAGAAACCCTTCTGCTCCTTCATCTCAACACAGAAATAAGGGAAATGAAATTCTGCAGTGAACCAGACCTTAGTGATGTGCTTTCCATGGGGTGAAGCACTGTCCCTGCAGAAAGGACAGAGCTTTCTGCACTGCATAGTGAAAACTTCTGAGCAAATAACAGTTTCGTGCTTGCCAGTCAACCTGCAGTTCTGTAAAACCTTCCCAAGGTATGAAGAGATGTTTCTAAAGAACATGGGAACTCCACATTTCCTCTCCCTTGGATCATACAGACAGGATAATGGATGTTTCCTTTTAAAGCATTTGTGCTATTGATTGTCTTGTAGGGATTATCACTGTTTTACAAAAAGCTGTTTCCTCATGTAGTTCTATGTTCGTTATTCTGTCTGCTTCTGAAAAAAATATTAACTTCAGAAGATCCCAGACAGAGATTTATCCTCCTGGATCAAATGAGTAAAAACTGATAAATCAGAAGTTGTTGGCAAGCAAACGCAGCCCTGTGCCAGGTCATGTTCCCACAGGCTTCTCTGATAATCACTAATTGCTCCAAATTCATGTATTCAAAACAGAAAAGAGGGCTGATTTCATAAAGTGACATCAATTAGAGGAAGAGATGACACCCCACATCAGCCTGCCCATCAATACCATATTTTTCTACTTACCATTGCCATGTTTATTTTAATTTTAAATAATTGAAATGCTGAAGCTTCTGCCATTTTAGTAAGGAGACTGTTCCTCACCCAAATGTAGTTCACCCTCAAATAATTCCTAAAGGCATGAATTTTCTTCTCATTTTCATACTCTTTCCTACTAGACTAAACAACTTCATTTCCCTCCTTGTTAACGCCCTTCGATATCTTTAAGCATTTATAATGTGCCCAATTAGTTGTACAATGGCAAGCTATACAAATGCTGGGGGAGGATCATCTAAATGAAAAAATGGGAGTTAGGCATTGATTTTCTGTAAAAGCAGAGCACTTAACTGCACAACACTCTGCTCTCTCCTGGGCCTGATCCAGGAAAGGATTTAGGCACCTAAGACAACAGTCTTGTAGATCCAAATTATCTAAATCCATTTAACCTTTGGGGAGCCAAAATTTGATAAGCAATTCCCTGTTCCATCTTAAAATCCCTAAGCACCTAGGCTTGTGCTTCTGTGGATGCTCAGACCAGATGATGTCTACGTAGTCATCTTCTTATTAATTGTTTTCCTTCTAAAAATGTCTGGAACCCCAGAAGTAGCCATTCCCTTGCTTGGATCTACTTCAAGACAACTTAAGAGGTTTCTTTGCAGCATGCCAAGAGTATATCTGGAGAAACGGGGTGCCTCTTTCTGCCATCTTCTTGAAGTTAAAGGAGAAAATGGCAATGCCGTTCACTTTTTCTCTCAGGTGGTAGAGCTGACCAGATCACAAAGTAGGGTCTGAGTTCAGTTTCTTTCTCAGTCAGAAGATCATTAAACACACATCTGTCTCAAAGGAAAGTGCTTTCACCACTCTTCAGGCCATCAGCTGCATCATCAGGAAAGAGAGGAGAAGCCCTCATACCGTTGGTTGCAGCTCTGCCGCTGTGGCAAGGAGTGCCAGGGTCTCTGGACAAGGAGACACTGTCATGCTGTAGCCTGTGGCATTCCTGATGGAGCATCTACAAATCATCCTGACGTGCTACGTGCAGAAGCCAGTGAAGCAATATGTGAAACTGGGGGTCTGTTACTAGTTTCAGGTACTCAAAATGTATATTTGATATCCGTGTAGTTAACCTCTGTCCCCGAGATAGGCTAGCTTCTCACCTGTACTTATTTTATTTTTCCTCTGGAAGTATCTCAGATTTTAAGAAGGTGACTGTAATGTTGGGGGAAATTCATGAGAGAGACATTTTCTTTCTTTTTAAGTTCTACTTTGCATTTATTTATATTTTTTTCTGAACATTTCAGTTGGCATTACACACCAGTTATTTCTTTTTGAGCCTTTGATCATGTTTAGATACCTTTTTCTGGGGCAATTTCTTGCCTTTGTACATCTATCTGGCACTGAGTTTTAACAGAACTTGAGCATTGTGTACCTGTTTATTTTATCCCTGTATTACACTAAATGTTTATGTTTGAATTGTTACTCAGTCTTGTCAAAAACGTCTGCCCTCACAGATTTCTCCTTTTTTCTGGCATATTTAGTTTTGAAACCATTTTTTTGAGGTTATTAATTTTTTTTTTAAATTTAATCATAATTGTTCAACTATTGAATATACTCTCTTCCTAAATCTCAGATTATTCTGATGCATTTACACCACTAATAACCCCCACTGTTGACTTTAATCTACCAGAATCCTTCCATACAAGCCGCTTCAGGTCATTTTACATGTAACACATGCAGAGGTGTCTTTTAAAGGGCTTTCTAAAATTTAAATATAAATATATTGTAAATGTAGATATATTAAATATACTGCCTCACTTCCCTCTATAGATTTTATAATTTTATCAAGAAAATAATCAATACTGATAAAAGCTGTTCTTTGCAAGCACATATTGAATATGGCTTATAACATAGTGTCCTTGGTAAGAATATACACGTTGAAAGACATGTTGAATATTTGATGAAAAAGACAGAACATATGCATTGGGGCTCTGTTGGGTAAAACAGTCATAGCTAATTTACAAGGCTTAATTCTGATCTAAGAATACTGCTTTTATCCCAGTAAACTCTGTTATTACTTTGACAGGGCTCATCAACCACCCTATTTTATTAAAAATATTTATCTGGGTTGTTTCCAAAAATCTCAGTTTGACTATTTATTGCTACACATACATTCTTGTTTTCGCAAAGCAGGAAGCCTTTTTTTCCTTATGTAAAGTTAGCCTGGAAGTTAAGCCTAATGTTGGCAAATACCAGCATTATATTATAATGTGTATTTCCTTAGGATTACCTTTACATACTACATTATGGGGAGGAGTTTCTGTTTCACAAACACTTCCAAAGGAGCTGAGGATAACAGCTGTCTACTTTCAAATTGCCGATAGTGTGTTGTGAATTAGGAACTGTTATGATTGTGAGAATGAGTTGTTGGATAGTTTGCTCTCTACGACAAAAAAAACCCTGTGGTGACTTCTTGTTATTTTTCAGAAGATGACAGCAAATTGAAATCTCCATTGTAACATAGGCAGAAATTCTGCATATAATGAGGGAAGAATTAGAGGTATTTATCATCTCTGGTTTTCATACTGAATTCTTTCACTCCTATTTCTACTTTTTGTCCTTTTTCAGCCATTTCTGCTTCAGTCTTAAGAAGCCTGATCCAGCAGGAGTAAATGAAATCTGGCCATTAACCATGAAGGAAATGGAAACCCATCCCCTCAGAAATCATTACAGCCTATTCTTTTTTTCTCCCGCTGCTTCAGTCTATGCTTTTGGTCTTTCATAACTCTTCTCTTTATTGTTTCAGTTTGCAGCTGTTCCCTCATGTTTTGGCTCATTGATTTTGCTTCCTTGGTTCTCGCAGTAGCTTCGCTACTCAAGCACTCTGTTTTCCTTTCTACAAAGGAAACAGGTATTTTGCTGTACAAACAGGTTGTTTGCTGGATTTGATGCAACAGCTATCATCAGCCCTCCGTTCAGTAAGGTTAATATCCTGTGAACTCCAGCTTTAGTCTACCACCTTTCCCTCTCACATCTAGGGTTTATGAGGGGATCACATTTTATTTGCTGGATTTATCTGTGTTTTCTTCTTGTGGTAATTGCCTGACCTGCTATGATTCTTGTTTGCAGTATTTACTGACTCACAGATCTTTCTGCCTACTTTATCTTCTCGTTCTTATCAGAAGAGGCTCACTGACATTTTGTTTGGTCAGTGCCCACACACAGGCTTCTCAGTAAAAGTTCCCATATTCTAATGATGGTCACTTTGATCTCTGTAAGTTTTTCTGGTTTGTATAGCATCCAGGGGAACAAAACCTCTCTAAAACTAATGGTATGTTTTATGTGACAGTGTGCTGGGTTTTAGTACATATTTAAACCAGAAAACATTTACTTTGTTTCAAACCCCATGACAGTCGTACGGTTTTGCTAACAAAACCAAAACTGAGCTAATTTTCCAGCATGAAAAATTAACAAATTTTTCTCAGAATAACCCCTCCCCCCTGTCTAATTTTGCTTCAGAATATGTTTTTGTTTATCCTTGTGCTGCAAAATGCAAAGTGAATGCCATTAGTGCCTTTACACACTGTGCTCTGTGCAATTTGTGCTGAGCAGCAACAGACTTCAGCAATAAGTGGCCACATAGTGAGATGAACAGTTATATAACCACAGACAGTAATTGGATGCTATTAATGAGAATTTGGGATAACACCATTTTTTTAGCCTCAGACATAGTTAGCGTTTTATAATCTCAATTAAGGACATATACACTCTTTTTAGAACGTATAATTATTTTCTTAATCTCCACTTCTGCTCCGCAAGTCACTGAAACAAGGACCTCTCTGCGTTACCCTGATTTGTCCAATTGCCTGAGATGATGTAGCACAAGTATGGGTGTTCGGATGCTCCTTCTGCATAGGTGAAAAGTTACATCACCTTGTAGACAGCTGTAAGAAGAAATTGTACTTTTCTGAGTCCTAATTTTTTTACCTTTTCCTTTTCATTCCTCCTGTTCTGTGAATAAGTCTCAGTAGCCCTAGAAAGGGGCTGCTTGTGTTACACCTGCTCAAATAGTCTGTCTGGCCAGAAGCCAGAGCAGGGCAGAAGCAAGCATCTGTTCATATTTTATTTTTCCTTGCTATCGTTTTACAGAAGGGAATAAATGGGGAGTTGGTTCCCATACCAGACTCCTATTTTTAAGGTACTTTCCAACATGCCAACCCTTATTCTTCTCTAACTAGAAAAACTGGGATATTGGCAGCTTAAAAGGACACAGATCCAGCATCTGCTGTGGACAAATAGACACTTCTTAGCAGAAGGTGTAACAAGGTAAAAAATACCCTAGTCTTCAAAATGTAGAGTTTTCTACTGAAAACTGTGGCCTTGCCAGGTGAGTACGAGCGTGATGTGACCTGATTTCCCAAGTAATTGCAGTTACTGCAAATGAAGCCAGTGGGAGCTTCAGGTTTTCAGCGCTTTGGAAAGTCTGGTATCAAGTAACACAGCAGAACTTGCAAGGAATGTTTTTTAAAAGAATACCAATTGATAGATGTTCAGTGAAACACCTAAAATTGTGCTGTATGTGATCATATTTAAATGACTTCATCCCTATAGCGATCTAATACAGCACTGCATTTGAAAGTATTTTCTGTATTTTTCTTATTTTCTGCTTAGATTTACTGAGTTTTATATGATTGGCTGTTCTTTATCTTTAATCAAAGTCTGTGTCTTTAGAAATTACTTTTACAGTAAGATTATTGCTAAGTGAAAAGCCTGATATTTTGGATAAAATGCTGGGTATTAAGACCTTGTGGAAAGCGGTAAAAATACCTTTTTGTGGATTCTTTGAGACTCTGCAAGAGTCTTGGTTTGTTTAGTTTACTATTAGTTATGATTTCTAGCCCAGGATACCTCTAAGTAAGCATCCTCACTTCCCCTGTACTTCAGCAGATTTCATATCAAAAAGGTAGGCAAGTTCACTAGCACTCCACCTCCTTGAGCACTTTAAATGAAGGGAATTTGGACAAGACAATTTAAAATATGGCTACAAGACTGCTTTTTTGCAGATGATTTTGTACAGTCTTCATCCCTGGAGGCTTTCTAAAGCAGATTGGATAAAACCCTGAGCAGCCTGGTCTGGTCACACAATTGACCCTGCTTTGAGAAAGAGATTCAACTAAAGACCTCCCAAGGTCCATCATGACCTGAATTATTCTGTGAATGAGGATTCTTGCTTTCAAAAAATTCTTGTGCATCTGGAATGACAGCAGGATTTGGTGGGAGCTGCTTCTCTTGCTGTGTTCTTCCCAGAATGCCAGGGAGGGCTTGCTTTGGAAGCTCTTGCATTTTAGGAGGCAAGATTCTCTCAGTGTTGAACTGATTACAGGCTGGAAACCAGGTGAGATATCAGGTAAGATGCAAGACCTAAAATGTATGAAGTTATATAAGACTTTTGGTATTATTAATGTACTAAAACGAAACTTTATTTATTTCAGTTGTCTGTAACATATGTTAAGACTATATTGATTTATCAGGAGAACTGTCTCCTCTTGTTACCTCTGAATATATGAATTATTTATATTTGTTATTCTGTATCAGAACTACATGCAAAGTGTGTAGCTCAGTTTATGGAGGAGAAGGATTGCAGAAGGAAATACCGGAGTGCTACATTATATTTTTTAAAAGACTTTTTGAACTGAGCTGCTTAGAAGCAAAACATCTGAATGCTTCTCTAAATAAAAAAGTTACCATAAAGAAAAAAATGTGTGAATTTAAAATTCATAAGCTACTCCATACTAACTCCTTTTGCAGACTCTCTTAGCTAGCAATAAGTGTGAAGTAAATTACTCCACTTCCGAAAAGCCTCCGTAAGTTCACACCTTAGCTTTGACATGGAGGAGGTTATCTCACATTCACTGTGCATTGGGCGCCTACATGAGTAACTAGTGTATTGCAAACTCACAAACTCTGATCGATATTGCTGTATAAAAAAAAACCCTTGTGTGCATTTTGGGGTATTTAGACAGGTTTTGGAAAGAAAACCTATGTGATTTGGATCAAGACAACGGAATGAACAGAGTCACCAGAGATATTGTGCTGGTTTTGGATGGGATAGAGTTAATTTTCTTCATAGTAGCTAATGCGGGGCTGTGCTTTGGATTTGAGCTGGAAACAGTGTTGATAACAGAGGGGTGCCTTAGTTATTGCTGAGCAGTGCTTACATAGAGTTGAGACCTTTGCTGCTTCTCACCCCACTTCACCAGCGAGTAGCTGGAGGTGGACAAGGAGCTTGGAGGGAACACAGCCAAGACAGCTGACCCCAACTGACCAGAGGCATAGTCCATACTATATGATGTCATGCTCAGCATATAAAGCTGAGGGGAAGAAAGGAGAGACATCTGGAGTGATGTTGTTTCTTTTCCCAAGTCTGTTACAGGTGATTGAGTCCTGCTTTCCTGGAGATGGCTGAACACCTGCCTGCCCACGGGAAGGGGAGAATGAATTCCTTGTTTTGCTTTGCTTGTGCATGTGGCTTTTGCTTTAACTATTAAACCGTTCATATCTCAACCCATGAGTTTTCTCATTTTTACTCTTCTGATCCTTTCCCCCATCCTACCAGTGGGAGGGAGTGAGCAAGCATCTTCCTGGGGCTTAGCTGCTGCCTAGGGCTGAGCCATGACAGACGTATTCCAGTGGTTGTTTCTGAGGTATGAGGCAAGTCTTCCTGAGATTCAGTGCTGCTCCTGCTCCAGGTCAGAAGTGAACCTGAAACACCTTGTATGAAGAAACAATGGAAGAGTGGCAAGTACACAGCTGACTTAAGCATCCAATCCTAGTCCTCCAGAGCTTCTTGTACATGCTTTTCTTCCATCCTATGTCCTGTTAAACAAAATGTGCTGGCGTTACAGACTGCTTCTACATGCTCTGCCACAGAAGGGGTGGTAAATTCAGCTCACTCAGATCCTATGGTATGTCAGGCTGAGGGCAATCTGACTGCTCTGACAGCTCCTGCCTCACCAAGAGCCACAACGTGAGCTTGGGGCTCCTGACCTGTATCAGAAGCATCTCTACCATTTGTCACTCTCCTGTGTAACTTTGGGTGCTGCCTGCCAAGATAAACAAATGAATAGCTAATGGTGATGGCAACGGCAGGGTTCACATGTAGATAGGTATGTTTTCTGCGTGTTCATACTCACCCAACAGCAAAGGTCACTTAGGGCAGATTTAGGCTTCAGGCTATCCCATTCTAAATATATACAAAGTCCTCCCAAAATATTAAAATTGATCACACATGAGACAGCACTCAATCGGTTTCCTAAACTGAATCAGCAAAGTTCAGCAGATTTATAAAATCGGTTCAGTTTGGAAAACTTCCCCAAACTTCCTGTGCTTAATCAGCCTTTTTGATCTAAAAGCTAAGTGGGAATTCTCACTATGGCTTTTCTCTTATGAAAATTTCAGCACTTGCTATCTTTCACTAAGCCAAAAATACTGAGGGAACAGTCTTTTTTGTGGCATTTTGGCACCTGCAATCCGGACTGGAACCACAGTGTGCAGAAAGCTTAAAAACTCCAGGGAAAAGCTAGTTACATTTTATGAATCTCTAAAAAAAAGCTTTTCAGGTGAAATTCTGATTGTCTTCATAAAGCAATTTGTCTATTCCAATTTCAAAACCATATGATGGTTTAGCTAGAAAAAAACCAGATAAGCTATAAAAATTTATTATCAAAAACTCATGTTCTTAAGTATTTAATGGTTGGAAGACACTTGCAATTTATGCCTCTGCTCAGAATGTCTGAATAAAGAGTGGTCTTTGTAATGAGCTTACAAGCTAAAAATTCAGTCTGCTTCAAGTTAAACAAATACTTTAGTATAGCTAAACCCAATTGTAAAACATCAAGAACATCGTATCCAAAAATCATTAGAATGGCCAAAACATCAGGAAAAAATAAGAACTTAACTAAATTAAGCTCTCCATTCTGAAGTTGTGTGATTACATGAGATTTCCAGATTTTATTTGAAGATAAACTCCTTAACCTTTAAAGAAAAATGTTAAGATATGAATTCAGAGCTTTCAAAAACATCACCAGTTACCTGTTCTTAATTTCTAATCTGTAATCATGACCACTGTGTACCATATGCAAGATGTCATGCATACATATTCTGTCTGACTCAAATAGGGATGCTCACTTCAAGTGAAGCGCCTGAAATGTATTAGAATTGTTTATTTCTGAAAAATTTTGTCCCTGAATAAAATTTTGCTGTTTCCTTTAGCAGAGAGAGATTCCCACCAAACAAAATCAGAGGAGGGATAGGAAGTTTCGAGGTCTGCGAAGCCACATAAAGGAAGGCATGAAAATGAGCCTGGAAGGAGTATGCTTCAGGAGGTGTTCAGGAAGAGGTACTGTGAATATATAAACGGAGATAAATGTACTGAGACCCAAGTGCCAAAATAGATTTTTAAGTGCCGAGCCCAGAAGAGGGGAAATTTGAAAAAAATGTCTATTTGATTATGTCAACAGCTATAGGGAAAAAAAATCTACATAATGAAAGTTGTGACACAAATCAGAAATGCTTAGCTAACTATAAAAGCTTACAATTGAATACTTTGGTTAATGCTGCTGTTATTCTTTGTGCTTATTTATATTACAAGTATACCAAAGAATTTAATATTAATGTATAAAGCCAAGAAACATTTGGTCAGGATTAAGGGTACAAGGGGGTACGAGGAACAGTAAAAGCCATGCTGGTCAGTATGATAGGTAGCAGGCTTAAGACATGGGCTACTTAAACTCTGTCAAGATTTTGTAGGTGTCACTGAGGGAAATTTTGAGGGTCAATTCTGCAGGCATTTACAGGTGTGTTACAGTGCAAGTGAGAACAGGATGGGAGGATTTGGTGAGTGGGGTGACTGCATGTACAGTAGGAAGGGGAGATGTGTGCATCATGCAACTCGAGAGGAGAGTGGCAGGCAGGTTTTCACTTCTAAAGACTTACAACCCCTGGCCAGTGCAGCCAATGCGTCTCAAATGTACGGCAGCACGAAGGATACTTCTCAGGTTAGCCCATGTGATTGGAAGTCAGTCTGAACACCCATGTTAACCCCATTTACAGCATCTTGCTGATAAGCAGCTCTTGTATTGTGACATCATTACTAATTTCACAGCTACCCAAGGTTATCTCTGGGAATATCTCTTTATTTTTTTATGATGTCACACTGTTTCTCCTCACCCCTCACCCTGTTGCCCTCCATAAGCTGCCCTTTTATCAGAGATCCTCTGTCCTTGTTGGAGTGTAGGAAGCCAGAGGATTCCATATGGGTCACTATAGCAGATGGTTTAATTTCTTCCCAGATTCAGGTGGGTTGCAATTTCTACCAATAGCAGGGGCAATATATCATTAAAGCTTTTGTGTGCCGAATATGAAAAGGCTTGCACTAAAACCAAGAGAAGGGCCAGACTTAAATGAGAAGTGTACTTAGAGGCAAAAGGGACTTTCTCTTTCCTTATGCCCCCCTGCTGATTTGTAGTCCATTTATATATTTCCCTCTTCTTTCAAGCTAAATCTTGTCCTTCCTTCTTCACTGATCTCTTCTTCCAGGTCTTCCCATCCCTCCCATCAAGGTACCAGCCACAATTTCCCTACTGCCACCTCTGCCAACAGTGTCCCCTCCCTGTCCCCTATGCCACCTGCTCTGCGAGGTACTTGGCAGGCACCACTTGCCATAACCTGTGTTCCCACGGGCTTTCACCCTGCAGGGCAGCTTGGGAGCCAGTGAGCACCAGCTAGTGATGTTCAGACAGTCTGGGAAGATGTCAAGTTTGAAGAATGTTAAGCAGTGCATCAGAATGCATGCATGCTATGGAGGCACAACCTTCCCCCAAAAAGGGGGTTCCCTACAGATTTTCATAAATTTATTCTCATAAAAAAATAAATAAAATGGAAGGAGTCAAAATAATTGACAATGAAGGGTACTTAATTGTCCTTATTGCTTGATTCTAAACCTATTGAACCTCTAATGAAAATAGAAAATACTTTAAACTGAAAGCTCCATTTATCTATGATGTTAATAGGGACACACTGTACACTTCAGGTTTTTTCCATTCATTTGCTCCTAGATAAGCAGTATGCTATTACTCTCTAGTGGTGCTGTCTTCAGGGACTATTTCTGTCCGGCACTTGGGAGAATGCATTATGAGATGTCAGCATGTGTGAGCAGAGATAGTATGGCTTGTCATGTACAGATAGGCCATATTCTGCTATAAAATGATGGCTTTGTCTTTTATCACTGTCACAGTCTTACTTAACAAGCTGTGACTCTGTGGTTCATCACAAAGAAAACTGTCACCCCTCGATACGTGCCTTGAATGCCCTTTCATCTTCTGTGCAGGTAGGATCTGCCATGTGACATCAAGCAGAACAGTGACTCCAGATGGACTCTGCTAGTGCAGCAGTATATTAACAAAGGGGTTCACTGGCACAAATCCAGACTTTGCACCTTAGATTAGATTACAGGGATGAGGGAAACATATGTAAGCTTTTAAACGAAGCAAGCCCTAGTAATATGTCATAAATATAATTAGAAAAGGAAACGTTAGTAATCCATCGTGTTTAAGTGATAATTTATTTATCATGGTGTTATTCCAAGCAACAGATAAATCAATTAGAGTTGCTTTCGAAAGCAAATAAATAGTGTTGGTTCAATGGAGTGATGACAGACTAAGTGTTTTGAGGAACTCCAAATTTCTGTAGTTGGATTTCTCCACAGAATGTTTAGGGTGAAATGTGGAGAATCACTGGCCTTCACTAAAGACGGTGATGCTGCTAGCAATTGTTCTGGAGCTTAGTGCTTCTATTCATAAGGTCACTGAACAAAGAAACTGTGTCCGTTGCTAGGATCAGAAACAGACACCTAAGGAGAAAAGCCTTCAGCATTTCCAGAGGGCACATATATTAAATAGTTATACAGGGTGTTTAGTGAGTGCTTTGCACCAGAGCCTGCAGGTCAGAATTTTTTCTGGCAGAGGAATATGGACATATTCTGCTCACTTCAGCGTTTTGTATGGCCACGGGACATATTATACTGCCAGAGTTGTGATTCTGCAGATCAGATTAAACTACTTTGTGGACATTAAAGTATGAATATTTCATGTGAGCTTTTACAGGGCTGAATTTAAACTAAGGTGCTGAAATACTTCTCGACATTCCTCTTTCCTGGGATTTTGTATTTTTAAACTAGTCTTCCTTGCATAAAGTTGTTCTTCCATGGGATTGCTTTTTAATTATGTAAGTGGGAAAATCAGAAATATTAACCCTCATGAGGTGCAGGCTTCCAATCCTGGTGCAGTAAAAGGAAGGAGAAAAAGAAAGAAATGTTTGTCAGTCAACAAAAGTGTCTTCTGAGGGTGTAATATTACAAGGAGTGGAAACAGAGTAGTTTGTCCATTGATGGAAAAGTGCAGCTTTCATATATAATAGTGCTGCCAGGATTTGAGGGATGCCAAGGAAACCTGTGTGGACGTGTTACCAGTGAAAGTGCCTGCCTGGCTGGTGCTTAAAAATAGAAAAGAGGGTGTTGAGTACATAGAAACTGATGTTGAAGAATTTCTAACCTCTTTATTTTAAAATAGTGTCATCTCCCTCTGCCTGATTCTGAGTGTTCTCACCCCCACCAGTGCTCCAAGATTTGAAACAAAATATAATTCTCTGGAAATGAGGTTACAGATAGTCTCTGTTTGGATGTGTCTCCACTGAATCTGAATGCATGATTCCCACTGGGGCTACTTTTAGCTATACTGAAGATTGGTGCCACTACACAGATCATTTGGGATCTTTATCTGGGAGGGAGGGAAATGAAAACCCTGGGCTTATTTTACTCTCAAATCTATGCTAGAGTCAGTGTGAATGGGCAGCAAATTCATCTTTCCTGCCTCTGGTATGCTGCCAGATGGATACCCAGCTCCAAGGGTCCTGTTCAACATCTTTTGAGCTTAAGTTAAGCCCCAATGTAACTTCTGGATGATTTCTTTGTCTCTCCCTTTTCCAAAAGCCTGTGATATCTGCGTGCACTAAGAGTCAGGCTCTGAGACTAAGCCCACATTCACCTCTAGGCAAAACACATATATGCTAAGATTAGGCAGCATTAAAAAAAAAAAGTGTTTTTTTTTTAGTTGCCACATAGTAAGATTAATTTATCATGGCAGCTCCACCCCCTTGGGCCTTTCTACTTACTACAGGTCCTAGATCTTTGACTTACCTCTTACTAGAAATAGATTTGGTTTTCATCCTGCATGTAATCTGTCTCCCATGGAGATTAGAACAATGAAAGCATACAGTGGTGAAAGACCCACTGCAGTGACCAAAGGCTGAAAACTCCTGTTTCTTCCTGATGAAAGGCTCAAATAATGTCAACTGAAGATTCTGGTTTCATCCTGTACAGTTGGACCACTGTGGGAATCGCACAGTTTATGGTGTGGGTGAATTGTGTAGCCAACGCTTTATGATGTGAAAGTCTGCTATGGCATAAGGTTGGGTCACCAGTGAATTCTGCAACATGGAAGGTAGATACTGATACTCACTTACATTGCAGAAAAAAAGAGACCCAGAGAAGCCAGCGCAAGAACCCACTTGAGGTAGTTCATGGAAAGGAGAGGTAAAACTTAACTGTTTCCCAGGATTTATTGTGGATCTCTTAACTCCAAGTTTTCTGGAGGAAAGAGACATTCAGCCCTTTCTCCAAACACCAGCAAAGCTTTTCAAAACCGGCTGACCATACTGCAGCTTATTTCTGTAATAAAAACTCAGTGAGATCCTAATGACTGGGAGACTTGTCACATACTAATTGCTATGCTTCCCTTTTCTGTCTCAGAGAAGATTGCATTTCTCTGTGTGCACAAGCATGCGAGGGGCAAAATATTCCTGTTGCAATAAATCCTCTGTGTGTGTGTGTGTGTGCGCGCGTGCACACTGTCACTCAATCCATCTGATGCAATAATACACACATTTTGTAGCATTCACTGGATATCTTTGGAATAAAAAATGGTCTACAACAATTCAGTTACCTTTTTTCTGCCCTCCTTTTTGTTGCAGTCAGTCAGTGTACAGTATGCACAGTGGCTATGACAAGTCAGGCAGAAGGATGCTGATTTAGAAGTATCGTTATATATCATTAATTATGATACTGGCATGATGCAGACCTGTCTTCACAGTAGAAGAATACTTCCTGAAAGTGATGGTGCTACAATATCATTTACCATACCCTGCTTTGTTTTTCAGTGTGAATTAAAGGTCTGTTTTATTCTGTCTCTCTGAAATCAAACGATACACTGCTTTTTCTCTAGAAAACAAACTGTTATACCTCTATGTGCCAATTTTTCATTTCAACACATTATGTAATAGTTCAAATGAGAGCACAAAACAAATAACACAAAAACAGCTGGTGGGAAACTTTACTCAACATTAGGCACTTTCAAGCCTGAACAGTGTAATGTGCACGGCTTAATGTATCATATGGCTTTACTAATTTAAGCCTGATTGTGCAAAAAGGGCTGTGTAGGGACACCGGTGGACAGCTTCTCTTATGGAGTCGTGCTGAAGTTAAAGGTCTGTCTACATTTACTGCACAACAGAGCCAAGGTTATTTTTACTTCACATTTTGTGTTTAAAAAGTAATGCTTCAGTGTAGAGGTGGAAAACTGGTTAGTATTCACAAGATGTCTGTGTAAATAGAAGCACTGGAGAAGAGTTTTATTCTCTTGGGTAACATTCTGAATTTAGATACTAGCATCAGCTTTTGATTTTTTTTGGACTTGCAGAGTTTGAATGGACAAGTGTCAAGAGATTTGGCATTTTAATTAGATTTTTTTTCCTGTATTGTGCCCTTTTTGAACCCATTTCTGTCTCTGATAATGCTGCCTTTATGATACTTCTGCATTTTCAAGATTACTGCATTTAATAGAATGTTAGCAGAACTAGATCTAAACATAACTACAATAAATCTGTAAACTATGGCTTAGAAAGGAAAAGATGTATTTTATTCAGAAGGTGAACCCTTGTATATGATTATATGTAACAAATGTAATTAAAAGTACTGGCCAGGTATAACTTTTATAAAACTTTTATTTCCTTTGGATGAGAAAGGCCATTTCAAGAAAATAGTCATCCAAGTCATTACTTTCTCGAAATGCCTGCAAAATAATAATTGACATATACCAAATTGCATCAATAGCCATGATTTCCATGAGAAATTCTATATCTGCTTAACATTTACAGCAGCATCCGGATGTTCATCTGGCCGTAGAGTCACCTGAGTTATTGCCTTCATCTGCAATAGGTCGCATACATGGGACATGGGACAGGGGACAGATCTGCAGTGGTTACAATCACTGGTTCCCCTGGTTGCTAGCGGTTTCCATTGACAGATGTCTTGCAGAAATGCACCCCATGGCATAATGGATGCTTTTTGAAACTTCATGCCATTTTTCAGCTAAATTCTTAGCTATTCCTCATATGCCAGAAAGGCACAGAAGCGCACTGGGCACCTCTGTTATGCACTTGATGTATTTTCTCAGACTGTAAACACCCTGAGAAAGAGACTGTCTTATTTGCCTTTATTCATTCCCCAGAGCAGTAAAAACCCCACAACTCAACTGGGGTGTGTAGGCACAACAACACAAGTAATAAAAAATCTTTCATATACAAATGCTGAACACCAAATGATGTTCTTGGGGTACCGATCCATTAGTTGAGTGAATATTAATGATTACATCTCATTTATAATTTATCTGTTTAGTGCCTTTTTGGTTTTATTCATCTATTATATAAATATCTATTAAAAATATCTTTGTTCTTAAACAGAAGGCAGTTTGGGGTCAGTACAAACATCGTACAACTGTGTTACACAGTCTGTACAACCAACAGGTAAAGGTAAGCAGTAAAATTCTAGCTTCAAAATAACTTTTTGTTACAACAATGAAAAAACATTTCAGAATGCTGATGGACCACTCCTTCTGGTTGTTTCAGTCTTTAGCAGGCTGTCCATTATCTGAATAATAGATAAGACTGTTGATTCCAGACCTAGAGCAGATGCTGCAAAGTGATGTCTGAGCCATGTTTTCCCCTTCATCCAAGCACAGGAAGGTTCACTAGCAATGGGACAAAGCACAGAGCCAGTGTGGGATAGCCAGGGTGATTTGTCAGACTCTGAGCTCTGCAGCCAGCTCGTGGTGTCCCAGGCTGTGTGGCCAGCTGTAACCTGCTGGGCCCTTTGACTTCATCCAAAACATCCTCTTTCCTAACCTGATGATGGAGAACTGATTGACCTAATTCATACTGATTGGACTGATTTTTTTGGTTCCCAGAAAGTTGTTCCATAGCAGTAGAGAAGGTTTGTCAAAATATATGGCTTTTATATGATGTGTTGGAGAGATTAACCTGCTTTGTACATAATAAGAACAATATCATTTCTGAGGGGCGGTTTTGGTGTGTTTTGTTTTACATTTTTATTAAACCACTGAGAGGCCTTGGTTTATTTACTGGAACTCTACTTTATGTAATTATAAGGAATTTTTTCTACTAATGAAAATTACTTTAACCTCCAAGCCTGCATCTTTTTAGCAAGGAAATCTAAATTATTTTTTAGCATTTTCTGTTCCTGAACATGAAATTCCTTGTTTTAAAGCCCCCATGTGCTGTGTCTTTACCCCTGTTCTTCACACAAACGTGGTTGCTTAGCTGCCCTGGGAAATAGGTCAAGGCTATGTTCAGTGCTGTGCCACTTCCCAGTGTCTTTGCAGGGAGAAGAAAAGCTGATGTGTGGGGCCAGTCTCGTTTAAACAGGAGGTGAAGGCATGGGCCTTATTAGCTGCAACCCCAGTATCAAAGTATTTGTGTGTACATCTGAGGCAGAGAAGCCTTAGGGACTAAGTAACCTCCAGAGAAAGTTTGGGCCAAGGTTTCTATTTTGTCATTTAAGTAATCAATAAATGGGTTAGTCATCCAGCATAGTGAGAGCTCCTGGTACACTCTAAATCTCATACTGAGTCTTCAAGCTAAAAATTCACTTTTTAGCAATTAATTTCTTAGTGAAGTTTCTATCGAATATTTTGAGAAGTTAAGATTTTGTTTTCCCACTTCTCCTTCCTGTGGAAAATCGACGGGGAGACAGCCACATCAGATGATGTCCAGCAAGCCTCAACTTTATTCGGTTACACATCGCACTTTTATGGTTACAATAATTAGCTTATGCATATTGCAAAAATTGAGCTCATCATTGGTCCAAGATAAAAGAACATCTGTGCCCCTGTTGGCACATACTCCGAATGCCTATGGCTTCTTCCCCTGTGCTCAGTTCTTCTTTCCCATACTTTACTATCTTAAAGATATAACGTCTTTGTTACATCCACCACGTTTCTCACGCCCTTACTGCTTGACCAGTTTCACTGTACCAAGCTCATGGCCTTTGGCCACCAGCCATGATTCCACAAAACTCTCTACACCTTCCCATTCCTTATATAAGCTACTGCACATAGCAGATTTGCATACAGTTTTGTTCCTTGCTTAGACTGAAATGCTTTAATATTTCTACAGGTGACAAAACTGTTATTTTTCCTTTTGAAACATTCTAACATACCCATAGTTTCCATAAAAGAAAGTTGAAATAAAAATGAAAATAATTGAAATTGTCATTGGAGTAACATTTATTGGTAATGAGAAAACAAAAATTTTTTAAATCTTTGAAATGTTTTGTTTTCCAAATAATGAAATCATTGCTCCCTTTTTACAAAGAGATAATTTTTATTTTTACTTCTGCAATTGCAATGACTTTATTCTGCTTTAAGGACCTGGAGAGCACATGCTGGAGAGCCTAGAAAGGCCTCCTGGAGGTGTGGCAAGACTTGCTTGGATCTTAGGAGCTGGATGAAACACAGTTGAGAGGTGAGGGCAGCCTGTGAGGGAGTGTGAGACAGGTGCTTGTCATTTTGTGATTGCTTTTCCTGAGGGTAAGATAATTATCAAAGCTCCCAGTTTGAGGAGCCTGCTTTTGTTGTCCTTCATTTTATTTAGGGAGCTCCTTATAAAGAAGGTCAAGGTATGTCCTTTGTAACAGTGCTGGTCAATTTGTGGTCCCACCTCACTTCCGTAAAACTTGTATAGGTGTAGGTATGGGGTTTGTATATTTGAACAATTGTAAATAAGAATTCTGTCTTTTGTTTCAAAAGCTTTTAAAATTTTTGTCTCCTATTTTGCTGGGAATATTTTCTAGGGGAAGAAATGCTGATGAATGCCAGTCTTTTTCCACTGAGTGCTCCCTTACAAGCCAGCATGTGGTAAGAGTCAAATCCATGCTTGAGACAAACTTGCATTTCACATCATGATGATTTTATGGCTTGAGCAGAAGAACAGTGAGGGTGGCTTGTTACTTTACTCAATAGCAAATACTCCATGTGAACTAGAGAAAGTTCTTCCGGGTTTTCTGCAGTTTCTCAAAGTATAGAGAGGACATAAAGAAGGCTTCTGACATTGAGTGTGAATTCAATGATGGTATTTTACCTTCTGATTGTTGTTTTAGTGGAGTTTGCTGGGTTCATAGAACAAGAAAAAAACTGACTTGGGGAAGTCAAAGAAAATAGAAAAGTAACTAAGAAAGGAAAAATAAAAATCACAGATGGATGATACTATAAATGGATGAAACTGTAAATAATGAAAAACACAATTGCCAGCTATTTACAGACTTAGATCACCTAAAATCAATAGAAGACAATGACACTTCAATGCAGACAACTATAGAATAAGGAGAACTTTTACAGAGAGTTGTACTTGGCAGTGCTTGTTTGAAAAATACATAATAGAAAGGATAAATATGCTGGGACAAATACAGAGTTGGTGTAGGTAGGCAAGGTACAGCTTTTCCTGGTTATTTAACTTCCCCACCAAATAAGCACACTTCAAAAAACAATATGTTCAGACCCTGTTAACCACAGAAAGCCTGCAGAAGCCTATTAAAGGAAGAATTAAGAAATACTGTGTGGGGAAAAAAGCAGCTGAAATTATTTGAAATAGAGCTTTTATTTCTGCTTGGACTTTCTGATGGAGAAATTTGCCCTGCAGTGTGAATGGTTCTTTATGTTTGCCTAAATCTGGACAGATCTCAGCTGTAGATTCTAGTTCCCTGGTGTTGGTGGGGAAAAAAATGCTGTCTAATTTACTGAGCTTGATGTGTATTTTGGCAAGAGGAAATACCCTGGTAGTGCAGAGTATCTATCAGTGAAGCAAGGCAGAGGCAAGAGCAAAGTGTCACCTGTAGTACCTCTTATACCTGCCAGTCCTAATTCTATGGCCTTCCTTAGAAAGTCATGATGTGCTACAGCTAATGAGAGTTTTACTGTGTCTTCTCAGTTTTGCATCTTTGCTGTCTTTCTGCTTAAAAAGCAACATAAAAGCTTTCCTGTGCCTCTCCTTTCTCTCTGGTGCCTAGCCATAATGGCTGATAAATGCTCCCATTCTCATGGAGTAGTTTTATACTCACTCTTCACAAGTAAGGATCACACAAGGCTGTGGGTACAGGAGGGAAGGTCAATATCCAAAAGAATGATAAAAGGGAGAAAGGAAAGGGTGACAAGTAATACATTTAGGAGAAAGAAACAATACATTATAAGAGCATACGGTGTTTAGAACAACTTTCTGCTGTTGCAGCAGCTGAGCTCAGCAGGAGGGAGGAGGGGAGCTGCTTTCTATCTGCAAGTCCAAACCCACAGAGTGGGGAGACTCTTTCTCACTCCTTCCTCTTGATTCAGATCATCCCTATATTTTGCTAGGCCACATCTGTAGGAGATGACCAAGTGATTCTTGTCTCTTCATTTTAAAGGTGTATTTCACCCTGTGTTTCTGCTTGTAGTGGGGAATATCAATGGTCTTTTGTTTCTGTTTTATCTGCTACAGCAGATTTAGTGCTGTTCCAGCAAGGAATGGTGTTTCGCTGTTATCCCATTATCTCTGCTTGGTACGCAGCTCCACCTAATTCATGACTGGAAGGACTAGATTTGTGGAAGTGAAGTCCATGAGCTGTGCAGGTCTCTGCTCCCTTGGACTCTGCTTCTTGAAGGAAAGAAGGACTTCAGCTATATGCTGAAGACTTTTTAAAATTATTATTATGGCTCTATGAGGCTTTCAAGAATTTGTTATGTTACTGTCGAGATACTAAGATAACTGGTGAAAACGTCACCTTTTCAAGAGAGTCAGAGAGTCAGAATAGCACTGTAAGTCAAATTCCTCACATACTGCTGAGTTATCTTTGAAACTGCAACTGAAATTACTTCCTGCAAAAGTATTAACTTCTGTCCTTGTGGATTTGAGAGGCAAATATATATTTAAAAAATATGAATTGTAAATTTTCATAAGTATGTGTCAGTCTTCCTTCTTACAGCAAACCTGGCCAGATGCACAGGTCATGTTTTTGTAATACTAATCTCAAAGGACTGAGCATTAAAGAATCCCCATGGAATATGCTTGGGTGTATGTGGCTAACAATATGTGCCAAGTGAGTACCTCTTAAAAAGAAACCCATGTTTGTACAGATAATGGCTTATAAGTGGAGAGCACCTGGGACAGGACTAAAGGATCAGTTAGATCACAGAAACTCCCTATGGAACCTAAAGAACTAGATAAGGAATTTGGAATTGGTGGTCTGTCCTTGTGGTTTCCCTGGTGATTTCCCCTGAAGCACTGGTTTCATGTGGCCCTCATGCCAGAAATAATATATTAGGATGTAAGAGAACTTGTCTCTTGATAGTCCTCAGGACAAGCTCCTTGAGAGAAGAGAGGGACAAACCCTCTCGCAACCAACAGTCCAGGCAAACAGCAATGGGTGACCTAAAAGGAGCAAACAAAAGTGACACCGAGCCCAGAGGCTGTCTAGTCCAGCAGCTAAACCTAGTAGCTAAAAATGCATTACAGAATTGGTTAAGTAAGAATAATCTGCTATTGACAAACAATAGAAAGAAAATTTACTTCATCAGACTGCAATTTCTGCCAATCTTCCTTTTCCATTAGCAGCGTAAATAGTGCACACACTGATAGGAGCCATCATAAACATGTATTCTCTCCCACTAGAAAGCTTAATAAATATTGGTAGGTCCTAAAAATGGCTATAATGTTTATTGATTTAAGCCTCTGAGATTCAACTAAGGAACAATCTGTGGGTTTCATAATGTAAATCATACGGATGTCTATACAGAGTTTTCGAACACAAAGTCACTCCTGTAAATCTAGATGCATTACTTGTATGTGTATCTATTTGAGGTAGAGATTGATGCCTGTAGTTAGGGTTGGGTGCTTTTTATGTAGTTCTTTTGTGGGATGAAACTAATGTTTGCTGTTATGTTTAATTTCTTCCAAGTTTGTTTAGAACCCACCACCTTCATTAAAAAAAAACAAAAAAAAAATTAAGGAGCCCCAGGTTTTAAGTTTAGAGTTATCTTTGTAACATGATCTTTAACAACTGTAGTAATGTTTGTGGGTGGTGGGGGTGTGGTTTTATTATTTGGGGTTTCAGCATAGGCCTAGAAATGTGATTTTTATCAGATTTAAACTCCTTTCTGAGAACTAAGATCCCCATGGAAAGTCAGGAGAAAGTCCTAAGCTAGTATTTGGATAGCATACATAGTAACGCACAGAGAAATGGTGGAACTAAAAGAAGAGGTGAGTAGTGATGAGCTGATTAATTCCTACTGCAAAAGCAGTCTTAAGCTGAGTGGTGGCAGGGTTTACAGCTGTCCTAAAGAATAGAACAAGAAGCCTGAATTAAGGTTACATTGGTTTACCAATCTCACCATTGGGTGGGGGTCTGAGTCTCAATATGTTTTGGCCTCAATAGTCTTAATGCATAGTGCTTGAATAAATTGGAGTCTGAGTAGTTATAAATTCACCAGTAGTGTACATGTTAATCTATGGCAAGGTTAAAGTATAATGGAAATATATTATTACAATAAAATTGTTATGGGTTTCTAGTATTTAAAAGGCTGACACTCAAAAACTCAAGTAGTTACAGTTCCTATAGCTGCTGGGGAAATTCAGTTCCAGTCTGAACAAATGAGCTATACTACTGTGCCACCTGATGTGGCGAGACATGCTGCATAGCTGATGAGAGTTTTGGTGGAGAGCTCAGTCCACTTAGCTCTTCACTCTCGTGCCTCAGCAAATCCATACAAGGTAATCTTAGGCCTTTCCTCTTGTTCACTTGTCTCGCTTTTATCTTCAGCTACATCCAGTCAGCCCTTGCTAAAATCCATTATTGCTTGGCAGGTCTGTCTGAGAGCAGACTGTATGGGTTAAGAGCTCTAATTAGTCACCCAAGGTTGCATTCTGTTTGTTACTCTAAAAAAATAAATCGATGAGAGGCCTCAAAGTAGGGATAACATCAGGCTTTAGAATGAAGTAATTGTAATCTTAAAAGAGGGGAAAATGAAGGTACAACTGGTTGCATAAAATCCCCAGAATTGAAGAAATCCCTCCAAGAGGTGTGTCTGTGTGTGTGGCAGCTCTTACCCAGGGAGTGATGGGGTCTGTCGCCACTAGAACTTCATAAATCTCTCCCAAATCCAGTGCTTTCCTGCTTATCTGCATTGTGGTGGCAAACAGTAGTGCTGTTCACCTCTCCTCTACCATGTGTACTTCTGCTGAACTACAAATCTCCTACAAACTTGTGACAATGTAGTTAGTTTCTATAGGTTTTGGGTTTTTTCTTTCTTTTCTTTGTGAATGTTTAAATGATTTCCGGAGCCCTTCTGCATCCATGCCTTTGTGCCATAGCCCTGAGCAGGGATTTGGCTGTCTCCCAACCTCATAGAAAAGGGCAAATCACAGTTCAGGCTGACTGTGGAAGGGGGATGTGTAGGAGAATGTTAAAGGTAAGAAGACAATTTTTTCTCTTCTTAAAATTATAATGACTAACTACTGTAGCTGGGTCACAGTGATGTTAGAGTGAATTAAATGCCTATTTGAAGTAGAAATAATTTGAGTTTCACTGGTTCTGGACTGCATTTGGATACCCTTCACCCCTTCTCAATTGTGTGACTCACAAATGTTTGTTACACTTTGTGGTAACTCTCTTCTCAGGGCATCCATCTCTTCAGGCAGAGAATTCTGGCTCTATTCTTAGTTACAGACAATCCAGTGCCTCCATTATACTGGGACTAGTTAGTGTGCAGAGAACAATTAAATTCCTAGGTTGATAAATCCCCTTGTGGATTGTGTTTTAAAGTGTTTAACCAGTACAGCAAACTCACTGCATCCTAACAGAGCAATGATTGCAAAGCTTGCACGGAATTTCTTGACAAATGAAACTGTAGAAACACTGTTGAATCTTAATCACCAGTAACTAATTGAAGTGTGTGTCTGATTATAGAACAATTGAATAATCACACCTCTTAGCCTTACTAAGAAGTTGCCATCTGGGGTAGGAATAGTGGTGTGCTGACAAGACCAGATGGTCTTCACATGCACAAAGAACCTGCTTTTTATCACTATCATGACTGCACTGCTAATTAGAGAAGAACGAACAAGGCATAAGTCAAGGAGGAATTTCCAAATCTAGATTAGGTTCAAGAGATCCATTAAGATTGTTTCAGGGCCAGGGTTTGAAATCATATTTGTTAATGCTGAAAACATGCAAGTACTTTTTAATGATTTGATAGTCTGAGAAGGACATAGACCCTTAAAACAAGGTACAAATGGACTTTGTGTGACTAATTAAAAATGATTGAGAAATCTCTTGACTCTTATTGTTTTCCTCATGCTGGAAACTCTCAAAATTCATGATGTTCACATTCCTACAGCCCTCCCTTTCCCCTAGAATTCTTCCTAGACTCCACAGCTCAAAAATCTAGAAATGGTAGGTACAGAGTCCCACTATAGAAGACAAATGCTAATGCTCTCGCTGTACAATAATGTGGATGCCTACAGAGACAGGGTATTGATCACAAAATGCAACCTTGTCTCAATTCTATTTTCCTCTGCCTCAGAGGGGAGGAGAGAGGAAAAAAATAACCTACTACCAAAAACCCCAAGCCCGCCCAACCAACCAAAGGATGGAGATAGGAGAAAGAAGATTTGTGTTTACTTGGTAAAAAGATATTAATTCCTAGTTCTGCAAGTTTCCTACGAAGTGAAGATACTTTGGTAGATTCTCTTTCTAGTGGATTGAGAGTCTCACTGGGTCATCTTTCCACCAGATGTTTTTTCCAGGTAAAAAGTAGAGGACTCAGTCCATTTATTTGGTACCTCCAGAAATTTGGGGCACAAGGCCAAATAGGTACTATGAGTGGCCTTTGTGAGTGTTATGTGGCCTGGACTTACTGTCATTGTGTAGATACAGTGTACTATGTGAAGTTGTCCTACAGGTGTAGGTGGTTATGTCTTAGAAACGTTGAACAGAAACATATAATTTGCTCCACTAACTCTAGAAGGCAAGAAGTTGAAAGCAAAGATTTTGATAACTCATGAGCATATCTCTCTCGTTCTATGGGTGCCTTTTCTCATTTTTGTTTAAATATTATTATATGTCATTCAAACTCTTGGAGGTTTTAGATAAACCATGGAGAACTAAATGTTTTTGCAGGTTCTTTCTGTAATGTGTTCAGACACATTGTTCTTGAAATCTTGAAGATTCAGACAAAAATATGAATTGTAAGTTCTGAAATAAATTGGTTTTCTCAAAATGGAATCTTGTGTGATCTATCTAAACTAATGCTTTTCAAATATATATTATATTTTTATAAATCTTTAGAAAAAAAATTAAACTTTTCTTTTTTAACTCTTCAAAACTGGCCTTTATCAAAACTTTCTTCCGAGAAAGTTTTAACTGGTTTTATAATGTAGTTTAGTGACAGTTGCTCTGAGTTAACCAGAAGTAACTTCTTTTCCCTGATATCAGGAAGCAGTCTGTACCCTCCAAAAAAAGAAAAAGGGATTGATATGACTTCTGAATCTTCCATTTTTTTCTAAGAATTTATAATAATTCATATTTCAGCACCTATCCATTCTTTGGTCCTAGAACACCACAGGGCATGTGAATCCTTTGAAAATTAATTCCATATGTCAGTTTTTAATTATTGGAAAAATGTAGGTAGTGTTCTAAATTTGGCATGTAACATTATTTTTACAATGCTAATTAATGGCAGTGTAAGACTTTAAGAAATCTAAGCCTCAGTGTCTTATCCTGTTATTCTTCAGCACAAATGCTATTATTTAATGTAAGTGTACTTGTCCTAAACACAATTGCAATGTTCAAACCTCATAAGCTCCAGGATGCATTTACTGCATCTCACCCTTACCTTTCTGGGCCTGGAGTAGAAAGCAGACAAAGGAACAACCAAGCATATAAAACCAGAAGGGAAAGGTGGTCACAGCTAAGAAATGAGAAACAAAATACTGGTAAAACCGAAGGGTTTTCTTTTGATTCACTTTTTGTTATACAGAAGCTAATAGAATACAGATCCCCATCCAGATCTGCTGGCAAAGGGATTTCCTTGCAGAATTGATACAGTACAGATGATCTGTACAGACCTTACAAAAGGAACCTCTGATTTGTTTAAAACTGTAAAATTGTCAGTCTGAGGTCGGGTAATGTTATGTGTGATGCGCTAAAGATAATACTGACAAAGACTTCTAGAAAAAAAAAAAAGGTCTGCCTTGTTTATTTTGTTAGGGAGAAGATTAAGACAGGGAATTTATAGTAGAATGAAAATTTTAAATAAATTTATCTTTTGCCATATTTCACTCAATAATGGAACAGCTTTGAAGCTGAAGATGCTTTTAACCCATTGTCAAAGCTAATAGTAACATTTATCAACAGTATTTACTCAGGTGCAATACAGCTAGGGTCTGTGTAGCCTGTTAACACTGTGACATGAATTGATCTCTTTCTGTCTCCATCATGTTCTTGAGCATACATCAAAAGAGGCTGCACAAGAAAGTAGTCTCAGATGTTTTCCATCTTTCTGTTCTGAAAAGTGAGTACCGCTGATTTAATGGACCGGGAAAGGTTCTTGAATCAGAAACAACTATGGATAGCTTCGTCAAAAATTAATTGGGTATAATTTGGTTTTCTCATGTTTCAAGTGGGGTTTTGAGGGTGTTGGGGGAAGGGGGAAATGGTTTCAATCAGAAAGCTTAGAAATGATGAGTTTTGTTCTCTGTTTAAAAGAGAAAATATTCTTGAGTGTGTATTTAACAGCATACATGCATGCACAGTCACATAAGCCTTGGGCCAAAAGCAGCTGTAAGAATGTGAAGCTGATAGCTGGAATGTCCTGTGCTGTTTTGATCTGATCTCTAATTCTACATCTAATTTCTACATCAATGGGGCCACAGGCAGGACTCTGCCTGCAAAGGCAGTAGATAGATGGTATTTTTTCTCCTTTACTGGCTACCATGTGACCTCAATATTTATGAATGCAACCCCTGCCCCAGTGATTGGGTTATTGGTACTTTATAAATGCTAACTCCAAATTCCACCCTCTTACTTCTGGCTAATGTTTCATCCATGTTTTACCTTCATCCAGTTTCACTCCTTCCCCAGATGTGCTTTTCAACGTTTTTGCTGTCTCCTCAGTAAAATTCCTCTGGGGAAGGGAAACTCCTGCAGCCCCAGGGACTCTGATCCTTTCTCTGGTACCGTAGCCCCCTGCCCTCCCCCCAGTAACTCACAGGTCTTTGTTAACCTGTTAATGTCTTATCAGATACAGCTCTTCTCATGCCTCTTGCTTTTTATATTCTTGGTCTTTTTCTCGCTTTTACTCAGGGGTAGCCCCAGTCTGTGTGCTGCACATCAATCCCTTTTTTCCTTTTAATGAATTCTAATCCCATTTCCCTGCACTCTCATCCTCTTTCCCCTTTCTCTTGTCTTTTCTGTAAATGAATATGGCAATGGCTCACTGAGATCCATGGAGACAGAGGGCACATACTCTTAAATTCCTACATCTGGCCTTAGTATTGCACGAGACATCTTCTTTGAGCAACTTCTGCTGAAGCCCAAGGAACTCCGACTGAATAGGAGCAGAATTTATCTAACCTTTCCTTATAAAATCTTAAGTCTTTGCTCAAAATCTTGGAGGCACTAACACATTTCCAATACAAGTACATCAAGTTGGGGGGTGGTGAGTTCATTTTTTTAAACATGGACAATGAGTGTTCTTTGCTTTTTGAGGCAGTGAACTCATTATGATATTTCTGCCAAATACCGAAGATGGAAAATTACAGTCTAAACTACAAAAAAGTTTTAAAATTTATTAGCAACTAAAAAATTTAAAAACAGGTTCTTTAAATAGGAACTGTTAAGCAATCTTAATAATAGCTGATATTACCAGCCCCACCTATATAAAATATAACATTGCTGTTCTAATAGCCTAAATGCACTAAATACCATTAATGTAATCTTAGTAATTGCTAGCAAAAAGATGTGGCTGCTGTTTTCTTGACTTTATTGATCTTCCAAAATTAAGATGCGGCAGTACTTTATGTAAGCTTTATTTAAAAGCATAACTGCAGAGTGATGACAACAGTTTATATACTAATGTGGTAAATATAGCTAGAACTCTGTTCAATATGCCAAGGAAGGAACAAGCCACAGAAAATGCTATTTATTTGCTACAATTAAAGAAAAGGTTGAAGGTTTGGGTGGTGGGAGTTTGTTTTGGTTTTAACTTTTAAATGGTGTCCCTAAAAGAAGAAATATATATATTAGGGCCCAGAAACATGAGCAAAGTACTCGAGTGACTGATCCACTGTAAATTTTGAACTCGTTCAGATTAGCTCATGGTGCAGAAAAGGTGAGTCAAGTACTAAGATTGTCTTTCCTTTTCTGAGGGCTACAAGCATGCACTTGAAAATAGTCTAACTTTTAATAATTTTATGTCTTTTAGTAATTTCCTTTGACAAAGCTTTGGTTAGCACCAAGATTAAGACTGTAGTACTAAAGCAGCCAGACATAAGGCCAGAGGAGAAAAGTATTTGCTAGTGCAATTAAAAGTTCAGTTGATCCTATTGTATTGGTGAATTTCTTTACAATAAATTTAATTGTCAAGGTGTATTTTCATACTGCACCTTGGAGCTCATGTTTGTATGAGAACTATCACGCCCCCCCCCCCCCCTCATTCAGCACAGAAGTCTCCTAGCTGCTATTATATGTGCAATTTTAAAAAATGAAATAGTCATTGTTCTGTTGGAGTTCAACACATTGTCCCATTTATTTGTTGCTTTTTGGTTTGTAGAGGATGTTGTTTATGGCAAAGATGCTTTATCATAGTAGTTCTCTTCTTTGTCTCTTTGGTTTCCTTGGCTTTGTAAATGGTGTGTATTCTCTAAACTTTAAAAAAAATGACTACTGAATAGAGAAAGCTGTAAAATTTGAATCTGTGAGATCTTAGACATGATGTTCTGTTCCTTGCTATCTAAACAAAAGTTTAAAATATGCAAAAGAGAATTTCAGTGGTGAGCAATCTTGATATAGGAAAAAATCAGGAGATACTGGGGAGCCTGCTGACCACGTCAATGTCTTCATCAGTATTCAGGGGCGTGATTATGCCCATTTTCATTCTTCTGTAGTGAAAAGTGTAGATTCAACTTGCAAGTTGTTGGATGCCCAAAGAAAATCTGCATCAATTAGTACAGCGGACATTTAATTAGGTACGGAGGGCAATAGTGCTCCATTTACACTTGTACCGTTTATCGACACCAGTGGCTAGGCTCTCAGGTGCAGAGCTGAGCTGTTTGTGTTCTTGTTCACCACAGAAACATGTCAAGGTGTTTTCTAGATATCACCTGCAAGTGTTGGATTCCCAGACTGTATGTAAAGAGCCTTTAAAGAGTGTTAATGACAGTGACTCAAAGCACCACTGCCTTTTTTTTCCCCATTCCAGTTATCTGCATGGCTCCTGTTGAATTGAGTAAGCCTGTCTTAGTTCTGTTAGCACAATATTAATGCAGAATTTGCATTTCTGGAAAAAAAAAAATCAGTATAATTCCTTGTGATTTAATTAAGGCACTTTTGTGTGAAATCAGCTCCTGTTAGCAACCTAATCAGTTGCCTTGTGGGTCATCTGGTCAAAACGGCATACACAGATCTGACAAAATCCAGGCTGTTCAGGCAATTAAACTGTCATGGAATAAGAGGGAAGATCCTTTTATGGATTAATCCCCAGTTAAAATCTAAAAAATAGAGAGTGGGAATAAATGGTCAGTTTTTTGCCTAAGAGATATATATGTAATCCCTTTTGAGATTTGTTGCATGTTCAGGGTTTTCATACGTTCCTTTTTAAGCATGGACAAAATAGGCAGAAGTCTAACACAAGAGTCTAATACTTGAAAGAATTGCAGCAAGTTCTCATAATTGGATGATAAGCTGGTAGGCAGAGATCAATTTTGCTAAATGCAAAATAATACACTTGGAAAATAACATTTATAAATGCATATAAATGATGGGTTCCAACCTAACATTACAGAAAGGATTTTGGTGTCATTGCAGATATTTCTCACTAAACATTAGATCATTGCTCACAGTAGAGAAAAAAAAAGACAAATTGAATGCCAAGAATTATTATGAAAGGGAGTGATAACAAAATAGAAAACACCATTATGCATCAGAATAAATCTGTGGGGCTCACGCATCTTGATAACTACAAATGATACTGATCATCTTATCTGAAATGTCTGCAATAGAGCTGGATTTTTAAAAAAAATAAATAATGGAATGAAGCCTCTGTAAGGAGAGGCTAAACAATCTTCTTTCTCCAGAGCTGAAATGCTCAAAGGAGAATAGTGGTGTATAAAACTGCATATCCTGGAGAAGATGAAAGGAGCAGTGGTGGTGGCAGGGGAAACTCACTTTTTCTTATGACAAAAGCAGAATAAAAATGTTCAGCAACAACTTTACAACAAAAGAAAGTATTTTTCATGTGACACAGTATTAAATTGGGATAGCTGTTGTCTGGAGGTTATAATGGCCAAAAGTGTAAATGGATTCAAAAAGAATTTGGCAAATTCCCGAAGGATAAGGCTGGTGGCTGTCAAATTTATGGCTTGGATATGGTCCTTGTGTTCAGTGTACCCTATTTTTACACTTCTACTTGGACATTGCTGCTGGATAGTAGAAGCAATTAAATTCTGATCTAGATGGACCTTAAGTTTGACATGGCTTGATTGCTGTCATGAATCTTATGGTCGTCCTCCAGGGATGGCAAATCTTGGGGGACGTACTTCTTTGATGAAGAGAGTTTGTAAAGACTTTGTGCATCACTTTAGTTTTGCTGTCCTTTGATAATTAGAGAGATAAAACAATATGCAAATCATTAGTTAATAAATAATTACTGCACATAATAACATAGGACAAAATAAGAACAAAACCAATTTTGACATGTTTCTACTGCAGCTGAATCCAAAACTATTTAATGATGATTTTTTTTTTTTATTCTAACAAGTGCAGATACATGTCATCCTCCCCTTTCAATATTTGCTTGTAAAGACAAAAGTACTGTATCTGCATAGAAAAGGATAATATGTTTAGGTAAAACTGCTGTCTTTACTTCATTTCTTTGCCTGGCATGCCAGCCAAGAGCCCTTAGGTAGCTTTTTCATAACAGCACTCTACCAGTACTATATTCTGATTTCTATCTGCAGTGAGGAAAAATAGATATTTACTTTTCTTGTGTTCCTGTACTATAATGATAAATATAGTATTTTCCCCAAAGACAGGGGGACAGGTATTTGAAGGTGAATGTAGCCATTGAGCAGGTGCTGGGAAGGCTTCAGCAGCTGTATGTGTGGGGGGGAGGAGGGGAGGAAGCATTTGCATGGGGGGATCCCTTGTGATTTTCAAGAAGAGAAATATTTTCAGGCTTTATATTCCTCTAATCTGTGATGTCTGGAACATCTTTCAGCGGCTGTAGGGACAGTGCTATTGCAAATGTTAATGGTCTGTTGGGTATTTTGTCTTTCCTACTTCCATACTCTGGTTTACTGTATGTTCTTATCTGTTTGCTTTTGGTGGTTTTTTTTCTCAGATGAAGTAATTCGTGACTAAATTAGACATTAAATTTCAACCTAGTAATTTATTTAAGTAGTTTTGTGATTCATTGGTGTGAGCATTCCTGTGACAAGAAGTTGGTCAGGAAATGTTTATGGAAAAACTGTTTAGGATTGTAGGAAGAGATGTTATGAAGGATTTAAACATGTAATGTACACACTGCCACAGACTTCACACAATACATGGGGGAGAATAGAGATGTGACAGTACAGTCTGGCCCAGACAGAGCTCCCCTGCTACGCTTGGTTTAGGAGAAAGCACTACCCTGTGTCTCAGCTGTTGCCATATTGCTGCTGACAGATTATATTATTTCAAGCATAGCATGCAACAGCTGCCTTGCATCCAGCTGGGCAACTAGTAAGGACAGGATTTCAGAAAACCTTCTGCCTGGATGAAGGTATAGCCTGTACCTAGATGTGAAGGAGGCAAAGAGTAGTCAGTACTAGCCAGTATAAAGCTTTGGGCACATGTAAATATCTCTAATCCTGTCCTGCTCTCCAGCTGAAGTATACCTTGCTCAGGGCCAGACTGAAGAATCCAACGAGTATGATCTTTACATACGTTTCTGAAAAGAGCCCTTTGCAGCTTTCCACCCAGGATACAAGGTGGGACATGGGGCAGCAGCAGCTTCTCATGGTTGTTGAAGACCCCAAGCAGGCATAGGCAGTCATAGTCCGCACGGGAGTTTGTGACTGAGCCCAGCACAGCATTAACACTCATGAGCTGGCAGTGATGATGCCAAAGGGTAGGTCGAGCTTGTTAGGATGCTTAACTGAGTCTAAACAGCTTAATTAAAAAGCATAAGTGTGCAGCAAATCTGATGTTATGTAGAGCAGCCATGGGGATCCCACCTCTGGGGTTTACAGATGAATATGCTCTATGTGACAGTTCATAAGGGGTGGACTGAGGTTCTCGGATTCAGGAAATCCATGGCTGGATCTTCCTAAGACAATTTTCAGATGAAGAAGTGCCAATAACCTCAAGTATAAAATTAGAAGACTTTAATTCCAAGGCATTTAGAAAATGAATGCTTTATCAACACAGCTTAAAAAAGCGTAAAGTCTTTGGTATATCCATATTAAACATGTTAACCTCCTTAGTGATGATCTCTGTCTAAACCTTTAAATGTAGCATCCCTTCCATCTGGGAAGCACTGGCCTATATCAATTTGTATTGAAAGAACATTCTGTGTATTTACACAGACCTTTTAATTGCAGGATCTTAATGCATTTTTACAAACTGTACCTATGCCCTAGAAGACAACTACTTCCCTACAGATAACTGGAGAGCATATTATAAGGGCTGCTTTGAGCAGTCCATTTAGATGTGAATTGAGATTGCTTCAGACCATTTTAGATCAGGATTCAACAGCTATTTGTCTGTGACTTGACCACTGGTACCATGGTGACCCTCAGTTAGGGTAAATCACTGCCGCTGCATCATCTGGAATTGCAATTCCAGAGCTCAGGACAAAATTCAGAATGCTTAGGGTCTGTGTAACTTGGAGATTAGGCAAGGCTTCATCTTCTGAGTTACAGGGAGCGCTGTAACAGAGCCCCACAATCAGCACTGCCTTCCACTTGGACACTTAGGTTTGTTTAGTGCCTGTGTGTATGTACAAACCTACAAATGAGAGTGATTATGGCCTTTTGTAAATATGAATGAAACAGACACTTCTAAGTACCACAGACATCAGCCAAATTCCCTGTGCGTGCCTGTGTCTACTGGTGTCTTCAGCAGTAAGCATGGGAGAGTGACATGAGGGTGACAGAGCACTGGAATAGGCTGCCCAGGGAGGTGGTGGAGTCTCTTTCTCTGGAGATATTCAGGACTCATCTGGATGCCTATCTGTGCAATATGTGCTAGGGAGCTGCTTTGGCAGGGAGGTTGGAGCCGATGATCTCTCGAGGTCCCTTCCAACCCCTACGATTCTGTGATTCTGTGAGTGGAAAAGAATTTTCTTCTAGCTTCTTTACCATAGCCCAGTGGGCAGAGCATGTGCTCAGGAAGCCCTGACCTTTGGGCAGTGAGAATGGTGGAACTTACATGTGGAAAACCAGTCAAAGTGTACCAGTGAGGAGAGAGGGAGTGAGAGAAAGTGTGTGCACACATGACCTTATAGCCTATTGCTTAAAGCATTCTTAATTCATAGGCAGGAAAGTCTCTCTTCCAAAGCAGTCGTCTGTGTGTGGTTTGCTGTGTTTGGTTTTGTTGTTTGTTTTTTTTATCTGATCAATGTTTGCTACAAAATACATGTAAAATACATGCAGATGTTCCTTGTGTCAGAAATAAACACTTATCTATGAAGGATGTAGCCAATTTGAAAGGCAGAAGTGGGGGAACAGGAATCTGCTGCCTTGGAACCAAAGCCCAGTCAAATCTGTAGGATTCATTGCACTGGAAACTGCACCTTAAGGAAGTGTGTGTAATGTATGTACTCCAGGCTACAAATAAGTTAATGGAAGACCTGGGAAGAAAGAGAGGAAAAGTAAATTGTGCCCTGTAAATGACAAGAGATCTGTAGACTTCAATGAGAGCCGGTAGCAGACTTTCTGGCTAGCGCTAATCAATGCCAGATGCACATGTTGCAGCTCTAAAGGATTTGAAATAAATTGGGGAAAAATGAGCTTGTACTAACTAGGTTTGATCCACATTCTGCATGACTTCAGATGTGTATAGAAAGGATTCAGAGGAAAGTACAGTCCAATGCATAGTCTGATGCCAACTCCACCCAGGCTAGAAAGGTATCTGTCGTTCCTGTGTATTGTAGCCGATGATTTGCACCAAGTAGTCTGCTAGAATCACGGCAATGCAGTGAGGTGGTTTTCAAGCTGAGTGGTGACAGGCCTACTTTGACTGGCTGCATTGCCGGGGGATATCAACTGTTGTGACACCTCTCGTGGAAACGCATTTTCTTTGTTCTGTCCCTGAAAGATATGTGCCAGTGATTTTTGAACACAAAAACTGTGTATTTATGTCCCTGCTTACATGGAAATGCGCTCAGCCCTAAGGACTCCCTGGGCCAGATTGCCAGGGCTTTTCATCTGACTGTGGATTTAAACATTTTCTTTGGGGTGCAACAGACTCCTGGAAAGCTGCTTCTGGATAGGTTGCAGCCAGCGTGTGTGCACTGAGTGCTGAAGTGCACTTTCCTATTGATCCTTGGGCTCTCCTAGACCAGTATGCAAACTCTTGTTATCATTGTGATCTGAATAATATTAGAGAATGGTTTAAAGAGTCTAAGCCAACGATCCTGACTTATATTTGGTAAAAAGAAACATAATTAGTTACAAATGTTGTTATGCAAAAGAACATAGTCTGTGTCCCCAGACCAGTAACTTCTTTCGAATGTTTAACTGTCAGTTCCATGATGCTCCAGTAATTGTTGGTTGACTTGAGGATTACTGTTCCCACTTGTAGTGTATTATTTGCTGATAAATCAAAAGAAACTGAATTGCACTCATTGTAATAATACATTAAGAACAAGTGGGAGACACTGGGATTAGTTCTTGGGTAGTAGAATCTGCATTCAAGAAAAAGTCAACTTCCAGTGAAATCAAAGGTATTATCAGCAAGGTCTATGCGTAGGACAGTTTCAGTTGCAAAGATATGGGTTTTTTTCCCAATATAAAGAGTTAACCAAAGATGTGCATATTTTAATGCAAAGCTGTGCTTTGAGATAACTTGTGGATTTTCTAAATGTCTAACTTCAGGATTTACTTTGGAGAAATCAGAATGATGTTATTCTTGTAGTCTTGGCACCCTCTACATACAAACCTGTCTATACAGATGAGAGCAATTAAGGTTTGTACAGTAATTCTGGGGACAAACTAGGCTGCTTGATCACACAAGGCAGTGTACTCATCTCCTCTGCAATGCTGTTTCCCTGTACTCAGCTTTTGGTTATACCAGCTTGCCCCCCCCACCCCCCAAAAAAAAAAAAATATTGCCTCCAACATAGTTCTACTTCTGAGGAGTAGAAGTAAAGCAAGAAGAAATGCTTGAGCTGTTGTCTGAGGGTAGGTGCTTGTACCTAGCAGTGTTTGCCCAAGACTTCCCTCTGCTAGTGAGCAACCAGGGTGTTGTGCACATTACAGAGAGGGGGTTTCCCTGCCAGGGGCCTGAAGCTGTCCTGAATTCTGCATTGTACAAAACTCGACTAGCGGGGCCTTGATTCTTAGCACACAGAGGAAAGCAGTCCCGGGACACCGTGTGGAAATAAGACCCCGATTCAATCTACTTGAAAGCTTTCAGCTTAGCCTGCTCATCCTGAAGGTCTGAGGTAACCTAAGCGAATATTTTTCAGGAAAGATTTCTTAGAGGACATGCAGTGACTGGGCTCAGTTTGAATGGGGTGTTGTGGATTTCTCATGGTTAGTTTAGAGGTAATCAGTAGTAAGATTGGAGTGGCCTTCTGAAGAGGCAATTGTAAGGACAATGAGTGAAGAGACAAAACCCAAGGGTGCAGGAAAGAGGGCCCTCATGGAAAATACAGAGAGGACAAGTAACAAGGCATGAGAGCAGGTACAAAGGAGAAATGCTCAGACACACTGTGGAGTTCAGTGTCAACCCTACATTGGCCATGTATTACTAAGTGTGTAAAAGTACAAATAACCAGCTAGTAATTTGATTCTGTAAATCTGTAGAAATGAAGTGCAAAAAGCATCTAACTTTACTACTCTGTCTAAAGTCTTGAATTAGTTCTTCCTTCCTTGGAGCAATGCACAGACCATGAGCTGCTGCCCCAAGTAAGTTAAATATTACTTTAAAGCACAGACTTGCCGCCTCCCTTCAGTTTCTCACTACCTCATCAAACTTAAGTAAAGAAGAATATTTTTCTGTGAAAACTTGGACTGATTCTGGCCTAAAATGTGAAATTTCTGACTTCTGTTTTACGCACAGTAAATAGCATCCATTATATGTAACTTTTAATGATGATTGTTATAAATTACTGCAGCTAAGAGCTGTAGATCCCATTACAAATGAAGTTTTGGAAAGAGCAGACTGTCATGCAATGTGTATTAAATTTATAGCATGGCTGCTCAGTTCAACAAGGTACAGATTATGAATTAAAAATCAATAATGGGATTATAAGCATTCAGTTACAGGGTTCTTTTTCTAATTATCAGCAATCTGTCATCCAGAAAGTCTATGATACATCACTGCTATGCTCAGATGAGTTATCTGCTGCTCAGCACAGAAAGCAAGTTGACCCTCCCCTTTCATTTTAATGTGTTATGACTTATGAGTTCCTGTCTCTTTTCTGCTGACTGAAGGAGGTGGTGTGTGGGGGAAGTCTCTTGAGACAAGCAGACCTGGTTTTACCTTTGGTATGAAAATAGCTCTCTGGGAGATACTGTACATGAAAATAGGTTGATATAGACTGTTCCTGTTGTTTAGTGTGACTCCTCACCCAAAAGGAAGGGAAAACGGGTCTGCGTTATGTTCCCAGTTCTTCTACTGTCTCTATTTCTGTCTCTTATTCTGTCTCTGTGCATCTATAAAATGGGCACACTGCTAGCTGAAAGGAACTGAGCAATTTTAATTATTTCATTGAGAAACACTGTGATATGCAGTGCTGCTTAGTTCATGTGGAGTGACCATCTCTGGGGATCAAAGAAAAGGGAAGAGCTGGAGATGGAAAAAGGGATGGTGGTCGTCTTACCTCCAGGGACGTATTTTGGAGGTCTTGAGGAGCACTGAAGGGTCAAGGCAAACAGCTGATAAAAATCATTTGTCAAAATAAACTTGCAGATAAAGCAGAAATGCCAGAGAGAGGATGAGAAGGGAAAGTTGAGTGTCAGGAATAATTTTTGTCACTGTATGTTGTGGCCTTAGATGTTAGACATGGGCCAATTGCTAACCTCTTTGTTGGTAATGGAAGAACCCAACTATTTTCCCAAGCTTTTTCTTAAAAAGCAGACTGAGTGATGGTGACTGGGTTCAAAAGGTGGGATTCTTTTCTGGGAAGGGTTAAGGTCAGGGTTCTGGGAAGGTTTTTTATGGTGACCATTGAATTAGCTGGAATTTTGTGTGTAATTTTAAATGATCTGTATATTTTCGCTTGATCTTTGGAGAGGCACATTTTTAAAAATAAAGAAACAAATAGAACTTAACATATATTCTGTTATTTATTCTTCAACTGGAGATTTTTTTGAAAAGCCACCTAACCTATTTTCATCTAGAAGCAGTGATTAAAGGTTAAACTCTTGTAATATTACTCCTGAGTTTGGATATTTTTAAGATACTCATTGCTCATCATTGCTCATACTCATAACTCATCAATGTTATATTTGTCATCTTGTGCCTAGTGGTGTGTGGCTGAAATTTTGGGGTGGTAGTTAATTTCTTGTTGGCATTCCTATTTGTTATACCACTATTGACTATTTACCAAAAGCTATTTGTCCACTTCGAAACATGTCATTTTGATCCCATTGATCCACTCCTTTGTGTTTCAGTTTGTCCCCTGCGTCACCTCTGTGATATGGGTGCATCCATCAGTTTTGTGTCATGTGGAACTCATGACGTTGCTTCCCCATAGATAAGATTTTCCATGTTAGACTGCTGGATATGATATCTAGGTACTGAGATAGCAAGACTGTTTGCAGCATCAGGACTCAACTAGAACAAAGTAGACCTGGTTTTGATGACAGTTACAAATGCTCATGAATTTTGTCTTTGATTTATTTTCCCCGGTGCTTCTCAAAGACTTTAAGGTGCTGTCAGTGATATCTGTGTCTAACTGGGCCAAACATTTTATCTCATATGAGTTTTTCTTGATTAGCTTATGACAGTGTCTATACTATGCTTCAGGACTGCTTCTGTGAACATGAACCAGCATTGTGCTGAGCTTTGCAAAGCAAGATTTTAACCAGAACATGGACTAAGAGCATCCTTAGTCGTGTGTGTAAGGTACCCTTGCTCAAGGTGCCATGAACGGGGTACTGCGAATTGCCTCTGGGAGAGAGTCATTCATGTGACCAGTTTTAAGGGTTGCCTCTGTGGACTTTGGGACAGATCTGAACTGTTCGTGTGGCTGAGACATGGGTCAGCTGGATACTGTCCATCACTGTCTGTGCTGCACACGTCTGTGTTTAAGCCTGGTACTGGTGAAGGAGAGCCACAAAGCCTGCACAAGCCTTTCCTGAATAAGCAAGCTCAGAAAGCTTTTATGGGCTGTTGCGGGTTTTTTCCTTTGTTTTTTTCTTTGCTTTTTTTCCGAAGATCAATGCACCTTTCCCCTTGTCTGAGTTTGTCATGTTACAAAGTTTCAAGGGCAAAGAACTATATGCTTCCCTTCTATTTCTGTGTTTACTCTTGACAGACCAGAGTAATGTTTGTCATCTCAATCCTCGTTATTTTTCTCTGAAGATTAGCCTGTTTTCTAGAGGCTCACTGAGGACTAGCATGGCAACATTTGAAGGGTAGGAAGTAACAGAACATCATCCGCAAACTAAGTAAAATACACAAGAGAATCCCAGATGTGCCCTTTAAGCAGACTTCTATAAAAAAAGGTCAGATTTTTTAAAGCATGGTTGTCTTTTTGCACCTGTAACTTACTGGCACAGCTGATGTCATTTAGGCTCCGATTCAGCAAAGCACTTAACCATGTTACTTAGTCCCGTTGACTTTAATGGGAAGTAATTACATGTTCCAACAAAGCACATACAGAAGTGCTTGGCTGAATCAAGGTTTTAGACGACATAATGAGAACCTGATTGGGAAGGAGGGGGGGAAGCTGAATTAATGCTGTCCTCAAAATCAAGCCCTACTCTCTGAAAATATACAGTAGGAACTCATTTGTAGCAGTGTGTTCCCTATGTTGTGGCACATATTGATCTGATTGCTATGCAAAAATCAAGAAAATAAAATCCTAAAGACTGTATCCATGCCATTGCACATGGAGTCCACATGCAGATTGTCACACTGTAACCATTGCACAGTGATTTAACTCTGAATTATACTGGATTTTTTTTCCTCTAGCTTTTTCTCCCTTTTCCAGCGTTTTGTCTCTCTTGCTTTATTTTTCATTTTCAAGCGAGGACAGTATTCCTGTCTTGTACTTACAAGGCCTGCCATTTTGACTGTGTTTGTCAGTGCTGCTGTTGATGTGAGCTATATTAAAATAGCAATTTGGAGTAACACTGGCACCAGACAGTCATTGCTCATTAACATCATCTCCAGAAAAATCTTACAGCGGGACTGTAAGACTACCTGTTTTATAGTCCACAAATCATAGCAGGATACAGACTGTCCACATAGTGCCACTGCAGCTTCCAGTCACTCCTGTTACATTACGCTGAGTCCGATTTCATCTCCTTGAAAAGGTTTTATTACTGAGCATGGAGCAAATCCTGCTTGCTTTATATGCCTGCTGACATTAATGGTCCTACTCACATAACAGATTTGGCTCAAGAGATGTATGGATAACAGTATTGCTTTTCTTTAAATTCTAATGGGAAGATGCTGCTGAAGATGTTGTGGGTGAGTTTGCAGAGCTTTTTTTTTTTTCTTTATTTTTTTAAATGTGAAAGAATCCATTGCTGATAAACCAAGAAGGATAAACGATCTCTTTCTTTGGTGTGTGTCTGTTTGTGTAGATGATGCAGCACACTGTGAGCTAATACCCAAGCTGACTAATTCTTCCGTAGTGGATTGGGCTATTGGGGTTAATGGGATTATGAGGGTCTTGATTTCTGAGAAACATTGCCAAAATTCAATAGAAGAGTTCAGTCCAATTCCCATCCATCTGTTTATTGGTGAGGACCTGACTGGCCAGATAAGTAAGGGTTGCTGTCTGCAATTATGTGGCTTTAGAATTACAAAATATTATTCAGGGGTCACCCTTCATCAGTGATCTTTTCTGTTAGGCCATCCTGCTGAGATAGGAAGACTCTGGCTACAATCCCTGCAAAAATATTTGGGCTGCCTCAAGAGAAAACCAGGTCACAGCCTAGTCCCTGCTCTTCCAGCACTTCAATGCAGAAGCTATTTGCATCGCCTCCCTGGTCAGCACCCAGCAAGAACAACCCTGCCCATCACTGTGGCTGCTGTCCGTGACCCGGCCATCCCCTCGTGGGGGCTGCTCCCATCAGCACCGCTGCCGCCGCACAGATGACAAGTACAGCACGGGGGTGGGAGGTGTTAGTAGCTGTCGTGCTTTTTAGCAAGGTGTGTTAGATCAGATGGAGCTTGGCCCAGTAAACGGACCCGCTTGTGCAGTGAGGCACCTCCAGCCGGCTGCTTGGAGGGTGGGCATCAGAGTCTGTCCCTTTCTTTGCCTCTTCTGTCTATGTATTGCCTTCCTAATGCTGTCATATTCTCCTGTAGTCCCCTGTATCTTTTGAAGCCTTCCAGTAGTGTTTTGTGGGGGAAGTTACAGACCCAGTTTGCCATTGTGCAATTAGAATAAAGCTTAAGGAGTATCCTGGGAGGTCTGGTAGCTCACAGGATTTTGTTCTAGAAGTTTGGATGGGGGGTACCCACCAGCAATCCCTCTTCTGTCAGTGCAGCAAGGACATCTTCCTCTAGCTGTGACCAGCATGGTTACGGCACTGTGCTCACTTTTCTTAGAGGAAAAGTCATCCTGATTCATCCTCAGTTGGGTGCTGTGTCCTCACCTACCAAGAACTGGTGTGGAGCTCAACAAGTGGTTTCCTTGAGAGGAAAAAATACAGCAGAGTACGGCTGAAAATGTGGGATTCATCAATTTAATTGGTGAGATGGAAAAAAAAAATTGTCCATGTTGTGGTGTTGTTTGGTTTGGTTTTTTGGTGGCTTTATTTTCTGTTTGGGTTTTTAAGGATAAAATACCTTGGGGGAGGTAATTACTAATTTCCAAATGATGGTGTTAACAGTTCTATGCTGGTTTCCATGAAATCTGGGGTTTGACCCAGAGCTGATCCTTGTCCTGGCCTGCTCAGCCTGGTTGGGATTTGTGGGAAGCTGTGGGCAACTGCCTGAAGACAGGGTGAATCTCTAGAGAGATAAAACAACAAGGAGATGTAAGAAAGAAAAATAAATCCCAGTGACATTGAAAGAATGACTCTATCAGCATAGCCAGACAATAATGTAAGGCCATCTGTGCTGGGCTGTACATCCTTAGGCAACACGAGCATGATACGGAGGGAACGGGGAGTGGACACAGGGTGTCTGTGCCCTTGTGCAGTTATGGTCTGTTTGGTTTTTAGTCTCGCTTCAGCCTAAAGTTACCGAGTTCTTGTGCCACTGCCAACAAGACAGCTAACTGAAGACTGTACAATTTTTTTTTACTTCATTCCACCAGAAAATATTTTCTTTAATGAAGGGTCCCTGTGTGCAGCTTCTGCACGATGCTTGAGATGATGCAGATACTGCTGGCTTGCTAAATGGGAAACAGCCTGTGTTTCTCTGTTTCTTCCCTAACAGATACAGCTGTGCGTACACTGACAGTACTGAGAGCGTACTATAGGCATAAGCTTCTAGAAACATGTTAGCCAAGGATGGTGATCTTAATCATACTTTTAAGTTTAAACAGTTGAATTCAGGATAACATAGATATTGACGCAGGGAAATAAATGAAGTGACCTAGAATATGTTCTTTTCCTCATTTCATCAGTCGTGTTTATGACATTAATGTTGCTTTTTTTTATAGTTGGTGAAAAGCTTGAATCCTTGTCTTAACGGGTGTTTGCTGTGGTGTGCAGGAGCATTGGGTTTTCCCTTTCTATTGGAGACTGCCTCTGCTGTAATAGATCAAAATGAGAGGACAGGCAGCTGGTGCCCTTCCCCGACTGCTCTGGCTGACATTCCTGAAAGTTGAATTAGGGACAGTGTTATTTACTCTATCTTTTGCTGCATGGGGAGAATAAATTCCAGTGTCCCTACTATGTGTGTTGTCTTCACACATTGGAAAAAGAGGCTGTGTTCCTTCTGAGGCAGATTCTTTACCATTGATGGGAAATTAATGATGGCAAGTAGAATATCGCTTATGAGGATTAACTAAAATGATCAAAACCTGAATGCTGTTTACTCTCATACTGCTGTGAGCCCTGAATGGTCATAAGCAAGTAACTTCAAGAGATCATTTTGCAAGGGAAATATGGTACCACACTCATTGCAAAGTCCTCTGTGATGTATTCATAAGTACCACCATTTCAGGATCCATTTTTTCCCCCCTGTATTAGTAGGAAATACATTAGTATTTTACATATACAAATACATTAGTATTTGTAGAACTAATTAAGCTCCTTGACTCAAGGAGAAAATCAAAAGGAAGCTCTATCCTTGTACACTATTATTTTTCTGGTAATTTATAATAAAATCTATTAATGCCAAATGGCAAAATCTGGTCCTTGCTGTATAGTAGCCCTCACTGACACATAGAATTCCTGCTTAGTTAAATGAATTTTTGTGTAAGTGCTGAGCATGATGAGGTCTGATGCTTTTTAAAATGCTCATATAAGAACTGAGCCTGCTTCAGTGCCCATCAGCAGGAGCAGGAACACATCTACTAACAAGGCAAAAATAAAACATGGCTTAATGAGTTGCAAAAGGCCTGGTCTCTACGCTCTCTTAAGTAGTCTATTTTAGAATGGCTGTTGGCATTGTCAGGAGGGTACAGCACAGGAGACTTATATGGTTAAATTTTATAGTAGTCTAATAATGAAAAAAGCATGTGTAAGGCCTCTTGGCAAACTGCCCACAGCCGTGGCAGTATTCCTGCAAGTAAAGCTGCAAGAGGGGAGAGAGAGAGAGAAAGATAATTAATGGGAACGTGCTTTATTTGCCAGGAGAGATTATTCTTATGCTGGGAGCAAAGGGTATGTGCCTGAGAAAAATATAGAGAAAATAGAGTTGTTTTGTGGTGCCCTAAAATACAGCTTAATGAAAATGAGAAAATAATGGGAGGAAAGTCACTTTTATAGTCTCTGGCCAGCTGCCTGAATATGAGTAGAGATGCTCTGGGCTTGGGCTGTGCTTCCAACACAACTTGCAGACAGCTAATTGTTCTTGCTCACATTTGCTCTATTTTCAGACACATGCTATTTGAAACCCCATTTTTCTCTTTTGCTTCTTCTTTGCTCCCAGCTTGTGGAGAATTTCCACCTCAGAATATTATTTCTTGAAATGTTTTCTCAGAGCAGTATCTGTTGTTTTCCATTTTCACTGGAGTGACGGTAAGAGTCTGATGAAGCTTGAAGGTACCTGGAGTTATCTCTGATTTCCTAATCCTCAGGCGAACCTGTTTGGCAGGGCTTGCCTGAGTTTACAGAGATCCAGCTCTCAGCTGTGTCTCAAGCAACCAAATCATGCCAAGCCTCATTTTACTTCTTCATAGCTTGAAAATGTTTGATTCTCCTATCCAGAGCATTAAACTCAAGAACCCCTGTTTGTCTGCCTGACCACCTCTTCTGTTTTCTCACACTTTCTTTTGTTCCTCCTGGATGTTTGCAGGAAGGTGGGGGAACAGACTCAGAGATAAGGTGCATCTGTGGGACTACATTTAGTCCATTAGTGTATCAATGCCCCATGCATCCAGGTGAGGTTTTTGCCCAGGATTTTTTTAATACTATAATTAAAATTATACTGTGCAAGTGAATTATGGAGTAAGTTAGTATATTTTGGGGATGTAAACTAATAAAGAGAATCGAATCCTCCTGTTAAAGCAAAGTAGAGTTTAGAAAGAAGAGAGTGATTTTTGGTTTTTTTTTTTTTAATCCAGAAATTAGGTTATGTTCCTTCAGATTTACACCGGTATGTGAGAGCAGAACAGGATCTCTGAATTTCACATGTATGTGTGTCTTCAGCTGGGCTTCGTGTTTCTGTCAACTGAGATCTTCTTCTATCCTATCCACCGCAGGCCGAGATCTGATGTCAATGCTATTTTGAATGATGGGTCAATACTAACTAAACCTAGAGGAAATCAGTGAAATAATTCCCAGCAATGCGTACATGGTGCAGGGATCAGGGACAGAGAACAAAGCTAGCACTGCCCCAGACTGTCCTTGTGTGTCTTCCCAGTGGGCTTAAAAACACTTTGTGAGTCACTTTTTGGAATCTGGAAGGGATATTATTAATAGGTATTATTAAATATCCGCCTGCTTCCCTGCCCCTGTGTGTAGTCACTATCCAAGAATTTGCCCAGTGAAAGTGGTCTTCCATATTTTTCTATGAGAATCAGTTTCTGGAAAACTATTTCAGATTATTATGGCTTTTCCTTTCAGAAAAGATCTTTGTCTCTTCTAGAGAATGATTGTTGTCTGTAAACAAATTTCTGTTATTAATTAATACATTTCAGGGCATTAAAGTTGAAGCTCTTAGGCTTTCTCTTCTAGATGGTTGACTGTACTTTAACATCAAGTTTTTGAAGAGATTTGTTACTGCAACTTTGAATTCACTTACATTATAGCTACTTTGCATGTATTGTTGAAGACAAAAATTATTCCTCCTTTTGTATGTTAACAGAGAAACATACAAATAAAGAAATCCCTCCTAACATTATTACCTGAATTGAATCACCTGCTTTAACTGTTAGGGGTGCTGGGAGAAATAGCTGTGAAAATATTATGAAATACCATCGATAAAGTAAAATTTTGCTTGGCATTTTTCTTGCTGGGTTTTCTTCTCAAGTCTCTTATATTTTTACAAATTCATAAAGAAAAGAGGGCTAATTTTGCTGTAAATGCAAAAAGGGAAATAAAATTAATTAAAACTATAGCAAAGCATTGTGCCAAAAATATAAAGTTAGGTATTTTTGGTTTGTATGGGTGAAATGTGCTGTTTTTAAAGTAAGCTCTTCAAACAGTGGAGTCAGACAGCACATCTGTGTAAGTTCGTACTTCCCTTAGAAGCTCCACGTGGGGAAGTAGTAATGATGGGCAAAGTGTTAAATATGATAAATGGTTAGCTATTTTGTACCATAAAAAGAGAGATGTGGAAGACCTATTCAACCACCTGACCAATCAACTACCATCATGGGACTGTTTTCTTGGGATTTGGTCTTGCTTCTCCAGACCATTTCCTCTGGGAAGTGGTCTCACTGCAAATTATTGAGGCAGCAAGCTACAAGTGCAGATGAACAGTAATAAATGTCTGATTTTACAGAGTATATGCTTACACACATAGGGATTTCCTAATTTTATTTTTTTTCTGACTGAGATCTATGTGCTCCCAAGTCTGTGAATCACTTCTCAGATTAAGCTTTCCTGTTTTTTCATACACATTTATTTGTAAGAGATTTGTGTTAGTTCTCTGAAGGGCCCAATAGACAATGATCTGGGTCCAGTCTGATCCCAAAAAAGGTACATTAGGAAACAAGATCAGAAGGCTAATGGAAGATATCCAAGAATCATGTAGCTGTGGGCTGAGGGTGCTTTATTTAAGGCAATTTATATGAGATATATATTAGGAACATGACTTGACCCAAAAGGGGCTTTATCAAGATATCTGGGACCTTGACTTTAAAAACAGTTACAACAGACTTCAGCTTAACTGTGGAGCCATTCTCACTTTATTCTATTTCTGTACATGTTAACAGAGATGTGGAAAGGTTGTTTGGTATTGCCACTGTTTTGTTTAGGTTTTTTCATGGTTTTCTGCTTTGTGCCATACCGACCTGCTGTTCAAATTTGTCAACTTAAGTTTTGATCTGATGTAGTTATGCCAAAGTGCAATCTGCACAAGACCAAATTTTCTTTTTATATCCTCTAGCTGGGTCATTATGTCTACTTGTTCTAGTTCTTCCTCTGAGGGTTTACAGTTTACCATACCTTATCTTTTTGTTTATGCATTCAAAATTATTGATAAAGAATATACGGTCTAGAGAGACCTGGGTTAGAAGCTTGTCTGAATCCAATCAGTCTCTCTGAATGTCACTCAACTATAAAATTGAATTACAATTGTTCCCTAACCTAAAAGTACAACAAAATTCAGAAGTGTTTGCAGCTTTTGTACCAGCAAAGAGGGCACAAATGCTTCAATGGATAGATGCAAATTGAAGAACATTTACTTCAGACTTGTTTTATATGTGTTTAATTGAAAGTCCAAAGGAACCTCAAAGCCCCTGAGGCAGAAAGTGGCCCTCTTGCTGATTCTGGTGTCAAAGTCACTGGGATCCTTTCAGCCTGCTTGCTGAATAAACAGATATGGAGATTAAAATACTCTATCCTGAGAGCTATATTTTGATTTCTTGAAGGTTGTGCCTTTTTCCCGCACTCTGGTAACAGCTTTGTAGTTTGTCATAGCAATAAATTATTACCAAACTGATTACTGCACTTCATGTTATCCTCAGGAGAGATTCCCTAAAAAATAAGACTTAGGTGACTTGTAATAATTACAATAATTTTCTGCTTATACATGCATCAATGAAAAAATAGGACCCTATTTTCTACGCTTTGATATTTGATAGTCATTATACTGGATGCTTTGGAGACCTGATTTAATAAGGCACTTAATGCAGTCACATCATAGCACATGAGTCACTTGAATTCCTACTGTACAGCAGCTTGCTATCTTAGGCAATTGCTAGCCATATGTTTGGCAAATGTCATTAATTTTTGGAAATATTTGAATGACAAAGCGAATAATGAATTGTCTCTGAGTTGGTTGTTTACTATTCTTTGGTATGTTCTCCCAACTTGGCTCATGCTTTGTGAAATGTTTTTTGTTCTTGGACATATGCTAACATTGTCATAGCTACTACTATTATTATTTGAACCGGAGGCCACAGCTGAGATCGCTATTGTACTTGGCACTGTACTCATGACAGTAAATGTCAGCAAGTTCATTGGAGGCAGAAAGGTATACTAGAGGACATGAGAGGAAATGATGTGTGTTTTACTGTTAGACCTGAAACTAAAGCAAAGAGTGTAAAATCATGCAGAAAGCCTGTACGTTCTCGGTCCCCTCACGTAAGCAAAAAATGTCCAACTGAGGGGGCCTTCATATTTAAGCATCTTTAACCAGGTATTTTGAATAAATGACACGGATTCTCTGCCCTTGCATTCTAGTGGATTTTCACAAAAACAAAGAAACAAAAAAACCCAAGTACCCAAACCCCACGTTCTAACAAAAAGAAAACCCTAATACTTCCCTGGTTGGGACACAGATTTTTGTGGCCCAGCATTCCTTTTGTTTTGATCAGAGCTATGATATGGAGAGCAAGGTCAAAAGTGAAAAGAAAAAAAACACATCAAGCCTCATCTGCCCCTGTACTTGGCTTTGAATTTGCCTGTTTGTGGGAAGAAATTAAAAACCAGTTGGAGCTTCCAACTGTTTCTACTTTCAGTGCTGCAGAGATACAGGATACTGGTTGGAAATGAGGTGTACTTAAACCATAACTCCTTTGCTGATACCTGCTTTTTAGGTGCAATTCTATGACTTATATGTTTTTTCCACTGATGCCTTTCTGTGGCTCCTGTTTTGTTGTATAACTTCCACTGCTTGTTTGAAAACTACGCCTAGCATGCACACAAAGTCATTTGTAATTGTGAAAGGGTAAAGGACGCCATGAGAGCTAACTCAGAGGGCAACGATAAATCTGCCCTTCCAGAGAAAGAAAATTATTTAGAAAGAGAACATGCAAGGGAAATGGGTTAATAAAAAACCAAAACAAAACCAGCACTCTCTGAAAATGAGACTGCCAAACACGGAAGGCAAAGATACTTGTGGGTGATGAAAGAAACAGCAAAAGTAAATAAATTAATGAGGCTGGCAGGAAGTATAAATTCTGGAAATGGAGCAAATTGCTAGGGCAAGTGAGCTGAATAAAAATGATTGTTGAATTGGTAGATGTCAGGAGAGGGAAGACACATTTTCTTAAGTACCAGCTACTTGAAAGAATGATAAGATTTTAAGGGTGAAAGTGAGTGTTTCCAGGCCATGTACTCATCATGTACATTGGCTGAAATGAGGGAATAATAAAAAAAAAGGTGTTTATACATCTATATATAATAGCGTTATCTTGACAACCTTTTTCTGGACAGTAAGGCAGAGAATGAAGCTTACCAGTTAGTTCTGATAAAGTATTCTAAAGCTGAAAAAAGGGAATTGATGATTGTCTTCCCATTCTAGAAATATTATTTTCTTCCTTAGTGACTGGAAGAGATAAGGATTATCTTTTATTTACTACCATAGTTGGGGAATAATAGTAGATAAGGGTTAAACATATGTTGCTATATATATTTAGTTACTCTGACTTTTGAACAATTATTTTTATATTTATTTTAGAGTGAAAACCTAATCTTAAGATAGTGGCAGTATCAGTTTGATATCCTACTATGTAAAACACTTGCAAGATAACATAAACCCAGGAGGTTACTAAAGGTTTTCCAAGCTCCAGCACTAAGTCATAACAACTAAAAGGGGAACAATAGAAGAACAAATTCACAGTAAGAGTTTCTGTTAATAGTGGGATGATAAGAAGAGGTAGCATGAGTGCAACTGTTACTTAGACGTACTCTGGTATTAGGAGTCTCTATGGAGAAGTGTCCCATGGCAATTCTGTTCTGTCACAGTCCTGATCCTGCTTGTGGCCTGATAGGAATAGGAGGGAGTGAGAGAAGTGGTCCTTCTAACCTTCTAAAGTCCTGTGAGACTTCCTCCTGTAGAAACTTACATTTGTAGCAGTCCGTGTCTGATACTGGGCAAAACTCTTTTGACTTGGCCAATTAAACGGAAATCTTCAAATCAGTTTGTGCTCTTTGTTAAGCTAATAGGTACATTCTGTAGCAGAATCAAACTTTGTAAAATAGTTCAGCTATTTCCTTCACAACTAAATAGGATGAAGACAGAAAGAAAATGTCTTGGGTTTTTTTTTGGCAAATGTGTTTTAGGGACCACGTAGATGTTTTCATAGCTATCCAGATTAAACAGAGAAATTAAATCGAGAGGGGAAGATAACTTTGATAAAATTAATAGGAGGGAGTAATTTCTGCATAATCCATGGGCAAGGCTTCCAGCTAAAGACTACAGAATGGATAAACCCTACCAAGCTGCAGAGGTTCTGTTGCAGTTTGTACAGCCCCACTCAGACCTTCTTGGTCAGGTGTTTGTGGGAAGATCTGCTCTCCAGGCCGATGCAGGCATGTTCAGATAGGGTGCTGGAGACTGGAGGTATCAAGCTGGCTCCACAACAGCTCTCTTAAGTTTGGGAAAAATAATATTGGCTCAAACTTCTTCATTTTTGGGAATAGTTAGCTCTATCAGTTATATGAGTGGTTAAGGTCACCAGTTTCTCTAGAGACCATTGGGATCAACTCTTCCAGTTTACCTAATACGTAGGTTTCTGGGATGCAGTGCCTTGTTCCACACAAATGAACTCTGAAATCTCACACTGTAAGGGTGCGTTAGCAGGATAGCTAAACCCAAAGGCCAAGTGCTGAAACGGGGCTCTTCTGCATTGGAGACTTATGCTGATGGCATGGTGATGGTCTGCTTACACTACCCTTATGTATTAACACATTCAAAAGGAGTTTGTGCTATCCTTGGCACGCTGTCATCAAATTGTGGAATAGTTTGAGTTGGAAGGAACCTTTTAAAGGTCTATTTCCCAGTGTAGATATAGTCCTCTGTCTAATGACAGAAAGGCTAATTTAATGAGAAGGCTAATTATTGATTTCTCTGAAATGAAATATATGCATTTGAGATTTCCTCTTCACATTGTGCACTTACTTTCCCTGTTACAGACACCTGCACGTCTAGTGTTTTAAGTGATTATAGGGTTTTTTTTCTGGACTTGTCTAGGAAAATTGGTGTGGTTAAAGTGCATCTATTGTTAATCAGGGTGACCAAGTGTGTAGATATGTGGTGGAGAGAGCAGATACATTTAAAGACAGTTTATATTAAGGAATTTCTTGACACTTGGATTAGGGAAGATGTATACCCTGGAACTTACAGAATTAAATGTCGGGGTAAATGCAGAGTCATTTCTTTTTTCAGTGCTGTGATATTCAATCAGAGTACTGGGATCTCCATCTTTTTAAAACTTCAGAATTCATAGAAGCTGTATAAATTCAGAAGCAGTTACTGTGCTGAGCAAAGCATGCAAAACACAAAGGGGAATTAGAGGACAGCCGAACGCTTTTCTTCTCCAATTACAAGGTAACGTGTAACCTCCACGAGAAAATGTTATAGCAAAATTAAACAGATGAAAACCTAAACTAAGCCTACAGCTGTGGCCAGTCGAACAACGACCCTGCGCTGCACAAGATGCAAACAGCGTTTGCTCAGGCTGATCCTTTGTCAAGGATGTTTGATGCCATCTAGCGGCACATGCGGGAGGCCGGCAGCCGCTCCGGGGACGTCCCGGGGTGTGTATGTATATGTATGTGTGTATATGTGCATACATGTATATGTCTATATATATACACACACACACTGTGCCTTTTCATGTGTCGGCTCGTCACTGGCATGGCTGCAGAAACCAAACTGCACCAGTATTATTTGGGAAACTCCAGAGGTTACATTCACAGAATCACAGAATCACAGAATTGTAGGGGTTGGAAGGGACCTCGAGAGATCATCGGGTCCAACCCCCCTGCCAAAGCAGGCTCCCTAGCTCATATTGCTCAGATAGGCGTCCAGGCGGGTCTTGAATATCTCCAGTGAAGGAGACTCCACCACCCCCCTGGGCAGCCTATTCCAGTGCTCAGTCACCCTCACTGTGAAAAAGTTCTTCCGCATGTTGGTGCGGAACTTCCTGTGCTCCAACTTGCAGCCATTGCCCCTTGTCCTATCCCCACAGACCACTGAAAAGGGGCTGGCTGATTCCCCCTGCATCCCCTGCTTCAGATAATTATAAACTTTGATTAGGTCCCCCCTTAGTCTTCTCTTCTCAAGGCTGAACAGTCCCAGCTTACTCAGCCTTTCCTCATAGGGGAGATGCTCTAGGCCCTTAATCATCTTCGTAGCCCTTCTTTGGACTCTTTCCAGGAGATCCCTGTCCTTTTTATACCAAGGAGCCCAGAACTGGACACAATACTCCAGGTGGGGCCTGACCAGGGCAGAGTAGAGAGGGAGGATCACCTCCTTTGACCTGCTGGCTACACTCCTCCTGATGCATCCCAGGATCCCATTGGCTCTCTTGGCCACCGAGGCACACTGCTGGCTCATGGCCAACCTGTCATCTACCAGGACCCCCAGGTCCTTCTCCACTGAGCTCTTCTCCAGCAGGTCATCCCCCAGCCTGTACTGATACAAACAGTTGTTCCTTCCCAGGTGCAAGACTTTACACTTGCTTTTGTTGAACTTCATCTGGTTTCTCACTGCCCAGCTCTCCAGCCTGTCCAGGTCTCTCTGGATGGCAGCGCAGTGCTCCTGCGTGTCAGCCACTCCTCCCAGCTTTGTATCATCGGCGTACTTGCTGAGGGTGGATGTTATTCCCTCATCAAGATCGTCAATGAAGATATTAAACAGGACTGGACCCAACACTGAGCCCTGGGGAACACCGCTGGTAACAGGCCTCCAGTCAGATTCTACTCCACGAATCACAACCCTCTGGGTTCGGTCCGACAGCCAATTCTCAACCCACCTCACTGTCCACTCATCTATCCCATGCTTTCTCAGCTTTGCTATCAGGATGTCATGGGAGACGGTATCAAAGGCCTTGCTGAAGTCAAGGTAGATGACATCCACTGCTCTCCCTCCATCTACCCAGCCTGTCATGAGATCGTAGAAGGCTATGAGGTTGGTCGAGCACAATTTCCCCTTAGTGAATCCATGCTGACTACTCCTCATGACCTTCTTCTCTTCCAATTGCTTGGAGATGGCATCCAGAACAAGCTGTTCCATTACCTTTCCAGGGGCAGAGGTGAGGCTGACTGGCCTATAGTTACTAGGTTCCTCCTTCTTGCCCTTTTTAAAGACTGGAGTGACATTGGCTATCCTCCAGTCTTCAGGCACTTCTCCTGTCCTCCAAGACCTGTCGAAGATGATAGAGAGCGGCTCAGCAATCACCTCCGCCAGCTCCCTCAGCACACGTGGATGTAACCCATCTGGGCCCATGGATTTGTGTGCATTAATCCCTTTGAGCCACTCCTGGACCTCCCCTACTTGAACCAGAGGGAAATTCTTCATTTCCCAATCAGTCCTACTCTCATCCAGTGTCTGTGGGTCCCGGGGGGCCTTTGAAGTGAAGACCGAAGCAAAGGCGGCATTCAATATCTCCACTTTCTCAGCATCCCCCGTAACCAGGACACCCTCCTTATTCAGCAAGGGACCTACATTATCCCTGGACATCCTCTTACTGTTCACGTGTCTAAAAAACCCCTTTTTTATTACCCTTTATGTCCCTTGCCAGCTTAATTTCCAAGAGGGCTTTAGCCTTCCTAGTTGCATCCCTACAGGCCCTGACCACATTCCTGTATTCTTCCCAGGTGCTCAGACCCTTTTTCCACGATTCATAGATCTTCTGCTTCTCTTTGAGTTTGCTCAATAGCTCCCTGTTCATCCATGCAGGTCTTCTGCCTCTCTTTCCCCATTTCCTCCTCAAAGGGATGCATCGTTCCTGTGCTTGGAAGAAGTGCTGTTTGAATGCTAGCCAGCTCTCGCAGGCTCCCATTCCTTCAAACAGCGTAGCCCACGGGATAGCCCCCATTAAGTGGCGGAGGAGATCAAAGTTAGCTCTACCAAAATTCAGGGTAGCTATCCTACTTTTTGGCTTGCTTCTTCCACCCAGGATCATGAACTGAACCATTTCATGGTCGCTTTGCCCTAAGCTGCCCCCGACCTTCACTTCCCTAACAAGTCCATCCTTGTTAGTGAAAACAAGGTCCAGCAGCCGCCCTCCCCTTGTGGGCTCCTGCACCATCTGTAGCAGGAAATTGTCTTCAACACACTGCAGAAATTGTCTGGACTGCATACGACTGGCCGTATTGCTTGCCCAGCAAATATCTGGGTAGTTGAAGTCCCCCATAAGGATCAGTGCCCGGGAACTTGAGGCTACTTCTAACTGTTTATGGAATGCGTTATCTACCTGCTCCTCTTGATCAGGGGGCCTATAGCACACTCCCACAACAATGTCCCCCATACCGGTTTGCCCCTTGATTTTAACCCACAAACACTCGACAGAAGGTTCATCCTTCCCCAGGTGGAGCTCAACACATTCTAGGTGCTCTCTCACATAAAGAGCAACTCCTCCACCTCGCTTCCCTAGCCTGTCTTTCCTAAAAAGCACATAGCCATCCATGACAGTGTGCCAGTCGTCCAGGTTGTCCCACCACGTCTCTGTGATTGCGATGAGATCATGGCCCTGCGACCGCACAAAGATCTCTAGTTCTTCTTGTTTGTTCCCCATGCTACGTGCATTTGTGTAAAGACAGTTCAGTGGTGAAGCAGATGTAGGTATCCTCAACGGCCCACAGCGAGATTTCTGACAGGGGACTGGCAAAAGTGGCTCCACGGAGGAGTACTCAGGGCAGTCCACAGAATTTTCCCTACTCTCACGTGGAAAAACGTCCCCAAGTCCACGACTGTGCTGTTGGTATTTACCTCTTCCCACCGTCAACTCCCGTTGTGTCTCCCGAAGCCTAACCCTGGCAGCCGCCTTAATATCCCCTTCCCCCTTCCTAACTAGTTTAAAGCACGATCAATGAGCCCTGCTATCTCCTGGGCGAGGATCCGCTTTCCTTTATAGGACAGGTGAGCCCCATTAGCAGTACTCATGCCAGGAGCAGAGTACACCATCCCTTGGTTAAAGAATCCAAAGTTCTTGCGCCGGCACCAGCCTTTTAACCACACATTCAACTCGTGGGTTATCCTGTCCTGCTCTGAGCCCCTCCTCCCACAAGTGGGGATAGAGCAGAATATTATTTGGGCTCCCCCCGCCTCAACAGATCGCCCTAGGTCCCGGAATTCCCTTTTGACAGCTTGCAGGCTACACTTTGTGATTGCGTCCCTGCCTGCTTGAACTATCAGTAAGGGATAATAGTCAGTGGATCTTACCAGGCCTGGTAGCCTTCTGGTAATATCCCTGACCCGGGCTCCAGGGAGGCAACACACCTCCCTGCGTGTAGGGTCTGGCCTACATATAGGCCCTTCTGTCCCTCTGAGAAGGGAATCTCCTACTACGACTACCTTCCTCTCTTGCCTAACAGAGGCAGTCTCAAGGCGTGCAGATGACCGCCTCACTCTAGGCCTCCGCTTTCTCTGAGGCAGAGGGACTCCATTCATCTCCTCAGGTACCTCCTCCTCAACTGTCAGGGCCCCAAACCTGTTGCTCAGGGACACCTGAGGGGGTGGGGTAGGTAGGCAGGGGGAGTGCCTACGACGCCGAGTCGGGACTGTCTTCCAGGCCTCCTCGGGGTTTGGGTCACTCCCATTAACCTGGCACGGGCAGTGAGGGGGGACCGTCTTCAGGTGTGAGGGCTCTGACTGATTATACCACTGGCTTCCCGCTTCCCCCCTCCCCTCCTCCCCCCCACCCGGTACTTTCTACCTTCTTGACTACTTTGCTCCAGGCCTGCTAGAAATGGTAATACTTCCAAGGTCACAAACCATCATCTAAAACAGGCAACTGGCCATATTTCTAGGTTTAGGATTTACATGAAATATCTGACATCAGAAGGAGAAAGTGCCAAGCAGTTTGAAGGTAGGGAATTACTTCTTTAAGCCTAACCACGTTTGCTGAAGGATTAAATCTATTACATTTAAACAAATTAAACTCATTAAATATTAAACATATATAATTACACTATTCAGGATAAAATATTAATATAATGGTCATAAAAGGTGGCATTTCCAATAATATCTGTGATATCAATAGATGAGTCTATCGACAGTTTATGCTCATAAATGCTGTGGGTGCCTTAGAAAGAAAGATAACTTCCCATTTAATAGTTTCTGGTGCAAATTAAGCAGTAGGTTGTCCTGCAGCCAAGTGCGAAGGCACCATATGCAAACCACCTAACAGTGCCAACTGCCAAACCATGTGTTTGGAGAGGGGAGGGTGATAAAGAATAGTGAGAATTAGAGTAAGAATTATTATACTTTATTATGTGCTACATTAGGGTCTTTTGTATGGAGCTGTCTTTCTGAAGTTTTAAAAGAACATTCCTCTGTTATTCCCTGTGAAATCAGCCTAAAGCTGCAGATACTGCACTGAGACTGCTGCTAATTCAAGTAATGACTCTTAAGAGCGTCTGCAGTCAAACTAAAAAAAAACAAAACAAAACCCTGTACAAGGTCTTCTTCATCACAGATTTCAGTTGTCAGTTTTTAATAACACAGTATCTATCTCCCAGAACAAAAAGCAGATTAAAAAACTTTTCCTTTCTGGGTCTAACTTTCTGCTTTCCAGGTCTCTGTGTGAAGGTTTTAGCATAGAAAATGGCAGTAAGTGAGCAGAAGGAACGTTTTGCTGAATGAAATTTTTACAGACAGTGATGTGAACTTTCTTTGTGGTAGGAAGGGTATGAAGGGTCCGATAATGAAGCTTCCAGCTGGGCAGCTACGTATTATTAGATGCTTTCCCTAGGATGGAGCATGTATTGTGTGGAAGTTCAGAAAGGAAACAAATCCCCTGCCAAGTTGTAAATTCAAGGAATTTAAGTGTCCAGAGTACAAGTGAAGTGGTCAAAGGTATGTGGTTGGTACATCTTACTGAGTGCTTCTGGAGCTCATAATCACTGCTTGCAGAAACATGCACAGTACTTGTCCAAGTTCAGGCTGTGTCACCTTTGGCTGTGCATTGGGGACATATACATAATTAAACAGTTCCCCATCACTCTTCCCACAAGCTTCTCTTCTGTGGGACAGTTGGCAGTAGGATGGGTAAACTGGTAAGGCTGCCTGTTGCCACCACCTTCCTCCTCCCCTGTGCTACCAGATGCGCTCATGATGTCTCCAAAGTGCAGGAGAATCTCTTTAAACAAGCTTATGCTTTAGGTCACCTAGAAAGGTTATATATAAGGTGGAGGAAAACCTGCCAGCTGGGAAACCTGAATCTGCCTGACAGAAACAGAGTAACTGTTACTCATGTAATGGAGGTTTCTGGTTTGTTCAGCCACCAGTGCCTTGAGCCCTCAGAAATATCCGTGTTTTGAGAAATTCACAAGTTCTGGAAGCAAAGTACATACCAAACTCTGGTGATTATCCACAGGTAGAGAATGGAGCTAAAAAGAAATAAATGACTAGTTCCAAAGAGCAGAGAAAATAACTATCAAAACTGGGAACTGGCCCAGGAATTTGGGAGTCCAGGTTGAGAACTAAGACATCAATGTATTTCCTCTGATCGTATAGATGTTTATCATATATTTATGAATCTAACAACTAGCAGCTGTCTGCGGCAATTCACTGCTACTCCAGCTCAATGGTAGTATTTAGATTGGGGATTTTAGTCACCACTTCAGTTTTGGTAAATTGTGTATCTCTGTATGAGTTCCAGTGAGTAGACGTGGAACATAAAACCTAGAAATGAGAAGATCAAATGAAGATATGTACCCTTCCAAAGGTCATTACCTGGTGTGGTGGCCTCCAGTAGCAAGGACTTAATGACCAGGATATCTCATCACTCTGATCCTCAATTCCTAGTGTAAAAACAGATGTTGATGTGATAGAGTACCAAGATTTCATTACATGTGTCAGCAGTGCTCTGTACCCTCTGAATTGCAAACGTGGCTGGCATCTCAAAGCTTCAAGAACAGTGTGTTGTTTACTTTTGCTGTGGTGTGTATTTTTAGGGAGAAACTATTTTATAGTTTATTTTTTGAGACAGCATTCATTCCCATTCTTCTTGCATTATAAAGTCAGTTGATTCAGAGCAAAAAATGCTGCTGAAACTAAAAGGCCTTAAAAATCATCCAAGCAGGTCCTTGCTCTCTCTAGGAGCAGCTCATATAATAACATCTTACTGCTCATTGCTTTAGTGCTTTCAGTGCTCTGGTTTGTTTTTTTCTTTTGGTTTGTTTTTTCTATGGTGCTGGACATTCCCTGAGGTGTTGTTTCCGATTAATTGAAAGAGAAACTAAGGACAGCTCCATTCGGTGCCACTTACCTAGGATAGATCAGGCAATTTATTTGTTTTTCAGGCAGACAGCCCTCTTCCCCTGGATACATATCAGGGGAAACAAAACCTTTTTCTCACATACTGCAGATTGCAGGTCAGGTCTGTAGTGACAACAAGTAAGTATAGTGGAAAAAAGAAGTTTGAACATGTGCACGATACACACCCCCACCCCCCAACGAAACAAATGCCCTACAAAACAACTGATAAAGGCAAATACTCCTGATGAACTTGTAATTACCTGAGGGTAACTTTTAACTCCAAGAGGGCAACTAACTGGCTACTCTTTCCCTGGATCTGGACCCAAGTCAGTAGAAAGGATCTTGCTGATTTTTGAGTGCAAATTGAAATTAAACTTATCCCCCAAATTTGGTCGTATTACTAGGATCAGGTTAGCTGTGGCTTGTCTATGTGGATATGAGAACATAATGTGTTTTCTTTTTCTGGTATAGTTTTTTCCTGCTGTTCTCTGAAAAATGAATTCTTTCACCTTTTATCTATCAGGTATGAAACCTCTCAACCTCTCTATTTCCTATTTTTACTCCTGCAGCTGAGTACTAACTCACTGAAATAAACTTTTTCTGCCAAATCCTAGATGAATCTTAAACTTCAGACTTACTTTTTCCTATCCACACCTACCTTTTAAGCCTAGCCCAATTTTCCTGCAATACTGTTAGATCTAACTGCATTGCAAGCCCTAGTAAACCATGCTACTTAACCACCCAAAGAGTTTCTTGTGGTGTTGACAGTGGCTGCAAAAGCCTGAAAAGATCCAAGTGCCCACAATCCAAAATGCTTCCTTCAAAATTTGGAAACTGGAAAACATCCCAGCTTCCACATCTGCCTCTAATTTACACCTCTGAGCACTAGGGTGAGTAATGAAAAAAACAAACAGGATTAATGGACTACTCTTCTCTATGCAACTACCGTGGGAGCTCTCACCCCCAATTGCAGAAATCTGGTAGCAGAGTGTTAGTTACAAGACAAGCAACCTGCTTGTACAAGATAAGTACCTGCTTTTTGAGCTAGAGATTCCTTATGTCCACCCCTGATCCATCTGCAGGAGACACTATTTGTACAGAAGTGCTTAGTACCTGCTTCTAAGCACAGTGAGAAACAAAAAATCCTGAGCTGAATCTAAAGATCCTATACTGAAACTTGAAAAAAGGAGTAAGAGCTTACTCATCCTAAGCTTAACTCTCTTTTCATTCCAGTCTAGTTCTCAGTAAATTGAGCACCCGTGTATCTCTAAGCTGGTTAGCATGACACGGAGACCGGTGTAAATGTTGGAGGGAGTGACAGTATTAGGCTTGGCAACAAGATATAGGATGCAATTAAGCTCGGGTCTAATAGGAAACCATCCTGTCAGGAATCCTGTAACTAGTGCAACTTACAGGTGCCTTTTCAGCACGGTGCATGGCTACAAGCTATAGCATGAGGTGTTATAGCATGAACTGTCATAAGATGGGAAGCGGTCCCTGCAGTACCAGTCACTGGAGCATGTAGAGATTCCCAGACCTCCGTTCAGCTGCATGGTTCTGTATCTGGGTTTGATAATGCCCTGAACCACATGCAAATTGCACAGACTTATTCTGGAAGTGGTGAGGACGGTGCAGCTTACTGGATCCCAGTTCTCAGGGCAAGGAGTTTCAGTCTTTCTGTCTTGTGGTGCAGAGTCATTTGCTGCTGAACACCATCACTGCAGGCTGGACAGGCATGTCAAACCAGGGCTGCCCAGGGCCATGCATATGTGGGGCTGCAGTTTTAGCACACACTCTGAAAAGAGGGACATATGAACTAAGATACTGAGTAATTTCAACTAACAAGCTGAGATTCACTGATGAAAATGGGGTGAGAATTGTGCATTCTGTCTTGGGCACAGAGGTAGAAGTGGAGCAGACACAGCAAGCTGACAGCTTCATGCATGGGCAAAAGCTGCATCCCAAAATGGGGCAGAAATTCTTTGCAGCAAGCATATGTGCTTCCAAACATTACAACTCCAAATCAAAGTAGAATGCTTCTAAAAAATCAAGTGAGATGTTTTTGACACACAGATAATGTACAGGACCAACTGAGTGTACTCTTTCATGTGATGTTTAGTCAGCTATTTTAAATCCCATATATAGGGCATGTGGCTTATTCATTCATTTAAAAATAGTTAAGCTGTGTTTGGGAAGCAGGATGCTGAGACAACTTGAACAGTACATCTTTGAAGCTAGGGTGTATGTTGCCTCTCCTTTTAGATGGCTTGAAAGATTTTGCAGTTAAAGAGATTTTTCTTCGTTATGTTTCTGTGGAATAATAATGACATCCAGTGGCTGGCTACTTTAATAATACATATGTATCTGCTGCAGGTATAATAGGCAATGATAAGATTTCTCTGGGGTCTTCTCTTTGTGGTAGCTGAGTTCTTTCTACCAAAATTATCAGTGGGGATTTTGGGGTGGGGGGACCCGAGTGATGGCAGCTGGGCATGAAAAGTCCCCATGCTTTAATGAGGCCCTACAGTAAGAAAGTCAATTCCACTTTACTGGTATCTAAATGCCAGTTTAGCTTCAGGGAAGAACAAGATATTGTAGTTTTCTCATTCTCTTCTCTTCTAAAGAGACTTAAACCCAGATTTCTTTCATAATAACTAAAACCCGCAGTGGCCTAGGCAATGGCTGTATCCCATTCCCTTTTCTCTTATTTGAAAGCGTTAATCTAAAATATACGTGGTTTGATTCTTAATATCATTGTATTTCACCTGTTTTCAGTTTTTTAAATACTTTTTTGCTGCCCCATCGATGTTCTTTAGGCTGCCCTGAGGCATCCTTAACTTACATACCAACAAAGTGGGTTTTTTTTTTTTTAGGACTTTTTTATTCTACTAATAAGAATAAGTTTCCATAGCAACTACCACTCACATGGTACTTATTGCTGTGGGATTTAGTTACATTTCCTTTTAATAACAAGAACCTTAAAACAGTAGCACATCATGCAATCTTTTGCATTTTATTTTGTAGCAGAAAATTATATACCTTTACAGTTTTCTTCTAGTGACTGTTTGGTGTGTGCAGTAAAATTTATTTTCTCCTCTTCCTTTTAAATAAAGTCTTCCAAGAATCATAACAGGGTAAAGAGATGGGATGCAAAATAATTTCTCTGAGAAAAAGGCTTATGTGTGTGATGGACAAAAGAAAATTAGATGTCTGAGGAGTGGGAACATATTTGAATAATGAACACAGGGTACCTGGGCATTGATATGAGGTACATTTTCTCCTCTTCCACTTGCTTCCTTTGACTTCCCTGGAGTAATGCCACAACTCCAGTAAGGCAGAAGCTTTAAGACTATCTTTCTGTGATGGGCTGGATAGTCTTGTTTTTAAAAACATTTCCAGAATCTGAGTATGGATGTAAGCTGAAAGATAGCAAATTAATTTGTAAGCTATCTCCAATACATTATATTACTTACTTGTCAGACAGCACAGAAAAAGCAGCAGTCTATATAGCCTAATAAAGTGTTTTCTTATAAGTAGACATCTCATGTACTTCAGACCAAAAATGTTTTTGCCTATTATTAGTTCATTACTTGTCTTATGAATTTAGTATAGCTTGAGTGCAGACCCTAAGAAAAAAAAAAATCTGATATAAACTTACAGCCAGAACTTTCAACTCTTGCTCATTTAGCAGACATCAGTCTTACTGCAGTAGTAGAGCTAGCAATAGAGGTTTTTGTTCAAACAGGTCTAGCTTCTAAGTGAGATAGAGAGATTGTTTTTTCTTTTGTAATATGAGTGCAATTCATTGTGTGTAATATAACATGCAATAAACAGTAAAATGTAGTGGGCTGGAAATAGTCACAGAAATCAAAGTTGGTTTAAAGTAAATAGTAGATATTAGCTGATCTAATGCTCTGCTTTGGATGAGCTGGAGTACTTGTGGGTCATTGCTCACAGGAGATGTTCTGACATTCTGATACATCTCCTGTAACAAGTATGCAAAAAACAGTTTGCTCATTACCGTGTAAGTGTAATTTAATGTGTATTGCACAATAACTAATAGGTCTGCAAATTAGGCCCATTGAGCCATAGTCCTCACCTTAACAGTACTTTGTGTATCTGAAGATGGCTGTTGCATGCCCTTCCATCACACCTTGAGTAAACAAAGCTAATCCTTTCAGCTATGCCTCTAAACAACCTAGTTGTATTGATTTCTTTTGGATTCTCACTACTGTCCTTACTTTTCCTTCAAGTGTAGTGTCTAAAACTGGGCCCAGGGTTCCAGCTTGGCCTCCCAGTGCTGGAGATTTGAAAATCACCTCTTCTGTCTTGTTTCTGGCAGTCTGGCTAATCCTTCCCCAAATGACATTTTCTTTCTTGGTTTCTATTCAGTTTGTGGTCTGATGCATTTGTCCCATATATTTTTCATCGGTGTAGCATTTTGCATCATTCTTTACTGAGTTATCTTATGGATTTCAAAACTTCTTCAATTTATTGAGATGACTTTTAATTCTAGTAACATCCTCCAAAGTACTCACAATTGCTGGTGTTTCCTTCACTGAATATTTTTCAAGTGTTATTAGTAAGGATATCTTGCAGTGGTAGAGACAGGATAGACTGCACTGATGGTAACATTTTGATTGAAGCTTTTCTAGCCAGCTGAGAACCCAGATAACCATGATTTCAGTGAGACAGCATTTCCCTGGTTTGCCAGGGTACATTGCAGACCATCCTTTTGTTACAGCATGCTGACTTGATTAAATCAGGAACTTCTGTCAGCTTAGTTCGAAACCTCTGGTAGAAAGTAAGTAGCAACCATCCAGGTTGTGTTTAGTCATTGTTGGCAGTTCTGATTCGCATAGTGGCTTCCTTCTTTTAAGCTGGCAACCAAAGAAACTTAGAAACCTGGAGTGCTGGATTTGATTTTAAAACACCACCCCCCCACCCCCCCCCCCAAAAATAAAAAAACAAACCCAAAAAACCAGGTTAAAAAGGCTTCAGATTAACTGGAATGCATTTTTTTAAGATGGTAAATATAGGAATTTTTAAAATTCTATTTTAATTTAATCAGAATTTCCCTAAGAGGGGAATTCCAGCTCTTTACCACTTTATTAATCAGTATTAAATGAGAATGAAGCACACTAAAACTTCAGTTCTATGAAATCTTCTGGTCCAGTGAAGGAGCAAGTCCTCTCAGTGAAAGGAAATGTTCTTCAGAGACTCTATTAAGGCTCAGTTTCTGGCTTGTAGATGTCTGAACCGTTCTTTTTTCTTTTGTGAAAAATAATTATGTTTGTTTATTCTCTTCCTCCTTGTCTGCTGCCCTCACAACTGATGCTATATTTATCACTGACCTCTGAAGGGGAAGGTGGGAATAGTAGTTGAAGAGATGCCATAATATGGTAGAAATTACAGTGATGTATGTCATTTACTAAGTGTGTTTGGTGGGGAATTATGATAGACACGCAGTTTCACAGTGGTCTAAAGCAAGTCTTTGGTTATTTTGTGGATCAGACAATGTAAGATGAATCTGGGGCTTAGAGGAATCCTTTAGGTAGAAAGTTGGGAAGTTCCAAAATAAAGAGTGTAGAAAACTAGTGAAAATACGTCTAGGGAATCAATTGAGTAGACAGAATGAAAAAAAAGTCATATTTGTCCTAGTAGTGAGACCACTACTAAGTACCCTTATGGCAGCTCACTTTAGTGGAATAATAGGAGTGAAATACCAGGAGACATGGAGATTCTTGCTCTCAGTGGAATAAGCTGTGTCCCTGTTCTATTGTTGCTTTGGAGGTAGAGTGCTGGATGAAATGTTCAGAGCAAAAAATTTTTTGGCTAGACCTTTTTTTTTTTTTTTTCACAAGTTCTTAACCATATTTTAGGAATGTTTTGTTTCACCACCTTATCTTAAAAAAAAAATCTGAAAACCTGAAAAATGTATGTCTAATTTCATAATCTTTAAAAAAGTTTTGCCAATGGTTTTCTATGCGAATCAAGATTAATTTTCACCATCAGAACAAATCGTTTATATGGAGCATTTCTGCATTAATTTTGAAAAGTTCAGAACCATTCCAATTAAATTTGAAAAAAAAATTGAGAGAAGTTAACTAAACTTATGGTTATTATCAGAAATAAAAGGATTTCTCAGTGCTAAACCTGATTTACTTCTTTAAGAAGTATAAAAATATCTTTTTAGTCCTATAAACAAAAAGGAACTAGGTATGCTTTCCATGTTGAATTGCAGAAGTGAAAATATGGAATAAATTAATTGACCACTGAACAATATATTCTTGAGGCAATCACCAACTGCAGGAGTCCTGTTAGTTTGATGAAACCCTCAAGGGCATTCAGCTGGTGCTCACAGGAGCATTATTTTACAGTTACATGAGTCAGGATCTCCCACTTCTGTGTCCTGATCTGTGGGGTTTGAGGGTCACGCCACCTTCCATATTTCTAACAAGGCTCTTTCTGGGAAGGGGGAACATTTGGGATGTTCTCTCCTTTAGCTTTTGCTGTGCCAGGAATGACTTTGTTAGGGTGGGATGTTGTGCAGCATTGTGCGGAACGGATAGAAAAAGTAAGGAGCATTGTGGCATCTGTACATGAGATTCTATCCGATAATTCCTTCTGGGTATTTTTCTGGTTGCAGCTTTCTTATTCACTGGATTAAACAATGTTTAATACAGAAGTTTCAGTGATGATGACAACGTTCATTTACTATTATAGATTTGGTACTGTGTTCTTGCTCTCACTCTCTTCCTACTTTCCATGATTTTTTTTTTTTAATCCCATTACATGGTTACCATAGCAATTGTTCCTGCTCCTTTCAGCTTTCCCAGCTGCGTTTGAGAGCATTTATTTTACAGAATGCATTCTGGTTCTCTTTAACTCTCCAGAGAGACCTAAACTAAGTTAAAATGGTGATGATTAATTTACCTTCTGATATTTCATACAAATTGTATCACAATAATCTCTGAGGTGTATACATGATAGTATGGAAAACTGACTTAAATGTAGAGGCACGGAGCCTCCTATAGATGTCACCGTACTCCATGCATTTAATTGTCAGCAAGTATTACTGTAAAGTCTGAAGTAAGCGTTGGGTTTTTTTTAACTGGGAAACTGTTACACAAAAGAAGGCAGTGAGAGTTTGATTCTCTTACTTGTCAGGATACCTAATATGTTATCCAGAGGAAACTCTTTTGCTGAAATCAGGATTTCACCCTTGAGCAGAGAGATCTGAGGGGACCAGAACTAGGCATCTAGTAGTAGGCACATTGTTAGTATCAAAATAACCCCTGATGATGAACATAGAGAATTGTCTTTAGGCTTATTTTGACTCAAATGGCTTAAATTTTATAGACCAAAACTTCTGAGGATTTTGGTAGGTTTTTTTCCTTGACTTGAACAGAGAATTGAATCCTTTATTAATAAACTTGCATTGTTCCTTTGATCTTCAATGTAAAATCCTGCAAAGATAGGCTGTTCATGGGAAGAGGAAAAATTATCTTTGGCAAATAGCACATTTTAATCTTTGAAAAATGCAGTTATGGGGAATTAAATTTTTTTCATATTTTGCTTAAGTTCTACAAGTATATTTCTACATAAAGAGGAGGGCTTCATGCTGACTTTTTCATAATTCTTCACTGAATCCTTTCTCTCAAATAATTTTGTTTGTTCGTTTGATTCAATATGCATCTGTTTTTAAATGTTATGAGCGGTTAAAAAGCAACACTTAAAATCCAAGCTTTTCATATCAGGTCTACATTAGCATTTTAAATCAATCTGAGTTGCATTTTAGATAGTTTTATTTTGCTATAGGGAATAAAAGTTCTCCAAATCTCCATCTTTGTTCGACCTAAAGAACTTGTTTTAGTTGATCAGACTGGTCACCAGCTTTTAAATGCTCTCAGTTCCACAATTCTGCTACATCAAGTGCACGCTACTGAATGACTTGGTTTTGACTGAAGCAGTCCTTTTAAAAAAAAAAAAAAAAAAGTAAGTATTAAATTCAGGTTGTCTTCTCCATCCAAACATGAAATTTTAATGATCTGGAATCAGATAATGAACAGCATTGATCTTACTGTGTAGAAACTTTCTGAAAGATGGTCATGATCTTGACTCTTCCTCAGGCTTTTCGTAGAAACTACCACAGATCTAGCCAAGAGTAACTTTTCCATTTGGTTAGAGATCAGCCGAGTCCATTTTAAGTATGAAATAAGCTATACTGGACCATATTTCCTAGGAAGCCGAGTCTGCCAGAGTAGCCTTCATTTTTTCGGTGTTGACATGCCTGCTTTCAGTTGCAAAACTTACACCTAAGCTGGGCTATGGATGCAAATTAGAATGACCTAAGAAAAAAGAGCACTCAAGCTTAAGAACAAGACTTTTCTGTGATTTGCACCATACTAAATCTCACAGAGGTTTTAGTCAGCTGCAAACAAAGTTGTCTACTTTACATATGCAAGTCTGCAACTATGTGTATTAGACCCTTGTCTTAGCTTGACTATTTAAATTTGAGCCTCAATATTTTGGGGGCTTAGAGAAGGAAAAAGGGATGCAGCACTATAGGAGGAGAAGGGAGCATTGTTCTTAATTATTTAGATCTGTATCTCAACATTTCCTTCATATATAACAAAGTGATCAGAATTAAGGATTCAAAGCTTTCCCTCTGCTTAAATAGCACCTGAAAACGGCCGCAATCTGCTATTGCGTCTTGGACATAGCTGCTGTACTGATTTCTCATCTCCGTTGTGAGAAGAGCTGTTTTCCTCAGGAGCCGGTAATGCGCTGCAGTTGCATATGCCCATAACCTTTCCCTGAACCCAAGCCCTCTGCAGCAGGTTGCAGAGGCCCAGAGCGGCCAGGTGACATACAGTGCCATCTGCACTGCTATACTGGTCATCTGGCCAGAGCTCTGACCTTTCTGAACATGATACAGCGAAATCTAACTCCTGAAAGCTGCTCGGAGGCAAAATCTGTTCTTCACCGTCAGTTGCACTACTCAGTCACTTAATTGTCCACTGCAACTGATAAAGTAACCATTAGACTTAGGTCATGAACTACAGTTTATCATTCACACGCAATAGTACACCCTTGAACCACCCTGGTTTCTAAATTACAGCAATACAGACCTACTCAATAGCAGAGATTTAAAGTACCTGGAACTTTATTTAGTCCTGTGCTGTGAAACAACATCTGACAATAGACTGTTCTGTGCAGGGAGAAGCTGTGGTGATCAATGCGCTCCACAGTTTGCACTGTCTATGCCAGATAAAGGCTGAGAACACTAAACAAAGTGCTACAAATGTTTTAGCCTGAGAATAAGGCCTGATTTTTGCTCACAGTCTTGCTGCTGCCATTCAGGGTAGCTTTGTGGCAGACGCTGATCTGTGTCAGCAGAGGGGTGACAGGGGGAGCTGGGAACTGGGCTTTGGAGAAGGGACGTGCTCCTGCCAAAATGCATTTTCTTGTTTAGTTGTGAATGGGAAATGAAGTTATTCCAGGATCAACTTCTGACCTCTAGTTTTAGAGTCGTTGTTCTAGAAACACAAGCTTATATTACTGTGTGAGTGTATAAATCCCTTGTCATTTTGAAAAGCCTTTCATCTGGAGATCATAGTTAGCTTCATAAACATTAATTCATTAATTAAGACTTGAGTGAGGCTGAGGCTGTCCCCATCATATAGACAGTCAATTTGAAGTGTAGAGAAGTAGATTCCTCCTGTGTGTGGCCCCTGTCCCTGTGCTCTCCTTCTCGTTTTCCTCCAGCCCCATCCCACCTGATCCTTCCAGCACAGGAGCCACCCACAACGTTCATCCTTCACAGCCAAAGTGGCTGCGGTTCAGTAGTAGGCAGGCTGGCACCTTTTAAAGGATCCCGTTATAGCTACTTAGCCACAGTGGAGAGAATTCTGTCTCTGTTAAAGTTGATCAGAGCTTTCCACTCGTTCCTACAAATGCAAGGTCTGACCTACTGCTTTTGGGACATCCATGTGAACAGTGTTGCCCTGATGTAGGCTAGGCTTAAAAGATGAAGTATGCACCTCATAACTATAATGAGTATCACATGGTCTATGGAGAGCCACAACTGTGTTTATTTGTCCCAAAATTCAGTCTTGTGCCTTTGTAGCACAGAGTTCCTACTTCTTTGCAGATATATAAAGAAAAAGAATTATATTCATAGGAACTATTGGCACTTTCATTAGAAATTCTTCCCTGTGTAAGAAGCTTAGCTTGAGAAATGGAATTTAAGTTAAAATAAAAAGCAATATAAAAATATAGGTAAAGAAGGACTATTTAAAGCAATAGGCAAGTCTTACGAATGACTAATGAAAAGAAGTTGAATAAATGCTTTCCTGTTGAAGTGATAGAAAAAAGTGCAACAACACACAAAAAAGAATCTCTTTCTAGTGAATAAAAAAATTATCAGGAAATAAAAGTAATTAAACCTCAAACTTTCATGGCAGCAGAAAACCAGGCCAGACAGTTCTGAAGGTGGCTCATTTCTGCTATCCATGGGAGCGTTCCCAACTCTGGTATCCACTGTGAGAAGCAATAAAAACACAGGTCCTAAATGTAAGTTCTTTTGAAGGTGTTCATGAAGCCTTCCTCTTGATGATGCCTTTGGCAAATTCTTATGTGTTTGGCTCTATATAAATACTTATATATGTGGTATCTCACAGAATGCAAAGCAGACTGAGCCTTCAGAGAAATTAATTATACATGAGTGAAAGCATATATAATTTGTGATCCCAGTGAATTGGTTTAGTTATTAAAAACACTCAGATGTCTTCTATTTTAATCTGGAACTTCTATCACTAATCTGGTATCTCCTTTGAAAGATATATTTCTAAGAGCTATTGTTGTTGTGCTACCAAAATCTAGGAAAAGCAGACGTGAGTTTTGATGCTGTCGGTGTCAATTAGCTGACCAGAAGTTGTTCTGTTGTGACCCCCTTCTGTAAAGTCTTCACTTTGTAAAGACAACAGATCGTACAAACCCACTGGTCTGCATTTAATTTCACAAACTGTTGCTCCACAACTTTGGACACTGACTGGAAATGCATGTTCAGTGAAATACGAGACTTTTTGAGGGCACCTTCAGAGATCTTTTGCATCCCCTTGAGATGAAACTTTTTCATATTTCACATGCAACAGATTTCTATATGTAAATCATTTCTAGGGGTTTTTTTTTTCTGAGCATTTCTGGTGTTTCTTGATTGTTCCGTTAATCTAATCTGTTAATCATATTGCTCTATATGATCATGGGGCATTTAAACTTCTCTCATAGGTCTTACTGAATAGGATGGTTTAAGCTTCCACAACAAGGTGGGTCTTTTAAATAAAAAAATCCTGAACAAAACAAACACCAAACCTTAAAAAAAACCCAAAATCTTAAATGTGGACAACTTACATAAAAGTGAACATGTTTTGCATGTTATCACAGATAACTTTTTATAGATGGAATTGACCAAGATGTGACAGTTTTTATTGTTGAGTGTTAGGAGACCATGACTCCCTTGTACCTAGAGTTATCACCAGATACTTTGCATCTTCGCTTTGTTCTACACACAATTCAACTAAATTCATCAAGAAATATACAGGGATTTTGTTAAGAAAGCAAATGAGATGATGAAGTGATGGAAAGGTGGCGGAGAAGCAGCAGCAGCAGAGAAGCCCTACAAAGGACAAAGCAGACAGAATTTAAATTTGTATTTGTCTTCCAATCAAAGCAGTAACAAAGTTTAAAATGCTTTATTTTGCTACGAAATCAGGTAAATGCATTGATTTCTCTCCATGTGTTTTTTGGCAGTGCTTGAGGTACAGTGTGTGATTGATTGTATTTCATCTGTGTGCTCTAAAAGGCATTGCCTTACGTCTATGTATTCATCAATATAGCACAAATAATGCGGGAAACCTCATCTTCTCCATCTGAGATGCAGTTAGAAAACAAGACAATGTGCCAGAACAAATAGCCAAATCTGCATTCCCAGATTCACGCAAGAGTGATTTATTTGTAGTCTTTCTGCAAATAATTCTTTAAAATACTTAACTACTTACACTTTTGACCCTGGGCATTTTATTCATTGTATAGAAGTCTGTATCAGCCCAGAAGATTATTTTTTGTTAAACAGCCTCTCTGGAAGTTGCTCGATTTGGTTTCTGTGTCAGGCATCTCTGGGTAAAATCATTACCCTTCATTGTTTAAATTAAGCTGTGACTCAGACAGAGTTTCCAACGTGATGGGGCTGCACCCAGGCCGGGTAATTCATAGAGAGGGTTAAAAAAACAGAATCAAATGCTGGCTGTGAGTTAAAGAGAATAGGGGATAAGAGCTTAGGCTTAACCTATAGGGGGACCTAAGGAATAAAGCAAACCAGAGTCCAGTGTGGGGAAGAAAGGAGAAAAAGCAAAAAGGCTAAAAGAGATCAGGCCTAATGAGCCTTTCGAGGAAAATGGGAGACTGGAGCCTCAGAACGAAAGAGTGGCCCAGCAAAGCAAGGATAAAATGGATCAGCCACAATGTCACCAAATTGATCCAGAGTTCAAAAACCATCAAATCACCGTATACAATAAAATAAATTAAAAAAAAAGTTCAAACAGTGTCAGGCTCCTTAAAGCTCGCTTGCTGACATCAAACATAATAAGAAAAAGACCTGTTTGTAACATAATGTGACTCTTTTCTAAACAGAGCCTTTGAAATGTATGTGCTGGTCTGTCATTTTCTGTTGTACAGTTCTCACATCATATACCTATAGGTCTGGCAGAATTTTTATACTATATGAAAAAGAGAAATAATCACGGAAGAATTAGAGAGATATATTTAGACTAGAGGGTTTTTATCCTGCTGTGTTAAGGAGCCATGCTACCGTCTAGACTGATGTCTTGAGAAATGAGCCAGAGAGGGGGACAGAGGGAAATTCTGGAGTGCAAATTAAACCAAACAAATTCTGTGTATAAAACCACAGTAAATAGCTATAACAAATGCATGCTAAAGGATCAGAAGGTATTAATTCCTATCAAGAGCATTTCTAATGTACCTATTACTCTAATGTGTAAGTGACAAACAAGACAAAGAAAATACCCTGTGTGTCAAAGCCCATATATCTCTCCATGACGTAAAGAGGTGGTGCTACCCATATTTAGCAGGTTTTATTTAGCCACCTACGCACCTCTGACTTGGTAGACTTATTTTTGATAAGTGGTGCTTAAAAGTGTTGGTATGAAGCATAAGTAGCTAATGCAAATATGTTACCGACCCCTACCAGAGCTAGCAATTATGTAAATTTCCAAAGCCTTCATCTTTTATAATTAGATGTGGCTGGCTTAGAGTGAAGGACTTCCATTGCTGACCAGCTCAGTCCTTATTCCAGTGTTTCACCAGAAATTATATATCTGAAATCAGAGGGATGTTATATTCTTTAAAGTGATTTTAAGGTATAGCCTGGAATATTTGAAAGACCGCTAGTAATTAATTTCTTGTTTGCCATGCTTGAAAGATGAATAAAAGCATGGAAACACTTGGTGAATAGCATCTTGTAACCGATCATAATTAAGTGTACTTTCAGTTCCTCCTAAGTGTACAAAATGCTAATTATTTTTCAGAAAAGCCAAAATGCAAGTTTTCTTAGCGTGGGTAAAGGAGAAAAGCACAGGTTTTTGTACAAGGCTAGAGATCCGCCTACACTTAAATCCCAACAATCTTCCCTATTAAAAAGATGATTCCCCTATAGGTTAATTATTGCTGGACAGCTTCAGGGGCTGATCCAAAACCCACTGAAGCTAACGGAGGGATTACGGTGATTTCAGTTTGGTTTGGATCAGGCCCTAAAGGGCTCCTCAGGCAGAGGAGCAAAAGCATGGTGTATATCGCCCTAATACACATTTCACTGTCATACAAGTGATGATTTGTCTTAAAATTTTCTGGCTAACGATAGTGTTAGGGAACGTCTGTGTCCTTGCGTATATGTGTTGTTGCACATTCGTGATTCCCGGCAAGAAACAGAGGCTCCAGTGGATCTAATTTTTCTTTATTCCCCTCCCCGCCCCGGTCCCACTGAAGTAGTTTGAGATCAGTATTGATGCCAGCCCCATACGAGGACTGTGTGTCCCTCACTGCTGCCTATCATCTGACAAGTTGTTGGCAATACTGTAGTGTGGCAGTACTCACTACTCTCTGGATCTACCCAGACTTTTGGGGCTGCCCCCCCAAGGGCTGCCCTCGCTTCCTCTGCTTGGCTGCCCACCCACAGGCTTAGGATAAATTTTGGGAAGCCAGAGCAATTCCCCTCAATGAGGTGCTCGAATGACAGGAACAAAGAGGGGAAGAAACCCTTCCCGATATTTCCACCATAATGACTCTTTACATTCAATCCCAGCCCCACTTAAGTGTGTACGTGTATGAAACAGCTTTAGAAGAAGTGTATAGCCAAGAGCCTGGAAAGCTTAGGAATAATTCAGGAAACTTCTTTAGGTTAATATGCTGAAACTTGCTAGATACATCCCACAAAAAGAAAATACTTGTTAGAAAACCTTAGTGAAATGCAGGGTGAATGTGGTATAAAGTTGTTCACCTCAGACACTACAGTTATGGTGCACTGGTCCGTGGTGTGCTTGTAGTCACAGCAGTGCATGTAGGTGTTGGCTCTGCGTGGGGGCCCAAGTGTCTACTCTCTCTAGGTGCTGATGGTGGATATGAATTGGTGGGGGGGAGAAAGGGCAGGAATAGAATAAGGCTGAACACCCATCTTTTCTCCCAGTGTTCGGGGAGAAAGCAATATAATAAATCCTGGGGGGACATGCTGTGCCTGGCCAGTTATAACCTGAATGATTTTTGTTATACTCCAAGGTACCAGGGGTTTTTCCAGTGTATTTCAGTGTAGACTCTGATTTTTCTATACCAAAGATACCTATGTCTGAACAGGCACCTTTTTGGGTTGGCACTAACCTAACTACAAGTGAGGTAGTCTAAGGACTCATTTATTCCGTTGATGCATGTATTGCGCTTGTCCTTTTGATAAACAGGAATTTAGTTTCCTGTACTATCAATCTAACATCTTACATGAACGGCAAACGTGATTAAAAAATAAAGCAATGTAACAAAATTAGAGGTGAACCTCAGCTACACGCTCAAAAAGGGAAAAAATAGGATTAATAACTGATACAGTGAGAGAGGTGAAGCATGCTTGCAGGGAGTAGAAGTAGCAAATGTTATAGATGGTACTATATACTACGAATGAACATCAAAAGCCTCGGAGGCTGGGTTCAGAAGCTTATCAGAAGTTACCTCGGCCTATTTGATTGAGAATTCATGCTGGTAATTTCCAAAGATTGAATTTCCTTGTGAGATCTTTAGTAGTTTCTTGTCTGGGTCAGATTAAAGGACAAGAAGAACAGCTCTGCTGGCACTACAGTATTTCTGCTTGCTAGCCTAGTTAAAATTAGGAAGTATACAGATATTAGAAACATATAGAAATAAAATACTCAAATAAATCCAGATTTTTTTTTCATGCTTTAGAACTGTGCTCCATACAGTATAATCGCTTCAAGTACACAAAGAAAATCTGGACATACTCTTTTATCTTTTCGCTGGTTCCTAAATGGGTCAGGCACAGGTTCCTTTTCATGGAAAGCTCCATGCCTTAAAAAGCATGTGGCCAAAATTAGGTACCTAAATTCATAATATCCAAATAAGGTCCCTGGGATTTATTTTTTTTAAATTATTTTTAATATCAAGGTACTCAGAACACACACAGTAAATGCCCACCTTTGAAAAGAAGGAAATTAGATTACTGGCTTTTAAATACATCAAATTTCAAGTGATTGGCAAGTGTGTACCATTGATCTTTTTTCTGCTGTGCATTTTTGTTACAGAAAGGATACGTGGGTTTTGGTTGTCACCTGTGTTAAATATCATAAGCTCTCAAACCTTCTCATCTAAACAGTCTCAAAGGGCAGTGGTAAGAATTCAGCTGACCACTGATATGTTGAAAGGTATTCTACAAATTCGGGCTTGCAATGTCACCAGACTAATTTAGGATAAAAGAATACTCACGTTATCTGTCATTTAATGCAAAGTAAAAATAAATAAATCTTTTGGGAGCCCTTGAAGTTAGTGATGACACTTCCAGGGCAGTGGCGCAGAGATGTGCTCTGTAGCAATTAGTCGTCATTGACTACTGAATGGATGGAGGCATGATTATTTTTTCCCCGAGGAAGAGAAACGCGGCTGCACCGGAGCCAGTGCTCTGCCACTGGCCTCTCTCACCGGCGGGATGAATCCGGTGTCGACACAAGATGGCACCAGGGACCAGCCTCTCAGGGAAGCCTTCCAAACCTTTAGCCTCATGGCCTGCAGCAAGCACAGGTGCCACAAATCTGTTGTTTTCTTTGAGTTACCAAAAATAGTTAGACACACAGATTTACAGAAAAACACAAATTCTGCATCAGTAATATTGCTGGTTTGGTGGGACTCGAAAGCACACGGAGCTGAAAAGGATTCCTTGTGTCGCACGTGGCACTTTCTCCCTTTGCCAAGAATGCTCTGGGAGGAAGTCCTACGTGTTACAACCCCTTTGAGTGCCAAGGCAAGCATCTTTCCTTTAGCTCTAAAATGCAAATTATTAAGGTAGCATTCCCTTTTGTTAAGTCTCATGGACTTCCTGGTGAAAGAAACGTTATTTAGGGTTTTGTGCCTAATGCTGATATTGGGATGTCTAATTTTCAATGCAGAGTTTGCAGCTAAACATCTGGGATGGCTGGAAGCGTATTCTGCTTAAACATGTACTGTAATGAAATGATTGTAATGCCAGCACATGTGAGAATACACAACAGTGTATAATAAGACTTTCCTATATAAGTAATTTCCCTTTCTGTTACTGGCCTTTCAGAATTTGAATGAACCTGAAGCAGAAATTTGGACATTCTAGCACAAAAGGGACAAGTAGTTTTTTAGAATCTCTGTTGGTAATCATTCCTTTCCATGGGAAAATAGCATGCACTGGATAAAAAACGGAGATGGTTCAGCTTCTTACCTGTTAAAGTTAATTTCAGAAATGGTATTAAAAATCCATCGTTTCCCTAATTCATTTCTTCCCTGTGAATAACTGGTTCACTGTGTTGCCAGTGGTCCCAATGTCAGAGTTACCACACTGACAAGGGAATGCAAATGAGAAGGAAAGCAGTTTTAAAATGATTGCTTTGTTAGTACTTGGTTTGCAGTCTGGGGGTATTTGGGGATCCCGGTGCAGCTCTCTGGCAGTGTAACCTCTCAGAACCAGGCTGCACACCCGGCAGTGAACATGCTGTGGGGCTGTGTGTGCTACAGCAATCACACAATTAAGTAGCAATGACTGGCAACTCTATTGCTCAATTAGTCTCATACAGTATGTCAAGCTAGAAGATATTTCGCAAATTGATCTTCCAGAGTTATTTACTTCAGTGAATTCACTTTAGGGTGAGGTTTCTTTTAACTGAAATGCATTATCCCATAGCATACTAATTTTTTCATGTGGCTAAATGCAGTGGGTCAAATTCTCTGAGTTACACCAGTAAAGACCATAAAAGTCAGTGTATTTGGACAGATAAGACTGCAAGAAGCATTGAGCCCCGTCTCACAGTCAGTGTTTATAATAATCTGCAGACATGGACCATGCTAGAAGGACTATCACCCTACTAGCAGCTTGTCATGAATTGTCGTTTGAAATGATAACATAATTGTGCGCATGTACCGTCATGAGGTGGCCTGAAGCCAGAGCCTGAAGCAGCCAGATGAGCTGTTAAAGGGAGGTGATGTCTTCCAAGTCTGAGCAGGTGGAAACAAGATACACAGCTCACTCTCCCTATCCTATAAACATGCTACCGCTTCTCTAGGTGCCCTTTAGAGGTCAACACTTGGGATGAAAAAAGGCTTGACTGTTCTGTCCTGAGTGTCAGACTGCTGGGAGATTACAGGTTGTCACAATCTGAGCATCCACAAGGCAAACGAATACGCACAAGGCACTCGTGCAGCTCTGCTGCTATTCCAAAGGCATCCTCTGGCAGTGACGCGGAGCTTGGTCCTTGCAATGACCCTTCATGGGGACCAGACTCCTCTGTGCTGTAGTGTACAGGTATTGGGACTGACCACTGTTGGTTCTTGATGTAGCTCTTTATTTCAGTATCTTTGATATGCTTTTTATTTAAAAATAAATAAAAATTTGGAGAGGTTGTGAGACCAGATTGGGAAAACAGAACATCTTCTTTAGTTGAAAATTGTGTGAGAGCGGATCCTTCCAATTTTCTGAGAAGGTATGGGAAGTACTTCTGGGACACTGTTTCCCAGGAAAAAGTCAGGAGCCACTGCTTAGCCCAATCACTCGCCTTCCTAACAGGGTGTTACAACTTTTCCATAAGACTTCAGTGCTCTGGGCATGATCCACCATGGTAGACTCAAATGTGTGTCCTTCCATCTGCTATCATCTTTCATCCTCTCTGTCCTTCCTCCCAGTACCACTGTATTTGCCCCATTTCTTAGAGCTGTGAGTCGATTCCTCTCTGGAATGTCTCGTCTGATCTGTGTGACTGTATGAAAAACATGAGTTCTCTATGCCATGGTCTGTGGCCTGAGGATGAACCAAACTATTTTGAGCTATTCCCATTCTTGGCTGTGCGCTTGGCTTTACTTCTAGGTAATCCTGTCAGCATCACTGATGTGCACTGAAACTAGTCCTATGGGTAGTATTTTGCTGGATTTCGGACTATTCAGTGCTAGTGAAGAGGTGGGCAGGACTGGGCATTCCTTTTTAAGAAAAAAATGAGACTGGAGAGTTGTGAATAGTAGAAAGAGACAGCTAGAAGGAAGGTTGCAACAGAATATCATGGAATTAGAGAAAAGGAAGACTAATCAGAAAAAAAGAGGAAAAAGAGGGTAGAAATTAGTAGTTAAGAAGACACATCCAGGAAGAAAAAATAGACAGTAAGAGGGAAAATTTAATCAGGATGGATTACTTGATGAGAGAAATTTAGATTAATATAGTATTTGGGGAAACTAATTAGATATTAGATTAAGAGATTGTATAATAGCAAATCAGGGCAAATATTCCCATTATTGTGATTTCTGTTGAATAATTTCCTAAAAGAGATTTAAATTTTTCCCTTAGCATATAGGTCTTCTAACATGTAATTTCTACAATATACAGTCAAGTGACATCTATTTCTGTAACGTCTGTAAATTGTGCCTTCATATATTTGAAGACCCTTTGGTAATGTAACAGGACTGAGTTTAATCTGCAATAGGAGACTGAACTCTAATTTGCTAACTTTGGTGAGACCAGCATTTCAGCTGTAATATGTTATTAACCTGCTTTCATGTACATAATGTAAAAAACCGTTCTATACTCAGGAAAAGAGAGGTGGTATAACTTGTTCATTGAACCCAGATAAATCCTCCTCTTTCATTTCTCACCCATTTTCCATGATCTGTGCTCTGTATAGTAACAGGACAAATATAAAATCTGCACATACACGAAAGAGAAGAATACACAAGTAGAAACATTTAAAGTAGGGAGCCAGCTCCACTTAAAAAACATTAACATTAATCTTGTATATTCACCAAATGACAGCAAGGTATGGTCCAGAGTGCCTCATTTACCCATTTCCTTACTTTTACTAGTGTGGCCTAATGACAAAACAATTTCATTTGGTGTCTAGCAAACAAACTCTTCTGGACTCAGGGAATGGTTGTTCACGTAACAGGCACTGTTTGTCCATGAGGCTTGACAGCCTTTACCAGTGTTTTCTCATGCCTTTGGGTAGGAGCTAAAAATGGCTTGTGTTGTTCTTAATAACACGATATGTTTTAATATTACACCTCAGATCCACAATAATCTAAATATGTGTAGGAGCCAGTGAAATGATGGAAATATGCCAAAGTTCATTTGTATTTTTGTCCTCAGTGGGGGTTTAACTATATTCACAAGCCCAAAACAGACTGTATAACTCATCCAAGCACAGAGATCTACAGGTTGAATCAGTAGGCAGATAAGGGATGGTAGGTTTATGTTGTGTGTGTTTTATACAATCAATTATGCTCTGAGGACTTGATTAATCACTTTGACTTATAAACTGGACCCAAGAGAAAGTGGCGAGTTAGAGATAAATGCCACTACTGCCCCAAGACATCATGCAGCATCCCTGTCTAGCTGAGAAACTATCCCAAAGGAGGTCAGAGTCTCTTGAAAATCCCTTAGGGATATCTAAAAATATAATGCCTAAGAACACTCTTTCTGTATTAAATAAATAGAAAAATATTTCTAGGTACATGTACTCTTGTACCTAATAGAAAATCACAGCCCTATTGCTGCATAATGTGTGTTTCCATGATTATGGCTGTGAGGAGATACACCTGACTGTGAGAGAACATATTCATAGCTCATCTGTTCAAATGGTTATTTCACCTTCAACTTCACTCCTCGCTTTTCCTGACCACAAGGTTCGATCAGAGATTTATAGATAAATTGAACACTACCAACAGCCATTCTACTGCCAGCCTTGCTGTCACTAAGCGGGGGCTACTTGCCAAGAGTTCAGGAGTATCAAGTTCAGGACAAAAGCATTGTGGGACAGAGGGAAAAATGAAGCCAATGGCAATAAGATGAGGGGAAGAGTATAACAGTGTATGGCATTGATCTTTGTTAGAGAGATCTTTGCATCAAACACTTGAAGGTCTTGCCCAAAGAGGTTCTTACAATTCACCTGGGTTTCCTCTTTGCCTTGCCTCATGGACAATGAAGAAGCCCAGGTGAGACACAGAGGTGTAACAGACCCATCCAATGCTGAATCCTGCCATTATATGGGTGTTCCCTACAATACCTTCTCGATACTTTTTCCAGATTCAGAAATCATTATCTCAAAATTATCTATAGCCACCCAAAGCAGGTCTTCTCCTTCTTTTGGTGTTTACTGACTTTGATTGCTGGTTACTTTAACCAGCCAGCCTACATTAACCATCCTGTTTTACACACACCAGATAGAACCTAGGTTCAGATGGGAAGACCTAAAATGTTTTTAATCTTCACTTAACTCAGACGAAAGCTCGAGCTCAGTTCTTAACATCTCCTCCTTTCACCACACCAGAACAATGCCTGAAAAGTTTGAGTTATTTCATGTAACTTAGAAATGTGAATGTGTTACGAGTCAGCTTTGAATATGGCCTCGATTCCAAAAGGTGTTATCATCAAATCAAAATTATTCACACATGTCAAGTTAACATTTTATTTTTATTCCTTACTCAATTTTTGGCAAGCTTACAGGAGCTGTCAGTGTTTCAGTATTTTGAGAAGAATATTTTAATAAAACAGTGATGTGCTGAAAGGGGTTCACAAGAACTCACTAGAGGCCCTTGTTAAAATTCTGCCACCCTTCAAAAAATTATTCCCTTGCCTCTCAAGGAGTTCACCCCCTCTCTGGATACTGCTAAATCATTTCTGCCAGGGATGAGTTTCATCCCTTGGGGCTCATAAAGATACTTCTGAAGAGCAAATTGTTTGCCTTTGAAATAGACCAGATTGCATGAAATAGCAGACACTTTAAAAATAAATTCCTGGGGTAGCAACACTTCTCTGCTCCCCCCGCCCAAGCATCCGATCTGATCTCCACCACCCGTACCTCTCATTGTGTTATACTATCAAGTACTCAATCTATTTCTCGGGAACAAAGTATAAACAGTTCCAGCAAGTGCACTTAATATAACTTTTTTGCCAAGTGGCATTGCCTCCCTGCTAGGCTGTGGTTACAGGAAAGCATTTATATTTAAAGGTAAAAACCAAAAAAAAGCCAGGTTCTCCCTACGAGCACACAGGGCTTGAGTTTATTTTGGTTTAAGAGAGGAAATTATTGTAGGGCTCTCCTGTTAAAGTATTTCAACATATGACTGTAATAAAATAAAAGACATATTAGGTGCAGTGGAAAAAATACAGCACTTGAAATAAAAATGGGAATTCTGGTAATCTTGCCCAAACTGGTTAATTCTTTATTGCTATTACTTATTTTTATGTGTTTAAAGGTCTAAATTATAGCTGTGTGGATGTAGATGAGATTAGTTCAAAAGAGCGGATGTGCCCAGATATGCCAGACTTTCTTTTTAAATGCTGAGTGGAGAGGAAATATCTGAGTTGAACTCTTCTTTCTCCTAAGTGTGATCTAACCGATTACTAAAGAGTCTTACCTGTATAGGTAACGTGTGGCCCATGTTTTAATATCATAAAACTTGTTCTAAGCCGATGCTGCATGTTTTAAGACAGAAGTAAAACCTTGCCTATGTGATCCAGGCTTTCCTCTTTGGTTTGTTAATCCCAGAACTCATCAATGACTGTTTAAATTAAAATATTACTAACTCCTTCCACAGCAAAATTTAAATGACCTGTCTGACTCATCTGACACATTGCCTCCGCCAATTCAATGTCTGTGGCAACTGAAAGGAGAATACAGGCCACCATTTAAAATAAATGGGTCTTAATATAACAGATGACAAGTATAGCTGCTATTCTCCTGTTGTATTGTTTGGTTTCATATCTAAAAGAGTCATTAAAATCCCATTCAGTGTTTGGTTTGTTTGGTTTTTTTTGAAGTGCTGTGAAAGTAAGCTTTGTCTTGACCTAAAATGCTAAAATCCTGTTTGGTGGAATCTTGCTCCTGAACAAGACTTAAGTTCACCATCTACTCATATTTGCTGGTTCACTGACATTTTTCCTGCTTCTGTGCCAATGTTGGAAAATAGCACCAATGTGCACTAATGCGCCTTGTGTGATCTGTTGTCACCGTAAGAAAACCGAATCAACCAAGCCACATGTTTTTTAGGAACTATTACTTAAAGCCTGCCTCAGGAAACTGTTGGTTGCCTCTGAAGCTGTGATGTCATTATAGTTTTATTGGTTTCTTTGCCAGAAACAAGTGCAACATGTCACACCAGTGAGCAAACCATCCTTTCTGAGGGGAAGTGTCAAAGTAAGAGTTAGGGAGAGGAGAATGCAGATGTTGCAGACAGTCCTGGTATGAGAATCAAGTCAAGCCCTGCCTGGGGATGTCTAAATATCCACATGAACAGAATATTTAATTATTCAATTAAAGCATGACTATCAACATGTGGCATTATTTGGACCAAATATCAAGAAGCCTATTCTGTGTTCCTGCTACTCATCCACTGAAAGACTTTAGGGAAACTACTCAGCCTCCTTTTTATCTTGATTTCTCTCTCTCTTTGCTAGAATGAGATATTTACCTCCTCTGTGAAGTGTTCTCACATGACCCTTGATGAAATGTGTTATAGCAAAGATAGCACTAATAATATTTCAATGGACTTGCAGGACGAAAAGTGGTTGAATATCCAGGACATGGTCACAGTCACAGTAGCTTTTTTGACTGGCAAATGGCTGATTCCTGGAGTTTTGGGCTTTTCTAGAGATTTGAAATGTGTAATTGCTCCCTTAGAAGAGTTAAAGGAAAATATATGAAGTATAAACATGTATTAGAAGATGCAGCTTCATATGCAGTTTTGAGTAAGAGGAAAAAACTTTTCCTAAGGAAAGTAATTGAACGTGCTGATACCCATAAACCCATAGGTGATGTAATTCTGTGGACCAAAACATTAAAATATAATCTCTGTGGGGTTTATACAAACTGTTTTGGTTTTGTTAAGATCATCTTCAAAGCTATAGCTGAAATCTTGTATCTAGCACTTCTTGTATATCCAAGTCTGCAGTTGTGTTCAAGGCAGAATTCAGGGATGTGTGCCCTGCTTTGCTGGGGATAAAAAACCAAAAGGATGTTTTGGTTATCCATTATGAGTATTTATTTAGTGTGCTATTATTGCAAACAAATTTGTCAAGTACTAAGTGTGATCTTAATTAATTAGGAGTTGCACTGATTTTGCAATGGTAGCAGTAGAACTTGAAGTGTGAAAGTTCTTAATACAGAACCCAAACAGACACCCAAAATCCTGAAGTGCTGATTTCGTTGAATTTAAGTGGCTGGAAATATTTCCAGTGGTGTAATGATCTGACACAGAATTTACCAGTGAAAACAAGCGTAGCATGTCACCCTGATGAGCAAACCATCTTTTTTGGGATGAAGTGTAAAAGTAGGAGCTGGGGAGAGGAGAATGTGCAGATGTTATACATAGTCCCAGTATGAGAATCAAGGCAAATCCTGGCTGAGGATGTCTAAACATCCACATAAACATAATAGTTATTCAAGCCAGAAGAAACTAGTGAGAAAAAGAGCTGCCTACGCCAAAGATCTCTGTGGACCATTCAGCTTGGTGGCAGTTACAGATAAAGAGATCCTTTTTGTTGTTGTTTTGACAATGCTTCTATTGAATTAGCTTTATCATGACTTTGCATGCTTCTTGAGACATATTAAAGAGAACTGGCAAGTGTTAGATCTGTCCTCTGAGTCAGCTGAGTTTTTAAGGAAAATTGAAAGTTATTGCAAATTTGGATTGCTTTTGAAACTGTTGCACAAAATCCCTAAAATACAAAAAGGAATATAAAGATTGTCAACATAAGAAAATCAGTAAGTTAACTTTCCCATTAGACATTTCATAGAACAACTCTCTAGGCTAAAGCTTTTATTTAGAACGAAGAGTTTGCTGTTAATACCGATTCAAAGTGCGTATTTCTTCAAAATATAGTTGTATGTGCATTTCGATCCTTTTATTTTCATTTGTGATCTGCATTTAAAATCCCTTGTAGAAGTGTGGGGATGGGTTATCGTTGGTAGAAAGTACACGTGCTGCTGAGTACGGAGTGGCCATGATTTATGTTTGTATGTAGTATAAGTGCTATGGAGATACACATTACAGTGTTAGATGAAGAATGTTATGCTGCTGATGCAGACTATACATTTGCAACTTTTGAGATGATGGAAAGACAAGAGTATGTTACCAGGACTCTAATAATGAACTTAGAGATGGGTTTGTTCCTTTGATATTACATATCACATAGCAGCTTATGCACAGTCTCTGTCCAAAGATAGATATGAGAGTTGTTACATGTATTTCACTACTGTTTAGATGATGTGTTCACAAAGCACCATTATATATGAGCAAACTGAAGGAATTCATTTCAGTAAAAAAAGAGACACAAATAGCTTTCTCTTTATATTGTAATTGACTCTGTCCTGCATAAGGCTGTGTTGCTAGCATCCATTAGCACAATGCCTCTATGCCTCAGTGAGGGATTTACTGACTCCAGTTTAACTCTGCAGTCACAGTGGTTTAGGGGTGAAGTAGACGTAGGAAATCCAGAGTCTTATACAACAATTTGTACTGCCAAAAAAAGGAAGTGACTCCAGCAGCCTTCAGCAGAGGCTGGTGAAATGATTCCTTCTCAAACCAGAGAAAGAACCCACAAGGTTTGTTAAAGTATGGCCATCTAAGATTGCATAATGGAGTAATTTAGATGCAAATAATTTATAATTGAAAGGGGATATAGGAATCTCAGACTGATAAGGCTTTAACTACAGCACAAGTAGAGAATGGGACTTCTCTTAGTGCAAGGAGAGAAAACCAAGATGCCACACTACACTGAGCCACAGCTAAAATAGCCGTGTTACTCTGCTGCATGGGGAAGGTCCTTAGGCAAAGATCATGTTTTCTTATCTGTACCGTGTGATGCTTTACTCTCTTCTGCTTTCTTTTTATACCTTGAAACGCTTTCCTTTACAGGTTTAAAGTAATTGATTTCTTGTAACTGCACACTCTCTTTTAAAACCACTGCTTTTGTGAAATAGACTGTTAATTCTCAAAAAAAAAAAAAAAAAGAAAAATAGAAATCTTGCAGTGCTGTGGATTATGTTACTATTTGTGGCTCAACATTTCCAGTCATGCTTTATTGGAATAAACCAAGAAGGAACAAAGAGCCTGGCATTCTTGCCTCCATGCATTGCCTGTGCTAACTGAAAGGGGAGCCAGGCACGGAAGCACTGCATCATTCCCCAGCTGGTGATGGCCCATGCCGATAGAACTTTCCAATACTTTGTCTGAGCAAGGTTTTCATGTGCCAGAAATCATTCCCAATAGGCAGTGTGGAGAAGAATCATCAGATTTGTCTTCCTGCTTTGTACACTGTCCTCCAGCAGGACATACTAGACAGAGACAAAAGAGTGTGCAACCATAAAGTTACCTTTCCATTAGCAACAGCTTGGTCAAAGAAAAGTCTTTTAAACATTGATAATACATACTCCTGTACTGCCATAATTAAGTATGGCTGAAGAAAAGAATGACTAATAGTCAGCAGGTAAAGAGATATTGCAAATGTAGCTGTAGCTGACTGGGAGGCTGTGTTGATGGGGAGTACTTAGGAGTCAGGAACTGGAATCAGCATTATTCAATATATTCATTAGTGACCTTGAGGATAAAATTAATTCCACACTGATTAAAATTTTTAGACAACAGACCTGAGAGGAAGAGTAAATAGAGAAGATGGTAAATTAAAAATCCAAAGGGGTCTGAATGCTTAGATGCACTGGGTGTGTCAAAATAAGATTACGTTTATGTAAAGAAAAGCAAGGCGATACATCAGAAGAAGAATTTAAAGTTCTTCATTGTCTTAAGCAACTGTGAGTTTTGGTGGATTGTTGCACTCAGTTCTTTCATTTTTTGTCATAAGACCGTTCTTGTCCTTCAGTTCTCTCTAATTGAAAGTATGGATCAACAGCATAATGTGTTGCAATGGCATCATTAAAAGGTCTGAATACCCTAGATACCTTTGTTATATATATTGACTTTTAATCCCAGATCCATCCCATCTAACTCCAAGCTTAAGTACCTAGATTAGACATGCAGTTATGAAAGGTAAATAGGATGAATCCAAGCCTCACAGGTGATCATTAGAAGAGCACAGCCAAAATGACTTTCATCCTCATCTTCCCTCTGAGCAGCACCCAGGCCCCTCAGCCATCTTGGAGGAACACATTTTACTAGCAGGGAAAAATAAGAGAGGAAGGAGTCATGAGTCCACAGAGTAGGAAGGAGTCCTTCCCATTTCGTGGTAAGAAATAGAGGCGATAGCACCAATTTCTCTTGCGATCCAAGTGTCCAAATGAATTGAATCATCAAAGGTTATACTGAATAAGTGTTAAGCAGAATATGGTTTGAAAGAAATTAGTGTCTTGTAATAACTGTAAGGATAAAAGAGTCTGAAATATCCAACTATATATAATATCTATGAAATTAAGTTGCATAATGTAATGACATGTTATGCTACCATTAACACATTATAACTATGTAATTTGGAAGGCTAATTTTTTTTTGTAAAACCACTTAACTACATAAAATTGAAAATAATGATTATTGTAACTACTTCCATTTTTTGTCTTTAGAAGTTCAAAATTAAATATGCCATATACAGTTATTTTATGGTGATGTGTAATTTTATGAAATGGTCGTATAACATGTACAGTAATTATTGACATAAAAATGCTAAATACATATATCATCATGTATAAAATCCGTTATAACACATTAACTTTACCAGCAGCCAAGGTAAGACACTCAGCATCTCATTGACTTAACACCCAGAGTTGACCAAGGAATCTAGATAAGATGACAGGAAATTGCAAATCTCAGCTAAGATATAAAATAATCATATCAAGGCAGCCCTGGACCTGAAACTTCTCTATTCTCTTTTCTTTTGACTTTCTTGTACCTATTTATTTCAAATCTTTGAAGACCAACATAGAAAACAGTAAAACCTGGCAGGTCACCCAGATGGCCCTCTTATTCCAGTTGTAAATGTCTCCAGCGGTTGGGTTCCCATCAGTCCTTTGGAGACTATTCAACTGCCTAATTCAGCTCATTTTCAGGAAATTTTTTTCTGATATTCATTCTAATTTTTTCTCTATCGCTCTTGCTAATATGCTTTAAAAATTTAGACTGTTATTATTCTCCCCATATGTCTTACTTATGACTGTGTGAAATTATATGTATACATGTCTTCCAGCCTCATAACCATTTCTATTAGTCTTCTCGGAACTCTCTGTAAATTGTTGCTATCAATTAGAGAGGTCTTCTGCTCTGAGTCATAAATCCACATATATTTCGGCTACTTTGGGGAAACCAACCTTTCCTGCTAATGAATCAAAGTTATTAAAAGGAATATTTATTTCATGTCAGGATTATGTGAGGGGGAAAACTCAGTTGTCAAACCACCAGCAAAAGTGTGAACTCGTGATGAATTAGAACTGATCAAAAAATGTCAATTCTCACATTTTTAAATTTGCCTTCATTCTGAAGAAAAAAATATTCTTAAATCTTCCATTTAGTTAAAAAATTACTGAGAAAAAAAATAAAGCACTTGGAAGGTAATCTGTGCTAACAGTATACTCCATTCTAAGATCATAAGACTGTTTTTTTGTAGTTAAGATATATAAAATGTATTTTATGTATTTGCAACAATACAATTTTTTTTTCTCAAAAAACTTTCAAGTTTTCAATTTTAAATTCTGACAAATCTGTGCATTCACAAGGAATGATGTTTCACAGGAATTTTTTAGTCAACTAATTTTTGAGGAAATAGAGCTCAAAAGGCTACATTTTCTCACCTATCTCCTTCATTGCACATCCTGAAAGATGATCGGCAGTTTCAAAGCACTTCTAATTCTATTATACTGTATCCTCAGAGAATAGGGCTGGTGTACTAATTGGCACAGAGGATTTTACAGAAAAATACAGAAAGAGTTTGTGACTAATCTCATGTGCAAGCTGTCTTTTGATGCCACCTTACACTGCCAGAAACATGCCAGAGCAGACATCTTGCGGGATGGGGGAGAGGTGGACAATGTAGCCCATACTCCACGGTTGAGTAGATGGTGCTAAAATGATTATAGGCTACTCCAGGTGTCCTGTAGTGGGAATTTCTGCAGTGACTGAGAGTGAAGGGATTTGTGCACCCAATTTCCTTTGTGTACTTGACTTCTTTCCACTGACTTAGTCTGGCCTGCAAAGTGTATCCAACCACATACCAGATCAGTCTCAGCCTCATCCCCTTTGCATGGCTGAATGATATAACAGTGTCAACGAGCTCCCCAACAAGCATGAGTGATGGCACAAAGCCAACATAACCAGCTCAGTATAACAAGGTCATCATTTTCCGCTGAACGAAGAGGAGTCTGAGGTATGGTGGAAAGATGGAGGATGATAGGGCATGCTGCAAGATTTCTTTAGCATCTAGAGCATGTTTACAGAAGCACTGGTGAGCCCAGCATTCCCCACTGGCAGCTAGTTATTTGCTGCTCCGGAATCTCCACCATTAGAATTTCCTTCCATAAATCTGGCCACTCTCTCCGGCATATTTAGAGGATACTTAGATTGCTTTACCAGGTACCATTTAGGTATTTACTGAGGCCAAGTATCAAGAGAACAGTGAAGTATTTATATGAGATCTTTCATTAAATGCAGTGCAGGTATTCAGAAAAAATCTGGCCCAAACAGTTTTACTGGCATTCTCAAACTTTTATACACCTGAATAATTTATTTCATCATGCATGAACTTTACTCCCAACATTTATTTTCTGAAGATTGTATATCCAACATGCCCTGTAAATTCAGTTGAAAAGATAGAAATCAGGCAAGGCTTTTTAAAACTATTAAGTTTTATCAACAAAAAGTAGCAAGTATTTAAATATCTTCTAAGAATGGAAAGGCAAGGTGCTAACTAAAAAAAAAATTAAATATTGTTAAAATGCTGACAGAAACAGAAGTTATGCATTGAAACTTAATGTTGCCACTCAGTATGACTAGCCTACAAGTGTAGAGGTGACAGTGTGCTAATAATATTCACTGGTATTTTAATACTAGATTTTCTATTAGTCCTGGACATCAATGGTTTGTTTTCTTTTCCCTCTGTAGTGCACACACAAAAGTCCCATTAACGTCAGGGAGAATTAGTATCAAGAGGAGACTATAGATCCCTAAGATATTTTTTCATAATGTTGAAGAATTAGTTGAAGAAGCTATGTGAGATCAATAATGCACTGAGAACACATTTTCTTCCTAGCTGCGACATACCATATGTTTTTTACTGTCAAACTCAGGTAGGAAACATAGGCAACAAGAAGTGGAAATAGCAAATCATTTGGCTGCCTTATCTGAACTGAAGAGCTTTTTCCAATGACAATGTGGAGCATAATACAAGTAATTATTACTGATTCCTGTTACTACATTTTCATGTTTCTTTAAGAGCAAATGTGACATCCTACTGCTAACTGGCAATGTTATCTAGTGTCTGTTCTGCAAGCCTGTCTCTTTGGCTAACAAAATATTAACTGGCAGTGTAACCTCCAGAAAAGCCCAAAGGGAGCTAGGTATCGTCATGATGCGTTATGTGAACAGCTTGGAGTTGAAAGGTATCCTGCAGTAACTATTCCATTTATACAGAATTTCTGCAAACAGAGTTAAGTAAATGTTTTATACCAGTATCCTGCTGGCTTTTGACTGTAGATAAAGATGTCGAGCATAGCACCTTTGAAATATGGGCTCTAATTTATGCAATTTGCACTATTTTTAGTGTCAGACAGCTGTTATATCTGATTATTTTTCTCTTCAAATAAAGGACATTTGGGGGGGTTAGAAGTTATTAATATTGGCTTACCATTTCTGTAATATCAAGCTCAGGATGCGCAATTACATTTAAAGAGGAAGAAGCTTGAAATTCTGGAGAGGTATAATTTGCTATAATGGCACTGTTTCCCTTAAATCAAATTAAATTATGAGGGGAAAACCTGTTTTGAAACTTGTTACTTTCCTCCAAAGAGGAGGAAATAGTTGCTATTAAGAGTAAGGTCAATGCAAAAAAAAAAAAAGGAAAAAAGCAAAAAATAAAAATGTGAAGAAAATCAATAAATACCTAAATTATTTAAGGACAAAATACAACAGGGTGTCTTACTGTCATGCACCATACCCTGCATTGGAGAGCAGACAGGTGGATTGTCTATAGCCAGTGCCGGGTTGGACACTCTCTCCAGCATGCTCATTAGTAGCTCCGCGCCTGGGCTCCCTGTTAGTAGAAAGGCAGGGATCACAGCAGGGAAGTTAGATCTCAGGCTTCTCACATTCCTGCTCTATCTTAGCAAAGCTTTGCAAAGCCTTTTCTGGCAGCTCATTAGTAGGTGCACTGATGCATAAGAGAAAGTCATTAGAAGTGTTTTTCAACATTGGCTTTTGATCAGGTGACTAGTAGCTTCATAGAGACATTTACTTACATTGTTTTCTATAAGAGATTCTGTTGCTATATTGAGAATGACATACATATAAAATGTGGAAAACTAGCTTGACCTTTCTACGACAAAAGAGAAAAGCTCCATTAGTTCCCTGAATCTTGTCTTTATATTGTCAACTATGACGTAACAGAAGCACAGACTACTCACTCTTTTAGCTTTAATAATCTATGCCAAGTTCAACTATATCGTTTGATTTAAGGTTATGACAAGACGGACACCAGTGCACAAGAATACAGCTGGCATGCCTTAAGCTTTATGAGTTACTTTTAACGATAAGCATTAGCTACTTTCTCTGTGCAGACTGGCATTTTTAGCATTTTAAGACTAAATCTATCCATAGGGCAAAGTGAAATGCACACTAAAATTTTATTGGATCAGATAGGGTGGACTGCTTAAGTGCCCTGAGTGGTATCTCCACTAGAAAGATTCCTTGTTGCATGGGAATATTTTTGCTAAACGCTGAGAAAACTATGGAAGTTTAATTGGAAATAGTTCCAGCACAAACTGTACCTAACGTTATTTTTTTTAAACCTGCGTGAATAGGTGGTGAAGATGAACTTGTACACACAAGCCAAAGAAGCATGGTGTAAAAGCTATGCTCCAATAATGAACATGCTTATTTTGTTATCACCCTTTTCCAGGCGCTCGATTTTTATGTAATATTTCCCATACCAGCGATGACTGTCTTTGCTTCCCAGAAAAATGTCATGTTAAGCACATGTGATGACGTGCAACCAAAACAAGAGGAGGTAAAGCCGCTTTTGTAAAAGTTTATTGAAACAAAATACATCAGCTTAATCAGGCCTGCTTCTGGCTATGTACGAACATGACATGCCAATTACATAAAGTTCCAGCTCAGCTAAGACTCCTGCTGACTAATTCAGTGTTGATTGTTTTCCGCTACATGGCTTTGAGTGCTTGTTAAGACTAAAAAAAAAAAAGGGAGAGGGGCAACAATTGTAGGAATTCTTTGCTTCCATCAAACTGTCTTATGATTGCCAGCAATTAGTTAAGCTCCTTGGCAGTAAAATGACAAGATGGGACTTGACCAAATACAATGTGTGGAGCACATAGGCATCTGCCCCAGCTGAAAGACATTACAATGTTTGTTAACCTTAAGGGTCATTCCTGATTCACTTCTGCAGACAGAAAACAAGATTTATATAACACAGATCAATACAGCCCTAAGACTTTCACCATTGAGGATGTTAGATTGAGGCACTTCTCTTTATCAGTTTACCATGACACTAATGTATTTTGCCTCTTTTGCCTGGGCAGTGATGAATCTGTTGGCAAGAGGAAACAAATAAGTTCTGTTGTTGAGAGACATGTTGTCTATGATTTGTCTCAGCAGACATGCCAACTTGCTGGCCAATTCATTTCCTATTTAATTTAAGTGGCATATCTGTCTTCCCCTTTCTGGTGTGTCTTTTGTCTGCTGCGCACCCATACTGGCACAGCAAGAGGCGCCTGCAGTAGATCTTTTCAGGTGAGACTGACGCAACCGAGGCTGAAGTGAAGTAAAGTATCAGAATCCCTGATTTTTAATAAGGGATTTTTTGTAAATAGTCCTTTTCTCTCTATTTGCAGTCTGAGGCAATCACTTTAATCATCTATTTTAGACAGATCATAGTGATTTGTTTTGCATACTCATAACCCTGCGCCCTTTGAAAATATGCCCTGTAATGTGCTGTACTGATATGTGGTTTACGATGCAGCAAAATTTGACAATAATTTTCTATTTGTGAGAGCAACTTTTAAAAATTTTATTTGCTTGGAAGATAAAATGTGTATTTAAGGGCCAGTCTAGCCTTTGTGGGGCAGAGAGAAGCTGAGTGCTTAAGGATTGCAAAATGAGGCCTGTTAGTGGTGAGAACAAATGTTATTTACACAGAAAAGTCCTTTTCCTTGCTTCAGAATGAAAAGTGCAATTCTGGAGCTGGAGCTGTTATTTCCTGTCTGTCCCAGATTTGTCATTCTTTCATTAAAACAATTAGTTATACAGGGAGCTCAGGGTTTCTGGAAATAAGACAATATATAAATTATATATTAAAATAATATGTCTTCTTATAAAACCTACTGAAGGGAACGTATTTTGAATGAACACTTCCCCAAAGAGGCCCTACATCTGGAGGAGTGGGAGCTTGTATAGGAGAGCGCCTTCTCAGCTGAATCCCCTTCAGCCCTGGAATTTTCTTACCCAGTTTGTTAACCTCTAGGGCAGGGTGCAGAGCCCATGTGCTCATTCAGGGCCAGATCCTGCCACTCTTATTTATTTTGAGTGGTAGCATACTCCAAAAGCAGTTAGATCAACTCCAATGGGACCATATGGTTCTACTCAATGCAAGGAACGGTGGCAGAATCAGGGCCTTGGGCTTTTTCCAAAAATTCATTAGATGTAACAGATAGGCATTTTGTTTTGAGAACAATAATCTTCTTATAACTCCATCCTTGTTATTGCTGTGATAATAGATTTTAGTATTCTGCGTTCCGTGGGCAACATGACCTTTTTTTGGTGCAGGAGACTATGACTGTGGGCACAAGTTATCATAAATTGAATTATAAAATAAATAGAATACTTGAAGTGAGGGAGAGGAAAGGAAAGGTAATATTCGAATGGTTCAATCCTGAAAACTTTTGATATCAGGGTTAATGCACACTACCAGGTATGGCCTTATCTACATCAGCGTGTCCATCTACCACTGCTCTGCTGTGAGTCTGTAGTTTCTACAGGACCGTACCCTAAACTAAGGAAAAGGCTACTGAAGACTGGAAAGCAGAATAACGTACCACCACGGTACTACCATGTAGCGAGGACAGAATTCAAGCAGTCGAATAGTTAACATAAACCACACTTCTCAAATGTGCCAGCTAAATCTCTGTGGCAGAACACATTAATTATAGCAGTCAGTTTACCTTTATCCTTCACAACATTTCTGATTAAAATTTCACACATTACAATGATATGTGTCTTTTCTACAAGCTATGAAATTTACTCAACGTCAATAAGTTCTTATTTTGTTATTGAAAGAGTTGATGTATGTATAAAAAAAAAATCAACTTTTGATCTCTGACAGTGAAATCAAAAACCTAACTTCTGCTTTGGATGTAGTCATGCTACCTGCATGTATTATGTGCCTGTGCAAAGCATTCATTAGCAGCACTGGATAAGAAGGAATAAAAAAAAATCCCTAACTTTGCTGCCAATAGAGGGTATGTGGTTTCAAATTTTATATTTGCTAAGCTTAATTAAGCCATAGATTATGTTTTGAAAGGTATGTTCAATTAACTGGATCCCTCATGAGGAATTATATACAGGAAGAGATAATCACAACATTTATCTGGTTTACAAATGTATATGCTTAGGTTAAAAATGTTCTGCATTTTTATTCCATAGAGATATAAAGATTGATAGAAAAATAACATAAACCAATAATTGCAAATACTTACACATTAATGTGAATAAAAATTTCCAATTATATTCATTATTAAGCATATAAAACTATTTTTATTGGTAGATAATTACTGATTAAAATTATTTAAATTTTTATTTGCATCTTATTCAGGAATTCATATTTTAAATAAAGTTGCATGTTTACAACAAGGAGATCCATCGAGGCATGTAAAGTATCTAAATCACCCTGCAGAAATGTACCCCTGTGGAAAGAATACGCCGAGTGTAGGCCCAGTGTAAACCTTTATAATTAAAGCATAAGTAGGGCTTGAATTTTGTATTCTCCAAGCCAGCTGGATAAACCTAAAAACACATTAAGCCAAACTAAACGCAAAGATGTGCTGCAGTGTACCCGTAATCTACTGCATCATTATGTCCTTGTTGAAAATGAGTGTGTAATTCCATGTATAACAAGAGAAGTGAAAATAGAAAGTTTGACAGGGGAGCAAAATCGTGTATTGTCAAAACAAGTGTCCAGACTTTGCCCACATACATATTTTTTGTTAATATCCTTATTTCCAAAGTGACACTTACTTGGTAGGGCAGCATCACTCCTCCCAGACAATGCATTGACTATTTTGATTTCACTGAGAACAGTTTTGACTGCGAACATTTTTTTTCCTTAGAACATTGTTCATTGATGTAAATAGGATCTGATAGCCAGGGCAGGCTACCGGCTCTGCAACAGGCCACAGGCTTCATTGTTGGAAGGATATAACAAAATGTTACTGCAGTAATGCAGTAGGGAGAAATTCCTCCTCTGTCAATGGCACCCTCTGAGGAGTGACTCTGAGTGCCCACGTCAGGCACATCCTTCCTTTGCTGGCTGTCCAGGGACCAGTGGGAAATACTGCACTTGAGGTTGAGGAGGACACGTCTAGAGGAATTATAGCTTCTGACACAAGGCTTAGGACACAGCTTGGGCTAAAAATGCAGTGGTACAGGAACCCTCCTGGTACATGGAAGTTTTAGGGTTTAATGCCTTATTGAGATAAGAATGTCTGAGACGGGGACATATTTTAGTATGAATGTCTATATTATTACATTATAAGCAAGGCTGAACCTTAACAACTGTCTAGCCTAGTACTGTACCTTGGGCAACTGTGTAATACAAAATTTAAGATTTACAAGACAAAAGAAAAAACATAGAACAAGCTCGAGTTCCTAACATTGTTTAAAGGCAGCTTGAGGATGCAAAAAGATCATGTTCTGCTCAGGGACTTATGATTACGTTTTCCATGGAGTTTCATGGTCTGCAAAGTGAGGAAATAAAGGCTGAACCTTTGCCAGAACCAGCTGAAGGATGCCCTGGTCTAGTAATTACCAATATAGTGACTCCATTTCTGTCTCATGGGCAACCAGAGTGTTAAATGTTAAATAAGCTGATAAATAAGCAAGGTAACTCTTGTTCTTGCTGAAAAGTAAGTGTTATTGTCTTCTCTTCTACCGTTGTCTGTACTCACTGATTGCTTCCAAGAAAATGCACAGGTATTTGAAAGTGCTTTAAGACTTTTTCATTTATAATAAGCTGAAGGAGGCTGATGGGATGAACTTTCATGTTCAAAGGATTCTTACATTAAAATTATTTAGATACAGCTCTTCATTCAGATCTTCTGGGAATAATGTGTCCAAAGTAAATACCCAAAAGGACTCCCTTCTACTAAGTTCACAATCTCTATTGTCCTCTCTTCGTAAAGCATTGATTTTCTAAACGCTTATGAGTTTCAGATTAAAAATTTCATACTGCAAATTAATAGAGAGTTTCACTATGGGGCAATTTCTGTCTCCCTCTCTAATCAAGCTCAACCAGCTGAATGAGTTGCTTTTAAGTTCTAGTAGATTACTGATGCATGTTAAAACCTGTGCTTATGTGAACCTATAAATAACAGGACTGGAGAAAGACTTAATGAAACTTGGCCATATTTGCCCACAAAAGCAAGATGAGCACACAATAGGCCTCTTCACAATAGGAAGGATTTTCTGACAGGAAGTCGTATCATTGCAACTCTGCCCAGTGAATGTTGTCATAGTATCTAAGTGTGCACTCTGTGAAGAGATCAAAATTTGATACAAAAAGATTGGTATTTTACTTTTTCTCCAATAAGTGTCTTGGTACATTCCCAAAACTTACCCCGTGAGTCTTGCACAAGTTGGAGATAGGCTGAACTAATTTGAAAGAGGAATATACAGTTTCATTTCCCAGCAAGTACTACTCTTCCCAAATTACCTGAGTGCATTATATAACCCATTGCAAAAATAGTTATAAGCATTAACTGCTATTCTGCACAGCATGACACTATTCAAGCTTTCAAGACCTGTTTATACTTGGCAACAATCTATATACATTTTCAAGTTACAAAGCACATTGGTCAAGTTTGGGGTTTTTTTTGTTTGGTTTTTTTTAATATTCATAGCCTTTATGAATATATAAAGCTCTGAGTGAACATTTGGTGCTCCAACACAATGGGCTGTTTTGGAGGCTCCCTCTCTTGCCTACTGCCAGGGACAATCCCCTTCCCAAGACTCCTGGCACCACTGGAGCCTCCAGCCTGTATCAGGAAGCCAGAGCGGAACTCAAAACTGGACCCACTGTTTAACTGTTTGAAATACAATTCAATGAGGTAAATACCTCATCTCAGAATGCATGTGTTTGTTTTTCCAAGTAGAAAAGATGATCATGAAATAGAGGTGTGAAAATTTAGATAGCAGCTAATTAGTTTTAGTAAGACTGTTACAGAGTATAATGGATTTTCAGCTTTCTCTATTTATCGTCTGACTTAAGGCAATTATTTAACAGTACTGGTGGAACAAGTTATTGTTCATAATTTCACAACATAGACTGCACGCTGAAACCCACACCAATTAATTGAATTTATATGAAAATGTTTATTCAATTTCAATTGGATTGAGCTATGTTGCGTCCAGTATTGAATTAACTTAAGTAGTAGCTTCTCGGTTTCATTGTTTTATTACAAACAAGGTATGCACTGTCTTAAATTTCCCCCACTTCTTACAAAACAAGAAAAACATGCCTCTTGCTCCAGATAGCTTGTAATCAACTCAAAAGGCCAGATTGATTTGGTTTAATGCGGGTGATGCTGGAGGGGAATGTGGAAGTAATATTCAGTATCCTCCACACTGGGGTAAATTGGAGAGTGGAGGATCGACCCTTGAAATCTCCCTTGAAAAAGGACTCTTACTCCAACTGCAGCAATGTCCCTTTTCTTATTTATGCTCATCACTGCATCTATGTAAAGTCTTCTCCCCTAAGGGCCTCTTTGTGTCACTCCCACCTTCTGCTTTCCAGCACAGGTGGCCTGTGGCAGTGGTACTTGCAGCAACTGCCCGATGTTACAAAGAAAGTCTTATGCTAACCTGGGAAAGCCCTGTGCAGGAAGGAAGTTTCTGCAGATTTAATATGCAGGGTTTTTGGCATTGGGTGCCAGGGTGGATTTTAGCATAGTGAATAATAAGAGTCAAATCTGAAAGAGATGATCTCCAAAGAATAAAATTCCCTAATACAGTTGTGTGTTCTACAACACAGTTTTCTGCTCTTCATTTGAATTTGGAGTGTGCAATATGCAGAACTCTTCTTCAGCTAGTAAAAAACTCAAGATCCACCTTTCTTAACTCTTGTTCAAGGCTCTCACTTTTATGGGGAAGAGATCTACTGCAATCTGTTATGATGATTATATTTACTGTCAAGGCTACTAAAAGGCACAATTGTTTATTTGTTTGTTCTTTTAGTGTAAACATCGACTGTGTTGTTAGCTCTGTTTCTTATTAAGGTTTCCCAGCAAGTCCCTTTCTAAAACTCCGTTTCCCAAGTGTTTGCCAAATTTGAACCATCTGAGGTGCATTTTGCTATGACAACATCTCAGAAGATTCAGATGTTCCAAGAATATGGCTAGTTGTTGCTTAAAAAAAAAAAAAAGCTGGTGAAATCTGGCAAATTCCTTTCCTAACATATCCAGTGGCCTCAGGTTTTAGAAAAGCAACCTGAAATTTGGCAGGGAAGCAGCCTTTCCTATCCCATGACAATCTGACTGTGCTGTAAGTTTTGCACAGTTGTAGTTGCACATGATGGAAGACTTCTTCCATTTTAGCTGCTGAAAATTCTGGAAGGTCCCATCACATTGTGCAGCCTTTCTATACATGACCAGATCCCGCCCATGCAGTCTGTGCAGCCTGCTGCAGCCCAGGGCTGTTGGAGAGGAGCTGGATCCTCCCTGGGAAGGCAGTTCCCAGCGTGGGGAGTTGGACTGGGGGCACAGGAGCTGACAGCAACGAGCCTGTCAACGCTGTGTTCACACACCATGACGTGCATTACTGAGTGGCACCCGGGCAGCATGGAGGAAGCTATCTAATTAAAATTCAAAGGTAACAAAGCCAAACCAGAGAAGAAAATAAAGTATGAGACTGGGACAAGGAATCTGGTGGAACTGGGAGTCACTGGGCAAGGAAATTATGTTCGCTGTTGGTGATTTAGATTTAATTAGCTGATTCCCCCCCTCCAATTCCAATTCCCAGCACCTCCTGTCAGTTATAAAAACAAGTCCATTTGGTTCATTAAAAATGTGTGTTTCTGTACATTTGAGGCATTTGGGAGTTCTTATCATAAAAGAGCATGGAGAATATTTTGAATTTTTAATAATGGGATCCCTTTCAACATGTAGACCGATGGACTGAAATTGTTCTAAAGTTAAAATTAAATGAGGAGGCAGGGGGGCTATAATTTTTATCTTACTTAGTTACCACTGCATATCTGGTTGGGTATTCGCTAGAGAAACATCTTTCCGTGACTACAGTGCTTGAGAAATTTTGAATTTTATTTACCAATTTAGTGCAAGGCATGAATTGGTTTTATCTCTGAGAAGAGTTTCTGTTTCTTCTATTAACACAGAGTTTCCTGCCTTTGAGTAATATGAAGAACAGCTTTTAATTTTCCACGGGTAACTCTGCAAAACTCCTGGGTTTTGCTACTCAAACAGAAAGGAAGCAAGTGCCTTAAAATGTCACATATTTCAGTCAGTTTAAAATCATGCTGCAGCATGTCATTCAGATTCACTAACTTCAGCCTGATTTAACAGTGCTTGAATAACATGAATTTCACTTCAACTTAATTAAACAGAGGCGTAAGCATTTCAGGAATGATTTTGATGCAGTCTGGACACTTGAAGCCTCATTGTAATCTTACACACAAATGAGCATGCAAAATGTCACTTGAAAGGCAGAGATTTAGATACCCAAGTTGTAGAGGCAATTATCCAGTTGTGTACATCAGTGTTGTGTTTAAGAATACAAAATATTTGTGTGTATTCACTGGAGACCCATTGGGAGAAAAGGGCTCTTCAAAGCAATTTTCAAGCCTTTATTTAAAATACTGAGCAATGAATTTACAACCTAGGAATATGAAATGTTGATAGCGGAAGATCAACACTTTATCTTTTTATTAGTTAAATAGGAGAATAGGAATCTGAAAATCAGAGGGCAGCATTGTGTGTATGTGTACAGTATTTTTAAACTTACTGATTCAATTTGAAATTAAATGGAAAAAATGGAATCAGATAATATGCAGAATTTCGTTGTAAAGAAGTTTTTGCCGTGTGATTTTCTCAGCTCATGATGGCTCTTCGGATTCATTTTACCCCTGCCATTAACACAGCAAGCAGAGATAAGAATGGAAAACATTTCCATTATACATCATGCAATGGAGCTATTTTTGCAATTGCAGCCCCCCCAGCCACATTTTCAGCCCCATCTGGGGAAGATGTGACGATAGGGCCGGGCCAGTGACAAACTCAGTTATGTTAAAGACACTTGAAAATTACACAGGCTTTCCCCATGTATTACCACGTAGCACTGCCTCTGTTATCTGGACCAGAAATATTTCATTTCACTAGATCCCAATCTCGTAAGACAGCCCTGTCATTTTAATTTGTCACTCTTTGTGTACTGCATCACGCAGGAGTCTCGTCTCCCCAGCCAAGTGCCATAGGCTACTGCTCAGAAGAGAAACCTGTCACAGGGTATAGCAAAGGTAAACACCACAAACCATAAAGTTTATGGCTGAAATCACCACCCAGGGCTCTGTTCCTGCAGGCTTAGCAGGTGGTGTAATCACCCACAGCCGAATTGGAACGATCCGTAATTTCAGCTGTGATAGGTATGCACACATCTCTCCCACCATTCCCTGCCTCCTCTGCGGTCCCCGTGCAGCAGTGTCACTCACAGGAGGTAGCAGGAGGGGACAAGGGATGAAATGAAAGAATTGCTGGTAGGAAGAGAAGTTGTGATTGACAGGAGTTTGGAGCCTGAAATAGCTCCGGGAACTCTGTAGTGGAGTTGACAGCAAAGGAAAAAATCCGGGGAAAAAAAAATAAGACTAGGGACAGTCAGACATCACCAAAACAACTTGGTGATCCCAGATCACTGGTGCTAGCAGTTCCAAGCCTTTCTCCAAGGAAGGCACTGGTTGCACAAAGCAACCACAACCATGGGTCTGTCATTTTTTTCGCATCATTAATAGTGTGCCGAAACTTCCTAGCAAAGTGGGAGAGAGTCAAAGGGAGTGAAGACAGGGAAGCTTCATAGCTTGTGTACTTCCTAAGCATAGCACAGTTCTGCCTTTCCCGATGTGGATTTTTGGCTTCCCCTTTGGTCCACCCCCACCGAAGCAATAAATCAAAATAAATGAGGCAGCAAACATCTGATACTGGCTGACTTCAGACCGCAGCACATTAACTGTCTTCGGGAATTTCATTTACCACACTGTGCAGAACACACTGTGGGCTGTAGTCCCATAGCTTCGCTTCTGAACAGTATTTTGAAGTATATGTTATTGGTAAACTGCTGACTAGAATAAGGGAATATCTGATCTTCAGTTTTGTCAGTGAAATCTTTCTGTATTTGTTTGTTTTCTCCCTATATTTTTATTTTCTCTTCATTTGTGGATTCTCTATATACTTATGTTGCTGTAAAGAAACCCACAAGAGTGGTGTTATCAATTATCACCTGGATCAAGCTTTCCCTTGCATTTTTGTGATAGGAGAGGAGGCACTAAAGCAAGTGAGAGTCAGCCCTCCAGTAATCAGATGTAAATCAAAGAATCAGAGAGAAAACATCTCAAACCAAAGGATTAGTAAGTCCTTTATGGTAAAAATTGAGAATTTACTGTGAACCACAAAAAAGTCCAAACATCTTTCATTGGGGATGAAAAATGAGATATATTCCAACAGATAAAACTAAGCCACATATCAAAGGCAATATATAATGTTGAAATATGTAATGTTGCCTAACAGACAAAACTTAAAGTGAAAAAGGTTGTGTTTAGTAGATATACCAAAAATAGTGATAGGATTTTCTGTAAATAATGTAAAAGAGCTTTGTTAGTTATGCATGACCATGTCATTCTGGGCTTACTGGTTTTGGTTTGACTAAAGCACTTCAGTGCTAAATTGTGCAGGTGAAGTTGCTGCCTACCTGTCATCCCATCACCTTTTTTATGTCAGGTGGTGTCCTCAGAGCAATGTGAACAGAGGAGAGCTATGAAGTTTCCACACCTACAATGTCTTGGGCAGTCAGAGAGCTGGTCTTGGCCCCCTGAGAAAGGCTAGGCAGTGAGCACAGGCTGCTCATATAGCCAGGTGGTTTGGCTTTACTGGAAGTCCATCCCAGAAAAGAAGAAAAAAAAAAAGGAAAAAAAAATCAAATAAACTAGAGTCTTTGTTTCTTCTCCAAAACTGATCCCTGGATTTTTGCATTAAGCTTTGTCATCCAGAAGAGCCTTCAAATCCCTAGTGCAGCTAGTAAGACCTATCTGCTAATATGACTTAAAAGTAATTAAAGAGCACTTCAATACCAGGTTTAAGTGCCTAGTATATGAATGACTCAACAGTGTCCTTATGCAGGTTCCGAGGATCACTGTCCTTTTACAGCAAATTATAATTGAGACATTTCTGAGATTGAGTGTTTAGGAGTTTTCAGTATCAGTTCAAAGAGGTAATTTGGCAAAGTTTGCTAAGAGGATATTCTAAGCATAAGGAAAGACATGAAAATTGAGTCAAGAACAGGCAAGAGAGAAGTTTGTAAAGAGCATAAGTATATGGGGAAGTGAGAACTGCAGCTCCTGTTGTACAAATGGGGGAACAGCAGCAAATAATTTTAGTGATTTCATCAAGGTGACAAAGAAAGCCATTGGCAGAATGAAAATTTGTAGCTGAGGAGCTACGAGCTGCAACGATCCACTCAGCCAGGGAGAATTTGGCATGAAATTTCATTTCATTTCAATAGGATTTGGCCAATTAATTACACAGTAACACATTTGAAAATGTCCCCCCAGTGCCCGAAGTCTTCCTCTGATTTAGTTTTCTTTTCTATTCTGAGAGTGAGGTCTAAAAGAAAGAAACAAACCACCTTCTCTCAAAAAAGGTTGCTGAATCCCAGATCCCTTTCCAATAGGTCTGTGCCCTTCTCCCAGGCGGCGATGGCCAGAGGCGTCCTGCACTCCCAGCTCCCGGCAGCACCCGGGGCAAGGCTGGCTGGATCTGACATATCCCTCCTGGGGCAGATCCCTTCAGACTCTGGATAGAAATATCCCTACCAGAGGTATAATAATTCTCTGCTGGAAAGAAAGCGAAAGAAATGCTGCGTTTTTAATTCTTTCCCCCCTGCCCAATGCCCATTTGAAACCAAGAGCAGCCAAGGCTTGAGCACACAGTTGCTGCTCCTACTCTTCATGCTCTACATTCTGACAGGGCTGCTGCTTTTTCACAACTGAGAACTATATTGCATAAATATCGTATGCATGTTAAAATATTAACTGCTTAACTGTTTGTTTGTACACCTATGAAACACTCTGTAACAGGATTAGGCTGGATCCCCAAAGAGTCATTAACTTGCATTATATTGAAGTATTTATTATTGTGGCATATGTAATGGATAATATTTGTTTACATTTTTAATTACTCACATTTTCAGCCAAGAAAATCTCCAAGGATAATGTCTCATTTACAAGTGTCCTGGCAAAAGACAACATAATGTAATCACACATTACCAATAATTCCATGACAACTAGGCATTGGTTTAAATATGAATTTCAAGTAAAGACATAATTATGGTAAACTATAAAAAAAAAAATACAGGCAGTACTGTGTATCTGTGCATAAAAAAACCCTGAAAACTGAAATGAAGGAAACTTTTATCTAGCTGCTCTGGGTTTTAGGCTTGTTCTAGAACCCAGTGAAGTCAAGAGATATTTATCAACAATCTCTAAGCTGAAACCACAAATCATGTAGCAAGTAAGTAGCAGTTTGTACCTTCAGAATTTCCCCATTTATTCGGTTTTAGGATTAGGACAGGAAAATCTTTTTTGCTCCCAGAAAGTGAATAAATAAATGAAAGGAATTTAAATTGAAGTAATTGAAAAGCCTCAGTTTTGCAAGTTTTCTGCAACAGAATAGCTTGCAGTAGACTCTGCTTGGATGGTAACCTCTCTCTGTCATAATCAGCCAAGGAATGAGCTGTATTAGCCCACAGACTTAGCTCAGCCATGGCGAGTTTTTGGCAAGTTTCTCAGAAATATTCTTTGCAGACCTTAATGTCAGCTAGAGAATTGATCTGACAGTAATCAGTAGCCCATTGTCACAATCCTTGTTCACTGTAATTCCAATTTGTCTAATTTTAAAATTCTGTAAACAGAGTTTTGGTAATAATATAGAGAAAAAAACCTACTTTGGTGTATTGTTATATAGAAAATAATTATTTGTGGATTTCGTGGACACTCACAGCTGTTGTGATAGAGAGCTTCATCCTGAAAATAATAAGAATATATGTATTCTAGCAGAAGCATCATGAGGAATAAAATTTTGGAAAACATTGTGAAAGTGAGCTTTTTTTAGAGACTTTTGTGAACTGTATCAAATCTAACATTCTTTAATTTGCTTGGATAGATTTTTTGTGCTTGATATGGATACCCGTCCTCTCTTTCTACCTGTCTTCTCTCCTTATTGGTCGCTCCTGGACTTTATGGGAAATTCACCCATGTGGATATTGCTTCTTAGGGGTGTTACCAGACAAAAATAGCATGTACACCACAATGTCATGATGGCAGATAGCATGGGTTCAAAGTCTACTGCAGTGTAGCAAGAAGTGAATGTTGGTGGGATGTGACACTTGAGCGTCCTGAATGCTTCACCAATGGCACATTACTAAGGCAAAGGAAGTAAACTGGCACAAAAGAAACTATTTTCAAAAAAATGCTAAGAACTTAAGTCAACTCTCTTCAGACTGTATTTTCATTTCACTCTATTGCTTGTGTTAACATAAAAAATACCCACACAAATCTTCCATCTGGAGGGGCAGATGAAAGTCACTTTTCTTTTTAGGTAGACAAGATATTTGTCTTTCTGTGGCATAACGTACCTTCATACTAACCTGTACTACCCAAATGGGTTATTTAGCATTTTTATAATGTAGTGTTGATCTTTTCCTAGAGTAGAGGACCTATTCAGCTAAAATATGTTTGTAGGAAACTGTGTCCTCTTTAGCTGATTGCAGGTTTAGAAAGAAAACAGTGTAACAGAACAAAACACAAAGCATTCCTACCACAGTTTGAATAAAAATATCCATGCACTAAATTCAGATCATAGTTGCTGCAGTGGAAGGAGTGTATGCTATGCTACTTAGTAACTTTAAAATCATTCTCCTGTCTTAAAAAGAGTGTATAATTCTCTTATTAATTAATTGTAACAGAGTTTAGTTTGCCCACTGAGAGGAGCATAAACCTTTTAATTGTTATATTTTAGAAGTTGGTGAGTCCCCAGCCAGTGGTAATCATTTGATGTGTATCATGCCAAATGAAATGCTTCAAAATTAATTTGACTAAAAATACATAAAGTTAATGAATTGTTAAAAACCACAACAACAGTGTTCTTTAGAAAGCATAGTTTTAAAAAAATGTCTATTTTAATCTTCATTATATAACAGTCTCTGGTATTTCTGTCATTTGGTAATGCTTCCAGACACGTTCATGGTGGTCATCTTTGATCACAGAAATTCAAGAGATTCCAATGCTTTTTCTATTTGCATAAAAAACAAAGAAAGCATTGTCAGAAATCCCCAAATATGCATTTTGAATCAAGTTTCACCTAAATGCTATACAAAGACTCAGTGTCTCGATGCTAATTTATTGAAAATGCCTTGGCCTTTAGGAATTTCCCATTGGCACTTAGTAGAGCTGAACTCAAAGTGGCAATGGCAAAAAGCAGCCATCGAAACTGTGTTCATGCTGACATCTAAGCCCTAGTGCTCAAATTATGAGTGCCCTGAAAGAAAATACTGTAGAAGGAAAAACAAAACATAAAAAATGCTTTGGGTGCCAAGATTTTGCTTTAAAGGATTGGAGGGAAAGTAGGTTTGGGGATTTTTTTTCGTGAAATCTAATGTGCCAAAGACTTAGCATAAAGAATGGATTTAATGAAATATGTAAAAGGTTTGATGTTTAATGCACAGTTCTGAAGTAAATGTTTTATATGTATAATTTCTGCATACCCATAACCATATTTAGATTTCGACATATGGTCTGTAAATAACATATGTAAGCCGGATCGTTGAGTGAGATGATTTTTTTTCCTGCTGAATGTACGTGTTTATTTTATGAGCAGAGACGTGAAAAGTTCATTCATGTCAAAATGTGTTGCTAAGTATAAACATGCTGCTTCACTTTAGGCAGGATCAGGAAAGACCCTGGGTGTGTAATCTGTGAATTGACTCTATGCTGATGTTGCCCAGGTTTTGTATTACTAAACTATGGCTCACAACAACAACAAAAATTTAACCTTTAAATAGAGGCACCAAAATAATTTAAAACAGATTGGAGGGTTTAAAGGGCTCCAAGAATAAGCAGCTCATATTTCAGTTCCTCCCCTCTAGGGCCTACCTATTTGGTGTTCAGAGTTCATCTCATATTGCAGCTGCTTATGTTCACATTTTCTGCGGTGTGTGGATGAAATGTCCAAGGAAAAGAAAGAAAGAAAAAAAAAGTAAAAAAAAAAAGAGTAAAATATACAACATTAAAAAAAAAATCTTCCCTAAAACAATGGTTTGGCTGTTATTGGGCAGGGAATAGGACAAATCACCCAGAGGCTTTTAAGTAAGAGCAGGGTAAAGAAAAAATACAGAACGGTGAGAAAGTGTGGAGATTTTAAAGGGACTTTCAGTTTCAGTGGACATTTTTTATTCAAAGTTCTTCAGGTTATGGAGCCCATTATTATTTTTTTTTCATTGTTCTTTTATTAAAAATTTCTTTGTAATTCATTTGGACTTCCTTGCCACTGGGCACAGACAGATAGCAACAACAAACAATTATACTCTGTATTTATCACTTTATTCTGTTTTACTGTGTATCTCTGATTATGGAAACAATACATTTTTTGCACCTTTCTTTGGTTACTATTTGTCAAGAGTAGCCTTTATAAACGATATATTTTCCCATTTTAATAAAAGGCTAGAACTGCGCTAAGTGCGTAGGATGGGATTTGAAACAAAACCCCATCAGACTGCCAGACTAAGGTTACAAGTCCTTCGTTTACGCCACACCATCTTATGAGTTAGAAAGCCTTCCATCTATTACATTTTCTAGCTCTACTGTTCAAATGTAACAGCCCTATATCTCCTTAATTACCAAACTAGTTTCACTCCTTTCCCCAGAATGTCTTGCCTTGTGGTCCTGCGACTAAAGCAAACATTGTGTACTAAATTTCCAGGCTTTGAGGACATTTTCTTCCTTACATATAATCTATTCCATTTTTCTTTAGCCTGTACTTATACATATGTAAAGGTATTATTATGAAGGACCCAACATCCTTTGATGACTGAGGAAAATCTGGCCCCTTTGAAGTCTACGCGAATTTTGCTTTCAGCTGCAGTGGGGAGAATTTCACCCCATCTGCCTAAATCTCCCTAAGTAATTCACATGTCTTGGGTCCAAAAATAAGCAAGCACTGTGTTCACCAATAAACGGTAACTTCACTGGTTACCATAACTAGATCCAATTGTAGAACCCAAAAGGTGATAGCAGATGTGGTAGATAACTTCTCATATGGTCCTTTCCTCCAGCCTGCCTTCTGCCCTCTGTATTTCCCTTCTTTTATACCTCCCTGCACTACTCTTCTCACAGTAGGGCAGAATTTGTATCATTTGGGACAGCAATCCTTTTGACCACTTTCAAGGCTAGTACACCCAGCCATGGCTGTCATTTATGAGGTGCTCGGAGCTACTCCCATGGCTTTGACAGAGATAATACCAAGGACTTGCTTTCCTTTGCAACTCTCCTCATTTCTTCAGAAATCTCTTCCTTCTGACTTGCATTAATAGAGTGGAACATATAGGCCAGGGCAACTAATCTACTGTAGTAGTATTTTAATTAATAATTAGATATAGCTTGCTTTCTCAAGATGAAAATATTTCCATTATGAATAAATCTAGAAAAAGGCTAAAATACCATTAACTGTGTTCTGAACCATCACTCAAGGGAGTAACAAAAATCAGGTGTTTAACAGAGTCAATCTTCCAACAAAGCAAAAGTATACTTACACAGCATGTCAGTGGGAAGGGAGTACCCTATGAACCAAAACAAAGCCAGGATTCCACCTCAGCTGTTCCAGCTCCTGCTCCAGGGCCAAGTGTCTCCAGATGAAAAGACATTCCTGATGAATTCCCCAGAAACTTGTCTGGAGGATGATCCTCTTCTGTGTCTATGAGGAAGATGAGGAATTTCTGTGCGTTTGCTTAAAAAAAAAAAAAAAAAAAAAAAGCGCTACCAAAACTCAGTTTCTCTCTGTTGCAGATTGATTTCCTGTACCACTGAGTGGTCATATGGAATTGTATGTAGTGTATTTTATTATTTCTCTCCTGGATCATGTCTATGCTATTTCAGCTGTTAGCAGCTGATTGCAAGTAAGAGTCACTACCATAAAACAACAGGCTTTGCATCTGACTTTAAATTTAGTATTACTTTGGAAAGAGTTTCATACAAGATTCAGCTAATCTCATTTCACTTTCACGGTGTTTCTAGAAGTCTGGCTGAAAATAAAAACACTGGTGAAAGCAGCTACAGAATTTACCAATCAAGATACCACTGAACAAGTTTATTCCTGATCAGCAATATCGTTAGAAAATTTGGCGGATTAGTGTCTGTTACATATGGTATATATTTGTCTTTATTTTCTACGTATTTATCTGAAAGGTTAATGAAAATGCAGATGCAATGGTTCCTTTATATGGGGTTACCTTCCATGAGTGCCAGTTTTCAGGCTAATTGATTATGTCAGAAGCTCTATAAATATCAATAGCGTATGGAAAGGTTAAGCTGAGGTCTCCACATAACTGGATTCATACTCTTTATTGATGGTACAACCATTATCCAACCATAATGGAAGTGCTTTGAGTGTGAAATAGAGTAGAACGTTAGCTAATTTTCACCAATGACTGACTGGAGGACTCAGACCGAATGACTGACTTTTGCAAACTAATTAACAAACATATGATGTATAATGTGTAAACTAAAATTAGAGTTAAAAAAAAAGCCCAAAGGTATGTGATCATTATTTTGCCAGTTGTAGTTTAGAATTATTTCAGACACTCTTTAATTTTCTCTGAAATAAACAGTAGCAGGTTGTGTTAGAAAAACAGCTTACATATAAGAGAAGGTAGTCAACATCATTCTACTCAGCTTTCACTGACAGATATAAAGATGCTCTCTTCCTTATGAAAATATTAGGAATCATTTCTTCTAAAATGTGATTTGTGCTTTCTCGAGCACTTTAAGAACCATTTTCAGAATTGCCTAATTGTTCTTTGTTAGATTTTCCTCCTTTATTGGAGCCTACTTTTTGGTAGGCTACAGAGGAGTCAGACCAATCCCTGTCATTTCCCTGGTAGATCTGAGCATCAAAGAGGAAAGTTTTTCCTGCAGGGGAGCACTGTGGCAATCCCAGCATTACTCCTCCCCTGTAGATCCAGTGGTATTGCAGGAGGGGGGTGATGGCTTCACCAGTTGCTACAACACAAAGTCACGAAGCAACTTTATCAAAAGTGAGCCGTTAAGGGACGTATGTTCCACATGCTGTGGACAATTGGGAAGGCATATTCAGACTGCCCCATGGAGTCATAACCCTATTTTCACTCTCATGGCTGGAGTGTACTTGCGAGAGTTCACCCGCCACTCTGTGCTTTCCTCTTTCTAAAATGATCCGCATGTCCCACAGGTTTGGCAGAAAGAGAAAGCCCTGTGCTTCCCTGCAGTTAAAAAGTTAAAAACTACAGAATACTGCTTTGAAAATAAAATCACTGCAAATCTGCCAAAGATTTCTAACCAGATGGGGAATGCAGCTAATAATCCTGTACTTTTCCAACTCAGGAGTCAATATAGTGCTTATTTCAGTAAGTGGTGTGGGACAGTGGGTTGGCTGTTTACACTAGAAATGAAAAGAAATGCTATTGTCTCAGTAGTCTGTATTTTCTTTCCACAGAGAAAGGAGATAGGAAGCAATTGCATTTCATTACACTGCATTTTGCTCTATTGGATAGTAGGTGTGCATAAGCCTCAGAACATATCTGTGCTTTGCCATATAAATTCACTTAAATGTAGTATATAACAGCAATTAGAAAATGCTGTCTTCCTTTGGTTTAGAAAGATTACTAGAGAGAATTTAGGGGATATAATCAATTCCATCTTTAACATCTGTTTTTAACTGTGTGAAGCTTCATGTGAGAGTAAAATTCCCCTACTAGTGAAAGCAACAGCAAAATTCCTATTGAGTTTATCCCAATTGATCAGGCTATTCCTGTAGGGCTAGACTTCTCTACCCTTACTCACACACTCCACGTGATCTCCCCAAATCGCTATGCAGGAAGATACACTTCACTGTGCCCCCTGATTCTCAAAAAACTACTGTGTCATCCAATTGATACAGAGTTTATATCTATCTTGGAGAGATTGGTTCCTCCCACAGTTGAGAAGTCATGAGTGACTTTATGCCAGATTTACTTTTATTATTTGCTAAGTGTTGCCAACAGCAGCCTTTGAACTTATCAGCTAACCCCAAATGAGGTGACCCTGGTTACACTATTTGCATGAAAAGGATGAACTGCTGCAAGCCATGACATGTGCAGCCCGTTCCCCAGCCTGGACTGGAGGTGACCCATATCGTCCTACCTGCGAACAGCTTTGGTCACACTGCTGAGTGGAAACAGTGGCTGATGGGCCAGTTCCAACAGTCGGAACACAGGAAAATCTTGATTAAACATATGGCTACAGATGCTTCTGCATTCCTTCTGCCCGAATTTTCATCGACCCTTTACAGCTGAAAAGTGGGTAATTTACAGTGAAGACATGGGGGGTGGGGGGAAGAGCTGCCTTTCCTTCTACTGAGGGGGGGGGGGATGACTCTTTTAGCTTTTGACATGAATATAATATGATATGCTTGATGATTGTCATCCAGATCAGTTGAAAATGAAAGGTCAAATCCAACTCATTTTAGTCATGTAAAGAACCCTACAAAGTCAGTTTGACTAATGTTCTTCAGGGAGAGAAATTTAGCTTTGAGCATTATCTGGAGAGAAAGAAAGTGTAAAGCCATTGCTTTCTCAGAATTGCAGTTAAAGGCACTAAAAAAAGATTTACAAATGGCTTTGAATTCCTTCAGTTAAAAAAAAAGTCGTAGAGTTTGACTGAACTGAAGAGTACATTAAGACCCAGATTTTCCTGGGGTCCAGCAAAGCTTTACTCCCACTAATAACACCATACACTCTCAAGGCAAATGATACAGTCCCTTGTAGACTGGTGCTTCATCCACCCTCTAAATGGAAGAAAGTTGCTGGAAAGCACATCTAAGAAACCAGACTACAGAAATTATCCCTAAAAATAGCGGCATTAATAAAATGGTGGTTTATTAAACGCACTGCTGTTTTCCATTGAGAAATGTGAAGGTCATGAGAAAAGTCAACACTTTTTCAAATTTTGAAAATAACATAGATTGCTATGACATGAATCCCATGACTTCCGAAAACATCCCCAAATCCTCATAAACAGATAACACAACACCTATGTTGTTGTGAGAATGCCCCTGCTTATGAGCTGTGCTTAAATAACCTTGTACTACCCCAATTAGATTCACAGCATACCTACATTGCAAAGGGATGTTTTCTCTCTCAATTAGTTGAAAAGGCTTAGACACACTGATAGATAGAGGTATATGCTAATGGACCAGATCCTAAAGCCATTACACTGTTTTCATGCTGTCATTCTGCAGCCACTGATTTCACTAGAGTGCTGAGGAAAACTCGAGTATGAACATCAGTATGCAGCTCAATATTTTATGGGTTTTCTTGTCTTGGCTTTTAAAAATATTCTCCCTCTGCTATTCTTTAGCCAGAAGAGCAAAAAGAGCTAGTTCCAGCCCTGACTTCAAAAAAAGGCTGAGTGACAGTACAGAGGCTTGAGGAAATACAAGTTTATATGTAGGCTTTTTTATCATCTCTAATGGCAAAATTAAAATTAGTTCCCAATTAAAAGAGAAAAGCACAAGTACAATCTGAGAACAGCAGATAAAGGGTGGCATGAAGGGAAGATTATTAAGCAGCATAGTATAACAGGACCCCAGGTGCAGAAGGGCCTCATTATACTCACATTCTTATGCTGCAACATACGGACGTACAGTAAACCAAAAAAAAAATATTCCAAAGGACAGTTTTACACAGTGGCTACACTTGAGATGAGTACATGTTTTTTTGAAGAGAGACCATAACAACTTGGTTTTTACTTCCAAAATACAGTGGCACATTAATTGCTTGATCAGCCAAATGAAACTAAATGTAATTAAGACTAGTGTGGGGTTAATTTGGTCCATAATTATGTTATATAAAGTAAATGAAAATTGTTTCTTTCCTAAATTGCAATTCATTAAAATTACAGATATTAAAATATGATACTATAAAATTACATGAAGCATGTACACATTAATAGCCATTAGTAATAGCTTGATATTTCTATCTAAGCAACAGTTTATTAGAATGCCAAAAGGTTATATTTGACAACTCACATGACTGATTTTTTTCCTCATCCTTTCCGTTCCTCTAAGAAATTCAGTCTTGCTACACACATAACATATGCCATGTCATATTTAAGCATGTTAAGCATATTAGCTTTAGGATTAGATTTGCTTTAACAATAATATTTACTGTTCATTAAAATACTTAGGGGTGATGTCTGTACCTTTGGAATGAATCACATCAACCTCAGAGCTTCAAGACAAAGCCAGTGCCGCCTCTTCCAGCACAACAGAGTGCTCTCTTTTGGGCACAAGAAATTCTTGGAAGCAGGCAACTGCAGATTTAGATCCTCTTGCCTTCGATTTAACTTAAGTGTAAATTTAAAGGTAAGCCCATGCCTCAGTAGCTTTTTACGAGAACTTCAGTATTTTGTAGAATTGGAGCAACTGGCTCTATACACTGAAATCAATGGCAATGTTCGTGGTGTGCAGGGTCTGACCTGTACCTCTTATGAGACAAAATATCCCTAGGTATTTCTACAAAGACTTGCAAACTTCAGGGTATCATATTTTGACCATTCTTATGAATTGATTTCCCACTGTTTCTTTTACTGAAACTTTCCCTTTTGGGGACAGAAAATATCCAGCAACAACATCTTAATGTCAGACACAGAGAGTAACGAATCAGCACTTTAGAAATCACCATCCATGTGGGTTTTGAGCTGATAATGAATGATGGATACTAGAAATACATATGGTATTTTCAGTTCTTACGTACATTAGATAACAAGCTGCCAGCACAACACTCATTTTTCACGCGCCCAGGATTCTCATTGAAATCAGTGGAGGAATTGAAAATGTAGGATGAGACTTGTTATTAGGGTCCTGCTTCTTCAACTTCAATATCACCAAATTTAGTGTCAAAGACATGAAACCTCTAGCTGCATTGCACAGCTGGGTATCACATTTAACCACACAGATTAGGATGTAATCCTGTGATTTCTGAGCATCCTGAATTTCTAAGTACTCAGTAGTTGAAGGCTCAGGATCTTGTTATGTTCCTTGAAAATCTGAGAGAAAGTAAGTTTTATTCAAATGTTCTGCAGTTGTTTTCTTATTGAAAGGACATAGTAAGACATCCTTTTTAAAGGAAGAAACCACTACCACTGCAGTGTCATCATACATGTTTTTAAGCAAGTACTGCTTGTAGATTTGCAACTTTAAGTAAAATTTATTTTAAAAGCAAACTCAGTATCTCTCTCTGATGTTTGTAGTAACTCCGGATCAGTATGTTTAGTTGCTAGAATCCTGTTATTGCCATTGACAGTAAATATATTTGTGTCTCAATCATTAATTCTTGTAATTGAGCATTTTATAAAAGTGGCTTATAAACTGATGATAAAAGATCAGTACCCTACGGGGTTGGTTACACCTGTATGAAGCATTAATACTGTCTCGTTTAATAAGCTGACCAATAATAACATTAGCTAGAATATCTTAATGATGATATCTTACTTCCAACAAACTAAAAGATATGTTTTGCAGTATTTAATTGAGCAAATCTCCCAGTGGCTTCAGTGAAAGTTGTGCTTGATTAAGGACTACAGAACTTCACCTTAATAATATTTTATCATTTGTTCATGGAAATATAGGGTGATAACAGTCAGTACCATTCCAGGTAAAGTAGCTCATGCAAATTATTCTGCTGATAAATAGTGAGTCACATTGTATTTAATACCCCCAAATAGTTATGTATATTTAACAGGGAAATGACAATAGAAAAAATGGATTTAGTTCAGATGTTGAGCTGCTATGTAAACCAATTATCTATCCTGAGGGAAACAGCTCTGTCTACAACTACTTAGGCTCTAGGGCCTATTACAAATCCTGGAGTGGGCTGTTGTTTCAGTTCTCAAGGGAATCTGCCACGTCACGCTGGAAATAGTTGACAATAATTAGAAAGCCTGCTTCTGCCAGTACTGCACACATTTTTAATACCTTTCTAAGTGTTATGGGAGATAATATATAAGGTTTTTAGAATTCCAGTCAGGCTAAGGTGAACCATGGAAAGGACAACTACACAATAGCCCCAAACTGGACTGTGACAGGCTAATTATTGTGGCTTCATTATAAAACCTCTTTTTGCATAGGTCACCTGGGAAGTGTAATTAAAAATGCATTATTGGTGTATATTTTTATTGAAGCAATTAAATTAAAAAGCTAAAAAAATAATTATTTGACGAGCAAATAATAATGTTGGTCAACAGTGTTTATCTAAGAAAGAGAGAACATGTTAGTGGTTCATTAGCAGTAGATGTATTAACTGGAATGCTGTTTGAAAAATGAGCCATAGAACAGCTTTTAAATACTCAGATTAAAGGATTTATAATGTCAAGTTTAACACAGAAATTATAGATAGTATTACATTGCCATGAGTAATAGCACCTTTAATCTGACTTAGTAAAATGATTTACTACACATGGTGTGCTTTTCACCATTCTGCAGCTATATATCTGTCTAATATCAAACATCTATATCAGCCATATAGAGGGATATCAACACCCACAGAAGCACACCTAGGTGGACATGCACACATACAGGTAGGAATATGCGTGTACTGCAAAACTCTCCAGTATCTACTGCAGAAATTCCCTTTACCTACCCTGCCTATACACATCTCATGGACTTGTCTTTGGTGGATGTTTAGGTCTTCCTGCCATAGAGTCATAGGGATGCCCTAGACCCTCAAGAAGATGTGAGAGGGAGATGGTAGGATCACCATGCTAACAGCATAGGTTTCCTGGACAGCAGTGTGAAGATATCCATGGCCTGGCAAAGCATTGCTGTGCTTACAAAAAACACCTGTACAACAGGTACTTGGTAAAGCCAACTCTTTCCAGAAATGCTTGGTTGCTAGAGCACACACTTCACAGTTATTTCTCACAGGATGAGATGCATCCTGAGTATATCATGTTGGCTGTGCAGCTCAGACTCTCTACAGGACACATGCAGTAGGATGGATGCTTTTACACAAGGCTCAGTTTGCAGGTAGTAAAGCTGTCAACAGATGCACAAAGGGTGTATTTGAGACTCTCAAAGGCATATTCAGCCTTTCTCATACAGAAAACATTTGGTGTTCCTCAGCATTGCTTACCACAAATGCACACAGAGCTCAGGGTAGGGATGTACCAGGGATTTACACACAAGCACAATGATGTTTTCTGTCTTCTATTCTTCTGGTAATTCCTAACTTTCCTTTTGCCTTTTGGTTGTCAATAGTATTGTGCTGGCATTGCCAAAGGGCTCACAGTCCTCTAAGATGTCTCTCCAGAGATGAGAACCTCTCCTCCTGTAGATATTCTTAACACTGTTTGCCTCCAAGTTTTTACTCTTCATTGCTTCTGCTATTTTATTGTTGAGTCACTCGTAAGACCTTTCTGTAACAATTGATACATAGATTTAAGCCTAAGTATATCTCATCACCTGTAAACTTTGCTAGCTCAATACTTAACATTTTCCAGATAATTTATAAGTATGTTGAACTGAAGAATCCCAGCAGAGATCTCCAGAGGATTCTGACAGTAATCATCCTTCTCTGTGAAAATTGACCACTTACTGTTCCCCTTTGTTTCCCTTCTTTTCACCAGTTGCTAATCCTGAGGAATACCTTCCCTTTAGCCCATGACTAATCTTCAAGTTTTTGTTTCTCAAAGAGTCTTTGGTGAGGGATTTTGTTGAAAGTCTGTTGAAAATCCAGTCACACTGTATCAACTGACTGTTATCCATACACCCATTGATGTGATCTAACAACTATAGGCGATTTTGGGGCACGACTGCTGTACAAAAGTTAATCTTTACCCTCTTCCCATACAGCTACTGATGTTTTGTTACGGTCTCTATTTATTTACCTGGTGCAGAAATAAACTCTGAGGCCTGCAGTTACTGGGATCATTTGCAAGAACTTTAGTGAAGACCAATGTCACTTTAGCCACATTTTGATTTTCTGCCTCTGTGGCTGCTTTAAACCAAAGCACCGTTACTTTTCAATTTCATATATAGTACTCCAACAACTTGGGTGAACACATCTCACCTTGGCAGTTTCCTTTTCTACCCATTCACTAAAATGTCTTAACATTTTGTCTAGTGTGCTGATACTACACTTTGCCACAATGAAAATAACCTGGAAGTATTTAAAAGATGTGTGGATGTGGTGCTTTGAAGGACATGTGCAGCAGTAGACTTGGCAATGTTGAGTTTATGGTTGGACTCGGTGATCTGGAGGTCTTTTCCAACCTAAATGTTTCTCTGGTTCTATCATTCTGATTCCTCAATTCCTTGCCTCTTCGGGGTGGCACTGGTGTAAAAACCTTCTGCCCTGTTTTAGACTAAAAATCCAGATAGGTTTTTTTCGGAGTTTTTTTATGAATTTGTCTTTGAGTTCTCTTTTTACATGATCTTTGCCCTTTTTCTCCCCCTCCCTCAATTAAACTTTCAAATTTAGTACAGTACCTGCTTTCCCTTGGCCTGGTAAAACTTTGAGAGGTTAGGAGTTACTGTAGGTTTTGGGATGAATTCAATGTTTCAGGGCAAGGTTGGTTACTACTGATCACAGGCACAGACATAAGTAGGCCAATTTTCATGCTGAAAATATTCTTCCTTATGACCATGTTAATCTCTCTCTTCAGGTATATTTTATCCCACCCTAAATATTGTCACATTTTCACAAAATAAAATTTACAGGCAAGTAAACATCTACAAAAAAGGCCATTCTGTGCTCAGCACTGCAAATACAAGTGTATTATGCAGTGACCTTCAAAACAGCAAGGCCTGATCCTCCTCTCAGCAAAGCCGAGGGAGTTTGCTGCTGGCTCTCCTCCTCACAATAGGACCCTGTTACAGCCGAGCGCTGAAGCATTCTCATCAATAAACAAGAAGTGACTCTTTTGTTACTGCATTTGATTTGAAGACTTTTTCTACAATAACAAAGTATGTCTAATGGTTATATCCTTTCTAAAAATAATCTCTTCCAGACATTTCTCCCCCTCTTTCTCTCTCCATGTTATATATGTATGTATGCATGGATGTACGACTGTACTGAAACCAAAGATAAGTTTCTGCCCTTTTTTGTGATTTTCATTCCTAACACTAGAGCAGAACTTATGCCCCAATTTGAAAAAATGCCTAAACCTAAAAATGAATTAAACACACATAAAGTTCTGTTACTGGTCAGACCAAAACCCTAAGGGTTGCATTCTGTATTCAATTACACAAGTGTTACTCCCGTTGGAGTCAGGACTGGAGGGCAGAATTCAGCCTGAAATTGTAAACAAGAAAAATCTGAACTGAGCCTGTGCTTTCCTTAATATGCACTAGTATGTACCAAGATATTGCTGAATATAAGGTCTCTTATTTGTGAAAAAGGGCAAGAAGAAAAAAATCGGTGAGCAATTGGGGAAAGATTTCTCCAGGATAGAATTTGCTGTCTAGATGGTTTGGCACAAAAGAGTTTGTTGAAGTGAGGAAACCTGTGTTTTGAAACTCCCAAACTGAGCTTGTTTTAATCTATTCCTCTCCACCCTGTCTTTGTCAGCCATGTGTCTCTGCCACTGTACATCTCGTACTGGTCTGCAGTTTCCTCACCCTTTTCTGACAGCAAATCCAGACCCACTCCTCCCTTGACACCCACAAGAAGTGGGACAGCAAATGACAGTGATTTTCTTGCACTTGCTTCAGGGTTTGAAGGTTACTTGTGTTTTCCTTGTGGAAGTTGTGGCTTTTTCTTTTGGAAGTGCTTTTCTTGACATCCTCTCTGTGCCCTGACCCAAGCTTGCAGTCTCAGGGACTGCTTTTTTTTGGTGAAGGTCTTACCACATTTTTGAGTACTGTGGAAATTTGAGCAGAGGGTGCACACAAAATGCAGGTGTGCTGATAAGGTTTGATTTGTATGATGTAACAAGTTGGGAGTCTGATCTCTGCATGTCTCCACAGCTTCGGAAGCTGCTGTGGTTAAAAAGACAACGTGAGCCAGACAAGACTATGGGAGACATCTCTTCCCTCTTGAACAGCTTAATGTATAAGTGATGGCTTGGTGCTAGAGAGAGGGTCTGAAACTAGAGGCAGAAGAATGTTACATTGCAGAGTTACATGTATAGCTAAGGTACAAGTTAAAATGAAGCAGAAATTATATGAAAAACAGAGTCTAAGACAAGGCTGACATTCATTCTGTTGCTACAGAGGATGCTGTACAGACAGTTGCCATTTTAGTGTATGAGTGGTCTTCCTGTCCCATAGAATGGAGCCATTGTCAGCAGTGGCCATCCCTTGCGGCCAGACAAAGGGCAGCGTGGGGGTGCGAGCCACCAAAAGGCAGTGCTGTGAAGAAAAGAGGCTTGCTGGAGAAGGCTGTGCAAAGCACCTTCTCCATGCTGCTGCTGCCAAAGAGTCAATGCTTCAGAGGAAGTTTCTTTTGAGTTGCAGCATAGTCTGTTTTTCCCTCTTTTGTCACCTCACATGTGAACAGACAGATCTGACGTGATTTTCAAATCCAGAATATTATCTGAAGCTTAGCAGGGACGTTAACTGTGTTTGAGTGTATTCATGCAAATTATTACTTCAGTTTGTCTGCATACACATTCAGAGCTGAAGTACAATTTAATGTTGCTGTTTTTAAAAGCCAGCTCTGGTAGAACTGAGGTGTCTGGCGGTCACCGCTGCCTCCCGTGAGAGAAGCTTGGGAGACTTTGCAGCATGATATACTGCCTGGTTTACTTGGGCTTAGGATCCCTCACTGAAAACACCATCCTCTCTGCCAGTGAAACTGTGACCTACTGGCCCAAATACCTCATCTGATCTCAGCTGCTATGATGTCTTAGAAAAAAATAGGACTCGTGCTAGCCATGCAGTGATCCTAATCTTTGAAATCTTTACACACCCAACTTCATTCTGACATTAGAGAAGGTCTGGTAACCATGCAAAAAGTGTTAGCTATCTCTAATATGTGATAAAGCTATAATAAATGTAGAAATTGATGAAATGAGGAGCAAATGATTATGGGCATTGTTAGGCAATGCATAGGTTCAGAGAAGATGAACTTTTCTTTTTCAAAAGTTCTAAAACTATCCCTAAAAGTTTAACTGGCAGCAAGCATGGACAGGGTCTAGTACTGAGCTTTTCTTCCTGGAAATAACTGTACGAAAAGTCCTTCAAATAATAGTTAACTATTAAGCTGTGAGCCAAGGGTTAAGTTTTCTTTTCTTAGGGATGCAGTAAAGCTTCACTTTTTCCATTTCTGCATTATATGTGGCATTATACGTGGCAGCTGCAACCTATTTCTAATCCTAAATTCTGATAGTTTATTGCCATTGTGGGAGATGAAGGATTTGGTCCTTGGTCTAGGATTCCAGGTGTCTGAGAGATTTGCAAGAGCTGTGAAAAGGGGGAAAATGATGCAAAGGATACAGCATTTCTGGAAATATCATTTAGATTTTGGTCATCAGGGAAGGGGAATGGGAGGTCCAGGTCATCTGCTGAACTGGCATTTGAGTGCTTGGGCAAGCAGAGAATCAAGCAGACGGACTTGTCAAAGTCATGGGTTAAGTTACTGCTTTGAAATGTGGCACCACTGTAGAACTTACAGGTCTAAGTAGATGCTTAGTTCTCTCCAGTTTGCATAAGCTTGCAGTTTTCATTCTTGGTTATTTTGTGTTGTATTGTTGATGCTGGAGACAATGGACAACTTTATCCTGCTTTAAACTCTGCACAGGTCCTTAGGGAAGGCCAGTGGATCCACAGGGGAAGCTGCATTGTAGGCACAATTGTAGACACAATTGTAGGCACAATCTTCCAGCTACTGAATAAATTGACTGGTCAGTACTGGTGCGAGTCTGCTCAAATGTAATAGGTAGAGTCCTAGCTGCACAAAAGAGCATACACAGAATAGAATTTCTTACTATGTCTACTTAATTGAACTATCTCTTCCACAAATCTTTTGCATTTTCTTTATCAAACTCACAAGTATGCAGATTTTAAGGCAAAACGGAAGACTATGATTATCTATTCTAATTTCTTCCTTTTGCACATTACATAAGCCAAAGAACTTCCCTGAATTAATTTCTTCTTCTAGTCATACAGCTATGGTTGAACTGAATATATCTTTTAGAGAAATACTCGATCTTAACGTTTTCTGGTGATGAAAAGTCCATTACAGTCCTGACTTGCTAGTTCACAATGCCTAATTACCCACATACTTAAAAATACAAGCCTTATGTCTAGTCTGAATTGTTCTCACTTCTGTTTCCAGGTGTTAAATCTTATCATATCTTTCTGCCAGACTGAAGAACTGTGCATTTTTCAAAGTACTCTTCCCCATGTAGATAACTACAGATTTGAGAAAATCTGCTCTTTTGACCTTCTCTCTGATAAGTTCAAAGCCTTACCTCTGCTGCCTTGGTAGCAATGCCCAGATTCATATTTGAGCAAGTAGAGCGAGCCAGGTTGGTGGTTCTGTACTATAGGCTCTTTCCTGACTCTGTCTCTTAACACTTAACTCCATGCTCCATTGTGGCAGGGACAAACACAAACTTGCCAACTATCCAACTGGCTTTCCTCACACCAGGGACGATTGCACAGAGACAAGACCTTGTGCATAGATGTGCTTCTGAAGGCAAGGGGGAAATATCTGTGTTATTCATTCCTGAACACGTGCACAAAATACAGCAACTACCAGGCTCTAATTATGGAGATGAATGTATTAGCCAAGATGGTATGTTGCAACTCTATCAGCAGCTATGTCTTGGGCTTACTCTTTAACTTTGTCACAGGAATATCAAGAAGGGACAAATTGTAATTGTGCAGTCAATAGTAGTGAAGCTCAAGGACATCAGATCTTGTAAACCTCCCAAGAAGTTTTTTTTTCCATTAAAATAACTAGTGGATTCACATTGAACTAGACACAGAAATCTGTCATGGATGATCAGGTGTGAACTGATCAAATTAATAACATAACTTTACCACCAACATTTTTAATCTTTACACTCATGATTAGCAGCTTGCTTAAAGTGTGGACAGCAGTGTTGGATTCCAACAACAAATGCTGTTATATCAAGGCAATATGACTGTAAACTATTTTCCTAAATCATATCCCTACTCCTAGTGGCTGCAATGGCTACTCAGAAACAACACATATTCATCTGTCTGCCATGAAACGTTCTTTCTTCTTCTTCTTTTTTTTTTTTTTCTAAATTCTGCTTTAAAGCCCAGAATTCCCTTTCTTCTAAATACGGTGTATATTTTCTTCTAGGTGTAGAGTTTTCATTGTTGGCATTGAAGCATGCATTTGATAGTGCTAGCAGATCCTTTTGTATCAGTGATCTGCTGCTATCCTTATTTATCACTTCTCAGTCTTTCCTTTATATGAAAAGTTTATCAGAAGTGATGTGACTAGATGCTTCCTACAGGTTATTAATAAAAATATGACAATGTAGGAAAAATCCCAGTAAAATCCTGCTAGAAAGATACCTGCTCAGTGATAATTTCCCCCTTGCACATAGGCTTCAAGAGCTATCAGCTGATGGTTAACATAATATGCAAAAAAGTAATTTTATATAGTTCTAGATCATCAATTCAGATCTCTAAAAAAAGCATATCAAATGCTTCCTAGATCTTAATACCTCAACAATATTATCTTTATCAAACAAATTTTTATTTTCATTAGGAATTTTGATAAGATCTCTCTGCCATTAACTGCAGTTGATCAGCATTCATTAAATTCTCTTGTTTAATTCTTCAAAACAAGAGTTTCACCCCATTACTGCTTGATATAAACAGGACTGTAGCTTGTAGTATTTTTGTGTGTGACTGTTTTCATTGTAGTAATGTCAGGCTTTATTAGCACTTAATGAAGTCTAAGCTAGGAATTATTGAGATCTTTTGCAATCAGTTTGAGAAGCAACTTCTATTTCTGATTTCTTGTTAAATCCTTTTTAATAACTTGACACGGTGAAGACTTTGTATGACTCCCTTCAATACGGCAAAAGTAGTCTCTCTTTTAAATGCAACTGCTTCATTCCTTATTCTTTGCTGAGATTTTCTTAGTTGTTTGAAGATTCAGATCTTAAGGTTCAAGTCCTGTGCTGTGTTTATTTAGAAACTATGGGTAACATTCAGAATTTCTATGCATTTAATTGTGCATCTCTTTGCTAAGCAAATGAAACTACTGCCTTTGCTTCCTTGAAGTAATAGCATGATAATAAGTTAATGAAAAGCAGGACAGAGAAGGGTGTGAAGGGATATTAATGATAGCGACGTATTTAGTATGTACAGAATATTTATGTAGTGCAAAAATACTTGAAGTAATGCATATTACTGGGATGCATATGACTTACCATATGAATCTGTAACATAAGCATATACATATGGAGAGAGTGTGTGTGTATGTGTGAGAGATACCAAGCAGGAGAACAGTGGGTGTAAGCTAAAATAGAAGGCAAATCAAAGTGAGATCTTTGTCCAGGATGGAAGAGCTGGGCTACCTTTTACCATGTTGCTGGGAAGTGCCGGCCTCTGGCATAGAGAAGTATGTGGTAGCTTGGCTTCAAACAGCTGGAGCTTACAACATTTTATGGTATTCCAGGAGAGAGCTACCACAGAGAGCATGCACGTTGTGTCTCTTTTCCTAGGGCGCCGGAAAGGTGGTAACTCCCACGTAAGGGTCACAGGCCTGGCAGGGAGAAGCAAGGTGGTGAGAGTGCTTGACCTGAGCAGGTGAAAAACAATGAAATAATGGTTTGGTGATGTCAACACTTGTCTTTCCCCTTCTTTTGCTATCTTTTGCTGCGTGTTTTCACATTTTCATTTTACTTTTTAGCAGTGGCCTAAGTGTGGTCTGGTTTGTGTGGTCCTACGGTGGTTTGGGTAGTGATGCTCTAGGACAGAAGCTGTACCACCACAGTTGGCAAATCAAACTCCACTGCCACAGAATTCACGATGAAGTTAATAATGACTGCTCTTGCAGTTACTTGGTTTTCCCACTAGTCCTATCTTTCATATCTAATCCCTGAATCAAATCTGTCACGGGTTATGAAAAGCTGATGTTATTAATAACTGATGCATCCCCATGTGCAAATAATAGATTCCCAGAGCTATGACTAGAAGAGTGTACTGCATAACATTGGCTCTGACCTTTTGCCATAGGTCAGTACAAGCCAATATACTACAGGTACAGCAGAAGTCCCTAAATTCCACACAGTAAACCAAGTAACTGCTGCTTGACTAGAGTGTAAATTCCTTGGAAGTATCTAGTTTTGATCTGGATGTACTAAGAGCTGGCATTACTTGGAGGACATCTGTGTTTTGTTTTATATGTACTTTCTTGCTCAGTTGAATTTGTCTGACTTCCACTTGCAGTCACAGCTTCTTGTTCAGTCTGTCTATACTACATTGAAGAGTGCTTTAGTCCTGGTTTTGTCCCTGTAATCAAATCTGCCACCTCAAACTATTGCATCCAGAACAAAATCCATCAATAGAGGTAGAAAATGATCAAAACCTTTGTCACTACTCTCATCAAAGAACAAAAGATTAAATCAACACAGAGATTCAAATAATAAAATCTGTGGAGCATGTGGAGTTCTGCACTGAGATGAGGGCCAATATCCTGCTCTTGGAAAGCTTGAAGCAATATTATCATGCCGAAAATTACTGATACCGAAATAAAGCGCTTCACTTTCAAGAGCAGGCGGCCTCGTAACTCTTACATGCACAGAAGCACCATATATATATATATGTGTGTGTGTGTGTGTGTATATATATATGTAGTGCAAAATAATTCAGCTCCATCTCATGCGGATGGTATAATTTTAATTGCATGGTAAAACATGAGAGTATTTCTAGAAGCAAAAGATAGTTGGGAACACCTGCCTCCTTATGTTCAGTATATAAATTCGTTGCTTTTCAATATGAACTGCTTATTGAGGAATCCTAGCTGACAAGTCCAAGAACTGACTTTACAATATGATGAACTGAGAGAGTTAATTCACTTTATTCTTTATTCAGAATTCTGCTAAGTCCTAGCAAAAATCTTTTAAAAAGTACCATCCCATACTTTCACAAGGGAAGCTGGTTTCAAAACCTTTCCCAAAGGTAGCAAACTCACCTGTGCAGTTTGTGTTGTTTAAACCAGGTTGGACACAGCATTTTGGCATATACAGTAGAAAATAATGCTATATGTTAATGAGGAAAAGCAGAGAATATAGCTGAGCTCTGGCTTTTCAGTTTTTCGGTATCACCTGGAGGTCCGGCAGGCCTATGAAATGTCTTTCATATTGCAAATCAGAAGAAAAGTAACAAAAATAAAATTTCTCATCTACTTCCTGATAATGAGGCGCTGGCCATCACCCATAAATACACATTGCTGGAAACTCCCTGCAGCTTCCTCAGTCCCTGAGACAGGGCTGGACTGCTCAGCAGTGGTCGCCTCGGTAACCAGCAGGGCCTCCGCACCAGCAAAAATCAGCCGCAATTCACACTTTTCCAGGATTCCCGTGTCACTGAAACACTGACACTGTACCCTGCCTCAAACAGACCTGGGCAGGAGCCAGGAACCCATCGGGGAATATGACTGCAGTGCCAGATGTGCTGGAGGATGAGGGGTTAATCTGAGCAGGGAATTAGATGATACGATTTATGTTTGTTCACAGCTGGGCCAGGGTGACTGTAATTCCCACCACCACAAATACACAATGAATGTATACATATATACACACATACACATGCACTAATATGCGTGCAACTTGTTCTTACAATATATGCAACACTAATTGATAAATGCTGCAAGACTACCTAGAGAACATAAAACTGCAATTTTTTAACCTTTTATTGAGTCACTGCAACTGTGTGGAAGATGAGCGGTGGTTGTTTTCCCCCCTGGTTTCAGAACTTTTCACTAATTGCATCTGCAGCGCCACATACCACAGTTTTTCTCAATCTGGCGGCTTAGGATGGAAAATCAAACCCCTAAGTCACTTTTGGTCTTTGTTAAACAATTCAAGCTTGTTAAAAATGAAAATGGCCCTGCTGAGAAATGCAGAGCAAAAGGCGAATAAGGAATGCACAGCAGCTCACTGAGGGCTAGTCTGAGGCCGCGCTGTGTGCAGTGAGCGGCTCTGACATGGAAGGAGGAATGTTCCTTCCCACAGGAGCAAGTCCTGACTCAGAAACCTGCCTGCACCTGAGACAGGACTTAGACTGTGGTAGGAGTGCACACAGTGTTGATTACAGCTCCCCGTGTTCCCCAACCATTGTTCCCCATCAGTTCCACAGGGAAGAACAACTTCTTGCCGTCTTGTACCAGATGGGGATTTATACTTGGGTGCAAGTCTAAAAACTTGCCTGCACGTTAGACAGGATCAGTCTTGAGAAATATGTCGCTCACACTAAAAGAAACACCACACATATGTAGAGAAACCAATGGAGGACAGCATGCTGCAGTAAGAAAGAACCTACATTGCTAGCAGAAATAGATGATTCTGTATTTCCATTCACCACTGGATTTACTTTTTCATATAAAGAAAGCATCCTATTGCTGGTAGCTTTCAAGTCCAGCTACATATAGGCTGAAAAACAATACCAGGAAGTCTCAAATTCCTCCCTTCTCTCAGTCTCTGGATGGGTTTCTTCTTGCTGCTTACGGGAAAGTGCTCGCTCGCTCTGTAGTACAGCTCATTTGGCAGTAGAGGGCACTTAGAATATGGACAAAATAAAGAAAGGCCTTTTGAAACTTCCCCCACAAAGCTTTTGTTTAGCTATGTGAAAGCTTCAACGCTGTCAAATGTTCTCTAGTTTAAAATAAGGAGATTTTTAACAGTGTTTGACTTTGCAGATTATTTTATATCTCTCCTTTAAACAAAATTATAAAGTTAATTTTGCTTTCTGTTCATGTCAGTTTTTAGCATTGCAAATGGTCTATTTAGGTTTATGTTTTTTGTCTGGTGTGCTATCAGCAAAGCAACAATATTTTATTATTTTGCTGACACTAGGAGTAAAGGAAATCATTTTTCCTTAGAAAATGGTGAAAATAATTTTAGTAATATTTTAGGTTATTCTGGGGTCAAGTGAACCCATTCCAAAATAGGAAACTCAATTATACAACTTGTACAGAAGAAAGATACTCCTAAGAAAACCGAAGAAGTGGGAAAATATGCCCCATCGCTACATTTTGATTTTTCTAGGACAAATAGGAAGTTTTCATGAGAGCTCGTAGAAGGACTACTTCTTCAGGCTGCTAAGTTCACTTCCCCTGAAGTACCTAGAAAGATTCGGACCTTCAGGGGATGTGGGGATGTCATAGATATTTGAATGACATTGTTACAGCTCTGATCATAGTCTAATGATACATATAAATTACTCCCATTAATACATTTTACAGTTGAAGTAGGCTCTGCTTTCTACCTATACAAACTTTAGCAATAATCCTATAAACCTTAGCGACTCATCCTTAAGAGTCAGTGATATTTATTTGTTAGAGGTGCTTAATTCAGGATCAGGCTTGCGTGGCACATTTTCTGCCACTTAGGGAATCTGGTAGTTGTAACAGTAATTGATGAGAAAATGTCATATCTCATACTCTTATATGAGACAGCATAGGGAGCGGATACTGTAAAAGAGGACAAAATAGGCAGAAATCGTCTCCTCCTGTAGCTATTTGAAGGTGTTGGATCAGGTCCATAAGTGGAATAAACTGATGTAGCTCGGTGGCTGAAACGAAACTCTGTGGATTTAGAGCAACTGAGGAACTGGTAAATTGTCTGTCAAAACACAGGAGTCAAACAGTGTGGGTGGGTTCTGGTTATATTAAATTACTGTCAGTGTGCACAGAGCTTTGAGAACAGGACAAGGAGAGGACCTTCTTTTCTAAACCTTCTTTCATATATAGTAACACAACATTTAAGTGGCTCATTATTTTTGTTTGGCCTAATTTGTGGTATCACTTGCAGTACTTCTACAACTCGTACAAAACCAACAGATTAATATTTTTGCAAGCATAAACTGGTGCAGATGCACTGATTTACATCAAACAATTACATCAACAGCGAACTTGGTTTAGCAAGGCCAGCTATATAGCCATCAGCTAACTTTTCTCACTTAGCTTATTATATTCTTTTAATGAGGCATCTTTAGCGAGTTTCAGCAGGGATGGTGTCCTGCTTACCAAAAATCCCATCTTCCTTGTTCTCTGTTAGAGATACCAATAGGCTTCTGTGGAGGCAGTGATTAGCAGATCTTCAACAGTTCAGCACAGCACAGCTACAATTAACTGATCCATCCTATGAGAGGATCTTACCAAATCATTTACCTGGATGCAGAATTTGTGTGCTCCTACAGACTAAGAGAAGTACAGTTGACCATCAGCAAGAGAAGGATCTGCCAAGAAGATGAAAGTCTTGGATGAGATGAGTAAGAGGTGGTAGATAGTCTGCTACACCTGTTGCAAAAGCTGCTGCTGTTACCTGTTTGCACATGGTGTTTGCAGCCCACAGTGCTCTTGTACCTCATGTAGTGGGGATAATGTTCCTTCTCACACATTGTTCCTACCAAAAAGGTGGCACCGGCTTTTGTCTCTCTTCTGTACATCCTCTGATATAATCAAAGGCACTGAATGAAGCAGAAGTAATTGTCACACATACAGCAGAAACCAAGGCTTATTTTCATCTCCATTTCTAAAGGCTGAAGGACAATGTTAATTACCTCAGAACTTGCCATTTGAAAACTAAAACAGGAGAAAGCACCACTAGAAAGAAAAAACCTGACTTCTGCCAACCAAGGGTTCCCCCAGATGCTTATTCCTACACCCTTTTGCTCAGGGTCTGAATGCTGCTTATCACATGGTTAAGATTCAACCCATAAAAACATGTCTCAGCAATTGGAATTTACCCTTTGACCTTCGTCCCCCTCTTTGTTCCCCTGCTGTGATGCACAAGCTTTGTCTTCACCAAACATCACTGTTACACTGGTGAAAACCGTTTTTTTTTCCACAAGTTCAAAAACTCAGCAGGCACCAGGAGTGAAAGCACATATATGTGTATATATACACATGAAAATACACACATACACACACACATACATTTATGTAACTGCTGTGTTGTCTCCTTACTGTGCTCTGAAACACATCAGAATTTTCTGGATTTTTCTGTTTTACATGCAAACATTTTTGTGTAATGATGCACCCAGCAAAAACAGAGACCTAGGAGCAGTGAATTATTCAGTATGCGGAAATAATTTCCTTTAAACACTTTCTTGCACTGAGTATAGGCATGCACACGCCTGTGTGGGGCTAGGACTAGGTATCACCCTGCTCCTTCCTGATCTCTAAACTTCTATGTGGGGTCACTGTGGAGGAACGGCACATCTGCTTATGCTGGTATTTGATGACATATGGTAATAGCTGCAGCATTAGAGCTGAATGTGACACACCACCGCAAGTTAAGCAAAATAAAACTGCTAGCCTTTCTCCCCAGCCCCAACTAGAAAAAAAAAAAAAAGTGTTTTTCTTTTGTACCGTGAAGAGCCTTTATTAGCTGTGGAAAAAAAAGATACAGCTGAGTGTTTCAAGTGCTTCGTTTCTGTGTAAGTGTGTGTATGTGTATAAAAAACTAACAGACAGGCAGATCTGCCTTCGTAAATAGGGCACTTCATGCACACACAAACACATACGCGTACATACACACGTGTTCAAAAATATTCAACCAGCCTTTAAGGAAAAAGAATACCCTCAGACTAGAAGCTGAGCCCAGTGTTAATCTATCAGGCATGCAAGTACAGTCTGTGGTACAATCTGAGGATAGGTCTACTGCACAATTATGAGATTACGTCCTCTTTAGAGGGTATAATTATGCCTCCTCTATATATCTTATTTAGAAGGCATAATGCCTCTCTCCTGAAAGTGAAAAAACTAGTACATAGGAATTAAGTGATTTTTTTGCTTGCAGCACACAAAAGACGGTAGGCATCCAGAAAGGTTTTGTATGCAGGATCTTTGGGCTGCAAAGGACACAGCTGGACTCCTGATATGTACTTGGAAGGGGGAGCAGGGGGAAGCTACAAACTTTCCGGCTTTTGGTGAGAGGAAGCTACGTCTTGTAAGAGTTTATCAAAAATTCATTTTCACAGATGTCTTAGTAATGACTATTTGACAGCTTCAATTAAACATGCCAGTCAGTAGCATCAGGGTTTTTCCTAACCAGAATATTACTGAAGACATCTTTTTAAGCAAACTTTACTTGCATTTGGTGCCATTAGCTACCAGTAAAAACGGGTACAGGTATTACAAACCCAGGAGGTACAGAACAGGTGGGAATAATGCAGTGATATGTTTTGCCCAGAAGGCGATGGATAATTTTATTTTTTCTTTCCTGGGACTTTTTAGGGGGTTGATTTTTTTGGGTTTTTTTCGCTGTTTAATTTTTCCAAGCTCAGATCAAATGATTGCTCATTTTGGATGATATAGTTTATTGCCACTGTCCGGTACGTGTGACGACCGCTTAATAATATGCGCCATCATAAGGCAGTAGCTCTTTTTAGTTTGTTTTCAAAGGTAGTAAGGACTCTCATCGCTATACTCTTTTTCATAGAGCTGAGGTTGCTACAAACCTAAAGATAAATCTGCAAATCTATGTGGCTATTCTTTATCATTGTCACTAGCTTAGTGGTGGTCTGCCATTTTTCTTGAAAGCCGGGCACCAACTGCTGGCCAGAAGTATTTTTCACTGAATTCTTTGTACTTTAAATAAACTACTGCTTCAAGAACTGCCAAGTGTTCCTCATTCATCTTCAGGACACAGAGCTTCATGTATATCTTAGCAAGCCTTGACTCTGTGAAATGTTTGTCTCATCTCTCTGCCATCTATAGCAGTCTTTGAACTCACTTCAGGTTTATTGATGGCCTCGACTAAATTAATGCAGATGTAATTTTTTTTAAAAGGTTTACACTGTGACTAATCGTATGCAAAATAAATCCTCATTTAGAGAACCTCATCGAATATTCTCCTCCTCTTGTTCTAAAAGGTCTTTCTGGATTCATACAGTAAATGTTGCTGAAAGCATAGGGAGGGGGAGATTGTTGTTTCCTTTGGCATTTCTCATCTTAAAGTGGTAGGAGAATATGCATCTGCTTTTCCCTGTGGAGGGGGAGATAATATGATAACCTTCTGATTATATACATAAGCGGGAACTGATCAGCTTCTCTTGTGGTTCGTTTTTAAGGGCAAGTTCCAGTTGGATTGTGCTAATGCACATATTCATGAATCTCTCCAAACAGGATTCACTGCTCTCCAGGGAACTGTTGAAGTATGCATCATTGTTTCAATGAAGTATCTTCATTATAAAACATAGGGACTATAAAAGGTGAATACCATTTGCCTCGGCCTAATATAATCTCTAGTTTGACTTTCTCCCACTATAGTGATTTTTTCAACAGAATCAGAGAGAATAAAATGAGACAATTTCAAATGAAATATTACATGAGATTAGGTACATGTGCCTTGATGAACAGAGTATTTTATTTTCCATTGTTTTATTGAAATAGGGAAAAATTAATATCAGTGGAATAAAAAAGATCTTTAGGATACAGAGCTGATCCAAAGCAGCTCAGAGGGGATTTTCGGTCTCTAGAGGTACATAGTTTCCTACTTTAGTGCATTAAAACAAGTGGGTATAGTAAGCTGCAGTGTGGAGTAAAGTAAACATGTTTAAGATTTGGGAAAGAAGGTAGATACCAGAATCTTTACTGAAATCAATCATAAAAAGGATTTTACTCATTGTAAAGAATGGACTGACATAAATGCTATAGACTTTAAATTCTTAGTCAAGTTTCATGTTTTTTCCATCCATAATTATTTTTAAAGGGTCCTACACTTTTATCTATTAGGATATGCACATTGCAAATAGTGGTTTGCATTGTGTTTAAATATGTTGGGGGTTGAGGGAGAAGAATGTTGCAGTGTTACCTGAAAAGGCTTCTTAACGTAGGGCGCATTATGGTAGAGAAATGCAATCACTTACCACTACACAAACAAATATATATATGTAGATAGATATGTTTATACATTTATATAATGTCTACATATATTTTTTTTTCCCGGAGGACAATGAATCTTTCATGGGAGAAAAGTTTTTCTGCAGCACTCTAGACAATGTATAAACAAGGAGATAGGTATGATCCTTGCTCAAGGAGCTTGTGATCTGAGCAGGGTATAGACAGCTCTGTTCAGATAGATATAGTATGTAGGTTGAAGGTCCAATGTTAAAAGTATTAAAATAATATTGGACTGGTTTATTGTTTTACTTTGTATTCTAGAAAAAGTAACATGGTATTCAAGGTAAAATACTGGCGAAGATATCCAGCTCTGGATGGCCTTGTGACTTCAGATAGCTCCATGTTACATTAGAAAATGCTTTATATTTTAGTTTGTTTTCACAGTGTAAAATTCATGTCTGTGTATAGGAGTAAAACATGGCCTATGGCCCACTTAAATTCCACTCAAGCTGTATTTGGAAAGCTTAAGTGGGGTTTATATAGTGAATAGGACTTTTCCTGGCACTTTGATCCGTGATGGATTTCTCTTGTTGTAGCAGTGGTGACACAAGTCATGTGTTCTATAATGACACCAGATTTATGAAAACCTGTCATGGTCAAAAGCAGTCACATGCACACACACATTAAAAAAAAAAATAAAATCTGGTGCTACATCATCAGCAATGTTAGAAGAATTACACATATTTCACAGTTTGGTTCAACGTCACCAGGTCTCTGACAAGGGATAGCCAGGTCTCTGGCAAGGGATAGCTGACATTCAGAGTATGGCTGGGAGTTTCCAGCCATCCCCCTCCTCCTCCTCCTCCAAATTCTGTTTAATTGCGTATGTTGGCAACCAGACCTTGAAATATGTTTTGCTGTCAATTACTTCCTTTTAAAAGGCAAAACACCAATATGAGTTTCCATCCTACTTTGTTCCATGATTAGTGCCTGCAGAATGTACCCATGCTAGTTCAATATAATAATGTCCTAGAAGCACTGCAGTGAATCATACATTAGGGAGTGTGGGAATATATTAGAGAAATTAACATACTATATTCATATATAGTATTGTATATAATCACGTGTATATAGTTCATATGACACATTCTGTTAAAAATATATAAATTATATTTATATATTATATATGCTATTGGTATAATATCATATAGAAAACACATATAAATGAATTAATATATTGTATATCATACTAAATATAGTACATTATATAATTATGTAGTAGTTTATATGTTTATACATCTAATATCATATAAAAATGAATTCATTATAACATAGTTTAATTTTTTTTATTTCCAAGACCAATTGTAAGTTTTCCAGAAGTGTTTCAAGTTGACCATATAAATTTCAAGTTGTTCTCTTTCTCTTAGCAGAAGTCAGATGGTATTTCTTTCTGTTTCTGGCTGCATAAGATTAAGTCGCATGTGAAGAAGCCTCTGTGGTTCTGCATGTCACATAAAGGAAATGGCTTTGGAGAAAGCCTCATGTCTGAGAAAACACCCACTTATTCCATACTGGAGCATCACGTGAGTATAAAAATTGATGACAAGGTCAAGTGTAATACATGACACTGCTTTTGGAAAGGTGTGCCCAGAACTTTCCTAATTTTTATTAGATTGGGTTCTATCCTGTGATATTTAGGAATTTATGTCTGTATTCTTCCCAGGACTCTGGCCTATCCCATCCTCAATATCTGGAGTAGCTACATGGGTGTTGGTATTTAAATTTTTCTTTCAAGTTGTCTCCTGTGTGAATAATATTTCACATGTGACATAAAAAGAATCAGATCAGAATAAGCAAAAAGACATTTGTTGCACTGGTCTATTGTTATATATAGCAGACACATATTGAGGCAGCTACTTCACCTCTATTGCAATACCATAGAGAGAAGTCTAAATCCTTGGTATTTTGGGGAAGGAATCAGACCTAAATGCATCAAGAGAAAGGTAGGGGGAAAAAAAAAAAAGGAGGTAAAAAGGCAGCTGATTTATTTACTCCAAGATATGGCTGGTTCTGGAAATGTCATTTGAAGTAACTGTAAGGGAGAAAACTAAATGTCTAAAGTTATTCAGAAGTAACTAGGGAAACCCATGGGCAAGCTGCAGTGAACAGCATAAATGTCTCTGTTATTTGCCCCTGTGCCTGTAACAGAAGTGCCTAATGCTGCTCTTCCTACTTTTTTTTTCTGATCTGTTGTATTCTTCATGTTCAGTAAAAAATAACTTAAAATAACTAAAGGCTTTCATTACCAAAGGAATGACAGAACAATATAATTATCATGTCAGGCCACACAGCATTTTGTAGTTACCCAGTAAATAATTTATGTCATCAGTGTACATTTTTTAATAGAAACTACTATTTTTAAATGCACATTAGTGTCATGAAGTCATCATAGTAGCTTGTGAGATAACATTTTACATAGTGATATGGTGGGTACCACAAAAAGGACTCACATAACTTCAGCATCGGTAGGACCCAAACACTGCTGGTTGCGTTTGCTGGGTGAAATCCCAGTTCCATTCTCCCTTTGACTTCAGTAAGGTTTAACTTTCACCTACTGTTTTCATGTTGGGCCATGAGGCCTCAAAAAATGACTTCTGGTCAATCAGGGTTTTAGTACAGATCTGATGGTCTGAAAGATAAAGTAAATCAGAATGGATCAAACCTGTTCTGAAGGGATCTTAAAGGTCAAGTTGATGGTTAAGTCATCATGATTGCTTAACTCTTCAACTCTGTGCAGAGACTTGCTGATTATAGTTCTGGGTTTGGAGAGGTGAGTAGGACTATACTGAGCCCACCAGATTAATCCACAGAGGTGACTCCCCCATGCTCAGACATTAACTTCTTCTCACGCAGAATCTGAACTATATGGAAGAGTTCTCATATCTCCATCTCAAACCCAAACTTTCATATTTGGATTATCCATCTTCACTTAGCAGAAAAGACAGGGACTACCACTATGAACAAACAAAAAGACAAAAAGAAAAGGAAAAAAAAAAAAAGAGGAAGAGAAGGGACATTTAGGGGAAAACCAAACCCAAACAGTTTAAATATGAGTTTATTTTTCCTTTATATATATTCTCTATCTCTCCCATCTCTCTAGAAGGCCAAAGCAAGTCATAGCTGTAGGGCTATTTCATAAATCATTCTTCATACAAAAAAGTGACATATATTGGTGATTTATCAAACTCCTTACTTTTTGTCTCTTTCTTACTACAGGCAGGAAACAATACAGTACATAAAACCCATGTATATAAAAACAATTTGAGATAGACACAGGCAAAGCTACACTACATATTGCAAAGAAAGAGAGAAAAGAAACATGCTAGAATAGCAATGTAACCAAGTATAATTAATAAGTAATATGTGCACAGATAGATAGAAATGCTCTGAAATTTTTCATAGTACAGGAGGATGAAGTAACCATTTATGCCACCTTCTGCCCCTGTAGAAAACATCAAGAAAATCCCTTTCGCTTGGAATTAGAGTCTTGTACTCTGCAGTTTGAAGATCATCTATTTGTGCTGATAGGTCAAACAATAAGGCATGAACTCCTAATGGCTCTCTTTTTTCTCTGGGAGCAGATCTTCCTTCTTACCTTGTCCAATTAAAAGTTTCATTGATGAGAAATAAGTCATAGATATAAAAAATAAATATAGTTTGTTGATTGAAAGCTCCATCTGGTTTATTTGGCATCAGCTCCGTTTGATGATTATGACACAAGCTTCAATAACATCAAAGTCATGTGTCTTCTTTATACTCCCTGAAAAAGAAAATGGTATCTATGTATTATATATGCAGCCATACAATGCCTGTTATTTTTCTATAAGAGTAAATCCATTTCAGTAATGAATTGGACTATGACAACTACAAAGTCAAAGAAAGCATTGAGTACGGAGTTTATTCGGCTCTGTTTGCACATATCAACTGACATGGACAGAGCTCTGAAGCTTTGCATCATCTTTTTGGGTTTTCAGAAGCTTCATTTAATCTGCAGAAATGGCTGAGAACTGCTCAAGAAAACCCTGTCTTAGAGTGTCCTTTTAATTGTAGTGACTCACCTGGACTGTGGAAGTCCAGAGCATTAAGAAAATAATAGGGGGTAAATAATAAACTATATGTTTTGAAATCACGGGCAAGGTTAATTTCAAGTTTTGTTTTCATTACAGAAAATTTACATGAGAAGAAGTAAGCCTCTTTCTTTTTCCTTTTCTTTTTCTTCATCATGCGTAAAGGAGATATCATCAAGTGGTAGGTCAGGTTCATTTACCTGCCGGTAAACAGATGAGAGAAAATAAGTCTTTAGCAGACCTTTTACCTTCTTCCACTGCTATATACTCATCTAGGGGGTAAGAAAAGAAAAAAAGAAAGTGAAAGCAAGCTAACAGTCAACCTTTATCCAGAGGAGGAGATATAGGTGAGAAGCTCTGCTCATCCTCATGTTTCCAGTCTCACACGGCAGAGCATTCCCTGCAGCCTCAGCTGGAGAAACTGCTTTCTGCTCTGCATTGCCATAGTTCAAAGAGATGCAGCTTTCAGGTGTGTAAAGCACATAGAGGATAAAAATGGTCAGGAAAAGTTTCCCATACTGATACAGGTCATTATTTTAGTGACTCCTAGAGCCACTTCAAAACATGCTGGACTCCTGTATATTTCTGTTCCACTGTATCATCGTGAATACCTGTAACTAAGAACTGAGCAGTGACATTATTAACACAAAAGGAGGAGAGGAATCCTACACTGCTGACTGCGCTTTTCAGAAACAGGCTGGCTATAGATTTTGTTATTCAACCAAATCACAACTATTACCTCAGTGAGCTTGGCAAGTGTTTCAAAACAGGGAGTCCAAGGTAAACTGTCGCTTGTCTCCATTTGCCCTTGCTCTCTGCCTTTGCTTTCTCCTGGAATCCTTGTGAGAAGGAAGAATTTTGTCTGCATTAGACAGAAGCTGCACAAAATAGGGAGAACTTAGCCCTCACTGCGGGGAGTGTGACACACTGCAGAATAAGCACGGCCAGTGCAGAATTCAGCTTTCGTAGAATCCCTTGTAGTCTGAATCTGAATGTAAAGCTACTTCCCACAGGATAAAGCCAAAGAGAAGAGAAGCAGCTGACAGAGGGATCGTACGCTTACTTCAGTGCAGTTCCCACTGCAAGTCCTTGTATGCAGAGTACTCTCTCATGTGTCCTTTGACAGTGCCTTGGCATCTCAACTGAAGGTTTCATAATTAAAAAAAACTTGTGCTGAAATTTGAAAGCTTTGCAGACTTGGTTTCATTTTGCTAACAGGACAGCTATTAACAGTAATATGAAGCTCTGTTATCAGCTGAAGGCTAGGAATGGTATAAAAGTGTCTTTATCAAGTTTTCCAGTTTTAATGATTTTCGAGTGGATGCATATCCTGTACATTTTTCTAGATTCCTGCGTTCTGTTCTGAGCTAAATTATCAGAAGCTGAAAGTCATCACATTAAAGCAGAGAACCCAAAACCCAGCAATGCTAGATATGTTTTTGCTTTACCCCAGGCTCCTCTTTGGTCTGGTTAGAGGAGTGGTTGAAGGTTCAAACCAGTGCTCTCCTCATTCATGCTAGTTGGCCCATCTCTAATCATAATGCAACAAACTACCGCAGCAGCTCCCATAACCAAGCTATCAACATGACCTTGTCATTTCAATTTTTCACACATATTCCTTGCTTTTTTCCCCCGTGCCTGTGTACCATATCGCACTAAAATCTCATCTCTTCAGCCTACTGCCATGGGCTACTAATCTGTAACACAGCTCACTCTGAGAAATGTCAAGCAGGATAAAAAAGGTAAAACTCACAGAAGAGAAACTTCAGTTGGCCATCGCCTCTCCCATGAAACTCTTTCTTACCTGAAGTCCAGCCCAGGGGCAGCAGGGTTTGGCTTTGCCCCTTTACCTGAGTAACTCATAGAGAATAACAGACCCTTACATGGGCTCTAAACATCAGAGAATTATATGTACTGCAATCAAAAATACTCCCTCTTTTTCTGCCATGAAAAACAAGTGCAGTTCACAGGTTTATTTTTCTAGAATCTTCTAATCCTCATTTTCTGTTCCTTGTCACTGGTCTGTTCCCATTGCTTGAAAATACCAAAGCCCCACAGATTTTTTCATCACCTTATCTTCACTACAACAGCAATACCCATGCAAGTGATTCATCAAATTATTTCTGATCGCTCCATTCTAATATAAAAAAAAATCACAAAGAATGTGCGGAGTAAGTTTGAACAATTAGTGAATTAATGGAACTAATAATTTGCTCATGGGTATTTTATATGCAGGAAATAAGAAACAAAATTTATCTGAAGCATAGTTTTATATTACCAGTTCAGTTTCAACTGTATGTACTCAAAGTCAGTGCTTACAGCAATCTATCAGGCTTCCAGCTCTGCCTGATCCAGCTTCTCCAAATAAAATCTGCCAGAAAAGTGATGACATGTGTAGTAAATATTTTTGTAAGGCTCACACTGTGATTCATTTAGAGAACTGAGGGTCTGGCTTATACCCAGACACTCTAATTTTCTGACCAGTCTCATTTCAGCAGAGGCCAGGTATTTAAGGATGATAACTCTGCATACAGAGCATGTTTTGTACACAGAATACATTTTATCAGTGACTTTCTACATCACAGAAAGGGACTTCTGTTTTACTTCAGTCCACTATTCTGAAAGGCCAAAAATCTTCATCTCCTGTGGGTGTAAGAAAATACAGCTTGCTGAAGCATCAGATCAGACGTGGGTTTTCATCTCTGTCCATTTTCTCTCACATGAAAGACTTCTGGAGCGAGCAAAGCATGCTTTTGTTGACCAGCAAAGATCAAAAAGGCAGCTTATTTTTGTCCTTCAGCCACTAGACCGATACTCTCAGTTCTGTTAATATTCTGCCACCATTTGAACTGGACACTTTGGAAGTATCAATAATGCAAGTTGGAGGGCTGCACTATCACTCATCCTGTATTTGCCTCCTCTTCTACAAAATTAAATCAAGTTGAAATCAAAGGAGACACAATCTCAGTCATATAGACAGAAAATCTCCTGTAGCTTTGCAGCAATTCTCAGTGAAATATTTGAAAATATTTATGTTGGCAGCAGTGACTGATCCACATTGAGAGCACAGAGTTAACAAAATACTTCCACCCCGTGGAGACATAAACAAAGCGTTGGAAGCCACTCATCATGCCATCCACCTTCTCCCCGCTTCCTTGACAGGCCCATCTCCTGAAACAGAATGTTGTTTTACAGGAACATCAGAAAGTGCAAAAGTAACTAATAGAACTGTGACAATCCCACTATCACCACAAGGACTAAGACCAGTAAATGGTGCCCCCCTATTATTTATGAGTGAAGAGAATATATGTAGCTATCAGAGTCCTTTCTTAACATCTCAGATTGGGTCAAGAATAGATTCTGTAGGAGAGCTCAGACTATTTCTCTGTCTCAGACTGTTTCCATGATGAATGTTCTTACAGGATTCAGATGATTCAGTGGATCAAGAACAGAAATGTCAGCTGTGACCGGCTGTGTCAAAAATTGTTCTTCTCTTCCTCAGCTCACTGCTGTATACTTGGAGTTCAACTACAGCACTCCTGGTAGCTTTGCAATTGGCAGAATTATCCTCAATGCATCTGTTTTGTTTAGTGCTTCCGTACTTAAAATACATCTGGGAATATTCACAGGTGAGATACACATACACGTAAAAGGACTCTATTGAAAACACAGGAAGAAGCAGTATTTATCCACAGCTGAGTTCTCTCTAATTTGCTCCAAAGCTGAGAAGAGTAACAGCATCTCCCCATGCTGAAATACATTTGATTAAGGATTTCTAAGCTGGCAAACAGCTACATGGCACAGCAGATGCCACACTGACTTTAGCCCTACCTTGTGTGTAATGAGGGAACCCTTCTTCCACAGCAATCCTGGACTGGTCAACAAGGTCCTGTTGATTGGTGGGTCTGTGTGGCTCTGGGGGCCTGTTTCTTCTGTAAACCCTCTTAGAGAGATAAGACCACAGTCCCTGGGCCCCTGCAAGACAGTCTGAGCTGGATCTGATTGTTGAATGCAAACCAGAGGAGGAGGTCTCTTGTACCACATTCCTCTCTCTTCCAAAGGCTTGCAATAGTCAAAATTTCAGAAGCCTCCTTGGTCCACTCATGCAAGTGTAATTGCTGGTCACTATAGAGGAAAAATACAAGGGATTTTCAAGATACTTGAGCAAAACTTTTGCCTAATTTCAATCAAAACTGTGAAATGGGAACTCTTAAAACCTGAAATTTAACTCAATTTCTACCTTTTATACCCCCTTTAAAGAATCAGTTTTCTTGGTGTGTTCCCCCCCCCCCCCCAAGTTCTGTTTCTTTCTTGCAGTAAGAACGGATCTAAGAATGATGAGACATTTGGTGATATTTTTATCCCAATAATAAAACCTTGCCTCATTCTTTCACAGTTCTCCAGTGATGTGCACATGCATTTCAGTACCTTCTTATCATTTGTGGTTAGTTTCAGATCTCCCTCTTTGGCTAGATCATGCGCAGTCTTTCTTTCCAAACATTTTTTGTAATACTCCATGACACTGCATAACTCCATTTGTTTGCTTTCTTTTCAAAAGCAGTGGATGGTTGTCCATAGTGAAGATTTTATAGACAAGCAAAGTAAAACAAGCCTCTTTTCTCCTTGCCTCTCTTCACTCTAACAAGTGAATAGCTCAGATGTACATTAAGTATTTGAAGGAATAATATAATTTAACCAATGTACACTGCTCAGTGACCTAAATCACCTGCTTTCATAGACAGTTGACATTATTTGCATTCAGGCTTTTTCATAGAGAGGCATTTTGAATGACCCTTCAGAATGAATATGCGCAATAGGAACACTCTACCTGCTGTATCTGCGCCTACCACTTATGGTCTGCCTCTGGTTACCCTGTGTTTTTCAACCAGGTGTCTACTGCTCCAAAGAAAAAAGATGTCTCTTTTTTCTTTTTTTTTTTTTGTTTTGTCAGTGAAATCACTGACTTTAAGTCCATGCTCTGTACACAAACACAACTTGATTCCTTTCACTGATGGAACACATCTAGTGTACCCTAAACCTGACTGTCAGCTTCTGCACAGGGAGCCAGCCCTTGACAAGGGTGAAGCCAATGCTGGATAATTTCAAGACAGACAAGAATAAACCTCCTTTTTGTTGTGGTATCTGATGTGGCCACAGACATAAAACATTCAGAGACTTAGTTGGTGTTTTTTCAGAGAAAAATATTTAAAAATGAAGCTATAGTTCAGACAGCTGAGTTGACAACAGCTTATAGAAAGTGAACACAGTAAACAATTGCAGAAATCTCAAGACACTGCAAGAGAGAAGAGCAAATATTTTCTTCCTAGGAAATGCAACTTGTTTTACTAATTTTTATTTGACTGTATCCCGTTGGTATCAGATAACACAGGAAAAAAAACACTGTAAGATTATGGAGTGGTGTCAGTGTGGATTTAAATTAGAAGTACCATTAGAACATTGTGGCTTTCAAAATTATTGATTTTAATGGCCTTTTCATTGAGCCTTACTGATTTACAGTTTGCTTGAGTATTGTTAGATTTTTGTCTTGCCTGTATACAGTTATGAATATTATGCTATGTCATTGGACATACCATGATACAGAATACATATCATCTGAGCACCATTATTTCCCGGTTCTTACCTGCTATAAATCCATCTTCTCTATGTTGACTCTGTGGTTCCCCAGTTAAATGTAAGAAACTTATCTAATAAAATTGCTTCAGTGATCCAAACCAGAGCTAAGGTGATAAGAAACCCTGAAATGAAAGGAGCTTGGAGACATTGAAAGCCAGAGCCCTGTTGGGGCACCTCCACCTCTTGATGCCAATCTCAAATCTGATAGCACCAAAAGCACCAAAAAGTATTCTCTAACCATGGACAACTTAGGACTTTGGAGCTGATGACCTCGAAGTATCCACAAGGATATGATAAAGGTTTACAACAAACTGTAGGCATCCAGAACACGTGATGCATCATCTTCAGATCTTCAGACTCTTCTACCTTCCTCTTTGCGATATATTTATTACCTGACCATAACAGATATTACATGACTTGGGTTTTTTTGTGGTTTGTTTTCTTTTGTCATGTCCTGGCCATTTATTCATTGAAATTACCTCCCAGGGTTACTCTCTGATCAGGCTCACTGAGGCACACTGCATGGCTATCCCCACCAACACAGAAGCTTGTCATCCCAATTCAACACTGAAACTTGTATGGTTCTCAAACTATGAACTGCAGGAGTTATTTAGCATTTTATGGCATATAACTTTGTTACGCTCTAACCACTGTCATTTGCATTACCTATAAATCATATGCAACTGGCAAAATAAGACATTCCCAACCTATAATTATGATAGCCTGCATATGTTTTTAGTCCGAATACAAGTAACATGGAAAATTTCAAATCTAGTTGACTTACCTGCAGAAACCTCATGCTGACTCCTGCCCAGGGGGTGCAAAGCTCCCATGAAGAAGGAGGTTAGAATTGAGGGGTGGGAAGAGAGTGTTTATGGTCCTTAAATGTGCCTTAAGCAAAGATTTGCAAAACTCAACCTGATGCTGTCTGTCTTCTTAAGAGATACATCTCCCAAGAAACCTGGGCTTTTAGTTTACAGATCTCAGAAGAATGTGAGAATATGATAGTCTGCATCTCCATGGGGACCAATTATTGCTAGATGTGGTTTTTGCAGAAGTAGAAATGGCTTAGTTTCAGCATGTGGAAAACCTGGGAAGATAATCTGTGTGGTGCTCCGATTCTGCTCTCAAACACAGGAACACACATAGTTTCTGTATGTATGCTGTAATGACCTCCAGTATGTTGCAGAAATGTAGGGGTGGCTTTTACAAGATATCCAGCAATGCAAGGCTGCTACATATCGGATAAGATCCAAGCCCTTGCTGTGTAACCTCTACAGCCTTAATGATGTTCTTAATGGATATGTGGGCTGAAATTTATAGTTTTGAGATGAGAGCTGAGGGTTGTGGTGTTTTTTAATTTTTTTTTTAATTAAATAAAGAAAGAAATAATAAGCCAGAGTGATTACAGAGACAGCAGATGCAGGGTTGGGTTTTTTTTCATTTTTACAACTCTCAGGTAGCCTACCATGTTTTCTGTTACAGCATCTCATTAAAGCTGTAAGCAAGACTGTGAGTCCCAGATAAACTAGCTTTGTTTCAGAAGTATGTAGGGGGAGAGTGACTACAGAAATCATATATAGCTTACCTTGAACTTCAGTGTCTCATCTGGAAAAATGAAGATAATGTTTCTTTACTGTACAAGTCTTAATGCACTACATACAAATAGCTTTCAGGACAGGCCTAAGTTATATTGTCTTTTTTAATAAGCACATTTAAAGGTATATATTAACCTCTCACACTTTACAGTTGCTGGATACATATAATAAACTGCTGGATCTAATCTGAGAATGAAGCTGAAGAGAAAAATTAAACAAGCATCTTAAGATTAGTCTGGTTTATAAATGAGCCTTGACTCTTCCTGCCTGGCATACACTGTGAAGAAAAGTATATATGAAATGTATTTCCGTCTCACTTTATCAAGTCTATATTATTACTAATTGTAAATTGTTACGGGATAAATCAAAACAAATTAAAATACTGTTGAAATTATCTAATCACAAATTAAAATTATTAGCAAATAAAAATAACTAATTTTCTGCTTCTTTTTGGAAATACAGTAGTTGGTTTGGGTTTTTTTTAAAGTTCACCCCAGCATCTATTTGTAGCTGCTTTGGGAATTCTATGTTTACTGCTAGAAAACAAACCAGAGCAGAGAATGCGGTTACACAAAAGGAAACATTTTCATTGACAGTATTTGAACTGTCTTGCAACAGAGCTTCATCGGCTGTCAGGTTTCATCTTAGTTCATTAGTTTCACGTGGTTTAACTTTTTTTTCAACTTCCACTTTTACAAGTCTTCTACATCGTTTCATTCTAAAGATAGGGTTTCATTTTAACTACTGGATATATCAGTTTCACCACACTTTTTTCTTATTATTTTAACAACTTGAGGACTCGGATCACAACTTGAATGTCTCTGTTCTCTCAGCCTGATTTAAAGCAAATTGCTCTATGTACTACAGTAGTTTTGAATGTATTAAAAGTTTTTAAAATTGTGAATTATATGAAATATTCTAACAGTTTAAGTTTAAATGATGCAATTAGCCAGTTACAACTGGAACTACCAGGCCTTATTTAAAATAATGAGGTCTGACAGTTATGGAGCCTGAATTATTCATTGATAACTAGCTTTTCCTCTTTTGCAAACCATGGCTAACATTAATAACAGAGGTGTAAGTGTGATAACAAAAAAGAGTTTGACATTGGGAATACAAATACAAAAGTGCTAAATTCTTCCTTAATTAAAATTACTACACTAGTAATATTTTCCAAAGGAAATTCATTAGGATTAATGTTTTTCTCATACATTTCAGGATTTGTTTCTGCAGGTAGTCACTGATCAAAGTAACAGTGCTTGATGATTCATCATCTAAGAGAATACTTTCAAAATACAGTTAACTTCTGTAAGTTCATTATTTTAAAAATGTTATTTTAAAAATAAAATACACTACGTTCTATTGTGATTCTTGCACTTGCCACACATCTGAAAGCACATACTAACAACATGGAGCCCTCCCTGTGCTCAAAGATGTTTTCTTTCCTAGTGCTCTTCATCGTTTACTGGCCCATCCTGCTTCCTCGGTGATGACCCCATCAGCCTCAGAGATAGTTGCTCTCTGTAGCACACCTGAACACAAATAAAATGCTCTCTAACATGAATACTAAGATTTGTATCTAGTGACTAATATTTTTACAAAAGCTTGACTTCTCATGAGCTGATTGCTGTAAGCCTAGTGTTTTTTCTTGAAAATTGCTAAAAAGGGAAACAGAATCTCTACATAAACCAATCTAACGATAATGAATGTATGCCTCCTAATTACTCAAATGTTTATATGCATCTGGATGTCTTTTATGAATGAAAACAGAGTTGATACAATTGAAGTAGCAACTGGCATATGTCCTCATCGTCTCTCAAAGCAAAGCAAACCAAAGCAAAATAATATTCTGGAAGTAGGACATGCTAAAATAGTGACTCATCTGCAAGTAGGAGTGACTGATCTTTGTCTAGAACTCTAGCTTACCATAACAGATAACATTAAATTATCTGTGATATCAAAAATAGGGATCATAAACAAGCAGAAGCGTAGACTCAGTTTGGGGTGACCTGTTAAGTTACTGAAATTACACAACATATCAACAGTGCTGTTTAGAACATAATTATGCAACTGACTTTCAGCATGACATGTATAGTTGGCATTTTATGTGAAGTCAAAAGACGTTGAACCTCCAAATGGATGCAAAGCTTCCTGAGCACCTAACTTTGGAGTTTCTGAAGATCACAGCCTAAATGTGTATTTTAATAAAGTATACTTCTATTATATTGTATTGCTGTACAGTTCCCCAGTGCAGGGAGATCAGAGAGGCGAAGGTCAAAATAAATGCTATATAGATATCGAAGTCTGTTCAGTGAGACTTTGAAAAGAAGGATTTGAAAGATGACTATTTTTATTAGTGCAGATGCATACAATATAACCTGATTTTTTTTTTGTGCAAATGTCAATTACAGTATACATATTGTTCACTGAAGATTATGTCATTGGTCAAGAGGGAGGAGAGTCCCCACATGAATGATTAATAATCAATGTGTCTGGGTTCTTATTTTATTCCTTGGAAAGGAAGAATGAATTACTGGTGTCTCTCCCAAAAATAATAAAAAAAAAAAATCTCCCAGAAATAGGTCATACCACCTACATCTGTTCAGAGAGGAGGCCTCTCTGTAAGTGGATTTCCCTGGTTTGGGCATGGACCCTCAACATCCCCTATTATATCATTGCTTTACCTTCTTACACTCTGATGCAATTAGGGAGAAAAGGCAATACGGCTCAGAGTCCTATTAATTTTTCATACGATCATGAAAAGCTCAGCTAAAGGGTGGAGATATACCTAGGGAAACAGGTTCTGAAGGAGCCCCAAGATAAAACCTGGGCATGTGGTTTCTATACAGGTGTTGAGTATGGGCCAACAGCAGACCTGTGTCCCAGGACAAAGGCAAATAAGACTGTGACCCCAAGGGAGAAAGAGACACAGTGCGCAGCTTCTGGCGACGTCTGTATTCTCTGACATTCAGTGACAAGTACTCCCTAAGTAAGTGCAACATGAATTAAATGTCTGCAAGTGTCTTTATGTATTTATGTATGTTATCATGGGGAATTATTCCTTTTGGATAAACAACATTACTTTGCATTGATAAACATTAGGTGGAATCAGTAGAAATATTTTTCAGGATCATAGTTTGTTTATTTGTTTCGGGGGTTTTTTATCTCCAAAGGAAGAAGTCATGTGGTAGAAAGAATGGTTTTGTAATTAATTACTCAGTCTCTGAAGTAGCAGAGGAGATGATTATTACTTTAGCTTACTCCCGTGCTATGTTATAGGTGCCAGTTATATACATCTCTAGGCAAGCTTAACTAGTGCATTCTCCTTTTTGTCAAACTCCCTGTGTCTTTTCTTAAGGAATTCTTCTAATTTTTACAGCTGTGTCGCACTCCCTTTCTCTTTTTTTTTTTCCTCTCTTGGTCTGTCCCTCCCTTCTTTATCCCTTAACTGCTGCTGCTGCTTCCTAGATGGAATCACAAAAAAAAACCCCAAAAAACAAACCTCAGACATTGAAGTGCCGGTATTCAAAAGCACTGATTATTTTATGCTAATGAATGAACCATCTAGTAATACAATATTTCACTTCTTGTGCCCTCCTGGTGGTAGCACAAGATAAATCCAACGGTGTCTTTAATTAACTAAAGAAAGCAGAAACAAATCTCTGTGGGTTAATAATATTTATGGCCTAAAAATGAACAAACTAAAGAAAGGGAAAAAATAATGTTGTATATTTCAGAGAAAAATGTAATTAATATAAAATTCTCATGTATTCTGGAAAGTGCATCCATAAAGACATATGCAAGCAAAGCGCAAACCTGTGTGAGATGAAGCACTAAAATTAAGGTCATCACTGAGGAGTTGGAAAAAATATTTTTCTATTTATAAAAAGAATGAAGTCAAACTTCTCAGAAGAAATGTTAGATCTTGTTGCCCACACAGAAATTAGGCCTTTTTTTAATCCATAAAATGCACAGTATCATATGACGCCTGAACCTTAATTCAAGTAGCTCAACAACATGAATAAGAAAATGCCAGGTCCATTTAACTGTGTCCTTTGTCAAATGCCAATAGAGATGGTGACTTTTTATAAATATCCAGTAGTTAAAAATATAAAACACTGTAAGCAGATAAGGGTACATGGGTTGTGTTAACGTGAGGTCATTTCACCCATTTATAATTCCTATTCTTTGGTTAGAGTCATACATTTCGTCCTATCCCTTAAAAAAGCCTGTGGGTCTGGAGATTTCTTAGAAAGAAGTCAGCACAGACCTAAATCAAAGGAGATCCCAGAAAAAGCACCAGAGCTCCATGTCGCTGCACTAGCTCCAAGGGGGCTTCAGAAATTTAACTCTACGCGATGTAGAAATGCACTCTCAATAGCAAAGCCAAGCTGTGGAAGTTTCATGGTTCTCCCACTAAAACATGTGCATTTTTGGGTGCATTTGAGCAAAGAATCCATGTGCAGCTTTAAACCTCAGCCATGCACTATCCAGTGGAAAACACCTCTCCAGCAATAAATAGCTGAGGCTGTTGTTACTGAAACATTTATTTGCACCTGTGAGACTTGTTCTTTCATCAAATTACTTTAGTTTAATTGAGAAATCTATATTCACACAGGGGGCATTAGCATGCTGGGATTAAAATGATGAGCGTTTCCACAGGCCTATCTATTTGTATGATGGACTGAAGATTGAATTTTCTTGCAGTTGTGCAACTAAATATAGAAGGATGACAATACAGCATATTTGAAATTTGCCTTGACCACACAGGCACACCCTGCAAAGTGCTAAGCAGTTCTGACTCTTTGTAGTCTGTTCCCTTTCTGCTCTTGAATTTTTCATCCCACCTTTAGATTGCTGGGTCTTGATATTACTGCAGTGTTGTCTGATTTAGGATTTACAACATTTATTGACAGCAGGAAAACACGCTCCCCCTCATATCTCTATAACTCTTCAGATCCTAATGCTGACCATGATCTCATTACCCATTGTTCAACGTCTAAACCTTGCTGTTTAAGTTGAACAGACATTTCAGGATGATATGTAAAAAGATTTGTTAACAGTATGAGATCGATTCACTGCAATGAATTTAAAACAGAATACTTACTGACAAGTGTCCCTACAGCACACACACATACTGTTGTTTATAAAACCTACAAGGTTTTACAAGGCCCATCATAAGGTAACCTCTAAAATGATTTGTGCCTATGCAGAAAAAGAAAAAAGTACTTAGAAAAATCACAAAAGGAATAGCAAGAAATATTTTAATAGTCATCAGTCCAGCACCTAATTAGTGTGCCCATTGCCTTAAACTCTGATTGCCAACCTCAGCTGTGAGAAGCACGGCGTTGTTTGAGGACACATTTCTGCTCGGTGAGTGGGAGCAGAGAGTTTCCCCTTTGTAGTTCACAAGCCCAGCTGAGAGGTGGGTGAGTGGGACCTACCTGGAGGGGCAAAACCACGCAAAGATCTCTGAGAGACAAATGTTGCAAGCAGCAGCTTGGCAGCACTCTCTGTCCCTGCTACAATAAGCTTGGCAGGGCTGTTCCAGCACTGTACTGTGTCCACACCACTATCATCTCTGCGATCTCCAGCTTGACAACCGAGTGCTTGGAGGATGCTTTTCCCATCCATCCACTTCTATGTTCAACAGCCACTGCTGTGACTTGGCAGGTCCCCAGCCAGTTCTGTCACCCATGTTTGTATATCCTTCATGCCCTGTGTCGTTCAAGAGGGACAGAGCTGCATAGAGAAGGGGGCAGGTAAATGTGGGAAAAATTTGTAAAAATGAGGATGCCAAACTCTAAGCACAATGGTAGTCTACCAAGCACCATTCCCTCCTGCCCCTGAAGATGTAATGGCCCAGAAACATCAGATTCTCTTTATTTTTGTAAGGGAAAGCACAGGGATTTGGGGTTAAAAAAATTAACTTCAGTTAATTTCAGTGTCATCATTTATCTACATGCATCTACATGGATGAAGCAGCGTACTAGTTTTGCTCACATTACTGTTTATGTACCTGGAAACCAGCAACAAATATATGTGTATAGAATTGATAAATGTAGAAGATCCTCTACTTTAAATGCTTCTTTGAATTTTACACTGCTCATGCAAAATTATTTCTGTCAATATTTTAATTTCAGTTGGGAAGGGTGGAATCAAAGAAAGAGTGACACCCAGGAAAACTGTTGTCAGCAAACTGATGACTACATACCATAATGAAGAAATATTGTAAGGAATGAAGAAGCTTGATGCTGTTAGATTTTTGTGAGTTTAGTGCTGAAGAATCAAGGATGGGAAGACATATCAGAGATAAATATTACAATATCCATCACTGTATACTATTGTAAGATGCATTTTATATATAAATGATCATTTCTGTAATCATAAGAATATTAATGCAGCAGCTAATAAATAAAATAGCACCAAAGGACAAGAATATGACCTTAAAATCCTTACTCAGCTGCCCTATTAACTTTCTGAACACCACTGAAAGTGTGTGTCAGCTGCTTAAATTAAAGGGAGAGTAATTAAAATTACACAAATAATAGGTGACTGGGGTCAGTCTCCATCACCCTATCTCCTATATTTCAAAGTATTTTACATTTTTTCCATCAATATGCAATCTTAATTTTCCTTACACATCTCTCAGGTACTCTTGGTTGAAAAACAACCTACCATAAGAAGCAGAGCTGTTGACTGATGGTCAGAGCACTGGTTTTGCGGCTATACTCTTAAATCCTTTCCCATAGTGTATCAGGTGAGTCGATTTCTCACTATCTTTGAATATCACTGTACTTTGTCATCTTTCTTTTTAAACAAGCACGTTTAGTAGGAAAAGAAAGGAAAAAGAAGAAAGAAAAATCAGATCTATATTCCAGATCTATACCTAAGATCCCCTTTTCCATGAAGATGGCTTACATACAGCAAATGAGCAGAAAAGTTATGCTCTTATAGTCTTCTTTGGGACATTAAAAGTCACGGGTAGAATAGAGAGTGCCTCAATAATAACCCAGACTTTTGTATTTTTACAGTAATAAGAATAATAATAGTAATAATCATAATAATAAAAGACATGGAAAAGTGAGACTGAGAATTGCACCAGACAAGACAAGAGAAACCCAAATGGCAGCAATATCTCCCCACAGGGTCCTGACCAGAAATAGTTCTTTTCTCAGAAAACAGTGAGATACTTCTCTTAATGTCAAAGCATTTTACAGTCTTTGCTGGAAGTCACTGCATAGGGACAAATTATTTAACAATAACCATGCTGAAAATGTATAGGCATTCTTGTATTGTCCGTAAAAAGGGATTTTGAGGCATGGTCCAAGCTCAATAACTAATGCGTGTCTTCAGCAACTTTTGGTATGCAAGAAATAAGGTGGAGCTCTTTTGTGTTGTTACACTATGTATTGATAAGGTAAAGGGGGAAAGATCTATGTGGGTATGTGCCTCCTTGACGGGGGCATTCTGCAGCCCACAGAGGCAGGAGGAGGAGAGGGGAAGGGGCTTGCAGCTTTCGGAACACTGGGCACAGATGGATTTCACAGGTGCTCACACCAGACCTTTGCCCTTTTCATTGCAAGGGCAGCACTGCCCAAAGCATCGGGCATGGGTCCAATCCCCTGCAATAGCAGTGTGGGTTCACAGAAAACATAAAGAGGGAATGAACACTGGGATATGACACTATTATTCTTTTTTGTGGTATAAATAAGTATTTAAAGCCTTCATAGTCTTATATATTGACTTGTTACAGCTAACAATGGATATTTGCCTAATTTTGTGCCCTCAGTCCTAGTAAACCTGCTTCATAGCCCCCTCTGCATGATCAAGTCCCTTAATGTTTTATAAAATTCACTTTTCATTAAATAATCATAATTATTTTTCCAAAGGATTTATCAGAATTGAAAGTGTTCCGTTTTCTTCCCACCCGTGCAAGCTCTAGGTCAACATTTTTTTGTTGAGTGGATGCTATGTTCTGGCTTAGATTTGTCTGTGTTCATTAAGGCTCTGATTTCAGTAGAGACTCCAGAGACTTCTAGTGAAGTCCTGCTGTTACGGCTATTACTGTTGTAGCTCTGGAGAGCCATACAGGACATTTGCTGTATTAGGCCTGAGGGTAAACCCAACTCTCTCATCTGGAAGAGGTATTCTGATCAATGGATGAATATAAATGATTCGTAAAATGAGCCATGGCTAAGTAGAAAAGTAATTCCTCTATAATACTGGCATAACAGAGAAACACAGGTGAACAAGTACGGGTTGGCAGAATGGGGTTTAGGAGTTGCGTACCTGTTCTCATCAACTACAGCCCTTGCCTTGTCTTTCCTCCGTGAGTTGTATCAGGCACAAAGTTCATCCAAACTGGAGCTTTTGTCTCACAAGTTACAAAGCAGTAAATCTGCATAATTTATATGAAAACCCCCCATATCCTAACAACAAAACCCCCACAAAAACAAAACAAATCCAAAAAAGGCATGTTGCCCCACTATTTTATACTTTATAGCTACTAAGTGGTCATAAGTATCTCCAGCTCTGATAAAAGTATGTCTGTGGAGTATACCAGTATTATTTATTATGTTCCCAAGGCTTTTAGCTATAGAAAAATCTACTGAGACTCAAGACCTCGACTGAAAATCTCCAACAGAGACCAATGACACATTTGGCACAAAATAAGGTTAGACTAAAACCAAATAGATTAAGCTATTCTGTATGTCTCTCCCCTCCCTTCTGGCTCTGAAATTCTCTCTTACAAGTAGCTTCATAGAAATTTTACTCTGCATGGTATTGAATTCAGATAGGATTCAGCTATGTCACTTAACCAGCTATTAGAGATGATGGGGAGTCACTCTCTTTTTGAGAAAAATAAGAAATGTATGATTCTGTGCTCATGACAGAAGAGCACAGCAGTTGCTACACACTCCTCTTGCTAGAGCAAAGTAAACCTCCCTCCAAATCATGCCTTCTCCTCAGGAAAGAAGTGAGAGGCTAAAATTCACTCCTTCCCCACACCTCATACCTTGCACGATGAGAGCAATTCAGTATAGACTTGCTGCTGTGTAGGGTGGCTTCTTGTGAGTTGGCCTTGGATGAGCATGCCTGGAGGTCATATAGGGCCATCAGCATCCAGCTACCTTCTGCACAGCAGTTCTGCCTGGGGAAAGCCAGCAGCTCAATCATAGGGCACTGACTAAGAGAAGATCTCTGGTAAGTTTTTAGCTCTACAGTTAAACTTTGGAGGCCTTCCTGAGTGTTTTATTTTCTTTCTTCAGCTAGTTGAGGAGATGTAGTCAATTTATTCTTCAAATATTATATATGGAGACCGAGCCAATCAAAAAAAAAAGAAGAAATATCTCCCTTCCCTCCCTTCCTCCCCCCCCCCCCCCGACATTTCATCATTTCATTTATCCATCTGTTTTCCTTGTATTTTTGTAATTTCTCAGAAAAACTGAAGACAGATGGGAAATGTAGTTTCTTACAAAGTCATTGCTGGTTAGAATGTCACTGAACTCGAAAAGACTTTATTGCGGTCCTCCTAGAAAATGTTTCTTTTCGACACTTTCCTAACCACCACCTTTTTGTGATGGCTGAATTTAGGAAGGAAATTCTCATTTTAAACAGTCTATTTTTATAGCAACTTATCAAACAGTGGCCTTTAGCTGTTGTTCTGTGACAGCCACTCTATTAAAATCCTGATGTAAACAAGTGGAGAAGGTGAACTAGAAGTGCAGATATTTGCACAGCATTACTGTCAGGTAAAATTTTAAAGATAGGTTTTATGAACCCATTATTTGCAGTCAAGGCTTTTGACTACAGCATCTGAAATCATTTAAGTAGACAAAGTGTTTTGTCAAAACATACTGCTGGGAGTCAGTATGTAGCTTCTTTTTATGTAATTCAATTTGGTTTTGTTTGCATGAAAGTGGGATATCTAGCTGGGCAGCAATAGTGGTGCTGTGCATGATCACAATATGGTGACTTTACAGTGTAATTAACATTGAAAGTCTTTTGGTTTTATTTAGTGCTTAAAGTATGCATAATTGCTATATACATACAGACCTACCAAGGGAGATGTTTGACAGCTTTTAAATACAAAGAAGAAACCCCAGAGATTTTATAGTCCTCCTCTTAGGAATGGGAGATGCACACGAAGGTGTGCCTGTACCCGTTGAGCATTGCTGGACATAGCATTCAGATGAGACGGGCAGTTTAAAGATGCAGTGCTATTGCTGCTCTTTCAGCCTCTTTCAGCACCTCAGGTGAGATGATGCTGAACAGAAATGCTCTGTGACACTCTGACGTGCCAGTGCCCTCTCAGCAGCTGTATAAAGGCAGCATTGTTAGAACATGGTCTGTGTTAGCAAACCTTCCTCCACCCCAGAACACCACTCTGAGTGTACAGAGACACCTTTTGAAGAACATAACCAAAATTTTCACCAAATGTTCCCTCACTTGCTTAAGAGACTTCCTGGCCTGCATGATTCCAGCTCTACTTCACCTGCAGCAGCAGCAAGCACAGCACGTGACCCGGGGAGTTAACAGGAAGTTCAATAAACCTGAGCCTGTTAACTGGGGTTTCCTTGGGTAGCAAGGGATACCGTGGAGTTTATATGGACTGGCATCATTTCATATGAGACCTGCGTTTGAGCCAAGGCATACCTCAGAGATTTTCCATCTTAATTTTGAATGGAACAAGCACTTCCCAAATGTACTTTGAGAAAGTTAGGAAAAGATGGAATTGTAATAGTTCCAAAGGTAATTTCCAAACATACTACTATTTTAGGTACAGCTGAAAATAGAAACAGTGATGGTGGGAGGTGGAGAAGTCATTTAGCTCCTCAGATAGCTCTTATCTATTAGCATATTGGCAAAATAGTATTAGATAGATGGAGAAATCTGGGGGGATAATGAGAAAAAGAAAGCATTTACCAGACAGTAGCAATGGTGAGTATAAGGGGAGAAAGATAAGCGGTGCAAAAATTGTCAGATTAAAGGTCAATAACTTGGTGCAGAAAGAGTATGAGTCTCTTACTAGATCCTTTCCGTCCAGTTCTTCCTTTTAGAACTTCATTTTGATCTACTACACATCCAGGCCAGATGAATTGTGCAAAATGCTCAGGCATCCCTTGCCCAGACACAATCCTACATCTCTGCACATAAATCAGATCATTAAATTAGTTATTATATAGGGTAGGGATTGAGAAAGCTAGAAAAAGTAAGGCACTCACAATCACTAATATATGTTACTAAGAGCTTGTCTATGCAGTCATTTAATGCCACTGTAGCTGCATCAGTTAAAAAAGTGATTGGAACAACCTTCTACTCTGTATATAGTATTTGAAAATAATCCTTACCTCAGTGTAGCATCCCTCTGAAAGGCTGGTGCTTTTATAGCAGTACAGCCCAGACTAATATTGTGACAGGCCTCCAAAACCCTCTTCTGTGCATCACTTCAGCCACACAGCTGTGACTTCGTGTATTAGTAATACCACATTTCAGTCCAGTACTCCCATTCTAAATTAGTCCTGGCTGTACCGTTTAACCTCCGCTGTTTTCTAAGCCAATTACTTGGAGCACTGTGGATGCTGGTGGTATACCAGCCTCAAGTCCTGTTGTGCCAGAGCTGCAGAAGGGGCACTTGAAATGGCATGATACCAGCTCTGCTTGGCTCTGATCCAGAAAAACACTTAAACACCTGTTCAACTTAAAGTATATGAGTAATCCCATAGAAGACAAGATGATAAATTCTTTGAACCAGTACCTGCTTAGATTCATAGACTGTGAAAACAGAAGGGAACATCTAAAAATCTTGTCTGACCTCTTGTATACCACAGGCTTTCTTTTAATTCAGTCTTGCTCAGTCTTTCAGGAAAAAACATCCAGCTCTAATGTTTAAATTTTCAGTGATGAAGAAACTACCACAGTTCTATATAAACTGTTTTCATGATTAGCAAGCCTCACTAGGACAAATTCATATCTTTTTCAATCAAGACTTTCTGAGATCCTTTGAATTCACTGAATATTGTTGTGTTTTTATTAATTAGACGTGAGGCATGTATCGTCACATTTCTTTTTCATATACTTGCTTATAGACTGCAATTAAACGAGCCCTTAATTTTTACTTTGACAAATTGATAGGCAGTGCTCTCAGAGTTTCTCAATACATAGCAGATTATTTGGCCTTCAATCAATCTCCTGCCTCTTCTCAGACTCCTCTTGTATTGTTCTACATCTCTACAAGTCTGGTTTCTGGAATAAGACACAGTATTTCAGGAGAGGCAATAGAAATTCCTACTCATAGTCCCTTTTTTCTTCACCAGGGGTAAGACAGGACCTTTTGGCTTCATGGTCACAGTGAAATTTTACACAGAACCATTCTTCACCTGCCAATCCTTTCAGTGTAATTGTTTTCTAGTACAAGTGCAATCTCCTTTAAGTGCCCACACACATTCTTTCTTGTTCTTCAGTATAGTATACGATTTTACCCTCACTGAAACGCATAGTGTGATTGTGCCCAACTTAATTGTGCTCAGAGTACCCTATAACAGTTTTCATTATTCCTTCATCTCTTATTTATATGCTCTATTCACAGTCTTAGTGTTTTCTACAACTTAGTGTGACTAGTTTCTTCCACATCATGAATTAAGATACCAAATACAGTAAGATTAACAACACACAAGAAACGTCCATATTCGGTGGCCAATCCAGCATTTCCAACTACATTTTGAGACCAGCGCCATGTTTAACCCACTTAATATGTACTATATTGATTTCATAATATTCAGGGTTTGTAATAAAATGTTGGGTGATACCAAATCAAAGCACTTCACATAAAAACTATCATTTCTCCCTATGTATGTAAAACATCCTAAAATTTTCATCAAAAGATATCAAATTATTCTGATGAGTTCTAGGTCTCATTAACCCTTATTGATTGGCTTAAATTATGCCACTCTCCTTGCATAATGTTGAAATCTCAATATCCCTCTATTATTTGCTTGTAATTTCTATATAAAATCATTCACACAGAGTTCCAAAATGCAATATTTTTTCTTTTACAATTCTTGGTAGAAGTTTGGAGAACAAAGAAGGGGGATGCAATATTGTGGAGAGACCACGGACTGAAGATCCACTTTGAGAAATTTACCTTCTCAGAGGTAAGCAAAGATTGAAAAAAAAAAAAAAACCACCAGAAGGGAAAAAACCCCATGCTGTTTCAAAGACAGAAAAGAAAGCATTAAAAAGGTTGGTTTAATGAAGATGGAAAAAGAGAGGGAAAAAGGATAAAAATCAGCTATCAGAGATGCTTGGAAAGACTATAGTACAAAGCAAAGGGTGTTTGCTAGGGATGACAGGTATATCCAAGGTACTTCTAATGCTAAATAAAAGATTCCAGATAGAAGGATAAGTGACAGAAAGCGGCACTCGGGAGCAAGGCACTGCTTCTGTGTAACTAAATAGTAATGATAAGTTAATCATAGGTTTACACAGGCAGAGCAGAAGCCTTAGCACGTGCGGAGATTGATCTCATGAACATATCCATATACATAAGATACTTCGTCTAGCAGTTCAGCTTCCTTTCATATCCAGAGACAAATGGGGAGCAATGCCACAACTGACTGCCACGGACAACTGCTTGCCATTGACAAACACAGGAAATACTTACTGGAAGTTGGTATAGTGAGGACATATTCAGCTAAACCTGGTATCTCATTTCCCAGAAAAGGGTACTTAAAAAAGAAGGAAAAAAAAGAAAAAGTAGTCTTTGGAGAAGGACAGTTTTAACAAGATCTTTTCTGTTTGCTCCATCCCCCTGTGAGGGTTCAGAGCACTGGAATTTCTGCAGGCCTCTGTTTGAAAATAAGGGGCTAATGAAAAGGTATGTGCATGGCTTGCTACCCTAAACTAGTCCTCCTAGAATATCCTGGGATTTGCCAAAGCACTAAATGACGTTGGCATAGAACACTTTAAGGGAAAAGTCACCTTTTATTCTTTGCTTTTCAGTATTTAGAAATATAGCTTCAGTTTCCTTTGTGTTTTTTGTATAAAGGAAATTCATTTTGAATAGAGATGGGTCCATTTCTTTAGGTTTGATCTCAATGGATACTGAAGCTGGACTGCTGCGCCTTCCAACTCTTGCAATTTCTGGGGGAAGAGAGGGCAGCCAGGTTTAGATGAAGAGGACAGAGTAATAGTAAAAAGAGAAATATTTAACATGGGAAATCTCAATTGCTGAGAGCAGTTAATGTAAGGCCTAACTATTTCTATGAAGAGTAGGTACAATTAGAACTTTTGCTAACATGCTACACTGTCTGATTTATTTTCAAGTCAACCAAATTCCATGTTCTAGTGAAATTTCCTTAGGCCATTTTAAACCATGAAGGTCACTCCATTTAGATGTCCAGCTGTAGGCAGCACATTGCAGACACATGATTCCAAGGAAAGCATGCTGCTCAGTGGACAACCAGGTCCTCGGAGATCACAGGTAAGCATCATCTTGCATACATCAGCTCTGCCTTTGGAGAATTTTTTTTTTTAGTCAGAATAGTTTTTCAAACATACGATAGAAGCACAAAAAGCCACTGCTGTTCAGGGAAGTTCTGCATGTACTCAGGCACCTTTTCTTTCTCTGCTTTGGATCTATTCCTTCCCCAGTGGTAAAGCATAGTGGGGAATCCTATGATGATAGAAGAAGTCGATACCTTTGTAAGAACAGAGAGCTGTCTTTAGCACATGTATGCCTTTAGTTCAATAAACAACCTAGGCCTGCACCTAATTTTCCACTGAAGGATCTAATACCAGCAGAGAACATTTGCAGCATGGTACAATGCTAGTCTTTTTAGCTAGATATTTCCTTGGCTGTAGTGAGGCTTTTTCTTCCTTCCAGCATGGAGGGGGGGGGGGGGGATTCTATAATCTGTAATTTAAACTGATACCTTTTTTTTTTTTATAATGCAAATATTTTTCTACTAGTCTTGAATATATGATACCTAAATAAAGAAAATAGTGTAACAGGAAGGGGAAGGAAAACAAAAATAAAAAGGTAACAAAAAAAGATTCCTGGCACTAGTAAATCACCATAATCATTTGGGTGCCACAATTGGCAGGCATAAGCTATCTTTTCTGGATACCCTCAGTCTAGTAGGTAACTTACTGAGAAATTGCAACATAAATTCTGATGTTGTTCCAAGTGTCCCTGAGAAATCAAGATATGCTCAACATTTTATAACATAGACTGACTGTTTCTGGTTTTGTCTGTGCAACTGTACAAGTTTCGGAGAGAGCTATTCTTCTGTAGCTAATGCTGAAATTCATCCTAAATGTCTTGCATTGTTATTACCTATTGACTGTGGTGAAGGAAAAGACATTTTAAGAAAATATGTTTCAATGACAGAGCAAAATAAACAGTGGAACATATAACTGGTAACTCATTAAATAAGAAGTCCATGCTTTTATCTGGCTCTTCAAACACATTTTAGGCACTTCAACAAGATTAGAAAAACACTTTTATGCCAAAAAAGAAACTCCTTTAATCACTTCTCTTCTAAGAAGATACCTGCATGAAAAGAGGAGAATTAACCTCTCTGCTGCCACTACTCTTTTTACTGCAAAAAAGCATTTGTAACGTTTCTAATCCATTTGGTTCTGTCAGATGGAAACAGCTATGTTTTCAGAAGCATTAATCATACAGGAAGATATTTTCAAGCATGTATCTTGCTGGGAAATTATTAGTATACACTAGACCATCATTAGTCTACTCTAATGGAACAGCAAGAGCCCCAGTTTTCCCAAGTGCCAGAGACAAGGCCAGTCTATCACATTCCTTATGGTCCAAGACTATTTTTGCTTTTGTAGTTTTATGTACCCTACTGCATTACAGAGAAGGGAAAAACCACTTAAAAACTTCAAGTAATAACAATGTAGAGATTAAATGAAAGCCAACAAAGAGAGAAGGAATGAACAAAGAATAATAACCATCAAATGTATGCACCCCACTGAACTAGGTACAAAATAGTTGCTGCAGCGTAACATGAGAAAATAATTAAACGATGTGGTCAAAATCAGAAGAAAACCAACATATTTATAAAAAAGTATTGCAGAATTGGACAGAAGTCCTAATGCTGAATTGTCCCCATGCTTCTGCAAATACATCCTACAGTCTAACAAAAGAATCCCTTCAGGATCTGTTGAAAGCCTGAATGTCAAGCAGGAGGGGGAAGCCCTTTCACAGGCTGGATCTCTTTGCCCCATCCCCCAGTCCTGAGCTTGGCCAAGGCCGATGTCTTGCAGAGGGAAACTTCAGCTGTTGTGCCAACTCTTTTCATTCCTCAACAGAAAAAGAAGTGCTGCTGGGTGAAGGCGACTTCCTGTTCAGCAAGGAGCAGTCTGTTACCATCTCTGCTGCTCCCACCAGGTGGTCTTAATGTGGTCTTAGAAGATACAGTACTGGTGTCTCTCATCTTTTAGTTTTTTAGGTTCTGTTTGTGGAAACTGGTATAGATAAAATAAATAATGACCTCGGGACTATACCACATCTTTTCTGAAAGGCAAAAGCTCTTTTAAATTTTTCTTACCCTTTTGAAAGTACTCTTGCTTTTCTTGCTACCAAAATGCAGTGAAGTAAGACTACATTTTATTCTGCTCAGCCCCATCAGCACTGCCTTCATATCCCAGCAGGTATCCTGTTCATTTTTAGGTTTTTTTTCAGCAGGTAAACTTCTGGATACTTCTCTGGCTTGTAAGAGCTGTGCTTTTGATGTTTGCCTATAGGAACCTTAAACTTGGGGTCCTCCTATTATTTTGTCCAACAAGGCAAGGCATTGCAGTCAAGGGAGATGTTACTGTGGAAATGACAGAATATGTTCAAGGGCAGTGAATAAGTTCCCTTTCAATAAAAGCACACATTATGTCCAAGAACAGCCAAAAGGGTTAAAATACAATCTTTCCAGATAAATTTCTAGCCATATCAGGCTCAAAAAGTCAAAAGATTTGAAAGCTATTAGTACTTCTGTAGATCATCCTCTTCCAGACACTCTTTTTTCTTTTTTTTTCCCTTTAACTGACAGGTTGCAGTTAAAAATTAAAGTAAAAAGAGGCCCTCTTTTTGCTACATACTTTTAATGGAACTGAAGCCAAAATAAGTCAGACTAAATTATGGGAGTAAATGACCTCCCGGGAAGTATAATACCGAATTCCAAAGAACTGTAAAGAGTTTCCTTTGATCTTTTTAGCTTCACAGCCTGAAATTCAAAATCTGTATTTAATTTTAGATTGCATATGCCAGCTTTTAAGTTTCCTTTCTAACATGATATATCATTTTAAATGATAGGACACCTTTAACTTGTATTTCTTGAAAACGCTGACTATCCTTTCTTTATTCTTTTACACTATAAAAACAGATATAAATATTACTAATTGCAAAAATAATTTGGGGTTGGGTGCTGTAATGGATAAACCATTGACCTTCACTTAAGAGACTGTGCCTTCAAGCTCAACCTGAGTTTCTAAGTGAAATGACTTTGATCTGAGACACAAGTAACTTCAGTTCAATGCCCTAGAGGATATAGATCTAGAAAAAAGGACAAGCTGAGCACTTCACTATATATTCCAGTTACAATTTAGGAGGTAGACAAAGGATGCTATTTTTCAAATGTGGTATAAAGGGCCTATTTCTTTCTATGGCCACAGAGTCACATTGCAAGAACTGTGTTCCTAAACCAGAAATCTCAGAAGGCACAACAAGCTGTATGAGCTCTTGACTGGAGAATTCTCTGACCTATGCACTTGAGCGCAGACTTTAGATATGGGCAGCTGGAATAATCTCCCTCTTGAGTCCAGAAGTGAGTCACAAAAGACTTTATGCCTTATGCATTATGAAAGAAGACACCTTTCTTGAGAAAAAGTAGGTTGGTGCAGGTTGGCTGGAAGCACAACATGCAAAGGCAGCTGCTAATCATTGAACCTATACCAGTAAAGCCCTAAGAAAGTGCTTACACAAAATGTGCTGTTATGTCTGATGATTGGCCAAACACAGGTATAAATACAGTCCAGAATTTTGCAATATAGTAGTGTTCTGAATTGGATCCTGAGGGAATAATTTGTAACGCATAATTTATTCACCAAATTTAGTTTCTTTTTCTGCTAGGAAAATATGCATAAACTGGTCATGATTGTCTCACACATTATTTTTTAAACAGAGGGACGGATTGATGAAAATTCTCTTCGATTATTTGGAGCTATTTGAGCTATACAGAGATAGTTCCAACTGACTGGTTAAATTACATAGTTTTGTTTCACTTTCCTGATTACGAAAACAAACCAGTCAACCAAGTCGCCTCTTCCCCACAGCATTTCCTATATGGAAATACCTGGCATGAGTGTAGCATTTTATTGACCATGAATACACAGACACAATAAGGTGCTCTGCATTTTCTGCAGCCCTGAAAGGGTGGAGCCTTTTCTGTCTGTGTAAAAGAAATGGTCTTGAAGCAAGACGGTGAACTTTCTGGTGTCAATCACTGCAGATTTTAATCCAACCCTTACTTCTTATCACAGCCCACCCCAGACAGCAGCGACTGTTACCTTCCTTCTTCCTAGTGAATTGCTGACAAGTCATCCGGCTGGTCTCTGAAAAATAGCAGAGATCAAATGTATACAAAATAATTTTGAAATCGTATAACCTCAGAGAAAAATAGCAATGGCAACATTGGAACAGAACAATGAACTTAGTCAATGTAAAATTGGGTTGTGCTTAAGCCCTTTCGCTCACTGACAAGGTAAAACAGATTGACGTGCTTTGAGGCTGTGGTTGCTGATAAGAAATGCCATTTGTAAGCCTTTTAACTCCCAGCCAAAGTGGAAGCAATTAAAATATTTAGAAGTAGCCTTCTTCTCCCCATCCAAGCAAGAAGCTCATCTGGGCTTCCTTAGCAGTAATCCTATCTGCCACGCTTCTGGAGAGAGAGGCAGACCAGAACCAGAACAAGCCTGGAAAACCTCAGTGACAGGAGTTTGTATAAGTTGGACAAGTTAATAGGTATGGTATCCTGTGTGCTATGACTGGCTGCCCAACAGGTTCAGAAAAGAATATTGCTGCCTTTGGTTTATCTGTTTGCACAAATAGTTTATCTGCTCATTTCTGCTTGTTACAGTACTTTTTTCCCCAAAAATTCTAACAATAGAAGCAAGTAATATGGAACAATTAATTTAGGAAGGCATCTGAAAACAAAATTATCAATTGAAAATTAACGTATCTCAAAGGATCTGGGTTGTTTAGTGCCAATAATCTCCTGGATCCTTCTAGACCATCAGAAAAGTTAGGGATATTTAGGTCTCAGTTTTACCTTACCTTAACTCTGTAATGGATATTAAAATTTTTTGATTCAAGCTTTCTTATTTTTAATATTATAATACTAGCCAGCATTTACATAAAGCTTAATATTTACCCTAGCAGAAGACAATTTATGTTTGTTAGTATTCTATGATTTTAAATGTTTTTCCTGAAAAGAAAGAAGAAAAAAAGAAGAAAATAAAAAGGGGGAAAGGGGGGAAAAAATAAAAAGGAAGAAAAAAAAAAGAACAAAAACAAAGATGAAACCTCTTATTTTTATGAGAGGACTATGAAAAAGAAACTCCAAGCTCAAGGCTGGTTAAGTGGTCAGTTAATTATGAAAGATACACATTTTTGTCTATTAATCCTGCACACAAAAGTTTCATTCCCATATAAAAATGGGTACAAATTCATTTCAAATGCAAAAGCACATCTGTCTAACATTCCTGCACATAAGCATTTTCATGAGCTTGATGTGTAGTTTTATGACCAGCTGAGAGAAGGAAACTGATCTGGGCATCAGAAAAGACTCCCAGTGAAAGTGCTGATAGTCCTTTACAACTTGAGCAGACAAAGCATTCTAGAACACACTCTAGTTTTTAAGTGAAATTAGAGAAGATAGATAGAGAAAATCACATTTAAATTGCCTGAACAAGTCTCCTGCTGAGAGAAAGGTGGAGGGATATTGCATTTATATATAAATATATATATATTAGGAGACCAGGAGATTTGATACTATCATGCCTCAGTTCCCCACTGCATAGGCAGTTATCTTACATCTGGTACTCAGGTGGTGCCTCACACTGAGACTGCTCTGTTTTCTCCCAGAGTTATTTGGGTTCTAAGAATGAGCAAGAGGTCATGATTTTTCATACTTTGCATTTATATTCTTAAATAAATAGCTACTGTGGTTTAACAACGATAAGAAAACAATAGCAATAATGTTCTGCCCTATAGGTGAATGTGTGTGTTATCTAAGATCTTTTTTTCATGATTTTACACATTTATTTTTGAACTGTTGCAAAAGATATTTGACAAATTGGTAGAGGATGGTTCTACAGTGCTAAGAAATCTTAGGATCTTACTGGTAGCCAATGAGTCTTTTGCTTTGCAGAGGCATCAAACACTTCAGAGCTGTAAAGAAACATGAAAGCATATTAACCACTATTTTCACCCTCAACTGTTTCTCTCACATCTCTCAATTATTTTAAATTAAAGATTGGTAAATTCCTTCACTGCGAAGCATGTAGAATTTTACAGTTACATAATCTGATGCAGTGTCAGTCCATGACACTTTCATTATTCTGGTTTTTTCTGACCTTGTTCTCGGTTTCATGTATGTAAATGAGGGTAAAGAAGCATCTCGTCTCTGATACTTTCTGAGTTCTTTTGATCCTCCTCAGGGTGTGAGTGCTTGTGTTTGTACACACACCAGCAAGATAGAGTTCCCAGCTCGGCCATGAGAGCTTTTAGGTGCTGAGATACTGCAAATAATTAAAAAAAACCCGGAGTTGATTTATGTCCTTGTATGTGCGGGTGTCTAATTAGTATTCAAAAGGCATTACTTTCAATTGGATGCAGGAATATGTATTCTATGCCAAATATGTGATTCATACTGACTAATACAATATAAGTAATAGACTTGTTTACTTGTTTGCATTTAATTTAAAAGAAAAAGGGTTCTGACCATCCCTCTTCAAGATTGCACCAAGCCATCGTCCCAGAAAAAACCTACATATGTGTATTGAAATGAGTTTAAAGATAGGGTTTGATAAGTTGGAGGGCCATTCTCTCCTTGTGGAGCTAATGTATCTCCCATTACCATTAAATGGTGTTATATGTGCATATTAAGGGAAGAATATTAATGATTAATAATAACCCACAATTTCCAGTGTGCTGAAATCCTTCAGGAACCAGTGAAGGTCCTGAGAGCTGCCTAGTTTAGCTAAACTGTACCATAAATGAACATATGTTTTATAGCAGATCTTTAAATAAACCCAGTGGATTCGGTGATCATTTCAAGGTCAGTCCAGTGTTAACTTTTGACATATAGCAATGCAGCTAAGTGTGCTTAAGAGTAAGAAAAGGTATTTATTTCAGTGCTGGCAAATAGTGGTGGTTGGTCTGTCTGCAGCTCCCAAATTAGGCCATTTTAGCACTCAGTAGCACTGTGGGGTTTTTTTCCCCTTACTGGTTAATGATATTAACTAGTCATTTGTTCCTGAGAAAAGAAGGAAAAAGATGTGTGTTAGGCTCATACTAACTTCAATTAGTTGTTAGCAAAAGGTTTTATCCTGGTAGCAAAACCAGAAAAAAAAAATCTTTTAAATTAATTTGAAGATGCCTACATTTAGAGAATGGCATTGCTTTAACAGGGCTATGCAAATGAGTCCAATTTAGCATCTTGTATTCAGCTGGAAACCATTGCTAAATGATCGGGATAGCCAGTCACAGATATTAAAATGAATTATATCTAATCTGAATTTTAGTCACGCTACATTAACTAATAGAAAGTTATTAACATTTCAAGAGAAAAAAAGCTTTTGCCTGCAAAATTAACAGTGGCTGAGATGTGACCTGTGAGCCATGCAGCCTGATCACTGTAATGACAGTGTAATGGCATATTTACATTAAAATCTCTGCAGCTAATATGTGATTCAGAATTGGACGTTAAGTCGAGGATTATTTAGTCTGGCCTGTTGGCCTTTCTCTAAGTAGTTTTTTTTTACTTCAATACAAATCTGAAACTTTTCATTTCATGACTATTTATGTGACTAGTTTCTATGGCTATGTCTCTCCATCTTTACATCAGCTGCTTTATATGGCCAGCTTACTCTTTCATTTTTCCTTTCCTTTTTCCAATATATTTATCATTTTTTGCGGGCATGTACAACTTCAAGAAACCCGCATTAGTTGCAAGCCAGTCAGGAAAAGGGAAATGTTTTTCTACTTCATTTTTACTGCTAATTTGCTTCAAAAGGCAGCATGTTTTCATGTTTTCCTTCCTACACTTTTAAAATATACAGCACCCAGGAAAAAAAAATGCATAATTCAAAGCCATCTTTATCTGGATAGAAGAAAATGTGTAATTATAAAGCTATTCTTATCCTTAGCAGGCAATGAAAACCTGCTACAGTTTCTCCTGCTACCAGTTCATTTCTACCAAAGCAAAGGCTTGAAAGTTATGGACCTGGTAATGTGGCAATTGTATAATCTATAGCAATTTTAAAATTTGTGGAATACTTCTAGACAGGAATTTGTTTAGTTTATTATTTAGAAGACATGGAAACATTAGGGAAAAAATGGAGAAAATGCAATGAAATTAAGACGCTAACTGGATGCAATTATAACTTTCATTTGATAATCAGATAATTATTGATAATTCAAAGAAGCCCAGTTTAAAGATGATTTGGCTTCTGTTGGTTATTTGTGCAAAACATGACTTTTTATAATGGCTAATACTCCAGCTGGATGATCAGTGCTGAGAAAAAAGCTGGATACATTTTATTAATGTACATTTTTCCGTAATTTTAATATTTGATTTAATTTTTGCATTAAATATATGTTTCCTTGCTATTTTCTACAAATCTGTCAGCAGATATTATTTTACTGTGGAAGATACATTTTTATTTTTAATGAAAACTTAAATAAAATGCTAAAGCCAAAATCTAGAAGTAGTAATTAACGACCAAAAGGATATACCTTACACATTACAGATCTGTATATGTATTTACATACAACACCAGTCAAATATATTAAGTGCACAAATTTTATCAAAATTAAGGAATGGAATTGTCCCATCTTTGACATGACCAGTATTCCTATGGATTTTAAACTTACCGTTCTTTAAACTTTAAATGAACAAGCAGAGCTTTGTGTGACTCAACGTTTTCACTGTTTTGTTTTCTATTTACAAGGGGGGTGTGTGTGTGTTGGGCTTCTGCTTCAGCCTAGACATATGTCAATCACATAACAGTCATGATATAAATGCCATCTCACGTCTATTTCCCAATTAGAAAAAGAATTAATATAGGGACATCTGTTTGACTGAGAAGTCTCTCTGCAGATAGAGCTCTACGCAGAGATTTGTAATAAACACAGGTGCTCCGTTTACTGCAAATGTACAGCTTCATCACATTTCTGAAATCTTTATTAAGATGCAGTCATACAATAAATGCTGATTGAAGAAATAACTGGAAATTTGATCTGATAGAACATGGTAATAAGCTTAACTTCATTTGATATTTCTGAAATCATGTCCTAACATCTGAAATTTCTGTTCAAAATGCGCCGATAATACTGAGCTCAGAGCCAAAGACACTCCTGCGTGGTCCCAGCTGGACCACAGCTACTTTACACTCCATTGTTGGTAGATTCTGATGGCAGTGGGACCAAAGTAGCTTCCCTGATATTATGGGTTGCTACTGAGACTCTTATAAGGCAACTATTTTTTTCCTCTTTCCATACTTTGGATATATTCAAGTATGTGATAAACTCATACCTATCCTGCAGCACTTTCTGCTGCCCTTCAGAGGCAGACACCACCGCTGAAAATTAGACCAGTTAAAGGACTGAGTTGTTGCTTTTGCCCACAACCATGAGTGAACACCAACATCCCCATGTTACCCAACTCACAAGGGACCTGAAATGCTCTCTTGGTATTGCCTTTGGCTTTAAAAATAATGTTTCTCCAGTTTAGTTAGGGTTGGGGTATTTTGTTTGTAGATTGCCTGTAACAATTGCTCCTATTACTATTGCAAATCTGAACACTTGCTGTGCAAGCGCCAGGACCATTTTTTACACTACCAATGCAGCACACTTTTCTATCTATAACTGCCTCAGTGGTATTGTTACATTTAAATTCAAAAGCCAGTTTGATTAGCTGCAAAAGCAAAGCCTGTAAAAACGAAACTGCAGAGTCTTTGATCTTCAGATTGACTAGCAGTATCTGTGGAGAGGAGGAGAGGTTAGGAAGATGAGACAGAGAGGCATCTAAACAGGACTGAGCTGGAGACTCAAAGATAGGGTGGGTTGTTTGCCTATGCTACCCATCTTCAAAGTCTACAATAGGAAAATGGAGTGACTAACAGCAGGTTTCATTATAAAACATAATAAAAGTCAGGGACACTGAGCTTATTTTTGAGAGAGGAGACTGAAAAGATAAAACCCTACTTAGTTAGGTCTGAAATGTTTTCAGTGTTAAGTGGTTCTCAGAGGACCTCACTGGAAAGTTGTCTTCTGAACCTGCCAAGGTGGGTTGCTGGGAATTCACTGGGCAAGAAAAGCATCTCTCAGTAAGGTCTGCCTCTGTCCTCAGAACCACCCTTGGAAAGCAAAGGTTTTCAGGGGGTGCTGGTAATAGTGACAAAATTCCTTTTATCACAGAGACAGGACAGGTTCACTGGTGAGTCTCCCTCTTTAGGAAAATGAGTAGATTCCTATACTTCATTAATAAAAAATTCTCACATGTCTAATGCTGATCTACCTCTTACTGCTGATCCCCTGCTTAGAAGCTTCACTGCCAATAAACAAACTGCCATCAAAGGAATTCTGCTGAGTATTTTGCTTGCTATTAGACAAAACTAGAATGAGTGGCCATGGACTCACTATTTTCTTTCAGGTCCTCCACTGCTGACATACCCAAAACATCTAGGAGACAGTTTTGCTCTTTGCCTTCACTATGGGTACAGAACAATTGGAAATTAGGTTGGCTTTTGAGATGTGGCTGTAGCTATTTAGGTAAGGCTATCTGCCTGCTTTGGTGACAAAATACTCAAGGAGGCTTACAAACAAAGGAGAGACATTGTGCTCCTTTCTGAAAACTGCATGGATTTCATCTATCTCCTTACTGCCAGAGCCTTATGGGAAAACTTGTTGCTGATCTTACTACGAGACCTGTTCTTCTCCTCTCGAACACCTCCTTCCAGACATGTCCTATGAAATTTGCATAAGACATTGTTCCACTGTCTTCTGAAGTGGTTCTGGTGTTATGTGATGTTACTGGACTGTCCAAGTTGGAATTTAAACTCTGGTTTCTTACATCTTGGGATGGTGCTCTCAAACTGCGCTGCTGCCTTGAGAAAATTTCCCCAGCTTTTCTTTTTTCCCCCTGAGAAATATCCTTTCCATAAAACAGTGTTTCTTCACAAAACCAAAAGGAGTAACATATACAGACAGAGAGGGAGGGAAATGGATGCAAAAATTCCCAACTAACAAAGAGAAAAAATTCTACTACTTGATGTTTCTGTGATAGTTTGGGGAATCTGCCTAAGTCCAACATCTTGAGGACATTATGGTTATATAAATCAACTTTAATTTCCTGAAAAGCTTGCTTTTCAATGGCATTATTTTCAACACTAAAGAGCTACCAACAAATTAATAAATACCTATGTAATAATAATGTGCTAATTGTGGTACAGGTAAAGCCAGGTTCTTCAAGCTTATCTGCAAAGAAAAGCCATCTGAAGTTATCACAGTCTTATTCTCAAAAAGTGTATTGAGTCTTTAATGAAGCTCATTTTAAACCACTTTTGCCTTTTGTAGGTTTCAATAAAGAATGTACATCAATTCTGTCTTTAAACATCCCCCCCCTTGTTGCTCTCCAAGGCTTCCTATGATACTATCTTATTGATTATGGGGTTTCCCCACCATTTGTGACAGGCTCCATTCTCTGCCTGTGCATCTCTCCCTAAAGCATCTCCATGACTTCTCTGACACAATGCTGTACACATAAAAGAATCAGTCTAAGAAGTCAAGCAAACAGCCTAAGCCTGTGAAGCAAATGATCAGCTCCGCTCACCTTCCAGACCTTTGTTATAGGTCTAATTCCCATTCTGAAACCTACAAAATCTGCAACACCACAAAACAAAGGTTAAACAGCCTGAAACTTTGAATTGCCACTAGCAGCCAAAACTAAGCAATACACATACAACCCCTACATGCTCATGAACTGGCCTGTACTGTTCCAAATGCTGAGCTGTCTTGTGTGCTTTTTTTGCCTTTTTTTTCTTTTTTTTTGCTTTCAGCTAGCTCCTCAGCTGCTCTGTTCACTAATTAAGACTGCAATTTTCTTCAAACACTCTCTTTTACAGATTCTAGTATCATCAGCTCTTGGCCTGATTGCTGCCTGTTGTTGTCACATCAGTCATATATAAATAAATGGTAAATAATATGACCAGACGCTTTCCTTATCTTAAATGAATCCTGCAATTTAGTTTTCTCTTGGTTGTTTCCTAATTCTGTTTTTCAGTGCTGGTACTCAAGGGCTAGGCAAGGATATCATAGATTATTTGAGCTACATAACAGGGAGACTCCTCCTAAATCATGCAGCTGAGCAGATGGAAGTATTCTAAGCATGTGGAAAAATAATTAATAATTTCCATATTACAAAATGGCTTATGACCATTGTAGACTAGCCTTACAAATAAAGTGGGACTTGGTGACTGCAGAATTTGAAACTAAATGTCAGCAAGCTATTCACTTAACACATAGCATCTTAATTCCTTCTTGCCTTTCTATGTTGTCACTGTAGTCACATAAAACATAGCTTCTGCCCCCAAGAGACTGTAATTTCTGTAGAAAATATGAGAATTCAAGTAGGAAAAGAGAATGCTGAAAATATTTGGGGGGGAAAAGTCTTGTGCATGTTCTGTTAATCCCAGAATCATTGCTGGGATCTTCTCTTTCATCAGATGGGGAAGAAGAGGAGAGCAGGGAAACTTGTAAGCAATGTAAGAACAAGTACCTTTTGTTATTCATCCTCAGCTAGAAAGTACCTGTTAAACCCAAGAGCTTGACCCAATAGAGCCATAGGAGAGAATGGAGAGGAATAAGCCATGAAGTCATGTAATTGCCATCTCTGATAGACTTCTCAGCTGTGAAGAGTCCACAGAAACTGCCCCAGTCAGCAGAAACCATGTCCAACAAATTGAAGACTTAAAAGGCAAAGCCCAACAGACTGATTAAAGTACATGCCAAAAGATAGAAGACAGAAAAAACAGTGTGAAAATTCATTCACCTCTAAATAGTGCCCTGGCACATTCCTGAGGAGGAAACCCACACCCCAAAGCAGTTGCATCCATGACTGATTTCAGGAAAAAACAACAAAAATTGGTTCTAAAAACAAAGAACTTCCATGCTTTGCTCCCTGCAGTGCTCAGTCTTACATTACCTCTAAAGCCCTTTTTCCAAATCAAACTTCAGAGAATGAATCCTCCCAACAGTTCCTGGTTCACCATCTGGGTTTTGCATTGTCTCTCTTCTGCCTATGCAAAGTACCTGTTAGTGATTGATAGTAATATCAAGATCTTGTCTGTTCAGTAAACGCAACCCAGTTCTTTAGTTGGTTCATCTTTCTGAAGGGACACATGGTAGGAAGTGACCAAAATTAATTTAAGACATGTTGCATGCTTTAACGTTGAAATCAGCAAGCTTTCCACTGTCATTAATGCAACATAAAGATTCTAATGGTCTGTTGGCATAATCATAACACATCTGATCTAAAATACCTTTGACTTAGAAGCTGAAGATGAAGAATTAAATAAAATAAAGCTAAATAAAATAGGTCTTCCTCTAAATCTTTAATAAATTTCCATTGGTCTCACACAGTATAATTTACATATGGCTTTGCAAGTAGCATTGATCAGTTATGGATCTCATACCATATTCATTTTTTCTGGTATTAAATTTTGAATATTCCTAGTGCCTCTGGACAGATAACATCAGCAAAGACAAACTTTTGGGCTTAAAATTTCTTTAAAAATACAGTTTGGCTTTGACCTTTATGAGGACACTTCATGTAAAACTCACTCACAAACATTTCAGTCTTAAAATGTTAGTGCACTACAAGGTTAATTGCTCTTATTAATCCATTAAAAATAAACCACATGCCCTTTCTTATATTAACCATTATTTACTTATTTCATTCTTATAGCCAAAGTCCAAAAGCTCTTATCTTTGTTACAAAAACTAACAAAGCAATAGTTAGCTACCTCTCACAAAACTTCGACTGGTTTCTATTCATGTGCTTTCATTAGTACTAAAAGTCTTGGCATTAAAAAAAAAAACATGTGGCAAACAGGGTGGTCAGCAGTTTTTTTGAGATCACTTCTGGAGCAGTTCAAGTCAAAGAGGCTAACATATCTCTTCTTTAGTTAAAAAAATATTTCTTTTTTTTCCCTTGCCTGTGATTTGAGAACAAGAAAGGAGATTTTTATGTGCATATGTAGCAATGGTAAGCAGCTGTAAAAACCTCCCACCCTAAAGATTGATGAATATATGTTTCATTAACACCAGCACATCTGAAAGACATTTGACACTTTGGAAGACCAACTATGGTTCTTTAAAATGCCCCAGATGAAATGCTTCATAATATAGTCTTTAATGGCCATCTTAGGAGCCTCTAGTGCCTTCTCCATTTAAAAATCTGTACAGCTTTGGCTTCTGAATATACCTGACCACAGGCTAAATGTTTATTTTGCTAGGGTATTTGGGACTATACTTGTATGAGCAGATGTGAGATCTGCATCAGAAACATTTGAGAAGCCTTTCTGAAATCTTAAGTCCTCCATCGTGTTTATACTGTTTTTCTATTTATGATTTTAAAGTCTCACCACACCCCACAAATATCAAACAATAGATAACCACAGAGCAACTATTTTGTGGCCTTCCCATGCCATTTTCATTGAATGGCTGTTAACAATGAGCACATCCGTAAGGTTCAACATCTGTTTGCGGGTGTACTGCAAAGAGATCCAGGAGCTGAACTGAGTGGATAACTATTTTCTACATAAAACATTTTCTGAGTGCTTCTAGCTCTGACACAGCCCTGGATGGAGGCCATCCACCCAATGCTTGTAAAGAAAGAGCTCTCTTCCAACAGGGTGAGTATCAGTGCTGCGGGTGGAGGGCCCTACAGGATGCTTGTCTCACACCCCTGGAGAAAAGATTGGCCTCCACAAATACATGTGGTAGCACTGAGGGCAGGCAGGCAGGTTTCCATGCAGACTCAGGTAAGCTCAAAGGCTTTTGTCCATTCAGAATGAAAAGTACATTGTACTTGACAATAAACCTGCCATTTGAAACCTCAGGGGTTTTAATCTTATAAATAATAGAGTTCAGAGAAGAAGGGTTTGTAAGTCTGCATAGCGCTGCCTGGAATTCAGATTTATGTAATGCACTCATAGGAACGTGGTGCTGAAATGCATGCAAGTGTTGGGGCATTTGAGATTCAAAGACTATATTGCATAAAAATATGCAATGCAACACTAATATTTCTCTCTGTTATGCTATTTTCCCCAGCTGCTACGAGAACATCCATCACTCAATGGCAGGTCAGAGCTATCCAGTCCATTGCAGGCACTGACATAGCTTTTTCCTTTCTCTTGAAGATCCTCTTAACAAGCATGATGTCCACAGCAGAGGAAACTCTTTGAAATCTGTAAAATGAGCCAAAGAAGGTGCACATTACTAATCACACACAATAAAATAATTTTCACTCCTTAGGGCTGATAGCAACTCTTTCTTTGTATATGCTAGCCAACGAATGTTGAGAAAATTAGAAAAGCAAGGTTACTGTCTTTCTTGTATTGAACAAGGGTTTGAAAAAATTAGTTTATAAAGTACATACAAAGCTATGGTTTAGACATATAGTAACAAAGGGTATGAATTTTGAACTATTCTTCTTTGTGCATAAGGAGGAAAGTTTCAGTAATTCTACTGCAAAACAAATTCATCCCTCGGATGCATTCAGGCATCCAAAATACTGGTTTAGGATGTGAAAAATTGATTTGAAAATCTCAGCAGCATTTAAAAAAAACCCGTTAGTCACATTGTGGGATATCTTTGTCTGGCAAGTGCATTCAGAAAATTGGGGGGATTTCTTTAGCACTTTCCTCTCTAAAAATCTGGACTATTAACATGGCAAGCATGAAGCTGTCAGCCCATGCAGTTTCACTGTGGGGAGGTTATCACATGCAGCTTTGCTGCGTTATTCATTGCTTGCAGCTCTTCCAATCAGATAACCTTAACAAACATGGTGCTATCAATTGCCAGATGTGGTACATGCTATGCAGCATCCAGTTTTTGACGGACTAAAATGGATCTGAGAATTCTTCTCTTTATGTTATCAACCATCAGTCACACTATGAGATTCACAAGGAGTATCTAGAAGTACTGTCAAGTGCCAATTAGCGATGTTGCTGACCCAAAAGATAAAGAAGACTGTAGAAGAAGGAGCCCAGTATAATTCTCCACTCCAGTGTCCTTAAAGTGGACTATCGTTTATGAATGTACTCCTGCAGATGAAAGGGAAATAGGAGGTCAGTGGTTCCTGTCTTCAACAATCTTCTGCAATCTTCTCATAATGAATTGTAAATAGTATCACTATCAACCTGCTCTTCCTGCACTGGAAAGCAGTGCGGATGGCTCAGCAAAGCCAAACACCAATAATATTGTTTCTCAGGCTACAGACCTGAAATCCACACGCTGTCCTCCGTATACTGCATCATGTGTGGGTCCGAATGGCTGGACCTCACCCTGGACTCTGGTGGTGCCCTTCCTGCCTCACCACACCCCACCACTTCTCGGTGTTCATGGGGTACATTCACACCATGCAGCTGCTGGGCTGGGAACCTGAGCACTTCATCATTTGAAGACAATCTGAAGATTGATGAACAATCAATGGAAATGTCTTCCTCCTTCTCAGAGCAATTCTCAGCACAATCTGGCAAAATGTCATTATCACTTAATATGGTTTTATCATGAGGTGTTCCTGCTTTCAGAACTGCAAATGATTTTACAAGGTCAAAAGCAGAATATCATGCCCAGGTGTTGGCCATCTTGAACTGTGGAATAAAAATGCCTTCTTAAAAAAGCCAACATTGCTCTGGTGTGCAGAGAATATCTGACAAGTTTGGATTTGAAGGAACCCACCTATGTGCAATCCTTTCCTTCTAAGGGTTACAGTATCCAGTACAGTGTAGATGCAATGCATTATTAATTAGCATATACAAATCCTATTTATATTAAAAGAGCTTGCTTAGTGAAGGAGACATAATTCCTGTTATTACCATCCCAAATAGCAGAAAACAAATACTGTATAGAGGAGAGCTAATAAAAATACAAAATAAGAGCAACAAGTTTGGAGTATATTTGTACTCCACATACATTTTTTTGATGTGGGAATACTATTTTTTATGTTTAATTATTTATGCTAACAGAATTTTTCTAAGTGTACCCATGTACCTGAATGGCAATGCTCTGAAAGAGCAGTGCTACAGAAACTTACCATATGGATCTGTGATACTTAGGCTCCACAGCATGAATGCAATAGGCTTGTAACTTCTTAAAATGCATGTGCATGGAGGGAGTAAAATATTACTTCAGAGCTGCCTGGGTAAGCAAAAGAGGGTGCAAGGCGCTCCTTCACACCATGAAGCCATCAAACAGTTTGCTATCAAATCAGCAAGATACAGTTGTGCTGCAGAGTCCACTGAAGCTGTGACACCTCTTCAGTACTATTCCAGTTCAAACACCATTGACAGCGGATGTTGCACACACCTTAAACAAAGTTGAATAAATTATGAGCTTGTTCAAGTATTGGATTCTATGGGAACACAATGGAAACTTGTGACAAACTATCTCTGTGTCTTAATTTAGTATAAGAGTAGAAGTATTCCCTAGAAGATGCCGGACAATTAGAGGACAAGTCGCAACAACAAAGGCATTCCTAACCAGTGTGAACATTTGTCAAGGTATGGAAACAATTTACAATGTTTTCAGAACCATGGTTCAGGTCAGTTCATTTTTATACTCTCCCATATGGTTCTGCTCCTTCTATTTCCAGAGTGAACCCTATTTACCTGGACGGTTACTGTAGAAAATATATTGTTTGCAGAGAAAGTGAGAGTCATCAATAAAGAAAACTTCTCAAGCTAGGTATATTGAGTATGTGTATTGGTTTGATCTGACAAGGGAAGAAAATGGCAAACAACTTGTTTTCTACTTGAGAGGTATCTGAGAGCACAGCACCGGTCAGATGCTGTATTGTGCCTTCCAGAGGCTCAGCAATAAAAGTACTGTTTGGGTGGAGAGAGCAAATAAAAGTGGCTTTCAGCCACATTTTCTCCTTTATGAAACTGAGCCTGCCAACAGACTAAATAGCATTTGCAACATGTTTTCACTTCCCCCTAAGCCTGGAAAGAGAAAAGATCAGTTCAACCCTTCCATACCTAACTGGCAGCATGGACCGCGTCAGGTGCTCGTGGCTCTGTTGTCCGCTTACATGAATGCAGAAAGGTCATATGCAGTTAACAACAAAATCTCTCTGCCACAACACTCCTCATGGGTCTGGGCTTCCCTCACCACAAATGAACTGCCAGAAATCCCTCCACAGTGGCTGTCACCCCCACTGAATCCCAGCAAAGCAATATTCCTCTTGTTCCTAAGCGTAGACACCACAAAAAAACCACTATAGTTTTTACAGTCACCCTTGGGAAGCTAATTTCCTTCCGTGGTAACATTCAGGAAGCCTAAACACAGAGTAATGATTGCTCCAGCTCTGTGCCAGATTAATATAGAGCATTCAAAGAACTTAGGAAATGGAAATTTTTTTCCCTAATGAATCATGTTGTATGTTGCCCATACTGAAGTGACACTAAGCTGGAATTTCAAGCTTTTGGAAGGTAACCATGGAAGACAGAAACAGTTTATGATGGCAGAGTGGATTTATACTGGCTAACTTGCATGAAACCGGCACAGAACCCTAAGTGTTAGCTTGTGATTTCTGTAAAAAAGCAGGACTTTGGGATGTTATTAGAGCTTTCATTGATAGCAACTGAAATGGATTTATCTTAGACCAGGGAACTACAGTGTTTAGTTAAAGATGGAAAGGAATAATATTTTAACGCCTCTTTCAGAAGAGGTGAAGTTCAATTCAAACATAGAATGTCTTCTTCATGACGCTGCACTGAAAAATACTTTTGCATTCATGTGACATTGAGAAACAAATGACAAAGAATTTTCCATTAATAATTTAATTTGGGGGCCAGGGGGCCATCAATAACGTCAGAAGCATATAATATGGAGCCAAGTTTATCCCTGAGATAAGCAATCACAGTAGAGTTCCTTACAGCCATTTGAATTTGAGTCTGTGGAATGCAAAATTTCAAAAAGCATAAATAACTGGTAGGGACAGCTGCCAGCCCACCTCAGACCATCATGTCTTTATGTTAAATACTTAAAATGCAGGAAAACTAAGCTGTAGAACTGGAACCAGGAGGTGCTGAGCATCTCCGTCTCCCATCTATATTAAAAGAAGATACAGAAACAGCAGTCAGTCATCATTTGGCAGGATCATTACAGCATTAAAATTCATTCCTGATGGCTAGAACCAAAAAAATGCATTCAAGATTTCTGAGAAAAATTTAGAAGATCCAGGTTCCTTTTGTGGCACGCATTTATCACTGAAAACAAGGATTATTAGCAGAAAGTATGTTGAGTTAAGGCGATGCTCAAATCCACTAGGAAACGATGAAGAGAAGCTAATAATCCAAAAATCATATTTCCTGTAGGACTAAGCTATGCACACAGAGCTTTCAGTTAAGCGTTAAGATGTAACTCACATTCATATTCAGCAAAACCCTCTGACTCATAGGCGCTTTGTTCCTCGAGGGCTGGACAACTGGATTACTCTTTATTTTTTAAAGATGGATGGTAGTGATGCTGCTGCTCATCTTTTATAGCAGTGGTTAAAGCACTCACCCAGAAACTGGTGAGCTGACTACGGTTCAGCAACCTCCTCAGTGTGAGTGGGTTCAAATCTACAGCTCCAGCCTCGTCTCTGACTACCAAGTTAAGCCACAATTGCTGGAGATTTGGGGAAGGAGGGCAGAGAAGGGAAAAAAGAGGGGCAGTCTGTTTCCTGCTGAAGCTGCATGGCTGTTCAGCAACGGATGCAAGATTTATAGGGTCAGAAAGAAAGAGAGAATTAGAAAAAAAAAAAGAGCTTGACTCTAGCCTAAACATGAGAGCTTCCTCTCAGAGAAAAAAGAACCATCTTCGGTGTTTTTAATGTTGCTAATTAATTTAGTTTTAAACAAGATTTTACAATAACATTTTTTTGTGTGTGAGATGGAAACATTCTTTCACATTTATAAAATTTAACAAAGTGCTCTGTCTGCAGTAAATGCTAGATGAAAGACAGCGTTGGGATGTGGACCCACGCACCATTCTGGGTGACACACTGCCCAGCACAGTCACCCAAGAGCCACGTTGTCCCTGTGAGCCAGGTGGGGATGTGCTTTTGGGCTGCATCCCCTCACAGGCGCTTTGCTACCTCCTTGCCAGCTGAAGGACACCTGGGATGCGGGATGTCCTGGGACGCGGGATGTATCAAACCAGTATCAACTGCTGGCCCTGAATACTGAGGTTCTTTGCTAAAGGGGATGTGGAAGTAGCTGGTACAAATGCAAACTAGCAGTGGAACAAGGACAAAGGGAATGAAATTGTAAGAGGGTACTCACAGGAGTGACTAAACTCAGCTGCTTGTTGAAGGTGGTCTTCACTGGGAAGTGGAACAAGACACTTTGCGGCACAAGTCTTCTCTCACACAGCCTCCTGCACCTACCCAACTGTGGACAGCAACAGGACTGAACAAGTGTAAATGAAAGGAAGTCCAAAACCAGGCAAATTACAGGATGCTATTTGGGTGGTCTCTTAAAGCAGGATAAAGCCTAATGAGATTGGTGTCTTGTACACTTTTCAGTGCATTAAACGCTGTTTTGTTTCAATTGCTTCCAAATTCATTCAGCGGTCAGGTTGCAATTATCGCTGCCCTTAAAAGAACCTTCTAATTCCTCACTATTGTTCAGCCAGGCACTTTAGTTAGTCACTATTTGGGGCAAGCATTAGAGATGTCACAGGTTTCCTGATTTCCTTTTTAATTTAATCTTTATTTTATTTCATCCTGAAGAGTTAGGAGATCAGGAGCTATGCAAAGAATTGCCTCTTTGTGAACGGTTTGCCTTGGTTGACTGTCAGTGAATTTGTAGCCACAGCAAAGGCTTTGATACACCAGGGAGAAAATCATGCTTTTACCTAATCTAACCAAACCAACCTTGTTCAGATTGATTCAGTTTCCAGCCTTGGCTCTGACCTCACCCTTACCCTCAATCCTGCCTCACTTTCACACTGAGTATTTTATACAGCCTCTATTTTCTCCCTGCATAGCTTCCCCCCCTCCCAAACCAACATCTATGTTCTACTCATCAACCATTGCTTTAGAAATCTTCAGGCTGGATGGGCAGGCATGCAGTGCTGGCAGGTGGTGTAGCTGTTAGGCAGCCTTGTGTATCACAAGAGATCTGATGCTATCAAATTTCTTTTCCCCCAAAGACTAAAGAAAGCAAGCCTTTGTAAGCATGCAGGAGGGGGATGAAAACAGTTTGTCTCCTGAGCAGCCAGCCTTTGTCATTTTACAAATGAAATCACTTTGGAAATTTAGAGAATTAATATCATAATGAAGACGGGAGTACCCATTAGGGTGGTCTAATGTTGCTCTGGAGATATATGATGGATGTCCAGTTGCTGTAAGCCCTTATTTGCAGAGAGTCACCTCTGTAGTTGCCATTATTAGGAAGATGTCTGAAGCAGAGGATCAGACACAACTATTGCAAGATGAGATAGTGTTTGACTGGTTTCCAGGGAACCGAAGGATACAGCCTTAGTTGTACCTGTCACTATGGCTCCCAGCCTTTTTCCCCCTTAATGTCTTTTTTAGCTGTAGGAAGTTTCTCTTTAAAGATTCACTGCTTCTCTAATAGCACAAAAAGCAGTAATAGGAACATAAAAAATGTTACCTGGATTGCAGAAGAGCTTCCGTTCATTGCAAAACAATTGGTATAATTCATCATCAAAGAATCGCAATACGCTGCATTAGTTAGCTTTTGCAAATAAAGATAACCACAAGATCTAACCTGTGGTGTATTACTTGCAGTAACTGGAAATATTCACCTGCTGTGTCCACTTCTGGAGATACCTATCGCACTGTCAGAGCAGAGATGCCGTGATTGCCATTCCTGGAAACACAGCCTCAAGAAAGTAGTACTTCCAGGAATTATCTTAATGGGCAATTGAATCATCATTTCTAGCACTCCAGCATCTTTCCCAGAAGGACAGTTTTCCACAGGCAGTGATTCCAGTTAGAAGAAAACGTGGATATCCACACCCCAATCCTTATCCCTTTCTGGCTGGCTTGCAGAGAACAGAAGCTGTATGCAGATCTTAAAATTAGGGAGAAAAGCATCTAGGACATGTGAGGCTGGAAGGGATCCAGTACCATGAATTTGCCTGCACTTCATTTTCCAGCAGCTATTCTACCTAGGTCATTTATTTTCTTCCAATTATCTGTGTTCCTTTAATAATTCTCTACTGGTCACTAACATCGCTGCTTTGTTGTGTTATTTCCTGGGAAGCCTAGTCACTGGTGTAAGTTGTTGTAGCTGCAATGTCTTCTGTGAGGATTTACACCAGGGCATTGTCTGCATTTTAAGAAAATCAGGTTAAATTTCACTAATGTCTAGACTTTTTCCCAGCTATGGGGGCATGCAAGTCAGCTTGTTGTTGCTAGCCTTTTCAAATAAATGTGACATGATGGGTCCACACTTTGCTCTGTATATAATCAGTACTGATTTGGGGGAATAATCAGTGGTAAATAAAAATGAGTGCTGTTGAAATACCCTTTGTGTGTGTTCTCATGAATTACTCATGAAACAGGGGTTACAAATTTCTGCCCCTGATACCCAGTAATGGATCTGTACTGCGCATTTTTTTCCTTTCTTTCTTTCCAGTTTTTTTTTTTAATATATAGTGTGCAAAGGTGTGTTTGGTTTTTTGGTTTTGTGGGATGACTGGTTTTTGTTGGTTTTTTTGGTTGGGTTTTTTTTGGTTGGTTGGGTTTGTTTTGTTTTAAATTCTTTAAAGTCTATTTCTTTCCCCTAAATCTTCAATTTAGTGGCCATATTCACCTTGGTGGGAGCAAATGCAACTCTATCGACAGCAGTGGAATTGTGTCTGCATATGTCAGAGATGAATTTGGCCCCATATTTATTGGAAATACCTGGGCTGTTGTGATATGATGTGGTAAATCATGCTGAGAGCAAATCAAACAGACAGGCTGTGGCTGCATCACTATTTCATACGACTCAGGTCATAATGGACAGGACAATGCTGTACTGTGAAATTCAGTGCTAAGGAAAATACATTCTTTCTAACCTTTTATGAAAATACTTCTCATCCTTCAAAGGACAATTTAGGCAACGTGACCACTACTGGAGCCAGTGCAGGAGAATTTAAAAGGCAAATAGAAAACCACCATTGCCCGTGAGGAGTACGAGTATCCGTAGATATTCCCATGCTTTTGCTATTCCAAAATTCCCATCAACTGTTGCACACACCCTCCAGAAATAAAGCTATTCACTCTCTCTACAGCAAATGAAAGCGATGCAACATGCCAGTCCTCAAGCCCAGCAAACTATAAATGCAATATCAGACTGAGAAGAGCTAATGAAAACAATCACATTAAACATAGCTCTTCAGTGGTTGGTGCTCAATAAGTGAGCAGCAGGCTTTCTCTGTCTAGCTTACAGAAAACAGGAGGTAGCAGTTTGCAAGGAGCAGCGTTTTAATGTGATTGGACTATAACAGACAATCTATTTACAGCATGCTCTGGGGAGCTTATAAACAAATGTTGAGTAATTTCAGCCAGCAGTAATTACCCTTGCAGCTGACAAGGATAGCATGATACTTTCTCCTTCACCTTCAGCCCAGTCCAGAAGGCACTGTACACAATGGCACTTCTAATTATTTCTGCATTTCTATGGCTAAAGACCAAAGTGTGTTATTAGAGAACATTTTAGAAGCTTTTTAAAAGCTTGTTTATTGGGACAATTAAAAGTCATCACTATGACAGCAAATAAAAGGTTCCATTCCTAGGCACACGTTTGCAGCCGGGGGTTTGCCTGCTTACCTTGTAAGCCTTGTCTACATGAGGCAAAATTTACAGCCACCCCTCACCGCTGCTAATATCGGTTCAGTGGCAGCGGTTCTAGCAAGGTGGGCAACCCTCAAGTATACAGAGAATTGGGCTTTATAAATATCGTATTATCTAACCCTGCTTAGAGCACACTGAATAAACATAGTACTTAAAATGCTGTTCACTCATCTATGCTCGAGCTCCCAGCACAGCCAAAGGTAGCGGGGGTGAAGCCGTCGCAGCGGTGCGGAGGTATTTTTGCAGAGCCCTGTGCTGCAGACCAGGCTTCAGACAATGTGGCTTTTTGTTTCTTGTTGAAACGAAATAAAAAGCAAGTTCTAAAACATCCATTAGCACTTAATTACTAACAAGATACCTTGGCTTGGCTATTTTTCTCCTGGACACTGAACACACAAATGTGTTCACTCTGGGCTGGGTGCAGCTGCTGCAAGTGAGTCGGCAGAAGGTAAGGACAGGGGGCCAGGCAGACCTGATCTGTGGTGGGAGAGGGGGCAGGGGACAGGGTGCTGCCCTTCATCCTCTAGCCTTGGCTAGGGGAAGGCAAACTGAGGTCTTTTAGTTTTCGCCCCCATCATCAGTACCCGGTGCGACACCTTGAGAGCCCTCTTCCCGCCGTTCTGGCTTACCCCCAGAGCAGCCAGGCTACCCTTGCCATCATTTCAAATGCCCACCTTCCACAGCACAGCCCAACGGCTCCTCAGGCACCCACCGTCCCACTCCGCTGGCTGGCACAGGCCATTCTGTAGCCTGCCAGATGGCACACTGCACAGTGCTGGAGCTGGTACAGGAGCCCAAGCCCACTCCTCCAGATGCAGAAGAACATGCTGGTAAGCTTCCACTGGCAGACGAGGTATCTTGAGTCAGAGCAATTCTGAAACATAGGTGATTTTGGTCAGCAACTGACAGACAGACACTGTGGAAAAGCACACTCACCTTCTGCTCACAGTGGTCTTGGGCAAGGTAAAGTGATGGCAGCTGCACCACAGGGAAGCTCTCCCACCTCTGTAAGACTTCAAGATGCTGTACTGTCTAGAGCAGTCTCTTATTTGGCCCAAAACACAACATTTTTTGTTCACTTACGTCATACATACTACCATCATACATATTTACTCCTGCTGTGTGAGCTACATTTTACCACAAGAATACCACAGCTATTTCCAAATAGTAGTTTAAAAAAATGCACAAACTGCTCTCTCAGTGAGGCAAGGCATAACTGAAGTGATTGCTGTAGGCGGGTACAATTAACGAAATTATCAAGTCACAAAACTCTGCACCACAAAGAACTTTTATTTAACATTGCAACACAGTCATATATGAGCCAAACTATCCAAAAGTAATTGGGAGAGGCAGTGAACAGTGATGTGTGCTGGTTTGCAAACACCACGGACAGTTTGGCGTTCACCGAGCTCCCATCCGCCTCAATAAATTCAGCTCAGACTCCTGCTATAGGAATTGACAGCAGATATCTAATCCCCAAAAGTGGATTATTTACATTTTTTGATACGTTACATTGCATTACACCCTGTCATGTTGCATCTCATCAGAAGCAGATATAATATCGCATAACATGATGTGACATGATGACAGACATCAGAAATGTTTTTTGTTGGTTTGGGTTTTTTTTAAGATTTGATATCTGGTATCCAAAATGTTTCTGAGTGATTTCTAGGAAGATCAAGTAGTGAGGAAAGTGCCTGGATTACACCGTCCTCCAGCAGCTGCCGCGCTGCCTCTCCCATGCATTGTTTTAAATCGAGCTGCCTTGTTGTGCAGTTTCACAAAACCTCAGTGATGCAATTCTGCACACATTTTGCAAATAATTTTAGAAGATTCATTAGGAGGGAAATCAGCAGAACACATGTTCAATAACAGCATAAAACCACGACAGCTGCTGCAAATTACCTTGGCTGAAAGGAAACCCCAGAAATGCATTGCAAACTTTAACAATGTACTCTAGCTGTTGATTGCTCACACCATCGCTCGCTACTCATTTCTGAGACACAGTTGGTGGAGGAACATTAATTTGTCCTTGTTCTTGAGACTGGCAGGTGTCACTTTGCCCAGTGTGGGATGTGAGTGACAGATATTTTGCAGCTGATGAAATGAGAATGCAGAAATTCAAGAGTGCCTCTGGGATTTCACTGGTCATTTGTGGCCAGCGCAAGGGCAGGGCCCGCTGCTTCGCTAATGCAGGACTGGCTGATGTTGCTGTTGCTGCAGGCTGCCGCAGATTCACACCATTTTAAATAATATTTGTATTATGAAGCTCTTCCCACACACACGCACATGCCTGACGGTATTGTGTGCTTCGCTGCTTTCTAGGCTGATACAGTCTGGGAAATTGTCCTAATTGTGTATTTTTTTTGGTTTAGGTTTTGTTGGGTTTTGTTTGCTCAAACCTTTTTCAAAAGGATTTTACCTGCGTCTGCTCTCTTTAATTCCTCGGATAACACAAACAGAATTGACTAAAAGCAAGATGTAAGCTAACCTAAGGGAAACAGATTAAAAACAAGAGCAGTATTAGAAAATGCAATTAATAAAATCATTTAATGATACAGAGGTTTAAGAAGTGAGGAGTGGAGAGAATTGTATCAATTGAAGTATTTCTTTCATCTAATTCAGAAAAAGAGAAAAATGAGTTCCATTTAGAAATGCACAAGGCTTAGTGCAAATAATAATACTGAAAAAGATACTAGAAGGTGAGCAACATTGCAATGTTAAAGAATTAAGAATTAGAATTGTTGAATTTTAACACTACCCTGCAGTTCACCTTTATCTTTCCTTTAAGTCTCAGAGCATTTTCTTTGCAGGCAGTGTAGTGGCTGGGATTTCTAGCCTCCCCCCCCCGCCCCCCCCCCCCCCCCCCCCCCCCCCAATTTTAATTATAAGTACAAGGAAAGAAATTGTCTAGAGTTGATGCCTCGGACAGATATTTTCAACCTTATTTTAAATAATGTTGGGTGTTTTTTCCATTCAGCAGTTTTATTTGGGCAGAGATAAGGGGTTAAAATGTTCTGTAGTTTTGGAAACACTTTCTATAAAAAACAGAGTGCATATTAAAAGGAAAATAATTTTTAAAATGTTATTAGCTTTTTATTTAAACTATCTACTCTTTTGGAGGTAGTGATTTTCAAGAAAACTCCAACATTTCAGGACAGCATCTCATTTTGCTAACCATGTTAAATGTAGTGTATATAGAACAGTGGAATCCAGAGAACCACTAACAGCATTTTCAATTGTGATAAAAACTTATTAACATATTTGCCTCTTTAATGATTAACTGTCTTTGAATATTAAGAGATTTTTACAACATCTTATTCACACCGAGGAGACTCTGCAAAAGGCCGAGCTTTTTCTTTATTTTATAAGTGAGGCTTCGTTTGATATGCATTCTGATTTTAAAAGAACCATAATATTTTAATCGATCTTTCTGCAAAGATCATGATTATTATAAATGAGATACAGTCGTGCACATCAAGCCTGACTGGTAGATAGGAGGTCATGAGTCAGGAATTATATGAAGAGGGGAAATAAAAACTAGAAAATTTTCCAGCATGATTCTTTAAAGGAACGATTATGTACACTGGCACATGAATTCAAGACTTCAGTTACGTATGTGGAGCTATCTGCCTTCATTTTCTATTAATTTCTTTAAAACTAGCCCTGAAAAAAATATAATTTGCAAAAAATTAAAATTAAACCCATACATTTATTATGAAAAACATGTAATTTCATACTGAACTCTTCACATTCATGAAACAGATGACATTAAAAATCGCGGCAGAGAAATATATCTGATGAAAATGTTGATACAAACCTAGACTGTGAAAACACCAGTTAATGTCATTTGCCAAGTGTTATTTTATTGTAGATAATTACTTAAGTTAAATAATTTGAAACACACAGAAAGATAGCATCTGATAAGATATAAGCTTGCTATTTAAGTATAATTCCATTAACAGAATTGGAAAAATTCTTTTGAAAAGATTTTTTTTCCTATGAAACCTCTAGCCTCCCAAACCCAATATTGTTTTATTTATACATACGTGCAAACACACACACACACACATGTACACAACACACACACACATACACACACCCCTGTACATTTTCAATTGATATTTCTCTCCCTATTCACAAACACAAAGATATACTGTTATCCTTTGGAAATCAAATATTTTTTCTAGATGGCATGCTTCTTTAATTAAACTGTATTCTTTATAGTGATCAGATATAATTAGCAGTAACAAGTATTTAATGAAAACAAACTGCTTTCCTTTGAAATCTTTCCAGCCCACTGTACTCTAAGTCCATAGCTTCTCTGAGAAGATCATTGTATCATAACGACTAAAAATATGATTAAAAGCTTGTCAAGTACTGCATCATTTCAGACAAATAAAAATAGAGAAGGTAAACACTAGAGATCCTGATTCATTTCAGGCACAAATCCTATCATTTAAGATATTGCTTCCAGTGAAACAGTACTGTTAGTGGTTCAATGTTGTATAGATCTGTCTTTTAACTACCCTATTTGATATCATTACGTACTAAGACATTACCCCAGTATCTTTGATTATTACTGAGCGAGATGAGAAGAAAGTGTGCTTACACCAGACTCATTGACAGCGAGGTGCTATAGCAACTCTCCTGTAATTAATTGTGAGTGAAAGGGGGTTTGGTTTTTGCAGCCTCGTAAAACTTTTCCCACATGGCTGAACCCACGGTCAGGAGACGTTAGGCAACATTAACTGCCTGCACATTTCTGCAAGGCTCTGGAGGAAGCAGCTCGGAACTGGGGCTCCAATTCTGAAAACCCTGGGACACAAGACATCAGCGTCTACCTTTCATCTTAGCTGAGATTTGGAGAGGGTTCAGACCACAGAGGCTCCTTAATTCTCACTAATTCATTTGCTTTCCTGATTCACTTGGCTTGGGATAACCTGCGAATGATAATGAACCTGTAAGGGGAGCGCTTAGTCCCTTGCCTTTGAATGTGCTCGGCATGGATTGAGGGCTTTCTGTGAATCTTGCAAGAGGAAAAGAATCTTATTAGCACTGATTGCCAGTCATGAGGTTGCCTCTAAAAATTGCTCTTGTATTTTTAACTCTTGCTTGCTTATAACAACCCCAGCTAAGGAGAGAGATGTGTTGTTTACACATCGAACAGGGCATTGTTCTCAACATTTACTCATTTCTCTTTGTAATTTGATCTAATCATAACACGTTTGCTTTACGTATGTCATTACTGTACCACTATGAACACTTCATCATTTTTCCCATGATTATTCTACAAGTTCATAACTAGCCAAGTCCTCATCTCTTCACCCCCAGCTAAACATCCTCTTTGCATAAATGTATGCTCTCTAGAATAAAGGGTCTAATTTTCTTTTTTTCCTTTTATGTTTAACCATTTCAGCAGACCATAGCTAGTACTGCTTTTCTTGTTACTAGTGGATTTCCAGCAGATTTGGTATTTCCTTGTGGGTTTTTTTGTTTTCTGTTTTTTTTAATAAACATATTCTTTGGATACAAATAAGAATTCAAGCCCTGATTATAATACCTGAAAATAAAACTGGGGAAAAGTGGATTAGTTTTGCTTCTCTTTGCCAAAGGAACATTCACCTTAGGACTATTTTTATTCCCATTAATTTATGTGAATTTAAGTAACTGTAATGAAGAACTGGATGGAAACCCACAGTTTCAAACAGAGTGGTTCAGTTGACCATCAAATTCCTTCTAGAGGCAGCCACTGCTAATCCAGATTCAAGCGGCTGAGCGTCCAGAGTCCAGTTACACATGAGCCTCTGTCATTGCCAGAACCAAATCCTGTTCAAACCCTGGGACATCAACAGCATGTTCTGCCCTATTCACCTCCTTAGAGACATAGGTTGCTTTACTACACAAATCTTCCCAGGAAGAGATTTCATAACAGTTCCAGATGAACTATCCATTTTTCTGAAAACCTGTGTTGCTTAGCATTGTTTTCTAGCTTTTTTAATAGGGCATATGGGCAGTCCTAGAAAACCAGCTTTGGTACGTAGTAACAAGTTAAATGTCAGTCTGGTATCAGCCAAAGAAAGCCTTGCACAGCTTCCACAACTGGGACATCTATTCACTAACCAGAACTGGATGATGCAGTGCACTGAGACAAAGATCTGAGACAAAATTCTATTGTGTTAATTTTTTTCTTTGGGTCTAGATGGGGTAGTTTGGGGGTGGGGGAAATTGCTTCCAGTTTCAGCTAATGAAATAATTTCCCAGATTCCTCTTAAAATATGAATTTTATGCCTTTTCTCTCTAATTTGGTGTTACCTCAAAAAAACCTCTAAGTGACAAAATATTACGCCCACTGTTTCTCAACAGAATTTGCCAAAAAGGATAATTATGTGAGACTGCTAGAATGTGAATCTGAACTGGAACTTCTCGTGTGGGAATATGGATTTCTATTATATTGATAGGCTCAACTCTTCTTCAAAGGGCATGAATAAGAGCTGATCAGCCAATGGAATTTATGTTGCATGGGAATTCTAACAGTTTGACATTTGCTTGTCGAATCATTAAACATTTCCGCGGGACAGTTACCAAAAAAATCCCAACTTGCTTTGGAAATGTCACACAAAAATATCTACATTTTGCATCAAAATGTCAAAACAAAACATTGATTCAAGCTGCTATGTTTCAAAATGTCAGTTTGGTACTTTTTATCAGTATTTTGGCTGTATATGATGTGTAAATTTTACTTAGAAATTATTTTAGAAAATTTCATTGAATTTTACCCGGGCTCAGAAAAATCACATTTTTTGTTGGAATCTTGTGCAGAGCTCTATGGACAATAGGGAATGGAAAAATACTTCTTTATTAAAACTTCCTCACAGACAGTGTTTTGCTCTTTCTTAAATATTGTAAAGGCTATTTCACTCAAATTGTTAATAAAAGGGACATCCTGAATTTGTTCAATGTATGGCCAACACTAGCGAGAAAAAAACAGCCCTTCACTATCACCAGAATATCGCACTCCTTTTCTGTTAGCAGTTAAACCTAGGTAAAGACTGACATTCCAGTCTGAACAACGTGTCTCAAAAACCCCCTATCATCTTAAGAAGAGCAGGTCCTTGAGAGTCTGCCTGGCTGCAGACAATCCTAGGAGAACATTACACTTGGGAATAGCTGAAATTAAACTTATACAGCAGAGAAATCAGGTTCAAAGTATCTCCATACCCTGAGGACCAAGCTGCCTCTGCTTGCTGTAAGAAGCATCCTTACATGATGGGTATTTTGTTTTTTGGTTTCTCATCTGCTCCCTTGTCCCCTCAGTATAATCACATGGCCCACATAGCCTGGCTGCATCTTTCATATAGCACCTTTGCAAATTTTGGGAAACACTAGAGCACTCCTGTCTCTCACCAATACATTATTGTCCAGTGTTCCGTTTATTTTTTCCCCTGCCTTTTCCCCCACTGGAGCTCTCTGCTTATTAGAGCTTCTCTGCTGGGACAACCTTTACTTCTAGCCCCCAGGCTCAATTTTGAGCCCATGAAAGCCCCCAGGAATTTTAGAACAGGACCAGACTGGCTCCTGCTCCTCTATTAATCAGCAATGTCCACCATGTTTTCCTCACTGCCAACTTTCACTCATAGCACTTCCAAATATCTTGCACAAAGTTGAGCGGTTTTACAACAATAAAACACAGCTCTTAACTAATCTATTATCCCTCTATGTCTGAAAATGTGAGCAAAATTGGAAAATGGAGCTCACCCACATTTTTCAGCTCAACTTGCAAATGTGCTAGAGAAGAAATTATTTCCTCCTCTAACACTCCAGTCAAACAGCATCAATTGGCAAGTTATGCTCATTTACATACATTTTCTATTAAACTTTTCTATCATAAAAAATTGCCTTTATGATCCAGACACATAATTTATTATGCAACGCACCACCACCATCATCACAGTGAATTGCATTTTACGTGTTTATACTAACAGGGAAGGTGATCAGCTTTAGCCTTCTTTTCATTATATGCATCATTCATCCTCCACCACCAAGATCTCCGGATTTTGTAGCATATCCATCATTATCTAACTGCCAACTGTTTTCAGAGGTTCCACTGCTTTAAGCTCATTATTTCTTCAGATTGGTGAATCTACAGAGAATCTTTCCACAACATACAGCAGTCAGCATGGCACATGTGTACAGATGAATGGTAGGGGTTTGTCCTTCACAGTCTCTTTGTACCTAGTTTTGCCCCAGAACTGCAGCATGTAATGAGCAGCAAATGCATACTCATATATCTAAAAATAATAAAAAGTTAAATGGCATTAAAAAAATAATCAAATAATGGCATCTTTTTGTAGACAGGCTGTTTTGAATAAATCTAGTTTACAGATTGCTCAGTAGTTTGGGGTTACCATCTCCTTATAATGCAAACTAAAGCACATAGGCAAAGAGCTGCACTACGATAAGGAATTTCTTTCCTGCCCCCATTTACCTTGCAGCATTTAATTTAATCAATATCTGAATGGGGAAGAGGGGGAGAATTGGATGGTTCAAGAGACTGATAATGGGATATCGAACCTTTCATCTCTATATCATTGATTCAACATAGGAATTGACACACTGGATCAGAGCAGTGGTCCATCTCCTCGGATACCCTCTGTGACAGTGGCCTGTACTAGATATGTTCCAGGGAGAGGCATCAGAAACCCTGCAGTAAGCATTTATGTAATAACCTGTCCATAGGAAAGGTTTCTTTTTAACTCTCTCATTTACAGTTTCCTAATGTTCACACTTGGGGTTATCTATAACTCTTCAAAAATATGTTAATCCTATGGACTGCAACAGAGATGATATGTTTATTTATATGTGTATCTCACCAAAGTCTGCATTCAGCTGATGTCTTGGTCACCAAGTTGCCATGAGCTCCAGAAGAGAATTATGTATTGCAAAAATGGCTATCTTCACTGCACTTACTCTAAACTTGTTGCCTTTCTAAATAAATAACCTCTCCTATACACAATGTTGCCATTAGTACTAGTGAGCTGCCTAAAACATCTTCTCTCTCATAAAAATAATTCTAAGCTTTTCAGTCTGTCTTGAAATGAAGGGTTTTTCATGCTTCTAATTATTTACATTGCCCATCTCTGTACTTCATCTATTTCTGATACATTCTCTTTGGGACAGGATACCCACAACTGAATGTAGTACTCAGGTCAGGGCATACCACTGACTGATTTATTTAATGACATAATAAGATTTTTGGCATTATTTCCCTCCAGTCCCTTGCATCCTAACTGTTTGTTTGCTTTTTTGACCCTTGTTCCATACAGAGCAGCGTTTCATTGAACCATCCAGTATAAGGCATAGATCTTCTCTTGAGTGACAACAGCAGTGTATTTGGGTAGCTCAAATTATTCCTTCTTACGTTACATTTGTCAACACTGAACCATTATCCTGACCATCCTACTCAATTTGTTAAATTTTTTTGTTTCTTTTTGATCTTGAATTTTCTGAAACCTTTGAGTTTACCGTCCTTTTCTCTTAGAACTACATATCCATTTTTCTTAACTAAAATACAGGAAAAATAAACTAATATCTAGCCCTGCTATGAACCCTGGAAACCCACCCACATGTATATACATACATTAACTCTCTCTAGGTTCATAATGTTTTTTCTTTTCATTGCTCTCCTTTACTTAAACAGCTTCTAGTCCCTTTTTGTGTCCTCCTTCTGCGGCAATTTCCTGGCAGCATTTTCCATGGAGATTTCAGAAATTCAGTTAAAATACATTGTTTGGTTGGCATAACACATTCCAGTAGAGTAGAAAAATATAGGCTTTATTTGACTGTGTCACTTTCTGTCACACTGTTATGTCACTATTATATAACACTAAAATCACAGTCTTATTATTCTAGTCCTAATTTTAGTTTAGAAAGAGACATACTGAGTTGGCATTTCTAGGAACATTCCTAAGCCATAAAAATCAGCCTCAGCATTTGCTGTTTTATCAACAATGACTGCCTTTAATGGGACATTGCATATTCTCAAGAGCAGCTCAAACACTTTTTTCTTAAATACCTCTCCAAATCTCGAATCTCTTATCCACTCCAGTATCCTAAGGAAAAAAAATGTGACGAAAGGAAGCTGTCCTTGCTGGCCTAAGTGAAATAAGTTATTGGTCTTGATTCAGGTCGTAACACAAAATGCAAACCAAAAATCAAACAGATGACCTTGTTGGTAGCCTTAGCAAAGACATTATGTACATGCAGTATGAACAAAATGAACCACCCTTTCACCACTGGGAAGGTTGTGGTTCTTTGATATTAGAATTAAGGAGTTTTGGCATCATACTAAACAAAACCTTCAGCTTTTTTCTTCCAAGTTCTTCCCCATGTGAGGAAGCAGAATTGCTGAGTCTGTCAGGCTTTTAAATATTCTTAACAGAAAGCATAATGGTATGACACTAAGTATGTTAACTAGGCTGCAGGTGGAGAGTTATTTATTGTCACTCTCTGTCTAAGATCAGCTAAAATGCTTTGTGTTTGTTTCTTTTGTAAAAAAACATAAACCAAAACAAAAAACCCTCTAATCCAGCAACTACTGTGAATGTGCAGGTCTGCCTCTGCGGACCTGAAGGCCCCTTAGAGACGGCAGCTTCAGATATGCACAAGTCCCCACCTTCGTCCATCTCCTACAGATTTCTTTGGACTGACATGTTCGGAGCAAAACTGGCAGCTGGAAGGAAACATGCAGCTTAGTTACATTCAAGATTTGCATCACTTCAAAGATATTGAGGATCAAGGAGGTCTCTGTATCTGTACCCTACACCCAGCAGTGGGGAGATAAAGTGGCTAACAACCTGGGATGCTCCATGAGACCATGTCTGTCCCCCATCTCTTGGCACCAGCCAAGCGTTCTCAGCGTGCACAGGCACCGGGCACCTCCAGGACCTGTGGGCAGGAGGCATTTCTGTGTTACCTCTGTACACACATCCCTCACAGGCACAGCAGACTGGACTGAAGATTTAGCCCATAGCAAAGGAAATGTACATAATTCTCAACATTAGTTGTGCCAGCAGTGGTTTTGGGTTAATTTGTAAAAAAAAATATGACCTGAAAGCCTAAGACAGGGTTTCAAATGAGACAGTTATTTTAAGGCTTGGTTTAATAAACCTAATTTATTATGTGAGATAACAGAGTTCTGCAATCCACTGCATGGATTCATGGCTGAAGTTAGTAATTCATGTGAATAATGCTGTTAAAAGGAAACATGTTATGTGGTCTGTCCATAGCAATCAGACTTGGTGCCTAGACAGCAGCTATCTTCACTGTTTTTGCTAAAACACAGAATAGATGAGAGGACTAGTTATCTCAGCTGTAAATATCTCAGTTACAGGAGCACAGCTGGAACGTCACGGCTCCCTACCCCTGCACAGCCTTTCCTATAGCTATAGCAGCATGCCACTATTGAGGGCTAAAGATGAAGAAGTTTTGTAACTTGCTACTGTCATGCTTACAATAAAGCATACTCTCATCTTTAGCATTTCTGAGTCTTTTTGGTGTCTGTGTTTAAAGCATAAACGTAGGCTCCCTGGATGCCACCCTTGGTAGATAAAAGCATACGACGTTTTCATAAACAGGATAAAGCACTGCAATTACACAAAATGCACTGACAGAGCCAGATCCAAGGCCAGGTAAATGTGAGTGCACCCTTCGACTGCTGGGCACATCAGAAAATACTTAATTCCAATTGATTAAAGTAGAAGATTGGGAGAAAAAAATGAGTTCTTTAAGCGGGGAGCAGTGGAGTTTTCCCATGCATTAGGGCATAAAATGACACTCTGTAGGAGTCAGAGAGTTATTTTTCTCCTTCAGATAAGACTTTGCACAACTGGCCAAGCACAATTTTAGATGATTTACATACAATGCATAAGGCATTGCTTTCAAGTCACACACACTGGTCATGTCTTCTGCTATAGCAGCTTCTCTTTCTCCTGCCTTACATTAATGTGGGTAAAGGGTAACTAAACCTTTTCAAAGTATATCTAAAAAGTGGCATTAAAAATATTTTGAAACATGCTCTGATATTCTAGTCAAACTAATTGCTAGATGCTGGGATACATCCAGCTCTTTAGGAAGAGGTATGAATACCTTGCTTGCATATCAGTTTCAGCAAACATTGTCACAGTTATAAGGGGATGGAGAAAGTAAGCTGCTATAACAGTGATTATCAGAAAAAAAAAAAAAAGAATTTAAAAATTAAGTTAAAAAAATGATCCAACTTACATTTGTGCTCCCGCTTCCAAGGAAATGTATATCATCTGTGTGTCACAGTGTACAGCTCATGCAATTGGCGGCCTGCAATAGGAAATACAAAAACAGATGAAGACATGTAAACAGAAAGAAGTTTGGTGGGCCAGGGTGTATGTGTGTCTGGCAAACGTCTATTTCTTCTAATATTTTATCAGGGATATTTGAAAATGGAGAGAGTAGAGTCAGAGGTTGAAAATATTTCAGGAACCTCTCCTGCAGTTGAAAATTGGCAATGGCTGCATTGTGGGATGATCTGTAAAGCATGCTGAAAAAGCTAAGAAGACTTTCTCACAAAGTCTGGTAAATATTTTGATGAGGAAACCACCTTACCCCAAACCATGGAGGTTCTACCAATAGCCCCTTCATTGTAAACACAGGCAAGTACATGCCTGTTAAACTCACTGTCAGGGCTGTTTGCAGTATGCAGCACTTGGAGGAAGGAGTCCCTGCAGCACAGGATGCTTGATGAGAAACTCAGCAGCATGCTGGACCTGGTGGACAGAGCCTGTGGTGTGCTTGCCCCACGGTGCAGCCGGGTAGATGGAGGAGCTGAGCTGGGGCTGGCCGCAGGACCGGGGATGCTGCAGGGAAGGCGGCTTCTTGATAACACTTAAGCTTCAAGCAACTTCTTGTCAGCAGTCAAAGCTTCAGGTTCATGGAGCTGTGGCCTCCTGAAAACTGCTGCAGGACTGACATAACTGTTAGTATATTTGTTGAGCTCTAATAAATAGATGAGGTATTATGAGGCTAGCTCAGGGATGCTGGCGCTCTGCACGCACAGCAGAAAGGCTAGCTTAGTGGATTCTCACTGATTTCCCACTGCTTCAGCATGATAGAATGATCCTGGAGAAATCGAGTGGATGATAATCAGCTTCCTATTTCTCAATTTAAAAGTCTCTCTTTTCTGATGGGTTAATAGTCTTCATAAACACTTGATAAAATTCAAAAAACTGAAGAAATCATAGTAATTTCTCCCTATTTCATTCATAGTTGGACATGAAAAAATGAATTGGACATTCTCAAGCCTTAGCTGCACAGAAGATAAGGACTTTTCGGCACATTCAGTGACAGTAAATCTTTGTCTTATCCTTCCAGGTGGGAAAGTATTTGTGGCTCTTTTTCACGCTTTTAATCAAACTCCAGACCTCTCAACTGACAGCCACTCCTCCTTTCATGAGTCTTTTTCAGAGAGTTATGGCTTAAAGATGATATAACCTCTTAATAACCTTAATCAGGTTATTTTTTATTATGTTTTAATTCATTATAATCCAAATAAGTCTGTGGAAATCTAGAATTAAAATTTATTTTTTAATGACTTATCTTTAAAACATTAGTTGCACATGGCATTAAAATATTATTTACCAAGAAAGAAACACATACCTCGGTAAGACAAAACATTACCATGTTGGCTCTGGGGGTTTTATTTAGGGAGAACAAAACAAAATCCGTAAGGAGCTGCCCTTTCTCCTCAGTCTGAGTCCAGAGGTAATACTGATTTGTCACTAACTCTTCAAGTTACTATTTTATAGCTACTCCAACAACATCTTTTGGCAGAGTATAAGATGCCCTGCTGCGTACAATTAATCAGTATGCTGCTCGGGCAAGCAAGTCATACTACAGCTCCCAGTATGTGCATCACAGGCTTGTTGTTCCATATTAAACCACTGATCAATTAGGTTGCAATGCAAGTGCAGAGGACAGTCCTTCCATATGCTTTGGGTTAAATGCATGCTATAGGAGACCACAAGAAAAAAAAGCTTCTGCCTCTCCTCCCAGCCTCCTCCCAGAAAAAAATCTCTGAAAGAAAAGGGTCTCAAAAAGTGCCCAAAAGTAAGATGAATTTTTGTTTATCTTAAATATCTGCAGATCCAGCCACACTATTTCACTTGGTTTTCCACTGAAGAAAAAAAAATGTTAAAAATTATGAACACTACATTTGTTGCTTGGAGGGAAGTAGTCATGCCTGGAGCTCTGGCGTCCTATGATCACCAAGCCATGGTAAGACAAACATCTTTGCAATGCAAACAACATATGTAGCTGCTTACTGACCTCCTTGCTTGCATCTCACAGTGATTACTTCACGACCATCACTCACAAACAAAGATCAGAGATATAAAAGGGACTTTAAGGGAGGGTTTTGAGGTATGGCTCATCAGGTAGCATTAGCTGCTGTGCTCAGGAAATGTGTTAGTGATCTATCTCGTATACAAAATGTAATATTATTTATCGGTCCTGGATTTAGTTTATTGTGACATCACTGATGCTTTATTTTTAAAGGATATTTTTGTGAGATTTTATGAGTTACTAGCCTACACATCCAAAGTAACAATACTACACGTGTGTGCATTGGGCATTGTAGCCACAATAGCACTCCAAGCAAGTACTCAAATCTCAAGGCATGAGAAATTCACTGTGTTGTGTTCTTACATTCCCGACACCATATATCCATCCCATATGATTCAGACATAGTCCAGATATTCAACAACTTCCTCAATTTACCCAGAAATTCAGAAACTATCACACTTCAAGAGACAAAGGGCCAACTATATGAAGGAGGAAAGTGAAAGGAAAAAGTAAGGAGTAGGAGAAACAAGGATGATTTTATTGCTAGGTTCTACACATTTAGAGAAAAAATAGGTACATTTAAAACTACTTGCGCCACCCTCCTCTGCAGTATTGACTATTGTCAGAAACAGGAAACTGAGCCAGATGAACCTTAATCTAATATGGTTTCTCTTGTAATCCTATTTCCATGGAGATCTGTTATTTTCTGAAGGCAGCAGAACTAACAGATTCTGTTATTTGATAATTGTGAATCTGTTTTTGAGGATCTAGCTGCAATAAATTGTCTACTTTCATTTCCTCAGATAACAGGCAAAATTCTGCCAACGGGGGGAAGTCAAAGTGAGACATAAACGTACCATTAGGGCAGACCTGCAGGCTCATGGCCACGTACTCCTTACATTTTAGTCTATTTTGTGCATTTCTGTTTATCCAGCTGGAAACTAATTAATATAATTTTGAGGAATCTTAACTTTTAAACTCATGACAGCCTGTGTTTAAAAAGTATATTATTATAACAAATTAGTAGTTTTAGTTGTTTTTCTGAATTCAAACTGTTTTCAAAGACATGGCACAAACCAACTGAAAAGATAGAGTTGGGGAAAAAATAATAGTAATTTTAAAAACACAACAAAACACTAAAACAAAAAAAAAACCCACAAAATTTTTGTGGGCATTTACTTGCAATATTATTATCTCCTTTTGTTACAAACAAAACCCGTGAGTTTGCGTGGTCAGCATCTCTTTAAATCTGAACTGCTAGGGTTTCAAAAAACAGGCTTTTGCTGCTTTTGCCTGGTCATGTACAATAAGCCAGGCACCTCTGATAAAGCATGTTTGGTCATGTATGAGCATGGTAAAACACTGCAGACAGGTGAGCATCACAACTGCTCTGGAGAAGATGGCGCTCTGCTGTGTCATTCTGCTCTGTATCTTAAAACTTGGCGGATGCACTGTTCATTTGTTGTGTTCTCTCCCTGATTCTGTTATGAGGCAGTTAAAAAATAATGAATATTGTTAAACATGTATTAGTGACTTGTTGTTAAGCAATAAGAGCTAATGGGAGGACATTTCCAAGCAGTTAATGATTGGCCAGAGGAGATGACTGAGGGCCTCAGAAGAGTCAGTCATTAAATGTGAAGCAATACCCTTGGTTTTACCCGCTATTGCTATTTGCATTCTCCCTCCCCCCTCTGCTTACCTCTCCAGTTTTCTGCAGTTCATTGATGTGAATTTTTTTTTTTTTTCCTTAGGTACCTACCTATTCCCGGCCCTTAGTAATTGGAACAGAAAATCTCTGTTCACAATAGTGTGTGAGGTTTCCAATCAATTATCCTCGGATTGCTGATTAAACAGATTATTATTAAATACGAAAATGAAGAATTTTCTCTACATTTTAGCAATCACAGATGAAAAAAATAGCAAGTCTGTGTAGTCCATTTATTGGCTTATGGTGGAAAGTCTGGTAGGGAGTGTCACAATTCCCCTTGCTGTCCCTGAGTGCATTTTGCATTAGGACCTGTGATTTAGCTGAAAGATAGAGAAAAATCACACACAGGCAGACAGATCCCTCCTGGCTAAACATCTGAGAAGGCTCAGGAGCATAAGGTCGACACACAGCAACTTATGCTCACAAAATGAACCCAGAACCACCTGTTTCAGATGTTAGTATGCAAAGATTTTCAAGGTCTGAAGCTTTTGACCAAACCACACCACTCTTGGGGGATGTGCTCTCTCTCTCTCTCTTTCCCTTCCCCTCCCTCCTTTCCTCCTCCCACCAACCATGCACAAAAAGGCAATGAAAGTTAAAGGACAGCAAACTACTTCGTGGAAGCATGTTTTAAGTAAAGCACCTGTTTATCTTATTCAAGGAGTTTGACCCTTAAGTGGTTCAGCCATGCAAAGCAGTCCTTTGAAACTGGAGTAATCACTGGTGTTACTATGGACTGTCTTGTCACTAATAGTTACCTGGTTTGGAGGATACCTTTTTCTTTTCTATTTTTTTTGTCCAGTTTTTCTGATCACTGCAGCTTAGTTCAAACTTGAAGACAGTCACAGTGCATTTTCTTAATTACATCGACTCCATTTGCATAAAGACAAGGTTCTATTTGCATTTCATGCAAACTCTACTGCTTAATGGTCATTTTAAATAATGAGAACACTGCTCTTACTTTCTTATGAGGTCTTTTGCTATGCATTTTGTAACTATGACCCAGAACTATACTAGAACATCTGCAGATAGATAAATCAGTGTGTTATGGATGTGTTTATTCTTTTTCCATGACCACAAGCCATTCTCTAGTTTTAATGTCCATCTCTTTTAAATCAAGCTCAAAGCAAAGGTTTGCTGGTAGACTGTGGTCAAAACTGCATAAAAAGACCAGAGGAAGCAAGCAATAGTATGTAAATGAAACGTGAACATACAAAGTTCACAAAGAGCAAACTAGTGTTTCATTTCCTAGTTGAAAGCTGAATGTTTGCTGAATTCTTGCAGGCTCAACGGGGAAGGGGTGGGGTTTCTTGGAAGGCAGTTTGGCTCATCTTCAATCATGGGCTTGGAATTGCTGCTTACAGCAAGGAAGGCAATGGCATGGTGTGCTTTAGGTATCACATTGCCTGGGATGTTCCATCCATAAGCTCATTAATAAGGTACTGCATGAAGGCAACAAAACAAAATCCCTGGATATTGACCAGAAAAAGCAAAATTAAATAGATTTTAAAACTAAGTAAACTATACAAACACCTTAGGTGAAGAGATAAGTTGCAGAAGCGCTTGGCTTCCAAGGGCAAAAGATATATAGAGAAAAATGCTATTTCTCTAAATCATCAAAGCACTTGGAGCAGATGCAGTGTTCAACTTCCAATGCCCTTCATTTTTTTTTCTGTAGTTCAGAGTGATAGTGATTACTAATGAAGGAATTGCTGAATTGCAGTTTTGTATGCTTGTAAGCATTCAATTAAAGAATAACTTTACAAATATTTCGTTATTCAAAAAGATTTAACAAATATTTTGGTTAAGCAACTGCTACTACACAGCTTGTATTCCTGTCATTAACTATTGTCATTACTGCTGTCAGAGGATCATCACTTTTCTCCATGTTGAGGAACAATAATTGTAATAAAGAAGGAGAAGATGAAGTTATTGAAGTCTTGTAGCACAGCCTTTCAGTCCCTTTTGGAGGGGAGCAATTTGTAGAGCAGGAAAAGCTAGGACAAAGGAGAAGGATAAGACAATTTTAAGGCATCTAAATACTCCTGCAGAGTAGCTTGGCTCAGATACTGCCCAAAGCTACATTATGTTATTGGAATACTTAGTGGCTAACATAATTTTAAAAGTCCATTCCTTTGATCATAATCACATGATGGAACGGTTTGAGGTGATTGCGTATGCAGTTTGGAGAACCTGATGGTGCATTTATCACTCATGAGGAAAAACAGCACTCTCCAGCTCCTGAGCCCTCACTGTCAAGTGTCCATCACATCAGTAACTTCACTTTGCCTGCTTTTGGTTTGAGACTGAGTATCTCTGTTTCAGTCATGTCTGTAAGGCACAGGAAGAGTCAGGACTTCCTTGTGGTAGGTGCTTTTCACAGAGATCACTCCCTGCTGCCTCAGTGAAAGGAGCTTACGTGTGGGATGAGTGGGTCCACCTCCAACTCACAACCTCTGTCCTTCCACTGACCCCTCGCTCTGCCGCTCCTTCTTCCTCATTCTGTTCTTGACCTCTTTTCACAATTGCCCATCTTCCTCTGTGGATGGTCTCTTTGCTGTTCTCTCACCTAATGTGGAGTTTGATTTGTCACAGGGAAAAAAAGAGAAAGACCCAAAGACAGAAGGTTGACTGTGAACTCTACATTTATGCTTCCTGAAGAGAAACTCTGCCTGCATGAAAATCAAATAGGGAAGGGAATAAAACACAGTGATTTTGAGACCAGATTTCCCCAGATTCCCTGAGAAGCCCAGAAGTCAGGAAGTCGCTGTCAGCTCCCTGTTTCTGTGTTTCAGCCTTATTTTCAGCATAGGTTAGAGCTTTATGCCACCATGCTTGGCTCTTATTCTGCCTTTCCTGGAGTGGGAAGCATAAGGGAATGCATGACAGAGCTTAAGATTCTGCAGTCTTGAGGTGGTGAATACTATTACAATATCGAGCAGCCCTGGAAGTGCTCCAGCTTCTTCCTAAGGACGGCCCCAAACCTCCTTACGATCTGCCGAGGCTGTTCTCAGCAAAGCTCTGCAAGACCCCAGGTTTTCTCCCAGGAGATTCGCAGGGTATTATAAAAGGGCAGCGCTCTGTGTGGCTAAGCAGTGTCAAAGTGAGAGCATCCGATGACAAACACAATGTGAGCTGACGTCGGAGGCAGTAACCATCCACCCCTTAAACTGTGATGGTGCTTCTGTATCACTGCAGACACGTTATCTTATTTACAGAATTACAAACTAACGATAGGGGATGAAAATGCAAAGCATTGTGCTAACCTGGAGTTTCTCAGTTTCCTCCTTTGGTACATTTGTCTAATAATTAAGGAACAGTTTTTGTCTGTGAATAATAAACACTTTGAGCTTAAATTAATTCAAATATTTCTCTCCTATCTTGCTTAGTAAAATAATAGAGATATTCCAGGCTATCTCCTATTGCCCATTAATGTTGTGTATATAAATAAGCCAGGTTATCTTTTCCTTGTGAGAAATGTTTTATCTAACAGGCTCTTGTCTAGTGGTTCAGTACGCTACCACTCTAAATTAGGATACTTTATCTTAAGGCTTCATAATCTTACGAGACTATAATTGGAAAGTTTATAAAAAAAATCCTGCTTTGTAAGCTTGGCAGCTGAGATAGAAAGAGGGAATGAGAAGGGCTACAGCAGAATTACACCATCACTGCTAGCCTGACTCCGCTTGACAGAGCCGTTTAATATTTTGACAAGACAAAATATAAAGCAGCATTTTATTCTGTAGAGACTTCACTAGACACAAGCATGGAAGTGCTTGTGATCAATAAAGTTTGCGGTGGAGAGTGATTTATTTACAGCAGGGTATTATGTAGAGAAAGAGCTGTGATATTTCCACAGGCTTTGACGGCATAATGGGCCCCTCTCAATCCTTACATGGAAGGGTTAGATTGTCATGGTTGCTCAGGCAGTATTCAAAACGTTATCTGATCAGCCTTAAAGACTTCAGAACGAGACAGATGATTAGTTACCCTAAACGATCCTCATCATGCAGAAATTGATGATTTAATATAGTCAATGACAGACGATTCCATTTGTACTAGATAAAGTGTCTGCGGTTTGTATCAATCATAATGGAGTTATTATTGAGCATAAAAGAAAAGCATGTTTAATATCATTAATTCCAGATATGTCGCTTTCCACATCTGGCATTCATCCATAGAGCAGAACCACTCCAGGCTATCATTCCTGCCTGTGTGCTGGTGACTCCAGTGTTTTTTGTAATTTCAAAATGTTTTTCAGCACCTCCAGCTAGGTGCAATAACAGTTTACAGATTACCTATGTCATCACATTTTGACAAACTTCTCAATCTGATGTGACCTTCATCTTTAGCCATCTGCTTGCCTTTGTTTCTGCTTTTTTTTTTCCCTTTTTTTTTTCCCTTTTTTTCCCTTTTTTTTCCCTTTTTTTTTTTTTTTTTGATAAACCTCTGCAGCTTAAAGCTGTAGTGGTTTGTTCCATATTCTTCTAGGTCAACATTTCACCTGCATAAATCCACAAACAGAGACTGAAATGTACAGGGTAACCTGGGTCCAAGTCTCAAGGTAGCTGACACTGGGCAAACCTCCTGGTTTTCATCACTTACATCAAATGCTTTTTAATTGTTGACAGTTATCAACAGACCCCACATAAAAATCAGTTCTTAGAAAATACTCTTTGTAAAACCAGTCCTTCTGCAGGGCCTGTCTTTTTTTTTTTTTTTAATTCTTAGGAAACGTGGGGCAGAACCTGGATGTTTGTATAACTGAATGATAAATGTCTGTAAATGACTGAGCAGAAACCTTACCAAACATGCAGCTCAGCCCACTGCACGTGCCATTGGGTAATTTGGCCATGGAAGCCAAACACTCACCAGAGAACCCAAACACACGTGCCTCTGGTCTCCAGGATGGACACTAAATTCCCAGAAAAGTACCACATCTATATGCTGTACAGATTTTTTTTCCTCACTATTTTACTGCATCCCAGCTGAAACTTTAAATGAAGAATGACGTACCTATGGGATTTTGTTTCTTCAGGCATTCAGATGGATGATTGCATGGTTTTAAGTGATAAATTCTCAAAAAAAGAAAATTAAAGGGTTATAAAAGAGTGCAAACAAGCTTGTTTTTAAACACCGAGTCCAAGATTTCTTGCTATATTGTTCAAATCAGAAAACTGGCGAGGCATTCTTTTATACGCAGCCATAGGGGCCTCCTTGCCTTTTTTTCCTGCTTGCATGGGTGTTTTATACCAGTGGGGAGAACAGTCCAAATGAGTTGGCTGCCTGCCAGTTCAAACAGCAGGAAGTTTACTGATGCTGGGAGCTTTATTTATTTTGTGTTTTATTTTGGAAGGAGGAGTAAGGAAGGCTAATAACATTTCAGGGGCAAAGAGTGAGTTGTTGTCCTGCACTTCAGGCTCTGCTATCAACAAAGCATTGCAACATCTCCTATACTGCAGAGTTCAATTTAAAGATCAAATCTGCTATTACCTCCTCCTCTCTTCCTGTCACTCCTCCAATGGAAAGGACAAGAAAACTAAATCATCTGAGTAACTACTGCTGTATATGCAAGTATTGTAAATAGGGGAGGGAAGGAAATGGTAACTACTGAGTAGATCCCAGTTAATTCTGTGCAAAACAAGAGGCAAAAATTTAGGTACGGCCCTGAGCTGACCTCAGTGGCCAATTATCATGATCATTTCATGATACTGAAGATCCTGACCTTCCTACTTTATTTGTATTCAGTCTGTACCTAATGATATGTTTTCTTTGGTAGTGAAGCCACTTTTTATGGTGGGGAAGGGCTTGCTGCTCTAGAGCCAGCTGCCCCTCCAATTTTATTTCTGCAGAATATGGCCCACAAAACAGCCTGGTGATACCACCAAACCACTCAGCCCTTCTGCCCGGCTCGTTTTGGTGACCTGGTTTGCAAAGCAGCCCCTGAAACCTCAGATCAGCCAAGGGAGCAATAAGCTACTCCGATGGGGTAAGAAAAAGAACACAAGGGAAGTGGGGAATGTCCTAGCAAGATGTTGCTTGCAGAGGACATGCTCAACATCACATCTCAGGGACATGCAAAGACCTGCAGACTCAGCTGAGATTGTTTGAACTTCTAGAGCAGAAGACAACCCTGGGAAACTGCCATTGGCAGCTGACCATAATGTGATTCACCCTCATGGCTCCAGTTTCTACATATATAGGTGAAATGAGCCCAGTTTTGGTCAGCCACTTCAAAAAAAGTAATGTATCAAGGATGATAGAAGGAGCCATCATTACCTCATTTTGATAACTACTTTTCACATTAAAACCACATGCATTGTAAAAATAAGATGAAAAGATAAATATTCAATACAGGAAGCTATAAATATAAAATATAGATGCAGAATATAGCATGTGGCTTAAAGCAGTAGTGATCAATCATCACAATAACTCAAGTTCACTAGACAGCTGAAACTGTCAGAGCAGAGTAACAGGTGACTGCTTCCTTGGTATCATTGAAGCCTTTAATACTGCATTAAAGCTTTTATATACTGCAAATAAACATGTGCATATACGCCTTTGTGTGTATGCTTGTGCATATAAGGATAAATGAGAGGAACAGCTACCAGTGAGTTAAAAATAATGGAGAACATGTTTTCAGTTCTTCAGGCTAGCCATGACAGAAGAGAAAAAAAACACTTTCCTCTAAATATGCTTACTGGAAATTACCATCATCTCAGATGACACCTACCTTTGGGCTTGGATTTCTAGAATGAGACACGGGGAAGATGTCTGGTTCGACAGCTATCAGATGATGTTATTGTGATCTCACATATTCTCTAAGAATCATTTCACGGCAAATCTATCCAGCACCCTCTTGGTGCATGGAGGAGTAAAAATGAAACTTCCCAAAAACTGAAAAGAAAAGAATATTCAATTATTCTTCAACATATTAAAACGTTATGTTAAAGCAAATGGTATTGGTAAAAAAACCCCAACCAACCAACCAAAAAACCCTACTGAACTGTGAAGGAAGGTTTAGGACGAGATGAAAGAATGAGATAGATTGGACCACAGCAGTGAATATAGAGGCAGACACTTTTAAAGAAGGGTGAATTACTATCTGAATAAGATTTCTAGTGTTGGAAATTAAAAGGTTCAGAAAAAGCTCCTGAAATCAAAAATATTAGAGGGTACTGACAGTACCATATAAAATGCAGAAGGTGAAATTGTCTGTATTGTTAGGAGATAAAAAAAGAGTAATGACTGCTTTAAGTGGGCAAGGTGTAGAAAGGGAGCTATAACACAAACTGAAGAGCAGGCCAAGAGGGGTACAGGCAGTGGTCACGCTGTCCTTTGGTGTGTGTCTCTGGTATACTCCACTCTTACTGAGCTGGCCACATCCTGGCCACAGGGAATTGCAGGTCTTGGTCACTGGAGAGGGCATAGAGATCCAGTTTCCTCCACCACTGGAACCTACTCAGAATTAGTAGCAATTTTGTGGACACTACATACCACTGTTGGCAGTCACGCCTGGTCTGCAGGACCCAGCTGATCACTGATGACCTCACATTTCCACTTGCTTTCCTGTCCCCTGACTTTGCATGATTCTTTGTATTTCCTGAAACAGTGAGGAACAGCAGGCAGTCATTCTCAGAGCAGTTCCATTTCTGCACGTGTGTCCTGGTGGGATCAGTGATTGTCTTGAGTGACCACAGTGGCTTCCTTGCGGAACACGGGAAAATTTCCCCATGGAAACTAAAAGTAATTGTAAGCTTAAAATAAGGGAAGATGACGATTATGATAATAAAGATAATAAGAATTGTTATATAATACTGGTGGGGACAAAGAGATGTAAAGGATACCCTGGGGAGGTGATGGTGAGAGAAAGCCCATGACAGCTTTACCCTTGGATCACTACCAGCAGGAGAGTTTCATCATCACCACCATCATCTTCCTTTTCTGTCCTATAGAACTGCCTTTATCTCACCCCACAAGCCTTACTTTTTTTTCCTTTTTGATTCTCTCTTCCATCCCTCTGTGGGTGGGGGGAAGTGAGCAAGCAGCTGTTTTAGTTGCCAACCCAGTTAAACCACACTTGGCAAAGCTGGATCCCTTAGCCTTCCAGAGCCTGGCCTCCCTCATACCCAGTTTTGCAAAAAAATCTGTTTTCTCACTAATTTTGGAAGCCAGCTGTGATTTGCATCTCTTTGTCCAACAGCAGAATTTTCCCATGAGAATAAATTTCTTTTCAGATTTAGGCTACCTCCAAAATATCAAGATATTTGGTTAAAGCCACATTTCAGCCACTTTCCTTCAACAGAAGTGACACTGAACACAATAACAGAAGAATTAAGAGAGGGCCACATGTAGACAGGCAAGAAAATCAGACTGAAAAGCTACTCTTGTGTGGAGCCACTTAAAATCAAGACATATATTTTATTTCTCACCTTTCAAGCAAATGCATGTCTTTTGTGTCCACTCTTTAGGGTCACATGGAAAAGTGAAACCTTAGAGACAGGAAAGAAAGAGAAAACAGATTATTCCAGACCTCACTGCTGTCCTGAACAAGTCTTCCTTTTTTTTTTCCATGTAAAGAATTAGCTCCTTTTGCAAGAATTCAGTTTGCCTTAAAACATAGTGAATTACTATTCTAATTTACCAGTGTCAGCTTTGTTTCAACCCACTCTTAATCACTTAGGTTTGTGTATTTTACAAAACGGAGACAGGTATTTAGAAATGTACTATGGGGCACATAGAGGCACATCTTGCATACTTACACATATATATTTCAATAAATAAGTAGTTATTGAAATTTACCTATAAGAAACTGCATTTAAGTTCAAATCCATCTTGTGGTCAACACAACCCAGGAATTTTCTTTCTTCCTTTTTCTTTTCTCTTTTTTTTTTTTTTATTATACAGGTCATCCATTCAGTTAAAGTTCTGTCAAAATCGTGCAGTTGATCTAATTCCTCATAATAAAAGTAATTACTTTGAGTTCTAGTTTGCTATAATTATACTACTACAGACTTGACATACTTTGCAGAGCGGGGAGATCACTGCACTGCAGCTTCAGCAAGCACCAACTCAAGTCTAAGTGGCCTCACCAGAACTTCCCTGTGTCTTGCCATCTTACTACCACTTCATTTCATAAAAAGTCTATATTTGCACCCCTGCAATTTAACATTATTTTTCCTTTTTTTATCTTGATGTTTGGTGTCTCAGCATGGCTGAAGGCAAACACCCACACAGAGTATCATGTGAGGCAGAGGTCCTCTTTCCCCCATCACTTGTTCTTGCACAGCTTCCCAAAGCCCAAGGTTTTTCTCCCGCAGATTTTCCTCTTGGCAAGTCCATGTTTACGTACTCCAGGAGTGTTTGTGCCGTACCTTTTCCACCATTGGATATCATGCACAGCCTTCTAATCTGCACATTTCTGACAGGGGTTTTTTTTTTGGTGTTTTTTTTTTCCTTTTAAGAGCTAAAACCATAGCATCTTCCTTCTCCGACTCTGACTGCTCAGTAACAAAGTAGTGGGCTCAGGAAGGGCGTCACAGGGAGTAAAACTGCCAACAGACATGGCAGAGACTAAAAGCAATCAAGGATGGCCCTGAATGATGTCATTCGTGAAAAGACACATTTGCTTGGATGGCTCAAGCTTTCCAGCTACCTTTGGAAGGGTGGGTTTGTACTGCAGTGAGCCTCAGAATAGTTTTCTTGCTTGGTTTGACTGTCATTCCAACATCTGGATTGATGCCTGTAGTTGAAACAACTTGCAGAGAAATCTGCTCATATTAAGAAAATGTAAACAAAGTTGATTAATTCAGAGCCTGAATACTCAGCCGGGAGACATTCTTACTGGCAAATTATCTCTCTGAGAATATAGATACAGTCCCTGGCTTGTTCTAGTCTGCTGGGTCTTGCTTACAGGGATCAGTTAAAGCGAATCCCATTAGACGGGTTCATTTGCCTTTCCTGCACAGTCTTAGGTTCCCTTGCACTCCATCTTCCTGGGTCCTGGAGTGTGGGATGAGTTTGTCACCATGCCTTTGAATGGGATTCTCACCAGCATACTCTCCCAAAATCACAGACCTCACATCCTAGGATGCCTTTAAGTCAATACAACATGGATACATTTGTGTTCATACAGAAAAAAACCTCAATAGAAAAAATACAAAGGGTCCAATTCAGCATATTAGTCATCCCTTCCCTTCACATGATTAGATATTTCTCACATAAAAATGCACTACAACATGCATTAAAGTCAAGGTTGTGAAAAATCAAAACACCTTTGATCAAACTTGTTGAAAATGAAACCAAAGGAAAAGAATCTTAACAACTTGTATTATATAAACAGACAACAAAGTACAAATGAGTGTATTCACTGCTACCCCACTTTGCAGCATGTGTATGTGGACACCTACCGCACAGTAATATATGTTACTGAATAATAAATCACACTTTGATCCAAGCAACCCAAAGCATTTTACAAACACTAATTAAAACTTGAAATATCGCTCTGAGGTACTTAAATAACAATGTACATAATTTGTAGGTGGGAAAAGTGAGCCAAGGGAAGGTTAAATTGACTCACTCAGGATCAGAGGGGGAATCAGTGAAAAATCAGGAAGATGATACAAATCTGTACCCCACTCCTCTATACAAACTAAGGGAATCTGTCCTTCCTGAATCTCAGAATATGACTGTGCTTGTAACTCTAAAAAGGTTTTCCAGAGGATTACCTGTCAGAATTCATTTAATTACTATGATTTCTAAGTATCTGGTTTTAAACTACAAAGTAGGCTCTATTGCATCACTGTTTCCTGATATCTCAAGACTCCTGATGGAAAAAGCAATCCCTGCTTATAATATAAACCACTCCTGGGTCTGACTTGACGACAACTAGATACAACCGCATGAGTTCTCCCAAGATGACCACTAATTGGTCCTTCATGGCGGGTACTGTTGCCCCCAGGAATTTTCATTCCATCACAGAGAAACACAAAACTTGTGAAATAATTACAGAACAGATAAGGGGAGAGGGTGTTGCCACAAGCAATGCTCTGGTCTCTCCTCCTGGGGTGCGTCGTGCTCTCCTCAGGCAGCAGCAGGCCTGGCAGAGGCAGTCATCCCACCAGCCACCCCACCAGCACAGACCCCCAGCCCTCTGCACTGCACACTGGCACCACCGATGAGCTCAAGCGTTGTCCCCCACCCCCCTTTCTGGGGATTAATGTTTTGCCTAATTATGTCTATACCTGCTCCTGTGAAATTATCTGAATTGCAAAATAACCAGACTAAAGCAAAAAAATTAGCATGCTTATTTTCTAGACTCCTTCCTCTCCCCCTCCTCCCACTAACAGGGGTCGTTCCTCAGCACCAAGCAAGGAGACAGGGGACAGGGCACAGCAGGAGGCAGATCTCTGCATGTGGAGGGGTGGCCCCTTCGATAGACAGTTTTCCACTAGGATTGTTCATAAAACTTACAGAGCATTGGGGGCAGCTTGGTGACATTCCTGGAGTATTTAACATTATTGATCTTTTTTGACAAATGAGTAATGTAACACGTTCATTACCATTAATCATCCTTTTTCTAATTCAGGTAAACAAGGGGTAGTTTGGTTCATGCTCAGCTAATAATCTAGTTTCGTAATTATTTTTACAAGGATCCCGTTTGATGAAATCCAAGTATATATTTATTTGGAAGAAAAATATTGGTGCTCTATTCATTTTAGCAAAGTATTCCATAAAGGATCAACTTTCCTAGTTGTGCTATTAAAAAACAAACCCCAAATATACTATTGTGCCTTAGAACTACATTTTAAATCTGGGTCTGCTGTTTTTGGCTCTATTAGCATGGAAGTCAACAGTTAGCTTCACAACAACCCTGAGTGGAGAAGAATCACATTCCCATCCCCTCGCTCGCTTTTGGCATCTGGGTTGTTATTAGATGTGATTAAAACCCCCATATGTTCCCACCACATCAGTGATCGCCTTGCGGGATGCCCAGTGCACACACTGCTCCCAGAAGGTCCTGCTTTTCTCAGCAGGTGTTTGCTGTGGGTGTGAGCTGGGAGGACCACACAGAGGCTGGCTGTGGCACCAGCTCTTCCCTTCCTATCCACTGCAAAGGAACTCTGTGGTCCCCCCAGCCTTTCCCCAACGCACCAGCTGCTTCTTTCCCAGGTGCATCAACAGCCCTGAAGGGGAGAAAGATGCATAAAGATTTCTATTTTTCCCTATATATCCTTCCCATTCTGATTTATTTCAATAACATTAAAAGTATCTCCTCATTATCTGCTCTAGTTAGAAGTGTCAAGAGTTGGTAATTGTACTTTTCATGCTGCTGTTAGCTGGCTCCTCCAAAAACCCTTCATCTGCTCAGGCTGGCTTTGCTGCCTTTCCACATCTTTCAGTGGTGACTCCTGGCCTGCTCCCGCTGCCTTTTAAAGACAGGCTGATGGATTCTGAGCTGGATTAGTTCTTTTTCACAGTGATTGTATGTAGACTACTGCAATCTGAAGCCCAGTGTTTCCAGCCACTGTTGCCCATCTCTCCCAGGAACTCCTGTGCCCCTCTGCCGACAGCTGCGATGCCACCGCACAAGCAGCGTTGGCCATGCCACTGCCTCTCTAGCATTTGCAGCAACACGATTGCTAGAGAGAACAAAGGTGATACTGCTATTTTCCCTGTTATTATTTTAGAGCTCTGATGCTGTTCTGCATGTAGTGTACTGACAGGCTCATCACAGAGCAATTTAAATAGAGATGTAAAGCACATATTTTTTTCTCCTAATGAACATACCAATAACGCTCTTGCAGCGATGACTCTGTTTCCTGAAACCAACAAACCCTGAAATAATATTGACAGGACCAATTGCTTGAAACTTGGTAGAAACAGTGTATATTGAAGATACAAGAAGTCACACTAATAGGAATCCTGTAAGCCAAATGACTCCACAGAGGATAAAAAGTATGGAAAAGCTCACTGGTGTTTGAAAAACACAGCTTCTAGAATTTGTTGTGTCATTTAAATGACTGACTAGAGAGAAATATTGAGATTTTAAGGGAACAAAAAGGACCTATTACTAGACCATACCAATAGACAACTCAGAACCATGATTTCAATTTTCAACAACAGCTTCAGTTTCCGATAATCATAATACCTAGTCCTAAGAATGCTTTTTGTAAAGGGCTCAACAAAATTCTCTCTCATGCCTCTGAGTGCAAAAAAAAAAAGGCGGAATTGGTAAGTCTGTCCTACTTAGCCCTCTTGAGAGCACGAGAAAAGACTGGGTGGTAGAAAGTTAATTTTAAAATTCATGTGCTCATTACTGACATAAAATCTGTTCAGTTACCCAGTTCTAGCATACAATCCTGATTATGGTGGAATCGCTGTAAAAGACCTCACTGTTAAACCAAACTTAGTTAGCTAAAGTGTACACTAATAAATATGTGCTGTAGTCTCACAACATTTTCCGGTAAAAAGATTTTTCAGGCACGTGAAGAAGGTCTCCTCCACTGCCTAACCCCTCTCCACTATCTGATTTTTATGCTACACAGATAGTGATATTAGAATGAAAAAAAGCAGCTTACTGCTACTTCTTGGGCCCTTGAATGTGTGATGGCTGGTTCAGAGAGAAAGAAGTTTAGGAGTAAATAATTTCAGAGGAAAAAAACCTGCTAATAGATGATAGGTCTGAAATGTATCAGCTAGTCAAGAGAGAAAACTGGGGCTTCAAACCGAGCTTCAGATACCGCCTACAAGATGATGTCAGGGCAGTTTCAGAGATACTGCCTTGAAAATTAAGTTACAAAGAGAATGACTGAGTAGTGAACCACAGAAAAAGTGGAAACTGAGGCAAGATATAAAAGAACTTGCCATGCCAAAGAGTCAGGGGGCTGATAAGGAGTGATACAGAGAACCTGTCCCTGACAACTGAACTGGTACACGCTGGTAGACTGGCAGAGACAGAGGCCACACAGCTCCTCTCCTTTCCCTGCCTGCTGTTGTATCAGGGCCACCAAATTTTGCTATGTTCATTAGGTTAAGACTGGAAATAAGAATCCCAAATCATGAAACTGCCCTTCAGTCCTTTGGCACTGATGTGTAACTTTTCAAGAACAGAATGCATCAAAGAGGATCAGGTGGCTGGATAATACTTTTGCCTGTCCCACTTTTTAGCCATGCCAAATAAAATTTCTTCCACCTTTGTTATAGCCCTCTGCTAATTAACAAAGTACTGAATAATTCCAGTCAGTTTTTTTTAACATCTAGGTTGCTGTACTTTCTTCATCTAATATTGTCATTGACTGCTTTTCTCATTGTCATTAATATCTGCCTAGACTGTAGACAGGTATATAATTGCTATACATCACAATCACTTTCTTACATTGTTATCCTCTAGAGACCTTAATTTTATTTGCTACAGGTTTTTGTCTTTTCACGAACCAAAGGAATGTATACATAGTATAAAGCTATAGAAGAAATTCAGGTACGTGGTATCTCTATTAAAACGTACCCTGATTGTCTTAGGTTACCTGCTTTCAAAAATAAGAAATCAAAGACCAGAGAAATGTTCTCAGCTTTGTAGTGTTCATAGTGGGCTGCGTTTTAGCAGTTCCTATCACTGACCTTCCCCATATTTTTTGCAGTTTCAGCTTGAAGTTGGCTTGCTTTGATATAAATCATTGCAACGTTGCATCACCATGGAGCCAAATCACACTACACAGTGTAACAGAGGAAGCTGATAACCTGGACTTTTGGCTGATTATTATTCTTTGCCTTGATAGAGGAAGGTACCTTGAAACTTAAAACTCCCCAGCATAGGATCCTCAAGGTCTGAATAGCTTATCAAATTGTTTTAAAAATATTAACGTACTGGTACCCGTGATAGGATTGCCAGAATACAAACAAATTCTTTTTGGGAAAAAAAAAATTAATTGAAAACTTTACGAATTGACGTATTCTCCTGATAGTCTTCTTATTCTTTCTGGTTTAAATGCAGCTGAGCCAAAGGTTTTGGGCTTGTTTAGAAAGTGACTTGTAGAGATTTCTGGGGTTATGTATATGTTCTTCAGTGCTTGTTTTCCTTATAGGGTGCTGCTCAATAGCGCGTGGTAACTTCAACAGTGTACAGTCTATTTATTTAATATTCCTGATGAAAGAAACTTCAAAAGAAGAATAGGATTATGTGCCTGACATGTTTCCTCCACAGAGTACAATGCACTTTGGTATTATTGCAGCTACAGCAGCCAGACTTCCAAACCCAGATCTTGCTTACGTGAATCTGTAATAATGCCACGCGGCTTGTGGCAGCCTCTGTTTCAGGTTGGCTTTTCCGAGCAGCCCTGTTGAAATTAAAATTGCAACCCAGGCCAATTTCTGCAGGGAAATTTAAACAAAAAAAGTAATGAATAAAGGAAGACTTCTTACACATAATCATTTATACTCCTTAAACTCACACTGTTGATTGCTGACTCTGAAAGGTGGAGAAAGTACCTGTCCCTTGAGTAGATACCAGAGCTTAGACTTTGTCTATTGTGACTTGGCATTCAAATAGCAGGGTTTTTTTTTTTTTCTTCCCATACAATAATTCTCAGATGTGTTAACCAGTGAAGAGAGAAAATTGGATGTATTGTGTATTGTGGAAAAAAGACCTGATGTAGAGCAAAGACAGAGGATAAACGTTCAAGGGAGTAAAAAGATTCTTAAACATTGCACTGATTTCTCTTTTACTAGCTTATACTTGTTCCTGTGAAGACAAGCTTTGCACTAGTTTCTGAGAACTTAAAACTTCTACCTAGTGCAAGGATGTCTGATTTGCTCTTTCCAGTGAGTTAAGAGTGATATCAGATACAACTGCTGGGAAAACGTAAAGGTCAGTATCATGAAACTTCGCAGTCTTTAATCAGGACTTCTATCTAGTGGGACAAGCCTACCTAAAGCTTTCTGGTACCCCAAGGTATCAGCGCATAGACAGGTGCCACTGGACAGAGCTTCTGCAGCTTGAGCTTAAGGTCAATGTTGACCTTAAAAATCACAAGAAGTGGTCCCCGTTCTTGCAAGTGACCAGACTTTCATGTTAAGTTTGTGTGGAATAATGGGATTTCATAGTATCTCCTAAAATAATTTCCTCTTGGTCACATGCTTCTAATTGCAGCTCTGCAGAAACTTCAGAACAAGATTGTGTAGTTATTACTATTCCTGTCACACCTGTGGGTCCACATCACAGATCAGTGAGCCACTGTGCCTGGCATTGGATGAGTAAAGGGAAAAGAAGACAGACAATCTCATGAGGAAAAAAAAACTTTTCATTTTCAGCAGAAAAGCAGTAGTGTTCCAAATACCCAAATGACAAAAAAGGAAATCAAGTATTGAGTCAAATTCCAAATTGCACCCTCGTGAATCCTTCCCCTCCCCACCCTCTGAAACACCAAGACACATGAAAGGAGCATCCTTAGAAAGCTTGGTAGGAGAAAACTCCTGCAGCAATTGTCTGGGAACACAAAATTCAAGTGAGAAGCGGGAGACTCTGTTTAGATGAGTACAGATTCCCACACAAATGTCACTGCCTGGATAGGTGAAAACCTCCTGTCTCCAAGCAGACAGCAAGCATCAAAAGCCCAAGCTTTACTCGCTCCTGGGGCTGAGCTGTAGGGAACACCTACACATTACAAAATTGTTTTGATTTCCTCTTTCCCTTTTCCCACTCCTCTGTAAGGGTACTTTGCTCATTCAGGCCAGCTCTGATCCTTTTTTCTTTTATTCTCCATCCTCCTTTGGCTTCTAGGCATCTTTAATATGCACAACAAAGTGTCAGTTTCATTACCAGCAATCTGTATTCAAGGATATCAAATTTGTGTAAATTCCACAGCATTGCACAATGTTTCCATTTAACCTGAATGAAATTCAAGTGCAAATGAGGTGTTAGTCATTCATGAATAGAACCCTTAATGTGTAGACATGTTTTTTTAAGGTGAATTTAGTACTCGGCAAAAGGTGCCAAATTGACAACACTGAAAACTGAAGTCCTCTCTGAATTCTTGTAAAAGGGATGGTGGGGGAAGGCAAGCCACACTGTTGTGTATAAGCCTGCTGATAACTAGCACTAGAGATGGAAAGATAATTCAAATATTGTGTCCCTTTAAGGCTTCACTCTCTGTAGAGGGAGTATTAGTCCCTACACAAATCTAGTGGGTTTTTGTGACACAAAATTTCAGGGTATGGAAAAAACCTGAGAAACACAGAGCTCCAAATCATTTAACTTAAGGCATTCTGTAATGAGAGCTAATCAACTTTGAACATCTAGGGGTGAAATTCCCTCTCCTTTCCATAAATGGGGTTTTGTTATTCTCCCAGGACAGTCTCCAATTTGTTATTGTGAAACAAGTGATGTCATCCCCAACTAACCAAAATGATTGGACGTGCTAGAAATAAGTATTACAGAATAGGTTGAAACAGTACGTTCCCATTGAAATTGCCAAAGACTGCATTTTAAACAAATACATTAAAATTGCCATTTTAAAATGAACATTAAAATTAATATGGAGCTTCCCATCTTCCATACCTTGACACATATACTCGCAGCTGCTGTGAAGTGCCTCACAAATTTGCACGTCATCTTTGTACACGATGATGCTCCACGGGGATAAAGATGGTGTGAAAGTGTAAAACTCTGCAGAACTCCCTGGGCCTCCTCCTGCCACTGTGGGCTGTGGAATGAGATAGATAACAAATTATCTTTGCCCTGTGCAGTGGCCAAAAACATCTCTTTCAGGCAGTGGTAAATGTACCCACAGAAATGCAACAGAATGACACTACAGTAACTGCAAATGCAGGTGCCCAGCCTGCCCTGCCCCTTCTGCAGCACCTGCATGCTAATTCCTTTGGGGACTGAAGGCCTTATAATGTTGCCAAAAAGTTTAACCTCAATAAAAGCTATGTACCAGCCTAGTTTTCAAAAGGATCTAAATACACATGCACACCTTCCAAAAGACAGGGGAGACCAGATTCACAGTTAGTCTTTGTGACAAGGATAAACTTCTCCTCAGTTTAAAAATGACAGGACTTTGTTTACACTTATTATTTCAGAACCTTGTTGCTCATCACTCATTTCACTTTTTTGTACTCCAGAAGTTTTCCACATCCAGCAGAGACTCTATCTGGGTCCTTTGCTACTGCTGCTGCTGCTTTGAATTAATTCTTAAATTAGTTCCTGCCTGCTCCTCTTTTAAATTTTAAGTGAAGAAGGAGAGGTGATTCCAGCTAGTACTCAAGGCAAGAATGAAAACTTTGTGTGAGCATTTGGAACTCTCATCCAATTATCATAATCATACTTTCTAATTTTTTTAATAAAACTAAAAATCCATATCTAAACAAAAGCTTTATTCCTCTATCAGAAATGAAACTTTATTCATAGTTATTAACCATTATAGCAGACATACCCCTTATATAAATATCTATAAAGTAATGAGTCTTTCCTGGAATAAGATGCATATTAATTAGATCCTACAGCACTTGAGAGACTTTGGTTCAATTCCCACCAGTAAGGTCAGAAAATGCATCCACAGTAGTTAGCAGCTAGTTTCAAAATCTCAATGCACCGAGCATGATGGGGTCATTCAGTGGAGCAGGTACCCCAAGGGAAGGGTAAAACAAGAGCCAGGGATTATTTCACAGCACTGTGAACGGGTACACTGCAGGAATGACGGACTTTCCTTTCAGAGCAGAAAAGCTTGCCAGCATACTGTCCTTGTTGCCCACTCTCATTACGAAGAATGTAGCATGTGAAGCAATTAATTGGATGATATGGGCTGGAAAAAGCTAAGAAAATTGTGTGTGCATGCGTGTGTATCTATGGGGGAGGCACTCATATATGAGGACAAAACTAACATATGTACATTAACACAACCCTGTACAATCGGATGTAGGATCATCTCCGTAAGACATTGAAACTCCTGTGCCAAGCAGGGTAAAATAATGTAAAAAAAGCCTTCTACCCACTCAAATTTTAAATTCAGATGATGATTCACTATTATGGAATGAAGGCTTAAATATCTCATCTTTGCCCATGGACCACTAATGAACCAGAGTCTAAACACTAGAAGACTTTAAATTGAATATGAAATTTCTATGGGAATGAGATTCTCTGAACAACTCCATGCTGCTGAGGAACAAACCTCTGCAAAGACTAAAGAGAAAAAATTGCTTACCAGGCTAAAAAAAAAAAACCCAAAACATCCTTATTTATGTCAATAGAAAACAGTCTCTGATAATTTTTCACTGCATAAATCGTAATTAAAAAATCCCAAACCAATGACCACTCTCAGTGTTTTACGCTACAAAACATACACTAGAAATGACAGTGAGGGAGATACCTTTCCTCATGGGAAAACTACTCCATTACATTCCTTATAGAGGTGCTACTCTTTCCTCTGGAGCATCTGGTGCTGGCTGCATTTAGAGACAGGATACCAGGCTGCCGTGACCTTTGGTCTGCTCTGGCATGGCAGTTCCTGTGGTCTTAGATTGCAGGCTGCACTAGCGTACTATCCGAATGAATTCAGCGTTGTATATCAACACAAATTCTTTATTGGCAAATATTTTACTTCACAGTTAATCAAAAATTTTAGAAAAAAAGCAGCATTTGATCTTGAAGACAGTAGAAGAGTAATATCTTTTAAAATTATAAGCACAGTCATGCAGACATGTTATTCAAGCCCATAACTGTATGTGTGCACATCTCCTTGCATGTGTGTTTCACAACATGCAAGTGAGAACTGTTTGCTCTGAGAGTACAGACTGCTGCTGTAAAGCTCTGGCTATTCTGGAGAGCAACATCTTGTTCAAAGATTCTCCAGGACAACAGTGGCTGCTCTGCCCCTTGTGTATGGCAGATACACATGGTGCATTATACTGGCTCCTCCATTACATTTACTGAATATGGCTTAGAGAAACGGGAAGCCACACTCCAAATGGGGAAGACCATAACTAACATATGGCACTTTTCTTCTCCATGTGCGTCTTAGATTTCTTGCTGCTGCTGTCTTGAATATCTGTATGGCTCTGAGGGCGAGGGTCAAGGGCGAGGGTGTCCAGGAGGCTTCCTCCTCAGTCCTGCTACTGAGGGAAGTCAGTTTGAAGAGGAGTAGAGGGATCCTGTGGGTCAATAACTGGTTGCATGGATGTAGCTGACAAGAGGGTTGTGGCTTTTACAACCATGGGACCCTCTTGGAAGACTAAGGACTGCCAGGGGTAGATATTATTTATTTACCCAATAAAATGGGGCAAAAGCATCTCTACCAACAAAGGTCCATGAGACCTGATGGGATGCACCCACAAGTGCTGAATCCTGGAAACCTGGTTAAATATAAGCCAAAAATCCTCCCTTGCAGCAAAGAAGGTCATTAACACCTTGGGCTGCATTAAGAACATTTTGCCAGCAGGTTGGGCAACGTGATCCTTCACCTCTACTCAGCTCTGGTGGAAAATATTTAGAGTGCTAGGTCCAGTCCTGGTCTTCCCAGGACAAGAAAGATACGGACTTACTGAAGCAAGTACAGCAAAGAGCAAAGAATGTGATTAAGGTTCTGGAGCATCTGACATTTAAGGAGAGACTGAGAGAGCTGGGGCTGTTCAGCCTAGAGAAGAGAAGGCATAGCAGGTCTTATCAATGTGTATAAATACCTGGTGTGGGAAGGCAGTAGAGAAGACAGAGCCAGAATCCTCAGGGGTACTTGGTTGGTGGAAGGATGAGAAACAATAGAAACCAACTGAAATACAGGAAACTCCATATAAACATTAGAAAACCATTTTTAGGAAGTGGTCAAACAATGAGGAGGTTGCCCAGAGAAGTTGTGGCATCATCATCCTTGTAGATATTCAAAATCCAACTGGGCTTGACTCCTGGTAACCTGCTCTAGGTGCCTCTGCTTGAACCAGAGGGTGGACTAGGTGATCAGCAGAGACCTCACCCATTCTGGGATACTGTAAGTTGCAGTCCATCTCAGAAATTCCTCCCCAGTAGTCATCAGTTGCACAATGATTTCTCTTTCTTCAGTATATAAATTATTTGCAGCACAGTAGCACAGAACCTTTTACATACCTTTACTCCCATCACTGCTGCCATCCCACATTCTTTTTTAAGGGTGATCTGCTTTACTTCAACACATTTTCCCTGCGACAGAGCCAAAGCAGAAAGTCACTACAGGTTGTGCTTACACACAAGAATATAACAACTCGGGTTGTGAATCACAGGGAAGATTTCCAATGTCCAGCAGCTAAATGTGTTAGCCACGACATTTCTGAAGTTCTATTTTTATATATGCACCAGAAAAAAAACCCAACAAAACCTCACTTCTATCTGTTCTTTACCATGATATTTATTTAACTACAGCTCTGATGCTACCACTAAATGCTGCAGCACATTCTTACAGCTAGTTTTACAAGCTACACATATTATAGTTTTCAGAGCTAGACTTCTTTATCCAGCAATTTTTACTCCTAATGAGAAAATAATCTACAAGCAGCATTCTTACATTTCCCATAACCTCTTTGCTGTTAAAAGGTTTGTTTAAAATTTTCTTCACATGACAAAACACAATTCATATCTGGTTATTGTCCTAATGAAATCTCTTTCTCCTCCTTACAGAGCTCTTATCTGAGATGTTAAAATTTAACTCACTTGAGTTATAAATACTATGTGAATTAATAGTCAACATTGTTTGGAAGGTTTTTTAATTGGCCTACAGGGACACTTTCTGTATATATTAAACAGATCATGTCTCTGAATTGCAACTAACCCACCTTTATATTTTCCTTGCACACATTAAACTCAGAAGTGTTTAATATTTTCTTAGAAGTATTTGGGTTTATTGTTCATGCTAGGTAATGACTGTTAGCAGTCGACGTAAACCAAGGTTACTGATTGGTCCTCAGTGATGTCATACCAGTGTCATAATGCCCAATAAATAAATAGGTTTGGCTGTTCTTCTTATTTTTATTTATAAATTCTGTTTCATAACAGCAGTAAGATGCTCCAGGCCATGCAGTTCTTGGGGATTATTGCACTTGTCAGGTGTTTAAAATCACTCAGTCCTCTCCCTGTGCCTTATAATACCACTGGAGGCATATAATCAACCAGAAATGCACTGCCTGGAGTGTCTTAATGCTTTATTATGACATATCTAACTTTCAAAATAAATTATTTATTTGGAAGCTTGGAAGAGTCATAATGATATCCAATCAGTACCTGAGAAATATATATGAAATCAGGACAACACATCAGAAAGAGAAAGACAGGATAGAAAAAATGCTGGCTTATCAGTCATCCCAGGCCAAAACAATGCATGTGTGCCTGCAGACAGTTATGTGTGTATACACAAAAGTAGGTGTATTTCTATTGGTGCACAGATTTGTGCCTACTGAGAATCACGCGATATGTGCATTTATAAGCCCATACCTGGTTATTGATATAAACCATGGGCAGCCTAGATTAGGTTAATATCCTAAATTAAAAGAAAATTATTGGGCTAAATAAATGTTAATAACTTAAGCCTCCCATTAAACAGAAATTTAGGACATTCTGTATGTACTCAGTTAAATCACTGCATATTTAAGAATCAGCTTCTCTGTTTCATGGAAAGGAAGCCTAGCCACATCAGCTGACATTGCCAATTGCATTTCACATCATTATCATTACAATCACTAAACTATACACATTATTGAAAACTGAATTTTAAAAGCAAAACAGAGGAAAACAATGGCATTAAAAACAAACCCCAAAACAAACAGCAAATAAAACCCCAAAACCAACACCCCACCAAACATCAATACAACAACTGGAGAAATTCAATACTCTGGGGTTTAAATTTCTAAATTAAATTCCAATTTGTAAATTATTATGTGGAAATAAGGAACTCTACTTAGGCAATTGTGCTAAATAACAGTGCAAACCCTGCGGGGGACAAAATTGTCTTTTAGTGAGGGAATATGAAAAGTTTTTTTGGAAAAGGGCCAGTTTTAGGTAGGGGGTGTTTAAAGCCTTGGGAGTTACTGTAGCAATAGAAAAGATTAATAATTTGCACATGTGAGAGTCCTGGCAAGCAGGACGCAGCTGTAAAGAATTAACCCCTCCTGAGAGACATAAAAACACGGAGCAGCTGAGAAGAAAAGGGTGAGGGGAGAATGCAAAAGTATGCAGAGTACAGATGTCCTAGAAGAGAAAAATATGTAAAGTAGGGTTGGAGAATGTACAGAGATTTTATTATTATCTGGGGGGTGCAGGGAGAGGGGATCTTCTTAGCAAATTGTGGGTATACGGGAAAAACTGAAATACCAGTAGAAGATGAAACTAATTCTCTATTACTGTTGGTAAGTGCAGCTAATCTAAATAAAAATCTGAAAGCCCACAACTCCTTATTGAAAGGACACTCTCAAAGTGATCTGGCCTAAAACTAGACCAAGCTGGCTTTGTTTTGGTGTTCATGCATGCCTGCCTCCGCTCTGCATGCTGACTCCATCATTCTTGTATGCAGGCGGGGAGCTGAAATACAGAAGATGCTTTGCTGAAGTGATTGGAGGGCAGGCTCTCATACACACAGAAATTGAGCAAGCAAAGCAGATCTGGGGGTGAAACATTGTGTGATTGTGGGTCTGTAACTGTGCAGAAACCCAGCTCCTGATATTTGTTCTTCCTGGCTGCCTACCAGATTAATTTCTATTGTGAGGGTCCAATTTTGCAGCTGCTCAGCACGGCAGAACTGCACCCCTCCCCCAGCCAAATTCAATAGGGCCGGTGCATGGACAACGGCATGGTTGCACCCTAACTCAGATGATAACTCTTTTATAGTCTGGTAGAAGGCCAAAGCCATCCAATTTTTAGGTTGTATTAGAAATCTGAGACTATTACCCTTCAAAAGGAGAAATTAGGCTTTAGAGAGGTGAAATTTGTAATCCTTCCTCTGATCTTTAGTTGCTAAGTATTTTTTCTCTTTCAAAAAACAAATTGGTAAAGAGAGTGTTTGAAGTGATCATTAACAGAGTGAAACAATGGAGATGTTTATTCAGATTAAGCCACAGACGGCAGCATCCTTTTCTATTAAAAGAAAGAAGCATTGAAAATAATGCATCTTTAAATGTTACATGGATTATCTAGAATCCAGATGATGGATTTCTTTTTTTTTTTTCCCCCATGTTTAATAAGAACAAACATAAACAGATTACTTTTCTGGGTTTATCGTGTTTAGCTTTAATAACAAGCCCCAATCTCTTCTATGAGCTAAAGCAGATTCTATTATAAAAAGAGAAGACTAAAAAGAATACACTTTTCACATAGTAACTTTCAGCAGAGTGCTTTTCAAGTAAGTACATTCAAAGGGGCCTTTGGAGGCCCCCGGAGAATAGGAGTGATAGGTTAGGGAGATGAATATGGTTCCTTGCTTTCTCTGCTTCTTCTCCAACAAATAAAGTCTATTACCATTGCTCAAGTGTTTAAGGGGCCTCAGATTTCACCACTCTGTCCTCTCCCCTTTCTCCTCCTACAACTCCAATCATGCATTCGTGCATCTTCAACAGACCTTCCCTATTCCTTTCTCTACATTTTCCTGTGTGTTTCCCACGGGGTTTGATGCATGCTCTCCCTCACTGCTCCCCCAAACCTCCCTGTGTGGAGAAGCCCACAGGAACACAGGCCGGCTTCACTGTTTTGCAAATGTCACAGCTCTACTGCCCTGCTCCAGTCTTGTCCAGTCTTGTCTTTTGCCATACAGACTAAAATCTCTGCCTTATGTTAAACCAGAGTTCAAAAAAATGTTTGCATTGCCACAAGGCAGGACCCTGATGACTCCTGCAGTACTGTGCTTGTCTTACCTCAGCCCAGCCTTCCTTTCCCTTCTCCTGAGTACAGGAGAGCACGCAAAGAACCAAATGTTGGGCCAACACTGAAGTTGTTTAGCCAGGCAGTGGGGCGAAGTGGGACACACAGCTACAGGTAGTGCTTTGGACACAGTGTTGGCTGCACCCATGTAAAGCATGCATGGAACTACACTGTGATGTGTCAACACATAGTAAATTTTAATCCATTCTCATAAATAATCTGTTTTCTCAGATGTTCCAGTCCACAGGGTGATGCTGTCACTTGCAGCAATTAGGTGGGCACCAGCTAACACCAACACTTTCATACAGAATTTACAATGAGATCTCTTTTACTTACTGCATCTTAAATGTGGTCTTTTATCCCCATATATTTAGCAATGCATGTAAAAGCTCATCTTAATCACTGTACCTTGTCTTTCTGCGGCAAGAGCAAATGTGACCTTTTCTGCTTCTTTTCATTAAGAAGGATGTGGCAAAGATCCTAACTCTTCATATCACCTTTTCCTTTCCTTCCTCCAGTAACTTCTCCTGTCTTGTCACACAAAGCCAAGCAACTTGCTTGTGTTGCCTTCACCTTTGCTAAGGCTAATTTTTTTTCACAAGTCCACCTCCAATGTACCAATCTTTTTCAATGGCAACTTCTGTCACAGACCCCTCCTTTTCTTTTTCCCAAGCTATCCTCCTGCTCAGCACCAGCTGGTTGGAAGTGCCACACCACTCCCGTTTTCTACTCACACGTATTTCCATAAACCTCACCTTTTCTTGTCTCCACGTCCATGCGCCGCCGGTGGGTTGAGGTTGCTACCTGTCATGCTGATTGCCATTGGGTCCTTATAGTCCCACAGATGTGTCCAGTCTTCATGGTTCATTCACTATTCATGGTCTGTAGGCTCTTTGGGACAGGACCGTTTTGTTTTGCGTTGTGTGAGTAACAATACAGACTAAGTTACTGGGTCTGCTGCATTATGCAATCTCTGCAATGTAGATAAAGAAAATTGCAACTTGTTTGTATTTTAAGTAGAGAAAGATTTTTGTGACAGAATAAACCAACAATTCAGCTTGGTCAACAGGCATTGAACCACTACCCATCATTGCACAGTCCCCTCTACAAGATTATACATACAGCCCTGAGAAGACTTTCACAAACTATTCTAAAAGACTAAAATGTTTTGCGATCCTTTACCTTAAACATTGGAATTAGCCAGGATACTTCTAGTACCTTCTGTTTGCAGAAAAAAAAAAAAAATTAAAAATTAATGTACATATTTTGAAACTTAATCATTTGTTAAACTATGTAAGTCAAAATTATTGCTGCTATACGAAACAAGAACTATTCAACAAAAATTAGCCCAGACCCAGGTTCTACAGTGCATCTATTTAAAACATGCTGAGTATTTTTATATCTTTTCTACTGGCTAGAGATTTACCAACCAAGGCACACAGTGTATTCTCCAAAACACATGCACACATATACATGCACGTCAGCAAAACTGACAGTCAGCCTTTACTGCAAATAACACATGCTTTCTCTGGTAAGCCCATATTTCATTTTCTTCTAAATTTACTTGACTTCAACCAAGTGATCTGAAGTTTCTCAAGTCTGATAACATTTTAGTCCTATATTTTAGAAAGTTTCAACTAAAATAATTCACTTCTTAGGAACAGGTATCTTTGCTTAAATTGAATTTCCCAAATGTCATGTTTGGAACTCTAAAAGGTCCTCTGTCCTTTAGATCAGAAATTGGTGTGCAGGTGAGTTTATACTCCACGGCAAGGGAAGGGAGGGAGCTCCTTGGCACAGACCCAGAGCTATACAAGTCATACACCAAATATTGCAGTTCTCCTTTGGCACATTTCAAAGTGCTTTTAAAAGACTGGCTGTTGGTATCTACTTACAGGAGCTTTCAGCTCCACTGGCTCTTCTCAGCACTGGCTAGGATGCAGCTCCACACAGGTCCTGAGCATTGCCAGTCACTGAAGTTGGCTGCAGATCTCCTGCTGGAGGAGACGGGGAACAAGAGACCCACCAAACAGTGGTGGCAGCTACTTCTGGCCTGACAAAAGGTGTGCAGATGTTGGAAATGGGACTCATGTTAATAATTCCTTGACCTAGGCCTTCATGTAAGAACCTCTACTTAACCAAAAACAGAAGTAACGTTCCTTATTTTAGAGATCTCATGGCTCAGTTTGCCCAGAAACTCCTCAGGGAGAAGCATGAAGTGCTTCTGGCATCCTGCTGCAATGGAGATTTATAGTACACACTTGCAGGAGGCTCCCCCAAACCATTTCTGGGCACTCCGCAGTTAGAATGCTGGGACGTGGAAACATGTCCAGTATTTAGTTCCTCCTTTGGGGTGTTTGTTACATGTAAGTACCTGATGCCCTGAGAAGCCTCCTTCTACCAATGGTGATGGTGAACAGAAATCACCATCTGGGATCCTTTCTTGCAGACCCCGGAGGCCACATGACAGATGATCCAGTGCAGAATGGTTGGACTCAAGCTGCAGGGTATGAGGCAGGTTCCTCTGGTCACAGGCATGGGAGGCTTCTGTATGGCTGACCAATAAGTCATTGAAAAACAGTTCTTGGAACAGAGGAAGCTGCAGAGATTACACGAGACATTTTCTTCTCCCAGGTGAAGAGTCACTGCTCTGACATTTGTCATTTTATCTCAGGGGCTGAGGTAAGGACAGACAGAGATGTCTAGTTAGGAACTACCACCAGATAGGTGCCTTCAATAAATAGATAATAACCCAGTTCTTCACTTAGTGAATATAAATACAATTAAATTCAAAACTAGCAACTGAAGAGATACCAATGGAGTAGTTAACCCAGTAACACAGCATGTCCTCTTAGCTTCTAACAACCACCCAAAGGCTTCTAAAACCAAAAAACCACAAATATTTTAAATGTCAGTGAGATTTTTCTTTCTATGAATTTATCTAATCATCTTCAAATCCTTTGTATTTTTGGCCTTTATAGAGTCTGTAGAGTGAAACATTAATACCATGTCTTTTATAAAAAAGTAATTATCTGTGCTTTCCTTGTTTTAACCCTGTGCCTTAACAATTTCCATGGGTGTACCCCGCCTCTTGTTCAGTGAACATACCATAGTTCATGCCTCTCCTGGCCAAATTTACTAAATTTCTCATGATGAAGCACATTGAACGGACTTCAAATGAATTCTGAATGTTTTTCAGAACTCTCAATTTTTCAGCATCATCTTGAAATCACACAGATTGTAACTAAATGCACTGGTCTACTCTTAGGTTTTATCTGCATCTTAATTTCCTGGTGTTAGAAAGGAACACGCAGATATTGCAGACAGAATTCCTGCCACACAGTAAATTTGGCTGGTAATAAGTTATATACTTTCTTTATCAACACTAAGTATGAAAGCAGACATTATATATATATGTGTGTGTGTGTGTGTGTGTGTGTGCGCGCGCGCACATCTATGCATAGAAACCGTGTGGCTCCTACTATGATATGGACATTCCAGGATACTATCACAGCTATGCAGCTTCAATCAATTAACGCTAAAATCTCTTTACAATGTGAACACCACACATACTTTAGATTTATGGGAGAGAAAAAAGCCATTTAGGTAACCATGAATTTCAAACAACGTGTTCCACAAGATAGGATGACATGATAGCCACCATGACTGTAGGGAAAAAAGGTGACCTTTTTCTGCTCAGCATTCACCCAAACATTTCAGATCTTGCATTGACGCCATACTAAAACACTACATAAAGATGTATGTCTAACATTATTTTTGCCCAGATGTTGACTGTAACAACACATTCCGAAATCTGTGCGCGCTCATATGCCAAGAGAGTGATATGATTGTCACAAATATGCCTCACCATACCCATTTGCAGAGTTGGGACCCAAACCACTATATTTCATTATCAGACTGTCCAATGGAAAACTGCAAATTAAGTATCTTTAAAACTGCTCAGTCAGGTAGTATAAAGGTGCTATGCTTGCAAAGGTTTCCAGATAGACGTTTTAATTGCATTAAGTTGTGACTAAGAAATGAGGCTGGTCCTGCAGTGAATATATTATGTAAATACAAACCATTTAAACAGGAAATTATAAAAATTAATGGAAATAACAGAATCTTTTAATTTGCACCTAGGAATGGTCCCTTTTGTAAGTATGCAATAAAACGTTCATTTAAAAAATGTAAAAATAACAAAAACACTTGGGAAGCAAGTGAAAAAAAAGCGTAAGGAACAATTTAACACCCTCTGGAAGATGAAACCAGGCCATACACTAAAGATAAGTAAGCGAAGAGATACTGTCTTAGCGAAGATGAATATGAGCATATGCTGAAGTATTTCCTGGAACAGGGTCTGGAGGCCCTAACACTTATCTGCTTGCAATTCTGATTTATTTTAAGTCATTTCTGAATAAAATCTGCCTGGATCTTTCAAGAAAATATACAAAAATTAGAAAACTAATGTCAGTTTCTGTGAATACAAGAAAAGGAATTAATAGCAGTATGAGGCCCAGAGTGTAATTTAATGGACAGTAATTAGTTTCTGTTGATATGCATTTTTTAATAAAAGCTGTAATAGTTGTTTGTTGAAAGAGAGATACTTTACGCTCCATATCTGAAATCCATTTCCTGCCAGTGCCTTTTCTCTCCATAACTTTGTGGGAAATGTTCTGTGAAACATCCTCTCTCTTTAAACCTTGATAAAATTCTTGACTACGTCAAATATAATAAGTTTTAGACAAATGACTGTCATCTCCTTGAGCTGGAGAGTTTGAAGAAAGCACAGCAAGCGTGTTTATTTGCATTAAACACATGCATCAGTGTGGTGTGTCTGAGGAGCTCTCACACAGCTATTTTACAGCCACCGCTAAGAGAATTTTTTCTATGTCATGTTAAAAAAGCTGCAAACTTTGGTGATGTCTGTCTTACGCAATTTAATTCATTTACATTGTACTACAAAGGGTACTTTTGACTTAGTAACTTCTTCAAGTCACGCTTTTCAAAAGACATATGGAAAAAAAACCCTCTCATGATTATTAATAATGTAGCTGGTATGGAGAAAGTGTCAGACTAGGGAGGGAAAAATTTCTTTCAGCCCGTGGAGACAGAACTTAATTTTATAGTGGTTGGTAGTACTTAGTTTCATTTTCTTAAATGTTCTAGCCACTGAATAAAGAAATAATTTGAAAAGGAAATAGCATCTACAGTATTTGAACTTGCCTTTAGCATAAAATGTTTTAATGTTTTGAGTCTATCTTTGACAACTGAAACAGACTTTACTGAATACTGGTAAGAGTTCACTTTGTAATAGAAAAGTATTCGCTCACTGTGATCACTGTGTCTTTTTAGTATGCAGCCCAGAGGATTCAGAAAAAGATTACATTTACAATAATTAACATATATGTAAATGGAGATCATGGCTATGAATGATAAATTTTCATAGCAATTTAAACCTTGTTCAAATTAATCAACCATACAGACACTTGATTAATGAAAGGCAGCGTCACTTTAAAATGCAACATGTTAATATATATTACTGTTATCGCTGATCAAAGAATCTTTAAACATAAACCAATTAAAACAAAGTTCAATCTACATTTTCTACTGGTTTAATTCCCACAGAATTGTAAGAGTATTATAAAAATTTGCGTATTTTATTCTCCTTCATATCTATTTACCAAATTGACTGTAGTACAGAATCACACAAGTAATTCTGCTACTTCATTAATATGATTGGATCTGAAAACTACCAGATTAGTTTTTCAATCTAAACATATACATAATGGCTGATTGCAAAGTGGGCAAAATGCATCCAATTTCATTCTTCATTTGTAAAACCAGCAACTTGCATCTCATCTCTCCTATTTTCAATTCAATCACCCATAGACCAGTTGCACACGAGGTTTGAGTGACTGATAGCAAGGGAGCTGTTTAGGAAGACTGCCTTTGTGGCACCTTCCCAACACCACTGATCTCTTAAGAATAGCAAGACCAGCAAGTCTTATGGCAACGTGAGATTTCTGCAGAGGTTGTCCCAAGTATCTACACAGGTTCTGCTTATTTCAGTTCTTGCCTTTTGTAACTGCATTTCGTGCAACTCTGCTTCAATTCATTGGAAAATTTTAAGTGTATTTTTCATAAATGTGGTTATATTTGTATAGGGGTGGTTGTTGTTGTTGTAGTTATTATTATTATTTAAAAGAGTTGCTAACTTTCAAGCTGTGCAGTGTTGTTCACTTTTTCTCATGATCAGGAAAACCTACTAAAAATATATACAACATTTCTGAATTATAGCCTCAATGAAGACTTACTATGGTCACGAGCAGAGAATATATGCCAGAAGAGGAGTTAAAATAGTTAGGCTTTTTTAAAAAAATAAAATACTCAAAAGCTATTTAAAATGTGTCTTTAGCACACATTATCTATCTGTAATTTGTATGTCCAAATACTATGTTTTTCAGTAAGTGGTAGTATGGCACAAGAGCAAGAGACAGTAAAATCAAACTAAAATCATTAGTTCTACAAAAGAAGCAAAGACAATACACTGTTGAATTTTGGGAAATGGATCTAGCTAGCCATATATATAAAGTATCCTTGGTTTTGTGGGAGCAAGGACACACATGTCCACTACTCTGATTTCAATATTAGGAGCCAAATGTGCAATAAAATCAATTTACTAACTATAGGGACTATAATAATTGATCTGCTCCTTTCGTCTGTGGGAAAATGAGTGTCTAGTATTAAATACAGTCCTTGGGAAAAGAAATACCTGACAATGTTTTCCAGGCACAACAAAAAAATACTAGTGCATTCCCACAGGAAGCTTGCAGAGATGCAGCCTACACTAGTGACCATGGCAGTATTTGATGTGGCTGAGTCCCACAGGACACTTACATCTTGCCAGAATTCTGCCCAAAAATCCATCAGCGCACTGTAGCACTTCATACCAGTGAAGAACTTCAAATACCATAATCTCTTAGAAGACTCCTCTATAAAGACTCAAACTACAGAGAACCTCCCAAAATTAGATGTGCTAGAGCAGCTAATGGTTTTACTCAGCTTTGGAACAAATCACAGCTTCTGAACCATGTAACTTATCCAATATGTCAAATCTTATTGAAGATTGAGACCACATTTGCTTCTCTCTAGTCCTCTGGGCTCTATCAGTAGCCTTCAGATCAACCCTGAGGTCAGTTTTGCCGCTTATGGATTTGCTGATATGCCTTCGGTGTCCATCCTATGGCACCCCAACTTCCTCTTTTACAAGAAAACCCTCATCAGTGTTCTGCATCCAATAAGGTTTTCCCATGAGGTGTGGCCAGACCTTCAAGCACCACTCTGCATCCACAGGTCTCCGCTTAGCCCCTCTGACTTTGCATATGTCAGACGGACAGCTCTGGGAAGCCTTCCTAGAAAAGCCCTGGCAATACCTGCTGCAACAGCCATTAGCATTTGTACCCAAGCTGCCTACAAGCAAAATGACAATGGGAATGGGAGACCTAAATTCTAAAATAAATGCAGACAAAAAGCAGATGCAAATAAACATTGTGCCTACAGGAAACAGCAGCTCTGCTGCCTTCAGGTTCTCTGTGGCTGGGCAGGGGGGTGGATGGAAGTCAGCATGTTAACACATGCCTTGCAGGAAATAAGTTGTGCATTCATGGGTATGTTTACATTTTCTGTAATTTTTTTTTCTTAAATTTTTTTGTTTGTTTGTTTGGTACTACAGTTTTCTACATCTCCTCATCCTTAAGACTTTGTAGGAAAGTTTGTAAATGCTTTGCACAGCTGGGCTGGCTTCAGAGTCTGAAGGGACTGAGAGTGAATCCACAACTGTTTCATCTGACTTCTATTGGCCAACACATCCTTCTGAAAGTGCTGCAGAAGGTATAGCTAAAGACAGCTTATAAAGCTCCAGAGCTGCTTCTGCTCCCTTGTTTTCATAGAGTGAGCAGTAAGGACGTTTATGCTTCAGCTGGAACACCTGTTCTAGAATTCTCTTAAATAAATTTTTCAAGAAAGATGATCATATCCTAGCATTTTATAATTGCCTTTGATTTCCCCCTCCTAGTTATATATATCGACCTTTTAGTCTCTCAATCACTTCTTTATCCTCAGAGTAGTTATCAACCCTTTCAGTAATATCATTCAATTTGGAAAGGGAGTGCCTGGCTGGCAGGTGGGTTGGGTTATCTCACATGCTGTTTTTAGTTTGGATGTCTGTGTCCTTGCAATCTATGAGTGGTTTCGTATGAATTTTTGTTTCCCCCCACAAGTGCCAATAGAGGCTGCTGAAGAGGGAGGAAAGAAATGTTTTTTGTTGGGGGGCAGTGGGACAGGTAGTAGAGGGAATTTTTCTTTTCTTATTCACAACACAAAATATTCCCATCTTTTAAGGTACTGGTGTGTTTCCATTGGCTTGTATTTTTTAAGCATGTGGTTTACCACCAAGAAGAAGAGGAGATATGGTGTAGTCTAACAAACAAGGATCCATTAGCTCTGTGGTTTTGGTTTGATTTTTTCTTCTCTTTTCTACCAGACATAACTTGCTTACTAATTGGGGAGCAGTAGTTTTTGGTAGCTGGAAAATACAGCTACAACCCAGTATATCAGTCTTCTTTTGATAGAAGCCAATAGTGTCTGTGGACTATTTTGACATTTGACTGCCTGTCACCTAACATTATTGTATTGGTGTACAGTCTTACTAACCCCTGCCAGAGCTGCAACCACTTTTAATGAAGGAGATTTTGAAACAGAAATATTGACAACTCATACAAGACTAGCCTAAACCACGAAATGACGGCATTGACAACATCCTGACTGAGCGCTACAGAAGTGTTAGAAACATACATTTTTAATGTATCCTTAAGAGTAAAATGGAGGCTCCAAAAATTGTTTTCGACAAAATTGGGAATTTGTGTTGATATCTCAGGATCAACTTTTAGTGGATATAGAAAGGTAGGGTCATCGGTCAAGCAGATATTTTTCCCCCATGCACCTACATTTGAAAGTCAGCAGGAGATTTCTCAAGCTCTGGTTTTTCTTTTTTTTCTTTTTTTTTTTTAAGCTGAGAAACCCACTTGAAACTCAGCCCTTCCCATTGTATTTCTGTATCCAAATGCCAAAAATTGGACGTGTATTTTCCCAACTGGTTTCTTACAGTTTTTACTGCAGTTATATTTTCCAGCTTTGTGAACATTTGGTGATGTTACTTTCCAGGTGTTAAGCTCTGCTACACAAAGACCCAAATTCATTGTCTCTCTATTGAAGTTCAATCATTATAATAAAATTTAAAGGATTTTTTCATTAGATTCCAGGGGAAAAACACATGAGTAAAGCGAGATACAAATTTAATAGATGTAAACTTTGCTTCTCACAAGCTGAAACTGTAAATATACTGGTCACTAACTGGATTCTGCCAGAAGGAAAGACCATTCTGCTTTCAAACATCTACATAAGGAAAAAAACCTGCTATACAAGCTACCTAGCTTGAGGACACCATAGGCTCTATTAAAACAAACAAAATCCTCTCTCAGGTTTCTTCAGCTCTGTTTACATTAATTTTCTTCCACCTCATCCCCCCAAAGGGCCAAGATAGTGAGCTGCAGGAGGATTACACAGTTGTAATTTTGAGAACTGAATGCAACGCATGCTTCTTAAAATCCTATATTACCTCACATCCCATGAACCCTTAAAAAAGAAAAGTTCTAAGTGCATGAAAATAAATGCACTCATTCCTTGAGAAAAACAGCACCCACTGCTAAAGAAAGCAGTGAATTTTACCCACTGACATGGGTGTACTGGCGTACCAACCCGATGGCAGGAGATGGGTGGTTATAGTCCCAGCATTCTTGGGTTAGTTTCTCCACCTCAGTGTTTTGTGTGTTAGCAAAGAGTCTTCTCACCCTCCATAAAGCTGAGTCCTGGAGCAGATGGTATTTGCATGAAGAACTCTTCCTTGATGAATCTGTAATCTCCCTCGCAGGAAGTTCTGAGTCAAACATAAAACCAATAGACATTATTCTGCCAGCAGCAGAAACGCAGAGTTCAAGCAGATTTGTTGAAATGTATTTAAGCATTTTGGTAAGATATTTTAGAACATACTAACGCACATGTGTTAGCACAAAACCAGCCAATTAGCATAAAACATTCTGGATGTTTTAGTCCCATTAACCCAAACATCAACAAGCGGTCTCTTCTTACAGTTACAGTTAAGATTTCATATTTTTAGGTTTCCATTTTAAGTGCTGATGGAAAAAAATGTTGCTTAAAAAACTTAGGTTGCATGACCACCCCAACTAAAAAGTAGTTCAAAATAGGAAATGCTCTGTTTGAAAATATTTTTTTAAATTTATTTTGCATAAAATAAGTTACTGGGGAATACATGTAAATATATCCTTTTTCCCCCGCCTTTTAAAAAAGTATTCTAACTGTTAAGTCCAAAGCTGTTGTTCAATATGTATCATTAAAAAAACCCCTTGAATTTAGTGAAACTTTATATTTGGTTAGGTATAAAGAACCAAATTAGTTATATTGTATGCTATTCATGGGGGAAAATACCCCTTAGATTTTTCATAACCCTAGAAAACTTTCCTCCCCCAAAACTTTTCTAAGAGCCACACTTCCAAATACTACCCTTTATTTTATAGAGCCACAAGATGCTGATATACGTGCCTGTGGTTATGTATTTCTGACTATTGTCTTGCAGGCAGAAAAGCAGCACGGATATTGGCCTCCCCAGCCCTAACGGCACCTGGGGAAAATAGAAAAAGGGTTTTTTCCTCAGCTCTGTCTTCCCAGAGCCTCATCCGAGTGCAGCCACAGGCAGAGGACCACAAGCACCATGGGGCCAATGAAGCTGAGTGGCCAGAAACAGTTACTGACACACAGCGCTATTGAAAAAAATATCTTATAGGTTTCTTAACTAGTGTATTTTACAGAGAAAGAGGTTGGCCCCAGTGGTAAGGAGAGTGGTGATCTCCTTTGGAGTGTGAAGAGGAGGAGAGCAAGGGGAGTTTTGTATACCAGGTGAGCAGCCAGAGAGAAGTACATACTCACAACACAATTATAGTAGTTTAGGATCAGAATCAAGCTTTTGATTCCAATAGAAAGGTTGGGGGATTATTTAAAATGCTGTTTAATTGCTGTGACTACCTCCTCTGTTAAAGTGTTAGACCTCTTGTTTCTCATTCATTATGGAACAAAAGACTAAGCATTTAAAATACTCCTTTGTCACCGAGACCTATAAGATAAACTGCTGCCCTAGTCCTTTCCCATTACAGCAAAAGAAAATAAAATCTTCTCATCTGACTATACTAGAAAAGTGATCTTGTTGAAATAGTTATGAGATATGATTTGGGAGCATCTATGCTCAATACTCCTCTCTGCCACCTCTTCCTCGCCAACCCCAATTCTGTTTTCTTAAATCAGATCAGAATCAGATAGAAGCCATCCAGATTAAACCCACAGTTCCCCCAACAGCTATACAATTTTAGTTATATTCACAAAATAAATTAAAAAATAAAATATATACCATCAGTAAGGGTAAAACCTGTGGTGCCCATGTGCATACCCTGTATCCATCTCTCTCCATGGTTACACCAAAACCCCCGAGTAAGAGGCTGGCATTGCTGGTGCCATGCTATCCCAGCCTGCCACATGAGGCTCTTACCACAAAGGTATTTTCGTGATTACTGTCCTTAGTGGAACTGCAAAGTGTCAGAAACTGTGAAAAGGATTTTTTTTGGGGGGTGTTTTTAGGAAGAAAAGCAAAAAAATCCCCAAACACCTCCCAGCCCCCAATTTACTCCAGATAAATTTTTAGTTATTCTTCCAATGTATAACAGGGCCCAGTCTGAACTCGTACCTCAATAGATTACAATCCACATCATCTTGCATTTGGTAAAAGTGCCAATTCCTCAGAGCTACAAAGAGCAATATATACTTAAGTCCACACTCACCTCAATCAGTCTGTGTCTGTGCATTCTGTTGGGGATTTAGAGGATGCACAGGTCATTGTATCAGAGAACTGAAGAGACATATTACAGTACATTATGCTGGGCTTCACCTGGACTGGACACACATGAAAGAGAATTCAGCTGCCACAGCTTCCTTTGTATCTCCATTTTTCAAATTCTGAAAACAAGCTAAAAAGGAGAAAAGGGACTCAACTTTTTTAAACCCATAAAAACTACTGGATAAAGATATAATCATGGTTTGAATCAAGGTAAACAATATTATCATCAAATTACAGACACTTTTAAAGTATATATTCTAAATGTGATGTTTCTATGTTCATCGAAAATTTGTTTCCATCTACATTAATTACATTACAGTGATTTAATGAAATGTCTTGTTAAATTGTTAGAAGAATAGGTAATATCCATATAAAAAGAAGAGAACAAAATATGGCACCTGGCAAGGTTTTAAGTAAAAAGCTTACAGTTAGGTATTTTGTATTGAATTTGTATAAATGACTCAAGTAGATGTAAAATACAAATGGGAAAAAATCCTGTAACAAAGAAAAAAAGTACAGAGTGGGATTTATCAGCCATTCAGGTTTGCATTTCAAGAAAACAGCCGTTCTTGGTTTTGTGTGGAACCAGTGTTGAATTTAGAAGTAATATCTGGATAGATATTAGATGCAATACCGTATTAAGGGAGACCTTATTTTTCTAAGCACATACGCAAGCACGATCCTTCTACAGCAGATCATTGCCCAGTGTGGGGCAAGTCAAAACTTGCTGACCTCTATAGGAGTCTTACTTGACTTCAAGACATGGTCCAAGGTCTAGAGGTTGATTCTGGGAAGCACTGAAAGCCATCATCCCCAATTACTTCTCAGAGAATTGCAGACAAAAAGCTCCTCTCACACTCAGGAAGCAGAGTAAAGATGAAGTTGTTCTTAGTAAACCCCAGCTTATTAAAAGTATGAAAGTGTCTACAGATAAATTTCCAAAAGCAATTAGGCGCCTTCTGTCTGAATTTAAAATACCTTCTCCTCCAGGAACCCTGCACTGTTTCACAGATACACACAAACTATTTCAGTTTGATAAACCAGCAAGCTGGCAGGTTTAGCTGCAGTGCCATACTTATGTAATGGAGGTAAAGAGACAGACCCTGTCTTTGAGGAAATGTGTTTGTGAGAAGGTGAGCAGCCATGGTGGAAGACCTCAGTAAATTTTGGCTTAATTCTCTAATTTTACCAGTTTAAGAGAAATGGCATTGCTTCTATACACATATTTAACATTCTTTCAGTATTACAACAAACAGGGCAAGCTTTGATTTGATGGTGTAGCTCATGCCACAAGTTGAGTAGTGGCATGAGCTACACCATTAGCTGTGTGGTGAATGTGTCTCCACCAGACAATAGTAGCTGCAGCAAAGGCTATCTCTTTCACTGACTTTCTATATGTCACCATCCTTAATGTGTATATTCTGATTTTTTAAAATTTTTAGTTTACATACGACCCTGTTGGCTTTCTCCACGCACTTGTCTTTTTATTGTGAAGCAGTTTTGTGCGAGATTAAATTTTTTTGCATATATCTGTACGATATCTACCACCAAGCCAGAGAAAAGCCTAAGGTGCTCTTTTGCTTTGTGGTTTCCAGGTGGTCAAGGCTCAAAAGTTCTTTGAGTTGAAGAATTCTAGAGAAAAAAATCTCTGCCCACTTCTAAAATGGTATTTTCCCATCTCTTAAATTATCGACACTGGTTTGACTAACGCAGCCCAGCAGAGATACTGAATAAAGTAGATGTTAATAACATCATAATGACAGTGGCTTGCATTGAGCAATGTGAAAGCAAGCGGTGGTCAGAGCCCCCACACCCCAGGCAGTACCAGAGGTACTCCTGGTACAGAAAATTCCTCCCCTTGGAGCATCACTCTGACCCCTCCTGCTGAGGGCAACTGCCATTTAACTCTTGACAGGCACCAACAAATCCTGACTCAGCTCAGGCCAAGTCAGACCTGTCAGTGGAACACCCTCCTGTGCTCCAAGTAGAATGGGACCTGGCTGTCCCCCCTGCAGCACCACAGTCCAGTCTCTGGGCAGGTGGTGAAGCTCTGACGGCTCTGGGGCAGTCAGCAACCTCTGCCGCTGGCATGGACAGATCCAGAAGACAACCTCTCTCCATGGCCTGAGTGTGTCATGGAGAGCACTTTGGCCACTGACTACAGTCTCCTCCTGAACCGCTGGCATCTGCGATTTGAGGTGCCTAGGAGTCACTCAAGGAAGGTGGAGGGAAACCTTGCTAAAATCATCAGAACCTGCCGGGTTTTCTTTTCCATATTCATTTATGTACAACGATTAGCTCGTTCTTTTCAAATGCCAGGGATGTATTGCTCACTAGAGGAACTTCAGTACCCAGCAGTCTTTAATGTAAAAGGCAAACCTTTCCACTAATGAGCAGTTTGTCTAGTGTTCTTAACCTTATCAGCAGCTCCTGAAGTGATAAAGGCTTAACTATTATGCACTGAAAGGTGTTGATAATTCTCAATCTTCATGCAGAAAAAGGCTCTTTTTTTGTCACTTCTTAGAGTCTACTGTTAAACTTACCAGACTGCTTACAAATTACCTTGCCTGTTCTGCAAAGCCGACAGCTGGATGCGTTGGTGGGCAGTCGGCAGGTGGAGCCTCCTCTTGTCAGGACAAAAATGATACCTGCTGCTTAACAGAAAAAGAACAGTTTGCAGTTTAATGATTTAGACCTGTCCTAGGAAACGACCAGAGCTCTGAGTAGCTGGCACAAAAGAGAAAAAAAGAAAAAAAAAAAGGGGGAGGGGGGGAAAGAAGAGGGGAAAAAAAATAAAGCTGAAAAGAGAAATAAACACGGGTAGCAAAGCTGACGTGAATACCTAACCA